>OX621260.1:10000000-12553610 GCA_951640165.1 Pseudoips prasinana
ATATGACTGATTATGATAGGGTTTGTCATTTTCAGGTTGCCCTGCCTCGTTGGTCTAGCGGCAGCGTGTTCAACCGCAGAAAATGAGGTCCTGGGTTCAAATCCCGGGTCGGACTAAAAAGTGATTTTGGGCTTTTCCGTAAAAAGAAATTTCTCAGAATCAACCCGAAGTCTGGAAGTTGGCGGTATTACACCCCTGTGCCTCGGAGAGCACGTAAAGCCTTCGGTCCTGTACCTGACCTCTTTCCGGTCGAGGCGCTAGTCGTCCCAACGGATCATGAAAGTGATGGAATAGAAAGTGCCCCTGTGTTTGCGCACACACTTGTGCACTATAATATGTCCTGCGCAATTGGCTAATCTCCATTGAGAAAGGCCGCCGTGGCCGAGATTCGGCCGGGAAGACATCATAGCATAGTACACTCCAGTTAACCAACCTAGATAACATTACATACTTACATGCCGTATGGGCAGTGATTAACTTACGGTCAGAGGTCTCCCAGTAATTCTCTTCCTCGCTGTGTGGTGACGGCGGGGAATATCAGAATATCATCACCCCATCTCATACCGTGGGGGGCTTAGCAACCCGAAGGAATATCTACCAGAGGACGGGAAGTAGCTTCTTTCTGTGTACTATGATCATCTTACTGCGATCGCTAAACCGTCTGCCAAGCGTGGCGATTATGACATATTCCCTCAAGATTATTCTTGGGGGAGGCTTGTCCAGCAGGGCACTTCTTTCGGCTTTAATTATGAATTCTCTGTCATTGCTTAACGACTGTTGTCTAATGACGACAACCGAGACTGACGGAGAACATGGACATGCTCTAAAATTAAAGTAACTGAGCGGGCAGCCGTCTATGGACTTACTACGTGATTAAAAGCGCTGATCACTTACTGACCGGTGAGAGTTTTCGATTCCCGCTCCCAATTAAATGTATATTAATGATGTTTAAAACTTGTTTTCCTCACTGTCTCTTCTTTGCAGAAAATTGTCATCTTATTCTTCGAAATAAAGTATTACCTGAAACAAATGAAATAAAGAAATCAAAATAAAGGTACATTGAGTGTAACTCCAAATTAAGGTCCACTATATTTAATAACACATGCTTTATATACTATATTACAAGTTATATAACACATTTTTTACATTTATAATATTGGTAAGATATATGAAGATATAAGTTTTGAATTAGTAATATAATATCTTGTAACATTATTCACATACGGCCATCTGATCCCAAATTAAACAGACCTTGTACTATAGAAATCAGATAACTGATGTAGGTGTACATATACTATTTTTTCTTTGTAAATACATATTTAAATAGATAATTACACCCAGACTCAGGACAAACAGACATGTCCATGCACACAAATATGGGAATCGAAATAATGTACCAAGCGTTTCGCTTCCTCTTTTCTCATTCCTACGGCAAAGCTGTAAAATTTTCTGCCGGACTAAGTGCTTTAAAAGTGAAAAGAGAATGACGTAGACAAAGATACCAAGCCACACCTCTGGAATAAGACAGTGTCGCGAATGCACACATTAAGTATGTACGTTTCAGACGATACATATGAACAATTGTGGTATCACGCATCCGTTGTGTTATTTTAATGGTTTGCACTTCTATCAGGTACATGGCGTTTCACGTATAATCTTTTTTTACGTTTAAACGTATATCAAATTATTGGTCGCGACTTAGCTCACATAGCCAAAATGTGATTATAAAGGTGAAAGTTTGTGAGTGTATATGTTTGTTACTTCTTCACGTCTAAACGGCTGGAGCGATTTCAATAAAATTTGGTATGAAGTTAGTTGGCATCCTAGATTAACCAATAGCGTATAATTTATAAAGTTTAACGCGGGTCAAACCGCGGGGTACAGCTAGTGAAAAATAAAGATGAATGTGCTGAAACTCTAAAAGTCCGACAAAAAACTACACATTTTTGGGGTTGTCAGGTCATACATCTCTTGATTAACCTGTAAAATGGATTTCTGACATTGGTTTTAAAAGCCAGGGACGGTGCCCTACATATCTTCCTATTTTTTGTTTCTTTTAATATCTTTCCTTTAACTGAATTTGCTACTACTTTTACCCGTTTTCATTTCATACAACTCCTGTCCATCTTAAGGCTGTCTGTAAGAAATCGCAGCTAGCGATAAGACCGCCCTTTGTACATTATTATTATTTGTTTTTATATATAATAGGATGGCAAACGAGCAAGTGGGTTACCTGATGGTTACCCATCAAACATAAATGCCTACAATAAGAAAAACCAAAAAAATTGTATCAACCTGGTGCATCAAAATATTCAAGGTTTGATGGGGAAAGAGTTAGAATTGGAGTTGTTTTTGAATTGTAGCAATATTGATATTTTATGTTTAACTGAGCACTGGCTACAACGCCATCAATTCATTTCCAGCTTCAATAATCACCAGGTTGCAAGCTCGTTCATCAGAGAAAAGTATATTCATGGTGGCTCTCTAATATTAATAAATAATTTGTTGAAGTTTAAAGAAAGAAGTGACGTTGTGAGCCTCTCTGTTGAGCGAGTAGTAGAGATTTCATGTGTTGAGTTGGAGCGATTTATTGTTGTGAGTCTTTACAAACCTCCTTGTGCACCATTTGATACCTTTTCAGACATTATGGAGGATGCCTTAAATAAGTTAACTAATACCCATAAAACTGTTATCATTTGTGGAGATTTTAATGTAAATATTTTGGAGAAAAACTCAACAAGTTGTAATTTTTTAAATTTGTATATGTCCTATAATTTACATCACAACTTTACAGAACCAACTAGAGTTACTGCCACAAGTGCTACATGCATTGACAATATATTTAGCTCGGCAAAACCTTTAAATAAATTAATAATGAATAAGATTCAGTCAGATCATTCTGGTCAGTTGGTCACTTTTTCAAATTCTCCAAAGGTTCAAAGTACACAAATAAGTTACATACCATATAGTGAAAGCCGTTTAGGAATATTTAAATATAATATAGCAAGAAAACTGGCACTGTTGCCCTATCATAGTGATCCGGATCACTTGTACAACTCTTTATTCAACTTGATTAATGGTGAGTTCTGCTCAATATTCACACCCAAACAGTTGTCTGTAAGTAACCGTCTGATGTTCTGTGATTGGGCAACTCCAGGAATTTATAAAAGTCGCAATCAATTATATAAATTGTATGAAGAAAGATCCTATAATCAAAATACGACTTTTCTAGAACATGTAAAACAATATGCCAAAACCTTTCGAAGAGCCTGTTCCATTGCTAAATCGATGTACTTAAAAAATATTATAAAAAATTCGACAAATATTATTAAAACCACCTGGAAAATTATTAATACTGAGACAGGTAGGAAAAAAATACGTAGTCGTGATTTTAATTTAAGAATAAATAATGTTGACATTAAAAGCGATTTAGAAGTGGCGACTGAGTTTGAAAAATATTTTTCTAATGTTCCAATCGATGTTACCAAATCTCTTGCGTCTTCTTCTGTATCTGCTGAGCTAATACTCCAGCAAAGCGTAGAGAAGTGTGACACAGATTTTGAATTCTCGGTGGTTAACCCTAAAGATATTTTGAATGCTTTCAAAAGTATTAATATGAAAACCACTAGGGATCTGTGGGGTTTATCTGTTAAGACTATTTCATCAATTATAACTATAATCGCCCCACATCTAGCTGCTGTGTTCAATTGCTGTGTCGCATCTGGCGTATTTCCTGACTTGATGAAGTATAGTAAAATTATTCCATTGTTTAAAGCTGGTGATACTTCAGATCCTTCAAATTTCCGACCTATTTCCGTATTGCCCACTCTAAGTAAAATATTTGAAAAGCTAATGCTTAGCCAGTTGCTCAGTCACTTTAATATACATAATTTACTTCATCGGAAACAGTTTGGATTCACGAAGGGTTGTTCAACTATAGATGCAGGAGTCAATCTGTTAAAAAGTATATTCGCGGCTTGGGAGGACTCGCAGGATGCATTAGGTATCTTTTGCGATTTGTCCAAAGCATTTGATTGTGTTCATCATGACACTCTTGTCAGGAAACTACACCACTACGGTATCAGGAACAAGGCTCTCGAACTTTTGACTTCTTACTTGGGCAATAGAATTCAGAAGGTCGATATAAATGGTAAAAAATCTGCGGGATCCCCAGTGGTAATGGGCGTTCCACAGGGATCGATTCTCGGCCCATTCTTATTTTTAATCTATATAAATGACTTACCCTACTATGTAAGGGATAAACATGAGATTGTTTTGTTTGCGGATGATACTTCATTGACGTTTAAAATAAATCGACAATTACGCAATTTTGACGAAGTAAATGACGCAATCTCTAAAGTTGTTCATTGGTTTAATGCTAATAATCTTTTGCTAAATGACAAGAAAACTAAAGTCATAAAATTCTCTACACCTAATGTGAAACAGGTGGCTACCAATGTACAGCTTAATGGAGCTGGATTGACCCCTGTTGAGTCAACTGTGTTTTTGGGTATCACAATTGATTCAAAACTACAATGGGGCCCACAAATAGAAAAACTATCAGGCAAATTAAGTTCTGCTGCATATGCTGTTAAAACTATAAGACGGCTTACTGATGTGGATACAGCTAGAATGGTTTATTTCAGTTATTTTCATAGTATAATGTCCTATGGAATTCTTCTCTGGGGTAGCGCTGCGGACATTAACACCATATTTGTATTGCAAAAAAGAGCTGTAAGAGCAATATATAAACTTGGTCCGCGAGAATCTTTGAGAGAGAAGTTTAAAGAGATTAACATTCTGACTGTAGCATGTCAGTATATATATGAGAATCTAATTTATATGCATAAATATAAAGACTCCTTCTGTAAAAGGAGTGATACTCATAATATAAATACTCGATATAAGCATAACTTTGTGTTACATACCACCCGTCTCCACAAAGTAAGTAACTCTTTTATGGGACAATGTATAAGATTCTATAACAAACTTCCCAGTGATATCCGAGAAATGTCTATGAATAAGTTTAAAAGAATTATAAAAGCCAAATTGTGTAGCAGGGCTTATTACAAAACTTCTGATTATTTAAGTGACAAAACAGCTTGGGATTGAGTCGCTCTAAATTAACACATTTAAATACAATGTAAATTTATTTAAGAAATATATATATTTTTAAAAAAGGATTCCTACTGAGTTTTCTGGCAGTGTTTCTCAGTAGCTGCCACGTCATGCACTGCACGGTAGGGTAAAAAAAAATTGACGATTCCACACAAATGTAATATTTTAACGGAATAAACGACTTTTGAATTGAATTGAATAAGTGATCACCACCGCCTATGGATACTCGCAACACCAGAGGGCTCCTCTGGTGTTGCGAGTGTCCATAGGCGGTCGCAAGTGCGTTGCCGGCCTTTAAGAAAAGAATATTATGCTTCTAGGTTTGTTCTATTTTTGTAATTTATTTGGTGTACAATCAATTAATCATTTATTATTTGTAAAACATAGGTAATAAAAAATACAGATCTTAAAGGTAATTACAGTGCGCTATGTTTTCTCTATGGTAAGACATACAAATATGGGAAGTGTAATCAGTCAAACAATTAAAAAAATTTCAAAAATTCAGTTGGTAAATATCAAAGAAAGAGATTTTTTTTAATATCGCCACCATCATTAGAAAATGTCGATGCTATATTACAATTAAGAGTATTGCATATTGTTCTTTAACTATCATCGATTCCTAGAAGTAATAAATAAGCAACAACATTTAAATAACGTAAATATAAACAGCTTGAAATCCATTACCACTCAATTTGGTTATACAGTTGCAATATTTAAATAAATACAAACATTTATTATTGGCCATCCATTATTATGGAAAACATTTTGATACCAATGTAATTAATTTTTCACCGCACATTATTTTGACACGATATTTAATTAAAATGCAAACATGCGGTCCCATCTACCACAGTGAAAGTTTTATCAATTTTACAATCATTTCCATATTAAGATCATTTATTTTGATTTCGGATTTGGACAAGCCCCCTACACTGCCGCGCTTATGATATTACAGTAAGTCACATTCTGGTCAATATTGAGTTAAGTACATATTGGAAATTAGGAGACTAAGATCTACATTTCTCTATATTTAAAATTTAAATGTGGCCTAGAAGGTAAAATAAGCTTAAGCATACTTACAGTAAGAAACGTTTAGCACCAAGACATACTTATTATAAATACAGTATGGGCCCATACGGTTGACTTTTTTCATAAAGTTAATACAATTTCCTAGGTATTGTTGCAGTAAGTAATCTTGCTATTATTGTTTTTAAGTTACGAGTATTTTTTAAGAAGTGTCACTGAAACATATTCACAGTAAGTGGAACTTACTGTGTATATGGTAAGTCAGCGAGTTAAATATTTGTTTATATGCGTAGATCTAATAACAGTAAGATTACCCACTGTGATTACATTTAGAAATACTTCAAAATATGCGTAAACTTACCGGGAATAAATTAGGTAAACACTTTAGTTACTGCAAATATTCTAAGGCGTTTTGAGTTTTACGGGTGATGCAGAATGGGGCAAGTACGTATAAAAGATGTCGAGTCGCAGGGACCCGCTGTATCGGCAATTGTGAAGATATTTGGGGGAGGCCTTTGTCCAGCATGAAGTCTTTCGGCTGATAGATGGTTTGATTTTCATCGATTAACTTTATGATATTGGCTTATCTCAAGCTCCTCCTAGTTGTTCTCTAATTGTTATTAATCTTATTCAAACGTATGATATTACTTTACACCCCTTACTAGTCCATATGTAAAAAGCTTTCGTAACTTACCTGCCAAATTGCAGATTCATAAGAATAAAAACTATTTGAGATTTTCGGTTTAATAATAATTATTATTGATTTGTCTCAAATCATTCAGATGTAAACTTTTCATAGTAGATGTTACTACAGAAACTGGTGTTCGATGTCGGGAACCCTGTTTTTCCGATAACAAGATGGCCCTTACGGGATACAATTCATAGATCAGAAAGCAAATAAGAATATATTAGGAATAAATAAACTTAGACTTGAAAGCGGTTTTTATCTGTAAGTTACACTTTCATTTGTAATTTAGTATTTTGATTTTAAGTTTATAATGATAGTTTTAGTTTGTATGTAGTTTTAATCTATTTCCAATATTTATATTAGTATGGTTTTCATTAATTTAATCGCAATTATTTAATTTTATTATAAATAAACTAGCAGTTAAAATGTAGTAACAATGTCAATAAATTCATGCATTATAAAATAGGAATATATTAAAATGATTTTAATAAAATATGAAACATCAAAACTAATTCCGCTTCAAATCTAAATTAATGAAATTGAATGTAATAAATTTTATAAATACAACACTATAACAACGTTCATGTAGTTAAAGTACCTATAAATATGCATAATATGAAATAATATCTAATAATTATTTATTTGTCTTAAATAATATTCAGATGTACACTTTTCATACCTAGGGAAAAGAATGTATGCAATTCAATTTTTGTTTATTATGAAAAATATGTGTTAGTGAATAAGTGTGCGTGTGTGCGAGTGTGTGTGTGTGACATTTCGTTTCAAAGCCATTCGTGATTCACAGCAAAATATCATACAAACTAGCTAGCAAGATTAAAACTGAGAATAGTTTAAATTTTAACACCACGCAATTATATGGTGGGGAAATTAAAAAAATACATATGTTTGCAATCGAATTGACGAAATCGAAATGACGACCAGTTGGCGTGTTTGTAAAACCTTGCCTTTCATGCCGCAGATCGTGGGTTTTTTTCCACCCAGGACAGATATTTGTGTGCATGAACATGTCTGTTTGTCCTGTGTCTGGGTATAATTATTATCTATATAAGTATGTATTTACAAAAGATAAGGACTATATGTAATATATCAGTTATCTAGTTACCATAGTACAAGCTCTGCTTAGATTGGGATCAGATGGCCGTATGTCAGTAAAGTCCCCGGATATTATAATTCCTCGTCGACGGATGCATTTGCTGAAGATTGTCTTGTGTGTCAGGTGAAAACATTAGAAACTATCATTTAAATCGTGGAAACACTTGAACTGCAAAATTCACCCTTTCTGCTTTCATAATAAGAATCTATCCAATACAAAGCGATACACTTTAGCGTGTCTTTAAAGTGTGCTCATTCATTTAACAACCACATTCATATAATACGTATAAAGATATATTGTACTTTGAATACGAATCAAATGCCATTGAAACACGTGGGAACGAATCTGTATGATCCACAATGCTATTTGAAGGTTGAATATTGTGATGGCACAATAATAAGTGAGGTTAGCAAGTATTAACATTGCATACATGCTCACTCATAATATACAGTTTGTATGTATATATGTTGAATTGCCTAATAAAGCTTTAAGATAGGCAGATGATCTTGTAAGCGATAGCGTTCTTAAATTCAAAGTCAATTGACACAAAGATCTCCATTCCAGGTAGTTGCTGAGATATCTAGGGCCGCGCAACCCTCCACTTACAATCGCGCGGCCAACTTAAAACTCCTATAACTTCTTTATATTTGCTTTGACAAATTTTTGGTTTGTTCCCTTCGATTTCGACAAATATCGACAAAAATTTGAGCGATTTTTTATTGGTTTGGATTTCGTGGCGGAGCAATCGTAACGCACACATTGCATATATTATGATGCGGATAATGCAAGCGATCTTTGGGAGAGGAAAGTTAAAGTCTTAAAGCTCGGCGCATAATACTGCCGTGAATTTCCTAAACAAAATGCCTCTATCAAGGTAAATTAGACTTTATTAAGGTTAAACACAGAAGCATTTTTTATTACGGTGTTTTAGCCTGTAAAAGGCAGAATATACAACCTTCCGACTCTACTAAGACTAATTCATGGAGGTATATAGTACCGGAAGCATTGGCTGCAATAAACCTAACATTACCCCATTAAATACCTATCACCTACATATAGTACTTCTAGACACCATAGTAAGCCCATTCGCCATATCGAGAAGCAGAACTAATTTAGGCGAGAATGCTCCGATGAACAGGATTTTATCGACATATAAAGCGAAATGTTATGAAAACATTGATATGTATTTTTTACAAAAACATTCGCCAGGTAATCGTTAATTGTCGTGCTTAGACAATTGCCTTACCATCGTCGTGAACCGGGTTTGTTTTCCGTCTGCAACTATTTGTGTAAACCATAAATAATTGTCATGAGTCTGGATTTTATTTGTGTCCGTCAATATATGTTTGCAATGCAAAGTACCCCGCGACACAGAGATTATTTTCCCTAGTGCTGACGTAATCGTACAAAAAAAAAAGAATTTGATGTTTTTTTCTCGTAGTAATTATGATGTCAGTTATTGTATACAGGTCTACATAACGCGCAAGACATTTAACACCATGCGATTATCATCTTCTATTACGTAATACAATATGTAGTCGTGCACGATATTATATCTTTAGGTCAAAGGTGAAATAAGAGAAAGATATTAATTGCTTAGGTTCTCCAAGTATTACTTCACCTTATCGTAGTCTTTCAAGGTTAGCTAGGGTAGTGTCCGCAGCGGCGAAGATCCTCTTTACCCGTGAAAGGTGGTCCCGTGCCTACAACCTCTTTTAGAATTCCGTCTTTATACTTCAGCGGTTCCCTGGGGCTCTACCGGCTAAGTCACCGAACATCGATTTCCTAAATGGCGTTTAATTAAATAAAGGTTAAAAATGGCTTTATCAATCGTTAAATCGGCACATGTGACGTCATAAATGGTCCAGAATCGATTGTCAACGTTGAAGCCGATTTAACGATTGATTAAGTCATTTTTAACCTTTATTTATTTGTACGCCATTCTCGAAATCGATGATCGGCGACTTAGCCGGTAGAGCCCCTGAGCTGTGGCCCGAATCCCATAAAACCCCTCTTTCAAAAAAACACACATTTTTTTTAATAGGTACACAAATGAATTCGAAAAGCCAGTTGTGCCAGCACGTGGGGTTTGAACTCGAGGTCATTGACTCTACACTCTAACGGTCTAGCCACTAGTTCAGGTATATAGGATATTAATTACTTACAACGGTCAACGAATATGGGTTCTGAATATATAAAAATAAATATAAACCAAATTCTAAAAGTATCAAACGGAAATAATCGTTTTCATCACATTATTAATTTCACGAAAGTTAATAACTGTGCGATAATCACCATCTGCTGATTACTGCAGATAATTACGTGTTTATTTTACTGTATAATGATAATTGATCAAACAAATGACATCAACGCTCTGACACAGAATAATTTTACACAAATATTAAACTACACTGAGTTTAATATCTCTGTAAAATGAACCTACAGATCAAGACACGCTCAGTTTCAGCCAAGGTGAAATACTACACGCTAAGATTCTGAATGTTTCTCGGACTGGTAATAAGTAATAATAGAAATGATTTACTGAGACAGAAAATTATTAACATTTTTAGTTACATCCAATGTTAAAAAAATATAAAATTACACTACATATAATAAATTAAGAGCCCCTAGCAGAATTATACAGAACAGAATTTGAACTTGAACAGGTATTGGTCCTAATAATTTCGATTGCATTTTAGTTTTATATGCTATAAAACTAAAATTCAATTTAAAGCGTAAATCTACGAATGATACACACTTACAGCTTAAATTTATGATTCCATTGCTCTTTTGGAGCATGTAGGTGTTATCCATCGGCTTTGTTTCCTAGAGTCATGACCGACTAATATGTTCGCCATCGCATGTGAAATACCATGTCTCTGTGTTCCGTTTTTAACATAGTTTGGAATAAGATCATAAGTTTTACAATGAATGCTATCTTTATTTTTTTACTTTAATTGGATTCTGTATATTTTATTTATAACAGACTACTTATTGCTAACAGAGAATTCCATGCACCATAAATGGTACTATCGAAATAATATACATTAAGGTTTAAGATACCTATCTTTATTTTCTCATAAAAAAATACAGTAATTCACGTACATGAAAAAAAAAATACAATTAATTTCATCTTATCAGCCGAAAGACGTCCGCTGCTGGACAAAGGGCTCCCCCGAAGAAATTTACAGTAATTCATTTGATTTATTTACTTAATAAAATATTGTATAATTTCATTATAAATTCTTTAATATTATCTACGCTAAAATTTCGGAAACTGGTATACGTGCATGCGTAGTTTAACTACTATATGACTTTATACTACGACTGTACGTAAATTAACTAACAGGTAAAAGAATACTCAACATGCCAAATCATTTTCTAAAATACGATACCTACATATTATTTCAATTATCTTTATAATACTTATCACGCTTTTTATTCACAGTTCATTATCATCATGCCAGCTGAAAGACGTGGACAAAAACCTGCCCTAAAGATCTTCACAATTAGGCATGCAGGTTTCCTTGCGAGATTTTTCTTCACCGTTTTAGTACAAGATAACTTTTTAATACGCACATGAATTTGATAAGCCAAGCGTGTTAAAGGCAAACGGCAACTTTATATGGGACTTTTGTACCGGTAGTAAATTTCGTGTTTCGGGATATTTTATGTTTTAATTGGTAGTTAATGTGATAGAAAAGGCATTTTGAATTTTTTAGATTTTTAGAACTTGGGATATAAAAGTTATAGCCAGTTTTATTTCAAGGTTACGTTTGGTAATCTGTGGGTCAACCCCATGTCCGTGGATACATTGCAGTTCGAAAATCACTCTTACTGCCTAAGTAATAAAGATACTGTAAATATCAAATTGTGTCTACTGATGTGGCAATGAAATGCTAGTGTTAACTAGTGTACCTACCAATGAAGATTGTTACATATCATATTTACATAAACATTGTTATGGTGATAAAGTAGATGTTGTCGCTCTTTTTGTAGTCTTTTACATGGATTTATTCCGAACCTGCCCCGAAAACCCTAACCGGGTCGCAAGTTAGGTTAGGAATAAGCAAATAACATTATTTCAACAAATAATGAAAAGTTCTTTATTTCCATTTATTACAAAGTTCATAACCCAGTGTACATTTGTGTGAGGTTGCGAGGGGTTTTATATGAGCTTTTGAGTGGAGGTAAATAAAATAAAAGTAAAATAGGTTCTTTGTTTTTTGTAACTACATTTATTTTATTGATATTATTATTAATTTATCCTGCATATATCCTACATATATTTGCAGGTCGGGTAAGACACTACCTTAAGTACCAAACAATAATTATCACATAGCACAAAGCAACATTGGGTTTATTGAGAACTTCACTCCCATCGGATAATGCAGGTCTGCTTAGTCTGGGCAAGCGTATGTTGCAATTAACACATTGCAAACTCGTCATTTTAATTAAATGATAAAGCGTCCTTTCGTGAATCCATTGTCAACAGATATATATTATAGTACGGAGGAACTGATGCTTAACACGTAAAATCTGCAAGATAATTTCCTAAATTGATGACATGTATCAAAACAACAGCAATAAATACCTGACAGATTGTCATTGCCTGTCAATAAATAATTGCCATGAACAAAAAAATAGTGACGACGAAAATCGTTCCTATTCTAAATCATTAATTATTACGTTTTAATGGAAGTACTGTGCTTTCTTAGGTATTAGGTCTTTACCTATGAAATTGCCGTTCTGCAGTACTGGCCATTTCAAATCAAAATAATTTTTGTTTGGCTAAGAATTCTAATTTCAAATTAATTTTATTTTAAAAACATGGATTCTTTTTTCCAAAAGTAGTCATTTCTTTATTGATTAGTGTTACATTTTCATCGCATTTCAATCTTTTTCGTCATCATGGATACGTTAAAAAATCGAGTAATTATGGAATATGAGTACCGTCGTGGCAGCAACGCGGCACAAGCGGCACGCAACATCAACGACGTTTACGGAGCTAACACTACAAACCAACGCACCACCTGTTATTGGTTTGCTCGCTTCCGTTCTGGAAATTTCGACCTGAAAAATGAACCTCGCGGTCGTCCGAAGACTTTGGTCGACAATGACGAATTAAAGGCGGTTGTGGAAGCTGATGATACACAATCTACGGCTGAATTAGCAGCAGCTTTCGACGTTAGCGTCAAAACAATATTGGTCCATTTGCGTCAAATTGGCAAGGTAAAAAAGCTTGACAAATGGGTGCCCCACGAACTCAATGATCGCCAGCGCGAAGTACGCGTCGAGACGTGCCTTGCACTGCTCAACAGACACACAAATGAAGGAATTTTGAACCGCATTGTTACCTGCGATGAAAAATGGATTCTGTTTGATAACCGCAAGCGCTCAGCAAGTTGGTTGGATCCTGGTTCAGCACCTAAACAATGCCCTAAACGAAAACTTACCCCTAGAAAAGTGATGGTCACTGTTTGGTGGTCTAGCGCCGGTGTGATTCATCACAGCTTCTTACCAAACGGGGTGAGCATTACTGCAGATGTGTACTGTGAAGAACTGAGCACAATGATGGAGAAGCTGGCGCATCTCCAACCAGCATTGGTCAATCGCTCGTCTCCGCTGCTCCTGCACGACAACGCGCGACCTCATACTGCACAGCAGACGGTCTCCAAGTTGCAAGAACTGGGGTTGGAAGCTCTCCGTCATCCGCCCTACTCACCAGACCTTGCGCCTACAGACTACTACTTTTTCCAGAATTTGGATAACTTCTTGGCGGGAAAAGAATTCAATACCCGAGAGGCAGTACAAAATGCCTTTGAAGAATTTGTTGCCTCCCGTCCAGCTGATTTCTTTAAGAAGGGCATCAATAAACTGCCACTGCGATGGCAAAGATGCATTGATTGCATGGGTGATTACTTCGATTAATACAAATAAAAAAATTCATGAAAAAAATTCGTTTAAATTTTTTCATACAAAACGGCAATTTCATAGGTAAAGACCTATTATAATAAATAAGTCTATAATTATATGATTTATATGTAATGTTGTTCCCTTTTATAAATAATTAATTATAATTGCGACATTTGTATTATTTTACACATGGCAATTTCTGTAAACGTAACTGCGTTTAGTTAACGATTTTATTACGTTTATTTATTGAAAATTATTGAAATATTCTTATTGATTTAATTAATTAATCCCAAGTTCAAAAAATATTATACTTACATTAAAATTAATACCTTAGTTGTCTTAATAAGTGGTACAAATTATATAGCTGAACAACAAAGGAAGTATGCGATACGAATTCTGCCATTCTCTTTTGAACTCGAAATCACTAACTCCACAGTCCAAATTCAAATTCAGAAATTCATTTATTCCGTTAAAATATTACATTTGCGTGGAATCTTCATTTGTTTTACTCTACCGTGGAGATGATGTGGCAGCTACTGAGAATCACAGCCAGAAAACTCAGTAGGTATCTTTTTTGAAAATATGTAATTTTTAACGTAAAATTACATTGTACTTAAATGTGTTACTTTAGAGTGAGTCAATCCCAAGCCGTTTTGTCCCTTAAGTTAGACCATTTTATAATTTTTGTTGAAAAATTTTCGGTCTCCACGATTACCGGTCTTGCGCTACCCGCATTGATATTGTACATAGGCGGACGTAAAGCCCTAGACATTACCTACTAGTCAATTATTTTGGGGACTCGTAACTCAGGAAAACGAGTTTCTCTAGACATGAACAAGTTATGTCACTTGATCATAATTAGGCCCTATTACATATATATTTATTAACGAAAACATTTTGTTTATTTGCATAGAAATTTCTGTGTATTCATGAATATAATATTCACAAAATTAATAGTATTAAATGGATACAATAAATAGAACAAAATCAATATAATGATGTATTAAATTACATCGCCACGTTTAGAAGGCGATAAAACCACACCATTTACATTCAATTTTCAACCTAATAGGTAATACCATAAGATTTAAATTGTATTTGTCTATGCATGATTTCCTTCCTGTTTTAATTGGCAGTTCACTTTACCCATGAGCTTAATTTTCAAGCAACATTTTCTTTGAAATTCCTATATTAAGGAGTACATATTCGCGGCATAACATAACGACACATTCTGTGAGAGGAAACGGCAGAACCATGGCAACTATACACTAATAATTAAATATTCACATAACCACATAGATGCTTAAATCAAATTAGCCCGGATATTATCGATATTAAGGGATTTGTTAGCGTATAGATAACTAAGAGTAGCTAAAGCAAATTCATATATATATAACTAGCTATGTCCCGCAGTTGTATCCGCGTTAAACTTTATAAATTATAGCCTATGTATTAATACAGGGAGTCAGCTAACTCCATACCAAATTTTATTAAAAGACGTTTAGACGTGAAGAAGTAACAAACATACACACTCACACAGTCACACACACAAAAACTTTTGCCTTTATAATATAAGTGTGATTACACCGTTAGCGTTTACCTACTTTAAGCAAATTACTTAGTCTAGTTACTTATAAAATAACTATGTGAGGAGAGGCGCCATTCAATGTGACCCACGTGTCTACGAATCCGGGCCACAAACTGGCGATGTGACTCTCTTAACCGCTATACCACACGTGCAGCAGTTATGACGGGAAAGTCTTATAACAATGATTTCTTATTTATTAAAGTCAGTACCCAGTCAGTTGCTTTTTTAATTTTGATGTAATATTTCACATGCAATGGCTTCTTAAGGGCGTTGATATCGAAACTTCTTATTGAAAAGTAGCCTATGACCTTTGTCAGGCTCTAGACTATCTGTGTACCGAATTTTATTTAAATCGGTTCATTAGTTTTGGCAGGAAAGCGCGACAAACAGACAGTCAGACCCAGTTGGTTTCGCATTAATAATATTAGTCAGGATGAGGAAGGTTAGAAGCGGTCCCAATGAGGTCGAGTGACAGATGAATGATATATCGACGCTAGCACATCAAGCTACCCAATTTGTCAAAATTCCCCAATTGAAAGTAAACCTTATGCTTTTGTGATAAATTAGAAAATCTATAAAAGAAATTTGACAGATTGGGGTAACTGGATGTGCTGGTCCCTGTAAAAACAATCCTATAAACAAACTGATACATCGAAAGCCAATACTCGCGCTATTAACGATGACTTATACAATATATTAATTTCGACGTAGGTGGGTATTATAACAAAGTGTGATTAAGGCCGCTGTTATTTGCTTTTTATTAATATCTCATATACGAACGCCACTATGGGCGTAGATACCGATCTCTGTTAACGTTCGTAAAAAAAATTGTTTTATAGATAAAAGGTAGGTGGGTTCTGCGGCTTAACATATCATTAGCCGATTCCTATCAATCGTTTATGTATGAAATTGAATAGCAGCTCTTAATGAGTACAAAATGTTAGCCGAAAGATTTCCACAGCTGGTCATAGGCCTTGACCAAAGATCTCAACAATTGCCGGTTTTGCGCTAGCCGCATCTAGGGGCTTCCAGCGATCCTCGGTCCATCTTTAAGGGGGCCTGCCTACCCACACTGTACCTTCTGATTCATGGAAGAAAAGCTTTTCTGCACCAACGGTTTATGAGCAACAAGGTAATTGACCTTCCCACTGCCACTTCAGCTTGGCTATTCTTCTTGCTTTGCTTTGGTTTGGTTCGGTTCGTCTGCGAATTTCGACATTTCTGATTCGATCTCTCCGAAAACTCCAAGCAAAGCCCATTGCTCTTTGGGTGACCTTCCAGCTTAGGCTTTCTTTAAGCCGAAGCCATAGTAAGCGACGTTTTCGCTCGAACGTCTCTGTTCCATAAGTCATCACTGGTCGAAGACTTTAGACTAGAGACGAATTAATCACTTCCATTAAAAAACAACTACAATTATTCAGCGATATATTCAGCGATATATTGTCAGTCATGTATACAAACAAATTTCAATACTCACTGGTTATGTACATGCTACTGATAAGCATTAACTTCTTACATGTATCATATTTAGGAATTTATAGTGTAGAATCAATACAGATGTCATGTAACAATTTATTGAGATTTCCTAAACACATTTTAAATAAATCCCGAGTCTTTGGATTAAGGATGCCTCACAACAGATAAAATACTAATAATCATTGTCAAGAGAAATGATGTACTTACTTCAATACAGTTCAAAATGACAAGTTTAACTTAAATTTTCTTATTATACATTAATTAAAGCAATCACAAAAAAAGAGATGAGTAATAAGTTAGTTTCAATTTACTCCTGAACATAATGGAATAAAATTTTAAATTGATACATTGTGTACACTGGATGCACAATCAATGCGCCAGCACTGAAACTCGCCGTTGCTTTATTTACAAGTCCTCGTCTTCTTCGGGTAGAGCAGTGTCCTGGGCTTCCTTGAGTTCCTAAACTACAACTTACATAAATGCTTATGCAATAAAACCAAAATGTACCTAGACATAGAAGTGTCGTCATTTTAAGTTCTAACATGTGTCGTTTCCCGTTCAATCTCCGCTTTAAACAACTACTTTGACTTACAAATTATAATAAAAATCCATATGTATACTCAGAGAAAGGGCCGCAGCGTCTATCAATGTACCACGACAATCCGTTTGCGAAGCGCGGCGATTATGGTATATCCTATACGCCATAATCGCCACGCCATATGGGACAGAACTCCTTTTTTTTAGGGAGACTTTTGTCCAGCAGTGGAGTTCATTCGGCTGACATGAACACTTGCTTGTACAATATACTCGATTGGGATTTACACCTTTTTTTGTATAGACCACATTTTATTGAAACCTAAATTGAATGCGATTCAAAAATTGCCTAGAACATGAAACTGCACTAAAATATTCAGTTAGTTCTAAAATTGCTTCAAACTTTCTACTAGCGAGCATCGATTTTCCAAATATAGGTATCATGCAAAACTATTACCAAACTTTCGACCTATGAATTTGGCGTATGACAGATTATTTTATTTGATATTAATTTAGCAAAAAACTGGTAGTATTTATTTCTAAAAGTATTTTTTTAAGTTTTCTTTTTAAACTGGTAAATATAACCACAAACTATTTCTATTATCTGGCATTAAACAAGTTTTGTATAATTCTATTCTTGTGTGCGCCAAAGATCACTTAAATTTTCAACTCCAATATTTGATAATCCGAAAATGTTCTTCCTAACATTTTTCATCCTAACAATCACAATTCCTAACTACTCTGTCTCTAATGCTCATAATTTCGAAGCATTCAACTTCATATTGTCAGTAGCAATAAACATCTATTATACTTTTATTTGTTATCCTTTATTTTCTCAACATAACCATCTTTTACACTATATTATTCAAAATCATATCTTTTTTTCTCTTTTATGGAATAATTTGGATTAGGTTAGGTTAGAACTTCAACCATTTAGCGTGTTACTATCATCTTCCCACCCACATATAGTATTTATTACACTTGGTAAATGTTTCTTTCCGAGTATGAGTGAAAATACTATGGTAATTATGTTTAGGGATAAAAGCGTTATGATAAACAACAGTAGGCGTTAAAATATATTTACATTAATGATATTATTAATTACAATTTTCGGAAACATGAGTGTTATGAACATCGCCGCGCCGATAGCACCACAAATAGTATGAATGAAAACTTAAGGATGAAAAATTTTAGGAAGAGTGTACATTCGGATTACAAATTGTTAGGAAGAACAATTTCGGGTAAAGAGCTTTAGGTGAGCCAATATGGACCACTTATTCTTCGTAGATTCAGGTATTCCTATTGATGATTTCAAAGTAAATTCAAGTAATATTTTTAATTTTAGTTCCTCCAGTTGCAATTTTTTTTTCTTTGTCATCATTGTTTATTTTGTAGAGGTAATTAAGCATGAAACTCACTCCTATTTAAAACAATCTTTAAGGTAGGTAAATTCTTATTGTACTATTTGCATTATCTGGTTAGATGCTTGTTTGGCAAGATATCGGGTTGGCGTGGCTGGTAGATGCTTGCCTTTCACGCCGCCGGTCGTAGGTTCGATTCCCACCCAGGACAGATATTTGTGTGCATGAACATGTCTGTTTGTCCTGAGTCTGGGTGTTATTAATTATCTATGTGCAATGCTAGATGAAATGGAACGTTACTGAGTGTGAGAGAAATGTAAGTAATGAGTGAAAGAGAGGTAAGAATGTCGAAGAAAGATGTAAGTATATATTTACAAAAGAAAAATTGTATAAGGTCTGCTTACTTTGGGGTCAGATGACCGTGTGTGAATAATGTTCCAGGATACTTATATTTATTATATTTATGTGTTCTCAAATCAAACTCCATAAAATCATAAACCATTTGTGAATTTTGCAAAGATTATACTATTCATAAATGAGGTTTCAGGCTTTACAAACAAGAAAAATAAGCCTTCTCTTTTACTAAATAGAAAGGTTTTATGTTTAGTAAGCTTAAGAGCTTTAGTAAAAGAGAAAGCACTTATGTTTAATTCCTGTTGCTCTTAAATTTTCACTCGTGTGTAAACTACGTAATTGGAATACTGAATATGAATATCATGTATGTACAGTAAGTGGTAAGTCGGCAGATACATTTGCACTAAGTAAACCACCTTTGTCGTTTACATATTAAAGACTACATTAAAGTCAAAGTGTTTCCACCGACGTCAAGTCGACTATAAATATACGAGGACGTTATTGTACAGACGCCAGGACATCAAGCTACCCCAATCCCCAATTGAAAATGAACCTTATGCTTATAAAATATAATATATATTATGTTTATATATAAGTTGAAAATCTATAAAAGAAATTTGACAGATTGGGGTAGCTAGATGTGCTGGCGTCTGTACATCATAATTGTTCACATGAGGTTCGTTATAAAAATAATAATAATTCATTTATTTCTCTCAAAAGGTTACAGTAGTCTTTACAAAGTAAATTTAGCTATTGATAAGTTTCTAAACCTTGTGAGAGCTGGAGTCCGTAAGAGGTTCCAAGACCTGTGTGACGAATCTCCAGGCTCTCTCCTTATATTGTAGTGAAAAATGAGTAGCTAACGTGTCGTGAATGGGTTATTTTGAGATAATGAATGATCGGATACATAATTATTAAAGAGAAAAGGAGCATGCATGCGTGAGGGTATATGTGCATGTGTTGTGTGTGTGTTAGGGTGTATGTGTGTGTGTGAGAGGGTGTGTGTGTCTGTGTGTGTGTGTGTGTGTGAGAGAGAGAGAGGGTGTATGTGAGGGGGTGTGCGTGTGTGCCTGTTGCTGTATGATATTTTAATTTGTAATTATGATTTTTTCTGTTTCAGTGTAGTCGAGGGACATGAGCCAATTTGTAACCGTCTTTTTGCAATTAAATTTACTTAGTGAATGAATACTGAGTGTTTTATTTACCTTATTATAAATGTAACCACCAAGGAAAAAGAAAAAACGCTGGGCAAGTCTAGTGTTTGTTGAGTTTACTTGACAAACAATATGTTTCCGGCGGGCATTGTTAGGTTTCTTGGGATCATATGGAGTTTGTGCGTGAGTGGTTAGAATTACTCTCAGAATAAATAGCTTACGGACGGAGAGAACGTCACAGATCTTATGGAGTTCTGTTGTGGGAAACTGATAAGGCAATTTCCACCCAACCTTCAGAAGTGCCCTTTGAGCACGTTCTAATTTTATGAGGTTGGTTTTAGCGGTGCCACCCCATGCTACAATACAGTACTGGACAAGAGACTGAGCCAGTGACAGGTATATAAGTCTGAGAGTGTCCCCATCAGCAGCATGTCGTAGGTTTTTGAAAACGAATATCAACTTTCTTAGGCGTGATGTAAGTCCATCTATGTGTTGTTGGAAGCAGAGTCGGTCGTCAATCTGTATGCCAAGGTATTTTATGCAATTTGTACTGTGGAGAGTTGGGCAGTTACAAGATGAGGTGACCCAAACATTACAGGAGTGGGCAATTAGAGGGGAAATGGATGAGGGGGGTTTGCCTGCCGAAGTGAGTGAAAAATGCATATAAAATGTTTTGTCGGCGTTCAAGGTGAGTAGGTTTTGTGTGAGCCAGTCCGTGATCAGGTTCAATCCGGTCTGAGCACATGCAACGACGGATTCCCAAGTGGTGTCATGAAATATCAAGGCAGTATCATCGGCATATGTGAAGATAGAGCAGTTGTTAATATTTAATCGACATAAGTCGTCGATATAAATAAGGAACAGTGTAGGACCGAGAATACTGCCCTGAGGCACTCCATAAGACACGGGAAGCTCACTACTCAGCCACTCACCAATCTTTACGCACTGTCGTCTATCCTTTAAATAGCTAGAGAGTAAGGAAAGTTGTTCATTTCTTATACCCAGCCTCTCAAGTTTGCCCAACAACAGTGGGACAGAAACCGTGTCGAACGCTTTTGCGAGATCTAAAAATATGCCTACAACTTTATTTTTTTTGTCCAAATTTGATATAATTTTGGTGGTCAGATCAAGCACTGCATTTTCCGTTGAGATGCCTGCGCGGAAACCATATTGGGAGGTTGAGAGTAAGCTATTTTGTTCGAGATATTTTACAAGTCTCTTATTAATGAGCCTTTCTAGTAGCTTCGAAAGTGTAGGCAGTATAGCAATTGGTCTGTAGTTGTTCACACGATCTCTGCCCCCGCTCTTGTAAATGGGGTGTACGATGGCTAATTTATAGACGTCCGGGAAAACTCCTTTGCTTAAAGCCATGTTGCAAATGTGTGTAATTGGATGGATTAATAAATGTTTATATCTTTTGAGGAATGTACCAGAGATGTTATCTGACCCTACAGCACAGTCGCTTTTGAGGCCCATTATCAGGTGTTCTATTTCTGTCTCATCCGTTTGCAGCATGACAAAAGTGTTAGAGTGTGAGTGATATTTTGTAGTGTTAGTGGTAGGTACTATTTTTTCAGCTAAGGAGCGTCCCACGTCAGCGAAATAAGAATTAACTAAATCGATTGATTTGGTGGGTTCAGAAGGTGAGATTAGTTCATTAGCCTGTGTTTTAATTTTGTTTGTGTATGTTATGTTTTTGATGGCTTTCCACAGTTTTTTGCTGTCATTTTTTGCTGAATTTAATTGATTTGTCTCATAATTCTTTTTGGCTTTTTTAAATATCATAGTACAGTAGTTCCTGTATCTCTTGTATGTAGTTACTAAAATATTATTATTTGGATTGCATTTTAATTTATGATGTAGACTGTCTCGGTTCCTCGCACATTTTAGGAGACCCGGTGTCATCCAGGGTTTACGTAGACGTTTTCGGTTTGGCACTTGTTTCAGAATTTTATTAGCAGTTAGTGTTAGATTTATGGAATTAATAAAATAACTTGTAGCTTCGTTAACATCACAAGAATTATATAATGGGGAAAAATCTAATTTAGTCAGGTCGGATTCAATTTTGTCATAGTCAAAAATTTCAATGGTTTTTTTTTTAGAAGAGATGTTAGTATTATTTTTGGTTGATAAAAAGAACAGGATGGTATCGTGATCAGTGACCGAGGTATGCGCAACGTAACAGAAGGCTTGGTTTTTAGATTTAAGGAATAAGTGGTCAAGGCATGAGCGATTTTGCCGTGTTGGTATTGTATGTGCTGGAAGCATGCCGTGAAAGGCCAGCATGATGAGGTACTCAGTTGACCGTGAATCATTCGTGTTATTCGAGATGTCGATATTAAGGTCACCAGTAAGTATAATATTTTTATAAGTTGAATAAGATATAAGAAGTTGGTTTAAGGACTCGAGAAATGCAGAAATGTTTCGATTAGCCGGGGGACGGTAGATGGCAATCACCACCGTATCTCTATTCCATATAAGAGACACACAGTTAGCATCTTGAAGTGTAGCTGCTGCCACAGAAACCCGATGCTGGGCTCGATGGTATACTACCACTCCCTCATTTTGGGAGTTATGGTTGCATGTAGAGGTAGCAGTATAACCTTCTAGCGTTGGTATGGGTGGTGATTTTAAAAGCCAGCATTCCGTTAAAATTATGATATCCCACGTACTTTGGCTTCTTTCGAGAAGCACAGTAAAGTCGTCAAAGTTCTTACGTATGCTTCTTATATTTTGACACATAACGGAGACCGATCTTCCGTGCGAGTTAAAAAATTGTGGACAGTCTTCTATAATGCATGTGGACGAGTTAGCGACCGAAATCTGATCAATGTCATTAAGTAGATTATTTAATGTATCGAATTGTAAATGAAGTGTTCAATTAAGGTCCTGTGTATAAGCCTGTAAAACTGGTAGTCTAGTATGCCTGGGTAGTAGTTCAAAGGGGTGTGTAAGGATTTTATATGTTCCGGTCGATGTGAAAAGGTAAATGAATATATTTTTATTTTTTTAAATATAATTTTCTTTAAGTGAGAATGAGCAGGTAGCCCATTTTTTATGTTAATTATAGACGCCTGTTTATAAAATGTGAGATGTGAGAAAAATGATGTTTATAAAATGAGTAGAGATTATAAGAGTTCCGTAGCCAAATGTATCAACGGAACCCTGTTACTTTTGCCTTTGTCCGACCATCCGTCTGTTTGTCAGCCGGCTAAGTCTCTAGAACCATAATGGTAAAACAGTTTCAGAGCAGGCTAATTGCCGCTATAAATAAAATAAAATAAAATAAAAAAAGTTTTTATTCACGTAGACTTTAAAAAAGCGCTTGTACATTGTCAGAACATGTTTGTAGTAATATAGTTGTATACATTAGATATTATTTCTAGTAACATAGATATTTAGGTACACATTGTATGAAAACATTTATAAAATTTATTTTATTATAGCATTGATATTTAGCTAGCTCGTATCAAGTTATTGTCAAGAGATTATGTTTAATTATCTAGTTTAAGTCTAATATTTTTACTACATATTGTCAATGGTTCTGTCTATATTAAGGTATTATTATTATGACGGACCTTGTGTTAATAACATGGGTCGCGCTTTAATGCTACCACCGGATCCAATGCGCCCCAACTGAGAAGACTAAGCTATAAATAACAACCAAATTCAAAATAAATAAAATAAGCGTTATCTAAATTTTCAACAAAATATGTTAGCTAAGGAACAGAAATAAATATTCATACTGCAAACTAAGGAAATAATAGTTAAATTGTTAGAACTTGAAGGCATCCAACTCACAATTAACCTATAACAGGCAATGGACTATACGAGGCCACATAAATTTCAACCTTATCGCTATGCAATAAGGTTCAAAATCAATGAAAAAAAAAAGTATAGCAAACCCTGGTTAAGGGTTAATTCAAACACTTACTTTCAAAACTAGGTTTGCAAGGCATTCTGCTGCTTGCAAATATTGAGATCGAGGCATGCCTTTTAAGTTTTGTCGTTTGAAGAAAAAACACAACAAGAACCTTATAGTACTTTTTATTGTTTTTCAAAGTATTCACCACGTAGCTCAATACACTTTTCCATTCACTCAAATCTATATAAATAAAAAGAGAAGTCCTGACTGACTGACTGACTCATCAACGCCCAGCCCAAACCCTTGACCCTAGAAAGCTGAAATTTTGCACAGATGTTTTCTTTATAATGTAGACAAGGAATAAGGAAGGATATTTCGAAATTCAACCCCTAAGGGGGTAAAACGGGGGTGCGAAGTTAGTATGAAACTTTGCCGTTTTTGAAGTTAGAGGCATGAAAGTTGGTATTTGGCCTTGCAAATAAAAAAAAAAAAAATATGTTTCAGGATTTTTGGAAATTTCACCCCCAAGGGCAAAAAATAGGGGATGTAAATTTGTATGAAAAAAGTCCCAATTTTTAAGTTAAACGCATGAAAATTAGCATTTGGCTTTTTAGTTAAAAATAAAAAATATACATATATTTCAGGATTTTTGAAAATTCCACCCAGAAGGTCATAAAATAGGGGATGTAAGTTTGTATGAAAAATGAGATATTTTTGAATTTAAACGCATGAAAATGAGTATTTAGCCTTTCTGTTAAAAATATATAGCATTTTTTTCAGGATTTTTAGAAATTACTCCCCCAAGGGCGGAAAATAGGGGATATAATTTTATACTGCCAGACTGACATATCAACGCACAGTCTAAACGGCTGCAGTTAGGACTTGAATTTGGACAGTAGTTACCTTTTATGACGTAGGCATCCACTGAAGAAGGGTTTTTGAAAATACCACCCCTAAGGGACTAAAATAAGGGATGAAATATTTTATGAAAGTGCTTAATTTTGATGTTAAAGGCTTTAGTATATAGACTTGCAGTTAAAAATTAAAATATATATTTCAGGATTTTTGAATATTCCACCCCCAAAGGCGTAAAATTGGGGATGTAAGTTTATATGAAAAAAGTGCCAACAAGTTTTAAGTTAAACGCATGAAAATTGTTATTTAGCATTACAATTAAAAATTAAAAGTATGTGTTTCAGGTTTTCCGAGAATTCTACCACGTAGGGTGACAAATAGGGGATGTTTGTATGAAAAATGTGACATTTTTTAAGGTAAACTCATGAAAATTGGTATTTGACCTTTCATTTAAAAATATGTATTTCAGGATTTTTGGGAATTTCAGCCCTTTAGGGTGACAAATAGGGGATGGAAGTTTGCATGAAAAATGTGACATTTTTTAAGGTAAACGCATGAAAATTAGTATTTCGCCTTTCATTTAAACATTATAAATATATCATCAGGACTTTTGGAAATTCCACCCCTAAAGACGACTAAAATAGGGGATGTAAGTTTGTATGAAAAACTGTTTTTTTTTTTTTGGAATTAAAAGCATGTAAATTGGTATTTCAGTTAAAAATAAAGCAATCAAGGGAATAATTTGTTGTTAAAAAAGGTAATCCATAACTGATTCAATAGGTCAACACCAAAAATGTACGCCAACTTAAATTATAGAGAAATTCGTTTCTTATTGCTTAAAATGTTGTGTTTGTTGTCGTCTAAGTATAGATTTAGCGTTTTATAAGATTTGTAACTTCTTTTTTTGGTATTTTTCATAACATATTAAAAAACGTCAATTTAATAAAATTGGGATAAAAAGTCATTGACCCAAAATTCGAGTTAGCGTAGTATAAATTGTTCATGTCGAGATGATCGCACCCAAAAAATATCATCTTAATTTTACTGATCTCTTGTAGATCAGTAAAATCACAATCATCACAATATTGTAACTCGATGAATTTTATATCGTTTCAGATCGCAGAACTCATTTGACATATCCGTTAAAATAAATAAATGCTTGAAGTAAAAGGTAGTCCCAAACTGAATCAAAAGATGATCGCCTAAATCTCACCCAAAATATATGCCCACATTTTAATTTTACCGCTTTACAAGGTTATATTTTTGTTAGTAGATGGTGTAATCATCGTTTTAGATCGCGCTATGGTTTCGTTCACAAAATGTGATATTATACCTATCAATGCCGTGGTCGCAACCTAAGCTAATGGGAGTTACCTTGGTGATTAATGCATCGTTGATTATTATATTACTTTATTTGACTTACTGACTTTACTTAAGGACAATTGATATGTATTCTTTGATATTTTTGGGTTTATGATATCGGGTCTTTTTTTTAAATAACAGTAGCAAAGTAGTCTTTAGTTTATTTCTTAACTAGGTTATTTATAGGTTAGGTTTTCTTAAATTTATATTGCTTATTTCTTTTATAAGTATTTTTTTTAGATTAAGCTAGAAGTAAGTAGTTACATTGGTAATCATTCAAAATTGTCGCGGACGAAGTCGCGGGCACCAGCTAGTATTTAATAAATTCGAAAATAAACAGTTCGAAATTCAAAATTGCCGGGAAATATGGAAACGACAGAACTTAAAAGGCATGCTTAGTAATTAAGTAGATGTCTGTACCATTACATTGAATTCAACGGAACATTTGTTTTTTAGGCGTATGATTTTATGAATATGCACTGTGTCAAATTTAAATACGATTGGTTCCGCCGTGCATGAGGAGAACGATTAGGAACGAACTATATGAGTCGTCTAATACTCAAATCAATATTTATAGAAAATAAGAAATCTGTTTATAAGAAACATAATATTAATTAACAATTTAATTTGGATAATTTTGTTGTATGACGGGACCCTTGGTGTGTGAGACTGATTCGTACTTGGTTGTTTTGTTTTTGTAATACAAAGGTGGAAAATATATTTCTACTATGTATAATGAAGACCGCATTCAGATTTCTGAAGTACACTGCAGTGATTGTCTGTGGAGTGAAACCCTTTTTTAACCAACTTTAATAAAGAAGGGTTTTATCGGCTGTTCTTTGTCGATAGTAAATCTTTTTGATATAGTAGTTAAACAGTAAATATTACCACTACTAGAGCAACGTTACGAGTTTGTTTTATTTTTAAAGGTCTTTACGTCATGAATAGTTTAGTACCTACTTACAGAAAAATTATAATAATAATGTCCAGGAACATTATTTATTATATATATCATTAAACTAATTTTTTTTTTTTTTACACACTTATATGGAAGATTACCCCCAGACTCAGGATAAACAGACATGTTAATGCACATAAATATCTCTCCTGGGTGGGAATCGAACCCACGCCCTGCAGCGGAAAGGCAAGTATCTAACAATCACGCCCGTCGTGTGTAAACCTGCATGCAGTCACCGGACAATAGTGGCGACCTTTAGCTCAGCTTATATTTCATGTAGGGCTATTGTTAACCATGGTCCAGGGTAAAGGTAGTCGTGGAAACATCGTTAAGTTTTAGTCGGTATACTGGTAATTTACTGAGAGTCCGACATACCGTGTCGCTTGCCCAGTGGCAGGGATCTGTAATGGATTGCCTCACTTTAAAAAAAGGCTATTATTCAGTACAACTTCAAAATAAGAAGATATAGCATGTTACGTGATGTCAGCCGAAAAACGTCCACAGCTGGACAAAGGCCTCCCCAAAAATCTCCAAAGCCACCTGCCGGGGATATCTAGCACCCTCAGAGCTTTAAATTAGCACCCCTTGCCCTGCCGTTAACACAGGTGTTACTAAGGCTGGGAATAGCAGGACTGCCGTGAACTGGGTGCCGCGGTTTTGTGGTGTCAATAATTTTGTGAGTTTTGACATAATCGCCACGCTTAGCAGACGAGTTGGCGATCGCAGTATTATAGTTATAGTATCTACTTAACGCTGCTGCTCATTCTCTGGTATAATAATATAGTCTCTCGGGTCGACTTCTACACCCCCAAGGAAGAGATAGGGTGGCGCTATTCAATATTCTGTTTGGCCGTCAGCCACAGAGCCAATTTTGTTGAAAGATATTATTATTTATTAATATACATAATAATATCTTAGGACATTACTCACACACGGTCATCTGATTTCAAACTTAGCAGAGCTAGAACTTACCTACTATGGAAACCAGATAACTGATATACTACTTTTCTTTTGAAAATACATACTTATATAGATAATTTCACCCAGACTAAGGACAACCTTCCTAACCTACCTCCGGTCCATGAACATGTCTCTTCATGGACCGGAGGACTTCTCATACTGCCACCGTAGTCCCAAGGGTCTGGTCTGCTGCCGTACAACGTACGGCAGTAGTAAGCGGGTTAATATATTTGACCTTAATACTAATGAGTGCTTCCATACTTAGGCCGCAGTTTTTTGGCGTATCCCGCCCTCATTAGGCTTTATTACAGTCCAATTAGACATTAGTTTCAGCCCATTACGCATTTAATACGGGAGCCGCTGAAATCTGATCCCGTTTTAAGGGTGGGATCTTATTAACATACCAAATGTTATTTCAGTTATTTGTTTATACACACGTCTAACCCCAATTTTGCATGTAAATGGCCTTTGTTGTACTGATATGTGATACTTTTGAACCGGGTTTCAATCGCTCTCTTGGGGCAGACAATCCGAGTTACGTTCCCAATTATCGCAATAGATGGCGTTGGGTTGGCTATGTTTGTTGAAATACTAAACACTGGGGATCACTATGTCAAAAATATACATAAAGTAGCTTCGACCTCTGGTGTTGCCCACTGTTTTTTTTTGTTTATGTATTAATTGGCCTGTTGTGTGGTTGACGGCATAGAATATCGCCACCCCATTTTAGTTAGTTTATTGTGATTGCTCATGCCTGGTAGAATGATGACCTCCAAGCCAATTATCGGCTACGGCGGCCAGTCTATGAAGATAAGCCATCTGCGTGGGACATATTATACTTCACAAGTGCGTGCACAAACGCAGCAGCACTTTCTACTCCATCACTCTCATAATCCGATTGGATTTCGCCTGCCTTGTTGGTCTAGCGGTAGCGTGTTCAACCGCAGATAATGAGGTCCTGGGTTCAAATCCCGGGTCGGGCCAAAAAGTGATTTCGGGATTTTTCCGTAAAAAGAAATTTCTCAGTATCAGCCCGAAGTCTGGAAGTTGGCGGTATTACACCCCCGTGCCTCGGAGAGCACATAAAGCCGACGGTCCTGTGCCTGAACTCTTTCCGGTCGTGTCGCTAGGCGTCCCATCGGATCATGAGAGTAATGGAATAGAAAGTGCCACTGTGTTTGCGCACACACTTGTGCACTATAATATGTCCTGCGCAATAGGCTAGTCTCCATTAAGACTGGCCGCTGTGGCCGAAATTCGGTCGGGAGGACATCAATCCGATTGGATTACTTGCGATATGACCGGAAAGAGGTCAGGTACAGGACCGTCGACTTTACATAATCTCCGGCACTGGGGTATATAAATATCGCCCACTCAGACTCCCGGCTCATAATAAATAAATTCTTTAGAGAAAGGATGCTTATTTGACAATAACTCAATATAAGATAGCTTAATATCATTACTATTATCGACTGGCCGTGCACGATGGAGTGTTAGTGCCAACTTTAATGTATGGAAGTGAAAGTTGGGTATGGCAGAAAAAGAATGAAAGTAAAATAAATGCAGTGGAAATGAGAGCTCTGAGAAGTATGTGTGGTGTGACTTTGAGAGACAAAATTCGAAATACTGATGTAAGAGAGCGTTGTAGTGTGAAAGAGGATGTAGTCACAAAGATTTAAAAAGCTATGCTGAGATGGTTTGGCCATTTAGAAAGGATGAAGGAAAGAAGATTGACAAAAGAAGTATACCTGGCCTGTGTGAATGGTACAACCGGGAAGGGGAAGACCGCGTAGAACATTCTCTGATCAAATCGGAGACGTACTTAAGAAAGGTCAGGTCAGAAGTACCCTAAACCGGCGAGCATGTATGAAGCATATAATGTCAGTAAACGAAGCGAAAGAGGTATGCAAGGATCGTCACAAATGGAAGTCCGTTGTCTCTGCCTACCCCTCAGGAGACAGGCGTGAGTCTATGTATGTAATAAATTAAATTCTAAATGTTTTCATACGATCCGTGTACCTAAATATCTATATGGCATCAACATCATCATATCAGCCGAAAGACGTCTACAGATGGACAAAGGCCTCGCCCAAGGATAGAATCGCTCCAAGAAGCCGCTGGATGCGGGCAGCGGAGGACCCGCCATATTTATAGAATGTACCTAGAAATAATTATATATTACTACAAACATTCTGACTATTGACAAGCGCAAGCCAAATGGCAAAAAACGGAACCCTTATAAGAGCTGTACTGTTTTAATTGGAACGAAGTTCCTTATCGCGCGTTGCGAAACTGTCGTTGCGTTTTTTTATTATTAACGAATATAATGTAATATTAACTTCGTTCCATCCGGATGTCCCTTGACACCTCTCAAGTTTTTGTTTTTTTTTATCTTTTATCACGTTTTCGCCGGACACTGGATTTGAACCCAAGACCTCGGTATCTGCGGTTGAATACGCTACCGCTTCACCAACGAGACAAAAATATATCCACTATATGCCTACTTAGTAAAATATACAACGTTTCAAGTAGGAGCGACTAATGTTACTGTGCATTTAGTAAAGTTAGAAGCTACTAAGCGGTCGCCTAATGGACGAGAAGCGTTGTTAGAGGTTTTAGACTGAAGTGCCATACTGAGTTTATCATTCACCGGTCTGGTATTATATAAGGCGTCTATTCCTATTTATTTATAAATAGCTGTGCCCCGCGGTTTTACCCGGGTTAAACTTTATAAATTATAGCCTATGTGTTAATCCAGTGTAACATCTAACTCCATACCAAATTTTGTGTCTAGATCGAAAATGAGTGTGCAAAATTATCTTACCTACAAAAATGACGTAAATAAAACTTATAAAATACCTAAGCTCTACCTCTTAGGTAAATTAAATGAATGATGTTCATGGACAGCTTCCTTTTAATAGTCTATAAAAGAAGGAAATTTAATTACATTTAAATTAGTTTCATCGGTAAAATAAAAGACTTCGTCACCTATAATTCACTCAGTTTCACATTGCCACCAATCAATGGCGTAAATTTCATGCGAAAAGATCCTTTAAGGCTTATATTATATGTAAATTAAAAAATGCGGCCAAGTGCGAGTCGGAATCGCCCATGTAGAGTTCTGTAGTAGCAAGTAACAATATAAAAGTTATTGTAGTAATTGATTGAATGAAAGGGGAATTGCGGTTTATGATTTATGACGTATTAAAAGAAACTACTTACCAGATCTCGTTCAAACCAATTTGTGGAAGTTTGCAAAGTAATGTAGATCATAATTTTTTTTAGTTTTATCCCTCTCTTATTTAAAAGTTTACACATTTTACCACTTTGGAAGTGTCTCTCGCGCTAACTATTCACTTTAGAAAAAAATTATATGAGGAACATCAATATCATTTTTGAAGACCTATCCAAAGATTCCCCACATTAATGGGTGTGATGAAAAAAAAATTGAGTTTCAGTTCTAAGTATGGGGAACCCCCAAAATTTAGGGTATTTTTCTATTTTCGTGTGAAAATCTTAATGCGGTTCACAAAATACATCTACTATCCAAGTTACAACAGTATAGTCCTAATAGTTTCTGTGAGGGGTAAAAGTGGCTGTGACATACGGACGGACAGACAGACAGACATACAGACGGACAGACAGACAAGACGAATCAATAAGGGTTCAGTTTTTTTACGGAACCCTAAAAATAGGAATATCAGTGAATTACTAATAACAGCAGCTTACGTCGAGTGTTCTCTTCCTTCCCTACAGGATAACTTATTACCTTTAACAGTATTTAAACTACATACTGAAACTGAAAAACTACATATTAAACCACTCACAGTCTTACTGGTTATCATTTTCAATGCTCTGAGATCTTTGATACTTTCAATCAACCCTCTGCTATCAATTCAACCTCAATAATATAATTATATTCTGGAACAGTATTCCCACACGGCCATTTAATCCTAAACTAAGCAGAGTTATTTACTATGGAAACCAGATAACTGATATACTACCTTTCTTTTGTAAATACATAACTATATAGCTAATTACACCCAGACTCAGGACACACACGTGTGGTGCAGCGGCTAAGACAGTCACCTCGCCGCTTCGTGTCCCAGGTTCAAGTCCCGCGCCGGACAACTAATCTACTATATAAAAATAAGTCGGGTTTTCCTTCCTGACGCTATAACTCCAGAACGCACGAACCGATTCCCACGGTTTTGCATTTGTTGGAAAGGTCTCCGTGAGGTTTATAGCAAAGAAAATTTATAAAATTTAACGCGGGTAACACCGCGGGGCACAGCTAGTATTTTGTAATTAATTCCGCGTTTAGTACGAGATTAGACTAAATATTTACTTACTTATCATATGGGCAGTTACCCTTACCCTAGTAAATAAATAAATTGTTGTTCTGAGTCTGGATGTAATTTCTGTCTGTCTATTATATGTTTGTAAAGTAACAAGCGATATAGAGAATAGATTCCCTAGTGCGGGCGTTGTCTTTTGTATAAAAAAAGGATGTTCATGCACACGAGAAATATCTACAGCGATGACGACACACGACCATCGCGTGCATCGGCGTGAGAATCAAGCATCTACCAACCGACCCGCACCCTTTACACGAGATGTTCCTTAAGAAATTCTTATGCATAATTTCCAAACGTAATAAATATTGGCAACAATTTTCTAACATCTCATTTCCTCAACCCTTCAAAGGCAAAGATATCCATCAACACATTAGCTTACACAAAAATGCGCGATATTTTTGTAAAAATGATTAAAAGCCACCAATCCAGTATCGGCACAATCAATCTTAACATTCGTGATTTACGTTCATTTTTCAAGCAAGCGTATAGAAGTGTTCACGCATAAAGCCACTCCGACAACAGGCGTACCTAATATATTAAACACCTTCAAGGAATAAACCGCGCTGAGCCGATATGTGAACACCAAGTGCGGATAGCCCGGGTACTGCCTGGTAAGCTTCGTAGGCAAACTGTAAATGCGTCGTTACAAAAAATATTTTTAGAAAATAAACAGTGACTAAATCCTACTTATATTATAAATTCTAAAGAAAAACTTTAGAATTTATAATATCACTGTTTAACACCAATTAGTGAAAATGTGTGTTACTATTATATATCTATATGCAAAAACTACTAAACGGATTTTGATGAAACTTTGTAGAAATGCATAGCCTATTATTTATAATGTTTAACGCCGGTGAAATAATATGTATTATGTTGACCGTTATTTACTTATTCTTCTTTAAAATAAGTACAATCACACGAATCCAAATGCATAATTTTTAAACACGTCACAGCATGCATGTTATCAGTAGAACAGTAACACTAGAATAAGTAAATACTAGAGGTAAATATTAATAATTTAATTTAACTTTTATATGAATTCATTTCATCTTCTATGCCCACGGGGGTGGGGGGGGGGGGGGGGGCTGACTTTGTGTTTGAACACTTCTACACAAGCTCTCAACCCACGGCGGCCTACACATTCAATACAATGCTGGGATAGGCATCCTGTGGTATCAAAGGTCTATAGTACGCATTGATTCTAACAGTACATCAATGACTCAAGGACGGATATAAGAATTGGTATTAGATTTATAGCTCCTTTTGTAGGTCAGATTTCGTCGGTTTAGTGGGTAGGACGTTTATATTTGAATTACGTATAAATATGTATACGTACAGCAGGTACGTGACATAACTCAAGTTTGTACTGGTAATTTGCATTTGTAATTTGTGTGACCCATAAATAGTTGTTTTGAGTCTGGATGTAATTTTTGTCAGTCTATTATAGGTTTGTACAGTACCCCGCGACACAGGGATTGGATTCCTTATTGCGGGCATTGTCTTTTAAAAAAAGACAAAAAATTTAAACTAAAGGATTGGGTGAATATTTGCTATAAAACCACATACTTGTTAGCAAATTATAGCCTTAACCAATCGTATTAAAAAAGTCTAAAATTTTCAAAAGCGGTGCATAGCTTTTCTATTGTTTACATTTTTTATTAATGTTGCTATTTCTGGAACGAAAAGAAAAATGTGTTTAACATAGCCTACCCAATGCGCTTAGAACAACACTACGACCCGATCCGATCGCTTGCATTGTATATCTATTTCGACGATCACCGTAGCCTAGTTGGTAGTGCTCCTGCCTACGAAGCTGGTGGTCCTGGGTTCGAATCCCGGTAAGTGCAAATATTTGTGTGATGAGCACGAATATTTGTTTCTGAGTCATGGATGTTTTCTATGTATTTAAGTATTTATCTATCTATATAAGTATATATATCGTCGCCTGGTACCCATAGTACAAGCTTTGCTTAGTTTGGGGCTAGGATGATCTGTGTGACATTATCCCTATATATATTAAATTATTTAATTAAAATCTGTTTTAATAACTGAATCTACACTTCCATAAGAATTGTTGGAATATTAACCCTTAATCAGGCCACACGATCTTTACGCACGCTTGACTTGAGGAGAAAGGCGGTGAATGCGTTACGGAGTGTTACGAGAAGTGTGATCAACATAAAAACAGAGAGTTACATTTCGTATATTACTGTAGGGGCAAGAGAGAGAGAGAGAGAGAGGAGCGAGTACACATGTTTTTTTCTCTTTCCCTCATAGCCAGTTCTGCTACAGATATCTAAGTTTTACTTCAGTCGTGTGGTCTAAAGACACTCGTTTAGTTTTTCATTGTGTTTGGACCCTATTCCAACGTGGTAAGTTTGAAATTTGTGTGGTCGCGTATATTCCACAGCCTTTAAGGTTTTAGCCACTTTTGCAGTCATGAGTATGATAACCACTTGGCATGGTTAAGTTTCCTTAATCAAGTATTCAAATGTTCTTTTTATTATTCAATCGTGATTTCACTACCAAGATTTATACTATAATTTTATTTTATTAACCTCAAGCTTTTGTAACTACTATTCGTATTCAAGATGTAGGAATAATTCGCAATATACTAAATTTTTATTTTAATGAAACGCCCGCAATAGGGAAATTAATCTTTGTATTACGGGAGTTTATAAACAAATCACATCCAGGCTCAGAACAACGATGTTTATATTATTAATAATAATTATCATATCCTGGAATTCAGACACGGCCATCTGATCCCAAACAAAGCAGAGCTTTTACTATGGAAGCCAGATAACTGGTATATTAGATATACTACTTTCCTTTTGTAAATACATACTTATATACATAAGTACACCCAGATGCAGGACTAACATACATATTTACGAACACAAATGTCTGTCCTGTGTGGGAATCGAATCCAAGACCTGCGGCGTCAAAGGCAAGCATTTACCATGGCAACCGGCCCGTCAAATATCGTCAAACATGATTGTCCTATATGGTCGAACCCGAAACTCTTGGGCATCGAGGTAGTAGCCAAGCAAGCAGTAGCAAGCTTAGCAGCTGTTGCCTTTGCTTTTTAAGCGACTAGGCTTGGGGTCAGTTCATTGATGGGTGACCATCAAATTGTTTTCTTTTCTGAGCGTCTTCGTGCTTTTTAGGACACGTTAAGCTGTCACGGTTGTAGCCATTAGGGTAAAGTCGTTTAGCCATTTCAGACCCCTACTGGGCGGCTGGAACAACTGACCCTAGAGTAACCATTGCCCATACGATTACAAGTATTAGCAAATCAAGTGTATTATGATTTACGATGAAAAAATAATAAAAATATTTCTATGCAAAAATATGAATATTATTTGGCCTATTTTAGTGTAACCAGCAAGTCGTTTGGTTAATTTATGTATACGATTTGGTATACGTGCTTTTATTCCTTTTGTATTTTTATAAATAGAGCTCGGTTTGTCCGCGTGGTATTCGTGCAATAATTCTCAATGAATTTTGATGTTAATCATTTGTAATATTACCTCTTGTGGAAAACCTTATATATTTTGTTAACATGACGTTTATAGTAACGATAGGCTTATGTTTTTGTCGATTGTACTCCCTCCCTCATACCCACCACTGCAACTCCTGTAGGCCAGGATCAACAGTGGCACACAATGAAATGACACTGAGCGGTGAGGCTGGGCAATCGCTTTAACTGTCTTGGATCCCGTAAAGAATTAATCAGAAAGAAACAATGAGGCATTAGAAAAGGCATTCCATTGAACAAAGAGGTGAGTGGAAGTTCCAATTGTCTAGCAAAATAGAACTAGAATTAGTAGAAGAAGAAGAATTAGTAATTAGCAAGAGGACACCCTCTTTTGTCGGTAAAAACTCGACTCAGGTACAGATTATTGATGGGTGGCTCTACGTGACTTCTACTGGGTCGTAGGTTCCATTTCCACGCGCGACAAATCTTTATGTGTGTTACGATTATTTGTTATGTGTCTGGGTGTAATTTATCTATATACGTATGTTTTTGAAAAGTAGTATATGTAGTTTATCAGTAATCTGGTTTCCATAGTACAAGCTCTGCTTAGTTTGGGATCAGATGGCCGTGTGTAAATAATGTCCCAGGATATTATTATTATAATATTATAGATCAATACTTATATATGTCTAATTACATATTTTGAAAAACATATGTATGTTTATCAGTTGTCTGGTTGCCATAGTACAAGCTCTGACTAGTTTGGGATCAACTGGCATCTGACAGACATCCCAAGATATTTATTAGTATTTAAAACTTCATAAACCCAATTCAATACTTATTACTTCCAGCTGTTTACATTTTAATTATCCATAGACCGCTGAGCTGAATTGTAATTAAAACAAATTCGAATAGAATCCCGATCCCAAAGACTACTGAAAGCAAATAGAGACCCTAAATTTGCAAACCGCCCGCATAAGAGATTATTTCACGTGGCTAACATTGAATCCTTTGAAACGAAAGCATATATAATCGTCCTGAACCACATGAAGCTTTGAAGTAGACCCTCATTCATAAAGACATTCAATGCAGCATCGATTATGAACATGAACTCGATTATCGCATATTAACATCGCTAATGTACTCGAGAGCCGACGAACAAGGAGTCTTTATTCACGAGCGCTATGGATAGAAATGAAAGCGAGAGGTTAAAATAAAGGGCGTTCAACACGGGTGCGCGTTGTCGGACGATTTCTTATGAATGTACTGTCAACCCATGCTTTTTGCTACCTGTATTGAAGGATTTTATTGTGTGGAGTTATTAAAGGATTGGAGGGGCTTTTTTGAAGGGTCGTGTTGCGTAATCGGCCTTAGACCCTTATAATGGTGATTGTTTGATGAATGTGTAGTTGAGCGTTAGTAATAAACTCTATTTCGAATAAAAATATAGAGTGGCACCGATATATTTAATAAAATACTCGTAGAGTGACAACAATAGACACACACCTGCTTCGTAACAATGCCTAAGGGATTTATAACTATATATTTTTTGTCACAAATAAATCACATTTTATTTTATGAATAGCTCTAAATTCGGGACAGAAAGTTTGGAGTGATTAAATCTTTTTCATTTTTATGATTTTTTTTTCTATGCTTCCTAAGTAAATGGGAAATAACACATTCAATGTTAGAATCCACAAAGATTAAATGTCTGTACTATGTAATAAATAATAGTTATATAGTACAGACATTTAATCTATAGTGTGTTTATTAGTTTTAAACTACTAAGTTGACAAATGAACTTCTTTCTTCTTTTTCGTAGAGGCAGTTGCGCAGGCTGGCGCTATATGCACGCTAAGTGGTTGGTTCCTTTTACTGTTGTCAAAGGACGGTCGTTAAGCTATGGCAGACGCCTACTGAGCTGTTTGAATAACTCTGCCACTAAGATACCTAGGTAATTATGTAAATATAACATACTCCGATGAAGACAAATAGACATATTCTAGAATTAAAGTATTTACTAGATTCGAACTCGCTACCTTCAGATTGGAAGGCAGGTTCATTACCGAGTTACGGCGGTGTTTTGATATTATGTGCTTTGAAGCTCATTTGACCATAATGCTGAGGCGCTCAGCGGTCAGAGCGGAGCATTTCCGTGCTTCGGAGGGCACGCAAGTGGTTAGTGCCTTTCATTGGTACCCTAGTATCAGAGTTATTCAAAATTCCATCAGGCGTCTCCCATGGCCTAATGACCGTCTTCAAACAACAATAAAAGAGACCAACCACTTAGCGTGGCCTCCGAAGCACGGAGACGCCTTAGAATCATGATTTTATAGTGCCCCTCAGATAAAGGTTGCTGCTTTTAGCGTCATTCAGATGTACAACTACAGCTAAAACTGACGGACGCTGAGCATTTATGGTATTTTTGTTTAAACTCATTAGCTGCGACATTCGGTAATAATTTAGTTCCGTCTGAAAGTCCGTTAATTCTCTGTGTACCAACTTAAGTATCGATGTATCAACATAGCGACGCGTCTCAGCCACATTAAAATGTGCAGTCACGAACGCCGAATTATCGTTCCGGCGTGTATGAGACATACCCACTCATACAATCAACGGCGAACATGTGTGGTCTGCCCTATAATTTTATGAAGCTTTTTATTTTTGTATGAGAATATTTTGCAACGTCATTTATCAAATTAGTTGAATTAGTGTTGTTCGATTTACAAATTTTAATTATTATTCCTTGGATAGAGCCCCTGGGAATTTTTTGCTGCTTAATTTAATCGAACATATATAGCCGTTTTTATGTTTAGTTTTTATACTATTCAGTTGGCAATAGGCATACGGCTATACGGCTTACTCATGCGGTGCCAGTTCTACCTCCTGTCCTAATGAACTCTAGTGACCGTACTTACACCCAGGATCATAACGTTAACATATTTTTAATTATGTTAAGTATTACTTCTTGATATATGCGAGAAGCACAAGACCGGCCATGCTCGGAGTATCCCTGGGCGATCGAATCAGAAATGTTGAGATCCGCAGGCGAACTAAAGTAGCCGATATAGCCCAAAGACTGCCACTTCAGTTTGGCAAACTGAAGTGGCAGTGGGCAAGGCACATAGGTCGCGGGAAGCCGTTGGATGCGGGCTGCGCAGGACCGGCTTTTGTGGATATCTTTGGGGGAGGCTTTTGTCCAGCAGTGGTCGTCTTTCGGCTGATATGATGCTGATAACAAGACCAGTAATTGTGGAGATCTTTGGGGTGGCCTTTGTCCCACTGTGGACTTCTTTTCGCTATGATGAACTACTTGGAAAGTACTCTGTAAGGTAAAGACAACAACCAAATGGTTTAAGGAGCTCAGTAGGCCTCTGAAATATGCGGTAACCCATATTGCGGGGTTCGAACCCAAGACTCTTCATTGCGGTTGAACACGCTACCGCTAGACCAACGAGGAACGGAAAGGAAAATTGTAAAAGAGAATAGATAAGAAGATAGGTAAACGAAAAGGGCGAGGAATAATTAAATAATATCTTTGAAATGGCATCTACTAAATATTAGTTTTGATGTGAACAAATTCAATCCGCCGCTTTCATTTTTTTCTTAATATAGAAATACTAGGATAAATTTTTCACTCGCAATTTCTGATTTATAAAACTGAATGTGAAAATTTTCTTTTATTGATGCATTTCAAAATGCTCAACCAATTTCAATTAAAGTGGCCGAACGACTTCCATCGTTTCAAATTCATTTTTTATTTTTACTACCTACATACAGGGCAATACGGGTTTTTCAATTTTTCATCCACGCTAATCCCTGGCCTGCATATTTCAGTGTGATTTGACATGCCTCAGTACACATCACAAGTACCAAGCGTTGTATATTGGTGTATAGGTATACCATACACAGGTATATTATGAAATATAAATAAGTATGTAGTTATATAATGAATTTGTGGTCGAATTTCGGTTACGGCGGCTAATCTAAATGGAAACTAGCCATCTGCGTGGGAAATATTATAGTGCACAAGTGTGTTGGCAAACACTGCAGAGGCAAAGTGCCTCTGTGTTTCCCCACACCCTTGTGTGCCAGCACTCTCATGAACCGATGGGCGACTAGCGACACGACCGGTAAGAGGTCAGGTACAGGACCGACGGCTTACCGTGATCTCCGAGGCAGGGTCGCCGCCAACTCCCAGGTTTCGGGCAGATACTGAGAATTGTATCTCTCATAAAAATCCTTAAATAACTTTTTTGGCTCAAGCAGGGTTTTTTTTATTGATTTCTTAAAAATATGCTCATAACGAGTAATTATAGCCTAACAATGCCATAATCAGACTCTCCCATGCGGCGGATAGCTCCGCAGACGACGTAGAACTTGGAGGTGTCAGCAGCACGGCCGGTGGCAGGATCAATATCAACATCATCACATGTCAGAAGCAAAAGGATTTGATCCTCGGACCTCATTATCTGTGGATGTAGCCTCCCCAACAATCATCTTGGACGGATATTCCATAAACGTAAAGTAGTATGGTCATAGTACTCAGAAAAAAGCTGCTACCCGCCCTCTGGTCGAAGAGTTATCATAGGGCATATGCCATAAGATGGCCCCAAGTACGTTGATAGTCATACGTAAGATGTTCATACTACTCACAAAGAAGCTGCTGCCCGCCCTCTGGTAGATATTCCCTCGGGTTTACTTCTACGTCCCCCACGGGATGAGATGGGGTGATGATATTCTAATATTCGCTGCCGTCACCACACAGCAATATTAAATGTCGAGCTACTGCTGGACCAACGATTCAGAAACATATATAACTTCAATAGAAATACACAGTATGGGTACTTTGGAGATGAAAACATCTTTAGAAAATGTTTTTCCAGAAATTCCGTTCAATTAAGAAGTACTTCAAATTAGAAGGCAGCGTGTAGTGATGTATTAATAATCCAAAGACTTAAAGTCACGTACAAATATCGAGCTCAACACTGTATTTGATTTCTCAAATGAAAATATTACAAAATTCTTATGAGTTGAACTAATGGAAAACTAATACTAATATAATATTAGCCTATACCCAGGCTTTTAATCAGATCAGATGGCTGTGTGTGAATAATGATTCACACACAGCCATCTGATCCCAAACTAAGCAGAGCTTGTACTATAGAAACCAGATAATTGATATAACTACATATAATACTTTTTGTAGCTAAATACTTATATACGCCAGAGGTCATGGGTTCGATTCCCATCCAGGACAAATATTTGTGTGCATGAACGTGTCTGTTTGTCCTGAGTCTGGGTATAATTATCTATAAAAGTATGTATTTACAAAAAAGTAGTATATGAAATATATCAGTTATCTGGTTTTCATAGTACAAGCTCTGTTCGCTCAAGTTGAGTAAGTAGGTACAAATTTATTATTATTATTATAAAAAATAACATATTATTTTTAAGCAGTTGTACAATATAGGGAATCAATTTTACGAGTATACAGGTATAAACTCATAAGTCGTGACTGCTATGACTAAGCTTCGACATAGAAGGTAACCTTACCCTGCTTATCATTCCGCTCTCGTCGGGTAACTCAATTCAAAGAACCGGGTCATCGCAACCTGACTATAGCCAATGCGATTCTTTAAATAACTTCGTTAGTAGCCGCTGCTCTACAAGTAATGAATAGACTCAGAAAATTTTGTTCGTTTGTTCGTATGATATGTTTACTTCAAATATGATCGTTTTAAATAAAATATCTTTCATAAGGAATGGAATCAGCCGTAACTCTGTGAGAAACCATGTAATTTGGTAATCTATATCATCCTTCTAGCGTTTGCATATTTCTTGCGGGTAGAAGGGCGGCATAAATTTCATTCCAGGTTGATAATTGGCGGAATTCTTTTCATATCATTAGTAATCATTTCATATACTTCACACCAGCTGGCAAACGCTACCATTGACTGTTCTGAGTTAGTGGAGAAGATAGGGTTACGAGTTTCATCCGCTATGTTGAGAAATCATAGGCTTATCTACGTACCGATAGTTTACACTAACTATAGATAGAACAGTTACACGGTAAGGGCAAGTAAAACATTCAACATGGTGTGTCAGAAAATCAATGTTGACTTATTTTATAAAGATACTTAACATTTAAAAAATCAAGTTGTGGATTATTTCTTCAGTGCAATGTAAGCTGCACTACTCTTTATTTTCCATGAGCTGTCTTCTTGTCTACCTACTTTTACTTTTTCATCCTAAACCTGTGTATATCTGTGAAAACTTTAAATTGGCCTTTATCTTTATCCTATGTGTCATAGTCTAGCAGTAAGTTTTCTAAAGCACTAAAATAAAAAAAAACTCACACATGGCCATGTGACCCCAAACTAAACACAGCTTGTACTACGCAAATCTTTAACTTATATATGTATATTACAACCAGACTCAGAACAAACAGGCATGTTCATGCACACAAATAAAGTTTGCGTTTGCGGCGTGAAAAGGAAGTATTTACTAACCATGCCAACTATCAACGAATAGTCCAGACACACCCAGACTCAGAACACAGACTCACATAAATAGGTACCATGCGCGATGATGCAATTTGAAACACCTCCCAATCGTGTTGAAGGTTTTTTTCGGGTCGTCCCATCGGATTATGAGAGTGTATCGTATCATGAACGTGGGTAGAAAACGGATCTGCGTTTGCGCACACGTTTGTGCACTTATGTCCGCGCCGATGGTTAGTCCCCATTGAATACTGCCATGGCCGAAATTAGACCAGGGGTCGTATTACACTCACTTTGTACAAAATATTACATACAATTCAGTTTTATTTTTAACTTGGGCTTCGATAGCAATAGCATAATGGAAGGGATCCAACGTTAATATCTGATAAAAGGGATCAAAAAGAGGAATTCAATGGAAACGTATCTTTAAATGAGTTACCGTAGGTACAGGTAGCAGCAAATTAACCGGGTTTATACAAATATTACAGTACTCAATGGCGATTGATTTAAAATACCTTTAAGGCGTATTGATTTTATATTTTTCAAGTCAACGCCCGCGCTAGGGAACCTAATCCCTGTGTCGCGGAGTACTTTACAAACATACAATAGACGGACACAAATTACATCCAGACTCAGAACAATTATTTATGGGTCACACAAATAGTTGTCCAGCGCGGGACAAATATTTGTCAAGAACCCGCGACACGAAGCGACGAGGCGACTGTCTTAGCCGCTGCGCCACACGTGCAGTGATAAAAAAAATGCAAAGCTGAAGTGGCAGTGGGCGGGACACAAAGCTCTTAGCATCGACGGCCGCTGAGGACGGAAGGTTCTTGAGTGGCGACCACGAACCGGAAGACGCAACACGACCGATGATCTTGTTAAGGTAGCGGGGAACCGTAGGATGCGGATAGCGCAAGACAGGCAATTGTGGAGATCTTTAGGGGAGGCCTATATCCAGCAGGAGACGTCTTTCAGCTGACGTGATGATGATGAATTGATAAGTATAAATAACCCTCCATGACCCTTTGTTTGCATTTGTATCGATAGTTCTCAATCGTGAGAGAGGCCCGCGTCTTCGCGTATTAACGTAAAGTGACAGTTTATTTATTTATTGGCTCACCAACAATTGTTTACACTTAAAAAATTATAAATTATCTCAAACAATATCTATTAACAGGCCTAGTGTAACTATTTTTTAGAGGTAAGCACCTCATGCACTACATACAAATCATTTACTGCTTATGTACTAAATTATACAATAATGTAACAATAATAAATTTAAAAATATACAACAATAATAACTAGTGTAGCTAACTATACTTATCTAAAATATTCACTAACTGTTTTGCGAAACTTGGCAGGTGAGTCGAAATGTATGTCAACAATATCGCTGTAGGCATTCAGAAGTTTACAAAGCCGAGGGATGATGGAGCTGGACAGTTGCACATAACGTCCCTTTAAAGTTATGACCGTCTCGTGCATGCCCCGGCAGTTACCGCCCGGAGTCGATGTTTGAATACCATAATGGGTGACCTCCAGCGCGGGTACTTAGTTTGCAGTTTTATTTGCTTTGAGCCCACACTCGCCACAGCTGTCCAGAGAAGCAGTGAAAGCCGCCTAGGCTAATTGAAATAAGCGGGATAATCTTGGGACAACTAACACACTGGCATCTGATCCCAAACAAGGCAAAGCCTGTTAGATGTAATATGAGTTACTATGGCAACCATACAACTGATAATTATACATATCAAAATACATACATATTGTATAGATAGAAAGATAATACTAATAATATCTAGGGACAATGTCACACAGATCATCATAGCCCCAAAGTAAGCAAAGCTTGTATTATGGGTACCAGGCGACGATATAGGTACATGCTTATATAGATATATAAATACTTCAATACATGGAAAACATCACACAAATATTTGCACTTACCGGGATTCGAACCCAGGACCACCAGCTTCGTAGGCAGGAGCACTACCAACTAGATAGACGAACGCATTTAAAACAAACATTTAATATAAATATTTTCTGTGTCTAGTCATTAGTTGTAGAGCAGCGGTCACTAACGAAGTTATGTGAAGAAAAAAAGATAAACATCCATTACTAAAAATGCAGATCTCAAAAAACATTTTTTTTTTTTTTAATTGGTTCAGTCGTTTTTCGCGAAGAAGTAACAAACATACACGCTCACAAACTTTCGCCTTAATAATATTAGTGTGATATGTATGTATTTAGAATTATATAAGTATGTTTACCAGTTGTCTGATTTGCATAGTTAAGGCTCTGCCTCTTTTGGGATCAGATGGCAGTGTCTTCAGTTGTCCCAAGTTATTATTCATATGTATGTAAGTTATATATTCCATATCCAGCCAATATCTCAAAACGTGTCCTTAATTTGTTTAAATCCTATATATTAAGATGTTCCCAGTTTTCTATGTAACTATAAAGACTCACAATATAAAAGTGAGTAACCACTTAGATAAATTAAATGAACGTGACTTGTCAAAAAGGTAAGAGCTTTTAACTTTAAGTGCGGGTAGTTACCGAAAATGTAAAATTACGGGTACTTAATTGGGAATTAAGATTGATCGTTGTAGTATTTTTGAAGTAATACTCCTTTACGTACTGTTATGGGGTCCATTTCAGTAGGCGTTTTAAAAAAAGGTTTTTAATACACACTTGATTATTTATTAATATAAAGACAAAATACACTACATTAGAAAGGGACCCTTAGGCAACCATACTTCGCGAGAGCTCTGAATAGACTGACTGCCCGGCGTTATGCTTCCAGTTCATACTCATTATTGCTGACAGAGCGTCCAGCAAGGCTGAGACCTTCGTCAGCTTCGTGGCTTCGGGAGTAAGCTGATGAATGCGTGACTCGAGCGTTACGAAAAGCGTGATCGGGTGAGGCGAACGGAAGTTGAGAGGGTTAGAAAGAGAGTGAATTAAATTATTATTGTAGGGGCTAGATTTTTTTTCTCTCATTCTCTTATAGGCAAAAGTAAAACTTCGATATACGGTTCGAATATCTAAGTTTTACTTCAGTCGTGTGGTCTAATAGCACACTCGTTTTTTTTAAATATATTTAGAGTAAGGGTCTTGAAAGTTTATTAGATTCTACTACATTAACTTAAAAGAAATTGAAAGGTTCTGAGTACTAAGTGAATTCTTTTTATGGTTTATTTTATGTGTTGACGGTCACCGTAGCCTAGTTCGTAGTGCTCCTGCCTACGAAGCTGGTGGTCCTGGGTTCGAATCCCGGTAAGTGCAAATATTTGTGTGATGAGCACGAATATTTGTTTCTGAGTCATGGATGTTTTCTATGTATTTAAGTATTTTTCTATCTATATAAGTATGTATATCGTCGCCTGGTACCCATAGTACAAGCTTTGTTTAATTTGGGGCTAGGATGATCTGTGTAAAAAAATGTATAGTAGATATAATTAATATAAATAAAAAAAATCACATCGTACTCATACTATGTACTCGAGTAGAGTATTATATTTTAGTTATATAAAATCTGACTCACTCGTTAGTCTTGTGATAGCATGTTTAATCGCAGATAATGAGGTCTTCAGTTCAAATCCCGGATCATGCCAAAGAAGTGGTTTTGGGATTTTTATTTTAAGAAAAAAATCTTAGTTTGACGGTCACCATAGCTTAGGTGGTAGTGCTCCTGCCTACGAAGCTAGTGGTCCTGGGTTCAAATCCCGGTAAGTGCAAATATTTGTGTGATGAGCACGAATATTTGTTTCTGAGTCATGGATGTTTTCTATGTATTTTAATATTTATCTAAGTATGTATATCGTCGCCCGGTACTCATAGTTTACGATTTTACAAGCTTTGCTTAGTTTGGGGCTAGGATGATCTGTGTGACATTGTCCCTATATATTATTATTATTATTAGTAGCAGCCCCAAGTCTCGGTGTCAGTCAGCAGCCCGGTATTATAACTCGTGCCTCCTAGAACACGTGAAGCCATCGGTCCGGTACCTGACCTCTTGCCGGTCGTTCACTAGTCGTCCCATCTAATCTTGAGAGTGATGGAATATAAAGTATCCCTGTTTTGTCATGCAAACATCTGCACTAAAATATGTCCCAAAGAAATGGCTAGACTTTATTATTATATTAAAGAAATACTTTTCTTGCTAACTTTTCTACCTATTTATAAAGAAAACAAACATTCTTTAGCTAACACTGTAGGAGTTCTCCTCTATGAAATAAGCCGCAGGCTACTCATAGTCGGGAATAAATATAGAAAATATTTCCTAACCGATCGTATCCAATCTATAGGAAATTATTTCATATTACACTGGTATTGAGGTGCATTTTATCTAAAAATGAAATACAACTTAATACCTACTTAAAATAATGTCCTTATTTCTACGTAGTAGTTTACTGAAGGTATTCTCTAATACAACCTTTTTCCTGCGTTTGAAAATATTATATGTGAATGGCTCTCACAGGCCGATAACTGAGTCGATAAATTAAAACAATAATTGCTTTTAATTTGCGAACCAAATTAACCGACATAGCCGTAAGAATTGCCAAGCTGAAGTGGCAGTGGGCAGGGACATAGCTCGTAGAGCCGACGGCCGCTGGGGCAGAAAGGTTGTCGAGTGGCGATCACAAACCGGAAGACGCAGCGTGGGCAGGCCCCCTACAAGATGGACCGATGATCTTGTGATGGTCGCTGTAAATCGCTGGATGTGGATAGCGCAAGATCGGTAATTGTGGAGATCTTTGGGGTGGGCCTTTGTCCATATATGAACGTCATTCGGCTGATATGATGATGATGAATTTGCAATGAAAGAGAAAGTTAAATTAAATTCGTTTAGTAACGAGAACATAACCAACAGTGAGCACTAATTTACTAAACACTACACTAAGCTGTCTTGTGAATACGGGTTGTCCCATCAGCCACCGCCCTGAGGCTTATTCCGGTTTTCCCCCCTGAAATTCCCCCTTAGGGGGGAAAACCGGAATAAATAAAAATATATCCAGATTTCCCCCCTGAGAATCCCCCTTAGGGGGGAAAATCGGAATGAAAACAAAATAAGTCCAGATTTCCCCCCTAGTAGTCCCCCTTAGGGGGGAAAACTGGAATAGAAAAAAAAATGATCCTAAAATCCCCCCTCAGGTATAATAAAGTTTATACTGAAATTCTTTTGCGTTATTAAAGTTTAAATAGACATTTAAATTTTAGTTTTATAGTAGTAATGCATAAATCTAATCTCAAAATTCTTTAATCCAACAGTGTCTATCGTTCGTATCTCAATGGCAGATCGCCTACCCCAGTTTGCTAGAGTGTACTGGATCGAGACCCGTCGCCAGACGATTAATTTATGATTTCTCATTTTTGTGATTAAACACACATGTCGCTGATTTATTACTATTCCGAACATTACAGATTCGCAAGTGCGTTTATTTATTTTATTGATATAATGTGATACTCTTCACGCTACGCTGCTGCAACAATATTAAGGTTTAATCACGAAAAATAACATTAACCTCACATGGTTGCACAGGCAAAAACATTAATAACTTTTAGAAAATCAAGATTGATCATACATCGTTACCTACTTTAAATTACAATTAGTGGATGTTTACCTGGAAACGAAACCGCAACTTGATGTTGTCTAGATCATAAAACACGTGCGCTCCGGACTTGTTCCTGGTGGGTTACTTACATTATAGATATTTATGATCTTATTGTTTACAACTAATGCAGGTAAAGGATGAGCCGCTTTCTGTCATTTTAATTTCTAAGTTAGTTATGCATAAATCTCTCACCGAATACATCGTAGCACCTAGTCTTGACAAAAATATTAAAATTATGGCTTCCACCTCTCGTGATATACCAGTGCTAAATTATATATATAAAAAAAAATAGTAAAATTATTTTACGTGCTGGTCACCAATTGTGCTACAAAAAAGTTACAAAAATGGATCAGATGTGTGGGGATGTGGGACCCGCAAGAAATTTTTATGTTTGATTAAATTCTTAAGTAATTAGGTGTAAGTATGTTTATCAATTCGCAAACCCAACGGTTTTATCATGCCCGTACTCACAAGTATCCATGTATGTGCATTAACTTTTTAGGGTTCCGTAGCCAAATGGCAAAAAACGGAACCCTTATAGATTCGTCATGTCTGTCTGTCCGTCCGTATGTCACAGCCACTTTTTTCCGAAACTATAAGAGCTGTACTGTTGAAACTTGGTAAGTAGATGTATTCTGTGAACGGCATTAAGATTTACAAACAAAAAAATATTTAATTCATTGTACATCGTGGGTCGTGTTATATCGCATTTTACAATTTTTCTTTTGTTTTTGATATTTTATTTAGTAAGTTGCCAAAAATGTAGTTTTTTTTATATATCTATTAATGTTTTTCCTTTAATAAAACTGTATTATTGTTATATTTAGTAAGGGATATTATTTAAGAAAGAGAAACTTTTAACCATATTCTAAATTGGTCAGGTTTTCTAGGTAAAAAGAATGACTAAAGTATAGTATTTTAATTATAAGTTCTACTAAAAATCAACCGAATTTCATGCATGTCCTTCATTGTGATTATTTTTCCACTTCAACACATTTTATTACAAAATTCTATGAATAAAAAAAGACTGATTATACATTACATGGTTGTTTCTTTGTTTCTTACATTCATGATACATATTGATTTTCTCGAGCTTTAATTACATTAGTTCCAGTTTTCTCCCGTGAAGGAATTCTCTCAAGGGGGAAAACTGGATATGTAAAAATGACAAGGGGACTTTCTGGATGGTTTTTAAATTAGTGTCCAGTTTTCCCCCCTGTAGAAATTCTTTCAAGGGGGAAAACTGGACTATGTTAAAATGACAAGGGGACTTTCTGGATGCTTTTTACATTAGTGTCCAGTTTTCCCCCCTGAGGGGGATTCTCTCAAGGGGGAAAACCGGAATAAGCATGCCCAAACCCTGTTAAAGGATACCCTCTGGTCGGAACCCTTAATAATTCTGTGTCTTGCAGAATCCGATCGATAACAAAATTTGTACTTTCGGCGTCATCATGTCAGCCGCCCCCATCTAGCGGCTTTCCGCGATCTTTACAAGATTATCGTGTTTATCACTCAAAGACTTATCCCGTGTGGGAATCGAACCCACGTCCTCTAGATTAGCATTCAGGATAACTAACCACTCTACCAACAGGCCAGTCAAGATTAGAAAATATACTAACATAAAGATGTGCACAATAACATAATAATTTGTGTTCGGTAAATTCCGTTTACTTCCTAATCAACGAATCAAAAGTATTATTTCATAATCTTGTTATCTGAAATAATGCTCCCTTACTGTCATTATGAAATTCACTTAACAAACGCATGTTAAAGAGCACTAACCAAACCTCAACGATCGTTACAATGACATATTCATCAACCCTAAAATCCAATCATAATGAGCACAGCCATGTAGGAATAGCGGTTAAACGCGGATGTTCTAAATTTGCAATCACGCAGATTTCGGAAGCGGCAACTATGCACTGTCATCTGTTTCACCGGAAAATTGCTACATTTTCGTATGGTTCATAAAATTGAATAGTCACATAGTAAAGTCACTGTATTAACGAGTGGAACCTTATACCGTCAATGCTAAGGATCAGTTTCTAATAAAGTTATTTCTACTTATATGACGTTTGCTAAGTAAGTTTTGTTGGACTCCAAATGAAGATATATACGAAATCAAGTTAGGTGTTGTAATATTTTAGTCGTGTGGTTTCCGAACTAGAAAGAATAACAGGGCCACCCCATATCATTCCGTGGTTTTTTTTTTTATGTCAGAGGTCGACAAACGTGCAAGTGGGTCACCTGATGGTAAGTGATCACCGCCGCCCATGGACACTCGCAACACCTGAGGAGTCGCGGGTGCGTTGCCGGCCTTTAATAGTCAGCAAACAAGTGTTGCTGACCCTTCCCCCCCTCCACCCCGATGAGCTCTGGCGACCTTACTCACACTCAGAAACACAACTTTAAATTATTATTGTTATTATTAAGGAATGTCTTCGGTAAGGTGGAGGTACTTCCCCAGTCGGGCTGCTTTTCGAGCGAATGGATGCTGTGCCCTAAAAGGTGGGCTGTATCGTAAAAGGTGACTAAGGGATACACCAGGTAGTCGAGCAGCAGCGCCATCTGTGTACTTGCGGTCGCCAACACGCTGCCCCCCAAATGGAAACGCTATAGACACCTTTGGGGTGGTCTATGTCCAAGCAGTATACGATACCTGGCTGATGATGTGTTGTTGTGCTATTATGGACTGTCAAACAAGATTGCTGATTGATGCCTCGTTTTAAAGGTCGTTGTGATTTTTTTACCAGTCTTTTACAGTCAGTCTAAGAAGCTTTCACTGCTTCACCGAACTATAGAGGTGAGTGTGAGGTCGAGCCAACTAACATCTTCTAACTAAGTACGTCGAAGGGCGTCCTAATTGTGGTTCAAACCTCGACTGTGGGGGCGTAACATCGACCGTTAAATCGTGATTGTTTTTGGGATGTTCTGTGCAACTGTCAGTCTACGTTAATATGTAAAGAGTGCCAGTCCCCTCGTCCACTAGGAAATCGGAGCAGGCATTTCCTAACTATATTCTACTTCACAATTTTAAGTACGTGATAATTAATTTCTAATACGCACATGAAAAGTCAAAGGCCTGGATTTGAACTCGAGACCGCTGACTCCACAGTCCAACAACCCTATAGTAATTACCTATGGCCATAGACGTACAATAGGTACAGACACAAATAGACCTGAGGAAATTGAGCCTAAAATATGATCATCGTATCAGGCGAAAGATGTCCACTGCTGGACAAAGGCTACCCCCAAGGATCTCCACAATGGCCGGTGTTGCGCTGCCAGCATCCAGCAGCTTCCCGCAACCCTTGCAAGACCGTCGGTCCACCTTGTAGGGGGCCTGCCCACGCTGCGTCTTCCTGTGCATGGTGGCCACTCGAGAACCTTTCTGCCCCAGCCATCGGTTCTACGAGCTATGTGCCCCGCCCACTGCTACTTCAGTTTAGCCTTAAATATATAAAAAGTAAATACCTTTATTAAATCCTAAGTGCACCTGCCATGATCTCTCTGCACTACCCTAGTAGTTGACTGGTAGAATGTACTAAAGTTTAAATAAATAAAAAAACCAGCCAAGTGCGAGTCGGACTCGCGCACGAAGGGTTCCGTACCATTATGTATAAAAAAACGACCAAAAAATTCACGTTTGTTCAATCAATCAATCAATCAAAATAAATTTTATTTTCTCTTCACAATGGTTATATACTAGTTATTATGTGGTATTACACTTGATATATCTATACTATGTGACATAACATTGTGAGAGACCAGAGCCTGTTGTAGGTTTTCAAACAAGCCTGTATTACAGGTCTCTGGGACCCTCCCGGAGCTTGAGGACAAGGTTATATCGAGCGGTATATATATATTTAGTTTAAACAAAACAAAAAATAAAAAAGTAAAATTAATAATAGTACATATTTGCCAGAGTGTGTAAATAAAATGTAAAATGAGAAGTATAATATAAAAAATACTGTGTACTGTGTGTTGCGTGAGAGTTGAGTGTAATTGTGTGTAACTAAAAATTCATAGAATAAAGTATGAATAATAAGTTGAGACAGTACCAGGATTCATTGTATAAAATAAATCATATTCTCAGTTTCTTCATAATTAAGTGTTTTCAGATAGTTTATAATAGCAACCTTACACTTGGTATACGTAAGAGAATAAATATTTAAGATGGCATTTAATTTATTATAGAGATAGGGACACAAGAAATTAAAGAATTTTTGTGCCAGTGATGTATTGAATTTAGTTTTCTCACATACTTTCCCTTTACGGCGTTTGTGTTGTAGTAGATTTGGGTCGTAATGCAATAGAGAATGCTGTTTTAAAATTGTGCGAAGAATGTAAGATTTACGAACCGTGAGGATACCCCAAATTTTGTAAACTTCAACAGTTGGAAGCCTAAAGGGTAAACCAGGTCCCACCTTAAGGATAGCACGCTGCGCCCTCTCGACTTCAATGAGGTGGGACTTGGCTGCTCCTCCCCAGGATGTGATGCAATAATCAGTCAGGGATTGGCAAACTGCATAGTAAACCATTTTGATGATCCTTTTATCTGCTACGTGCTTAAGAGTCTTAAAGATGTAAATTAATTTCCGTAGCCGATTGACAAGGTTATTGATGTGAGGTTTGAAAGTAAGACATTGGTCTATTGTTGTAAGGGAGCCATTAAAAAAAATATTTAAGGGCTTATTTCGGTATCCGTTGTTATTGCGGCAACAGAAATACATCATCTGTGAAAATTTCAACTATCTAACTATCACGGGTCATGAGATACAGCCTGGTGACAGACGGACAGACAGCCAGCGAAGTCTTAGTAGAAAATAATACTTAGGCACCAAGCGAGTAGCCAGACGAGTACCTTAGCTACTTTGCTTCACGTGCAAAAATACAAGAATGTAGGTATTGCCTACATCGCCGAGTTGTCTCTCCAACTTCGAAGTTCCAACAACTTTGCCTCTAAGGAACAAAACAACTTCATAATCAGTTTGGTGTACATTACACTAGCTCCGTAGGAAAACATACTACAGTCGAGATCAACTTTCACTTTGTTAATTAAATTAATAATTAATACGTAGTTATTATTTGTTCTGATTAAGAGGAATTGCTAAAGGCTCTCCACTGAATCGTAATAAAAAAAGATAAAATCTACAAAAGCAAGGTTAAACTAAATTTCAACGGATTTTTAGGTTTCCGTATCCAAAGGATAAAACGGGATTCTATTAATAAGACTTCGCTGTCTGTCTGTCACCAGGCTGTAACTCATAAACCGTGATAGTAAGACAGTTGAAATTTTCACAGATGATGTATTTCTGTTGCCGCTATAACAACAAATACAAAAAAACTAAATAAAATAAATATTTAAGGGGGCTCCCATACTATAAACCTGAATTTTTTGCTCGTTTTTATAGATAAGGGTACGGAACCCTTCGTGCGCGAGTCCGACTCGCACTTGGCCGATTTTTATCATCCAAGCAACAAATTAATGCACGAGCGGCACAGTGGTTAGTTCATCTCGGCGCCTGTATGTTTCGGTTTTCTTCCCCGTATAGGACAACTATTTGTGTGTTACATAAATAGTTTTACTTAATCTGTTTTTGATATGCATGTTCGTCCCCCGTTATACAGGGATCAATGATTACGCGAAGGAAAAAGGTGCAGGGAATTAAATGTAGGCACGAGGATGCATAAAGGTACAGACGCCAGCACATCAACCTACCCCAATCTATCAAATTTCCCCAATTGAAAGAGAACTTTATGCTTTTTTAATGAAGTTGAAAATCTATAAATCAAATTTGACAGATTCGTAGTAGCTGGATGTGCTGGCGTCTGTACAAGTATCGCCCCTTTCTGGGCTGATGAGATGAGCTGCGATGGCTTGTACACGAAACACTATTAAGAGCCGGCCGGATGGTGATACACAACACTTGAACAAAATGTTTTAGAATACACATAGGATAAGCTTCTGGGCCGATAATTAATCACTGCAAAGCGAAAAGGCTTCTCTCAGGCGACGACAGGCGGTACGCTCGAGCCGTGCTGACCAAACTTTTCTTACACTTAAAGCATCGTGCGAAGGCGTACTTTAGTTATTTACCATGTTTATTATTTCTGTTCAGTCTGCAATATTGTGGGCCTGTTGCAAGTGCAAGCAAACATAGGTAAATATGTCTATCTTCCTTCTAACTCATTTAATAGATCGTTATTCCTAGTACTGTTCATATTTTCGTCTTTTAAGTCAGACGTCCACAGCTGAACAAAGATCTATAGAATGACTGGTATTAGCCTATCCATATCTAGCGGCTTCCGCAAATCGCGCAAAACCATCAACCCTTGTGAGGTACTACCCACGCTGCGGTTTTCAGGTCCGTGGTTACCTCTCCAGAACCTAACTGCGTCAGCGGCCATTTGTTCTACGAGTCACGTACTCCACTCTGCCAATTCAGCTTCGTAATTCTTCGGGCTATGTCTCTATGTACCTATTTAGGTTTGTCCACAAATCTCCACATTTTTTATTTGTTCTCGCAGGGTCTTCTCTGTCGTCTTGGATCTATTATCAATTGCTTTTTGTGTCATCTACCGCTACGCCAAAACGGATCGTTGAAACCGTTACTTAAATATTTGATTTAATGGGTCACTAATAATATAATATTATAATGAGGCGCTCATAGCTAGATGCTCTCACCGGTCCGTAAGCGATCGGCGATGTTAAGCAACGAGGCTCGCGGTCAGTCCATAGATGGGTGACCGACAAAGTGGTTTTATTTCTAAGCGTCTCCTTGCTTGGGAAGCTGTCGGTCCCGGTAGGAGGCGTACTGGGCGGGTTGAACAATTCTGAGACTAGGGTAACCACTGCCCATAAGATAAGTAATTAAGTAATAAAATAATAAATTTAAGTTTACCACAATAGTATCTAAGTTATGTAGAAATGACATTTTAAACTAAATTACCTACTATGTTCAATGCACTTCTTATTTTTATTACTTAATCCGAATTCAATCGGCAATTTATGTGGTTGTACCTAATTCTATGGTCTGCCTCGCTGCGAGTTTGGAAAGCTGATTGTTCAAAACTAGACAAAGATGCCAAGTTGATATAACTGGCTTCAGATAAACTGACTTTAATCTATTATCTGTTAGTGTATATATAGTAGAATTGCATTCAATGGTTAGTTCGTATTCAGGGCATAGAATTGGTTCCCTTGTGACTTACCTACATGTAGACCCTTCCTTTCTATTTCTGCTTTCAATTACGCCAGACAATACGGTAGGCATTATCTGACTTTCTACAGTTAATTTCTATACAAAATGTACATAAATTTTCGACCTTGGCACATTTACTTCATTGTTAGTGTTAATAAGGGATTTCTATTATGAAACTGTAACAGATAGTAAGGTGGTCAGGTGTAACCTTGCAGTGTGGTGACGTTGAAGAATATCATCACCCCATCTCCAACCTACCTACCAGAGAAAGGGCAGCAAGGTTTTTCTGTGAACTATGACCATCAAACTGCGATCGTCAACCCGTCTGCGAAGCATGGCAATTATGTTATAATTATCCCCCATTCTTTGGGGAGGCTTTTGTCTAGCAGTGGACGTAATTTGGCTGCCATGATGAACATGTAATCCGCGTAATTTAGGAGAAATATCTCGAAAATTAAGCGATAAATTATATGTCCCGGTCTGTGATTTTCTCGCTATCAAGCGCTAGCGTTCAAGTTGGTGTTTCTGCCCGACTACCTTTTATCCCTTTTCGCCTTTTTTGACACCCACGGGATAGTACGGGGTGGTCTCGTTATTCTTTCTGAGCCGGATACAACCCAGCAGTTTTATTAGTCTGGTGCTATTAGAAACAAAGGAGTATTTTTTTTATATCGGGGTTAGTCCCTCCCTGTTACCCACCACTGCAACTCCTATAAGCCAGGATCAACAGTGGTACACAATGAAAAGAAACTGAGCGCTGACCCTCAGGCATGTCCTGAGAGGAATCGCTTTAACTGTCTTGGATCCCGCAACGAATTTAATAAGAATGAAAAAAGGAGGAGTTAGAAAATTAAAACTTCCACTTCCAGAGCAAAGCGGGAGACAGAATGATATAAAGAGGTTATAGCCTCATAAAACGAGAGAATTGCAACTAGAGAAGCCAGCTGCAAAAGCATCGAGTAACAATTTAAGGGTCCTAAGCTGGTCCTAAGTGAGCTGTTATATTTGGTCCTAATAGTATGTATGGCAAAAGCGCTTAAACGCACGGAGTTGTTCCTTGTTGCTACAAAGTAGTAGCAGATTACGCCCACTGTTGGCTGAAGACCTCCCCAGAAGATCTGTACAATGGAATTGTGTCCATCGCTTGGCAGACAGGTTGAAGCATAGTATACAGAGAGAATTTCCGGTCGTGTCGCTAGTCGTCCCATTTGATTATGAGAGTGATGGAATAGAAAGTGCCCCTGTGTTTGCACAGACACTCGTACACTATAAAATGTCCCGCGGAGATGACTAGTCTGCATTGGACTGGGCGCTGTTGCCGAAATCGGCTAAGAGACAAGCTACTGCCTGTTCTCTGGTAGATATTCCCTCTGGGCAACTTCTACGCCCCCCCCCCCCCCCCCACGCGATGAGATGGGATGGTGATATTCGTTAACACAGCTTAATATCTTTACTATGTACATAATATTAAATTTTTAATATTACTGTCACCGAATACTTACGCAAATTGTGATATTATTGGTATAGTTCTAAGTTACACTAACTTTGTTAGTTAAAGTTAGGTAAATTATAAATTTCTTGGGAGAACTTACACACTGCCATCTGATCCCAAACTAGGTAGAGCCTATACTATGGCAACCAAACAACTATTAAACATTGTTTGATGGCCGGTTGGCGTGGTTGAAAATACTTGCTTTTTAAGCCGCAGATCGTGGGTTCGATTCCCACCCAGGACAATTATTTGTGTGCATGAAAATGTCTGTTTGTCCTGAGTCTGGGTGTAATCTATATATATAAAAATCAATGCCAGTTTTCGTTGTAATGTTATAACTCAACAACGCCTTTACCGATTTGGCTAATTTTGGTCTTGAATTATTCGTGGAAGTCCAGGGAAGGAGAAGAAGAGAAAAATGAAGAAAGAAAATTTTAAAAAAGTCTTGAGAAAGTGTAAAATCAACATCTTTTAGCAATTTAAAATATTTTTTTGTTTGAATATATGAACTTAATAATCATTTTTTTATTACTATGCCTTATACGTAGCGAAGCACGTACCGAGCCGCTAGTTATCTATATAAGTTTGTATTTACAAAATATAAGTAGTATATGTATGTAGTGGCGCAGTCGCTGTGCCGTACTGGCAGGAGTTGGCAATCGGGGAGAGCAACTCACAGCCCCTCCGGGTGCGTGTCCCGACCCTCTGCGACACAGCGCAAAAAGGGGCACCGGAGCAGCATACTAGCGTTCCCGGGGCTCCCCCTATCAGGCGCCAGAAGTAGTCCACGGCAGGTTAGGTTTAGTCCGTGCGAGTCCGACATACCCACCCTCAGACACTTTTTGCGGGTGCCATGCATTATTTTATTATAAATAACAAAAAAAAAGGTAATCTAATCCTTGTGATACTTTACAAACATACAATAGACAAACACAAATTATATACAGACTCAAAACAACTATTATGGATCACAAAAATAGAGGTCCGGCTCGGGATTCGAACCCGAGACACGAAGCGGCGAGACACTGTCTTAGTTATCTGATTTTATTATAACAAGCTCTGTTTAGTTTGGGCTCAGATGGCCGTGTGAGAATAATGTCTCAGAATATTATTATTATAGTTATATATTTGTAAACACCTATATATTTTAAATAAATTCAAATTCAAATAATTTATTAGTCATTGGGATATACAATTATTTTAGCAGTGATAGCCACACTATCGATGTAATACGGTTATTAGATAGGACTTAAATACATTTTAACAATAACTTAAATATACTATAAGTTAGAAATTATTTTTAAAATTAATATCTTATGTCACATTCTATTTAAATTTTGGTCTCTATCAATCAATGACAGCAGATTCCTAGCAAAACTTAGAGAATTGTAAAACTAGTTGAAGTAATTAAAATTTGTTGATTACAATTAAAAGTTATACCTAGAATAAGTAGGGGGTAAGGTGTGAGTTGGTGGTCGGTGGGTGTATGTGTGTGAGTATTTGTGTGACGGAGGGGGTGTGCGACTGTATGTTCATTTGTGAGCGCAAATCAAGTAGACTGTAAAATTCATTAATTGGTTTGTTATTAGATTACTGTTTTAAGAAGTTGCTGAGTCTCTTTATAGTTTAGTTTATCGATGTAGTTTTTAGCCTTTGTTTGAGTTTCTTGTATTGTACTCGATTTGATATTACATTTGGTGGTAATTTTATTATATAAAATTGCCACCAAATGTAATTACACCCAGACACAGAACAACTACTCATGCTGATCACACAAAGATTTGTCCAACTTTTATTTATTTATTTGAGCAGTCATGTCACTTACCAATAGACCATCAAGCCTGTTAACTTAAATCGATAGTATACTAAAATTCATTTCCCAGCCAATTGAACGAAAGTAACCAATGAGAGTAAAGCGACGCGGCGGTGTCAACACGGAGTACGAACGACAGAGTTTAAACTGCTAATTGAATTTAAATATCCTCTTACTTCGGAAAAACGTTGGACAGACATTTACAGTTCGTATTATTTGTTAGACAGTTAGATAAGTTTTATAGTCAAGTAGTGAAATAGGTGTTAATGTTTCAAAATGAAAATAAAAAAGGTTTTGTTTGCATACACTCATTTAAAGCGCGTGTATAAATTGCCAAAATATTATTTACTGGCTGTTCCCCGCGGTTTTACCTGCGTTAAACTTTATTAATTATAGCCTATGTTTTATTCGGATATATAAGTAAACTATATTACTACAAAGTTTCATAAAATCCGTACGGGAGTTTTTGCGTGAAGAAGTAACAAACATGCACGTGTGGCGCAGCGGCTAAGACTTCGTGTCGCGGGTTCGAGTCCTGCGCCGTACAACTATTTGTGTGACCCATAAATAGTTGTTCTGAGTCTGGATGTAATTTGTGACCGTCTATTATAGGTTTATAAAGTACCCCGCGACACAGGGATTAGAATCCCCAGTGCGGGCGGTCATTTAAAAAAATGTATTTAAAAAGAAACGTAGTATAATATGTAGTATATCAATTATCTGATTTCCATAGTACAAACATGGATCCCACCAAAAACATTCTGTAAAAAATAGCCAAGTCTCAATGGAGCTGCTTGTTTATCTCTAAAAAGTAATGAAAACTCTGGACAAAGTTGAGCCAAGTTTAAGGTAGTCTAAGGTATATTTTATGTTATGTGACTTGGCTGTTGACCTGTACCCAACTACTGTTCTGTTAAATATAATAATAAAGAAATTGCCGTAAGGAACCTTAGACTTGGCTCAACTTTGTCCTGAGATTTCAATTCTTTTCGCGTTCTGGTCCCATCCAGATGTTCTCAAACCGGGACCTGAAAATGCGGTGAAATGTTTCCAGAAAAGGATGGTACGGCAGTGTTGCTTCGCGCTCGACTTGGTGGGGGCACTGCCGTGCCCCCAGATCAGGCGACCGTGAGTGAATAATGTCCCCGGATATTATTATTATAATAAAACAAAATACGCCTTTCACTTAATAACTTCCTAATTTCATTCATATACCTTCCCACTTGGGTCCTCATAATCCCTGTTAGTCAACAACATAAATGTTATAAATTGTACTTCAACGGCATTCTACAAATTTCCGTCATAGTATTAACGGAACACTTCGCAGGTCATCGTCGCGGAACATTAACTTGGTGGGGGCACTGCCGTGCCTCCAGATTAGGTGACCGTGAGTGAATAATGTCCCAGGATATTATTATTATTATTATGAAACAAAATACGCCTTTCAGTTAATAACTTCCTAATTTCATTCATATACCTTCCCACTTGGGTCCTCATAATCCCTGTTAGTCAACCACATAAATGTTTGTTATAAATTGTACTTCAACGGCATTCTACGAATTTCCGTCATAGTATTAACGGAACACTTCGCAGGTCATCGTCACGGAACATTAACTCGATGCAACACGTAAAGGTTAATTTATCCCTCATTTCGGAATTATCCCTCAAAGTCCAATTGCTATAGTCTGTTGGGAATATTGTTTTGTAAATATTGAAGCTGCATTTATGCATGGGGTTACAATTTTCATACTGAAAGGTCACATTTGCATTGAAACGTGGAAGTATACCTACAGGCGGGCCGAGGAGTTGACGTTCAAACGCAAAATTTAGATACCATATGATGAGGAGTATCCCAATATGTATGTTCAACGATTTTGCTTAGTTTTCGATATAGAACTTTATAAATGATTTTTTTCCTAAATTTCACCTGACATTAGTTTTCGATTTTTTTCTCGTTCTGTTGAACATTTCTGGTTCAGTTTTTTCGTGATAACTAATTAGCATAGTGTAACCTAACACCCTAAAAAGTATGGTTAATCCAATCATTGCAGAACTGACTTAGAATTTATTCGATAGTTCAAAATTAGGGTTTGAGCGCAGCACTCAGGACTCAAAATTGATCAAAGTATAAAAAAAAATGGGGAGATTATGGGGGTGATTTGGTTACTCCTAATCATAAAGTATCTAGATTTTGCGTTTGAACGTCAACTCCTCGGCCACCCTGTATATGTAGTTAAAAAAAAGTTCGTTAAAAATACAACGCCCACACTAAAGTAATGAATCCCTGTATCTAGAGAGAATTTACAAACGTGCAAATCATAGACACTAAGCACATCCAAATTCAGAACAACCATATATCATCATGTCAACCAAATGATGTCCATTGCTGGACAAAGGCCTCCCCAAAATGGATGATTTCCAGAATGGATTTGGAGTGATATGCCATAATCACCATACTTGGCAAACGGGTTAGAGATTGCAGTATGATGGTCGTAGTGGACAGAGAGACGCTGCTGCGTGTTCTCTGGAAGATTTTACCTCGGGATTACTACTACGCACCCCACGAGATGAGATAAGGTGACAATACTAGCCTGGTGACTAGCCTGCTGGTCTTTTGTTTAGGCAGAACCTGACTGATAAGGGTTAGGTCGTGGGTTCGCTCGACAAATTTTATGTAATGGGCAAGATTATTTCTTCTCTGTCTGGGTGTGATTTATCTATACATATAATAAAATCGTAGGAAAGTTGAAACTGTACATTGAATATTTTTTTAAAAGGATAGTTGGGGCGTGATCTACTATCGATATCGGAGCCAAAAATATAGTTTTTAGAATTTTTATCTGTGTGTATGTTTGTCTGTATGTATGTCCGGGCTAAACTCAAAAAGTACTGCATGGATTTACTTCAAATTTTGCATGAATATTACTAAGAGGTCGGGTCAACATATAGGCTACATATTATCACGCTATCACCCACGGGGAAGGGGCTGTGTTAATTTATAAAATTTAACGCGGGTAAAACCGCGGGGCACAGCTAGTCTTTAATATATAAGTATGTTTATCAGTTGTCTCGTTGCCATAGTACAGGCTCTAGTTTGAGATCAGAGGACATTGTGCTGTTGTTGATTATTAATCTTTTGTTTAAGATCAGTGGGCCCATCATGCTCTCTCTGCACAGTCTACACCACCCTAAGCTTCTCTCAGAAAATGCCTTACCCATTAAGTCCACCTTTGTACAATATTACCTGCATAAAGTAATAAATAAATAAAAATATTACCAATTTATTATCACATTATTAGGGCTTAATGTAAAAATCGACAATTATACAACAATTGCTTTATATAAATTGTTCTTAATATTCCGCCAAATGTAAATACATATTACCTTTACCGCATAAATAAATAGAAATAAAATAAAATAAAAATACTTCTAACATTATTACAATACTAATACTAACATTATACCTTAATACTTATAAAAATTAATTTTAACTAACCCTTAACTAACCAAGATATATATTTGAGCCATAGGAAGTTTTTTCGGATACCGTTATAGTGTTGGATATGTGTACTTCACGTACACAACAAGAACCAGACTGTACCATTATGTTTAAGAAATAAAATATTTTCATTTTCATATACTTTATTATTTATTTATTTATTTTAATTAAAACTTTTGCACATGGATGTACAGAGGCGAACTTAATGCCGGAGGCATTCTCTACCAGTCTACCTTACTTAACACGTCATGTGTGGAGGTGATAAATCTTATACTTAAAAAATACAATAAAAATAGTTACATAAACTACATAAATTAAAACTAGAATATAATAATATATATTTATAAAATAATAAACGTAAATATATAAATATACATTCATATACATACATAGACATAAATATATACCCAGAGAAAAATGTATGATAGAAAATAGCTATTGGGCTGATACGAAACAAAATCGTGGACATTACCAATATCCAAGCTTAAATGCAGTTAAAACTAGTTATCGTATATTTGGGAGTTTTAGTGCTTTAAATAACGTTCGATGGGCGGGCTGGAGTCGAGCCATCACTGTAATCGTGTTTGTTAGCCAGAACCGAGGTAATTAGATAAGCTCTAAACGTTAGCTAAAACATGTTGCAAACGTGTCAATATTTGTACGTTTTCAAAATGGATTCCAGTGTTTCTGTATACGAGAGCTCGCCTACATTTTCTGTAGTTGTTTTTTGATGCAAATAAATTTAATTTAATTAAAAAACCAAACCAGCCTGCAGTCCACCTTATGGAAAGCACGTGTAGCGCAGCGGCTAAGACGGTTGCGGTTCGAGTCCCGCGCCGGAAAACTATTTGTGTGACCCATAAATAGTTGTTCTGAGTCTGGATGTAATTTGTGTCCGTTTATTACATTCCCTTGTGCGATTACATCCTTGCGGTTACATTCTTTAAATAGAAAAAAATAAGCTGTCACCGTATAGATGATTGCAACACCTGTGGAATCAATCTCTTGAGGATCCATGGCAGGGAGTCCGTTCCACAGCCAAGAGTTACGCTAAAACAGTACGTATGAGACCACCATATAGATTCGCGGATATGGGATGAACACCCTATAGACATTGGTAGGAAGTGGCCGTAGGTATCAGATCACACACCTAGGCAAGAGATCCCCCCCTAAGTCTGATGAGTGACAGCTCGTTAGCCTAGAAATGTCTGCCATACCCACAGCTCGTTAGTGACCACTTTGCTTACTTGTGTGTTCCACTTCCTGCTGCTGTGCTCAGAGGAGTTGTCTGATATGATGCCCACAGGCAGTTCCTCAATCACAAATGTATATTTCACTGCAAGGATATTATTATCCTAGGATATTATAATAATTCATCTCATCAAGTTATCTGATGCCCACGGCCACTTCTTACCATTGTCTACAGGGTGTTCTTGGCACATCCTGGATCCTAACGATCTCTTACGGTATGGCTTTAGCATATCATAGATTGATAGCGTAAAGCTAGAGTGTAGCAAGCATCATAGTCTACGGTATTCACATGCCATTATCAGGCTGAATGTAAAAAAAGAATAAAGATACCTTAATATTAGCAATTAACAATAAGTTAAGTAGGTAGCCTCTTTGATATTATCATAAATCGAAATAAGTACCGAGGTGACTCAGCTCCGCTCTATTTGTTCGTGATCAATTTCCCTTGAGATGAAACCCAGCTAGATAATTTTTTCACTCCCAAAAACTCCCATTTTGTCAATTTTATCGTAATCATTAGAGCTGTTTTAAGCTTAAGGGTCGGGCATCCACTGACGGCTGTTTTTTTTACTATTAAAAGTCTTTTTTTTATTCGTGAATAATAATAATATGACTTGATATGTCATCCGTCAGGATGACATATCAAGTCATATTATTAAAGTTCACTATATAACGAGCTTATAAGCCATTTTATTTTTATGTACGTCTTTTTATCTATAGGTACTGAACATATAAAAAGACTTCCACATATATAAATAAAACTTCGAGTATTTCCTCCTAAGATATACGGCCGTTTAGTGTAAAACTTACACATAATTTAATCTCTAAAATTTAAGTTTGAAATTTTTAAGAAATGTACAGTTTTCTGTGTTTACTTACCAAGTAGAACATATCTAAAATAAACCTAACTATTAATATTATAAACATGCCACTATGATAATAATGCCAATAGCGTCAGTTACACAAGTCTTTTTAATGGATGTTGTTATAAGAGATGAATTAACTTTTTGTTTTATGTTTTGAGATTATGTTTTTGTTTTTTTTTTTATAATTTTATCCCTACTATGTTTCCTTATTTTTCTTATCTACCTGTATATTATTAATTTTTAAGACATCTCAATCTGTCCGTGACGTACATTATATGAATGTAAGTTAATGTTCCCTGAGAGTCACTCGGCATCATCAGAATTACCAGCGCTGGAACAAGGTCATTGTTTGAGACCTGGCCTTTGTAAAATATAACCTGGCAATATAATAAAATAGTAGGAAAGTCAAAACTGTACAATGAATTTTTTTTAAAGGATTTTGGGGCGTTATCTACAATAGATATTGAAGCCAAAAATATAGTTTTTAGAATTTTTGTCTGTGTGTCTGTTTGTCAGTATGTATGTCCGGGCTAAACTAAAAAAGTACTGCATGGATTCACTTCAAATTTTGCATGAATATTACTAAGAGGTCGGGTCAACATATAGGCTACATATTATCACGCTATCACCTACGAGAGGAGCTGTGATAATTTATAAAATTTAACGCGGGTAAAACCGCAGGGCACAGCTAGTACTTTACATAAGGGAAATGCATATTATTATCAGTACCTATAACAAAAGTCCGCTCACACATTTTATTCTGACAGATTTTTCAAATTGAGCGCTATAATTATAACACTGTGTAATTAATAGATCGTATAATACAATTACTATTACTTAACTATGGAATTAAAGCTAGGAAGTTACCTTTATCCAATGAATAAACTATTTTGCAGACATTCCAAATCGGAGCTACATTTTCACTGTAATTGAATACTGTCAGTGCATTTCACTGTGAGGAATAATTAATTGAAACGGGTCCCATCCCAACTCAATATTACGAGTAATTCCATATTAGAAGGGAAGGTAGGTTAGACGAGGTAGGTACAGACGCCAGCACATCAAGGTACCCCAATCTGTCAAAAATCCCCAATTGAAAGTGAACCTTATGCTTATATAATAAAGTTGAAAATCGATAAAAGAAATTTAACAGATTGGGGTAGCTGGATGTGCTGGCGTCTGTACATACCTCAACTACTTACTACTATACAAGGTGTTACATACATAGTGGACGTAACTTAACCTTCAATCAGGCTATGGACTCTGGCCACATTAATTACAATCTTATCACTTTGCAATAAGGTCCAAAAACAATGAAAAAAACCTATAGCAAGGCATGGTTAAGGGTTAAGAAGCGCTATAGACCCATGAAAATAAACAATCAAAGAAAAGACGTCTAAAAGAAATGAAATACTAATGTTATATTTGGGTCCCTATACTAATACATATATAATATATACAGCAGATTGTTTTTCATATATGGGCAGTTAATAAATTTTTGAGGATTTTTGTATAATAATAATATCCTGAGAAATTATTCAAACACGGCCATCTAATCCCAAATTAAACAGCATGTACTATGGAAATCACATAACTCATGTCTTACATATACTACTTTGTTTTGTAACTACATACTTATACATATAATTAATCCCAGACTCAGGTCTAACAGACATGTTAATGCACACAAATATCTGTCCTGGGTGGGAATCAAACGCACTACCTGTAGCAGTATCTACCAACCACGCCAACCGGCCCGTCAAATATATGCCCGTATATTAATATGGTACACGTTGTTCAGATTAATTGGCTAATTAAGCTTCATAACTTTCACCTTGTATAATAATTTGAATAGATATATCAGATACCTATAACGATTTAATTAGAGCAATATTATGCATTAAGGTCATAGAAATCGCAGAATATTGTATTTTTGATCAAGCGCTATCATGTCTTATACCATATCTCATTAAGTTCATTGCGCATACGCAATAGAGATTTGAGTATATACCGTCAACATAAAGGATGAACATTTAAGAGAGGTAGGGCATAGCGTTCATTCGCTCAAAGAGCAACGACTGGGGAAGTTCCTCCACCTTACGGAAGACATTCCTTAATAATAACATTAATAATTTTAATGTTGTGTTTCCGAGTCGCCTAAGGTCGCCTGAGCTCATTGGGGTTGGGGGAAGGGCCAGCAACACATGTTTTCCGACTCTTAAGGCCGGCAACGCACCCGCGACTCCTCTGGTGTCGCGAGTGTCCATGGGCGGCGGTGATCACTTACCATCAGGTGACCCACTTGCTCGTTTGTCGCCCTCTGATATAAAAAAAACTTGAAGGAACTGATATAATAATCTTGGTTCCCTGGTTCCCTACAGAGCGTGAGACAGCCAGTCTAATAGGTAGCTGCATCAGTAACCAACCTCAAGAGAAGCCGGATAAAACCAGAGATGAGTTCGTAACTTCATAGTACCTGTAACAATGAAATAATATATATTAATTAAAAAAGTAGAATCACAACTTAGCAAGACTCTTTCTGCTATGAATAGAGCATAAACGGTACAATGTGCATTGAATTTTTTTAACATTATGGCGATTTTATCCGGACATCAGATTTTTGGATGGAAATGGATAATGAGTTATTCAGTAGGCCTAGAAAATAGTGACCTCACTATTTTCTAGGCCTACTGAATAACTCATTAAGCCAAATCCAGTAAGCCTTTTTTACCCAATATAGGCTTACTGTATTTTTTATTTCTATTAATATCAATAATATTATTAATAACTAGCTGTGCCCCGCGGTTTTACCCGCGTTAAATTTTATAAATTATCATAGCTCCTCCTCCGTAGGTATAGTGTGATAATATTTAGCCTATATGTTGTCCTGACGTCTTAGTAATATTCATGCAAAATTTTAAGTAAATCCATGCAGTACTTTTTGAGTTTAGCCCGGACATACATACAGACAAACAGACACACAGACAAAAATTCTAAAAACTATATTTTTGGCTTCGATATCGATTGTAGATCACGTCCTAAGTATCCTTTTAAAAAAATATTCAATGTACAGTTTTGACTTTCCTACGATTTTATTATATGTGTAGATATGGTACTATAAGGCCATGTGGTTTTCGGCCTAAAAAGGATAACAGAGACACCCCATACTATGCCTTGGATGTCGTAAAAGGCGACTAGGAGATACCTCAGGTAGTCAGGCAGCAGCACCTCCTGTGTTCTAGCTACCACCTAAAGGTCTCTGCACACAGCGGGCGCGGCGCGGCGGGACGGGACGGCGACGCGACACTGAGGAGTTGTAATGTACTAGATATTACGGGCGACGCCACACAGAGCCGTCCCGCTCGACGCGACGCTGTGTGTGGCGTCGTCCGTAATATCTAGTACATTACAACTCCTCAGTGTCGCGTCGCCGTCCCGTCCCGTCGCGCCGCGCCCGCTGTGTGCAGAGACCTTAACTGTGTATGCCAAGCGCGTTGATTAATGCAAACCTGGTCTATGTCCAGCAGTGGACGATAACTGTAGTGGCTGATAAGGTGGAAATGTGGAGAGGAAGACAGCTTATTTGGGTATACTCTTCGGGTTACCTAATAGTTCATGCATTCATTGGTATAGCTAAAAAGAAATAGATTAATTCAATTCAGTCGCAATTAAATAATAAGACAGTATAATTAAACGGTTCGTACTACCGGTTTCAAGAAACTGAATTAAAAATATATTTTACGTGTTTCAGTAATAACGAACGATAATAATTAAAAACACTTTTTAACGACATTAATTGATCTAAAGTTCGCTAAAAAATTATGAAGGCGAGATAATATATTTAGTCAAAGTTGAAACAATATTGTGTAGGAGCCAATTTACCACGACTCGACTTCCAGAAAACTAGAACAAAGTTATATTAGTAACTTCGATCAGCCGCATATCAGGTCTGTAAGACATTGAAATAATGAAATTTATTCAGCACTTGGGTATTAACATACACGTGTACTTGTAAAGCTCACAATGCAGTACATAAACATAGTCGGATACAGTATAAAACTTACAAAAAATTAATTAGTCCGTCCGTGCGGTCTGTTTTATCACATATATTTTCTTAAATCTAGCCAACAACGCAGAACATATGCTGTAATTTGCATGGAAACACAAGTGCACTCTTTATACTATCATTCTCATAACCTTATGGTACGCGATGCCACACAATTGAGCAGAGGACAAGCATAGCACCAACAGCTTCCACGTGCTCTTTGAGGCAAATCCCAAAAATGTTTGCCTGACCCGGGAATTGAACTAACATAATCATCCACGGCTGACCATGCTACCGGTACATGTAAAATTAATGGACAAATATTTGTGATAGAACCTAGACTGAAAACTGGTTAAAAAGCAAGAAAAATGAAGAACAGTAGGACGATCCATAGGTTCATCGAAAACTACGAGCATAGCCCAACAAAGCAAATAATATAATATATAATAATAATATATTCTTGTCCACCGAGTCGCTGCATTCTGAAAACCTACGATAGTGCTCATAAATTGACATTTCCTTGCTGACTCGTTCATATGCAGCAAAGAATCGTCGATGTAGCAAAGAACGTGAGTAGTAAGAAACGTACAGTCGATGCCACATCTATGGATACACTAGTAGTACGAAAACTGCCGTTACTATAAGTATATTCTAGAGGTATATTTAACGTATACAATTCTGCGTGAGAGGAAAAATCAGTTATATTGGATGCATGTAGGTTATATATATTTTGTCCTGGACAGCATCTTTATTATGTAGGCAATAAAGATGCTGTCCAGGACATATACCTCTAGAATATACTTTTAAGGGCAAAGAACATCTTTGACTTTCATCATCATCATGACAGCTATACATAAGTCCACGGCTGGACAAGAGCCTCCCCCAAGAATCATCTTGGTGATATGACATAACCGCCACGCTTGGCAGACGGGTTGGCGATCGCAGTAAGATGGTCATAGTACTCAGAAAAAAACTACTGCCCGTCATATGGTAAATATTTTTTTTTATATAAAATAAAATAAAAATTGTTTATATTTTATCGAATGTACCAATTTTTACCAACAAATTACGTATATAATCACTTTTCTTTGTTAATTATACTTACTCAATACGGCTTTGTGAATTCTTATTAGTATAGCAATAAGCTTAAAATAAGTATCATGTAATTCTCAGATACATGAATTGTATTCTTTATGACAAATAAATGTCTTAAACCACACAATAAGTAGTAATATAATGAAGTATATTATGTTATATATATATATATAATCATAAAATCCCTCGGGTCGACTTCTACGCCGCTATCTTCTGATATTCATCGCCGTCACCACACAGCAAATCTTTGACTTTAATGGTGGAGTTTTCTTTCTGATATATTTTTAAGATTAAACCATTTATGAATACTTCATGTTATAAAGGATAACAGACCTATGAGAAGTTACATCTTGATCGTCGTAGTATCTGGGATAAGTAGGAGAGAGCGAGGTTAATACGAGGGTGGGTTATCGCTCATAATAGACACCTAGGTTAATCCGCTTGTAGTGAACGGGTTAACTAAAGTATCGTACAGCACGTAACTAAAGACAGCAAACCTGTGAGAGGTCCTGATGATAGTAGTGTCTGGGTTAAGCGGGAGAGAGCTAGGTTAATACGAGGATGGGTATCGCTTCTCATAGACACTTAAGTTAACCCGCTTGCACTAAACGGGTTAAACTAAGTATCGTACAGCACGTAATTAAAGACAGCAAACCTGTGAGAGGTCCTGATGATAGTAGTGTCTGGGTTAAGCGGGAGAGAGCTAGGTTAATACGAGGATGGGTATCGCTTCTCATAGACACTTAGGTTAACCCGCTTGTACTAAACGGGTTAAACTAAGTATCGTACAGCACGTAATTAAAGACAGCAAACCTGTGAGAGGTCCTGATGATAGTAGTGTCTGGGTTAAGCGGGAGAGAGCTAGGTTAATACGAGGATGGGTATCGCTTCTCATAGACACTTAAGTTAACCCGCTTGTAGTAAACAGGTTAACTTAAGTATTTTACAGCACGTAATAAAAGACAGCAAACCTGTGAAAGGTCCTGATGATAGTAGTGTCTAGGTTAAGCAGGAGAGAGCGAGGTCAATATGACACATGGTCGGCGTTCATCATAAACACTTAAGGTAACTCACTAGTTAGTACTGCACATTATAAAAGACAGCAGACCTGTGAGAGGTAACATCTTGATGATCGTAGAATCTGAATTAGGCATGAGAGAGTGAGGTCTATACGAGGATGGGTTATTGCTCATCATAGACCTTAAGGTCCTAACTAGTACTACACGTTATATAAAACAGCAGGCCTGTGAGACTGTTTGCCTGTACTCAAGAGATGTGTGTTTTACAAATATTCTTTTAAACGGATTATTGACTAACATGTTCAGCTGCCTTTGAGACTCCATTAGTTTTACCCAATTGACACGTAATAAAAACCGTAATCCTAAAAACAAGGAAAGTTTTAGGGTGATATTAAAAGGTGCAGAACTAAATCGAAACTTCTTAAATATATCAATAAGTTGTGACAACGACTTAAATGGGAAAACTTCCAACTACAAGCCGCAATGTTACAACTGAAAGTAAATTTCCAATCTGTAAACTAATTTACTTAATTTAAAATGTTTTCTAATCATTTTATTTTCTCTTTTTTGAAGTTATACTTCTTTTTCCGCGATGGAGAAAAATGATGAGAGTGAATTTTTACGATGCGAATTAAAATAACAGCATGACGTTAGTTCTAGGTGGTATGAAAATTGATAACTATGTTCAAGTTGTATATTAAGAAGTATAACTTCTAACGCGTGTACATAAGTCCACACAAGTTTTTTTTTTATATCAGCAGTCGTCAAACGAGCAAGTGGGTCACCTGATGGTAAGTGATCACCGCCGCCCATGGACACTCGCGACACCAGAGGAGTCGCGGGTGCGTTGCCGGCCTTTAAGAGTCAGCAAACAAGTGTTGCTGACCCTTCCCCCTACCCCAATGAGCTCTGGCGACCTTACTCACATGCAGAAACTCAACATTAAAATTGTTGATGTTATTATTAAGGAATGTCTTCTCTTTTGAGGTACTTCCCCAGTCGGGCTGCTCTTTGAGCGAATGAACGCTATGCCCTCCCACTCTTTAAGTTATTATAAGTTATTTATTAGGGACAAAAACAGTTTAATGTTAGGTATAAAAATAAAAAATATCTTAAGCTAAATTGACAAACATGTAACCCACACCATTTTCTACAAATTAATTCAAATTATAATTTGAAAGAAGAAAACGAATGAGAGTTAAACATTAGGTATGTAATTCAAGAACTTAAATCTGCTCGATCCTTCACTCATAGCAATTCAATTACTTATTAATAATTGCTGTTTTATTGTTCACTGGCAAGAACAGAAAATATTATTCATAACAGAAGAGCCGGATATTATGAAATCCGGCTCAAGATTCCTTTTTGTAGCATATATTTAGTAACATCCACCGTTTGAGAAAAAAATGTGGAAGGTAATATAAATACTATAAAGGTATTTCTGGCGGTTTATTTGTACGGGTAAGTCATGTGATGGTGTATTAGTTTATCAGTATATAATGGCAAAATGAAAGTAATACCGCCAACTTCGTGACTCCGAACTTCTATTAAGTTATTATGTTGTCCGAAAAAAATTAATAACATTTGGGCGACTCGGGAATTGAACATACAAGATCTTGAAGTAAATTCTCACAGTTGCCGAATGAGACCATTTTTTTTAAAAGCCTTGACATTTGGCTTAGTGTGTATAGTATGCAACTAATCAAGCCCGTTCATTTGACATCGATAATTCGCCATTTTGTGATGGCAGCCATCTTGGATTTAAAAATTATCATAGTGTAGAGTATTTTACGTGTCAATCCCTTTCATTTGATATCGATATTAAAGGAGTTGTGCAAATTTATGTTATCCGCCATATTGTGCGGCGGTCATCTTGGACTCATTTTCATCAAACATAGCTAAGAACACTCCCGACTTACAAACAAGAAAAGAACAAAATCAGAAATGGTTCACATAAACAGACAGACAGACATAGAGGTAAAACTTAATACACCCTTCATTGTCGTCGGGGGTTCAAAAGAAAAGAACTCAAACTTTCTCCTAATGAGACTAACAGGATAAAAAAGCAAATTAACTGCAACTTACTAAGCAAGTATTCTTTATTCAAAGAAAAGACGCGAAAACTTGTAAAAGCAGCGTGTATATATATCACCGAAAGTAGCGAACTAACCTAAATCACAAAGTTTCGGCAACTCAGCAGGAAGCTTAGCTTTCTGACACAAAGTGAAAGGACTTTATTCCACCGGGCATATTACATATTACCTCGTAAGAAGCTTCGTACTCTTTGGAGACCATTCCATCATCACGACCACCGTGACTCAGTTGTAGGTTCTTTTCTCGAACATGGTATATCGATAATAATATATATATATATACATAATATAATATATACACTAAAATTTCGACTCTATTAAAATGACAAATTTTAAAGGTTCTTGGAAACTGGAAAGATCTGGAATAACGTGAATAAATTTTTAAATATTCGACGGCACTACATAAATAAACTTAGGGTGCTTTTAACGAAGTGAATAGATGAAGAATTTCATAGTACAGTGGCGATCAAAAGTGCAGTAGCGGTTTAGATGACTGGTTTTACTTACATCCTATGAACATATACATATCGATAATAAATGAGTTTGAGTTTATAAACACAGAGATAAGTAAACGTATACATCTTCCAATTATTCGATAACATTTTTTAATTTGAGCAATATCTAAATAAATTTGTGATGTATAAACCAAGATTAATATGAACTGCTTTGTATAATATTGTTAAAAAATTATAGATTGGGAAAAAGTCAGGTTATTTTTTCCCTTAACTTAGTGTTTACTTAAATTTAGCATGTGCTAAGGCTCATACAATATGCGAACCTATTAGGTTTATGAAACTGTAAAAAAATACCCTAGCTATAATATTATTATTTGAATACGGAAGCGAACTAGCGATCAATCATTAGGAATTCATGCCGAGGAGTTTAATATGCGAGTGGTCGACTAATAATAAAGAATGTTCTCCTGGTCGAATTTAGGCCCATACATACACAAGTGTGTGATCAAACAATAGCACTTTCTATTCCATCACTTTCATGAACCGATAGTACGACTGACGAAGTCAAGTACAGCACCGACGGCTTTTTAATCTCTCTTCTAAACCCCATAATCACTTTTTCGACCTGACCCGGAATTTGAGCCCAAGACCACACTATCTGCGGATCTACTCGCTACTGCTAGTCCAACCAGGTGGACTAATGCCGTGGTGTCGTCATTGTTTCCCTGCCGCGCTAGAAGACACTCAATAACCGTGTGTGTGGCTACTCAATCGTGAGTAATTTTTTTAAAGTCTGAACAACATACTAATGCACTTTTGATTGCTTGCTGTTCTAACATACTTTTGCTAAAGCTGAAGTGTGGTCGAAGTTTAAAGGAAGTAAGTTCGAGCTAGTTTTCATATGGCTTCTCAACATTGAAGAATTGCTTAGGGAGTCAGGGTAAGTTTAATTGTTGATTAAGTATTCTATAACTTGAGAACGTTAAGAAAAATAATATAATTAGATTTTATTCTGTAAAATATCGAAACGCTTGGTTGACGCCTCGTAGCCAGAGGGCAGGCGCTTACTTAGGATAAAGAAAGTATTGTAATCCAACGAGGAAATGCCGTCAGTTTAATATTTTGATGCTCAAAGCTTCTGGCAGCGTTATTAATTTATGTATATTATTATTATATCTTATATATTCTAAGAAATGTTGCGAAATTATTTAATGAGTTTATTCCATGATTATTAATATTTTTAAATCCTTCTATTAGATTTTACGGAGCACTAACCAAATAATCACAATTACTTATTAACTGGTTTAGTCTGGTTTGTACTAAGAATACCTGATTGTGGTAAACAAAATAAAGAGTATTCTATTATATACTGTTTAAAACATTTCCATATTAGATTGTCTGCCTCGTTGATCCAATGGTAGCGTATTAAACCGTAGTTAATGAAGTCCTGTGTTCAGATCCCGGGCGTGGCTAGGGGCTAAAAACTATTACCCCAAACTAGGCAGAGCCTTTTTTTTACTTACGTGGTGGAAATGCCATTCGCACGTTGTGTAGGGCCGACCCACTAAAACCACCACGGTAGCGGGGGCTCTGGGTCTCGTGAACGATCTCGCCAGTACCCCCGCTGTAGACTGAGCGTCCGTGAGACTCTCCCTGGGGAGGGGAGGGGCCTGAATGCCTCCCCTCCTCCCCATCACAAACAAGCGCGTTTAGGAAACCTGAGTTACAGCAGGTTACCTCTTCCCGGGACCGCTTATACAAGACGAGTGGAGTGCCCTTCCTCCAAACGCCAGCGATCCCAGGGGCGGCGCCTAGCCGGGGAGAAGTCAGCCGGACGCCGCATACTCTCTCGCGCTGAGATTAGCTCCCAGCGTCGGAAACTAGCCAGAGCCTGTGCTATGGCAACCAGACACATAATCTAACAGTTGTCTGGTTATCTATACATATAATAAAATCGTAGGAAAGTCAAAACAGTACATTGAATATTTTTTTAAAAGGATACTTGGGGCGTGATCTACAGTCGACATCGAAGCCAAAAATATAGTTTTTAGAATTTTTGTCTGTGTGTCTGTTTGTCTGTATGTATGTCCGGGCTAAACTCAAAAAGTACTGCATGGATTTACTTAAAATTTTGCATAAATAAGAGGTCGGGTGAACATAATAATACAGGCTACATATTATCACGCTATCACCCACGGGGGAGGAGCTGTGATAATTTATAAAGTTTAACGCGGGTAAAACCGCGGGGCACAGCTAGTAACAAATAATCGGCTCATCACACAATGATTTGTACTTGGTGGGAATCGAATCCATAATCTCTGGCTCTGGCTTAGTAGTCAGGGTAACTAACTTTTAGACCAACCAGCCAGTGAAATGATGATGATGATACTTACTTATCGTATGAGCAGTGGTTACCAGTGTCAGAATTGTTCAAGCCACCCCGTAGGCCTCTGTCATGGCTTAACGACTGTTGTCTAATGACTTCAATGTGGCCCAACAGCTTTACGTGCCCTCTCTCTCTTAACCTCGCCGATTACTTATGGACTGGTGAGAGCATCTAGTTATGATGATGATGATGATTTTTTTCATGTCGTAGGTCGACAAACAAGTCACCGCTGATCACCGCCGCCCTTGGATTGGATTGGACACTCGCAATACCAGAGGAGTCGCGGGTGCGTTGCCGGCCTTTAAATGAGTCAGCAAACAAGTCTTGCTGACACTTCCTCACACCCCAATGAGCTCTGGCGACCTTACACGCACAAAAACACTAAAGTTATTATTAGGTCTTTACCTATGAAATTGCCGTTCTGCAGTACTGGCCATTTCAAATCAAAATAATTTTTGTTTGGCTAAGAATTCTAATTTCAAATTAATTTTATTTTAAAAACATGGATTCTTTTTTCCAAAAGTAGTCATTTCTTTATTGATTAGTGTTACATTTTCATCGCATTTCAATCTTTTTCGTCATCATGGATACGTTAAAAATTCGAGTAATTATGGAATATGAGTACCGTCGTGGCAGCAACGCGGCACAAGCGGCACGCAACATCAACGACGTTTACGGAGCTAACACTACAAACCAACGCACCACCTGTTATTGGTTTGCTCGCTTCCGTTCTGGAAATTTCGACCTGAAAAATGAACCTCGCGGTCGTCCGAAGACTTTGGTCGACAATGACGAATTAAAGGCGGTTGTGGAAGCTGATGATCTACGGCTGAATTAGCAGCAGCTTTCGACGTTAGCGTCAAAACAATATTGGTCCATTTGCGTCAAATTGGCAAGGTAAAAAAGCTTGACAAATGGGTGCCCCACGAACTCAATGATCGCCAGCGCGAAGTACGCGTCGAGACGTGCCTTGCACTGCTCAACAGACACACAAATGAAGGAATTTTGAACCGCATTGTTACCTGCGATGAAAAATGGATTCTGTTTGATAACCGCAAGCGCTCAGCAAGTTGGTTGGATCCTGGTTCAGCACCTAAACAATGCCCTAAACGAAAACTTACCCCTAGAAAAGTGATGGTCACTGTTTGGTGGTCTAGCGCCGGTGTGATTCATCACAGCTTCTTACCAAACGGGGTGAGCATTACTGCAGATGTGTACTGTGAAGAACTGAGCACAATGATGGAGAAGCTGGCGCATCTCCAACCAGCATTGGTCAATCGCTCGTCTCCGCTGCTCCTGCACGACAACGCGCGACCTCATATTGCACAGCAGACGGTCTCCAAGTTGCAAGAACTGGGGTTGGAAGCTCTCCGTCATCCGCCCTACTCACCAGACCTTGCGCCTACAGACTACTACTTTTTCCAGAATTTGGATAACTTCTTGGCGGGAAAAAAATTCAATACCCGAGAGGCAGTACAAAATGCCTTTGAAGAATTTGTTGCCTCCCGTCCAGCTGATTTCTTTAAGAAGGGCATCAATAAACTGCCACTGCGATGGCAAAGATGCATTGATTGCATGGGTGATTACTTCGATTAATACAAATAAAAAAATTCATGAAAAAAATTCGTTTAAATTTTTTCATACAAAACGGCAATTTCATAGGTAAAGACCTATTATTAAGGAATGTCTTTTGTAAGGTGGAGATACTTCTCCAGTCGGGCTGCTCTTTGAGCGAATGAAAGCTCACTAAAGTTATTAATGTTATTATTAAGGGATGTCTTTTATAAGGTACTTCGATAATATAAGAATCTAGTAACCTATCTCTTCTTCCCCTTAATTCTACACACCATTTTCCTCATTCTACGCCTTCTCTTCTTGACTTAATTCTAGTCTCTTCAAGAGGTCATGTTGCTAAGCATGGACAATGCTCAGCAGATGCCTTCTCTTACCACGATCTCCTTTTCGTTTCTTACAAAATTCGTCCTCCTAAGGCAAAATCTAAAGTTCTTCTACAACGTAATTTTGGTGGGATGGATCTTAGTCATCTTCGTGCAGATGCTGGCAGCATTGACTGGTCGACTCTTATTGCTGCTGAGTCAATTGACGAACAAGTTGACATATTTAATACCAAGCTCATCCAATTGTACGACGTTCATGCTCCCATTCGGCCAATTAAAATTAAGCATTTGCCAGCACCGTGGCTAACTACTGAAATAAAAACTCTTTTATCTAAGAAATCATCAGCTAAGTCTCGGTACGCTGGTCGGCCTAATGATATTAACCGTGAAAAATATATAACTCTGCGAAATCACTGTAATAAGGTGTGTAGGAGTGCACAACGCCAACATATTCACAGTTCAGTTGAAAATGAAGATCCTGGAAAAATATGGAAGTTTTTACGATCTTTGGGAGTTGGAAAATCTCAACCTGATTCAATTCCAAACAATTTAGATATTAATTCACTAAATAGTCATTTCTCTTCTTCGCCTATTTTTGACAGGGCAACTAAAACAAAAACTTTAAATTATCTTTCATCCATTCCCTCTCCCAACTATTCTTCTTTCAATTTTAGCCAATTTTCTGCTTGTGACATTAAGAAGAGTATTTTGTCCATAGCATCAAATGCAATGGGCAACGATAATATCACCCGTAATATGGTTCTTCCTATACTTGACGAGATCCTTTTCCCTATATCTCACATCCTCAATACCTCTATATCCAGCGGTGTATTTCCATCTTCATGGAAAGATGCACTAATCATTCCCCTTCCGAAAAAATCCAATCCTGCATCGTTTTCCGATTATCGTCCTATATCGATATTACCTTTCCTCTCCAAAGTCCTTGAACGGCTTGTTCACAATCAAATCAGTAGTTTCCTCTCATCTAATAACCTCCTTAATCCTTTTCAGTCTGGTTTTCGCCCTGGACATAGTACTACCTCAGCCTTGGTCCATATTACGGATGATATTAGAACTGGCATGGAACACGGTAATCTAACCATGCTTGCATTATTAGACTTTAGTAATGCTTTCAATACTGTAGACTTCGACGTGTTGCTGGGAATTTTACGTACTCTTAATGTATCTCCAACGGTCATTGGCTGGTTTCATAGTTACCTGTCTGGTCGCCGGCAACGTATACGTATTGATAACTCTGTCTCTTCTTGGTGCAATACGAATGCCGGCGTGCCGCAGGGTGGCGTTTTGTCTCCTTTACTCTTCGCAATTTTCATAAATTCTATCTCAGATCGACTTCTCTCCTCCTACCACCTTTATGCAGATGACCTACAGATATACTCACAGGCCCCGCTTAATAGGCTCTCGGATGCTATTAGTATCATTAATAAAGATTTTATTAGTATTAATGAATGGAGTCGTTCGTACGGTTTACAAGTTAACCCCCTTAAGACTCAGGTAATTATTGTTGGAAGCTCAAGGATGATGGCAAAGATTTCTTGTTCTCAACTACCTCAAGTTATCTTTGACGGGAGTATATTGGAAATAAACCGAGTTGTTAAAAATTTGGGTGTCTATTTTGATAACTGTCTCTCATGGGGTCCGCAGCTGCAGAATACTAGACGTAAACTTTATGCGTCAGTGGGATCTTTGCGAAGATTTCAAAACTTTCTGCCTATTCCCACCAAAATTGCACTTGCCCAGTCCCTTCTTCTTTCGATACTAGATTATGCAGATGTCAGCTATCTTGATCTTACTGAAGCCCAACTGGATAAACTTGAGCGTCTCCAGAATGTCTGCATAAGATTTGTATTTGGTCTTCGCAAATACGATCATGTCTCTGAATTTCGCAAAAAACTCAAGTGGCTACCTATACGACTTCGCCGGAATGCTCATATTCTGTCATTTCTATACAGTATTCTGTTTACTCCTTCCACTCCCTCTTATCTGAAAGATCGTTTTTCTTTCCTACATGAATCACATTCGAAAGCCTTGAGATCCACAAACAATCAGCGGTTAAAAATACCGACGCACTCCACAAAGTTTCTCGATAACGCATTTGTTGTACAAGGTGCTCGTTTGTGGAATGCGTTGCCATTGTTTATTAGGCGTGCACAATCATTAAATACATTCAAAAGACTTGTTAATGATCACTATTTGAGTACTACATAGTTCACATAATGACACGTATTATTATTATGAATGTACATATAATTAGTAAGTAGGTATAAATAGTTTTAAGTATGGTACAAATAGTACCTTATAATAAGTACTTTGTACACTTGCAACTGCCCCATCTCTGTAACTCCTTTCTCCTTTCACTACCTAGGTTGCCTGGAAGAGATCACACTTAGTGATAAGGCCGCCAATTGTACTATAATAATTTGTATGTTGTCGCTTTTGTATTATTTCTTAAGGTGTACAATAAAGAGTTTATCTATCTATCTATCTTCCCCAGTCGGGCAGCTCTTTGAGCGAATGAACGCTGGGCCCTACCTCTCTTAAATGTTTCCAACATATTCTCTGGAGCAAAGTTATCGTACTTGTAGCCATTTCGATTCTCCTTCTAATCGATACGGCTCCGTAGCCACAAACAATTACATTCGGATTGTTTTAGCTAAACAAAGATTGCAATAGCACAATGGTTGCAACGTTGAATCTTACCAACACTGTGGTTACCTCGGAACAAAGGGCCTGATTATATCTCGGCGGTTAATAGTGCAAATAGCAATAAGATTATTATTCGACATTCGACGGGCCTGTTGGGGTGTTTGGCAAATGCTTGCTATTCACACCGGAGGTCGACGGTTCAATTTCCACCCAGGACAGATATTTGTGTGCATGAATATGTCCGTTTGTGAGTCTGGGTGTAATTATCTATATAAGTATGTGTTTACAAAAAAGTAGTACATGTAGTATATCAGTGATCTGGTCTCCATAGTACAAATTCTGCTAAGTTTAGGATCAGATGGCCATGTGTGAATAATGTCCTAGGATATTATTATTTATAATCTTTAGCCGTCTGGTTTCCGGTCTAGAAAGAACATCTACTCAATACTCAATATTTTATTTGCATTACATAATGTCAATAAGGTGTTATAATATACATGACATCATTAAGGACCCTGTCGGGCATGGCAAAGAAGTCGGGACAAAGTTAAGAAATACGTGTTTTTATGTAAACTTTAACCTATAATTACACCTGAACTAAGTACATATAGGTAACTCTACTAAAATATTATAAACACGTTTTAATATAAGATAGAAGTTAAATATAAGGGTCATTTGGCGCTCGACCAACTCGTATTTAACGTTCCATAAACAGAATACCAAAAGCCCCTAAATTTAAAGTCCTGATATCCCGAAAAATTTACAGAACTCTAGCTGAATTTCACATCACATTTTTATACGTGTACGTTCAGTGTAATGCCATGCATAAATCACACACACCTGTGTAGCCACAAAAATATTGAAGCATTTGCTTTAACATATAGAGATATGAAAACGTATACGTATTTGTACAGACGCTAGCACATCAAGCTAACCCAATCTGTCAAATTTCCCGAATTGAAAATGAACCTTATATTTTTGTGATAAAGTTGAAAATCTATAAAAGAAATTTGACAGATTGGGGTAGCTGGATGTGCTGGCGTTTGTACCTCCCTATCTCCTTTGACAATGTAGTGTCAGAAAACATGCATAGTGAATGAACATCTTGGTTGAATTTACTTTACTGTCACAAAAGACTTTTTGAAGTGAAAACTTCTTTAGTTACGTTGAGCACTTTTTGGTTGAACAAAAATCATGGAACTTGCGTCATCGTCATGCTTCCCATGAGCCAAATGTATACTATGTACATACATAATAATATGTATGTGTACTTTTAAGGTGAACAAAAAGCGTTAAACTCGCGTCATCGTCACTACGCTTCCCATGACTCAATGCTGTGTATATATGTGTACTTTTTGGTGAGCAAAAAGCGTTAAACTCGCGTCATTGTCACGTCACGCTTCCTATGTACTTTTGACAAAAAGCGTGTAACTCGCGCCATCGCATCGTCACGTTACGCTTGCCATGGCTCTATGTATACTGTGTATATATGTGTACCTTTTGGGTGATCAAAAAGCGTGAAACTCGCGTCATTGTCACGTGACGCTTCCCATGAGCTATATGTATGACTATTATATTATTGTAGATTGTTTAGATAAGAAGTGTAAAAAATAGTTTTCACGTGTATCGGCCGGCCCTAAAGATGGATAATTCACGTGTGATTTTTCGTCCATTTTGGAATTTAACAGATCTTTTTTTATATATTTAGACAAACAGGGATTACCTGATGCTAAGTGATTCTATATAGTCCTGACCCTGACGTGATGGGTACATTTTCATCATATCCGCCAAATGACGTCCATAGCTGGACACAACCCTCCCCAAAAAATGGAGGGATATGTAATAATCGCCACGCTTAGCCGACGGGTTGAAGATCGCAGTTCGATGGTCATAGTGTACAGCCTTTCTCTGGTAGATGTTCCGTCGGGACGATTTCTACGCCCCCCATGAGTTGAGAAGGGTTACATTTTACTATTACTAAAACCTGTCACGTCTGGTAAAATATAAGACATTATATTGTTTATCCTAATAAGACATTATATTGTTTATCCCCACATTGCTTTAAGTTAATTATCCCTAAAGAAGCAGCTAATCATTTTCAAACTTAAACACAGCGCAAATCTGATTCCATTCATCCAAAGATTCATCTCTAAAAACATATTTTAATAAAGGATATCGCACAGTTCTTGACCGTAACTATGAATCAGCAATAAAACTCCTAATATAGTAAGCCAAATATCTAAAAAAATCACCTCGGGAATACCGCTTTCAGGCTCTATTTGAAATTAGCCTTGACAATCCCCGACCCATATCAACTCCAATCAACTCAAACGATCAATATCACTGACTTGCGTTTCCTTATCATTCATCTTTATTATCTATTAGACAGGCCCGCTGGAAAAATAACTGAAGGCTAGCATTAGTATAAATCTTTGCCAAGACGTTTTTAAGTGAGTAATAATAAATAAATATCTTGGGACAACTAAAACACTGCCATCTCATCCAAACTAGCTCTGCCTAGTTAGTACAGACTACAGACATACAGAGTCAGAGACAGACTCTGTCTGTCTGTAGTCTCTACAGACTCTGTCTGTCTGTAGTCTCTACAGACTCTGTCTGTCTGTAGTCTGTACAATGGCAAATAGACATTTTTTTTAACATGACATATGCTGTTAGCCTATGTCGCTTTCACTGCTTCACCGGACTCTATAGAGGTGAGTGTGGGCTAGAACTGTCTAGGACAAATGGACAACAAATAAACATGCTTATATACTTTGACGGGCCGGTGGGCGTATTTGGTAGACACTTGCTTCAACGCCGCAGGTAGTGGACAGATATTTGTGTGTATGAACCTGTCTATTTGTTCTGAGTCTGGATGTAATTATCTTTCGTTACAAAAGAAAAGTAGTATTTCCACAGTACAAGCTCTGCTTAGTTTTTTCAGATGCTATGTGTGAATAATGTTCCAGGATATTATTTTTATATTTATATATTACCTTTTGTTATATTATTGTATTCTACTTGATATTTAATTACTCTTCAGACTGACTGTACAGTACAGCAAACTACAGCGTAATTAAAATCTAAAATGGACGTGTCAGACTGAGTCTGCACTTTAATGCATCAGGTAATAGAAACGACGATGTTGCGCGTCACATTGCTTGTCTATTACAAATGATTGTTTTTGATGGTTGATTATTCCACATGGTCGCATTGACACCTAGAGTTATGGAGTATAAAAATAACCCTTTGTATTTCTATTAATAAAAATATTTGACTCTTACCTAATCGTTAGAAAACCCACAACTCTAACTTTAATTATATTATTTTGGAAAAGAGCTGATACTCTTACTTTGCTGGACCGATATAAACCAAACATAGCTAAGAACCACCGCAAGGAAACTGGATATCTAATGAAAAAAAATCGCTTCAAAAGCGGCCCATCCGTTTGAGAGTTACGATGCCACAGATAGGCACACACACACTCACACGCAGACAGATATAGACGTCAAACTTATTTAACATGCCTCTTTTTACCTCGGGGGTTAAAAAATGTAACTTCACAATTTAGGTATGGAAGATACGGAATCAAATAACATTGGAAAATTTTGAAGCGAAGATTAAAGACCCTCTTTAAAACATAGAAAAATACTCTTTCTATCTTCGCTTCAACAAGCTACTGCTATACCAAGACGGCATTCAATAATTGTATACTCCACTTTGAGCTTTCAGTGATTTAAAAATAACCCTCATAAAATATTGTATTCCATTGTCCGTTTGTCAAGAGCATGCAAAAAGACTGATGAGTCAGCCAGCAATGGATACTTATCGGGTACAAATGACTAATGCCCGTAATATATGGGAACTCCATGACGATGCAATAATAGCCCTTTGTGATACTAATTGGCCTGATAGTCCGTCCCTTTAGATTAAAGATAAGGATTAACAAAATATCTCTCTCGCCGACGTGACTTCTATGTTGGTATAGTGGTAGCAAGCATGCTTAACTGCTGATATAATATTATCCTGGGACATTATTCACACACGGCCATCTGATGCTTATTTCCATAGAACTATAAATACTTTTCTGCAAGTATCAACTGCAAGTATTAACAGGTTACCTATCAGTATAAATATACTGATAGGTAACCTGTTAATACTGATATAAATATACTGATAGGTACAGACGCCAGCACATCAAGCTACCCCAAACTGTCAAATTTCCCCAATTGAAAGTGAACCTTATGCTATTGTGATAAAGTTGAAAAACTATAAAAGAAATTTGACAGATTGGGGTAGCTGGATGTGCTGGCGTCTTTACATCGATCAATTATGCAAGTTTTTAGTCAAGTCATAACTATCGCAAATCTGGATGTAAGAAAACGGCACTGAAGTGGTTACTTAACCTAGATTATGCAGAAACCGAAAAACTACTTGATCAGCCGAAATAGCGTATATATATTACATTATATACTGCCCGCACCTATTTAGTTACAGCATTATAGTATGTTTCTATAGAAATATATATTCTCGTATATGAGTCATTGTACTCTATACATATGCAAACACTCACAAACACACCCACACCACCCACCCACAAACATACACACACACACACACACATACACCCGTTTGTTACCCCGTTGTCATCATATATATAATGTATCTCTTTAAGTTTTGGGGGGGCCTGGAGTGCTAAAATACAGGCATAGGCTTAATTTAGACTCCAGATCTCCCACAAGTTACAAACTTTGTCAAGCCTTTTGTCAACTGTATTTGCTAATAGGAATGTAATTGGTGGAGATGAAATAAACCATTTTTATTATTATTATTAAGTATAATTTAAAAAAAGCACTGGAAACAATAACATGTTTGTAGTATTAGAGTTAAGTACCTATACATAATTATTTCCAGGAACAGATGAATATTGAATATTTAGGTACACGGATTATTTAGTAATAATATTTAATTTGCAATAGTCACGTGTAGTGGATATTTGGAATATTAAGTGTTGCAACTATTCACTAAAGGGACAAGTTAAAGCAAAGCAGAATGCTAACTATTGCTCTATCCTACGTTACATGTCCTGCATCACAAAGGCGTTCAGGTTCTTGTGCACTACACTGTAAGATATGTATACTTAGATGCACACTTGAGCTTTCTACCAGTTAAAATGTTTGTAAACGTAGTTTGACTACCTTCAAGAGACTTTTTTTAATAATAATATCCTGGCACATTTTTCATACAAGGCTATCTGACCCTAAACTAAGCAGAGCTTGTACTATGGAAACCAGATAACTGATAAGTTATATATACTAGATACTTTTCTTTTGTAAATAAATACATATATAGATGATTAGGAACACCCAGACATAACTCAAGACTACTACTACTCAGGACAAACCGAAACTGTTTAAAGTTGTAGGTATGCAACACGCACATGGGTGGATTGTATGAAAATATTTATAAAATTTATTTTATAATAGTAATGACATTTAGCTAGCTTGTATTCAGTTATTGTCAAATTTACTTCTAATGCCTATTACATAAAAATATTAGCTTTCTGCACTCCTTCTCCATACGAACTGTTGCAAATATCATAACCGTCCACGCAATTTTCGTAAAAAGTAGTAGTAAAGGTACAGACGCCAGCACATCCTGCTACCCCAATCTGTCAAATTTCTAAGATTTGCAACTTTATCATAAAAGCATAAGGTTCACTTTCAATTGGGGAAATTTGACAGATTGGGGGTAGCTTGATATGCTGGCGTCTGTACAATTTAAATAAACATATACTTAAATTTTTAAATACTAATAATACTTGCTATTTGGCGTTCTATGAATATTACTTATTACTGTTGGCACTAAATTCAAATCGTTAGTAATAAAATTTATTTTTCTCTTAAATTATTCATAAATAACACGGCGTTGATTTTTAGAAAAGAGAACCTAAAAACGGTCCAAACTACCAATAAAAAAGAATTAATATGTAAAATAAATCAACAAAAAATACGCACCAATACATCTCAAACAAAGCCTTATTTTAGTATAAACGGCAAACAAAAAATTCTCGCTGCACATTTTATGCAGGGACCGTCCGGATACTCGTTGAATGGGTTTTTGAACGGGTATTTTTAAGCGCTTAAAAAATAAACCCTATGATACGAGTTACCCCTTCGAACGGGTGTAATGAACCGCTTCCGAAAGGGTTACCCTTTCATACCCTGTAACACTGTAACAGGGTAAGCCATTCCAGCCAAGACATTGTAATATGCACTCTTTCGCATCGAAATTGGTTTGGTAATTGCATAAACACCACCGCGCGTGACATCTAGTCGCAATAATTTAGAATTTATTATTTTAAAGTTCGATTTTGCTTGTCGCTAAACACTGTAATATTAAATTTTTCGTGTCTGTTCTTGTTTATTGTCATAATTTCTTTTAATTTGGAACTCGGTAGGTACTACAGAATTAAGTAAAAGCAATTTAGCAGTTCTTTTTTTAAAGTATGTGTTACGCTTCGTTGGTCTACTGGTAGCGTTTATACGCTACCAGCGTAAACGTAACGTAACGTTTAAACGTAGATAACGAGGTCCTGAGTTCAAATCCCGGGTTGGGCCAAAAGTGTCTATGGGATTTTTGCGTAAAAAGAAAAATTTCTTAGTGTCAGCCCGAAGTCTGGGAGTTGGCGGTATTATAGCCTCATGCCTCGGAGAGCACCTAAAGCCGTCGATCCTGTACGCTCGTTCCGCTAGTCGTCCCATCGGATAATGAGATAGATAGTGCCCCTGTGTTTGCACACACACTTGTGGTATGTCCCAATGGAGGCCAGTCTCAATGGAGACTGGCCGCTGGGGCCGAAATTCGGCTAGGAGGACATAATTATATTATAACAAAGAATTTGATTTTTATTCTGTTAAAGTTAAACCTCGGAGACGTGGTGGCGTACACCGTTATTGAATAGATGCATCATCATCATAACCATCACCATTATCATCATATCAGCCGAAGGTACTGCTGAGCAAAGTCCATTGCTTCCCAAAGATACTCCACAACTGCAGATCCTGCCTTGCCCGCATCCAGCGGCTGTCATCGACCCATCGGTCCATCTTGTTGGGGGCCCCACGCTGCGTTTTCCGGTTCATGGTCGCCACTTGAGAAACTTGCTGCCCCAGCGGCCGTAGATTCTGCAAGCTATGTACCCTACCCACCGCCACGTTTGCTTGGCAATTATTCAAGCTATGTCGGTTTTTATGATTTGCCTCTCTTGGTTGGATCTTGAGATTTGTGATTTGATCTCGGAGGGAAACTCCGAACATGGCGTACTCCTTGCCACGTTTGCTTGGCAATTATTCAAGCTATGTCGGTTTTTATGATTTGCCTCTCTTGGTTGGATCTTGAGATTTGTGATTTGATCTCGGAGGGAAACTCCGAACATGGCGTACTCCATTGCTCTTTGGGTGACCATGAGCCGTTTTATTAGCCCCGTAGTGAGCGGCTACGTCTTGGTTCCCTAATTCATCAGAGGCAACACATACTAATCGAAGACTTTTGATTGGTATTTGGGACCAGAAGCTTAGCTTTCCGAACGCTGCCTAGGCAAGTTAGATTCTACAATTGATCTCCTACTCGAAGTTGACCTCTTACCCTTTTTTTGATAAGGCAGGTCGAATGCCTACGTATGCCACCCGCATAAATGTTTACGGATGGATGCGGCAGACTCGCACTGACTAAACCTACTTGCCGTGGGCTTCTCTTGGCGCCTGATGGGGAGCCGCGGGAACGCGTGTATGTTGCTCAGGTGCACCCCTTATGCGAAAAGTTCCAGATGGTATGATGGTTCCACACGTACCCTGAGAGGGCTCTGGATTGTCCTCGCTATTTGCCGACTTCTGCCAGTCCGGCACAGCGACTGCGCCATAAACAGATCGCTGTCTTCTTTTAGCTGGTAACATTGACTTCTCTTACTGCCGCCGCGGCTCCGAGGGGGAGTTGGGCTACCGGTTGCAGCCGCCACCCCGACGCCTCCTCCGTCTGCGATCTCTCCCGTTCGCGCTCGGCGGCCTCCTTTTGGAACATGACTGCCTCATAAAAGGAGACCACGGCGTGCCATTTAGAAGAGTCACCCGCCAGCATTGCTCCTACGATTGCCGGTAGGGACAGATCCCGTCCGATTGAGATCTTTAGTCGCCTTTCGGCCACCCGGGCCGGGCACTCAGCGAGAGTGTGTTGGGCAGACTCCTTTCCACCCAGGCCTTGAGGTGAGGTAGGGTGGAACCGACGGCACGCTGGCGCGCGTTTAGGCGTAACTCTAGCCGTGCGCGCCAGTGAACTAATTCGTGCCGGTAGTCATCCCGTCGGTACTCAATGAACGTTTCTTCTGGCGCCCTCCCGTTCTCTTGGCGCACGCAGATTTCGGTGACAACCACCGCGTTGGACCGCCTCCCTAGTGGGGTGGTCTGTCCTAGGTATAGATATAGCTCACCACAACCTCGAGTGCAGAGTCCCTTACCTTAACTGGAATGGGTGCAAGCTGAATGTTCAACATGATATTCGTCTTATCCATGTTCATTTTGAGAACCACTAGTAGAGAGACCCTGCTGAAGTCTTCGAGCATTGTACCGAGGTATTTCAATGTTTCAGCCATGATTACGAAGGTGAGGGATGTATTCGCCATTGAGATTGATGCCAAAGCCTTTCAGTCAAGGAGCTTAAAGACATCTTCCAATGCAGCGATGAATAGTTCTGGAGATGGAGATGTTATATCCCCCTGTCTCACGCCTCGCTGCAATCGTATAGGTTGCGAGTTCTCATACAAACACTAACACCTCGACATACCGGTAGTTAATTTGGAATTTTGGAAAGATCACAGTACATCCAGGTTTCGATTCAATCAAACGTTAAGCATAATGGCTGGATATATCCTCGGTCTTCTGAATAACTTGCCGCTGCGTATGTATGTGGTATATGGTACTAAAGCATTTTCGGCGACCGGCTTGTTCAGGAGGGTGGTTGACGTCAAACCTGTGTGTGAGACGATTCGTAATGACTCTCGAAAACAACTTGTAAACATGGCTCAGTAACGTGATGGGTCTGTTATTTTTTCAAAGGGTTTCCATCGCCCTTATTGAAGAAAGCACTACCACACCAATATGTGCCATCCTTGTGACGTTTGACCTTTTAGTATGACGAAGTTAAATAACTTCTGAAAAGCTCGTAGGATTGGTATACCATCCGCCTTAAAAGCTCTATTGTAACTCTGTTATCACCAGGAGCCTTATTGTTCTTAAATTGTTTAAGAACAATGTTTAAGCATGATAGCGTAACAATAATAATGTATAAGTTTAATTTATTACTATGTAACTAACCGTAACTTCTTAGAATTAATTAGATATAATTGTTTTTCTCATGTAAGTGAATGTAATTCTTTTTGAGAAATAAATATCTTAAACCTTATATCTAAACCTTATAAGAACCATGCTAATCTAATCTTAAAAGGTTAGAAATTTAGCTGTTTGAAAAATTTTAAAACAACAAACAGGCATTTTCCTAAAAGATTAAGTTTGAGAGGTGTTGAATTATTTTTCAATCACTAGTAACAATGGCAGTTATTATAAAAAAATTACAAGATTGTTGGCAGCTCATTGCTCTAGAATAATAGAAGATATTGATTGAATTGATATGATCGAAGACTAAAATGTTGGTGACTGAGAGATATGTAAATACTATAACTATTAATACAAACGTCCATATCTTTATTAATGTAATCAGAAATGAACACGCTGTTAAAGCTAATAGCTTGCAATTTACTTGCAAGAGCGGCGGTAACCGTCTTTTTTCGAAAAACGTTATAATATCTCAATATTTAGAAAAACAGGTCAAGTGCGAGTCGGACTCGCCCATGAAGGGTTCCATAGCAGCAAGTATTTCAGTTGATTAAATGAAAGGTAAATTGCGGTTTACGATTTAGGACGTCTTGAAAAATTCTACTTACTAGATTTCGATCAAACCAATTTTCATTGGAAGTTTGCATGGTAATGTACATCATATATTTTTTCAGTTTTATCATTCTTCTATTTTAGAAGTTACAGGGGGGGGGCACACATTTTACTACTTTGGAAGTGTCTCTTGCTCAAACTATTCAGTTAAGAAAAATATGATATTAGAAACCTCAATATCATTTTTGAAGACCTATCCATAGATCCCCAACAATTACGGGTACGATGAAAAAAAAATTAGCATCCCAAAATTATTGTTCTTTTTCTATTTTTGTGAGAAAATCTTAATGCGGTTCATAGAATACATCTACCAAGTTTCAACAGTACAGCTCTTATAGTTTTGGAAAAAAGTGGCTGTGACATACGGACGGAGAGACAGACAGACATGACGAATCTATAAGGGTTCCGTTTTTTGCCATTTGGCTACGGAAGCCGTATAATTGATTGTCCTACTAGATTGTCATCCATTTGTCAAATTCTAAGGCCATTGGTTTCTGTAAAAGATATATGAGATAGCCAGTTTGTCATTTTTTCATGACTTCTTGGCACAAAAAACAGGTAGTTGCCTTAAGCCAATTAATGAGGCCACAGAAGCCGTATTATTATTTCAACTATATTTGCAAATAAATTAGTAACTAATATGAAATAACGGTAAAGAACTTTATTGAATACAGAATTAGTCTTGGAAAACTTGTACCTAGGTGGTCGCCTAAATGTATTTTTATCAGGCCAAGATTGCTGTCTATATATGAAAATTCTTAAAGTGATAATATTCTTATGATAATGAACATTTTAGTCACGTCAATGATGTTTTAGAATAGGTACCCATAATATATCAGTTCATTTTATACAATAATTTTAATAATAATAATATCCAGGGACATTATTTATACACGGCCATCTGATCCCAAACTAAGCAGAGATTGTAATATGGAAACCAGATAACTGATATATTACCTATACTACTTTTCTTTTGTGAATACATACTTATATAGATTACACCCAGACTCAGGACAAACAGACATGTTCATGCACACCAATATCTGTCCTAAATAGAATCGAACCCACGAGCTCCGGCGAGAAAAGCAAGCATTTGCCAACCATGCCAACACGCCCGTCAATTATTTCATCATCCTCATGTCAGCCAAAGTACGTCCACTGCTGGACAAAAGCCTCCCCAAAGAATGGGAGCTTGGCAGACCCCCAGAGCCCCATAGCTTGGCAGACGGGTTGGTGAAAGAAAGTTTGATGGTCATAGTTCATAGATAAACTCTGCTGCCGGTTCTCTGGTAGGTATGCCCTCGGTCGATTTCTGCGCCCCCTACGTGATAAAATGGGGTGATGGTATACTATGCCATCACCACACAGCAAAATATTATAATACTTATTTAACAAAATATAATCACATCATACAGATTGTCACAAAAGTAAGATTAAAGTAAGTCAGTTCTTTAAATAACACGTTAATTATTAGCTCGACTATTTGTCGTCACTAAACTTTCAAATTTAAAATATAAAAAGTCGTTCGTTCGTCAAATTTGTTGTACCTACCTAAAAGTAGTTAGGCAATGAGGCACCGCACGGGTGCGAGTATACCTACTCCCATCTACACGCTGCTAAGTTGATTGGGTAAGTCAGGTTAACTCGAATAAAACCTTTTCAAGAAGGTAAGCCATTCAAGGGCTTAAGTCATTGAAGGGGTTAACCCCTTCCCGGGGTTACCATAAAAAACGTGTTAACCCTTTCACTGGGTTTCGAGGCTGTAAGTCAATCAAAGGGTAACACTGCGATACGAGTTACCCAATGAACGGGTTACCCTATCAAACGGCTTAACTCAGAAGCGGGGTTGTCCGGTCCCTGATTTTATGCATAAAACTATAATTAAAAAAAAAAAGTGTTTTGAACAAAAACGTAATCACAATAAAATGCGGTCATGTCAAAAGGTAAAAACTAAAAAGTGGTGTTTTTAGCGGCGTCACCGGCGGATACAGACGTGTGGGGCCCAAAATGTCAGCCTCATAGCAGTGAAAACGCTTTCTGGTTTGACGTAAAACAAAAGCTTACGCGACTACAAACCAATAAATTTGTGATAGGTAAGTTTAAATGAGAATATTAATAAAATTGCTACTTATCTATCACAAACTTTTTACAAAGTACTGTATACTTGAAATTATATTCCGAAAGGAGAGAGCCTGGAGATCTGTCATACACGTCTTGAACCTACAACAGACTCGAACTCTCACAAGGTACGATACAAAGGTCCAAAACGTCAACCGCATAGCAGTGAAATCACTATCTTTATGTATAAAAAAGCTTAACATTAACTTATTTCGTCAAATTATGAACTAGTGTGGGTCCAGTGTCCGCATGGTAGTGAAAACGCTTTCTGGTTTGACGTAACACTTAAGCTGACGCGGCTTTCATATTTTACCCATCCCATGCCGTGGGGGACGAAGAAGTCGACCCCAGGTGATATCTATCAGAGGACGGGAAACAGCTTCTTTCTGAGTACTATGAGCATCTTCCTGCGATATATTCATACGTCATATATAATTTATTATCTTCAAATTAATATGGCTATAAAAACTCAATTCCTTTATATCCTTAGACATCATTACTTTATAAAAAGAAACCAGCAAATTTAATCAAAGATTAAGTTTTTTGCATGAAAAAGCGGCTAATGATGCTATTGACACACCATTTAATGGTTCGGTAAATCATGAGAGCCTTGTCTTTTTGCTGGTTAATAATTTAATCTAAATACTATGAAAGAGCATACTGAGTTACTAAAAAATGCAGACAGCAAAAAAATCATGAATGTATTTTTTCTGATTTTTCTGATACATCGTCACAATTTTTTTAGTTTTATAGCGCATAATAATTGATTTCGATTGACGCTATGAAATAAAAAAGGATAGTTAAATAATATCAAACAGAAGAACTGTTAAAGATGTTTAGAAAACAGAGTTACTATTAGAGTTCTGTGAAATAGATTAAACACCGAATTTTGGAAATATTTTAAGTTTGTGTGTACTTTTAAATTTAAGCATAATATGTTTCATCAATCATAATTATATTTTTATCACGTCTTCAACCACACAATCTACTATCGCATCAATGGAGATAAATAATTCTAGAGTAGTAACGCAATCTGTACCATTAACAAGATGCAAGAGAGAAACCATAGATACTTTTGTAATTGAAAAAATTGTCAATCGCAACCTAAACGGCCAGTATTATTGTATTTATCAACTTCTTTTAGACTGCTTCGTTTGTCTAACAGTAGCGTGTTCAACCGCATATAATGAGGTCCTTGGTTCAAATCCCGGGTCGGGCCAAAAAGTGATTATGAGTGAGTTATCTCAATACAGCACCCCCGTGCTTTGGAGAGCACGTTAAGCAGTCGGTCCTGCCCCTGAGCTCTTTCCAGTCGTGTCGATAGTCATCCCATCAGTTCATGAGAGTGATAGTACAGAAAGTGTCCCTGTTTACACACACACTTGTGCACTATAAAATATTCTGCGTAGTCGGCTAAACCCCATTGAGACTGGCCACCGTGGCCGAAATTAGGCCTGGAGGACATTATTATTTGTAAACGAAATCGCACGAAGTTTGTAATTCGACCAATCCACATAGACATAGAACAATGCACTGCACGGCGTGATCGCGAGGCGTGACTACTACGTACATTCACTCGCACGCTCGTGTTTATGCCTCTGTGCCGTGCTATATGCCACTGTAATTACGTCACATAATGTACTGTATTTTTGGAACCACGACAAACATTCAAGTATGCCAATAACCCTAATGCAGGTGTGAAAAAGCGATAACTGATATACATATTACATATACCACTATCTATAGTGTGTATTTAACATATAGATAACTATACCCAGACTCAGGACAAACAGACATTTCATGAACAGAAATATCTTCCTGGGTTGGAAACCTTTTATTTTCTAGGCCGTAAAACAGACGGCTTGGCTTTTGTCTTAAAAAAAAACGATAATCGTAACCTAAACGGCCAGTATTAATATTTGTGAATGAAATCGCTATCAAGTTTGAAATTGGACCAACCCACAGAGACATAGAACAATGCACTGCACGGCGTGACCGCGAGGCGTGACTACTACGTACATTCACTCGCACGCTCGTGTTTATGCCTCCGTGCCCGTGCTATATGCCACTGTAATTACGTCACATAATGTACTGTATTTTTGGAACCACCACAAACATTCAAGTATGCCAATAACCCTAATGCAGGTGCAAAAAAGCGAGCAGCAAAATTAGCTCGCATCTGGTGTTACAAACTTTAAGCGGTTGAACTAAAACGAGATTGTTTGTTTGTTACACGTTACTGAACAGTTAAAAGGACTTTAATCTCCCTTGAATGCAACAAACTCGCAGTGGACACCGGATGAAGTAAACATATATTATAGGACTAGCTGTGCCCCGCGGTTTTACCTGCGTTAAATTTTATAAATTATCATAGCGCCTCCCCAGTAGGTGATAGCGTGATAAAATGTAGCCTATATGTTGACCCGACCTCTTAGTAATGTTCATGCATAATTCAAAGTAATCCATGCAGTACATTTTGAGTTTAGCCCGGACATACATACAGAGAAACAGACAAAAATTCTAAAAACTATATTTTTGGCTTCGATATCGATTGTTGATCACGCCCCAAGTATCCTTTTAAAAAAATATATATGTACAGTTTTGACTTTCCTACGATTTTATTATATGTATAGATTACAGCAAATTAGTAGTATCTTCCTGGTGTAATTGTGTCCATAGAGAACTCAACGGAGAATAACAATTTGTTTAATATTTTATTTGCTACTGAAATAATAAGTTATTTTTTTGTCATTGAATGGTAATTAATCACGGCGTCCCGGGGTACTTTACAAACATATAATTGACGGAAACTAAGTACTTACATCCAGACTCAGGACAACTATTTATGGGTCGCACAAATAGTTATAATGCGCGGGAGTCGAGAGTGAAGTCGCTGCGCAACACGTGCAGTCTTCCACCGAGGAGACGCTAAAGTTGTCACCCCAGGTTTAGGTTGAAGATCAGTTTCCTTTGGTACTGCTTTATGAAATGCCATGGTACCCAAACTAAACCACACTTTATGTTTTTTCCAACGAGGCGCACTGTGTAAGCTTCACTTATTACCTCAGATGTATTGTTATAAGAATATTATAATTAATGTTGATAGTAGTGTTTAATCTATACATACGAGTATAATAAAATCGTAGTAGTCGTATCGTATCCCGCGCAGATGACTAATCTCTGTTCAGAGAGGCCGCCGTGGTCGAAATTCGGCGAGGAGGACATTATTAAGTATGTATTTACAAAAGGAAAGTAGTATCTTCTTCTTCTTCTATACTTATAATAAAATCGTAGGAAAGACAAAACTGTACATTGAATATTTTTTTAAAAGGATACTTGGGGCGTGATCTACAATCGATATCGAAGCCAAAAATATAGTTTTTATAATTTTTGTCTGTTTATCTGTTTGTCTGTATGTATGTCCGGGCTAAACTCAAAAAGTACTGCATGGACTGACTTCAAATTTGGCATAAATATTACTAAGAGGACGGGTCAACATATAGGCAACATATTATCACGCTATCATCTACGCGGGAGGAGCTGTGATAATTTATAAAATTAAACGCGGGTAAAACCGCGGGGCACAGCTAGTAGTTAATAAGTTTAGTGGTTAAACATAAATAAAATAGTTAATAAGTACCTATATTACGAAATTGTACATACGCTTTGTTTTAACTGCATATCCGACGGATTTTTTAGCAAAAATAAATATTACCTCTTTCTTTCTTCTTCTTTCTAGTCATATCATATTATAGCGTATACATTATGTGTGTCGTATACAGGGACCGTCCGGATACTCGTTGAACGGGTTTTTGAACGTGTATTTTTAAGCGCTTAAAAAATAAACCCTATGATACGAGTTACACCTTCGAACGGGTGTAATGAACCGCTTCCGAAAGGGTTACCCTTTCATACCCTGTAACACTGTAACAGGGTAAGCCATTCCAGCCAAGACATTGTAATATGCACTCTTTCGCATCGAAATTGGTTTGGTAATTGCATAAACACCACCGCACGTGACATCTAGTCGTAATAATTTGGAATTTATTATTTTAAAGTTCAATTTTGCTTGTCGCTAAACACTGTAATATTAAATTTTTCTTGTCTGTTCTTGTTTATTGTCATAATTTCTTTTAATTTGGAACTCGGTAGGTACTACAGAATTAAGTAAAAGCAATTTAGCAGTTCTTTTTTTTAAAGTAATGTAATTTAATGTAATGTAAGTAAATTTTCCTGTTACGCTTCGTTGGTCTAGTGGTAGCGTCTTCAAACGTAGATAACGAGGTCCTGGGTTCAAATCCCGGGTTGGGCCAAAAGTGTCTATGGGATTTTTGCGTAAAAATAAAAACTTCTTAGTGTCAGCCCGAAGTCTGGGAATTGGCGGTATTATAGCCTCATCATGCCTCGGAGAGCACGTAAAGCCGTCGATCCTGTACCTGACCTTCCGGTCGTTCCGCTAGTCGTCCCATCGGATAATGAGAGTAATGGAATAGATAGTGCCCCTGTGTTTGCACACACACTTGTGGTATGTCCCGCTCACATGAATTTCGGCCCCAGCGGCCAGTCTCAATGGAGACTGGCCGCTGGGGCCGAAATTCGGCTAGGAGGACATAATTATATTATAACAAAGAATTTGATTTTCATTCTGTTAAAGTTAAACCGCGGAGGCGTGGTGGCGTACACCGTTATTGAATAGATGCATCATCATCATAACCATCACCATTATCATTATATCAGCCGAAGGTACTGCTGGGCAAAGTCCATTGCTTCCCAAAGATACTCCACAACTGCAGATCCTGCCTTGCCCGCATCCAGCGGCTGTCATCAACCCTCGCAAGATGATCGGTCCATCTTGTTGGGGGCCCCACGCTGCGTTTTCCGGTGCATGGTCGCCACTTGAGAAACTTTCTGCCCCAGCAGCCGTAGATTCTGCAAACTATGTACCCTGCCCACCGCCACTTTTGCTTGGCAATTATTCAAGCTATGTCGGTTTTTTTGATTTGGCTCTCTTGGTTGGATCTTGAGATTTGTGATTTGATCTCGGAGGGAAACTCCGAACATGGCGTACTCCATTGCTCTTTGGGTGACCATGAGCCGTTTTATTAGCCGCGTAGTGAGCGGCTTCGTCTTGGTTCCCTAATTCATCAGAGGTATCACATACTAATCGAAGACTTTTGATTGGTATTTGGGACCAGAAGCTTAGCTTTCCAAACGCTGCCCAGGCAAGTTAGATTCTACAATTGATCTCCTACTCGAAGTGGACCTAATAGGTCTTTACCTATGAAATTGCCGTTTTGTATGAAAAAATTTAAACGAATTTTTTTCATGAATTTTTTTATTTGTATTAATCGAAGTAATCACCCATGCAATCAATGCATCTTTGCCATCGCAGTGGCAGTTTATTGATGCCCTTCTTAAAGAAATCAGCTGGACGGGAGGCAACAAATTCTTCAAAGGCATTTTGTACTGCCTCTCGGGTATTGAATTTTTTTCCCGCCAAGAAGTTATCCAAATTCTGGAAAAAGTAGTAGTCTGTAGGCGCAAGGTCTGGTGAGTAGGGCGGATGACGGAGAGCTTCCAACCCCAGTTCTTGCAACTTGGAGACCGTCTGCTGTGCAGTATGAGGTCGCGCGTTGTCGTGCAGGAGCAGCGGAGACGAGCGATTGACCAATGCTGGTTGGAGATGCGCCAGCTTCTCCATCATTGTGCTCAGTTCTTCACAGTACACATCTGCAGTAATGCTCACCCCGTTTGGTAAGAAGCTGTGATGAATCACACCGGCGCTAGACCACCAAACAGACCATCTTGGCGCCTGATGGGGGAGCCCCAGGAACGCAGGTATGTTGCTCCGGTGCACCCCTTATGTGAAAAGTTCCAGATGGTATGATGGTCCCACACGTACCCTGAGAGGGCTCTGGATTGTCCTCGCTATTTGCCGACTTCTGCCAGTCCGGCACAGCGACTGCGCCATAAACAGATCGCTGTCTTCTTTTAGCTGATAACATTGACTTCTCTTACAGCCGCCGCGGCTCCGAGGGGAGTTGGGCTACCGGTTGCAGCCGCCACCCCGACACCTCCTCCGTCTGCGATCTCTCCCGTTCGTGCTCGGCGGCCTTCTTTTGGAACATGACTGCCTCATAAAAGGAGACCACGGATCATTTAGAAGAGTCACCCACCAGCATTGCCCCTACGATTGCCGGCAGGGATAGATCCCGTCCGATTGAGATCTTGAGTCGCCTTTTGGCCACCCGGGCCGGGCACTCAGCTAGAGTGTGTTGGGCAGACTCCTTTCCACCCAGGCCTTGAGGTGAGGTAGGATGGCACCGACGGCACGCTGGCGCGCGTTTAGGCGTAACTCTAGCCGTGCGCGCCAGAGCACTAATACGTGCCGGTAGTCATCCCGTCGGTCCTCAATGAACGTTTCTTCTGGCGCCCTCCCATTCTCTTGGCGCACGCAGATTTCGGTGAAAACCACCGCGTTGGACCGCCTCCCTAGTGGGGTGGTCTGTCCTAGGTATAGATATAGCTCTCCACAACCTCGAGTGCAGAGTCCCTTACCTTAACTGGAATGGGTGCAACCTGAATGTTCAACATGATGTTCGTCTTATCCATCTTCATTTTGAGACCCACTAGTAGAGAGACCCTGCTGAAGTCTTCGAGCATTGTACCGAGGTATTTCAATGTTTCAGCCATGATTACGAAGGTGAGGGATGTATGCGCCATAGAGATTGATGCCAAAGCCTTTCAGTCCAGGAGCTTAAAGACATCTTCCAATGCAGCGATGAATAGTTCTAGAGATGGAGATGTTATATCCCCCTGTCTCACGCCTCGCTGCAATCGTATAGGTTGTCGTATAGTTTGTATGAGAACATATAAACACTTTAACACCTCGACATACCGGTAGATAATTTGGAATTTTGGAAAGATCACAGTACATCCAGGTTTCGATTCAATCAAACGCTAAGCATAATGGCTGGATATATCCTTGGTCTTCTGAATAACTTGCCACTGCGTATATATGTGGTATATGGTACTAAAGCATTTTCGGTGACCGGCTTGTTCAGGAGGGTGGTTGACGTCAAACCTGTGCGTGAGACGATTCGTAATGACTCTCGAAAACAACTTGTAAACATGGCTCAGTAACGTGATGGGTCTGTTATTTTTTCAAAGGGTTTTTATCGCCCTTATTGAAGAAAGCACCACCACACCAATATGTGCCAACCTTGGGACGTTTGACCTTTTAGTATGACGAAGTAAAATAACTTCTGAAAAGCTCATAGGATTGGTATACCATCCACCTTAAAAAGCTCTATTGTAACTCTGTTATCACCAGGAGCATTATTGTTCATAAATTGTTTAAGAACCATATTTATCTAATCTTAAAAGGTCTTTAGGCATTAAGTTACAATATTTCAGACAAGGCCAAGTTAGTCAGTTAGAAATTTAGCTGTTTGGAAAATTTTAAAACAACAAACAGGCGTTTTCCTAAAAGATTAAGTTTGAGAGGTGTTGAATTATTTTTCAATCACTAGTGACAATGGCAGTTATTATAAAAAAAATTATAAGATTGTTGGCAGCTCATTGCTCTAGAATAATAGAAGTTATTGATTGAATTGGTATAATCGACGACTAAAATGTTGGTGACTGAGAGATATGTAAATACTATAACTATTAATACAAACGTCCATATCTTTATTAATGTAATCAGAAATGAACACGCTGTTAAAGCTAATAGCTTGCAATTTACTTGCAAAGAGCGGCGGTAACCTTCTTTTTTTCGAAAAACGTTATAACATCTCAATATTAAAAAAAACAGGCCAAGTGCGAGTCGGACTCGCCCATGAAGAGTTCCATAGCAGCAAGTATTTCAGTTGATTAAATGAAAGGTAAATTGCGGTTTACGATTTAAGACGTCTTAAAAAAATCTACTTACTAGATTTCGATCAAACCAATTTTCAGTGGAAGTTTGCATGGTAATGTACATCATATATTTTTTTCAGTTTTATCATTCTCCTATTTTAGAAGTTACAAGGGGGCAAGTAAAATGTGTGCCCCCCCCCCCCCCCCCCCGGCACACATTTTACTTATTTGGAAGTGTCTCTTGCTCAAACTATTCAGTTAAGAAAAATATGATATTAGATACCTCAATTACATTTTTGAAGACCAATCCATAGATCCCCCACATGTACGGGTACGATGAAAAAAAAATTGGCATCAGTTCTATGTACCTATGGGGAAAACCCAAAATTATTGTTATTTTTCTATTTTTGACGAATCTATAAGGGTTCCGTTTTTTTGCCATTTGGCTACGGAAGCCGTATAATTGATTGTCCTACTAGATTGTCATCCATTTGTCAAATTCTAAGGCCATTGGTTTCTGTAAAAGATATATGAGATAGCCAGTTTCTCATTTTTTCAGACGACTTCTTGGCACAAAAAAACAGGCAGTTGCCTTAAGCCAATTAATGAGGCCACAGAAGCCGTATTTTTATTTCAACTATATTTGCAAATAAATTAGTAACTAATATGAAATTACGGTAAAGAACTTTATTTAATATATATATTATAATACAGAATTAGTCTTGGAAAACTTGTACCTAGGTGGTCGCCTAAATGTATTTTTATCAGACCAAGGTTGCTGTCTATATATGAAATATATAGACAGTTACATAACTTAAGATTGCTTGACTCTAAAAATTCTTAAAGTGATAATATTCTTATGATAATGAACATTTTAGTCACTTCAATGATGTTTTAGAATACCCATAATATATCAGTTCATTTTATACAATAATTTAAATAATAATAATATCCAGGGACATTATTTACACACGGCCATCTGATCACCCAACTAAACAGAGCTTGTACTATGGAAACCAGATAACTGATATATTACATATACTACTTTTCTTTTGTGAATACATACTTATATAGATAATTACACCCAGACTCAGGACAAACAGACATGTTCATGCACACCAATATCTGTCCTAGATGGAATCGAACCCACGAGCTCCGGCGTGAAAAGCAAGCATTTGCCAACCATACCAACACGCCTGTCAATTATTTCATCGTCCTCATGTCAGCCAAAGTACGTCCACTGCTGGAAAAGCCTCCCCAAAGAATGGGAGCTTGGCAGACCCCCAGAGCCCCATAGCTTGGCAGACGGGTTGGCGAAAGAAAGTTTGATGGTCATAGTTCATAGATAAACGCTGCTGCCGGTTCTCTGGTAGGTATGCCCTCGGTCGATTTCTGCGCCCCCTACGTGATAAAATGGGGTGATGATATCCTATGCCATCACCACACAGCAAAATATTATAATAATTATTTAACAAAATATAATCACATCATACAGATTGTCACAATATTAAGATTAAAGTAAGTCAGTTCTTTAAATAACACGTTAATTATTAGCTCGACTATTTGTCATCACTAAACTTTCAAATTTAAAATATAAAAAGTCGTTCGTTCGTCAAATTTGTTGTACCTACCTAAAAGTAGTTAGGCAATGAGGCACCGCACGGGTGCGAGTATACCTACTCCCATCTACACGCTGCTAAGTTGATTGGGTAATTCAGGTTAACTCGAATAAAACCTTTTCAAGAAGGTAAGCTATTCAAGGGCTTAAGTCATTGAAGGGGTTAACCCCTTCCCGTGGTTACCATAAAAAACGTGTTCACCCTTTCACTGGGTTTCGAGGCTGTAAGTCAATCAAAGGGTAACACTGCGATACGAGTTACCCCATGAACGGGTTACCCTATCAAACGGCTTAACTCAGAAGCGGGGTTGTCCGGTCCCTGGTCGTATATGCACTATTTATTCCCCCGCTCACACCGAAGTCGGTCGCGAAGTCGGTCGCCTCAGAAGGTACGCTTTGCGTATCTTCTGAGGCTCCTGCTTCAGATGATACGCAAAGCTCAGGCGTGTAGAACTACATATTTTTTCCTTAGTAGTAAATCCCACTAACCCTATATAGCTGACCCTAGAACCAAACCCAACGTAGGACCTAAATATCTGTAGATGCATACGCTACCACTAGACTAATGAGGTTGCACCAAAATCCTGTGAAAATACAGGATTTGGAAAAAGAGGAGACAAGGTCTGCATGAATGATATAATTAGTATATAACAATAATAATAATATAGCCTTTTATTCAGATCTCAAAGTAAAGTAAAGGACTAGCATTAAAATCTTAAACTTAATAGATATGATTAAATTTAAACTAATATTTGTTGCTTGGTTATCTTTCCAAGATCTGTTAGCCAATCCTCAAAGGCCTTCTCCAACCTTTTCCATTCCTTTCTTTCTTGAGCCACTCTGTTCCATGTGACTCCTGCTACTTGTCTAACGTCATCATCCCACCTTTTCTGTGGTCGGCCTCTTTTCCTTTTGCCTTCCCTTGGGTACCACCATGTCACCCTTTTGCTCCATTTGTCGTGTCCTCTTACCAGGTAATTAGTATAGGACATGGTAATTGCTTACCAAGTGGACCGTATACGCTTTTGCCCAGTCTTAACAAAGTAGTCTGTAGACATCCATTTTGGCCCAGTCTTAAAGATGTAGTAGATTGTGATCATTACTAGTGATATCATTATTATAGGATATTTACCAAGGAATTATTTACCAAGTGGACCGTGTGCGTTTTTGCCGAGTCTTAAAAATATAGTATGCTTTTACTAGGTGGACCACATGCGTTTTTGCTGAGTCTTAAAAATGTAGTCTATTACATCTTTAAGACTGAGCAAAAACGTATGGCTACAGACTACTTTCTTAAGACTGGACTGAAACACATACGGCCCACTTGATAATCAATTATCATATAATTTAATAATGATATCCAATTATAAAATATCATTCATGCAGACCTTATCCCTCAGATAATATTCCGTAATATTTTTGTTTCAGGAAACGCAGCCAGAAGTTAGTTTGTCAGGAAATCTTGGTTCTACCGGTAAAATGTTCATGTACATCTTTAAGACCAAGCAAAAACGCATGTCTGCAGACTACTTTTTAAGACTGTGCTAAAACGCATATGGTTTACCTACTAGGTAACCAAATATCATATAATTTATGAATGATATTCAATTATAATATATCTTTATAATTGAATATCATTCATCACCTTAACCCTCAGATAATATTCGGTAATATTTTTGTTCAGAAAACGCAGCCAGAAGTTAGTTTGTAAGTAAATATTGATTCTACCGATAAAATGTTCATGTACACACATCAAGCTATACATTTCCAGTATAAGCTGATCTCGCGTTCTATAGGATTTCCATACAATGACAGTTCAGCTAATATTGTAAGTGTATAGCTTGATATGTAGCCGTGCGTACATCTTTAAGACCGAGCAAAAACGCATGTCTACATACAACTTTTTAAGACTGTGCTAAAACAAAACGCATACGGTTTACCTACTGGGTAATCAAATGTCATATAATTTAATAATGATATCCAATTATAATATATTATTCATGCAGACCCTCTCGCAGGTAATATTCCGTAATATTTTTGTTCAGGAAACGCAGCGAGAAGTTAGTTTGTAAGGAAATCTTGGTTCTACCGGTAAAATGTTAAAAGAACATCACGACATGAAAATAACATTAGCGAACGCATTAAACAAGCCCCATAGGACCTATAATTACCTAAGTTTGGCATAATGCGACAAATTTGATTAAGCTATAGCTGCAAATGTACTAAATAGTACGTTATACAAAAATATGACTAATAATTTAACTTAAATGCGGGTAACTAAGTCTTATAAGAAAAAGGTGAGACAGTACGCTTTGGTAGGTGCATTGTCTAAAAAGTAAATTCCCATTTGGTAGTGAATTTACCTCCTAATACAAAGGTCGCAGCTTTCGATCCTCGCTCATGACAAATATCTGTGTTTTCTGTATATTGTAATAACCACAAAACACAAATATATTTGTCATGTATATTAAGAATATTAGCAAAAAAACGTAAATAAGTATTTCTATCACATGTCTTGTATCCATATTTCAAGCTTAGTACTGTCAAGGTGGCGCGGTGTGTTCATTTATAAAAAAAAACTATTTCGTCGCGATTTTCTTAAAAAGTAATATATTTCCAGCATTTTTATGTCTGACAAATTATTCCCACGGCTGGACAAAAGCCTCCCCAAAGAATGGGGCGATATGCCGTAATCACCACGCTTGGCAGACGGGTTGGCGATCGCAGTTTGATGGTCATAGTTCACAGAAAAACGGTGCCGCCCGTTCTCTGGTAGGTATTCACTCTGGGCGATTTCTACGCCCCCCACAGGATGACATAGGGTTACATGTTACTAGATTATTTATAACTATTTTATTTATACAATAAATTTGTGCCCAAAGTAATACAGTAGGAGCTTTTGATTACCGTCCAAATCTATATAAATACAACTCATTGAAATTGTCAGCACATTTTTTTGCGAAATCTAAAAATTCACCCGTTGGGTTGAATTCCTTAGTTATAAATATTACCTGTTGTAAAATAATATTGTTTTCGTTCAGTACTCATTACTCGGAACTAAATCTCTATATACATAGGTATATCAAAAGTTACTAAGCTATATGAAAGCTATATTTCTTTCAAGAAAATGATAAAATTTTTGCTTAATTTAAATTTTATTAACTGGAGTCTATGGATAAAATATCAATATATTTTTGAGCCTCGCGATGATGGATAGCGACAAAAAGGTGCCGACATGTTAAGATACGATTATTTGTATACAGCTAAGTTTAGTAGTACAGTTTAGTCATTAACGGTCGCCGGTCGGTGTACAACCGCTAAATGTTAGGATTATTTGAGGGGTGTGCTCTGTTCGGTGACCTCCGTAACCTCCTACCCATATAAGATTCAATCAAAATGGTAAACAATATTTCGCAGGTATACTAATGACGTAAAAAACATATAAAAAGTAAAGAATAAATATTGACCACACTATTTGTGGTTAAGACACGTTATTGCTTGTCCCGACCATCTGGGACATGGCGCAAAAGAGGGGTACCGGAGCAGCAAACCCGCGTTCCCGGGAATCCCCCATCAGGCGCCAAGAGAAGTCCACGGCAGGTAGGTTTAGTCGGTGCAAGTCCGACATACCCTCCCGCAGACACTTTTTGCGGGTGGCATGCGAAGGCATTCCCTAAACCTAACCTACCATGGCCTTCACTTGGCACCTGATGGGAATGATAATGTTTTTACAGTGCATTGTTTATTTAAAGCTTACACTGCATCAGCCATAGATAGTAAAACATTTTACAATCATGTTACTAGTAACTTCAAAGCAAATAGCCATTAGGTTTTTAAGACATTACGACAGTCATTTTAAATTCTTCAAATGTAGTCCAACGTAATTAGTTAACGCTTAACCATGCATTTATTTCATGTCTTTACTGATAAAATGGTCTGGCACAACGGTTCACAATTTCAACCATTTATTTTTAAAACCACAGACAAAGAAAGTCCTTTCCTTTGATAATGTAACCGTTTATTGCTATCCGATCTTTTATTAGAACGACGTTTTTAAAAAACCATCAAAGTAAAAGAAAATCGTTGCAATTTGAAAATCGAACGTTCAAAGGACTTGAAAATTTGATATTCAAGCGTCATTGCTGTGACATGTATGAGGCATTTATAATTCCCACATTCAGATAGGATGCCTGGGGCTGTAGGCGCGTTGCCACTATTCCCAGGATGCATCGACGTGAATCATGTCATGGAGTCGTGAGGGGCCTGGTAATGACGATACACCGTCTTTGTTTCAAACCGTATTGTACTAACAGTGTTGAAGGAAATAGGCGTCAAAGCTTAAGGATATAAAAGTTAGAATCGCTTGTGGAATTGATAGCCAAGCTGATATAAAATTGAGGTATGATGTTAATGACGTTTCTTATGTTATCAAAAAGATAGTGTATGAGAAGGTTGTAGATAAAAAGGTAATTTATAAATCTTTTAGTCCTTCTTCATATCTTTCCTGGGTCAAATTTCAGCCATGGTGCATAGGTTTGAATGACACAGACATTAAATCTTAAGCATGTCTATGGTGCAAGACTTTATAGGCAACGGTGGCAGTTTACATCAAGCCAGCAATATGCCTCTTCGTGGAATTAATTGCATAAAAATGTAATAAAAGTCAAAAAATCTCTGAAATGGGTGGGTAGTTATAATTATTACGAACATAATTCCTTCATTCAATTGTTTTTTTTGCTAGAGTGGCTCTTTCCTTACAAACAAAAGGGAGGACAATTAAAAAGTTCCTTCCGCCATTTAATTCCACATTCAAACCTTCAATAGGCGCCATAAACGTTAATACTAATAGTGTCCCAAGGATAAGCATCAGACAATTAAGATAAAGTCGTTTCAAATCTAAATGGTAATGATATTCATGAAACGGCCTTTTTAACCAACCTCTTTTTTAAAATATACAGAGCATAGACAAGAGTACAAACAAGTCGCCGAATAAGGAGGTCGTAATCATAATTACTGATGTAGCGATCGTCGTCGCCTTAAATGTCTTATTTGGGATACAAAGGAAGGGTTTCTTTGGTTTGTTCCCATGAGGTTTTAGTTGCTTAGATATTTAACTGCTAACTAAAAGAATCAAATAAGTGCCTATTATATTTAAGTAACATAAAAAGACGTTCAATTTTGTTATTGTTGATGAACAATACAACATAATATACAACATGTCATTGTGTTTATATTTTATGGAAATATAAATTTAAAAAATAATTAAAACAAACAAATTTGTTTTAGCCCTATAATATTTTGACTACCTCGTTAGTCATGAAGCAGTGTATTCAACCGCGGAGTCCTGGGTTCAAATATTGGAATTTTTCTGGTACGGAAAGGTCTCAATATCAGCCCGAAGTCTGAGAGTTGGCAGAATTTAATCAGCCATGGCAATCAATCTGAGACCAATCTTCTTAATAGAAAACGCATGATGTCAGCCCAGGACCTCATCTTACTTATCGTATGGGCAGTGGCAGAGTTTTTTAAGTCGCCCATGAAGCCATGGCTTAACGACTGTTGCCGGAGACGGTCGACGAATACGGAGACGCTCAGAAATTAAACCACTTTGGCGCTCACCCATCTATGGACTGACCGCGAGCCTAGTTGCTTAACCTCGCCAATCACTTACGGACGGTGAGAGCATCTGGCTACTAGACCAAAGTGGCAGTCAAGATATTATCGCGCATAATAATATGTGCTTTGTAGATGTCCGCCTCAGACGCTATATATGAATAGCTGAGGTACCAAGGATACGTTATTATTTTGTGAAGTTTCGCTATTATAACATGTACGGTGTTTTATTTATTTTGTATCTACGTCGTCTCTAAGATACGGTATATCACATAGTTTGATTTTACACAGGTACTTTTTTATTAAAAAAAAAACAATCCGTATCAGTATCAGTCTACATGTACTCTGTGGTGTTCGCGGCAATCTTTTAGCGGACGCTTTTGACCAACTATGTAAAATTCCAGCCTCCCCGAAAAATAACGTTAAAAGCATATAAAAATCCCATACATATAACGTTGTTAGCCGACTGACGGGCATGACTAAAATATATAAAAATAATTCCATGTAGGTATATGAATTGGATTGAAGAGGGCAACAAATGAGCAAGTGGGTTACCTGATGGTAAGTGATCACCGCCGCCCATGTACTCTCACAGCACCAGAGGAGTCACTGGTGTGTTCCGGCCTTTAAGAGTCAGCAAAGAAGTGTTGTTGACCCTTCCCCCCACCCCGATGAACACTGGCGACCTTACTGACACGCAAAAACACAACATTAAAATTATTAATGTTATTATTAAGGAATGTCTTCTGTAAGGTGGAGGTACTTCCCCAGTCGGGCCGCTGTTCGAGCGAATCAACGCTGTGCCCTACCTCTTTTAATAGACGGCATTCCCCAAAGACGGACCCGCATATGATTTTTTAAAAGAACAACCCCATTCCATCTACACCCAGACACAAAACTAATAATTGTACTCATCACACAAACATTTTTCTTCCGTGGCGATCGAAATTGAGACCTCTATTGTCATACCGATACCTCTAGCTCAACAAGACATAAATATACCACCATAAAACTGTTATCAAAGCACTAATGTACTACATTAACTTATGTGGTATGCTACTACGTATAAAATGGTAACTAAATAACATTATTTTTATCCAACAGCCACGTAAAGGTACAATTTTAATGTTCCTTACACGACTACAAGACCTGAATTAGCATAATTATCGCACGACAACACGACCCACATAAGGCTTCATCCATATATAACGTTAAAAAGTCGATGGAACCACAGGATGCGGCCTCATAATTCATTTAAAGTTTTAAACAATCGTGACTGGCTCTAGTTAAGATTCCGATCTCGTATACTGATGATTGCTCATTGCAAGCAGAATATAGAGGTATTTAAGGACAGAGCTTTATGAGCGAATTTGGTGCGGATAACTTCGAGAAGATAAATCGTAGAATCCAACTCGGCTGGGCAGCGTTCGGGAAGCTACGTAACATCTTCTCGTCCCAAATACCGCAGTGTCACAAGTCGAAAGTCTTCGACCAGTGTGTGTTGCCAGTGATGACTTACGGAACAGAGACGTGGTCATTCACTTATCCTTATCAGACGGCTCAAAGCCACCCAAATAGCAATGGAGAGGGCTATGCTAGGAGTTTCCCTGTGAGATCGAATCAAAAATGCTGAATACGCAGTAAACGACATAGTCCGAAGAATTGCCAAGCTGAAGTGGCAGTGGCCAGGGCACATAGCTCGTAGAGCCGATGGCCGCTGGGGCAGAAATGTTCTCGAGTGGCGATCACGAACCGTAGCGTGCGCAAGCCCCCTACAAGATGGACCGATGATCTTGTTAGGATTATTGGAAGTCGCTGGATGCGGATAGCATAAGCCCGGCAATTGTGGAGATCTTTGGGAGAAGCCTTTGTCCAGCAGTGGACGTCTTTCAGCTGATATGATGTTGATGATATTTAATTGAATTGTTCAATACTTAGTATTGAAATATACATATAAAGTTCCCGGTTATTTAATTATAACATTGAATTTGCTATATAATTACTAAAATATCTCACACTTTAAACGAAAGTATCCAACAAATCTAATGAACATTGTTAAATATATTACACAAATATTCATGATAGAATAGCGATTTAATTTGTAAATTATCATGTTTGCTGAATATTTGGTGGTTTTCGACACGAGAACTTATTTATAGAGAGTAATTGGCTTGTTTATTGTACAAATAAGTGCACTTATGGCATAGAGGTTAAAGTGGTCCCCACATTACCTCAGCGCCCTCGAGTTTTGGGGTTGAACCATTACAGTTGATCTGTGTCTGGGTGCACTTTCTATCCGAGATTTTTTATCAGTTAGCCTAGGAGATTCTCGCCATGTGCAAGCAGCTCCGGAAAGACAGCGAACAATTTGTGTAACAGTCGCTGTGCCGGACTGGTAGGAGTTGGCAATTGGCGAGGTTAACTCAGAGTCCTCGCAGCGTGCGTGTTCCGACCATCTGGGACATAAAAGGGGGACACTGGAGTACCATACCCGTGTTTCCGGGGCTGCCCTATCAGGCAGAAGTCCACGGCAGGTTAGGTTTAGTCGGTGCGAATCCAGCATACCCACCCGCAGACACTTTTTGCAGGTGGCATGTGACAATCCTAAAGGAACAAAGGAGGCTTTCTCTGCTTCACCAGACAATAGAGGCGAGCGAAGGCTCAAGCCGTCTTCATATTAGTAAACTCCTCCGCGATACAGGTATTCAACTTACGGACGTCACCTGTCATTAAAAAATAATTAAGTAAATATTTTTCAAAATTGTAACCCTGCAATTCACAGAATTTATTACAAATCATTTTTAATTGCCTGATGTTCTTTTTGAATGTATCCTTAGAAATATAATCAAATTTCTTTTCGAGTTTCCAAACTGTTGTTCCGATGTTTTACCTTAAGTTACCGAAATTGAAAATAACCAGTCTCAAAACTTAGAAACGCAATCTGCAGGGTTCCAAATTATTAAATAGTTCCGCATAGTTGCTTCTTCAGAAATAGTTGCTCCTTCATTGCAAATCCAAGATGGTTATTGGTTCGATTTAAACTTAAGTTCAAAGTCCAATAAGAAATAAAGATCAATGTTATGCCATTATCATTTAAGTAGCTTTCTACTTTGACTTGGTGGTACTTCGTGAGATAAATGAAGTCCTTTATAAACTGTCCATACGCGTGATGGCGGCGAATATCAGAATAACATCACCCCATCTCATCCCGTGGGGGGCGTAGAAAACGAGGGAATATCTACCAGTGGACGGGCAGCAGCTTCTTTCATAGTACTATGACCATCATACAACGAAAATAGGTTATTGTTAGACATATAATCTTCTTTTTATAATTATCAAATTTCTATAGTCAAAAATTTACGAAAAGGAAATAACTTCTATTATGTGGTTAAGAATTGCTATAAAACAACTCACTTTTTGCTAATTGAAGCTTAAATGTTTTGTTTAAAAATATCTAAAATCATTAAGAACTGAGCAAATCTATTACACAAGTTTACTATTTATGACATTTTTAATTAATTTTGGTACAAAAGAAAAATGTATTCTGTACACATTGAGCATATATCCAGGCCCTTAATTCTCTATAGTCAATTATGTATCTGAGAAGGTTTATTAAACAAAAACTAGTTTTTCTTGGTATTTCAACATGTCATAGGATGAAAGCATATTCGAGTAATAATAGCATAAAATAACTTCTTTGTTCCCAGTAATTTTGTAATTTTGTGTAGTAATAGAATGCATAAAATAAATTAAAAAAAAATGTGAGCCGTCACGGGACGCCTGGCAGATGTGAAACATCGACATTATTTTGTAAAAGTAATATGCAGAAGTCGAAGTCGAAGTATAAGTTGCAGTCGAAGTCAAAGTCGAAGTATAAGTCGAAGTCGAAGTCGAAGTCGAAGTCGAAGTCGAAGTCGAAGTCGAAGTCGAAGTCGAAGACGAAGTCGATGTCGATGTCGAAGTCGAAGTATAAGTCGCAGCCGAAGTCAAAGTCGAAGTCATGTCGAAGTCGAAGACGAAGTCGAAGTCGAATAATAAGTCAAAGACGAAGTATAAGTCGCAGTCGAAGTCGAAGTATAAGTCGCAGTCGAAGTAAAAGTCAAAGTCAAGTCGAAGTCCAAGTAGAAGTCGAAGTCGAAGTCGAAAGGACATATTGTGATAGGAACTAAAAAAAAAACACGGCATGCGTCGCCACGCCAGAAATCTGTTTTACGTGCGTCTATAGATGTTTCACATCAAAAATATATTCTGGTTCTTCATTTGTGTCAAGTATTCAAAAATTTCGAAATGATTCCTTGGATCTTGATTCCAAAACCACGAAATTATTCGTGGAACAAAATGAGATATTGTCAATTAAATGATTTTAAAACCGTATTTGATCTACCAAGCACCCTCCTTTCAAATTATGCAAAGAGGACTTAGATAATAAATGAGTTCAAATACTGTCATTGATTGTCAAATCCAGTTATGTTGGTAGATCGGTTATAATTTCATAAGGTTGTCTGTCTGATTCAGTCTCTATCCTATTTATACTCTGAACGTTGGTTAATGTTTAAACGGCGAATAGTCTGGCTAATGTTAACGTTTTATTTTATCAGTATTCGTAGCGGTTTTGTTTATCGTGTACCTTCGGACAATGTACGCTGCATTATGCCATTTTAAATGGAAAGTTGGGCGAGTGTATATTTAGTGATTTCTAAATGTTTCAACCTTGTTTTTTAGTTGCTAATGCAAAGTTCTACAATAAAACAACGTGTAATATTATTGCTCGTATAAAGTTTTGAACTACCTACGTAATGAAATTTGTTTGTAAATTGTTGTAACAGTGGGTAAACAATAATAATTAAAACTTCATACATAATATTGATTGCTTCTCTATTAGAGCGGCAACTTTAAAATCAACCTCACATATCCACATATTTAATAGGTATTTTAATTAGCTGTAACGAAGATTATTAGTGTTCAGATTCTCTTAAAATTGAAATGTGAGCAGTACTGACACATGAATTGTTCATTTGTTATTTTACCAGGTTCCATCAGAAAACCAGCGCTGCAACAGGTAATGTCGCAGCTAGTGGTGAGATGGAACCAATTCGGACTCGCACAGATAGCAATTAAGAATTTCTTTATGTGTATCTATATATTATTATTATCTGTGCTTGTTTTTCTGAATAAATATATTTTCTTCTTCTTCATTCGTCGTGTGACCTGGAGGCCGCAATTAAAATATAATGTAAAGGGAATTATTTGCGCTCTAGTAACAGATCGACTGGGTAAGTGACCTACAAAAAAACACTTTTTAGGAATTTAGTGGACCTGGAAAGTGAAATTGGCAATACTGACATTTGTATTACAAGCGTCATAGAGTGTGGAAAGTCTTACCATCTGATAGGCCGCATGCTTGTTTGCCAACATGTAAGTAAAACATGTTTAACATCTTGGCTCTACCACAAAAGTAGAGATGAATGGCAATATTATATATATATAATATACGGCAAAGTACACCTTATTGTCCTTAATTGAGTGATACTTTTGCAGAAATGCTTGCTTTAATCGACAACAGTCAATAAGCCATGTCATAGGCCTACTGGGCGGCTTGAACAACTCTGATAGTAGGGTAACCACTGCCCATACGATAAAGTAAAGCAAAGAAAAGTAATTAATATCTGCTACTCAACCATTCCTTCCCAACTTATTCGCTAAAACGAATAAATCTAGTTTCGTGGAACTTAAGACTTCTCAGAATTAATGTAAAAGCCTATTACAATCTGCCGAAAAAAGATGTCTGGAAAACAAATCTGGTGAATCGAAATAAAAATAAAACGGTTAGGAATATAAATGTGTTCGAATTCAAATTTAAGTTTATTTAATCTGTGTAATCATTCCTTATAAACAATTTAGCACCTTATTTTTCAAACTACATACATATGTATGTATGACTATTTTCAATTTACGAATTATGTTATTATCTTCGCATAATGATGTGCAAGCTGTGTTTTTTTTTTAGTGATGAAGCGAGTAGATTTGAGTTTGAAACATACTAATTGAAAGTAACAGTGAACTCGTTGTTTAGAAGTCCAAAAGTGAGTTTTGGAGGAGGACGTATGAGATCTCTTCGCCTACGTCATTACATATACTTCGTTTATGTCTACTTCAATATCGTTTTTATACACATCTGTGTGGAGAACGAAATATTATTAATTAATAAATCATAATAAATAACATGGAACAAATAACACACTGCCCTCTGATCCCAAACTAGGTGGAACCTGGATAACTACTTATATATTCCTAAATACATAGATATCACACTAATATTATAAAGGTGAAGGTAAATTTTGTGAGTGTGGCAATGTGTATGTTTGTTACTCTTCCACGCAAAAACTATCAGACGGATTTTGATGAAACTTTGTTTGAATAATTGTTTGAATAAAAGTATGAACACATTAAAAATTTAATCTTTTCCATTTGCAGACATTCATAAACGAGTAAACAAGTAAGTTCTTCAAACATTTTTTCTTGATCTGTATAATTAATTGACAACTTATAAAATAAAAACCGGCCAAGTCCCGCACGAAGGGTTCCACTCTCTAATTTGTTGTAATATAGCATATTTATCCGAATAATACAAAGGCTATAATTTATAAAGTTTAACGCGGGTAAAACCGTCCAGACATAGAACAGATTATCATATTCATCACACTGATATTTTTTCCGAGTGGGGATCGAAACTCTGACCTATGGCTTAGCAGTCAGCGTCTTTAAGCACTAGATCAACAAGAAAACAGTCAATATTGAAGTAATTGTTGACTTCAATATAGCCTTCTTTTTTACACGTCTATGTAGAAAGAACGAAAGAAAGAAACAATTTTATTTTCGATTTGAAAAACAAATATTTAATTTTATACATTATTATTAATTAATTTTATTCGTACTGGTATGAAAAATGGCCCTATATAAGCGAGACAGTCTCGGCATTACTACTAAACTCCCCTTAATAAGTAGCTCTAGTACGAGTACCTAATATCGCTTTGTACTGCCAGTAGCGAGCAGATAAGTGGTAAGCGATGCGCTCCAATTCATATGTAAAACAGGTAACAGCTGAACAACAAAGACAACATTTAATCTAAAAGAGAGCGTACAGTAATTGTGTACAATAGTCTTACTATAATTAACGAAGGTTTAATACCTATATAACAGTAATAAATAATTGTAATTAAATATCTTGAGACGACAAAAACACAGCCATCTGATCACAAACTAGGCAGAGCAAGGCAGAGACAACTGATAAACATACTAATATATTTCTAAATTAAAACACAGAACAAATCTTGCTTATCAGCAAATATTTGTCCTGGATGGGGATCGAATCCATGATCTCTGGCTTAGAAATCGGCCGAAAGACGTGCACTGCTTGACATAGATAGAACAACTCCAAAGATCTTCACAGTTTCCAGTCTTGCACTAAACACAGACAGTGGCTTCCAGCGACACTCACAAGACCCACCATCTCAATGCCCATCTTGTAGAAAGCCTTCTCAAGTTGCGTCTTCCGGTTCGTGGTCGCCACTTAAGAGCCTTTCTGCCCTAACGACTGACGGTTCTATGCGCTTGAGCCCCGGTCATTGCCACTTTAACTTAGGAGTTCTTTGATCCTTGTTGGTGACTTTGGTTCGCCTGTCGATTTCGACGTATGACAGTACTTCTTATTAAATAATAAATAAAATAAAAAAGGTTTTTATTCACGTAGACTTTAAAAAAGCGCTTGTAAATAGTCAGAACATGTTCGCAGTAATATATAATTAATTTATAATTATTTCTAGGTACATATAGATATTTAGGTACACGGATTGTAGGAAATAATTTACAATAAGATTTATTTTATAACAGTAACGATATTTAGCTAACTTAAATTAAGTTATTGTCAAGGATCATGTGTAGGTTTAATTATCTAAATTTTAGCTATATTTTTACTACATATTGTCTGAATGGTTCTGTCTATATTAAGGTACGAATTAAATGTTATCATTATGGCGGACCTTGTGTTTATAACGACGGTCGCGCTTTAATGCTACCACCGGATCCAATGCGCCCCAACTGAGAAGACCCAGCGAAACAAACTCAGCGGGTGTCTCTACTACCGGTTTCAACACGGCCCAGTTGAGACGCTCCGGCGAAATATACTCAATGGGGCATATACACGAGATTCATTATTCTGTAGTATGTCGGCCTCTGTCCTGCGGTTTTACACGCTTTAAACTTTATAAATTACTAGCGGCCCGGTACGTGCTTCGCTACGCTTTTAAGTATTAGTACAAATTGTTTGTATATGGGAGTATAGAAAGATGTTGATTTTACACTTTTTCAAGACATTTTTGTAAATTTTCTCTACGTACAAACCTTTCCTGGACTTCCACGAATAATTCAAGACCAAAATTAGCCAAATCGGTAAAGGCGTTGTTGAGTTATAACATTACAACGAAAAGTGGCATTGATTTTTATATATATAGATACCCTATGTGCCATTCGAATATATAAGCTATATTACTACAAATTTTCATCAAAATCCGTTCAGTAGTGTAAGAATGTAAGAGTAATAAACATTCATACATCCATTCTCACTCAACTTTCGCATTTATAATATTAGTAGGATTAATTTCAACGATACCTGCGAATGTGTATGTATGTATTTTTCGTTTTGAGCGTTTTGAGCTCCGGGACTGTCTGTTGGCTTAGCAGTTTAAGTCTTGTGATAAATTACATAAATACTGGCTTAAGATGACTATTGCAACATGCATGTTTTTCAATGGGTAGTTATGCCGTCCTCCCACCAGGAACAATTTGGAGAGCAGCTTGATCATATTCTTGGGACACCTATATGATAGTGTAATGATATTACCTGCGATCCTATAGAATAAAACTCTCTTTTGAGAAGATAGCTAACTCTGGTCATTTTATTAAAATAGCTGGACATAGCTTTTAAAGTTAGAATAGAATTCTAATTAAATAAAAAGTATAATTTTACGTTAGAGTGATGTTTGTCAGGAGTGATCAAAATGAAGTGCTAAAGAAAACATTGTAAAATCTTGATTATTATTCAATAAAATAAGTGATTCGTGTTTAATACGTGTGTTATCATTGTGAAGGTCTCTCCCTAGATCCCGTTACAGAGTACCTCTTGCTGCTGCGAGTCTTCTACAATAGCAATATCAGGACAATTCCCAGCAGGAATTAAATAAACAACTCACGCGGATAATATTTTACACAAAGTTGTGTCAAGTCAAAGTCAAAGGTACTTTATTCCGTAAAAATTTTACATTTATGTGGAATATATTTTTTACCCTAACGTGCAGTGCATGACGTGGCAGCTACTGAGAAACACTGCCAGAAAACTCAGTAGGAATCCTTTTTTAAAATAAAATATACTTAAGATTAATGACAATCATGTGTGTTGACTCAGAACAACTCAATCCCAAGCACTTTTATCACTTACATAATCAGAAATTTTGTAATATGCCCTGCTACACAATTTGGCTTTAATAATTCTTTTAAACTTATTCGTAGACAATTCTCTAATATCATTGGGAAGTTTGTTATAGAATCTTATACATTGCCCCATAAAAGAGTTACTTATTTTGTGGAGACGGGTAGTATGCAATATGAGATTATTCTTATATCTAGTACTTACATTATGCGTATCGCTCCTTTTACAGAAGGAATCGATATTTTTAAGCACATATAGTAAGTGTTCAGATGATACTCCTAAATCTTATAAGTGTTCATCTTATGTACAGATTTTGAGTTAAGATTCGCTGCAAAGTGTATCTGTTTATGTTACCAACTATTGCTTGTACATTTTTCCTGCCATATTTTTTCAACCGATCGACCCGGACTGCCACCTGCTTTAACATCCGGGACGGAGCCAGCCGTTTCAAGTTAATTAATTAAGTTCTCCAAATGGCTCGAAGCGGTGCATTAGGATGACCGAAAAATGTGGGACATTTTCTAACCGTCTCCATAAAGTTCAGTATTGAATTTTGAAAAATACTCTGCGTTCCTCAACTGGAATTTTCTCCATGATTTAGTCTCAAACTTTGCTCAGATTTTGCTGTAATATATCGTATCAAAATTATATTAGTCTACTATATATAAATATCTAACGTAAACGGGCCAGTTGGTGTGGTTGGTAGATATTTGCCTTTCTTGCATGAACATGTCTGTTTGTCCTGAGTTTGGGTGTAAATATAGTGTGTAAGTGCGAGTCCGACTCGCGCACGAAGAGTTCCGTACTGAATAGCACGAAGCTATTAAAGTGATCTGCTGATCTCAGGAATACTAGAAGGGTTGATTATGTAATAAAACCACAACTAATATTTGAACTTTTGGTATATTGGTCTGCTTTAGTCCTCTGATAGCTCTCTGACAGTTCTCAAATTGCTACAAAATTGTCATGACCTAGGTGTGCAGTGGGAACGAAACCATACCGCCATCTATTTCAGCACTAATGCCACCTAGTGATACAGAGTGAGAAACTAATATAAGTAGTTTTGTATCAATGGCAGTATTGGTCGTAAACACGTACCATTATCTATATAAACGAGCAAAAAAATAACTTTTGTTGTATGGGAGCCCCCTTAAATATTTATTATATTCTGTTTTTTAGTATTTGTTGTTCTAGCGGCAACAGAAATACATCGCCTGTGAAAATTTCACTTGTCTAACTATCACGGTTCACGAGATACAGCCTGGTGACAGACGGACAAACAGACAGACAGGGAAGTCTTATTAATAGGGTCCCGTTTTACCCTTTGGGTAAGGAACCCAAAAAAAGTAATAAATGTGTACTATATCAGTTGTTTGGTAACCATAGAACAAGCTCTTCTTAGTTTGAGATCAGAATATGGCCGTGTTAAAAATGTCTCAGAATATAATAATTATATTATTATTAATTCTAATGTCCAAAGTATGATGATGAATGCTTACTGTAGAGATGCATGAAAGCAAAGGCAATAAAATAACACTACAATTTGAAGAGATTCCAATTTAGTAGCTGAAAAAATATTGCAAGTTATAAAAGAACAAATTGCACTTTGCTTGAAATCTAACTTTTCCTCGGCAGCGACAGTTCAAAGAGTAATAAGTAGTCACTAAAGTAGAAATATTTGCCTTCAAAAGCAAAAATGTCTTGTCTAACCTTTTAATTTAACTTTCGGAGTTCTCTGGTTTTTGAGTGTTTTTTAAATTATTTATGTAGTGACCTCTCATCTGTTTATATACTTACTAGAAAGCACTTGTTGAGACGCGTCATCTTAAAATCGCTATTAAGTTTCGCATTAATCACGCGTAGATTTTGATTTTTTGTGTTTGTGAAACTGACATTTATTTGACAATAATCTCGTTAGAAAACCCTCGCCTCCAACTATAATTACATAATTTTGTAGAAGACTCTAACACTAATGGACTGATATTAACCAAACATAGCTCAAGACAGTAAGAACCATCGCAAGGAAACTGGCTTTCAAATGAAAAAAACTTCATCAAAATCAGTCCATTTGTTTGGGAGCTACAATGCCAGACACTCACACACACAGAGAGAGATCATCGTCAAACTTGTTACACCCCTTTTTTTACTTTCTCTTTTTTTCTACCATTAATTCTACCATCTCGAACAAACGCCTATCGCGTAATCTGTACACCTGAACAGGAAAGATCTACGCATGGTGATAGGCACAATTAAAATATAGCTAAAACTATAAATTTTGATGATTAAACTTAAACATAATGTCTTTGACAATAACTTAATACAAGCTAGCTAATTATAATTGCTATTATAAAATAAATTTTATAAATGTTTCCATACAATCCGAGTACCTAAATATCTATGTAACTAGAAATAATAATGTATACAACTATATTACTACAAACATGTTCTGACTATTTACAAGCGCTTTTTGAAAGTCTACGTGAATAAAAATCTTTTTTATTTATTTTATTACCGGACACGGCACACTAAACAAACATCCCTTCAAGATTGGTGTCACAGACAGCCCCCTGTGCAGAGGGTTCATCGGAAATGAAGAAACACCAGCACACGTACTGTTGCACTGTAAGAATGTTGCCTGCCAACTAAGCTAGGCTTTGGTGGTCTCCTGGACTTCTGAGTGGAACTGAAATGGTTCGAGTAGCCAAACAAGTTCACACACAATGGCCTAATTAGGAGGCTAAGTGCGGAATGCTATCGCCCAATTAACTAACTAACCCCTCTTTTTGTGTCGGGGTTAGAAAAGGAGAACAAAGTGTTTTCACAAATACATATTAACCCATGATCAAGTTCAATTATCTACGAATTGTTGCAGCTATACACAATTAACAGAACAAAACCACTGCCTAATTTCTCAGATATAAATATGGGCCTCAATTCGAGTGTATGTTATTTTTTCTATTTAATTAATTTTCCTTAGGACCGATTTGGAAATACTTTCTGTATGGACCGAAATAAATTTGGTCAAACTGGACTGTAAAGAATTCGGTTTCAAACAAAAATTAGACAGGCCGACTGGGCTGGTTGGTAAAGACTTGCCTTTCATGCCGCAGGTCGTGGGTTCGATTCCCACCCAGGACAAATATTTGTGTGCATGAACATGTCTGTTTGTCCATAGTCTGAGTGAAATTTTTTATACTTTTCTTTTATAAATACATACTTATATAAGTATGTATTTATAAAAGAAAAGTAGTATAATATGTAATACTAGCGGCCCGGTACGTGCTTCGCAATAAAAAAAATGATTATTAAGTTCATCAAACAAAAAAAAATTTTAATTGCTAAAAGATGTTGATTTTACACTTTTTTTAATTTTCTCTACGTACAAACCTTCCCTGGACTTCTACAAATAATTTAAGACCAAAATTACCCAAATCGGTAAAGGCGTTGTTGAGTTATAACATTACAACGAAAAGTGGCATTGATTTTTATATATATAGATATCAGTTATTTGGTTTCCGTAGTACAAGGTCTGTTTAGTTTGGAATCAGATGGCCAGGTCTGAATAATGGCCCAAATTAATGAAAATGAAATGAGTTGTGGAGCACAGCTTCACACCAACACATACCGAGGTCCATGGCCGATTCGTGTCATTTAAGTGATCAGACACGCTTTTCACTGATTGATTGTCATATGGAAACTCACATACTCACAACAAATAGGTATAAACCAGCAATGCCTGAGTCATTGCCTGTCATTGTGCGAAGTGCTGTATCAACCAGGAAAATACAAAAGGTTTATGTTCCAAACCTAATGATGTCACCATGCGCTTTCAATACTAAGTAGGTAGGCATGAATAGTCCTTAATGACTTCTTGGAATATGGTGACTACGATAAGACATAGAGAATAATATATCAATAGAAGTGTGCTTTCCTAGTAAACCCTTAGCAGGTTTTGATATGATATTTAACATTTCATTGAAAGCTAATGTTTTTATCTTTGTGAATGTATCATCATCATCATCATAGCCGCTGAAAAACCACTGCTGGAGAAAGGCCTCTCCCAAAGACTTCCATAATTTTCCTATGCTACCCGCTCCTAGCGGCTTCCAGCGACCCTCACAAGTAGTTGTAGAGGCATATCCAAGTTTCGTCTTCTGGTTTAAGCTGCAAGTGATAGCTTAATAAAGGTCACTCGAAAACAGAAAAAATATAATATAATAAAATAAAAATAATAAACATAGGATATTTTATTTGTACTTAAAAGTACGGTCTGGTGACACAGTGGAAGCCACTTAGGCTAGCTGTAAATTCTACTTTGTCATCTAAGTATCCCTTGTCATAGCGGCTACTTAGCTTACCTAAGTTATCTTCTCATTGAAGAGATGAACTGTAGGTATATTGCGACCAAGTGGGGCACCGGAGTAGCATACCCGCGTTCCCGGGGCTCCCCGTATCAGGCGCCAGAAGAAGTCCACGGCAGGTTAGGTTTAGTCTGTTCGAGTCCGACATACCCACCCGTAGACACTTTTTGCGGGTGGCATGCATTAACATTCCCCCTGGCTTATCAAAAAAAAAAAAAAAAGTATATTGCGACCAGAATAAAGTAACACTTTAAAAGCATTATAAAATAAGTGGTAACATTAATTTCCTTATATCACAAGTTACCTACAGAATCGACCTGCAAATCGAATCGATCATTTGTGACCCTGACCGCTAAACCGGAGGTCGTCGGTTCGAACCCCACCCAGGCAAATTCGTTTTGGGATAAGTACGATTATTTGTTCTATGTTTGTGTGCAATGTATTAAGAAATATATAAGTATGTGTATCAGTTGTCTGGTTGCCTTGCCTTGCCTACTTTGGGATCAGTTGTTCCAAGATATGTATTATTATTATTTATAAATAGCAGTCTTACGCTGATGTCGCTAATATCTCATTACAAAGATTAAGTAAAATTAAGTTTAGACTGTAATGTTATTATTGCATATTTGCTGCACGTCATGATAAGCTATCTACGTCTTAATAATGCACAACGCATCAACACCGAACCTAGAAACGTGTCAGGCTTTAGAACCCTTGCACACTAGCCTTAAAACTCACCGACTTCTCAACGATTCCGCATGTCTATTTGTCTCGGCACGAAATCTCTTACACTCACAGCTAACACAGTCAAAAATACGATTATTTTGGGACTGACTACATAGAGTTTCAGGTAATACGTGTTTGCTGTACAAATAAGTTGCACAGAATCGTTATTAATACATCAATATATCCGCCAAAAGATGGCCATAGCGAAACAAGGATATCTACAATGGAAATACATAGGTCCATAATTTTGGGGGATATGATACAATCGTGATATTTCGCAGACAGGTTGGTCTTCAAAGTATGGTGCTCTTTGTACACAGACAGATGCTGCTGCCTGTTTTATGGTAGGTATTGCCTTAGTACAACTTTACTGCTTTTCACAGGATTTGTTGGTGATATTTACCGCCGTCACTATACTGCAAGGTAATGGCAACGGAATCAGATTCGTAAAATTGAAAGAATAGCCTAAATGACGACGTAATTATTAAAACCATTGATACAGTGGTCTTGATAGCGCAAATCAAATAACTTTTCTTTTATTAAAATCCATCGCGCCGATTTAACTATAGAATATCGGTGCTTGATAATATCGGTGCTACACAATTGCCGAGTAAACGTCTAGTGTGTAAGGACCTTTAAGAACACAGTTTGCATAAATAATGGTTGTTAGCAACACCCTGAACTGAATAAGCCATTTAACGATGAAGTTACTTGTATACTACCGAAGAATATTAACTTATTTCTTCAGGAACAATATGAATGAAGCTTTGTTCTCCATTTTCCGGAAGTTGAACTACCGTGCCACCGCGAATCTGAGGTCCAGAATCACAAATATTTTGTTGTTTATTTATGCTATTTTACAGAAACCGTGCTCAGCCAAATTCGAAAAATTTTAGTCAATCTGAGAGACCGTATGTGTTGTCAAAAACATATAAGTTTAATTTGACTATATTTGAAGAACAACATTCATCATTTTCTCATGATTTAGATGATGATATTGATAAAGAACATCATAGATCCCAATACATGACACGACTTTCGGTCGATAAAACCTGTTGGTCTAGTGACAATATTTATACAAATCCTTGCTAAAATTATAAATGTAAATGTCAGTTTGATTGTTTACGCCTTAAGTTCTCAATTATGCAGTTTTGTCAGGGGTCCTGAAATGGACTTGGCGAAAAAAAGATATACTCCCAAAGGTTAAACGAAGCACAGTAAAGCAGAAGTAAAGAGCGTATTATTATATTTTAACATAGCCAATATTGTGATAAAATAACCTTTTCAAGACAAAGCCGCAAAACGCACGCGGAGAAAACTTACAAGGAGCAGGATCTCCTTGTCAAATTTCACCGGGTGCATTTCGAACCTTACTGGCTTACTTTTTATCCCACTGCTGGGCATATATCCACAGAAAACCAGAAAGTTAAAAGTTATGTATACAGCATGTAACGTAATTAACGCACACCCTCAGACACCCCAATTAGAATATTATGTTGTAATCATAATACATACACCGAATTTTTAATTTAACATGTATATGCATTGTTATTTACTAAATTAGTTTCTTGGAGTAAATTTTATTTTCTTTATTTTGTATTGAATGATGGAATTTGTATGAATACAAATAAATCTGCGGTTTTAAAAGTCTTATTACTTTGATTTACGGTTCATTTCAATTTGTTTTGACTGTACAGGGTTAATATGACAATAATTTCCGTAGTTTTAATTATTTTGTAATAAAAAATTACCTATATTAAAAATGATATAATATATCGATTCAGTAAACGATTCTGAACAAACTATTTTCAGGATGTGCGTTAATTAAGTTACATGTTGTATATACCTAGTAGATTGTTGTATGCTGACGGCATACAATATCACCACCCTATCTGATCATGAGGGCGTAGCGTAGAAGACTACCAGAGGGACTTATCCTGTGGGGACGTAGAAGTCTACCAGAATATCTAACAGAGATCGGGCAGCAGCATCTCTCTGTATATTATATACTGATATTGCCAACCCGTCAGCCAAGCGTGGCATATTCCCCCATTGTTGGGGGAGGCTCTTGTCCAGCAGTGGACGTCATTCGGCTGAAATGTAATACTGTAATGTAATAGTAGTAAAATATATTATGAGTTCTTGTTATGCAAACATATGAATAAATTATAGTTGCTAAATAATGGAGTTGTCAGCACAGGACGGCATGCTCCGTCACTTCTGTTAGCTTTCGCTCAGTGCATTGGTACAGATAATGTAGCTCGTATTTCAACAATTTAAATTCTCAATTATTCTGCAGGAATAGCCGCCGAGTCAGTCATTACGTTTTTGGCATTTAAACGACGTCCTGCGTGAGCGATCTAGACGCGAACGCGAAGCGGCGCGGCGTGGCGCGAAAACAACAAACAGTCGAAACCTATTGAAGTGTCCTACGTCACCAAACGCGCGTGCCGTGCGATGCGGAGCGGCGCGAAATGAAGCGAACACGAACAGCTTCATATTTTCGTGCGAACGAATGCGGTGCCGTCGTGTTTTTGCGGCGTCGGTGGCGGCTTCGCGAGATGATTCGCGTGCACGTAGGACACCGCCACCGCGTCGCACCGCATCGCATTGAATTCGCGTGTCACCGCCTCATAATCGCGTTCGCTTTGAATCGCCTACGTAGGACGTAGCGTTACTGCTTATAAACAGCTTTCGACTAGTTAACAATAAATTATACTAAGGAACAGGTATAATCAGTTGTAATGTAGGGTTCCGGTCTAGAAAGAATAACAAGGCAACCCCATACCCTCCCGTGGGTGTCTTAAAAGGCGACTAAGAGATTCAGTAGGTAGTCGAGCAGCAGCGCCATCTGTATACAACGTAACACTTAACTTTAGTCACCAACTCGCATGCCAAGCGTGGTGACTGCGGCAAACTCCTCCAAATGGCCTATATCCAGCAGCATAATAGTCTCACACTTTTTAGATTCGATTTACGCTTTCCATTGCTAATAATGCTATTAAAATAAAATCCTATAGTTTACTTACAGTTCCTGATGTTGTATGCAAAAGATAATTTAATGCGATAAGTCCGCCCGTTGTACAGACGCCAGCACATCCAGTTACCCCAATCTGTTAAATTTCTTTTATAGATTTTCAACTTTATCACAAAAGCAGGAAATATCTGTCAAATTTCCCCAATTGAAAGTGAACCTTTCACTTTCAATTGGGGAAATTTGACAGATTGGGGTAGCTTAATATGCTGGCGTCTGTACATTATATTCTTTACTAGCCGTGCACCGCGGTTTTACCCACGTTAAATTTTAAAAATTATCACAGCTTCACCCCCGTAGTTGATAGCGTGGTAATATGGAGCCTATATGTTGACCCGACCTCTTAGTAATATTCATGCAAAATTTGAAGTAAATCCATACAGTACTTTATGAGTTTAGCCCGGACTTACATACAACAACAAGCAGACAAAAATTCTAATAACTATATTTTTGGCTTCGATATCGATTGTATCCTTATTAAAAAATATTCAATGTACAGTTTTGGCTTTCCTACGATTTTATTATATGTATTGATAAATATTCAATGTATTTTTACATGTCTTATTTTCTCCTATTGGTGTGCCCGACAGAGACCATAATTGTTGCATTTATAATAAGCTCACTACCTGCCATACATTATCAAATGGAATAAACTATTGACTATTGAGTGTTATTGTAATCTTTTGAGTGTGTGCAATAAAGAGTATTTTTTCGTTTTTCCGTGCAGATGGCTTAAGTCCGTTGATGGCTCGCCGCCATAGCCAATATTCAACGACGTGGACATTATTGATGTAAAAGTAGTTGACTTGAGGAGTAAGCTAGTGAATTCGAGGCGAGAGCGTTACAAAAAGTGTGATCGGGTGAGGTGAACGGAAGTTGAAAGGGCGATATAAGTTAGTGAAAATAGAAAGCCGTAACTCTCTTTGAGTTACGTTTCGTATATTACTGTTGGGTTAGAGAGAGGTGAGCACACATTTTTTTGTCTCGTTCTCTCATATATCTAAGTTTGACTTCATCCGTGTGGTCTAATTGCCACTCGTTTATTTTACTACATATTTCACGCGGTTTCACGAAGGCTTCCATAATTTACTGTTGTACCAACATCATTAATATTCAAGGTTATTAATAATGTACGTTTAATTTGAAAGAGTAGGCAAATTGTAATTATACGATCGTTGACATTGCGAACATGCTGAGTACACTAGAATACGCCGTTTTAGCTCTCTTTAATGGCTTCAATTCATAATTATATCGGGTTGAAGGTAACTGGGGGTGAAACACGTAGTAGTGTAAGAAAGCGGTATTTGTTTGGAGACCTCGCAATGAAACCTCAGTGGACGAAACTCTGCTAAGTTTTAACACACTGCGAGCTGTAGGAAGATAGATAGGTACCTACACTTCAATTCAATTCAATTCAATTTATTTATTGCGAACATAGGTACATTAATAATACATTATTTCGAGGTGTTAGTGAACTGTTTGTATCGCTATGTCCAGCCGGTTAGGGCATGCAACTGGATTTAACAAATATGTCACGTGAATTTAATACATGAATATAAAATGTCACAATTCTAAACGTAAAGATATAAAAGTCATTAATAAATTCAATAAAAAAATACAATTATACAGGTCAAATAAAAACAAATAAAATTAATTAATTAGACATAAAATACATAATTACACAGGTCATGAACAAATAAAATCACCTTAAAAATAACAAAAATATAGGTGTTATATTAGAAATTATCTAGAAAGTAGTCATTAATGCTATAGTAAACCCTAACTGCCAAAAATTGTATCAGATGCTTTTTGAATTTTGTATAGTTACATTCCGAAATAATGTGGTGCGGTAAATTGTTTTATATTTTAGGTGCTATGCCAATGAATTTTTTGTTATATATAGCCTTTTTATGTGGCCTAAAACGTATTTTATATTTATGCCTTGAGCTGTTGAGTGTGTCAAACAAACTAAGATTGGTTTTAACAAATTTAGCTACCTCGTGTATATATAAGCAGGGTACTGTCAATATGCGGAGATTAAGAAAAAATGGCTTACAGCTATCGGTGCTTTTAATGCCACATATTGCCCTTAGACATCTTTTTTGGGCTCTAAAGACTGCCTCTCTATTCGTAGAATTGCCCCAGTATATAATACCATAAGGTAACGTTGATGTGACGTACGCATGGTAAGCAGTCACTGCCGTTTTCTTATCTACAACTTTCCTTAAATAATAAAGAGCGTAAGAATATTGGCATAAGCGTTTACAGACACTTTCAGTGTGTGTCTTCCATGATCAGTCTCTGTCTAATTCGAGCCCTAGAAATTTTGTTTTGCTACTTTCTTCAATTACTTTGTCATGATACCGTATGTCAGGTTTGAAATTATTAGTCCGTTGCTCAAATGTCATTATTTTAGTTTTGTCAAGATTAATCTTTAAATTATTTGCTTTATTGAACCACATCAAAATATTTTAGCGTAACATGAATTTACTTAAACTATAGGGTACAAACGGCGGCGGTCTAATCGCTAATGTAGCGATCTCTCTCAGACAACCGTTGGATGAAGTGGTAGTTGACAGTGCTGCTTATATTTTTTCAGAAGGTATATTTTGCCAAATATAACTTGTCTTTCCTTAAAAATACAAATAAATTATTATTTTAAACTTAGTAATTTCTCAGTTCAAAATAATAATTGCGTCAGTACTACGCTCAACCGCTTTTTGCAGAGAAAATCAGTCCTGATTCTTCAAAATATTGTACCCAGGCAATCTCATCATCATCATCATCATATCAGCTGAATGTCATGTCATCATATCAAGCGTCCACATCTTGACAAAGGCTTCTGCCAAAGATTTTCATAATTGCCGGTCTTCCGCTACCCACTTAAAGAGGCTTCCAGTGACCCTCAAAAAACATCGCCCTATCTTATAGATGGCCTGTATTCAAAAGGCTAATAATATCTCACACCTGGTCTACCCTTCTAAGTTATTGATAATCTATGAGTTTTGAGGTCAGATACTAGTTTCTCGTAACTTCTCACATCGAACACAATGACATCTATTTCTCTACTACAATGTGCTCCACAAAACCTTAGTCACGTATACGTCAACTTATAACTCGTAGGTGGAAAATAATCACCAGACAGGATTCTCTTTGAGTGGAAAACGTTAATCCTTATCACTCTTTCAGGCGCACACAACGGAACACAGTAAGCCCACTAAATACCGAACTTACAAGTAAGGAGCCTAGCCAGGTGGACCAAAAATCACACCACCAAGCGTGGTCTAAGTTTTATTTAATTTTACTACACATGTTTTTTGAGGAAGTTCAGCAGTTTTTATACGAAGTCGTGCTGACAAAATTGAGATACTAGACATGCCACATACATATCCATCCGTGTTTCTTTTTCAGGATACAGGACGAAACATTTTACGTCCATTGAAACCGCACTACCGCGGCGCCGTTGTGGCTGATTGTGGTAGGATTTGGCCAATATTGGATCAAAGAACGTACATTTGCTACGAACATTTCAAAATGTAATTCTCCAGTAAATTGTGTGTACCAAAAGAACCGTTGGCAGTGTAATGCGGTATTGGCACAAGCTCAAACCAGTGACAATAGTTTTGTCTCCAAGCATATTGCTTTTTTTTTATCGCTCGATAAACTTGAATATATTTGACATAATCGTCTTCCTTAATAGTGAAATTAGCTATATATAGGCAAATTCACATTGTCTTTCGGGCTTTTATAACCCCTTGAAGAGAAACATTCGAAACGATTGGTTAAGAAGTTTTCCTAAAGAACCCTATATCGTTGGAATCTTATTTGAATATAACAGTCTAGTGATTTCAAAGAGTAAAAAAGAACGAAATACAAGGTTCCTAATGTACTCTGTTGGCGCTTTCTTTCGTGGCGAATACTTCTTTTAGAAAATGTATTTATTAAGAGAAAATGTAGCTTGTCATATACTTCTTGAAAACATGGGCTTACATTCCCACATCACAAAACATCTGCGAGTGCGGCGTGACACCCCAAAGTATGGCCCATTTATCTGCTTAACCCTCCTGGCCAGTCTCCTGTTCCCTTCAGGAGTTGTCTGACGCTTCAGCCAAAGCGGTCAGCGTTGCCCAATTTAATTCTTATCATCGACAGGATAAAGAAGAAAATGTCGTATACTAACTATAAATAACAAAAATCACAAAGAAATAATTTTATCAGAAATTGTAAAGATGACAGTAGTGGGTCTTATAATAGCTTGCGTCAATTCTTGCTTTTAGCCTGTTCTCAGAGACATTGTTTTAAGCCACTACGCTCACCGCTTCCCTGTCAATAATAAATTTAAATTTTCGCAAAACTTGACTTAAGTTAAAGTTCCATTCATTTTTAAGCTGCACTCACTTTGTGTCGAGAAAGTATAAACAATTACGTCGTCTTTGTCCTAGAGGAAACAGGTCCAAATCCGCATCGGGCAGATATTCGTGTAAAAGCAGAGCTTGTACTATGGAAAACAGGTTACTGATATACTACATATTCTACTTTTCTTTTGTAAATACATACTTATATAGATAATAACACCCAGGCTCAGGACAAACTAACATGTTCTTGCACGAAAATATCTGTCCAGGGGCTCTACCGGCTAAGTCGCCGATAGCGATTTCTTAAATGGCGTTCAAATTAATAAAAGTTAAAAATGACTTTATCAATCGATAAATCGGCTTCAACGTTGACAATCGATTCTAGACCATTTATGACGTCACATGTGCTCATGGAAGCCGATTTAACGATTGATTAAGTTTTTTAAACCTTTATTTATTTGAACGCCATTTAAGAATTCGATGTTCGGCGACTTAGCCGGTAGAGCCCCTGGGTGTGAATCAATGCGCGATTGGCAAGTACGAGTATGTATCTCCCAACCACGCTAACCGGCCCGTCTAACTTCATACTTTTTTCAACCGAACCAAAAAACCGTTTTGCCTCGTTACATTTTCATCAATCATGGCCGAAATTAAAAGTGTTATAGAAAAAATTCGAAATATTCAATTTCATTTTTGGAAGCTTTTGTTTCCCAAATGCTTTTTAATAGGCATTCCTGTCACAACCAGCAGCCGAGACAGAAGTTCTATAGTCATAGTTTTATGATAATAAATGAAATGAAATGATGTGCAAATAAAGTGCTACGTTTGTAGATATTTATTAAAATTAGTGAGTGGTTACTAATGCACATTACTGTTTCATTGCCATAATATGCTTTAGTAACCATCATCTCCTAATTGGTTTTATTTTTAATTTACGGAAAAACCGGGAGACTAAGCTTAGGCACGACCCGCACAAAGTAGACTGTCGGGACTAGTTCCTTCCTCTTAACCTTCACTGCAGCTCTTGTACGCCAAATACAACAGTGGCACACAATGACATGACACTGAGCGGTCAGGTTCAGGCATGTCCCGGGGAATCGCGAATCGAAATCAGGATGGCCAAGAGTCGCTTCTCATTTAAAAGAAAAGTTCGAGAGCATATCTTTCGGAAAATATTAGCAGAAACCCCTCGATGATAAATTTATGATTGCATGATCGGAATTCGGATTCAATAGTAGTATAGTATTATATTATTATATAGTATAGTGTTATATAGTATAGTATCGTATGTATTGCATTGTATAGTATTTTATAGTATTGTATATTCCTGTTTTTTTACTATTAATGTTTAGCTTATGATCTGTGCACCTACCATGCTCTCTCTGCACCACCCTAAGGTTGACTGGCAGAAAATGCCTAGGGCATTAAGTCCGCCTTTGTATATCTTTTTGTGCATAAAGTGATAAATAAAAATAAATAAATAAATCGCTTTAACTGTCTTGGATCCCGCAAAGAACTGAATCAGAAAGAAACAAGGAGGAGTTAAAATTAATAGTTCCACTTCCCTCCAGACCAAAGCGGGAGACATTGTGCAGATTTTTTAAATTGGACTTTGCCCAGCATTAGACGTCTTCCGTGTGATAAAATGATGACGATGATGAATTAAATGAAAGTCCTTCACTTTATCTTTTCTCATCTTGTGGATCACTGCACAGTGTACTGACAGCCCACCACCCCATGTACCCGTGGGGGCGTGTTATGTATTAACAAATCTCCGTAGATTTTGAAAGAGTATTTAAAACCCAAAAAGCATGTATACGAGCTATATGCGGTGTTTCTCCACTAGACAGCTGCAAACCTCTTTTTAAAAAACTCAATGTACTTCCTGTACCTTGTTTATATATTTATGAAATTTGTATATTTGTAAAAAAACACCCCCATTTGTTTGAAAAGTTCTGCGACCATGCAAACAGCCGCTCCAGACACAAAAATAGACTACGCCTACCTCAAATTAAACTAGAGCTATTTAAACGAAATGTCAATTGTATGTGCATAAGAATATATAATAAACTACCTGATAATCTAATTAATTTACCAATGTTATTATTCAAAAAATATATATATCGGCTACTATTAAATAAATGTTATTATAATATCAGAAACTTCTTTGACGATAGATTAGAAACTTGACATTTTTTTATTACAAATGGACGTATTTTTATTATTACTATTTTTTATCATTATTATTATTCTATTGTACATCACTGACATATTTATATTATCTATTTGACATTGTAAACAAATTATTTTATAAAAAAAAAAATCTGAATAATGTACCTATTTGCACGCCATTAGTGGCAGGATATGCGGAATCTTATTATGTAAAATCTTTTGTAAGTACCATATTCTGGCAAATAAATAATTTGATTGATTGATTGATTGAAATTTGTGTTAATATATTAACATTTTATTTTATAAGTTTCTCTATTAACATATTTAATTAGCTATAAGTAATATTATTCGTGTCCAGGTACTTTTAAAATTGTCATCAATCAAATGCTCGTGAGTTAATTTATTTGGCTCCATCAGAAAACCAGCGCTGCAACAGTTAATGTTGCAGCTAATGTGGTAATTTGATATAACTCCAGTAAAAGTGAAAATGAACTGCACAGTCAGTTTTAGTTTAAACCACTGTCCATCCGTTATAACCGCCACCTAAATCAATTTTGCAGCCAGCTTGAAGTCTAAAAACAGATAGTTTGAATACACAAACATCTATGGATTGATAGATTAATAAATTCAATCAACTAAATTAATTTAAAACTCCAGCCAGCCTTTTTAAACCGCAGTTATGATGAGAGTAAAACCTATTTGCAGACGCTCTGTTTGAAAGGGAATAGGATGTTTGCTTTTTAGTCAGTTCGATAGCAAATGGATTTTAATATTTCTTTAACGCAGGTTTGAATTTTGAAAATGTAACCGACAATCTATAAATTTTTATTATCGTATTTGACTATTTTTGCGTACTACATTGTGAGCTTGACAACTGTACGTTAATACCCAGAGCTGAATATATTTCATTATATATATATTTCCACTTTTAATCTAAAGCGCTGGACCATCTTGTAAGGATCCTATGCATTAAAAATTTCGATAAAAATGTGTCACATATGTACAGACGCCAGCACATCCAGCTACCCCAATCTGTTAAATTCCTTTTATAGATTTTCAACTTTATCACATAAGCATAAGGTTCACTTTCAATTGGGGAAATTCGACAGATTTTGGTAGCTTGATGTGCTTATGTCTGTACGTTGTGTCAAACAATAACATAGAAAGGATAGTTTTATAAGCAAGAAATGTTTGTTAAAGTCACGTCTGCAGGCGATATGCGTCCCTATTTTGTAATCCGTTTACCAAAGGTCGGACGATTGTCGCAACTATACAAAAATGTCACGTCTGCCCCCTATTAAATGATTAGACTTACCTTATTGTCTTTCTGCCAGGAGCATACGCCTTTCTTGTCCGATATCCTGCATTTAAGTAACGCGTCTTCTCCGGGGTTCACCTCCGTGTATGTTGGCATCTCTATAAACCGCTGAACAGCATCTGAAACAATAGTTTTGTTTGGTAAGCTTTAGAATACTAAGTTTGAATTATATAATCATAATCTTAGAAATAACGTCAGTATGTACTGGGTTCAAAGCAGCAAACGTTATAAATGTAAAATAAACGACCACTTTACCATATGATCCCAAACAAGGCAGAGCCTGCACGTTGGCAACCAGACGACTGATACTTGTATAATTCTACCTTACATACACTATGAATTTTTGTATGTATATAAAAAAAAAATATATCTAGGGACAATTTCACACAGATCATCCTAGCCCCAAACTAAGCAAAGCTTGTACTATGGGTACCAGGCGACGATATACATACTTATATAGATAGATAAATACTTAAATACATAGAAAACATCCATGACTCAGAAACAAATATTCGTGCTCATCACACAAATATTTGCACTTACCGGGATTCGAACCCAGGACCACCAGCTTCGTAGGCAGGAACACTACCAACTAGGCTACGGTGACCGTCAATATATGAATGGATACTTTTGGTTGCTCCAAAAACTAAAGAAAACTTAAAACATCGTCAGTATCGACGCAAACCACTATAAAAACATAGTATTCAGTCAACTGTGTTTTTATACAAGGTGGAATGACGGAGGAAATTGAAAGAGCAAAATTTTCCTTTGAATCAGAATACATTTAAGAAAAATAGTTGTTCATTAAATTAAATTTTGACTCCCCGGTGATCGTCAATTTTGCAAGCGAAGTTGATGTGATCATTTAAAAGGGCAGATTAAGACTAAATAGTGAATATAACATAAGATACTCCTATTAATGTTACATCTTGTATATGTTAAACGAGTTCTCCATCTTCCATCATATACGACATACACCCTTGTCTTAGAGAGCTTGTAAAAATGAATGAGAGTAAGAAGAAGACACACACTCGTGCAATATAATATTTCCTGGTAGCTGGCTAGTATTCCCAAGAGTTGGCGCCACCTTAGATGTATCTTTAGTATTATTTTATACTGACTGCCTCGTTGGTCTAGCGAGAGCGCCTTCAACCGCAGATAATGAAGTCCTGGGTTCAAATCACGGTTCGCGCTAAAAATAGATTTTAGATTTTTTTAATAAACATAAAAATTATCTGTATCAGCTTGAATCTGAGAGTCGGTAGTATTACGCCCCCGTGCCTCGGAGAATACGGAAAGCCGTCGGTCTTGTATCTGATCTCTTTACGGTCATGTAGCTAGTCGTTACATTGGATCATAAGTCGGATAGAATAGGAAATACCCCAGTGTTTACTATTATTTGGCCACACACACACACACACACACTTATGTACTATTATTTGGCCCGCGCAGGTGGCTATTCTCTATTGAAGCTGGCTGTCGTGGCCCTAATTCGACCAGGAGGTCATGGTATTAAAAGTATTAGATTAGATTGGAGGGTAGGATTTTTTATATTCCATAATGCAGAAAACAAGTTTACGTTCCCCCTGATGATGTTAATTGAATAAAAAGGCATTTTAATTACCAGAACATTAATAATTTATAAGCTAACTGACGTATTCCCGATAGCCTAGTTAAAAGCTATTATAATATTGAATACCTAATTAGCAGGGCGGCCCCTGATTGCCTACATTTTCACTAATCTTCGAAGGTAATCTCAAATCATAAATATATTACCGTAATTATTATATTACCGTATTAATTGTAGTGTATGAGGGTATGCATATTATTTGTCTCGAGCGCATACGTCACAGTTGCGGGCTGAATTTGGGCAGTCTGTGTTGGGCCGTCAGTGTATGCGGACGTCATTGTGTGAAGGCGAGCTAAAAACATTGCTATCAACACGTTGCGTGGATGCTACAATGCTAAAATGGAAGTTCAAACTAGTCACAATAAGACTAGTAGGCAATCGCAGTATGGTTCATGAGCACCATACTGCTATTGCCAACTAGTCTGCCAAGCGCGGCAATTCTGGCACATTCCAAATGATGTACACAATTTTATTTTGACAATCCACCATCATCACCCTAATATCATCCACTGTTGGGCATAGGTCTCCCTCAAAGGTTTCTTAGTAACCGCGTTTGGCATGGGAGTTGCTGACTGCAGTTAGGTGGCTGTACACAGGTGGCGCTGCTGGCCGACTACTTGGATGACATGCACGAAATAGTATGGGGTGGCGCTGTTATCGTCTCTAGGCCGGAAACCACCCCCCACTGCAAACGTCGGGTGGCCTTTATCCAATAGTGGAAGTCTTTCAGCTGATATGTTGATGTTTGAAATTAATTACGTATCATAACTAATATTGAAAATGATTAATACTGCAAAATATTGTAAGGGATGTGTCACTAACCTAATCCTAAAACAGACACACACTAAAATTAACTTTGTTCACTAGTATAGTGTGTTATAATTAAACCAATTGGTATGTATTGGCTCTTCACCGTAGAAATAAGCAAAGCGAAAAGCAAGTAAATTTTACCAGAAAAAGTAATGTTTCAGAATGACAATGTGAGTGAAGACGCGGGTATAAGCTAGTCTTAATATACAAAAGCTAAGGCTTAACATTTAATCACTGGCTAATCTTGCCAACTACTTGACTTGTAAAGCTGAAATCGGCCCGCTAATAGGTAGGTCTGTTAAGATCTTATTTCCGAATTAAGGATTAACTAATCAACAAGTTAAATTCGAGTACTCGGCGAATTAAAGTCCCATGAGAATGGTCCGCGGACTATTGAAACACGTGTTGGTATAATACTGGTGCATGGAATTTCCTTATTGAATATGCATATTTTTTACAGGCCTAGGGCTATACAAAGTGCATCACGGATTGACGAAACTGACAACTAGCGGAATTTACACTACATAGTTATTTTGAATCTAATGTTATGGATTTTTGCAAATTAACGTGTGATTCCAATACTTATATAAAAAAAAAATTACTTAGATACTAACTAATACGTAAAGAAAAACATATGAAATAATTAAATATATTCAGCACTTGGGTATTAACATACGCTGGTACTGGTCAAGATCACAATGCAGTACATAAATATAGTCAAATACATAATATATTTAAAAATATATAGGTATAGTCAAATTCATAATAATTTTAAAAACATACTACTGCGTCCGTGTTGTCTGTTTTATCACATTTATTAAACCCTTAAGTAAATAGCAAATAACAAGTTGATTAGCTACAATTTTAAATATAGAACTATATTATAATTAAAAAATTTAAGACACTGAGCAGTTGGCCAGCGCAGAAGGCTCTCAACCGATAACTTAAGCGACTAATACCTGAGGGCACCCTAATGGGGTTCAGGTCATAGCTCAGGGAGCCGCTGAAGTAAAAAACCTGCGGGGCAGTCTTTGGGGACTCACGATAGAAGCGAAAACTATTTTTATAACACTACTCTCAGTATGAGAATGCTCGGGAAGTAGAGTTTATTTAATCCGAGTACCGAGTGGAAGATGCTACTTACCACCTTTGAGCGGTAAAGACTGATAGAAATTGCTTCCCTCCCTATGGCGGGAATAAATTTAAAAAATAGAACCAATTTTGGTTAGGAAGTCGGCTGTAAAAAAATTAACATAATTAAAAAAAAAACTCAGCGCTCATGTGAGTGTATAAACGGCCAGTGTGAATTAAAAAAACCGGCCAAGTGCGAGTTGGACTCGCCCATGAAGGGTTCCGCAGCAGCAAGTTTTTCAGTTAATTAAATGAAAGGTAAATTGCGGTTTACGATTTATGACGCATTAAAAAAAACTACTTACTAGATCTCGTTCAAACCAATTTTCGTTGTTAGTTTACATGGTACATCATATATTTTATCATCTGTTTTATCATTCTCTTATTTTAGAAGTTACAGGGGGGGGGGGGGGGGACACTCATTTTTCCACTTTGGAAGTGTCTCTCGCGCAAAATATTCAGTTTAGAAAAAAAATATGTTAGAAACCTTAATGACTTTTTTTTGGATTTCATTTCTATGTATGGAGAACCCCTAAAATTATTATTATTATTTTTCTATTTTTGTGTAAAAATCTTCATGCGGTTCACAGAATACATCTACTTACCAAGTTTCAACAGTACAGCTCTTATAGTTTCGGAAAAAAATGGCTGTGACATACGCACGGACAGACAGACATGAAGAATCTATAAGGGTTCCGTTTTTTGCCATTTGGCTACGGAACCCTAAAAAAGATCCTCCGTCTTACGAAAATTCGAACAGGTCAGTAGGCTTGGTGCGAGTATAACATTTTTACCGTACCGTAGTGCACATCGCCGCTAAAGAAGGTTTCACTTCAAAAAGAGGAATTCTAAAAGAGGGTGTGATCAATGGCACGTTCTACAGGCACGGGATCACCGATCAGGGGCTATGGGGCCAACGTGATCCTTGCAGGCACTACTCTATTAAGTAGAGTAGTGCCTGCAAGGATCACCTACGGCTCTCTCTAGCCACCTAGGTGGTCGTGCCAATGTTCTGGTACTTGCCATAAAAAATTACTTATTATAATTTGTAATACATATTGCAGTGTTTAGTATACTAAGACTTTTATCAAGAACTAATTATATAAGTTAAATACTGCCTCGTTGGTCTAGCGGTAGCGTGTTCACCCGCAGAGAACGAGATCTTGGGTTCAAATCCCGGGTTGGGCCAAAAGTGATTTTGGGACATTTCTGTAAAAACGAAAATTTCTCAGCTTCAGCCCGAAGTCTGGGAGTTGGCGGTATTATACCGCCGTGCCTCAGAGAGCACGTAACCGTTGGTCTTGTACCTGACCTCTTTCCGGTCGTGTCGTTAGGCGTCCCATCGGATTATGATAGTGATGGAATAGAAAGTGCTCCTGTGTTTGCGCACACACTTGAGCACTATAATATGTCCCGCGCAGATGGCTAATCTCTGTTGATAACTGGCCGCATTGGGGCCTGGCGTGGCCGAAATTCTTTTTTTTTAATTGTGTAGTACGTCCAGTATAGTCAAATAAAAAAAAAATTAAGTGACAAAAATCAACCGTGTAACAGAAATGGAACAGGAAATATAGAGTAATGAGATGCATAAATCTAAAACAATATTATAATTTCGGTTAAATTCAACTGCTACTTTCGTTTGATGAGTTTGCAGAACTGATTGCTGTTTGGCTATTTGTGAGTGCGGAAATTATTCGTTCAAACAATTGTAATTACATACTTTATCATTAATATAGTTGCAATCTTGCTAGTTATCTTTCTATAGACTAGTCACAACCTTCGACTCTTCCACTTCTTGCTGGAAGGTGTAGTGTATGATGGACCTACTACCTACGGAAGGTTGAGAGCCGCTGGACTTAAATTATGAATTTTGCTGATATCTTTGGTAGAGGCTTACAAATAATCGTGCTAATCACACCAAGACTTGTCCTGGCTGGGGATCGAACTCACGACCTTAGCATTCACGGTCAGTTACCACTAGAACAACAGACTATTCAGGTTATTTTTAGATAAAGCTGACGTTTTTTTTACAATTAAGAAATGTATTTTTTTTAGTATTTAATTAATTATTTTCCTAGTAATAAAGCCCAAAATATATACGAGTATATATATAGATAATATTTATTTTATTAGGACTGGCTAAAACCTAGCTAAATAATACCAAAATGGCTGTTCGCATCCCACTGAATTAGGACATAATATCCTACTAATATTATAAATGCTAAAGTTTGTGACTTTGGATGTATGTATATGTTGATTACTCTTTCACGGAAAAACTACCGAACGGATTTTGATGAATCTTTGTAGTAATATATTATATATCCGAATAACACATAGGCTAACTTATAAAGTTTAACACGGGTAAAACCTTAGGGCACAGCTATACGTTTAACAAAAATCTATTTTCTTTAAAATTTTATATATCTGGGGTTTATAAAGCGTTTCGTTAAGGGACAGCAGCTGTTCTGTAAGTGCATTTTTATGTTTGAGCTAGAAACCTGACAAGGATAGAGTTTCCTTCATGCAGCCTGAATATGATACAATAACATTTCTAACAATGAATTTCTTCGATAGACACTAACCACTTGCGCTTTAAGTATCTCTTGCTGTAGCTTTTCTTACAAAGAACATATTAAAAACAAAATCACTTCCTTTTCCGCTTGAACAAATAATTTTAATAAAGCTATATATAAATAAATAAATATCTTACAACTACACTTGCCTTTCACGCCGCAGGTCGTGGATTTGATTTCCACCAAGTACATATATTTGTGTGCATGTTTGTCCTTAGTCTGAGTGTAATTATATAACTAGTATGAATTTACAAAAGAAAAGTAGTATATTAGTTATCCGGTTCCCATAGTACAAGCTGTGCTTAGTTTGGGATGCCGTGTATATTAATATCTCAGGGTATTATTTTTATTATTATAAATAACAAACGCTGACTTTCTACTAGTAATGGCGTTAAAAATTCAAGCCTCCCTCAAGAACCGCCACGTAATCGCCACGCTTGGCACGGGTTGGCGATCGCAGTACGATGGTCATAGTACTCAGAAGAACGCTGCTGCCCGCTCTCTGGTATATATACCCTCGGGATAACTTCAAGACCCCCACGGGATGACCCCGAGTGGCGATATTCTTCTTGGCCATCAGCCACACAACCTAAACATACTAATATATATTTTGAAGTACATATGTACATCCTACTAATATTATAAACGCGAAAGTTTGTAAGTATGGATGGATTGATGGATTTTTGTTACTCTTTCACGTAAAAACTACTGAATAGATTTTAATGAAACTTTACAATAATATAGCTTATATATATATATATATATATATATATATATATATATATATATATATATATATATATATATATATATATATATATATATATATATATATATATATGGCCTTTGCGTCTGTTACAGACGATTTACGGCGCATTGTCTGAGAGACATTTTTTATGGTGGCCAAACAGACCGATTCGAGAGCGACATAGCCTCCCACAGGCCTGACAAGAGATGTTTGCGGTGGTAGGTGCCGAGCCGCTTTCATGTCGCTTCTGTCTCTTATCAGCAAATACTTCGAACCAGGCTTCGTCACAGATCTGACGATATAGCTTATACATCAGAATAACACATAGGTTACAATTTATAAAGATATTGTGTGAATTTATAAAGATATTCCGGCGTGCACCGCCAAAACCGCTAGAGCTACATACACATCCTAATAATATTGTGTATAATGTGAAAGTTTGTGAGTATAGATGTATGGATGTATGTTTGTTACTATTTTACGCCAAAACTACTTTAACGCGGGTGACACCGTGGGGCATAGCTGTCACGTGTGTTGTAAGCCTCATAGGCTACGGGACTACTTGTTTGTTGCAAAATATGCTATGAGACTTCCTCAACCGATTTTCATAAAATCATTTCATTTGACTACATAGCACATTGTCTAAATATTTTGTTATAGAACTTCCTGACCTTCTTCCGTTTCCTCCATTAATTAAATGAATTTTGATTGCAAGCCTTCACAAAGGACTTGATAGGTATAATTTTATATAGAGCATTTTTTCCGTGGAGTCCGTCCTAATTAATTGTCCTATTATAAGTCGGCTGCAGATGTTAGTACGGAGTAATTTAATAGAGTGTTTCTGGTACTAGGAACGAATGAAGGAGACGAATGAGAATGAATGTATGGAACCGTTTTTTCGGCAAAATATTAGGATGACTTGGTTACACTAAGTAATAATAATATCCTGGGACATAATTCACACACGGCCAACTGACCTTAAGCTAAGCAGAGCTTGTACTATGAAAACCTGATTACTTATATATTAAACTAGCTGTGTCCCGCGGTTTTACCCGCGTTAAACTTTATAAATTATAGCGTATGTGTTCATCCAGAGTGTCAGCTAACTCCATACCAAATTTTATTAAAATCACTGCAGCCGTTTAGACGTGAAGAAGTAACAAACATACAAACTCACAAATTTTCGCCTTTAAACCCACGACCTGCGACGTGAATGGAAAGTATTTACTAAACACGCCAACTGGCCAGTCCTGCAATGATAGACAACAGGAAGATAGATAGAAAAATAAATTCTGTTCATTTTAAGAGTAGTTACATTTTCTTTCCACATCTCGTTCAAGTAATTTTTCCTGGTTTAAGTATACCATCCATGATTCGTTGACAGTTACAGAGTTGTGGGACGCATTGTAGTATAATTTCACAATATTAGTCATAGAAACTGGCCGTTGGGGCAGAAAGGTTCTTGAGTGGCGACCACGAACCGGAAGACGCAGCGTGGGCAGGCCCCCTACAAGATGGACCGATGATCTTGTGCGTGTCGCTGGAAACAGCTGGATGCGAATAGCGCAAGACCGGCAATTGTGGAGATCTTTGGGGGAGGCCTTTGTCCAGCAGTGGACGTCTTTCGGCTGATATGATGATGATGATGATGATGAGTCATAGAAAAGTCGTGCAAAATATAAGATTTAAATTTATTATTATTTTAAGTATAATTATTGATTTGCTCACATTTGAGCCGTGTGGTTTCCGGCCTAGAAGGAATAACAGGATGACCCCATAGTTCCTTGTGGGTAAAGGTGACTACGGGATACACTAGGTAGTGGGGCAGCAGGGCCATCTGTGTACTATATTCCACCTAGCTGCGGTACCCAAATATGTCAAATTTCTTGTTACGGATTTTCAACTTTATCACATAAGCATAGATAAGGTTCACTTTCAATTGGGGAAATATGACAGATATGGGGTAGCTTGATGTGCTGGCGTCTGTACATATTTTTATTTCATTGTTGATATGTCATAAATAAAACAAATGGTTCATTTAACAAAATTAAGTTCATTTTAATAATATTAACAACACAAATATAACATTAGCAAGCAACTAACATCAAATTAACTGTCTTAAAATTCTATGTTTCAGATCAGCATGTACATAATATACAATTGTTCTAATGACGTCAGATACCGCCATGTTATTCCACTATGTGGCGCTTCCGTTCGCCAGTTACGTCTGTAGCAATGACAGGTGTCAAATGCCAAGAAGGTCCCCACTGCTGTACTATATTCCACCTAGCTGCGGTAGCCAACTCACATGCCAAGCGCGGTGACTACGGTAAACCCTGAGGCCTATATCCGACAGTGGACGATTTCAGGCTGATGACATTACATTTGGAGAAAATTAAAAGATAAATTAAAGGTTAGTGACTTAACACTGTAAGAAATTGAACATTACAATCTATCTATACATATAATAAAATCGTAAGAAAGTCAAAACTGTACATTGAACAGTTTTTTTGCGGCGTGATCTACAATCGATATCGAAGCCAAAAATATAGTTTTTAGAATTTTTGTCTGTTTGTCTGTATGTATGTCTGGGCTAAACTGAAAAAGTACTGCACGGATTTACTTCAAATTTTGTATGAATATTACTAAGACGTCGGGTCAACATATAGGCTACATATTATCACGCTATCACATACGGGGGAGGAGCTATGATAATTTATAAAATTTAACGCGGGTAAAACCGCGGGGCACAGCTAGTACATATAATAAAATCGTAGGAAACTCAAAACTGTACTTTGAATATTTTTGAAAAAGGATACTTGGGGCGTGATCTACAATCGACATCGAAGCCAAAAATATAGTTTTTAGAATTTTTGTCTGTTGGTCTGTATGTATATCCGGGCTAAACTCAAAAAGTACTGCATGGATTTACTTCAAATTTTGCATGAATATTACTAAGAGGTCGGGTCAACATATAGGCATACATTTTATCACGGTACCACCTACGGGGGAGGAGCTGTGATAATTTATAAATTTTAACGCCGGTAAAACCGCGGGGCACAGCTAGTATAAAATATATTAATTTATTTTAATTTTAAGAGAGTTAGGGCATAGCGTTTATTCGCTCAAAGAGCGGCCCGACTGGGGAAGTACCTCCACCTTACAGAAGACATTCCTTAATAAAAACATTAATAATTATAATGTTGTGTTTCCGAGTGTGAGTAAGGTCGCCAGAGCTCATTGAGGTGGGGGGAAGGGTCAGCAACACGTGTTTGCTGACTGTTAAAGGCCGGCAACGCACCCGCGACCACCAGAAGGGTTGCGAGTGTCTATAGGTGGCGGTGATCACTTACCCATCAGGTGACCTACTAGCTCGTTTTTCGCCCTCTGATATAAAAAAATATATATATATATAATAATCCATATAGTCAAAAAGCTTCAATAAAATAATGAAAAAGTATAATTTGGAGATCTTTGGGGGAGGCCTTTGTACAGCAGTGGACATCTTTCGGTTAATATGATGATGATGATTATAATTGTTGATGTTTTCATATATTATAAAATTATCACAATATATTAATTTAATTGTACTCTTATATTTTAAGCTATTATAAGCCATGTGTAAAAAAAATTGTTCATATCATATATATTATAAAAGAAACCCATCCAACAGCGGCATACAATCTTTGATATTTTATCAACAATGCTTGCTAAATTTGTTTCAATTGAAAATAAATGACAAAAATACTGAATATCCATCCAGTCGCTCCTATCCTATCATCACTGCCAAAGAGTAAATAACAAATTGTATGTTCTATACTCGCCTCTAGTCACTCCGCTACGAGAACAGAATAAATACCCGAACCGGAAAAAATACATAAAATGAATCACAAAAATATTTGCGCCGCGTCAAAATAGAACAAGCTGTAGCCACAGTATAATAAACATAGACAGTATGTAAACTACCAACAAACGCTCGAAACGGCGTACTTACACTTACATCGATTATATCATATATTCAAAATTAAAAATTATTGTTAACATGTGTATTTTATAGTTCATGCTGGGTCTTCCTATAATTGAAGGAGCATACTGTAAAAAAACGTGTATCTTTTTGTTTATGAAGACATTGCATTGTGTGTATCCTCTATTGGAGGTCCATAAATAAAAATAAATAAAAAAAGCATCGGCAAGACCCCTAAGCGTTTATTACGGTTCTGTCAGTAGTGAATAACACGTCAAGATGAGTTCTCACGTATAAGTTAATCCCTGCGCTTTATTTCAAAATGCTTCTAGTTTATTGCGCAGTATACAGCTATTATTAATCGTCTATTTTGACTGCACGTGTGGCGCAGCGGCTAAGACAGTCGCCTCTCCACTGGACAAACTATTTGTGTGACCCATAAATAGTTGTTCTGAGTCTGGATGTAATTTGCGTCCGTCTATAATATGTTTGAAAAGTACCCCGCGACACAGGGATTAGATACCCAAGTGCGGGCAATGTCGATTATAAATAAAAATTGAACTTAGTGCTGATCTTTAAAACATAAATGTTTTAATAAAAAATAACAATATCAAAACACATTAAATGTTAGAACCCTATTGCTGAAATAGTGCGTATGTAATTATTTCTTCAACTAGGCTTAGTTTTTCAACTGTCCATATATATACTGTGCTGTAACACACACGACGTATTGCCAACGCCACATCAGTATATACACTTACACTACGAAAAAAAACCTTAATACCTAGATAATAAGGACGCTGTTATGATCAAAGTATATCTACGTGGCATTTGCACAAGTAGCTCCAACAGGCGTTTTTGAAATTGATTGAATAAAATTTATATGGTATTGGTAGTGATAGGTAGCATATTGCACTTGTTCAATTAGCAGAGTGAACTAGTCAAATGATGTACACACGCCAGAACATCAAGCTACCCCAATCTGTCTAATTTCCCCAATTGAAAGTGAACCTTATACTTTTGTGTTAAAGTTGAAAATCTGTAAAAGAAATTTGACAGATTGGGGTAGCTGGATGTGCTGGTGTCTGTACATATGTACATATCTGCTCAGGATAGTACAAAATTATTTTGATTCGCTTCATTAGCCCGCGTAAATAAATATAGATTATATATTACTACAAATTTTCATCGAAATCCATTTCGTATTTTTTGTGTGAAGAGGTAACCAAAATTTTATTATGTCTATGAGCATTTTAAATAGTTTAATTTTTTTTGACGTCCTTGAATGAGTGTCTTTTTGCACTCCTTCTCCATACGAACTTTAACTATTCCAAATATCATAACCCTCCGTCCACGCAATTTTGCGTAAAAAGTAGTAATTCTTTTTTTTTTGTAGTAAGTAATGGTAAAGGTACAAAGGTTTTACTTCACTTATTAATATTATGATTTACCACAACTATTCCCAATTAGTTTTTGTAGATTAACCTATTTTAATAGAACATTCAGATTTCCTTAATTAATCCTATGATTATTAAGTAAGTACCTATTCCATTTCACATGGGACCATCTAAGATACATACCTTTTTAAATAAAAAAACGTGTACCGTTGGGGACACATGTCGGAACCGACGTTCAATAACAAATAAGATTAAATTAAATTGCCAAGCGTTCGGTATTGAGTGCCTGTTCACACTGGCGATTTGTCCGGCAATTTTTCAGCGATTTGACATCGACATCGCCGCGATTTTTGATCGCCACATGCTCGCGGTGAGCACGCCACGATCACGCCGCGCCGTTGCCACCGTCACAGGCTTTCTTCATTCACAAAATGGACTCCGACGAGGAGATACTTCTTACATAAAATGCGGTCACCGTAGCCTAGTTGGCAGTGCTTCCACCTACGAAGCTAGTGGTCCTGGGTTCGAGTCCCGGTAAGTGCAAATATAAGATTAAATTAAATAAATATAAAATTTTTGTGTGATAAGCACGAACATTTGTTTTTGAGTCATGGATGTTTTTTATGTATTTAAGTATTTATCTATCTATATAAGTACATATGGGACAGGCTCAAATTTTTTGCGCATATTGTAAAAATTTGGTGTCGGTATAGTTTAACTAAATAAAAAAAAACGAAAAGTATAAAAAATTATATTATTTCTCAAACTTAGAGAAACTTTGTTATTTTTCCTACATATATTATTTTTTCCATCCGGGTAATCCTATTATATAATTTAGTACATAAAAAATAAAAAAGGTTCTTTTTTTCTCCCATACAATTTTTTTGTGTCTGCATACGCCCACTCCTTACAAATCATTTCACAATTTTTGTTTTAATCTCTGCAACCTTTTATTTCCGTATATATCTTATTCTATGGAATACAACTGACGAAATTAAACGGTAACAGCTATAATACAACAAAGCGTATTAATAATATTATCAATGTTAGATGTGTCTGAACTTTTTTTCCGTTGTAACACGACAGGTTGTGCGACGCGATATTTTTGGACTGGTTAAATTTTATGCCATGACGAATTCATTTATTTAAAGTGGCAACACTGGCTCACAATATTTGATACATTTCTGAACGATTCCGCCATTTGGTGTCGTATCATTTGGGAGAAAGTGGTGAAGCACGCGGATGGTCATTAAAAAATTGTAAGTTAAATTCTTTTGTATTGACGTTAAGTGAATAGATATCTTGAATTTCCGCTTTAAATCCTGTAAATCAACTATTGTTCTACTGAAATATAACACTGCACAAGAGGTACGTCTAGTATTTTTGGTGTTATGATTTTTTTTAGGTTCGATCGTGTCGAAATTTTGTTCCCTTGTGCGACGTTGTGATACGAATTGTGCTACGTGTCACAACAGAATTTATAAAGGTAAGTGTAGATCATTGTTTTTAATTTTTTTTTAACCTATCCTAACTTTAATATTAATAAAAAGCTTTTATTTACTTTCGCTAGTCCCGGTTTCTGTAATGAAATTTTGCAAGTTAAATTCGAGCCAATTGAGTTGGCATTTTGTTGTTGATTACTTGAATAAACTTTTACATAGTAAGTATTGGTTACCTATTGTTTTTTATTTATTACTTTCAAGATGTCTATGTTTGAGGCGGAATGGTGTCGAAGGTACCGAGAAAAATTATAACAGAGTAATGCGGCAAAATATGAAGATTTGAAAAAAAGAATAATGAAAGAACACAAGCCATAAAAAGGAAAATTGCTGAATTAAATGAAGATGAAAAAAATGAGGTCAGAAAGCAGTGGCGGGAATCAAAGCGTAATAAAACATGAAGCTCCATCCCAATCCGCAAATGATAAAGAGACAAAATGTCGTAATTTCTATATCTAGGTTTTCTTTTTAAATGATACTCATAGTCATATGCCATTAGGTATAATAAATTTTATTATCATTAAATAAAAATACCTTCTTAAGAAAAATATTTTTATTTTATTTTAAAACTATGTTTTTTAATAAAAATATATATTTTTGAAATATTTTAAAAAATTGCACTCTGTGGTAGTTATGTGTAGGTACTAAGGTTTACAAATTCCGTTGTAACACATTAGTTCAGTTGTAACACGTTCCGTTGTGATCTCCTTTGTGCGATAGCGCAAAAATTTTGAGCCTTACCCATATGTATATCGTCGCCTGGTACCCATAGTACAAGCTTTACTTAGTTTGGGGCTAGGATGATCTGTGTGACAATGACCCTATATATTATTGTTATAAATAAAATACGATAACTCAAGCATTATAAATTTTGCTGCTAAAAAATAATCGCGATCGATCTCGCCTCGCCGTGAAATCGCTGAAAAGTCGCCGGACAAATTTCTAGTGTGAACAGGCCCTGAGGGTATACAACCGGGCCTCACACAATGCTCGTCAGCTCGAATCTCGATACTCGCACGCGAACGCACATACTCATATAGAATAGAACGAGATTTTAACTACCGCATCTCACGTTAAGGAACTTTGTTCCAAATATAGTCATAGAAATGAAAACAAAAGAAAAAAGTTGGACAATGGATTTGCATGACTTTTGATGAGTTTAGGTTTTTTTGTTTATTATATCCTGGGACATTTTTCACACACGGCTACAGTAACAAAATTTCTATACTTACGGTAAGTTTCCTACACTACATAACAGTGTGAAAGAGGTAAAGGTCAGTTATAATAATAATAATATTCACAGTCATTATTTACACATGGCCACCTGATCCCAAATTATGCAGAGCTTGTACTATGAAATCCAGATACATATCTCATATATTACACTATAGATAGATAGATAGATAACTCTTTATTGCACACCAAAGACATAACTTAGAGTAAAAAAGATTACATTAAAATGGAAATAGTACAAGTGGCGGCCTTATCGCTAAAAGCTATCTCTTCTGGACCAGAACTGTTAGTGAATAGAAAGACGGGGGTAGTAGGTGGTGTACAGAACAAAAGATGGCCGAATATACCGAAGGTACATTCAATGGCAGAAAATTCAATTGAATATTACATAGTTACCAAAATAATATTAATAAATAGGTATATATATATATATATATATATATATATATATATATATATATATATATATATATGAATAAATACAAATAACTATAATACTTTTCTTTTGTAAATACATAGTTATATAGATAATTACACCCAGACTCACGACAAACAGATGTTCATGCACACAAATATCTGTCCTGGGTGGGAATCGAACCCACGACCTGCGGCGCGAAAAGCAAGTATCTACCAACGAATCGAATATTACGCTACAATTTGCATCTTTTGCATCTTCAGTTGTATCAATTTCGTTTTGATGCGAAATACTGAAGAAAATACGCGAGAGAGAGATAAGAAATAACCTAGAACCTCAATACTCAATTCTTTATTGCATTCCACAATGTATGTCTAGGTGGTAGCTACAAGTGAAAAGTTCATCATGGATTGTCGGGCACAGCAAAGTAGGAGAGAGGAGGATTTATTTCAGTGTAAATTTATATTAAACTTAGTAACTTTAATATATAATATACATAGTATAATTATAATGCATTGATCAGTTATTAAGTTAATATATTAAATTATTATGTATTGATCGGTTATTTTATTAAGTACTTATATAATTTATATATTTCATTTATTGTGTGTGTTTATCATATACTTCATTAGATTATGTGCAATATCCATATTTAACAGTCTTCAAAAACGAGGAGACTGTCAATTCGAATGGTTTTTAGTTATTTATTTTTTAATTATGTTACGAGTGTTTCCGTTCTTTGCGAACCAGTTTTGTTTTCTTTTTATCTTCGATGCGACTGAAAGTGTGGTGTAGTGGCTAAGACAGTCGCTCGCCGCTTCCTGTCGCGAGTTCGAGTCCAGCGCCGGACAACTATTTGTATGACCCGTAAATAATTGTTCTGAGTCTATATGCAATTTGTGTCCGTCTATTATATGTTTGTAAAGTACCCCGCAACACAGGGATTAGATTGCTTAATGCGGGTGATGTCTATTAACACGCTCGACGCCAGTGTATCATTTTTGATACACGCTGTCCAATTATGTGTGTATCATTTTTGATACACAAGCAACTTTTTGGTTTAACTGTTTTTAACAGGCCACGTGTATCAAAAATAATAATAATTATAATATCTAGGGACAATGTCACACAGATAAGCAAAGGTTGTACTATGGGTACCACGCGACGATATACATACTTATATAGATAGATAAATACTTATATACATAGAAACATCCATGACTCAGAAACAAATATTCGTGCTTATCACACATATATTTGCACTTACCGGGTTTCGAACACCAGCTTCGTAGGCAGGAGCTACGGTGACCGTCAAAAATGATACTTAAACATCGAAAAAGAGGGGAAGGATCACACGGGGAGGGCAATAAGGTTCGGTTAAAATTTAAAGGAATTGGCTAAAATGGCTTAGCGCTGAGCGTGTTAAAAAAATTGTGGTTTAGAAAAGATCTTATATAATGATGATGTCCTCCCGACCGAATTTCGGTCACGGCGGCCAGTCTTAATGGATACTAGCCAATTTTGCAAGACATATTATAGTGCACAAGTGTGTGCTCAAACACAGGGGCAGTTTTTTATGCCATCACTCTCATGATCCGATGGGACGCCTAGCGACACGACACGAGGGTGTAATACCGCCAACTTCCAGATTTCGGGCTGATACTGAGAAATTACTTTTTACGGAAAAATATAAATAAAGAAAAGTTAGTCGATACATATGTATTTGACACACATACTCTTATAACTCCACACTTTTTGTATCAGGGGTTAAAACCAAACAAACCCAATGTAAATTGGGCACACGTTTAAAACTCTAAACAAGTAGATATTGTATTAACATATAGAATTTCATACACAACATCACGGTCCGGCGGGTTTGGTATCTCTACGTAATATTATTAGCATAGTTTGATAGTTTTGCGAACAATATGGTTTTTACCTGCAATGTTTTAATCTATACATATAATAAAATCGTAGGAAAGTCAAAACTGTACCTACATTGAATAGTTTTTTTAAAAGATACTTGGGGCGTGATCTACAATCGATCTCGAAGCCAAAAATATAGTTTTTAGAATTTTTGTCTGTGTGTCTGTTTGTATGTCCGGGCTAAACTGAAAAAGTACTGCACGGATTTACTTCAAATTTTGCATGAATATTACTAAGACGTCGGGTCAACATATAGGCTACATATATCACGCTATCACCTACGGGGGCGGAGCTATATAATTTATAAATTTTAACGCGGGTAAAACCGCGGGGCACAGCTAGTATGACAATAATTTCTGTAGTTTTAGTTATTTGGGAATAAAAAAATACCTATATTAAAAATGATATAAATCGATTCAGTAAACGATTCTGAACAAACTATTTTCAGTACGTGCGTTAATTAAGTTACATGTTTTAACTTAGTCTATATGCCATAGTACAGGCTCTGCCTAGCTTGGGGTCAGATGTCAGTGTGTTAGTTGTCCCAAGATATTTCATCACCATCAGCAAGAGTACGTCCACTGCTGGACAGAAGCCTCCCCACAGAATGGGGGGGATATGCCTTAATTGCCACACTTGGCAGACGGGCGATCGCAGTTTGATGGTCATAGTTCACAGAAAAGCGCTTCTCTGGTAGGTATCCCCTCCTTTCTACGTCCTCCCCTGGTTGAGATGGGATGATGATATTCTATGCCGTCACCACACAGCAAGATATTTATTTATTTATTATTGCACATTTTCAGTGAAAATAGAAGTACATAAATTAGGAAGAGTGGCGCAGTCATTAAGATACAAGTCTCTACCTAGTTTGAGTCCCGCATAGGACAACTATTTGTGTGACCCATAAATTATTGTTCTACGACGGGGAGTTCTTTGTGTCCATGAATTGCATATCTTTAGAGTTTACTTGCGATACAGAAATTGAATTTCCCAATGCGGGCGTTGCTTATACAAAACAGAAAACGGAAAAAAGAAACATAGTAACTTCATTGCGACTTAATATGCCCGTTACTACGCCAATACTCTTACGTTACAGCTCTAAGAACTCTTTTTGGAACACGAAATCATTCCAAAATAAACAGTCATATTGAATTTTATCACCTATTCCGAAGTTCCAGCTAATGAACATCCCATAAGTTCAAAGTGTACCACATAAAACGGAAGCGAAACCAAAATTACAGCATAAAAATAATAGCCAGTCAACAATGAAATGGGTTTACTTTTATTAGTACCCCGCAACTAGTAGAAATAAATGGTGCGAGATTCCAATGAATAAATTACAGATTTCATTCAAACTATGTAAATTTATCGAGGACCGATGACAATACATACACTAATTTGATAAGATTATTCCATTCTACAATTTTCACGATAAGATTTTTGTTAATTTGTATAAATTTTATCTATAGTCGATAATTCAGAAATTGATGATAATATAAATTTCCAATCATTATCTTTAACCGACTTATCTGATATTAACACATTTTCCAATACCAAAGAGAATTTTAATTCAACAAAACAAATAATAGTTTAAAATACAAAAAAAAAAACACTTTTTTTTATAAATAAACTAAACTAAAAAATAAAACCGTAGGTGCATGGTATATATAATAATAGTTATAAATATTCATAGACAGATATGAGAAGAAGGGTTATATTTCGATATTAATACCATAAAAAGACGCCACGCTTTTTTAAAATAAAATATGTTTTTTTATTTACACCATTATTAATTTATATTTATTAAAATAATTTACACTATTCTAATTAAAATTTATTTTCTAGTATTTAGATTGGTTTTCTATATAATGCGTGTTTTCAGGTTTTTGAAACTATTATTTATATTCCATATGATTCCGGAACGAAAATAGTGTAATAAAATCAAATTGGACGGAAAACCGTCTATCGAGTAAGCCTGTTAATTAAACTACACTAGCCCTCGAGGCGAGCTCGGTACGTCAATTTTGATTTTTCTGAATAATTGGCGATGGTTGTATCTGAGCGGTTATTCTATAAAAAACGTTCCAGTTCATAGCTATGTTTGGATTTACTTTGCGAATTTTTCCGCCCGAAGAAGTAGCCTTTCTAAAGTGGCAGTGTTCAAACGTTACAAAACATGTGCGGTAACTAGAATTCTTACCGGACACTGCAAGCTGAATAAGCACATGTCCAACCTAAAGTTGGCCGACAGCACAACCTGCAGATTCTGCCAAGAATCAGAGGAAACTCCTTTGCATATTCTGTGCTCGTGCGGGCCACTAATGCGTTGTAGAAGTATCCACTTAGGACAGCATATTATGCAACCTGAAGAGATACAAACACTCACTGCACAATCAATCTGGGTGTTTTTGGAAGCTGTAGGATTGAGCAGTGAACTTTGACAAAAGTCAAAGGAGCTCTGCTAAAATAGATCAGTAATGGTCGAGGTAGCAAGATGCCACCAAAGCATCAAGCCCCAAACAAACAATAATAATAAAGTGGCAGTGGGCGGGGAACATCGCTCATAGAACTACTGGCCGCCGGTAAAGAAAGGTGCTTGAACGGAGACTACGAACTGAAAGACGCAGTGTAGACCGACGATCTTGCAACGGTCGCGGGAAGCCGCTAGATCGAACGTTGCATTGTGGAGATATTTGTGAAAGATGTGTCCGTGGACGTCTATTGGCTCGTCTTGGTATGTTCATGCCCACAAATATCTGTCCTGGGTGGGAATCGAACCCACGACTTGCGGCGTGAAAAGCAAGCACTTACCAACCACGCTACAATTTACTATTAAGAAAAACCAAACCTTCGGAATGGCCGTAAGCTGAACTCTTATGGGACAAATATATCTAATGTAGTTAAGGTGTAATAAATACCTTAATCCTTAGGGAAATACTAAAGGATTAGTAGTACGCATGCTCTGCGTTATAGAGCTGCATGTACCTCCACTGTGTCCCAATCGTTGTACCCCACGGTGCCATTACAGCACTTTATGAAGATTACGAATATTTCTCACAAAATAACCGCGAACGTACAGACTGTATTGTTTTGCACGGAGTTTCAACCGAGTAACACGTTATTGTTGCCGCTTGAATTTTTAATACAGGAACGCTAAGTAAAGCCCGTAAATCTCGTAAAAAGCCAGTAAAAGTATTAGTGTTAAGCGGTTTTTTTTAATTAAAGATCCTATTCTTCTTCTTATCGTGTCGGTGGTAAGAATAAGATTTTATCTTACCAAAATTGAGCAACGCTGATTGCTTTGGCTGAAGCGTCATACAAGCCCTGAAGGGAACAAGAGACTGGACAAGAAGGACAATCAGATAAATGAGCCATACTTTGGGGTGACACGCCGCACTCGCAGATGTTTTGTGATGTGGGAATGAAACCCCATTTGCACATGTTTTCCTTGGACGATCCTATTAAAATTGGATATTTTTAGTTTGGCTTCTCTGACTTAAATATGGCATTTTGATGGGCTGCTCTGATTCTTTATATAAATATTTTGGGACAACGAACCAAAAGCCTTTACTATGGCAACCAAACAGCTGATAAACATACTTATATATTTCTACATACATTCATATTAGTGGTTCTCGAGTAGTGACCACGGACCGGAAGTCACAGCGTGAGCAGGCGACCTACAAGATGATCTTGTGAGGGTCGCTGGGAGTCGCTGGATGCGGATAGCGCGAGACCGACAAGTGTGGAGATCTTTGGCGGAGGCCTTTGTCCAGCAGTGGACGTCTTTCGGCTGATATGATGATGATGATGATTCATATTATAGATTAATAACACCCAGCCACAGAACAAATAATTGTGCTCATCATACAAAGATGTATCCTACGAGCAAATTGAACCAACGACTTTCAGCTTCGCAGTGACTTGACCAACAGGCCTATCAGGCTTTCTTACTGGATGGCTTGAACCAGCTAGATCCCAAGGCAACCACCGCCCATACAATGAAGAAAGAAAGAAGATCAATTACCATCAATGGAGCTAACTAGAATACCAGCGCTCCATAAATTCTTGCAATAGCTTATGCTGATATTGGCTCTCAAATTATCGTGCAAATTAATTAATGTTAATGAAGTTCGCAGCTACTTTTTTAAATTCACACTGGCCGTTTATACACTCTCATGACTGGAGCATTTTTTTTCATTATGTTAGATTTTTTACAGCCAACTGTCTAACCAAATAAACACTACTTTCCGAGTATGAGAAATGAAAAAATAGTTTTCACTTCTATCGGCAGTCCCCAAAGACATGTTTTTGAAGTTATACTTCTTTTGGCGCGATGGAGAATAATGATGAGAGTGAATTTTTACGATGCGCGCGCACACCGACACCAAAAAATTTAACAGCATGAAGGTGGTATGAAAATTGATAACTATGTTCAAGTTGTATATTAAGAAGTATAACTTCTAACGCGTGTACATAAGTACACACAAGTTTTTTTTATCTTCTTATTTTTTTCAATAGGGTGCAGTCATTATTTGAATTCCTGTACACACGGCTACGTATCAAGCTATACATATCCATTATAAGCTGACCTCTCATTGTATGGAAATCCTATACATCGCGAGATCAGCTTATACTGGAAAATTATAGCTTGATATGTAGCCGTGTATACATACATAATACTGAGTAAGTTGTTCATTAAACGCTTTTATTATTGATATATTCCTGCACCCAGCTTATAAAACAAAGAGAGTAGGTGCAGCACATACAATACACCTGTCACTACCAGAATACCGCCCGAATTTGGTGTTAACTAGCCGATAGCATTTATTATAGGATATAAAATATTCATGCAAAGAGTCTACAAATATTATAATAATAATATCTAGGGACAATGTCACACAGATCATCCTAGCCCCAAACTAAGCAAAGCTTGTACTATGGGTACCAGGCGACGATATACATACTTATATAGATAGATAAATACTTAAATACATAGAAAACATCCATGACTCAGAAACAAATATTCGTGCTCATCACACAAATATTTGCACTTACCGGGAATCGAACCCTGGACCACCAGCTTCGTAGGCAGGAGCACTACCAACTAGGCTACGGTGACAGTCATAATAATATACCAGGAAAGTATATTTTTTTCTCATTTTACTGCTGTGATTAATATAAATAAATATCTTATAACAACTAACACACTGCCATCTGATCCCAAAATAACCAGAGCCTGACTATGACAACCTCTCCACAGACACAGACAATACACCGACTGCGACGGAGTAAAGGAAGCGCAGGGTTGCCCAAGACCTGCGTTCCTCTTTAGGCCTCACTAGCTGAGCCCACAGGAAAGGCAAGCCAATACGTGTGGAGCTAGCTCAGCTGTAGAAATCTGCCGCATATTTCGGGTTGGACCCTACTCGCGTCTAACGGAGACCCCGTTCCGGGTTTGTGATCAGAGTTTTCCATCTCCTAGATGAGTTGCAGGCCAGTGCTTAGAGGCTCATCTCCCCTGCTATCGTAGGCCTCTGGTGGATCCTTCGATTCTAGAGCCTCCGATAGAGGCAGTTTAATGTCATACCCGGGACCATATGACAACCAGATAACTGATACTTATATATTTCTAAATACATAGATAAGTCATAATATTTGTGTAGTGTGGATGACGGCATAGATTATCGTTATCCCATCTCATCCTGTGGGGGGCGTAGAAGTCGAACCAAATGATGGACACAACTCCATAGTGGAAAACTCTTGGGGAAGCCTTTGTCCAGCTGTGGGCGTCATTCGGCTGATGATGATGACGACACATGATCACCCAGACACAGAACAAATAATCATGCACATCACACAAAGATGTGTCCTCAGTGGGGTTCGAACCCACAACCTCAAGCTCTAGCTTAGCAATTAGGGTCACTTACCACTAGACACACAGGTCAGTCAAACTGTGAGTAATACTTTCATTATTGATATGAAGAATTACAAACACATTTACAGAACAAACAATCGTGTTAATCACACAAAGATTTGTCTTGAGTGGGGATCGAAACCACGACCTCTGGCTAAGCAGCCAGGTTCACTACCACCACTAGACTTAAAGGCCAGTAGGTGGTATTGTAAGAGCCTACGTAGGTAAGAAGTAAATAATACAGTAGTAAAATTATACTAAGTCAACATAATAATTGGACAAAAACAATTATATCAACACTCCAAGTGTGTCGATGAGGCTTAAAAAAATCAACTGGGAAGCTTTGAACAAAATTATAAAACAGTTAGATGAAAAAAAAAGTCCCGGATACGACAAAATAGTGGCAAAACATATAAAAAGTATCTCAGTCCAAATAACACCAGTACTAGCCCATTTGATTAACTTATGCATTACTAGTTCGACATATCCAGATAGGCTTAAGGTAGGACTGATCAGACCGATACATAAAAAAGGCAACTACAATGAAACAAATAATTACAGACCAATTACAATACTGTCCTGCATTGATAAAATAATTGAAAAGTATCTCGGAAATATAATTAATGTTTTTTTAGTAAATAACAACATTATCCACAAGAAACAATTCGGTTTCCAAAGAAATAAAAGTACATCACAGTTGTTAACCTTCTTTACAGACGAAATAAATAAATACCTAGATAAAAATAATCATGTTCTAGTCGTAATGGTTGACTTTTGTAAAGCATTTGACACACTAAATCTTTTGACACTATATAAAAAATTAGAGCAAAATGGTATACAAGGCCCGATGTTAAAACTATTAAAAAGCTATCACACAAATAGATACAACGCTGTGGCTATAGCAAATGAACAAAGTGACATGATTCTAACACAACAAGGCACGGCGCAAGGATCGATTCTGTCAGCGACGGAGTTCCTATTATATGTTAATGATATGTGCAACATATTCCGACATACCTCAGTATATCAGTTCGCCGACGATACCTGTATCATAGCAGCAGACAAGGACATCCACAGAGCTCAAAACATGATGCAGGTGGATTTTAACCTTTTGTGCAATTGGGCTCATGATCTCGGTCTAGCTATAAACTATAGCAAAACTAAACTAATGTATATACACTCACCACATAAAAAATCAAATCACATACCCAAGGTCGTGGCACATGAGCACAAGTGCATGCACCATAACAACAACAACACCTCATGTACATGCGCCCACCTTGACATGGTGACAGAACATACTTACCTCGGATTAAAAATAGATAACAAATTTAATTGGGGCCCGCATATCGATCAAGTATGTTGCAAACTTAGATCGATTTTGGCCAAATTGTACATTCTCAAAAATAAAATGCCATACAAGACACTAAGACTACTGTATATGTCACTAGCGGATTCTGTGATTAGTTATGGACTGTCAAGTTACGGACGAACATACAGATCTTACCTTAGTTCAATATATAAATTGCAACTAAGACTACTTAAAACCATTGTTCCATTAAAAATAAAATATAAATACAAAGATAATTACCATAAATTATTTCAACACTGTAAAGTTCTGAGTGTATTCGATAAAGTAGACTTAGCTGTTATAACACAATATAGTAATCTCATACCTAAAGTAAACAAGACAAAAAGACCAGAGAATATGCGTAATCTTTCATATCTCCCAATGTTTGATACACCAAATTGTAATAACGAGTATGGTAGGAGGGTGTGGAAGTGTTTACTACCCGAAATATTAAACAAGTTACCAAAACCACTTGTTTCTAAGATTTTAGACAAAAAAAAATGTTATATAACAAAAATACTTAAACGGCACTTCGAAAACGAATAACTTACCTAATTATCCCTTTGTACAATTGTTCCTTATCTCGCGACTCCTTAACTATAGAAAAATCTTAGTTAAATCAAGATTAAACATAGTTAAGTAAAAAAATATTGTATGCATGAATTATGAAATAAACAGATTTTTATTATTATTATCAAAATACAGGGTGGCCGAGTTGACGTGAAACGCAAAATTTAGATATTTTATGAAGAGCAGTTTCCGAATCACCAACCATCTGTGATCCGTTCTGGCCCGGCCACGATTCCAAATAAGGCCATGGTTATGGCAGCAGACTGCAAAGATCATTATTTCATGACTTAATTTTCAGTCTACTGCCATAACCATGACCGTTTGGCACCGTGACCGGGCCAGAACGGATCACACACCAACCATAATCTCCCCATTTTTTTATTAAATATCGAAAATTTGTGAGTCCTGTCCTCAAACCCTAATTTTGAACTTTACGTAAATTCTAAGTCAGTTCTGCAATTATTAGATAAACCATACTTTTTAGGGTGTTAGGTTAAACTATGCTAATTAGTTATCACAAAAAAACTGAACCAGAAATGTTCAACAGAACGAGACAAAAATCGAAAACTGATGTTAGGTGAAATTAACGAAAACAATCATTAAATAAATCGAAAACTACGCAAACTCGTAGAACATACATGAGGGTGGTTTGGATACTCCTCATCATAAAGTAGTTATATAAATTTTGCGTTTGAACGTCAACTCCTCGGCCAGCATGTATATGTAATTTAAAGATACTATCTATACAGAACCAATTTTCACGTTTGTACATGCCTATTATTGAATCAATAAAAACGCCTAGAGGCTTATCAGAGTTTCGTTCGGCATAATAAATCTGTACTGGAATGACCGATGAGTTTATTATGTCGATCGCTTTGTATTTTCGAGTAATATTGAGAAATTGCTGTCACCCGTGACCATGTCGACGTAATTACGTAATATGTGTTTTCGCCGTTTTCTTATACATTATAGGGGTATAGAAAAGGAAATATACTACCCTTAATTATAAGTACCTATATAACAAAATTATTCAATGTTTGACAATAAAAAATTATACTACCATATAATCAAAACTTACATATTAATAATCTTAAATACCCATAAATAAATTTTACTAAATTCTAATTGTCGGCGGTGGCGTATTCAACCACAGATAATGAGGTCCTGGGTTCGAACCCCGGGTCGGATCTAAAAGTGATTTTAGGAATTTTCCGTAAAAAGAAATCAGTATCATCCCGAAGTCTGGGAGTTGGCGGTATTATACTCCCATGCCTAGGAGAGCACGTAAAGCCGTCGGTCCTGACCTATTTCCGGTCATGTCGCTTGTCGCCCCATCGGATCATGAGTGTGATGGAAAAGAAAGTAGAACTGTGTTTGCGCACACACTTGTGGACTATAATATGTCCTGCGCATTGGCTAGTCTTCATTGACAATTTTTGTTTTTTAATAATGTCCTGTGACATTATTTACTCTGGAAACCAGATAACTGATATACAACATAAACCTATTACTATTAATTTGTAAATACATACTTATATAGATAATTACACCCAGACTCAGGACAAACAGACATGTTCATACACACAAATATTTTTCCTGAGTGGGATTTGAACCCACCACCTCGATAAGACGCCGATCACGATCACGATCACCAGCGAATTAGGCGTTAACCCCCTGATTGTAAACAAATTGTTTATAAAATGAGAAAAAAAATAGGTACATCTTATTTATGTTTATGCCACCTCTTCCTATAAGTATGGGGTTAAAATATAGTCGTAAACAATAGCCTGAAGATATAACGTTCGAATTTCAAGTCGCGTATTATACTCATATTGGACCTTTTATTTGGAATCTATCATCGCCTGGGGAAAAATGTAAAAACGTCGGGTTATATCGGCTCTCGAGCCTCTAAAAGCCGTCCGTCAGTGACCTATTGAACTGTGTGAATAGAATAAAAGAACCGAAAACTGGGGAAGATACCTTGTGTTACAGATGCATATTGGTCTCTATACTTTGGCTACAGCACGTCCGAAGGTTTATGCATGATTTAGAGGTAGTTGGCACGTCTATCAATTTGGCTTTTCGGCTGAAAATTATATGCTTTTGCCTCTCTGTTGCCTGAAAGCGTATTTTACCTTGCTCTTGTTTGTGGTGTTTTAAATTTTCGCTTGCTTTGCCAACTTTATTGGACAAGTAATATTTAGTGAAGGGTGGGTGCGGGTGGTTGTTCAAAATTTTCATTTATTTATTTCCTCTTACATCTATTATTACACGTTCATGCCCAATGCGATAGTGATTATATAACTATAAAACAATTCATACCCTTAATTTAACTTAAAACTATTTATGAATAATGCACTTCTAGTAAACTCACTCAGAGAACACGCAAATTGGTTATAGGCTGCCCATTTTTCATTTGCTCTCCATAAAAAATGGGTTGAGCAAACCAATCTATATCGAATTGATTGGTTAACTTTTGTACCAGACAAAAATATCACTTTGATAATTAAATACTCGTAAAAAAAATCTTTTTTTATTTTGGATGGTAAACATGATCTATAAATATAATAAAATCGTAGGAAAGTCAAAACTGTACATTGAATATTTTTTTTAAAAGGATTCAAGGGCGTGATTTACAGTCGATATCTAAGCCAAAAATATAGTTTTTAGGATTTTTATCTGTTTGTCTGTATGTATGTTCGGGCTAAACTCAAAAAGTACTGCATGGATTTACTTCAAATTTTGCATGAATATTACTAAGAGGTTAGGTCAACATATAAGCTACATATTATCACGGTATCACATACGAGAGAGGAGCTGCGATAATTTATAAAATTTATTGTGGGTAAAAGCTAGTGAAATAATAAGTCTGCAAATTTTTATAATAGATAATTCTTAATACATACTACACTCTGTTTATAGAATTTTATATTAACTACTACTAGATATATAAGCTACTGAATGTCGTCAAATTCCCCAGCACCTTTGGGAGGACGGCAATGCTGATTCTTTGACCGATGGAAAGGGAAACATCGATCAAGCGTTTTGCGATTTTGCCCCCAAACGGTTTAAATAAAGATAAAGCCCGCACTAGGGACTTAAATCTCTGTGTAGCAGGGTACTTTACAAACATATAATTGACAGACACAAAGTACCTACATACAGACTTAGAACAACTATTTATTTGTCACATAAATAGTTGTCCTATGCGGAAATCGAAACTGCGACACAAAGTAGCGCGACGACTCTCTTAACCGCTGCGCTACACGTGCAGTCATAATATGTTTCAGCGAGATCGGCGTATTTGCGCCGTTTGAGGGCTTCAGCTGATGAAGCAGCGACGCTGTAGAACCCATTGTGTAGGGAACATTAGAAGGTGCAAAGAGACCCGTCGATCCCTTTGAACCTCCTAAATTAATATATCATGATATATATTTCTTTCTCAGAAATGTTGAGAGCTGGAGGCAAAAAAAGTTACCGATATATCCCGGAGAATTCCAGCGTCGTTCCAGAATTCCAGCTCTACTAGCCTACGGCCCCTGGGGCAGAAAGGTCTCCAGTGGCGACCATGAACCGTAAGACGCAGTCTGGGCAGGCCCCCTACAAGGTGGACCGACTGTCTGGTGAGGGTCGCTGGAAGTAGTTTTTAATTGTTTTTTTTTTCTTGGATGTGGGTAGCGCAAGTCCGGCATTTTTGGAGGTCTTTTGGAGAGGCCTTTGTTCAGCAGGCAGCAGTGCTTTTTTAATACAATATAACATATAATAGACGGACACAAATTACATTCAGACTTAGAACAACAATTTATGGGTCACACAAATAGTTGTCCGGCGCCGGACTCGAACCCGCGACACGAAGCGGCGAGGCGACTGTCTTACCCGCTGCGCCACACGTGCATCTTTCGGCTGATATGATGATAATATATTTATTTTCATAAAATTTAGGTTTATGCATCAAAATAATTTCCATTCAAACAACCAATAAATACAAAGAAAAATCTAGAAATTTCCGTATTATAAGTTTACCTATCTACGCTTACGTGGTTTGAGTGTGTATCACCGTTACGGTTGCTCATTATGGCCGGCTGAATTGAGTACCGTGAAGATTTACTGATTACACGTAACTCTAAAATCATTCGAGAAGGAAAATCATCTACGTATATGTACATATACATAGCTGATTTAAAAGTTAATAAGTGCAGTTAGCCATAAAGTCAAACTAGGTGTTTTTTCTTTATCTTTTTTTTTATATCAGAAGGCGACTAACGAGCAAGTCACCTGATGGTCAGTGATCACTGCCGCCAATGGACACTCGCTACACCAGAGGTGTTGCGGGTGCGTTGTCGGCCTTTAAAAGTCAGCAAACAAGTGTTACTGACCCTTCCCTCCACCCCCAATGAGCTCTGGCGACCTTACTCACACTCAGAAACACAACATTAAAATTATTAAGAAATGTCTTCTGTAAGGTGAATCGTTTAATTTTGTAATTAATAGCTAGGAATTGGGGGAGCACTGAGAGAGAGAGAGTAGGTGAGTGTTGATGAATCACAAGTTTCAGATTCTGTCGAGTGTTCCTTCCTCTACCACGCGATGGACTCGGTTTCCGCGCGGTGAATCCATGGAATGCTAAGAATTAGGTCTGGAAAATTACAAAATGTCCACAATTATATATAAGTCCGCAGTGAGGGCCTCGAGGACAGTTCCATTATTCGGTCCGAGAATGCTAGTGGGTGACCAGAGAGTAGTCTTTAGGAATAGGCCGACTTCTTGAAGGTAGTCTTGTCATACCTTCGCAGATAATGATTCCACTGAGTGTGTTACTCAAAGGACTACTACATGGGGGGATTCAAGATTTCAACGTGCGATACCTCAGATGTTCCCGGCGTTCATTACTGACTTAATGGTACAAAAAGATCCCGGAGTCAGTAAACTGTACACGCCATTGATCACGATTACCATGAAACTTTGTTACACAAAGGAGATTATGATCCTTCTCAATCTTCACATTTCATATTACGTATCATTTCCGCAAGGAAATACCTGCTGGGAAAACAATTTTCCGGAGTGATGCGGAGACTATATGTTACTCCGAACTAAAATCTGTCTCTGGTCCAAATAGACGGCGATTAAGGATTCGAGGCGTGACAATGTAACAAACAAAACAACAAAGGGCATTGACTGTATATAATTAATTTTCTCCTAGTAAAATTTCTGCAATTGCTGTGTGTGACGGCATAGAATACCATGACCCCATAACATCCTGTGGGGGCGTAGAAATCAACCAAGGGAATACCTATCACAGAACGGGCAGCAGCGTTTTTCTGTGAACTATGACCATCAAACTGCGATCGCGAACCTGTCCGCCAAGCGCAGGATTATGGCATATCCCCCCATTCTTTGGGTAGGCTTTTGTCCAGAAGTGGGCGTACTTTGGCTGACATGATGATGAAAAATAGTTCTAAAACTACTAGGGACCTTGACACGTAACCTCACGTGTTTGGATAGGACGTAGTACGCAAGTGCTCTAAGTCTGTACAAATACTACTGATAAACAATCGCCGGGGTTAAACGCCTATACGTGCGGTCAATCCAAAGATAAAAGACCGGCAGTCTTTTTAGTTAAATTTTGTGCATTTTGCCGAATAAATGAAGCTGTAGACTTGAATAACTTAGAAAAAAGGGTAAGCAGAGTACCCACAGATCACATTAATTAATAAAGATATACAGTAAAAATCCCCTACATAGACTAAAAACAAACAGTAGCTTTTGATCAAATATATGGTTCCCCATAAAACCTATCTAAGAACCATTGAAATTTTTCGACATTCGTAAAATACCAAATTCAAACTGATTGCCACACAGATAGACTTAATTTTCAAACGTATAACCCCCCACTCTTTTCCCCCCTCCCCGTCTTTTTCATAGCGGGGTTAACCCTTTGTTTTTGTTTTGCTATATTTTTATCATTATTTTTTAACCTTATTCCGAAGTGATATGATTGAAATTTATGTGATCTCGTATAGTCCACAGCATGTTTAAGGATTAATATAAAAATCATAGACAAGAATAATCAGAGCCGTCGGTTCGTGTCGGTCGTAATCGAGTTTTATGATCTTCTACTAGTAGGTATTGCTTTGAACCTAGCTCCTATGTACAGACGCCAGCATATCAAGCTAGCCCAATCTGTCAAATTTCTTTTATATATTTTCAACTTTATCACATGAGAATAAGGTTCACTTTCTATTGGGGAAATTTGACAGCTTGATGTGCTAGCGTCTGTAGGTACCTATAGTCCACGTCACATCTATAGAAACATTTTATTGAAAAATGGTTCTTAAAGAAGAAAGATTAAAGTTCTCACAGTTACGACCTACGAAAACGGGTCTGAAAATACCAATTTTATCTGAGATGTCGCGTAATATGGATCGAGCTGAGGTTATGATTTGGTGCACTCAATTGGAACATTCGATCCTTCGCAGACGAACGATTTTAGTTGGTCTGACCACACTTGGGCAAATTAGGAAATTTGACATTGAATATATCGAATTTAGTTGTGTATTAACGTCCTCCTGTTCGAATTACAGCCACAGCGGCCAATATCCATTGATACTGGCCGCCGAATACTTGTTCTGTGTCCTTAATTATCTAGAATATGTATCTATATATTAAGAATATATAAGTTAGTTATAGTATATATTTTAAGTTGACAATCACAATTCACGGCAATATGACACTTTCTTCACTTGTGTACCATATTTACACATAAAAACTCGAAGTTACACCAGTTTTAGAAATGAAACAATGCGTCTCTTTCCGCCTGGCGCCAAAACTCCGTCTGTCAAACGTCACCGCTTGGTGTTGCCACATAAACTATTATTACAATAAATAATTGATATTATTATCTAGACATTTTATTAAAATAAAATATTAATCATGTCAGCCAAATTACGTGCACTGCTGGACAAAAGCCTCCCCAAAAAATGGGGGTATATACCATAATCGCCACGCTTGGCAGACACATAGTTTTCATGCTTGTCATAGTTCACAGAAAAACGTTATATAAATATAAAATAAAATATAACCCAAGACTAATATCTAATTAACATAATTAAAAGAGCTGCCTCAACACATTGACATTCAAATTACAAGGTTTGTGCCCTAAATTGCTCACATTATAGTAATTATCACGCTAGAGGGTGTTACGAAGCTTTAAATTAGGTAATTACAACAGTTGTAATTTGAATATTTTCAAGACGAAATCAGTTCGCGTGTTAGTCTTGCCTTATAATAATAATAGCGCACTTGTTCTATATTATCATAGGACTTAGAGCTAAGAATTCTGAGTATTGTGATCATCTAACTGCGATTGCCAACCCGCCTAATCGTATTGATTTTGGCAAATGCCCCATGATGGGACTTGGGGGAGGCTTGTCCAGCAGTGAACCTATTTCAGCTGCAATGATGATGATGATGCAACTAGTTATGGTCTTATACATTAGCCAATAACAAGTGAAACAACACTCACAAATACAAGTCATAACCTAAGCAATAAACGGCGCGGTTAAACACGATGTCAATCTACAGATGAGTCACCGTGTAATTTGTTTAATTCTTGAGCGTCCCCGTGCTTCCAAAGGCACGTGAAGCCGTCGGTCCCGGTTCTAGTCGCTTAATAACAGTCAATAAGCCATGTCAACGGCCTACTGGCAGGCTTAGACTGCTCTGGCTCTAGGTTAATTAATGCCAAGAAAAAATATTGACATATTTAGTTATGTTCAAAAAGTGCACGTGTGGCTGTATGGTTAAAATATTCGCCTTGCTTCTAAGAAGAGAGAAGTAGAAGTACCTATATTGCAAAAATTAGTAAAACGAAACGAAGGATACGAACAAGGAAATTAGCTTATTTTAATGCAATTGGCGGCCTTATCGCTAAAAGCGATCTCTTCCTGACAACCGAACTACATTGAATGGGACCATAATTTTGACCAAAATTTTACGCGCGCGATCGCGGTGCATATTGCATCCCGCTTGATAAAACTGACAATTAGCGGAATTAGCACTACATATTAATTTTGTATTATGAATGTTATGGATTTCCTCAAAGTAACGACTGATTTCATTACATATAATAATAATAATAATATCCTGGGACATTATTTACACACGGCCATCTGATTCCAAACTCAGCAGAACTTGTACTATGGAAACCAGATAACTGATATACTTACTACTAAATTTACTACTTTTCCTTTGTAAATACATACATAGATAAATTACACCCAGCGTCAGGACAAACAGACATGTTCATGCACACAAATATCTTTCCTGGGTGGGAATCAAACCCACGACCTCCAGTGTGAAAAGCAAGCATTTGCCAACCACGCCAACAGGTCCGTCAAATATCAGTTTGCAAAAATGAAATGAAATCAAAAATATTTTATTTCATAGAAACAACCAATTCCTATGTCCACAACGTCGTTTGGTAGGTATCTATAGTCCTGAATATAAGTACTATGTTCTAAAAGGATCAAAGGTCTTATGAGGTACCCAGTATTGTTCTAAAGTGCTTGCAAACCATCAAATCCCCCGTCTAACCCCGCGTACCCGCCGAACTTCCCGGCAGCATGCACCTCTGTTTGATGCATCAAACAAAGGTGCACACCGCTAAAAGAGGTAGGCCACCTACGGCACCCATCCTTTATCAGTTTAATTTCAATGCGCTTAAACATAAGAAAATACTAGTCTTAACGTGCGTAAACTTAAACGTTCTAGAGATTTTTATCGATATCTTGCATTTAATAACCTATATTACTGAGTTGTAGGTGCACTTCGTGGACAAGAATGTAAAACATAAATTAAATCCACGAAGAGCACCTGCCAAAAATATAGATAGGCATTTAGCGAACTAGGCTAGGTGCCATTCGCGCAGGTGCCATTCAGATGGGTGCCCTAGGTGGACTACCTCGCTAAATATCCCGACAAACACGCATTTACGTTTTTTTATTTAGAGAATTTATTAATAACGAAATATCAACATAGAACGAAAATTTGTTAGCATGCAGAGTCGTTCACTCTAGTTTACGTGTCGAATGTCACACATAGTTACAAAATATCGTACTGGCTACAATGTTATCTCACTGGAACCGCATATAATTACTGCGCCATAATAACCCAAAGTACTCGTACTACTAACAACAGCAAACATTACTGTGATTTGATTTTATGTTTGTTTTATTTTCTGTTAGCATACTGCTATTTTGTACTCTAAATAAGAGGTGTGCAACACACATACTAACTACATTATTACACTAACATTATTAAAGGTGAAAGTTTGTGAGTCTGTTGCGTGGCACACACTTACTTATCGTATGGGCAGTGGTTACCCTAGTGTCAGAGTTTTTCAAGCCACCCATTAGGCGTCTGACATGGCTTAACGACTGATGCCTAATGACTACAACCGGGACCGACAGCTAAACGTGCCCTCCGAAGCTTGGAGACGCTCGGAAATTAAACCACTTTGGTGGTCACCCATCTCTGGATTGTCCGCGAGCCTGGTTGCTTAACCTCGCCGATCATTTAAGGACCGGTAACAGCATCTGGTTATGAGCGCCTTTAAATTACGGTTCATGTACGATATCAATAATATTAATTTTAAATTAGAACTAGACGCAGTCACACTATTAAACAAATAGATAAATAAATAAATACTGTTGTCACCTGTGGGCGGGAGCACCAGCTTACCAGCTTGGGCCTCTTGACTCAGTCCAAAGACGCGCTGTGAGGGTTATCGACGATCCTAAGCTATATAGACACATTGAACCCTTAAGTCTAAGGAGAGACTTTGCCTCTCTCTGTGTGTTCTACCGTCTATATAATGGGATGTGTTCAGAGGAATTGTTTGATTTGATGCCTACGGCCACCTTCTACCATCGCGCCTCTCGCCACAGACAAGGTATTCATCCTCACATCCTCGAACCTTTTCGATCACGTACGGTTCGCTTTCAACGAAACTTCCTCCCACGTACGTTGAGGTTGTGGAATGAACTCCCTGTTACGGTTTTCCCAAGAGACTACAGCATGGGGCCCTTCGAAAAGGAGTTATAAGGTTTCTAAAGAGCCGGCAACGCGCTAATGATGCCCCTGGTGTTGCAAGCGTTCATAGGCTACGGTGACCACTTACCAGGTGGGCTGTATGCTTGTTTGCCAACTAAGGATGCGCACTAATGGACTGATGATCATATGAGGGTTGCTGGAAGTCGCTGGATGCGGATCGCCCTCACCGGGAGGCTCTTGTCCAGCAGTGGGCGTGTTTCGGCTGATATGATGATGATAATTATGATGACATCCAGACACAGAACAAATAATCATGTTACTTACACAAATATTTGTCACGCGAATCGAACCCATGACCTCTGGCATAGCAGTCAGGCTTACTAACCAATAGGCCAGTCACACTTATAACACCCTTCTTTTTATATCGGAGGCCGAAAGTATAATCTTAAAGATAACATATTTAAATCAATACCGACCCGTCCCATTTAAAGAGCCGGTGATTAGATAGCGGCCTCGTCACAAACTTTTGAACATCCCCCGAATTTAGTTCATAAAACCGTTTATAGAGCCCTTCGGCGGACTTTATCCCTCTGATATTAAATGATAAATAATTTTGAGCTTCAGTTTTCCGGGTATGTCTTTATTATTACTGGGCTGTAAGTAATTAGAGGAAAACATCTTAAGTTCTATAATTATGTTATACGCTTATAACGTTTTGGTCTCAACAAGTCCTATTATTTTTACTTAAGTGTAGAATAATGTCTTCTAGTGAAAGGTTTGCGAGTGGTGACCACGAACCTGACGCAGCGTGGGCAGGCGCCTACAAGATGGACCGATGATCTTGTGTGCGTCGCTGGAAGTCGCTGGATGTGGATAACGCAAGACTGGCAAGTGTGGAGATCTTTGGGGAGGCCTTTTTCCAGCTGTGGACGTCTCTCGGCTGATACGATGATGATGATGAATGTCCTCCAGTGGAACCTCTTATATATTCCTCATTATATAGAGGCTGATCGATTAGCTAGATAGGCGGTGAAGGTATTTGTTATCAGTGCGCCCCAGATTACACTAAAATTTTAGGTGAATTTAGAACATGTTGTAAAAGTAGCCTACACATACTTTTACAACAGGCAAGTGTAGCTGATGGCAAGGAATATCGCCACCCCATCTAATCCCGTGGGGGGCGTAGAAATCGTTCCGAAGTAATCTCTCTCAAGCCAAGCGTAGTGATTATGGCATAGCCCACCAAATGATGGACACAGTTCCATTGTAGAAATCATTTGGAAAGGCAATAGTTGACGTCATTCGGCTGAGATAATGATGATGTAAAAGAAAATAGTCAGAATATTTTGATGAGCGCTCACTCTGTAACGCGACGTCCTATTTTCATATCCAAATTTCGAGACTTACCGTCTTCTCATAAATAGGTACATCTTTTAGGGAGCCTGCCCACGCTGCGTCTTCCAGTTCGTGATTCACCTTATATTGATGCTTATTAACTGTTAAATCCTGATTGATTGATTGACAGACTCATTTGTATAATGAGAGTAAACGAAGTGAAAAAGTGTACAAGGATCGTGAAAAACGGAAATCCGTTACCCCTGCCTACCCGTCTAGGATACAGAGGTGAGTCTCTGTATGTATACAATTTAATTTTAAACGATTTTCACTATCCATAGTTTCCACCCAGTTACCTCCATCCCTTCCAAAAGTTTGGGACAAAACAAAAATATGAACAGATGAAGCATAAAATCAAAATGAAGTACCTACTTCATACAAAACAAGGATTAACTACTGTACCATTATTTTCAGGGATCCGTATAAAATAACTAAAGTACAGCCGTATTGTTAAGGTACCGCTGTGTATTCATATATCAAGGACTCGTGACTTGCAGACTCAACAAGAGACAGTTTTCATTGTGATACAACTTAACTATATATGTATATTAAAAATATAACTAATTGCTAGACAAATATGTATTTGTAGTGCACGAGTATTTTAACACAATGTTTTGGAGATATTGGCGGTAAAGTAACCGACATAACCCGAAGAATTGCCAAGCTGAAGTGGCATTGGGCAGGACACATAGCTCGCAGACTGCGGGGGCAGAAAGGTTCTCGAGTGGTGACTACGAACCGGAAGAAACAGTGTCAGCAGGCCCCCTACAAGATGGACCGATGATCTTGTGAGGGTCGCTGGAAATCGGTAGATGCGGATAGCGCAAGACCGGCAATTGAGGAGATATTTGGGGGTGGCCTTTGTCCAGCAGTGGACGTCTTCCGGCTGATATGATGATGATTTTTTTGCGGGGGGAGAGCGGTGCAAATTGCATCCAGTTTTAATTCGTGGAATTAACACTAGGTACATATTAATTCTATATTTTGATTGTCCTGGTCTTCTTCGTATATTCCTGCAACCTAATAAATTCTCTGTAGCGCTATTTAATAATAGTTAATACAATACAAAACCGGTACATTTAATACAATACTCTTTATTGTACAGCTAATATTATTATTTTTTTTTATGTCAGAGGTCGTCAAACGAGCTAGTGGGTCACCTGATGGTAAGTGATCACCGCCGCCCATGGACACTCGCAACACCAGAGGAGTCGCGGGTGCGTTGCCGGCCTTTAAGAGTCAGCAAACAAGGTTTGCTGACCCTTCCCCCCCACCCCGATGAGCTCTGGCGACCTTACTCACACTCAGAAACACAACATTAAATTATTAATGTTATTATTAAGGAACGTCTTCTGTAAGGTGGAGGTACTTCCCCAGTCAGGCTGCTCTTCGAGCGAATGAACGCTGTGCCCTACCTCTCTCTAATGACAAAAGTAGAAAATACACAGTACTTTACTACTATAATACTGATTTTCGAATGCTACCCAAAGACACTATTGCACGCGGATGAAGTCACGGGAACAGCCAGCATAAACATATATACGTATATATTTTAATTATCACTATAATATATACATTATATGATTAATGTTTATTGAATTCTTTTATATGGATTCACTGCCTGAAATAAATCTGTATTATTTATTCCATTATTTAGATTAATCTACTAGAAATCCTTTATTACATTTCACCTCTAACATTCAAGCATAAGGAGGAAACTCAATGGAAGCACCTTCAATGGGCAAGAGATTGCCTAACGGATACGTTTGTGGATTTATTTAGCCGGTACTGCCAAAATAAGATTGCTGGAACAATAGTCATACTGAGCAACCCTCGCCTCCGTAAATATTGGTTTAGGATCACATAAGTTGTATAATATCTGTGTGCGTTAAATACTAAAAATGGGGTCACATTTACCGTTATAGCCAATTATGCCCACCGGTCTCTAAATGATCGGTGAGGTTAAGGGTGTAGGCACGCAGTCAGGGGGGCTACCGGCTAAGTCGCCGAACATCGGGATAATGATCGGCATTCAAATAAATAAAGGTTAATAATGACGTAATCCACCGTTAAATCAGCTTCCATGAGCACATGTGACGTTCAACGATTGATTAAGTAATTTTTGAACTATATTTATTTGACAGCCGATCACTATCCCGATGTTCGGTGACTTAGCCGGTAGCCCCCCAGTTGTGCATAGACCTAGTAAGGTTGTCAAGCGGAGACGTTTAATTTCTGAGAGTCTCCGTGCTTTGGAAGGCTCGTTAATCTGTAGGTACCAGTAGTGATCATTAGGCAATAGAAGTTAAATATGTCATAAGCCTTTTTCTTGAAAAAAATAGGCAGAGGTAATGCCTTCGCATGGCACCCGCAAAAAGTGTACGCGGTTGGGTACAGTAATATCTTAGGACATTATTACACACGGTCATCTGATCCCAAACTAAGCAGTGCTTGTACTATGAAAACCAGATAACTGATATACTACATTATACTAATTTCCTTTTATAAATACATACTTGTATAGATAATTACACTCAGACTCAGGACAAACAGACATGTTCATGCACTCAAATGTCTGTTCTGTGTGGGAATCGAACCCACGACCTGCGGCGTGCAAAGCAAGCATTTAGTAACCACGCCACAGGCCCGTCAGGTATGTCGAAGTCGCGCATACTAAACCTAACCTGCCGTGGACTTCTCTTGGCGCCTGTTGGGAAAGCGGGTATGCTGCTCCGGTGCATGTCAGAAGTCCTTTTTTTGGTAAGGCAAGGGAATGCCTACGCATGCCACCCGCAATCAGAAGCCTACCGTGTGGCTTAAACTTCTCTGACACTAGGGTAACTACTGCATTTTTTCCTCATTTACAATCATTTTTATCTCAAAAATGGGAAATAATAAATTTTATCGTCCGGCGGGTCTCGAACCATCTACCAATGCGAATAATGCTATAAAATTCAAATTTGATAAAATAAATAAAACAAAATAAAAAAGGTTTTTAGTCACGTAGACTTTAAAAAGCGCTTGTAAATAGTCAGAACATGTTTGTAATAATATAGTTGTATACATTATTATTTCTAGTAACATAGATATTTAGGTACACATTGTATGAAAACATTTATAAAATTTATTTTATAAATGTTTTCAATCATTTTTATATTTAATTACAGGGTTGTTAGTTAACTTTAATCGAATGTAAAGAAAAAAGACCAGTTACAACTTGGTTCCTGCACGTGGCAAAGTAATTACTGGTTATTAAATTATTAAGTTATGGCCAAGTAGATACTAAGTAAGTTTCTTATATCTGCCTCAGGCAGAATCGTTTCCATAGTAAAAACCAGCCAAGAGCAATGCACAATTACAGGAATTAGTTTGAAAAAAATTAAAGGGCGTCGAGAGGCCGAATTAGTAACTATTCGCCTCTCGACGGATATGCAGGGCCATGATTGGTTACTGTCGGGATGGCGTGATAAGTTTTGCGAATCACAATGTTCATAGGTTTAGATTTCAGGGCGCTTTTAGCTGTCAGTCTCAGTTGTAGTCAACAGTCGGTAAGCGATGTCATAGGCCGACAAATTTGACACTAAGGTAAACACTGCCCATACGATAAGTAAGTAGTAAGTCTTAAAAGTCGAAAAAGCTTCCGGAAGTGTGTGTTTCCACTTTCAGGCGAACGGTCTAAGACACGTCTCAAACTGTGGCGAGATAGTGCTTGCCTATCCATCCCAATCGTCCCTTCCGCCGAAAACCTTCCGCCTGGACACAAGTTACTTTGGCTAATCTGGAAGTCCCTGATTGCCTTACTTTGACCAACTTGAGTCCACAGTCTGACTCAAGTTGGTCAAAGTAAGGAAACCCTGCTCAGGTGGGGATTTTTAAACGTTTCCAACCTAGAGTGCAAGGCTGGTTCTATTCCTCAAACTATGACACACTTGTTAACATGTCCTGCGTGCCGTAATGCCTGCACGTTACAAGAACCAATGGACGCTACTGACAACGCTCAACTCGTAGCTCAATTCTGGGCTGACTTAATTTAGATTGCCATCGACACGCTCACAAGAAGTAAGTAAGTAGTAAGGACTCAGGTAGCTAGTTTCTCAGTAGGTCACAGTTCACACGAACAGGCAGGCCTCAGAAGTCTTGACTTTGGAATTGAATTAATAACACTCCGTTGCCAGTAATTGTACAAAGCTTTGGTTCATGTTTCTAGAAATGTAAGCGCTAATAATCTGGACATATTCCTGTTGGAGATTCTATTATTTTAGATTTTTAATTTGGAATTGTTAATGGCACCAGCACCTCGAATTGCAAGCGTCACGCTCGTGTCATATGGTGGATGAGTCAAGATGGAGAGTCATGATCATAGTAACGTTCTCCTTAAATGTCGCATACTGAGTAAAGGCACGGCACGACTAACAAAATCTTCACAGTGGTTTTTCAAAGTAATCACCAACTCCTTTTGATAGAGCGAATTCATGCTTAACACTTCTAAATCATAAGAGCTAAGTGGCGTAAGAAACGCATGCGAAGGCTAAAGCGTAATAGGAGAAAGACGCGCGGGAATTCGAAATAATAAATTTGACAGATGCTAGAGCAGATGTTCTCGAGTGGCAACAACGAATCACGCAGACGCAGCATAGACAGGCCCGCAAAAAGATGTAGCGATGGTCTTGTGAGGGTCGCTAAAAGCCGCTGGATGCGTTTTGCTAAAGCACAAGAGCACGCTACGCAATTCTGACCGTTTCAAAGCACCTTTTGTTTACCCTATTTGTGTACGGTACCACCGTAATAACCCACCATTTACCTTGTTTACCAAGAGATTTTGTAAATGTTATGTCTCTGGCTATACGTCCATCGAAATAAATAATAGGATAGCGGAAAAGCTCTAGATAACATTTATATCAGTTCTTATGACAATGAACATTATTATTTAAATCGTTTTTAGGGTAACATTACGTGGGTACTTAACAAACATATGTATTATTGACAGACAGAAAGAACATCCAGACTCAGAACAACTACTTATGGATCACACCAATAGTTGTCCTGGACGGGAATTGAATCCGGGACACGAAGAAGCGAGGTGACTGTCTTAACCGCTGCGCCACACGTTCATTATTTATTTATTAAGTTCACAAAAGATTGTAGCATGTGTCACTGATAGATAGGGCAATGATTGCGTTGATATTTTTGGATACGTACGGTCCACACTAGATAACATCTTCGCTTACCATCAAGACAGGTTGTGGTTAGCGCAAGCCCATTTATCTATATACAAAAAAATATTGAGCGGTTGTCATTGGTGACAGGCACGGTATCACAGATAAGGGAAAGGGGAATAATTCTGTACTCGCTAGCGAGGTTCCTATACCCTGGCTGTTTGTACGAGCTAATTAGAGTACGCTTACTTACTTATCGTATGGGCAATGGTTACCCTAGTGTCAGCAAATTCAAGTAGGCATGTACGAGTATGTAGACATGGCTTAACGACTGCTGCCTAATGACTAGAACCGGGACCGACAGCTTAACATGCCCTCCGAAGCACGGAGTTGCTCAGAAAATATTCCAAATTTGGTGGTCACCCATCTATGTATTGACCGCGAGCCTAGTTGCTCAACCTCGCCTATCACTTACGGATAAGTGAGAGCTGTGGAAAGAACGTCCTGCCATGTTTTTTTTCAAGAACTACAGCATGAAGCTCTTCAAAAAGGAATAAGTTTTCTAAAAGGGCCGCTAGCTTGTTTGCAGACTTAGGTATTTGTATAAAAAAGCAGATGGCAAAGAAACAAGAATTCCATTTATATCATTAAATGTAGGCACTATCTAAACTAAACAAAACTAAGAAATAAAAATAGATCGAATTAATTTAGGAGTACCTACATTATATCGTAAAGAAAAAATATTTCAAAAGGATCTGTTTGTTTTGTCAACGTTTACGGGACCAATTGATCGGAAAATTATATTCCGATGTATTCCTTGTATCGAATACTTATTTCATCACGATAATATTTTTGTCTATAACGTTTTATAATGTAAAATGTTTTGACTTATTTATGTATTTTTTTATCCTTCATTTGCGTAGGCTGGTGTATTAGAAATGAAGCTGATGGAAAGAGACTTGCTGTTAGGGCACTATGATCACTTTGGATTCGTATCAATGAAATGCCCTCCAAAAATTAGCCAATTTGAAGTAGCAGTAGGCAGGACACAGGTGGCCGTTGGGGTAGAAAAGTGAGTACTTTTCTGTGGCGACCAAGAACCGAAAACGCTCTGGGCAGGACCCCTACAAGATGGATCGATGATCTTCGCTAGAAATCGGTTCATGCGGGTAACGCAAGACTGGGTATAGTGAACTGGCAATACCCCTTAACAGTTTTAGAATTACTAGGTTAATTTAAGATTACTTATTATTAGCCTCCTATTATACCTAGTGCTGTTTAAATAACTAGTAACAGTTTTTTTAAGTTCTTCCTAAACGGCCGCACCAATTTCAATGAAATTTGTAATCGTCTATACCTAACATTTTAGTACAAAATTTGTTAACATCGTCAACTACATTTACAGTAACAAAAATTAAATAAACATGGCTCACAATTATTTTATTTCAATGGGAAAAATACCACACTTCAAATTATCTAAGTATATCTCATATATTATCTATATATATAAAAATCAATGCCACTTTTCGTTGTAATGTTATAACTCAACAACGCCTTTACCGATTTGGCTAATTTTGGTCTTGATTTATTCGTGGAAGTCCAGGGAAGGTTTGTACGTAGAGAAAATTTAAAAAAAGTCTTGAAAAAGTGTAAAATCAACATCAATTTCTATACTCCCATATACAAACAATTTGTACTAATACTTAAAAGCCAATTTGAACCTTAATACCATACTGTAAAGTTCAAGTAGGTATTAGTGAAGAGATTTCGGGAAGGCAAAAGGGACAATAGTTCTGTCAAACACATTCAATGTCATCATAATATGTCATTTCATTTTAGCAGCGATAATTATGGCTTTGTGTTTATATTTTTCAAAATATTGTTGATTTTATTCAAACAATCGGTGAATCTTGAATTAGTAGAGTCAAATTAAATTGTTTAATAGTGAGTTATTTAATGATATTTTTATATATGAAGGTAAAATGCAAAAAATATTGTTTAGCCAAATGTTTTAGACTATAAAGTTTTTACTAGCTAGCAATTTAAAATATTTTTTTGTTTGAATTAATTAACTTAATAATATTTTTTTTATTACTATGCCTTATACGTAGCGAAGCACGTACCGGGCCACTAGTATTATATTAGGTCTTTACCTATGAAATTGCCGTTCTGCAGTACTGGCCATTTCAAATCAAAATAATTTTTGTTTGGCTAAGAATTCTAATTTCAAATTAATTTTATTTTAAAAACATGGATTCTTTTTTCCAAAAGTAGTCATTTCTTTATTGATTAGTGTTACATTTTCATCGCATTTCAATCTTTTTCGTCATCATGGATACGTTAAAAATTCGAGTAATTATGGAATATGAGTACCGTCGTGGCAGCAACGCGGCACAAGCGGCACGCAACATCAACGACGTTTACGGAGCTAACACTACAAACCAACGCACCACCTGTTATTGGTTTGCTCGCTTCCGTTCTGGAAATTTCGACCTGAAAAATGAACCTCGCGGTCGTCCGAAGACTTTGGTCGACAATGACGAATTAAAGGCGGTTGTGGAAGCTGATGATACACAATCTACGGCTGAATTAGCAGCAGCTTTCGACGTTAGCGTCAAAACAATATTGGTCCATTTGCGTCAAATTGGCAAGGTAAAAAAGCTTGACAAATGGGTGCCCCACGAACTCAATGATCGCCAGCGCGAAGTACGCGTCGAGACGTGCCTTGCACTGCTCAACAGACACACAAATGAAGGAATTTTGAACCGCATTGTTACCTGCGATGAAAAATGGATTCTGTTTGATAACCGCAAGCGCTCAGCAAGTTGGTTGGATCCTGGTTCAGCACCTAAACAATGCCCTAAACGAAAACTTACCCCTAGAAAAGTGATGGTCACTGTTTGGTGGTCTAGCGCCGGTGTGATTCATCACAGCTTCTTACCAAACGGGGTGAGCATTACTGCAGATGTGTACTGTGAAGAACTGAGCACAATGATGGAGAAGCTGGCGCATCTCCAACCAGCATTGGTCAATCGCTCGTCTCCGCTGCTCCTGCACGACAACGCGCGACCTCATACTGCACAGCAGACGGTCTCCAAGTTGCAAGAACTGGGGTTGGAAGCTCTCCGTCATCCGCCCTACTCACCAGACCTTGCGCCTACAGACTACTACTTTTTCCAGAATTTGGATAACTTCTTGGCGGGAAAAAAATTCAATACCCGAGAGGCAGTACAAAATGCCTTTGAAGAATTTGTTGCCTCCCGTCCAGCTGATTTCTTTAAGAAGGGCATCAATAAACTGCCACTGCGATGGCAAAGATGCATTGATTGCATGGGTGATTACTTCGATTAATACAAATAAAAAAATTCATGAAAAAAATTCGTTTAAATTTTTTCATACAAAACGGCAATTTCATAGGTAAAGACCTATTATAATTATAGATGTACAGACGCCAGCACATCAAGCTACCCCAATCTGTCAAATTTCCCCAATTGAAAGTGAACCTTATACTTATGTGATAAAGTTGAAAATCTATAAAAGAAATTTGACAGATTGGGGTAGCTGGATGTGCTGGCGTCTGTACATATCACAAAGGCTTTCCATCGAGTCCGACAAGGCTGTCGGCTGGATTCGATTTCAATAGTATCCAAAAGCTAAATTAACATAACAATGAGTACGCCATTAAAGCTTTAAGGTTTTAGTCGGTAACAGGCACTTTAGCACTTTATTATTTAGATCGAGGCTAACTCTACCAGCTTTAAGAAATAAAGTCACCTGCTAACGGTTGTTAGAGGGAGAGGCAATATTTTTGGACTCCAAACTTTATATAAATCCAATTTCCGTTCTCGTTATGGTTCTGAAGGTTCATTCGGGATGATATTTTCTCAATACTTGCGTAGAATTCGGTCAATCAGTCACATTTTATCTTGGTTTTAGTTTTAGATTTTTCAACTTTATTTAAAAAGAAAGAGGTACCTAATTTTAGAAAAAAAAAATATTTTAGAGATTATTAAGGTCGTGAAGACCAGTGGGACGTCACCTAGCTTTTGCTGAGATGGTGACCTTTCGACAGGGCATAAAGAAGATGTTATACTTCAGTTCCGTTGTTTTTATTTATTTAATATTTAATTTTTTTTATTCTTATTATGGTGATACCATAGATTAAAAAGAACAGATTAAAGTAAAGACGCAAGCACATCCAGCTACCCCAATCTGTCAAATTTCTTTTACAGATTTTCAACTTTATCACAAAAGCATAAGGTTCACTTTCAATTGGAGAAATTTGACAGATTGGGGTAGCTTAATGTGCTGGCGTCTGTACCTACTACTTTCTTGTGTGTTCGTGTTGAATAAATGTATTCTATTCTATTCTAAAATGCGTATATATCTTGAGTAGGTGCTAGCGCAAACGCTATCAAAGTTAGCGATTATGTATACGAAAATATTTGCTTAGGATATTATAATCCGCGCGTTATTATAACATTCCTCAACGCCCAAAAAAAACGGCCAAGTGCGAGTCGGACTCGCCCATGAAGGGTGCCGTAGCAGCAAGTATTTCAGTTGATTTATGACGTATTAAAAAAACTACTTACTAGATCTCGTTCAAACCAATTTTCGGTGGAAGTTTGCATGGTAATGTACATCATATATATATATATATATATATATATATATATATTTTTTTTTTAAGTTGATCTTAAGGGGATTAAAAGGCGTAGCAAAGTGTATATGGAACTCAGTGTTGTATTGGTCTGAGCAACTTCAAACATGGCATTGATTATTTATTTATTTGGCTCACCAACAATTGAGTACACTAACCAAAATGAATTCACAGAAAGATTTCACATATTCTTAATACTTCTGAACTTACTAAGTGAGTCAGAGTGCACATCAACCAGATTACTGCAGTTGTTTCATAATTTGCACGGACGAGGTATAGGGGAGTTAGCACCTACAGCAGTTCCGCGCAAAGGAGGACGTAATGGATTTATAGGAGCTCGTGGGCTTTTTGTGGGCACACGGAGTGTGAACCTAGTCAATTTGATATCGCATAACCTTGAATAAAAATGTTGCATCTAATAAATCTCTTCTTTTTTGTAGGGTTATCATTTTGAAATGCAGGAGTCTCTCATTATACGACCTTTTTTTTTTAGCTATCTCGGAAGAGTAAGCCAAGTGCCATAGAAAACGTTTTTGGACCCTTTCTAGTCTAAGTGTGTGGGTCGCATAATGTGGTCTCCATACAGTGCTGCAATATTCCAATGTGTTACGGACCAAACAGTTATAAAGAAAGATTTTAGTCCTACAGCGACGAAAGCAGGTTACATTCCTTATTACAAACCCAAGCATTATAGTATATATTTATAGACTTTTTAAGCTATTGCATAGCTTCTATCGCGGGCCTTGAGCGTGGGGACTGAATCCAGAAATTCCGTAACGAAAAAAACCTAACACCCCCCAAATACCAGAACTTTTAATGACTTTTTGAAATATCACGCTTGTCTCTTTAGGTGGCATTGGTTGTATTGGAAAACTACCGTAATCAGCTGTTTGTGAGGAAGTATATAGGTGTATAGGTATTTATCATCTACGTACAACAGTGAATATCTCAAAGTGTTAAATATGAATAAACAAAGTGCATTTATTAATGAAGAAAGTCACGAAAAATAGTGAAAGAAAATGAGTTAGTACTCTATATACATTCATTTTATTATTATTATCACAAATGCAGTATTATAAAATAAATAAATAATTATAATTGCATAAGTTGATAAAAAATGCTATGCAATAGCTTTACCGCGGCAGTCTCCGAGTGCCACACGTTTTTTTTTTTTATTTGTATAGACAACACGCACAGTCCAACACACAGAACATGCATCTGCATGAACGCGCGTGGATGCATTTTCAGTGTATTGGACTGTGCGTGTTTTCTATACAAACGCAGATACTTACAAGCAACGTTAGAACACGCACTATGATGCATCATGCGGGGCAGTGTGCCAATCGCCTAACATCATTTTACTGGTTAATAAGGGTTAATAACATTTGGAGACTTTCATTATATTACAAAACGTAGTTGCACCCAGTGACAAAGTTTTGTTTTAATCAGTTACACGGACTGTTGTCAGTTCTTGTATCATTTGGGCGCTCAAATGAAATGTGAGTGGAAACTTTATCTTGCACACCGTTTCTTGTATCTGAGTTTAACTATAATTTAATTGTTCTGTACAAGTTTAAGATCGTGATTTGGTTAACGTGGAAATGTAGATTAAAATTAGTTTATAAAGTAAAAAAAACCGGAAGTACGGTCTCAGTTATTTTAATATTTTTTAACCACCGTAGCCTAGTTGGTAGTGCTCCTGCCTATGAGGCTGGTGGTCCTGGGTTCGAATCCCGGTAAGTGCAAATATTTGTGTGATGAGCACGAATATTTGTTTCTGAGTCATGGATGTTTTCTATGTATATAAGTATTTATCTATCTATATAAGTATGTGTGGTGTATGGTACCCATAGTAGAAGCTTTGCTTAGTTTGGGGCTAGGATGATCTGTGTGACATTGTCCTTGATATTAAAAAAAAAGGAAGAAGATACAGAGAGTAAGGTAGTACAAAAAAAATAAGGCATCGAATTCCACCACTTCCGCGGCTTTAGCTCTAGTATCCATACGAGCCCTGGGTAAGGCTAAATGGTGGCACTATTTAAGAGACGTATACATATATAGCGTAACGTTCTTTGGGCTGCTGGTTCGGGAGTCCCAAATCTTACAGGATGACTTCTTAATGTTTTTGTCCTGGGTTGCCGGACCACATTGGGAAGTAGAAAAGGTCGGCAACGTGTGTATGATGGCGCTTGTTGTTATATCCTATGCTACTTACATGAAAAAAGACGAGCCATAACTATATTGTCTTTTAAATAAGTACATATATAAACTAATTATGAATTAGCCTAAATATTATATAAAACTGTTCAATTTACTGAAGAATTTTAAGTTTCAGCAGTTAATTATAGGTATCTCTATCTAAATTCAATTTAATTAAAATTTGTTATTTTAGGCAAACCTTGATCAGTAAGTCAGTATATATATATATATATTTTACAACGCCCGCACTACATCCAGACTCAGAACCACCATTCATAAATATTTGTCCGGCGCGGGACTCGAACCCACGATAGGGGGTCTCTTTGACGTAAAAACTACTAAACGGATTTTGATGAAAATAGCTTAAATATCCGATTAACACATAGACTATAATTTGTCATGTTTCACGCGGGTAAAACCGTGGGGCACAGCTATAATATATATACAAAAAAAAAACAGTCGAATGTCATCAAATCTATTATAAATAATAGGGATTCTCCTTTTAATGTCGGTTACAAATGGCCTGAACTGCAAATCTCAAAGCTAAAAAATCAACTAGGTCCTTACTAACAACGCGTGATTTCTATTAAAGCATACTTCAGACAAACTTAGGATTGTCCTTAACCTTTCTAAGTTTTCTACTCGACTATTATAAACGAACATTTCTTAGGTACTTCTCAAACTATTGATTCGACTGGAAACTTTCGAGTTTCTTATTTTCTTACAAAGAATTCTAATAGCACTTAGTCTAACGTAAGTAATACCTAGGGCATTTAACAACAGTCCAAAGTAACTTAAGTGCACTTCGTTATATCCTTCATATTGTCCTTACTACTAATATTATAGTTTGTGAGCACCTTGTTATCCTTTCTCGCAAAAATTTTGATTTTGAAGACACTTTTTAGGGTTCAGTAGCCAAATGGCAAAAAACGGAACCCTTATAGATTCGTCATGTCGGTCTGTCTGTCCGTCCGTATGTCACAGCCACTTTTTTCCGAAACTATAAGGACTATACTGTTGAAACTTGGTAAGTTGATGTATTCTGTGAACCGCATTAAGATTTTGACACAAAAATAGAAAACAAAATATAAATTTTAAGGGTTCTTCATACTTCGAAACTTAGAAACGCATACATCTGCGGTCTTTATGGATAGGTCTTCAAAAATGATATTGAGGTTTCTAATATCATTTTTTTCTAAACTGAATAGTTTGCGCGAGAGACACTTCAAAAGTGGTAAATGTGTGGCTTTCCGTCCTTTTTGTATTGCGAAAAAAACCGTGTCCTATCCAAAAATACTGATTTTACAGCAAGTAAGTTATCACTATTTCTTTAAAAGTAGTTTTTTGTGTTGACTTGATTTGTTGCTCGCGTTATATGGTCGCAGTTCTAACCAAACCTAACCTACTTTTCTAGTAGCGAAATTATTAGTTTCACCCATGTAAATTTTTATTTGGTATTGGTGTAAAAACAGTAAAATTTTTAAGCTATCTATCACCCAGTAAGCAGACTATACAATTCCCATAACGATACAAAGAATTCCATTCATATATTTCAAGGAACAAATCAGCCATGTACACGGCTCGTCACAGAATGCAATTTGATAAAATTTACATGTATTGCAAAGAAAGCGTAAAACGGAACGTGGTGACGACTGGAACGATTCGCTACAATCACAGTCCTGAACAAAACCAGCTATATTTATGGAACAAATTTGAATATAACGTAGTTGCAGCTCATAGCTATATAATACTAGCTGTGCCCGCGGTTTTACCTACGTTAAACTTTATAAAATATAGCCTATGTGTTATTCGGATATACAACATGTAACTTAATTAACGCACATCCTGAAAATAGTTTGTTCTGAATCGTTTACTGAATCGATTTATATCCTTTTTAATATAGGTAATATTTTATTTCAAAATAATTAAATCTAAGGAAATTATTGTCATATTAACCCTGTACAGTCAAACCAAATTGAAATGGACCGTAAGTCAAAGCAATAAGACTTTTAAAACCGCAGTTTTATTTGTATTCATACAAATTTCATCATTCAATACAAAATAAAGAAAAATAATCTTTATTCTAAGAAACTAATTTAGTAAATAACAATGCACATACATGTTAAATAAAAAAATCAGGGTATGTATTATGATTACAACATAATATTCTAATTGGGGTGTTTGAGGGTGTGCGTTAATTACGTTTCATGTTGTATAAGCTATATTACTAAATATTCATCAAAATCTTTTTGGTTTGGTAGTTTTTGAGTGAAGAAGTAACACACTCACACACTCACAAACTTTCGCCTTTATAGTACTAGTGTAATTGTAGATAAGTTGCGCGCCGCACGGTACTGTGACTTTCGATTCTCTCGTTGGTCTAGCGGTAGGGTGTTCATCGCAAACAATGCGATTGGTAAAGTCTCGGGTCGAGCCAGTTCAAGCCTGGGGTCCGGAACTTGGCGGTGTTACACCTCCGTGCCTGGAGCACGTAAAGCCGTCGATCCAGTATACCTATTTGAGGTTTTCTTGGCTAGCCACCATATCGGTATGGCAAGGAGAAGAGGGGCAGACCGAGACGTACCTAAACATATGGAGTAGGCGGAGCAGCATACCCGCGTTCCCGGGGCTCCCCCTATCAGGCGCCAGAAGAAGTCCACGGCAGGTTAGGTTTAGTCGGTGAGAGTCCGACATACCCACCCGCAGACACTTTTTGCGGGTGGCATGCATTAGCATTCCCCCTGCCTAATCAAAAAAAAAAAAAAGGTGAAGGAAGTTGTGAAAATGGAAACTTACAAAGAGGTCAATGAGAAGGCTTACGATAGAGAAGGTTGGAAGCTGCTACACCGACAAGCGCACAAGTACAGTTAAGTTAAAGGCATATGTTTAATTTTAACATGACGTACGCAATTAGTCTAGTAGGCTTTCACTGCTTCACCGGACCCACTCAAAGTACCCGCGCCGGAGGCGCGGCTGGCAGGTTTTTTGGCAGGGAGATGCGAGGCGGCGTATCATGTTTTGTGCAACTTTCGCTCTACGTAAATATGCGACGCGGGCCGCTCTTCGGTTTAGGTCCGGAGAGGGCTCTTTACCGATACGAATGCAAACTTAGGGTCATGGAGGACGCTGGTGGTCGCGACGCGTTCGCAGTCGTACGCTTGTCCGGCGAGTACAAAATATCGGTTACTAAAGATATATGTAAAGGTTTAAGGTATATGTTTCCCTTAGGGGAACTTACTCATAACCTTACGGTACGGTCTTAGGTGGACAAAAAACCCTATCTATCCATATATTTTCGTTTTACTTTCTGTCCTGCGTCACTTTTACCTTTACACAAATTGGCATGCTGTGTACAGACGCCAGCACTTTCAGTTACCCCAATCTTTCAAATTTCTTTTATAGATTTTCAACTTTATCACATAAGCATAAGATTCACTTTTGATTGGGGAAATTTGACAGATTGGGGTAGCTTGATGTGCTGGCGTCTGTACAATTGTTTAGGAATTATGTCTAGTGCTAGACCATAATCAATACATATAATAAAATCGTAGGAAAGTCAAAACTGTACAATGAATTTTTTTTAAAGGATACTTGGGGCGTGATCTACAATTGAAATCGAAGCCAAAAGTGTAGTTTTTAGAATTTTTGTCTGTTTATCTGTATACATATATGTCCGGGGTAAACTTAAAAAGTACTGCATGGATTTACTTAAAATTTCCATGAATATTACTAAGACGTCGGGTCAACATATAGGCTACATATTATCACATTATCACCGCGGGGCACAGCTAGTGTATAATTTGATAGTATTCTGTATTGTGTACTGATAATAAAAAAATGCTCACAAATAAGTCTTTAATGTATGTAAAGTACAGGTTTAATCTTTTTAAATTCAGTTGTTTGGCGAGCAGTCAAAATATCGTTCTGTCTAAATTAATATGAAAGGTAGAATTGCAGCATGGAATTCAGTGAATTTCCAGATTAATATCAGCGGGCAGCGGTTAATTACAACTATCACGGAATCGGCCATTTTACAACCGCAATCAGCTCTACCATTTTTCAATACACGAAAGGGAAGGCCTAACTTATATGTTTATATTTTTCATAGCGGCTTTCGAAGCAAAGCACTAAAGTTATGTTAAATTTTATTCATTTGTGAGCCATTTTGTATGTAACCAAGCCATAGATAAAGTAAAAATTTTCATAAATCTGAATCTATGGTTAAGATATGGTTGCTGATTTTTTTATAATGTATTGTATTAAGGCCCATTCAATAAATAAATATCCAGAGACAACTATGAAAAGCAGATAGCTGATATAGTACATATATTACTTTTCTTTTTTTAATTAAATCTTATATAGATAATTACACCCAGACACATCCGTGCCTTTTGTGTAATTTTTATTATTGAATTAATTATTAATCAAATACATGTTTAGTATTAGGTATTTTGATATCAATAAACATCATTGCATTTTGTTTTTGGGTTTTATAAGATGACAAGGCTAATAAATATATTACATTTCAGCCGTGTGGTTTCTGGGTGCGAAAGAATAAGAGGGCCCACCCATATCATCCCTTGGGTGTCGTCAAAGGCAACTAAGGGATACGCCAGGATTGCTAGTCGCTGTGCTGTTAAGTAGATTGCAGTTACGTGGCAGTTCGTACACAGGAGGCCTGTATACTAACTACCACCTAACTACGGCAAATATCTCCAAATGGCAACGTTATAGAAAACTTTGGGGTAGTCCAATGTCCAACAGTGGACGATATCAGACGATGGTGAATAAATTTTATCGTTCTTAATAACTTATACGTATAACATAACAACACAGCGTCTACCCCTTATTGGCTAAAGCGTTGATTTAATCCCCGCTGGACAATTAAATTTATGAATCCCAGTTTTTAATTTAGATTTACGAATGCAAAGCTATAAAACTTAAAATTGGTGAGTAATTCTTCAGAAGAGTTTTATTTGATCTTTGGGCCTATTAAATTACATTGAACACGATTCGCTACACTTCACAGCCTACAATCCAAATGAATTAAAAGCAAAACTCTATATCCAAATCAGAATCAGTTAACCTCCAAGTATCTATCCCGTTATCACTGACTTTCATAACGCTAATTGGGCTATATACAATTACACAAATCCATTTACAAGAGATCGATTTCCTTTTCAAACAGAATATCCCATTGAAGAGAGAGTTTATCGCGATGAATACAGTTCGTTATCTAAAGAAAATTATACGTTGATCCGTTGATTACAGGATGATTGATATAAACAAATTACTAGAGTAGTCTTGTTATTAACATAAGGGTACCTATAAGGGGTTGTGTTCAATGGGAACCATGGATGATCGATCTAACATTAGGGGTGACTCATATATCGTCTATACAAAATAAGTATAATAACGATCGAATCCACTACTGGTACGCAGCCATCATTACTTAGTCTCGGCAGCGCAATATAATAATAAGGGCAATACAATAAATTGACTGCCTCGTTGGTCTAGCGGTAGCGTGTCCACCCGCAGAGAACGAGGTCCTGGGTTCAAATCCCGGGTTGTGCTAAAAGTAATATTGGGACATTTCTGTTAAAAGAAAAATTTCTCAGCATCAGCCCGAAGTCTGGGAGTTGGCGGTATTATACTCCCGTGCCTCGGAGAGCACGTAAAGCCGTCGGTCCAGTACCTGACCGGTCGGTCGTGTCGCTAGGCGTCCCATCGGATCATGAGAGTGATGGAATAGAAAGTGCTACTGTGTTTGCGCCCACACTTGAGTACTATAATATGTCCCGCGCAGATGGCTAATCTCTGTTGAGACTGGCCGCCGTGGCCAAAATCCGGCTAGGAGGACATTATTATTATAACAATAATATAATAGATGGGCCTCTTGGCGTGGCTGGCAAATGCATGCTTTTCACGTCAGAGCGTGGGTTCGATTCCTACCCAGGACTGATATTTGTGTGCATGAACATGTCTGTTTGTCCTGAGTCTGGGTGTAAAATTATCTAGATAAGTATGTATTTACAAAAGAAAAGTAGTATGTTATTTAGTATATCATAGTATATCAGTTATATGATTTCCATAGTAAAAGGTTTGCTTAGTTTGGGTAAATGTAGATGGCCGTGTATAAATAATGTCACAGGATATTATTATTATACAGTACTGTTATTTAAGTATTTTATTTGTGAAGTATTCATAAACGTTTAGTAATAGCTTTGCGCGACTGGTTGACTTTTACAAAAGAGGAATTAAGTCATTTTTAATTATAAATGCATACCTAAGTATGTTTATAGGTGTTTCGGATGTGTAGCGATGAGTATCACCACCCCATCTCATCCTTAGGGGAGCGTAGAAGTCATCTCGAGATAAAATATTTTATTTAAACATTGAATTCTTAGCGGAGGTTCTTGTCCCGCAGTGGACGTCATTCGATTCGATATGAGTGTAGATAAAAAGACTTATTTATTTCTAAATATAAACATATTATATGTAAATTACAACCAGACACAGAAGAAATAATTGTGCTGATCACACAAAGACTTCTCTTGGGTGGGGGCCAAATCCACAACTCATGGCTGACATGGTCATCTTCGACTAGATATCCTCCACTGCTGGATATGGGCCTCCCCAAAGGTTGCTAATGTTATTTGGAGGGGTTTGCCTTAGTCACCGCCTCGCATGCAAGAGGGTGACCACAGTAAGGTGGTAGAGTAACACTGTAGATATCCCTTTTACGACCCACACGAAATGGTATGGGGTATACTGTTATTCTTTATAGGCCGGAAAACACAAAAATTCAACAGTAAAAGTCACGGCTGTCAGAGTCACTAACTATTTAACGAACAGGCAAGTCAAAAATCAGGTTGAAAGAGTAATGTCGGTGAATAGGGACATGAATGAAATTAATAATAATAATAACCGAAAGACCTGCGACCATACTCATTGTTATATCCACAAATAGAGTTATTCCTAAATCCCTGAAAATCAACCTTGCAAGTTTAGGCCTTGATATCTGGCTGGAGAGTTACATGCAGAAGGCGGTTCTGCTGGCGAATGGCAGGATTGTGCGGAAATTTCTCTCCATGTAGCCCATATATTTTATAAGTTGTATTCATTATTAAAATACCCTTATATAATATATTGTAAATAATAGTGCTAATAAACGTGTGATAATAATAAGTTTATTTCCCAGATAATTGTACAATAACCACTTACAATAAATCCTTTTTTATGATGTACATAAGCAAAAAGTAAGTAGACTAGTTGAACTCTGGTACCCAAGATAAGATTTAACTTGTGTTATGGGTACCAGTGCCCTCACAAGTTTGCACATTTACTATCCTTTGGAAGGAACGTGGCAGATAAGTCACCTATCAAACTTAGAAATTAGACGAATATATGGAAATTCTCAATATATTTGGATATCTATACTTACATCCCGTTCAAATTGCGCGTTTGAGATCAACCTCAAGCGTTAGACCTTCATTGTTTGTGACACAAGTAAAGTTACGATATGGTTTAGTGCACACCTCTAGGACGAGTAACGGGAGTGGACTATGCTCTCGTGAAATCATGTTACTTTATGTTTGCTACACATTCGGCAGTGTTTGACATCTGAAGCCTTTGGGTATAATATTATCCAACGGATATACAGGGTCATTCGGTACGAAGTCATTGGTGAAATATTGAATGTTAAATCTAAACGTAATTTTTAAAATAAAATAAGTAAGTAACTCCAGTAGGAAAATAAGACTATGTTTTTTAAATATATTCTCCCCTTAATTTTGAACCACCAACACAAAAAGTTTCTGGATGACTACAGATAATGTCCACCCCGCCAGAGAGATGTAGAACATAGCGTGTTTTTCTTTACGCAGCCCCACTTCCTCCAACATGCGTCTCCACGCAAGTTTTATAAAAGCAGTAAGTATGTTTCTAATTTATTGGTTTTGAACTTTATCAAAAGCCAATATAGTGTAAAATATCACCGGTCACCGTAGCCTAGTTGGTAGTGCTCCTGCCTACGAAGCTGGTGGTCCTGGGTTCGAATCCCGGTAAGTGCAAATATTTGTGTGATGAGCACAAATATTTGTTTCTGAGTCATGGATGTTTCCTATGTATATAAGTATTTATCTATCTATATGAGTATGTATATCGTCACCTAGTACCCATAGTACAAGCTTTGCTTAGTTTGGGGCTAGGATGATCTGTGTGACATTGTCCCTAGATATTATTATTATTCCAAATTATTTATTTAAAGTTCTTATATTTTACATATTTATATCTATAAAATTGAATTAAAAAAGAAAACAATAATATATAAATAAATATGAAAAAAAATATTATTATTATTATTAATATGATGGCAACTGTATATCCTTGCTACCTGGAAAAGGGGTGTATCTATACATAAAGACGTCTTGTTAGAAAAGTATAACAAAAAAACTTGAGAGGTGTCAAGGAACACCCGGATGGAACGAAGTTATTTCTTATTATTTATTATGTACAAAAGACCTGTATACACTCCAGAAAAATAATGGTCGCGACACCACACTGTTCAATGCGAAATAGAAATGAAAATATCTGGCTTGCTTTCTATAAGAGAGAGAGAGAGAGGCAGAGAAACATGCGCACGCCGCACAACTGCAAAAAGTGTCGTGACAACTTTTCGTAAGAATTTTTTCCGTCCAGCCCCCTTTCACAACGCGCGATACGGAACTTCGTTCCAAAAAGTATAATTTACTTATTCTATGCTCTATTATCATGTCAGCCGAATGAAGTCCACTGCTGGACAAACGCTTTCCCAAAGGTGTCGACATTAGAACTGTGTCCATCATTTGGGTGATATGCAATAATAACGCTTGACATACGGATTAGGGAACGCAGTATGATAGTTACAGTACACACAAGAGACGGTCTTTTTAGGGACCACTTCGACGCCCTCATGAGATTAGATGGGGTGGAATTATTCGTTGCCGTAAACCACACAGACATAGTACATTATAATAAAATATAGACCAGGAAAAAGGAACTAAGCAATGTATTTTATATTATTATTAACCTCAAATAACGTAGCCCAGACTGCCTTGATGTTTTCATCAATTACGTCGCTCGTCAATATTCTCTACTTCTTTTCTTATTTTTTTGCTGTGTTTTGGCATAAGGCCGATTTTATAAAGTAAATTATATTCAGTTTTAACTTCCACAGAAACAAGACGAGTTTGAATTTGTGGATATTCTTAATTGACACTGCAACATTGCACTAAATTTGCACCGACACAGTGTTTCCAATAAACACTAATTGTCAGCTTCTTGCTCTCCGTGCGGAGTCCATCCTGAGAGGATCCCGAATACGTGACAGTAATTCTAAATTATACAACTACTAATTTTATTAAGTAAATTATATTCAGCTATAACTTCCGCAGAAACAAGACGAATTTAAATTTGTGGATATTCTTAATTGACACTGCAACATTGCACTAAATTTGCACCGACAGAGTGTTTCCAATAAACACTAATTGTCAGCTTCGTGCTCTCCGTGCGGAGTCCATCCTGAGAGGATCCCGAATACGTGACAGTAATTCTAAATTATACAACTACTAATTTTATTAAGTAAATTATATTCAGCTATAACTTCCGCAGAAACAAGACGAATTTAAATTTGTGGATATTCTTAATTGACACTGCAACATTGCACTAAATTTGCACCGACAGAGTGTTTCCAATAAACACTAATTGTCAGCTTCGTGCTCTCCGTGCGGAGTCCATCCTGAGAGGATCCCGAATACGTGACAGTAATTCTAAATTATACAACTACTAATTTTAATATCATTACATTTCTTTGTAGCTTTATTCCTTCTTATGAAATTAACGTTCTTTTAATCTAATTTTTCTGTTCTTCTGAGGAAATATAAGCGACACGTTGAAGCTTGTTGACCAGTAATACTGGTACCAGTAATTTACTTACAGTAATTGGCATTTACGATGTATAAGAAGCTTTATTTTAGCTAAGTATCTGCGGGTGGATTTATCGGATACGCACCGACTTAACCTAACCTGCCGTGAACTCTTGGCACCTGGTGGCACCGCCTCGTTAATAGTGCCCCACACACCAGAACAAAACAGACAGACTGTCACAGAAGAATTTTTGCAAAACAATTTTATTCAATTTTTGAAGTGAAATCTTCAGCGGCGTTGTGCACTTTTTGGGGTGGGAAAAAAATGTTAAACTTGCTTCAGAAGACGTGACCTGATCGAATATTCGTAAGACTGAGGGTATTTTTTTATTCACACTGGCCGTTTATACACTCACATGACCGCAGCATTTTTTTCTTAATTATGTTAGACTTTTTACAACGGACTGCACAACCTAATTTTTTTTTCCTACCACAGGGTGGGAAGCAACTACTATGAGTCTTTACCGCCCAAAGTTGGGCAGTAGCATCTTCCACTCGCTACTCGGATCAAATAAACAATACTTAAAAAAATAGTTTTCACTTTAATCGGGAGTCCCCAAAGACAGCCCCGCATGTTTTTTTTTTTAGTTTCGTTAATTTGATCCCTATCACATCATTATCTGTGATTGAACTCGCAACTGCTAAACTAACAACGTTGTCGATGAAACGATGTATAAAGTAATTGCGAAAACTACTTTTAATTAGATTCCGAGTACAGACAAACTAAATCCATTAAAGAATTCTTATAAAAAATATATCAAGTCTAGGAACACTTCTGCCGTAAAAAGTTTGAGCTTCCAAGAAGAGGCAAGTAAACAATTACACTACCGTTGACTTTGAAGTTAGCTAATTACTAGTTAGTTCTCTTAAAAATAAACAAATGGTTACTATGTTTAAAACATAGAACGGGTATTATTTGTTTGGGAGAATTCGATCGAAATCGATAGGGTATTCAGATCTCAGAAGAGATGTATTCCAGCTATAAGTGGAAACAATTTTCTAGACATCTGTATACTATATGTATGCCTCGTTGGTCTAGCGGTAGCGAGTTCACCCGCAGAGAACGAGGTCCTGGGTTCAAATCCCGGGTCGGGCCAAAAGTGAATTTGGGACTTTTCTGTACAAAGAAATATTTCTCAGCATCAGCCCGAAGTCTGGGAGTTGGCGGTATTATACCCCATGCCTCAGAGAGCACGTAAAGCCGTCGGTACCTGACCTCTTTCCGGTCTTGTCGCTAGGCGTCCCATCGGATCATGAGAGTGATGGAATGGAAAGCGCTACTGTGTTTGCGCACACACTTGAGCACTAAAATATGTCCCGCACATCTGTGTAGCCATCTGGCTAATCTCTATTGAGACTGGCCGCCGTGGCTGAAATTCGGCTAGGAGGACATTATTTTATTATATGTATGTTTATAGGATAGGATAGGATCTTGCCACTACCTTGTATATAATAACATTCATAAGTAATAACATTGACTAGCCTTCGGGTCCAATTGTTAGTGAACCTGACTGCTAAGCGTAGATAGAATTAACATTTTATTTTATTTATTTTGGTCCATACAAAACATAAAAAAAAATCTAGGCTTGAATTTTATGGCATTTTAACCTACTTCAGGTAGTGGGTATATAGTGGCTACCATTTTTTGTGCTCTATTGGCTTGTAATAAAGTTCAAAATCAATAAAATAGAAATAAACTTCTTTATTATATGACCTCCAATATTGACATAAGCATATTTTATATTATTATATAATAGCACCACACAGAAGTCTCTTGTTGATGAAACTTAAAATCATTTAAATGAAATACGGTTCTAAATTTGATATAATTGAAATTTAAGTCTGTATGTGTGCGTATATGAGGGTATCTACATTACTTATGTATGTACACCAAAAACCTATCATTGCAGTACGACTGTCAGGTATCCAGTAGAAGCAAACAGACCGTAAAGCTAATAGCTAAGTGATTGATGGACACTGTATTCTCGGTGACAGTCAATTATTCGAACATAGGACCTGCCTATGTTCGAATAAAGGACGGTGAATTTGGTAAAATTAATAAAGAATAATAATAATATTGTTGGCAACAAACGAGCAAGTGGGGTCACCTGATGGTAAGTGATCACCGCCTCTCATAGACACACGCAACACCAGAGGAGTTGCTAGTGCGTTGCCGGCCTTTAAGAATCAGCAAACAAGTGTTGCTAACCCTTTCCACCACCCCGATGAGCTCTGGCGGCTTTACTCACACGCAGTTCTTCTGTAAGGTGGAGGTACTTCCCCAGTGGGGCTGCTCTTCGAGCGAATGAACGCTGTGCCCTACCTCTTTTTTTCATATAATCATAATTTCATCTTAATAATCTCTTTAGGGGCCGTAGAAGTCGAATATCTACCAGAGAACGGACAGAAATGTTTCTTTCAGTACTATGACCGTCACTTGCAATCACCAACCACTCACCGCACGCTTCCCATGAACTATATGTATACCGTGTATATATGTACAGAAGCCAGCACATCAAGCTACCCCAATCTGTCAAATTTCCCCAATTGAAAGTGAACCTTATGCTTTTGTGATAAAGTTGAACATCTATAAAAGAAATTTGACATATTGGGGTAACTGGATGTGCTGGCGTCTGTACATAGATGTACCTCTCTGCATTTTAATGTATTATAAATTTTAATAATAATGTAATTATATTGTATCTCGAAGATACAAGTCACAAGTGACTTTGTTTTCACTTCCATCGATAGTCTCCAAAGTCTGCCCCGCATTCTTTGGTGACGGCTTTTTGGAAAGCTGTGTGGTGACGGTGGCGAATATCAGACAGAATATCATCACCCCATCTCACCTCGTGAGGGGCGTAGTCGCGTAGAAGTCAACCCGAAGGAATATCCACCAGAGGACGGGCAGCAGCGTCTCTCTGAGTACTATGACCATCATACAGCGATCGCCAACCCGTCTGCCAAGCGTGGCCATTATGGCATATCCCACCAAGATGATTCTTTTCTTTTTTATTCTTTTTTACAGCTGTTATGATGATTATGAATTTAAATAGAGCACGTAAAAAAATTAACATGGGTATATAACTACTTATCACACTGATATTATAAAGGTGAAAGTTTGTGAGTGTGTATGTTTGCTACTCTTTCACGCAAAAACTACCGGACGGATTTTGATGAAACTTTGTAGTAATATAGCTTATATATCCGAATAACACATAAGCTGTAGGTAATTTATAAAGATTAACGCGTGTAAAAACGCGGTGCACAGCTAGTATGTAATATATTACTTATCTGGTTTATGAAAAAGAATATACAGAAGGCAGATAGCGTTGGAATATGGAATCCATACAAGACTTTAGTAAGTTAAACCGAAATAAAACGACACAATATTGACCCAAAGAACGAAAGTTGAGCATAGTGAGAGCGTAACATTCTGCGCGAAGTGTTGCCAATGCACCGGGAGCAGATTACTTAATGGCAACACTGTCGATTTATACGCACATTTACATTGCTTTTACTTAATGGAAATTGGGGGGAATAATATACAGCTGCAATATTGGACTGATTGTAAAGGAAATTCAGATAGGAAATGGTAGTAAAAATGGTAAACACACTTTAAGATAAGATAATTATTTATTTCACCACATAACATAAAACTATAACAATAATAGGTGCGTATGCAATACATTTTTACATGATAAAATTGTTTGTTTGTTATAACTAGCACCTTAGCTAAGTTATTCGGAGATAACTCGTGTTAAAGGTGCTAGGCCCAACTTTGTCTATATAGTTCCATCATTATTCTTGAATAATTTACACTTTTTACTTTATATACACTGTAGTGCTAAATCTGCGTTTGCATTTGCGTTCTTCTGTAAACTATGATCATCAAACTGCGATCGCCAACCCGTCTGCCAAGCGTGGCGATTATGGTGTATCCCCACATCCTGGTATCCATAACACAAGTTAAATCTTACTTTGGATACCAGAGTGTCAATTATATACTTACATAGTAACTATGTTGTATCATATGATGTAAGCTAATAACTTTACAATGTATTTTGGTCGGTAAGTGGTTCTGTACTACAATATTTTGGAAATAAAGTGATTATTATTCTTATTCTTTGGGAAGGCTTTTCCAGTAGTGGACGTAATTTAGCTGACATGATGATGAGTGCTACATCTATCCTAGGGCGTGCGATCTCTGATCTCTGACTGCACGCGTGGCGCGAAGACAGTCGACTCACCACTTCGTGTTCCGGGCTCGATTCCCGCGCAGGACAACTATTTGTGTGACCCATAAATAGTTATTCTCAGTCTGGACGTACTTTGTGTTCTTATGTCTGTCAATTATATGTTTGTAAAGTACAGACAAATGGATTAATTTTCGTAGAGCGAACGTTGTCTTATTAAAAAGAAAGCTCTGGAAAATAAAATATAATACCTCAGAGAGCGGCCGCCACCAGCCGCGCCGTATGGAAAGGAGCATTATCGGGCATGAGTAGAAATTCCTGGCCCATTTGGATTATGTGTGGGTCAATAACAGGCTCTACCTTCTTCTCGTAGTAATTTTATGTAGTCATGCTGCCTTGGATCCGAACGAGCTGGGTTTATCCGTCAAGACTAGTTCCTGCCTCCACTATTGTCCCGCCTTGGTATGAGTGGTCCTTCTGATTGTGCCGTACACAGCTAACTTTCCCTGGAGTTCTCCAAACTCGTGTTCTTCGTGAATCCAAGTGAAACCTTAACCGAGGCTTATTGGTGAACAGCGCTTAAGACCATTGTTCGTCACACCATGGTAAAGGCTCCCAAGCTCACGAAAGCCGACGACCGCGATAGCGACACAATGGCTGGAGCACACAGCAGTCTTCGAGCATGAAGACCAGCTTCATGCAACCTCTTTTGCACGGTTTGGTCTTTTAACAGCACCTGGTGTAACAATGGCTCCAGAAGGATCCTTTGTGAGTCATGCCTCACGTACTATGGTCCACACATCGGGACTAAGGCCAGCGCCACACTTAACGGAAATTCCGACGCCTAACTTCCGCGAGAGTCAATCCGTTACCATACGTTGCAGCCACTCTGTATATTCAGTGGAAGAATATCCGTCGACTGACTGCCAACACTTAAACGGTAGTCCTATTAGATCCGATAGAAATGATAGCTATATATGAAGCCTTAAAACAATAATGAAGAAAAAAGTGTAGCGTAGCTTTTCACTAGAGTCCCAGACTACTCGACAGCTAAGTCTAGCTTGTACTTTTACAATATCGGAGTCCAACATCCTATGCGTGCGCCGCAATGTCTTCTGTAACGTGGAGGTACTTCCCCAGTCTGCTCTTTGAGCGAATGAACGCTGTGCCGTACCTCTCTTAAAAGGTGTAGGAACCATACCGGCTAGCATATTAGTATGACAAAATGACGAGTATCCTTTGTACTAGTTATATCGCTGAGATGATGGGGTGTCTTCTGGCGGCCATTTGGAGAAATCGATCCTGTCTCTGCATAGTAACACGATATGTACCCGTGTGCCGTTCAGCCACATCCTTAATATTGCGATAACGTGACCACAGCCTTGGTATCACGTTTTGACTGGTGTGCTGGGTCTCAGCAACGACGCGTTGAATAGCACCTACATATTTGACATGACTCTAAATCTTAAACGCCACGTTAAATTAAAATGGAAATACAATATAATCCCTTTTCATTAATTAAACCTCAGATCAAATAAAAAAGATATTAACAAAACAATTGAATGTTGTATTACTTAAATTGCTTACAACGTTCTATTTTTAAAATATTGTACATTTTTAAACTTTTTAAATAGAATTAAAGAGGTTTTAATCCGTATATTTCTTTAATGGAAACTAAAAAGGTTTTAAAGCATAAACTCGCAAATAATTTAGGGTTAGGGTTTACCAAATTCTTCTTCAAACTCTAAATTGTTTATGTGCGTATATTATATACTAGAAACATGTACTGGCTTTCTTAAATCGACATGAACTGTTTGCTTTTTTTTAAAGTTATTTATACCTCTTTATACCTCTCGGGAACAGTCCTTTTTCTGAATGAACTAAAAAAAGTATTTGGCACACATTGAACGCCCGTAGCACTTACAGGTATTGGATAGGCAAACATTGTATAAAACACATTTTTCTTTTTCTACTAAAATCGGCAACATTTATGAAATTATATAAAATGTTAACTATAGAAAGTTGTGAATTAGGTTTGCACGACTTTGGATAAGTTAATATTAATAAAAAAACAATTGAATTGAGCTACAAGTTGCTATAAAGCAACCTACTTGATAGCAAATTGTAGCAAAAATAATTTGTTTAATCTAAATCTGAAATCATCAAAAGTCGTGCAAATCTATTGCACAACTTTTCTATTGTTTACCTTTTTAAATTAATATTGCCAATTTTGATAGAAAATGAACAAAGTGTTTTGCACATAATCAACCTATCTACAGCCCTTAAGTAGTTAAGATATTAAAATATTACAAAACAAACTTAGATATACTCGAACCAACCATTAATCCCTCATTAAACCGTTATATCGCATAATAAATCGCCATTGAAATAAAATTCCAAGTGGTTTAATATTGCCCATACATTCTCCAAATATACATTCAAATAATTACACAGTCATCAAAACTCCATTCATTTTTATAAAACCGCCTCTCAAACGCGGGAATAATATCAACCCAAATTCGAATGCACAATCAAATGAACGCAAACATTGGCCATTTTTCAAACTAAACGCGACATAGACAATGAGGGGTCCATCAATCACCTGTCTCAACAAAAGGCGAACCATAGACAACTGCCCAGAGGCTGAGTGCTTATTCTATTATATCGCATTATTCTATGAACAAACTTATACTTGCGGTTAACAATGGCAACACTGGACTTTCCCTTTAACTTTAATAGAACAATTCATATAGTTTCATATTCAATCGTAAGCATAACTAAGTTTGTGATGGCGTATCTTGATAATAGCCTCCGTGGGAAGTGTACCAAGTGTATTGAATGATTATTTTTTGGATCCGTTAATAGTTTTTCGTCGTTTTAGTTGCATAATTATGTATTATGAGAACTATGCCTATCTTAATTTTGTGGCGGCCGACACCATTCGTGCTAATTAAAAAAAATAACGCATAGATAATTACCTCACTTCGTGGTATCGCTCGTGTACAAAGTATTTAAAGTTTAAGTTGTAAAGTTTTAATTACTTAGGAAACATTTAATGTCACTAAAATTTACCATGTCTTACATGCAATACATAAGTTGTAAACTCCCTGCATGCAGGTCCCTATTCAAATAATCAAATATTCAAATAAACAAACATTTATGCGACCCTAATCATAACTTATAAAAACAACGTTTACCGTGAATATTTATCGTCTTATTAGCGTATTTTTTAACACAAAAAATATTTAGAAAACCCCATAAAAATGGAGATGCACACAATTCGGTTGTACCTACGGCATCGAATCGAGATCTATGTAAAATATATGCACCGTTGGACGCAAACATGCAATAAAAATATTATGTTTTATTCAAGAGAGCACATTCGGAAACAATATACCAGTTCAGAGAGTTTATTGGATAGTTATATAAAATGAAATATGTAAATTTCATTACAGCAAAAGTACGAAGATAGAATTATTTGTTTGGCCCTCTGTTTTGGACGATTTACTAAAGAAAATCCTAAAAGCTATTCGGGAAGAGTTAAGTTCTTGTCTTTGTTTTACGACTTACCTTCGTCTCGAATAATAAAATTGTTTTGTGGAGAAATTTTGTACGTGATTGTAGCTTTGGTCGTCAAAATTCCATTGATTAACAATTTAGTTTAATATACAAGTTGATAAGACTACAAATTGGTAGAATTAACCTGGGGGTTGTTGAATGTTAGATATAGGTATCCCTTTCTCTTTAACTGCTAAACATGAGCATAAAAGAGATGAGAGTATCAAAACAAGTCTGTTAAGGTACGAGTTGTGCTATATTAGGGTTATGTACATGTGTCATTTCAACCGCCAAAATGAAAAATATGTTTGTTTTTATGATTTTTTCAAACATATGGTACATAGTATACATAAATTTGTAGCTAAATTTGTTTTTGAGCCCGTTTCTGTAGAGGATTTCGGTACTTTTCCAAAGTATGCATGTCCATGCTTGCATTTTTGGTTCCGTAGCGTAGGAAAATAAGAATCACATAATATGTCACACTGTTGTCTATGTACACATAATTAAATAAATATATAAAATATCCACTAGACAATAAAAATAAGAACTAAGTGTTTTCATTTTCTTACTAAGTTAACCTACAGAAACTTTTCTACTTATACTTTCCTTATAATATAATAAAATTATTAAGCAAAAGGGCAACTAAAATAATTTTTGTTTACACTTATTCACTATTGTTAGTATAACTAAAGACGAATTAATGAGAGGACCGCCTACTGACTAGAACAATGAAATACTAGGGTATAAGTATTCTCACAAATTGCCTTGCTATGAGCAAGTATCAGCCGCTACAGCTTACAGCAGAATGCTATTGTGACTGCCTCTTATTCTGCTCGGGAGAGAGGTATTTTTGTTTGGGATGATGACAAGAAACCCATCAGTATGGGTACCTGCGAACATTGTAGAAGCACTGCAAAAGCGAGGTTATCGCAACAGTTACTTCAAAACATTATAGTAACGATCCACAACGATCTGTTTGTGGCCAGTATTATAATGTTACGTGTCCAGTATTTAAGGTAAGTTCATATTGCAGTCTTATTATCCCCGTAAGAATGCATGGTAATAAAATGTTCTTGTTGTTAACCGTTTTTATTTTATTAACTTGCAAATCACTGGACGTAGGTATGGGGCAAGAAGTACACCGATGGGACTTCTTGCCCGCAAGAGGACTTTTCACCCCCTATGTTTTATTGAAGTTATATGTTTATTAAATAGTGTATTTTTTCTTTTAAAGGATGCGTAATTATAAAAGAAGGACAGATAGAGGGACTACACCGCTACACATTATGAAATTAGCTGCAGATGAGGTCAATAAGGGTGAGAAGAATAATTTCTTCTCACATAATTGTCAAGCATAATTGTCAAGCAGCGAAAGATTACGATATCTGCAGGAATTCTCTTAAAAGGTTTATTGCACGATTGAAGAAAGACCCAGGTAACATATGTTTTGGATACCTTCCTACACGGCAAGTTTTTACCAAGGATCAAGAGAAGAGCTTATGCAGTTATTTACTTATGCTTGCGCAAATGTTTCATGGACTGGGACCTAAAGAGGTGCGCCGCTTAGCATACGATTGCGCTATAAAGTTCTCAATTGGTGTACCTGATTCCTGGCAAGAGAAAAAAATGGATGGTAAAGACTGGATGACTGCTTTTTTAAAAAGAAACTTCTTTGTAAGATCGATCTTTTCGAGTAGCTGACTCAAAGAGTCCCGGTGTAATACCGCTGTCAATAAGCTTTAAAGAGCGTTACTTTTACTTAGTCCGAACACAAATGCTCCTAGCAAAGGTCCCGGTAGCACCATTTCATCAGCATAGGAGGTGTTGTTATAACCAACACCATTTACCCGGCATCTGACACGCATGCTGCTGAGCTCTGAGCTCATTTCCAGATTGAAGAGCCGGGGAGACTTCCTTAGAGGTAAGGACAAAAATATAACTTATACTCCATAAATGACGTATAATTAACAAAAACAGTCAAAGTGATAATAATTTTCTTCTCGAGGGGATTGGCGCAAAAAGTCACCAGTCATTTAGGAGATCATAATTTATTTTTATGCCGGACACAATTAACATTATAATTTAAGGATGTGTAGAATATTTTTCCAGTCCTTTCCAGGGTTTGAAGGTTAATGACACCTACTCAAATATGGTTTGAAATGGCCTGGCATAAAATTCAACAAGATTAAAAATTTTTAAATTTTAAGGCTGTAGATCTGTAACATGCCGATGGACACAGGATAACAAATTGTTTGTTTTTACATCCATATGTCACAGAACTCTAACTTGTAAACATGCGCCAGGAGGATGGGACGAGTAACCTGGGAGGTCTATGGTTTTTCGTACCAGATCGGCGACTTCTGTTCACTAAGGGTTCATAGGAGAAGTTTCCTCTACTGCCACGAATTACAAGCAGGTCGGAGTATATAGCGATATGTTTGTGGCATAGATACCGTGACTAGTCAGGCACTAATCACACTAATATTATAAAGGCGAAAGTTTGTGAGTGTGTATGTTTGTTACTTCTTCACGTCTAAACGGACGGAGAGATTTTAATAAAATTTGGTATGGACTTAGCTGTCACTCTGATTTACGCATAGGCTATATAATTTATAAAGTTTAGTTTGTATCCTGCAGTTTTACCCACGTTAAACTTTATAATTTATACCCTATATGTTATTAATCCAAGATGGCAGCTAACTCCACACCAAATTGTATCAAACTCGCTCCAGCCGTTTAGACGTGAAGAAGTAACAAACAAACACACTCACAATTTCGCCTTTATAATATTAGTGTGATAGTAAAATATCCTCGCTATGGGAAAAATAGCAAAAAGAAATTAATCCTTATTTAGTTAAGATAAGGTTCAAACTTTATCAGTAGCGATAATACTCGATTTGTTTGTAACAGGGATACAGGTAGCATGCGTAACACAGAACAGTAGTAATTATAGGGTATATGGTAATTTGTTTGAGAATGTTCCACCCGGTATAATTGTTTAATTACTACTGATATACAAACAGCAATGTAATCACCACTAATATTGATACACTTGTAAATATTATCAACATTAAGTGGTTCAACTTGACCAACATTAAACCGCTGTTTTTATTAGGCAGGGGGAATGGCTAAACAAAAAGTGTCTGCGGGTGGGTATGTCGGACTCTCACCGACTAAACCTAACCTGCCGTGGGTTTCTCTTGGGTAGCCCTGGAAACGCGGGTATGCTGCTCATAAATAAATAAAAAAAAAACATATAGAATTATATTTTATTTCTCGTCATTGTCACGATCTATTCAAAATCTATTTGTACCTAGATTTTAATTTATATTGTTCATTTTTAATAGTGCAATTATTTATGTTCTGTCATTTTACAAGCACTTTTTAATATCTATGTGAATATACAAACCAACAAATAATTTTAACTATGACCTTGAAATATGACCATGGCCATTTTAACTATGACCATGAAACCAACAAATATTATCACCGGAACAGCATTTTTATGTGTATAAAGGAATACAACAAAATTCCAAAACCACTAAGAAAACTTCCTCTAAGAATGTCCAAATATAAATTAAAAAAATGGCTAATTGAAAAATCTTTTTACACTGTTCAAGAATTATTCAATTTGTAGGGATATTGATTGGATTTTTTTTATATGAATGTCCAATGATGAATATAATTTAATATTTTAATAATAAATATAAATGTAATTTTATTTGATGTATTTAAATGTAATTAATGTAATGAATTGTTATGTTATGTTTTAAATAATTTGTATACCAGTCCCTGGTTAAACATGTTGAACATATTTCTATTTTAAGACCTGTATTATCTTGTCCATATTTAATGCAAATAAATATATATTCTATACTAGCTGTGCCCCGCGGTTTTACCCGCGTAAAATTTTATAAATTATCACAGCTATCAACTACGGGGGAGGACCCCCGTAGGTGATAGCGTGATAATATGTAGTCTATATGTTGACCCGACTTCTTAGTAATATTCATGCAAAATTTGAAGTAAATCCCTGCAGTACTTTTTGAGTTTAGCCCGGATATACATACAGACAAACAGACACACAGACAAAAATTCTAAAAACTATATTTTTGGCTTCGATATCTATTGCAGATCACGCCCCAAGTATCCTTTTTTAAAAATATTCAATGTACAGTTTTGACTTTCCTACGATTTTATTAAATGTATAGATTCTATGACTATGACAAGTAGGTAGCAACAAGTATGTGTTAAAATATCCCAAGCGCGGAATTAATTTCATATCATCATACTTTTCATACACAAGTTACTCAAATACGTTACCGCTTTCAAGTTCGAAGTTTATAACAAACTCTCAACAGTACAGCTGTTGCCGTTACCGAACACGCATCGAATCACACGCTGCAGAAGTGCAAATCAACCTACAGGTGTTAGTTTACAAACAAACCTGACTAATGCAGCATCGGTTGCCAAGTTTGTGCAGACAGATCATATTGCAAACAAACAGTTTTATACGTATTCAATGCAATGTTAAAATACGAATAAATGCTTCTATATACAACATGTTACTTAATTAACGCACATCCTGAAAATAGTAATTTAGTAAATAACAATGCATTTACTAGGCTAAATTAAAAATTCAGTGTATGTATTATGACTATAACATAAAATTCTAATTGGGTTGTTTGAGGGTGCGTTAATTACGTTACATGTTTTATAATATAATAAATGCGGATGTTTCGATATTTGTTACTCTTTCACATTTTGATGCAACTTTGTAGTATTATAGCTTATAATTGTCACTGTACGTGTGGCGTAGCGCTTAAGACAGTCGCCTCACCACTCCGTTGTGCACACATTTATGCGACCCATCATCATCATCTTGATCCATCAATATGCTCTAGGGTATGGTTTCCGCACTTAGTCCCGATGTGGACGTTGTACGTGAGCCACGGTGGCCTTTACTCCATCCAGCCCACCGCCTTCCAGAAGCATATTAGGTCTCCCAAACTTCTCAGGGCCTTCGGAAGAGTTCTTGGTGAACCCAAGATTTCTCTCCGGATTTTCACGATGCCTGTGCACTCGAGGAGCACATGAGCGACCGTTTCGTCAGCGTCCATGTGCGACCCATAAATAGTTCTGAGTCTGGAAGTATTTTGTGTGTTTGTAAAGTACCCCGCGACACAGGGATTAGAGTCCTTATTGCGGGCGTTGTCTTTTTTAAAAGAAAGAAAAATTATATCCGAAAAACACATAGGCTATAATTTATAAAGTTTAACGAGGTTAACGCGCGGGGCACAGCTATATATAATATAGTACAGCCAACAACAAAAGTAGATCATCATGGATAGTGGGCAGCAGTATCATCAGCCAATATTTTTTACGCATTCAAAGTCAAAATCAAAATCATTAATTCCGTAAAAAAATTACATTTATGTGGAATCGTCATATTTTTTTACCCTACCGTGCAGTGCATGACGTGAGAAACACTGCCAGAAAACTCAGTAGGAATCCTTTTTTAAAATAAAATATACTTAAGATTAATTACAATCATGTGTGTTGACTCAGAACAACTCAATCCCAAGCACTTTTATCACTTAAATAATCAGAAATTTTGTAATATGCCCTGCTACACAATTTGGCTTTAATAACTCTTTTAAATTTATTCGTAGATAATTCTCTAATATCATTGGGAAGTTTGTTATACAATCTTATACATTGCCCCATAAAAGAGTTACTTATTTTGGGGAGACGGGTAGTAAGCAATATGAGATTATTCTTATATCTAGTATTTACATTATGTGTATCGCTCCTTTTACAGAAGGAATCGATTTTAAAACACTTCACCGCCACACTATTTTGAATTGGCAATTTACGATAATTAGTTTTGAATATCCGATTATGATCATTTACTTTAGTTGTTGACTGTACATACAGTATCGCCATCAAGAATATCGCCACCCCATCTCATCGTCTCACACGCTACGCGGCGCGCTTGAACGGCGCCGCTCGCCGGCGTGACTCCGAAATCAGCCTTAAAACTAATACAACGTTAGTAGCATAAAATTTAATTTATAGAAGAATCATTTAAGAATTTTCGAACAAAGTAATAACAATTATTTTGCAATAAGGTGGTGTGTCTCTTTGTAAAACCTTCTAAAGGTTGAACCTTAATACAATTAGGAATTTTATTAAAAATAACATAACAATATTCTTGCGAGGTTCCGTTCACTAATTTGATTTAAACCAGTACCAAACTCACATTGTGTTTGGAACACGACCTAAGCAAATAAAACGTCCGTCTAATGTATTTTTAATAGCCACACCGACAATCAATTATAGAATCCTGTCCCGAGCAGGCTAGGCACAACTTCACCACTCTACAACTTCTCCTTTAAGGCCCAGACAATCAATATACCAGTAATATCTTGGTACATTATTCACACACATCTGATTCCAAACTAAGCAGAGCTTGTACTATGGAAACCAAATAACTGATATACTATCTACATATACCTACTACTTAATTTTGTAAATATAACCAGATAACAGATATACTACATATAATTAATTGACTGTTGGCGTGATTGTCAAATGCTCGCTTTTCACTCTGGAGGTCGTGGGTTCGAATCCCACCCAGGCCAGATATTTGTGTGCGTGAACATGGCTTTAAGAATAACAGTAATAAAAATACCAATCCAAAAAAATAAATAATAAACTATTTTACGCAAATTTTGAGACTTAAGAATACCATTAATAAAAATACCAGTCCAAAACAGAAATATTTAACTATTTTACGCAAATTTCGGGCCTTAGGAATACCAGTAATAAAAATACCAGCCCAAAAACAGAAATATTTTACGCATCTTATTATCTTGATTTTGTTACTTATAAATCCCTATATGAATCCCTGTGTCGCGGGGTACTTTGCAGATATATTATTCTAATTGACGGATACAAAGTGCATCCAGCCTCAAAACAACTATTTATGGGTCACAAAAATAGTTGTCCTGCACGGGAATCGAACCCGGGACACCAAGCGGCAAGGCGGCTATTTTAACCACTGCGCTTCATATGCAGTCATTTAAAAAAAATAGATAACGAGAAGACCCCACTAATCGGGTCGAACCTTAAACAAACAGATAAAAAACTATATAAGTACAGACGCCAGCACATCAAGCTACCTCAATCTGTCAAATTTCCCCAATTGAAACTGAACCTTATGCTTTTGTAATAAAACTGAAAATCTATAAAAGAAAATTGACAGATTGTGGTAGCTGGATGTGCTGGCGTCTGTACAATAAAGATTTAAAAAGCGCGTCCAATCACCGCGAAACAAATGTGCGACCAAACAAAAATAATTGTAGAAGCGTGAACGAAAACCATTCGTAGAGATGAATTCTTTAGAAATTCCACGCTAAAATTATTCACGGCAAACAATATTATCTATGTTTAGAGCTCTTTTAAATCTTTACTTAATATTATAAATTAAATGCGAAAGTATCTCTGTCTCTGTCGCACTTTCACGTCAAAACTACTGAACCGATTTAAATGACATTTCGTACACAAATAGTCTAGAGACTGAGAAAGGACATAGGCTACTTTTTTATGCAAAAAAATAATTGTAAGGAGTTGAAAGTGGGGATGAGGGGATGAAAATTTGTATGGAAATATCGTAATTTTTAGAGCTAGAAGCTTGAAATTAATTGTTTAGGTTGTTGATTCGATGTAAATAAAAATGACATTAAAATTTGTAAAGTTTTAGCTCATTGGTGTAAAATAACAATAGGAAATTGGGGATGAAAATTTCTATGGGAATATTTAAGGTTTATGTGTATCATAGAATATAAGTATGATACACATAAACCTTAAATATTCCCATAGAAATTTTAAATATAAAGGAGATTGTGAGTGTGTTAGTGTGTATGTTTGTTACTTCTTCACGCAAAAACTACCGAACGGATTTTGATAAAACTTTGTAGTAATAAAGCTTATACATCCGAATAACATATAGGCTATAATTTATAAAGCTTAACGCGGGTAAAACCGCGGGGCACAACGATTGTATTATATGTTTGCGACAGTTAGAGATTTTAGAGATATTCTGATGTAAGTTTCCGGAGTCATTATAAAATATGCGAACGAAGTCGCGGGGACAAATAGTCAAAAATAAAATACAAAAAGCCCTCAGTTGTTATATATTGTATTATTTATCACAATTCATCGTTGTGCATTGTCACTGTCACGTTTGTATTGCTTCCATTACTGCTATTAGTATTACTAATATAACATCAAGCTTGCCATACAAAAGAAAACAAGTAAAATACACGACAAAAAGAGTCCGATGTCACGCCCATGCAGTTCAGTAGGTTCTCACGCGATCGCGCGCGTCCGAGCAAACAAAACTGGTACTCAGCTATTGTAACCTGAGAACCAAACGCCCACTTTCTTCAACACTCATCCACTAACTCCTTACTTCAAGAACCGCGCTATAACTCACGAAGAAAGCTAGCAGTGTACAACTCACAAAGATATATTATAGTAAGGGTGACTTCTAAGGCTTCGTAACTAGAGTGACCAACAATATCCTACTGCGAGCCTAATGTTACAAAAAGTTGAACCGACTTCGACACGTTTATATGTAAGTTAAAAATTCTACCATCCCGTGGGAAATGTCCGGCGGCGAAGTGATAATTACTCAGTTTGCCCAAAGCGTTTAGGACCAACGTCCAAAACCCTTGAGAGCAAAAGCGAATATAAACACGTAATTATAGGGGAAAGTGTAGGGATGGCCAACGCAATGATAGGGATTGATGTGAATTATTGAAATGGATTTGGAGGCCATCTTAATGATACATTTCGGTCCCGAACTTTGAAATTGGAATTTATGATGAGTTATAAGTTTAGGCAGTTTGCTGTAGAAATGAGTTTACTTACGGCTCCTCTTGTTATAGACGACTCTTTGATAAAATGTAATAGTAATAATAAATTCTTTATTTCTCAGTACATGGTCTTACATGTATAAATTAGATCACATATACTACCATTACTGGTGTAGAAATAATAAAAAGATATTTCATGCAAGTAGTACAACTGATCACACCCTCTCTTAGAATTCTGTCCTTTTGCTTCAGCGGCCCCCTGAGCTGTGGCCCGAACCCCAAAAGGGTGGCCTCTGGCTACTGGTTAAGAGCCTTCTGCGCTAGCCAAATGCTCATTGCCTTCAATTCTTTAATTTTAACAGTACAACTTAATTTAAAATAATAGATTAGTAACTTGTTATTATGGATTTAAGAAAATATATCTGGTAAAACAGACCGCACGGACGTACTAATATTTTTTTTTGTAAATTTTAGACTGTATTCGACTATGTTTATGTACTGCATTGTGAGCTTGACAAGTACAAGTGTATGTTAATACCCAATTGCCGAATAAATTTCATTAATTCATATTAATACATTTAAAAAAAACTATTACAAGAATTACCACCACAAATTATATAAAATGTCAATTAGAAGAAAATAATAAATTACAGAATAATATTCTGCATTCAATGTCAACCATCATTTTATAATTATTAAAACTATAAAATTAAACTACAGACGAAAATTACAATGTTAAAATTTATAATTTAAAACGTCATTTACGGAATAAAAACACATGTCCAATAAACAAGCAAATATTTTAATTTTTAATTAATTGAATGGTAACAATTGATTCTTTGGTACACGTGCCAAATATTTAACAGATGCGTAGGATAGTACATTGTTCTTGCCTAAACACTCAGATTACTCGAAACCATAATTAGTTTGAAGAGGATCGCGTTTACTTCGTAAACACGCCTTTCAATATTTAAGCAGATAAATGCGAGTTTTATAAATTTGAAGACTATTTATGTGTGTCGCTGAATATATGTGGCACCGTTTCTCCAAAACGGGTTTACGAATTAAAAGCAATCTTTAAATAACTTCACAAAAGGGAAATTTCTTGATTAGGACCTTATCTTATTTGTGTATGTACAGACGCCAGCACATCAAGCTACCCCAATCTGTCAAATTCCCCCAATTGAAAGTGAACCTTATGCTTACGTGATAAAGTTGAAAATCTATAAAATAAATTTGACAGATTGGGGTAGCTGGATGTGCTGGCGTCTGTATACCGATTACTGCGGCAAGTGGTCTATTCACCATTAGATTTAGACATCGCTTTAGATGCTACTAGTTACATAGAAATAAGTCTAACACATTTAGTCTATAATACTTCAAGTTTGCGAAGTGAAATAATTAATTGATTTGTAACGGCTCCGCGGATTTAACAAGGTTGGATAACTTTGCCAATGAAATTAGAAATATTGCGAATATTATAATATTACCATTAATAGACACTGAACTGTCACGGGTAAAGGTGATAATGGATTTATTATAAAGAAATAGTCACGGAAGCATCACATTGTTTAAGAAATTCATGTAAACATTTTAATTTTGTATTAATTCTGCTAATTGTTAGCTTAACCAAGCCGGGGTGCACCGTCCTGCCGCCTGCATGGAATATAAAAATAATAATAAACTAGCGGCCCGGTACGTGCTTCGCTACGTATAAGGCATAGTAATAAAAAAATGATTATTAAGTTAATTTATTCAAACAAAAAATATTTTAAATTGCTAAAATATGTTGATTTTACACTTTTTCAAGACTTTTTTAAAACTTTCTCTACGTACAAACCTTCCCTGGACTTCCACGAGTAATTCAAGACCAAAATTAGCCAAATCGGTACAGGCGTTGTTGAGTTATAACATTACAACGAAAAGTGGCATTGATTTTTATATATATATATATATATACTTTATTACAGCCATAAAAAAGCCATACAGTGTTAATACAAATAATTAAAAACTATATTAGTACTACTAGGATCTATTTTCATATCTAGCAGGATTTGAACATCGGGTTGACACGTGGAGCCGTGCCCAATCTTCAAGGAATGGACTATCCATTTTCCCTGCTAGCATACTTAGAATTCCGTTGGTGCTCCCACGCAACCGAGACAAAGTGAAGCTGATCGCTTTCTTATACCTAATGCCGTAAAAGTCGTCAACATGCACATGCAAGAAGGATAGTGTTAATAAAAATACTTAAAAACTATATTAGTACTATTAGGATCTATTTTCATATCTAGCAGGATTTGAACATCGGTTTGACACGTGGAGCCGTGCCCAATCTTCAAGGAATGGACTATCCATTTTCCCTGCTAGCATAATTAGAATTCCGTTGGTGCTCCCACGCAACCGAGTCACCATAGAAGCTGATTGCTTCATTATAATGCCGTAAAAGTCGTCCACATGCAAATGCAAGAAGGACAATATATACAAGCAAATTACATGCACCAGTATGATACCCTCCCAACACGTGTTTCAGTCCTCCATGGACCATTCTTAAAGGACGCTAACTTTGGAGTTGGAGGAGTTGTTGTCTACATATTTTATACTTTGGGTAAATCACCTAGGCACGTTGCCGGTATATAGATGGGTGATCCCCAAGTTGGTTCAATTTCTGATCGTCTCCTTGCTTCGGAGGGTACCTTTAGCTATATCTCCCTGTTGTGGTCGTTATACAACAGTCGGTAACCACTTGCCCACATACGTTAAAGGTTTTTGAAGAGGGAATAGAACGCATCCATGGTCTTCTTTGCAAACATGGGACAAAGTACTGCAATAGTATATAATGTCCTCATGCTCTAATTTCGGCCATAGCGGTCAGTTTCAATGGAGGCTAGGCATCTGCGCGAGATATATTATAATATTATAGTGCAAAAGTGTGTGTGCAAACACAGGGGCACTTTCTATCTTATGACCAACATGACCGGAATGACGCTGAGTACAGGACTAATGGCTTAATGTGCTCTCCAAGGAAGGGGGTGTAATACCGCCAATGCCCACACTTAGGGTTGGTACTAACTAATTCTCTTAACAGAAAACCCTCAAAATAACTTTTTGGCCGAATTGAACCCAGGACTTCCATCAGCGTCTGAACACGCTACTGCTAAACCAAAGATGCAGTCATAAGTATAGATGCTTAATGTTCCTAATGAATCAGCACGTTCTAATCAGTATGAGCTCTCATTTGCTTCAAGTCATGTTATGAAGTGCTAAATAATCAACTTTTTGGGTCAGCTTATTTTAAAACTGCTCCAATTTCACAAATTATCATGCTACCAAACTTTTTAATTACTTACGACTTTGAAAAATGGTTTTAAACTCAGTTAATTTCATACGCCACGTCTTATTTATAAGAACATCATGTAACTTTTTTAAAACAATTTAATCCCTGGGTCACGGAATACTTTACAAACATAAAATAGACGGGCACAAATTACATCCAGACTCAGAGCAGCTATTTATGGGTCACCCGAATAGTTGTCGGGCGCGGGAATCGAAACCGAGACACGAAGCGGCGAGGTGACTCGGCCCCACAAATAGTTTGAACTAAAATACAGTTGAAACTATGGTAAATAGAAAACTATCAATTCTTGTTTATAATTATTAATTATATTTCAACTTCCAAGATCTATTAGATATATTATTTAATGTGGTATTATTGTATAGTCGATGTATATACTCATCATGTCAGTCAAAGTACGTCCCCTGCTGCACCAAAGCCCCCCCAAAGAATAGGGGTGACGCCATAATCACCACGCTTGGAAGACGGGTTTGCGATCGCAGTTTGATGTTCACAGAAAAACGCTGGTGCACGTTCTCTGGTAGGTTCTCCCTAGGTCGATTTCTATCCTCCACGGGATGAGATGGGCTGATGATATTCTATGCCGTCACCACATAGTACATGCACTATTACTGTTAGATTAATCCAAATATTTTATACTGATTAGTAATTTATGTCATATTAATTTGCATGCGACATAACATGGTTGGAGAACCGACGGTCGTTGGAGCAGGAAGGTTCTCGAGTGGCGACTACGAACCGGAACACGCAGGGTCAAGGGTGGGTCGGCCCTCTAAAAGAGGGACCGATTATCTTATGAGGGTCACTGTAAACAGCTAGAGGCGGATAGAGATCTTTGGGGGAAGCCTTTGTCCAGCAGTGGACGTCGTTCTGCTGATATGATTAACCATTCCTGGCGAAAGATTATCTTATGTAAGTGGTAGTAGTTAAGGTGCTTTTGTATTAAGTAAGCATTTTCTTAGAACACACTTTGGACTTTTTTAACCAGGGTAAAAAGTATTTGAATTGTATTTCGGAATGAGTTTCTTGATATACATATAGTCAACAATGTAATACATATATTTTTAAGTTGGTTAAACTTAGAAGTATTGGTTTGAAACTTGCAGAATAATGCAATTGCTCTATTGTACAGACGCCAGCACATCAAGCTACTGCATTCTGTCAAATTTGCCCAATTGAAAGTGAACCTTATGCGTATGTGCTAAAGTTTAAAATCTTTAAAAGAAATTTGGCATATTGGGGTAGCTGGATCTGCTGGCGTCTATATTTTAACATTTGAGTATAGTGGAGAATAACATGGATACATGGACACCGAGCTAACACGGAAGGAGGGATATTAAGCACACTACCAAGAGCTCTACAAAGAGCTTACGGGAAATAGATAAGAACTATTTCGCTGAAATGTGCAGTTGCAACGTAGGTATACAATGTCACAAGCACATGTTTTTAAAGCGAATGGTATAAAATTTTATATAAAAATATTTTATTGAAGAAAATCATGGCTATCGGCAAAGAATACTAGTTTGTGGGCATGTATGTTTGTTACTTCTTCACGTAAAAACTACCGAACGGATTTTGATGAAAATTTGTAGTAATATAACCTTATATATCCGAATAACACATTTATTAAGTTTAACGCGGGTAAAACTGCTTCATTTGTACTTATGGTTTTCCCATGATCAGAGGGCTGGTCTATTCTTGGGTCAGAGGATCAGCATTGCGATCCAGCGTGGCAATGCGGCCAGCCTTCTGGGCACTTTTTCCATAAGCGATGCGGAGGGATTATTGGACGCCTTTTAGGGTAAATAGTAGTTAATCTAATTTTTAGCTTATTATTTCATTTTATTTAATTGAATTCTTAGATATCTATCTATTTACCAAAATTACCACTTTTATAAAATTGACGTACGGAACATAAAAGCTTGAAATAAAGTTTAATACTTATGGTTTTAGATAAGTATATTTTACTACATATGATCGGAATGGTTCTGTCTCTATTTAGTGTGTAAATAGAGAGACTCATTAAGTGTATCATTCATTATATGCGATATTAAAGCAAGCAGAGGACCGTTGTACCGACTAAGCGTGACGAACAATCCGCACCTAAGGAAACGATCCAGGAAACGACAATGGACGACAATGGAAATGAGCTCTTAGCCGATATAAAATTGACTCTGCTTCCTGCCGGCGCGTGCGCACTCGACCGTAACACCACGTACCTTCGATCGTTCTAAACTAATATTTGTACTACCCCATGACGCCTCGGGATTGCTTTTTACTTCATAATCATTTATTTCTAGTTACAATACCTTTTTTGATGACTGGTGAGTTTTTTGTATGAAGAAGGTCGGGCGGTGTCAAGGCGAATGAATGTTTGGGATTCCAATAAACTGTGTTAAATTGGAAGCAACGTAAATTGAAATTAAATGAACGTGAGATAACTAAACGATGAGAAATTTGAAAAAAATCTATATTAGTTAGGATATTACGATAAGTTAAAATTTACGGGTTGGCGTGGTTGGCAAATGCTTCCATTCCCAACTAGGACAGATATTTGTGTATGAACATGTCTGTCTGACCTTAGTCTGGGAATTTATCTATAGAAATAAGTATTTAGGAAAGAAAAGTAGTATTTTAGTTATCTTGTTTCCATAGTACGCTTGCTAGTAGCTATGCTTAGTTTGGGATTAGATGAGCGTGTGTAAATAATGTCCCAGGATATTCTCAAGATATATAAATTACAAGATTCTAATATTCTTTAATAAATATTATGCCTATATTTATTTATAAATAGCTGTATCCTGCGGTTTTACCCGCATTTTACGTTTATTAATTATAGCCTATGTGTTATTGGGATATACTCGTATAAGTTATATTTTATGTTACTACAAAGTTTCATCAAAATCCGTTCGGTAGTTTTTGCGTGAAAGAGTAACTAACATCCATACCAACTTTCTAATTTATAAAGTGTCTGATTGCCATAGTATATGCGCTATGCCATAGTATATAAGTATCTGCCTAGTTTGGGATCAGATGCCAATGTTTAGTTGTTCCACAATATTTGTTATTAAATTTTATTACATAAGTGCCTCGTTGGCGAAGTGGTAGCGTGTTCAATCCCGGGTAAACTACGTAATAAGCTAAGAGCCACCGCAAAGAAAAAGCTTTCAAATGAAAAAGCCGCATCGTAATTGGTCCATCCTTTTGAGAGCTACGATGCCACAGATAGACACATACACACACAGACAGACATCGACCTCGAACTATCAAATTACTACAAACATATTCTTACTATTTACAAGCGCTTTAACTGCTTATATTTTTTTTATAAACTTCTAACACCCTTCTTTTTGCGTCGGGTGCCAAAACAAGAATGATAAAAGGTATCTTTTAATGTTTTATCTGAAAGTAATCAAACGAGTAGGTATCTATTGAGATAAATTCTTATTAAAACATATTTGTGTTGATTTAGTCCTGAATATAACGGATCAAAAGGAACAAACAACATAAGACGAACTAGTTAATAAGCGAGCTTCAAACGTTTAATTTTGCTATTGATATTGTATCTGTTGAAAGCAAACGGAGTGAGACCCCCATTGAAATCATAAGCCGTGAGACCCCGAGACCATAGTATAAATGTGGACAGTACGGAAACTAATAATAATATCCTGGGACATTATTTACACCCGGCCATCTGATCCCAAACTAAGCAGAGCTTATACTATGGAAACCAGATAATTGATATACTACATATACTACTTTTCTTTTGTAAATACATACTTATAAAGATAATTACACCCAGACTCGGGAAAAACAGACATATTCATGCACACAAATATCTGTCCTGGGTGGGAATCGAACCCACGACCTCCGGCGTGAAAAGCAAGCATTTGCCAACCACGCCAACAGAATAATGATGAAATAATTACCTACACACAAAGGAATAGGGTTGTAACTTTACTGTTTTAGATATTGATTTTTCTTTTAATAAAAAATCAGCAGGAAGTTTAAAATACTAAAAGCTCCGGTTGTGATGCAGCCGAGTTCAAACAGCCGTGTACTTCGCAATACCCTCGTGGTATTGTTAAAAAGATCCCAGGCATAAACTTATACGTGACCACTCGTCTTGACGCGGCACTCACTACTGACAGCACCGCGACAATTGCTTACGGGTCTTGTCGATGCGCATGTTTGTATGTGTGTCGTTTTGAGCGTTTGTAGTTAGTCTAGCGGTAGCGTGTTCACCCGCAGAGAACGAGGTACTGGGTACAAATACCGGGTCGTCAAACGTGATATTGGGACTTTGCTGTAAAAATAATTCTCAGCACCAGCCCGAAGCGTCCCATCGGACATCGGATCATGAGAGTGACTTAATAGAAAGTGCTCCTGTGTTTGCGGACAAACTTGTGTACAATATGTCCCGCGCAGATGGCTAATCTCTATTGAGACTAGCCACCGTAACCGAAATTCGGCTAACAGGACATTATATATATTATTATGTATAATGATATTAGAGAATTGTCTACGAATAAGTTTAACATAATTTTGAAAGCTAAATTGTGTAGCAGGGCATATTACAAAATTAATAAGTAATGGAATCAGGCGTTACTTTGCGGAAATCCATAACAATCAAAATACAAAATCAATATTTAGTGTTAATTCCGCTAATTGTCAGTTTAATCATGCTGGGATGCAATTTGCACCGCCCTCCCGCCCGCAAAAATGTGCACATGCAAGAAGGACAATATAAAAAGCAAATTACATGCGCCAGTACGATACCCAACACGTGTTTCGGTCCTCCACGGACCATTCTCAAGGGCTGCTAACTCGTCGAGTGCTCGAAGGAGACTTCGAGTTGGGTGTCGTACTGGCGCATGTAATTTTCTTTTTATATTGTCCTTCTTGCATGTGCACATTTTTGCGGGCGGGAGGGCGGTGCAAATTGCATCCCAGCATGATTAAACTGACAATTAGCGGAATTAACACTAAATATTGATTTTGTATTTTGACAAAATTAATGATTATTTGAGTGACAAAAGTGCTTGGGATTGAGTTGTTCTGAGTCAACACACATAATTGTAATTAATCTTAAGTATATTTTATTTTAAAAAAGGATTTTTACTGAGTTTTCTGGCAGTGTTTCTCAGTAGCTGCCACGTCATGCACTGCACGGTAGGGTAAAAAATCATGATTCCACATTATGATTTTGATTTTATAATACTACTGTGTATATTTTTATACTGTGCGGTGCGACCGGACGCAAAGGTTGAATGAAAAGGGCGAAGCGATTCAACCGAAGCTCTTCTTATCAAAACTGCTTTCAAGTCTGTGAACAGTAAACCTATTTGCCTCCCAATCCATCAAAGTTTACGATAAACCTCTGTATCGTAAATGTATTTTCTATTTAAAATCTCGTATAAAAGGAAATGAAAGGTATCTCAGAGTCAATATTAGTTTTTTTTTTTTAATATCGATATGCTTGGGTCTATTTACCATTATTTGTATGAACAAAGATTATTGGATTTTTTTACATAAATAGGTATCTTATATTGGACTGCCCGATATGAAGGATAAGGCAATTTTTCCGTCGTCCAATATCGGTTCTGGTAAATATTTATGGTATGTACAAGTTTTACGACGGCTGAAGATAAAGTGACTTAGTTACCCATAACGTTTTTATATCGGTATATTGAAGAAACACTTTGGAAATATAGTATCCATTTTGAGTTATACCTTTGGTAGATACCTACTTGCCTTTCACGTCGCAGGTCGTGGGTACGTTTCCCAACTAGGACAGATATTTGTGTGCATGAACATGACTGTTTGTCCTGAGTCTGGGTGTAATTATCTATGTAAGTACGTATTTACATGAGAAAAGTGGTGCATGTAGTGTTTCAGTCATCAGATTACGATTATATATAATGCATGATATTAATAAATAATCATGCATCGAATCATCAATTATAATTAATTTGACATTCATATTGTATTGAAATTAAATTTGTTGTGTATTTTATTTTTGATTATTGTTTTTAACATCTTATTTAACTTCATGTCAATAATGTACTTGGCTGAATAATATTTAGAGCTAGCGCGCACTGGTGACTTTTGTCAGCGTGACAATAAAGTTTTTGTCATTGTCACGTCACGTTCCCAAAGTGGAGTGCGCACACGAAAGGTGACAGTGACAATTTTTTTTTAAATGGAAGCGTCATTTGCCGATATGGATTTCGAAGAGACGGTGATTCTCTGTGAACTCATGAGACCCAGGAGAAAAAGAAAGCGCAGAGAATACTGCGTACACCCCCTTTGGAGTGACAGGCTACTACGTGGAAAGTTCTATACTATGTATTATAAACTTCGAGAACATCCCAAGAATTGTTTTAGATATTTCCGAATGAGTGTTAGAAGCTGAACTATTCATAGGAGAATAATTTCGATGGGTACTGTGGGAGTTTTTGATGTGAAACATCTATAGCCGCACGTAAAACAGATTTCTGGCGTGGCGACGCATGCCGTGGCGACGCGTCGCCACACTAAACGATAGTAGAGTGTACGGTGTGGCGACGCGTCGCCATGCGCAATCGACTTTTTATTTTATCATTATGACATATTTAGTTCCTATCACAATATGTTCTTTTCAGCATATTACTTTTACAAAATAATGTCGATGTTTCACATCTGCCAGGCGTCCCGTGACGGCTCACATTTTTTTTCTGTACGTCTTGAAAAATTTGTAAACTTTTGATCTGTACTCTTATTTTCCTCCGGGATTGCTTTCAACAATGGCACCAAGGATAACGCAAAATGGTTTTCCCTGTCATCGTCATCACAACTGCTTTTATTATACCTCGCAGCCTCAATGAACTTGTTATCGTCAACATTTTTTTATTTAAAATGTCCAGAAGCCTTTCTTCGTAAGACATTACTTTAGTTTTTTTCTTTCGGGGATATTGGCTTCTCTGTGGTACATCTTCATCATCATCCCTACTATAATCTTCGCAATCAATGGCCTCTGCATTTCCGGAGGTCTCTTTAGTGTCCATGCGTGCCAAAGTCGGTAGTCAGGATGCAAATGGCGAACGACCGACGACGAGAGTGACAATTTTGTCACCAGTGCGCGCACCGCTATGGAAACCTAACGGCGCGGTGGCAGTTTCGTCACGGGCTTGTTCGCCGGTCGGCGTACACAAATGTCACCCAATTGTCACGTCGTAACATGCGCGCATCTCCATACATATCCACGGACTTGATAAGAGTGACAAAACTGTCACACTGACAAAAGTCACCAGTGCGCGCTAGCTCTAAGAATAAAAATTAATTGCTGTGCCCTAACTGGGTTCATGTTTATAACCATATGATTTTGAACACCAATATTGTACACATAAAGAATTGTATTGTATATCTACGATTAAATACTGTAATTTCGATTTAAATAATGTCCCAGGAGTACATTATTATAATTTCGGCCACGGCGGCCAGTTTCAGACTAGCCATCTGCGAGGGGACAGGGACATATTATAGTGCACTGACTTTTTGATCTAGCGGTAGCGTGTTCAACCGCAAATAACGAGGTCCTGGGTTCAAATCCCGGGTCGGGCCTAAAGGGATTTTTGTGACATGCCTGAGTCATTACATTGTGTGCTACTGTTGGTTCTAGGTTACAGGAGTTGCAGAAGTGGTAAGAGGGAGGGGCTAGTCATTTAAAAAAAGTTTTCTCACTGGTTTAACCACTGCCCATACCATAGGCAAATAAGTAAGAAGCAATATCTAATTTACGCGGCGTACGTATGTAAAACAATACGATAATTAGAAATTACACAAAAACTGACGAGCAAAACATTAAGAGACGAACAAATAGATCCTTACTCAAAATAGAATTTCCAACTACCCTCAAATCTTCACTAATATTATAAAGAGGAAAGATTTAATTGTTTTTTGTTTGTTTGTATTGAATAGGCTCCGAAACTACTTGAACGATTTGTATAATTTTTGTCGGGAATCACTGTTGGGAAGCTACACTACTCCCGGTGAACATAGGCTATATTAAATTTTCAAGAAAGTTAGGGAACCGTAGTAAAACTCTAATAATGTAACCCAAGTTGTGAAAAAAATACCAAATAAGTTTCTTCTAAAAGAAGCCGGTGACAATAAAACAAATAAACTTTAGATAAGAGTATATATTATCTACACTTATACACTTCCACCAGTAACTCCTGCTATCCTCTCTCGTCCGCCATCTTGTCTACCGATTTTCCCTTCGAAATCACGTGTTTAACAAACGAAAAATTTAACAAATAAGGCATTTACCTTATTTGTTAAATTTTACAAATAGACTTTACAAACTAATGTTATAAATCGTTTAATATTAGAATACTATTTTTTTAAATATTACAAAGAATATAAAGGTCAAAACCCGCTTAAAAGATAATTAAGAAAAATCGTTAAGTTGCACAAGTCTTCCTTTGGAGGGTTGCCAGCAAACAAATTAGAGTCAATAACTGAATGATAAATAAAATGATTATTACACATTAATATATCTATAGAAATATTATCGCTTTATATCTATGGAATCTAACATATAGAACAAAATAACGTTTGAAAGTTTGTTTAATACCCGGGCGACCCGGGGCGAGCTACTAGTATTTCAATAAACCTACTTAGTAATATAATAAAAACAAGAATACAAAACTCGCAACGTCATATTCTGAAATACCACCCCATGTCACAAACCAACATACAGTGAATTTCAGAGTTATTTCTCCGAAACACAACCCCTCAAAGAGAGAAACACTGACATTAATTTCCATTTCAATCTCAGCCGCACCCGTCTAAATCAAACTACATTATAACAATTTTCGATCATAAGCACCCTCTAAAAGGGATTTGCCAGCAATCCAACTAGCGAGTTAGCGGGATTAGGCGGAGTAACTTTATCAAATAGTTCTGAGAACTGAGCGTCGCCGCTTCGCTATTTCCGGGCGTTTTTCAAAGCGTTCTCCCTTAAGGGACCAAACCTTAGTGTAAGGGGGCTTTTGTTTGATATCGAAATTGTAATGTTAGATTTTATAGTTTTTCTGTTGGCGTGGTAGATACTTGCCTTTCTCGCCGCAGTTTGTGGGTTCGATATTTGTGTGCATGAACATGTCGGTTTGTCCTGAGTCTGGGTGTAATTATCTATGTAACCATTTCTTTACAAAATAATATTAGTATATGTAGTAATATATCCGCTGGATGCGGATAGCGCAAGACCGGCAAATGTGGAGATCTTTGGGGGAGGCCCTTGTCCAGCAGTGGACGTCTTTCGGCTGATATGATGATGATGATGTAGTATATCAGTGATCTGGTTCCCATAGTACAAACTCTGCTTCGATTGTGGCGTGTGTGAATAATGTCCCAGGATATTATTTACTTATTTATTTAGTCTTTTGTTGAGCGACGAGAAAATGCTTTTTGTATTTAAATAAATTAAAGTAAGTGTTTTTGACGTCGTTGTACTGTAATTTGTTAAATTACAGTACATACTTACTTATTTTATCTACAGGTGTAAGGGAAACTATAACGAAAACTGATACTAGGAGTCCATTCTTGCGTTGGCACTAAGAGAAGTGTCCTCTACTGCTGCCAGGTGCAGCCAGCTCCGCGACGACAGCGATCTGTTTGTGGCGCAGTCACTGCGCAGGTTGGCAAGAGCCGTAATCCGGGAGGAAATGGAATTGTCCTCCCAGGGCACGTGTCCCGCACCATGTGGGACCATGGCGTAAAAGGGGGCACCGGAGCGACATTCCCGCGTTAACGGGGCTCCCTTTGCAGACGCCAAGTCCACGGTAGATTAGGTTTAATCATGCATAGGCATCCCCCCTGCCTTAACAAAACAATAGCCCGGTCTTGATGTTTCTCCAAAAAATCCAACGAATTTTTTTAAACTACTTATCGCAAAATGACGGCTTTCGTTTTAGCGATTGAGCACGTTGTCCCTTACACCGTCTTTAGATAGGGGTGGATGATTATAGATATGTATATTTCCTTTGCAGGAAATGGACACAGATAATTCATCATTAAATATTTGAAGTGTTAACCACGGTGTCGGTGTATAATCAACTATAGGTAAAATAAATAAATTATATTTAAGTGGCTGTTTGTAACCTCAAAAAACACTTTTTACGTAATCAAATTATATACGGTACATATCACAGAATACTATTTATTTATCTCTCCGTATGAATATGTGTTCCTGATAATCACTTAAGTGACTGACCCAATTTAGTACCTTTCACCCAAAAAAACATCATATTCAATCCAATCACAAACTAGCTCGAAAACAGATATCATCCCGTGGAGGGCGTAGAAATCGTCCCGAGGGAATACCTACCAGAGAACGGGCAGCAGCGTTTTTCTGTGAAGTATGACCATTCAACTGCGATCGCCAACCCGTCTCCCAAGCGTGTCGATTATGGCATAATAGCTGTGCCCCGCGGTTTAACCCGCATTAAAATTTATAAATTATAAACTATGTGTTAATCCAGGGTGTCAGCTAACTCCATACCAAATTTAATTAAAATCGCTCCAGCCGTTTAGACGTGAAGAAGTAACAAACATACACACTCACAAACTTTCGCCTTTATAATATTAGTGTGATATTTCTATGGGGCAGCTTTTGTCCAGCAGATGACGTAAATTGGCCGACATGATGATAATGATGAATTATTTTTTGTTTTTCTAGTAAGTATTTTTAAATAGTATTTATATAGAGTTCACTGTCCGTAGCTGATAACTAAGCCAGTTTTATATGACATTTTCATAGTCTACTAAATACTCGTTTGCCTGTCACAACAAAACATATGCATAACCAAGATAACCACAACCAAGACGTTAATAAACTTACAACAATGCCAATACCAGCAAATAAATGATAACAGAACTTTGGACTCTCGCCAAACCAAAACCAACCACGATACCACCCATAGAATATTTTAGGACTCCTTTTTAGTGAAGCCTCTAAATTGTATGTATTTATTTATTTCACCTTTGATTAGATTCACCGGTGGTCGTGAACATAAATAAGTAAGTAAGTAACTCTTTATTGTACACCAAAAAATAATACATAAAAAGAACTATGAGTATGTTAAGATTGTCAAATGGCGGCCTTATCGCTAAGTGCCATCTCTTCCAGGCAACCGTTGAATGGACCAGGAGTAAAGAAAAGGCATTTGGATATTTGTTGGCATAATTAGCAGAAAGGATTTTTTTTAATTTTTTTTTTATTTTTATGTACCATGGGTAATGTGAAAGAATAATAAATATGAAAGAGAAATAAAGGTTTATTGTTAGTGTTTATAGCATAATTCGCAATGCAAAGCGTAAATCTAATCTCTAAAATGGGAAAATATAAATGTAATCGTCCGGCGGGTTTCGAACCAGCACCCACTTCCAATCCGGGACTGGTGCTTTCCGTTACGACAAAAATAGGCAGATCAAATTTAGGATTTCCCTGTTATTTATTGGCAGATCAAATTTATGATTTCCTTGCTATTTACGGTTCCATCTAATTTCATATGCGTCATAATCCGGCTAAGTAAAGTCTGAAGCCTGTAAATTTAAAAGTCTTACACCTAAGAGAACACGTAAAACCGTCGGTCCTGACCTGACCTCTTTCCGGTCGTATCACTAGTCGTCCCATTGGATCACTAGAGCTCTATAATATGTCCCCCGCAGATGGCTAGTCTTCATTGAAACTGGCCACAGTGCCCGAAATTTGGTTAGTAGGACGTTATTATAAACTATAATTCTCTAAATATCCAGTAATTTATATCATGACAAACATAGATAATACAAAAACATTTTAAAAGGCAAGTTAATTTAGCCTAACCTTCATCTAACTTTGTTGTGAAAAGCTATTAGCATTTTCATAAGTGGAAAGTACTAAACATAAACTCGGTCCATCGTAATCAATAAATAACGGCTTAAAATACATGTTATATTACATAAGTAATCTACTTATTAACAAAGGATATAGGGAAGGGTACAATATTAGCAGATATTAGCCAATATTTACGGACCTCTCACATGCAAACAACATTGAATGAGTTTTCCTAAAATATAACGTACGCGTGTACGTAAGTGAACGCACACAAGTAAATGTTTTAATACATAAATATCGTTAACCCAACTGTGTCACAGGTGTTTGCAATAGATTGTTTTTAGCTAAATGCCTAAGCGTTCGGCTTATGGTAAAACCAAACGTTTTACCTTGGCTTTCCGCCAAAAACTGAATGTTCAACCAGGGTTGCCAGATGGCGGAATTTTACCTGATTAGTTGGGATTTCAGAGAGTCGACTTAGATGTTTATGGGGTCCTGTGTCATAGCGATTCGGATACCATGACCTGGGCTCTAACATATAAACAGTTTTAAATAAAATTACCAAAAACATTAAGTAAATGCACACTAGTATATATTTTGTTATATAAATATCGTTAGCAAATTGTGACAGAGCCGTATGCAAAAAAAAACATGTTTTTACAGCTTACCAACGACGCCAACCAGCCCGAATGAAAACTGTAACGGATAATTATTTTTCCAAGAGAAAATCCTCAGAGCATATGCGACTCGCACGAACATTGAAACAGTTTGCAGTTCAACATAAAATGAATTAGGTGAATATATTTTTTAGATTAAGAAGTACTTTATTTCTCATAAGAATTACAATAAATTCACTTACTGAGAAAATATACTTAACTAAACATTAAAATTATGAGCATACAGAGCTATTGTTTACTTAATTTATACAATACAACTATCAAATAAATTTAGAAGTAGGTAAATATCTAAAAAATGTAATAAAATAAAACTCGTTCAAAACAACAACATCATCGCTGGCCAAACACGGATGCACTTACAAATATCAAAGTGGATGCGGCATCTATGGTATCAGGTAGATAAAATAAGTACTATTGCACAAAATGTTTAGAGTTCAGGTTTGTATACACATATATTGCTTATATATATTTACATATTGTATATATATAATTTTAGTAGTTTTTTGAACCGTGACATGGTGTTAGCCTCTTTTATGGGTATTGGTAATGTATTGTACATTTTGACGCCTTCAAATTCAATGTTCTTTTTACCGTAGTTTGTTCTAGGTGGACGTGTTATTAGGTAATTTGAATTTCTTAATTTAATTTTTTGTGATGTTCGCTTTTTGGCGAAACTTAGACTAGTATGTATACTCTTGTTGAGAATTTTATGTATTAGTATACAGGTATAATATGCATACGTTTGAGTTATATTCATGATCTTTGTTTCCTCGTAAATCTTTTGTGTTGGTGTTCTAAATTTATAATTGAATAACACTATTATTAATTTGTTCTGTGATTTTTGTATTACGTCTAAGTTCGTTTTGGCTGCGGTTCCCCAGATTTCTACTAAGTAGTCAATGTCAATTTTGTTTAATTAAAGAATTATATATTATGTATTTAACTTTTCTAGGCAGGCACTTTCTTATAGAAATTAGAGATCCTGTTAATGATGTAAGCTTGGATTTAATTTTTTCTATTTGTGCCTTCCAATTCAATTGCTGGTCAAGAATAAGGCCTAGATATTGTTCTTTTGTTTTCCTATTAATTAATTGGTTATTTATCTTTAGTTCTATGTTATCACTTATTTTTTTATTTTTTGGTGCGAATATTACAAAGTTTGTTTTAGCAATGTTTATCGTTAATAAATTGGATAAGAACCAGTCATTTAGAAGGTTTAGATCGTTTTGGATGACAGGTATCAGGATTTCGACTGAGTTTCCGAAGTAAAAAAGGGTCGTATCATCTGCATAGAGCGATATATCTCCATTTAAGCCGATTTGGGATATATTATTTATGTATATTAGAAATAATAGTGGTCCTAATATTGATCCCTGGGGGACACCGTATGTTATAGATTTAGGTGAGCTCTGATGTTGACCTATTTTTACAATTTGCTTCCGTGATTGTAAGTATGATTTAAGAATATCTAAGCATTTGTCTTTAATACCTATGCTGGATAATTTTTGGAGTAATAAAATAGGACTTATAGTATCGAAAGCTTTTTTTAAGTCGATAAATACTCCTAATGCGATTTGTTTTTGATCTATTTTATTTTTTATTTTTGTAATTAGATCAATAGTTGCTGATAGTGTAGTTGATTGGGGTCGAAACCCATATTGTTTGCCGTACAAAAACTTTTTTGATTTTAAAAATGCTTCTAAGCGTATGTAAATTACTTTTTCAAAAATTTTTGATATGACAGGAAGAACTGAAACCGGACGGTAGTTAGAGGGATCAAATCTGGTGCCGCACTTAAAAATCGGAACAACTTTTGCGATTTTCAGACTATCCGGGAAAATGCCACATTCTAAGCACATGTTAATGCATGATGTTAGGTTACAAGCAATTAGATTTTTAATACATTGAATGGATTTTGTATTAATGCCATCGATACCTGATCCAGTATTAGGGTCCAAACCGTCTATAATTTTAATAATTTCATCCGTGTTTGTCGGCGTAAAGCACCGAAGCTCTATTCCATCACTTGTTTCAGGTAGTATGTGTTTTTGAGATCCTTTATACATGTCTGGGATGGCCTGTGCTAGAGATAAACCAACTGTAGAGAAATACATATTGAAATACTCACAGATCTCATTTGGATCTGTGATGGTCCTTAAGTTGTTAATTAATTTCTCTGGTCCAGATTTAAACTTGGTTTTGTTTTTCGCAAGATCGTTTATTAATTGCCACATTTTTCGAGGCTTACTCATATTGTCGTCAAAGAGTTTTAAATAATATTTGCTTTTAGTTTCTTGAATATTTCTAAATACTTCTAATTTTGCTTTCCTGTAATCCTGTTTCAAGTTGACATCTGCCATATTTGTTTTATATCTTTGCCACATAATGTTTCGCTTGTTTATATCATGAAGGATTTCTCTCTTAATCCAATCTTGTTGTGGCGGATTCATGAATTTTGTTTTAGTAATTTGGCTCTTGGATAAAGATACAAGTAATTTCTCCTCCAGTTTTTCGTACAATGGGTCTTCATGATATTTTGCAATGGTTTCAAAATGTGAATAAAATTTCGTGTAGTCAACAGCAATGTATTTAATTTTCTTGATAGGAGCAGGTTGATATCGTTTAATTTCTAGGAATATTTGTTTGTGGTCGGACATCGCAGATTCAATCAAAGCAAAATGGAAATTAATGTCTCTTAAATTGGTACACACATGATCCAGGATGGTTTTAGTCGTTGATGTTTCACGTGTGCAATATTTCTGGTTAATTTTATTAATAATTTTGAAATCGTTTTCTTTTAATGAATTCTTGTAATTGCGAGTTGTTCGGTCTGGGTTCAGAATATCGAGATTGAAATCACCAAAAACCACGGCCCTCCTCGTCTTGTACAATTGTTGACAAAATATTTCAAGAAAGTTATCCATATTGGAATTGACGGATTGACGGATATATATAACCTGTTATAGTTTTTCACTATGTGTAATTGATATTTACAATAGGTTATTTTTATAAAAAAATTGTAATGATAATAATCAGGTATTATCATTACAAAATATACACCTTTTAAATAAAACCTCTTTTGAGAGTAGAAGCTAGTAATTTAATTATTTATTTATTTACTTTAATTAAAACGGTAGAACACCAATTACAGTTATTAAACATAATTATTACAATAATCAATTAAAATATTAATAAGAAAAAAACATAAACATTGATTTTAAAACACAATCATACATAATTCTCACAGAAACGCAAACATTCTGACAATATTTCCGACCATCCATCCGCAAACAAATCACGGTCAGGATTGGCACACAGGAAAGCGTTGAGTGCTGTAAAGTGTAAACTCCGTTCATTCTTTTTAAGTAGCTGTACATAGATTTGAAGTAAGAAAGTGTTTGAATTTTTAAAAAGTGTATAATTTAAGTGTGTCAGATAGTTGTCAGCAGTTAAAAAAGTGATATGCAAAAGAATAGTAATGTGTTGTGAAAACAGATTATTATTATAAAATAAAATACGTAATTGGTGTTTTACCTGTGTGTTGTCATTTGAAGATCTCCCCTGATAGAAACGCTGCTGCAATTGTTACAATACCTAAGCGTTTGGCTAAAACTAAAAGGTTTACCGTGACTTTTCGGCATTCAGAGTTCTAAGCTCCTTTATTAAGTGTGTTTTGGGACTTCTATATTAAAACGAGTCTGATTGCTCTCGTGGTAGCCCTATATGACTCCCTCGTGTTGTGGTTTGGTCTTTCGCACAGGATAACTATTATGAGACTCATATATAATTGTTATGAGTCTGATTTGAGTGATGAGTTTGTTTTGTGTCCATGAGCTGTGTTTGTTTCCCGTGTTATAATATAACATAATATTCAGATTCAGATACTTTATTGTGGATATTATGCTGGGACATTATTTACACACGGCCATCTGATACCAAACTAAGCAGAGCCGGTGCTATGGAAACCAGATAACTGATATACTACTTTTCTTTTGTAAATACATACTTATATAGATAATTACACCCAGACTCAGGACAAACAAACATGTTCATGCACACAAATATCTGTCCTAGGTGAGAATCGATCCCACGACCATTTACCAAGCACACCAACAGGCCCGTCCGCGTATAGAGATGTATTTATGTAGTACGAGCGTTGTCTTAATAAAATAAAACAAGTGTGCTTTAGATCACACGACTGAAGTATAACTTAGATATATATGTATACAAAACGTAACTGGCTATAAGCGAAACGGAGAAAGAAAATGTGTGATCGCACCTCCCTGTCTTGCTCCTACAGTAATATATCTGCCTCTCAACTTCCATTCGCTTCGCCCTATCACACTTCGTATCTCTGTCGTTACGCATTCACCAGCTTACCAAAGTCAAGCTTGTGTAAAGAAGAGTTATTTCAAAGAGTATAAACCTATTGTCACTGTCAGAGTATCTGTATATATGCCTGTCTTTCTAATTTTTTTTTTTGTTTTTGCCCTCTTTGGGCAGGCTAAGGTCTGTGACCATACCGCCTCGTCTTCAGTTGTATTATTTCTAATTTTATATTTTAAAGTCAGTCAGTCATGTCCGTCACGTCCGTCACAGTCATGTCCGACACGTCCGTCACAGTCAAGTCATAGTCCCACCTCAGTAAAGCAGTGGAGACTTTACTAGAGGCTTCTATGGAGTTTTGGTTTCAACACGGAAAATCACAATTCACGGCAATATCGCACTTTCCTCCACTTGTGTACGTTGTCGAAGATGTTATGTCTAAAAATCCACCATATTTACACATAAAAACTCGAATATACACCAGTTTTTGAAAATAAAACATAGCCTCGATGCATCCTTTTCCGCGTTGGCGCCAAAACCCCCTGTCTTTCTAAAGGTATCGGCTTCCTGAAAGATGAATTTACAACAAAGGTTGCCAGATATCTGAATTTTTAGGCCCCGTCAGGCATTTAATGTTTTTCTCTCTTCCGTATCAAGAAGTAAAAACCTTGCGCCAATGCGGTCAGGTTAATGTAATTATATGTGTGTCCGTCTGTTTTAAATTAAGTTTAGAGACACGACACAGAAAAATATTACATTAGAATATTTACCATACATGAGGCGGAATAAAGCGCATGTGTTTTGTTTTTTTTTTGTTTGGGATAACAAACAATTGCTTAATAATATGCTACAGTATAAATATTATTGGTAATCTTAAATAATGACGCAACCAGCACCGGTATCCAACGAATAATATTAATATAAAAATGCATTGTGATTAAAGGACTGCGTGGAATTGAAATATCAAAAATATCAAAAGAATTCAATTACCAAAAAAAATCGATTAGTAGATATTTAAACTATCAGAAGGATTATTACTAAGGGTTGTTACTATTAGAAGGATTCAAAAGAATGTAAAGTTTAGATAATTCTTGTTTTAAATACAACTAGTTAATTAAACCCTGTGTTGCGGGGTACTTTACAAACATATAATAGACGGACACAAATTTCATCCAGACTCAGAACAACTATTTAGGGGGCACACAATTAGTTGTCCAGGGCGGGAATCGAACCCGGGACACGAAGCGGCGAGGCCACTGAGCCACACTTGCACTTTCTATTCGAATTTCAGCCATGGTCGCCAGTCTCAATGGACGCTAGCCATCTGCGGGAGAAATATAGATAGCGAATAATATGTTAAAGTGCATAAGTAACACAGGGGATTATTTATCCCATCAATCTCATGATCTAATAGTATAGTAAGCAATACAACCGAAAACCAGCCTTACTCTCTACGTAATAAAAACCCTGTCAAGGTTGAAGTGTATTTGTTATTATTCGAAGGATTCATAAGAATGTAAAGTTTTGATGATACTTACATGTTTTTACGAAATAATGGCTTTCTATTCCTGAATTTCCTTCGTGCCCCAATGTCTGCACGTTACAAGTACTAATGGACGCTACTGACAACTCTCAACTCGTAGCTGAATTCTGGGCTGACTTAATTTAGATTGCCATCGACACGCTAAGAAGAAGAAGAAGATTCGAATTTCGGCCATGGTCGCCGGTCTCAATGCACGCTATCCATCTGCGGGGGAATTGGTCGCTGCAGATAGCGAATAATATGTTACAGTTCACAAGTAACACAGTGGATTATTCTCATGATCCAATAGTAAAGTTAGCAACACAACCGAAAACCCCTTACTTTCTACGCATCAAAAACCCTGTCCACGTTGAAGTGTATCCTACAAACTTGCACTTAATGATTTATGTAAGGACTTTTCAGATTTCCATCTGGTAGCCCTATATAGGTATAAAAGACTCGACCACGTACAAAAATAAGTACCCAAGTTACATTTTGTTGTATTCGTATTACTCAGGGGATGATGGCGTGATACATCAAAATTTCGCCGAAGATGGAAGCTATTTTGATATTATATTTTCCCATATTACAATAACAGTAGAAAGTGAAGTAAACTTCCTTTACGTTTTTCTTGGAATAAATGAATATTCTTTTGGTTTTTACATAAGTTATGTACCTGTTACATCGGTACTTGTTATTCAAAATGAAAAAGATGTGTTTCAGTGTTTCTCATCATAAGGCTTCAAAGCAAAAAAGGTTGTCAAACCGCTACTTTATATTCTTAAGTACATACTTACGTATTTAGTATACCTAAGCACTGAAATATAAAGTGGCATCTTTTCTGAACTGGCTTCTTCAGATATGATATAATAAGACCTTATAGACTTACACATGTTTTATATTACTTGAAGAATACTGATTCGGCTTTTGTCTTAGGTTACCTTTTCTTTTACGGGCAGTCTGAAGTGGAAGATAAGAAGTACTATCTAACGATCACAGACTATTTATTACTAGCTGTGCCCCGCGGTTTTTTACCCACGTTAAGCTTTATAAATAATAGCCTATGTGGTAAAGGGTGTCAGCTAACTCCATACCAAATTTTATTAAAATCGCTCTAGACGTTTAGACGTGAAGAAGTAACAAACATACACACTCACAAACATTCGCATTTATAATATTAGTGTGATAGTCCGGTGAAGCAGTGAAAGCCTCCTAGCCTAACTGTATTGGTCATATTAAAAAGAAAAAACTTGAGAGGTGTCCAGGGACACCCGGATGGAACGAAGTTATTTCTTATTATTTATTATGTATAAGAAACCTCAACAAAAATAATCGTCGCGACACCACACTGTTCAATGCGAAATAGAAATGAAAATATCTGGCTTGCTTTCTATAAGAGAGAGAGAGACAGACAGAGAAACATGCGCACGCCGCACAGCTGCAAAAAGTGTTATGACAACTTTTCGTAAGATTTTTTTCCGTCTAGCCCCCTTTCACAACGAGCGATAAGGAACTTCGTTCCAAAACAAAAAAAAACTGCTATTTATACTGACGACCGCTGAAACTCTTCCTGCTATCTGTGCTGAAAACCTGCTATCTCTTCTTAGCCGTTTGGTATCCGGCCTAGAAAGAATAACAGCTCCACCCCATACTATCCCGTGGGTGTCGTAAAAGGCGACTAAGGGATACACCAGGTAGCGGGGCAGCAGAGCTACCTGTGTACTATAGCTACCACCTAACTGCGGCCGCTAACTCGCATTGTAAGTGCGGTGACTACGGCAAATCCCTACAAACGATAACATTAAAGAAACCTTTGGAGGAGGACGATGTCCAACAGTGAACGATATCAGGCTGATGATGTATCTGTGTTCCTTACTCAATCATTGGGTAGCCAGCCACTAATAAAAGTATTGTCAATTAAAAACAATGTTCAAAATAAAATTATTAAATATTTGCTCAATGAATCATGTAAGTAACATGATTCGTTGAGCAAATATTTAAAAAAAGAAAATTATGAATATTGTTTTTTTTTTTCTTTTTATTCACGTAGACTTTAAAAAAGCGCTTGTTAATAGTCAGAACATATTCGTAGTAATATAATTATAATAATTATTTCTAGATACTTATAGATATTTAGGTACACGGATTGTAGGAAATAATTGACAATAAGATTTATTTTATAACAGTGACGATATTTAACTAACTTAAATTAAGTCATTGTCAAGGATCATGAGTAGTATTCATTACAAAAAAAAAATTTTAGCTATATTTTGTTTTTAATTGAATATCCTACTAATATTATAAAAATGCGAAAGTTTTTGAGTTTAGATGTATGGATGTTTGTTACTCTTTGACGCAAAAACTACCGAACGTATTTTGATGAAACCTTGTAGTAAATAAAATAGCTTACATAGGCTATAATTTATAAAGTTTAACGCGGATAAAACCGCGGGGCACAACTAGTCGTTTATAATCTTTTATAATAACATAGTCTAAGTCTGCCTGACAAATATGGATTTAAATTATCTGTTTTATAATAAATAATAATAATATCAATGGTGTTTAAGTATACCCCGATCATCGATTTGAACCCAGGACATTACCAGTTGCGGTTGAACTCGCAACCGCTACACCAATAAGGCACTCAAGTTGAGGTAGATCATTCGTAAGGTAGCTAGTCAAGGCCAACCTAAGGCCTATTTGTATGTGTGAGTTCTAGAATATAGTACCACATGAGAAATCAGAATCGTTTTGGTACAGAAGCCCAACGCCATAGAATATTGCCGCCCCATTTCGACGGTCACCGTAGCCTAGTTGGTAGTGCTCCTGCCTACGAAGCTGGTGGTCCTGGGTTCGAATCCCGGTAAGTGCAAATATTTGTGTGATGAGCACGAATATTTGTTTCTGAGTCATGGATGTTTTCTATGTATATAAGTATTTATCTATCTATATAAGTATGTATATCGTCGCCTGGTACCCATAGTACAAGCTTTGCTTAGTTTGAGGCTAGGATGATCTGTGTGACATTGTCCCTAAATATGATTATATGATTATTTCATCATTTCATTTCCCTTCTAGAAAACGGGCAGCAGCGTCTCTGTGTACTTTAACCATCACACTCCGTCTGCCAAGCGTGGCAATTATGGCATATCCCCCCAAATTATGGACTCAACTCCATTGTGGATTTTTCAGGAGGCCGTTGTCCAACAATGGACTGCATTAGGCTGGCATGATAACAGGAGCCCAAAAACCTCCACTTCACTAAGCGTCCGTTTATAAATATGTGGGAAGTAATATGTATGAAATCCATTAGGGCCTGATGGCGTGGTTGGTAGATAAGCTGCCTTTCACGCCGGAGGTCGTGGGTTCCATTCCCACCTGGGACAAATATTTGTGTGCATAAACATGTCTGTTTGTCCTGAGTCTGGGTGTAAATTATCTATATAAGTATGTATTTACAAAAGAAAAATAGTATATCAGTTATCTGGTTGCCATAGTACAAGCTCTGCTTAGTTTGGGATCAGATGACCGTGTGTGAATAATGTCCCGGAATATTAATAAAAAAAAAATTACTCCCACTCACAGGCAAATACAAACTTTCTGTCTGTCTATGAAGAAGTAAAAAGGTGCTTTCCGATCGAGTTTAATAGAGAAAAGTTTTATTTTTAGAGCTCCATGCTTCAAGAGAAAAAACGGACCCCTTTGAGGATTGAACGTTTAGGATCAAAAGATTACAAGTCTATCTTTAGCTGACCAGATTTCAATTCAATCCGTCTAGTACGACTGTCCAAAATCAAAACCTAGCAATCGCATCGAAGCAAATTTTATAGAAGATGGAAATTAATAGTCTCATTGAACACTGAATCTTTTTTGTAATTATAATGGGACCACTTTTGGAGGGTAAATTAAAAAAAAACTACATTGTGTGGCATTTCAAATCGAAAGAAGTCTAGAATGTATTTATTTTCTTAAATCGTTTTGAAATAATTTTACAAAAATAGGTAACACTTGCCCCATTTAACTTTTTTTTTAATTACATGTAAATAGTTGTTTATCTCTAAATTACAGGAGACTGTAAAAGGTCGCGTAATTAAAGTAACATTGGAAATATCTCAATATTTGTGCGTATGAACTTTTTTTTACTACAATTAAGACAGCAATCTAGCATGCAACCCACCTAATGGAAAGTAGTCTCCTTAGTCTATGGACGCTTGCGACACCTGATGCATAAATCCCGCCTTGAAGAACTTCCAGAAACCTTATTAAGTCCTCCTTTTATCAAGATCACCCTGCTGTAGTCTTTTGGGAAAACCGTGGCAGGCAATTCATTCCACACCCTCAGCGTACGTGCAAGTAAGTTGTAGTTAACGTACAAAACCCTCTCCATGCGAATTTAACTCGCATTTCTTCGGCCGTTTTTTACATGTGGATTGTTTAATAAATTCTCTGTTATAAAGAGTACTTAAACCTTCTTCAACCGTTCAAAGGAGCCGAGTTTTTCTGACACGTGAATTTGACCGAAAACAAAAGAAAGCGTAGATTTTCTTTACACAATGAAATAATATGTCAATCAATAACCAGAGAAACGCCACTAGTATTGGAATCGTTCATAGAAACATGAGCATCGTTCACCCTTGTTCTAACCTAAGCGACCAAACACATTTTTTTCAAATCTGAGACGTTATTACGTTAATATAAGAATCAATTTTGAACTTGATAGGGATGGTCCGTTGGTTTAAAAGTAATGAATGGAAAACAAATATATAATTTGGTAAGGTAAGAAGCGTACCACGGGGTGCCAGTCGTTTTGCGAGGGTGGGACTGGATCACTCTAAAACATGACTTGTTTTGTTTGTAAACCATTTGAGTTGAATGTTTGCCTGTGTTTTTTATAACATAACGTTTACAGAAAGCATTAAGAGCATTCACAAAGATTCAAAAGGGTATGCTGGGGCATTTAATAGGGCCGAATGAAAGAGAATTGATATAAGAAGTATACCTAGCCTGGAGAGGAAGACTTTGTAAAAAAAACTCTAGGTCAGAAATATCCAAACCGGCGAGCAACAAAAGGGGTGACAGCTAAACGTTCCCTCCGAAGCATGGAGATGTTGAGAAATTGAACAACTTTAACCGTCACCCATCTATTGACTGACCGCGTCTAGGTGCTTTACCTCACTGATCATTTATGGGCCGGCGAGCGCTTCGCTTGATATTGTCCAGTGTGACCCAAAAATAATCTTGGGATCGGATCTTAATAATAATAAATAATAATGTCCTCCTAGCCGAATTCGGCCACGGTGGCCAGTCTCAACAGAGATTGGCCATCTGCGAGGGACATATTATAGTGTTCAAGTGTGTGCGCAAACAGAGGAGCACTTTCTATTCCATCACCCTCATGATCCGATGGGACGCCTTAGCGACACGACCGGAAAGAGGTCAGGCACAGGACCGCCGGCTTTACGTGCTCTCCGAGGCACGGGGATATAATACCGCCTACTCCCAGACTCCGGGCTGATGTTGAGAAATTTTTCTTTTTACAGAAAAGTCCCAAAATCACTTTTGGCCCGACCCAGGATTTGAACCCAGGACCTCATTAACCGCGGGTGAACACGCTACCGCTGGACCAACGAGGCAGTCTTAAACTGCTACTAACTAGAGCGTATACTAAGGCAACCAGAGAACTGATTAACATACTTTTGTATTCCTAAATACATAAATATTATTGATAAAGTACACCCAGAGACGGAACAAATAATAATGATAGGCAGACGCGCAAGCAGGATAATCGACGATAGAGACCTAACAAGTAAAAACCTGCAAAACTTGGATCATCGGCGTCAGGTTGCAAGCTTATCGGTTTTCTACAGGCTGTTTCATGGAGAATGCGCTCAAGACCTCCATGAACCCTCCATCTCCCTTTTTTCATCGGACTACAAGGCGTCCGGAGGCTCTCCACCGCTATGTTGTTGACATCTCATTATGCCGTACGAAGCGCTTTGCTTCCTCTTTCATCATACGCACGGCTAAGCTGTGGAACAACCTCCCAAACGACGTGTTTCCAGACTCATATAACATGGGTTTATTCAAGGTTAGAGTGAACAGGCATCTTATGGGTACGCGCGGTCCACCTTCGACCACATCTTCACTTACCATCAGGTGAGATCGTGGTCAAGCGCAAACCCATTTTGCATTAAAAAATCGCATCACACAAAGATTTGACCTGAGTGGGGTTCAAATCCACGACCTTTGGATTAGCAATCAGGGTTACCAACCACTACACCAAAAGACCCGTCGTGTATAGCCTCTATTTAAAATGATCAACATAAGTGGCTCTAAGTATCCCTAGAGGTCTGTTGGCCGATATATTATTATGCACCGCCGTCGCAACCCTATGGGGACTTTACTGAAATATTTTCTCATACGGTCACCGAACGACGGGCATGCGCAGTAGAGCAAGCAGTATGCATACAAAACTGAATTTTACAACAAATGTTGAAATATTTAACAAGGTAAATATGTATAAAATAAGCATTGGACTTAAGGAGATTAGCCCATCAATAATTAATATAGACTTATAAAGACAGAACCATTCGGAAAATATGTAGTAAAATATAGCTTAAACTACAAATTTCGATAATTAAAACTAAACATAGTCTCTTTTCAACAACTTAATACAAGCTAGCTGAATATCATTACTATTCGACGGGCCTGTTAGCGTGGTTGGCAAATGCTTGCTTTTCACGCCGGAGGTCGTGGGTTCGATTCCCACCCAGGACAGATATTTGTGTATACATGAACATGTGTGTTTGTCCTGAGTCTGGGTGTAATTATCTATATAAGTATGTATTTACAAAAGAAAAGTAGTATATTAGTTATCTGGTTTCCACAGTACAAGCTCTTCTTAGTTTGGGATCAGAGGACCGTGTGTAAATAATGTCCCAAGATATTATTATTATTATTATTAAATATTTTTTTATGAATGTTTTACAATCCGTGTACCTAAATATCTATATGTAACTAGAAATAATTATGTATACTTAACTATATTACTTCAAACATGTTCTGTCTATTTACAAGCGCTTTTTTAAGTCTACGTGAATAAAAACCTGTTTTATTTTATTTATTTAATATTCAAAATCCCTACTACTACGAAAAGCTGACATATTTTGCAGCAAAATATGTATTTCTGTAAACTAGAGATCGCACTTGTTCCAAATTCGACCATCGGATCAATTGTCAAAGTCTGTAGATAATTTTTTTTTACTCCTATAATGGAGCAATAGCTCGCACGTTCAGTGCATCCGCGAGTTTCAATCGACAAATTTAATCTGCTCAGTTTTTTTGACACTAAGTTTGTCATCTCTTTTCATTTTTTCATTGTGTCAAAAACATGGTAGTGTGTGTAATGTTTTATTAAGATAATTTACGTATAATGCCTATATTAAAAAAAACATGCGGGCAGTCTTTTGGGACTGCTGATAGAAGTGAAATTATATGAAAGTGTATTTTTTCATTTCTCATACTCGGAAAGTAGTGTTTATTTGATCCGAGTACCTTTGGGCGGTAAAGACTCGTAGTAATTTCTTCCCTGCCTGTAGAAGGAATAAATTTAAAAATAGAACTGCCGCTCCAGCAGATGTGACAATATCAGAGGGATTTAAAAAAGGATTAATTATCAAAATATTTCCCTTGTCCATTTTAGATGTTTGTCAGTGCTAAAAATATATAGACTTGGCATAATTTTCTGGAATTGATTAATGACTTTTGGTGAGGCAATCGGCTGTAAATAATCTAACAGAATTAAGAATAATAATGCTGCGGTCTTGTGAATACTCGATCAGGTCACGTGTCCTGACGCGAATTTAACCTTTTTTACCCATCCCAAAAAAAAGTGCACAACGCGACGCCACTAAAGCAGTTTTCACTTCAAAAATACTAGCGTTCTGCACTCCTTGTCCATATGAACTTTAATTATTCCGAATTTCAAATTTTGTACTTCAAAAAGCAAAACATATGAAACCTTTTTTTTATGTCTAATATCTACTATGCACGTGTGGCGCAGCGGCTAAGACAGTCGCCTGGCCGCTTCGTGTCGCAGGTTCGAGTCCTGCACCGGACAACTATTTGTGTGACCCATAAATAGTTGTTCTTAGTCTGGATGTAATTCGTGTTCGTTTATTACATGTTTGTAAAGTACCCCGCGACACAGGATTAGATTCCCTAGTGCGGACGTCGTCGTTAAAAAAGTAAAAAAAAAGTATTCTAAAAGTAAATTGAAGACGTTTTGAAGTAAATGAAATCACACCATACGTACATACTGGTCCACTTATAATAAATTCAAAGTAAAATAAAATAAAATAAAAAAGGTTTTTATTCACGTAGACTTTAAAAAAGCGCTTGTAAATAGTCAGAACATGTTTGTAGTAATATAGTTGTATACATTAGATATTATTTCTAGTAACATAGATATTTAGGTACATCTTGTATGAAAACATTTATAAAATTTATTTTATTACAGAAATGATATTTAGCTAGCTCGTATCAAGTTATTGTCAAGAGATTATGTTTAATTATCTAGTTTAAGTCTAATATTTTTACTACATATTGTCAATGGTTCTGTCTATATTAAAGGTATTATTATTATGACGGACCTTGTGTTAATAACGACGGTCGCGCTTTAATGCTACCACCGGATCCAATGCGCCCCAACTGAGAAGACCCAGCGAAACAAACTCAGTGGGTTCATCTACTACCGGTTTCAACACGACCCAGTTGAGACGGTCCGGCGAAACATACTCAAGCGGGCATGAACACGGGATTTGGTCCAATTAGAGTAATTATTTAGTAGGCAAACACAATATATGCTCGATCGGTTGTCTGAATGCTTATTATTTTAGATTATATTTAGGTATACAAAAGAAAAACTTCGAAACAATAACATTATTCATTTTGAGACAGAGTCAATAATTTTAAATTAAGTATATGATAGCAAGCATTTACAGATAGTTCACGTAACACAGCAGATCAGTCATGTCTATATGGCTACAAGATCTCCAGCGAGCAATGTGCAGGTAGGAAGTGAGAGCCAGACGTCTTTGTCATCGATGTACTCTTTAGTGGTGTAATAACCCCTAGCCATAAGTATACGTTTAATATGTGTTTTAAAACTTGTGTCAGGCAGATCAGTAATTTGAGTAGGAAGCTTGTTATAAAACCTAATACAATTTCCTAAAAATGATTTATTAGTTTTGCTTACTCTAAAGCCTGGCATGGCTAGTTTGTTTTTATTCCTAGTATTTATATTATGCAGTTCACTTTTCTTTTTATAATTATGAATATTTTTTCTAACAAACATTATATTCTGATATATATATTCCGATGGCACAGTAAGTATATTTATTTCTTTAAACAAATTTCGCAAAGAATCGCGACTGCCTAAACCATAAATGGCTCTGACTGCTCTTTTCTGCAATACAAAAATAGTACCTATGTCAGCCGCCGAACCCCACAGCAGAATGCCATACGACATAATGCTATGAAAGTACGCGAAATACACTAATCTAGCAGTTTGTTCATCTGACAATTGCCTTATTTTCCAGACAGCATAGGAAGCTGAACTTAATTTACCTGCTAACTTTTCAATCTGAGGACCCCATTGCAATTTTGAATCAAGTGTCAATCCTAAAAATACGGTCGATGGGACTAGATCTAATATTTTCGCATTAAGTGCAACTGTTGGTACAATTTGAGTCACATTCGGCAATGAGAACCTGATGCATTTAGTTTTCCCTGCATTTAACAAGAGATTATTTGCCGAAAACCATTCTGATATAAAGCTGAGTGTTTTATTATGCTCAATAAGATCTTTATCCTTTCTATTTACTTTAAATATGAGCGATGTATCATCAGCGAACAAAACTATGTCTGATACTTTCTCTACCAGATAAGGGAGATCATTTATATAAACTAGAAATAAAAATGGGCCCAATATAGATCCTTGGGGCACCCCCATTTTCACAGGATGACGAGCCGAAGTGGCACCGCCTATCGAAACCATCTGTTGTCGCCCCGATAAATAGGACATCACAAGATCAAGAGATGTGCCAGATATTCCATAGTACTTCAGTTTAACAACGAGCGTACGATGATCAACGCAATCGAAAGCCTTAGAGAGATCACAGAAAACTCCCAGCGCATCCTGTGATCCCTCCCAAGCCTCCAATATTGACCTAATTAATGTGCAACCTGCATCCTGAGTAGAGCGGCCCCTTGTAAACCCGAACTGCTTGTTATGCAATATCTCATTCACGTTAAAGTGCGATAACATTTGGCTGAGCATCAGCTTTTCAAATATTTTACTTAAAGCTGGTAGTATTGAGATAGGCCTATAATTCGTGGCATTTTTTGAACAACCTGCCTTGAAAATGGGTATTATCTTACTTATTTTCATTAAATCGGGAAAGACACCATCAATGGCTGTATAAGTGATGGTGTGTTAAACTAAATAATAACAAAACTAAATAAAACTTAATAATAACTTTGATTTCTACAATATTTCGGGTGTAGTCAGTAGCCTAAGTGGTAAACAGTGAGTAATAAAAGCGTGCTCGCCACTCACCGAATTGCATCCTATCTCCTGTTTTATGGATACATTGATAATAGTATTTGTAACGATATACAGTAAAAAGTTTCTTGTTTGTGGTTGAGATTAAAGGTGCAGAAAAAGTTCGAACGTGTTTGGTTACAGGTATTTGAAATGAACACAACGTAAGTAACGGTACCACAAAACCAAACCTGGACATATTCGTCATCATAACAGCATTAAGAAGTCCACTGCTGGACAAAAGCCTCCCCTAAAAATCATCCTGGAGGGATATGCCATAATCGCCACGCTTGGCAGACGGGTTGGCAATCGCAGTAAGATGGTCGTAGTACTCAGAAAGAAGCTGCTACCCATCCTCAGGTAGATATTCCCTCGGGTCGACTTCTACGCCCCCCATGGGATGAGATGGGGTGATGATATTCTGATAAGCTGCGCTACAGTTTTTACTTTTGCGGCTATCATCGTTATCCATTATGTAATGTAATCCATTGTTGTAAGTTCACACAATAAATCATTATTATTATTATTATTAAACGTACATATACCTACAACATGTAACATAATTAAAGTACACCCTCAAACATGCCAATTAGAATATTATGTTGTAATCATAATACATACACTAAATTTTTTATTTAACATATATTTGCATTATTATCTACTAAATTAGTTTCTTGGAATAATGTTTATTTTTCTTTATTTTGTGTGGAATGATGGAATTTGAGTGAATACAAACAAAACTGCTATTTATAAGTCTTATTATTTGTACTTACGGTCCATTTCATTTGGTTTTGGTATGATATGTTATTATATTATATGTTATGATATGTTATTTGGTACTCTAAATGGTTGATATGACAATAATTTCCGTAGTTTTAATTATTTTGGAAAAAAAAAATTACCTATATTAAAAATGATATAAATCGACTACTACACTCTAATCCCTGTTTCGGGTACTTTACAAACATATAATAGACGGACACAAATTACATCCAGACTCAGAACAACTATTTATGGGTCACACAAATAGGTGTCCGGCACTCGAACCCGCGACACTAAGCGGCGAGGCAGCTGTCTTAGCCGCTGCGCCACATGTGCAGTTAAAACTTAAGTTCTCAAACTACTGACTTACAAGTCTAGATACTTACGTATAGGGCGAATAATGATAGTCACAGACGAAAGGCGTCCACTGGAAAATACAGCTTGCAGAATATTTAGAATACATACCTGAAACAAACATATAGATATTAAAAAAAGCCAATTACCTACTCATAAGATAGAAATGTAAAGAAATCAGCATAACACGTAATCGTACTGTAAAAATGGCATGCAATTTATTACAAACTAGCATTGCCAGTTATAAATATTTTTGTCCCTGCCCGTTTGTACCGCGTAATACTACGGGTTAAAAGTTCGGGATAAATAAAAATTATGATGATGAATCATAACCTATGACACTCCACAATAACGTAGCTTTCTATTGGTGAAATAATTTTGAAAATCGGTTCTTTAGATCCAGAGATTACCCCTTACAACGTCACATACTCACAAACGTTACCTCTTTATAATATTAGTATAGATAGCTGTAGAGTGTAAAATTGAAGTGGCAGTGGGCGGGGCACATAGCGCGTAGAACCGACGCGACGGCCGATGAGGCAGAAAGGTCCTCGAGCGACAACGAACCGGAAGACGCAGCGTGAGCAGGCCCCTACAAGATGGACCGATGATCTTGTGCGGGACGATGGAAACCGCTGGATACTAAAAGTACAACCCCGGCAATTGTGGAGATCTTTGGGGTAGGTCTTTGTCCAGCTGTGAACGTCTTTCGGCTGATATGATGATGATGATAAGCTGTAGAGTTCCTTTAAGTAAATACATAAATACAGCCAGTTCTACTCAAAGGTCCGTAAGTGATTGGCAAGGTTAAGCAACTAGAGTCGCGATCGACCCATAGATGGGCGACCGCCAATGACAAATTCCTGAACGTCTCCATGCTTCGGAGGGCACGTTAAGCTGTCAGTCCCGTTGTAGCCATTAGGCAAAAGTCGTTAAGCCATGTCAGAGGCGTACTGGGCGGCTTGAACAACTCTGACACTAGGGTAACCACTGCCCATACGATAAGTAAGTAAGTACAGACGCCAGCACATCAAGCTACCCCAATCTGTCAAATTTCCCCAATTGAAGGTGAACCTTATGCTTTTGTGATAAAGTTGAAAATTTATAAAAGAAATTTGACAGATTTAGGTAGCTGGATGTGCTGGCGTCTATACCATTATCAACACAATAATTTACAATGCATACATTAGATAAATATACAAACATTGATATTTAATTTAAATAATGCATTTCCTGTAGATACTGTGTCTGTTTGAGTTGTTATCGTTAAGTAAAATAGACATATCGTCGCCTTTTACCTGTGACATAGTATAAAGAAAATAGTAGGTACTGTAATGATATTACCTGCCCTCCTATAGAATAAAACCTCTTTTGAAAAGATAGCAAAGCTCTGGTCATTTTATTAAAATAGCTGGACGTAGCTTTTAAAGTTAGAATTGAATAATAATAAAATAAAAAGTATAATTTTATTTTTGAATGATTTATTTTTATTTTTTATTTATGTATTCATGTACACACAAAAATTTTACAATATTAAACAAAAGGAAACGAAGAGTACACAGGATCTGCTTATTTCGTAAGAAATTTCTTCCAGCAGACCAGCGAGAGGAAAAAGTAATTGAAGATAGTTAATAATGTGTGTAGGTCAATAATAAACTTACGTACTAATAATTTACATATATATATATATATATATATGATGTTTGTTAACAGTTACCGAAGTGCAGGTCTAAAGAATACATTGTAAAAAGTTTATTATTATTAAATAATATAAGTGATTGGTTTTTAATACGTGTGTTATCATTGTGAAGGTCTCTCCCTAGATCCCATTATAGAGTACCCTTGCTGCTGAGAGTCTTAACAGTACACACGGCTACATATAAAGCTGTACATTTCCAATATAAGCTGACCTCTCGTTGTCCGGAAATCCCATACAACGCGAGATCAGCTTATACTGGAAGTGTATAGCTTGATATGTAGTCGTGTGTACGTTGATACACCTAACATTATTCACCCACTCTATTTTAAACCCCGACGCAAAAATAAGGGTGTTAGAAGTTTGACATAGAAGTCTGTTTTGTCCGTGTCTATGTGTGTCTATCTGTGGTATCATAGCTCTCAAACGGATGAACCGATTTCGATGCAGTTTTTTTATCAATTGAAAGCCGAAATAAATTACTACCTTTACGTTTCGCTTATCGGTTCTTGTTACTTTTAAGGATAAGTGTGTATTTTAATGAGTTTCACAAAATTACCCTAATGAGTAAAGGAAATGAGTAAAGAATATAAGTTAAATCAGGTTGAGCCCATCAGGGATTTGGGGAAAAACTCATTTAGGAAATATCTAATAGTATATTTACCCATTATTAAGTTATACTTTTTGAATATTCAGGCGCCCTATTAATCTAACAAGTGGAACTTATGTTAAGATAAGGAATAAAAGTTACAAGAGATGTTTATTAAAAATCTAAATCTTTTATTGTATTTAGGTACATTTAATATGCTCATATATTGCCCATCCTAACCTATGGAACTCAAACGTGGTCCGTAACTGAGAATCAGAAGTCCAATTTGAAGATTTGCCAAAGAGCTATGGAGCTCAGCATTTTAGGGTGTGAAACGCACGCACAGAGTCCGAAACTCAACACTGTGCTTCAAAACTCGAATATCTGATGTTGGCAAAAAAACCGCCAGGCTGAAGAGGGACTGGGTTAGACATGCTTCACGTATGCACCCAGCCAGACTGATGGGCGCAGATCACAACCAATTGGGTTCTTCAAAATGGCCGATTCAAAAATATTCCGATATCTGTGTGCATGAACATATCTATTTGTCCTGAGTCTGGGTGTAATCTTACTAATATTATAAACGTGAAAGTTTGTAAGTATGGATGGATGGATGTTTATTACTCTTTCACGTAAAAACCACTGAATGGATTTTAATGAAACTTTACAATAATATAGCTTATACATCAGAACATATAGGCTACAATTTATCAAGATATTGTGTGAATTGTCTATTCTATAGTCCACTCTGCGAGCTATTCCGGCGTGCACTGCCAAAACCGCTAGAGGTATGCTACTAAAAATATAAATGCGAGAGTTTGTGAGTATAGATGTATGTTCATTACTCTTTTACGCCACAACAACTTTAACGCGGGTGAAACCGTTAGTTATCTATATAAGTACATATGTATTTCCAAACAAAAGCAGCATGTTATTTGGTTACCATAGTAAAAGCGATGCTTAGTTTGGGATCAGATGGCCGTGTGTGAATAATGTCCCAGTATATTTAAACTGGCGGATAAAATAGTAGTATATGTAGTATATCAGTTATCTGGTTTCCATACTTTGGGATCAGATGGCCGTGTGTAAATAATGTCCCAGAATATTATTACTATTATAACTATTTTAAATAATTGCAAGTTCTAATTGATCAAGTGTTAACCGGTCGGAAAATTAAACCGGTTTCTGACCTGAGTGAAGTAGGGTGTATAATATTCTTTGCTTCAGGCGAGCGTGAAAACTATCGTTAGCCCGCTTCAGAATTCCACTCCATTTCCTATTTCCCACCGAATTTACCCTTCAAATTGCTCCCATATTCGACATATTTGGGGCTGGCTAATCTAATACGAAGCTGGATCTGCGTTAAATCTACTCTTCGGGCTCCGAGCTACATTTCTGCGGTTAATGAATCGCAAAATGCAGATACTAACTAGAAACTAGAAATGCTGGCGCTAATCTCAGATATTGCACTATGTAATATATTTCAAATGATAATCTCAATTTATGGGGCGATTCAGTTTTGGAGTTTCATTATTTCGATGTTGGTTTTCTTTTGTTTTTTTTAATCGTTCGACCGGGACCGACAGCTTCACGTGCCCGAAGCACGGAGACGATTGGAAATTAATCCACTTTGACGGTCACCGATTTATGGAGTGACCGCGAGCCTAGTTGCTAAACCACAGCGATCACTTACGGATCGGTGAGAGCATTTGGCTATGCTTAGCATTTGACAAAGGCTCTCCTTAATTATTTCTGGTTTAGTATGGAAGTAAGTTTATTGCAAAAGTTTTGTACATATGCGTAAGTCGTTCAAGACATATTTAGAACATTTTTATTATTATACTTGCTGTGGCCCGCGGTTTATCCTGCACTAAAGTTTATAAATTACAGCCTATGTGTTATTCGTATATACAAGTTAATACTAGTACAAAGTTTTATCAAAATCGTAGTTTTGACGTTAAATAGTAATAAACGTCCATACATCCACAGTCACAAATGTTGACATTTATAATATTAGTAGGATGGTTACATTTCAACTTCCTACAAGTATCTTATCACATACCTAATATTCATTTTCTAGATTAATTATTATTGTACTATATATAAATACGGTTAAAGACTTGGTCGTATTCGGTTCTGTGGGTAAAAATCATCGCAACAGAGATTTTAAGAGTGGTAAGGCACAGCGTTCATTCGCTCGAAGAGCAGCCCGACTGAGGAAGTACAGAAGACATTCCTTAATAATAACATTAATAATTTAATGTTGTGTTTCTGAGTGTGAGTAAGGTCGCCAGAGCTCATCGGGGTGGGGGGGAAGGGTCAGCTCCTGTTTGCCGACTCTTTAAGGCCGACAACGCACCCGCGACTCCTCTGGTGTTGGGAGTGTCCATGGGCGGCGGTGATCACTTACCATCAGGTGACCCTCTTGCACGTTTGTCGACCACTGACATAAAAAAAAATAACACACACTTAATATTCTACTTTATTACGCTAACCTAAGGTCTGCTAGCATTAATTAGCCTGTGAATAATACTAGTTATAAAAACCCGGATAATTACAAAGAAAAACTACCTACCACGTAACCCCTAATAGAAAAAGAGGGATATTAAAGGTTTAGCCTCAGTTTAGGTGATTTACGGCCCAGAAGAATGACAGGGCCACTCCATACCAGGTAAAGTGGACTAAGGGATTCATTTAAATGGTGACTAAGGGATTCACCAGGTAGTCAGGCAGCATCTCTTGTGTACTAGCTACCACCAAATGGTGGTCACCAACTCGCATGCCAAGCGTGGTGACTACGGCAAACCCCTCCAAATGGCACCGTTTCCAAAACCTTTGGGGTAAACCTATGTCCAGCAGTGTACGGTATCAGGCTGGTGACCATAGATTTGAAACCTATGCCTGTGTATAGATGTTTAAATATGTCTGTAACATGGTTGCTCCTTTTTTTTTTTTTGATAAGGCAGGGGGAATGCTAATGCATGCCACCCGCAAAAAGTGTCTGCGGGTGGGTATGTCGGACTCGCACCGACTAAACCTAACCTGCCGTGGACTTCTTCTGGCGCCTGATAGGGGGAGCCCCCGGAACGTGGGTATGCTGCTCCGGTGCCCCTCTTTTGCGCCGTGTCCCAGATGGTTGGGACACGCACCCGGGGAGGACTGTGGGTAACATGGTTGCTCCTAAACGGATCAACCAATTTCAATACGATTCGGTACGGTTATTTCATCCGAAACACTGTTTATTCGCGATATGTTACATATAAATATATTGAGCCGTTCAATTAGCACTTCATTTTCCATTTGGATTCGGGAGTTCGATCGTTCTGTTATCAATCATTGCGCTCAATACCCGTGGAACAGACGTGCCAAGTAATGAAAGGTCGACTTCTCTGATTGATCGACTCAAACACATGAAATTGTCCAATAGATCAAACCATAAACCACTAGGGCATAAAATACGGGAGAAATGCGATGCGAAAGGTGGAAGTCCGTTGGATCGTAAAACGAAACGTAAATGCTTCTCCATGAACTCTATCCAGGCCATTTCGTGTGCCAATGATTGGATGTAGGCTATATTTTACTTCTTACATTTCCTGTAAATTTTCTTTCCACAATTCGTTCATTGTGTAAGCAGTAAAAATAATCAATATTCTAGAAAAAAAATGTAAAATGTTATAGCTTATTTTGTACTAGACAAGTTTCAAATCGCTCTCCTCTTTAACGATTATGCATAAGTAACTTTATTTTACGGATAAGTCGATCTGTTCGTTATGAGCTTAACAAGAACAAGTGTTTGTTAATATCAATAATTTTTTTTTATATCAGAGGTCTACAAACGAGCAAGTGGGTCACCTGATAGTAAGTGATCACCGCCGCCCATGGAAACTCGCAATACCAGAGCTGTCGCGGGTGCGTAGCCGGCCTTTAAAAGTCAGCAAACAAGTGTTGCTAAGCCTTCCCCCCACCCCAATGAGCTCTGGCGACCTTACTCACACTCGGAAACGCAACATTAAAATCATTAATGTTATTATTAAGGAGTGTCTTCTGTAAGGTGGAGGTACTTCCCCAGTCGGGCTGCTCTTTGAGCGAATGAATCATCATCATCATCATATCAGCAGAAGACGTCCACTGTGAAACGAAAGGCTCTCCCCATATCATTCCATCCAGCGGCTTCCAGCAACGTTCACAAGAATGTAATTCATGTGAATATTGATGTGACTTCATAGCTACATGCTCTCACCAGTCCGTAAGTGATGGGCGAGGTTAAGCAACTAAGCTCGCGGTCTGTCCATAGATAGATGACCACCTAAGTGGTTTAATTTCTGGGCGTCTCCGTGCTTCGGAGGGCACGTTAAGATGACGGGTTGGGTTGTAGTCATTAGATAACAGTCGTAAAGCCATGTCAGAGTCCTATCGAGAGTATATTGATAGAACGAGGTATTTTTAATATCTTCACTTCTCTTTCCTATTGCCGTGCCTTATCCAATCAGTGGTATCAGCAGTATAATTGTGTGTTTGTATCAAAATAATCATCCATCATTTCAAATAACGAGAAGCTAGTTCCTGACTTTGTTGTAGTCACATTGTTAACTGAATAAACATTAGTTTATGGTAGGCACACTCAGTGTAAACATGTCCGAACTACGACTCATAACCTCACACTTAACCTTTTGTGTCAATAGTAAACAAACATTTCACACTACCCAACATTCCCAAAGGTGGGCGGTGTGACCACACAAATTATATTCACAAACACTGCCCACTGTTTTTTTATTCTAATGGTAGAATTTTACGGGAAAACTAACTTTGGAGGCTTGTAGCGTCAGGTTTATAAGTCCAGTAGCAGTTTCAAGAAGCAACATATTGACATTCATAATAGTTGTAGGTAAACACATGTACATCCGCACGAACAGGTATGTATGTATTTCTGACTAATGAGAAATGCATTTATATATTTTACTTCATCAAAATTTTTTTTCATTCATTTATCAAATTTCATTTTACACATTCCACCCAAGCAAGAGACTCATTTATAACAGATATTTTGTTATATTCAGTGGGCTTATTAATTAATTCTACAAGTATTATGTTAAGGACAATTAAAAATCATTTAAAGGAAAAAAGTTATTGTTATTAGTTTTTATTCAATAAAGTAGATGAATACTAAAAATATCACAATAAGGATCATATCCTGCCAATGCACTTTTGAGTGCTTACTATAGACACTACGCTAATATCCATGGTATATGTGTTTTCTCATGATAATACATAATATAGACGTATCACGCAATAAGTAAGATTCAAAGAGGTGCTTGTTTATAAAACTAACTATATTTAAAGGAATTTAGATGAAATGCTGCTAAGTCGATTGGACATGGCAAGGAAATAGGTGTGCATTGGTTTAGTGCCAAGGGCCAACTTGGCCCTAGACCAATAGATCAATGCACAAGACCACCATTTATGAACGGCAATTGGATGAAAACTGCTAGAAAGAAAATATAATGGAAATTTTCAAGGAAATAAGTCGAGTGCCAAGTCTCAACATGGCACTAGACCAACATACAAGACCACCTGCACCTGCTGGGAAGAAAAACGAATATTTTACTTATGTCTAACGTTTAAATTGTTCATTTAAAGCACCGATGCCACAGGGCAAAAACACAGACATACGATTTAAACCTATGACATTAAAACAAAAGAAAATGGTATGGACTAGATTTATTTTCCTTTTTGATAGACATCTTCCGCCGGAATATTTACATCCCAATATCGAGGGGGACCTTACAAACATAATCAGAAAAACTATGGGTCTCACAAGACACATGGATGCCGAGATAGTAGCAAAGCCTACCATACTAGGGACTAAATATATTTGGTTTTTTATTTAACCGCCGAATTTTTATTATATTACTAGATTTGTCTACCAATAATAAATTTTCTGCCGTTTTTATATAGACTTGTTGAAACTTTTAACCACAGCCAGATATATATGCAAAAACCACGACATTGAAGACCAATCCTCAAAGTTACTTCGCTCTCTTCTACATAATCTAAGTGTCTATGATACCACGAACTAACGGTCCTCATATTTGCTTCGTTCTCTGCATCTATGATGAGCGAAGACCGATCGACATACACATACACTTCGCTCTCTTCTACATGATTGGCTCTTTTCTACATGATTTCAATGTCTATGATGAGCGACAATCGATACTCATAATGACTTAGCTCTCTCCTACGTAATCCAAGTGTGTACGATGATCGAAGACCGACCCACATATTGACTTTGCTCTCTCCAACATAATCTAAGTGTATATGATGAGCGATCCTCATATTGACTTCGCTGTCTCTTACATAATCCAAGTCTCTATGACAAGCAACGACCGATCTTCATAATGACTTCGCTCTCTCCTACATAATCTAAGTGTCTATGATGACCGAAGACTGATCCACATATTGACTTTACTCTCTCCAACATATCTAAGTGTCTATGATGAGCGATCCTCATATTGACTTCGCTGTCTCCTACATAATCCAAGTGTCTATGATAAGCAACGACCGATCTTCATAATGACTTCGCTCTCTCCTACATAATCTAAGTGTCTATGATGACCGAAGACTGATCCACATATTGACTTTACTCTCTCCAACATATCTAAGTGTCTATGATGAGCGATCCTCATATTGACTTCGCTGTCTCCTACATAATCCAAGTGTCTATGATGAGCAACGACCGATCTTCATAATGACTCCGCTCTCTCCTACATAATCTAAGTGTCTATGATGAGCGAAGACTGACCCACATATTGACTTCGCTCTCTCCAACATAATCTAAGTGTCTATGATGAGCGATCCTCATATTGACTTCGCTGTCTCCTACATAATCCAAGTCTCTATGATAAGCGACGACTATTCTTCATATTGACTTCACTTTCTGCTACATAATCTAAGTGTCTATGATGAGCGAAGACCGATACACATATCGCCTTCCCTCTTTCCTATATAACCCATATACTACAACCATCAGAATGGAACTGACCACTGATCTCCTGTATAAAGTGCAGTAGTAGAGAGCGGGTTAATGTAACAAATTATCCGAATAATAAATACACTAAAGTTAGGTAGCTGCTCTATATTACAGTCGCGGGCACGTCTAGCGGTACACGTTGACATTCACAGCGGGTCTATTACGAGGCTAATAAGAGTGATTTTCGTAGTACTAGTATATCCACTAACGTGTCGTTAAGTGTACTGGTTTGGTACGAGCTGGATTAATGTGAATAGGTACCGCTAGGGATCGACTATCAAGTACTGAATAATCGTACTGTATTTTGTGAACATACAATTTGGAGAACTAGTACGCCATAGTGAATAAATAAATAGAATACACATATAATTCTAACCATTATTGTTTATTTTGAAGTGAAAACTTTTAAGGCGCGTTGAGCACTTTTTCGGTGAACAAAAATCATCGAACTCGCGACATCGTCACCGAACGCTTTCCATGAGCTATATTATACTGTGTATAATGTAAATTGATACACTACATATACACGTACTAATACACTACAAATTTACAATCACATATATTTATCTCTATTATATACAGATGACGAGGCTCCTTGTTTAAATTTTGCTACTGGCTACGTTTGTTAAATCTATTATCTACGTTTACTTTTAGCTTAAACTATGTGTGAGAGCCCTGGTACCCATAACTCAAGTTAAATCTTATCATGGGTACCAGAGTTCAATTCTATTTTTTGTCACTATTTAAAAGCTATAATTTATGTGTAAATTGTGCACTTTTTTGTGGGAATTAAATTATTCTTATTCTTACCTCCGTGCGTTATTTATATATAAATACAAAGGGTATATGTCAATGTGAAGTGTTATTTATTACATTACATAGATTATTTAGATTAGAAGTGTAAAAAAAAACTTCAATCGGCAGTCCCCAAAGACTGCACCGCATGGTTTTTTTAGCTGACGCCCGTACTATCGAATTATATCGGTTTTATATTTTTAAACCGTATTTATTATCAAACAACTTCTAATTTCCTTTTTCTTATTAGTGTGTATATTATGCGATTTCTCTGTTCATTGATTATTTTTTCATTACGTTAGAAAATACCTTCGAGTCGGCCCATACAGATAGTTTTAATCTGTTGTTATAAAGATTAGTCAAAATTGGTTGTACCTATATTTTCAATTTCAAAACTGTCAAAATATTAAACGTACCAAAGAATCCAGGTGGTTAAGCGTATATATCTCCTATAGCAGATACACACGGCTACAGCTATAAATTTCCAAAATAATCTGATCTCACAATGTATGGAAATCCTATACAACGCGAAATCAGCTCATTCTGTAAATGTATAGCTTTATGTGTAGCCGTGTGTATTTTCACATGAAATATGAAACAAACTTTTTATACAGAAATTTTACCGCAGGTATCCTATATAGTGTAAAATGTTCTATAAAACACACCTTAGCTACAAGTTACCAGGAAACGTATTTTATCTGAGATGAAAAGTATTCTTTAGCGAATTTTGTCGCGTGTCGTCGTAGAAACTTTTATACAAGGTGTAACATAAACAATGGACATAACTTAAGGAGCACCATCTACTATCTACCCATGATTATTTTAGCGAATTAAAGAAGAAGAGATTAGGCTAGTGATGCCATTTAAAAAAGGGTACTACATAAGTTCGACAAATGGATGGGCGATTAACGGTTATGCGACAAAACTGTACTGCGACTCACCATAGCACGAATGCTCGCTTGTGCGACACACTGAAAATCAACAACTTAAGAGAGGTAGGGCACAGCGTTCATTCGCTCAAAGAGCAGCCCGACTAGGGAAGTACCTCCACCTTACAGAAGACATTCCTTAATAATAACATTAATCGTTTTAATGTTGTGTTTCCGAGTGTGAGTAAGGTCGCCAGAGCTTATTGGGGTGGAAGGAAGGGTCAGCAACACTTGTTGCTGACTCTAAAAGGCCGGCAACGCACTCGCGACTCCTCTGGTACCATCAGGTGACCCACTTGCTCGTTTGTCGCTCTCTGATATAAAAAAAAAAAAAAAAAAAAAAACATCTCGCTAAACGATCAATAGGTTTGCCGGCGCCGCGGCAAAGTGCATGAAAGCCAATCGCTTTTTACGAGATGTCGATTTTCAGTGTGTCGCACAAGCGTGCATTCGAACTATGGTGAGACACAGTAGTTTTGTCGCATAAGCGTTAATCGCACATCCATTTGTCGAGCTCACGTAGTACACTCATTTAAAAACGAAACGACGCTACTCTCCGAGAATTGTTACGCAATGAGAGTCAAAATATTTCATGCCACGCCGACTGATATTAAAATATTGCCGGTTATACCCTTTAAAGAAAGGTTAAGGGCGTGGCTTCTAGAACAAATGTATTATTCTGTAAATTAATTCGTGATATAACATTTTTTTAAATTTGATTGCGCATAATGACTTAATTGTTGTAACTGTAGTGATTTGATATTAATTTACTTACTTTTGGACAAAATGTGAGGCCTTTATTCTTATACTAGCTCTGCCCCACAGTTTTGCCTATGTGTATTTCGGATATATAAGCTACATTACTACAAAGTTTCATCGAAATCCATTCAGAAGTTATTGGGCGAAAAAGTAACAAACATCCATCCATACATCCATACTCACAAACTTTCACATTTATAATATTAGTAGGAGTATCCAAACCGGCATTGTTAGGATCTTACCAAATTTGGCTAGGAAGAGGGGGGGACGCTGAGACAGAGAAGGTGATCGTTGATGCATCACAGGGGGCCTCCTTAAATCTACACCTGAGTCCCAAGTCTCAGACTCTGTCGAGTGTTCCCTCTTCTACCACCATCCATGGAATGCTAAGAATTAAGTCTTTTTCTTAACATCAATATGTAACCATATTTTTTGAAAAATAAAGTTGAATTGAATTCAAAACCAGGGTCTCTACCGGCTAAGTCACCGAACATCGATTTCGTGAATGGCGTTCAAATAAATAATGGTTAATGACTTAATCAATCGTTGAATCGGCTTCAACGTTACAATCGATTCCGGACCATTTATGAAGTCACATGTGCTCATGGAAGCCGATTTAACGATTGATTAAGTCATTTTTATCCTTTATTTATTTGAACGCCATTCACGAAAACGATGTTCGGCGACTTAGCCGGTAGAGGCCCAGTTTGTGAAATACGATATTTTTCGACTTTTTTTTTAACAAGACGTATGCAGTTAGCCTGTCGGCTTTCACTGCTTCACCGGACTTTAGAGGTGAGCGTGGGCTCTAACCGTCTAGCAAATCAAAACTACAAACTAAGTACCCGCGCCGGAGGGTACCCCCTTTGGGATTCGAACCTCGACTCTGGGCGGTTACTGGCGGGCAGATGCAAGAGGGCGTATCGTTTTAGGGATGTTTTGTACAACTTTCGCTCTACGTTAATACGCGACGCGGGCCGCTCTTCCGGGTTAGGTCCGGAGAGGGCATTTCATGGAATCGAATGCAAACTAAGGGTCATGGAGGACGCTGGTGGTCGCGACGCGTTCGCGGTCGTACTTTTTTCCGGCGAGTACGAAGTATCGGTTGGTGTGCAGTGTTGCGAGAGTCTCTGATTGAATATTTTTCGACGTATTTTTACAACCATCATATACCTAATAGCGTGTATAGTGTCCAAACACGGTTCTAGTAAGCAATGAGTCACGCTGACAAACTGCAGTCGCGCAAAACGCAAGAACAAAGATATCACGAGTATCGTATAACAATAACAAAGCGAACAAATATCATTGTCGATGCGCTTGCGACTCGCGGGAGGAATGCGCTAATTGTCACCGTGAGACTCGTGCATATATTAGTCAGTGTATTATTACTGTATTGACCGCCTTGTGGCTTAGCGGCACCGGGTTTAACCGCAGTTCCAAGTTCAATAAAATATATATATAATATATAAAATATATATATATAATAAATAAATATCTTGGGACAACTAATACACTGCCATCAGATACCAAAATAGGCAGAGCCTGTACGATGGCTACCAGACAACTGATAAACACACTTATATATTTCTAAGGCGATTAGCACACTGCCCCGCATGATGCAGCGTAGTGCGTGAGTACGTGTTATAACGTAACGTAACGTATTATAAAAATTCATGCAGATACATGTTCTGTGTGTTGGACTGTGCGTCTTTTCTATACAAACGGAGATACTGACAAGCAACGTTAGAACACACACTCACGCACTACGCTGCATCATGCGGGGCAATGTGCCAATCGCCTAAGACGGGCTGGTTTGCGCGGTTGGTAGATGCTTGCTTTTCACGCTGCAGGTCGTGGGTTTGATTCCCACCCAGGACAGATATTTGTGTGCATGAAGATATCTATTTGTCCTGAGTCTGGGTGTAATTATCGATACACGTATTTATTTACATAAGAAAAGTAGTATTTGTAGTATATCAGTTATTTGGTTTCCATAGTACAAGCTCTGCTTAGTTTAGGGTCAAATGGCCGTATGTGAATAATATGCTACTATTCTTTTGTAAATACATACTTATACAGATAATTACAACCAGACTCAGGACAGACAGACATGTTTATACACACAAATATCCGTCCTAGGTGGGAATCGAACCCACAACCTGCTGTATTATTATTATACTTTTTATAAAGTCCCACTCACACAACACAATTGGCAAGTGGCACCAGATTACACCTACATAAGGAGTATATGTATATCCGGGTGACAATCATCTAATAATACGTTTAATTCTCCCGTTTACAATTACCAAGCGCATCTGCAGACCGCTCTCCGTTTCAAACAGGATATGCATCTGCATACGGCATTTGAAACAGAGTGATAGATAATGCATTAAACTTCCACGTTATTTACCTCATTGATTGATCGAACCGTCTGAATTTCAATGAGAATATTCTATAGTAGAGCTCAAGATCGGGAACCGTGATCAGCATAATAGTAGCCGGTGTACATGAATGTATAATGCGCAGAATGGAATATGTGTACAAGCTCCTGAATCTATTGCACTCACATATATTAATAGTAGATACGTCTCTATATTTCAACTAACATTAGTACATTTCAGAATCAGCGTCACATTTGACCTCTTTATTTATGTATATAAATATATCTAAAAACCACAAATTTAGAGGCAGTTTGTTTTAGATTTTCCATAGATCATTAATTAAATAATAATAAATAAGTACTTTGGAACAACTACACTGCCATCTGATCTCAAACTAGGCAGACCCTATACTTTGGCAACCAGAGAACTGATAAACATAATTATATTTTTCTAATTACAGCCAGACACAGACCAATAATGTGACGGGCGGGTTGGCGTGGTTGGTAGATACAAGACTTGCCCGAAGTCGCAGGTTCAAGATAATTTTGTTTTTTTTTTATAATAAGTTCATGCACCATACAATCCATAAAGATAAAGTATTCTAATCTTATTTCTAAAGTCAATTACTCGTGTTCATCCAAGTGACGAAGTGTTTTAGTTGATAGGTAATAAACTGTCTGTGTGCCATTTAATCTATAATCGTTCAACCGTTTTTACCTGATTGAGTAACAAACATCGAGACATCTGAACATACAAATATATGTATAATTAGTATAATTTTATTTCTTCGTATCTTTCATTCGAGACTTTTATTGAGCATAAATCCACATAAAGATCCTGACCATCAGTTAAAATAGAAAGCCCATCTCTCTATTTTCGGTACGGCTTTCCCTCTGCTAGACTCACAATTTTATGGCCAAAGTGTGCCCGAAAGACCGATATAGCAGTGGTTTAAGATTTAAAGTGTTACTGCCCACCTATTTATTTGAACCGCCAAATGTTTCTTAATCATTTTGAGGGAATCCTCCTATCTTGTGGCTAAACAATTATAACTAGTAAGTTTGCAATTTGTATTATATTAATATTTACAATTTATATTCTTAATGGTTTCGGTAATCCTATTAATCTATACTCTATACAAATAAATAAAATTGGAGTGTCTGTTTGTAATATTGAAATAACCGTTTTTTTCTACATAATATGAACGGTACCTACACCAAAATAACATTTTTTAAAATTTTCGTCTGTCTGTTTGTTCCGGCTAATCTCTGAAATGGCTGGACCGATTTTGACGGGACTTTTATTGGCAGGTAGTTGATGTAATAAGGAGTAACTTAGGCTACTTTTTTTTAAGAAAAAACAATAACATAAAAAAACTAATTAACACGCGAACGAAGTCGCGGGCACAGCTAGTGAATAATAAAATCATATAAACACCACGTCAATGGTCGGGTGTAACTACTGATGTGCCATTGAATATACTATGTACGCTGAGTGTATTACTAAAACCGCCCTTACGGCTTTCTTAATTAAGATGATTTCTCGGTCAAAGTGTATCCAGCGAACATCGTCTGTACTGCGTCTATATACATATTATGTAATATTTTTAATAGAGTTATCAAGAAAGGTAAGTAACTCAAATTCACGGAACAACAGTCATAGAAACCGTGTTATTTTTATTGTACATTTGACGCCATGATAGTGTCACTTTGACCATGAGAGCGAATCTATATTATATACAGTAACAACGGCTTATTACCGACGTCAAAAGAGGAGGACTATTATCAAACTGACTATTTGATTTTGTATTATATATGTATGTTACGCGATTTCTCCGTTTCCTTGAAATCGATTTTGAGAATAAAATATTTATTTTATTCTCAAAATCGATTTAAAAGAAACTTAGTAGAATTTTTAAAAAGCGCATGTTAATAGACAGAACATTTTGTAGTAATATAGTAAAGTATATATTATTATTTCTAGTTACATGTTATAAGGTATGCGGATTGTATGAAAACATTTAAAAATAATATTTAATTTATAATAGTAATGATTTAGGAACTTAGCTAGCTTAATTAAGTTATTGTTAAAGAGATTATTTATAGGTTTCAAAATATATATAGTTCTTATAGTATTGATTCCATTAATTGGATTTGTTTGAAATGAGCCCCTGTAAATTCTGCTCTAATCAGTTATAGTAAGACGTTGAAGTTATTAGTATATTTTTAACAAATTTGAAAAGAAGATGGTCATTAAATGCGAGTAACTATTTGTTAAATGATCAGGAAAATTAATTTTATTCGATGGTGAGAAACATGTTTTTAAAATTTATAAAGGCATAAATATAAATAAATAAATATCTTGGCTCAATAAACACATTGATATCTGACCCAAAACTAAGCTGAGCCAGGCAACCAGATAACTGTTAAACATACTTATTTATTTCTAAATACATATACAATATAGATAAATTACACTCAAGACACAGAACAAATAACCGTGCCCATCACACTAAGATTTGTCCTGGCACCATGAACTCAAACTTAGCACTCATGGATGGAACCACGAGACGAACAGGCCAGTTAAATCAAATAAAAAAAAGTTATTTTACTTAAATTTGATTACATACCTAGGAGCGATGGGCTGGTTGACGTGGTTGGTAGATATGAACTTGCCTTTCACGCCGCAGGTCGTGGGTTCAATGGAACAGATATGCATGAACATGCAATATCCAGACGCAGGACAAACAGACAAACAGTCCTGCGTCGGTGTAATTATCTATATAAGTAAGTATTTACATAAGAAAAGTATTATATGTAGTATATCAGTTATCTGGTTTCCATAGTACAAGCTCTGCTTAATTTGGGATCAGATGGCAGTGTATACAACATGTAACGTAATTAACGCACTTCCTGAAAATAGTTTGTTCAGAATCCTTTACTGAATCGATTTATATAATTTTTAATATAGGTTTTTTTTTATTCCAAAATAATTAAAACTACGGAAATTATTTTCATATCAACTCTGTAGAGTCAAAACCAATTGAAATGGACCGTAAGTCAAAGTAATAAGACTAATAAATCGCAGTTTTATTTGTATTCATACAAATTCCACCATTTAATACAAAATAAAGAAATATAAACTTTAGTCCAAGAAACTAATTTAGTAAATAATAATGCATATACATGTTAAATGAAAAATTCAGTGTATGTACTATGATTACAACATAATATTCTAATTGGGGTGTTTGAGGGTGTACGTATTATTTTATTTAACAAGTATTTATCGTAGACCAATCGTGTCGACTAACGCGGTGCCGACTGTACCTCAGTACTACGTTTCACGTTAATTTGAGTAGTGAAACAAAACAAACATTCTTTCCGCATTCCATCGATATTTAATTTCAACATGCGATTGTTATTTCATCACAAACGAATTAGAAATTCACTACGGAATAGCGGAGAAGCTTGGTGTTAGAGACGAGAGTTTACAAAGTTTGGACACAAAATATATAAGTTGGATATGGTTTATTTATGTAAACAGTTAAAACAAACAAAAAAAAAAGAATGTACCAACCACGCCAACCGGGCCGTCGCGCGTCGTTCAATTAGTTTATTTAGTTTATATTAGCATTATAGTATAAGTCTCTTATTTTATTTTATTAATAGCTAAGCAATAAATATGTTCTAGGATAATTACTTTAAATAAATGGAATAATATAATGTAAATACCAAATTATAATTAAAACTCCAGAAAACAAAATTCCATGTTATGATTAAATAATTTATTAAATTAATTGATTCTATGTATAATCCGGATCCGGATTTTGTTTCTTTATGTATGTACTTATTCGTAGTACCAACACGAATAACATACGTTCACTTACATATTCAGCAAGGCGTACGTTATGAAAAATTATTGATCCACAGAGACAGAGCACGAAACAATATTTTATTTGGCTTCCCACGAGATAACCTTAAGGATAAAAAAACAATTTACGACTTTCAGTAGCTAGTCGCTTCTCTATGACATAACATTATCGCTAAAATACTTGAAGATTGCTTATTAAGAATGCTGAAATATTATAATCCTATTATTTCTTTTAAATGCATCGCCAGCATTAGCCAACACCAGACTTATAAATAAATAAATCGATTTAATAAATTAATTAATTCATTAAAGTTTATTCACCGTACAGACGCCAGCACATCAAGCTACCCCAATCAGTCAAATTTCCCCAATTGAAAGTGAACCTTATGTGTTAAAGTTGAAAATATATAAAAGAACAAGACAGATTGGGGTAGCTGGATGTGCTGACGTTTGTACATTAAATTCTTTAACAACAAATTTGGTACGCCGGACTGTAGAACAGATTGATGTAGGTCCCTTTTTTACATTTGTTAAACAACTAATTACCAAATTTTATTAATATGCGGAAAAACTAAACCAAAGCTAAATAAAAAAAAATATAATAACAATATCCTGGGACATTATTTATACACGGCCATCTGATTCCAAACTTGTACTTGTACTATGGGAACCAGATGACTGATATACTACTTTTCTTTTGTACCGTAGCCTAGTTGGTAGTGCTCCTGCCTACGAAGCTGGTGGTCCTGGGTTCGAATCCCGGTGAGTGCAAATATTTGTGTGATGAGCACGAATATTTGTTTCTGAGTCATGAATGTTTTCTATGTATTGAAGTATTTATTTATCTATATAAGTATGTATATCGTCGCCCGGTACCCATAGTACCAGCTTTGCTTAGTTTGGGGCTAGGATGATCTATGTGACATTGTCCCTAGATATTATTATTATTATTATATACTTATGTAGATAATTACACCCAGACTCGGAATAAACAGACATGTTCATGCACACAAATATCTGCCCTGGGTGGGAATGAACCCACAACTTGTGGCGTGGAAGGCATATATCTACCAACCACGCCAAGTTATTTTTTTTTATTTTATAATTAGGTTGACTAAACTGGCCAACGCACTTTGTACAATTTAAATAGCATTAAACAAATATAGCTTAAGTGTTGGGCCTTATATTTATTTATTTATTTAGGTTCACCAACAATTACTTACACTAAAAATATACACCACTTTCATGCAATAATACAAGTAATAGCGTACGTTTTAAGTGTACTTGATTAATAAGTGAAGAAAAGTTCATGTTGTATTATTATATTTTAAGTTTATTTTTATAGTATACAAGATGAAGAGTGAAGAGTTTTTGTTTAAATATTAGTAAATATGTAATTAACGTAGTATATGTGATGGTATGAATGGTGTAAAGTAAAACTGTAAAGAGCATGTAAGTATTTTTTAATTACTTAAAGGTAAACACCGCTTTTAAAATAACAAGACAAGTGTATTGATGTTAGTAAGCTAAAATAATAAAATTAAGTACATAAAGAAAACAAAATCATTGCAATGTGAGTCCAATTTAAGTGTTTTAACTTATTATCACTTAGAATTGCACCAAATATAGAAGTAATCACAGCATTCATTAAACAAAAAGAAAGTTTACAGTTGGTTTACATCACAGTATTATATTTTTATAAATATAACTAGCTGTGCCCCGCGGTTTTACCCGCGTTAAACTTTATAAATTATCACAGCTACTCCCCCGTAGGTGATAGCGTGATAATATGTAGCCTATAATTATGTAGGGGCAGTAATTTTTGAGTTTAGCCCGGACATACATACAAACAAACAGATAAACAGACAAAAATTCAAAAATCTATATTTTTGGCTTCGATATCGATTGTAGATCACGTCCCAAGTATCCTTTAAAAAAAATATTCAATGTACAGTTTTAACGTTGCTACGATTTTATTATATGTATAGATAACAGAAAACATCAAGACGATCACTGTAGCCTAGTTGGTAGTGCTCCTTCCTACGAAGCTGGTGGTCCTGGGTTCGAATCCCGGTAAGTGCAAATATTTGTGTGATGAGCACGAATATTTGTTTCTGAGTCATGGATGTTTTCTATGTATATAAGTATTTATTTATCTATATAAGTATGTATATCGTCGCCTGGTACCCATAGCACAAGCTTTGCTTAGTTTGGGGCTAGGATGATTTGTGTGACATTGTCCCTAGATATTATTATATTATTATTATTATTATTAAATGTGCATGTTCATAAACACAAATAACGATCGATCATATAGCATAAAGCAACTTATGCGATGATCGAATCAGCAACCTTTGGATCAAGGCAGGTTCTCTACCGACTGACGGTACTTACGGCGCTCGTGGAAGACAAGTGTTGCCACTACCTAAAATAATGAATATGAAAATAAATGAAATCGCAAATAGACAACCTAGAGAGGCAGTACTTTGAAGCCCATGCATTTGGCTAGCTGTCGTCCAATTTTCAGGTAAGCTGCCAAGTAGGTAGGTACTACATATACAGTTGGCTAATTGACATATAATTTATTTATTTATTTATTTATTTATTTACCATAAAACTTATTCTATCCTTACAGGCGAGCCTAATGCGACAGAGAAGTTAAACTTATATCTATCTTATATCTATATAATACCTACGTACCTAATCTTACATTATTTTCCCTACAAGTACAAACTAACATAACTTAAACTAAATTAGCTACTGCAAAGGCAATAGGCAGCCGTTGTGAATACGTTCAGTGGACATGAGAACAAATCTATCTGAGTAGATAGTGTGTTGAGCACATGCAGCGCCCGCACGAGCGGTGAGCGCTGCAGCAGGTTGGTGCGCGCGCGAGGAACATACAGCAGCGGCGGCCGCCGTCGACGTCCGAGGTACTCGTTAGGAACGCACAGCTGAATCGTCTCTAATACACCCGGGTTGTGAATCTTGCCACGTATAACATTAAATATGTATGTGGCAAGAGTTACTTCCCTTCTTACTTCGAGTCTGTAATATCCCACCATTCCCAAAACGAATAACGTAGGATACAGCAGTGGGTAACCGGGAAAGACTCCATACTGCTTCTTATATACAAACCTAAGAAATTTGTTTTGGATACGTTCTAGCATTTGTTTGTACTTTTCTTCGTGTGGAGACCAAATGACCGCATCGCACTCCAAGCGGCTCTTTACGAGTGCTTCGTATAGTGCCTTCAAGGCTGAGATGTTGGTAAAATTGTTAGCCTGGCGCAAGACCACCCCCAAATTTTGGTATGATTTCTTACACACGTCTATGATGTGCTGCCGAAAGTGTAGGTCACGTTCAAAACGCACGCCCAGGTCTCTTACTTCTGTGACGCGCTTTAACGGCACCCCATCCATGACGTATTGGTACTGGCTCGGGTCTCGCGCTCGGCCAAACGATAACGTTGATAACATTCAACTCCTCTACATTTCTACCTTCTTTTACAATATTGACCCCATGATGAATGTTTTTAGGGTTCCGTAGCCAAATGGCAAAAAACGGAACCCTTATAGATTCGTCAATGTATGTCTGTCTGTCTGTCCGTCCGTATGTCACAGCCACTTTTTTCCGAAGCTATAAGAGCTGTACTGTTGAAACTTGGTAAGTAGATGTAGGTATTCTGTGAACCGCATTAAGATTTTCACACAAAAATAGAAAAAGAATAATAATTTTGGGGGTTCCCCATACATAGAACTGAAACAGAATGGATAGGTCTTCAAAAATGATATTGAGGTTTTTAATATCATTTTTTTCTAAACTGCGCGAGTTTGCGCGAGAGACACTTCCAAAGTGGAAAAATGAGTGTCCCCCCCCCCCCCCCCTTTGTAACTTCTAAAATAAGAGAATGCTAAAACGAAAAAAAATATATGATGTACATTACCATGTAAACTAACAACGATAATTGGTTTGAACGAGATCTTATAAGTAGTTTTATTTTAATGCGTCATGAATCGTAAACCGCAATTTACCTTTCATTTAATCAACTGACATACTTGCTGCTGCGGAACTCTTCAAGGGTGAGGCCGACTCGCACTTGGCCGGTTTTTTTTTAAGATGACGTGTAAAAGCTTTCGCTGCTTCACCGGACAGTAGCGAGTGAGGGTTCAAATTATAAACTAAAATGAAACTTTAGTCTTAGTTCCCGCCCTTTGATGTTTGAATTTCGATTCAGGGCACTGTAAAATATTTCACATACATACACATATTACAGGGGAGTAACCAGCTAATTGATATATGTACCTACTACAGTATATCAGTTATCTGGTTTCCATAATGACCTGCTTAGTTTGGGATCAGATGGCTGTGTGTGAATAATTTGACAAGATTTTTTTTTTTGTTATCCGTTATCCATAGTAAATGTTTTACTCAATTTGCGCTAAATAACGTTGTAGTTAACTTTTTAATTTTGGGGCCGGGGGCCATAGAAATCTATAGAGAAACGGCAGCTCGACTAGGAGAAACGACACGTTCCCGAAATGCTGGCCTATATTTAGCTCAACAACTGAGCATTGCTATACAACGTGGCAATGCTGCCAGCATTCTAGGAACGTTACCCACTGGCACGAATTTTGAACTTGATATTTTTAGCGTTTAGATTTTAATTTAGCGTTAATTATTTTAATTAACTAGTTTTAACTATTAAATTACATTCATTGTCATACATTCATATATAAAAAATAAATGAGTAACCCTTTTAACTCAGTAAGTTAAGTTTTAATAAACTTGAATAGAACGTATCATTTGCAAAAAATGGAACATATTCTTTAGAAATAACTTCAATAAAAATAATATATATTTGGATGGTAATAAAATTCTTGCTGTACTATATATTTCTCAAATAGCACACAAACCCATATTTAGACCTATAATCGAGCAGATTGCTATACTAAATGTGACCCTTAATAGGACGACGACGGTGTAATTATTGCCACTACATTTTCAACTCTACCTTGTTGTAATATGAGCCGCTACCAATGAATCATGAACATATGCTACAAGCAATTAAGGGTTAATTAAATCGGAAAACCAAACTACCAATCGAGCTCTTTGAAAACGATACGTTATTTATTTAACCATATATTTCATTTTGTAATTACTCCGTAATGCAATAATCATTGGGATCGCCTGTGACGCTTATTGTTTTCGCGGAACGGAATATATTATTAACTAGCTGCGCCCCTCGGTTTAACCCGCGTTAAACTTTATAAATTATAGCCTATGTGTTAATCCAGCGTGTCAGCTAACTCTTTACCAAATTTTATTAAAATCTCTCTAGCTGTTTTGCCGTCAAGAATTATCAAACATAATTAATTATTTAAGTTATTTTGGGTTCAACAATTGTATGGTTCATAAAATGAAATTCATCATGGCAGCCAAAAGGCTCCTCCAAGAATCTCTAGTATCCACTATTTAAGGAAGTATGACATTATCCTGCGCAGGCGGGATGGCGGTTGGCGGCTGTCGACGCGGCGGTTTTTACCGAAATTCGCGTCCGCCAGGGGAGTGGGGGGGCGCCGGACCGGACGCTCATTGAGTATAGACGGGATGTACACCGGCGCGTACTAATACAGTGGCGCGCACGACTTGAGTTGCGCCTGAACGCGCGCCAACGTGCCGTCGGTGCTATCCTGCCTCACCTCGAGGCCTGGGTGGGAAGGAAGGGTGGTTACGTCACCTACAGACTGACTCAGATACTCACCGGACTCGGGTGTTTCGGTGAGTATCTGAGCCGGATCGGCCGAGAAGTGACGACACACTGTCACCACTGCGGAAGCGACCTGGACTCGGCCCAGCATACGCTGGAAGAGTGCCCGGCCTGGGAAGCCGAGAGGCGAGTCCTGGTCGCAGCGATCGGACGGGATCTATCCCCACCAGCGATCGTAGGCGCGATGCTGGTGGGTGACAAATGGGACGCCGTGGTCTCCTTCTGTGAGACAGTCATGCTCCAGAAGGAGGCCGCCGAGCGGGTTCGGGAACGAGCCGATCCCACTCGTAGACGGAGGAGGCGTCGGGGCGGCGGCAGCAGCCGGTAGCCCAACTCCCCTCGGGGCTGCGGTGGCAGTATGAGAAGTGTCCTCTACTGCCGCCACTTACAAGCAGCTCCGGGAAGACAGCGATCTGTTTGTGGCACAGTCGCTGTGCCAGACTGGCAGGAGTCGGCAATAGGGGAGGGCAATCCCAAGCCCTCCCAGGGTACGTGTCCCGACCATCTGGGACATGGCGCAAAAGAGGGGCACCGGAGCAGCATACCCGCGTTCCCGGGGCTCCTCCCATCAGGCGTCAAGAGAAGTCCACGGCAGGTAGGTTTAGTCGGTGCGAGTCCGACATACCCACCCGCAGACACTTTTTGCGGGTGGCATGCGTAGGCATTCCCCCTGCCTAATCAAAAAAAAAAAAAAAAAAAAAAAAATAGGCGGGATGGCGGACCCAGTATGACGACCATTGTAGAGACAGAGAGACTGCTGCCCGCTCTTCTGGTTTTCCTATTCCCTCGGCACAACATCCACGTCCCCCTAATCAAATTTAATTTTTATTAAATTAAAAGAAAAAGAAACGGTTCAATAATGAGAAAATCTTTTCAATAATGAGAAAATAATACTCACATATAATTAAAAACTAAAGCGAATTACAAATAAGTTTAACTACCTTTGCACGCGTTTTGTATTGGGAATGTATAACCGGCTGCACATAATTCTCGTCTGTAATTCTGTTTGTAATAGAAAGGGAGACAAATAAATTCGCATAGACGGGAAACTAGCCATCTGCGTGGGACATATATGCATAAATATGTGCGCGAACACCTTTGCTTACTCTCATAATCCTATGTAAAGTCTAGTCGAGACGGGAAAGAGATTAAGAGGGCACAGGACCGATAACTTTACGTGCCCTCCGAGACACGGAGGGCTAACACCGCCAAGTTTAAAATTCCTCTAATAAAGATTTTTATTATTTATTAGAGAAACCTCTAATAAATAATAAAAATTTGCCATGAACACGCAGCCGCTACCCTTCACATCACTTCGCATCTGTAAAACACATTTACATAACGCGGTGTTTCAGCAAACTTTGCTAAATCGTGCCTCAAAAGAGGAATCACAGTTTCTAAAAGTGCCTCCAATGTTTGCAAGTTCATTTGGTATGCCTAACGCAAATACTAAAAGTGACTAAAACATGTTTTATCTCGATACGGCCTTCAAAAGTCGTGTCGAACAAACTCTCTAATTACACAATAAACTTCCCAGCAGACGAGCTGGAAGAATTTTGATAAGGCTCTGCCATCGAGACTCATTTACACGCACAGTACTGCCTCTCTCACACTCCCTTAAAGGATGACTCTGGAAGTGATATATCGAGCCCTTGGCGAGTCAACGCGTTGTCAGCGAGAACATTTCCGAGTCGTTGCTTCTACGATTACGCTGAGGAGTATAATCCTAGAATTACCATGTAAATACGCAACTTAAATGTGGGGCCAGGGGCTCTACCGGCTAAGTTACCGAAAATCGATTTCTTAAATGGCGTTCAAATAAATAATGGTTAAATATCACTTAATCAATCGTTAAATCGGCTTCCATGAGCACATGTGACGTCATAAATGGTCCGGAATCGATTGTCAACATTGAAGCCAATGTAACGATTGGTTAAGTCATTTTTAACCTTTATTTATTTGAACGCTATTTAAGAAATCGATGTTCACCGACTTAGCCGGTAGAGCCCCTGGGGTCTCGGTCGGTCTCGGGGGTATCGGCTTCAATGTTGACAATCGATTCCGGACCATTTATGTCGTCACATGGGCTCATGGAAGCCGATTCAACGATTGATTAAGTCATTTTTATCTTTATTTATTTGAACGCCATTTAAGAAATCGATGTTCGGCGACCTATCCGGTAGAGCCCATGCATTTATTCCCACTTATTAGCATTTTTTTTTTTTTAGCCTGTATTGTCCCACTGCTGGGCAAAGGCCTCCCTCCATTCTTTCCAACGTTCACGACTGTGTGCCATCTCTTTCCAATTCTCAAGGAAGACATCCAGTTCGTCCCGCCATCTCCTTCGTGGTCTGCCGCGACCCCGTGTCACTGTTATTGAAAACTAAAAAAGAAGTAGAAGACGCACAAGAATATAAAGAAATGCCAGTACTTTAGTAGAAAGGAACCACAAGCAAAAATCTTTAAAGTTATTTTCAAAATGGTTATTTAAGGTTTTTAATACTAATCAACAATATTTATACATTTTTGAATGGTCTGTTGGTGTAGTGGTTAGAGACACTGACTGCTGAGCCAAAGGTCGTGTGTTCGAACCCACACAGTACAAATCTTTGTCTGGTGAGCATGAACTTATTCTGTGTCTGGGTGTAATTTATCTACATTACGTATGTATTTTGAAATATACTCTACCTCTTTTGGTATCAGATTATAGTGTGTTAATTGCCCCAAGATATATGTTATTATATTTTTAGATAGGGTAAGGAAAGGTATATTGGTGATAAAAATAAAAAAAAACGAATTTTAAAGGAATTTGGAAACTAAACAAAAGGTCACTTTTGTTTAATCATATTACTTATTGTTTGAACTAAATCTTGAAACAGTTAAATTAACTAAAATCTCGTCACTCTGAGAATAAATGTCAATTGAATAAAAAAGAAATCGGAGGTAAGTTGGCGACACTGTCAGGTAGATTGGTGATACTGGGTAGCTAATTTGGTGATAGTATGGAAATTGTCAATATAATCAGATTTTTTAACTTAAAATAAAAAATGTTTAGCTTTGTAGTAAATATCATTCCATGCATCGGTCACATCTATAATATGACTGTTCCTCGGGATCAGTATCTTCAATAGATGCAAAGATCTCGTGGTATGGCGACAAACAATACGAGCACTGGACTCATTTGGCTGCATTCCTTTTTTTAACAGGAGCTGAGTGCAAGACCTTGTATAATCCACACTACAAATCATCTACTATCTCTTGAATTTTATTAATTTTTGCTTTTTGGGTAGATTTGCTCAATGTTAAAGGCAAGGTCGAAAGTTTTCTTATACTTTATTTTCATTTTCATTGGCACTTTTTGGTGTTAAGTACTTCGCATTGAAATCTTTTTTCGACTAAACTGACATTTTCTTGAAGTTGCTGCTGGTTATATTATCAATATTTATTTTCCTTTTCCATTTTGAATCTAGAGGCACAAAAAATAGGTTATTTGGTGATATAAAAAATGTACCTATAGGTAATTTGGTGATATGGTTTTTTTATCCTCAAATTCAAAATAAAACGTAATCGTGAATTCTTCAAAACAAAACCCTTCAAACTCTATATTAGGCTTTTCATATTTATTTTTAATACAAGCACAAAATAGGTCTCAAATTAACCTCTCAAAAACGTATCCAACATTTTGACAAAAATACTAAGAAACATCGGTCACAACTTAAGGAATAAAAAAATACCAGGAATGATTCAGGACTTTACTTCAAGTGTTTTTTAATAATTATTAGTTTTATGAAACATTTTAGTAATATTTAACACTGAAACACCAATTAAATTCATAAATTTTAAGGTAATAAGTAAACGCAGCCCACTTACACTCAAAAATGGCGCGACTGATGCACAAATTTCAAAAAAGTTTGTTTACTAAATGCAGGGACAATGCAGCGAAGCGCGTGATGTATATATATCCTCTTCACACTTGTACCGACTGGATAGCGCTATCTCATGAATCTGCTTGCATAGGGAACTGTGTGGTATTCAGTTCAAAAACTATCACAAATTACTTATATCACCGATATACCTTTCCTTACCCTACCTATATTTTACTAGATCATGGTCTTTAGTATTTGGACGAACATCAGAGAGTATTTGAGGGCATAGTTGTGTGTCGTGTCGGTGCGGCGTAGCCAGAGTCGTCCTATGTATTGCAATAATCCCAGCAGACACATAAAATAATGCACATAAGCGTACGTAAACGAAATAAACGATTTCAATGAAAACTCAGCAAATAGATGAGACAGTCTATTAAAATTAAATGTTCCGTTCAATTTCGGTAATCGGTTTCACGTTGAAACGGTCTGCAACAGAAAGTGCTTCACACGGAGGATACTATTATCGCACTGCATTAATTCGGAACTTACAATGGGCCATTGACGAACATTGAAGGCCCATAATATATTAAACAGCCATTCATTTATATATTTTTTTAAACAACCGCCTGCACTAGGGAATCTAAGCCCTGTGTCGCGGCGTACTTTACAAACATAATAAACGGACACAAATTACATCCAGACTCAGAACAACTATTTATGAACCACACAAATAGTTGCCCGGCGCGAGAATTGAACCCGCGACACGAAGCGGCGAGGCGACTGGATTAGCCGCTGCGCCACACGTGCTGTCATATAATCATACTACTCCTGCCAAATTTCAGTTACGGCGGGCAATCTCGAAGGAAATTAGCCAGCCAGACATCAGTGAGATTGTACTTAAAGCATATAGCACAGTGTATGTACATGTTTGTCCGTATGCACAGGGGCATCAGAGACGCGCTTTAAAACGCAAATCTTTACAGTTTCTCACAGGCAAAGAAGGGCCTGACTGGCTTCTTTGCCTGTGAGGATCAGGAATGCAGAAAGAAATATTGTTATTCAATGAAAATTTCAAGTAAATTATTTTAATAAAAACACATAACACGCACTGCCATGGCTTTGCCATGCCACACTGACAAACTAAGAAGAAATGATAAACTGAGAACAGATTAATATTATTTTAGAAATTATCAATCCACCAGTTAAAAATCAGCGCTACAGTAGCAGAATGCTGAAACTGTGGGCTTTTAGTTACTAAGGTGCTTAGTATGGGTACCACATCGAATAGGTGCGTAAAATTATGGATAATAGAAAAAAACTTGTGTGTACTTATGTACACGCGTTAGAAGTTATACTTCTTAATATACAACTTGAACATAGTTATAAATTTTCATACCACCTAGAACTAACTTCATGCTGTTAAATTTTTTGGTGTCGGTGTGCGCGCGCATCGTAAAAATTCACTCTCATCATTTTTCTCCATCGCGCCAACAGAAGTATAACTTCAAAAATGTATTAGTTATTATTTATTAGTATCAAAATATTTATGTATCCTTCAGTGTGTTGTATCCCTATTGCTTAATTATTTATAATTATATACTGATTATATGGCTAATAAATATATATATATATATATTTGCTGTAAACAGACAGAAACGTAAGAAAGTAAAAACTAGCATTATCGCCAGCCAAAGTTTCAACAAAGCGTCTGGATAAGCCTTCACAAATTTGCGTATTTCTGAACCCTAGGGGTCCATAGTTTCTGCTCTAAATGGAAGTAATATGTATCCATCACGGATGAATGATAACTTTCTTCTCTTGAGGCCCAATCTTTATTTGGTACCTACTATGTTTTAAACATTTAAGCTTAATTTTTTTAATATCTAACGAGACACCTTCTTGTTCTATTGAAACAGTGACAGCTTAATGTTTTTAAGGTAGAGGGAATGCCTACGTATGCCATCTGCAAAAAGTGTCTGCGGACTCGCACTCCAAAGCTAACCTGCCGTGAACTTCTAGCGCCTGATGGGAAGAGACCCGGGAACGCGGGTACACTGCTCCTGTAACCCCCTTTTGCGCTATTTCCCGGGTAGTGAAAGCCTCCTAGACTAACAGTAACATCACGTTAAAAAAAATCTTCTTATCCTCTTCATCCGAGAACGTACATCTTTCAAGTGGTGGCTTAATTGGATAATCGAGACCGGAGATCCGTGTTACATTGTTCGTAGAATCTGCCCGTTAGTAAAAACACATGCTTATTGAACAAGCAAATTATCAAGAGCTTCTCTAGATTGCCTGTAAAACAAGTTTGATTGATTGATTTGATACAACACCAATTAAACAAATTTTATTATCATTGCATTTCTTTTTTATGAAAAGGACCGAACATCTTGAGTTAAGAGCATGAGTTGTCACATTTAAAACTTTTCGCGAAATAATGCGAAAAAATAAACAATACGGATACGTTTGAACCCGTCTACTAATTATGTGCCCGGTAAGCGTATAATTGCGCAGTTTTATTTGCTTGTCAATTCTATATATGCCCTATTTTTTCATACGAGGTTGTTAGGTTAATTTATTAGAAAACCGTAAAAAACCATATTTATTTCTTAAAATATAATATTTTGTCGATTATCAATTAGTGAAACTAATTACTATCTAATATCGATAATACTGTTCTATCGATTCTCAGTTATGTTAGGGCAACACTGATTTTAAAACGTCAAGTGTGAAGTGTTGGTTTGACGTATTCAATATATTCGGATAACTCGAGAGGTTGTTTTATTTAAATTCATCTACATCCTATTATTCTTCAATTATTTTCTGGAATAAAAAGCTGATCCTTTTAGGTATATTACACAGACATGAAATAGTTTAGAGGCTTTAATGACAGAACGCCACTAATATCTATACTTAATTAAATAACTTCTAACTAGTGGATCCCAACAGTATGTAATGACGAAAAGCACTTAGACATGCCGTTAGTCTATTAAAGGGTGACCGCCAACGTATTTTCATTGGATTAAACTTTCAGTCCTGGTGGCAATTGTAAAGGGGTACTAGTTGACGATCCGGTTGCCGTGGTTAGTAGATGCTTGCCTTACCTATATGTATATCCGAATAACATAGGCTGTATGTAATTTATAAAATTTAACGCGGGGCACAGCCACGGCTAGTTAAATATAATTCTATAAGTAATATAGTAACAGTACCTAAATACTTACGTACAGAACGATAGTTATCAAAACTATTGCTATGAGAGGTCTTCGTTGAGGGGCGGACATATCTAACAGGAGATTTAGAATACATACCTGAAACAAACAGATTACAGAATATTACATAAACGTCATCAAATGTAAGCTGTAATAAAAAGGCCAGAGAATAATGTAATTTATTCACTCTTTGTGTCTTCATTCACTAGTTTGCTTTACATTATATAATGCTGTTATTGCAAGCATATCATAGACATTTAGGAATTTACCTAAATGTCTATGATTTGCGCTTAGAAGGCCACACCGAATTATATCGTATCACAGTAGTCTCGCCCGTACGTTCAAGGAATTAAGGATTAAAATAGAGTGAATAAAATATTAATACACTTGAAAAAACGGGGTGAAATATAGATATCAAAAAACATTAATTGCGATATAAATATAATCTTTATGACATATCTGATACAATAACAATTTAAGTTTATAAATTTTTCAATGTAGCCGATATAGAACAAAGAATTGCCAAACTACAGTAGCAGTATTCGGGACACATAGCGTGGCGACGCGTCGCCACGGCATGCGTCGCCACGCCAGAAATCTGTTTTACGTGCGGCTATAGATGTTTCACATCAAAAAACTTAACAGTGTGTGAGGGGAAAAATATATGCAGTAAAAAAACGATTATTTCAATATTACAAACAGACACTCCAATTTTATTTATATGTATAAATAAGGTCGGTATTCGTAGGACTACTGTACTGCCGTTATAAACTTCAACAGTAACATTAATGGCACGCGTGCCATTTGTTCGTCATCCGTAATCTAGGTACTTAGTTTACTTACTGGCAAATATATTAGCGGGCTAAGTAAAGATCGTAATTGCGTGTCACTCACATTGATGGATGATTTAACTACACTATAATGTGGGCCCACCCAACCGCTGATTGCATAGCGGCTAGGTAGAGATAGAACTGATTATACAGCTTTAGATGTTGATAGGATCGGTCTGTTCACGTGGCACGTGGCACGTACCCGCGTCACGGCAATGTGATCCCAAACTAATAATAATAATATCTCGGGACAATGTCACACAGATCATCCTAGCCCCAAACTAAGCAAAGCTTGTAATATGGCTACCAGGCGACGATATACATACTTATATAGACTTTTAGGGTAAATAGTGTATCATAGTTTATCTAGTTTTAGCTTATAATTTCATTTTATTTAATTTAATTACTGAAATAAATGTTTTTACCTGCTTATATAGATAGATAAATACTTAAATACATAGAAAACATCCATGACTCAGAAATAAATATTCGTGCTCATCGCACAAATATTTGCACTTACCGGGATTCGAACCCAGGACCACCAGCTTCGTAGGCATGAGCACTTCCAACTAGGCTACGGTGACCGTCTATATACTACTTTATATACTACTTTTTTTTTGTAAATCTTTCTTATTCTTATCGTATGGGCAGTGGTTACCCTAGTGTCTGAGTTGTTCAAGCCGCCCAGTAGGACTCTGACATGGCTTAACAACTGTTGTCTAACGACTATAACATTTTTTCATTTATTTATAGATATTTACACCGATAAACATACACATGCACACCAATATCTGTTCTGGGTGGGAATCGAACCGACCGCCTGCGACATAAAAGGCAAGCTTTTACCAACCACGCCAACCGGCCCGTCAATGCTTCTAGTCCACACGTATGTCAAAACCTCAACGTAAGAAAACCGATCATTAGACTTTAAGCTTTATGTGGTGGAAATCAAGTCAAATTTGCCGTGTAGGGATTTTTTTATTTTGGTTGAGAGGGAAAAAAGAATAACGTCAAAGTAATTTCGACTTTATCATAGAAGCATAGAGCTTAAAATCCAAACAAATGTTTGTCAAACGTACGTGCAAATGGGTAATTATTGTGTTCCGTCGAGCGAGTGTATGTGGTGGCAATACCTTTAAGGGCTTTTACTTAAATTTACGTTCTCGTTCTTAATCCTGTCTGTGCTTACCATTCAATACGACTAATAAATATGTACAGGCGTGTATGTACACGCCAGCACATGAAGCTACCCCAATCTGTCAACTTTCCCCAATGGAAAGTGAACCTTATGCTTATGTGATAAAGTTAAAAATCTATAAAAGAAATTGGACAGATTGGGGTAGCTGGATGTGCTGGCGTCTGTACCTTCAAAGAAATCTTGTTAGTACATTTCTCTTATAAACAAGGTGTAAACATAAATAGAACCGACAGCCGATGGGGCAGAAAGGTTCTCGAGCTAGTCAGCTAACTCAGCAGTCAACTGTAATTAACATCATCCTTAGATTAAATATAGCTCACAATGGGCCTTATTAGATGGCTCAAGGTCACCCAAAGAGCAATGTAGAGGGCTATGTGTGGAGTTATGGGCCTTATTAGATGGCTCAAGGTCACCCAAAGAGTAAAGTAGAGGGCTATGTTTGGAGTTATGGGCCTTATTAGATGGCTCAAGGTCACCCAAAGAGCAATGTAGAGGACTATGTTTGGAGTTATGGGCCTTATTAGATGGCTCAAGGTCACCTAAAGAGCAATGTTTGGAGTTGCGATATCCGCAGGTGAACCCAAATTACCAACAGAGCCCGAAGAATTGCTCAGCTGAAGTGACAGTGGGCAGGGCACATAACTCGTAGAGTTCTCGAGTGGCGATCAAGAACCCGAAGGCGTAGCGTGGGCAGGCCCCCTACATGGTGGACTGACGATCTTGCAAGGGTCGCGGGAAACCGCTGGATGTGGGCTGCTCAAGACCGACCATTGTGGAGATCCTTAGGGAGGCCTTTGTCTTGCAATGGACGTCTTTGGGCTGATATGATGATAATGATGATGATTAAACATAAATAGACGTAACTTAAGTAGCTTGATTGCCCATGAATGTGAAGTTAATCATCTATTTGCAAAAAACACGAAAAAATATATAACAATTTAATAAAAAAAAAACTTGAGAGGTGTCAAGGGACACCCGGATGGAACGAAGTTATTTCTTATTATTTATTATGTACAAAAAACCTGTATACACTCAACAAAAATAATCATCGCGACACCACACTGTTCAATGCGAAATAGAAATGAAAATATCTGGCTTGCTTTATATAAGAGAGAGAGAGACAGACAGAGAAACATGCGCACGCCGCACAGCTGCAAAAAGTGTCGTGACAACTTTTCGTAAGATTTTTTCCGTCTAGCCCCCTTTCATAACGCGCGATAAGGAACTTCGTTCCAAAAAAAAAATTGCTGACTCATTTAGGTAAACACAAAAAAATATTTCGTAGGTAATTCACAAACTAGTTTTTTTCAACTGAAATTGAATAATATCGATCATAAAGAGTAGACGGAACCGGCTCGGGCCAAACATTTTTTTTGCGATTTTCTGTAAACATAATTTCTCAGTTACACCTTTTAAGTCACCTTCGGTATTACACCCTCCGGCCCGGAGAGCACGTAAACCCGTCGGTCCGGTGCCTGACCTATTGCCCGTCGTGTCACTAGTAGTCCCATCAGATCATGAGAGGAATGGAATAGAAAGTGCCCTTGTGCTTATTGACACACTTGTGCACTATAATTTATCACGCGCGTTGTGGCCAAAATTCGACCAGAAGGACATTATTATTATTATTACATACATATGCATGTTGAATTAACTTAGTCATCCGTTTACCCAGATATAGATGCTAATGTGTGCTAATGTATGTATGTAATTTTAAACAAACCTCGGAAACGAACACGTGCAGTGCTAGAATTACTGAATGCCTGATTTAGTTTGTATTTTTAGAAACACTGGGTTGCAGTTATAGGACGAAGTAATAGTATACAACATTGACTGCCTCGTTGGTCTAGCGGTAGCGTGTTTAACCGCAGATAATGAGATCATGGGTTCAAATCCCGGGTCGGGGCTAAAAGTGATTTTGGGATTTTTCCGTAAAAAGAAACTTTTCAGTGTCAACACGGAGTCTCGAAGTTGGTGGTATTACACCCCCGTGCCTCGGAGAGCACGTAAAGCCGTCGGTCCTGTACCTGACCTCTTTCCGGTCGTGTCGCTAGTCGTCCCATCGGATCATGTTAGTGATGGAATAGAAAGTGCCTCTGTGTTTATATGTTATATATTAGGTCTTTACCTATGAAATTACCGTTCTGCAGTACTGGCCATTTCAAATCAAAATAATTTTTGTTTGGCTAAGAATTCTAATTTCAAATTAATTTTATTTTAAAAACATGGATTCTTTTTTCCAAAAGTAGTCATTTCTTTATTGATTAGTGTTACATTTTCATCGCATTTCAATCTTTTTCGTCATCATGGATACGTTAAAAATTCGAGTAATTATGGAATATGAGTACCGTCGTGGCAGCAACGCGGCACAAGCGGCACGCAACTTCAACGACGTTTACGGAGCTAACACTACAAACCAACGCACCACCTGTTATTGGTTTGCTCGCTTCCGTTCTGGAAATTTCGACCTGAAAAATGAACCTCGCGGTCGTCCGAAGACTTTGGTCGACAATGACGAATTAAAGGCGGTTGTGGAAGCTGATGATACACAATCTACGGCTGAATTAGCAGCAGCTTTCGACGTTAGCGTCAAAACAATATTGGTCCATTTGCGTCAAATTGGCAAGGTAAAAAAGCTTGACAAATGGGTGCCCCACGAACTCAATGATCGCCAGCGCGAAGTACGCGTCGAGACGTGCCTTGCAGTGCTCAACAGACACACAAATGAAGGAATTTTGAACCGCATTGTTACCTGCGATGAAAAATGGATTCTGTTTGATAACCGCAAGCGCTCAGCAAGTTGGTTGGATCCTGGTTCAGCACCTAAACAATGCCCTAAACGAAAACTTACCCCTAGAAAAGTGATGGTCACTGTTTGGTGGTCTAGCGCCGGTGTGATTCATCACAGCTTCTTACCAAACGGGGTGAGCAATACTGCAGATGTGTACTGTGAAGAACTGAGCACAATGATGGAGAAGCTGGCGCATCTCCAACCAGCATTGGTCAATCGCTCGTCTCCGCTGCTCCTGCACGACAACGCGCGACCTCATACTGCACAGCAGACGGTCTCCAAGTTGCAAGAACTGGGGTTGGAAACTCTCCGTCATCCGCCCTACTCACCAGACCTTGCGCCTACAGACTACTACTTTTTCCAGAATTTGGATAACTTCTTGGCGGGAAAAAAATTCAATACCCGAGAGGCAGTACAAAATGCCTTTGAAGAATTTGTTGCCTCCCGTCCAGCTGATTTCTTTAAGAAGGGCATCAATAAACTGCCACTGCGATGGCAAAGATGCATTGATTGCATGGGTGATTACTTCGATTAATACAAATAAAAAAATTCATGAAAAAAATTCGTTTAAATTTTTTCATACAAAACGGCAATTTCATAGGTAAAGACCTATTATGTTCTGCGCAATTGTCAACATATCCTTATTCTTCATACCGGGCCTAAAGAGGGGTCGAGTTCCTGGAGTCACCACTATAAGCACCAAGAGGCTAGGCTGCCGTGATGGTTTTAGTGGATAACCCTGAGGACTCCCACATTCCCGTTGTCACTCCCAACGGCGGGGGATGGGGACATATAAAAGGTTTCCACCGCGAAAAAAAAACAAAGACGCTAAGGAACATGTTTGAAAAAAACACTCACATCTTGATTCGCGTCACAGTTACGTTCTTATATTTTTGTAAACCTCATAGCATATTCAAGAAAAAGTACGTCGTCTACTGAATCACCTTACACACAGCGATTTATTCTCTCAGCCACTTTACGCAAATCGAATAATTTATAGGTACCAAAGTACCTCTTTACTGCGCCCATAAATACGATACTTTGTAAGTACATTTACTAGGCAAGTCCCAAAATAATATCTTATTCTAATTCGTGGAATATATGAGGGAGGTTCTCGAGTATTACGACTGAAAATTATCTTCATAAAACTGACATGTAAATCTCTATCATCTTAATATTAAGTAATGCCCGCATATTTACGTATGCAATTGGTGGTAGTTGGCCAACATAATTATTATGGCTTTATTTTACCTAACTTTAGAGTGTTCTTCCACCAAGATATGCTACGAATTTTGTTTGTTTTTTTTTACCGTTGACGCGCGTTCGTAGCGATACAGACGCGCGTTAGCATCGCGTTTGTATCGACACAAACTGCTCTGTAGGATAAAAGCGCTTCATTGCCGCGCGTTTCTAAGACGCGTGTCGACGGCGCGCTTAAAATACGTGGTGTGCATAGGCCCTAAGATGTGCTGCGGGGATGAACCGCCGTGACGAAGCTGTGCTAGCAAGATACGCAGCTTAAGCTATGCAATGCAATATATAATTTCAACACCTTATTAAATTAGAAAAGATCCTTTCTGTTAATTATGCCAACAAATACCCAAATGCCTTTTCTTTACTCCTGGTCCATTCAACGGATGCCTGGAAGAGATCGCACTTAGCGATAAGGCCGCCAATTGTACAATCTTAACATGCTCAAAGTTCTTTTTATGTATTATTTTTTGGAGATCGGCAATTGTGGAGATCTTTGGGGGTGGAGGCCTTTGTCCAGCAGTGGACGTCTTTCGGCTGATATGATGATGATGATGATTATTTTTTGGTGTACAATAAAGAGTTACTTACTTACTTACTTAATAATAATATCCTGGGACATTATTCACACACGGCCATCTGATCCCAAACTAAGCAGAGCTATGGAAACCAGACAACTGGTATACTACATATACTACTTATCTTTTGTAAATCCATACTTATAAAGACAATTATACCCAATCTCAGGGCAAACAGATATGTTCAAACACACAAATATCTGTTCTGAGTGGGAATCGAACCCAGGATCTGCTGCGTGAAAGCCAAGCATATACCAACCACGTCAACAGGCCCATCAGGCCTTCATCATCATCATATCAGCCGAAAGACGTCCACTGCTGGACAAAGGCCTCCCCCAAAGATCTCCACAATTGCCGGTCTTTCGCTATCAGCATCCAGCGATTTCCAGCGACCCGCATCGGATCCGATGTGTAGGGGTTGTATTTATTAACAATTCAATCGTTCTGTATTTGTGACGAAACGATGAAGATAAGCTAAGCTACGAATATACTAAAGTTGTTTCATAGTCAGATGCTCTCACCGGTCCGTAAGTGAACGACGAGGTTAAGCAACTAGGCTCGCGGTCAGTCCATAGATGAGTGACCAATAAAGTTGTTTAATTTATGAGCGTCGCCATGCTTCGGGGGCACGTTAAGCTGCCGGTCCCGGTGGTAGTTATAAGACAGTCGTTAAGCCCTTTCAGAGGCTTGGCAGCTTGAACAACTGTAACACTAGGAAATAAAGTTTAAAGACATTTATTCTCATTAAGACATACGTCACTGACATGAGAACTTATATATAAACAAAATTATAATAATATATGTTCGTTGGCATAGGTACATACATAGTATAAGATAAAAATTAAAATGAACATAAAACGAAAAGTAAAAACATAATGACAATTTATGCTTCGTGGATCTAATCATAACAAACATAAACAATGTTATACTTATCTTGGTGTATAAGGTGTAAAGCTAAAAGTTTTAAAATTAAATGACAGGTAATATTTAGCAATATAAAATAAGACAAAAATTTGAGGAGAATGAGTGTAGGTATCTAGATGCTGTATAAAGTTCATTTATCATTATAATCAGAGAGTATTTATGTTTATATGTAATCTGCTATCCTTTTTTTAAAAACATTAATTGAGTTAGCAGTTTTTTTATTTCTGAGGGTGTTTTGTTATACATGCGCGCGTCATCGCTAATTATCAAAATTCTAATTATTAAAAATCTATGCGAGGATCTTTTGAAGAGGCCTTTCTCCGGTAGAGGACGTCATTGCTCATAATATTGAGTAAATAAATATTATATTGTATTGAGTAAATGAATTAGTTTCTTTCTATTCATGGTTGAAAGTGGCAATCACCTCGGCAAAACTAGCCGTGAACAGAATGTAGAAACGTGAAATAAGCGCGCCGCTTCACCATAACAAATCGTATTATGGTAATTCACATCGAAGCACACGCAACGTTATTCCCATCATATAATAGAATAAACAAAGCGATGTGCTAATGTTCAAATTTGTGAGTATTGAATGTTATAACTATTGAATGATTTTATTTAAAAAAAAAATTAAGTAAATAAAAGCTAGTATACAAAATAATATAATATCTATATTTCGGGACAATGTCACACAGATCATTCTAGCCCCAAACTAAGCAAAGCTTGTACTATGGGTACCAGGCGACGATATACATACTTATATAGATAGATAAATACTTATATAGATAGAAAAACATCCATGACTCAGAAACAAATATTCGTGCTCATCACACAAATAATTGCACTTACCGGGAGTCGAACCCAGGACCACCAGCTTCGTAAGCAGGATCACTACCAACTAGGCTAGCTGGCTAGGTGATAAATGGTTAGTACAAAGGCACTGCTTATTTCTAATGAAATCTCTTCCAACAGGCCCGCGAGAGGAGATTATACATACCATGAAATAGAAATTGTGTGTAAGTTATTCTAAAGATTAAATAAAAACTCAGTAATCAGTAATCAGAATACATATAAATAATAAAGAATATAAAAATTGTGCCAATTTGAGTCTGAATTTGTTTTCAAACCCACTTGTTGAGACTCTGCAAAAGTTAGAGCATATTCTATGTTGCACCCACTCAAGTGCAGGTTGGAGAAATCGCTATCAAAGTGACTGCACGTATGGCTACGGCTAAGACAGTCGCGTCGCCGCTTCATATCCTAGGTTTGATTCCGCGTCGGACAATATGATTTTAAATATTTTAAGCTCGGACTACAAATTAAACGCAATGAAAAATAAAATAAAAATAATCGGAAAAATCCCGGACAGATGACAACCCTAGGTGTATCTATCGTTTAATTGTCCGGCTACCTCTCCAACTAACGGGCTAATTTCACCGTCTGGTGACGACCTATCCACTGGCACAGCGTCAACTGTACTGAATGGAGTTGTAGAAGGTTTTAACCCATTTCTAATTAAACCATCTGTTTAAAATTTTTCAAGGGTGTCAAATCCGGGTGACAAAACAATTATATGAGCTGACCTGATGATGGAGCCCAGATGGGTTCGACTAATCCCAAAATTTAGGTTTCGGCTTATTATATATAAGCCGAAATCTATTATACACTTATTAGTCTAAAAAACGGTAATTGCGGCAGAAAAGTTCTCGAGTAGCGACCACGAATTGGAAAACACAGCGTGGGCAGGCCTCCTACAAGATGGACCGATATGATCTTGCGCGGGTCGCTGGAAACAGCTCGATGCGAATAGCGCAAGACCGGCAATTGTAGAGATCTTTGGGGGGGAGGCCTTTGTCCAGCAGTGGACGTCTTTCGGCTGATATGATGATGATAGTGACGAATCTAAAAACGTATGCGAAACTTACCTAACTACATGTGACAGAAAAACTAAAAAAGAATTAATTATATATAATATATAAATAAATGGTAATTAAATACAGAGGTCGTCATAGTATTCCTCCAAATCCAGGCCATGGTATAACGTGCCAAGTAGGCTGACCGCATTACCACGCTGTATAGCCAAACTTATTCTTGCCAAAGATACAGCCAGTCCTCTGGTTACGGGAGGTGTCACCCAAACGCTTCGAAATAAAGAAATAATAAAGAGTTTAGACAAGTGTATTAATTTTATTTTTTTATAAAAACCAAGTTGTTTATTTAATCATTACTCAACATTTTATGTGATAGAACAAACCTCACGAACGGACTAGTCCCAAAATCTAATTAACAATGTAGATAACAATATTTATGTACTGCAATGTGATAAATTTCATTATTTAATTTTAACTATGATATTTGTTATAAAGTGAGGCCTATTCAGTAAAACAAAGCGTGTTCTATAAACTAAATAATTGTCTACTACATAGTTTATTTGTTTGCGTTCCATCTAAACTACGAGACTGAGTCAAATGGAGATGTTCATGTTTATAAGCTTTATTAAAACTGGAAAATAATTTAATCCGTTAAACCTCTGAATTCCGTTCTTTAAGAGCTTATGGTATGATTTAGTACGATTCGAATTCGGTGCTTTGCCTTTTGGGCTACAAAGTTACCCGCCGGCGGATCAAACTGACAACTTTGCCACAACAGGATTTTGACATTACGACGCATTTTACAAAAACTCAAATTAACATTTGAGAAAAAGAAATGCTTTAATATTGAAAACCCAAAGGGCTAATGTTCAGTTTGCATATTAATAAACAGATGTATCATCAGGTTCATCCTTTATAATGACAAGGCCCGCACTACAGAATTTAGTCCTAATATCCCAGACGCTGAAACATAAATACATTAAGTAAGATGGCGTTAAAAGTCTTCAATTTGTTAAGTTAACGGAGTATCGAATGGATTGATTAAATTTGAGTCCGAACACCCGCACCTGTCTTTTTCAAAGACAATTGTTGTTCTGAGTCTGGATGTACTTTGTATCAGAGGAATAAATGTTTTTAAAGTACTCCGCAACACAGGGATTAATTTTTCCAATGGGGTCGCCCATTGAAAAAATTAATCCCTGTGTTGCGGAGTACTTTACAAACATTTATTCCTCTGATACAAAGTACATCCAGACTCAGAACAACAATTTATGGGTCACACATAGTTGTACTGCGCGGGAATCAACCCGGGACATGAAGCAGCGAGGCAACAGTCTTAACCGCTGCGCCACATTATTAAATCGCTTTTTAAAAATTTCTGAAATTTGTTTGCTAATGAGCGCGAGTCGGACTCACTACTGTCCAGTTTTTAATCATTGGAAGTGGTCACAAAAAGCGCCGCTCTTCTCCAACAGATAATTATTGCACACTGATTTATAAAATTCTCCTACAAATTGGTTTAATCTCAAACAAACACGTTTCTGAGCAAAAATGCGAGAGACAAAGCTACAAAACAAAATGTTCACTTATCTTAATATACATACAACGTAACAAAATTAACTGTCAATATTTTAAAAAGAATCCAACTGTTTGCCGGCATGGCTAACCCATACCATTCCGTGGGTGTTGTAAAAGGCAACTAGTGGATACAGCAGGTAGTCGGGCAGCGGCGCCACCTGTATACTATATTTGCGTCTGTTACAGACGATTTACGGCGCATTGTCTGAGAGACATTTCTTATGGTGGCTAAACAAACCGATGCGAGCGAGAGTGACATAGCCTGCCGCAGGCCTGACAAGAGAAGTTTGCGGTAGCTACTGCCTAACTGCGGTCAGCCCGGTGTCTACGGCAAACCCTTTTGAAGGAGGCCTATGTCTAGCAGTGGACGATATTAGGCTGATGATGTATTATGATGATTTTAAAGATTTTATTTAGTGTCGAGCATAAGACGCACGCAGGCAGTTACACTCATTGATCTGTAAGCGATAGGTGAGGAAAAGCAGCTAAGAACGCAGTCTGTTTATAGATGGGTGACTGTCAAATTCGTTTAAATTTGAGCGTTTCCGTGTTTTGGATCGTATGTTAATTGGTAGGTCCGGTTGTTGTCATTAGACAACAGTCGTTGAGCCACGCCAGAGGCCTACTGGGCTTGAGTTATTCCGACACCAGAGTATCCACAGTCCATAAATAGTTAGTAAATAGATAGAAGTTCGTAAACATGATCATCTTTTATTTATAGATCAATAATAAACCAGAATTTCTCTATGCCGATATTTTTCTCACTATCTGTATTGACATTTATTTATTCAATAAGTCAACATAACATTTAAAAGAAAAAGAAAATCATCTTAATAGATTCTCCTAACTATTTACGGTTAATTTTGTTAGACGGTATAATCATCTCTATCTTTATTTATCTTACTAATGATCAGAAATATCTCACCCGCCTACTAATAAAGCTAAAACGGAGGTGAGAAAAATATTCCTTTCCCGCTTTCTTACTAATTATATTTATGGACCTATTAGTCTTTTCGGATGGGGAATAATTAATTGATATTTAAAAGCTTTTTCGGATAAAGAATTTTACTATCGATACGTATTTCGGATAAAAGAAATTGCTCTTGTATTTCCCCATTTCTAATTGTGCCGGCTCTCAGTCTAACTTGTTGCGGCTAGCTACCAGAATATTGATATGCGACTGCTATCTAACGTCGAACATGATTGCCTCGCAGAAGGAGACCACAGCGTTTCATTTAAAGGAATTACCCACCAGCATCGCACTTACGATCGCTGACAAGTGCCTCTAGCACGAGTTCCTACAGTTTACTTACTCGATCACACGTACAGTTTCCTCCCATACATTGAGCACCAGCGCCTCTCGCGGAAACTATTAAGAACTAAAACTCTGGTGCTCAATGTATGGGATGAAACTGTACGTGTGATCGAGTAAGTAAACTGCAGGAACTTGTACTAGAGCCAAAGGACTAATACCGTCTAATGACTGTGTAGTTTTCCGTGGCGGAGCTTTAGATCCTGCTCTATGCTTCTGGCCGGTATGTATTTATGTGTAGAGGGCTACTTCTGAAACACCAACAACCACCCTGTACTAGATAGTTAACACCATAAACAACTACCTTTATTCTACAACTTTTGATAATTTGTTAGATTTTATTTTCATACAAAAATAAGTATTTATTTAAGTCTCGCTTGAATATTTATAACTCTACGAGCATCGCAACGATGCGCTCACACGCGCGAGCATAGCGTCGTCCTTTCGTTAATCAATGAAACATAGACCTACAAATGTCACGACAGTACAACAAAACCTTTTAAAAACATATATTTTTTCAAGTATTGAGTTATGTCCGAACTCGTAGAACAAAAGTTGTTGCTTATGATGTTAACAATCTAGTCCTGCAAGGTTGTTGGTGATTTACAAATAACCCTGTATATGTCAGAGCATATTTGTGTACAGACGCCTACACATCCAGCTACCCCAATCTGTCAAATTTCTTTTATAGATTTTAAACTTTATCACAAAAGCATAAGGTTCACTTTCAATTGGAGAAATTTTACAGCTTGGGGTAGCTTCATGTGCTGGCGTCTGTACATTTGTCTAAAAAATTGTTAGACCTGTACTTTTTGTGTGGGCTGGTTTTCCATGCAGACGGACATATATTTATATGGAAAATACACTCATCATCCTCATTTTATTGTTAAGCAATAAGCTAGGAATCAACACATTACCCACTGTCCGTTTGTACAATTTATCGACTTGTAATAAATAAATAGCGTTGGCAACGGACCAAGTTCAGTTTTCCATAAGAATTTGTGACAATCAGTAACGAAGCGAAGATTGGAAACAACTCTAACGATAGATTTATAAAAAAACATCTTTAAGGGTATTATATAGGTATAGGTATGATTGGTTGAATGTGTTCAAAACTCATTTTTCTATACCACAATCATCATCATATCAGTTGAAAGACGCCCACTGCTGGACAAAGGCCTCCCCCAAAGATCTCCAAAATCATCGGTCCTACGCTACCCGCATCCAGTGACTTCCAGCGACCCTCTCAAGATCATCGGCCCACCTTGTAGAGGGCGTGCCCACGCTGCGTCTTCCGGTTCGTAGTCGCTACTCGAGAACCTTTCTCCCCAAGTGCCGTTAGCAGTCGGTTACCGTGGTTTGCCGGCAGATCCCAGCATTTCTGATTCGATCTCGCAGGGAAACTCCAAGCACAGCCCTTTCCATTGTTCTTTGGGGACCTTGAGCCGTCTAATAAGGTTCATAGTGAGCGACCACGTTTCTTTTCCGTAAGTCATTACTATGACCTATGCCCTGTTCTTATATACAAGGTTTTTATACAAGATATATGAGAGATGTATTTAAATACAAATTTAAATTCGTTTAGTTTATTTAAAAGACCAAATCCCCAGCATTACATAGAATTGAGGGCATTGCCTGTCTTTGACTATGCTGGTGCATTTTAATTTATTACATGAAACTCGTCGTAATTTAGACGTGTTTCCTGAAAATGTAATTAATAAAACGTTCTGATACATTTAGTATGTGTGTTATTCACTGAATACCTAATGAAATCTATTTAGAATGTTAGAGGCCTACTGGGCTTGAGTTATTCCGACACCAGAGTATCCACAGTCCATAAATAGTTAGTAAATAGATAGAAGTTCGTAAACATGATCATCTTTTATTTATAGATCAATAATAAACCAGAATTTCTCTATGCCGATATTTTTCTCACTATCTGTATTGACATTTATTTATTCAATAAGTCAACATAACATTTAAAAGAAAAAGAAAATCATCTTAATAGATTCTCCTAACTATTTACGGTTAATTTTGTTAGACGGTATAATCATCTCTATCTTTATTTATCTTACTAATGATCAGAAATATCTCACCCGCCTACTAATAAAGCTAAAACGGAGGTGAGAAAAATATTCCTTTCCCGCTTTCTTACTAATTATATTTATGGACCTATTAGTCTTTTCGGATGGGGAATAATTAATTGATATTTAAAAGCTTTTTCGGATAAAGAATTTTACTATCGATACGTATTTCGGATAAAAGAAATTGCTCTTGTATTTCCCCATTTCTAATTGTGCCGGCTCTCAGTCTAACTTGTTGCGGCTAGCTACCAGAATATTGATATGCGACTGCTATCTAACGTCGAACATGATTGCCTCGCAGAAGGAGACCACAGCGTTTCATTTAAAGGAATTACCCACCAGCATCGCACTTACGATCGCTGACAAGTGCCTCTAGCACGAGTTCCTACAGTTTACTTACTCGATCACACGTACAGTTTCCTCCCATACATTGAGCACCAGCGCCTCTCGCGGAAACTATTAAGAACTAAAACTCTGGTGCTCAATGTATGGGATGAAACTGTACGTGTGATCGAGTAAGTAAACTGCAGGAACTTGTACTAGAGCCAAAGGACTAATACCGTCTAATGACTGTGTAGTTTTCCGTGGCGGAGCTTTAGATCCTGCTCTATGCTTCTGGCCGGTATGTATTTATGTGTAGAGGGCTACTTCTGAAACACCAACAACCACCCTGTACTAGATAGTTAACACCATAAACAACTACCTTTATTCTACAACTTTTGATAATTTGTTAGATTTTATTTTCATACAAAAATAAGTATTTATTTAAGTCTCGCTTGAATATTTATAACTCTACGAGCATCGCAACGATGCGCTCACACGCGCGAGCATAGCGTCGTCCTTTCGTTAATCAATGAAACATAGACCTACAAATGTCACGACAGTACAACAAAACCTTTTAAAAACATATATTTTTTCAAGTATTGAGTTATGTCCGAACTCGTAGAACAAAAGTTGTTGCTTATGATGTTAACAATCTAGTCCTGCAAGGTTGTTGGTGATTTACAAATAACCCTGTATATGTCAGAGCATATTTGTGTACAGACGCCTACACATCCAGCTACCCCAATCTGTCAAATTTCTTTTATAGATTTTAAACTTTATCACAAAAGCATAAGGTTCACTTTCAATTGGAGAAATTTTACAGCTTGGGGTAGCTTCATGTGCTGGCGTCTGTACATTTGTCTAAAAAATTGTTAGACCTGTACTTTTTGTGTGGGCTGGTTTTCCATGCAGACGGACATATATTTATATGGAAAATACACTCATCATCCTCATTTTATTGTTAAGCAATAAGCTAGGAATCAACACATTACCCACTGTCCGTTTGTACAATTTATCGACTTGTAATAAATAAATAGCGTTGGCAACGGACCAAGTTCAGTTTTCCATAAGAATTTGTGACAATCAGTAACGAAGCGAAGATTGGAAACAACTCTAACGATAGATTTATAAAAAAACATCTTTAAGGGTATTATATAGGTATAGGTATGATTGGTTGAATGTGTTCAAAACTCATTTTTCTATACCACAATCATCATCATATCAGTTGAAAGACGCCCACTGCTGGACAAAGGCCTCCCCCAAAGATCTCCAAAATCATCGGTCCTACGCTACCCGCATCCAGTGACTTCCAGCGACCCTCTCAAGATCATCGGCCCACCTTGTAGAGGGCGTGCCCACGCTGCGTCTTCCGGTTCGTAGTCGCTACTCGAGAACCTTTCTCCCCAAGTGCCGTTAGCAGTCGGTTACCGTGGTTTGCCGGCAGATCTCAGCATTTCTGATTCGATCTCGCAGGGAAACTCCAAGCACAGCCCTTTCCATTGTTCTTTGGGGACCTTGAGCCGTCTAATAAGGTTCATAGTGAGCGACCACGTTTCTTTTCCGTAAGTCATTACTATGACCTATGCCCTGTTCTTATATACAAGGTTTTTATACAAGATATATGAGAGATGTATTTAAATACAAATTTAAATTCGTTTAGTTTATTTAAAAGACCAAATCCCCAGCATTACATAGAATTGAGGGCATTGCCTGTCTTTGACTATGCTGGTGCATTTTAATTTATTACATGAAACTCGTCGTAATTTAGACGTGTTTCCTGAAAATGTAATTAATAAAACGTTCTGATACATTTAGTATGTGTGTTATTCACTGAATACCTAATGAAATCTATTTAGAATGTTGTTATATAACTATGTACAACATAGCTAGCATTACAAAAGAAATTAAGCGATTAACTTTAACGCAATATTACATTGACTGGGTAATTAAAATTATACCGCAATGCCTGAACAAAACTAAAGTGTAACGAGAGTCATTAAAATACAGATATATAGATATTCGCTGAATACCTAATTAAATTGTAAAAGAAACTAAGCGATTAAACTCTTATAAAGAGGAAAATTAGCTGATACCAAATAAATTCAATGGTGGCCTCCATTATAAGGACAAGGAAACTTCTCTTGTGTGCTGAAATAACGCCATTTGTGTTTTTGTGACAGAATATAGTTTATTACAATGTGCACGTGTGGCGCAGTGGTTAAGACAGTCGCCTCTCCACTTCGTGTCCCAAGTTCGATTTCCACGCAGCTTAACTATTTGTGTGGATGTACTTTGTGCCCGTCAAATAGATGATATATCTTAATAATAATAATAATCTTTATTTATCCAAAAAACATACAGAGTTTGAAATAACTTAACTTAATATTTGGTTTGGAAATACATAATATTTTATGTTGCAAAATCTGTACAATAATAATACTCTACCTCTTAAACTAGGGTATACCTGTATTATAAGAGGTAGTTTACGGTCAATTATCAACAACTAACTTATATTTAAAACTTATATCTAAAGTGGACAGTGTCATTCTACTGTATGGTATACAGGAGTAGAATTGATGCTGTGTGTTTGCGTGTGTATGGTGTGTGTAGGTGTAAATGTATGTGTGTGTGTCTGCCTGTGAGTCTTAGTGGGATCTATATAAATCTATGTATATAAAAATGAATATTTGGTCTGTATGTCCTTTATAGAATCGTAAACTATGCATTTGATCATATCACCAAAGTTTTGTGCATGAGCCCACGCAGCTTTCCTACAAGTTACGACTTATCTTCAACAGATGGCGCTATTATAATTCCAAGGAACTTCATAATATATTGCCGTAAAAACGCGGTCAGGGTACAGCTAGTTTATAATATTAATTTAATGCCACAACAAAATGGAGCAAATAATAGAGTAAAAAAAAATTAAAGATTTATATTGCTAATAGCAATTTGAAGTTAAAATCCTCGTTGTTCATCATGATGAAATAATTAATTCAGACATTCTACCTTGCCTTTCAAAACACGTAATATACAACAACTCCTCTTTTCGATGGCGAGCCAAATTAGTCAAATTAGCCTTTCGCTACTCTATAGTCTGTTTAGATATTACTAACAGGCACTTAGCTTGTCAAAATCTTGTGAGAGAATAAATAATTTAAAAGGCAATTTTAGGGCACTTAGACGTGACTTAACAAGGTCCACTTAAAATTCTTTACAAGTACTTTTGGCCTATTCAATGCCTTTGCGTAACTACTATTTCTTTTAGTACAAATTTCAGGTATAATCTGTCTAATTTCAAAATATATTTACTTTGCGTAAATCCATAACATACAAGATACATAATTAATACCGCTAATTGTCAGTTTAATCAAGGCGGGATGCATAATGCACCTCCGCGCCCAGCCTGCAATAAATATGCACATGCAAGAAGGACAATACAAAAATGAAAATTAGATGCGTCGGTACGATACCCAACACGTGTTTCTTTTCACCATGGACCATTCTCAAGGGATGCTAATGTGGAGTGCTCGAATGCGACATGTGGAGTTTGGTTAGCTTGATTTTAGTTAAGCCTGCCCATAGCTATATGCTCTCACAGTCACCTCTCCATAGATGGGTGACCAGCAAAGTGGTTTAATTTCTGAGCGTCTCCGTCCTTCGCAGGGCACGTTTAGCAGTCGGTCCCGGTTGTAGTCTTAAGAGAACAAACGTGAAGCCATGTCTGAGGCCTACTGGGCGGCTTGTACAACTCTGACACTGACACCCATTTTAGCCTGACCGCGAGCCCAGCTGCTTAACCTCGCCGATCACTTACGGGCTGTTGAAAACAAGTGGCTATGAGCCTTAAAGCGGTTAATAGTGAAGTAGTCTCAGTAGCACGAACCCAATCACATATCGTCGAAATAAATAGTAATTAAGTTAAAACGTGCGACACGGCCAATAAGATTTTCAAGTGAACGACATACGATCCCGAAAGCCGTACTATATTATGTAGCACGGATTGAGTGACAAGCAGAAGCGGGAGCGATATTAAAACCGAAGTACAACAACGTCATTTCTCTTACTAATATATAATGTATTTAAGTATTTATCTATCTATATAAGTATGTAGGTATATCGTCGCCTGGTACCCATAGTACAAGCTTTGCTTAGTTTGGGGCTAGGAAGATCTGTGTGACATTGTCCCGAGATATTATTATTTTTATATAAAAATTTAAATAAATACATACTTAATACTGCTGTGTGGTGACGGCATAGAATATCATCATCCCGTGAGGGGCGTAGAAACCGTCCTAATAGGGAATACCTACCAGAGAGCGGGCAGCAGCGTTTTTCTGTGAACTATGACCATCAAACTACGATCGCCAACCCGTCAGCCAAGCGTGGCGATTATGGCATATCCCCCATTCTTTGGGGAGGCTTTTTCCAGCAGTGGACATAATATTTTGGCAGACATGATGAAATACTTAATAAGACAAAATCAATCGAGCAAATATTGTGTTTGCCTGTTAAATAATTTCAGCAAGTTGACAAAATCTCGTGTATTTGGCCCATTGAGTATGCTTCGCGGAGTGTCTCAACTGGACCGTGTTGAAATCGGTAGTAGATTTGGGGTCTGGATCTGAGATCTGGGGTTGTTGAACGCATTGGTTCCGGTGGTAGCATTAAAGCGCGACCGTCGTTATAAACACAAGGTCCGCAATTATAATAACATTACCTTAATAAAGACAGAACCATAATCAGACAATATAGCTAAAGCTATAAAATTCGAAAAATAATACATAGGTATACATAATCTCTTTGACAATAACTTAAAATAAGCTAATTACCATTACAACCATATAATAAATTTTATTCTAAATATTTTCATACAATCCGTGTACCTAAATAACTATATGTACCTAGAAATAATTATGTAGGTGTACTTATCTATATTACCACGAACATGTTTTGACTATTTACAATTTTAAACTCTACATCAATAAATACCTTTTTTATTTTATTTTATGACATCATCAGCCTGAAATTGTCCACCGCTGGGCATTGGCCTCCCCCACGCGCTTAGCATGCGAGTTGGCCACCACAGTTAGGTGGTAGCTAGTACCCAGGTGGCGCTGCCGCCGGACTACCTGGTGAAGGAGACTAAGCAACTTTGGTCGCCTTTTACGACACCCACGGGATTTTATGAGGGTAATCTAGGAATAGGGATATTAAATAGCTTGCATCACCAGTCTACTACACATTCTTTATTCCAGAATCCAAAATCTACAAAGAAGCGTTTTGTGGTCAAATTGTATCACCATTTTAATGGTACCATTGAAAATTATATTCTTTGTTATATGACGTGCATATAATAAGTCGTGTAAAAAGCTTCGCGTTAAGCAGCGGATTTTGTTATGACTATTAAGCTAGACAACTCGGAAGCATAAACTTCATGCAATCCAATTAACCGCTCCGCCTTAAAAGAGGAGCAGCCTTAAAACGGGTGGGTTATCTAGGAGTAATAAGCTTTGGAATCGATTTAAAACTATCGTATGGGTGCTGGGAGCGAGGCAAACAAACTAATAAACTCGTTCTTTTTACACTCCATAGCTCCACACTTTATCGGATCCGGGTAAAACAATCTTGGCTATCCACCTTGATTGTGTTCAGGCTGATCTTTGCAAAAAACGCAGTCGTAAAATATGTAGACACGAAGCCCTATATTTGTAATATTTCGTCAACCTCTCCTGGCTAGAGTAATATATTTATAGAGGCAATATTTTAAATTAGAAAAGTATAGATGTGGATATTTTTTTTTTTATTATTTGAAACCACAAACAAGTTTACAATCATCATTAAATAAAGCTTCAATTATACAATAATACTTACAGTAAAGTCAACATTGCTGGTCACATAATACATAAAATAATTACAAATGGTGATGCCTGTGTTACAATTTTAGATTTCTATGAACTTATCAAATGAAATATTCTTTGTACTGTTAAGTGAATACAGATATACGTATTTTCAAATATATTTAAGATATAGTTATATAGATAGATGTAGGTTAATATTTATGTGATGTGTGAGCGTGATATGTTTATTTTAGCCAGGCGGTATTTTACAAGACGATGTTAAGACACTATACCAGGGGTTCCAGTGAGGTAGATTAGAGTTTTATTACTCATGAGGAACTCGTGACTGAGTTTGTTCCTCATGATGATGATGATGTTCTCCTAGCCGAATTTCGGCCACGGCGGCCGGCGCGGGACATATTGTAGTGCTCAAGTGTGTGCGCAAACACAGGAGCACTTTCTATTCGATCACTCTCATGATCCGATGGGACGCCTAGCGACATGACCGAAAAGAGGTCAGGTACAGGACCGACGGCTTTACGTGCTCTCCGAGGCATGGGGGTATAATACCTACCACCCACGCCCAGACTTCAGGCTGATGCTAAGAATTTTTTCTTTTTACAGAAAGGCCCAATATCACCTTTGGCCCGACCCAGGATTTCAACCCAGGACCTCGTTCTCTGCGGGTGAACACGCTACCGCTAAACCAACGAGGCAGTCAAAATTTTAAAATTTAAAATGTTGGGTACCAAGGCCTCCCCAAATGAACTCAAGCCGTCAAAATCGTCGGTCCACCTAATGGGAAGCATACCCTAGCAGTGTCTTCCAATTTTTACTTAGTATAGGTTAGATGTTACAAGTAATTGGAATGATTCTTGAAGTAATATCAGAAATGAACATTATAAACATTAAAATGTGACTGTCCTGTTGGTCTAGTGGTTAGTAAGCCGACCGTGGGTTCGATCCCCACCCAAGACAAATCTTTTTTTTTTATAATAGGATGTCAAACGAGCAAGTAGGTCACCTGATGGTAAGTGATCACCGCCGCCCATGGACACTCGCAACACCTGAGGATCTGCAAGTGCGTTGCCGGCCTTTAAGAAAAGAATAGGCTCGTAGCTATAGCTAGCTCGTATCAAATTATTGTCATGAGATTATGTTTAATTATCTAGTTTAAGTCTAATATTTTACTACTTATTGTCAATGGTTCTGTCTATATTAACGTATTAATTAAGGTAAATCGCAATCTCCATGCTCGCAGACACAAGCTGTAGTGTTACGCTGGACCCTAAAATGGAAAAGTTCGATCGGTCTGTAGTCCATTTGTCGACCGCGTTAGTGTGCCAAGGTCGTTTTTTACAATATTCGATGTTTTCTCACTCGAAACGGTCGAATGACTGGTCAAAGATTAAATTGACAATAATCTCGATACAATTGTAATTGATACATTACAAAAAACGCATAGTTTATTTTATTCTTCTGATTATTTGAAAACGCTTTGACCAAAAATAAATTCAAGACAAAATTGTATAAGTCTATACTTGAAAAATGTTTATACACGGTATATGTAATCCTGAAGTATCCTGATATCCTTGTAATATTATAAATGCGAAAGTGTGTGTGTATAAATGTATGCATGTTTTTTACTCTTTCACGCAAAAACTATCGAACGGATTTTAATGAAACTTTGTAGTAATATAGCTTATATATCCGAATAACACATTGCTATAATTTATATAGTTTAACGCGGGTTATACCGCTAAACACAACTAGTAAAACGAATAAATTATAATAATAAAATCCTGGGACATTATTCACACACGGTCATCTGATCCCGAACTAAGCAGAGCTTGTTCTATGGAAACCAGATAATTGATATACTACGTAGACCTACTACTTTTCTCTTTTGAATACATACTTATATACATAGATATCACATTATTAAATGCTTTTGCACGAATAAGTTTACACACTATTTCTTCAATGTACACTCGATAAGAAAATAGAACCCATTGCGCCAGTTGGGAAAGTCCGAGACGTACAAGTTACGACCTATCTGTCTGGGGTTTTATATCTTGGGTCTGAGTACCCAAGTTTGTAGCTAGAAAAATGGTCTTAGAGACGGGGACCAGATGGAAACTTTTCCGCTACTGGCAAATTAAACGCACCTGGTTTAACGAAGCTAAAAACTTTTGTGAAAATAAAATGGAAAAAAGATATAAGAAAAGCCGAAAACCTCACCAGTTAAGGTAATTACGGTTTTTAAAAACAAACAACTAACTTTTTTTTTAATCCATTTTATATGAGACCATGTCAAATGCATAGGGGTATCCAATGAAAAACGATTTATCTAAAACGCATACTCAGCGAAGAAAGCGCAGAAATACTACAGTCTTTAACTATAGATTTGAAGAAAATTTATATGGAAATATAAAAACAAAAGGCAAATTAGGTGTATTTTTTGTTATGTTCTATTATAGATTTTAAAACTAGCAAACTCGAGGCTAGTGCCTGTGTCTGGAACCCTCATACAGCGACCCAAATATTGATTATCGAAAAGGTGCAATAAACCTTCCTTAGATTTATATTTAAAAGGATATACAACTACTATCCTTATATGTACCCTACTAACTATCTTTTAGGAATGTTAGGTTTTAATTCTTTGGAGGTGAGAAGAGGCTTTGATCAGCTTACGGTAGCCTGTAAAACCTTTCGTGGAGAAATCGACTGTCCTGAGCTCCTTAATTTATTCTGTCGGTTATATGAGCCTGGTCGTAGGCATCATCAGTGCCGCCACCAGCGTGAATTATTTGCGAAGCCGCTGCATCATACTGTCGCTAGAGCCAAGTCTCCAGTATGTCGAACCCTAGATATGCTAAACGCCCTCCTGATTGCTTATCCTGAATGCGATGTGTTTGCCGGTAGATGGACAGACATTAGGCGAATATGTTTGGTTTTCTGCGAAAGAAAGTATGCAAGGATGTCCAGTATTTTGTATTGAAATTTATATGTAACCCTAAAAATAAGTAATGTAATTGTTTCGATGTTAATTAATGTTATTGGTTATTAACCGTTTTATTTAACTATAAATAAATAAAATAAAAATCTCAAACTCATATAAGAATGCCAGGACTGTGGTAATATGCAACCTATGCCTTTTCAGCGTGCACGGACTACTATAAGAAGTTAATCAAAACTATAAGTTTATCATCATCAGCCTGGGCCTCCACATCCTAGCCCTCCTCCATAGGTTTATCCTCGAACAGATAAAGTGCAGCAAAAATATTAAAGAATTTAAGTACAAGTTTCATAAATTACTTGTTGCCTAGGCGTATTACTCCGTTAGGGAATACCTTGAAGACAAATTGTAATCAAACATTGCAATTGTAATAATCTATGATACATTTGATATAATTTTAATTACATTATATTATACAATCACACTATATTATTTTGGTAGTTTATCACGATATGAAATTGACTTCGTCTTTTTATAATATTCTATTTTGTTGACATTTTTGGTATTTATTTTAATTTCTAAATGATACATTTTATGACATTTTTCTTTATATTTTTTTTCCTTTTTAATTGACATTGTGTAATGATTTTTGATAAATTTTGTATGACTACTGGTGGAACACGGAATGAACTATTGATATATATGTAACAACCAGTAATTCCTTTGTTCACAAAATAAATAAATTTGAATTTGAATTTGTTTCTATAACGCTGCCATTTGGAGAGGTTTGCCGTACCGCGTTTGGTATGCGAGTTGGCGGCCGCAGTTAGGTGGTAAGTAGTACACGGGTGGCGCTGCTGTCTGAATACCTGGTGTACCATTTTCTACTAAGCTTAAGTCGGCTTTTACGACACCTACGGGATGGTATAGGATGGCTCTGTTATTCTTACTGGGCCGGAAAACACACGGCTAATATAAATTATTGCCTTATAAATTATTATCTCTTAATCAACTAATCTAATCTCTTCTATATAAAATGATGTTCAGGCGCTAGCACATCAATCTACCCAAATCTGTCCAATTTCACCAATTGAAACTGAACCTTATGCTTTTGTGATAAAGTTGAAAATCTATAAAAGAAATTGGACAGATTGGGGTAGCTGTAGGTGCTGGCGTCTCTACTTTAAATTTATGAATCAATATTTTATCATTTAAAAATAACATTGGGACTATCCGCAAAACAAATAGAATGTAACAAATTACGTCATGAAAATATGAAAATGGGCTCATAGACAACGGAGAAATCACCAAAAATAAAAAACAAAAGTCGAATCAATAAAAAATCTTCTTGATAGTTTTGATAACTAAAAGGAAAAAGTCTACTTTCAACAATGCGTTGAAACTCCAACGTAATCAAAGTAACAAAACAAACTCAAGAATAAAACGGTTTAGCTTTCCTATACTTGCCATAACAAAATAATGTTAGGGGAAACTAAAATCCATTTCAAAGCCAACACAATCCAAGGCCACGTCTTTAACGAGAATGTTCCCATAAAGAACTTTTCTTCAAGAGTTTAGCGAAATATGTCGCAGTAAAGAACTTTTTACTGTCGCATTTTATGACAAATAAGTTGGCAACTTAAGTTTTAATAGAAAGATTCCATCAAATAAGGGTGTTACTGCTTCTGAGTTGGCAACACTTAATATGGAAGTTTATTGGGGCAACAGATGTGGAGAGTTACTTAGGCTACGTTATGGCAAAGCGGTATTAACGCTTTAGTTCCTATTCGCTTTAGTATCCTGTTCCGTGCATTTGATGTTGACATCTCTGAGGAAATCTAACATATGTTAAGTTGCGATGTGGGAAATGGCATAAACTGTATTAATTAAGACTTAAACGGAGCTTTTCTAGGATTTGTATTAACTAATGTTAATACAAATCCTGAAAAGCTGTTTGTATAATTACAAACACAATTAATGTATAAGAGACGGGCATGTTGGCGTGGTTAACCAATGCTTGCTTTTCACGCCGGAGGTCGTGGGTTCGATTCCCACCCAAGACAGATATTTGTGTGCCTGAACATGTCTGTTTGTCATCAGCTTGGATGTAATTATCTATATAAGTATGTATTTACAGAAGAGTTGTAATATAGCAGTTATATGGTTTCCATAGTATAAGCTCTGCTTAGTTTGGGATCAGATGGCCGTGTGTAAATAAGTAATGTCCCCGAAAATTATTATTATAAGATATATCCCTAATTAATTGGATTTTGTATCATGGAAATCATGACTGCTATACTACATAATACAATTTGTAATTGCATATCTACTTATATAGATAATTACACCTAGACACAGAACAAACAGTCATGTTCATGCACACAGATATCTGTCTTATGTCAAAATCGAACCCACAACCTGCGGCGTGAAAGGCAAGCATTTACCAACGACGCCAATACAACGTCCACACTACGCAGCTACGGTATTAAACCCTGTATTGTGAGGAACTTTACAAACATACAATTCACGCAAGGCACACCGAGAATCATAACAATAATTTATGGGTCACACAAATTGTTGTCACACAAACACGAGGGTTCCGATGTTATAGCGATGCAACCATCGTAACCAGTGTCGATCACACGTACAGTTTTCTCCCATACATTGAGCACCAGCGCCTCTCGCGGAAACTATTAAGAACTAAAACTATGGTGCTTTAATTTTATCGGGATTGTTTATCTTTGGAAAAATTTGTGTTATGTTATAAAAATTGGTGTTCATTATATTTAGTAAATTTAGATATTTAATATGTTAACTAAACATGACATTTGTAAAATTGTGTACACCTGTGTGGTTGATTTTTGTGAACTATTTATTTATATTTAAGATCCTCACTGTACCAAATTTCATACAATAAATATTGATTGATCAATGTATGGGACGAAACTGTACGTGTGATCGAGTAAGTAAACTGCAGGATCTCGTGCTAGAGGCACAGTGCGTCACACGTGCCTTTAAAAAGCGACATTAGTATTTTGGGAAAATTGTTACGTTGCATAGCAATACTCTATTGATGAGCTAAATATCGAGAGTTTTGGCGCCAACGCGGAAAAAGACGCATCAGGCATTGTTTCATTTTCAAAAACTGGTGCAAATTCAAGTTTTTAGGTGTACATATGGTGGATTTTTAGACATAACATCACGGAGAACGTAGGTACACAAGTGGAGGATTTTCTGTGTTGAATCTAAAACTCCATATAAGACTCTGTAAAGTCTCCACTGCTTTACTGGGGTAGGACAAGGACTATGTATGGCTTGACTGTGACGGACTTTACTCGACATTGATCAGTGACGAAAATAAATGAAATATATTTTACGGATAGCTCATAAGGCCGAAGAAGCCAGAGCTGTAAAAATGAATATAAAAAAAGAACTAAAGATCGGGGTACTCAGCTCGGAGGTTACCAGTCTAGCCAGGCTGGTCTAAATTGTGCATCACATTCAGATGTACGAGGGAAGTAGGCCTAATACTTATCTAACTTGTATAAAACTACCCGTAAAACGTAAACTAAAGTTTTGGTGCCAACGCGGAAAAAGACGCATCAAGGTATTGTTCCAAATTCAAAATGGTGAAAATTCGAAGTGTATATATGATGGATTTGTAACGTTTACGACAACGTTAAAAGTGGAGCAAAGTGGCATATTGCCGTAAATATTCAGTGTCGATTCGAAAACTCCATAGAACTCTCCTCTCCATTGTCTTACTGGGGTACGACGTTTTCTTGCTATGCTATAATGCTATAATGAGATCATTATTTATTACGCTTGAAGGATTCAATATCCAAGGTGACGGAATAATTAAAAAAATGAATTAAAAACCGGTCAGCTTCCGGGGCACGGGAAAATTAAAACAGTAGTTTTAGAGTTATAAAAGTACAATCAGTAATTTAGTACACACAACAAATTACTAGATGTATAATATTAAAACTACTGTTTTTAATTGTTCCGTAGATATCTTCGGGAAAAGATTAACTGTCTAGGAAGACACCTTTCTAGACAGCTAATAAGGTAAAACAATAAATTTAAAACGGTAGTTTAAAAGTTACAACACGATAAGACCTGGTTTTCCAAATATCTATGGACTTCCCCACATTGACATTGAGATGACGCTTGGACCTCCTACACGCAGCCAAGCATACTGCCACGCAAATACCAATATATTCCTAGTATACATTATCCTAAGGCACAGCAGTGGAGAAATGTAAGCTCTAAAATAGTTATCCTTTTTTCTTGTCCATAAAAAATAGTATTTTCTATTGATTCTATCCCAAATGCCCCTTCATTTACCTCATACGTCATACACTAAAAGCGATTGCGACCGCTTTTTGTCCCCAAACGAATAAACAGTTATGTGTAAAAAACACAAAAGGCAGTTTTACAATAGCCAAACCACTAAAATATTGACTGATGTTGAAAGGCAAAGGCCATTAATCATATTGTGATTGGACTATTGTGGCGGACCCGTACGATATTTATTCAGTTTTAATTCAATGTAGATAGTAGCTGTATTGATATAATTGCAGTGCTAGACCATCATTTTATTAAAGAAACTGCCATGTTAACTATACGAGCTGTAACATTAATAGCAAAAGTGACTTATTGAGCGCTATCTACCAATGAAACATAACAAAAAAATGCCAGTTTGCGAAATACGAATAATTATTTTTTAAATGAAAACTTCTTTAAACGCGTTGAGTACTTTTTAGGTGAAAGAACATTATGGAGGTCGCGTCATCGTCACCGACTAGACGCTTCGAGCATTTTTGGGCGGGCAACAATCATGGAACTCCCGTCACCGTCACCGAACGCTTCTAGATGCTTTGAGCATTTTTGGGCGGGCAAAAATCATGGAACTCCCGTCACCGTCACCGAACGCTTCTAGGTGCTTTGAGCACTATTCGGCTGGACAAAATTCATGGAACTCCCGTAACCGTCACCGAACGCTTCTAGATGCTTTGAGCACTATTTGGGTGGACAAAATTCATGGAACTGCGGTAACCGTCACCGAACGCTACTAGATGCTTTTTGGGTGGACAACTATTTGGGTGGACAAAATTCATGGAACTCCCGTCACCGTCACCGAACGCTTCCTATCAGCGATTTGTGTAATGTACTCTATATGGAAATAGATATACGTTTGCGCTGTATTAGTATACATTATATAAAAGATGTGTATTATATAATACTTAACTCGCCGCAAGCTACTTCTATTGTTAACTGTACTGATTTTAATTCGTATGCGAAAGAGACAGAAATTGGATTAAGATTTCTGAAGATAGAAAATGTTGGTGAAAACGAATAGAATTTCAACATTTTATAACATTGAAAGTTTTCTAAAAATCCAATTTAAAGTATTTTCGAGACTGTGCCAGAAAGAAATGTTCTTTGTGTCGCGGTCGGAAGAGATTCTTTGGAAATGTTTTTCGCAAACGGTCTTTCGATACAGAATATTATGGGACAACGAAACCAAAACTAATTTGCCCATGGCCCATACTATCGGTTGTAACAAATAAGATTTCACTTTTAAATGTTTTTACTCACCAAAAGGAATTAGGATTAGATTTTTTTTCTCAGTAAGTGAATTTATTGTAATTCTTATGAGAAATTAAGTACTACTTAATCCAAAAAAAAAAGAATTGGAACAACTGGTTTTCGCATATTCAATATTCATTACAAGTTATATCAAAATTTAAATCTTGTTCTGAATATTTTGGAATCACTCAAGATGACCGAAGCGCATTTTTAGAAAATACATGTATTTTATAGCTTTTAAAACGTCTGGCGCTCATAGTCAGATACTCTGTAAGTGATTGGCGAGGTTAAGCAACTAGACTCGCGGTCAGTCCTTAGATGGGTGGTTTAATTTCCGAGCGTCTACGTGCCTACACGTTAAGCTGTCGGTCCCGCTTGTAGCCAACAGTCGTTAAGCCATGTCAGAGGCCTACCAGGCGGCTTGAACAACTCTGGCACTAGAGTAACCACTGCCCTCGGAACGAACCGATCCCACTCGCAGAAGGAGGAGGCGTCAGGGCTGCGGTGGCAGCCTATAGCCCAAGTCCCCCTCGGGGCTGCGGTGGCAGTAAGAGAAGTGTCCTCTACTGCCGCAGCAAGCAGCTCCAGGAAGACAGCATTCTGTTTGTAGCACAGTCGCTGTGCATTTGCAGGTGTCAGCAATCCGGGAGGGTAAGCTTTTCCCGGGTACGTATCCCAATCACCTGTGGCATGGCGCAAAAAGGGGGGCACCAGAGCAGCATACCCGCGTTGCCCCCAAACAGGCTCCAAGAGAAGTCCACGGCAATAAAAAGGGTAACCACTGCCCATGCGATGAATAAGCAAGTAACGTCTGGATGAGACTGAAGCCTTGGCCATAACTACGTGCAAAAGAAACAACATTATTGGTAAATCGTTATTTCGTACAGTTCCTACTAATCACAACGATATGACTTGCATTTTCTCTAATTCGTACAGGATGGGCTAATGATGAGGTCTCGGAAAAAGGAGTAATCAAGATGAAACTGTTACTTATGGACGTTTTTTTAACAGTCGGCCTTCAAGCATATGTCCCAGCTATATAATACATATCTATTATATGTATACAATTTCAAAAAAGTAAATAGAGTCCCATGAGCTATTAGTGACAGTTTGGCGTAATTGGTAATTACTTGCCTTTCACGCCGCAGATCGTGGGTTCGAATCCCACCCAAGACAGATATTTGTGTGCATGAACATGTCTGTTTCGCCTCAGTCTAGGTGTTATTATCTAGGTATATATATATATAATAATAATAATATAAGCCTTCTATCAGATAACTCGTAATGAGTTAGGTTCTTTAGTTGTATTATTGGTGGTCCAGTATCTGTGTGCTTTGTTATAGCAAAGATAATAAAAAGGTATATAAGCATACAAAAAACAAATAATCGTTTTCTTGACACAACGATTTGTCCCGAGTGGGAATCGAACCCACGACTTCCAGTTCAGCAGTTAGGATCACTAACCACTAGACCAACAGGCCAGTGGAGTTGAGTCCATAATTTGGAAGGATATGCCAAAATCGCCGCGCAGAGTGTCCAGTCACAGTAGGTACCATAGATACTAGACAGGTGGCCGAACGATAAAGACTGAAGCACCTGCACTTTTAGAGTTAAGAGCAATTTTATAGGAAACCATTTAAACACCTGCACACAGTTTCCGTAACTACAAATCGTCTAGAGTTATAGGAAACACTTAACTTCCCATAATGCTCGGATCACTCTTAGACAAACATGATATGCCTGACTAACCTTTTAATCTAATGGTTTGTGACACTAATCGCTACGCCAGAGTTTCGTGAGATTATCGTGAGGTCGATCCCCATCCAGTATCAGTATCCATAGAGTGACAGTTGCATAAATGATCCCAAAAGCAAATAACCCTCTTACGTCAAATCGAATGCCAAATAATCGAATATCCATTGATCGACAACTTTAAATCAAATGTCTGAATACTCTAACGTTCATAATACCGAATGGTTAATAGATTAAACATTCCATCGAATGTACCCTTTAGAGTTAAACGATTAATTTGTTTCTGCATCCCGCCGACAGCTATTTATGGTCGCAGTTCTAACCTAACAGAACCTACTTTTCTAGTAGCAAATGTTTGATTTACAACCCATTCGATTTATGAATATTCGAGTATCTTGACATTCGATTTGGCATAGAACACCGACAACACAGTATTGATAGAAATAATTTTCCATATCACGGCATTACACAACATAATAACATCCTTAGTTCCCAGATTAAATACATAAAATGGAATGGTAGGTACCTACTGCCCCCCCGAGCGCCATGGTTCTATTGTAACATTATCCTCAAAAGGGATGGCGATTCGGAAATGGGGCTCAAAATGTTTTCATTTATTCCTATCAGAGATTGTATTAAATATCTCGGGGCCTTATTCAATAGCTTTTTACCTTCGGTATTTAAGCCGAAATACGATAGTGACATTTCAAAGGCCTAAACACAATTATATACTTGGCATGTATTTTGTTTTTATTCTTACACTAGCTGTGCCCCGGGGTTTTACCCGCATGAAGTTTATAAATTATAGGCTATGTGTTAATCCAGTGTGTCAGCTAACTCCATACCAAATTTTATTAAAATCACTTCAGCCGTTTTGACGTGAAGAAGTAACAAACATACACACACACACAGTCACACACACACAAACTTTCGTTTTATAATATTAGTAGGATAGCCCATGTGTTAATCCAGGGTGTCAGTTAACTCCATCCCAAATTTTATTAAAATTGTTCCAGCTAGAGCTTGCAATCCGGATATCCGGATATCCGTACTATCCGGATATCCGCCGATTTTCAAATTCGGATTTGAATTGCATAATTATCCGGATTTTACGGATATTACGGATAGTTGTATTTCTCTTTTAAATATCAAATAAAAAGTTGTAAAACACATGAGTGTTATTGCGTTATATTATTTTAATATAGTTAATCACTTGATTCCAAGTATTCAATTTACTTACTTCACAAATCACAATAAGTCAAAGTCTAGTGACAGAGATCATAACAACATTGTACACTTGTTAACTTTATGTTAAACTCTTTACTGCACGCATTTGCACAAGATGTTTAAAAAATCACCGACCAAGTCTGAGGTGCTTTGCAAGTATACCGCAGAAGGAGAACAAAAGAATATTCGTCTTATCTTAGACTGCAAAACAAGATGGAGCAGTCTTGCTAACATGATTGATCGGTTCTTATTATTAAAAGTTTCTATATTCAAAGCATTAATTGATTTTAAATCTGATATATCTTTTACTGATACGGAATTAAAACATCTTGAAGAAATTTCGGAATCCCTTAATATAATCAAAGCTACGGTAGAAGCGATCTGTGAAGAAAATGCAAACTTACTGACTGCTGAGACAGCGTTAAAATTTATGATTCATAAATTATCGCAAAAAGATAGCATTATTAGTAATGAACTTCTGGTATCACTCCAAAGAAGGATATCACAACGACGAATTCCAGAAATAATCGGTACAATGACATATTTACACAACCCTTACAATTTTTATGAACAGCGAAGTACACACGACTATCCTTTTGAAAATCCATCAAACGAATCTGTGAGACTGACGATTGTTAAAATTATATCTACATTTTTTGACACAAAACAATCAGATCAAACAGTCATAACTTTAACAGACAATACACAAGATACAGAAGGTTGCTCTTCTTCAACTGTAAACGTATCAATTAAAACACAATTACGAGAAGAAATCGTCCGGTTTATGAGTCGGCCATCTTCTGCGCAGCAACCGACTTCTTCAACAAACGATTTAGACACCACAATTCCAGTAGAGATGGCACTATTTGATGGAAATGGACAGAGGAGCAGGAATTTAGAACGGGTTTACAATCTTCTTTTATCAATACCACCGACCAGCGTTGAAGCAGAAAGAGTGTTTTCTGCTACAGGGTATTTATGTATCCATTTAAGAACTTCCATGAAAGAAGATTCATTAGATAGTTTAAGCTTTTTAAGATCATATTATTACCAAAATTTTGATAAAAAATAGTTTAAGCATTACGAAATATTATATTATGAAGAGATTATTTGATTATTTTGATATATTCTGATTATTTTTGTTTTATGTTATTTGATTTATATATTTGTTGTTTCATAATTAGGCTGATTTGCCAATTAAATTAATTAATTTGTGATAATGTAAGATCTCATTTTTAAAGCGTTTAAGATCATGTTACCAAAATTTGGATAAAAAATAGTTAAGGATTACCTAATATAATTACCTAAGAATTGATTATTTGATAATTTCGAAATATTTTGTTCATTTTTGGTTATTACATTTGATTTATACTGTTTTATATTGTTGTTTAAAATTGAGCTGATGTGCTACGAAAAGTGATATTTTTATTTAATTATTATGATTTAAATAGGTTGTTTTTATTGGGATGTTGTGATTTATGATAAATGAAAGATCTCACTTTTAATTAGAATTATTTTAATATGAAAACAATAGATACAAATTGTTTGTTCGGTATGATCAGTGTTTTATTGTATAATTTTAGAAAGTGCACTAGTTTTTTTATGTGATTATTACTTGAAATATTGGTATAGTTTCTTATTTCTTTGTCATTTTGCTTGATAGACTGATTAAAACATGTAACAAAAGCATACTAGTTTTATTTATAATAAAAACTAAAAAATATCCGTATTATCCGGATAATCTGGATAGTAAAATATTAATATCCGTACTATCCGGATAGTAAAAATGAACGGATATTGCAAGCCCTAGTTCCAGCCGTTTGGAAGAAGTAGCACGTATATACTGTTTATTTATTTATTTGACAGGCCAGTTGGCGTGGTTGGTAATTGCTTGCTTTTTACGCCGCAGGTCGTGGGTTTGATTCCCACCCAGGACACATACATATTTGTGTGCATGAACATGTCTGTTTGTCCTGAGTCTGGGTGTAATAATCTTTATAAGTATGTATTTTCAAAAGAAAAGTAGTATATCAGTTATATGGTTGCCATAGTACAAGCTCTGCTTAGTTGGGGATCAGATGGCCGTGTGTGAATAATGTCCCAGGATATTATTATTTAAGCAGAACCGTGTTGAAGTCAGTGAGTTCTAGAGATCCCACTGAATTAAACGCGGCCCAAAAGACGAAGAAAAGATTAAGACATTTAGAGTGCGTTTCACAGGAGGTGTAAATAAATAACAAGATATTGTTTCCGAGAGCACTAACTTGTTACATCCTCAAGGAAGCAAGGAGTTTGTAAATAAACATTTAAAGCCATTGTTTATTGAACTAATCCCAACACTAAACAGTTTTACCGTCTTATTCATTTCCCTTTTAATACACTTTAAATACAGCTGTTAAAAGCGTCGCCTTGTCACTTAATGTCCCGGGTTTGATTCCCGTATAGGACAACTATTTGGGAGACTCATAAGTAGTTATTCAGAGCCTGGATGTTCTTTATATCCGTCAATTACATGTTTTTAAAGTACCCCATGACACAGTGACTCAAGACTATAATTCATGCGATTTCTTAAAAAAAATGTACAGTCGGCCATGTTTCTAGAACACTAAGCCGATGGATAACACCCCACATACTCCGAAAGGGTATCAGCAAGGGAATCCTAAATTTGATCGGACTGTGCGTATCGTACGTACGTACGTACGTAGCGTAGAGTGGCGCTCTGCGTAGCGTAACGCAGAGCGCCTACCCATATCCCATCACATAAACAATTTATTTTAATAAAAAAAATCTGAATAATTTATTTGCACGCCATAAGTGGCAGAATATGCGGAATCTTATAATGTCAAATCTTTTGTACCATATTCTGGCAAATAAATAATTTGATTGATTGATAAAGTATCACACGAAATCATATAGATAAATGAACTTTTTCTGGGCACAAAGTACACCCAGACTCAGAACAACACAATAGTATTTATGGGTCACTCAAATAGTTGTCCAGTGCAGGAATCGAACCCGTGACACGAAATGGCGAAGCAACTTAACGTCTTAGCAGCTGCGTCAATCGTGGAGCCTCCCAACATGTCAACTACTCGGTAAGAATTACATTCCTAGTCCATACTTAACCTAATTATTTGAAAACAGAACTTTAAACTTAAGTGCAGCTTAGAGAAGGCGTCTAAACTTTGGCTACCCTCTCTACGCTAGACACCAGTTTGTGATATGTAAGACCTGACGCCTTAAACTCGTTTAGGTTTGTCTCTGTGCTATAAATTTCCGCGGGTTTGAGATACGCCCAACTTCTGCAATCGTTAAACTCGCTGACTGTACTCGTACTTGAGTTTTAAGTACTATACTAATTCCTAGTTTAGCTAACGGATAAAGAAAAGTGTTTAAGAAAATTCCAAAGCTTTAGTTTATACAGTTAGTGGTCACTCTAGTGCCAGGGTTGTTTAAGCCACCTTTTTGAAAGTTGTTATTTATTTAAGGTTTTAAGAAAATATATGTGATAAAACAGACCGCACGGACGGAATAATTTTTTTTTTCCTTTATACTGTATTTAAACTGGTATTCAACTATTTTTATGTACTGCATTGTGAGCTTGACAATTACAAGTGTATATTAATACCCAAGTGCTGAATAAATTTCATTATTTCATAAATTTCATTTCATTTTCTCATTTCATTTCACCTCGTAGAATGAAGCCTTTTGTATCTTTTACTTGTTACCCACGCCTGTTTCCCAGAGGGGTAGGCAGAGACAACGTATTTCCATTTGTCACGTCCGCATGTCATCTTTGCACACCTCTTTTGCCTCGATCTTTTTGGAGAGCCGTTCCATCGGATAAGAGTATCGAAATACAAAGTATGTTTAGTCTATAGCTGGCTAGACTCTGTTGAGACAGGCCACCGTAGCCGAAACCTATCCAGAAACTCGTAGAAGAGGCATTTTAGTAGTCCAGTTTTATCCACCGAAGTCCACATTTACAGACGCCAGCACATCAAGCTACACCAAACTGTCAAATTTCACCAATTGAAAGTGGACATTATGCTTGTGTGATAAAGTTGATAAATCTATAAAAGAAATTTGGCAGATTGTGGTAGCTGGATGTGCTGGCGTCTGTACAGTGAAAACCTATTGTTTTAGTTTATTCGTAAAAAGGATACAGAGTTAATCCCCTACAAGACGGTTGTCGTCGGGAAGCTTAACTGCTCGACCAGCAGTAAGCTAGGCTGCTTATTTGCTTGCTTGCTTTATTGAATAGGCCTACATTCATTACAGAGGTATATTTAAAGGCTTGATTAAATAATATTAAAATAATAATAAATATTTTTTCATGGGACAAATAACACACTAGCCATCCCAAATTAGGCAAAGCCTGTACTGTTGCAACCAGCGAACTGATAAACATACTTATATATAGAAGAGGTAGGGCACAGCGTTGATTCGCTCGAAGAGCAGCCCGACTGGGGAAGTACCTCCAGCTTACAGCAGACATTCCTTAATAATAACATTAATAATTTCATGTTGTGGTTCTGAGTGTGAGTAAGGTCGCCAGAGCTCATCGGGGTGGTGGGGAGGGTCAGCAACACTTGTTTGCTGACTCTAAAAGGCCGGCAACGCACCCGCGACTCCTCCGGTGTTGCGAGTGTCCATGTGTGGCGGTGATCCCTTACCATCAGGTGATCCAAATATATATATTTCTAAATCCATACATATTACACCCAGACACAGAATAAATAATCGTGCTCCTCACTCAAAGTTTTGTCCTGAGTAGGGATCGAACCCACGACCTCTGGCGTATCACTCAAGGTCCTTTACCACTAGACAAAGAGGCCAGTCAAGTATAATCTCTAATAATAATAATAATATCCTGGGACAGTATTTACACACAGCTATCTGATCCCAAACTAAGCACAGCTTGTACTATGGAAACCAGATAACTGATATACTATATCCTTCTACACTACATTCTCCTACTGATATACTACGTCCTGAGTCTGGGTGTAATTATCTATATACTTAAGTATGTATTTACAAAAGAATCTAGTATATGTTGCATATCAGTTATCTGGTTTCCATAGTACAAGTTCTACTTAATTTGCGATTAGATGGCCGTGTGTAAATAATGTCACAGGCAATTATTATTATGTGTATTAGAATCCAATTGAAACAAACTTTATATGCGTCATACTACCTTACGTAACTTGAGCACAGCAGTGGGATCAGAAGTATGTTATGTATATAAACTATTGAACATTAAACAGAAACAATGACATCTGCATTTATAACATTAGTATGAACGACAACATTAATAGAGCCAAGCAATTCTCTAATCAATGAGATAACATCAATTGTGCGACGAAATATGAAAGACGGATATTTTATGTATGAAGAAAAAAGGAAAATGGTACCCCTATCTTATACGGCTGCGGAATCCATACAAATATAATGACTCTCTCGAATATTTGGCAAAATATTTATATTATTTATATAAATGAAACTGTGTAGAATATATTTTTTTTGTGTCGTTTGTATATTATAAGCTCTGTGGCGACTTTGGCACGCTTCCCAGCCAGAAAGAAACAAAACGGTTAATTTTTGTGTGTAGTAAATGTCAACTGCATGAAATTGGATAAGTGTACTTCTGTAGTTGATGCAGTAGATAACTTTATAAGCACTGGTAAGAATAAGGGGGGTGTTGTTCCAACAAACAAGTCGGCTATCAAGGAAATTAGTAGAATGAATGTGTGCAAAACACGTTTTTCTTTTGTACTGAAATATCCTACTAATATTACGTGAAAGTTTGTAAGTATGGATGGATGGATGTTTGTTACTCTTTTACGTAAAAACGACTGAATGGATTTTAATGAAACATTTACTATAATATAGCTTATACATCAGAATAACATATAACTATGCTACAATTTATTAAGATATTCTGTGAGTTGTGCAAAATATGACGATAATTGTCGAGTAAATAGGAAAAAATCTAACATCTGCGAACTATTCCGGCGTGTACTGCCAAATCCGCTAGAGGAACAATTTCTACTAATGAATTATAAATGCGAAAGTTTGTGAGTATAGATGTATGTTTGTTACTCTTTTACGCCAAAACTACTTTAACGCGGGTGAAACCGCGAGGCCTAGTTAGTACTGTTTATATATTTGCACGGCTGCAATTTGCTTAATAACTTTAAAACAACTTGATTGTTAGCAAATTGTAGCCTAAATCGTTTAGGTAGTTAGTCGTGGAACCGTGGGGTGCTTTTTATGATATTATCGACATGATAATCCTTCCTCTTATATCTGTCAACGAAATATTTAAAAAAAAGCGACGGTGGCTTTTTTTAGAATAAAACATATTTTCCGTTACTACACTATTATTAATTTATTATTATTAAAAAAATACACTATTCTTAATAAAAAATATATTTTCCATTTTCCACTTTGGTTTCCTATATTAAGTGTGTTTTTTTAGTTTTTTGAAACTATTATTAATTTTTTACTTTATAATTAATTTTAATGGAATAATCTTATCAAATTAGTGTATTGCAAATTATCATCATCGGTCCTCGATAAATTTACAAAGTCCGAATGAAATCTGCCCGTCAGGCCGGGACTCCACCAAAGCGGAGACGAGACGAGCAGAGAGATGATGTTTTTTAAACAACCAATAGAATTGTGTTATTGACACATCTCCTCTCCGCTCGAGATCGCTGTGCGGAGATGTGTAATATTTGTATGGCACGAAGGAAGCGGAGATGTGACCTGTGCGCGGACGACGCTCAGTGGTGACGAGAGATGTGAGCAGCACCGCTTTGGTGGAGTCCCCGAGATGCAAAACATCTCTTCCACACAGCACACCGCACACATCTCTGGTTTGGTTGAGTCCCGGCCTTAAAAGTGGGTCAAAATCGCACCCAAAGGAGTAGGTTACAAACAAACATAATTACAAGTGAAGCTAGTATACAGCGTGTAAAAACGGTAAGTTTCATAGAGTAAGAAAACTATATAGAGTCGTAGTAGAGGAACAAATAGGCTTAGCTTTCGTGTATCTATCCATTTGTAATTATTTTTGATAGTACTAATTATACCCAGAAAATAATCCTGACCACACGGATTATTTTCTAGGTAATAATGAGTACTATCACACTAATATAGGCGAAAGTTTGTGAGTGTGTATGTGTGTTACTTCTTCACGTCTAAACGGTTTAAGCGATTTTAATAAAATTTGGTATGGAGGTAGCTGACACCCTGGATTAACACATAGGCTATTCACACTAATATTATAAAGGCGAAAGATTGTGAGTGTGTATGTTTGTTACTTCTTCACGTCTAAACGGCTGGAGCGATTTCAATAAAATTTGGTATGGAGCTAGCTGACTCCCTAGATTAATAGATAGGCATTCACACTAATATTATAAGGCAATAGTTTGTGAGTGTCGGAGTGTGTATGTTTGTTACTTCTTCACGTCTAAACGGCTGCAGCGATTTCAATGAAATTTGGAATGAAGCTAGCTGACACTCTATATTAACACATAGGCTATAATTTATAAAGTTAAACGCGGGTAAAACCGCGGGGCATAGCTAGTCTAACTAATATTATAAAGGCGAAAGTTTATGAGTGTGTGACTGTGTATGTTTGTTACTTCTTTGCGTCTAAACGGCTGGAGCTATTTTAATAAAATTTGGTATAGAGTTAGCTGATACCCTAGATTAACACATAGGCTATAACCGGGTAAAACTGTGGGGCACAGCTAGTCAAAAATAATTACAGTGTGAGTAATTATGATGTTATGAATAGAAAATGTTATCTTTAGAATTATACGTGTTTTAAGCAAATAACCATGTGTAATGAGCGTTGATGTAAAACAAAGTTTTAATTAAACTGGTTAAGTGTCATAAACGGTTTTGTTATTCAAAGTGTTATAAGTGGTTTTAACACTTCCAATTGCTTCCGCGACTACAGAAAGTTTTATGGAAGCTATGCAGCTAGGTTTAGCTAATTAGAGTTCTACATATGAATTGGGAACATGTGACCATACGCTATAACGTAGAACGTTACGAAAAGTATGACCAATTTGTTAACTTACTAAATCTTTCAGCCAGCGGGTGATTTAAAACTCCATGCCTAAAGGAATGACTGATCTGCCATATAATAGTGAAGAAGAAAGAAGAATTCTTTGCCTAAAGGAATGACTGATCTGCCATATAAAAGATTCTGCTGTGCCTTGCGAAAATGGTTAATCCAGGACAGTTTTTATATATTTTTAATAAAAGCACCTGTAGATATGGTGCACGCTGATGTTTTTCCTACTATGTAACTTATTCTATATCTATAAGTTTTGGCAGCGATCGGATAAACAGAATTGTTTTTTGGGTCTTTGGTAATTTTGCTTATACTCTCCATATTAATTTAGATTTTTATTACTTCAACAAGTGAAAAAAGGGTGGTGGAATGTTTGTAATATTTAGAACAGAATATTTGTTCCATATGGACTCCAAATCTACTTTAGTGATTTTGATGAAATTTCCAGATGCGGCATCAGGAATTTAAAATCACACTAATATTATAAACTTTCGCTTGTGAGTGTGTGAGTGTGTATGATTGTTACTTCTTCACGTCTAAACGGCTGGAGCAATTTTAATAAAACTTGGTATGGAGTTAGCTGACACCCTGGATTAACACATAGGCTATAATTTATAAAATGTAACGCGGGAAGAACCGCGGGCCACAGCTAGTAATTAAATAAATATCTTAGGACAACTAACACACTGTCATGTAATATCAAACTAAGGCGAGTTGTACTATGGCAACCAGATAACAGATAAACATACTTATATGTTTCTATATAGATACATATTAAATTAAACCCAGACAGAACAAATGATTTTACTCATCATACAGACAGTTGTCCCTCGAAAAGGCCAGTCAGAACAGAAAATACATATGTTCCATATTGACTCCAAAACGGCTGTACTGATTTTGATATTTTCAGATGCGGCTTCAGCAATTACAAATACCTATTACTTATAAAACATGTCAGATGCATTGCTTACACAAAATTTCTCAGTATCAGCCCGAAGTATGGGAGTGGGCGATATTATACGCCCGTGCCTCGGAGAGCACGTAAAGTCGTCCTAACTTGACCTCTTTCCGGTCGTGTCGCTAGTCGTCCCATCGGATCATGAGTGTGAAGGAATAGAAAGTACCCTTGTGTTTACGCACACACTTGTGCACTATGATATGTTTCGCGCATCTGGCCATCTGGCTAGTCTCCACTGAGACTGGCCGTCGTGGCCGAATATTGGCTAGGAGGACATTATTATTATTACACACAAATACATAATTTTAGTATTATTTCGCTTTATATCAAAAAGTACATAATAATAATATACTGGGACATTATTCACACACGGCCATCTGATCCCAAACAAAGCAGAGCTTGTACTATGGAAACCAGATAACTGATATACTAAATGTACTATTTTTCTTTTGTAAATACATACTTATATAGATAATTTACACCCAGACTCTGTACAAACAGACATGTTCATGCACACAAATATTTGTCCCGGGTGGGAATCAAACGTTCGACCTCCGGTGTGAAAGGCAGCTTATCTACCAACCACGCCAACACGTCATAATATACCTATCTATAAAAAATGTTGACTAATCCAATACTACAATAGAAAACGTTTATCCGCAAAAACTTAGCGCAATCCAACAAATTCGCAAACCAACCGACGCTCATCAAATTAAAATGCAATATCTAAATCCAATATTTCAAAATCGTTAAGACATGAATCTTGAGTGTTGCAATGCTTAAAAAACCGTACTTATATTTTTTATAAATGTCGACGAATGAATTATTATTGGTCAATAAAGACTTGTACGATAGGGAAGTCTCTTGTTTGCTGTATTAGAATGTGAGTGTCAATCAAGTGTTTAGGCATTTGTTATTCAATTCAATTCAAATAATTTATTTCGGAAAAATATCCATATAATGTTAGTATAACTTAGCCTAATGTTAGTATCAATTATATTAAGGGTGTCTGGACTCTTACCCACCTGTGTAAAAGGGGACAGTCACACCGGTCTGAAAACACATTCAGGATGCCATTGGAGGAGAAGCGCAAGCGCTCCATCATGGAAGCACAGCGCCTCCGCATGATCGCAGCGAACCCGTCGACGTACGACTCCGCGAACATCCCCGACGCGCTACATCGCCACGGCAACCCCAAGAGCACCCTGAATGCGTTATTGTACTGTACGCGCAGGTCGCTGTATGCCCGCTGGGTATACTTGGTCCACAGACTGCACGTGTTATACATATGTTCTAATTTTTGGACACTACATTCAATGCATATAAATGAAAAGCGCAATTAAATATGTATGGATAGATAACAGAATTATTCGGACTCTATTTATGAGTACAATAAAATAACAATATCCTCGGGACATTATTCACACAAAGCCATCTGATCGGAAACTAAGCAGGGCTTGTAGTATTAAAATCAGATAACTGATGCTACAAATACCTAGGTCATACTTTTTCAGTATTTGTTTAAACAGTTCCACGGTGTAGATAACATTTCTTAATCTTCCTTCACTATTTAAGTTTTCCCCCATATTAGAAATAGCGAAACTAGTATAGTAAAATACTCTTTATTTAACACCAATACATATAATCCTACTAATATTACAAATACGAAAGTTTGTAAGTATGGATGTTTGTATGGATGTTTGTTACTCTTTCACGCACAAAACTACCGAACGGAATGTAATGAAACCGAATAACACATATGCTATAATTTACAAAGTTTAACGCGGGTAAAACCGCGGGGCGCAGCTAATTATGACATATAGTTATTAAAGTACAATGGGCGGTCTTATCGCTGCTGCAAATTCTTCCAGACAACCTTAAACGGTATATTATCCAAGAATCCAAAAACTAGTGAACTATCAGTGTTGTTATACCTCTGTCTGCTTACCTCAGGGGAAAAGCGTGACGATAATGTTGAAAAGACAAGCAAAAGAAATACCTTGCACAGGGAATAAACTATAGCAAGGAGTTTGTTCCGCGTAATTCCCACCCGTGGAAGCCAAAGACGAAATAGGGCAAACGTAAGAGGATTTTATTCCAGCATAAATATAAACGTATTAGATATGTACACACGGCTACATATCAAGCTATACATTTCCAGTATAAGCTGATCTCGCGTTGTATAGGATTTCCATACAATGAGAGGTCAGCTCATATTGGGAATGTATAGCTTGATATTTAGCCGTGTGTACAACTGTTTAGACGTTTTCGAAGTTAAACTTCTTAACTTGGGTAGAAAGCTGGTGAATGCGTGACGTTACGAAAAGTGTAATTGGGCGAGGCGAGCGGAAGTTGAGAGGGAGATATAAGCTAGTGAAGATAGAAAGAGAAACATGTTATGTTTTGTATAATACTATAGAGCACATATTTTCTTTCTCTTATAGCCAGTTACGTTTGAAGTTTTACTTCAGTCGTGTAAGTAAAGCCCACTCTTTTTTTAAAATTTTATCTATAAATGCCAAATATTGTAATTTAATTTTGTGTTAATATGGCAATTAATTTATGTGTTAATGATTTAATTGTTTCATACAAGTTGATATTTCTCACATTCCAAATTAAGATATATTTAAAATATATTTTTTTTATTTTGGTATTATTCAGTATCGTTATAATTATATGCTCAGGATGTACAAAATTAAAATTTGACAGGAGGACAAAAGTCTTTCCATATATTTTTTTAAAACACACCGGATGATTTATTTTTCTACAAACTCCTCGTTTTGAAGTCGGTTAACATGCAAAAAATGTCATACATAATTATTTGTCATTTTTTAATTATTCCTATTAGGCCTAAATTAACACGTTGAATAATGTCAAATGCCTATAAAATTCAAATAAGTAGACCACAGTGGAACACTTTCCTAAACGATAGTTAAAGATAGCCAGGAATGGGGGCCAGCCCTACCGATAAGAGCATGGCTATTATATTGCAGGTAATAAACCATCGCTGAAACGTGGAAAGGAAACCAAATCTATACAAATAAATAAAATTGGAGTGTCTGTTTGTAATATTGAAATAACCGGTTTCTACTACATAAATATGAATATATATACGGTACATACACCAAAATAACTTTTTTTACAATTTTTGTCTGTCTGTCTGTTTGTTCCGGCTAATCTCTGAAATGGCTGGACCGATTTTGACGGGACTTTTATTGGCAGGTAGCTGATGTAATAAAGAGTAACTTAGGCTACTTTTATTTTAGAAAATGTATTTTATTTTACTAAAAAACGAAATAAACTAATTAACACGCGGACGAAGTCGCGGGCACAGCTAGTGTTAAATAATAATAAAGTCTTCCAGGTTGAATTTCGGCCAATGCGGCCAGTCTCAAAGGAGACTAGCCATTTGCTCGGGACATATTTATTTATCACTTTATGCACATAAAATTGCACAAAGGCGGACTTAATGCCCTAGGCATTTTCTGCTTCAGTGAACCTTAGGGTGGTGCAGAGAGGGCATGGTAGGTGCACAGATCATAAACAAAACAGTATGAGTAAAAAAAAACTGGACACAATATGCCCAGTAAGATCCCGGTGAACCACATACGTACTTTCTCCTTGATCCTTCTAAAATCTTCAGTATTGCTTATTGAAATATCATAAATTGTAGATATTTATCCCGATCTCATTTTTTCTGACGTGTAGGCGCTACGTTTAATGTGCCTTTGCCTTGATGGTTATCGTTTTAAATTAGTGAGGAGACAATGAATGTAAAAATATTCGGCCTGCATGGCCGCGCACCGTGAACTATGATTGCCGAGCGGTGATTTAATGTCCTGGATTTAAAATGCATATATAAATTTTATGCAATTTAAATTACGTGAGATTGTTATTAATTATGTTTCGGCCGTTATCTTTTCGGCTGTAATACATGGTTAATTTAACTTTTTTACGTATTAATTAATATCTTTTATTATTATGTAATTCGACTAATTTATATTATTTAGATTACGAGCAATATTAATCCAAACATTCTGTCAAGGTTTAGGATTTATGTAGAGCAGGTGAATCTCACAATTGTACGCCCTAATTAGATCAAGCAGGAGATTAGTTAGAATTCTTATCAATTGGGGAAAAATGAGATGTAACATATACCTTATTATCCATTTTCCCTCTACTATATACTTAAATAGATGCAAAAAAAAAAATATATAAATATAATTGATTATAAAAAATAGCTTACCAACACATGTCGCAAACACGAAGAAAATAAATAAATGAAGAAAAAAGTCCCATCGCATCTTCATCTTGTTATTTTTATAGTTCACACACCATGTCACAAAACCTTAACTTAAAATAAACAATAACGCATACAGCTCTATTAAAACAAACAATAACTTTATTGCCAATATGCGCTTGTAATAATAATAATTCGTCTTTCACAAAAATAATAGTCACTGCACTAGCACTCGCAAGGAAACAAACTTAAAAAATATAATAAAATAGTCTTTGCTTTAAAAAAACAAATGTCAATATCCGAATTACGAATGATAATTTGGCGCGAAACGTTCACCGTACGCGCGAGTAAAGTTCGGAATGTGTTGTTATAAGGCTTGCATACACTACGATGGTGATCGACCCCACCGGAACCACACTCGGTGGGCGCGCGACTGACGACTCCATGTGCACCGCACCGAAACGTTACTTAACACAAACTTAGTTGTACAGTTACCCGACCCTTATTGTTATAGCAATAAGGTTTATTATTAAACGTTTTTCTATAAGACCCTTTGCTAATGATAATTCGTAGTTTTGTAGAGCGTACGATACTAATTCTACGTACATCATGACGACCCATTGAAAGCATTGTTACGGAAGGCTCTTGGTAATAAATACAATGCGTCGCAAAAATTCAGTAGATAAAGACATTAGAGACAGTTTAAAATTACACAGACGAATGGAATGTATGCGCGGCGCTAGGACGGATAAAATGGAATAAATGAATATCCATTAGTCACAGGACTCACAGCTCTACATTTTTAGGGATTATGGTTGCAATTCTTTTGTATTTTTATCATTTTCGTTACTGTTTTAGTGATAACGGCTTTTGTGTGGCGGGATTTCATATTAATTGCTTGCCTAGGGAAAACACTTGCTCTCACTCAGTTTTTAGGTAATCACATTTTGGTATCACAATGAGTATGGTATTAGATACTATAAGTGTAATTAAATTAATGACGATGAAATAATTATTGCATCACAATATAAATCAAATCCGACCAAGAGCAAGTCGGACTCGCAAGTGCAAGTCGGACTCGCAAGTGCAAGTCGGACTCACGAAGGGTTCCGTACCATTATCTATAAAAACAAGCAAAAAATTCACGTTTGTTGTATGGGAGCCCCCTTAAATATTTATTTTATTTTGTTTTTTAGTATTTGTTATTTTATAGCGGCAACAGAAATACATCATTTGCGAAAATTTCAACTGTCTAACTATCATGGTTCATGAGATACAGCCTGGTGACATACGGTCAGACAGACAGACAGCGAAGTCTTAGTAATAGGGTCCCGTTTTACCCTTTGAGTACGGAACCCAAAAAAACAAAATGATTTTAAAACATTTTTTAAACTGTTGATCTAACCGGTCCGAAAATCCGAATCTGTATATGGGTTAAAAAATATGGGTAACTACCTGTGCCCTGCGGTTTTACCCTCGTTAAACTTTATAAAGGTGTTATTCGGATATGTAAACTATATTACTACAAAGTTTCATCAAAATCCGTTCGGTAGTCTTTGCGTGAAAGAGTAACAAACATCCATACATCCATCTATACACACAAACTTTAGCATTTATAATATTAATCATTATCAGGTAGAGACGGGCTGGTTGGCGGTGTTGGTAAATACTTGCCTTTCACGCCGCAGGTCGTGGGTTAGTTTTCCACCAGGACAGCTATTTGTGACCATGAAATCTCTGGTTGTCCTGAGTCTAGTTGTAATTATCTATACAAGTATGTATTTAGAAAATAATCTGGAGCTCAACCAAGGGTCGCCATCTGCACCAGTTCTTTCCGGACGTACGCGAACGGTTAAATAAAACTTGGCTAATCATAGACCATTGTGTTGCATAATTTCTTACCGGACACGGCCATTTTAAAAGTATATTGTTTAGTTTCAAATTAGTATCTTCACCAATCTGTCTATGCTCAACTTCCAGTAACGAATATGAACAAACTGCTCACCACATCCTTCAGGAGTGTGATCTCTGGCAAAATCATCGTATGTTAAACAGCTTGCAAAATCTGGAGTAGTTTATTATACGGATCTTGTAGCAACAAGGAACAACTTCCGTGCGTTTCAGCACTTATGCCATACCTACTATTGGAATCACTTAGGACCCTTAAATTGATCCTGGGTGCTTTTGCAGCTGGCTTCTCTAGTTGCAATTCTCTCGTTTTATGAGGCTATAGCCTCTTTACATCATTCTGTCTCCCGCTTTGCTCTGGAGGGAAGTGGAACTTTTCATTTTCTAATACCTTTTTTCTTTCTGATTAAATTCGTTGCGGGATCCAAGACAGTTAAAGCGATGCCCCGGACATGCTTAAGCCTCACCGCTGTGTCATTTCATTGTCACACTGGACGGTCACCGTAGCCTAGTTGGTAGTGCTCCTGCCTACGAAGCTGGTAGTCCTGGCTTCGACTCCCGGTAAGTGCAAATATTTGTGTGATGAGCACGAATATTTGTTTCTGAGTCATGGATGTTTTCTATGTATATAAGTATTTATCTATCTATACAAGTATGTATATCGTCGCCTGGTACCCATAGTACAAGCTTTGCTTAGTTTAGGGCTAGGATGATCTGTGTGACATTGTCCCTAGATATTAGGTCTTTACCTATGAAATTGCCGTTCTGCAGTACTGGCCATTTCAAATCAAAATAATTTTTGTTTGGCTAAGAATTCTAATTTCAAATTAATTTTATTTTAAAAACATGGATTCTTTTTTCCAAAAGTAGTCATTTCTTTATTGATTAGTGTTACATTTTCATCGCATTTCAATCTTTTTCGTCATCATGGATACGTTAAAAATTCGAGTAATTATGGAATATGAGTACCGTCGTGGCAGCAACGCGGCACAAGCGGCACGCAACATCAACGACGTTTACGGAGCTAACACTACAAACCAACGCACCACCTGTTATTGGTTTGCTCGCTTCCGTTCTGGAAATTTCGACCTGAAAAATGAACCTCGCGGTCGTCCGAAGACTTTGGTCGACAATGACGAATTAAAGGCGGTTGTGGAAGCTGATGATACACAATCTACGGCTGAATTAGCAGCAGCTTTCGACGTTAGCGTCAAAACAATATTGGTCCATTTGCGTCAAATTGGCAAGGTAAAAAAGCTTGACAAATGGGTGCCCCACGAACTCAATGATCGCCAGCGCGAAGTACGCGTCGAGACGTGCCTTGCACTGCTCAACAGACACACAAATGAAGGAATTTTGAACCGCATTGTTACCTGCGATGAAAAATGGATTCTGTTTGATAACCGCAAGCGCTCAGCAAGTTGGTTGGATCCTGGTTCAGCACCTAAACAATGCCCTAAACGAAAACTTACCCCTAGAAAAGTGATGGTCACTGTTTGGTGGTCTAGCGCCGGTGTGATTCATCACAGCTTCTTACCAAACGGGGTGAGCATTACTGCAGATGTGTACTGTGAAGAACTGAGCACAATGATGGAGAAGCTGGCGCATCTCCAACCAGCATTGGTCAATCGCTCGTCTCCGCTGCTCCTGCACGACAACGCGCGACCTCATACTGCACAGCAGACGGTCTCCAAGTTGCAAGAACTGGGGTTGGAAGCTCTCCGTCATCCGCCCTACTCACCAGACCTTGCGCCTACAGACTACTACTTTTTCCAGAATTTGGATAACTTCTTGGCGGGAATAAAATTCAATACCCGAGAGGCAGTACAAAATGCCTTTGAAGAATTTGTTGCCTCCCGTCCAGCTGATTTCTTTAAGAAGGGCATCAATAAACTGCCACTGCGATGGCAAAGATGCATTGATTGCATGGGTGATTACTTCGATTAATACAAATAAAAAAATTCATGAAAAAAATTCGTTTAAATTTTTTCATACAAAACGGCAATTTCATAGGTAAAGACCTATTATTATTATATTATATTATTGTGCGCCACTGTTGATTCTGGCTTACAAGAGTTGCAGCGTTGGGTAAGAGGGAGGAACTAATCCCGAAAATATTTACAAAAGAAAAGAATCATATTATTATGTAGTATATCATTTATCTGGTTTCCATAGTACCTACAAGTTAGTTTGGGATCAGATGGCTTCGTGTGAATAATCTTCCAGGATGTCCCAGGATATTATATTCACAAGGACATGTGAAACAATACGGTTCACACGAAATCGCTATTTTCCTTGGCAGGCAAAGGGTTAATGATAATGCAGATTTTATTTTAAATTTTTCCTGCTAATTTTATTACAAAACATGGTTATTAACGGTAATATCGAAATACTGAGTAAATATTCGGAGGATCGTTAATTAGTTAGTACGTTAATTAAAACACGGTTGACCCAAGGGATTATACTTCCGCGTTTCCCTGTTATCGAGGAAAAATATTAAAGGCTTAAATTTTTTTAGGCTTAAGTAAGGAGGAATTAGGAAGTTATTAGTGCATTTAGCCGAAATGTTAAAAGTGACCAATCTCAATGGAATCTCGCCAACTACACAGGTGCACTCTCTATCTCTATGTTTTTAGGTTTCCGTACCCAAATGGTAAAACGGGAAGTCTTAGGACTTCGCTGTCTGTCCGTCTGTCACCAGGCTGTATCTCATAAAACGTGATAGTTAGACAGTTGAAATTTTCACAGATGATGTATAGTCAGCGCCAAAAGTCGATGAACAGAATGTATATTTAACAGTACAGTTACGGCGTCAAATCAGGGTAATCTAATGATAATATTTAATGGATAAAAAGTATATACAGACGCCAGCACATCCATTAAATATTATCATTAGATTACCCTGATTTGACGCCGTAACTGTACTGTTAAATATACATTCTGTTCATCGACTTTTGGAGCTGACTGTACGTGCATATGTCTGTTGCCGCTATAACAACAACTACTAAAATACAAAATAAATTATATATTTAAGGGGACACTAGGTTTACCACTACACATACGAAAATCAAGCAAGATAAGCAAGCAAGGGGGCTACCATACAACAGACGTGAATTTTATTGACGGTCACCGTAGCCTAGTTGGTAGTGCTCCTGCCTACGTAGCTGGTGGTCCTGGGTTCGAATCCCGGTAAGTGCAAATATTTGTGTGATGAGCACGAATATTTGTTTCTGAGTCATGGATGTTTTCTAAGTATTTAAGTATTTATCTATCTATATAAGTATGTATATCGTTGCCTGGTACCCATAGTACAAGCTTTGCTTAGTTTGGGGCTAGGATGATCTGTGTGACATTGTCCCTAGATATTATTATTATATTATTATTATTGCTCGTCTTTATAGATAACTAGCTGTGCCTCGTGGTTTTAACCGCGTTAAATTTTATAAATTATCACAGCTCCTCCCCTGTAAGTGACAGCGTGAAAATATGTAGCCTATATGTTGACCCGACCTCTTAGTAATATTCATGCAAAATTTTTTGTAAATCCATGCAGTACTTTTTGAGTTTAGCCCGGACATACATACAGATAAACAAAAATTCTAAAAACTATATTTTTGTCTTCGATATCGATTGTAGATCACGCCCCAAGTATCCTTTTTAAAAAATATTTAAAGTACAGTTTTGACTTTTCTACGATTTTATTATATGTATAGATAGATGGTAAGGTACCCTTCGTGCGCTACTCCGACTCGTACTTGGCCGGTTTTTGTACTCTCTTCTATCTTTTCACTGGCTTGTTGGTCTCGTAGATAGTGATGCTCACCAGAGGTTCTGGGCTCGATTCCCACCCGGGACAAATCTTTGTGTGATGAACACTTTTTTCTTATATCAGGATAATTAATCTATAATATGTATGTATTTAGAATATATAAGTATGTTTATCAGTTGTCTGGTTGCCATAGCACAGTGTCTGCCTAGTTTGGGATCAGATGGCAGTGTGTTAGTTGTCCCAAGATATTTAAGTGAAAACTTTTTTAGGTGCTTTGAGCAGTTTTTGGATGAACTTAGATCATGGAACTCGCGTCGTCACCGAACGCTTTCCATGAGCTATACTGGGTGGCCGAGGAGTTGACGTTCAAATGCAAAATTTAGATCCTGTCTGATGAGGAGTAGGTATCCGAATCACCCTCATGTATGTTCTAAGATTTTGCGTTTTTTGATACTTTTAAAATTTATGAGTCCTGAGCTCAAACCTGATTTTGAACTTTCGAGTATATTCTAAGTCAGTTCTGCAATGATTAGATAAACCATACTTTTTAGGGTGTTAGATTAAACTATGTTAATTAGTAATCACAAAAAATACTGAACCAAAAATCTTCAACAGAACTAGAAAAAAAACCGATGTTACGTGAAAGGTCATTGGGCACCTTAGTATGGAAACCATACCCATGGCGGACACAAATGAAATTAGTAGAGTGTAATGATATAAGGCTCTGATTTACTATGGCATTAGTCACATTAATGTGAGCCACGGGAATCTTGAAAAATTCAAGTGTTATAAACTGATATGAGGAATATGAATAAAATGCTAGTTCATAAAAATGTTTTTATTCAATTTGATCCAAATCAAGCATAAGATCATTTAAAAAGGCAGCAGGTGCGTCTGTTGCTTCCTGATGTCTGGCCCAAGACAGATAATAAACTATGCTAGCGATATGGGTGCAGCTCCCGACAGTTCGGCGGCCGTGTATACATGAGCAGTAGTACTCTTCTATACTTTGTCGTTCGTGTTGTGTTGGGTTTAACAAAATGTATGTATAGTACTGTTTCGATCGGATATGACGTGACTGGATTCGCCCCCTGATCAAAATCTTATTATCAATTAAATGTTGATGTCGATACATTTCTATTAAATAATCCTCGTTTGGTCTTATGTGCTCGTGACAATAAGACCTTGCGATTCTCAAATGGTATGAGCCCAACGTGAATAAGATCAAATCTTCATATGTCAGCTGTGGAAAATCTTCAAAGTCTGGACTGTTTCTATCTAGAGGCCCGAATGCTACTCTTTGTCTGTTCAAGTTATTTGTTGATACGTATTCCGCTAACTCATTTTCTGTATTTATATTTTGATTTATAATATCGACAAACTGATCGGCGTATATATTATCTTCATATGGCCGTCGAGAAGCGTTGTTAACTGCCGCGGTTATTTTGATATCGGTCATCATATTTCGCATCGCAACATTAAAATATGTATGTCGAAATATTTTAAAATCTTTCTTAAATCGTCCATTAATTGTTTCGATTACCCATCGGCACATTGTAATTAATCGAGATCTGTTAGCGTCAATTGTTGATAACTGTTCTCCTCTTCCTCTAGTTGGCGGCATGTGGGGATTATATCCACGTTCTTCAATTGCAGGGATCGAATCCCGAAAGCCACGGTCCAATAGAAACACGTCGTTAGGTCTAAGATACCAATGCCAAGCTGAATCTTCTTGCATCAGGCTGCGCATAATAGTTGCATCCGAAGTAGTCGCTGAATATGGTCCTACGACTTCTATTATATAACCGTCTGTACATACGATCAGAAAAGGCTTTACCAGGTTGCGGAATTTGTGTAGGCTGTAGGTTTTTCTTTGGAAAAGGAAATTCGCACTCTTCTGAAGGTAAATATATGTTCCGTCGAACACAAGAATAGCTGCCGGTTCAGTATGGCTACCACCAAAAATATGAGTTGGGATACGAAGATTTCGTGCCACCACTTCTTCTCTAGTTATATGATTTAAACCCAGGTAACGTGGAACAAAATCTTCAGTTAAGCATTCTCTCGCTGTTTTTAACTTCCTCTCTAATGTTCTTCTAGATATTTGGAATTTTGTAGCTAAGCGCTCATCAGATTGACCAGTTCTTATTTGAGTCAAATACATTCCTAAAGTGGTAGCAGGACGATCAGACCTGTTACGAAGAGACGGTGTTTGGTCTAAAATAGTCATGAACTGATTTTTTGTTAAAGCCGTCCAAAAATGGAAGTGGTTGTCATCAATTGTATCAATATTTTCAAAATCCATTTCAGACCTGCTTTCTAATCCCCATTTATACAAATTGATTATGTCAAGTACATGAGCATTATTAAAGCTTTCATGTATTGTCGGGGCATTCACAAGTTCACCCCATTCATTTTGAACTAAATGCGGGTGGCAAACTCGTGCAAGTTCTGGTATGTATAAATTGTGCTTGTGCAACAGATAGAACTTGGCGTAGGTTGGCACGCGATGTGTAGTCATTCCTCTGCAGTTTAGAAGAATACAGCGTCTCGCTGTATTTGATACACGTCTATATCCAGTAACAGTAATAAAACCAGGACCTTGTTGATCCCCGACTTCTATTTGTTGGACCGCCTCTCCAACTTCTCCTTGATTTGCGCCTTCTTGTATTGGCTCGGGTGGCACATTATCTAATTGCTGGTTTTGCAATGCTCGATCATATCTCTGCCAGCAAGGGTGGCATATAGATCTTGTACCGTCAAACGAAATCTGAAACAAGATAAAACATTCTGCACATATATATAAAAACTAAACACCTAACAACGAGATTATTAGAAAGTAGTTTCGAAAAGTAATTTTTATTGCACTGAATTCCTTAATTGCTGTTCTTAATGCATAAACTATAAGTTCTCGAACTTTTGTAAGGTTAACTGGTATAGGTAAAATAATTAGCATTATGTTTGCTTCTGTACAATAATAGTTAAGATTGTGTAAAACAAAGCATAAATAAATAAACAATAAATCGGTCGATAAAGACTCGCTTCGTATCGCTCTGCTCCTGCCTGTTTTCTTAGTAAATAGATAGATAGACGGTGTACTGACAGAGTACTTACCTCACGTGGTATGATTTCTTGTAATAACAACACTACAAGATCCCGGTACCTTTCGAGAAACACTCCATTAAGACAGTGTTTTCTTCGACGTAACACAGATCGATTGCACGACTCACAACTGTTTTGTCTTTCCATATCAATGAAAATCCAATCCAAAAGCAAGTAACCAGAGTCTATAAAACACGCTAACGTAGTCGATAAAACAATAAACAAAACAAATCAGATAAACGTACAGGTCACAACGATAGCTAACGAAGGACTGCGCAGAGGGCGGTGAGTCAGTGCGCGAGCGCAACAAAACTAGTTTGGCCTAACTAATGTGCGAAAGAGACAGCGTATACATGCCTCTCGGCTCATCAGTGCACCATGCTATATGCTATCGAAATTCTTTTATGCCTTTAATGATGGAATAAAATCCTCTGAAACCGTTTGTTTTTTATTTTTTTAAACGATCCTGTACATTTTTCTCCATCGATTTTTAAATAAATAACTATATACAATGAAAGGTCATATTATTCCCCTTAGTTTAAAACTATTTTGATTTATGTCCGCCACTCTTCGCAAAGCGGGTCAGATACGCCCAATGACCTTTACGAAAAAAATCATTTAAAAAATTCTATCTCGATAACTACGCAAAATCGTAGAAAATACATGGGGGTGATTAGGATGCTCCTCGTCATGAAGTATCTAAATTTTGCGTTTGAACGTCAACTCCTCGGCCACCCTGTATAATATATACAACATGTAACTTAATTAACGCACATCCTGAAAATAGTTTGTTCAGAATCGTTTTCTGGATCGATTTATATCATTTTTAATATAAGTAATTTATTATTCTAAAATAATTAAAACTACGAAAATTATTGTCATATTAACCCTGTACAGTCAAAACAAATTGAAATGGACCGTAAATCAAAGTAATAAGACTTTTAAAATCGCAGTTTTATTTGTATTCATACAAATTCCATCATTCAATACAAAATAGAGAAAATAAACTTTATTCCAAGAAACTAATTTAGTAAATAACAATGCATATACATGTTATATTAAAAATTCAGTGTATGTATTATGATTACAACATAATATTCTAATTGGGGTGTTTGAGGGTGTGCGTTAATTACGCTACATGTTGTATATAAGGATTACTTGTAAAATACCAAAAAACCTCGCAGGACTAGATAGTTATCATCATAAACAACAATGTCTATGTCTATGTTTCATTCATACGACGCTCGGCTCGCGTGCGCTTGCGCTGCTAATAATAATAACACTTTCTTCGCCAGATATTTATCTAGTTAATATCACGGCTTGGAAATAAATAAAGGTAATTTCGATACTGTAATATTTGCGATGCGCGATTACAGTTATAAATATTCAAGCGGGAAATTAATTAAAAGAAATTAATTACTTATTTTTGTACGATAGTAAAATCTTACAAAATATCAAAAGTTGTAGAAGCTAACGCCATAAGCAATTTTACTTTCGTACACAAATAAATATTAATTTAATTACCAGATAGTCTTTCGAGGTTGTTGGTGTTTCACAAGTAACCGTGTACCCTGTATATCTATGTATGTGTACTTTTTGCAAGCTATCTAGCTAACACCATAAGCAATTTCACTTTCGTACATAAATAAATATTAATTTAATTACCAGAGAGTCCTTCGACGTTGTTGGTGTTTCACAAGTAACCGTGTACCCTGTATATCTATGTGTACTTTTTGCAACCTCTCTAGCTTACGCCATAAGCAATTTTACTTTGGTACATAAATAAATATTAATTTAATTACCAGATAGTCCTTCGAGGTTGTTGGTGTTTCACGAGTAACCGTGTACCCTGTATATATCTATGTGTATTTTTTGCAACCTCTCTAGCTTACGCCATAAGCAATTTTACTTTGGTACATAAATAAATATTAATTTAATTACCAGATAGTCCTCCGAGGTTGTTGGTGTTTCACAAGTAACCGTGTACCCTGTATATCTATGTGTACTTTTTGCAACCGCTCTAGCTTACGCCATAAGCATTTTTACTTTGGTACATAAATAAATATTAATTTAATTACCAGATAGTCCTCCGAGGTTGTTGGTGTTTCACAAGTAACCGTGTACCCTGTATATCTATGTGTACTTTTTGCAATCGCTCTAACTTACGCCATAAGCAATTTTACTTTGGTACATAAATAAATATTAATTTAATTACCAGATAGTCCTTCGAGGTTGTTGGTGTTTCACAAGTAACCGTGTACCCTCTATATCTATGTGTACTTTTTGGGTGAACAAAAAGCGTTAAACACGCGTCATCGTCACCGCACGATTCCCATGAGCTAAAATTACACTGTACACATAGATACACCTCCGGGATATCTCGAAACAAAATAATGACTTTCGGAATGTTTTCAAAAAAAAATCAAATCAAAATTATTTTATTCCGTAAAAAAAATACATTTATGTGGAATCGTCATTTTTTTTTACCCTAACGTGCAGTGCATGACGTGCATGCTACTGAGAAACACTGCCAGAAAACTCAGTAGGAATCCTTTTTTAAAATAAAATATACTTAATATTAATTACAATCATGTGTGTTAACTCAGAACAATCCCAAGCACTTTTATCACTTAAATAATCTGATATTTTGTAATATGCCCTGCTACACAATTTGGCTTTAATAATTCTTTTAAACTTATTCGTAGACAATTGTCTCGTTTAAAATTTAGAACAATTTAGGGTGAAGTGTGTAAAGGTGAGTTTTAATTCAAGTGATGAAAGTGTTTAAACTGTAAAAGTGCAAGTAAACAGTGACCAGCTCTGTACGTACAATCACGGCACTAGGGCGATTACTACTAGCAAGTACGACGTTCCTCGAGTCAGTAATTATTATGGAGATAGGACACTAAGGAAACAAATACCATATGTACTAAATAGTTTAACTGTGGAAATTAGACAAGAGCCAAATAAAACTATTATTAAAGAAATATTTATTAGATAGTATATAATATTTTTACATATATTTATAGATACTACAAGGAGACTCATCTGAGTCCACAGACAAACTATTTAAAACAGTTTTGTGGGCCTATGTCTTAGCTTTAAGAACTATCTGTAGTTGTATAATATTAATAAATAATAAAAAAAAATAGTGAGAAGTGTGCCGTGTACGTCGGGAGTCGGGATTTTGCTTTAGCAGTCTCTGTAAGTGTGCCACGTCTGAACATTAAACGAGAGCTAGTTGCCGGGACTCTAAATACGTATGAGTTCCATGGTCTTAGTGGTAAACCAACTGTCATTGTCGTTGCCAATAAAAGTTCATTCCCAAACACTCTTTTCCAATCCCCTGACCCACCGCTCGCCACAATATTTTTGGATTAAATACAGTCCTCATTTCTCAGTATACTAGAAGGTCCAATCAATAGCACAGTGATAAGAGATTAAATAGGCACTTTCCTTTAGAACCGATTTAATGTAGAATACTTCTAATTCATGACTATTTACCAAATTTAAAGTGTCACTCCTGAGGATAACCCCATGGGTACACACTACACAGCTTCGATCCTCTTAGATTACATTATGCTGTGCGGGAATCGAACTCGGGACTCGTAGTAGCGAGGCGGCTGTCTTAACCGCTGCGCCACACGTTCTGTTATATCGATTAAGAATTTAATACAGTAATTCATGCATCAATTAAATACATTAGATATATTCGCTAATAGTAAACATACATTTAAGAGACAGCTCATTAAAATACGAGTACTATTGGAGGGACAGTTGTACATTACAAATATCCTACACACTCTTCTACTATCACACGCACACAAAAAATATATATAGGTATATATATAATATTGTCGACGGTCACGCTCACACATCACATAAATATTAACCTATCTATCTATATAACTATATCTTACATATATTTGAAAATACGTATATTCTATATTCACTTAACAGTAGGTACAAAGAATATTTCATTTGATAATTTCATAGGAATCTAAAATTGTAACACAGGCTCACCATTTGTAATTCTTTTATGTATCAGGTGACCAGCAATGTTGAGTTTACTGTAAGTAATATTGTATAATTTAAGCTTTATTTAATGATGATTGTAAACTTGTTTGTTGGTTCCAAATAAATAATAATAATAAAAAAACTATCTTTTCTACACACGTCTTAGGAAAGATCATTGATTCGTAGAACAGCTTGGTAATAATTTACCGAAGCTAGAAGCTGTTCTAGTTGTCTGACCGATGAACTTAGTACTTCGATCTTTGCCTAAATATAAGGCTTCAGCTAAATTACAGCCACAATTTGGTCTAAGTTTGAAATTACGCGTCAGCAAATTGAACATCGCTTTGAGTGGTCGAATTATTTGGTTTGCTGTAAACGGGAAGATCGCGGATAATGGAACAAACGACGAATATATGGAAATTTGTTTCGTGAAAACTGAAATTGGGTTGTGAATTGTTTGAAATTGTGATAATCTACCCAGTACTACAATGCAGTAGTAAGATATGAACGATATTATGGGTACATAGATGATACATCTACATTTTTTTTATTTGAAAGTTAATTTCTGGAGTACATATTAAAAATGACTTGATATTATGTGGAAAGCGCACCCCTTACGGAATCGGAAAACAACGTTAAAACTGAAGCTTTCTTAGTTTACTGTTAATAGTTTATCGCACTAATATTATAAAGGCGAAAGGTTATGAGTGTGTGAGTGTGTATGTTTGTTACTTCTTCACGTCTAAACGGCTGGAGTGATTTTAATAAAATTTGGTATGGAGTTAGCTGGCACCCTGGATTAATATATAGGCTATAACACTAATATGATAAATGCGAAAGTTTGTGACTGTGTGAGTGTGTATGTTTGTTACTTCTTCCCGCAAGAACTACCGAACGGATTTCGATGAAACTTTGTAGTAATATAGCTTACATATCCGAATAACACATATGCTAATTTATGAAGTTTAACGCGAGTAAAACCGCTGGGCACAGCTACTACTTCTTATCTTATCTAGTAGAACGCGGGTAAACCCGCGGGGCACAGAGTATTAGAGATGATATTTGTTTACAGTTTATACTGAAGTCAATAAATTAAAAATAAATTGAGAGAATTGCAATCACTAATAATTTTATATAGGAGGGTGAGAACAGGCTTGTCAAAAGTCGCCAGTCGACAGGAAGAAAGGCTACTCGTGATGAGGTTAGTAACTGGAACTCAGCTTTGCAGGCTCTTCAAAGCATGGTATGTAATACCGCTCACTAGTAGGTACTGATACTTTTTACCAATAACACTTTTAATCTAGACCCAAGATTTGAACACACCACCTCATTATCAGCTATTGAACGTGGCTTATGCCATGTGCCTTTTACACCATCATCGTGCCATCACACTAATATTATAAAGGCGAAAGTTTGTGAATGTGTATGTTTGTTACTTCTTCATGCCCAAACGGCTGGACCGTTTTTAATAAAATTCGGTATGGAGTTAGCTGACACCCTGGATTAACAAATAGGCAATAGTTTATAAAGTTTAACGCGGGTACAGCTAGTAAATAATAAAGGGATTTAATGTGTTTAAGTGTAAATAGTGAAGTTTAAACTACTAAATCCGGGTCTGCCCTAAAAAATGTCCGGAACCCGAAGTCTGGGGTTTTACGCTCATGCCAACACGACCGGGAATAGCTCAAAGTTTGACCAATAGTTTCACGTTCTATACGAACTATTCAGTCATCCCATAAGATTATGAGAGTTGAGGTAGCATCTGATTCTACTTTCATGCATACATGCTGCATAATAGTATCTGCACGTGTGGCGCAGCGGCTTAGACAGTCGCCACGCCGCTTCTTGTCGCGGGTTCGAGTCCCACGCCGGACAACTAAGTGTGACCCATAAATAGTTGTTCTGATCTGGATGTAATTTGTGTCCATCTATTATTTGTTTGTAAATACCCCGCGACACAGGAATAAAATTCCCTAATGCGGGCGTTGTCTTTAAAACAATATAAAAAATATTATAAAAAGAATTTCTTCTTATTTTGCTATTCTCCGCTGGCATTGGCCGCCATTTTCAATATTGACCACCAGCTCTATTTCTATAACTTTATACGCATTCAACTTTATATAACAATAAAATAATATAGAAAGCTTTTTACATATTGAAATAATGAAATGAAATAATGAAATTTATTCAGCACTTGGGTATTAACGTACACTTGTACTTGTCAAGTTCACAATGGAGTACATAAACATAGTCGAATACAGTATAAAAATTACAAAAATATAATTAGTCTAAAAAAATTAATCTATTATTTTGAAATTTAGCTGTACAATATTAAAATTAAAGAATTGAAGGCAATGAGCATTTGGCTAGCGCAGAAGGCTCTTAACCAGTAGCTTAAATTAAACAATTAATACCCGAGGCCACCCTTTTAGGGTTCGGGCCACAGCTCAGGGGGCCGCTGAAGCAAAAGGACAGAATTCTAAGAGAGGGTGTGATCAGTTGCACGGGATCACCAATGACGTGTTAAGGGGCCAAAGCGATCCTCGCCGCTGAGGAGCCTACCCTAGCTAACTATTCACGGAGACTTTTAAAACTTACGAATAAAGATCAATAACTACTTGTTGACGAATATCAGCCGTGTGGTTTCCAGCCCAGAAGGAATAACAGGGCCACCGTATACCATCCCGTGGGTGTTGCCACCTGTGCACTAGCTACCCAACTAATTGCGGTCGCCAACTGTCATGTCAACCGCGGTGACTATGGCAAACCCCTACAAACATTATAAAGTTTTAGGGTAGGCCTGCCTGTCAATATGATATCTGTCAGAGATAAATAATATAGTTATTTATTCAAGTTAGGGCCTGTTTCACAATGTCCAGGTAAAGTCCCGAATAAGCTACTTGCAACTTATCTATCGAATAAAGACATCGTTTGCGTTTCACAATCCATGAATAGTACTAACTGGAAAATAAACTGCCAAGTAAAATATTGGCCAGATCAAGCTACAGATAGCAAAGTTAACTGATATATCTGACAGATGTCATTCGATGCTTATTTCGGTGGTGTTTATTGTTAGACTGGTTGTTGGACTTGTGCTTTGTTGCGAATAATTTAATAAAATGGTAATATTTGATACTATTGAAGACGAAATTGATGAATTATTTGATCGTGTAACGGAACCGCGCATAATTCCGACACCGCTAAGAAAAACACCACCGAAACACCGCAACAAAAAAATGCATTTGTTGATATTAACATTTGACGTTTATTTATTTGACTTTCGTACGTTTAATTTCACGCGAAAAAAAAACAATTTATTTAAGTATGTATTTTTATTTGATAAAATAATAGTGAGAAGATAAATTTGAAAATATTTATGCAAACCTGAAAATGCTAACCATAAAAAATGAGTAAAAAGATATTTTTAGGTGTGTTTATCATAAGAAATGTATTTATTGATTGTCTGTTACGTAAGACGGAACGACAAAACGCGACGTTGCCAAACCTACTAATTAGTAACTGCCGAATAGCTATCTGGCAAATAAATTTAACGGGAAGGTGATGGTGAAACGCAGTGTGTTTTATCCAGAACTTATATCTGTCAGTTTATTTGTTAGTTAGCTATCCGACGCTTTATTCGTACATTGTGAAACAGACCCTTAGTCAGTTATCTTTTCATTTATCTTGTACCTATACACTTTTGTACTTTCTTCTGCAACTTTCCTCTCGCGGGTCTGCTGGAAGAGATTTCTTTAGAAATAAGCAGTACCCTTGTACCTCTACTTCATACTATGTAAATTTCGATAAACGATGTATTAGGGCTATGTTTGGGCTAAAAGTAACAGATAGTTGTCAACCACTCTTTAAGCAGCATAAAATATTAAATGTACCATGTTTATATATTTACGAGGTAGCTGTATTTGTAAAGACAAATGCGAATTTATTTCCATTAGCTTCTGCGGCGTATAATAGGCAACAGCGAGACACACATCGTCTGTGTATACTTAAAACAAATACTACTCTACTGCACAAAATTACTCTTCCATAATTTATAATAAGTTGCCAAAAGGGCTTAAAGAGCTAAAATTTGATATATTTAAGAAATAACTAAAAGGTTTTCTAATTACCAAATATTATTATAATTTAAGTGAATATGGAAATGATAAATTGTAAGATAAATTATTGTTTATTAATTTATTGATGTTGATTACTACAGGACTGACTTGCATTGTAATTTATAACTTTGACATGAATTTATCAAATTGTGTCCCATGAAATTGACATAGGTCATATTATTTAATTGTATTCTTTATTATTTGACCTATATTTTTTTGTATATTTTTTATTTTATATTGAATTATTTATTATTATAACTGTTAATTTGTTTTTGTTTCTAAGTCTTGAATTCGTGTTATTTAATTACTATTGTTTTAATATTTTGTTTAATATTTTCTGAAAATAATTTTAGCTTGTTAATTGTTAATGACGATTTAATTGTGAGAAAAATAATATGCTGAACAATCAACATATTATATTTTATTCAACACCGACATATGTCCTATGACAAAATTTGCACACCTTGTGGTAGAACACAGTGCACATGTATTACAATGTGCACTGTGGTCATTTAACAGCGCTTGCACTGCTCGATTTTAGTAATGCGTTTAATACTGTGGATTTTGATGTGTTACTGGGGATATTACGCTCTCTTAACGTATCTCCAACAGTTATTGACTGGTTTCGTAGTTACCTGTCTGGCCGTCTGTTCGTATCGAGAATTTATGTTCTTCTTGGTGCAATACTATTGCAGGCGTGCCATTTTTATTAACACCATTTCAAAAAGCCTTCTTTCTTCCTACCACCTTTACGCAGACGATCTTCAGATCTACAATCAGGCTCCTTTAAATAGGCTGGCAGAAGCTGTTAGAAATATCAATACTGATCTGGATGCTATCAGTGAATGGAGTCGTGCGCACGGATTACTTATTAACCCTCAGAAGACCCAGGTCATTGTTGTTGGCAGCTCGAGGATGATAGCTAAAGTGTCTTGGTCTCAACTTCCACACCTTCGTTTTGGTAGCAATGTTTTGCCGCTATGTCGCGAAGTAAAAAATTTGGGCATACACTTGGACAACTGCCTCTCCTGGGGCCCTCAGTTTCAATACGTCAGTCGCAAAATATTTGCGTCGATTGGATCCTTGCAAAGATTTAAAAACTTCCTCCCAGCTAGCACCAACATTGCGCTTGCTCAATCCCTTCTTCTTCCAATACTAGATTACGCAGATGTCAGCTACCTTGATCTTACCGAGGCCCAGCTTGATAAACTTGAGCGCCTCCAGAAAGTCTGTATAAGATTCATATTTGGTCTACGTAAATATGATCATAAGAAAATTTATTATCCAAAGTAAAGTTACAGAAATTCTTATATCTAGTTACTAAAATAAAGTACAAGAAGGAGTATAATTATTGCTTATGGCTTTCACACTAGGGCTAGCCTGTCTCGAGGAAACCCAAAAAAAAATGTGATAGGTACCTGTCATTTAAGATAGGTAAATAAATTTTTACTAAATTATAGAACAGTTAAATTTGTTTAAAAAAATATATATTAAAATCGAAAAATATAAAACAAAAGTAGTGTGTGTGTGTGTGTGTATATTATATAGGTATATTTGTAAATTTCATTTTATTATTCTTATTAGTTATTCTGTATCACTGTAGGACAAACTTAACAACCAGTTGTTTATTATATTCTTAGCCTTTTTGATTGTGCATTCCTTAATGTTACAGGATGTCAGTATTTTGTTGTAGATATAAGGTGACATACATTTTTGCATGTGTTGGGCAAAAGCGGATTTAGTTCGGATTTGGTCAATTTGGAAAACACGGCGATTAAGTAATGCAAAATAGCCTGGTGACTGCAATACCATTTTGTGTTGCTTGAGAACTATCTTCGATATGTAAAGCTGTCGGAGTTTAATGGTAGGATAGCAATATGGTTTCCACATCATTACTTTAAGACAGATCGCTGTGCTCTTTCGATTTCTAACATAGTAGTAATGCCGATTCCGCCCCAAACCGACACACAATTGCTGATTATGGATTCGCATAAAGCCACATAGACAAGGTGTAACACTTTTTAATTTGCAGCATTGCGTAATGATTTCATCGTATAGATTATTTTTCTAATTCTTTTAGAAACTAAAGATATGTATGGTTTAAAAGAAAGTCGACTGTCTATAATCATCCCTAGATATTTTACGCAATCTATTTTTTGGAGCGAATCACAAGTACAGGTGGAAGGTTGGCAAGAAGCGGTATGGATTTGGAGGTTATTGATTAAACGGTTAGGTGCTGATGTTTGTGTTTTGGAGAAACAGATGTAATTGGTTTTGAATGAATTAAGGGACAAAAGATTCCTATCTAGCCATAACTTTATGTTATTCATGCCGTTTTGGGCTATCTCAAAAACACTATTCCAGTTATTGTTGTAGAATAACACGACTGTGTCATCAGCATAGCATATGAGTTCTGAGTTGAAAATCATTCATATATATTATAAAGAGTGTTGGACCTAGCACACTGCCTTGAGGCACTCCAAAGTCAATTCGTAGTGAACTACTTGTATATTCCTTCACCTTCGTTCGTTGAGATCTGTTACTTAAATAACTTTTAAACCAATTAAGTGGCAGTCCTTTAATACCTATCTATGGCCTCGAGCTTTTTAAGGAATCTAGTCTCTTCCCATCTCGACAATAGTGAAACTTGTATAGGTGTATTTTTAGACTTAGCCAAGGCTTTTGATACAGTTGCGGTAATTGGTACCGCAACTGTATCAAAAGCCTTGGCTAAGTCTAAAAATACACCTATCCAGGTAAGATACTAGTCGTTTGTTAACAATCTTTTCCAAAAATTTAGAAAAAAATCCTAAAAGCGATATAGGTCTGTAATTCTTAGGGTCATCTTTTGTTCCAGCTTTGTGAATTGGGACTACTATGGCTTCTTTCCATGCGCTAGGAAATGTTCCTGTACCTAGACTTAAATTTAGTACATGGGTTAGAGGAACTAGTATTAAGGGTTCGATATGTTTAACAAGCCTGGTTGTAAAGCCATCCGATCCTGGTGCACAGTCCTTATTCAGATTTTGTATGATTCTGTGCACTTCTATGATATCAGTAGGCTGCATAAAGAAAGAGTTATCTGTGGGACCTGTTTTTATTTTAGATGAAAGGGACTCTACTGTTTCATTATTTTCTGAGAGTAGTTTAGTTGCAAGTTGTAAACCAACTGTAGAAAAATATTTATTGCAATTATCAATTGAAGCTTGGGGATTTAAATTGCCCTCAATTAGTACATATCATGTCACGGAATTTCGTAACAAGCTCAAGTGGTTGCCCATTCGCTTTCGCCTGAATGGTCATATTCTGTCACTTCTATACAATGTTTTGTTTACTCCTTCTACTCCCTCTTATCTTAAAGATCGCTTTTCTTTCCTTATGAGTCACATTCCAGGTTACTAAGATCAGCGCAAAATCTTCGATTAAAAATGCCAGAGAATTCCTCAATATTTTTTGACAAATCGTTTGCTGTGCAAGGTGCCCGTCTGTGGAATGCACTGCCCTTAGTAATTCGTCAAGCAAAATCACTACGACAGTTTCAGAATCTTGTGAAAGAACACTACTTGTCTCTTCAAAAAAGTACAAATTAATTACTTTTAATTGGTCTAGAACTTCAGCATTGAAAATAGCTCTTGTGTACATTATGGTTATAATTTTCAACAATGTATACAGTCAACCTGGGTAACTTTGTCCCATTATGTAGATATTTTTGTGTAGTGTGTCAATGTTTTACCGATTATTTTTAAGAATGCGGTTTTCTGGTGGGTTTTCAATGTCTTGAATTTATATTTAGGCAAATTTGTTAAGATAAACTGCATAAATCCTCCAAAATTGTAAAATTATTTGTGGGCCAATGTTATACTGAGACTGGGGTAACATTGCCACCATAGAACCCAGCAAAACATTTTTGATGTATTTTTATATTTTTAGGCTGTGGATAACTTTGGCTTTACTTTTAATTATTTAATAATATATCACCATACCTACGGCGCTGTTTTCACCCAAAAAGAGGTAGTTTTAGGGTTACCAGTACAAATAAATAAGATACATACATCTGAAAATCACCTTTATTTATTTAAGTTCGAATTTGGCTTTTAATCAGTCTTAATTAATTAAAATTAACAAAAAACTATATTTTCTAATAACAAAACAATTAAAATAATTATGTAGTCAAGAAACAAAATAATTAATATTGAAAATGCAGACCATTTTTCAATCACCCCATTCCATGTACAGAAAATGGTCTTCGATCATGTAAGAATCCCCTCGTTTTATAATATTCTTGTCATCTATATAACTAACAATGCTAGTTTGATTGCACACTAATAAATCAGGTTTAGAAGGCCACTTCCATCCTTCAAATGTCTTCTGCATCACAGAAATGGTGCATGTTGGGCCTTCCGCGCGTGTGATTCGACCTGGGAAAAGACATTCTTCATGCTTAACCACACAATATCGGCCACCGCTTTGTTCTTTGGTTTTCTTATTTCTATTGCCATTGTCTACTTTCTCCAATGTCCCTTGATGAACTTCATATTCTCCTGTAATATCTTTCGGTGATGTAACTATTTCGATTTCTTGAGTTGGTGACGGAATTTGAAAATTCGGTTGGTCTTGAAATGATATGTCGTGGTCCGTGATAGATAAATAGGTATGAGGCGATGGAGTGCGACATACGGCTTCAACATCGTGTGAGGTTCCGTCAATCAGCAAAGAAGGTTGATTAACGGAAGAGTCACCAACAGATGTCAACTTTATGTTCGATGGGCCAGGAACTGGTGTCTGAGAGCGAATAGAAGTATTATCAGCATCCAACGAAGTATCTCCAACATTAGTTATGGACGATACTGCCGCATTACTTTTGGGCTTATTTTTGGATCCTATTGGTCGTCCCTTTTTTTTGGTAGGCACTTGCATATTTGAGCTATTTAATTTGTTTTGCCCTTTCTTTTGTCCCTTTTCCTTAGCTTCTCTTTCTTGGTAATATTTTTCTACTTCTTCCACAGACACGCTCTTGCCCGCAACTACAGGTATCTGAGATTTCCTATTCTGCTTAATTAGTAAGTCATTGTCTCGTAATTCTGTCAAGTAATTTTTAAAAGTCTCCCCAATTGAATCGCGAACTTCTTCCATTGGCTTGGTGTAATCTTTAAGTTTCTTAAGAACTACTTCACTGTCAAATGGGTACAGTCCACAAGCTTTGAATCCAGCAATGACGTTTTGTGCTGCAGTCTGTTTGTCTGCTTCTATAGTTTTGGAAAGCAAGGCTGCGAATACTCCTTTTGGCAGGGCGTTAATAATTTTACCTCGTTTTGTATTCCTCCAGTCACGTAAAATTTGCCGCCAATTTGTTTTCAATGCGCTAAAATACGATACATCTAATGGCTGTAATAAGTGTGTAGAATTCGGGACAAGGCATATGAATTTGATGTTATTTTCCGCGCAAAGTCTAAGACATTTTGTCGTAATGTGAGAGCTTAGGTTGTCTCCAATAATGACCTTCTTTCCTTCCTTGTTTTTCAAAATAGGGAGTAACTGTGTTTCGAACCAGTCATCGAAAGTTGTGGCATCTATCCAACCTGATGGTGTCACAGCCATTCGAGTACCTGGTGGAGCACCTTTAATCCAGTCAGACCACTTTTGCTTAGCCTTGTAAATAACATATAATGGAACAAATTCACCTGCTGCATTCGCGCAAAACATTACTGTGAAACAGGATTTAGTGGAATTTCTGATAATTTCAGGGTTTCTACATTCGCGTTTGAAAAGGAGTCTTTCCTTTTTGGGATTATCATGAAACCCTGTTTCATCGAAATTAAAAATGTGACTGGGCGGAACACCTTCAAGCTCCGTTCTTAAATTCTCAAAATATTGCTGAATTATATCTTGAGTTACCTGAGCTCGCTTACGACTTATACAATGAGCGAACTTTTGCTTGATATCGCTGTGGCGCTCTAGAAACAGTTTACCCCACTCCCATCCAGGCAAATTATTTTTAAATGTTTTTATGCTCCTGTTCTGGTCGTCAAGATATTTTTTAACAATTACCCGCACATCTTGCATGCTTACAGGTATGCCGTGGTCAGCTAAGGCTACGATATGACTGCATATACAGTCCTCCTCTTCTGCTGAAAGAACGGGGGGCTTGCCAACTGGTCTATTATGTTTATTTTTTAATTTGTACTTTAATGTACTCCTTGGAATGTTATACGTTTCAGAAGCAACCCTTTGAGACATTTTGCAGGTTTTTATGTCATTTAGGGCTTTTTCCAGGATATCTGCGGTGTAACGGGTTTTCTTACCATATTTGCGGGTTCCAGGTGCTGGACACGGTCTTTTTCTGGGCATTATTATCAACTGCAACCAAAAGTGGCAATTCTTTATAAAAATAAACGGCACTGTGGGTAACTTTGACCCGGGCCAAAGTTACCCAATTTTTTACGATATTTTACAGAACAAGCTAAAATCAAGAAACCCCAGAAAACAGTAACTTACAATGTTATAGTTTTGTTGAAAAATCATTATTTAGGACTGAAACTTAATTATTAAAAGCTACTTACCCTCACAACAAACTTTGAAGTACTCAAATGGACAACTTTAAAAAAACGTTACACTTCTGACTTGCTAACACAACAATTTCAAAGTTATGACAAAAAAGTTGTGTTGACATGTGTAAAATTTTGCCGCATATTTTCGTTCAAAAATATAGTAAAGAAGTAGATGATTCATAAGTCACTGATATTCAGCATTTTGTTTAAAAATAAAAAATGATGAAATAAAATATGAATTAACGGGTCAATGTTATACGGAAAGCTTAAGTTACCCAGATTGACTGTATATATTTTATTTATAAATGTATATATTTATATATATGTATATAGTATAGATGTTATGTAATATGTAAGTAAAGTATACGTTTGTAGCGTATTAAGTTCACTGTTTTTGTCATGGTACCAGTGCGTACCATGTCATCATTTTTGTACACTGACAACTACCGCAACTCTTTTATTCCATACTCCAATCCCTGCCTAGGTTGTCTGGAAGATATCACATTTAGTAATAAGGCCGCCAATTGTACATTTCTGTAATGCATCCTTGTTCCTTATATTTTATTTTCCTTGGTGTACAATAAAGAGTTATCTATGTATCTATCTACAATGTTACCACCACTTATAACCTGTGTTATGCAAATAAACGATTTGATTTGATTTGATTCCTTTTGTTTATATTTTGTGTGTACATTAATAATAAAAAAGATATATTCTCACAAATCACAGATAATCCTTAACAAGAATGGAAAAGGCGCCTATCTCAGCTAATGTAACATAATTACTGTAACGCTGATATTCCGATAGCACCAAGAAAGAAGATGTTTCAGATGCTACTCTAAACATATCAGTCGGCCATGTTTATAGGAAAAAAAAGTAAGTCTTATCTGATAGGGTTAGTAAAAGAATTCTAAATCGGCTGAACGCACTTGTATCGTTCGTAGCGCGTCTACCTCGTATTGGTAGAGGGTGTGAATTTCCCATTTTTGAGATCAGTAGGTAATCATTATATCAATGCACATACATATTTATATCACAGCGGGCAGTTTTCCTGAACGTTTTTAGACAAGAATATACACACGATTTTTTTTAAAGACAACGCCCGCACTATGGAATCTAATCCCTGTGTTGCGGGGTAGGTACTTTAGAAACATATAATAGACGGACACAAATTACATCCAGACTCAGAACAACTTTTTATGGATCACACAAATAGTTGTCCAGCGCGGGACTCGAACCCGCGACACGATGAGGCGAGGCGACTGTCTTAGCCGCTGCGCCACACGTTAGTTAGTTATAATAATATCTACTTACGATTAAACTACGTACTATTGTGCTATAGAAAAATAGTGTTCATATAACTAACGACATTCTATTTGGTCCATCTTCCACAAATTGCAAAGATTGCATGCAGTGTTTCTTAATTTTCTTAACAAAATTTTATGATAAATTGTTAACTTAAACATAGGAATTTATAGTAAGAAGCCAGTTACACTAGATTTTGTAAATATTAATTGTATATTTTTATAATAATAAATTTACTTGATCCCTAGACACTATTGATGTGTGTATAATCAATATTCATCATCATCATCATCATGTCAGCCTAATGACAAAGGCAAAAGAACCAAAAGATTTACACAATGGAGTTGTGTCCATAATTTGGAGTGGGTATCTATGCTATAATCGCCACGCTTGACAGTCGGGTTGGCGATCGCATTAAATAAATAAATAAAATAAATAAAAAAGGTTTTTATTCACGTAGACTTTAAAAAAGCGCTTGTAAATAGTCAGAACATGTTTGTAGTAATATAGTTGTATACATTATTATTTCTAGTAACATAGATATTTAGGTACACATTGTATTGATTGTATGAAAACATTTATAAAATTTATTTTATTGTAGCAATGATATTTAGCTAGCTCGTATAAAGTTATTGTCAAGAGATTATGTTTAACTAACTAGTTGAAGTCTACTATTTTTACTACATATTGTCAATGGTTTTGTCTATATTAAGGTATTATTATTATGACGGACCTTTTGTTAATAACGACGGTCGCGCTTTAATGCTACCACCGGATCCAATGCGCCCCAACTGAGAAGACCCAGCGAAACAAACTCAGTGGGTTCATCTACTACCGGTTTCAACACGACCCAGTTGAGACGGTCCGGCGAAACATACTCAATCGGGCATGAACACGGGATTTGGTTCAATTAGAGTAATTATTTAGTAGGCAAACACAATATATGCTCGATCGGTTGTCTGAATGCTTATTATTTTAGATTATATTTAGGTATACAAGAGATTAGATATAAGAAAGAAAACTTATGATGGCCATAGTACACAGAGAGATGCTGCTGCCCGTTCTCTGTGGTACATATCCTCCGGTCGACTTCTACGCTCCCCACGGGATGAAATGGGGTGGTGAAATTCTATGCCGTCAGTCACACAGCAATCAATATTAGTTCAAAGCACATTCAATACCTATTACTTACTTATCCTATAGACAGTGGTAACCCTAGTGTCAGAGTTGTTCAAGCACCAAGTAGACCTATGACATAGCTTAACGACTGTTGTCTAATTACCACAACCGGGACCCTCAGCTTAACGTGCCCTCCGAAGCAATGAGACGCTCAGAATATAAACCACTCTGGTGGTCAGCCATCTATGTACGTCGCGAGCGTGACCGTTGCTTAACCTCGCCAATCGCCTCGCCAATCGGACTGGTGAGAGCCTCGAGATTCAATATTAGTTCCCTGTAACCATTGCTATTTGTACAATGGTCATCTCCTAACTCATCAATGCAGAAACTAAATTTCTTACTACACCAGTTCGCCACATAAACCGCACATTACTTAAAACTTGAGCTTTCCCCAGCAACTTAATATGAACTTAAATACAGGTCCTCCTATCTGCGACTTAACTCCTTTCTGTTTGACTTGATCTCGGAACTTGTAAGCGGACTTCCGAGTTTGTTTGACGACAAAACATAGTACGCCTTAGACCGGCATGAGGGACCGTCTGGGATCCGCTGCAATTTATTGTACAACTGCAACTTACTGCAAATTAAGGCGCAATGCTGGCGATTCTGTCCTAACACCACTGTACTAATTTAATTTTAATTTGTTTCTAATTTAGCTAGTACCTATGTAAGTTAGTGACTTATTGTTCTTCTCTTTATCTTGTTGGTTTTGGTATAGTGTCAATCGTTCGAAAGTTTGTGCAGTCGATCCGTTTGCACCGCGACATGTTTGCACTGCGACCCCGTCAGAAACGCCTTGCTAATAGAAAAGTAGGTTAGGTTAGGTTAGGACGGCGGGGGCACGTGGTCGGAAAACCTCCTCGTGGTCCGAGACTTCTGGTCCCATTCGAATATTTATATTCGGTGGGAACGGAAGTTTTTCGGATTGGTGTGCCCTGGGCATGGGCGCTGGCTTTTTCCTGTGCTTGCATGGGGATAAGCCACCGTCCGTGGCGAATATTCCGACATCTTTCGCCTCTGTTCCCCCTTCTATTCACTAGAAGGGGAGTATTCAGAGATTTAACCCCTTAACCCCTGAGCATTACCCGGCACAAGGGCTACCGGGGGGTAAACCGGCCCGCAGGGTAATAAGGTTCAGAATGTCTTCTCGGAAAACACTACCCCAGGAGGGTACCGGCTATGCCGGAGAATCCCTCCCGGGTCCATTAGGGCCCGGCTGTCCCACCGTATCTGGGGGGGACACCATGAGACAATTGCCTGCAGAGGTTGCGGATAGGGCGCACACGCCCAGTTTTGTGCGTCCTAATAATAATGAGGGAGATGAGGAAGTCGAGTTGGCGCACTGTGCAAGAAGGATTAGGGGGACCACCAGGTCGAGGTCCCGTCCAGCCACTCCTCTTCCTGACCAAATGTCCGACGAGGACACACGCGGGTGCCGTTCCAGGTCTGGATCTGGATCCAGGTCCGGACATGGGAGGAAGCGCAGCGGGTCCTTAAGTAGGGAGAACTTGGTGGTCGCCAAGGTCTCTACGGCCCGGAGAGGCAAAGTTCGCGCGGTTCCGAGTGGAGCCATTGCTCGGATGCCGGAGCGTGACGGGCGGGGTCGCTTTGTTGCGGCAGCTCCAGTGGAGCATGTGGAGGGCGCGGAGAGCGACCCTGGGCTAGCCATGGCTGACTCGAGCGGGGGCTCCACTGCTTCACTTCTGGGCAGCAGTTCGTGCGGAGGCCGCTGCTGCTAGGCGGGCACAACGAAAAGAAGCCGCGGCTGACGAAGTCAGTGAGTTGGCCCGACGAGCCAGAGAGCGGCGCTCCGCTCGGATGGCCGGAGGGAGCCCATCGGCGGTGGCGCTCAGCCGCCAGGTTTTGGACGGAGTGGACGTGGTTCTGAGGGTTGCCACCAAATCGGGCAACCTGAAGGGCACGTTCACTCGAGCTCTGAAGGAGGCGGCTGACGGCATCCGGGAGGCGGTTGAGGTCCTCACCAATCGCACCGGCACCGAGGAGACGGCGAAGTTGTGGGAGGAGAACGACCGTCTCCGATCGGAGCTGGAGGACCTCAAGCGACAGGTTGCCGCCCAAAGGACAGCTCCCGCAGTCACCGGGTCCTCTCCTGTTGCGACCCCATCGTCAGTTCGATCGTTGGCCGTATCAGCGCCTGCACCTGTGGACGATGCGGAGATCGAAAAGATCGTCCGCGTCTGCATGATGCAGTGCGGTAAAATGGTGGGTGCCCGCTTCGAGGCCATAGAAACGAGGCTCCTCCCAGCAGAGTCCGTCCGCCCTCCGCTCGCCGGGGACGGACGAGGGCAGGAGGGGTCCCACAGGCGGGGACCGACGGCCGTGGCGGCTAAACCGGGATCAGGGAGGACAGTGGCCTCCAAACCCGCGTCCCAAATGCCGAACTCCCGGACAGCGGGACCTCCAGCGGCGCCTCCGGCGGCTGCGCCTGGGCCTAGCACTGAGGCCTGGACAACGGTCGTCAAGAGGGGCCGCAAAAAGAAAAAGGCGGCGCCGCCAGCACCAGCACCCGCTGGAGCACCGGCACCTAAGAAGGCACAGGGACCGCCTAAGGTCAGAGCCCCACGCTCCGCGGCTGTAGTGATAACACTGCAGCCCGGAGCCGCCGAAAGGGGCATTACGTATAAGGCGGTCCTGACCGAGGCAAAAGCCAAAGTCGCGTTCCCCGACCTTGGCACACCGTCCGGCTTCAGGATGAAGTCGGCGGTTACGGGGGCGCGGCTGCTTGAGGTGTCGGGTGACTCCAGCGGGGCGAAGGCGGACATCCTGGCCGCCAAGTTGAAGGAGGTCCTAAACCCGGATGACGTCCGGGTGTCCAGGCCGGTGAAGACCGCGGAGCTGCGTGTCGACGGCCTGGATGACTCGACGACTCCGGCTGAGGTCGTGGCGGCCGTCGCCCGGATCGGTGGGTGTCGAACCGAGGATGTGCGGACTGGCGACATTCGCGCCGACGCCTCCGGACTCGGATTCATCTGGGTGCGATGTCCGGTGGCGGCGGCGAATAAGGTCGCCAGTGCTGGGCGACTGTTGGTGGGGTGGGTTGCAGCCAGGGTCAAGCTGGTGCAGCCCAGGGCTATGCGGTGTTACCGATGCCTGGACATTGGGCATGTCCGGGCGCGGTGCACCGCTGAAACGGACCGCAGCGAGGAGTGTTATCGCTGCGGCCAGCCCGGCCACAAGGCGGCCCAGTGCTCTGCGGCGCCAAACTGCAGCCTCTGTACAGCTGCAGGGAGGCCCGCGGGGCACAGAGCGGGCGGGAAGGCCTGTGGCACTACCGCCAACAAGAAGAAGAAAAAGGGAGCCAAGGCTGCCGGGGGCTCTTTACCCCCCCGACAGCCTGGCTGCCCTTCGGCCGACTCCCGGCCTGAGAGGGGTGCGGAGGGAATGGACACAGCCTAATGGCGGTGTTCCATTTCCTCCAGGGCAACATCAACCACTGTGCCAGAGCTCAGGATCTCTTGCTCCAGAGCATGGCGCAGTGGTCGATTCGCGTGGCGGTGGTCGCCGAGCCGTACTTTTTCCCCCCCAGGGATAACTGGTTGGGAGACTTGGACGGCTTGGTGGCCATCATTGGCGGGGCTCTGGTCCACCCGTCCCGAGGGCACGGCTGGGTAGCAGCCCTCGTGGACGGAATTGGTACGATTGGGGCGTATTTTTCGCCCAACAAGAGTCTCGCCGACTTCGAGAACTTCCTTGTCGAGTTGGGTGCCGTCGTAGGCCGGCTCCACCCTCGCCCCGTGCTGTTGCTCGGAGATCTCAACGCCAAGTCTGCGGCGTGGGGATCTCCGGTGACGGATGCCCGGGGTGAGGTGCTGGAGGAGTGGGCGGTCACGACTGGCCTGACCGTCCTAAATTGGGGATCGGTCCACACTTGCGTGCGGCAGCGGGGCGGTTCAATAGTGGACGTCTCTTTCGCTAGCCCTGCTGTCGCGAGCCGTGTCCGTGACTGGCCGTGGAGGTGGAGACGTTGTCGGATCATCGGTATATCCGTTTCGACGTCTCCGCCCAGACCACTGGCGGCCGCGGTCGACCGGCCCCGCGAGCGGACGGTCCGCGCTGGGCGCGTAAGCGCATCGACAAGGAACTTCTCGAGGAGGCCGCCATTGTCCAGGCCTGGTACCGGGAGTCGGCGACGAACGGACCCGTCGACGTCGAAGAGGAGGCGCTGTGGTTCCGCGGGGCGATGACGCAAATTTGCGACGCGTCTATGCCCCGGGTCCACACACAGACAGGAAGGCGCCAGGTGTACTGGTGGACCGCCGAGATCACGCAGTTGCGCGTCGCGTGCGTGGCGGTCAGGCGCCAGTACACCCGATACCGGAGGAGACGTCGTCGGGTCCCTGACGAAGAGGCCGCGCTGTATGAGGTGTACCGCGTGGCGAAGGAGGCTCTGTGGCTGGCCATCGGCGAGGCAAAGACGCGAGCCAGGGAGGAGATGTTGGAGACTCTGGACGGAGATCCGTGGGGGCGCCCTTATCGTGCGGTTCGAGGAAAACTTCGAGCTGCGGCGCCTCCACTCACGGAGAGTCTCCAACCCGAGCTGCTGGAGGAAGTAGTGGCAGCCCTCTTCCCGGCAAGAGCGGAGCACACGCCACCGCCGATGGCTTTGCCCACAGCCGCAGAGCATACAGAGGAGAACGCCATCAGCGTCCCAGAGGTGACACAGGAAGAGTTGAGGGCGGCCGTGATGCGGCTCCGGGCCAAGAACGTGGCTCCGGGGCCCGACGGGATTCACGGTTGTGCGTTGGCCCTCGCTCTGAAAGAGCTAGGTCCCCAACTGAGAGGTCTCTACACAGCGTGCCTTGAGCGGGGCCAGTTTCCCACCTTGTGGAAATCTGGTCGTCTGGTCCTGCTCAGAAAGGCGGGGCGCCCTGCGGACTCACCGTCCGGGTACCGGCCCATAGTGCTGCTGGACGAGGTTGGCAAGCTGCTTGAGCGGATAATCGCAGCCCGCCTCGTCGGCCACTTGTGCGGACAGGGGCCGGACCTGAACGAGAGCCAGTTCGGCTTTCGGCATGGGCGCTCTACTATCCACGGGGTGATGTTGGCGGTGTCCTTGGACATCTCCAACGCCTTTAACGCTCTGCCCTGGAGTTGCATTCGGGAGGCACTGCGGTATCATCGGGTGCCTTCCTACCTCCGCCACATCGTTGGGGCTTACCTGGCAGAGAGGTGTGTCACCTACGTGGGACGGGATGGCGGACAACGGCACCCAATGTCGTGCGGTGTTCCGCAGGGCTCAGTCTTGGGCCCGCTCCTGTGGAACATCGGTTACGACTGGGTGCTGAGGGGCGAACTCCAGACGGGCGTGGAACTGACGTGTTATGCGGACGACACGCTGGTCACGGCCCGTGGGAGTTCGCACAGGGAGGCAGCGTTGCTGGCGACGGCTGCGGTCTCACAGGTGGTGAGCCGCATTCGGCGCCTCGGCCTGGAGGTGGCCCTCAACAAGTCGGAGGCCATGATGTTCCATGGTCCCGCGCCCGCCGCCACCCGGATCACACATTGTGGTCGGGGGGGGTCCGGATCGCTGTCGAGCCTACCATGAAGTACCTGGGATTGGTGCTCGACAGCCGGTGGGACTTCGGACCCCACTTCCGGCGGCTGGTGCCTAAGTTGATGGGCGCAGCTGGGGCGCTGTCAACGCTGCTTCCCAATCTGGGGGGCCCGAGCGCGGCCTGTAGGCGGCTCTACGTGGGGATCGTGCGATCGATGGCCCTGTACGGGGCCCCGATCTGGGCGGCTGACCTGACGGCCGGTAGCATTGCTGTTCTGCGGAGATCGCAGAGAGCTATGGCCGTCAGAGTCATCAGGGGATATCGCACGGTCTCCTACGAGGCGGCCTGTGTACTGGCCGGATCCCCGCCCTGGGACCTCGAGGCGAAAGTACTCGCGTCACTGTACCGGTGGCGCGAGGAGATGCTGGCGCAAGGCGAGCGGCCGATTCAGCGACATATGGAGCTGCGTCGGTCGCAGCTTCGCGAGGCCCTGGTGGCGGAATGGCGGGACAGGCTCTCGCGCCCAACCGCCGGCCTCGTCACTATCGAGGCGGTCCGGCCGGTACTCGAGCGTTGGCTCGGGAGGAGGCACGGCTCCCTGTCGTTTCGGGTGACGCAGGTACTCTCGGGGCATGGCTGCTTCGGGAAGTACCTGTGTCGCATAAACAGGGAGCCGGACGCCCGGTGTCACCACTGCGTCGACTGTCGGGAGGACACGGCGCTGCATACGCTGGCAGAGTGTGCCGCTTGGGAGGAGCAGCGCCGTGCCCTCATTTCTGGAGTAGGCAGTGACCTGTCGCTGCCGGCCGTCGTGAATTCGATGGTTGGCGGCGAAGAGTCCTGGGACGCGGTGGTTTCCTTCTGCGAGACAGTCATCTCGCGGAAGGAAGCTGCGGAAAGGGAGAGGGAGATCACATCCTCTCACCCAGCCCGCAGCAGACGCACCGGGCGTCGGCGGAGGGCGGATAACGCCCTCTTCCAGCCCCCCTAAATGGGTCCAGGGGCGACGGACACGGGGGCGTCCGTCGCCCACTACACATCTGGACCCGAGGCGGCGGCGCGACGTGTTCCACGCGCGCCCCTCTTAGACGTTGCGGGGGGAGTTTAACACCTCACTCCCCCCGCTAATGCGAGGAGGCCCGCAAACATGGGCCAGCACCAGCCGGGGGTTGCGGAAGTATCGTTTGTTCCCGCGACCCCCAGCGCAGGTGTGAGATGGAACACCGGGGTGGTTTTTAGTCAGTAGGAGTCTGACAGACCCCTCCGCCTCCCCCAAGGCGGAGGACATCCATGCAGGATTTTCCATCCCACAAAAAAAAAAAAAAAAAAAAGGTTAGGACGGCGACCCCGTCAGAAACGACTTGCGAAGGCAGTGGAACTTAATCAATCGCGGCGATGGGTTAGAACGGAATATAAAAGGAAGTGGAATATAATACATCGCGGCGATGGGTTAGAACGGAATATAAAAGGCAGTGGAATATAACCCATCGCGGCGATGGGTTAGAACGGAATATAAAAGGCAGTGGAATATAATCCATCGCGGTGATGGGTTAGAACGGAATATAAAAGGCAGTGGAATATAATCCATCGCGGCGATGGGTTAGAACGGAATATAAAAGGCAGTGGAATATAATCCATCGCAGCGATGGGTTAGAACGGAATATAAAAGGCAGTGGAATATAATCCATCGCGGCGATTGGTTAGAACGGAATATAAAAGGCAGTGGAATATAATCCTTCGCGGCGATGGGTTACAACGGAATATAAAAGGCAGTGGAATATAATCCATCGCGGCGATGGGTTACAACGGAATATAAAAGGCAGTGGAATATAATCCATCGCGGCTGTGGATTAGAGTAGAATAAAAAGTGGAAACAATTTCATGAATGTATTTGTTTAGTGGATTAAAGTGGAATAGAGCGAGTTAGCCGGCCCTGAATTAACACAAAGGCTATAATTTCTAAATTTTAACGCGGGTAAAACCGCGGTGCACCTCTGTTTTCTTTATAAGTCCGTGGCATTCATTACCCGCATTCATAATCTTATCTAAATGACTGGGTTCAGTTTTCGACAGCCACTGCTACTAACAAATATAAATGTGTATAATGTTTACAACACTATATTTTATTTACTTCAAAAAAATGTTTTATTACAGGACTAGTAAATTAAGTCGCTATTAAGTTCGCGCCTTCCCGGTAACTGGCGAAACGAACTTTTGATTTAATATGCATCTATTACGCAGTGTAATTCTTTTTATATCAATTCTACGTCTCAGTCTTAGTCAAACCCGCTGAGCTGTGGCCCGAACCCCAAAAGGGTGCCCACAGTTATTTTTTTTTATGTATTCTGAGAACAATTTTACAATCGTATTTGAATATTAACGAAACTCACATAGATACTAGGCACAAAAAATTAAAAAAGGAAATTATATAATACAAATAATAAATACAATAATGAATAAAGCTACGACGAAACATAATTAAAAAAGTCACCTTAAAATTTAAATTCGTCTACTGAGTAGAAGCACCCTCCCAGCTAAAGCTTATTTAATTTATTTTAAAATAGTGGAGTATCGATAGTTTTAAGCTCAACCGGCAGGGAGTTAAATAATTTTACCGCTTGATATCTACAGCCATGCATCGCAACATTTAACCTTGGTTGCAAAGGAACCTCCAAATCTTTCCTTCTAGTATTCAGTCTTACTCGTAGTTCTCTTTGTGCTGGCGTTTCATACTTACACTGTTGTTACAATAATTTGTTTTTTATCCATTTTATTAGTCGTTTAATTTAAGCTACTGGTTAAGAGCCTTCTGCGCTAGCCAACTGCTCGTTGCCTTCAATTCTTTAATTTTAATATAGTAGAACTAAATTTCAAAATAATAGATTAGTAACTTGTTATTTATTTAAGGATTTAAGAAAATATATGGGATAAAACAGACCGCACGGACGGACTAATTAATTTTTTTTAACTTTTATACTGTATTCGACTACGTTTATGTACTGCATTGTGAGCTTGACAAGTACAAGTGTATGTTAATATCCAAGTGAATAAATTTCATTATTTCATATTGGTTGTTGTCTGCGTGGATAAAGAACCAATCGGCGTACTCAGATTTGAATCCGGCCAACGTTTTAAACTAGTGTTAAGACGTCCAATAGGAGTCTAGTACACAGACATACGTGGATAGGCGCTCGCTTTAAAATCGAATGCATAATCCTTAAGCTTACAAGACTTCGGTGACCAAATAATTACTGAAACATTTTTTATGCATTTTGACTTAGATTTGGAGTTAAACAGTAATCATTCCCTTTCATCGTAAGAGAAGGCCGTTGCCTAGGGTTGCCACCCGTCAGGGTTTACCCGGATTTGTCCTAGTTTAGAGGGCGTCCGGGGTGCGTCCGGGCGGAGTTTCATTGGTAGTCCGGATTTAAAATTTTAATGTCTTGGGTCGCCGCGCTGGTACGTTCATCACTCTTGACATGTTCGAGTTCCTGAGCTCTTAAATCCGGGGTTTCCACGCGTCTTGACCTCGTTGCTAAATTTTAGATATGACAACCCTACCCTTGCCTTACAGTGGATAGTAATGAGGGTCATCATCTGAATTAATTCATTGGTGTACAAGATAGAATCGCCAGCAACACTTACTACTACTTACTTATCGTATGGGCAGTGGTTACCCTAGTGTCAGTTGTTCAACCCGCCCACTAGGCCTCTGAGATGGCTTAACGACTGTTGTCTAATGACTACAACCGAGACCGACAGCTTTTTGCGGGCGGGAGGGCGGTGCAAATTGCATCCCGGCATGATTAAACTGACAATTAGCGGAATTAACACTACATATTGATTTTGTATTTTGACCTTTTAATTAATTTGTATGTATAGTATTTCTTTCCTCCGCTCATTCTTTCTTACGGACCAGTGAGGACTATGAGCGCCTCTTTTTTTTCAAATAGACAACGCCCGCATTAGGGAAATTAATACCTGTGTCGCGTGTGTACTTTACAAACATATAATAGACGGACACAAATCACATCCAGACTCAGAACAACTATTTATGGGTCACACAAATAGTTGTCCGGCGCGGGACTCGAACCTGCGACACGAAGCGGCGAGGCGACTGTCTTAGCCGCTGCGCCGCACGTGCAGTCACATAAATCCTCTAGCCATCAGTGATAATAAAACAAGTGTATTTGGTTGAGGATATTGTATTTCCTGGTCTATTCGACGCTCATGTTCAAAGGCCTGATGTTCCGATGTCGCTGGAGACACGGCACAGTGCAGAAGTTGCAGTCGTCATAACTGAATGGCACTTTGGGCAACTGCATGCCGCAGAGGAAGCATCGCTTTTCACTATTCTTTTTCTGTGAGACAACAAAATGAAATGGTTTAGTTATAGAAATTAATAATAATAATTACAAATATCGAATGGATTGTATAAATTCGAAGTGTCAGTGCCACGGTGCGGAGGCGGAGCGGTTAACGCACATGTGGCCGGATACCCCGTGGTCGTGGGTTCGATTCCCACCCGCACTTAAATTTATACAATCCATTTTAAAGATGTCTGAAAAATTAATAATAATAATGTCCTCCCAGCCGAATTTCAGCCACGGCGGCCACTCTCAATAGAGATTAACCATCTGCGCGGGACATATTATAGTGCACAAGTGTGTGCGCAAACACAGGAGCACTTTCTATTCCATCACTCTCATGATCCGATGGGACGCCTAGCGATAAGACCGGAAAGAGGTCAGGTACAGGACCGACGGCTTTACGTTCTCTCCGAGGCACAGACTTCGGGTTGATGCTGAGAAATTTTCTTTTTCATAAAAGTCCCATAATCACTTTTGGCCCGACTCGGGATTTGAACCCAGGACCTCGTTTTCTGCGGGTGAACACGCCACCGCTAGACTAACGAGGCAATCAAAGATATCTAAAGCCGCTACACATTTAAAAAGAAGGTTCGTGATCACATCACTTCATCCAATCAATAGGAAAGCTATCGTATGCGTATGTATATTTTATATTATGTATATATTGTATTTATGTATGTATATAGCATGTATATATGTAGAACTAGTATGTATTATTATGTTATATAGTGTTTATGTATAAAGTTAAACCAAGACAGAAAGTTACATTCGACATCTTAGTGCACCTACCGTAGTCTCTCTGCACCACCCAATGGTTGACTGGTAGATAATGCCTATGGCATTAAGTCCGCCTATGTACATATACTTTGTGCTAAAGTTTAAATAAAATAAATAAACAAAGATTAATACTCTGTATATCATCATCATCCATCTCATCCCGTGGGGGGCGTAGAAGACGTCACGAGGAAATATCTATCAGAGAACGGGTAGCAGCGTCTCTCTGTGTACTATGACAATCATACTGCGATCGGCAACCCGTCGGTCCCAAATTATGGGCACAACTCCATTATGGAAATCTTTTAGGGAGGCCGTTGTCCAGCCGTGGACGTCATTCGGCATAATCATATATAGAATTTGTGATAATATGAGTCCACTAGCTGTGCCCCGCGGTTTTACCCGCGTTAAACTTTATAAATTATCACAGCTCCTCCCCCGTAGGTGATAGCGTGATAATATGTAGCCTATATGTAGACCCAACCTCTTAGTAATATTAATGCAAAATTTCAAGTAAATCCATGCAATACTTTTGAGTTTGGCCCGGACATACATACAGCCAAACAGATAAACAGACACAAATTCTAATAACTATATTTTTGGCTTTGATATCGATTGTAGATCACGCCCCAGGTATCCTTTTAAAAAAATATTCAATGTACAGTTTCGACTTTCCTACGATTTTATTATACGTATAGGTTAAGCCACAAACTACCAGTATAAGCAAAACTACACTTTGATTACGCAACATATAAAGCTAATTTTAAAAAGATATATATTAATTAGTGACAGGCCTGTAGCGTGGTTGGCAAATGCTTGCTTTTCACGCCGGATGTCGTGCGTTCGATTCCCACCCAGGATAGATATTTGTGTGCATGATCATGTATGTTTGTCTAGAGTCTGGGTGTAATTATCTATATAAGTATGTATTTACAAAAAAAAGAAAAGTGAATTTAGATTTTAGATTGAATGATTTAGTATATCAGTTATCTGGTATCCATAGTACAAGCTCTGCTTAGTTTGGGATCAGATGGCCGTGTGTAAATAATGTCCCAGGATAATATTATTGCTTATTATTAAATTGACAATAAAGCCTCAACCAACATCTTAAAGATCTTAAACAATTATGGAAACTGCACATACAACGTGTAACAGAAAGAGTGAACGTAACTTAAGGGGCATATATGGTCTCCTTAAGCCTACCTATACACAAAATCTCATACCGAAATACCATCATTTTAATCTTGATCGTAAAATAATATACCATTCAATATATCGAGAAGTATTTTTATCGATATAACGAACATCCGTACTAACACAGCACAGCTGATTCTGATTTACGCTAGAAATTGTTTGACATACCTCTGTGCATGCACGCCTGGTAGTTTGATTCCGATTGCACTCACTACACATATTTTGTTTTATTTTCGAGTTATGTTTTTATTTATAGCACTACTGAATAGCTATTGGATACTTTACATCGTATAAGTACGTGATACACAAACACATTACGAGATCCTTTTTATAGTTTAACTTCTAGTTGAAGTTGTTTTCAGTACTGATGGAAGAATTTCATTATTTCACGTTCACTAAAATCTGCACCGACACCGAAAGCTTAACTCTAAGACGTGCCAACTAACACGAGTCTCTCTCATGTACAACATATTCATAGAATCGTAAAGCTTTCATGTTTCTTAGTTATAAAGAGGCGTGGCCTCCATCGCGACACTGTACCCTTCACGACATAGGTTCCTCGTAATTAAACAGCCTTAAATTCTGTGACCTATGAATCCTCATCATCACAAAGTGCACGTCTGAGGCTATTCTTTCATAGATGAATGCACGAAATTTTCAAAATTATTACGATCACTAAACGACATAGTTAAGGATTTCGCGGAACACTTTACTCATTACTAAACGACATTTTAGACGATTTAGTAACTAAACACGACCTAAATAGACAGCAGTTTACGAACAACTGATGATGTTAATATTTTTATTAAATAAATGAAATTACACAATATTTGATGAATTTGGCGGCTCTCTTCGAACGCGGCCCCTTTGGCGGCGTCTTTGAGTCCACTCAAAAGAGCCGCCTAGGTATCGACGACGCACGCGGCTCGCTTTCATGAATATTAAAAGATATTTAACCGTTTATTATTTACCTACATCAACTCTTTGATTTTGCCGCCATATTAGTGTAACTTTGGATATAATCAGGACGTAATTTGAAATGTCCCCTACTGTTCATATGAGCCTAGTACATTATTCATATTTTTTTATTTGTATGTATTGTATGAATGATTAATATGTCGTTACAGGGAACCTTTAAAATTTTGAGTGTATCACTCTAAATTTTAAAGGTGGAATTGAAAGTCCCCCTGCACTTTCTATTCCATCACTGTCATGATCCGGTGGGACGACTAGCGATACGACCGGAAAGAGGTCAGGCACAGGAACGACGGCTTTACGTGCTCTCCGAGGCATGGGGGTGTAATATCGTCAACTCCCAGACTTCGGGCTGATACTGAGAAATTTCTTTTTACGGAAAAATCCCATAATCACTTTTTGGCCCGACCCGGGAATTGAACCCAGGACTTCATTTTTCCCATAATCACTTTTTGGCCCGACCCGGGATTTGAACCCGGGACTTTATTACCTGCAGTTGAACACGCTACCGCTAGACCAATGAGTTATACACGAATACATTCAAATGGCGCGGCGCGCGGTGGCGGCGTCTTTGAGTCTGTCAAAGATGCCAACACGCGCGGGGCCCGCTTTGATGAATATTAAAAAATATTTAACCATTTATTATTTACCTACATCAATCCTTTGTATTCGCCGCCGTATTAGAGTTCCTTGCGACAAAATCAGGACGGAATTCGAAATGTCCCCTAATGTTCATATGAGCATTATTCATATTTTCGTAATTTATCAGTAGTCGTGTTTATCTGGTTAGTTTGTATTAAAAATTAAGTACCTATTCGTTTCCGGCCAGATTAAATTCACATACTGAAAGAAAAATTTAATATTCTTACAGTTACAGAAGTCAATTAAATTATTTATTTCTCCTAGATCCAACATCTTGCGGAATATCAATTTAAATAAATATAAGTGATTTTTCCTAGTTATCAAATTTGTATGAATGATTAAAACGCCGTTACAGGGAACCTTTAAAAATTAGAGCAAAAATTCAGTTAAACATTTGATTGAATCTTAAAATAAACACGTGTAATAAATTATGTGACTGTACAGAACCACACTTTTTATTTACAGTCTAAGTAGTAGGTACTTACCCAAAGAGTTCACGGTAAGGTTCATTACCCTTGCGGCTGAGTTTTTAGTGTTGTTCATAATGTCGGTAATCTGACTTGTTGATTTAGGTTGTCGATAGAAAAATAAATTACTAGTTGAATAAAAAATTATTATTTCTGTTTGAAGTTTCGTCCATAGGTAGCCGTCCTGATACCCTATAACCCCCTTAAGTTACGTTCACACTTTCTGTTACACGTTGTATAGTGAGTAAGTTTGTCATTGCCGCCCTGACTACCAGCGGCGGCAATTTTTATAAAGATTAATACGTGCAAAATATTTAAAAAAAAATCTTAATTACTGTTTTCTTTAGACTTTAGTGCTGATTAAACAAAAGCCAGAGGTTGTGGGTTCGATTCCCACCCGTAACAAATCTTTGTGTGATGAACACGAATATTTGTTCTGTGTCTGGGTGTGTTTTATCTACAACTAGCTGTGCCCCGTGGTTTTACCCGCGTTATATTTTATAAATTATAACCTATGTGTTAATTCAGGGTGTCAGCTATTGGGGCACGTGGTCGGAAAACCTCCTCGTGGTCCGAGGCTACTGGTCCCATTCGAATATTTATATTCGGTGGGAACGGTAGTTTTTCGGATTGGTGTGCCCTGGGCATGGGCGCTGGCTTTTTCCTGTGCTTGCATGGGGATAAGCCACCGCCCGTGGCGAATATTCCGACATCTACGCTTCTGTTCCCCCTTCTATTCACTAGAAGGGGAGTATTCAGAGTCAGCAAACCCTCACGCCCCAAGCTTAGCTGCCCAGCGAGGGGTTGTATGACCAGGGGGCAATCTGGTCCAAAGGGTAGCATTCATATGTGTATGAAAAATGTCGGCTCTGGAAAACATTTTACCCCAGGAGGGTACCAGCTCCGCTGGAGAATCCCTCCCAGATCCTCATGGATCTGGCAGCCCCACCGTATCTGGGGGGGGCAACCATAGCCATAAAACCGCGGAAGCCGCGGAGAAGGTGCGCACGCCCAGTTTTGCGCACCCAATGGAGGAGGACGAAGTCCAGGAAGGGGTTGCACGCGGTGCAAGGAGGAGCAGGCGGACCACGAGGTCGAGGTCCCGAGCCACCCCTGTTCCCGCGGGCAATAGCCGAGAAGGCGCCAGTCCCAACAAGGATCAAATGTCTGACGAGGACACAAGCGGCTGCGCGTCCAGGTCTCGGTCCGGATCTAGGCCCGGACAAAGAGATAGGAAGCGCTGCGGCTCCTCAAACGTGGAGAACCAGGTGGCCGCGAAGGTCTCCACGGCCCGGAGAGGAAAGGCTCGCGCGGTTCCGAGCGTAATCATCGCTCGGATGCCGGAGCGTGACATGCGGGATCGCATCGTTGCGGCAGCTCCAGTGGAGCCCACGGAGAGCGCGGAGAGCGATGCCGGCCTCGGAGTGGCTGACTCGAGCGGAGGCTCCACTGTGTCCCTGCTGGGCAGTAATCGTGCGGAGGCCGCTGCTGCTAGGCGGGCACAGCGAAGGGAAGCCGCGGCTGATGAGGTCAGCGAGTTGGCCCGGCAGGCCCGAGAGCGGCGCTCCGCTCGGATCGCTGGAGGGAGCCCATCGGCGGTGGCGCTTAGCCGCCAGGTTTTGGACGGCGTGGACGTGGTCCTGAGGGTTGCCACCAAATCGGGCAACCTGAAGGGTACGTTCACGCGTGCTCTAAAGGAGGCAGCTGATGGAATCCGCGAGGCGGTTGAGGTCCTCGTCCATCGTACTAGCACGGAGGAGACGGCGAAGTTGTGGGAGGAGAACGGCCGTCTCCGATCTGAGCTGGAGGACCTCAAGCGGCAGGTTGCCGCCCAAGGGACAGCTCCTGCGGTCACTGGGTCCTCTCCTGTGGCGGCCCCACCGTCGGTTCCATCGCCGACCTCATCATCGGCGCGTGCACTAGTGGATGCGGAGGTCGAGAAGATCGTCCGCATCTGCATGATGCAGTGTGGTGACATGGTGGGTGCCCGCCTCGCGGCCATAGAGGGGAGACTCCTCCCGGCAGAGTCCGTCCGCCCTCCGCTCGCCGGGGACGGGCGAAGGGGGGAGGGGTCCAACAAACGGGGCCCGGCGGCCGCGGTGGCTGCGACGGCTGGGGCGGCTAAACTAGGCCGATCGGGGAGGACAGCGGCCCCAAAACCCGCGCCTCAAATGCCCACCTCCCGAACAGCGGGACCTCCAGCGGCGCCTCCGGCGGCTGCGCCTGGGCCTAGCACGGAGGCCTGGTCGACAGTCGTCAAGAGGGGCCGCAAAAAGAAGAAGGCGGCGCCGCCGGCCCCAACACCGGCACCCCAGAAGGCGAAGGGACCGCCTAAGGTCAGAGCCCCACGCTCCGCGGCTGTAGTGATAACACTGCAGCCCGGAGCCGTTGAAAGGGGCATTACATACAAGGCGGTCCTGACGGAGGCAAAAGCCAAAGTCGCGTTCCCCGACCTTGGCACACCGTCCGGCCTCAGGATTAAGTCGGCGGTGACGGGGGCGCGGCTGCTTGAGGTGTCGGGTGACTCCAGCGGGGCGAAGGCGGACATCCTGGCCGCCAAGTTGAGGGAGGCCCTCAACCCGGAGGACGTGCGGGTGTCCAGGCCCGTGAAGACTGCGGAGCTGCGCGTCGACGGCCTGGATGACTCGGCGACTCCGGCTGAGGTCTTGGCGGCCGTCGCCCGGGTCGGTGGATGTCGACCCGAGGATGTGCGGACGGGCGACATTCGCGCCGACGCCTCCGGACTTGGATTCATCTGGGTGCGGTGTCCGGTGGCGGCGGCGAATAAGGTCACCAGTGCTGGGCGACTGTTGGTGGGGTGGGTTGCGGCCAGGGTCAAGCTGGTGCAGCCCAGGGCTATGCGGTGCTACCGATGCCTGGACATTGGGCATGTCCGGGCGCGGTGCACCGCTGAAACGGACCGCAGCGAGGAGTGTTATCGCTGCGGCCAGCCCGGCCACAAGGCGGCCCAGTGCTCTGCGGCGCCAAACTGCAGCCTCTGTACAGCTGCAGGGAGGCCTGCGGGGCACAGAGCGGGCGGAAAGGCCTGTGGCGCTACCGCCACGAGGAAGAAAAAGGGAGCCAAGGCTGCCGGGGGCTCTTTACCCCCCCGACAGCCTGGCTGCTCTTCGGCCGACTCCCGGCCTGAGAGGGGTACGGAGGGAATGGACACGGCCTAATGGCGCTGTTCCATTTCCTCCAGGGCAATATCAACCACTGCGCCAGAGCTCAGGATCTCTTGCTCCAGAGCATGGCGGAGTGGTCGATTCGCGTGGCGGTGGTCGCCGAGCCGTACTTTGTCCCCCCCAGGGATAACTGGTTGGGAGACTTGGACGGCTTGGTGGCCATCATTGGCGGGGCTCTGATCCACCCGTCCCGAGGGCACGGCTGGGTAGCAGCCCTCGTGGACGGCATTGGTACGATTGGAGCGTATTTTTCGCCCAACAAGAGTCTCGCCGACTTCGAGAACTTCCTTGTCGAGTTGGGTGCCGTCGTAGGCCGGCTCCACCCTCGCCCCGTGCTGTTGCTCGGGGATCTCAACGCCAAGTCTTCTGCGTGGGGATCTCCGGTGACGGATGCCCGGGGTGAGGTGCTGGAGGAGTGGGCGGTCACGACTGGCCTGACCGTCCTAAATCGGGGGTCGGTTCACACTTGCGTGCGGCAGCGGGGCGGTTCAATAGTGGACGTCTCGTTCGCTAGCCCTGCTGTCGCAAGCCGTGTCCGCGACTGGCGTGTCGCCGTGGAGGTGGAGACGTTGTCGGATCATCGGTACATCCGTTTCGACGTCTCCGCCCAGACCACTGGCGGCCGCGGTCCACCGGCCCCGCGGGTGGACGGTCCACGCTGGGCGCGTAAGCGCATCGACAGGGAACTTCTCGAGGAGGCCGCCATTGTCCAAGCCTGGTATCGGGAGTCGGCGACGAACGGACCCGTCGACGTCGAAGAGGAGGCGCTGTGGTTCCGCGGGGCGATGACGCAAATCTGCGACGCGTCTATGCCCCGGGTCCACACACATACAGGAAGGCGCCAGGTGTACTGGTGGACCGCCGAGATCGCGCAGTTGCGCGTCGCGTGCGTGGTGGTCAGACGCCAGTACACCCGATACCGGAGGAGACGTCGTCGGGTCCCTGACGAAGAGGCCGCGCGGTATGAGGTGTACCGCGCGGCGAAGGAGGCTCTGCGGCTGGCCATCGGTGAAGCCAAGACGCGAGCCAGGGAGGAGATGTTGGAGACTCTGGACGGGGATCCGTGGGGGCGCCCTTATCGTGCGGTTCGAGAGAAACTTCGAGCCGTGGCGCCCTCACTCACGGAGAGTCTCCAACCAGAGCTGCTGGAGGAAGTAGTGGCAGCCCTCTTCCCGGCAAGAGCGGAGCACATGCCACCGCCGATGGCTTTGCCCACAGCCGCAGAGCCTACAGAGGAGAACGCCATCAGCGTCCCAGAGGTGACACAGGAAGAGTTGAGGGCGGCCGTGATACGGCTCCGGGCCAAAAACGTGGCTCCGGGGCCCGACGGGATTCACGGTTGTGCGCTGGCCCTCGCTCTGAAAGAGCTAGGTCCCCAACTGACGGGACTCTACACAGCGTGCCTTGAGCGGGGCCAGTTTCCCACTTTGTGGAAATCTGGTCGTCTGGTCCTGCTCAGAAAGGCGGGGCGCCCTGCAGACTCGCCGTCCGGGTACCGGCCCATAGTGCTGCTAGACGAGGTGGGCAAGCTGCTCGAGCGGATAATCGCAGCTCGCCTCGTCGGCCACTTGTGCGGAGAGGGGCCGGACCTGGACGAGAGCCAGTTCGGCTTTCGGCATGGGCGCTCTACCATCCACGCTGTGTCGAGGGTGAGAGTCCTGGCGGAAGAAGCGGTGTCCCGGGGTGGGGTGATGTTGGCGGTGTCCTTGGACATCTCCAACGCCTTCAACACCCTGCCCTGGAATTGCATTCGGGAGGCACTGCGATATCATCGGGTGCCTTCCTACCTCCGCAACATCGTTGGGGCTTACCTGGCGGAGAGGTGTGTCACTTACGTGGGACGTGATGGCGGACACCGGCACTCAATGTCGTGCGGTGTTCCACAGGGTTCAGTTTTGGGCCCGCTCCTGTGGAACATCGGGTACGACTGGGTGCTAAGGGGCGAACTCCAGCCGGGCGTGGACCTGACGTGTTATGCGGACGACACGCTGGTCACGGCCCGTGGGAGTTCGCACAGGGAGGCAGCGTTGCTAGCGACGGCTGCGGTCTCACAGGTGGTGAGCCGCATCCGGCGCCTCGGCCTGGAGGTGGCCCTCAACAAGTCGGAGGCCATGATGTTCCATGGTCCCCGGCGGGCGCCGCCGCCCGGATCACACATTGTGGTCGGGGGGGTTCGGATCGCTGTCGAGCCAACCATGAAGTACCTGGGATTGGTGCTCGACAGCCGTTGGGACTTCGGACCCCATTTCCGGCGGCTGGTGCCCAAGCTGATGGGCGCGGCTGGGGCGCTTTCAACGCTGCTTCCCAATCTGGGGGGGCCAAGCGCAGCCTGTAGGCGGCTCTACATGGGGATCGTGCGATCGATGGCCCTGTACGGGGCCCCGATCTGGGCGGCTGACCTGACGGCCGGTAGCATTGCTGTTCTGCGGAGACCGCAGAGAGCTATGGCCGTCAGAGTCATCAGGGGATATCGCACGGTCTCCTACGAGGCGGCCTGTGTACTGGCCGGATCCCCGCCCTGGGACCTCGAGGCGAAAGTACTCGCGTCACTGTACCGGTGGCGCGAGGAGATGCTGGCGCAAGGCGAGCGGCCGATGCAGCGACATATGGAGTTGTGTCGGTCGCAGCTTCGCGAGGCCCTGGTGGCGGAATGGCGGGACAGGCTCTCGCGCCCAACCGCCGGCCCCGTCACTATCGAGGCGGTCCGGCCGGTACTCGAGCGTTGGCTCGGGAGGAGGCACGGCTCCCTGTCGTTTCGGGTGACGCAGGTACTCTCGGGGCATGGCTGCTTCGGGAAGTACCTGTGTCGCATAAACAGGGAGCCGGACGCCCGGTGTCACCACTGCGTCGACTGTCGGGAGGACACGGCGCTGCATACGCTGGCAGAGTGTGCCGCTTGGGAGGAGCAGCGCCGTGCCCTCATTTCTGGAGTAGGCAGTGACCTGTCGCTGCCGGCCGTCGTAAACTCGATGGTTGGCGGCGAAGAGTCCTGGGACGCGGTGGTTTCCTTCTGCGAGACAGTCATCTCGCGGAAGGAAGCTGCGGAACGGGAGAGGGAGATTACATCCTCTCACCCGGCCCGCAGCAGACGCACCGGGCGTCGGCGGAGGGCGGACAACGCCCTCTTCCGGCCCGCCTAAATGGGCCCAGGGGCGACGGACTCGGGGGTGTCCGTCGCCCACTACACATCTGGACCCGAGGTGGCGGCGCGACGTGTTCCACGCGCGCCCCTCTTAGACGTTGCGGGGGGAGTTTAACACCTCACTCCCCCCCTAATGCGAGGAGGCCCGCAATTAGGGGCCAGCACCAGCCGGGGGTTGCGGAAGTATCGTATGTTCCCGCGACCCCTGGCGCAGGTGTGAGATGGAACACCGGGGTGGTTTTTAGTCAGTAGGAGTCTGACAGACCCCTCCGCCTCCCCCGAGGCGGAGGACATCCATGCAGGATTTTCCACCCCGCAAAAAAAAAAAAAAAAAAAAAAAAAAAAAAAAAAAAAAAATAAAGGGTGTCAGCTATCTCCATACCAAATTTTATTACAATCGCTCTAGCTGTTTAGACGTGAAGAAGTAACAAACATACACCCACTCATAAACTTTCGCCTTTATAATATTAATGTGATATTTATGTATTCAGAAATATATAAGATTGTTTATCAGTTATCTGGTGGCCATAGTAGAGGCTCTGCCTAGTTTGGGATCAGATGGCAGTATGTTAGCTGTCCCAAGATTCCCATTTATTATTTCATTTAATGTTGAACCCCGACTTAGCCGAAATCGACCGACAGTTATCGCTTACGGTTATCGCTCAGTTCCCCTATGGGTCAGCGCAGACCGAGAGGACCGCAGCGGAGAGGATTTTATTAAGGCACTAGAAAATCAACTTTAGAGTTATAGGAATAAAGTGCATATATGCTTGAACCTGACAAAATGCTCGCGCAGTCTCGCGCATTATAATGTTCAAGCATACATGCACTTTATTTCAATGATTTTAAAGTTGATTTTCTAGTGCCTTAATAAAATCCTCTCCGCTGCGCTTCTCTCGGTCTGCGCTGACCCTATCGCGTAAATAAGGTATTACTGTACACAGAGAGCCGTTACCCGTTCAATGATACATTTTTCTCTCAGGTCTCGTATCATAATTAAATCAAAAACCAACCTTCTCAGCATCAGTAAGCTGTTGGTACTTGATAATTTTAATCTTCTCAAGCTGTTTCTCTTTCTCGCGCTGCCGTTTCGCTTTCTTCTGTTGTGCTTTCTTCTCTTTCTCTTGCTCTAGTTGCTCCGCCGTCACCGGTCCAGGGATTTGAGACTGAGGAAACAACTATCATTAATACAAAGTACTCACGCATGAAGTTTATTGATATTGTAAATTGTAAGAACGGTTTTGGAAATATAATACTTTATACAAAATTTTAGAGGAGTCATTTACGTGATTAAATAAAGAAATAAAATTATTATGGTCCTTCGAACCAAAGGGATCGAAGGACCAAAAATATATTCAAGGTCTCATACAAATAGTGAACATAACTGAAGGAGCTTAAAGTGTCTATAAACTGAACGACATGTAGGCCTTCAAACTGCAAAATAGAATTCAATATAAAAAAATCTTTTACAAAATAGCTATCACTTGACTTAAAATTACATAGATAGTGGGCTACATATATATCACATAGATGGTAGGTAAGTTAAATATGGCATGGGCGATGGGTAACTTAGAATACATAGATGGTGGTCCACTTAAACATCACATAGATGCTAAACAAATTAATAATTGCATAGGCGATGGACCACTTAAATTTAGATAGATGGTGGTCCACTGAAGACGGCAAGCCATTTAAATATGGTAGGCGATAGCCACTTAAAATTCTCTTGCACATAAATGTACAGAGGCGGACTCGATGCTAAAGACCACATTATGAGCCACATACATATGTGATGAGCAATGGGGCCCTTAAAATTACATAGATGGTGGATCACGAACATGGCATGAGTGGGGAGCCATTTCAATACGACATGGGCAGTAGGCTACTTAAAATTATATAAATGGTGGGCCGATAAACATAACATAGATGATTGTGGGCCACATAAATATGACATGGACGATGGGCCACTTAAAATTAAGTTAAGTGGTAAGCACATCGGCAATGGGTCACTTAAAATTAAGTTACGTGGTAAGCACATCAGCGATGGGCCACTTAAAATTAAGTTAAGTGGTAAGCACATCAGCGATGGGCCACTTAAAATTAAGTTAAGTGGTAAGCACATCGCCTATGGGAACCTTAAAATTAAGTTAAGTGGTAGGCACATCACCGATGCGCCACTTAAAATTAAGTTAAGTGGTAAGAACATCGGCGATTGGCCTCTTAAAATTAAGTTCAGTGGTAAGCACATCGGCGATGGGCCACTTAAAATTGAGTTAAATGTTAAGCACAACGGCGATGGGCCACTTAAAATTTCACAGGTGGTGGGCCACTTAAGTTGGCTAGTCAATACCTTAGAATAGTTATATTTCTCCGGGTACTGCGCCTGGAACATGCGGAATGCAATCCTAGTGTCGTGGTGCGGTGCCGCGGCGTAGGGCGTCTGCAATTGGTTGTTCTTGATACACGGATCTCCACCCGCTGACAACAATTGGCTGAAATAAAATATAAGCACATTAATAATAGTTGCACTGGCCGAATAACGGTCAGATGGGCCCTATCTTTCCGGAGATCAGCCAAAAGAGCTAGACATGTGTACATAAAGTACTAGTTTTAGCTATGTCATGCAGTGTGACCCACGGATAAACAATCACTTCGTGTCCCGGGTTCAATTCCCACGCAGGACAACTATTTGTGTGACCCAGAAATAGTTGGTCTAAGTCTGGATTTACTTTATGTCCGTCAATGATATGTTTGTAAAGTAACACGCGACACAGTCTGTCAGACAATAATGTGTATATACAATTTTGACCGGCTTGCTGGTCTAGTGGTTAGTGACCCTGACTGCTAAGCCAGAGGGTGCGGGTTCGATCTCCACCTAGGTGAAATCTTTGTGTGATGAGCACAATTTGTTCTGTGTCTGGGTGTAATTATATAAGTATGTTTATCAGTTGTCTGGTTACTATAGTACAGGCTCTGCCTAGTTATAAGATGACAATGTGTTAGTAATCCCAATATATTTATTACTAGCTGTGCCCCACGGTATAACCAGCGTTTAACTATATAAATTATCACAGCTCCTCCCCGTAGGAGGTATGATAATATGTACCCTATATGTTTAAGCGACCTCTTAGTAATATTCATGCAAAATTTAAAGTAAATCCATGCAGTACTTTTTAAGTTTAGCCCGGACATACATACAGACAAACAGATAAACAGACAAAAATTCTAAAAATTATATTTTTGGCTTCGATATCGACTGTACATGACGCCTCAAGTATCCATTTAAAAATATATTCAATGTACAGTTTTGACTTTCCTCCAATTTTATTATATGTATAGATATTTACAGCCTGAACACATTATTTACACATTTATTTATTTATTGTTTCCTTAATATTAACACACAAATACAGAAAAATACCCCACAAAACCGATCGGTTGGTTTCACTGCGGGTGAAAACTCTCAATAAACAAGAAAACAACAACAAAATATATACAAAAAATAACTAATAACTATTATTAATCACAATTTATTTAATTAGTTGTTATATATATACTTTTTGGGTTCATTCCTAATGTCAGCCGGCAGACTATTTAAAATATCAGGTAATCGTTTATTAAGGGTTCTATTATCATATTATACCTATTACATAATGGCTATGGAAATGCAAAAAAACCGGCCAAGTGCTAATCGGACTCGCACATGAAGGATTCCGTAGCAGCAAGTATTTCAGTTGATTAAATGAAAGCAAATTGCGGTTTATGACGTATTAAAAAAAAATTCCTTGCTAAATCTCGTTCAAACCAATTTTCGTTGTTAGTTACCATGGTAATGTACATCATATATTTTTTTTTAATATTAACATTCTCTTATTTTAGAAGTTACCGGGGGGAGGGGGATTTTTCCACTTTGGAAGTGTCTCTCGCGCAAACTATTCAGTTTAGACAAAAATGATATTAGGAACCTCAATATCATTTTTGAAGACCTATCCATAGACAGGATATGTTACCCATACATGCATGGGCACGATGAAAAAAAAGAGTTTTTGAGTTACGTTCTATGTATGGGGACCCCCCAAAATTATTATTATTTTTCTATTTTTGTGTAAAAATCTTAATGCGGTTCACAGAATACATCTACTTACAAAGTTTCAGCAGTACAGCTCTTATAGTTGCGGAAAAAAGTGGCTGTGACATACGGACGGACAGACAGACAGACATGACGAATCTATAAGGGTTCCGTTTTTTTGCCATTTAGCTACGGAACCCTAAAAAATGTACTTACGTGACCATCTCTGGTTTAGCAGCAATGGCGGCTTTGTGCAGCGCAGTGTTGCCATCTGCCGGGTCCTGAGTGTTGCACGCAGCCTCGATGTCACCTTCAAACGCTTCCAGTATGGTGTCCAGCGACATTTGTTCTTTGTCACCGATAGTTTTCCACATCTAGCAAGCAATAGGAAAAAAGGCCTTACTAGACTTATCTAGCGGTAGCATGATAATGAGGCCCTGGGTTCTAATTCTGGGTGACGCCCAAAAACGCATTTAATTAATTTAATTTAATTTTTAATTTAATCTTTATTTCAGACATGACAGATATAGTCCATAATTTAATTACGAAACTAGGGTTAGTACGGGTTGTTAGTAGTACACAGAAATAAATACAAAAAACTTTTAACCTCATAACTAGAAAATTATGGATTAAATCGTCCAGCTGGGTTAGAACCAGCACCATCTACCAGTCTGGGGTGTGTGCTCTGCCGTTAAGCTATGAACAATACACACTGGTAGATTTTTATTTTATTTATTTCATTTCATTTTTATATTTATAAAAGACAACGCGAGCTCTAGGGAATCTAATCCCTGTACTTTACAAACATATAATATACAGGACACAAATTATAACCAGACTCAGAACAACTATTTATGGGTCACACAATTAGTTGTCCAGCGCGGGACTCGAACCCGCGTCACGAATAGCGGAGGAGACTGTCTTAGCCGCTACACCTACAGTTTATAAACTAAATAAACTTATAAGTTCCCTGGGTATGATCTTGGTATCAGTATGATATGAATTTGCATGTGCAATTCAATTGAACATCATATTTCTAGACTCAAATCCGATGAATGGAACCTACATCACCCATAAGGGAATCATAAATCAAATTTGTTCCACGCAGATGGCTCGTCTCCATTGGGATCGAAATTCGACCAGGGGCTCTACCGGCTAAGTGGCCAAACATCGATTTCTTTAATGGCGTTCAAATAAATAAAGGTTAAAATGACTTAATCAGTCGTTAAATAATAATCTCTTGACAATAACTTGATACGAGCTAGCTAAATATCATTGCTGTAATAAAATAAATTTTATAAATGTTTTCATACAAGATATACCTAAATATCTATGTTACTAGAAATAATATCTAATGTATACAAATATATTACTACAAACAGGTTCTGACTATTTACAAGCGCTTTTTTAAAGTCTACGTGAATAAAAACCTTTTTTATTTTATTTATTTTATTTTATTTTAATCGGCTTCCATTAGCACTTGTGACGTCATAAATGGTCCGGAATCCATTCTCAAAGTTAAAGCCGATTTAACGACTGATTAAGTAATTTTTAACCGTTATTTTATTTGAACGCCATTTAAGAAATCGATGTTCGGCGACTTAGCCGGTGGAGGCTCAGGAAGACATTATTATTATTGCAATATTTGAGTGCGGCATAAAACTCACCTTTTTAATATTATTAGGAATCTTCATTGGCAATGGCATTTTCTTCACAACCGGCTTCTCCTCTTTCTTTTTCCTTCTCCTTTTCACTTCTTTCGTCTCTTGTGCATGTCCCTCTCTTTCACTATCAGTATCATCTGAGGCTAAATCACAATCATTGAGCAGATCTTTCCTGGAATTGGTGATGACCCCTTTGGAACTTTGTTCCGAGAGGGTCTTGATCCAGCCGGGCGGGGTCTCCGAGTCGATGTAGCAGGGCCCCTCGTCTTCACTTGAGGTCACTTGGATGGGAAGCTCCCGGGGAGCGCGCTCTCTGTAATAATTAAGAGAGGATATTTCATAGAGAACTGTGTAAGGGCTTGTTTCTGCAGTAACAATAATAATAGTCTCTGCTAACCTAACTGCCTAATTCTTGTATGGGAGTTAACCTGTTTTTGCGTATTTTGCATGGAGATTCATAAACAAATTAAGCTGCTTAACGTAACGTGAGTCTCATTCGAGCACTCGACAAGTTAGCAGCCCTTGAGAATGATACATGGAGGACTGAAACATGTGTTGGGTATGGTACTGGCGAATGTAATTTGTTTTTTTTATATTGTCCTTCTTGCATGTACACATTTTTCGGGCGGGATGGCGGTGAAAATGTCATCCCGGCATGATTAAACGATTGATTTTGATTTTGTTTTTTGATTGTTATGGATTTTCGCAAAGTAACGCCTGATTCCATTACTTATCTACAGTCAGCAATTGTATAGGACAGTGCTGGGTGCAAATTCGCCAGTGGCGAGGATATGTAAAGCCGTCAATGGATGCAGTGACTTGGTAGATGTTCATCATGACACTGTGGGTAAATAGATAAAAGCCTTCATAAATAATGATACAGGTTAAATGTGATTTCATTGGTTTCCCTATTTTAATTAGTATTCTAAAATAATAAATATTTGTAATTTTTGTAATGATGAATGCCATACACTTCAATTTATAATATATTTAATTTTAAGTTCTATTTTTGATATTTGTTATTAGATATAATGTTCTAGTCTTAATTAATTCTAAGCTGTAACTAGTGCATGCGGTGTCAACCTATTATTAATTGTTGCACCTGATAATTTTCCGTATTTAATATAATTTATTAATGTATCGTGCAAACAATTGTTGGTTGACCTTAAATAAATAAATAAATATCTAAGCAGGCAAAGCTTTGCTTAACGTACGTCTACTATTTATGAGACACCTTGTATATCCTGTGTTCATGCCCGCTTGAGTATGTTTCGCCGGACCGTCTCAACTGGGTCGTGTTGAAACCTGTAGTAGATGAACCCACTGAGTTTGTTTCGCTGGGTCTTCTCAGTTGGGGCGCAATGGATCCGGTGGTAGCATTAAAGCGCGACTGTCGTTATTAACACAAGGTCCGTCATAATAATAATACCTTTAATATAGACAGAACCATTGACAATATGTAGTAAAAATATTAGACTTAAACTAGATAATTAAACGTAATCTCTTGACAATAACTTGATACGAGCTAGCTAAATATCATTTCTGTAATAAAATATTTTTTATAAATGTTTTCATACAAGATGTACCTAAATATCTATGTTACTAGAAATAATATCTAATGTATACAACTATATTACTACAAACATGTTCTGACTATTTACAAGCGCTTTTTTAAAGTCTACGTGAATAAAAACCTTTTTTATTTTATTTATTTATTTTATAAAACATACCTCGACTTAGCTCTATCGAGCTTGATTTTTTGACCTTTTTTACTTTTGTCCATTCCCGTGTCAGAACTTGTTTTCGTCGGAAACTTGCTGGTGACCGCAAGTAAATCTTTTTGGAATAACTCCAGTGAATCTGGAAATAAACAACATATTTAATTTGGGGGAAACAATCATCATTTCAGAGAGGTAGGGCACAGCGTTCATTCGCTCGAAGAGCAGCCCGACTGGGGAAGTACCTCCACCTTACAGAAGACATTCCTTAATAATAACATTAATAATTTAATGTTGTGTTTCTGAGTGTGAGTAAGGTCGCCAGAGCTCATCGGGGTGGGGGGGAGGGTCAGCAACACTTTTTTGCTGACTCTTAAAGGCCGGCAACGCACCCGCGACACCTCTGGTGTTGCGATTGTCCATGGGCGGCGGTGATCACTTACCATCAGGTGACCCACTTGCTCGTTCGTCGACCTCAGACATAAAAAAAAAAAAAAAAAAAAACATCATTATAATATCAGCCGAAATACGCCCACGACCGTCGACTCTACGAGCTATGCCCTGCCCACTGCCACTTCAGCTTGGCAATTCTTCTGGCTATTGGGGCTTTGGTGATGGCAACTATATACCCTGTCTGAGATGCTGTAAGTAATACTCATTATACATTCATCATCATCATATCATCCTAAAGCGTCCACCGCTGGACAAAGGTCTCCCCCAAAGATCTCCACAATTGACAGTCTTGCGCTACCCGCATCCAGAGACTTCCAGCGACCCTCACAAGACCATCTTGTAGGGGGCCTGACCACGCTGCGTCTTCCGGCTCGTGGTCGCCACTCGAGAACCATTTTGCCCCAGCGGCCGTCGACTCTACGAGCTATATGCCCTGCCCACTGCCACTTCAACTTGGCAATTCTTCTTGCTATGTAGGTTACTTTGGTGATGGCAATTATTTACCCTAATTCCTGCCACGGAACAAAGTCCGTGATGCTGTACGTACTGTTCAATATACATTCATCATCATATCAGCCGAAGACGTCCACTGCTGGGCAAAGGCCGTCAGGCTTATCAGTCTTGCCGTACCCGCATTCCAGCTTCCATTTCGAGGTCATCGGTCCATCAATATATGTACAGACGCCAGCACATCAAGCTATCTCAATCTAACAAATTTCCACAATTGAAAGTGAACCTTAAGCTTTTGTGATAAAGTTGATAATCTATAAAAGACATTTGACAGATTGGGGTAGTTGGATGTGTCTGTACATTACCAATCTGTAATGTCGTCAATAAATATGAGTTAAGTTTGAATTTAAATAAAAGAAGTAAGCATCCTCGTGTATTAACGTAGAGCCACAGTTGCATAATATGTCCCTAGAACACTGTATGGCCTGGTACCCATACGAGTTTGACTTTGTTTTTAGTGTCAAGTTTGTTCAGAAACCTGTATCACGTTTCTGAACAAACTTGACACTAAAAACAAAGTCAAACTCGTATGGGTACCAGGCCATACAGTGTTCTAGGGACACCTGGATTAATTTAGATTCAATTTTGTGTGACATCAGGGCTTTTAATGTAGCCTGGCTGTCACTGAGTATGTAGATGGTCTGACTTTCCGTTTCCCTATCTATATTTTAATTTAATTAATCATTTATTTCAGACCATTTTAAGTCCATAAGATGTTAGTTACAAAAATCTTAACCTAATGTTAGTAATTTTACAATATATAAATATAAAATCGCGGTTCTAGGGCACCGTCTACGTCGTGTGCAGTCGTATCCAGTGCTCCAGCATCGGACTATCCCATTTGTCACATAATGCGTTCAAGATGCTGTGTGAGCTGCCACGCACCCTGCGTAGGAGGGATGCACACCGTTTGCGGATGATGGCGTGGAAACCATCAACCCTCGCTTCCGCAAACATCCCCGATGCACTACAAAAACGTGGCAACCCAATCAACATCCTGAACGCATTATTATATTGCACACAAAGGGCGCTGTATGCCCTCTGCGTATACCTGATCCACAGACTGCACGTGTAAAATGTCTGGCAATATGCTCTAAAAAGTGTAACTTTGACGTCCTTGGTACAACGTGCAAATCTACGAATCAGCATATTACATCGGACAGCCAGCGCCCTACGTTCTCTTTCAATATCCAAATCATCGTTTAGATTATCTGTGACCCAGTGACCCAGGTACTTAAATTGAGTTACTTTTACCAGAGGGGTATCAGCAATTGTGACTTGTGGCACATTGGAGTAACATTTGGTGCCTGCCTTGAACACAAGTAACTCACTCTTTTTGGCGTTGTACCTGAGCCCGTGAGCCTTCACATAATCTTCACACAACCCTAGAAGCCGCCGGAGACCTCCTATCGTTGGAGACAAGAGCACCATGGCGTCGTCGTAACTTATATTATTAACGCAAGTCCTGTCAATGTGACAACCGACATTGGTACTGCTGAGTTCAACGATCAGTCGGTTAATATATAAATTAAAGAGGCGCGGAGAGGTTATCCCCCCTTGCCTCACCCCGCACTCCATCCCATAGACATCTGATAAAACTCCACCCCATTTAACATTGTTTGTCTGATTCTTATACCAATACCTAAGTATATCTATAACAGAACTGTCCACGGTGCTTTCCTTGCGTAGCTTTTCCCAAAGTATCTCATATGACACCAGGTCAAAGGCCTTGGACAAGTCAAGGAAGCACGCATTGATTGGTGTCTTCCTGGCTGTGTAGTACTGTACGGTCTGCTTGAGACACATAATGGCACTCTCTGTTGATAAGCCGGGCCTGAGCCAAACTGGGCATCATGAAGAGTGATGCGGCTTGCCATATGTGAATCAAGCAGACAGTCCAGCACTTTAGCCGTAACAGTAGCCAGTGAAATCGGCCTATAGTTAGAGGGGTCCGCAGCGTCGCCAGTTCTATTTTTTATGATAGGCACAACAATTGTTTTCATTAGATCACCCGGTAGGTCAGAGTGACTCATGCACAATGAAAACAACATCGCCAGTACCCTCGGCAAGTGTACTCCAGCATACCGCAGGTGCTCAATACTAAGGTTATCATGCCCTGGTGATTTCCGACGAACCATATTTTTGATCACCTCGGCAATGTCCCTGGCAGAGAATTTTAAACTTAAGTCCAATGGGTCCTGACTATCAGATACCAACGATGAAGCTGGTACAATTTGTTTTAACGGTGAATCTACTTTAAAAGTATTCCTAAACATATTTGCTATATCGACAGGGTCCTCCCAGTGAGTGTAGCAGGACTGTGTACTGCTACACTCACTGGGAGGCCCCGCTTAGGATTCATTTTATTAGTTTTTTTCCAAAACTGTCCAAAATTTTTTGATTCATGGGTTTTTGCAATAATATCTAGTTTGATTTGGTTTTGACTTTTGCGACACCTTTTTAATTTATTTTTGAAAATACTACGAGTTTCGCGCATCATCTCGTAGATATTACCCATAGACGGCTTACCACATAAATTCCACATTTGAAAAGCAAGCCGGGCCTCACAATGAGCAATTCGTACATGTTTATTCCATCCTATCAATGGTTTATACCTACGGTCATTGACTATTGTTGCACTACGTTCGGCGGACTTTGTAAGAATGCATATAATTTTATTGTATATTTCATCCAATATTACTCTATGCTGATGAATCTTACACATTGTACCCGCACATTTACATAGTTCAGAAGGGAAATTTATTTCCCGCAGTCCAGCGTGACACAATTCCTCATATAATTTTATTTGGCTCAAATCGCGTTCTCCCCATATAACATTGCTCTTATCCCTAATAGGTTGTATAATATTAGGTTTAATTAGTTTCAAGTTACATTCAATTACAATAGGCAAGTGATCAGACCAATAACAATCGTATAAAATGTGCGCTCCGGTGATCGTGCGCCGCGCGGCCTCTGTGACGATACAGTGGTCGAGCCATCGCTTACACCCGTGAGCTTCACTCACGAACGTATACGAATCGCGAGGTAAAAGTTCGATATCCGCGCAGGACCATTTCTGCTCTTGACATAATTTTTGTAACTCATTCCCAAACAATATGAGCATTATAATCTCCTACCATATAGGCACACTGAACTTTATTAGTCTCAATAACGGCGTATATTTCACTCAAACAGTCCGTGAACTCCCCTAAGTTTTCATTAGAGTTTGTTGGCATATACACAGAGAAAATAAGGATTTCACGCTCTAACAGGTTTACTTTTATGGCTGTAAGACGTACACTATGACACTGAATAACACTCACCGACGATAATAAACTCTTTCTCCACAGCAGGGCCACACCTCCATAAGGCCTGCCTCGTAGTAGACCAGCTGACGTATCAACAGCCGAGGTCCCAGTGTAGGCAAAGTCGTCGTGAATGCTACCCAAGAAGTCCAGATCATGCGGTAGCAACCATGTCTCTTGTAAAGCGATAATATCCGCTGATACACACAGCCGCTTAATACACTCAACAGATGATTTCACACATTTGCAATTAAAACTAGCTATCTTTACAGACCTATCCATTACTAGTTTGTTTTGTCGTATTCCGTGTCTCAATTAAATCTTTCCGGTTTCGTCTGAAGTTTATAAAGCGACGGTATGATACACCCTCCGGCCAAAAATCATCACTCATGAACATATCTTCCTTTTGTTTTGGAATGAAAATCTTATAGCTATTATAGCCTTTATCTAGTTGCATATTAATTTTCTCTGCACTTACGTGAAGATCCGTTTTCTCTCTTATGTACGTAATTATATCATCTTTGGATACGCCTTTGTCCACGTTTGAAACATACAAGGCTACCTTAATATCAGCAGCCTTAAATTTTCCGTCAGGTTTCACAACAGCCTTTCCCTTATTTCCATGAAATCTTTTCTTTCTTTCTACCATAACCCAACCATCCGCTTTTTCATATGTATTCGGGTATTTAGTTTCTGCAATGTTAGCAAATGTACGGTGATTCTCTGCATGCGCTACGCTCCGGGCGGCCGTGTGTCCCGGCCCTACCGCTCGATTTAAAGGCGGCGGCGGCACAGTCACAGCGGCCGGGGCCTGATGCGTCATCGCAGGATCATGCGCGCTCGACGTGTTTGCGACCGGTGCGCCGGTGTTTACGCTCATACCGTCAATTTGATTTTGTTGCTTAATTTCCAGGGTGGAATTCACAACCGGACTACTAGGCGCGGACACTACAGTATCATAACTACCTGACTTTTCAAACTCTGATATTACACACCCGCCTCTTTTGGTCGTAACGTATGGAAGATTTACACTTTTGGCTGCTTTAAGCACTTCCAGTTCACTTTTTAGACAGTCTAGTTGTTGTACAGTAACATATTGCTCCTTCATAAGTTTCATTTCATTTTGCATCCACAGCAGATCCTTGAGTAATCTAGTAACGTCGACATGATCGAACAGTACCGGAGGAAGCTTTTGAAGGTCGCGTGCCACGAAAATCGGGATCAGTTCGGGATCAGTTTCTTTTAAAAGACATATAATGTCATCTATTTCTCGTAATGTCTTCTTATCTCGTTTTCGTTTAATTATTCGTTTTCCCGTAGGTACAGAATCGAACAATAAACTTTTTGCCTGTTTTATATCATCCTCAGAGAAAGCACTCACACATATTCTACTAATGCTTTCTTCGTCCATAACATCTATGTTGTTACACACAAATGAAAGAACCTCGTTTATAACAACATTACAATTAGTACGTTTTAACACTCGCGATGGTGCCATCGTTCTTTACGTAGTCAGTTTAGCCTAAGCTCGCATACGTAATCAGCGCGTCCATTAGCCACGAGCGCGCGCGCAAGACTGATTGTCTGGGCGCATGTAATTATCGCAAATGTCTCTGCCTGAAACACTGTCGCGAAATTGCCGGCAGTGGTTACCCTGCTGTCAGAGTTGTTCGAGCCGCCCAGTAGGCCTCTGACGTATCTTAAGTACTGTATTCTAACAACAACCGAGACCGAAAGTTTAACGTGCCCTCCAAAGCACGGAGACGCTCAGATATGAAACCACTTTGACGGTCACCCATCACTAGACTGAGCGTGCGCCTAGGTGCTTACCCTCACCGATCACTTACGGACTGAAGAGTGCACTGGCTATGAAATATGAAGTTTTTAACAAGGAGGTACTACTCACCATAAACTTCAATACTGGCCAGCGTCTGATAGACTCTCTTGACTTCTTTGAACGTTGGTTTTCTTGTCGGGAAAGGCAACACCCTGACCCTAGGGTCCTCCTTACGGATAGGCGAGTTCTTGCCGAAGACGGCCGCCTGATTGACGGAGCCCACCGCCCGGTAGAAGATGAGCGAACACCCGGCGAGATCCTCCTTCCAACTGGTGATTACATCTTGGACATGCTGCAAAAGTGTATTATTATATATTTAGCAGTTTTAACAATATTTATTTACTAGCTGTGCCCCGTGGTTTTACCCGCATTAAGCTTTATAAATTATAGCCTATGTGTTAATCTAGGGTATCAGCTAACTCCATACCAAATTTAATTAAAACCGTTTAGACGTGAAGAAGTAACAAACATACGCACTCACAAACTTTTGCCTTTATATAGTGTGATGTAATTAGAAACAAAAAGTCTCAGAAAACTCAGATACTTAGAGAAAAGAATGTATTTGTAAAACACCAACAACCTTGCAGCACTAAATAGCTAACACCATAAGCAACAACTTTTGTTCTACAAATTTTGATATGTTAATAGATTATAATTTCATACGAAAATAAGTAAAATATTTATTTTATTTTGTTTTTTAGTATTTGTTGTTAGAGCGGCAACAGAAATCTGTGAAAATTTCAACTGTCTAACTATCCCGGTTCCTGAGATACAGCCTGGTGACAGACGGACAGACAGACAGACAAAGAAGTCTTAGTTATAGGGTCCCGTTTTACCCTTTGGGTACGGAACCCTAACTAGATAATTATCTGGCGAAGAAAGTGTTATTATTATTAGCAGCACTATTCTTATTATATTTTATTTATGTGAACCCCAACAATTTTTTTTTTTAATTAAGTTTCCTTGTCTTCTTTAAATATATTATAATTGTTACTTAACTTAGGAATTATATATTGGCGATTTCTTTCCCCAATTAATATTCATTCTATTTCAGTGCGATCTCCTATTAGATTTAACGCATTATTTATGTTTAAAACTCACTAATATTATAATATAATATTATAACATAAATAATGCGTTAAGTCTAATAGGAGATCGCACTGAAATAGAATGAATAGGCAAACGTTGGGGCACAGCTAACAGAACATAAAGAAGAAAAAATTATGAGGGACTTGTTTCACTTACAAGCAAAAACTGTTCCTGGTTATATCTCCTGAGGCTCGCGCCAGCAGACCTCGGTGCGCTCCCATGCTGGTCTCTAGTGATCTGAGATTGTCCTTGCCCCCGCCTCGCGGTATACGAGTGGATGGTCTTATGTATAGAGTCCACTCCGCCTGAGAAGATACATCCGGCGAAATGTCCGCCAGACACCATGATGACCGCCCAGCGATTGAAAGCATCGCTCAGGAGCTCACGGACCCTTTTCGCCCAGATTTGGCCTTCGCCATCCGATGACATTTCTTCCTGTGGACAGTTAACTCTTTTAGTAGCTACTCAAATTGCTTACTATGTAATCAGACGTCAAAGGTCACTTTTAACCGGCTTAAAATATTTTGAGACGACAAAGACTTACCGCCTATTTCCCCGATCATCGTGATCGTAATCGGAATTCAAATAGATGAAGATTAAAAATGATTAAATCATTCGTTCAATCGGCTTCCATGAGCACATGTGACGTCATAAATGGTCCGGAATCGATGTTCAACGTTTTGGCCATTGAATGAATGATTTAGTCACTCTTAATCTTCATCTATTTGAACGCCGATCACGATGACCGATGAATTAGTTAGGTAGCCCTCCTGTAATATGGCAACCAGACAACTGATAAACATACTTACATATTTCTAAATACATATATAGCTCTATATTATAGATAAATTACTCCCAGACACAGAATAATAATCGTGCTCATCACACATAAGACGTATCGGAGAGGATTTAACCACTAATCCTTAGACTAACAGGACAGTCAAATATCATATTGTTTTAAAGCTTTCCATGTAAATTTGTATTTTGTTTATAGTCATTTCAATGCTACAAAGAATTCGCAACTTCCCTGTGAAGTGATTGTCATTCACATAACTTTTCAGACAGTTCTGTATATCCAGTGTGTTTGTAATTAAAACCAGGTACCATGTTGTGTCCGGTCCTATGTGTGTTAACTGCTCCACCACCGCACTTTGGTGTCGAATCGAATTTATACAATCCATTTGATGCTCCAACTTAACTCAATAAAGTCGCTTAATGCCCTCTATAACCTTGACGGCAAAGACGCTGTCATGTCATTACCTTTTTTTTGATAAGGCAGGAGGAATGCCTACGCATCCCACCCAATTAAAAAAAAAAAAAAATCCCACCCGCAAAAAGTGTCTGCAGGTGGGTATGTCGGACTCGCACCGACTAAACCTAAGCTGCCGTGGACTTCAATTGGCGCCTGATTGGGTCATGTCATTACCTAGACTAGACCATGACCAACAGAAGGCACTTTTGGATCGAAGTTCCTTATCGCGCGTTGCGAAAGGTGGCTAGACGAAAAAAATTAAGACGAAAATTTGTAATGACACTTTTTGCCTTTACTTTATTACTAAAATTGAGCCTACTGATTCAGTTTATATTACATTAAATTTGTAAATAAAAAAAAATTATAACTTAAAAAAATTATTACAATTCCTTCACCAATTAATCGAAAGGAACTTCGTTCCATCTGGGTGTCCCTTTACACCTCTCAAGTTTATTTTTTTACTTTTATGATCAAAATTTTTAAGAAAAATATGAAATCTCTTAAACTACTGAAACAGTTTTATTTCTTTTCTTTTATTTGCAATCAGCTGAGCTGTTCAGATTCATTATTATTTGTACAGGTCTGTCAGTCCTAAGAGACGATTTTGTGACAGGTCGGAATTAAATGGAAAACAATATATTTTAAATTGTACTGCAAATAATGGCAAATGGTAGGTTCTTTACCTTCCTATGGTGCAGCAAGCACCTGTAGACACATAAGACTTGTCCATTGCTATTAGTGAAGAAAGCTTTGCAATGCCGAGTGGCTGCTGCAAACAGCTGGCTAGCTGGAGTGTTTGGGTTGTCTTCCGTTTCAGACTCGCTGGCTGATACATTAGAACTGTCATCTGGAAAAATTTTGTGCTCAACATTGTTGTTTAAAGGAATAAATAAAATATGAATCTAATTAGCACAGTTCTAATATGTTTCTTTAGTCTAAATGTTTTCAGACTTTCATAGTTTCATCATAAGGTTCATTCTAAGGGCGCCTTCAAATTTGCCGCTAAATGCCGCGCGGAAGCAGCGCGTCTGTAGCGCTGCGGTCGCGCTGCCGTCGCTATGTTTGAGAATGGTAGTGTTGTATTTCAGTTTTACGATGGACTCAGACGAAGAAACACTGCTCTTAGTGTTACTATTAAAAAGAAAAAGTATTTTGAACAAAAAACGAAAAAAAAAAGCCTAAGAGAACGTTGCCATTATTTTGTATAACTCAACAAACTGAATTTTATAAAGTGAAAAGTTACAGTGATCAAAAATTTCATAATTATTTAAGATTGTCAAGAAAACAATTTTTCGAATTACTTTCTCGTTTAGAACGTTATATTGGAAAACAAAATACAACCTTCAAAAATACTATTTGTGCTGAAGAGAGACTTATGATAACACTCAGGTGAGTAAAAATTTAATGAAAAACATTTTAAAAAGTGTTTTATTTTTTTAAGTAAATCACATTACACATTTTGCTTATTACTATTTTTAAATATTGTCATTACTCTCTGAAAACAAATTCTCATAAATAGACGACATATCAGTCAATTGTGATTCGTGTATTGACACATTGGCTGGGCTTTGGCTTGATTGATTCGTAGAAGTAAAGTAGCCATGATGTTGTTGATAAGAATATTCGAAATTATCATTGATAAATCGTCGTATCAGACCGATCATTTCGTACTTTGCATCCGTCTTGCGGTGTTCAGGTATTTTCTTAAAATCACTTAACAATGATAATAAAAAACACCGATTGCCATCATTCTCGATAGATTCATCTCTTTTTTGCATTCTTTCAATGAGTATTTTCAAAATTTTATTACTGTCATCTAATACCGGCTCCGAAACTTTCCTCTTTCTTGACGTCGAGGGCTCAGTAGAAATATCAATAGGTCTGGTCTCCGACAAACACGATAAAAATTGAAGTCGATCAAAATGTTGATATTTTCGATGTGATGACGCAGCTGATCCACTCTTTGATGATCTTTGCTTATTAAGTTCACGAGTATAAGAATCCCTTAGGTTTTTCCATTTGCGTTGCAGTAGTATAGCTGAAAAATGACAATCAAAATTTTTATTTACAGGTTCTTGGCAGAAGGTTGCAGTCTTACAAATTTATATCATACGTATAATCGTGGACTTTCTACGATTTGTGCTATTGTCAGAGAAGTTTGTCGAGCAATATACGAAAACCTGCATACTATTTATATACCGGAGCTTCAGGAAGAAGATTGGTTAAATATTGCTAACGGATATTACACCAAGGCTAATTTCCCTAATTGCTTGGGTGCTATTGATGGAAAACATATAAGAGTAATCAAACCAGAGCATAGTGGTTCTCTTTATTACAATTATAAAAATTACTTTTCTATAGTTCTTTTAGCGATATGTGACTCAAACTATTGTTTTACGTACATAGATGTTGGCTCATACGGAAAAGCTTCTGATTCGCAAATTTTCAAAAATAGTAACTTTTACAAAAGAGTACATGAACAGGACTTAAATATTACCAATCCGTTGCCAATTACAAATAATGGACCACCAGTGCCTTTTATTTTCATTAGTGACGAAGCATTCGGAATTAGTAATTTTTTACAACGACCTTACGCTGGCAACCACCTAAATGAGAAAAAACGTATTTTCAATTATCGTTTATCGACGGCAAGAAGATACATTGAGTGTTCGTTTGGCATAATGGCAAATAAGTGGAGAATTCTTCATCGTCCGATAAATGTACAAATACCCTTTGCTGAAGATATCGTTCGCGCGTGTTGTGTGTTACATAATTTACTCAGGAAGACGGATTCAAAGCAATCCAACTCCAACCCAACAATGTTGAGATACGATTTACAAAACATACAACAAAATCAAAATAATCACCCACAAATAAGTGCTACGACTATACGTGATACACTAGCTGATTATTTTGTTAGTCCAGAAGGAGAATTGTCATGGCAAAGGATGAAAATATAAAGCAGTTGTGTTAAAAATATACTTACATGCTTCATTTTTTTCACTTGCCGTCTTGTTTGTGAAATTTTCAATAAATTTATTACATATTTCTTCCCAAGCCTTTTTCTTTTCGATTTTATTGCTGTATTTATCGGACCTCGAATCCCATATCGCTGGACGACTTTCAACTTCATCGATAAATTCTTCAACCTGATCGTTCATGCTTGAACAACAAATACGTGCGCACCGTCACTAGTTGATCGATGAACTAATGCGCGGACGCAGCGCGAGCGCAGCGCTGCCTACGCGCGTTTTTTATCTGTATGGATTTACAAAGCAGCGCGACCGCAGCGCTGTAGACGCGCTGCTTCCGCGCGGCATTTAGCGGCAAATTTGAAGGCGCCCTAAATGTTTGTTGTTACATAAGCATGACTCATATATGGAATATGAATAGGTACTTATATAAATCAACAAAAATGGTAAAGAAAACATATGGGGTTTTACAGTCAAATAAGCAGCTGTATTCATAGTATTTACAGGAAAATTTAAAAGTCTTGAGAGCTTAGTCCTTTACTGGAACTGTGTTGATAACTGATTAGCATATTTTCCGTAAATAAAATATGATCTATAATAAGATTTGAACATTCATCCTACCACACTATCCTAATGCTTGTTACTAAAGTACTCTATATGGGACAGTTGATTTGCCAATTCAAGCTCATTTCATGCTGTCTATGATATTAGAAAGTACTTGTAAGGACCCCATACTGTCTCCTGGGAGGTATTGGATGATGAGATTGAGAGTGGTGAGTTGGAGTGAACACATGTGTTTTGTTGTGAGCAAAAACACACTTGTGCACTATATTATGGTCTGCGTTCTTGGAAAAATTTAATCAGAAGGGCTATATACTATACTGACCTTGCCTTGAAGTATAATCGCCAATCGTAAGAGCTTGCTTCCCAAATAATTTCCTCTTCAAATTGTGCGTATGCCAGTGATGTTTGTAATGTGCAGTTTGTTGTGCTCTAGTCGCAAATGGACCAACACCACAAGTGGAACAACAGATGCCATCCACATTGTTGCCAAGAGTGAGAGCACTGAGACGTTTCAATACACTCTCTTCATCCACTGAAATAAATAATCAACATTAGTATATACAGGCTTAAGTCAGCAAAGATTAACTAATCTTATTATTTATATATGGGCCTATTGGTGTGGTTGGCAAATGCTAGCTTTTCGCGCCGAGGGTCATGGGATCCATTCCTACCAGGACAGATATTTGTGTACATGTCTGTTTGTACTGAGTCTGGGTGCAGTTATATATATATATGTATGTATTTACATAAGAAAGGTGGTATACGTGGTATATCAGTTATCTGATTTCCATAGTACAAGCTCTGCTTAGTTTGGGATTAGATGGCCATGTGTAAATTATGTATTATTATACATATTATGTCATACAAATAGTTTTAATTTACTTCAGAGGATTGAAGCTACAATGTGAGAGCATATAAAGTTATATGGTCTACCCACCACCACAATGTAAGTTTAGGTCACCGTAGCCTAGTTGGTAGTGCTCCTGCCTACGAAGCTGGTGGTCCTGGGTTCGAATCCCGGTAAGTGCAAATATTTGTGTGATGAGCACGAATATTTGTTTCGGAGTCATGGATGTTTTCTATGTATTTAAGTTTTTATCTATCTATATAAGTATGTATATTGTCGCCTGGTACCCATAGTACAAGCTTTGCTTAGTTTGGGGCTAGGACGATCTGTGTGACATTGTCCCGAGATATTATTATTATTATTCCAACTCATTAATTTATTTTCCTTTCCAATTAAAGGTTGTCTGTAAGAGATTGCTAACACAATTAGACCATTGCACATTATGTTATTTATATCTAATATATTTTTGTGCTTTTCCTGTTTAATAGATATCCAGGAAAAGCTAAATACAGAAATAATATTGACCACCTTATTAGTGAAAGATGGCATACAGTTCTGCGTAGGAGCTTGCAGATTACACCACATGCATTTTATAAGCAGCAAGCATATCATTGTAATCCCATAAATATAAATAAAGTGCTTATTTACACTTCATTTTTGGTCTAATAGAGTGACAAATCCAACTTTTACCTGGTAAAGAATACCAGGCAACCAGAAAACCGATATTTTCAACAGGACTATCTTAGTAGTGTAGACTAGACACTTTGTGTCTGACTAAATAAATCAAAGAATTATTTCAAATCATAAAAATCAGACAAAATACGTGCAACGTGATTGACCAACATATTGCATCCAACAGTCAAACTGGCTAGAAATCAAAATTGACTGTGAAGTTTATGTATAAGTATTTCATTAAACTGATTGGTTACCGATTAATATTTTTTTCCTTTGTTTGTTGGCCTATCATAACTTGACATTGGAGAAATTGTGGTGGTGATCCCATCCCACAAGTGCCACAAATGAGAGTTGAAGTTGAAACTGCTTGGTTTAATATGAATAATTGAACTTACCGACAGGTGCAGGATCCGTAAGCATGCATTGTGCTACTTTGGCACCATTCAATAACTTCTCTATTTCGTCTAAATCGTACGATTTGACTACTCTACTTCGTACGAACTCAGTCTTAGACGACATGATATTTTTACTTCAACACCAATTTAAAAATTCAAAGGAAATTTACACACTAGCTTTTTTACATGACTGTCTCAAGTTAATAGGAAGTTACGGAAGTTTTGCAATATTGTGCAATAAACGAAATTTAAGCACAGCCTGAAGGAAAACCCATTATCTTTGCATTACATATTCACCTTGGTTATTTACACGAAGTCAAGCAAGTAGGTATTAAACGTCACATGTCAGTATTTTGACAGAAAAGTGTTGCCAGAATATATCTAATGGTACTGTACATTTTTCAAAATACTTTTCTTTTAAGACTGAGTACGTATCTTGGTAATATATATATATATATATATATATATATATATATATATATATATATATATATATATATTTATAAAATATAAAATAAAATTGTCACTTGTCTGCTTTTTGTTTACTGTATGCAACGCAACAACTACACAACAGAATATATTTTTAAGCATTCGCTGAAAAATGGTAAAACAGCATAATTGTATTGAACGACAAGACGGAATAATTCTGCAACGTTTAGAACAAAATAAACGTTCTAACAAAGATGTTTGCATTTAGACTTTAGAAAAAAAAAACTTGTGTGTACTTATGTACACGCGTTAGAAGTTATACTTCTTAATATACAGCTTGAACATAGTTTTCAATTTTCATACCACCTAGAACTAACGGCATGCTGTTATTTTTACGATGCATCGTAAAAATTCACTCTCATACATTTTCATACCACCTTGAACTAACTTCATGCTGTTAAATTTTTTGGTGTCGGTGTGCGCGCTGTTATAACCGTACAATGTAAGCTTTATTGCTGACGAAGGTCTCAGCCTTGCTAGACGCTCTGTCAGCAATAATGAGTATGAACTGGAAACATAACGCCGGGCAGTTAGTCTATTCAGAGCTCTCGCGAAGTATGGTTGCCTAAGGGTCCCTTTCTAATGTAGTGTATTTTGTCTTTATATTAATAAATAATTAAGTGTCTATTAAAAACCTTTTTTTAAAACACCTACTGAAAGGGACCCCATAACAAATGGTGGCAGCGGTGGGATACGGAACCCGAGTGCCGATTCGCGTAAATCTATATTTATGTGTTAATAGTGAATAGACTCTCCGTATCTTACAAAAATTAAATAAAACAAAATCCTGCGAGTAACCTGCAAGTGACCTGCGAGCAATCTTCGAGTATTCTGCGAGTGTCCTGTGAGGGTCATGTGATTGCCTTCAAGCATCCTATATATGCTTAGCAATTGTCCTTCAAGCATCCTGTGATTTATGTGTAAACCATTCTGTTCAGTGTCCAAAAGTGCAAGTGTTCTGTGAATAAAATCATTACGTCATCTGTGTCTGTGCGTCGCTATTAAACTATTCCGAGTATTAGCCGTTATCGCCGCCCACGTATTCTTGTAAGTCGTTGAACATTTATCGGCTCTTAGCTGGAACTTTTATTTGGTTACTATACTTTGTCGCCTAGTGTTGTTCATTGAATGAAATTTGTGTATTATGCCTAAAGTGCCTAAAACAGAAAAAGTCGCAGTGAAAGTTGACATTGAAACCGATTCACCGCAATCAAACTCTCCAATTTCATCACCCAAAGTGACCTGGGCCACTAAAAAGGTAACCACTGTTGTAGAAATGGATCTAAATATATTATTGAAATTTGTTAAACAATACGATGGCAGTCGCGATAAACTTAACTCATTTATCAATAACTGTAATAATGCTTATGAGTTAGCTACCGAGACACAAATACCAATTTTATTTAAATATATACTCTGCCAACTCACGGGTAAAGCAGAAACCGCCTGCTCTATTAAAGAGTTCACATCATGGGACCAACTAAAAACATTCCTCAAAACTCAATTCTCTGAACAGAAGCATTTCACTCATTTGCTTACCGAACTCCAGGAAAGCAGACAAAGCTCATCCGAAAACGTAGGTCAATATGTAAATAGAAACTTGCCTCTCGCTATTATTGACAGAAATGTCTCTTTCTAATCATGATGCTACAGAAATACCTGGTCGCACAGCTCAACTGGAGGATATAACCCTCCATCAATTCCTTATGGGTTTAAATCCCCGCATCTCAAATATTGTTAGATGCAAAACACCTAAAACATTTAATGAAGCTGTGAATTTTGCTATCTCTGAAGAGAGGATCCAGGAATCCCTATATAAACGTATTAACAATAATAATTCGCAACAATCGAATCAAAATCGGTTCAAACAGAGCTCATCCGCTCAGAACCAAGCCTATAAAACCACTCTACCACAGAAATTACTATCCAAACCGAGTATCTCAAGTAATGACACTAAACCATTTAAATATGACCCAAAACTAACATGTAAGTATTGTAAAGAAGTGGGTCATGAGTTAAATAATTGCTTGAAACGAGCTAAACGCTACCCTAATACTCAAGCATTTAAGGATAGTAATAAATCATCTGGGCCTAAGCCCAGCAGTTCAAAAGCTCCCCCAGTAAACTTTATTGACGATTATGATGAGTCGGAAGAGTCCGAACACGAAGATACCGAAGGGGAGAATTTAAACTTGTAAATGTCCTGCAATCGTGCTGCACAGGGCGTAATCCAAAAGCCAGCATGGATCTGAACAAAGTATGTTCATCTAATAATTATTCAGAGGTTATACATCAGGGTAACCAGCCCCAAAACGGCAACCTCTACCCTTCTGAGGTTATACATCAGGGTAACCAGTCCCAAAACGGCAACCTCTACCTTTCTGAGGTTATACATCAGGGTAACCAGTCCCAAAACGGCAACCTCTATCCTCTTGAGGTTATACATCAGGGTAACCAGCCCCAAAACGGAAACCTCACTGAATCACCTACCAAACTTCCGATTTCTATGAAAATCTACGAGGTAAGTATTGATACCTCGAAGAGGCTTTTGCCTCATATATTAGTGGAGTCCTCAGTGTCTGACAGACCACTAACTCTTTTGGTAGACTCGGGTTCTGCTATTTGTTTGATAAAGGAAGCAAACGTCACCCAAAAGCCTATAAATATTAAAGGTATTGACCCTGGTGAAGAGACCACTCAAACGTTAGGTTATTTTAATCTAAAGTTTAAAATCGCTAAAAATAATACAATCAAACATAAATTTCACATCATCCAGGATATCAATTTACCTTATGATGGCATTTTGGGTAATGACTTCCTTACTACTAATTCTTGCAAGATCGACTACGGTCGTGATGTTCTGAAAATTATAAGTGACGAGGTTAAAATTAATTTCTTTGACCCGTGCTATATCATACCACCACGAACAGAAACCGTCATTGAATGCTCAGTAACAAATCTAGATTTAGGGGAAGGCGTAATCTTAGATCAACACCTTTCTCAAACCCTTCTTGTTGCTAACTGTCTAGTGAAAGTAAAAGATAGTAAATCAATAAATATATCAGTGATTAATACATCTAATAAACCTTTTAAAATTAAACGTAATTTGAAGTTAAAATTAGATCCAATAGAAGTGTATTCTATTGGTACAGGATCACAAGACAAAAGTGCGACTGACCGTACTAGGCAAGTACTTGATTCATTAAGAATATCTCACTTGAATGACGAGTATTATCATTTTCTTCAGCCATACAACATGAGATCAAAACTACCAGTAACACCCCTATCCGCACTAAATCATATCGGTTCCCGGAATGCCACAAGAAAGAAGTAGAAACTCAGATGAATAAAATGTTGAGCCAGGGTATTATTGAACCATCATCCTCTCCCTGGTCTTCTTCGATATGGGTAGTACCCAAAAAGACTGATGCTTCAGGCCAAAAGAAGTGGCGTATTGTAATAGACTATAGGAAGTTGAATGATGTTACAATCGGTGAAATCTACTCTATTCCCCAAATTACCGAAATCCTAGACCAATTAGGTAAAAGCCAGTATTTCACCACTTTAGACCTGTCATCCGGATTTCATCAACTTTTAGTGTCACCCGAGGATGCACCCAAAACAGCTTTCTCTGTGCCTCAAGGACAATTTCAGTTTAATCGAATGCCCTTCGGTTTAAGAAATGCTCCGTCAACGTTTCAGAGACTTATGAATACCTGTCTTACTGGTCTGCAAGGCTCTCATTGCTATGTGTATCTCGATGACATTGTTTTATATGCTCATGACCTAAATATCGCAATACAAAACCTTAAGTCCGTCTTCGACAGGCTCAGACAGTTTAACCTAAAATTACAACCAGAAAAATGCGAGTTTCTCCGGAAAGAAGTAACTTATCTTGGTCACATCATTACCAAGGACGGTGTTAAACCTAACCCTGAAAAAATCAAAGCTGTTACTCAATATCCCGTGCCAAAATCACCCAAAGATATTAAATCTTTCTTAGGCTTAGTATCGTATTACAGGCGCTTCATTCCAGACTTCTCTAAACACGCTAAATCACTTACTTCTCTTTTAAAAAAGGACGTCCCATTCAATTGGACAAACGAACAACAACTTAGTTTTGAAACATTGAAAACTAAACTGGTCAAATCGCCTATCCTGGCCTATCCCGATATTAATCAACCGTTCTTGTTAACCTGTGACGCATCTAACTATGCCATATCAGCTATTTTGTCACAAGGACCTATTGGGCGCGATCACCCAATTGCCTACGCGTCGCGCACCCTAAATAAAGCTGAAACTAATTACAGTGTCACCGAAAAAGAGTGTTTGGCCATAGTATTTGGAACCAAAACTTTCCGACCTTACCTCTATGGCCGTCGTTTTACTATTGTTACGGATCATAAACCTCTCCAGTGGCTTTTCAATTGTAAAGACCCAGGTTCTCGACTTATCCGTTGGAGGTTGAAGCTTGAAGAATTCGAATATGACATACAATATAATAAGGGCAAAATCAACGTTAATGCCGATGCTCTGTCCAGATTTCCTGTTAACCCTGTACAACCTACTACAGATAATGTGCCGACACATAATCCTCAAACCCAGGATACCAACACCCTTCCTGAAAGCATAGAAGAACCCATAAGGGGAACCGATCATATAGACAGAGACCTGCTCGACTTACTTACATCACCTGTTTCATTACAATCAGACGAAATTAATCCCGACTATCTTTTAGAATGTCCAATACCCGATCTCTTTGACATGAGCCCCCCTACCTCACACTTACCTAAGGTTCCACCTCAACCAGTAGAGGTCCCTGAAAATCCGGTGACACCAAACTCCTCTCCAAAGTCTTTCCCCGATCTAATTGCCGATGATTACTCAACCTTCCTGAAACAAATGTCTGACAAAAATAAATCTTATAATACAAATATTATTGAATATAACGAAAGTTTATTAAAAACTTCTTGCAGAGTTATCTTGGATATATATTCTATCATCAATAGACGTCGATGAATCTAACCCATATGTTGAGGATATATTAAGCAAATTAGAAAATCAGGAGCCATTCCGTAATCTGGAAAAACAGTTACACACATTTTCAAGAGTCACTTTAGGGAACAAAGACTATTACTTCCTTTATACAAAAGTACACCACTTTGATCAAACGACGTAATAAGAAATATTTGACACTTTAAAATCAATTCGTAATGAGTTAGTCGTCACTGAGGACCTTAAGGAAATGAGTATATCCGATTTCCGAGATCCATTTGAAAAACATAGCTTCATTAAAATTTACAATATTTTAAACTACCTTTTCCATAACACAAATATTCAAGTAAACATTTATACTATAACCTATCCGTCTCCTTCCGAAGTGAAGAAAATTCTCCGTGATAACCACGATTTACCCGTAGCGGGACATCTGGGCGTTAGCCGTATGTTAAATAGATTAAAACAGTTATATTACTGGAAAGGAATGCGGAGCGATACAGAATCCTATGTAAAAAACTGTAAATTATGCCAAGAGAATAAAGCCCTACGTAAAATAAATCGCACACCCATGCAAATTACAAGTACGTCAACTAAACCATGTGAACGTGTGTCGCTAGATATCGTAGGACCACTTCCGGAGTCCGGCTCCGCTAAACTTAGATTCATACTAACATTACAAGCCGATTTCACAAAATTCTCCTCTGCTTATCCACTACGAAATACTACAGCTGAAGAGACTAGCGAGTGTTTATTACATTTTATATCAGTATTTGGCATACCAAAAATGATTCTAACCGACCAAGGCAGTAATTTTACGTCGGAATTATTCAAAAGAACATGTGACTTTCTAAAGATCAAACAACTATGGTCAACCCCTTATCACCCTCAAACTCAAGGGGCACTAGAACGAAGTCATTCAACCCTTAAAGAATACTTAAAATCATTTGTTAACGATGATCAAACAAATTGACCTCGCTATGTATACACTGCTATGCTCACCTATAATACGACCGTGCACTCCACAACAAATCATACCCCATATGAATTAATGTTTGGTAATAAACCTTTTATCCCAAACTTTAAATGGGATGAAACACTAGGTGTCACATACCCCGATTATGTACGTATGTTGCAAAATCGATTAAAATGCTCGCGTGATAAGACTCTAGAAAATATCCGTAGATCAAAATTATCATCAAAAAATTATTACGACACTCATAGTCGGCCCGTACAGTATAAAATTGGAGATTATGTCTATTTGAAAAACCATCTCAGATTACTCAAAGCCTTATCACATATATGGAAAGGACCATACAAAGTCGTTAAAATACATGGCAACAATACTCTGTCGTTGTTGATTAACAGACGACACGTTAGTCATCATTATGATGAAGTAAAGCTTGCAGTTACGAATAACGACCTATAAATAATAAATAAATATATACATATATTATCACTATAAACTTGGTTAGTTAATAAATATATGACAAGTTATAGATTAGTTAGATTAGTATTAATAGCTCTAAGTCATGGGTACTTATGTATTTACAGTGTCTCGGCGGAGGTCCCAACACCTGACGAGTATATCCAACCGATCACCGCAAGTCCTGGGATATATTTCGACTACATAGGAAAATTAAAAATTAATACCGGCATGTTAAACATTATCATGCCAATGAAAATTTCACATTTTGAATCACATATAGAAAATATAAACACAGTTTTAGACACAGTCACCTATTTATGTAAACAAAGCAGGTTTATAGAACTTTCAGAGTGCAACAATACAGTGGAACCATTAATAGTCCAACAAGAAAATATCATCAAACTATTTACATCCATTTCTCAACTAACCGACAACGAAGATTCTAGGTCTAAGCGAGCTTGGATAGGTGGAATCGGAACCATATTAAAGCAAGTTTTCGGCACTTTAGACGAAAACGATGTCATCAAATATGATCAGGCTATTGAGTTTATACAGGATAACAAGAATAAACTTGTAACATTAGTTAAGAATAATATTTTAATCAGTAACTCTATCATGTCAACCTATAACAAGTCTTTTCAGAAAATTAAACAAAACGAGATAAAATTAAATAATGCTATTGATACATTATCAAATAGTATTCAAAATATATCAGAAACAACAAATGAATTGGGATCAAGGATTAATTTTGACTCTGTCCTAAATATGTTAGAGTCCTCCATTTCAACTGGAAGATATAACGAATGCGATTATGTTTTGTAGCCAAAACATTCTACATCCGTCGGTTATGTCTCCGACCATTATGTATAAATATTTAGCTGATAACATTAGGCACCTGCCTAATAATCTAAACCTACCAGTATATTTAGATTTAAGTTCAGTGCACACTATTGTAAAAGTGTCTTCTTTATTTTGTTATTACTTTAATGATAAGCTTGTGTTTCTTTTGCGTGTCCCTTTGAGTACCAATCAGGAATATTCATTATTTCATAGCATTGCATTACCAACACCTCACGATGTAAACCAACCGGAGACATTTAGTCTAATTGTGCCTAATAGCAAATACATAGCTATAACATGGCTATAACAAAAGACAAATCTAATTACTGTAAATTGCAATCATTGGAAGACTGTAAACCAATACATCCTGCAGAATATCTATGCCAAATATCAGTAATTCATAAAACTGTGAAAGCGAATTGCTTTCTAAAATAGTGAAAGACATTCCTATACAATGCAACACCAAATCGATACATGGCAAGTTTAATATTTTTAAACTGTTAAACAATAATAAATTTATTTACATACATTCTGAGCCAACCAAACTCTCATTAGATTGCCAAGACTCTGATCAGATACGAGAAATAAACATTTTTGGTGTAGGTATTCTCACAATACCGAGTAATTGTGTGGGCTATTGTAAAGGTACCACGCTACTCCCAAAATATAGTAATGTAATGAATTTAACTTCCCCTATTAACGTACCAGAATTTAATTGATTAAATAGTAGTGCTGCAAAATAAATAATATGACAAATAAACTGTCTCCTATTCATTTAGAGGATATTGACTTCAATAATATGAACGAAATTATTAGACTTACTGACAGACTCTTATCAGAATCCATGGAAATTAAAGAAATACCGCATATTGTAAGGTATGGGACTCACTACCTTTCTATAATTAGTTTAGTTTTATGTTTAATTCTAATTTACTTCATTTTTAAAATTGTAACCTATTGTAAACCTGGCTGCAACCCACGTAAATATAGATTAAGCAAATCTAACAAGTTCAAAGTTAATTCTGTTGAGCTGGAACAGAACATTCCAGAAATTCAGGAAATTCCTGCTCAAGCCCTAAGAACCTCTTATTAGGGTTAACTTCGGTAATCATCCCCGAAGTTCACTCTAAAAGGGGAGGTGTTATAACCGTACAATGTAAGCTTTATTGCTGACGAAGGTCTCAGCCTTGCTAGACGCTCTGTCAGCAATAATGAGTATGAACTGGAAGCATAACGCCGGGCAGTTAGTCTATTCAGAGCTCTCGCGAAGTATGGTTGCCTAAGGGTCCCTTTCTAATGTAGTGTATTTTGTCTTTATATTAATAAATAATTTTGTATAAGTATTCTTGATCTTTTCCCGGTACTTTCTTGACAGAATAGTATGATTAATTGAAGTATTAGCCATTATTATCGACTTTATATACTTTCATACTTACCATATATATTTTTGAGAAACGAAAGTTCAGTGATACCCCAAGAAACGGGAACAGCTATGCGTATGCTTTGCTCGTGCGGGCCGTTAATGGGTTGTCATAGGCCCATCAATAATTTCGACGCCATGCCATGACAATGCCAATTTCACTGTAGTGGGACGAGACGTTTTCATTGAACATTCCTATATCAAAGTATAATGGTTGTTTAATTACCTATAAAAAGGCCTTCAATTAAGTAATAAAATGACTACAAAGGTAAAAAATTAAACAATAATTAATTGGATTCAGATAGCCACAAAATGCTTAGCAATAAAACAACCATTAGGTTTCTTAGTTTGGTACAACTTTTCTATAATATTTATGCAACGCTAACAGAGGCAGAGAAAATTGAATTTTGTAATAACCTTCAGTGTGATGAAAGCATTCAACAAACGGTGTGTGGGATACGCTACGAAGACCAAAAACCTACGTTTAGATGGTTTGATAATGAGTGTAAGCTGCTAAAGTATGGATGCCAAGTCGAAGGCGAAAAAGGTATATCTGAGTGTATATTGTTATGTGCACATATCGTTAGTATTCTTGGAATAGGGTAGGTAGTCCACCTAAAGCTGCTAGCCAGGCGCTAGCTTAGTGTCTCTCTTATACTCTACTGATATAAACTCAGAAACGGGGAATCATAAATGTAAACGTAGGTAAGAAGGTACCGGGGGATAAGCGCTCTGTTAACCTACAAACGATACACACCGACATATCAAATTTTTGATGTCCTTGTTGAACTTGATAGGAGGTACTTACGTCTTATCAGTCGCCTTTGTTTCTAGAAACATGGCTAATCAATATATTTAGGTACAATTACTTACATGTCATATTTAGATAATATTTAGAAAAATATCATATCATATTTATTACGCTTTCCAAATAGTAAAATTTTCGTTTTATAGTTTTATTCGCAATCACAATGTATATACCTATAAACTGTAAACTAGGAAATCATAAGGTGCAGTGGTTAAGGTAGTCGCCTCGCTTCTACTTACTCACCCTCGTGTTTCGGTTTCGACTCTCTTACAAGTCAACTATTCGAAGGCATGATCCATAAATCGTTGTTCTGAGTCTAGGTCTGCTATGTTTCTATGAATTGCATGTTTGTAAAAGCTCCCCACGATACAGGGATTTAAATACCTACTGCGGGCGTTATCTTTAAAAATTGAGGACAAATAATCGCCTGGCGGCGATCGAAACTACAACCTATTCTTGGTCGTTAAGCAACGAACGATACACGCCGGCAGATTAGATGCCCTTGCTAATAATCAAACCTTACGGAGGATGTACATGTGAGATTACTCTAGTTTTGATGATGTTTTGATAAAATAACCTGAATTCCAGCTTACGGTATTATAACCAGAAAATACTGCGAGGAAGCCGAAAATCAAGAAGAAAACATGTCAGAAAATTCTCATTCATCGGATTCTGACCAATTTTGCTCCAACAGTGAAGAACCAGTGTGTGGTATAAGAATGGAGGGTGAAGGATTTGTAGTCAGAATATTTCAAAACGCATGCCAGCTGACCAAATATAACAAGAACAAAGGTTTTACATATCACATTACAGACTATTTCATCTGTACAAATGTTTCAATCTACGATGATAACGGAGAAGCAGGTGTAGCAGAACTTCTAGAAATTGAACGAAATTTAGCTGACGGAGTAAAACCAGCAGCAACTGGGGATAACAAAACCACTGATTTATCTAAAGACGCAGAAACGATCATAGTTGATGATGCAGACAGTAGTACCATAATCACGGAGACGAACACAGATGTTAACGATGAATCAGCTCACTCAGAACTATTCTTAAATTCAAATGAACCATCAGATGGTATAGTCGATGAGATTGAACATACGAATTTAATTACAAGTACCCCACAAACAATAGCGAAAACGATATCCTGGAAAAAAGAGAAAAATATCATAGTTGTTAAAACACCGTTACTTGCCATGGAAAATCTTAACCAGTCTATAAACAATTTCTTTGCGTCTACACACATTCGTGATCTTCCCATTCAAGAGTTGAAACCAGGCAATGTCGCTTCAAGAAGATCTTTCGTAAAAATCTTCCGTCCAGTTGTAGTATTTGAACCGTCGATTGTAAAACCACAGAATGTATCGGAGGATTACTACCATCAACCAACTTTGAACAGTTGTTACCATAAGTGCCCCGTCGTAAGTATATTTATTTCGGCCTATAATAATCATTTTAAAATAACTAAAATCTATTGAACTTGCTCCACAATCATCAAAAAAAAATTATAATGTAATAATCATCCGTGTGAGCATCAGCATGTTTGCTGATGCTCACACGGATGATTATTATGCCATCATGAGAAAGAAAGTTGCATCGCTACTGCATAGGGTCAGGGGAAGTACTAACTGCATCCTGAGGGTGTTTGCAGAAAGGCTGGATGGGCCAACTATAAGTAGGTTTATCAAGCTACATGTCCTTTCATAGAGACTGAGGAACCTACAGTTTAGCTTAGGTACTTGTTACTAACACTATGGGCCACCCTAGGTAGGTATTTATAAAATAAAATAAAGATTTTTATTTTATAAATACCTAGGGTTAGGACTACAAAAAATTTAACACAATTGAACACAACAAATAGGGCATCTTTGTACATTTCCTACTGGTCATAGTACCTACACAGAGAGACGCTGCTGCCCGTTCTCTGGGTGCTATTGCCTTGGGTCGACTTCTATGCCCCCCACTAGATGAGATGGGGTAGTAATATGCTTTACCGTCACCACACAACACTTACTAATATTATAAATGATAAGCTTTTAGCAATTGATCCCAAAGGAATAACACGAGCGAAAAAAGTTCGTTATAAAATTCACATATTACTTTTGCTCTAGAAATGCCCAAATACCTATGCTCCTGTGTGCGGTATGGCTGGTATGGCGTCTGTCGATCCCGCCCTCGTGTTCCATAACCATTGTTACATGGACGCCGCACAGTGCAAGTTGGTCTGGGATGATATCAGCCCTACTGCTAATCTTGCAAGTAAGTAAAATGCCAACTTTGCAAGTACGTAACTCAATGCTAACTTTGCAAGTAAGTTAAATAGTAGTTTCGCAAGCACTTACCTAAGTACAATGCTAGCTTTGCAACTAAAATGGTACCTAACTTTAAAGATACATAAGTTAATTATTTCGATTTTAATACGATTGACTTAGAGTTATTTTAAACGGATTGGTTTCCGCGTAAGTCCGTTCGGTAGGTTAGGTTACATGGCAATATTGAACAGGGTATCTTTAAAATAAGGTGCACTTTTTTCTATTTTTCCGATAGCAAAAGTCACTCAGGATATGCTAGGAGCTCACAACTAGTTGTTTTACCGGTCTTTAACAGATCGGCGAGGTAAAGCACCTAGGCACACGGTCAGTATATAGTTGGTAACCGCCAAAGATGTTTAATTTCTGAAGATCTTGCTTCTGACGGAACTTTAATTTGTCGGTCTCGGTTGTAGTCGTTAGACAACTATCGATAATCCACGACAAAGGCCTACTAGCCTGGACAACTCTGACAGAAGCGTATCCACTGCCCATACGATAAACTATGAAGTATACTGACGAGTTATTCCTAATACAGTAGCTACTTATGAACAAACTCATTAATCTGTTCATAAGTTGGTCGTTAGTCGTTGAGATGACGTTGCATTACTCAAAATTAATAAATAGTATAAAATAAATGGTCGTGGTACCCGCCTGGTAACTGTCGTTCTAGGAATTTTTCAAGAAAGTTTTCATAGGAAAATCAATTATTATCGTATTAAGTACCTCAATTTTATAACATAAGTAATATACCTATACAAGGTCTAACTTAAGGACTTTTACAAACTTACGTATTAGAACATCTTTTAAAATCTTTTACACAGTGAAAAAGATTGACTTCCCATATAAAAATCTCGATCAACTAGCATTTCGTATGGGACGAAAATATATTTATAGTAATTGACTAAGCTGTTTTCTTTAATCTGCTCATCAGTAGATAGCGCTCCTTCAATTTCGTCCACTATTTATTAATATGCACCATGTATAAAAATAGAATAAATCAAAATTTATATTACTACTGTTGTGGCTGCCGTGGCGTAGCATTGCGTCAGGGATGTTTGTTGCGGCGCAGCTTTGCCGCTATGGTTAGCAAAAGATGCGCCTCCCTACATGCTCGCGTTGGTGGCCAAAGAGTATTTAACCTTGTTGGTGGCAGTACCAACACTATACTGAGCGTCTTGACAGACAGGTGGGAGTGCATGCTGCAAAGTTTGGTTCATGTCAAAAATATTTTTTTTGTTACCTATACTAACATTAGTTTTAAAGCACATTGTTACTAACAAAATATGGACCTTCTCTTTTTTGATGTGAAACATCTATAGCCGCACGTAAAACAGATTTCTGGCGTGGCGACGCATGCCATGACGCATGCGCAATCGACTTTTTATTTTATCATTATGAAATATTTAGTTCCTATCACAATATGTTCTTTTCTGCATATTACTTTTACAAAATAATGTCGATGTTTCACATCTGCCAGGCGTCCCGTGACGGCTCATTTTAATTGTTACTTGCTATTTATTGTTTATGATTATTTACGTTTTCAGGATATGTCGAGAGCTCGTTCATTTTCTGCATGGGTCAAGAGTATTATAATTTGTATCGTTTTATGCCGCTGGTAAGGACTCTGCAGCACATGGGCAGATTGAAGCTGAAGAGCACTTTCAAGCAAAAGATCCGGAACATGAGGTTCCCGAACGAAATGCTCAAAGGACCAATAAATCCTAAATTTATTGGTTGATATAATTCCCTGGAATCTTATTGGATTAATCCATTATTGTAATGTATAAACTTTCTACACCAATTTAAATTTTTATTTCCAGCACTATTTTTAACCTACGAGTATCACACTAATATTATAAAGGCAAAAGTTTGTGTGTGTGACTGTGTGAGTGTGTATGTTTGTTTTTTCTTCACGTCGAAACGGCTGGGGCGATTTTAATAAAATTTTGTATGGAGTTAGCCGACACCCTGGATTAACACATAGGCTATAATTTATAAAGTTTAACGCGGGTAAAACCGCGGGGCACAGGTAGTTTGAAAATAATTCTTAATTGCATTCCACAATGAAGGTATGTACCTACATAAGGTGTTAGTAAAATAAAGGAGGTATCAATTATGGATCCTGTAGGATACAACACAGATTTTACGACACAGGTTGAAGAGTGCATTACAAATGATGTTTCAATTTTTAGTTCTAACCCAGTTAGGCAGGTACCTAAGTGGGTTAGAACTAAATATTGAAACAATATATTCAATAAATTGCTCATAACCATCATCTTAAATGAAACATTTTCACAGCTAAACAAAATGGAACAATTCATTTTCTAACTCCTCCTTTTATTTCTTTCTGATTAAATTCAAAGACAGTTAAAGCGATTCCCCGGGACATGCCTGAGCCTCACCGCTCAGTGTCATTTCATTGTGTGCCACTGTTGATCTTCGCTTACAGGAGTTGCAGTGGTGGGTAAGAGGGAGGGACTTGTCCCGATAAAAAGCTGGACAAAGGCCCCTCAAAGAACTGCACAATTGTCGATCTTGAGCTAGGTATCCGCATCCAGAGTGGTTTGCAGCGATCACATTGCTCATATTGTAATATAATATCAGCAATTCGCCGGACAGGTAACCAGTCGGAAACTAAATTATTAGTTAGGATATGATCCGACATCCGACCCACCCGCAGACACTTTTTGCGGGTGACATGCGAAGGCATTCCACGACTATCCACATAGGGTGAAATAAAATGACTAAATAATATGCAGTTTTATTTTATTCTTTAAAATTTGTGTTAAATCAAAATTTCACGGGGAGCATTTCAAATAATATGTAAAGAAATAATAATTATTCATCGCTTGGGTCCATACACTTGTATCTACTTGTGTAGCTCACAATACAGAACAGCAGAACAAATATATACCTCGTCTTAAATAAGTGCTTTTAGCAGAACTCATAAACATCATACTCCAAAGTGAGGAAACCTGCTTGCCAGAAATTTCTCTAAATATGTTCTTTAAGACATGTGAAGTCGGCCAACCCTGGCCAACGTGATGCACTACGCCGCCACCACGTCGCCCTCTCTTTTTTGATGTAACTCTTGCACCCCAGTACCTTAGCCCACTACCACTTTGACAAGGCACAATCGCTGTGCCGGACTGGCAGGAGTCGGCCGTGTCCCAGATGTTCAGGACACGGCGCAAAAGGCGGGCACCAGAGTGGCGTACCCGCGTTACCGGGGCTCCCCCCATCAGGCGCCAAGAGAAGTCCACGGCAGGTAGGTTTAGTTGGTCCGACATACCCACCCGTAGACACTTTTTTGGGAGGCATGCGTAGGCATTCCCCTGCTTACCAAAAAAAAAATCACTCTGACAAACTAGATGATAATGGTACCGTGCGTTCATAAGCTACATACCAGCTAATCACAATATAAAATTACAAACCAAAAGACGAAAGAAGACCAACAAATAATTAGGAAATTTCTTTTAGCCTTGCTTCTCCGGGTCGTCCACTTAAGTAGCTAAATTAGCTAGGATAGGGTCCTCGCTGGCGAGGATCGTGTTGGCCTCTTAAGTCCACAACACTGCAACTTCTGTAAGCCAGGATAAACAGTGAAACACAATGACATTACACTGAACGGTGAAGCTCAGGCGTGTCCCGCGAAATCACTAACTGTCATAAACCCCGCTACGAATTTAATCAGAAAGATACAAGGAATTAGAAAAAGGTAGTTCCAATTCCCTCCAGACTAAAGCGGGAGGCAGAGTTATATACAAAAGCACCAAGGATTAATTTTAAGGGTCCTATCAATTCTGCCGCGCAATTTATAAACACAGTAAAGAACATGTCGTTTACATGTTCTTTACTGCGTTTATAAATTATGACGGTCACCGTAGCCTAGTTGGTAGTGCTCCTGCCTACGAAGCTGGTGGTCCTGGGTTCGAATCCCAGTAAGTGCAAATATTTGTGTGATGAGCACGAACATTTGTTTCTGAGTCATGGATGTTTTCTATGTATTTAAGTATTTATCTATCTATATAAGTATGTATATCGTCACCTGGCACCCATAGTACAAGCTTTGCTTAGTTTGGGGCTAGGATGATCTGTGTGACATTGTCCCTAGATATATTATTATTATTATTAAATTGAGCGGCAAAATTGAGATGTGTGAATTATACACATACGGAGATCAAATTTGTGATTCCCTTGCTAATACCCTTACATTAGATGTAGGTGTCATCCATCGGCTTTGTATATATAAACATGGCCGACTGCTATAAATGATGAGTAGGTATAACTTGAATTAAAACAATAATTTCAATTCGCATTTTCTATATTTTAATTAAATAAATAATTCCATCCTTGCATCTACCATTACCGCGGCCATTTACAGATTCTATTGTAGATTTATAATAAGATTGTTGCGTCACAAATACCAGTGTCCAATTAGTTGTTATTGATATTTTACAAAAAAAAAACAGAATAAAAAAATAATCTGTTTATATCTGCAATGGTAACAAAAATTTTTCTGATTTGATAAGTAGTATAATAATAATAATATCCTGGGACATTATTCACACACGGCCATCTGATCCCAAACGAAGCAGGGCTTGTACTATGGAAACCAGATAACTGATATACTACATATACTACTTTTCTTTTGTAAATACATACTTATATATAGATAATTGCACCCAGACTCAGGACAAACAGACATCTTCATGCACACAAATATTGGTCCTGGGTGGGAATCGAAACCACGACCTCCGGCGTGAAAAGCAAGGATTTGCCAACTACTCCAACAGGCCTGTCAGTATAATTATTACGTAACATATCAGTTATCTGGTTTCCATAGTACAAGCTATGCTTAGTTTGGGATCAGGTGGCCGTATGTAAATAATGTTCCAGGATATTATTTATATTATTACGTAACTTCATGTAGAAACATTTAAGTTACAATTGCAGATATCACATTTCGGTTACCATTGCAGATATCACATGTTGGTTACAATTATATTGTATAACACTAACATAAAAATGTGATTACGTCTAAATAATATACATTGCCACATTATATTTTACATAACACTATACTATGTACAAATAATACAAAAATATCTCATTATATCTCTACTAACTAAAAATGAACGCGTATCGTCTTATAGAATTTTGATATCAGAATCAAAACATTAATTTATATTTTACTGCGTTCATTTTTAGTTTAGATTAGATCATACTTTGGTATCATCCGTGATATATACATTTTTATGTTTGTTCTTATACTAGTTCATTAAACAATTCATTACGTAATATAGAGGTACAGACGCCAGCACATCAAGCTACCCCAATCTGTCAAATTTCTTTTATAGATTTTTGACTTCATCACTTTAACATAAGGTTCACTTTCAATTGAGGAAATTTTATAGATTGGGGTACATTAGCGATAAGACCGCATTGTCTGTAACTCATAATCTAAGCGTAAGTGAGTCACGTTACGAAGTTAAATTACGATTTGGTGCATTAAAATGTCATATATTCTCCATTTCAACTGACTAAGTAGTACGAAGACTTTACTAATTTATTTATCATTGTCAGCAAGGAGTGAAGATGCGAATATCTGTTGCATAATCTGGGGCAAATTACCGACGTCCATGCAAACGTGCGCGTGACCCGTCGGCAATCTGCGCAGGAGTCTGTGAAAAAACATAAATAGTGTAGGATACTACAGAGGATTCTCATAAATTAATTCATACAAAGAGTATGAAAAACGGCAACGCAAAATAATTTATTTGATGCCCACGGCCACCTTCTACCATCGCACCTCTCGCCTCAGACAGGGAGTTTATCCTCACATCCTCGAACCTTTTCGATCACGTACGGTTCGCTTTCAGCGAAACTTCCTCCCACGTACGTTGAGGTTGTGGAATGAACTCCCTGTTACGGTATTCCCAAGTGACTACAGCATGGGGCACTTCAAAAAGGAGGTTATAAGGTTTCTAAATGGTCGGCAACGTGCTAATGATGCCCTGGTGTTGCAAACGTTCATAGGCAACGGTGACCACTTACCATCAGGTGGACCGTAGCCGTATGCTTGTTTGCCAATTAAGTTGTATATGTTCTATTAATGTCGAATAATTTATTCATTTAATTTAATAATACTGCACGTGTGGCGCAGCGGCTAAGACAGTCGCCTCGCCGCTTCGGACAACTATTTGTGTGGCCCATAAATAGTTGTTCTGAGTCTGGATGTAATTTGTGTATTATGTGTTTGTAAAGCGACTGCGACACAGGGATTAGATTCCCTCGTGCGGGCTATGTCTTTTAAAACAACAAATGGTCGGCAACGTGCTAATGATGCCCTGGTGTTGCAAACGTTCATAGGCAACGGTGACCACTTACCATCAGGTGGACCGTAGCCGTATGCTTGTTTGCCAATTAAGTTGTATACGTTCTATTAATGTCGAATAATTTATTCATTTAATTTAATAATACTGCACGTGTGGCGCAGCGGCTATGATAGTCGCCTCACCGCTTCGGACAACTATTTGTGTGGCCCATAAATAGTTGTTCTGAGTCTGGATGTAATTTGTGTATTATGTGTTTGTAAAGCGACTGCGACACAGGGATTAGATTCCCTCGTGCGGGCTATGTCTTTTAAAACAACAAATGGTCGGCAACGTGCTAATGATGCCCTGGTGTTGCAAACGTTCATAGGCAACGGTGACCACTTACCATCAGGTGGACCGTAGCCGTATGCTTGTTTGCCAATTAAGTTGTATACGTTCTATTAATGTCGAATAATTTATTCATTTAATTTAATAATACTGCACGTGTGGCGCAGCGGCTATGATAGTCGCCTCACCGCTTCGGACAACTATTTGTGTGGCCCATAAATAGTTGTTCTGAGTCTGGATGTAATTTGTGTATTATGTGTTTGTAAAGCGACTGCGACACAGGGATTAGATTCCCTCGTGCGGGCCTTGTCTTTTAAAACAACAAAAATTGTATGATAAAATGGTACTTACGCGTTAGCTTCATCGCCCAAGCTACCGATGAATATGACGTGCGCCTGTACCCTGTGATCCGATGTCAATATGACTCCCAACTCCTCGGGTTGAATTCCGTACCTGTGAACGAAACACTTCGATTTCTCCGTTCTTTTTTAACCCATTTTAATAGATATATTTTTTGTTCGATAGGGAATTTTTTCAGCTGGTCCTATAAAGTCATAGTCAGTGATATTAAAGCATATTGCCAAGTATTTTACACGAGTAGCCTATGGGCCAGCTTCACTCAGAAATCCTACAATGCCCTACGCGTTCAATACAACAACATCTTCAGGGCTCTGTTCCGGCTCCCACGCTTCTGTAGTGCGTCAGGTATGTTTGCCGATGCTTGCGTGGATGACTTTTATGCAGTAATGCGAAAAAAGATTGCATCACTGACGTACAGGGTGCAACGTAGCTCGAACAGAGTCCTGAGGATGGTGGGTGAACAGCTAGATTCAGCCCTGGTTGGTACGTTCACCGAGCTACATGTTGTTAAGGTTCGGTGAGTCTGCCCATGTGGTATGAATTTATTATGTATACTAACATAGCATGTAAGATATATTGTTACTAACACTATGGATCTGCTGGTATGAAAATAAATGATTTTATTTTATTATAAAAAAACGGGTGTGCTTTAGACCACACGACTGAAGTAAAACTTCAAACGTAATGAGAGAAAGAGAGAAAGAAAATATCTGCTCGCACCTCTCTCTCTTGCCCATTCAGTAACATATGAAATGGAAATCTCTCTCTTTTTAACTTCACTAACTTGAATTATAGCTTCTCGACTTCGGGGCGTCTCGCCCGGTCACTCTTTTCAGCATTCACTAGCTTCCGCCCCAAGTCAATCGTGCAGAAAGATGATTTACTTTCGTTTTTAATTGTATTTACAGAAAAAGCTATTTACAGGTTGTGCACTAAAAACCACAATAATATACTTATTTTTTTTTAGTTTTTTTTACAAAGGTGCACTTCAAAATGTATTATTAATCTGTCAACCAGACACACGCATTCAAAAGATACGAAAGCATCGTAGTCAATCGTAGTATCTACTGGTGCTTTTCCTTTAACACCTTTTTTCTTTCTTTTTTTTTCTTTTTTTCTAGGGACAATGTCACACAGATCATCCTAGCCCCAAACTAAGCAAAACTTGTACTATGGGTACCAGGCGACGATATACATACTTATATAGATAGATAAATACTTATATACATAGAAAACATCCATGACTCCGAAACAAATATTCGTGCTCATCACACAAATATTTGCACTTACCGGGATTCGAACCCAGGACCACCAGCTTCGTAGGCAGGAGCACTACCAACTAGGTGACCTCAGTACATAGTGCTACCAATTACACTCCGTTTTAGTTCGGGAAAAACTGTAGTCTACCCAGTAACTTAACAAATAAAGTCGAACCTCTTGATAACCAGGATAGTTATCCTTTAGAGTTAAAATACAGTCTACAAGTTTCACAGAACGATGTTCGAAAAATTTGATTCAACAAAAATTGTCAAACAAACTAAGCTACGATATGAAAATGTAACCTATTATGTATAAACCAAATTATTATGTATTTGTATTGTGTAAAGATATAAAAACGGATGGCTTTATGAAAAAATGAGTTGTCGTATTCCGTACATCTATTGTTTAATTGTAAGGCCCACTTGCGCCACCCCAGGTTAAATGAATTAACTCAGAGTTAGTGGCTAATATGGGGTTAAATTACACTTACGCCTTGCACTACCAAGAGTTTGGGACTAACCTTGGGTTATTTTATTAAAATTTTAACCCACCTATTTTGGTGGGTTAAATCACTAACTCCGGATTAGTAATGTCAAATTTGTTACGTTTGAGAGGTTATGTTGGATTGCAGAAGTGAAAGTCAGAGATTTTATAACAGATATGTGACCTAAACAATTATGATTGAGTTTTTATTGTCTGATAATGATGAAAAAATCGTCGAATATATTAAGCTCGGACTTTTATAATAAAAGAGTTGCAGAAATGTCCGATCATGTCAACTTTGACATGACAATATTTGAACGACTCGAAATTGACAGATTGGTTTCAAACACAAACTATCAAATTGAAATTTCTTTAAAAAATCTTAACACGTGAGACAGTCATATTCAAAGTCTTCTAGTGACTAAAAGAGGTGTATAAATATTTCACTCATTGTTCACTCATTCATATTTGGTTGGATTACATTACGGAACAAAACCTCTTTAATGATACCAACATAAAATAGAGAAAACACCGAGTTAGTTGACTAGGTGTTATTTTTCATTGGCGCAACAAAATGTAGAGTTAAAATTTTAACGAATTAACCTGAAGTTGCTTAACTCGAGTTACTTTATTTTAGCCTAGCTTTTGGTGCAAGTGGGCCTAAAGTGTATTATCCACTGCGTCCTACGTGCATAGTCATCACGTGCACCTTCCACTGTAGGCAAGCAATACGGGGTGTACATAGACTTACCGTCTCAAGTTGGCGTCCGACAATATGAGTACGATGGCCTCGTCCGCGTCCTCTGCCGCCAGCGACGCGATGGCGTGCTGCGCAGCCGGCAGCGTGTTGTCACCAGACCAGCAGAACTGAGCGTGTGCGTGCATCGTCCGAATTATCTGATAAATTACATTCACATTATTTCTCTGGGATCTATCAGAATCTGAGGGGTCAGCTACCTGGCACGATCCGAGAGGTCATCGGATCAGGTGCGAATTTACAGCTTTACATGCTCTCCGAGGCACGGGCGTATAACATCGCCAAATTTATACTTTTGCCAGAAAAATATCAATATCGCGTTTTAGCCCGACGTATGTTTTAAATCCACGACCTCATTATTAACTAGGCGCTTGAGACACTCATAGCAGTTGCTCTCACTGTTCCGTAAGTGATCGGCGAGGTTAAGCAACTAGGCTCGCGGTCAGTCCATAGATCGGTGACCGCCAAATTGGTTTAATTTTTCAGCGTTTCTATACTTCGGATGGCACGTTAAGCTGTCGGTCCCGATTTAAACCATTAAGCAATGGTGGTTAAGCCATGTTAGAGGTCAAATGGGTGGCTTGAACAACTCTGACACTAGGGTATACACTGCCCATACGATAAGTAAGCATCTACTACTTATAAAGAAGTGGTTATAAGGCGCGCAGATAAAGAATAGATCTAAAAATGGCGGCGAGTACTTATGGTATGGTTACCAAAACAAATTCCCAAAAATCTTTTTTTTATACTGACTTTTTTTGTTATAAATTATTATTTTAAATTAAATATACTAATAAATATATATTAATAATAATGACAAAAATATTAAGAAGATAAATAAGGAGCAAGGGTAAATATTTCTTACAACACCCGCTTTAATCTAATCCCTGTGTCACAGGGTACTTTACAAACATATAATAGACGGACACATGGTACAGCTAGACTCAGAACAACTATCTATGGGTCAAACAAATAGTTGTCCGGCGCGGGACTCAAACCCGCGACACGAAGCGGCGAGGCGACTGTCTTAGCCGCTGCGCCACACGTGCAGTCAGATTCACAGAACACTATATTTTCTAACTAGCTGTGCCCCGCGGGTTTACCCGCGTTAAACTTTATAAATTATAGCCTATGTGTTAATCCAGGGTGTCAGCTAACTCCATACCAAATTTTATTAAATTCGCTTCAGCCGTTTAGATGTGAAGAAGTAACAAACATCCACACTCACACAGTCACACACTCACAAACTTTCGCCTGTATAATATTAGTGTGATTAGTCTTTATTACTTGTGATGAATATATTTAAGTAATTTGAAAACAAACAACATAACAGGTAACAGGACGAATTTAAAGATAACTCGGAGTGCGTTTAGATATAAATATTAACATTATTAATATTTGCAGTGCGCACCTTCACTGTGCGAGTTGACAGCGATATATGCGAGCGAGATAGCATGCCATTGGACGCCATTTTCAGATCAATTCTTTATCTGCGCGGGTTATACAGTACCTGTAGCCTCTGTTTCTCGTTGTCGGGCGGTCTGTCAACTCTGACAAGTTCGAGTGCGTGCTCTTCGCCCGAATGTGCCAACATGTCGTATCTGATCCGAGCCTCGTACCCTTTCAGGGCCTCCGTGAGAAGTACGACAGCCTCCATCGAACGTTCTAGACGACCGTCGTACGAATTGAACCTGCGCGATTAAAGTGTATTAACTGTAACTGGGTTAGAAATAGAAATCAATTTGTTAGGGCTGGGTAGCTCTAAAATATAGCAACATTTAAGCGAGATAGAAACACAAATACAGATACAATCGGCAGTCTTATTGCTTTGCAGCAATCTTTTCAAGACAACCATTGTGTGGATAAGGAAAAATATAAGATAGGAAATGCGGTAGTTGTAAGTGTACTATAGTGTCTGTCAAATGTTGAAAGTTGTGTACGTATGTACAATTTACATAAACTTATACTTATATCTATTTACATACATACATACATAGACTCACGCCTGTTTCTCAGAGGGGTAGGCAGAGACAACTGATTTCCATTTGTCACGATCTTTGCATACTTCTTTTGCCTCGATTACTGTCATTATATTCTTCATACATGCTCGCCGGTTTAAGGTACTTCTGACCTGCCCTTTCTTGAGAACATCTCCAATTTGGTCAGAGAATGTTCGACGTGGTCTTCCCCTTCCGGTTGTCCCATTCACACAGGATTATCTATTTAAATATTAATAATAGTATTCTATAATAATATACTATGCATACATAATAATCCTTAATCCTGTTGCAACGCTGTTATATAACGATTTGTTTATTTTTTGTTGTTTTATACTAGCCTTGTGACCTGTAGTACAGGTTTTGTTAAAAACCTAAATTAGGCACCAGTCTCTCACAAAGTTGAACTAATTAAAGTCTACATTAAGTTAAATATGATATAATTGAAACGTTCATCTTGTGAGGAGAGAATAAATACTTTTTATTATTATTATATGATTATTAATATTATAGACCGGAACAAAAACAGCAACCGGAAGGGGAAGATCTCGTAGAACATTCTCTGACCAAATCGGAGACGTTCTCAAAAAAGGCGAGGTCAGAAGTACCCTAAACCGGCGAGCATGTATGAAGAATATAATGACAGTAAACGAGGCAAAAGAGGTGTGCAAAGATAGTGACAAATTGAAATCCGTTGTCTCTGCCTACCCCTCTAGGAAACAGGCGTGAGTCTATGTATGTATGTGTGTATTAATATTATATATCTATTTAATGAAAGAGTCTAAAAAGCGTTTAGGCTCTTGCTTCACCCAATGCTTGATGGCAGGCAAATGAATACGGTTGCACCAGATCCAATTTAGTAGTAGGTTTATAAAGACTTACCTATACATACTGCCGGACACGTCCAGCACGAGCCGCAGTCGCTTGGGCTTGTCCGGCGGCGCGCCCGGCGGGGGCTCCTGCTCCGTCCGACGGCGGTATATGGAGCGCTCGCCCGCTAACCCTGATCAAACCAATTTTAATTACTACCCAACCATATAAAATTAAAATAATTACTGTTTAAAAAATATAAAACCGACTAACTTTATACTTAGTTTCAAAAAAACTGAGGAATCGCGTAAAGACATACAAAAAAATACAGTCCACTTGAGAACGTTCTTCTTTTTCAGTATTTATATCTCTGTTACCGCGCCATCTACCGAGTGCCGCGCGCACTCACCAATGAAACGTCATCGTTACCATGAAGTGAGGAGCGACAGCTGCGACCTCTACGGGGTGGCTACAAAAGCAACGAAAGCGAACTTCACGTATCTTCCATTACGAATCCTACAACCATACGAGCGCGAGCTGTAACCTTTTGTAATTAATATATCGAATGTACTCGAATTAACATAATAAATACAGCTGCATTTACGAAGGGAAGTCGAATCATTTATCGCCTACGCCGAATCCCCAACAATCTCTAATAAATATATCTTCATATATTCATATCTGGATGCTCTCACCGATCCGTAAGCGATCGGCAAGGTTAAGCAACTAGGCTCGTGGTCAGTCCATAGATGGGTGACCGCAAAAGTAGTTTAATTTCTGAACGTCTCCGTGCTTCGGAGGGCACTTTAACCTATAGGTCCCGGTTGTAGTCATTAGGCAACAGTTGTTCAGCTATGTCAGATGACAACTGGGGGGGCTTGAACAACTCTGACACTAGGGCAGGGTAACCACTGCCCATACGATAAGATAGATGATAAATATATCTTATCTATTACAATTTTTGAAATGAAAACTTCTTTAGCGGCGTCTTGCACTTTTTGGTATGGCTTAAAATATTAAACTCGCGTCAAGACACGTGACCTGATAGAATATTCGTAAGACGGTGGATCTATTTGTTTTAATTCACACTGGCCGTTTATACACTCACACGCAGCATTTTTTTTTAATTATGTTAGATTTTTTACAACCAAATTTAGATTAATTGTTAAATGTATTCCCACCATAGGGAGGGAAGCAATTACTATGAGTCTTTACCGCCCAAAGGTGGGAAGTAGCATCTTCCACTTGCTACTCGGATCAAAGATACTACTTTCCGAGTATGAGAAATGAAAAAATAGTTTTCACTTCTATCGGCATACCAAAGACTGCCCCGCATGTTTTTTTAAATTGTGCTTTTATTTGTGAACGAGCTGCGCCCTGCGGTTTCACCCACGTTAAACTTTATAAATTATCACAGCTCCTTCCCCGTATGTGATAGCGTGATAATATGTAGCCTATATGTTGACCCGGCCTCTTAGCAATATTCATCCAAAATTTGAAGTAAATCCATGCAGTACTTTTTGAGTTTAGCCCGGACTTACATACAGACAAACAGATAAACAGACAAAAATTCTAAAAACTATATTTTTGGCTTCGGTGTCTATTGTAGATTACGCCCCTAGTATCCTTTTAAAAAAATATTCAATGTACAGATTTGACTTTCCTACGATTTTATTATATGTATAGATGTGTGTGTACATTAATTTTTAAAACTAACCACAGAAAACAATCAAGTAGCTTTCAAATTAAAATTTATACGGACAGATATCAACTATACCTCTGAATATAAAAACATCTTTTTAGATCCACTTGTTAATACTCACATGAATTAGAAAGGGCAGTAGTGAACACCTTGGTTTTGATCTCGAAACCAAAGCCTCCACAATCCAACGACACTCACTAAACAACCACTAGGTTAATACTAAACATTCCTAGAAATAGTCCTGATCATTAGTCATTAGTCATCAATCACTTACCTTCAATAATTTTGCCGTCATCCAATTCTCCGCTTGTTTGGTGTCGACTCCATTGTCTCTCTTTCTTCTTTGCTTGTAGCTCTGCTAATACCCCCCTTAGAGCACCAATCTGTGCACAGAAGAAATTTATGCATTTTATTGTTTAGTACAGACGCCAGCACATCCAGCTATCCCAATCTGTCAAATTTCTTCAATAGATTTTCAACTTTATCACTTAACCATAAGATTCAGTTTCAATGATGCTCTTTCGTTTATTTCTCTTCCACAAGACACACATTCTCTTCTAAATACACACACGTTTCTCTCTGTAACATTTTAATAGATAAGATACCTAATTTTACATTTTTATTTAAGTAACGAAATAAGAAAGTCTAGAAGTTAGCTAAATTAGCTTTAATAATATCTTGGGATATTACTCATACACGGCCATCTGATCCCAAACTAAGCAGAGCTTATTATGAAAACCTGATGACTGATATATTTAAATAAACTACTTTTCTTTTGTAAATACATACTCACATAGATAATTACACCCAGACTCAAGACAAACAGACATAACCATTCTGTTAAAATGCCAACAAATACCCAAAAGCCATTTCTTTACTCCTGGTCCATTCAATGGTTGCCTGGAAGAGATCGCACCTAAGGCTAAGGCCGCCATTTGTACAATCTTGATAACATTCTCATAGTTCTTTGTAAGTAATATTTTTGGTGTACAGACGCCAGCACACCCAAATTACTTTTATAGGTTTTCATCTTTAACACATAAGCATAAGGTTCACTTTCAATTGGGGAAATTTGACAAATTAGGGTAGCTTGATGTGCTGGCGTCTGTACAATAAAGAGTTACGTACGTACAAATATCTGTCCTGGGTGGGAATCGAACCCACGATCTGCGGCGTGAAAGGCATGTATTTACCACCAACGTCAAGCACCCATAAGTTAATAGAAGAACATGAATATACCTGTGGTTGCACCGCCCTGTAGAACTGTTCGTAAAGCTTGGCATCGTACTCGCTCATCTCTATCTCCTTCAGGCGCTCCTGGAAAGCTTTCCTGTTCATCTCCTGGGCTGCTTTCTTCACGTGTTCAGGGACATCATCCTTTTCTGCATCTGAAAGCTGAATTTGTTAGGTTATTATAATTTTTTGCAGTAGAAATTAGCGACAGTTATTAGCATAGTAACACATTTTTATTGTTTAGATACACTATAGTGTAAATACCTTTATACTGTAAAGTACTAGTGTACTTTTACACATTTACTTTTAATTTCTTTATTGATTGTTACAACTTGAGAGAAATATACGATAGGTGTATTTCACTCGTATAATATTGACTATATTAGTAGAAGCAAAACAAATAAAATAAAAATTTGCCGACATGATACTAAGACACCCCTCCCCTCCCCCATCCGCACATGTCACCAAAAATAAGAAAAGTTAATGTAATAGGGTCGAGCTTTAGGGATTTTTCTGTAAAAAGATACATTTCTTAGTATCAGCCCGGAGTCTGGGAGGTTGGCGGCATTACCCCCCGTGCCTCGGAGAGCACGTAAAAACGTTCGGTCTTGTACCGCTTTCCGGTCGTATCGCTAATCGTCCCATCGGATCATGAGTGTGATAGTATTCCATCACTCTCATGATCCTTCAGAGCCCCTGTGTTTGTGCACACTTGTGCGGTATATTATTAATTATTATTAAACTCTTTATTGTACACCAAAAAAATTTATCAGTACAAGAACAATACACATTAGAGAGACAACGGTACAAATGGCGGTCTTATCACTAAAATGTGATCTCTTCCAGACAACCTACTTAGGAAATAGGAGAAAGGATACAGTTACGGGTAGTTGCCGGTGTACAGAGCGTTTTAATAAAGGTACTCTTGGGTACATACTACATACAAAACTACAATAAATATAGAAAAAAAAATACATTCTAATATGCATTCTACTACGTACATTAAAATATTTATAAATAATATACTAGATATATACTAATACCATAAACTACATATAATCGTATACATACATATATATTACATACTGTAATAGGAGTCATCTATTACATTGAAGATATACTACTGATGAACTGATAGTGATAAATAATGATCCTTTAAACGTTTTTTAAATTCACGCAATGATTTAGCTTGCCGTATAGTAATTGTAAGCTCATTCCAGAGACGGACACTTTGTACAGAAAAAGATTTGTCGAGGAAACTAGTGGAATGAGCTGGCATTTTTAATTTCACGTTTTCGCGCGAATTTCTAAGATTTTGGGCTCCTATATTACCATCTTAAATAATACCCAGAAATTATTGAATACATGTTAAATATGGAAAAATCGTTTATTTTTACGTTTAATGTATCACATTTACCAAAAAAAATTTGCTTGTTCTGTAGTGACTCATCTCCCACCACCATTTTAATGAAAAATCGCCGCAGAGTCAATTTCAAAGTCCTGTATCTAGTAATAATACTTATAAACTAAGCTAAAAAAAAAAATTCGACATAAGACATGTATTTTATTTGTCGTTTAATGTATCAGATTCTTGAATTTTGTTACCATTATTTAGTAAAAAAATAAATCCTTACACCAATTTTAAGTTTTTTTTTGAAATTCATAGTGATTTTTTGTTTAAATAAAGCGTACTTACTAAAATAAAATTATACCAAAATAAACTATGTTCTTGGGAGAATCGAATACTACAGTTTTTTTTTAAATATTTGCAATTAATTTGTCATAATATCGATTTGAACATCAGTTTAAATTACAATAAATTACGATACACGGGTGGGCTCCGATTAGTACGGCGCGAGCGCCCATCAAGGTAGGACCTGTGCCATTTTTCCCGCGTCCCGACTTTCGAGCGCTCGTACAGTGAAGTAGTTCATATACTGCGACCACATAGTTTTGATTCGTTTTGTGTTTTTTTATAAGGTACGGTTTTATTTATTATGAAGTATGTATGTATGTAAGATTTTAGTTTTTTGTAGAATAATTATATATTTTTGTTTCATTACTAGCTATGGGGCGCAAGGAATGTGTATACTGTTGCGTAAAAAAAAAGGAAATGTAATAATTCTGCAGCTTTAAAAAAAGCAACAGAAGTGAGGTAGATACCTATTTTTTATTTACAATATTCATATTTACTGTAACCGATTATATTATATATACACGAATATAGAGAAATGTGGTCTTTTTATAGACGATGAATATTTTTATTTAGGCGCGACACCAGATGGATTGTGCAGTGAAGGATTAGTAGAAGTGAAATGTCCAAGCTCAATTTTTGGGATTGATCCCGATACTGCTTTGCAAGCTAAAAAACTGAAATGTTTTAAAGTGAACAGCCAATCCCAAGTTGAGATGAACAAGAACTACTACCCAAATTGGTTCGGTTTTACCAAGACTGCGTATTGCCGGAAATCATAGATCCGAGAAAGGCAAGATCAATGCCTTTACGGCAAATACGCATTTAGCATATTAAAAATACTATGGTCGTTTTTGTATCAACTTTTATTAAATATTTTACATAACATACCTATTCGTGTTTTCCTATTAATCTAGCTAGAAATCTTTGTGAGTAAATAACCTTTTTTTTATAAATCTCTTATCAATTCACATTACGATTACGGCTCAAGATAGCCTCGTCCTTCTTGACACGTGTATTACACAGTTTACATTGCGTTTGAGTGGGTAGACACGCACACATAAACAATGATGCAGTCTTTTACCTAAACTCGAGCGTAATCATTTTGTGAAATGGCTCTTAAGCACTTCAAATGTGATTCATGGAGAAATGAAAATTGGTTTTTGAGGTAAGAAGGAGTAGACGGAAGAAACAGTATACTGTACAAGAATGATAGAATATGAGTATTCCGGCGAAGGCGTATAGATAACCACTTGAGCTTATTTCGAAATTCTGAAACGTGATCATATTTGCGCAGACCAAATATGAATCTAATGCAAACATTCTGGAGTCGCTCAAGTTTATCAAGCTGGTTTTCAGTGAGATCAAGATAGCTGACATTTGCATAATCTAGTATTGGGAGCAGCAGAGATTGGGAAAGCGTGATTTTGGTGGCAATTGGCAAGAAGTTACGTAGTCTCCTTAATGAGCCAAACGATGCGTATAATTTGCGACTAACATTCTGCAGCTGTACATTCCAAGTTAGACTAGATTTTTAACACTGTCGCTCCACTGCAGTATACTGCCATCAAAGTGGAGTTGAGGGAGTTGATTCCAAGGTACTTTAGCAATCATACGTGAGCTGCCAATCAGAATAACCTGGGTTTTTTGCGGGTTAACCTTAAGCCCGTGAGCACAGCTCCACTTACTAATTCTAGCCAAGTCAGAGTTAAGAGTATTAATAGCCTCAGGCAGTTTTTCAATTGGAGCTTGATAATAGATTTGTAAATCGTCCGCATATAGGTGGTAGGAGGAAAGAAGTTGGTTTGAAATAGAATTTATAAAAATTGCAAAAAGTAATGGAGATAAAACACCACCCTGAGGCACGCCTGCAGTCGTGCTACACCAAGAGGACAGAGTGTCATCTATGCGTATACACTGCCGGCGCCCAAACAGGTAACTACGAAGCCAGTCAACTACCGTTGGAGATACATTAAGAGAGCGTAATATTCCGATAAGAATATCAAAATCAACCATATTAAACGCGTTGCTGAAATCTAAGAGTGAAAGTACCGTTAGATTTCCTTGTTCCATGCCAGTTCTAATGTCCTCCGTAATATGAACCAGGGCTGTAGTGGTACTGTGTCCAGGCCGAAACCCAGACTGGAAAGGATTGAGGAGATTGTTTTTGTTAAGGAAACTGCTAATTTGTTTATGAATGAGGCGTTATAGGACTTTTCACATGGTATAATATGTCCCGGGCAGATGACTATTCTCCATTGAGACTGGTCGCCGTGACCGATAGGAGGACATTAATATTATTATTTCGTAACTGTATTTAAATCTTCTATTGTACAAATTTTCTATTGTACATCATTGACATATTTATATTATTTGACATTGTAAACAATTTATTTAATAAAAAATTATGAATAATGTATTTGCACGCCATAAGTGGCAGAATATGCGGAATGTATTGTTGTAAAATCTTTTGTACCATATTCTGGCAAATAAATAATTTAATTGATTGATTGAATACCTGATGCACGTCATGGCCCTTATCCAGTCGGTAGGGGCCGCCCTTCCCGCCCAAGCCGGCCGTGTCCCTGCCGCCAGTGCCGCCCGCCCACGTGTTGCCGCCCACGTGGGGCTCGTTCTTGGGATCCTCCTTACCATGCTTAGGAGATGAGACATCTTTTCTAAAAAAAATAAGCTTAAATTATAACCACAGACTTGACTCTTAAGAGAGGTAGGGCATAGCGTTCATTCGCTCAAAGAGCAGCCCGACTGGGGAAGTATCTCCACTTTACAGAAGACATTCTTTAATAATAACATTAATAATTTAAATGTTGTGTTTCCAAGTGTGAGTAAGGTCGCCAGAGCTCATTGGGGTGGGGGGAAGGGTCAGCAACACTTGTTTGCCGACTCTTAAAGGCCGGCAACGCACCCGCGACTCCTATGATGTCGCAAGTGTCCATGGGCGGCGGTGACCACTTATCATCAGGTTTCAACTCGTTTGTCGCCCGCTGATAATAAAAAAAAACACGAGTGGATAGCTTTCTTTTTAATTTTTTTTTTAATTCACATGGACTTTAAAAAGGTCTTGTAAATAGTCAGAAGGTGTGTTTTTGTTGTCCCAAGATATTATTTAATTATAAAAAGAATCTGGGAACACTGCAATTACATAACCAGGCCGCCGTGTTTGGTTGATATTTGTCTTTCACGCCGCAGGTCGTGAGTTCGATTCCCACCATACATATAAGTATGTATTTACAAAAGAATAGTGATGTATGTAGTGGTTACCTATAATAAGTACGAAAAATATTTGACCGAATTTCATTTCACTTAAAACTTTTCAACATTTATAGTTTTGTTTATTTTTATTTCACCGAAGTCACGTCTGCTACTGTAAAATTGTGTTTAACGCTCACCACCTTTTTTTTTTTTTTGTCAAGTCAGGGGGAATGCCTTCGCATGCCACCCGCAAAAAGTGTCTGCGGGTGGGTATGTCAGACTTGCACCGACTAAACCTACCTGCCGTGGACTTCTCTTGGCGTCTGATGGGGGAGTCCCGGGAACGCGGGTATGCTGCTCCGGTACCCCCCTTTTGCGCCATGTCCCAGATGGTCGGGACACGTACAACGCTCACCACCTGCTCCTCAGCTCGCGGGCCGCCCCACCCCTCCGCGCCTACGCGGGCTTATATTACACTCTAGGAGTAGAGCAAACAAAACTGTGTGAAGTCGGTTTTGCAGCGATTCGTTTCTGTCACTAAATTTTATAGTACAACATCTTGACTTTTTATGACACTATTTTAATTTAATATTGAAAATGATAAAGCGAAAGAGGTATGCAAGGATCGTGACAAATGGAAGTCCGTTGTCTCTGCCTACCCCTCTGGGAAACAGGCGTCTATGTATGTATGTATGTATTGAAAATGATACCAAGTAACCGTCTATATATTTGTGACTAAAATTCAGTAAAATGATGTTTCGGTGTGGTGAAAATTTGGCAAAAAAAATATTAAATGAAAAAGGCTTCAGGCAATACCAAAAAGTAATTTTGTAAATCGGCGATAAATAGTTCGGTAAAATAATACCTAAAACACATGATGCTGCTATGATCTTAAAATATGTCAAATAATGCATATAGCAAAAAAGACGACGGTCAATAGTATACGGTAAATAGAAATTCGAACAAAAAAAAATCGGAAAAGTGATCGGTTCCCATATGTAGTACCTATATCAGATATCTGGTTTTCACAGTACTAGCTCTGTTTAGTTTAGGATCAGAAGGCCTTATGTGAATAATATCTTAGGATAGACAATTATAAAAACAGCGAGAAGATTAAGGGAAAAATTAACAAAAATTCTGTGAGTCATAGTTGTATTTTTTGGCTCCTAAGATTCTTTGTGAATTAGTAAAGAAAATAATTAATTCCTCATACAACCCCATCTCTGATGCATCCTCTGCTGGACAAAGTCGTCCCTCGAGGATCTCCACAATGGTCGGTCTTGCGCTGCCCACATCCACCGGTTTCCCGCGATTATCACAAGATCGTCGGTCCACCCTGTAGGGGCCTGCCCACGCTGCGTCTTCCGGTTCGTGGTCGCACTCGAGAACTTATCTGGCACAGCGGCCGTATATTGTTTTTTTTTTCTTTTTATATCTAGCGACCTTACTCACACGCAGAAACACAACATTGAGTTATTAATCTTATTATTAAGGAATGTCTTCTGTAAGGTGGAGGTACTTCCCCGGTCGGGCTGCTCTTTGAGCGAGTGACCGCTGTGCCCTACCTATGTTAAAGAGAGACAGGCCTTACATACCCACTATGCCTATCTATAGTCATCTGTATCTTCTTAAGCGCCTCCTTAGACCTGCCCTCCAGCACGCCTTCTGTCGGCAAACCAGTGGAGTGTAACACCTCCAGTAACGTATCCGCCATGTCCTTGCTGTATCGGTCGAAGTCGAACACATTACCGATGGCTGTCGCCAGGTCTTCTGATGGATATTTCTGGAAAGAAATAGGATCAGGTAACCAAGTGGATTATGTCCAGAAATTGTACGCAATGGAACAACTAACACTGCCATGACCTGAGCCTGTACTATGACAACCAGACAAATAATTAACATCTTACTAATCTACTATATAAAAATAAGTCGGGTTTTCCTTCCTGACGCTATAACTCCAGAACGCACGAACCGTTTTCCACGGTTTTGCATTCGTTGGAAAGGTCTCGGGCTCCGTGAGGTTTATAGCAAAGAAAATTTATAAAATTTAACGCGGGTAACACCGCGGGGCACAGCTAGTATTGAATAAATAAAAAAATATAGCTTACTAGCGGCCCTGTACGTGCTTCGCTACGCTTTTAAGTATTAGTACAAATTGTTTGTATATGGGAGTAAAGAAAGATGTTAAATTTACACTTTTTCAAGTCTTTTTTAAAATTTTCTCTACGTACAAACCTTCCCTGGAATTCCACGAATAATTCAAGACCAAAATTAGCCAAATCGGTAAAGGCATTGTTGAGTTATAACATTACAACGAAAAGTGGCATTGATTTTTATATATATAGATATATCCGGATAACTCAAGGGCTATAATTTATATAGTTTAAGGCGGATAAAACCGACGGCACATCTAGTTCTTATGTATTCCAATAACAAAATTCCACAAATAGGCACAGAACAAAGAATTATCTTGGGTGGGAATCGAATCCAAGACCGGTTATTTTGTTTATTAGTACTGCATTTAGAAAGGATGAATGAAATAAGATTGACAAAAACTTCTTTTGAATACCTGGTCTGTGTTAATGGTACAACCGGAAGGAGAAGACCAATCTCTGACCAAATCGGTGATATTCTCAAGACCGAGCAGGTCACAAGTACCCTAAACCGGCGAATATGTATGAAGAATAAAACGACTGTAAATGAGGCAACAGAGGCGTGACAAATGGAAATCCGTTGCCTCTGCCTACCCCTCTGGGAAACAGGCGTGAGTCTATGTATGTATTTTGATAATGTTACCTGCAAATGTTTGACAATGTTGACCAGCTCTCTTGTAGAGTATGGATATGTGAGCTGTCCCTGGTCGGCCTTATCTCTGAGGATGGCGAACGCTTTGACTAACTTCTTCATGACATCCTGAGGGACGTCAGGTCCATAAGAACGAAGGAGTTCCATCTCAGAATCAATTGAAGGATTGTCCACAGCGTGGCAGGAGAACAGATCACCTAGAATGACAATATATACTATTACATATTCATAATATAATGTCCTCCTAGCCGAAATTCAGCCACGGCGGCCAGTCTCAATGGAAAATAGCCATCTGCGCGGGACATATTATAGTGCACAAGTGTGTGCGCAAACACAAGGGCACTTTCAGTCCATCACTCTCATGAACCCATGGGACGCCCAGCGACACAACCAGATGGGGTCAGGTACAGGACCGACGGATTTACGTGCTCTCCGACGCACGGGGCTTTAATACCGCCAACTCCCAGATTTCGTCCTAATTCTGAGAAATGTTTCTTTTTACAGAAAGATCCCAAAATGCTTTTTGGCCCGACCCGGGATTTGAGCGGTAGCGTGTTTATCCGCAGGCAATGAGCTCCTGGGTTCAAATCCTCGGTGCAAAAAGTGAATTTGGAATTTTTCTGTAAAGAAAAATTTCATATAGAAGTCATATAGAAAATTCTGGATAGAAAAATACTAAGTATGATACCCGGAGTCTGGAAGTTGGCGGTGTTATGCGATCATACACCAGATCTCTTCCCGGTCGTGTCTTATATTTGTCCCAGCCGATTGTGTGAGTGAGGGTATACAGTTGGCTACTGTCTAGTGATATTGGTCGCCGTAGTAGAAATACGCTTATTACGGTGCTTTCCATTCTTTGGTAGAACTCTGGTAAAAGTCAAACACACACACACGCCCGCACGCACCCACGCACGCACTCACGCGCGCACTTACACACACAAACACACACATAAACACACGCGCGCCCAGCACACGCATACTAGCCCAGCACATTAAAACTCAAAAATTAACTTACCTAACGAAGCGAAGAAATCATTCCCCAAGAACGGGCACCCAGGTCTATTAGCCAACACAATCATTCTAAAGTTGTCGTGCACCGGAATGAAACTCGACACGTCACCCCCAGAACTTTCCAGCATATTCTTCGGCACTATCCTTCTTCCATCACTAAGTATCATCTCACCATTTTCCACTAAGGTTTTCAAAATACAAGTCACATGTGTCGGAGCCTTATCTGCTTCATCTACGACTAACACATGGCCATGTTTCACAGCCTTAACTAAAGGCGAGTCCTCATAGACGACAACTCCATCTTTGACAGTAGGTTGCACTGTCAAAGACTGGACAGTCGTATCTCTATGTAACTGTATATACTCTCTAGGGCGATTTAAAAGCTGTAACAATCTATCAGCTATCTTATTCTTTCCCACCCCTTGGTTTCCCACTAAGAGTAAATGATTTCCGAGAAGAAAGTCCTGCAGTAACCATTCAAGTAATCGCATGTGTTGTGGAACATCATAGAACAGGATATCAGGGACTTTAGTTAAGGCCTCCGTTTTGAAGACTTCAGTACTTGTATTGCCTATAGTTAGAATGTTATTTTGGACGTTGCAACTGACTTTTGTTTCGATTGGACTGTTGCCGAAAAGGCCAAAACGCTTTGGGGTATCGATGCCGAGTTTTTGACTGGCGCCATCTAGGGCTCGTCTTGCCAAGTTAGGTAGGAATTTGGCCAAGAATGTTCTTTGGACGGTCTCGTAAGCTGAGTCGGTAGGGTATTTGGACATTCGGCTGGCTATTCTTAGGAGTTGGCGTGTTGAAAGAGAGGAAGACAAGTTTTTTAAGGTGTTATCTCCTGAGTTGCGTAGTTCATCTGCTAAGTTTATTATGGAATGTAGAGGCTCCGATATTTCTCCATACTGTAACCAAAAAAGGATAAATTTAGTTATTACTAGTGATCGGATAATCGGATGAAGTTAATTTTTGCCTAAGAAATAGTGGAAGCAGCTTCTTAGGTAAAATATCCTACATATCTTAAAAAAATACTGAAAATAAAAGTAGGTAAAAGCAACCATATAACGTTGTAATCTCACTATCTGTAAAAAAAATGCTTTCCAATTCGTTTTAAATTCCGGTCCCAATTTTTTTTTCAATTAAAATTTAATTTTCTATTTCAATTCAAATTTCAATTCAATTCATTTATTGCGTTAATATGAAAAAAAATACTATAGCCAACTTTTATCATCAAGATCATGTTTGGTGTTACTCAGTAATAAAAATATTCGACACTATAAGACCTGTCGACTATAATCATGGACCCCGTGCGTATTTCTATGTATTTCCTGTTCTTTTCATACTAGGTATATTAGAAAGATGTTCACAATTAAATTAGATTTGTTGTGTAAAAGACAAAATCGCCAGTTTAACGCCTTAGATTAGTCAAATAGTCGTTTTATTGGTAAGATTTCTTACATGTCATGAAAATTATTATAAAATATATTAAATGTCTAAACAATGTCAATAAATCAAAAATATACTAAAACGAAACTACTACGTCAAACTAAACTAAGTCAAATAAAATAATTAATACAAAAACAAAAATAACAAACAGGTCTATACGATAATGGTCACAACATTAGTCAGTAAGTCAAAATTATAAATTAAATATTATTATGTCAAATTAATAGATTTGAAATGCATGAATTCGTCAAAGGAATAGAACGATTGCTCAATAAGCCACCGTTTTAACCGAGTTTTAAAACTTATTAAGGTTGGGGCACTTGATATGCTCATTGGTAGTTTATTATACACTGTGCAGCCCATAACATGAGTTTTGGAGGTTTTAGTCAATGTCCTCGGTACTGGTGTCAGCTTATTGCTATGCCGTGTGCAATAGGTATGTATCTCACTCCGCTTGGTATACAGCTCCAAGTTTACCCTAACGTACACAGCAACTTGGTATAGCACAATGGAAGGTAAAGTCATATATTTACATAATTACTAAATTAAGCAGATCTTGTACAATGGAAATCAGATAACTGATTTACTACATACATCACTTTTCTTTTGTAAATTCATACTTATATAGATAATTACACCCAGACACAGGACAAACAGACATGTTCATGCAGAGAAATATTTGTCCTGGGTGGGAATCGAACCCACGACCTGCGGCGTGAGAGGCAAGCATTTACCAACCACTCCAACCAGCCCGCCAAAAATAAATATTGTTATGTACGCTCATTATATTTCATGTCAATAACATATTTTTTTCACACTTACCAACGAGTTAATTATGAATATTTCCTCGCTCTTGCTAAGATTCCTCATCTCGTGGAAGATGAAGAGGCTCAGGATCTCAGGTGAGAGCCACTGCTGGCCCCGACCGAGCACAGGAGGCTCGGCTAGTGCTACTATCCTGGAAAGAGAAAAATAATCATCACACAGCCATTTTCGATTTTTATAAGGATTTTTAAAAGTTTAATAATAAAATCTCGGGACAATGTCACACAGATCATCCTAGCCCCAAACTAAGCAAAGCTTGTACTATGGGTACCAGGCGACGATATACATACTTATATAGATAGATAAATACTTATATACATAGAAAACATCCATGACTCAGAAACAAGTATTTGTGCTCATCACACAAATATTTGCACTTACCGGGATTCGAACCCAGGACCACCAGCTTCGTAGGCTGGATCACTACCAACTAAGCTACGGTGACGGTTGTTTTTTAATATTCAGATATGAGCACTATAGGAGCTTCAATCGTCGGCTTCCTGAAGATTCTTGGAGATTGATAGATTACATAATAATAATAATATCCTTGGACATTATTCACACACGGCTATCTGACCCCAAACTAAGCAGAGCTTGATCTATGGAAACTAGATAACTGATATACTACATATACTACTTTCCTTTTGTAAATACATACTTATATAGATAATTACACCCAGACGCGGGACAAACAGACATGTTCATGCACACAAATATCTGTCCTAGGTGGTAATAAAATCCACGACCTGCGGCGTGAAAGGCAAGCACCAACCACGCCACCAGGGCGGCTAAGTCGCCGAACATCGATTTGTTAAATGGTGTTCAAATAAATAAAGGTTAAAAATGACTTAATCAATCGTTAAATCGGCTTCCAGGACCACATGTGACGTCATAAATGGTCCGGAATCGATTGTCAACGTTGAAGCCGTTTTAACGATTAATTAAGTAATTTTTAACCTTTATTTATTTCAACGCCATTCACGAAAACGATGTTCGGCGACTTAGCTGGTAGAGCCCCAGGCTCATCAAAATAATGGACTGCATAAAGTCAAGACAATTATTTTGATAAAAGCCTCACTAACCACTTCACGTGCTCACCATGCAAAGGTATGGTAAAATTAACACGCAATAAACTTGTCAGCGTGTCACCTGGCAATAAAAAAGTTTTTAACGTGTCACGTGTATCGTTCAACACTTAAAATGCTTCAGAAAACTAACCTAGTTATGCTGGCCATTTTTGATAGTTCTGTAATACCTAATTTACTTTGAATTGCGTAAGAATGGTACGTGGTACGGGTCTCTTAGTAGCAAGTCCCACCTCGCCTATATTATATGCACAGAAATTGCAAGTAAGGCGCATTGGATAAGGTCACTTCACTTCGCTATTACACCAGCACCTTATTATAACATTTTTGTGTGACTTCATATTGTTTTGAATCTGGGTGTCCTCGCAGTCCTCGCTTAAGAAAAGAAGACCGTTGAAGTCGCAGCGGGGGCAGACCCCCTACAAGCTGGGCCAACGATCTTTTAAGGCTCACGGGAAGCCGTTCGTTCCGGGCCATCCGGGCAGCACAAGTCCAGTCATTGTGGAGGCTTTTGTCAACTAGTGGACAACTTTGTCTTATGTGATGACGAGAAAAGTCTCCGTGATAAAAACATTCATTTTAATTGCGCGCTCGTAACCAAAAAACAAAAAAATAGTGGGCAGGGCACATAGCTCGTAGAGCCGACGGCCGCTGGGGCAGAAAGGCGTGGCGAGTGGCGACCACGAACCGGAAGACGCAGCGTGGGCAGGCCCACTACAAGATGGACCGATGATCTTGTGAGGGTCGCTAGAAATCGCTGGATGCGGATAGCGCAAGACCGGCAATTGTGGAGATCTTTGGGGGAGGCCTTTGTGCAGCAGTGGACGTCTTTCGGCTGATATGATGATGATGATGATGATGACCCATACCATCCCGGGGCTGATAAACCAGGTAGTCGTGTAATAGTGCCACCTGTGTACTATTGCTACCACCTCACTGCGGTCGCTAACTCGCATGCCAAGCGCGGTAACTACGGCAAACCACTGCAAATGGCAACGTTATAGAAACTTAGGAGGCCTATCACCTAGGAGGGATATCAGGCTGATGAGGTGAGATACCTGAATGCAGGATGTATTCTCTTGACGCCATTATCCAGTAACTGTTGCTCCGTGACTCCTGCAGCCAACAACTCATCATATCTGTCGTGGCGAAGCAATCTTGTGCCATCATGCAGTTGAAGCTCTCGGTCGTGGACCAACCTAGAACAATCAACTAGTCAAATAATAGTAATCTGTTGATGTACAGACGCCAGCACATTAAGCTACACCAATCTGTCAAATTTGGCCAATTGAAAGTGAACCTTATACTTATGTGATAAAGTTCAAAATCTATAAAAGAATTTGACGGGTTGGGGCAGCTGGATGTGCTGCCATGTGTACAGTCGACGCAACGTGTTAGTGGATACACTTATAAATTCAATTTACTTTAAAACTAACAAATTTGAAAAAAATGAACGCGCACTACTATCATATGACGTCATTTGTAGTAAAGCCACAAAAGCTCCATAATGTTAAATATAAATACTTGATACATCCATACATTATAACATTTGAACCTTTTCAGCCAAATTTTTGCCGTCTGAATTTTATTTGTCGCTATTTCTTATTAAGTTTGCAATCCTTCTAATATTATAAATGCGAAAGTTTGTGAGTATGAACGTATGGATATTCGTTACTCTTTCACACAAAAACTACGGAACGAATTTTGATGAAACTTTGTAGTAGTAATATAGCTTATACATTGGAATACCACATCCCACTTATATTATAAATACGAAAGTTTGTAAGTATGGATGTAGGGATGTATGAATGTTTGTTCCTCTTTCACACAAAAACTACGGAACGGATTCTGATGAAACTAAGTAGTAATATAGAATTTATATTCAAATAACACATAGGCTATAATTTATAAAGATTAACGCGGATGAAACCGCTGGCTACCTTTATAATATTAGTAGAATAGTAGGATTAGCTGTGAACCCTACTATCCTACTAATATTATAAAGGTGAAAGTTGATTTGTTTTGGTATGAAGTTAGCTGACACCCTGGATTAACACATAGGCTATAATTTATACAATTTTACGCGGGTGAAACCGCGGGACACAGCTAGTATTCTAATGAATTCCTTACCTATGCAGTACAGCTAATGTACTCGCATGTATTCTATGCAATCCATCAAGCACTGCCATATGCCCCTTCAATGCAGCCTCAACTAGCGCAGAGTTCCGCCACACCGTATCACCGTTATCCAAGGTAGTGCGTTGCTGGACCAGGTCTCTGGCCGTCATGTCCTGGTACAGAACTATAGGCTCTATTGTGTAGCCCAGTAAGGATGAGAGTTGAGTAACGAGGAGGCTCTTGCCACAGCCTTTTGGACCTGAAACAATTTCGAATAGTCCGTAGTTTTGTCCATTTGCTTATCCTAACTACGAAAAATAGGGATACTTCATAGATCTCATATGCGAATTTTATAGATTATAAACACAAACAAAAGAAACGTCCAATAAAATTTACTTTTAACGTCGATGCCCGGATTAACTGCTGAGATGATGGGAATATGATATGATAATCTATACATATAATAAAATCGTAGGAAAGTCAAAAGTGTACATCGAATATTTTTTTAAAAGGATACTTGCGGCGTGATCTACAATCGATATCGAAGCCAAAAATAAAGTTTATAGAATATTTGTCTGTGTGTCTGTTTGTCTGTATGTATGTCCGGGCTAAACTCAAAAAGTACTGCATGGATTTACCTCAAATTTAGCATGAATATGACTAAGAGGTCGGGTCAACATATAGGCTACATATTATCAAGCTATCACCTACGGGGGAGGAGCAGTGATAATTTATAAAAATTAACGCGTTTAAAACTGCGGGGTACAGCTAGTCAATAATGTAATAGCATAGAACAAATCTTTGTGTGAACAACGAAAATTAGGTTCCGGCTTTGAGGGTGTAACGAAAATCATAGACGGATGCTCTTACCGGTCCGTAAGTGATTGGCGAGGTTAAGCAACTAGGCTCGCGGTCAGTCCATATATCAGTTTAATTTCTGAGCGGTTCCACGTTAAGCTGTCGGTCCCGGTTGTAGTTATTAGGCAACAGTCGTTAAGCCATGTCAGAGGCCTGTTGGGCGGCTTGAATAACTTTGACACTAGGGGTAACCACTGCTCATACAATAAGTAAGTAACTTGCAATTTATTATTTATTTAAGGATTTAATAAAAATATATGTGATGAAAGAGACCGCACGGACTAATTCAAAATATCTTGTTGCTTTAATTACTGTTTTAAACTGTGTTTTTGTATTGCATTGTGAGCTTGACAAGTACAAGTGTATGTAAATACCCAAGTGCTGAACAAATTTATTAAGTAACGAAAACTGACCTAGTGCGTGTCGGGTTAACGAACTGAGTGTTTCGTATATTACTTAAAACTATTATAAGTTATTTTGTTAAGCATTTAACTTTAAACCGGAGCTTGTTTGAGATTTTTATTGAGGACGTTTTTTTGATCTCGTACATGTTAACTATTTGCATGCCCCATTTATAATTGTTCTGGGTCTGCACATGTTTTGCATCCGTAAATTTCAAACTTGTAAAGTTCCCCGCGATACATGGATTCTGGATCAGGAATTGCCTTATACAAAAAAACCGGCCAAGTGCGAGTCGGGCTCGCGCACGAATAGTTCCTACCAAATATTTACCAAAACGAGCAAAAAATTCACGTTAGTTGTATGGGAGCCCCCTTAAATATTTATTTTATGTTGATCTTTAGTATTTGTAGTTATAGCAGCAACAGAAATACATCATCTGTGAAAATGTCAACCGTCTAACTATCACGGTTCATGAGATACAGCCTGATGACAGACGGACAGACAGACAGCGAAGTCTTAGTAATAGGGTCCCGTTTTACCTTTTGGGTACGGAACCCTAAAAAAAATGTCTAGTTACTTTGCGGGTTTATGGAAAAAGTATTATTTTATATCTTACCAATAATACAAAAATCTCCAACACTATGACTCAACAGCAACTCATTCAACAATTCACTCTGGTAATCCGTTTTAACAATCCCCTTATCATCCCCTTTCCTTTTCGCATTACCGCAGGGTACGCCAAATTGGGACTTAACACCATCGATTTCCATAGATACTAGAGCCTCTTTTCCTTTGAAATCTAATCCTTGGAAGGATATGTTCCATTTGGAACCAGTTCTGATGTTTAAGTTGTGGAGAATGGCCTCAACGTTTTTGACGTTCTCTTTGGGAAGGAAACTGTTGTAGGGGTAGAGTAGGTAGATTAGTTTGTAGATAGGGATGTTTGGGTTGCGTTCCTGGAAGAAATGTACAAGTAAATGTTAATATACACGGTGTAAGATAAATAATGGACGAAACTTAATATATCACTCTAAACACTTCTATAACGGATCATTCAACGGTATTATTAAACATATCTTATACTTGCCAAGAAAAGTCTTATCAAAAAACTAAATCTAAGACTGTGACCAATTTCGAGAATGCCTACAAAGATCTTGTAAAAATGGAAACGTCTTTTCTCAATGCATATAGAGACCCAAACATATTAGTTAACGCGATGATAGATGTGATTAGGACATCTCTCCACCAAAACACAAAAATTGTTTCATTCTCTAGCTCTAAGCGTACGCGCGTACTCTAAAGTCCTGGATATCCACGGGGGCATTGAAATGCATTAGACTTAGAAATAAAATGCAGCTACAGGCAAAGAGAGACCCTTTTAATGTTATCTTAATTATAACGTATAAGCGTTATCGCACATTTTGCTCCAATCTTATTAAGAAACTAAAAAGGCAATATCATAAGAGCCAAATTTTGATATCTTCGAAAAATCCGAAGCAACTTTGGAGGAAAATAAATGATATAACCCATTATAAAAAACCCAAGGCGACTAGTACACACCTACTTCAAATCACACCACACCCTCTCGACTCGTTAAACCGCGTAAACTACTTTTTTGTAACTATTGGGAAAACATTGGCGGAAGAAATCATCACTTTAACTCAGCAAGAATATATATATACCCATCATAAACAGCTTACATGCACCATCTCAAGTAAACTCATTTGTGTTGTTGGAGACTGATTTGGCAGAAGTGGATAGTACACTCATGGCACTTGACTCGGGAAGTGCTTCGGGGTGGGATGGCATTCCAATAAGCTTCCTGAAGTTATCTCGAGACTTTGTAGTTCCTCTCATTTGCAAATTAACCAATTTGTGTTTTGAAACGGGAATATTTTGTAACGCGTTAAAACGATCTGTCGTCACGCCTGTGCACAAGGATGGGGATAAAAGCGATGTTAACAATTATCGACCAATTTCCGTCTTACCGTCATTTTCCAAAATAATTGAAAAAATCATAAATAAAAGGCTAATAAATTACTTGATTAAATATAACATTCTTTCCGATTCACAATATGGTTTTAGACAGGGGCGGTCAACTCAGGATGCAGTTCTAGCGCTTACGTCTGAAATTACAGATATGGTTGACAAGGGATATAAATGTGTTACGGTGTTTCTAGACCTAAAGAAAGCTTTTGACACAATATCTTTACCCATTCTTGTGCAGAGACTTGAAGCTATTGGGATCAGAGGCAAGGCTCTTTCTCTTTTCAACAGTTATCTCCGGGGCAGGAGACAACAGGTTAAAATTGGCAACTTGTACAGTGACGAGGAAGACGTTGTTTTCGGTGTACCACAGGGCTCTGTGCTCGGCCCGCCACTGTTTCTGGTGTATATTAATGAACTCTGTAACCTACGAAACAGTGGCGGGAAAATCTTTTCATATGCGGACGATACGGCTATTGTCTATTTTGGCAGCACTTGGGAAGTGGTACGTAATAAGACCGAAAATGGTTTAGCTGTTGTAGATAAGTGGCTCAAAAAAAATTTACTAAGTCTTAATATTGCTAAAACAAACTATATTTGTTTCTCTCCAAGTGCAAGGTCTAATGTATGTGGTAACTTCAATATTCGGTTACATGAGTGTGAAAATGGCTTGAATCAAAATTGTGTCAATCCATCAAACACGTACCGACTACAAGATACCTGGGGGTTATAGTTGACGAGCGCCTGGCATGGCACTCACATATCGAAGTTATTATGTCCCGAGTTCGAAAATTGATATGGATCTTTAAAAATCTACGACACGTGATGCCTCAAAATACACTAAGCAACATTTATATAGCACTCGCGCAGTCAGTAATAACATACTGCTTACCAGTTTGGGGAGGAGCCACAAAAACGAAATTACTTGAGTTAGAAAGAGCTCAACGATCACTTTTAAAGGTAATGTATTTTAAACCATATAGATACCCCACAGTCGATCTTTATAATATTAGGGGCCTATTATCTGTAAGAAAACTGTACATTTTAACAATTATACTTTATTTACACAAACACATCCCATTTAACCCAGAAAACTTAGCTAGGAGGCGAAATAATATTGTAGCTCATTCGCCACGGGTACGCACAATGTTTGCAAGGCGCCAGTATGTATGCCAATCAGCCTACATATACAATAAAATTAACGGTGAGCTAAAGTTCCACTACGAGGTCTCGCACAAATGCAAAAAAGTGATAACCGAGTGGTTAAAATCTCTAACTTACGAAGAAACAGAGCATATTCTAGATAGACTTACATAAACACTTATTTCCTATAACGTACCACCAGAAAACAGGTAAACACATACAATAACACAAACACAAACTCGCACACTACTATAATCATACATACATACATCCACTCACAATCAAACAATACACAGAGCTGCAAACTAGTTGAAGTTATTATTGTTTCTCTTCTATTTTTACTTTTATTTTTAATTTCTAAGTTTCTGTTTGTTAATTTTATCTTATTTTTATTTTTTAATGTAATAGTTATATTCATCTTTCTCAAATATTGTTAAGTATGGAATAAGGGAAGGAGCGAGACAACCCCAACACAAGTGTTATTAATTACTTACTGGGGCTGTTTCATTCACATTTGCTGATGTAACCATTTGAGTAACAATAAACATTTTTAATTAAAAAAAAAAAAAAAAAAAAAAAAAACACTCGTGATACACGCACATACACAATCCGATATATCGTGCGGACCGGTCGAGAGTGGATGGCGATCGAACAATTGCACAAAACGTCCCTAAAATCCGACCCTCCTATCCCTCTCTACATCAATAACCGCCCATAATCTTTGAGGTGTAATTACACCCCCGGGCCATGGAGACGTAAAACTGTCGGTTCTGTACCTGACCTTATTCCGGTCTGGTCGCTAGTCATCCCATTGAGTAATGAGCGTAATGGTATGTTATTAACTAGATAATTAAACATAATCTCTTGACAAAAACTTGATACGAGCTAGCTAAATATCATTGCTGTAATAAAATAAATTTTATAAATGTTTTCATACAAGATGTACCTAAATTTTATTTATTTATTTAACACCATATAATTAACGTGACAGGTTTACACCTAATGCGTTAATTATTTATAACATCACTAATCTAAAACATATCATATTATTAAAAAAGAAGATTAATTAAATTACACATTATTACATTAAATATACATTATTTTTATACATTATAACTAGGTATTATTATAAAAATTATTAAATAACATAAATCCTTACAATTTTGTCAAATAATCCAGAGTCACTCTCATAAATTCCGCCAGTGTACAAGTAAAGATGTCAAGTCTTTGGTTGGGACACTTCATTAAGTATCTTTAATGAGGTACTAATTGGTGAAAATTTTAAGATATTAATCCTAGCTGATGGGACTTTAAACAGTCTTCGTCTCGGCCCCTGTCTTAATCTGGTATTTGGAACCATCAATTTTAATGATTCCAACACCTCAGGATTATTTATCTTGCCGCGAAATACACAGAAGCTGTATTTAGCTAGAGCTAAGTTTCGCCTCACCTCCAATTTATAGTATCCAACCATATCTATAACGAAGAGAGTTGGATACATTAGGGGATAGAATGGATATACTCCGTACTGCTTGAAATATAGAAACCGCGTGAATTTATTTTGTATCTTATCCACCATGAGACCATATTTAGCTTCATGGGGATTCCAGATGATAGCATTCGTTTCTAGCCTACTCCTTACCAATGCATTGTAAAGTGACTTTAGGGCTACTATACTTGTGAAGTTCCTGGTTTCCCGTAATACAAATCCTAGATTTTGAAAAGCTTTCTTACATAGTTGAAAAACAAAATGGCGAAACGTCAAATCACTGGAGAATAAGACACCGAGGTCACGCACGGACGTAACGCGTGGAATCGTCTCTCCTTGCATGAGATACTTGTGATGTATTGGCACCACGGCACGTGTAAAAGACATTAAATTACATTTTGACACGTTAAAATACAATTTATTTTTCAAGCTCCATTCCACTACGCGATCAATGTCTTCTTGTAGGCGCTTGCAATCGTCATCGGTCCTAATCTGTGTAAATAACTTGAGATCGTCTGCAAACAGTAAGCATCGAGCCTCTTTCACCACTTCTGGGAGGTCATTGATCATTATAATGAATTCTAGCGGGCCCAAGTTACTCCCCTGACTGACTCCAGTACGAGTGCGATATGAGCCTGACATGCTGCCAGCATACTCCACGTATTGCTTTCGATCTTTAAGGTAGCTTGCAAAGAACTGTAGTAAGTGCGGAGTGAATCCTACTTTTGCTAATTTCGACAGTAGAATATCATTGTCGACACTATCGAACGCTTTCTGAAAATCAAAGTATGCAACATCTAGCTGAGCTCCTGCTTCAGAGTCAAGTCTAGGAGCTGCAATGTTCATGAAACACATCAGATTAGAATCAGTGCCGCGGCCTATCCTAAATCCATGCTGCGCGTCACTAAGTTGCGGGCTCACTTGCGAATAAATTGTTGAGCATAGTGCCGATTCAAAAACCTTCGCAAAAGTCGATAACACGGCAACCGGCCTATATCCTCTTACATCTGAACTCGCAGCACCTTTTGGTACTGGCGTCACTCTTGTCAATTTCCATCCATTCGGATAAGATCGTTCCTTTAAGCACAAATTAAAAAGATGCATAAGAGGACGCGCTAAGTCCATTCTGCAGTCTTTGAAAATATAGGGAGGCACCCCATCTGGACCCACCGATTGCTTAGGTTTAAGGCGCGCCAGTGCAGTGCTCACGTCATGTAAAGACAGTTGCCCCACGTGTATACGGGCACCACACTCAGGTACCGCTTGAGCTGCAGTTTTTGCATCCAGATATGGATCAAATCTATGTTACTAGAAATAATATTAGGTCTTTACCTATGAAATTGCCGTTCTGCAGTACTGGCCATTTCAAATCAAAATAATTTTTGTTTGGCTAAGAATTCTAATTTCAAATTAATTTTATTTTAAAAACATGGATTCTTTTTTCCAAAAGTAGTCATTTCTTTATTGATTAGTGTTACATTTTCATCGCATTTCAATCTTTTTCGTCATCATGGATACGTTAAAAATTCGAGTAATTATGGAATATGAGTACCGTCGTGGCAGCAACGCGGCACAAGCGGCACGCAACATCAACGACGTTTACGGAGCTAACACTACAAACCAACGCACCACCTGTTATTGGTTTGCTCGCTTCCGTTCTGGAAATTTCGACCTGAAAAATGAACCTCGCGGTCGTCCGAAGACTTTGGTCGACAATGACGAATTAAAGGCGGTTGTGGAAGCTGATGATACACAATCTACGGCTGAATTAGCAGCAGCTTTCGACGTTAGCGTCAAAACAATATTGGTCCATTTGCGTCAAATTGGCAAGGTAAAAAAGCTTGACAAATGGGTGCCCCACGAACTCAATGATCGCCAGCGCGAAGTACGCGTCGAGACGTGCCTTGCACTGCTCAACAGACACACAAATGAAGGAATTTTGAACCGCATTGTTACCTGCGATGAAAAATGGATTCTGTTTGATAACCGCAAGCGCTCAGCAAGTTGGTTGGATCCTGGTTCAGCACCTAAACAATGCCCTAAACGAAAACTTACCCCTAGAAAAGTGATGGTCACTGTTTGGTGGTCTAGCGCCGGTGTGATTCATCACAGCTTCTTACCAAACGGGGTGAGCATTACTGCAGATGTGTACTGTGAAGAACTGAGCACAATGATGGAGAAGCTGGCGCATCTCCAACCAGCATTGGTCAATCGCTCGTCTCCGCTGCTCCTGCACGACAACGCGCGACCTCATACTGCACAGCAGACGGTCTCCAAGTTGCAAGAACTGGGGTTGGAAGCTCTCCGTCATCCGCCCTACTCACCAGACCTTGCGCCTACAGACTACTACTTTTTCCAGAATTTGGATAACTTCTTGGCGGGAAAAAAATTCAATACCCGAGAGGCAGTACAAAATGCCTTTGAAGAATTTGTTGCCTCCCGTCCAGCTGATTTCTTTAAGAAGGGCATCAATAAACTGCCACTGCGATGGCAAAGATGCATTGATTGCATGGGTGATTACTTCGATTAATACAAATAAAAAAATTCATGAAAAAAATTCGTTTAAATTTTTTCATACAAAACGGCAATTTCATAGGTAAAGACCTATTATCTAATGTATACAACTATATTACTACAAACATGTTCTGACTATTTACAAGCGCTTTTTTAAAGTCTACGTGAATAAAAACCTTTTTTATTTATTTTATTTATTTATTTTATGCTCCTATGTTTACGCAAACACTTATGAACAGACGACAACACTTCCAGCTACCCCAATCTGTCAAATTTATTTTATAGATAGACGTTTAAAGAGAACAAAACCCTTTGAACTAGTGTCGTGATTAGTGTATTTAGTGATTAGTGATAGCAATAATGTACTTATAAAGAACACATGAACAAGGTGTCTTCCCCTTAACAAATATGACTAAGGAAAATCGGTGGACTGATTCTTAGAATTAATTATGTTTATGTAGAAGTATAGGTTAATATAAAATTACTTACTAGTCTCTAGACTAAATTGTAATACATATAAAGTACTATACTTGGAACTTTATAAAATAAATTAAAAAAATAATAATTATAGATTTTCAATTTAAACACAAAAGCATAAGGTTCACTTTCAATTGGGGAAATTTGACAGATTGTGGTAGCTTGATGTGCTGGCGTCTGTACTATAATATGTCCAGCGCAGATGTCTAGTCTCAATTAACAGTGGCCACCAAAGCCGAAATTCGACCAGGAATGCATTCTGTACATAAAAGTACCTATATCGCAATTCCCAACCTACCCGTAATTAAAAAGTATTATAATAATTATTTCCAGACGATAATAAACGCTAGCGAAATAACTAATTCCAACAAGTAATACGCAAACTTTGTTAATTAAGCGCGATGTAATAATCTGTGTACCCAATCTAAATTACGGGTTTCATAGTATCAAAGAAAACTTTTGCGTTCAAAAGTCGTCGACCTTGAGCAAATAAATAATTAAATCGGCCCACAACACGAATCCAAGGTAAATATACTGATAATAATGAATAAAGTTTGTAATTTGCGAAATTAGTACTCGGCTGTTTAAACCATCATAGAATTTAATTTCAGAAGATTCGAAGATTTCAGAATTTTCGAAGATTTTAGAATATTCGAGTCTTCAAATAACAGTTTTGTATATGGCATTAACTGCACGTGTGAGGCATTCCAGTCATCATGTTAGATGAATAACGTCCACTGCTGGACAAAGGCCACCCCAAAAGACTTCCACAACAATAGGAATAATATACTATAGTCGACCCGCTTGGACACAGCTTAGCGATCGCAGTATGTAGGTGTTATATATTTGCACGGAAGGATAGGAGCAATGCACATCAATGAAACTCGCTAGTTGGTTTAATGTCAGATGAAGTTGACACACGGGGCGCAGCCCGCACACTTACACGCATCGTCGCATGCACACGCACACATACGTAACAGTAGGTCATTAATTAGTAGGACGCCGCTGCCCGTTCTCTGGGAGATATTCCCTCGGGCACACGGCACATCAGCAGTTCCTTATTAAAGCTGTTTTGGTACGTAACGTCAAAAAGTGAGCGAAATGGAATTAAACTGTGCTCATACTACATAATAATTTAAAAAATCCTGGAACATTATTTACACACGGCCATCTGACCCCAAACTAAGCAGAGCTTGTACTATGGAAACCAGATAACTGATATACTACATACAATACTTTTCTTTTGCAAATACATACTTATATAGATAATTACACCCAGACACGGGACAAACAGACATGTTCATGCACACAAATATTTTTCCTGGGTGGGAATCGAACCCACGACCTTCGGCGTGAAAAGCAAGCATTTGCCAACCACGCCAACAGGCCTATATAGACTATACTATTTATATAGACTATATTGACGAAGAAGGGTAAATACCGACTCTATATATAAATACATAATAATAATGTAAACAATAAGCTTTATGGCTGACGGCAAAGTATATCACCATCCCATCTCATCCCCTGGGAAGCGTAGAAGTCATCCCGAGGGAACATCAAGAGAAGCGGCAGGTATCTGGCTGAGATGGGACCAATTCGGACTCGCACAGATAACAATTAAGGACTTCTGTTTGTGTACCTATATATATTATTATTATTATCTGTGTCAGTTTACTGAATAAATGTATTTTCTTTCTTTCTTTCTATCTCTCAGTTTTCTATGACCGCCAACCCGTCTGCCAAGCGTGGCGATTGTGGCCAATCCCTCCAAATTATGGACACAACTCCATCCTATAAATCTTTTGGGGAGGCTTTTGTCCAGCAGTGGACGTCATTCGGCTGACATGATAGAATGCAAACAATGATGTCATTCGAATATACGAATATCTTCTATAGACTATTATATAGACCGTGGCGCTAAAGTTAAGCGAATGATTGATACTAGAATTCAAAAAAGTTACACGGAAACTTTCAAAAACACACACCATTTTTCTCACCACGAACTATTTATAATCATCCCCACACATTTTTCCGTCGGAATTCTTACAAGTTTTCAACACCAAAAGAATGCGATAGTTCATATGAATACCCCGCCATAACCTTGCTAGAATTGCTCTAATGAATAACTGGCGTGTCACCTAACAAGGATTTACCAAGGTCATATATGATAGTAGTTTAATTCTGTTAATAAATAGAGATATACCTAGTTATGTAGATGTACAGACGCCAGCACATCCAGCTACCTCAATCTGTCAAATTTATTTTACTGAATTTCAACTTTATTACAAAAGCATAAATTTCACTTTCAATTGGGGAAATTTGATAGATTGGGGTAGCTTGATGTGCTGGCGTCTGTACCTAACCCATTTCGAAAGGATAGTTAGAGGAAATCTGACAGCAAGAGACAGATAGGCCAAATCGGCGCTGTAGAACTAATTGCTAAGAGAAAAACTACAATTTCGACATATTTAAAAAAAAATTATATCTAATAATAATATCTAAGGACAATGTCACACAGATCATCCTAGCCCCAAACTAAGCAAAGCTTGTACTATGGGTACCAGGTGACGATATACATACTTATATAGATAGATAAATACTTAAATAAATAGAAAACATTCATGACTCAGAAACAAATATTCGTGCTCATCACACAAATATTTGCACTTACCGGGATTCGAACCCAGGACCACCAGCTTCGTAGGCAGGAGCACTACTAACTAGGCTACGGTGACCGACATTAATTATATTAATTCTTGTGTTATATCGATTATTATTATTCCACGTTATTTTTAAATTTTCTATATTTTTCTTCATATTAATCATTAATAAATTGATATTAAAAATACAATAATAATGTGCTCCTTGTCAAATTTCTGCCACGGCGACCAGTCTCAATAGAGACTACCACCTGCGCCGGAAAATATCGTAGTGCACTAGTGTTTGCGGAAATAAACGATCAATTTCTATTCCATGACATGACCAGAGGTTCATGTACGAACTAACATCTTAACGCTCTCTTCGAGGCCAGGGGGTTTAAATACCGCCAACTCCCAGAATCCAGGCTAATACAGAAAAATCCCAAAATCCCATGACATATATAAGACATACAAACATATTAGTGTATGTAGATCATCATTTCCACTAATACGTAGAACGTAACAAAAGCGTTAAATCTCTTGGGACAACGTACACACTCCCATCTGATCCCAAACTAGGCAGAGCCTGTATATGGCAATCAGATAACTGATAAACATTTATATTATATATGAACATTGTTAACAGGTATTAACGCGACTAACCTTATTTTTATTTTCCCGACGTTTCGACCAAGTTGCATTGATCGTGGTCACGGGATGACGATGAGTCATCCCGTGACCACTATCGCGTTAATACCTGTTAACAATGTTCATATATAATTATGATACGCGAAAGTTTAAAAGTGTAAACATTTATATATTTCTAAATACATGCATTTAAATCAATGCAATATAAATCATCAAGGGACCCTTGATAACTTAGATTTATAATTAGACCCGGTAGATGGATTTATTTCCATCGTTATATATAAATTTCACCCAAGCATAGAATAAAATATTTGTACTCATCACACAAAGAAATGTCCTGGGTGGGGATCGAACCCACGACCTCTGTCTTCGCAGTCAGAGTCACTAACACTAGACTAACAGGCCAGTTATCAATTTACCAATTGCAACAAATTATTTGTCATATGACCGCTAACTCATTTCAGATCGTTAAGATATAAATGGTCTACAGCCAAAAAGCTCAACTAGATTCGGTAATTCAGAGTCAGTCGAATTTGAATAGAAGAAGAATTAGAAAATCAAGAATAAGAAAAAGAAAGAATTAAATTAAAGAAAGAATCAAAGAAATATTAAATTTATCAAAATATATGTATATACAAAAGTCTGGTCAATAACACACAAACTCAACACAAACACACACACTTACTCACATGTACTACAGCTTAATCGAGAGGTACAAAATTGAAATCTACCTATCCAGAGTGTGGAGAGACTGGCGTTCTGTCATACAGGTCTCCTAGTACAGACACCAGTCTCTCACATAGATTAATCCTAACTACACCTAGATTAAGTATATTTAATGTACAAAATTCTGTGTGAGAGAAAAAAAAATAAGTTATATTATTATTGTCATTATTAAAGCCAAATTGTGTAGCAGTGGGCATATTACAAAATTTTTGATTATTTAAGAGGCAAAAGTGCTTGGGATTGCGTTGTTCTCAGTCAACACACATAAAAATTGTAATTAATCTTAAGTAAATTGTGTTTAAATAATTTCTATTGATTCCTAATGAGTTTTCTGGCAGTGTTTCTCAGTAGCTGCCCCGTCATGCACTGCACGGGTAGGGTAAAAAAATTACGATTCCACATAAATGTAAAATTTTTACGGAATTTTGAACTTTGGATTTGAACTTTATTTTCTCAGTAATCCTTACCAATATGAGAGCGGCTGCATGTAGACTGTCCACAGGGAAGTCAGGTAAACTGACTTGTTGCACTTCAGGACTGATCAGCGCATATGCAGCGGATAGCAGCTGCTCCAACTTCACCGCGTCCACTTGAGGAGCGCCGTCTTTAAGGACGCCGAGATGTTCCTGGGGACAAGATCAAGAGCTTTAAAAGGCACCACTGTAAGGTAAATCTTCTAACTTATCCATTAGCTTAGAACATCTGTTCATAGACATCTGTTCCCAAAATAAGCAGAGATTGTACCTACTATGGAAACCAGATAATTGATATACTACATTTTATTAAGGCATAGGAAAATACGCTTCTTTTTGGATTAAATTAATTATATAAAACGTGTGTACAAATCATTAGTAATAAATAAAATTATAACAAAAACATTTTGTCCTCCTAATCGAATTTCGAGAATGGAGGCCAGTCTCAATGGGGACTACTGCGGTCTGCACAGGGACAGTTTCTATTATATTCCTCTCATGATCCGATTGGACGACTAGCGACACGACCGGAAAAAGGTCAAGTACAGATCCGACGTCTTTACGTGTTTCCGTTTTCCGTGTTTTCGTTTTCCGTTTACGGGGTGTAATACTGCGAACTCCCGGGCTTCGGATAGATACTTAAAAATTTTCTTAACAGTAATATCCAAAAATTACTTTGATGGCCCGTCCCGGTCAAACTGCGATAAAATATGCTAACGCTAGACCAACCGTGTGTTTCGCGGCCCAGAATGATTAACAGGGCCAATAACGGGGGCGACTTTGTTTTTTATATCAGAGGGCGACAAACGAGCATGTGGGTCACCTGATGGTAAGTGATCACCACCGCCCATGGACGCTCGCAACACCAAATGTGCCGCAGGTGCGTTGCCGGCCTTTAAGAGTCAGCAAAAAAGTGTTGCTGACCCTCCCCACCCCCACCCCAATGAGCTCTGGCGACCTTACTCACACTCGGAAACACAACATTAAAATTATTAATGTTATTATTAAGGAATGTCTTCTGTAAGGTGGAGGTACTTCCCAGTCGGGCTGGTCTTTGAGCGAGTGAGCGCTATGCCCTACCTCTCTTAAACTAAGAGATACACCAAATAGTCGGGCAGCTGCGCAACCTGTGTACTAACTGCCAACTAACTGTGGTCGCCAACTCGCATGCCAAGAGCGGGACTACGGCAAACCCCTAGGCAATGGCAACGTCTTAGAAACCTTTGAAGGCGGCCTATGACCAGCAGTGGGCGATAACAGGGTGTTGATGATGATAATAATAATATCCGGGGACAATGTCACACAGATCATCCTAGCCCCAAACTAAGCAAAGCTTGTACTATGGGTACCAGGCGGCGAAATACATACTTATATAGATTGATAAATACTTATATACATAGAAAACATCCATGAGTCAGAAACAAATATTTGTGCTCATCACACAAATATTTGCACTTACCGGGATTCGAACCCAGGACCACCAGCTTCGTAGGCAGGAGCACTACCAACTAGGCTATGATGATGAATAGACACCCTTTAGCCTTTAAAAAGCCTTTTATATGTTCCTAATTATACGTTCTTATTATAATATGTTGTTACCGATAATTGTCACCGAGGCTTACGTGTTACTATAGCTAAAACTTACAGACTCGGTAGAATTCAGCTCCACATTATATTATCAGTCTGAATGAAACTCAAATACCAACAAGTTATTTGCAAGATTAGTCATTTGTGATAGTAAAAATATTCACCCAGATACTCAGCGACAAATAAATAGGCAATAACTTACGACGTCAATAACACAACACTAAGCAAACTACTATTTCTTCGCAACTTTACGATACCCAGTGCACGAACTATTCGAGCTAATAACAACATTTTAGCGTTTTCAGCACCAAACTTTCGAGGTTTTTCGCCAAACTTAGGAACGCCACGCCGATACATAAACAAAGATATAAAATAGCTTACAGTTGATGCAAAGTAATAAAAATGAACGGTTGTAAATCATGTGAATTTAGTTTGCGAAAACTGTAACAGAGCATATAGAGACCCAACCATGGAATCTATATATATAAAAATAAATGTTTGTCTGTATGTCCTTTATAGAATCGTAGACTATGTATTTGATCATGTGATGATCTTCAGCAAAGGGTTGTCCATGAGCCCACGTAGGTTTCTGTGTTGGTACGACTAATCTTCGACGGATGGCGCCATTGCCATGCTATCATTCTTTTAGGGTTCCGTAGCCAAATGGCAAAAAACGGAACCCTTATAGATTCGTCATGTCTGTCTGTCCGTCCGTATGACACAGCCATTTTTTTCCGAAACTATAAGAGCTGTACTACTGAAACTTGGTAAGTAGATGTATTCTTTGAACCGCATCAAGATTTTTCACAAAAATAGAAAAAAAAACAATTATTTTGGGGGGTCGCCATACATAGAACTGAAACTAAAAAAATTTTTTTTCATCGTACCCATACATGTGGACTGTCTATGGATAGGTCTTCAAAAATGATATTGAGGTTCTTAATATCATTTTTTTCTAAACTGTATAGTTTGCGCGAGAGACACTTCCAAAGTGGTAAAATGAGTGTCCCCCCCCCCCCTCTAACTTCTAAAATACGAAAATGATAAAACTAAAAAAAATATATGATGTACATTACCATAGAAACTAACAACGAAAATTGGTTTGAACGAGATCTAGCAAGTAGTTTTTTTTTAATACGTCATAAACCGCAATTTGCTTTCATTTAATCAACTGAAATACTTGCTGCTACGGAACCCTTTATGGGCGAGTCCGACTCGCACTTGGCCGGTTTTTTTTTAGTTAGTGACGTGCAACGCGCGCAGCGAATACTAGTATTGTATAGAAGTATGAGATAAGAATGAGAAACCTTGATTATACCGTTTCTACAGAGCCAGCATCGCGCGGATCATGCCCTCGGTGTTTTCAAAATGTTAAGTTAAAATAATAATACTGCAAACAAAGGAAAACGTGCATGGACCATAACAAGGAGAAAGTGAAAGTAGATCCTACTTTCACTATTTCACTATTGTATAAAGAATTTAAAGATTTTGTCAAATAGAGAAAGGAGTGGAAGTAGCTTCACCGACATGAGCATACCTCTTAAATAGAATAGATAGGCAAAAAGCTATATTTGGTGGTGTTTGTGTGTAGTTTATTCACATAATCAGAATTTACAACGCATTGACACATACATTTATTTATTATTTATTAACACATTCATAATATTTTTTTATATTAATAGTGAAGCTCTTATTACTAAATTGGGGCCTCATTCTTTAAGAAAAATATGGCTCGTAATATAAGACTCCACTCTTCCATAACATCTCAGTAAATCATTTGTGAATCACATAGAAATAGGTAACAGGATATTTTTATAAATGTACCCAATTTAATACAGAAGATCATCGTCATATGACTGTTGGACAAAGGCCTAACAATTTGTATTTAAATAAATACATAAGAGTTAAAATAAAATTTAAAAACAAATATTTTGAAGGTTTTGCGTTATTCAAATCCCACGTTATACTATACCATACTATCAGATATACTCTCATGGTAACGCTATACATACAGGGTAAGCCTGAAAAGTTCGTGCTCTGCATCAATGTGGAGTAACGTGTAGTTTCAATCGACTTTGCATTGCGAATATTAAACAGCTGTGTTGGGAAACGGTACTACGCCAGTAAGTGGAGTGAGAGCTTCCATAATTGTTAACTCAGCGGAAGCTTTCAGCAGAGCTTATTGGGAATAATTGCTTACCATCAGGTGGGCTTGGATTGCTGGTTTGGTGACTAGGTGGTTTTAAAAACTTCATCGTATAAATTTCATTTAATACTTTAGTACACAAAGAAATTATTGAAGTTAATTAAACGAAGAAACAAGCCCCACAAGAGGAGATATTGGCATGTGTACATAAACTACATACTAAAAGACACAAATACTAATAATAGGGCAATCATGTGTATATATAAATAACTAGGATGAAGAGGAGAGATAGTACGTTTTAACTTGTTTTTTAAACAGAATGAACAGAGAATTCCACAAGTCTAAACCGCGAAGGCATGAATGAAAAATATACATGGGATGGGAATTATTATAAGAAGGTGTTTGAGGTGTGACCTACAGTTTTGACACTCAGTTTGTCCGTGAGTCAAAAGCATCGTAGTGTGTAATGTTTTTTTTTATCAAAATAATTTAACGCCTATTATATAAACTTTTTATATAACTTGAAGTCGATATTTAAAAGTAACCTCCCTATAACCATCAAAACAAAAGTTATGAACTCCAGTCTCTTACCATGCCTGACGTACGGATGCCAGACGTGTAAATAAAATTACAACCTGTCAACGAGGACTAGAGCGCAGCATGCTAAAAATTAAGAAATTTTATAAAATAAGACACACAATAATAAGATCAATAACCAAAGCAACAAACGCACTGAATGAAGCACAAAAACTCAAGTGGAAATGGGCGGGGCACATCGCGAGGCTTCAAGATCAGAGATGGACCCTAAAAGTGACATTTTGGAAAGACCCTCCAGGTAAAAGGAGCCGAGGACGACCGTTGACACGCTGGGGTGATGAAATTGCAAGGATAGCCGGCCCAAACTGGAAGCAGACCGCACAGGATAGAGACAAATGGGCATCTTTGGAGGAGGCCTTCACCCAATATGGGTTCCTGCATCTGCATTTCCCTCATCACTACATTTAAAAAAAAAACTAGTAATGTTTAATTAAATAAAGTAAATAAGTATCTTAAAACTATGTAAATGTAAAAAACTATGTAATAGGTATTAGTAGGAAATAAAGGCTTTTTTATTTTATTTTTATTATATAAACTTTTTGGCTTTCTGCACTCCTTCTTCATTTTAACTTTAACTATTCCAAATTTCATACTCCTCCATTCGCTCAGCTGGCCTGGCAACTTTCTACTATCTCCACTGTACATTACGTAAAATCAATAAAACTATCCAGTACTGCCTTAAAATAAACAAAAAAATGGAGTGCGATGTTGAGGGCCTAGATATCAGTGATACGGAATATAAGACACGCGAACGCATGTACAACGGTAAAACCGATTTCAGATACCTGTTAAAGTGCTATTTTTAGTATCTGTCTCGACATAAGTATATTATAGTTATATACAAAAACCAAAGTCGTAATATCGGTACTAAAGAAAGCGTAACGTAAATAGATGATGAAACTTAAAGTGCGCTACCCATGAAACTGAATAAATTAGTCAATTTATGTTAACAACATTGACAGGCCGGTTGACGTGGTTGGTAAATACTTACTTTTCACGCCGCAGGTCGTAGGTTCGATTCCCATCTAGGACAGATATTTCTGAGCATGAACATGTCTGTTTGTCCTGAGTGGGGTGTAATTCTTAATCAACGGTCGCCGTAGCCTAGTTGGTAATGTAGCCTACGAAGCTGGTGGTCCTGGGTTCGAATCCCGGTAAGTGCAAATATTTGTGTGATGAGCACGAATATTTGTTTCTGAGTCGTGGATGTTTTCTATGTATATAAGTATTTATCTATCTATATAAGTATGTATATCGCCTGGTACCCAGAATACAAGCTTTGCTTAGTTTGGTGCTAGGATGATCTGTGTGACATTGTCCCCTATATATTATTATATTATTATTACTAATTATATTCTGGGAGATTATTAACATACGGCCATCATTTTCTACACTAAGCATCGCTTGTACTATGGAAAACTGATAACTGATATACTACATATACTACTTTTATTTCATAAACACATAATTATATATAACTGTAAGTATATATACGATATACTATATGTAGTATATCAGTTCTAATAGTAATAAAAGTGTAAATTTCACAAACACTAACTAAACTATTAGTTTAGTGTTTGTGAAATTTCTTCTATTGCTGACTGTACATAGCGCTACACGAATGGCTTGTAGTTTCGAGCGCGGTGACAGCTCACGTTTTGCATACCACCATTAGATTAAGCGGATACCACCCATAATTCGTAATAGCAAAATAATCCAATAAAAACAGATTTGGGGATTAATAGTGTTTTTTTGTAGTGCTATAAAATGTATGTCAAAAATACATTCTTGTCATTAAATCATTGTTCATTATCCACGATGAAATTAATGTTCAGGATCATTTTTGATGACGTTACAAAATACAAGAAACTAATTCTGTCGCGGAACAAACACTACCGTCGATTTCACGAACAATTGTGAAGCTTTTTGGTTTATATTAATCATAGTTGAAATGCATGAAAAATGGTTAGGAATTATTTTGTCACTCATATTTTGAACCCTTGCATGAATAAAGATTCAACTCTATTTCTTCATTCCTGATTTCAAAGCATATTATCGCATATATCGATGTATAGATTTATATATCATAGTGTAATTTAATATTAATTTAGATAATAGGTAACTGAAATATGAAATTTATATACATATATAGTTTATTTGAGTCCATAGTGTGATGTTGTAAGAGCCTCCTTTCACAAAGACAGGGCATAGACTATAAACATATAACCGATTGATGGTTTTAAGTACGAATTAATTAATTTCCAATACGTACAAGAGTTCGTAGAGTCAGTGATGCACGCCTTTCGGTTTGTACTCGAGACCACTAAAGCCTGTCCAACGATCTAACCACTACGCTATCTCGACGTTACGAGATAACCCATCGTTTACGAGATTATTAAGTTGCCTATAAAGGTATTTAGATTTATATTAAATCTCATACAATTTTTTTATTATTTCATCTTAGCACCCAAAGAACTCGGGTTTAAGATATTTATTTCTCAAAAGAAACAATTTCACTTATATGAGAAACACGTATTAAAATAAAGTACATTCTTAAGTTCTAAATCGGACGGTTGCTTAATGCTAATTTCTATATCTAAGTAATCTATTATATAACTAGTTCTAATGTAACATAATAATATACAAAACAATATGTTTATATAAATTTATTTAAAATTTTGCAAAACATTAATTTATTACAAATAAAATCCTATAAACAAAAACTGGTATATGGCTCGTTGATTGCTGCATAACATGTATTTACGGACTAAATTAAACTAGATGTGGCATGGGCGTACCACGCTCAGCGCTCGGCTTTGCTACTAATGTATGAGCTAGGTAACTTACATTATATTGTAATAGTGCTTAGAAAGAAAGATATATATATATATATATATATATATATATATATATATATTGTTTTTGTTTGTCTGTTTAATTTTTTTTTTTATGTATCTAGTTTAAATTATACATACAGTATGTTTGTAGCTGTAACATTATTAATAATATGGAATTTTAACAAGCGCTTAAATGTTTGTATGCTTTTAGATTCCTTTATGGGTTTCGGCAGGTTATTGTATAACTTTGCTCCTTCATACAAAATACTCTTCTTCCCGTAATTTGTTCGTGATTTATGTAAGTTGATGTCATTCGCACTTCTTAACCGGATTTTTTGAATTTGGTGTTTTTTAGTAAAGGTTATTTGTGTGTGGATATCTTTATTTAAAATTTTTCTTATTAGTATGCAATTATAATATTTATATGTCTGTAGTATATTCATTAGTTTTGTTTTCTTATATAATATTTGAGTTGGGGTGGTAAAGTCAAAGTGGAACAATGTTTTAATCAATTTGTTTTGAGCTATTTGTAATATATCTAAATTTGTTTTAGCACTTGTACCCCATACTTCTACTAGGTAATTTATATGTGGTTGTATGAGACAATTGTATATGTAATACCGTAATTTTGGAGGTATACATCGGGCAATACTTCGTATTAGTCCAGTAAGTGATATTAGTTTATTTTTTAATTTTGCTATATGTGGGGCCCACGTTAGGTGACTGTCTAAATGCAGCCCCAGATATTTTTCAGAGTCCACTTTCTTTATTGTATGATTATTTATTGTTAGTGGCGAATGTTGACAGATTTTTTTATTTTTTGCAGAAAATATTATGTAATTCGTTTTAGAGACATTTATTGTAAGAAGATTTGACAAGAACCACTCATTTAATCGATCTAAGTCACTTTGTACATCTGTAATTATAGAATCAATCGAATTTCCGAAATAGAAAACGGCTGTATCGTCAGCATATAAGGTTAAATCTCCCTTAAGGTCAAGTTTATGGATACTATTTATATATATTAGGAACAAAAGCGGTCCTAATATTGACCCTTGTGGGATTCCGTAGGTGACAGCCTTCGGATCACTTTGTATTTGTCCGATTTTAACTACTTGGCAACGATTTGATAAATAGGATTTTAATATTTCGTAAGCAGTTCCATCGATTCCGATCATTTTAAGCTTTTTTAGGAGCAAATTATGGCTTATAGTGTCAAAAGCCTTTTTCAGGTCAATAAATACACCCAATGCAACCTGTTTTTTGTCGATATTAGTTTTTAGTTTCGTTACAAGGTCGATTGTTGCGGAAGTGGTGTTAGATTGTTGTCTAAAACCATATTGCTTTACGTACAGTACGTAGAACTATCAATTAATGAATAATATCTGTGTTGTCATCAATGTTTTTTTTTTATCGTACATGCTAATTTGATTGCGATAGTTCTTGCTATGTTTCATTTGTTCAAAATTATGGCAGCTCGTTTTTCTAGTTGAAGCCGGTTTTTGTTTGACCGTCACTTTAGTCTAATTCAAAACAATATTCCTGCCAGTTAAGTATGAACACATTTCGTCCAATAATTCAGTGAACAAAGTTAAACAACAGTAATGTTAATGCAATATTCGGTCTTATCGCTAAAAGCAATCTCCTCCAGACAACCAAATAAATAATCCTTATAGATAATAATATTAATATATTCCATATACACGTAACATCGAAAATGCTGACACTGTTTGCTTTGTTGTGGCAAAGATATAAAGTTATTACTTCCAACTTTCAGTAAAGACACATATAATACCTCGTTTCCCTTCAGAACTTCTAATGAGTTGTTATAATTAATAGCTGTGTGTACTGTGTATCAATTAGGCGATTGTTTTCGTGTCAGCCTGTAATGGGCGGCGGCATGCAACACGGGGAGCGGTTTAATAACGGTGTCGATGTTTGGTTGTGGTTTCCGCTTGTTAGAGAGAATTTTCTTAACTACGATTGGCATAATTTCAAAGCATTTACGGTGTGTAATGACCCATAAAACGACAACAAGGGGTAGTAAGTTCTCTTACACGTGTTACAAACAACTAGTTTCCTAAAGCTACGAGAGGTAGCACAAGTAAATACACGTGCCGTAATGTGACTTGCGAGTCGTAGCATATTACGTTACGTCTGGCGTAGCATGTTACAACTGGCGTAGCATTTTACGACTAGTGTAGCATGTTATGACTGGTGTAGCATGTTAGCATACTACGTCTGGTATATCATCGTACTACGGAAATGGATGAGCGTAGAGATAAGAAGAAAAATTCCAAAAGCCAAACACTTACAGCATTGGATAAAACAAAATTAAAGTTCCCTTATGTAAGTACGCAAAATACCTTTAACGATTTTTAAAGTGTGACTTGAAGACGACTATGTTTTAAATTGATAATATCATTTCTCAAAGACCAAAGTAATATACAAATTGCTTACTCTGATATTTCAGATTTTTTGACTTTAGACGAGCTAAAAGGATTTTACTTCTATTCGATATGGAGAAATGTCACTTCACTCTTTTAGCGATGCATTGATAATATGTATTCGAAAATCAATATTTTGTAAATCTGTAATAAGCATCCCAAAATTTTATGTGATTGGCCATGGCGTGTGTAGCACATTACCTGTAGCATACTACATGTGGGGCAGGGTACTAAGCAAAATTAAATACAAAAGTTTTACAATTTGAACCCATTAAGAGCGATGGTAAATATTAAAAAAGTTATTTGTAATATTAAAATTATTTCCAAAATAAATAATCTTGGACTCATTTTTGAGAATTTAGATGCTATTTAGTTTAGTTAGATTTCATAAGTGTGTGTATCATTTATATTACTTGTTCAAAGTGTTAAAAAATTTAGTTTTGATTTTAATTGTGCCTGATTTGTCGTGTCTATCCTGCGCGGCATCCAGGAAGTTATTATGACGATGGTCGCGTTTTAATTTTACTAAAGGTCCAATGGTAGCTATCAATATTTGGGATAACTTTGGGTCGAAATAAAAATAATTTTATTTTAAAGGGGAATGTTTTAAATCGCTCAATTTTTTTAGTCCATCTATCGCCTATAGCGTCGCAATATGGCTCGCACCAGCTGACAGTGTCGCATTTAAATTCTCACTCATTTCGGCATTGGTTCCGCGGTATTTTTAATTTGATATAAATGTTGTAGTATTCTGGACAACGATACAGCTAGTGAGTCAAATAAATCGGTCAACGAGGGAAAAATCAAGAATTATGCGAAAATAGCATCGTGGTTTCAAAAAACCATAAAACATATTTTTTGGTATATCATTCTATTTTGACCAATTTTGACATGCATAAGTGTATCACTTGTACCTTAATGCAAAGTTTCTGACTTCTGATTATTTCGAGTCTACAATAAAGGTAAACGTACTGTATTTATGTAATCGGATAGTGCCTAGTCGCGATACAATCAACACATAAACAGAAGTGGTTAAACTCAGACACGACCCGCTTTATTGGAGCTAAGTTATTTGTATTCACCGTGACAGTAGTAAGTAACCTTTATGTATTCTAGCGGCATTTAAATTGAAAGCCAACGTTTAACCAACTTCGAATAAGAGGAAGTTATCTTAAATTGAATTAAATTGGAATTGATCAATATAATATGGAAATTCTTTTCTGGGGTAGCTCTGCTGACAATGATTAACACCATATTTATATTGCAATAAAGAGCTGTAAGAGCTATCTATAATTATTAGCCCGAGAGTGACTGTAAGAGAAACGTTCAAAGAGGTTAATATTCTTACTGTAGCATCTCAGTATATATATGAAAACCTACTATATGGGCATAAAACACTAATACTCTAATATAAATACTAGATATAAGAACTCTTCTATTGCAATTATGCAATAGAAGAATTCTTATATATCGGGTAGTAACCCGTCTCTACAAAATACGTAACTCTTTCATGGGGCAATGTAAATATATGATTCTATAACAAACTTCCCAATAATATTAGAGAACTGTCTACGAATAAATTTAAATAATTATTAAGGCCAAGTTGTGTAGCAGGGCATATTACAAAATTTCTGGTTATTTAAGTGATAAAAGTGCTTGGGATTGAGTTGTTCTGAGTCAACACACATGATTGTAATTAATCTTAAGTATATTTTATTTGCACAAGACCGGCAATTGAGGAGATCTTTGGGGGCCTTTGTCCAGCAGTGGACGTCTTTCGGCTGATATGATGATGATATTTTATTTAAAAAAAGAATTCTTACTGAGTTTTTTGGCAGTGTTGCTCAGTAGCTGCCACGCATGCACTGCACGGTAGGGTAAAAAACAATGACCATTCCACATGTAATGTAATTTTATTACGGAATAAATGATTTTTGGCATTTGACTTTGACTTTGAATAAAAGAGGTAGATTGAACAGTCAAATACGGATTAATTTCTCATATTTCCACAACGAATTTTCATATTTTTGTGAGCCCATTTTGCTAACTCTTTTTTATTCTTTAGGGAAAGCTTTCGATGTGCTTTCTTACAAATTTTGCTTCAATTGGTTTTTAGAACGATAAAAAATTATATAAAGATTGTACTATGTGTGTTAATCAGTAAATATATACCTGTATTTATTATGATTGAAACTTGAAGCTACTGTAAAATTGAAGCTACTGTAAAATTGAAGCTACTGTAAAACTAAAACACAACTTCCGTTACAAAGAGAAATCAAACTAAAGTTCTCATAAGATTGTAATCTCTCAAGTTCCATCCTAGTTCTGGATATCGCGTGTATCGGTGCCGCCCAAATGTTGGCACTGGTAAGGTATATACACAAGTTATATACATAAGTATGTATTAGATATATACACCTAATACATACTTCGTGTAACTATTTCTGAAATCAGCTGCAAATATTTCTTAGTCAACTATAGAAAATGTACATAAATCAATATACAAAAACTTTGGAATAAAATAACACAATTAATGTACCTACTTCATTAAACTATATTAATTGCATTTTTTAAATAAATCAATCGCAGTAATCATTTTTAAAGCATAAACTTTCTATTATTAACATTAATATTCTTTACAACGACTTTAAATTACACGTTTATTGTTTAAAAAGTAAATTAACAAAAATAAATATTATATCGATTCCCCTAATGGTGGCATTGATGGTTCTATATATGTGAAACATATTTCTTTATCAATTAACGGCATAAAACTTAATAGTTATTATTTTAAATATACTAAAAGTCAACAAGTACAAGTGCTCAACAAAAAGTACTCAGAGGCCACTATATATGAATCTCTCTAATATCTATCTGCTAAGTGCGGGTATAAAACTCTAAAGACTAGGGATCCATATTAGTAGCGCGGCAACTTTCCTTACTCTTAATCGGACAATGATAGAATAGTTCTCACCACATTTTAAACTCTAGTGTTGTAATAAGAGTTAAAACCAATGAATTATGAACTATGCTATGACCGATTAAGGTTTAAACACTGCGCCACACGGTTTTATATCATCTGACTACTACCAGTACATATGAGTAGCACGTCACGTTACGTTACGTATATTTCATACGTACAGTCGACACCATTGAATACAGCTTATCCCCGACAGCAGCTTATTACGCAGCCATTAAAGGCAGCTTTCGCAATGCAAGCGTATCCACTGACGTAGTGTCTATTGTACTTATAGAACAAGCACTAACCTTAATTTTATACTAGACTAGACATCATCTTTATTACGTGAGCATTACGGGCGGTTTTCGCAATGCAAGCGTATCCACTGACGTAGTGTCTATAGTACTTATAGAACAAGCACTAACCTTCATTAAATACGAGATTTTAAAGCACTATAGGTAAATTACTTGTGAAATGTGTTCGTACTACATTTGAAATGATATTACTAACAATAAACCGATTCCATATCTACATTCTACGTATTTTACGTGCTGATTTCAATCTGTGTGTGTTACTCAAGGTACTTTAGAGATTCAAGGTACTTTAGAGATATAGAGAATGAGAACTAAGGTTACAAAACAAAACGCAACAAGAGAATATTCAAAACACACTTATATAACTTGGTAGTAAGTTGTAAGGCTATGGGCGGCTTGCACGAAATTTCGTTTAAATATATCTTAAACAAATTTAACTAAATACGTTTAAATCGATAAATGTGTTTAACATGATTACGTTTAATGACCTCTTGCATCACGTTAAATGCGTTTATCGTGTCGGTATAGCAGTTTCCCTACATTTCTTTATAAGTAAGTAACAAATGACACTATTTTTTAAACAAAAATTACGTTTTTCTGCGCGAAAGTGTGCGTAAACTGAATCCTCCATGTCATGGAAACATAACCTTTCAAAATAAATGTCAATTTTTGCTAAACGCATTTAGCTGCGCTAAATAGCTATTCATGGGTATTTAACTTTGACAGCTCTCTAAACGCGTTTAGCGACTTATTTAGCATGGTGCAAGGCGTTGCAATGACTTAAACGTGAATTTTAATTTAAATTGGATTTAAATATTATTAAGTGCTATGGTGCAAGCCGCCCTTAATCAATGGCATCACGTTAAATGCGTTTATCGTGTCGGTATAGCAGTTTCCCTACATTTCGTTATAAGTAAGTAACAAATGACACTATTTTTTAAACCAAAATTTCGTTTTTCTGCGCGAAAGTGTGCGTAAATTTAATCCTCTATGTCATGGAAACATAACCCTTCAAAATAAATGTCAATTTTTGCTAAACGCATTTAGCTGCGCTAAATAGCTATTCATGGGTATTTAACTTTGACAGCTCTCTAAACGCGTTTAGCGACTTATTTAGCATGGTGCAAGGCGTTGCAATGACTTACACGTGATGTTTAATTTAAATTGGATTTAAATAGTATTTAGTGCTATGGTGCAAGCCGCCCTTAAACGTGAATTTTAATTTAAATTGGATTTAAATAGTATTTAGTGCTATGGTGCAACTAGGAATGTTTATTTCTGCTATTTTCACAACATTACGAGATACGGTTTTTATTTCTGGGGAAAATCTACTGATTGCCATACCATCTTTATATAGCAAAAGATAACTGTAGGAATTATTTACTACCTTGGAGGCTGAGTGTAACTAAGGGAAAAAATAACAAACAAATAAAGATTCTAACTCTTGCCTGACAATACGAACAGTCCACTGTATGTACATAAAAATGTTATTGCTTTAAAAGAATTACATAAATAAAATAAATAAAGTAAAATCCAAGCACAAGACAAAAAATTATGTTCGTAAACATGTCTATTTGTCTTGGTCTGGGTGTATAAATGTGAAGAGTGGCTTTCTCAATTTAAGTATTTAACCAGTAGGTCATAACAAAATATTGTTATATAGATTTTTACATTTTATAGATAACGTATTAAAGGTACAAAAATAAACATGAACAATGGAAATGTTTTTAATAGATTACTTTACATGAATACATCTTTGCGGGTTCAAAGCTTTGACAAAGCAATGCTTTGTTATGGTTTTCCATTTATACAATTTCAATAAAAGATATTAGTAAACTGTAGATATTAATAATAATTAAATTAATTCATGTCTACAAGTTCATCAAAGCTTTATTACTATAATTAAATTTTACGACGGAATTAATATTCAACGCAAATGTAAAGCATACTGCAGCGCAGCTACAGATCAGATTAATTCGATACCGTTTAAGACGTTTTTTAGAGGGGTAGGGCACAGCGTTAGTTCGCTCAAAGAGCAGCCCGACTGGGAAAGTAACTCCACCTTACAGAAGATATTCCTTAACAATAACTTTATGTTGTGTTTCTGCGTGTGAGTAAGATCGCCAGAGCTTATCGGAGTGAGGGGAAGGATCGGCAACACTTGTTTGTTGACTCTTTTAAAGGCCGACAACGCCCCCGCGATCCCTCTGGTGTTGAGCTCTCACTACTCACTGATAGAACAACCAGTGTAACTAGCATGACATGGAAGTCGCATGTATACTTCAGCGTTTGACCAATCCCCATGGTCGTCGTAGTCGTGTGTTTTCTATGATTTCATTAATAATATCCTGGGACATTATTCCCACACGGCCATCGGATCTTAAACTAATCACAGCCTGTGCTATGGAAACCAGATAACTGATATAATACATATATACTACTTTTCGTTTGTAAATACATACTTATATAGATCATTACACCCAAACTCAGGACAACAACACACAAATATCTGTCCTGGGTGGGAAATCGATACCTGAACGTGAAAGGCAAGTATTTACCAACCACGTCGAACTGCCCGTCAAATTAATAATTAGTAATTTTCAACACGCCTTTTTGGTAGTTTTATTGCAACTTAAAGTTATAGTTGTCAAAGACCTTATATGGAATATCTAGTACAGTTAAACGTAGTTGTCGTGGCAACGTTGGAAATGGAAATGGTAATTTGTTTTTTGATTTTTATTATGACATTAGGGTAAATAGTCCCTGAGTCGCAGGGTACTTTACAAACATATAACTGACGAACACAAAATACATCCATATGATATTTTAAATAAATGTGTTGTAATAAAGCAAAAAGATCGTCTACAATGTACGTAGTCTATAACAGGTACCATAACATCGCATCCAAGCCCTCAACGCTACCGTATAATTTCCAAATAGATCGTATCAGAGCGAACCATTAGCACAAGTTCCCCTATTCCACCAAACTACTTATTTTGTACCATAAAACTTAATATTCCGTGCAGCAAACACAAAACGTCGCCCGAATTTATGGGAAGGGATAAGATTTATGCAAAATTTACAATATTGTACTATTACTGAATAATTTACTGTCGCACGATAGCCTCGGTGATACTGTGTAACTCTACCAGAGCGATTTAACACATAAACTGGTTTAAATAAAATACCGGTGATTTTAATCTCGAGACTGTTATAATGTTTGGAAGAGCGCCCTCATGTTTTTCTTTTATTTTGTTAAGGTATCATCATGTCAGCCAAAGTATGTTTGCTGCTGTACAAAGGCCTCCCCAAAGAATGGGGGGATATGTGGGTTTCATTCCCACCCACAAATTTATTTATACAACAAATTTGTAAAAATGTATGACAATTTCTTTTGTTTCTTCTTACTAAAAAGAACAATACTAAACAAAACGAAGGAATTGATTAACGTTAACTTATTATGCAATACATCCAATGTCCAAAATCGTTCTACAAATATGCCAGCAATGTGGTACAACCATGATTCTAACCAAATACATGAGGTGTACAAAGATATACAAATGGAAATCCGTTGTATCTGCCTACCCCTCCAGTGCACGACACACATCATCAACTGAAAAGCGTCCACAGCTGAACATAGGGCTCACCAAAGCTGGTGAGCCCTATTGTGGCTACCCAAAGGTTTACACAACGTCGCCATTTGGGACCATTTGGAACAGCACATTACACATGTGGCACCGTTGCCCGAATACCTGGTTTATCCCTTAGTCGCCTTTCATTACACAATCGGGAACATATGGTGTGGTGATATTCTTTCTGGGCTGTGAACCGTGGCTCACTAAAATTTTTTTTTTTAATTATGTATGAAAAAAAAATGAAAATCGTTTATTGCCAGAAATTTTTACATTATTGGTTATGCACCAGATCCTACACTAGGATCCCCTGTGTTGTAGGACCTAGGCTCCGATCCGTTTACAAAAACTTAATTCCAGAACTTAAAACCTAAACTAGAACAATCAACATAATTTGAGTAGGTGTGTGTGTATGGTGTGTGCGTGTGTGTGGAGTGTGTGTGGAGTGTGTGTGTAGTGTGGTGTGTGTGCTGTTAAGTGTATGTCTGTGTGTGTGTGTGTGTGTGTGTGTGTGTGTGTGTGTGTGTGTGTGTGTGTGTGTGTGTGTGTGTTTGGGTGCGAATATAAGAAATGACAACGTATTTGTAATTTTCATTCCGATTGATAACCAGGAAATTTAATTGTACCTTAAAGTTATGGTTGGCGTACTGTGGTTACTAAAATTGTCGTGTCAACGAACTAACACGGATTATCTACTAGAGCCAGTCGGAGTTGTCGTGTCTTACGTTGGAAATAGTAAGGAATTTATTACGTAGAACAATTTACAATAGAATGGATACAAAAATAAAACACCTTTAAAATATTGTCAAGTTTGAGTTGGAGCTAGTTATTTTAACATGTTACGGGACATAAAATTATGATTAGCAAAATATGAAATAAGCATTACTTACTTATCGTATGAGCAGTGGTTACCCTACTGTCAGAGTTGTTCAAGCCGCCCATCAGGGGCCTGTTTAATAAAGCTGACAATTCGACATGTCCGACATATGTCAAAAAGTTACAATTCGACAATGTTTCTGTTTCATAAAACTTACAGGTGACAAAATTGTCATGGAGGAAAATCCACAAATATGTCGTATTGTCACGACAATTCGACATATTTCTGTTTAATAAAAATTTTTGAGTGACAGGTGACAGGCGACAATTTGTCGTGAAAAATTAGTCAATTCTGCTTTATTAAACAGAAAATTGTCATGACATATTGACATATTTGTGGAATAGTCCAAAAACCTTCTGTCGCGATTCATATTTTGAATATTGATGGTGTAAGAAAGTGTTTATAAAAGATTTAATACAAAAAAGGTACTTACATCGAGCAGCGAGAGTAGTGATGATGAATACTTGGAACAAATACAAACGAGGAGGCAACGACGGTCATTTAAAAGCAGAATCAATTTAATAATATAAAATTATTATTATTTATTTTTGATTACTTCATTCTATTACTTTGTAGATGTTTTTTTTTCTTGTTTTACCCTCATTTATCTTAATAAAACAGAATGATCAGCAAATATGTCACAAGTTGACATAATTGTCACGACAATCCAACAATTGTCAACCGAAAATTGTCGGAAATAATTCGACTGTAGTTTTTTGACACATGTCGAATTTTATTAAACGCGTTTTTAAATGACAAAGGTGTCAAAGATTTAATGTCGACTTTTTACATATTTGTCTCTTTTATTAAACAGCCTAAGCACGACAATTCTACAATTATGTAATTTTTTGACATATATGTCGAGTTGTCAGCTTTATTAAACAGGGCCCAGGCCTCCGACATGACTTTACGACTGTTGCCAAATGGTCACAACTGAGACCGACGGCGTAACGTAAATAAAAAAATTAAATAAATTAATCGAAAACCAGTTCAATTACTGTTGTGAAGAACCACCGAGAATAGGTTCCTGTTTCTTCGCACAGTCATGTTATGACGTAGATATTACTTTATATAGAAATATTGATAAAAAAAACTTCGTTTAAAAAATCCGACTTCAAAAACTGAAAAGTATAACAAAATATATCTTAATAAGGATTTAATTTAATACATCTCTTATGCAAACGTAATACCTTTAATATTAATGAAATACTATATTATAATACTATATATAATAATACTATATTTGTATGTGCTACCTATTGATAGGTTTGAAGTCGGTGCCAAGCCCGACAAAATAAAAGTTAATATTAGGTACATACAGCTTTCATACTTTGTGATGAAATTCACTAAAGATTAACCTAAGTAAATAAACTTAAAGAACAATATGTAAAGAATACATCTGCTTACTAAGTTTCGACAGTATAGTTCTTATAGATTCGGAAAAAAGTGGCTGTGACATACGGACGGACAGACATGAGAAAATCTTAAGGTTTCCGTTTTTTGCCATTTGGCTACAGGACCCTAAAAATGGCAGCTATTCCGCATAAAACTAAAGAAGAATCACGTAAATCGGTTACGACTACCTAGCACCAAGTAACAATGCCTATACGATAAGTAAGTTCAATGTTCTTGGAAGCCGATACTGTTCTACAAGGTTCTAGGTAATTAACATGCACCGCCCAAATTTGTTTTCTTACATAAACATGATATAAATTGTTGTCACTGTGTTATTTCTTTTCGTATGGCTTGTAGGTAAAAGAGATTGCTTTTTATGGAGTCTATATACATATAATAAATCTGTAGAAAATAAGTTTATTGTACAGACGCCAGCACATCCAGCTACCCCAATCTGTCAAATTGTTTTTATAGATTTTCAACTTTATCACATAAGCATAAGGTTCACTTTCAATTTGGGAAATTTGACAGATTGGGGTAGATTGAAGTGCTGGCGTCTGTACATCGAAAAAAAAATAGACAGGGTGTTAACTTGTTAAAGGGTAACCAATAGACCTGAATTTGGAATAGCATTTTTGGAAGTTTTGTATGTTTATCTGTTTGTCTGTGCACGCATCACGTAAAAAGTACGAAACCAATGTAGATGGCGGTGATGAATGTAGATAGATTTTAATCGTAATAAAAATTGCTAAAAAAACTTTTTAACTTAAACGGTTTTATGTTAAACATACATTGTAATGTTTAAGATATGTACTAAAAGCTAAAAAATAATAAAATTGATACAGTCGTGGGCATTATAAACATATGCATAGACTAAACTAAAATAAAACCGTGGGGCACGTCAATTGCCTACAATTATCGATTAAAATGTGCGATAGAAGAATCGTTTAATTCGTTGTTAGGCAGTTGGCCCACCCACGGTGAGAAAATTACTTACTATTTTCTTGCTCATTGAAAGTCCGATAACTATCGGACTATTTACATTCCATGTAAACAAAAGAGATGTTTCAAATAGTTTATCGTTGAACGTTTACACTGCTGGCTGGCGAGGACTCGCTTCACTATTCGTAGTTTGTCTTTAATCGACAAAATTTATGATTAAAGTAAACACTCGCGCAACACTATGAAATCCTAAAACTCGCTTATAGTCGAGCTCGCTAGCTTGTTTCCACATTCTAGCCCTACTTGCCACTCGTCCATCGTTGTCGGTTGAACAACTGTCTTATTATCGCGTGACACTACAAAACGAACATTTTCAACGATTGTAGACAATTGACGTGCCCCACGGTTTTATTTTAGTTTAGTCTATGCATATGTTTATAATTTAATAACGACTGTATCTATTTTATTATTTTTTAGCTTTTAGTACATATCTTAAACATTACAATGTATGGTTAACATAAATCCGTTTAACTTAAAAAGTTTTTTTACCAATTTTTATTTTCTAGTTTTTATTTCGCATTCTGTTTAATTTATTTAGTCCCTCACTATTGCAAGGTTTCTTGCCCGTTCATTTATTGCAGTCCAATTGCAGTCCCTGCAAAGATCTTACTCTACTAAGAGCCACGTAGGCTTGACCTTCTTCAAACAGTTTCGCACCTAAGTATACGACTGCGTGATCCACAGTGCTGCCCTGCATTTTATGTATTGTAGAAGCCCATGATAGTATTAAAGGCAACATTCTTCTTTCAGCCGTCCCGTAATTGTTCTTAGCTGGAAACTGTATGGCTTTCGGGTGTATAAGATGTACGACGTCTCTTGCGAAATCAATTCGAACAGAAGGTACATCTGTTGCATACATCTGAGTTCGACGAAATTGAGGCCAAGTGCACTGTATTCTACTTGTCAAGCCCTTTTATTTGATACCCATATTGATAGGATTGATAAAAAAAATAGGTTATCAGCCATTTGGTAGCGGCGGCCATCTTAAATTTCATATTTGCATAGTAAATTGTATTCTACTTATTGAGCCCTTTCATTCGATACCCATATTGATGGGATTGATAAAACCTAGGTTATCCGCCATTTTGTAGAGGCGGCCATCTTGGATTTCAATTTTGTAAAGTACATTGTATTCTACTTGTTGAGCCCTTTCATTTGATACCCGTATTGTTGAGATTGATAAAACCTAGGTTATCCGCCATTAAAACCTAGGTTATCTGCCATTTTGTAGAGGCGGCCATCTTGAATTTCAATTTTGTATAGTACATTGCGTTCTACTTGTTGAGCCTTTTCATTTGATACTCATATTGTTGGGATTGATAAAACCTAGGTTATCCGCCATTTTGTAGCGGCGGCCATCTTGGATTTCAATTTTGTATAGTACATTGTATTCTACTTGTTGAGCCCTTGAAGATCTGGTGCTTGTTGCAGTATTCAAAGAAATGTATTCATCATCAAAGTTATACTTCAAATATATAACATCTGGGTGCGTTCGAGTAATTTTGATTTCGTGAATCTTTGTCCACATAAATTTTTCATTACTTTGTTCTGCTTGCAACCAGTGTTTTTTGTCCATTATCTTCTTTAAATCAAAGAAATTATATTGTTCCATTTCCTTAAGATGAAATTTTTCACCATTGATCTTGGCATTCATAATTACGCCATACATTTAATCAGGAGTATAAATCGTGTGGTTTTTTTTTCGCGTTCGATAAGAGAATGCATCGATTCTCCTTTAGACTGGCTATGGCCAGTTTCAAAGTACTTATGTATTATGTTAACTCCATACTTTTTGGACAAGTAAATAAATAAATAAATAAAAAGTATAAATATTTTGACGGTCACCGTAGCCTAGTTACTGCCTACGAAGCTGGTGGTCCTGGGTTCGAATCCCGGTATTTATCTATCTATATAAGTATGTATATCGTCATCTGGTACCCATAGTACAAGCTTTGCTTAGTTTGGGGCTAGGATGATCTATGTGACATCGTCCCGATATATTATTATTATTATATTAAAGAACAAAGATAATCCTATTTTTATTCTGCCCAGCACAACCATCAGAATAAAATATAAAATTATTAATACCACGTTGGCTCTCAGTTTCAATAAAATTTAGCACGATGCCGATTTCATTAGCACCCCTTTTGGGCACTTGATAGTGCCAAAGATAGCAGTAACCTCGTCCACTTAAGGAGCTATAAATCGTAAAGTTATATATAGGATACTTTCGCTTGTAATGAAAGATTCCTACCTCTGATTGAGGAATCGTCAGAACTTTTTCCAGATCATAAATAGCGACGACAGTAGTTGTACAATCGACTTCTATTTTATCTTTAGTTTTGAGTTCACGAACACATTCCTTGTTTCTAATGTGCTTTGTGTAAACTTCTTGGAGGTGGTCTTTTCGTTCACCATCAGCTTGACGATACAATGTACATTGGCCGCACATATCTTTTTAGGTTTGTGAAAAGAATAATTGAATTTTGTATTAAACACAGTTTCATGCTGTCGTTTTGTGGCCTTCTTTACCTCATTTGGATAATTTTCACTCTTAAACCATCCATCAGAATATAGCCTGTACATTTTGGAAATGTTCAGTGTTTCTTCGAAGTATAACTTCTTAGTATCTTATCGGACATATTGTGATTCTTTAACTGGAAATTGTTTTATATGTGCAATAACACTTTGCTCTGTTGAAATGGCCATTTTCCTTGGTCTACTTTCATGCTGACCTCTGTTATCTTTGACTTCTTCAGATTTCCCTTTCTCTATTGCTGTTGTTTTTACGCTAATGCGAAGGGTATTCAAAAAAAAATTGCAAACGTCAATTGATTCAATTCCATTTATCTTGAAAAAATAGCTTATAGTTTGTGTCCTGTTTTTTGTTCTTACTAATTGCATTTTTCTATATCTTTAGTATCCACGTGTCGTAAGATATAGTGCCACTGATCCTAGTGATCACTAAGTTTACAAAATTCGTCGAATATAGCCTGCCAGGAGACTTGAGAAATCTGTTCACCACATTTTTTATTACATTTACAGCGTTTTAGAATCAAACTTTTTTTTTGTATTATTACCAGTATAAGCTTGGCCTAGGCTACCAGTAAATTCTTTTGTTTCTTATTCTTAACTTTTTCCCAATTTTCTTCGTGTCGCCTTTTTTTTCTTGTTAGTTCTTTCGTGGCTGATAGTACATTAGATACGGATGGAACAGTTTCTGTCGTTGTAGTTTGATTGCAATAATTAGATTCGACGTTAACATTTTTTGTCGTTGTAGATTGGTTTTCAACTATGAAGTCTGGATCTAAGTTGAAGTATTATTGCAACCATTAGCTTCAACGGCAGTTTTTTCACATTGTTAAACCAAAATATTTGAATTGTCATCATTATCGACCGGTGCAGTGTATAAAATATTTTGGTCTATTGTGAAATCTTGGCTTACGGTTTCCAGTGTTCTGTATTGTATATTTTCTTCTTGGGGTGTAGTTTCGCACGATTCTGGTACTTGTAGTACCAATGTTGGTTGTGGCATCGATGTGTCACTAAGTGTTGTAAGGTCTGTCAACTCACACACATTATAATATTCTATATATAATTATCACACTAAAGAACAATATTAGCGCAAGACGTCCCACGCTGCACTGACACCGTCCGTCGAATTGAGTTATTATTTGTTTCCTAAACATGATGCTAGAAAGCATGCGGTAATGCATTTATGCGTAGGAGTGAAAGGGATGGCGTTCAGCGTAACACGACAATACGGTGCCAGGGTCAAAATAAATTTCCGGGAAGAAAGGCGTAATAGCTTGTACAAAATAAAATCACTTGTGATTACTTCGTATTAACTGTTTACAGTTTATTGATATAATACGTTAATATCCAAAAACGCGGCTAAATTTATTACTGTTATTCATTGTTTAGAAATGTAGTGTAAAGATTTACACCGGTTTTTTGTGTTATTTTTCAAACAGTAATGCAATATTACATTTTTATTCGCAAGAGAATTTTCCATGCAATAAAGCTGTTATTGTCATTTATTTTAAACAAATATTAATTTAAAAAATTGAAAAAATATGAGTGATAGAATTCAAAGAAGCCAAAAATCAAAAAACATTAAGAAGGGTGTAACCGGCGTTTATCGCTATATTGCCCGGGGCCAGCGATATATACGACTGATTAAGTATTGGTGGTTTGATCTCCATATCGCCTAGGCATTATAAGCCTAAATAATTTTGCGTGCGTGTCTGTGTGATATACACTTACTTTATTTTTTAATAATAAAAATCTTTATTTGCTGAATACAGGTGGGTAGGTGGTACAATTATGTTTATGTGCGCTGTATACTGCCCATAAGGCGTGCAAAGTATTACAGGTGATTGCCTAAAAGTATTTTTTTGAGAAAGTTATAAAATCTATTGTGAACATTATTACATTTGTGAACATTAAATAATCATCATAATACACACAAATAAAATCATATTTTCTAAGAAAGAAATGTCTAAGTAAAAACATAATATGTCTATAAACTAATTAATGTGTGCTACCTGATATTTGTTAGGTTAGTTTACTACTTATTACTTTATTATCTTAACAAATTACATATATATATTTTATCTTTAGTATTGTTAAATCTGTCAAATAACCATAAATAGTTGTTTTGAGTCAAAAATAAGCAACGGGTTACTTTTAATTGATTATGTATGAAAATTATGAAAATAATTCTTTAATTAAAAGAACTAACTGCTTTTAGCGCACTAAATCTGTTTTAGTAACAACAATAGAGTATTTTGTATGGTATTTATATTGTTTGTTGCCATTGTTACTCTGTGTTTTTTTGTATCTTTATTATGTGTGCTCAATAAATACTTTTTCTTCTTCTTCTTCTTCTTCTTCTTTTATAAGTTGAAGAAAAAAATCTTAACAGTAAATAATTGAAAGATATTCTTCGTGCTGGTGTTATATTGCTTGTCAATGTAAAATCAGCATGCATGTTTTAATACTTCGACTCGATTTCGATTGAGCAGCAGCACTTGGCAACTTAGTTCTACAAATTAGCACCGCCCGCGCAATATCAATTCACTGGTATCTCAGCCTTAATAACTCTAGAAAAAAGGAACTTAACTATGATACATTTTATTTTACAATCTACCAATACCTTTCGCTGTTTACCCTTTACTAACTAAATCTTCAGTCGAAACACAAAAATGCCAGACTGTTTACCACATTTCGTCCGTGACATCTTTGAGTTACTCAAAACAATTAATCCTGACAAACTACACCAGTGAATAATGCAATTAAACAACATCACGAACCGACAATTCCAGCATTCCGCAGTGATTCATGAGTTCAACTTGACACGATATGTAATATATTCAACCTTAAACCCGATTCGTGTCATCGCGTGTGCCCGGCTTTATTCAACGACAAAACCACTCGCGACCGCCGAACGACGACCAGTCAACCGCTACGAGGAAATACGTAACGACGTTCCAAATACAAATACAGAAATTCAAATTTCGAATTATACAAATTAAATTAACAGTGGTTAGAAAGTTGGCTGGTTAACCTCTTATAGTGGTGTGTATGCTACGCGTGTAGACTGATGCTACGGCGTAGGCAACGGAAATACTACCGCGTAGCAATTGCATTATGATAAGGATTGATTGTAAGTATTTTGTCACATAGATATTCGACATGCATGGCTGATAATAATTTATTTGTTAGAACAGCATAGCAACAGGTTGTAATTATTTATTTTAGTTTATTTATTTAATATCATTTAATAAATACACTTCAAAAGTTTTATTTACCGTGATCGTTTTGAATGTAAACTACTACGGCCGCGGCGTAAGCTACGATATTAGCGCGTAACTGTTTAGAGAAAAAATAAATTAAAGTTCCTTTTAAATTAAGATTTATTAAATAATTCTTCCTTTGTTTGTTTTTGTATATAAGTTACAACGACTAATCATGGATTACCAAATTATAAAAAAATATACGTTTGCCGTGGAAACGTAACAAGAAGAGTTGTGACAGTCAAGGTTCTAATAATATATATTATATATTCACACAAGATAGAATAATGTATTCATACAGATACAATAGTTAAATAATCGTGTGCGTCTGCCTCACGTTGGCATGATCGTAGCGCAAAACTTAATTAAAGCCCATTGCTTATCTATCTAAATAGTAATTAACCGATAAACCACTTTGTATTGGCCTATAGATTTCGAGAAGTATGATTTGATTTGCTCTTAACTGTAAAATTATTAGTGTTTTTTTTTTATTTTTGAATGAAAATTTCTTGAAGTCAGATTTTAGTTACAAACTTATTTTTAATTTACATTTGTATCACGATAAAAACTGTAATATCTCAACTCTATAGTTTAGCCATAGAATTTCACTTAACAGACGCAATAACACTCAACAACAAATAAGAAATTCACTTACCAATACTTATTGTTTGAAACTAAACATGTTTTATTTATCTTAATTTTGTTTTCACGCAGCTTAGATTAAAACTTTAACATTTTTAATTAGCGTTAAGTCAGATAACAGTATCAAATGATATCTTACGATTGATACTTTACACTTTGTCACGAGAAAGCCTTAATTGGCTTTGAAATAATGTAATTTATTCAGCACTTGGGTATTAACATACAACACATACATACTCGTCAAGCTCACAATGTAGTAAATAAACATAGTCTAATACAGTATAAAATTTAAAAAAAAATAGTCCATGCAGTCTGTTTTATCGCATATATTTTTATAAATCCTTAAATAAATAACAAGTTACTAAGCTATTATTTTGTAATTTAGGTCTACTATATTAAAATTAAAGAATTGAAGGCAACGTGCAGTTGGATAGCGCAAAAGGCTCTAAACCAGTAGCTTCATTCAAGAGACTAATACTTGAGGGCTACCTTATGGGGTTCGGGCCACAGCTCAAGGGAAGCCGCAATGAAACTACGAGCTTGCTTTTTTCGTCTTCTTTTGCTTTTTGTTTTCGATGTTTCTTTTTTTTAGTTAGATATCGGTGTTAAATGATATATTATTATTGGTAGTTTACACTTTCTCATGAGAAAGCCTTAAATATTTATTGTCCAATTGCATCAGCAAAGATTCCTTGTTAAACCCCTAAAGGAGACGGGGATTTTTGGGCTTGACTGTAATAAGTTGAGATATGGTTTAAAAAAACCGTAATATTTTTCTATTTCAAACTGTAAAAAATTGGCCCAATTTACAATCTGGAAAACGAGAAATCTCAAAATAAGTTTAAGTCACGAATTAAATTGGTTGTTGATTACTACAATCGATTTACGTCAATGAGTTCAAACAATGTAATATAAAAACTCTTGCACCAGACACCAGATAACCGATTAAATGATAATAATTATTAAATACATTAACATAATATCAACCGTAAAAAAATAAAAAATCAACAAAATTAATAGTAATCATAATATCGGTTATCGTTCAAATCGATTTATTAGTTATTGGCAACTATATTTTTAATCTATGCTGACAGTGACTGGTGGCAGATTTTGAATCCTAATCTATGATCGGTCACACGTTTATCGTATCGTTTAGTGCGTGTGTGATTTCAGTATTTTTTATTGTTTTGTTTATATATCTCTCGACAACTGCATTCTCCCTACGGACTTCTGATATTGCTTAACGTGTACGACTTTTGCTAACATACTGGACACGGATAACTATTAAATAGCAATCGCCGTTAAAAATCACCTGTTTAGTATAGGTTGGTACATAACCTCTCTATTAAGTACTAAATCTTTTATAACTCTGCTCACAGATTGAAAAAATCCATGGAATTTTTAGTGATTGGCTGATAATTTGTAGACCCATTAATTGACACCACTTTTATCTTTTTACATCCGAGCCCAATATTGTATGAATACGTTTCCGTCTCCTTTATACTATTGCGATGCCTATTAGAATTGCTTAATATAAAATAGAATAATCTTTATTAAAACATAGAAATATACGGTTTAACATGTCTTATAAATATGTTGTACAATGAGCGGTCTTATCGTATAAATCGATTTCTTCCTGACAACCTTAGGATGTATAGGAGATGAATATTAAATCTTAGCAGTAGATGCGCAATTAGCTATATACTATGTTTTAGACTATGTAAATACTAAGTTTCTTTTCGTAGTTAGGTAAACATAATATGGAACTTTACCAAAAAAATATGAATAAATATCAGTAAAACATTCCAATCCAATGTATCATATTAAGTATACTCTACGAAAGAATGACTTAACATTTTTCCAACTTGCATCAGTTTTGACTTATAGAGGCCTAATATGGCGTTGAATTAATTTACACAATCGGGTCGTCACGTCACGCGTCGTTCAGGCGTCAATTAATCATTGTATAGGAGGGTAGATAGAGCTACCACACATTAAAAAATACAGAAACACTGGCTGATGACCAACATATGCACTTAACTAACATTACAATAATAATAAGCTACTTTTACAAAAAAAAATATAAAAGCCCTTCGTAATTATATATAACAAATAAACTCAATAGAAACTCATCATATCAGCCGAAAGACGTCCACTGCTGGACAAAGGCCTCCCCTAAAGATATCCACAATTGCCGGTCTTGCGCTATGCGCATCCAGCGATTTCCAGCGCACCGCACAAGATCATCGGTCCGTCTTGTAGGGGGCCTGCCCACGCTGCGTCTTCCGGTTCTTGGTCGCCACTCGAGAACCTTTCTGCCCCAGCGGCCGTCGGCTCATCGAGCTATGTGCCCTGCCCACTGCCACTTCAGCTTGGCAATTCTTACGGCTATGTCGGTTACTTTGGTTCACCTGCGGATCTTAACATTTCTGATTCGATCTCGCAGGGAAACTCCAAGCATAGCCCTTTCCATTGCTCTTTGGATGACCTTGAGCCGCCTGATAAGGCCCATTGTGAGCGACGACGTCTCTGTTCCGTAAGTCATCACTGGCAACACACACTGGTCGAAGACTTTCGACTTGAGACACTGCGGTATTTGGGACGAGAAGATATTACGTAGCTTCCCGAACGCTGCCCAGCCGAGTTGGATTCTACGATTGACCTCCTTCTCGAAGTTGGACCTACCTAGTTGGATGGTCTGTCCTAGGTAAATATAGTTCTCTATAACTTCGAGTGCAGAGTCTCCAACCGTAACAAGAGTGGGTGCAACATGGATGTTCGACATGATTTTCGTCTTATCCATGGTCATTTTCAGACCCACTTGTTGAGAGACTCTGCTGAGGCCATCGAGCATTGTACTGAGGTCGTCAAGGGGAGACCCTTGACGACCTCCCGACGATATAGTTGTCATGGCTGAGAAGCCATGACAACTATATCGTCGGCAAATCGAAGGTGAGTGGTGTACTCGCCATTGACATTGCTAAAGCCTTTCCAGTCCAAGAGATTGAACACATATCCCAATGCAGCGGTGAACAGTTTCGGAGATATAACATCGCCCTGTCTCACGCCTCGCTGTAAGTGAATAGGTTTCGAATTCTAGTCCTGGTGTTGCACTGACATAGTGGCGTTTCCATACAAACACTTTAACACCTCGATATACCGGTAGTCGATTTGGCATTATGATTTGGATCTAATTAAAATAAATAACAGATTTATGACATCAATATTTCAAACTTTTTCATCATCATCATCATCATATTAGTATATGCATAGTAATTTTCATACTTGTAACATATTGAAAGTAATCTACCAAGTTATATTATAACATTTATAACTGAGGAAGCTTGAAGCTGAGCTTGGAGCTTTGATAAGATTATTAATTATAATTATCATAGTATAAGGCAGAATAGAGTAATAGTTTATAGTACATTTACTGTTAACAAAAACGGAACAATATGCAAAGGCCGAGTGCATAGTAATGATTTATTATTCGCTGTATTACTCGTAATATCTAATCCTTTCTCAAAAATGGCATCAAGTATACCTATTTGAAATGTATTGAATTAAAATAGATATTCTTTACTAGCTGTGCCCCACTGTTTCACACGCGTTAAACTTTATAAATTATAGCCTATGTATTATTCGGAACTATAAGCTTACTATAAAGTTTCGTCAAAATCCGTACAGTAGTTTTTGCGTGAAAGGTACGATTTTGTCTATCCATATTTAAGTATCGAAGTGAAAGTTGGGTATGGCAGAAAAATAATGAAAGTAAAATAAATGCAGTGGAAATGAGAGCTCTGAGAAGTATGTGTGGTGTGACTTTGAGAGACAGAATTCAAAATACAGATGTAAGAGAGCGTTGTGGTGTGAAAGAATATGTAGTCACAAAGATTGAAAAAGGAATGCTGAGATGGTTTGGCCATTTAGAGAGGATGAATGAAAGAAGATTGACCAAAGAAGTATACCTGGCCTGTGTGAATAGAACAACCGGAAGGGGAAGACCTCGTCGAACATTCTCTGACCAAATCGGAGACGTTGTCAAGAAAGGGCAGGTCAGAAGTGCCCTAAACCGGCGAGCATGTATGAAGAATATAATGACAGTAATCGAGGCAAAAGAAGTATGCAAAGATCGTGACAAATGGAAATCCATTGTCTCTGCCTACCCCTCTGGGAAACAGGCGTGAGTCTATGTATGTATGTATATTTAAGTTAAGAACGTCCACATTAACAAGAATTGATGGTATCCCCACTGCGGACCACAACGGAAACGATTTGCGAGCAACAGGCCGAGTAGGTACATAATGAACTGTTTAGTACACAACTACATACAATTATTCTTTAAAAAACGTAGCAAATTAATAACTGAATTATTAAACATATAAAATATATCTAAAAGAAATTTATCGTTGTTGATAGTACAATGTTGACGATACTGCATGTAAGGAAGATTGAATAAAAATAGAAATTTAACTGTCAATTGCCACTTAAATTATTTAATGTCAGAGTTGTTGTCAGAATGTCAAATTACGTCCACAGTTGGACAAAGCCTTCCCAAAGAATAGGGGATATGCCATAATCGCCACGCTTAGCAGACGGGTTGGCAATCGCAGTTTGTTGGTCATTAGTCCAGAAACACGAGCCCGACCTCTAGTAGGTATAGCCTCGACACGATTTCTGCGCCCCCCAAGAGATGAGATGGGGTAATGATATTCTTCGCCGTCACCACACAGCAATCACATCCCCGGACAATTAAATAATAACTTATTAAGAATTATACGTGGTCAGAAAAGTCATCGTATGACCGGACTAATAAGAATCCGCTCCGGTTTACAGTCAGTATTTTTTTAAATCTCCATCATTTTTAACAAGTCACGTGGAAAAATTTACACTGTATGTATGTCACCTATACAGATTTAATATAATTTCGAGCAGGCCGGTATTACGTAAATAATACTTGTAAAATAAAGTCATCGTATCACCGGACTAATAAGAATCCGCTCCGGTTTCTTATTCAGTATTTTTTAAAATCTCCATCATTTTTAACAAGTCACGTGGAAAATTAACACTGTATGTATGTCACCTATACAGATTTAATATAATTTCGAGCAGGCTGGTATTACATAAATAATACTTGTAAAATAAAGTCATCGTATCACCGGACTAATAAGAATCCGCTCCGGTTTCTTATTCAGTATTTTTTTTTAATCTCCATGATTTTTAACAAGTCACGTGGAAAATTAACACTGTATGTATGTCACCTATACAGATTTAATATAATTTCGAGCAGGCTGGTATTACATAAATAATACTTGTAAAATAAAGTCATCGTATGACCGGACTAATAAGAATCCGCTCCGGTTTCACAGTCAGTATTTTTTTTAAATCTCAATAATTTTTAACAAGGCACGTGGATAAATTAACACTGTATGTATGTCACCTATACAGATTTAATATAATTTCGAGCAGGCCGGTATTACATAAATAATACTTGTAAAATAAATTATGTTATAAGACATGTAATAACATGTCGCATTGAGAACATTGAGAACTAGCTGGATCGATTTTAGTGTAAATAACACACAATATAATAGAAATTATGTATGAATCTTAATTAGTTATTAATTAATTGCTGGCAAATCTGCATTGACATTATCATAATGATATTATTACTCTTTAATGGGTTTGAAAATTCAATGAGATATCGGTCAGCTTTTCTGACGTAAATAGTTAAGTCGTAATCCACGATGGTAAACAATTTATGCATATTTATCAAATCACATATATTTAAACATAACGCCCAGTCATTTTATTATGTAATTAGATTTGATTTGAGACTACTTATCTACACTAATTTTGTTTGTAAATATATACTTATATAGATTATTAGACCCAGACTCAGGACAAACAGACATGTTCATGCACACAAATATATGTCCTGGGTGATAAACAAACCCACGACCTCCGCCGTGAAAAGCAAGCGTTTGCCAACCACGCCAACAGGCCTGTACATGGTGTCCCTCCATATCTCGTCGTCCCCAAAATGGAATACAAATATATAACTTCCTTTTCATAAGAATATGAATTTAGTCTCTTTCATGAGATGATGATATTAAAATTAGTTTACTTGGTATTCATTACAACCAGGGGCAATTGGATGTGTGGTTGACGGCCATAAAGAATATTGCCACCCCCTCTTATCACGTGGGGGGACGTAGAAGTCGTCCCGAGGGAATTTATATATACCAGAGCACGGGCAGCAGCGTTCTCCTGAGTACAATGTCTATCTTACTGCGATAGCCAACCCGTCTGCCAAGCGTAGCGATCATGTAATATCCCCCCAAATGACGAGTTCCTTGCGCGAGTCCTTTGTCTAACATTGGACGTCTTTCGGCTAATATTATGATGATGATGAGGGGCAATGGCTTTATATACAAGGTAACAGCAAAACATATTATTTAAAAATGGACGGTTAACTATGAACAAGGAAAGATAAGTTTTGCTGTTGCCTTCTATTAAAAGCCATTGCCCTTTTATAAATATATATGACCCGCACTTAGCAATTTTCGTATGAATAATCATTGTATTCCACTGCCAATCCCGGCTTAAAGGACTGGCAGTAGTGGGTAAGAACAAGTCCCATTAAAAAATAATGCACAAAGGGAACTCTCAGTTTAATAAACCGTTGATAACATGCCATTAAACTAGAACTATTGTTCTACGCACCTAGTACAACTTTTTCTATTTATAATTTTGTAAAACTATGCCAAGATACAAGCCCACGATATAAGCGAAATAAAAAGGCCAACCTAAAACTTTCATTCATAAAATAGATAATAAAAACCTAACATTTACTTTCAGAGCCGTCGAAAGCCGCGCGATAGATGATACGAATCAATTATGAGGCCCGAACAGAGTTCCGCACGCACTAATAGAAACAGTCGCGTCAATTCGCGTGCCTCGGACCGTTAGCGAGCGTCGAGTGGAACATGCCCGTGCTGTGGCAATCCTCCCAGCGACCTATGTATGTACGCACTGTGTGGGTAGGTGGTTTTCGACACGCCATCCTCACGCACGACGACCCCTACCTGCTCAAGCTACACGCCAAGAGACGAAGACCCAACTCTTCCGCCAGCTGCACCGGTAAATCGCATAAGAACTCCCGCCTCAGCTACCGCTCCGACGACGACCTGCACGACTGCTTAAGGAAATTGAACCTTGTTATTACTAGCGACAAGTCGCGTATCAACGAGCGGCCGGTCACAGCCGCTGTAGAACGTCTGAACTTACATGGTATTGACGAGGAACACGACAACGGTCTGATAGTGAAATCTACCGCGCATCCTTTGAGCGATACCAGTCGTAGTTACGACAGCCTAGACTCCAACATGAGAAACTTGCGAAATAATAAAACGTCTAGAGCTGATATCAAAGAGAATACTGACCTCTCGGACAGGGTCTTCCAATGGTTGGATTTAGCAGGCAAAGTGGACTTGTTGACCTCAGCGAACGCGGAGCGAATGTCCCAGCCGCGCCACAGCTGGCCGGAGCTGCAGCGGCGCGGCTGTAACCTGTCCAAATCAAAAACTGCAATCGACATACGTAAGGAGGGTGGGCGGACGACACCGAAATGGGGAGACGGTCCAAAAGCGCAACTAAGCAGCGCTATCGATCGACACGATTTTTATGTGCCGACGTCTGCGAACACGATCGAGAACTACGCGCGACAGTCACGGAACGCCAAGATCACGCCACGGTACGAGACAAACGCCAAAATAAAGGACAATTACAAAACAAAGCCAAAAGACTTGAGAACCAATGTCATGGAGACCAGACAGAAGGTTATATCAGAGAAGAGCGCGGTCGAGAGACAATACGCTGACATGCTTAGCAGGAAATTAATACCTGATGTTAGTAAAAATCCTAAGCGTCAGGTGCATATATTCATGCCGGATCTGCCCAAAAAACCAGAGTCCACTGTCACTAGTAGAACTGACAGTTCGATATCAGTGCTTAATGTTAAAAAGCAATAAATTCTCAAACATGATCGCGTATATTTATTGACATATCTACAAAGACAATGTTATGACCACACACATAACATGGGCCTTTTTAAGGCCATACTCAATGGGCATATTATACAACAAACCATAAAATATATCGTTGTTACCATGAGCTGGAAAGATTTCGGTTAAGGGTGTATTATGATGAGTTTTTTTTTTGCTCCGCCTGGCTTCCTTACATGTCTCTAGTATAAACGCAGCCTAAAGCCCTAATTCCACTTCAGTTCAGCAGAGGAGAGCGGAGAAGCGTAATAAAAAAGAATCAATAGTAGATTGTTGCATCGGGAGCAAAGAGAGTTATTGATGCACAAGTGTTATATTGTTGCCAGAGTTAGTGGGAATGCGAGGGCCCTAAATTCAAAGTTAATGAAAGGAACGTTAATTTAACATTTAACCGTTTAATTTAACATTGAACCGTTTAATTTAACATTGAACTGTTTAATTTAACATTTAACCGTTTCATTTTACATTTAACAGTGTTGGTGGCGATTCGAAGACACTAAATTAACACGAGTGCATTTATTACTCACTTTAGCCAGGAGTATACTCTACTTTTCTTTTAACTGCAAATATACGTACCTTAAACATACCTACTCAAAATAAAAAGTCAACTTAATTAAAACACAGTTTAATTCATCTTCTCAAACATATAAAACTTACAATGAACATATAAATGTGCCGTAATTAAGTCATAACCCGCGACTTTTGCGGCAAAATGCCATTACCAATTTCATTACCTGTTTTTATACTTTCTAGAGTTAAATTCATATCGCTATCGCTGGCTATTTCGCGTTTTTTTTTCATGCAATATATATAATTATATATATTTTTAATGGCAACTACCGCTCTAAGGAATCTTATCCCTGTCGCAAGGTACTTTACAAATATATAATAGACAGACTCAAATTAGATCCAAGCTCAGAGCAATTAATTATGGGTCACACAAATAGTTGTCCGGCACCGGAATCGAACCGGGGCCACGAAGCGGCGAGAAGACTGTTTTAGCGGCGTCCATTGTAAAACTATCAAAGTTTTACAATGGTACAAAATGCGCCCAAATTTAATTTTTTCATCCATTCGGTTTTATTTTGCCGATTTTTATTTTCATACATGCTTAAATTTTTTATTAAACTTAATAGGAGACATTAAACCTGGCGGTAAATTTATAGCTAAATAACAAATAAAAGACGGAGCATTATTGAAAAACTGTGCAACCATGAAACTTCTTATAACATTTCTGCGCTATTTTGATTCTAAGCAAATTTCTAGCTCCTTTTTTATCAGTTTTTTAGTGATTAATGATAACATTACTACTTAGTTGAAAGAAGACTTCATTGTCTACAGCCCAATCTATTGCCTGATGGATTAATCACTTCTCCGATCTTATACGTTTCAGTGGGAAACGCGCCTAATAATACTTGTGCGAATGTTACGACTCGAATAAATCGAATGCCGGTAGCAATGAGGTCACCAAAGAAACTTTACTTAGCAATAAAAAGTTTATTAGGTTATGGTAATATCTTAATCGGTACAAAAATAGTTCAGTATTTCTTCCGACGCCAATAAGCGAGCGATGAACTTACTTATCGTATCGATAGTTGGTACTAGTTACCCGAGGTGATATTCCACCAGAGTGGCTAGGCGAGGCGAGGCGAGGATACAATTGAAATTTGTATGGCAAATTTTCAATTCTCTCCCAGCGAATCTTTGATCGAAACAGTGTGGATTGACGAGAATATGCGAGGCGTGAATTGATATATTTGTTTGCGTAAAAATGAACCGTATTGCTTCCAATATAGAGTACTAGCTGTGCCCCGCGGCTTTACCCGCGTTAAACTTTATAAATTATCACAGCTCCTCTCCTGTAGGTGATAGCGTGATAATATGTAGCCTATATGTTGACCCGATCTCTAAGTAATATTCATGCAAAATTTGAAGTAAATCCATGCAGTACTATTTGAGTTTAGCCCGGACATACATACAGACAAACAGACAAAAATTCTAAAAACTATATTTTAAGCTTCGATATTTATTGTAGATCACGTCCCAAGTATCCTTTTAAAACAAAATTTTTCATACAAAAATGTCCATAAAATTAAAACTACTGGGCCAAACTATACAAAATTTTTATGGGACCAAATGGCAACTATTTCGCATCAAACTAAAAAAGAATCACGTAAATCGGATCATAAATCTCTGAGTAATCGGTGTACATACATAAAAAAAAAATACCGGTGAACTTGAGAACCTCCTTCTTTTGAAGTCGGTTAAAAAATATTCTATGTACAGTTTTGACTTTCCTACGATTTTATTATATGTATAGATAAATTAACTTTGGAACAGAAACACGCTTCTCGCGAGAGGCTTATTGTTGTTCATTGTGCGTGTGTATTGCAAGATAAACTCAAACAGCACTGTAGCTATGGCGGCGCGGCGGTCACGCGCGAGCTCGCGGTGGCCATTTTTAGTGGAAAAGGGTCAGTGCGATTTCAATTCTCTTCTCGCCTCGTCTCGTGCCACTCTGGTGGAAAACCAGACGCCACTTTAGTGTCAGATTTATTAAAGCAGCCCAGTAGGCCTCTGGCATGGGTTAACGACTGATGCCTAAGGCTGCGTTTCCACTGAGGCGGAGCAGAGACGAGCTGTGCCGCCTTCACCAATCACATGGCTTGGAATCCACATCTCTTTTCCGCTGGTGTGGATTCCAAGCCATGTGATTGGTGAACGCGGTACAGCTCCTCTCCACTCCGCCTCAGTGGAAACGCAGCCTAATGCACGTGTGGCGCAGCGGCTAAAACAGTCGCCTCACCGCTTCGTGTACCGGATTCGATTCCCGCGCCGGACAACTATTGGTGTGAAATAGTTTTTCTGAGTGTGGGTGTAATTTGTGTCCGTCTATTTTATGTTTCTAAAGTACCCCGCGACACAGGGATAAGATTACCTAATGCGGGCGATGGCAAATGCTTGCTTTTCACGCCGGAGGTCGTGGGTTCGATTCCCACCCCGGACAAATATTTGTGTGCATGAACATGTCTGTTTGTCGTGAGTCTGGATATAATTTATCTTTATAAGTATGTATTTACATGTATCAATTATCTGATTTCCATAGTCATGCTCTGCTTAGTTTGGGATCAGATGGCCGTGTGTACCTACATAATTATAATTAAAGAGAAAGAAGACCAACTGGGACTGAGAACTTAACGTGCCCTCCGAAGCAGGGGGACGCTCAGAAACTAAACCACGTTGGCAGTCACCCATCTATAGACTGAGTGCGAGCCTAGTTACTTAACCTCACTTATAGAACGGCGAGACCAAATGGTCAGGCCAGGTGGCTTTAAGCGACTTTCAATATATTATTGTATCCGACGTTGTACCTACATAACATACTTTGCATAGTAAGATAATATACTTTGCATACTAGGTATTGGCAAAGGCACAAGTACAGACGCCAGCACATAAAGCTACCCCAATCTGACAAATTTCTTTTATAGATTTTGAACTTTATCACATGAGCATAAGGTTCACTTTAATTTAGGGAAATTTAACAGAATGGGGTAGCTTGATGTGCTTGGCAACCGAAAAATATGGTACCTATGCGATGAACGGAAAAAATTGTGAATCAAATTGATTCGCCTTAGCTACAATGTGGCTCAAAATAGATTGTCACCGTAGCCTAGTTGGTAGTGCTCCTGCCTACGAAGCTGGTGGTCCTGGGTTCGAATCCCGGTAAGTGTAAATATTTGTGTGATGAGCACGAATATTTGTTGCTGAGTCATGGATGTTTTCTATGTATTTAAGTATTTATCTATATGTATAAGTATGTATATCGTCACCTGGTACCCATAGTACAAGCATTGCTTAGTTTGGGGCTAGGATGACCTGTGTGACATTGTCCCTAGATATTATTATATATATTATTATAATTTAAAAAAAATAAAAGAAAAAAAAAATGATTGTGATATAAGTATTTAGTAGTTGACTGGCCTGTTGGACTAGTGGTTAGTGATTAATTACTAAGCCAGAGGTCGTGGGTTCGATCCCCGCCCAGGATAAAAATTTGAGTGATAAGTACGTTTATTTGTTAAATGGTTAGCATGAACATGTCTGTTTGTCCTGAGTCAGGGGTGACATTATCTATAGAAGTACTAGCGGCCCGGTACGTGCTTCGCTACGCTTTAAGTATTAGTACAAATTGTTTGTATATGGCAGTATAGAAAGATGTTGATTTTACACTTTTTCAAGACTTTTTTAAAATTTTCTCTACGTACAAACCTTCCCTGGACTTCCACGAATAATTCAAGACGAAAATTAGCCAAGTCGGTAAAGGCGTTGTTGAGTTATAACATTACAACGAAAAGTGGCATTGATTTTTATATATATAGATAGAAGTATGTATTATACACACACGGCCATCTGATCCCAAATTAAGAGAGCTCATACTATGGAAACCAGATAACTGATATACTAAATATACTATTTTTCTTTTGTTATTTACAAAAGAAAAATAGTATATTTAGTATATCAGTTATCTGGTTTATACTTACTTACTTATATAGATATTTTACACCCAGACTCAGGACAAACAGACATGTTCATGCACGCAGATATCTGTCCCGGGTGGGAAATGAACCCACGAACTGCGGCGTGAAAGGCAGCGTATCTATACCAACCACGCCAACAGGCCTACGGGTCTTAATAAACAAGTGTTTCAGTAGGCCTTATTCATGCCTCCCCAACTTGGCTTCCGTGCGACTGGAACATAACCATTCCGCTGCTATTGTCGCATGTATGAACGATTTCACTGAGTAAAAAGTAAAGTAGGTGAGGTCTGAAGCAAGATGATTTGAATGCATTTATTGAAATGAAATCGGCATAGCTAGTGAGGTTATTCTTTCCTATTCTTTACCGTAAAGACAGTGGTTACCATAGTGACACTAATTTGCTAAATTACTTTAGTTTAGGTATATAACATTGATTGACATGAAACTGTGTTTAACTTTTTAATAATTGAATAAATTTTTATTCGTATTTTGACAAATACAACAATTATTGAATTATGTTAGCAGATATTTTAGTGACATCGTATTATTATTTGACACCGATTATATTTACTTTGAAATTGTTGACATATAAATTATTACTATTATATTTGCATGTATTATATTATTAATTTGATTTTATAGGGATTGTTTAACTTTGAAAAATATTGTGATGTTATAAAAATTAGTGTTCATTATTTTTAGTAAATTTAGATGAATATTTTAACTAAACGTGACATTTATTACTTGCAGGAAATGTAAAATTGTGTACACCTGTGTGGTTGATTTTTGTGAACTATTTATTTATATTTAAGATCCTCCTTGTACCAAATTTCACACAATAAATATTGATTGATTGATTGACAGTTGAGCTCAGGTTGCCGACAAGGCCCCTTGGAAATGGGGAGGGGGGAGGTATTCTTGCCCCCTCCCCTCCCGGGTAAGAGTCTCGCGGAGGCTGCAGTGTACAACAGAGGTACTGGCGAGATCTTTCACATGTACCCAGAACCCCCGCTACAGGCACTGTGAGGCTGGGTAACGTGGTAGGTTTAGTGGGTCGAGCCCTACATGAAATGCGATTTGAGTATTTCCACCACTTAAAAAAAGGCCTCTTTGAAAATCCTGTCAGTCCCGGTAGCTCCTTGAATCACGGAAACGAACAGAATTTAAACCACTTTGGCAGTAAACAAACCGTATGCTTTGGAAACAAAAAACTCAATAACGTCTCCTTGCTCCAATGAGCCACCGGGACCGATAGCTTTTTCCGACTGTAGGCCATTTCAGAGGCCTACTGGTCAGCCTGAACTCAACTAACTTAATGGTAACCACTTCCTTTCCGTTACGTTGAATTAAATTTCAAATTTTCATTCAATTTTTTTAAATTTAAAATTACAACGTGTGCATATTACAACCAAACCCCGCTCAGCTATTTCTTTATTTAAAAACCCTACTTAAAGGTTTCTCAGCTAAGTAACGTCATTTTATTTCACTCTGTCAACATTTCTGGGACTGGTATAGAGCTTGACCAAAATTAATCAACTAAATCGGATTATGTATCAAAACTTTATGATTTTTCCTCTATGGTAGACATGGAATGATAGATTTATGAGCATAACAGTGCATTTTCAAGGACTATTGATTTTCTTCGGTGGATTTTGAAGTTTGTGATAAGAATCCATCTGGAATTCAGTATTTATTTAAAAATTAAAACGGCTAATAACCTTTATTCACAAACAAACGTCAAATAAAACGTCAGCTGATGCTAATAAAATCCGCCATATTTAAGCAAGATTTAAACCAGGGGCCGACGCGGTTTAAATTTTGACATGGCTTAGCCGCGGTTCAAAGTTAAATCGTGTTTTTAAATGAAAATTTTGATAAACCATGGTTAAGCGGCCGGCTTAAACTTAAGTAGCGTTTTTTAATAAGGCTGATAAAAGTTATGGTAGTTAAGAAAAGACTGCCACACAGTATTTCAGCATACGGACTCAGCCTATCTTAAATAATTAGATAATACCTACAACTTTCCCACGGAGCATTGATCCGAACACGGGATGATTTACAAAAAGCAGCCTTATGTACGTTTTAATAAGGCACTTAAATAAAGGCATTAATAACTGAAGGTGGTAACGAAAAGAGACTATTTATAGAGTACCTACTAGAGATCGCACGCGTTCGAAATTCGACCATTAAGGTTATATTGTCAAAGACTATTGACATTAAAGACAAATTATATTAATCTGTTCTCAGTTTTGACACTTAATGTGTGTGTGTGTGTGTGTAATGTTTTGCTACTGCATCAAATTTGATACAGCTCTCTACTACTGGAGAGAGAGTCCGTCCGCCATTCAACTAGAACTCTAGTCTCCCGCCAACGCTCCAGGCCAGTGTTTTTCAACCTGTGGGTCGCGAAGCCTCTATAGGGAATCTATTCATAGGGTCGCAAATGAATTTTGAGTATTATGAATAGCCTTGCTGCAAATACATTAAAAGTTTAGCGTGAAGTTCCAAAACTCTGGCTAGTACTTTGTCTCTTGACAACTACCTAACCTAACCTATAATTCAGAAATAATAAAGTAAATTTTGGTGGAGTGTGGTGAAATGTTGGATTCAATATGTGTCACATAATAAAAGAAACATGGAAAAAAAGCGGGTAAAAATCGGGTAGGGGGGTCGCGTGATAAAAAAGGTTGAAAAACACTGCTCTAGGCGAATGGTTCAGTAAGTGGAGAATCGAGGTCAACCCTAGCAAGAGCGCAGCCGTGTGCTCCTCGGGGCTGAACCCCAATCCCAGCATCGATCCAAATTTCATACTCCTCCGTCCACGCTATTTTCTTAATAAGGGGTACAAAGATTTTGCTTCATGTATTGTGATGATGATATAACAAAAGCTGGTGAACTTACCCCAAAGCCGATGGTAGCGACATCTCTGGCTTGGAACCGAGAACGTAGCGGCGGGTCGAGAGGCTGTCCGGTATACCTCGGGACTGGCAAACCCAGCGCTATCACGCGGAAGTTCTCATCCACCCGGACGAGACGCCATCGCGACACTTCTTCTGGGCCGTGTTCCTGTCACAGACAATTTCATTTAAATCAGTCGCAATAGTGAGGTGCTCTCACAAATCTTTTGGCGAGGTTAAGCAACTAGGCACGCGGCCAGTCTACAGATCAGTGATCGCAAAGTTAGCTTGTTTTTCCTATATTTTACGTAAAAAAAGACAACGCCCGCAGTAGGGAAATTAATACTTGTCGCGGGGTAGGTACTTTACAAACATAATTGACAGACACAAAAGTACATCCAGACACAGGAGAACTATTTATGGGTGACATAAATAGTTGTCCTGCGCGGAAAACGAAACCGAGACACGAAGTGGCGAGGACTGTCTTAACCGCTACGCCACACGTGTGTTCAGAGTTCCACAGGCACATTAATCTGTTACGGCTACAGAAATTTACATAACATAACGATAAGCTAATTAAGGCCTATTGGACGGTTTAAAACTCACCGTAGCAAAACTTGGGGCATTAACCCAAAGAATGCAGGACATTTATTCTTGTTCATAAAAAAACGTACAATCAATCAATTTGGTTACACTGCACGCGTGGCGCAGCGGCTAAGAGAGTCGCCTCGCCGCTTTGTATCGCGGGTTCAAGTCCCGCGCCGGACAAGTATTTGTGTGATCCATGAATAGTTGTTGTCCGAGTCCGGATGTAATTTGTGTCCGTCTATTATATGTTTGTAAAGTACCCCGCGACACAGGGATTAGATACACTAGTGCGGGCGTTGTCTTTTAAAAAAAACATAAAGTTACAATAAAGCTTACTATTATGTTCTGAATAGAATTTGGAATATGCCATTTTAAAATTAAACGTTTTAATTATTAGTAGTTCTCTTTATATGTTTATACAATCTGATGATCAAGCACATATCAAATGTTGGCTACTAAACGCTTTTGACCGAATTGTGACTGCAATTCTGAAGCTACGAAGATTTATCAAGCAATCAAGCCTACATGAGAGGCCTTAATAAGAAAAAATTACTTCACGCTATTTACACATTTAATTACGAATATAAAATGTTGACAAAAAATACGTTGACATTGTGAAATGAACTCCCTGTTACGGTTTTCCCAAGGGACTGCAGCATGGGGCCCTTCAAAAAGACAGTAAGTTTTCTAACGGGGCGGCAACGGGCTAAAAATGCCCCATGTGGTGCAATCGTTCGTAGGCTACGGTGACCACTTATAATAATAATGTCCTCCTAGCCGAATTTCAGCCACGGCGGCCAGTCTCAATTGAGATTAGCCGTCTGCGCGGGACATATTATAGGGCCCAAGTGTGTGCGCAAACACAGGAACACTTTCTAATCCATCACTCTCATGATCCGATGGGATGCCTAGTGAAGCGACACGACCGGATAGAGGTCAGGTACAGGACCGACGGCTTTACGTGCTCTCCGAGGCACGGGGGTATAATACCGCCAACTCCCAGACTTGGGACTGATGCTGAGAAATTTTCTTATTACAGAAAAGTCCCAAAATCACTTTTGGCCCGACCCGGGATTTGAACCCAGGACCTCATTCTCTGCGGGTGAACACGCTAACGCTAGACCAACGAGGCACTTCACCACTTAACATTAGGTGAGCCGTATGCTTGTTTGCCAACTAAGTAATAAGTATAAAACAGTACAATGAAATAATTACCTCTAACAACTTATCGTATCTAGCCGCCGGAACCAGAAACCTTCCATCTTCAAGATGCATCTCCCTATTTTCGAGGAGATTGTTGAGTACTGGCAACACATTGCGTTCTGCCTTCTCTATGCCTTCTAGAACAAGCACGCGGCCTTCCACTGCTGCTCGGACGGCGCTCTGAGGACAATATTACAGTATAAAAACACTTAATAAGCGATTGGCTTTTGACATAGTTAAAATATAAAATAAGCTTCGTCGCTCGAACCACTAAGAACCGCTGGAAACCGCGAGATTTTGGTAACTAACTCTAGTTACAAAAATTGCGGTTACTATGAACGGTTGCGATCACTATGACTGGTAGCTACACAAAAGAGACTAACTTTTTCTGGTAGTTATGCCCTATGAATATGGCGACAGAGTTATTAACACGTTTAATTTAAATAACTCAATAACTTCAAGTTGGTTATTCCACCACGTTAGAAACACCGGAAGACGCAGCGTGGGCAGGCCGCCTGCTGATAGCGGGAGGCCTTTGTCCAGCAGTGGGCGTCTTTCGGCTGATATGATGATGATGATGATAAATGATTAAAGTACACTTATCTCTCTGAAGGACATAGGTATCGTAGGATAAGGTTCGCAGAGGACTTCAGTAATATTTCGGTCTTCGAGCATATATAAAAGAATTAAATTTAAACAGGACTTGCATATTATCATAGACAAGTACTTGACAATCAAACAATTAAGTTGCATGCCAGTCGAATGGCGTCCACTACTGGACAAAGGGCTCAAGGATATGCCGTAATTGCCACACTTGGCAGACGGTTTGGCAATCGCAGTGCGATGGCCATAGTACACAAAGAGACGCTGCTGCCCATTCTATGGGACGTATTCCCTCGGGACGGCTTCTACGCCGGCGGGGGCGAAATGAATATGAAAAGGGGTGGACAAACTTTTGCAATCAGCCACACAGCAAGATAAATCAGTTTTTAATGTATTGATAGTCAAGCTCAGGTCCACAATAAGCCGAAGTTAGCAATAAAGATAACTTAAAGATTTTTATTATTAGTCAACATTACCTGGTCAAAATACTTAGCAGTGGAGCTCTGGATCTCTCTCCTCTGTTTAAGATCTGCTTCTGTAGTATCGCGTGATAGAGCTACATACTCCAACTCTCTCTGGGTCAACTCTAAGTACTGCAGAGCCACTTTCCTCCTTTAAATGGAATAAAGTTATTACTTTTATGCTGCGATCGTATCAACCAAAGGCAATTTATTTTGTAATGTATGCCGTTTAATGCCTAGACAAGCGCGCAGCCATCGCGTTCGCACATTTCGATGTTTTACATGCCATTAAATAGTTATACTCATGCATATAATATAAAAATAGCTAAAACCATGAATAATTAAACCTAAACAGAATCTCTTTGACTAGCTGAATAATATTACTATTATAAAATAAATTTTAAAAATGTTTTCATACTATCCGTGTACAGACGCCAGCACATCAAGCTACCCCAATCTGTCAAATTTCTTTTATAAATTTTCAACTTTATCACATAAGCATAAGGTTCACTTTCAATTGGGGAAATTTGACAGATGGAGTAGCTTGAAGTGCTGGCGTCTGTACCTAAAAATCTGTGTAACTAGAAATTATTATGTACACTTAAACAAAATAATATACTTCAACGAAATAATCATGTATATTACTACAAACATGTTCTGCCTATTTACAAGCGCTTTTTTAAAGTCTATGTGAATGGAAACCTTTTTTAATTATTTATAAATATTTTATAAATGTGTTTTGCTTAGTTTGTAAAACCTTTAAACCTTAAATTTATTCATCATGTCAGCCAAATCACGTCCACTAGGAAAAGCCTCCATAAATGATTGCCACTATAGATCATGCCCGACTTTTGGAGGGATATGCCATAATCGCTACGCATGGCAGACTGGTTGGTGATCGCAGTATGATTGGCACACTTGATCACACCATATAACAACCAAACTACATATAATAAATAAATATTCATTTTTAGTTTTATAGCATTATTCGCAATCCAAAAGGTAAATCTAATCGTAATCTCAAAAATGAGAAATCGTAAATTTCATCACCCGGCGGGATTACCCTCTCCCAATCCGGTGTAGGCGCCCTGCCGTAAGCCACGAAAGGCACAAATGTTCGTCTACCTTGGAGTTATAACATGGTTTTCATAAAAAGATCCACTGTTTCCTAGGCCACAATTAGTACGTCAATGATGATATAGTTATGAAAAAGACAAGCTTATGAAAAAGATAAGTCATCTTCAACTGTGTCTATTTAGTTTTGGCGCGAAATACAATGAGCCCTGAACCTGTCGAGTAATACTGCGCCCAATCCTCGTAATTGGTGCGCGTATTACAAGAAGTATCAGAAGTTTGACAGTTTTATGTACAGACGCCATCCAGCTACCCCAATCTGTCAAATTTATTTTATAGATTTTCAACTTTATCACATAAGCCTAAGGTTCACTTTCAATTGGGGAAATTTTACACATTGAAGTGGCTTGATGTGCTGGCGTCTGTACATTATATGTGCCCTGTTCTTTTCATACGAGCTATAATAGAGAGATATAATTCTATTTAAAATTATTTAGTTTTGTAATAGACATAATCGCTAGCATTGATGAGGAAAGTAATTAAGTTAGATTTTTAACTTTGTGGTGGAGATAAAGTAAAAATTTTCTAGTAATATTTGTATTCAATAAGACATATGAGGATATGCCAATGAGAAAATAATTTGTTCAGTAGGCATATGATACACAAAAACCCCGGGTTTTTTGTATATCAATGTCAGTAGGTTTACATCATTGATTATGTAATGCATATTAAAAAGTGATTGTGTGAATGAGGAAATAGATTTTTAGCATTTATAACCACATCTGAGGGTTAAACCTCTAAGTTTGAAGACGAATCTGTTTATGTTAGGAGTGAAATAAGAACATTTTGAAAAATATGCAGTAAATTTGAATGAAAGAGACAATATTCAACAAAAAAGTTTCCAGCTTATGAGAGATTTATTCGTTCAGATAGGCATAGGTTCTTAACTATTAATATAACTAAACAATAAGTACATAACTTCAAAAGAAACATAGTCAGGGTGGTCCACTAGTTAAATATAATTATAAATAGTAATTACCTGCTTGGTCCTGGCCTGCCCAATAGAAACATGTCTTGACCTAGTAAATCCTTTTGCATCATCCATCTTAGGTTCCTTAGAGTACTTTGGGATAGAGCTTTTATTTCAGCATCTTCTATTGTCACTGAAAAGTAATACAACTTTGTCATGAGAGCATATTTACTTTACCATAGTATTGGTAACTATGACATGTTTTCTTAGTATGGACATGCCTAAGGCCCTGGGAATCACCGGGCCTAAAAACACACTTATTGGTGATGATTTTTTATGTACTTGTGTCTGTGTGAGTATGTCCGAATATGTCACAGGTACTATCAAACTTAGATAAAACTAAATTATTCCTATATTTACATGAAACAAATAGCGGTAGTAGATTTTTACATACATAAGGTTATTTAAATAGGAATTTTCCTAATTAAATCTTAAAGGCAATTTTTAAAACTCAGAATTCAAGTGCAATGGCCATATTAATAACATTTGAGGTTAATGGCCCAAAAGGCCTACCTACCAATCACTGCTTTCCATATATATAATTCATGACTTACGGGCCTATTAGTTCCAGCACTTTCATCAAACTTAACTGTCTTTGATCCCTTACTAATTATATTTGTAAATTATAGGAATAAAAAGTTTTGACGCCGCAGTTCCCTCCAGACCAAGACAGAAGAGATATCTTCATGAACACAAATTAAATTGAACTTGCAACCTTTGGATCAGAATCGCAACCAACTGAGTCATGGTGGTGTCAAAATGGGACCTTATTTAAGATGATGATGGTAATTCGCCTCAGGAAATAACTTAAAATTGGATAAGCTATTTGCTATGAGTTTTAGCTTAAGTTTATAATGAGATTGGTTAGTGTAATTATCCCCATAGTTAATCATCAATCAATGTAAACTGCATGGTCCATATTTAATTTATCCACCAAATGCCTTGACAAATTCTCTAATAAGTCAAATCAAGGTGCAAGTATTTAAAAAAAAATTGTATATATTAGGTTGTGTGCATAGAACCTGTGATAGTATTTTTTTTTTAATTTTGATTAATATTGAAAATCTCAATTGTGACAAAACATTTGACGGTCACCGTAGCCTAGTTGGTAGTGCACCTGCCTACGAAGCTGGTGGTCCTGGGTTCGAATCCCGGTAAGTGCAAATATTTGTGTGATGAGCACGAATATTTGTTTCTGAGTCATGGATGTTTTCTATGTATTTAAGTATTTTTCTATCCATATAAGTATGTATATCGTCGCCTGGTACCCATAGTACAAGCTTTGCTTAGTTTGGGGCTAGGATGATCTGTGTGACATTGTCCCTAGATATTATTATTATATTAAATAATAGAGTTAAAGATGTTTAGATATTCCACACTTTCCACAACTGACCTGATGGTCTAGTAAATAGTGACCCTGACTGTTAAGCCAGAGGTTGTGGGTTCAATCCCCCCCCCAGTATAAATATTTGCGTGATGAACAAAGTTATTTGTTTTTGTAAAGTAACTTCAACATGAATTTATTTTTCAAAAATGTAAGTATGTTCATCAGTTGGCTAGTTGCCATAGTACAGGCTCTGCCTAGTTTGGGATAATAGGGCAGTGTGTAACTTGTCCCAAGATATTTTTATATTTATTTTATTACTAGTAGTGCCCCGCGGTTTTACCCACGTTAAACGTTATAAATTATAGCCTATGTGTTAATCCAGGGTGTCAGCTAACTCCATACCAAATTTTATTAAAATCGCTCCAGCCATTTAGATGTGAAGAAGTATCAAACATACACACTCACACTGTCACAAACTTTCGCCTTTATAATATTAGTGAGATTACAACAAGCACACCGCTGTTACAGTGGCTCTGTCTTTGCAGTTTACACCTATAGATAACATGGTTATTAATGCAGATTTAGGGGGCTCTCTGTCAGTTACACCTTATTTGTTATTTGTCTTGTTATAAAAGTGATATACATGTTGTGAAATAGAATATATAGTGTGAAACTTATAACTATACAACTTTATACAAATTATATATACATTCTTGTATGAGAGTCTATAGATTTTTGGGTATTTTAAATGTTGACCTGCTAGCTGAGAACTGTTCTGAAGTTATTTGATTAAGGTACCCATTACACAAGGATCTACCTCTAAGGAGCGTACTGGATTACGTGCAGACTTCATTCAGGGCTCTAGGGATACAATAAAACCATTGGGGGATAGTACAAAAGATCCTGAAGGGTCGAAGTGCTGTACAGAAGTACACCCCAAACAAGATAAGATAAGGTACCCATTACCATTATACCTTTAAGGACATATCTTCCTAAAATTACCTAACAAAGTTCGAACAACAAAAATAATCGTACTAAATTTGTACATAAAACACTTACGATACTTCCTAGGCACATATTCAACTTTTTTGGGGACTTTTATATCTTTGCTGACATCTCCTATAGTCACTTTATCCTCATTGGAATAACTTCTTACTGGATTTGCAGCCAAAATTAATTTACGTTTTCCTAAAATACGGATCAAAACATCGATCCTTCGAACTGTTACTGCTGAGTTATACATCGTTTAAAACACATAAAACTCACACTAAGTTATAAAAAATATAATTCTCTATTTAATTAAGCCATCACATTAGTTATTAATACTTAAATAAAAGAAAAAATGCTATTAATCTAAGTCCAAAGTCTAAATAAAATTGTCATAATTATCAATATGTCAAAACCACGTTTCTCACACACACACACTCATACACGCAGTCAGTCAGGGCTGCTATTTAGACTTTTCATTTCCCCACATTTTAAAGAAATCATTATAGATATATAGATTGGATAATGATCCCTTATTATTATGTTTCATTTATTTGTGGGGTTCCATACCTTGAAAAGAATAGAACTTTGATACTTCACTGTCCGTCTATGGAGATCATTTATTCTCTAAAGAGCGTAAATAGTGTCCAGTTGCAATTTGTAAGTATCAAACAACTAAGGTCTGCATTCCCTTAGAGTTAAAAGCACAAAATATCAAGCTCCAAAGTCACCGCAATAAAAACTGCACTCCGTAAGTACCAAAAGAAGTGAAGACTTGAATAATTATAACAGGAAAAGTTCCGACATTAATATAATATGTCTATATTGTACGTACATACACAATATGTATTTTAGTATCTATATATAAAAAAAGATATACTTATTGCTCCCAAATCCATTCGACCTCTTACAAATCTTGGACTCACTATCTGAACTCTACCTACAATACTTACATACCAGTTTGTACAAAAGCCTCGGTTCGCAACCTAAACATGCACTTTTATTAAAGACTAAAATAAATATGTAAAACGTATGATTGTAAGAATTTGGTACACATCTGGTGAAAACGAAAGACGATTTACGTATATACCAAAAGCTAATCTATAAAAAAAATAATAGTAGTAATAATCATTGTATCATACATAAAATTTTGATAGGTAGGTAGGTACTTAAAATTGTATGTATTCAAATACAATTATAAGTAACTATCAAAGATGGAAACTACAGAACATAGTTACATTCCCAGCGTAGGTAAAATTCCCTATCAAGAAGATTACCATGACTTTAAAATACTTTGTAGAGAAAATTCTCTATTTTATGTAATAGAAGTATTTTTTTTTTAATATATCTTTTCGTTTCGTTTCACTCCGTTTATAGAAGCCATTTTTAATATTAAAAAATCCAGTTGGATATATACTAAATTCATATATTTGGAGAATATAAGATCACTATTTAATTCTCTAATGAAGTAACGTCGATTACTTTTTTACAGGTGTTATGTGTATTCTATAATACCAGGCGTCATCTAACATTTATATAGTGCAGTGTCGTGCTATAATACATTGAAATTTTTAACTGATATGCCATGCAACAGTGGTGCAAAGTTAACCCTGATTCAGCGAAAATTTCCACGAGTCCCTACAATTTTCCTAGTCTCCCGGAATTCATGGAACTTTTAATAATTAGCAATTCTTCAAAACAGCTGATTACGTACACACACCAAAGATATTATATTGACACACACCGTATTTGATAATACTTTTATATTTTTTACAAGTGTATCGTAGACTGCCACAGAGTACAGACGCCAGCACATACAGCTACCCCAATCTGTCAAATTTCATTTACAGATTTTCAACTTTATCACAGAAGCATAAGGTTCACTTTCAATTGGGGAAATTTGACAGATTGGGGTGGCTTGGTGTGCTGGCGTCTGTACATCATGTATTGTTGACTGTAGTTTCTTCATGCTTGAATGCCCCACATCGCAAGAAAAGCAATCATGAGGCTGCTCCCTTAGACCGTACAATTATTTTTCAGTCTTATGGACTAAATAAAACTAATTCCCCATAGTTGGTTGGTAGGTATTTATTTTACCGTATGTGAGCACAGTTAGTATTTCAGCGGATTTTTCTCATTGAGATTAGTACCTACATACTTACAAAAATAAGTGCCATCCTGTGTTATTCTAATACGTTCAAAGGAGACAGTTATTCTGTTAAGATTCTATACAAAAATCCATATTAATATTTTAACTCAGAAAATGCGTTTATTTATTTCCTCAATCCTTAAACTCTTTTTATAGTACAGAGGCAAGCACATCCAGCTACCCCTATCTGTCAAATTTCTTTTATATATTTCAACTTTATCCTCAAAGCATAAGGTTCACTTTCGATTAGGGAAATTGCCAGATTGGGGTAGCTTGATGTGCTGGCGTCTGTACATAAAGCATAGCAATAATACCTTCCGAAAAATTGTTCTGCTGGACGGGGGCGTAGCTGCGGGCGGAATGAAATTTTGAAATAAAACAATCATTAGACCAGAAAACATAACATTTTACTGTATGAAAGTTAAATATCTATTAATGACACTTCTATTTTTATTATATTCTTCTATTAATATGTAGAAAAGCAGATCTAAATTTATTCTAAAGAACTATAACTTAAAATTACACCGAATATTACCAACACCTATTTAACTAAATTCAATATTATATCTACTATATCTAAATTTTATATACTTATAAAGTTAAGCAAATCGTTACCACCTGTCGAGGTATAATGCGCTGCGCTCACGCAGTTATAGTTTTAGGAGCTAAGTATGTATGTCCTTTTTACACGATGTATAATAGACAGAGATGTAATGGCATTAAATTAATCAAGATACACATAAACCTTTAAGGAGCTTAACCAAAAGAAGCTATGATAAATATCATTTTCACCGCCAATCATGTATGACAAACCAAAATATGCCCAGAATAGTGCCAGTCGTACTATACGTACGACTACGTAGCCGTGACCGTTCTGGGCACATTTTGGTTACAGGATACAAGCTTGGTTTTGCTCACAATTACAAACAAATAGTGTTAACGGATGTGTGCTTGGCGATGGTAGCTAGCATGGCGATAGACTCATGTCTCTTTACAACGTTCCACGAATAAAATCACAGAAAAACAAAAAGATAAAGAATACGAGTAAAATAATACATGTGTAGATTAAAAAGTCTTCGTCGCAAAGTCAGCTACGCAGGTACACATAGGATCACAAGTAATTCAACCCATAGACCACCACAAATCACAAATCTACTAACTATAAATTGAGGTAAACAAGTAACATTGGCCACTAATCAATCAGAAAATCATTATCCAATTATGAACCTTATTACTTAGAAACAAAATCTAATTTACATCGTAGTATTTTTAGTCACTTTCAACTTTCTCAAACATAGGGTATATCCACCGTATGTTTTTAAGCCGGGTCTATACCCGAGTGTAAACCAAGTTCAAAACTGATATACTGTTATTCCAGAAAACCAAGAGATAAATGAAAAAAAAGCTCAATCATAGACAAGATCTAATGAAAAATGGCATCTGGCATAAGCTTGACAGGTGAAACACATCCAAACAACACTCAAAACGATCGTTCACAGCGCTCTATAGTCAATAGCAGATAGACATCAATAGCGGGTACCATAAAATAGAAAATACCTTAAGTTCACGACCCTCAATTATCAAGGAATATATTTATAATAATAAAATATCGGCCTTGTATTCCTACCATTTATCTTCACGTCAACTCTTTACAAGAAAAAACTAAACTTAAAATAATCCCCGCCAGAGGGCGGTGGCATTTCATATACAAACTACGTAAACTACTACATTTTGATTAGTCTCCATATTGAGCTAAGCCTCGACCCTTAGCAGGACCGTGAAAAATGCCAGGGACCACATCATCAATTTCCATCTATCACTTTAATATCCGAAAACGTATGAGAAGCAGCCCTGTTCAAACATGTACAAAACCGCAGCGCAACCACGGTTAGTTACTTACTTACCTATATCTTTATACAGTCCACTTAGTTTAACGCTTCACCTATGTAAAAAAACAGTATTAAATCATATTTTAAACAGTCCGCACGTCTCCTTATTCATAAAACAACCCTCAAACGAAATTACACCTTATCGCCTTGAACAGGTTCAATCATTAAATCTTTTGCTTGATCGATATATATCGAATAAGTAGAGAAAAAACCTTCGTAGAACCAAGATAGTTTATAAAACTAGTTAGCAATAAACATACGACCCGAATGTTTGGTAAGTGTACAGCATCATACTGTTAGTCTCAGTCAACGCGGGAGGAAGTTTCGGGTGAAACTATCGTACGAGATCAAAACGAACAAATCTTCCAAACACATCCATTATAGAGGCGGTTGAACACGCACAACATGGTATGGAATTAATTTCTTTACAACCCGTATGAGATTTTCCCTCGTATATTTACGGTCCTTACCTAAGCCAAAAAAAATCAAATGACATTATGCATGACATGTATCAATTGCTGGGTTCCATAGCAATTGATACATGTCATGCATAATGTCATTTGATTTTTGTGTGGCTTGTTTTTGTGTGTTAAGTGCATTTCCTTCGACGTTACTCGTCACCAGCAACCAGCCATAAATTACATCATGAGATTTAAGCCTTAATTTCACTCTTCTTACTTATTTATTGGAATTGCAATCCACTTTGTCTACACATGATTTTGCCATGAAAAGCAACTTTTTCGCAATGGGGATAAAAGTTCTGGATTTGCGACCACGTGCTGAAAGGTGTAGCTGGCTGGGGGATGGACCGACGACTTAGTGCAGGTGGCGGGGGGCATTGGATGTAGCAAAATCTTTGTAGGAGTCCTATATGCAGTTGTGGATTTTATCTGGCTATTAATGATGATGTTGATGAATTGTAAATTCATATTCTGCCACGTATTTGAGTAAATAAAGATAAAATGCACGTATATTACGGCACAACTATTCACGGAAGAATAGATGAGGGTAATCATAAATTCCACTTTTATAACATTCTTTGGAAAGTCAGTCACTTGATGAACGCCACACTTGTCTATGGACAATACGTTCAGGCGAAATCGATATTTTTTTTTTCTTTAGGTTTCAGAGTATTTCTTTTGTGTCTGGTGGGGAGCAACGTCTACGAAACTGCAGGTTTCAATATATAGTAAATTATGTTTTATGCTCAGCTTAGCTAAGCATAGTGACCAAGACAAATGTCTCTCTACAGCGAATTTATTACTTTCAGTTATAAATTCGTGGGTTTTCTATGAGTTTATTGAACTGCTGAGTCCAATGTTATGATGGTGGTTTCATTTAATTAAGCCTAAGCTGTTCCTCCATAGTCGTCGTCTTCAAGGGGTTCGATCTTAACGCTAACAAAGTCAGTGGGCTCCAATTCTTCGCCTTGATCACTATCGTCCTTAGCCTCAACCTTTATTATAACCGACTTTATATCCTCTCTCTCCTCAGGAGAATTATCTTTAGAATCGTCTGAATTCTGTTCATCATCATTTTGATCGTCTTCTCCGTTATCGGCGTTTTCTTGACGTTCCAGTAAGGCTTTATTAGCTATCGTAACATAATTAGTCAATAATAAATCATTTGGTTTTTTAGGAGGTCCGAATATGGTTGTCATCATTTCTTCACTGAGAGGTAGGTTGCATTCTCTGGGATCCATTCTAGTGAAGAACTCTTTGATGTTTGGCTCGTTGCCTTTGAATCCGTGGCGGCGGCGGAAGTGTTTCAGCATTGTTCTCTTCACAGAGTAGGCTTTTCCACACATTTTGCACTGGAAATTAAGATAAAATAACGTCAGTATTTGTAGTTATTGCAATGTAATAAAATAGTAAAACAATTATCTAAATCGTGTAAAGTCTCGGTGCTTTTTATTGTTTCATCTAAGTAACTGCGCCAAAGGGCACCCGAAAATTCTAACTTCGAATCAGAGCGGTATTGAAATGGTAATGCAACAGAAGATCGGTTTTAGGAGCATTTGTGGAACTGTCACTCTTAATTTAATACGTGAAAACACGGGCCGCTCATGTGATCCAGGATCTGAGGGGTGCAGTCACCTTGAGCGTCTTGAGCTTGCTGTGCGTGATGATGTGGTGGCGCAGGCCGGAGGGCGACGTGAGCGCCTTGCCGCACAGCGGGCACGCGTGGCGCGCGTGCGTGTGCGCCGTGCGCAGGTGGCGCAGCATGTAGCGCTCGTCCCGGTACATAGCACACTTACCTTGAGCGTCTTGAGCTTGCTGTGCGTGATGATGTGGTGGCGCAGGCCGGAGGGCGACGTGAGCGCCTTGCCGCACAGCGGGCACGCGTGGCGCGCGTGCGTGTGCGCCGTGCGCAGGTGGCGCAGCATGTAGCGCTCGTCCCGGTACATAGCACACTTACCTTGAGCGTCTTGAGCTTGCTGTGCGTGATGATGTGGTGGCGCAGGCCGGAGGGCGACGTGAGCGCCTTGCCGCACAGCGGGCACGCGTGGCGCGCGTGCGTGTGCGCCGTGCGCAGGTGGCGCAGCATGTAGCGCTCGTCCTGGTACATGCGCTCTGGAAAAACATCAGAAAAGGACTTAAGGCAACATAAACCTTCGAAATATTCCATTTCATGAGAATGGAATCCCGTTAAAAAAATAACTATCTAAATTAGAAACTGTTAATTAATATAGACCCATTCGAAGCGCTAACACATTGATTTTGACAACCGAAAAACAAACCGAAACTGCTGGACTAAGGCCTTCCCCCAAAGATCTCCACAATTGCCGTTCTTGCGCTAAACACCACCAGCGGTTACCAGCGATCCTCACAAAGATATCGGTCCATCTTGTAGGGGGTTTGTCCACACTGCGTCTTCCGTTTCGCGGTCATCAATCAAGAACCTTCCCGTGCCAGCGGCCGTAATTTCTGCGAGCTATGTGCCCTGCCTACTGCAATTCGGGCTTCGGGCTATGTCGGTTACTTGTGTTCTTCTGCGGATTTCGTTAAAGTACGTAAGTTATCATTCGCAACACACTGGCCAAAAACTTTTGACTTGAGTCTGCGGTATTTTGAACGAGAAGATATTGAGTTGCTCTCCGAACGCTTCACACCTGAGTTGGATTCCTACGATTCACCTCCTTCACGAAGTTGGACTTACATAGTCTGTCTAGGACCTAGAGTACTTCCTTAATGAAATATTTGTTTACAAGTACACCTTATTCCCCCCTCTCATCATTTTTTTTATTTAATATAATATATATATATATATAAATTAATAATTACAGACCCATCTCACTGCTGAGCCATGTTACAAGTTGTTTTCGAGAGTCATTACGAATCGTCTCACACGCAGGTTTGACGACTTCCAGCCTCCCGAACAAGACGGGTTCAGAAAAGGCTATAGTATCATAGACCACATACAAACGCTGCGGCAAGTTATGCAGAAGACCGAGGCGTATAACCAGCCATTATGCTTAGCGTTTGTGGACTATGAGAAAGCATTTGATTCTATCGAAACAGTGCTGAGGTTTCTTCAAAATTGACTATCGGTATGTCCTGGTGTTAAAGTGATTGTACGAAAACACCATTTCTCCCGTTTTATTTTTTTCCAAAAAAATAGTCACATTCACTCGCCAAGTTAAATATTACTACTGTTCTTTATTAGGGAACTGTAATAGCCACCACGGTCGTCTAAGCTACCTTTACAAATATTGAACATATCATATATAATACTAACGACATCATAAAATTGGAGGTTGGTGGTAGGTGGAAAATATATTAGTAAATTTATTTATTTTTCTTTCCCTTCTGGGCCGTTTGGCTAAAAGTAAATGGTGATCATCACCTACCAGAGAACGAACAGCAGCGTTTTTCTGCAAAATATGACCATCAAACTGCGATCGCCAAGCCGACTGCCAAGCGTGGTGATTATGGCATATCGTCACGCTTGGCAGACGACTTGTAGCTTAGTATTTTTCCCCGGATTGGGGAGGGTGCTGAGTTAAGTAAAAATGACCTCAAACATCATCTTAGAATTTTTTAAATAGATAATGCATACTATGACATTAAAGAATATTTAAAAGTAAGTCTCTAATTGCACTTCATAAGTCAAAATATACTATTTCCTAATTTTGTATCTAATTTATTTTATCGGCTTAACTTTAATATTTTTTATTATTATATAATTTATTAATTGATTTCATTATATTATATAAGTGCAGGTATATAAACCTAACTAAAATTTTTACGCCATCTTGCTGTGGAAAACATGACTGTTATATACTACTCTGTCAAGTAAGTACCGGGAAAAGATCAATAATATACAAAATGTTTGTTATTCATCCAAATTTATTTTATCACCTTCAAAGTATGCTCCTTCAGAAACGATACACTTACGCCAACGAATAATCCATTCATCAAAACATTTTTTAAACGCTGCTTTCGGAATTGAGTTCAGTTCTTGCCGCGAATTCTCCTTTATGTCTTCTACCGATTGAAAACGGGTACCACGAAGTGGTAATTTGAGTTTAGGAAAAAGAAAGAAGTCAGCTGGAGCCATATCTGCTGAATATGGTGGTTGCTGGATGGTATTTGTTGAGTGTTTGGTCAAAAATTCGTTCACAATGATGGCCTTGTGCGAAGGCGCATTATCGTGGTGCAAAATCCAAGAATTTTCTTTCCACAAATCTGGCCTTTTTCGTCGAATTTGCTCTCTTAAACGCCGCATAACGCTCAAATAATATTCTTTATTTACCGTTCCACCTTCCGGTAAGAATTCAGAGTGCACAACACCGCGATAGTCAAAGAAAACAGTCAACATGACTTTGACTTTTGATCGACTTTGGCGTGGTTTTTTCGGTTTCGGTTCAGTTGGAAGGCGCCACTCCGAAGCTTGTTGACTAGTTTGCATGTCAAACTCGTAAACCCACGTCTCGTCACCAGTAACAATGCGTTTCATGAATGTTGGGTCGGAATTTACTCGTTCTACCATGTCCTCAGCGACTTTCATGCGATTGAGTTTTTGGAGAAAATTCAGATCTTTTGGGACTAGCCAAGCGGCAACATGTTTCATACCCAAATGATTAGTTAAGATGGTACGAATCGACTCGTGATATACAGAAAGTTCAGCGGCTATCTCCCTGAGTTGAATGAGGATTTTCAGTCACTATTTCCTTCACTTTTGCGATGTTAACTTCAGTTGCAGACGTTGATGGCCTACCAGAGCGAGGCAAATTTTTCATCACATCTCGACCGTTTTTGAACGCTTTGAACCACTCATAAGCACGAGTTTTTGATAAAGTCGATTCACCATAAGCCTTCTGTTACATTTTCTGTGACTCCGAACACGAAATTCCATTAGCGATGCAAAATTTAAGACAAACTCTTTGTTCGATATTTTTGTCCATTATGAAATTCGCAATTCACACTATATATGATATTACTAAAACCAGCACTGTATTTAATATAAATAACAGATGTAACTCAAACTCCGCGCCAAAATGGAAAACAGTTGTGCCAATCTAACAACAACAACAAAAAATCTAAAATTTAAATTTGGAACCATAATCAAATCATCCATTCCCGATATTTTTTTGACTGAATGTATCTTAAGTGTTCTATCTTGCATGCAAACTGTGTGTTTACTCATGTTTGGGCAAATAAATATCTTATCTTATCTTAATAACCTCAGATCCCGTAAGGCATCGTAATGGAGTGGATACAAATATGCAGCAAATTACAGTCGGAAAAATCGAGCAGGTGGCGGTGTCTGGATATTGGTACAAGATGATATAAAGTATATTGAAAAACCTGAAATCTCTGACATGTCTATAGATTATATTATAGAAGTATGCGCTACAGAACTGCCTATTGAAAATCTATTACTGATAACTTTGTACTGGAATAGAAGAGAGGAAGAAGTATTTATCAGACAACTACACTTATTATTGACATATGTAAACACTAAATACACTAAACAAAATATAATTATTGGAGGCGACTTTAATATAAATATCCTTGATAATAACGTAAAAACGAATCAACTCTTAAATCTCATGTTGGACTACAAATTTACGCAACACATAACAACCCCCACACGAGTGTCACCAACTAATTCTTCCTGCTTAGATTTGATATTCACAAACTTTAACAATAATAGAATGTATACGACTGTAGAAGAGTTTGGCTTCTCTGATCATAGCGGAACAATAATACACTTAGAGCTAGATATACTACGGGGAAATGAAACAACTAAGTGGTACACAAAAAAAAGATTTTATAATGAAGAGTGCATGCAAACATTTAAAACAGCCTTAAGCTCAATTAATTGGCGCAGTATTCTAGTATCTAGTAACAACACAAATGAAAACTACAAGGCATTCCAAAACATATTACTAAACACACTGAATACCTGCATACCTAAACGTAGAATAAAACTAAAATCCAAATACAAAAAACGATGGTTGACTAAAGGTATAAAAATATCATGCCAAAATAAACGATTACTAAAAATACTTGCTTTGAAAACTAGTAGTAAAATTCTCAAAATACACTATAAAACCTACGAAAAAATATTAAAAGTTACAGTAGCAACTGATAAAAAACTACAATACATAAACAAAATGAAAAAATCTAACAATAAAGTGAAAACTATGTGGCATGTAATTAATGAACAAACAAATAAAAAACAAAAAACTAGTAGAAACAATATTACTTTAAAAATAAACAATGACATAATAACCGAACCGAAAACTGTAGCTAATACCTTTAGTAACTTCTTTACACATATTGGTGATAAAACTGTCCGACCATCTTGCACCGTTCTAAATAGCTCAGGTGCACTCCACCATACTACAAACACCATGTATCTCAGTCCAACAGATCCACGTGAAATTCACACTATAATAAAAAACTTAAAAAGTAAAATGAGCTACGGCATTGATGAGCTGCCTCCCATCCTCCTAAAGAAGTGCGCCGATGAACTCACTCTACCTTTCTACGTTTTAATAAACCAGTCGTTCGATGAAGGTGCCTTCCCCGACGACTTAAAAAAGCGGTAATTAAACCAATTCATAAAAAAAACTCTAAATTAGATCCTAACAACTATCGCCCAATAGCACTCTTGCCGACAGCTTCGAAAATTTTCGAAAAGGCCATGTGTGACCGCGTGTACAATTTCTGTGAAAAATATAATCTATTCAATGATTGTCAAAACGGTTTTCGAAAGGGACGTTCAACAGTTTTAGCAATTTACAAATACATGCAAGAAGCATTAAATATAATTAACAATAAACACTATGCTATAGGTATTTTATTAGACATGACGTAAGCTTATGACAAAGTACAATTTGATATACTACTTCAGAAATTATATAACATCGGAATCCGTGGAAAGGCCTACGATTGGTTTAAATCTTACTTGCATAATAGGGAACAACAAGTAGAAGTCGAATACTTCAATGAAATATCAAAAAAAATTACACTCGTTCGCTCCAATATGCGATAGGAGAAATATTACGGCATCAATACTTCAAGGAAGTGTAATTGGATGCCTCTTATTTCTCATATACATTAACGATCTTCCAAAATTCGTAGAGGGACAATGCGTTTTATTTGCTGATGACATTTCTCTTCTGGCCTCATGCCGAACTGACATTAATATAAATAATCAATTGACTTATATTTTTAATACAATTATGTCCTGGATGCACGAACATAACTTAGAAATAAATTTTGACAAGACGAAAATTATGACATTTTATCCTTACCAAAAAACACCCCTTAACATAAATTTTATATATAATAACTTTAAATTAGATGTTGTCGATAAATTCACGCTACTTGGTTTAATAATAGACAAACAAATTAGTTGGAAACAGCACATACAAAAAATTACGGCGAAACTCTCTAAATTCACGTATGCACTCCGAGAGATAAAGAAAACAACGGACTTTAAAACCGCGCTCACAACCTATTACGCATATGCTTTTGCATGGCTTAGCTATGGCATAATCATGTGGGGAAATAGTACTGACGCACCAAATCTTTTTACACAACAAAAAAAAAATATTAGAATTTTATCAAATATAGATCAAACCGATAGCTGCAAGCCTCACTTCCAAAACCTCAAAATTCTTACGCTACCTAGTATATACATCCTCGAAATATGTAAATTCGTCCGTAAACACTCAGAATTATTTAATAAACGTGAAGATCTACCAATAAAATACTCACTTCGACATAAGAATAGACTAAACCTTCCGGCGTCACGAATAAAAATGCACTCTTGTAGCCCCCTTGCTATGTCGGTAAAGCTATATAATAAACTACCAGACTGTATAAAAAATGAACAAAAACATTTCAAATTTATAAAAAAGTTAAAATTGTTGCTCATAAATTAAAGTTATTATTCTATAAATGAATATTTAAATGATAAAACTATGTAATAAATATTTATTAAATTTATTAACTATTTATAAAATCTATCCAGTTGAAATACTTACAAAAATGTTGACATAAATAATGTAAACACTAATAAGATACAGTGGTCAGTAAGAAAATAAATCCTAATTAATAATTCCCTTTATAATAATATTTTTTTTTTAATAACATTATTACATCGCTGCCTATTCAATAAAGAAAAATCATAAAAAGCACACTTTACAGATATTGACAATGCTATTTTATTGTATTCATTTTAATTTAAGTTTAACATGTGAAGTTCGACAAAAAATTATTTGTTTGTATATTGTATTGTTGCAGTGCCTTTACGGGGTTCATGTTTGGTACTGTATTATAATCTTAAATACCTATGTAAAACCCATGAAAGCAATAAATAAATTGAAATTGAATTGAAAATTGGAGATAAACTTACCGCAAAGTGGACATTTGATAACAGCCTTCTTAACTGTGTGTATCTTCATGTGTTCACGCAACGAACACGCACTGGTGAATAATTTAGAACACACCGGGCATGTCTCCAGGTCTGAAAAGTAGGGAAAATATTGTATCTTACAAGTACAAGATGCCACATTTTAAATAATTTATCTTAGTAAAATTTTGGAGATATTTTAGAGGAGGCCCTTATACAGCAGTGGGCTTCTTTCGGCTGATATGATGATGATGAGTTAATCTAAGATATGTTTTAAAATCTAAAAGGGGACATCCTGTTTCTTGCTCGCGAAACAACTTTTAGTATAGAGCTGCTATGGTTCCAATACCAGTGACGTCATATGTTTATAGCGCGTTCTTTATCTAACATGGTTTTCAAAAGCTTATAACTTCATTAGACGGTCACCATAGCCTAGTTGGTAGTGCTCCTGCCTACGAAGCTGGTGGTCCTGGGTTCGAATCCCGGTAAGTGCAAATATTTGTGTGATGAGCACGAATATTTGTTTCTGAGTCATGGATGTTTTCTATGTATATATGTATTTATCTATCTATATAAGTATGTATATCGTCGCCTGGTACCCATAGTACAAGCTTTGCTTAGTTTGGGGCTAGGATGATCTGTGTGACATTGTCCTCAGATATTATTAATATTTAGGCTCTTCCAATTTTGTTGTTACTCTTAAGCATCTCCTACGCGGTTGTACACCAACGTCCAAACAGAGGTCACATTGGTGGGAACTAGTTTCCATCCTCCGATTGTGTTTCGGCTACACGGATACCAACCACGCGCCAACATGCAAGCGAATCAGTCGCGAGTCGTCGTTTGGCGGGAAATCACGTGCTCGTATCGTGAGCGGACAGTATCGTGCTATAGAAATGACTCCCAATTTGTCCAAATTTCAAAAAGTAGGCCGTGCTTTAGGAGTCGTTTTAACAATTTTGTAACATTTTTGATTTTGATTCGTAAGCATTTTGGTCAAACTTTTTGTACTTTTGGATTTATCTATAGCCGTTTTCTTTTGACAAGCGTCTTTGTATGTTTCCGACGTAATGTCCCATAGGCATGTCAAATCTCTATAGAGATCGATTAAATTATTATTAATTAACGTATTCGCGGCTGTTGCGTTTGCGGACAACATTGTCACTCGCATACGTGCGCACCCGCTGCCTGCCGGAGCACTACTGTCCTTGGTTAGTTGTAATCCGCCGGCCACACGGATGACATCCACGCCCTCCAACCGCAGTTGGGAACACGCGCCCGCAAACCAAGGACGTTGTAGTTAACACCAAAATTTGTTTTACAACTGCAGTCTAGATGGATGGCAACCACCACGGTCTTGCGCAACACCCAGAGGCTTCCAGCGGCCCTCACATCCTGTGAGTATAAATACAAAGACATTATGTCTATTGTATAGTTTGAATTGTATTTTTTGGGTCACCTGATGGTAAGTGATCACCGCCGCCCATGGACACTCGCAACACCTGAAGAGCTGCAAGTGCGTTGCCGGCCTTTAAGAAAAGAATAGGCTCGATTCTTGAAGGTTGCCATGTCATACCGGATCGGAAATGCCTCCGCAGCTAATTGATTCCACAGAAAGTTTCTTGTGAAACGCATTGGTGGAAGACCATTCATCCAGGTGATAAGGATGAAATTTCCACTTTTGGCGAGAGGGTCTGTGGCGGAATGTGTCCTTTATCTGTATAAAGAGTTAATGTATATATGTTTACAACTCACTTTCTCCAGTATGTTTCCTAATATGGTACGTCAGCTTCGATTTCTGCACAAACGTCTTTCCACAATACATACACGCATAAGATGTGTCTTTGGAATGTGTCCTGTAAATTGCAAAAAATATATATTATAAACCGCAGATTTAGTCTTTGCCAGACATAGCAATGGCACAATGACCAGCCTCATTTAATCATGTACCTGCCCTGCCTTAGTGAATATGATCGAAACGGGTGGAATATTTCCCCTTAAGGCCCAGACATCAATCAGCGCACATCGCTCGCGTTCACACTTAAATCTTTTTCAGTATACAAAAGCATTGTTAACACTGTCGAAATATAGATCACTTTGTGATTTTAATATTTTAAATGATCAGAATAAGTGTACACGCCGTTTCAGCGCGACGCTTATGTTAGAAAGGGTAAGATAATTTTCTAGGTCTCGTGCCGATTACTATCCCGATGTTCGGCGACTTAGCCGGTAGCCTCCCTGATGACCGTGTGTGAATAATCTCCCAGGATGTTATATTATATTAATATGTATGCCCTGCTCTTACTAACGAGCGATATTAGAGACTCGCCAAGAATGTTCAGTTGCAAAAAGAGCTTTAGGTTTAATCTATTTTTTTAATGACAAATAATTAGCGCCCTGAAACAACAACGTTTAGATGTAAAAACTTAATTCCTATATATTTATATGTTTTTTTTTTTCATCTGCTATTATTTCGAGCACTATTTTTATTAGTTATTAGTAGCTATTATTAGTAATCAACCATGTATTATGTTATGTATACCATGCAACTTAATATTTCTTTTAGTCCGTACCTTAGTCGATCTACACTATTCAAATTGTACTTAGGAAAACCTGTAATTGGCTATATTGATTGTACTATTAAGTTAAAAAATATTTGTATCGCTGTTGGTATTCTAATCTATAATAATAATAATAATAAAGCCTTTTATTCCGAAACTTTTTCACAATTTTTTGATAAATATTAGTAATCTTAATATAGTAAATCCCTTAATTCGGTGTGTCTTACGACATAGGCCTCCTCCAACGTCTTCCATTGTTTCCTGTCGTTCGCAATTCTTGGCCAAAGGGGACCTAGAGTCAATTTAATATCATCTTCCCATCTTCTCGCTTTGCGACCTCGGCTCCTTGACCCGTCTCGTGGATACCAGACCGTTACCTGCTTGCTCCATTTTTCTTGCGTACAGCGGAGCATGTGCCCTGTCCATCTCCATTTCATTTGGTCAATATGGGTAAGGATATCTGTGAGTTGTGTTGTGCGTCGTATATCCACATTCCTTACTCTATCTTGTAACTTTAGCCCCAGTATGCTCCTTTCCATGGCTCGTTGACACTTTGCAAGCTTCTCTCTTTGATTGATTGTTAGAGCCCAGGTTTCACAGCCATATGTAATGCAAGGAAGAATGCATGTATCGTAAGTTTTTTTCTTGATCTTGATGCCGAGTTCCTTGCTTTTCATTATTTCTTTCAAAGCCCAAAATTTTTTCCACCCAGTAGCAATCCTTTTGTCAATTTCTTTAGACATTTGGTCACTTGGCGATATGATCTGACCCAGATATACATATTCTTCAACATTATCAAGTTTTTGTCCATTGATAATTATGTCTGCAGCTGTTACATTTGTCATCATTTTTGTTTTGCTAGAGTTCATTTCCAAACCCACTTCTCGGCTTCTGTCTGCTAGCGCTTGTATCATGGATTCTAGTAATCTCGGGTTCTCCTCCAATATGACCAGGTCATCAGCGAATCTTAGGTGGTTTAGTCGCGATCCATTTATGTTTAGTCCTAGGTGCTTCCAATCCAACTTTCTAAACATTTGTTCCAGTACTGCTGAAAATAACTTTGGTGAGAGAGGGTCACCTTGCCTGACTCCCCTATCAATTGGAAAGGTATTCCCCAGAGACTCCAACTTGATGCTAGCTTTGCTCTCGCTGTAGATCTTTTTGATGACGTTTACATAAGCATACTGTACTCCCTGCTCCACAAGACTTTGCCATACAAACTTATGTTTAAGGCTGTCAAAGGCTTTTGAGTAATCTATGAAGGCCAGATAGATAGGTTTGTTGTATTCGTTATATTTTTGTAGAAGTTGTTTGATGGTGTGTATATGGTCGATTGTACTAAAGTTTTTCCTGAACCCTGCCTTCTAATCTATACATCTATACAAATAAATAAAATTGGAGTGTCTGTTTGTAATATTGAAATAACCGGTTTTTACTACATAAATATGAATATATATACGGTACATACACCAAAAAACATTTTTTACAATTTTTGTCTGTCTGTCTGTCTGTTTGTTCAGGCTAATCTCTGAAACGGCTGGACCGATTTTGACGGGACTTTTATTGGCAGGTAGCTGATGTAATAAGGAGTAACTTAGGCTACTTTTATTGTAGAAACAGTCTTTCATTTACTAAAATACAAAAAAAACGAAATAAACTAATTAACACGCGGACGAAGTCGCGGGCACAGCTAGTAAATAAATAAAATAAAAAAATATTTTGTCTATTTATACCTGGCGTGGGATGTACAGGCCCCCTTGTCGGCGAAGCTCCTAGGGCAGTGCGGGCAGGCGTAGGGCCGCTCGCCCGTGTGGCGCCGCTCGTGGCGCAGCATGTTGGAGCGCTGGACAAATCGCATCGGACAGTACGAACACGCATGGCGAGGACCCTCGTGGATCTGTATGTGCTCGCGGTAAGAATCACGTTTCTGAAATTATAGAATAAATTCTATACTTGCCCACCCATCGCAAAATTTTGAGGTGTTATATAAAATAGATATTGTTTTTCGACATTTCTGTTTGCTAGCACTTATTATATAAGACTAGAAAAAGCACTAAAGTCTGTCCGAACTGGGAAGTACAGAATTAATGTTCACTCTTGTGTGTCTACAGTACAGATATATATTAAAGGAACAAGCGCAAAGCTTGGACGTAGTAGTCGTAGTAGTAGTAGTAATAGCTTTAGATGTTGAACATCTAAAGCTATTACTCGACGATACGACTATAAGTATTACCATAGATAAGTAAAGGCTATTAACTTAGGCTGGCACCTCTTGCTTCCATATACCTTTAGAGTGTACTACGTGTTAGATGGTCACCGTAGCCTAGTTGGTAGTGCTCCTGCCTACGAAGCTGGTGGTCCTGGGTTCGAATCCCGGTAAGTGCAAATATTTGTGTGATGAGCACGAATATTTGTTTCTGAGTCGTGGATATTTTCTATGTATATAAGTATTTATCTATCTATTTAAGTATGTATATCGTCGCCTGGTACCCATAGTAGCTTTGCTTAGTTTGGGGCTAGGATGATCTGTGTGACATTATCCCTAGATATTATTATTAGATATTATAACTCGACAAATGTAAGTGCGATTAACGCTTATGAGACAAAACTGTACTGCGACTCACCATAGTTCGAATGCACGCTAGTGAAAGCCAATCGCTTTTTACGAGATGTCGAACTTCAGTGTGTCGCACAAGCGTGCATTCGAACTATGGTCAGTCGCAGTTCAGCTTTGTCGCATAAAGGACTCTACCCACTACAACGTATCATACCATGACCGTGCTATGAACGTATCAGACACGACCAACAACACGATACGCTCTACTATGCCCACTAGAGCGTATCAATTACGTATCAAAGTCGTATGTATCGGCTTTAATGACCGTAGCGTCAGCATATCATCTCATTATCATCCGCGTGACATGCCCGTGCGTAACGACTTTCCTTCCACGCAATGTTTTTCTTGACATTATCCATATATTTTAGATGTTTTAAAATTATATATAAATTCTTAATTGCGAACAATTTCGTCGTTTTTTCGTCGTCCATATTACAGCGAAGCTAATAGAAAGAGAAGAGTGGCAACGCGTTTACAACGGCCATCTTACGCGGTTATAACGCGGGTGCTCACCGTTTCGCCGCCTGCGCGCACCGGTGTGGCAACGTCGCGTGTCATGCACAGAGCGTATCGCCACCGGCAAAATATTTTCGCCGACAATACTTGCCGCTCCGCGCATGGCACGCTACGGTGCTGGTCGGTAACGGAACGGGCTAGTGGGCATGGTCTCATACTTTATAATACAGCGAATATTTTTTTGCCTGACACGTTCATAGCACGGTCATAGTATGATACTGTGTAGTGGACAGAGATCTTAAGCGTTAACCACGCATCCATTTGTCTAACTCACGTAGTACACCTATACCTTTCAGTACAAGTTTTCCAGTTCAGTCTTTTTACTTTTATTTTTACATAGACTCAGGCGAATTCCCTAGAGGCGTTGGTAAAGAAAACGGATTTCAATTGATCACGATCCTTGTACTTTTACTATCACTATATACTTCATACACTGATTTCTGACCTAGCCTTTCTTGAGAGCATCACCGATTTAGTCAGTTCATGTTCGACGAGGTAATTTTTTATTTTATTTTATGTACTCAGAATAGAAATATATACATCATAGGCCCGTTCAAGCCCTGAAAAACGCTATAATTAAAAAACAGTGTATATCCTTAATAAACTCTGTAAATCCATATGCACAGAACACTACATTAACTTACCACAAATATTTTTCCGCAGTAGCTACAGGTGTAATTCTGCTTATTGGGTATATGTTCCTGCTTGTGCATGTAGAGGGATGACTTGTACTGGAATGACTTGCCACACTCGGTACACTCGAAGGGATGTTGACCAGGGTGGTTAATAAGGTAGTGGAGTTTTCTGAAATTTATTTATTTATTTAACATTATTAGGAAGACCAACAGCTTACAATAACGTAATAGATTAGGTATACACAACAGTTAGCCATTTGGTCTCCACGAATATCATCATCATATTAATTTAAGTTAGCTAAATATCATTACTGTTATAAAATAAATCTTATTGTAAATTATTTCCTACAATCCGTGTACCTAAATATCTATATGTACCTAGAAATAATTATAAATTAATTATATATTACTACGAACATATTCTGACTATTTACAAGCGCTTTTTTTAAAGTCTACGTGAATAAAAACCTTTTTTTTTAATTTATTTTATTTATATTAGTGAGATTGTGATTTGTTTCTCTATTGCATGTTAATAAAAGGTCTGACAGTTTCATACTACCCAAAGCATGGAGAACCTCAAAATAGACTGAAATGGGCCAGTTAGCATGTGTAAATGCTTGCCTTTCACGCCACAGGTCGTGGGTTCGATTCCCACCCAGGACATATATTTTCGTGCAGAAACATTTCTGTTTGTCCTGAGTCTGGGTGAAATTATCTATATAAGTATTTAGTAACAAAACAAAAGTAGTATATGTAATATATCAGTTATCTGGTTTCCATAGTACAAGCTCGGCTTACTTTGGGATCGGATGGCCGTGAGTGAATAATGTCCCAGAAGGATATTAAAGGTATTCACATCATCATCAGCCTGATATCGTCACTGCTGGATATAGGCCTACCACAAAGGTAAAGGTGTAATATTTACATTTGGAGGCGTTTGCCGTAGTCAAGGCTCTTGTCATGCGAGTAGGCGCCCGCAGTTAGGTGGTAGCTTTTTTTTTTTATGGCAGGGGGATTGCTTACACATGACACCGGAAAAAAATGTTTCCGGGTGGGTAAGTCAGACTCGCACGGACTAAATCTAACCTGCCGTGGACTTCTCATGGCGCCTGATGGGGAACCCCCTGGAACGCGGGTATCATGCTGCTCTGGTGAAATTAGGTGGTAGCTAGTACACAGGTGGCGTTACTGCCCGAATATCTGGTGCATTCTTAATCGCCTTTTACGACACCCACAGGGTGTTATGGGGTGGCCCTGTTATTATTTCTGGGCCGGAAGCCACACGACTCCAAAGGGTATTATTCATATACAATGTGGAGCAGGACGATTGACATTCCTCTAAACCACGTAAAGAATGGCATGCTCTTTACCCGTATACAAAAAATCAATCAAATCCAATGATTACTTTAGCCACAGGAAATTATTTTTCATTTTCATAATTTTCAACATGATGTAGATCGGAGTCCGTAATAATAGGTAAACGGCCGCCGTCCGCTGCACGCCGCACCACGCCGCGCACTAGGTCAGTGACTTTTCGTAGATAAAGCGTGTTTACTTTTTATGCAGTTGATTCTGCTATTTATTTTGTTTGAAAATTGCAATTTTAAAATTTTCCAGCAACTACTAATCTTCGTGTCTTAAAATGTTTTGATGGACTAGTACTGTGCTCGTTTTAATTTAATGTCGTAGTTCCAGATCCACATTGTATAATGTGAGGGCTGGAATGGAGCGCGTGAACCTTACGTTTGGTTTAAAGATAAACCGATCTAAGACCAAGATGATGATCGTAGAACACGTCAACGACAACTCGCCCGAAGTGACACAGATTGCGAATTGCGACGTGGTTCAGACATATGTATACCTTGGAGCTTTAATCTCAAACAACGGCAGCTGCGTAGATGAAGTAAAACGACGCATGGCCATTACCAGAACTGCGTTAGAAAAATTAAGAAAAGTGTGGAGTAATCGTAACTTTACTATAAACCACCAAAACCAGACTCGTGCGTACACTTGTGTTCCCCATTTTTCTTTACGCGGCAGAGACATGGACAGTGCGCGAGTTGGAAAAAGGGAAGATAGATGCTCTGGAGATGTGGTGCTGGAGGAAGATGCTCGGGATATCGGGACGGAGTTCCGCACTAACAAATCGATACTTGAAGAGTTCGGCATTACGCAGCGTCAATCGGCCATAGTACGGTCGCGCATACTGCAGTACTTAGGACATGACTCTAGTCTCTAGACGGGATAACGACTGCATAGAACGACTGGTTGTGCAGGGAAAAGTGGAGGGAACCAGATCGCGTGGCAGGTCACCTATGCGGTGGACTGACCAAGTAAAATCCGCAGTAGGAAGCTGCGTATCTGACTGTGCCAGACAGTCCGCCAACAGAGAGAGATGGCGGGAGATCGTGCGGAAAGCTGTGCCCATCTTACCACCAACGTGGATGCCTCGATGTGACCACGACCGCTCTGTCAAGAGCGTAACGAAAAAGAAGAATGTGAGGGCTCATAGAACCAACGGCCGCTGGGTCACAAAGATTCTGGAGTGGCGACCATGAACTGGAAAACCTCTACAAGATGGTCCGATGATCTTGTGAGGGTCTCTGTAAGTCGCTGTATGCGCGTAGTGCAGACCCGGCTATTGTGAACATCTTTTTGCAATTGTCCAGCAGTGGACGTTTTTTAGCTGATATGGTGACGATAATGATGATGTTGAATGCGAGAAAAGTTTATCTTACCTCTCATCTACTGTATGTAGCATTTCTTTACACAGTTTGCACTTGAATTTCCCAGGGCCGTGTGCCTGCGCCATATGCGCAGTGCAAGCGCGAGCATTGTTGAACTCACGGCCACACACTGAGCACGCCACTGACTTCTCAACTTTGGACCGAGGATTATGAACTGCCTTTGAAAAATAATCACACTAATATTATAAAGGCGAAAGTTTGTGAGTGTGTAGTGTGTATGTTTGTTACTTCTTCACGTCTAAATGGCTGGAGCGATTTTAATAAAATTTGGTATGGAGTTAGCTGACACCCTGGGTTAACACATAGGCTATAATTTATAAAATTTAACGCGGGTAAGACCGCGGGGCACACCTAGTATAAAATAATCTCAGATTAATTGCACCATTTACTAGTCTATAGACAGACAAAGTGGTTAATTTCTGAATATCTCCATGTTTCCGAGGAAATGTTAAGCTATGTTGAAGGCCTACTATTCAGTCTGTAGTGTCAGAGATGATCAAGGTGCCTGGCTTGAACGACTCTCACTGTGGTAACAATGAAAAAGTAAAAGTTAAAAGCGCAAGTTAATAAGACTAAACTAATACTTGCTTTTCATGCTGGAGGTTGTGGGTTCAATTCCCACCCAGGACAGATATTTGTATGCATGAACATGTATGTTTGTCCTGAGTCTGGGTGTAATTTATCTATAGTACATATTTACAAAAGAAAAGTAGTATAGTCTTGGTCTGTTGGCGTGTTGGGCAAATGCTTGCATTAAACACCGGAGTGCATGGGTTCGATGCCCACCCAAGACAGATGTTTGTGTGCATGAACATGTGTTTGTAATTTATCTATATAAGTATGTATTTACAAAAGAAAAGTAGTATATCAGTTATCTGGTTTATAATACATATATACAAGCTCTGCTTAGTTTGGGATCAGTGACTGTGTGTGAATAATGTCCCAGGATATTATTAGATTTATATTATAATTATTGGAGACTGCACTGACTGAACTGGATATTATTATATTTTACACTGAACAAAGAAAACAAGATGGAAATACCTATACTGTTAAAAGTGTAGGTAGTTCATCTTGTGTTCTTTGTCTGGGAAGTTCTAAAATTGTACTCTTAATAAACACTTACCCTTAGATGTAATTTAAATGACTTCTTATGGCTTAAGGGCTTATATTTACAGGCATCCAATGAACAAAAGACCTTCCTGGCCTCTGGATGTTCAGCATTAAAGTGGGTTCTCATTTCCTCAATATCAGGGAGCACCAGGCAGCATACAGAACATTTGAGCATGTATAAAGGAACTTTACCAGTGTGGTGATTCTGGAGGTAGTGGTGAATATACCAAATCTGAGGGAACAAAGTTATGTAACTATTAATATTTTGCTGAATGTATTTAAAATCAAAGAACTGACTTCATCTTCTTTTTAAAAGTAATTCATATGGGAAGACATTTACTATCCAATCAGAAAACTCTATCAGGCAAAAATCACAGAACAAATTTTGTTGAAACTTTACAGTAATATTGCTTATACATCTTAAAGACACATATAAGGTTTAACATAGGTCTAGTATTCTTAATAACTTCATATAATCTATTAGATGATGAGCAGATTCACAAAGTTTCACATAATTAAAACAAAATTATGTAAGACTATACTTTACCTTGTCACTGAAGACATCATTGCAAATCTCACACTTATAATAAAAGTCTTTGTACTTCATGTAATGGGCTCTAACTTGGTGTGTTTCTCTATCAGACTCGTGCCAAAACAATGTTGGACAATGCCTACATTTGAACCCCAAATGTGGACTAAAACAGTTATCATACTCCAACAAGTTCCAATGTTCTGTCAAATGGTTTCTAGTTGATGCACGGTCATCAAATTCTTTGTCACAAAACTGACAAATCCAGAGATCTTCAAAATCCCCCAATTCATTACCAATATGATTGTCTAGGTCATTTCGTGAATCAAAAGGTGTTGCACAAACGCGACAAGAAAACACAGACGAAGTCTTTATTGAATGCATTCTGGTCATGTGTGTAATAAAACTAGTAACATCATTATATGGCATCTTACACAAAGAGCAGAAAATTGGACTTTCTAGCTCTGGCAAATTCTTTTCATATTCTATATCTGACATTTGGTGTACCAAACTAACATCTATGGCTTTCAAAATGTGGTCAACATAGTCATAATAGGACTTGCGGAAAACTATTAATTCTGTAAGAGTAACATCAAAGTCATCATCTCCATTATAAGTTTTGAAGATACTGTTTTCATCATCCTCTGTTGCTGTTACTGGTTTATCTTCTTCGGGATTCTCATTTTTCTCATCATCTGCACTCAAGGAGTGCACTGACTGCACTTCATTTTTAATTTCTGGTATAAGGTCTTTAAGCAATTCTCTGGTATCAGAATTCAGAGTAATTTCCGGTATTGGTATTTCTGGAGCTTTAATTCCTAAATCTACATAACCAAAGCGTGAGTGTTTCTTCAATTGATCTTCAACAAATTGAGCCCTAATTTCTGCACCATATATTATGAATGGGCAATTCTTTCCAGAAACTAGGGCTGTGAAACATTTTAGTGTGAAGTGGTGATAGCCCATATAATGGTTAAATACTGTTCTAGTATTATTATTGGATTTTGAACAGAGCAGGCACATGAAATTTGAGCTTCCATCATATTCTAGCTGCCAGAAAAATTCTTCATCTTTGCTAGCCACATTAGCGACATTATGTTTTTGAAACAAATGTATATTGTAGGGCTCCCCATCTACAACTCTGAAGTGGCAGAGCCTACAATGTACCAAGTTGTGGGCAATTCTAAGATGAACACGAAGCTCTGCTTCCGTCTCGAAGTTTGCAACACATTGGGAGCAGGGCCATGGGGTGTGGAAATTCATGTGTTTCCACCATGACTCGCGATCTGGCACAAAATACCTAAAACATACACACTAGTTATTCTTAAAACATAAACAAAACTAGTCAAATTATAAAAAAGATTTTCTGATTTTGAACTGCTTCTAAATGAGGAATGAGAAATATTAATGTCTCAGGGAAAAAGAATTTAACTAGTTTTCATGTCTAGGACCGTGCTTTTAGGAAGTAATTAACAAAATAAGTGAAACTCAGTCACCCAATATATATAGGTAAACTTCAGTAGAACTTACCTACAAATACCACAGAAGTCTTTTTTGTGATTCAAAACGTAATGAATAATTATTTTTGACTTGTTTATAAACCATTCTGAACACAACAAGCAGCTATAGGGGCCAGTTGGATTTAGATCCTTTAGGTATAGCCAGACATCAGAGGGGCGCTCAATCACAGCCAGGGCTTCAGTCTTTTTGTTTAACTTTATGGTTATAGAAAGCCGCTTCGGCGGCGGCAGCTTTTTCTTCTTCTTCTTTGGTGGTTTGTATGTAGGTGTCGGATCAATGTATTTTTCAGGATATAATTGCTTATTAGCCGCTATAACTGAGAGTGGTTCATCATCAGAATCATCGGACGTCATGTTTGTACTTGAATTCCCTCAAACACAAATTTAATTCCTAATCAACTTATTTTCTAACTCAAAGAGAATATGCCAAACTACTTCTTCTTACTGTAGGTGACTGTAGGTAGGTACCACAGAGTACAGTCGGTACCTACTTGACACTATGCCGTAGAGTAATACATAATATACACTGTGCTATCAGATATTACTTTAATCTTTGTTCCATTTTACGCGTATTTCTCTTAGATTAATTACGATAATTCTTGTCATTTCTAAGTAATAAAATTTACTCTAATAAAGTCGTAGACAGAGAAACCATGTTAGTTTCTCTGTCTACGAATAAAGTAGTCCTTGATTTACAATACCCATCAGAGTTGATCAGTGATCAGAGAGAGACTATGTATCATAGAGTAGACTAATATTTACTAGGCTATGGTACGTAATCTAAGAGAATATAACAAATAAATATTCCGTAGGTATGCTAAATGCTTTCCTGAAGCTTCTCCCTCGTATATTTAGTTAACTTATCCTTCTTTTAGAAAATCAATAAGCTTATGTGCTTTTTGGCTTTTAAAAACACGGCATAGTAAAAAGGCAGACAACTAACGAAAAATAATAAAATTCGTTAGTATTAAGTAACGTAATATTTCATTAAAAATGGCTTGTTATGTTAGTTTAATCAAAATAAAAAGTAACTTAACAACATATTTATGTTAGTATTTTCATTGATTTATTTTTGTTGTTGACTGTTTGATTCCCTTGTGCCGAGGTGGAGCCATGGCATAAATAGATCTACTTCTTTCTAAGCGGGATGTCCGTTTTTTGCAACTAGAAGTTCTTAGGAACAAGCGGGTAACGGCTATGCAAACCCGGAATGAACTTGAAGTTATACGAGGAGTGTGAGTGAGTGAGCGTATAGTTCGCAGAATGCTTGAAGAAGTGTGCTCACTCAGGTTTGTATTATTTTATTTTATTTATAACTTTATGCACAAAAAAGTTGTATAAAGGCGGACTTAATGCCCTATAATATATATATTTTAGGTATTTTCTGCCAGTCAACCTTAGGGTGGTGCAGAGAGAACATGGTAGGTGCACAGATCATAAGCTAAACATTAATAGGAAAAAACCAGGAATATACAATACTATACAATGCAATACATACGATACTTTACTATATAATACTATACTATTGAATCCGATCATGTAATCATAAATTTATCATCGAGGGGTTTCTGATAAGAATTTCCGAAGGATATGCTCTCGAACTTTTCTTTTAAATGAGAAGCGACTCTTGGCCATCCTGATTTCGAGAGGCAATGCATTCAACTGAAGAATAGATTCTACAAAGAAAGAAGAGTGAAGGAAGTCAGAGCGGTGAGATGGACATTGAAGGAGACGATTGTGAGAAGAGCGAAGATTTTTACTGTGGTTAGTAAAGAGATATTGAAAGTGGGAAGATAAGTAAGATGGAGTAGAAGAAGAGTATAATATAGAATAAAGGGTCGTTAGTGCTCGTAATGTGCGTCGTTGCCGTATCGGTAACCACAGTTGGGAACGGTGGGAAGATATGTGGTCGTTACGAAGATTGAAAACGAATCGAATGCAGTTATTCAGAAGTCTGTCGAGTTTATTGAGGTGATCTGCATTCAGGTCAAAGTAGCATACATCACCATAGACGACTATAGGGAATAAAAGGGCCTGCACGAGCATTGCCTTGGTTTTACCTGGAAGGAAATTTTTAAGCCGATAGAGACAACATAAACTTTAAGACGGCATACACTTATGAAGGCAAAGGATCAGGCAAAGGAAAATCAGTATTTTTTTTTGTCCCAGGTCAACTACGATATTATTATTTATACGGATACAGCCAAAGTCTTGGAGTCCCTTTATAATGTACTTTTTATGTATAGCTGAAACTCCTATAGCTGTAACTCGGTAAAAATGCACGCGTCCGAAAAATGAAAACCCAAATTTAAAATCAAAATATGTTGGTAGTAGACCTAGGTACACGTTCACTGTATTGATGGGTCATCTATACACTGAACACGTACCTAGGTGATAATCTCACCAAACACTTACAGATCTGTGAAAACAATTAAAAATAAATATAAACAAAGCTTCATGCTTATCTGCTCTCAGTGTATGGGTGTCTAATACCGCAAACATGTAGTCTCTGGAAGGTTACTGGGTAATTTTATTTCTGAACATTCCCATAAGTAACACTTTTTGACCTAACCCGGTTTTAAACCCAAATCCCTTATAATTGCGGTTGAACACCCTACCGCTAGACCAGTGACGCATTAAGACTGATTATAGAAACGACACCAGTTAATAATCCGTATATTAATATCGATATAACTTATCGATATTTACCACTTCACTAGCGCATCTCACTATTAATATAGAAAGGTTTGTTACAAAGACGCTTAAAATGAATCCTTGTATTGATAATCAAAGAAAAAACTGCATGATTTGGAACGCATATGAAAATATCCTTTCGTGGCAGCCATTTTATAGAATTCAAAGTTGTCTATGGTAAGCCAAAGAAAGGCGAAGCTAAACAAAAGGGTAGCATGTAGATAGCATTTACTAAAATAATAGTAAAATTTCTTGAAATACTGACTCATAAGACTTTTTTTCATGATATAAATAAGTGAATTACCTGCTTTTATGGCGTGTGTATCATAAAAGTTCCTGAAATGAAGCACAATGCATCGTGTAATGGTGGCCATTAGAAGTAATAATTATGTATATTGGCATACTTACAACTCTACGGACCAGCAAATAAACATTTAAACAAACAGTCTAGCTGGATAATATTAATGTACAAGTGAACAACATGTAAACTTTGTGTAATTCGTGATGTGTGAATAAGGAAAAGTGCTCCGTGTAAATACCTTGTCTATTTGGCACGAACCATGGCCCAGAATCAAGGGGAGGTTCAAGTGGGCACACCGAACCAACCTGTCAAAGACAAAGACATTTATGCCTGTTTACCTGACATACGAGTGAATGGGCCCTTGGGTCCTGACGAACCGTGTCCGGGAGGCGAGGAACTCCGGTGGTTGCCTGCGCAAGCTACCGACCGGGACCTGGTGATGTATTTACGCGCGGCACGTTCCATGGCAGCATTCGCGGGTATGTGCGACGGTGGCTCGCCTGACGACGGCTGCGTGGCCGCCAGCCGCGACGACACCACCATCAACGCACTTGACGTGCTGCACGACTCGGGCTACGACCCTGGCCGTGCCTTGCAAGCGCTCGTCAAGTGTCCCGTGCCCAAAGGAATCGAGAAAAAGTGGTCAGAAGAAGAGACTAAACGATTTGTCAAAGGCATACGACAATTTGGTAAGAATTTCTTTAAAATTAAAAAAGACCTATTGCCCCATAAAGATACTGCTGAGCTTGTTGAATTCTATTATCTTTGGAAAAAGACTCCTGGTGCTAGTAGTAATAGACCTCATAGAAGAAGAAGGCAAGCATCACTGAGGCGAGTCCGCAATACTCGTAACTCACGAGCTGGCACACCTAAAGAACAGACACCTGAAGCTATACCTGCAGTGCCTGAGTCAAATGGTTCAAGACCATCACCCAATCCTAAAGAAGCGGGTGAGATGAGTTCTGTCACAGAAGATGAAAATTCAGAGGAAGATAGTGACTCAAGAGATGCAGGCGATCTAGCCAAAGCTGATAGTACCAGAGTAGAGAACCCTGAGGACTCACCTAGTAGAATGAGAACTAGAAATAAGTCAAAAGAACAAAGCACACCAAATGGAAAGAAGGGACAAGATGAAAGTGATAATGATTCAAAATCTAAAACTAAACCTAGTAAACCAAATGTACAAAGTACCAATAACAATATACCTGATAAAAGTATGCCTTCTCCTGGTAGTAAAGATGTTAAGAAAAAGGTGGCTAATGGAAAAGTGGATGTGTCAAAAGTCAAGAAACGCCTTCCAGATGACAATAAGCTAGAGCCTGGTGGTGGCATCATGGACGGTGATGTACAAATGAAAAAGAAGAAGGCTGCAGAACCCCCTGAGAGTCCATCAGAAAGTCTAACCAATGACAGTTTCCCGGCCATGGATGAAACAGAGACGCCTGAGCCAGAGCCTGAAGTATGTGATTTTAGCTTTAATAAGACTGATAAAGAAAATGTTGAACAAAATAAAGAACCAGAGCCTGAACAACATCTAAAGCCTACTGAACCTCCAGCTAAGGTTGACGTTAATCCTGAGCCTATCATAAAAACTGAACCAAAAGACCCCTTACCTCCAGTGTTTAAAGGCACTACTGAAAAAGATGACCGAAGCATACTTGATTTAAAAACGGACTCCAATATACAACCTAATAAAATTCCCGACAATATGGAACCAAGAGCACTTCCCATTCAAAATGCAATATTTCCTAAAACTGAACTCATTATACCTAAGGTTACACCAATGTCTACTGAGCCTATTGAGAAAATAAAGATCAAAGAAGAAATAGATCCTGAAGAACAGACTCTCAATTTACAAAAAGATGACTACCCAAAAGATCCTCTATCGCACAACTTCCCAGGACACCCTGTGAATCAGCATAATAAGCCACTTAATTTAGAAAACACCAATTTCTTTAAAGACAGTCATATGTATAATCCTAAATTGGGACATCCCATCAAAATTGAAAATGTGCCAAGTAATATTTTTAACCCATTGAACATCAGCAAGGATAGTTCAATAATAAGAAGTGCAAAGGACTTTGCATCTGGCATGCCTCAATTTGCATATCCACCAAATATGAATTTTGCCAATGATCCTACTAAACACAATCCACATATGAATCCCTTGAAGACTGTGATAAAATTGGAACCTCGAGATGAAGCCAGTGAGATTAAGAATCAAAACACACCAGAAATATTTACTGCAACAATATCAACAGCCAACAAAGTTGATTCACCGAATGCTCCTCGATTAGATACATTGCAAAGAATTAGCCCTTCACCTACAAATCCAAGAGGGTCATCACCACCTCCCATGGAACATCCCACTACAACTAATACCGAACCAATCTCACCAGCCAACTCGCAAGAAAATAAAGAAACTGATGTAGATGACAAGCAACCTACAGATCTGAAGACTCAACCCTTGCCAAAATTAGATAATCAAAACAGCAGTATCAGACCACCTGTGTTTCCACATGTAGTGAGACCTGAAAATCTTGGCATCAGATCAACAGAGGCTTCAGTTACTCCTGTGTCAGGGCCAAACATGCCACCACCTCTCACTCAACCATCTATAGCTGGCTTGTTGCCCCCAGGACCTTTAATATCAGTGGGAAATGGTACAAATGTTGGCCCTTATGGATTCATGCCATCTTCACTGTATGGTCACCCTGGTCACCCTGGTCACCCTGGTCATCCAGGACATCCTGGCCATCCTGGACATCCTGGCCATCCTGGACACCCTGGCCATCCAGTTCATCCAGGCCATCCTGGACACCCAGGTCTAGATAAGCCTGGAGCACTGCCTCCACTAATGCAACAGGTGCCTCCAAGTCATGGCATACCTGGAAGTACTTTAATTACACCTCCTTCAAATCAGAATGACCCAGCCATGCCACAAGATTTGAAAATTAAACAAGAGGTACCAGATAATATGCCTGCAAATCTTTCCACACAATCTGCTACAGATCCACTGCAATCTCTCAAAGAAGTAAAAGTACCAGGATATCCAATTGGTAGTGCCATAGCACAGCACTTGAATACTGAGAGGGACAGAGAGTCAATATCTAGTGTTGAAAATAGCAGTAGGCCTCCTAGTCAACCTGCAAATGAGAATACCAATATGCCCAGTGCTTTCCTGGGTCCAAGAATAGAAAGCATAAAGAAAGAACCAGATTTCTTACATCAACCTCATATGCCACCTGTTTCTACAAGTCAGAGTAGTGGTCCAGATTCTAATCCTATTCCTCCAGTAAAGAGTCCACATACTCCCACCCCAATCAAAAGTCAACCAAGTCACAATGGAACACCTGGACACATCCCGCATTCATCGTCTACAACATCACCATTCTCAAGACACCTTACCAGTCCCTCACAATCTCGAATATCGGCTTCACCCGTTCAGCATACTCCAGTCTCACACTCAGCTCTCAATTTAATGAATCCCACACCATTGTCTATACCATCTACAATGCCTGGGCCTATAATGCATTCTGGACAACAGCCTGGCCCACCTCACCCGTTCGCGTCGCCACTTCATCATCCTCATCTACTCCATCCTTCTATCTTCCAACTATCAGCGGCAGCCGCACACGCTATGCATCCATATTACCCCCATCCACACCCTGGATACTCAATGCCTTACCCATATCCTTATGGACCCCTACCACAACCTCACCCTATCCCGCCGATGCATCCGGCGGTGAGTACGGCCGGACGACACGATCCAGTAAAACCATCAACGATCGAATCTACGACCATGCTAAGTTCGCATCATAGCACCAGTTCATCAGTCACAACGAGATCTTTGCGAGAGATTTCTGAAAGCAGCGAGGATCCTAGGAATCCAAACACCACAACTGAGAGACATCAACTTCATGAGACTACGATGACGCACCATCATTCAACTAGCCACCATAGCGCCGTACATACGAGCACAGAGAAGCAACCCAGCCACGCTGGCGGAGGCACAAATCACACGTTATCTATATCACATTCGACTTCGAGTAGTTCGTCGCAATCAATACAGCACAAAATCAATACGCAGCAGAAAAGTAGTTCGCATTCCAATTCCCCGCATCACTTGTCGGCGAGTCTGTCGCAGTCGACGAGTTCGTCGTCCAGCCTTAACGTGAACAACCACACGCACCATCATTCGCACCATCTCGCCCACCATCCTGAACGACTTTCGCCAGCCGACTCTATGCTCCTACGACACCATCCCAAGATGATGCCTAGTAATCCCAATCATTTGATGATACAACCTCCGTCGATGGGTAACCCTATGGGCCTCGGGTTACCTCCTGGGCCCGGGCCTAGTTCAATCGAAAGTCTCAGGTTACATGCTCAGGCTGCAGCAGGATTACAGGCGTCGCATCTGCGACCGGGCTCTCCCCATCAACTTCCTCACGGTCATCCTCACCTGAGAGGTCCGCCGCGGGCGATATCGGATGATAATCCTGAATTAAAACTAGAAACACAGTCGCAACCAGAAGAAGAAGAGATACCAAGCCCCGCGCACATACCGCACGGACCAAGTCCCGAACCTAAGATCGAAGATACCGAATGTCACAGATCACAATCGGCGATTTTCCTCAGGCACTGGAATCGTGGCGATTATAACTCATGTACAAGAACAGATCTCATCTTCAAACCGGTACCTGAGTCTAAACTCGCCCGCAAAAGAGAGGAGCGGTTGAGAAAACAGGCTGAGAGAGACAGAGAGGAACGAGAGAAGATAGCTCAACAGGCGCATAGAAAGATAGCGACACCAGAGAAACCCGAGACGAAACCACCTTCAAGAGGCGCTATCGAAACGATCACTTCGCCATTCGACAGATTCCCGAGACCCCCAGGCTACCCCGACACTCCCGCTCTAAGGCAGCTGTCCGAATACGCGAGACCACACGCCGCCGGCTTCAGCCCCGGCAACCTACCTCGCCACTGCATGGACCCGATGCTTCAGTATCAGCTAAGTTCCATCTACGGGGCTGCAGGGGCGCGCGAGTGTCTTGAACTTGAACACCTCGAACGGGAAAAACGAGACAGAGAGATCCGAGAGCTTCGCGAACGCGAGTTGAACGACAGATTGAAAGAGGAACTGCTCAAGAACAATGTAGGACCGCGAGCCCTCGACCCCCACTGGCTAGAGATGCACCGACGGTACGGCATGCCGCCACCTCCACAGGGTGCCATTCCGGTGCACCTAGGCCTGTACCCGCCCGGCCATGGGCCGGCCGCGCTGTCGCAACTAGAGCGTGAACGGCTTGAGCGCCTGGGCATCCCGCCTGCCGGCGGCGGGGCGCCGGGCTCGGGCGGCGGGCCGGCGCCGCCGCACCACGGGCACCACACGCACCCCGGCGTGGCGGCCGCGCAGCTGGAGGCGGCTGAGCGACTGGCGCTGGCCGCCGACCCCATGGTTCGGCTGCAGATGGCCGGCATCAACCCCGAGTACCACGCACACACGCATGCACACACGCACGCGCACTCCCACACACACCTACACCTGCATCCGGGCCAGCAGGCGGCCGCGGCGCAGCAGGAGGCGCTGGGCATGTACCGGCCGCTGCACCCCGACCTCTTGCCGCGGCCCTATGCCGAGCAGCTGCAGCAGGCGGCAGCGCACGAGCAGTTGCAGCGCCAGCTGCTGCTGGAGCGCGAGCGCGGCTTCCTGCACCCCGCGCACCACGAAGACTTCCTGCGCCAGCAGCGCGAGCGCGAGCTCAAGGTGCGCGCGCTGGAGGAGGCGGCGCGCGCGTCGCGGCCCTAGGGCGCCACCCGACTATACGATGTAATTTATATTTATGATAGGGCTCTACGTTAAGTATTTAAGTTTTTATAATGTTTTTTATAGTTGCATGGTCGTGTAGTATGCTTATTTTCCATGCTCAAATTTATTTCTTACCTACTAGTCATAATTAAAATTTTATTTGTGAATGAGATAGAGTCACACGTTTTTACGTAGGCTATTTAGATTAAATTATTGTTTTATTTTAAATAGCATAAAGACTCGAATGCCACTGTCGGTCGTGCGGATCCGCCCGTTCGCTTCGTTAAGGAAGCATACGATGTACCGCGGCTTCGTTCGCTCGCCGCCAGTAGCCCTCGAATAAAATTAAATTATAATGCAAATAACTAAGGGTGCTGGTTAGCATTCATGTGAATGGACCACATGATTACAGTAATTACGTTCAATGTAAACTACATTGCTTTTTATGTTCATGACATAATAATATATATAACTTTAAATAGGCTATTATTAAAGTACGAAACAGAGTAGGGACGGTGTGGGCTTGCCTTTCTAATCAACTTGCCTTTTATGTATTGTCCCGTAGTGACTTTCTCGCTCTGTATAGTTCTAAGAAACTCCTATTTCACTTAAATTATTTACATTTTAACATAGAAATATATATTTTGAAATAGTATCTATAGTTGTCGAGAACCAGAGTGAGTGATGAATCAGAACAAGTTGTCCAACATGAGAGGCAGTCGTTTGTGGAACTAATTACGCTCACATATCAATTATAAGATTGAGTAATGCCGTGGGAAATTGTTACAAATTGATATGTTGCCTTCAAATGTTGATATTGGCCGAATGCAATAATTCTATATTAGTAAGGAAAGGTGTATATTAACGGCCTTGGTCTTGTAAAAGATTGTTTTGTATTGTGTGATGGAATATTTTTATTGAATGCAATTTTGTTCTTTATGTTCACTATTGTATGGGATTCGTTCTCAATTATGACTGCTAATAATACAGTTTGCAGATAATGTGCACCTTTGAGTAATGAGCGAAAATAAACGTGTTGTTCTCTTTTATTATTATGTGTAACTAATTTAAACGTCATTATATCTCTATCTGTATCTAATATAGCTTGTACGAAAAGAACAGGGTATAGATAGAATTGCCAAACTACTAAAACTGCGCATTTAATACGCTCATAATTACTTAACAAATTATAGTCTTTTAAAAAAAAAGAAAATGAACATGTCGGTAATTTTTACTCAGTATTTCGGGCCAAAACTAAAATGTCACAACTAAAGATGCTCTGTCCTTTTCATAAGAACTATGTTAGAAAGAGATGCAATGATATTAAAATTAATTAATATTGCTTGGTATTGGAGGCATTCTCTTATTAATTTTGCATTTATTTGATCCCAGTTACTGCAGTAAAATACCCAATATAACTTGATGTCTTTTTCAGTAATTTTTATTAATGTTCTTGTAATTTGATTACTGTTGCAACTATAATTATTTTATTACATTATGTTGAAACTAATTAAGAATTTATGCCTTCCAACATAATCAATTTAATTTTATGTGAGTTGGGTTTTACGGATGTACTTTTCTCATAAACTTTCCAGTGATATTTTTTTGTATAAGTATGCTTTTAATATAATAAAGTTTAATGTATGATTATAGTCGATGAATCATTTTGTATAAGAAATGGAATGCTCAATTAGCAGTCATATTTTTAGAACTTGAAACCTGAAATGTTTAAATACTGCATTTGTCTGTATGTGCAGTGATGGACCTGCTAAGGTGGTGCGTCCCTCCGTCGCATATGGTATTCACAACTGTGTAAGAATGCAGTGGAGTAGCGCGCTATTTTAGTATGTTAAGGCCCTAGTAGTAATGTAACATCATAAGCAATAAAATAAAGTCCTTGTCTTACTTATACACTGCCTTTAACTGCCTTCTCTATCTCCTGTTAGATAAGAGAAAGTAGTATAATAGGTATAACAGTGTAAGGGGCGAACAATGGTCCTTACGACTTTAATATTGTTGACTGAATATTACCAAAATCCTCTATATTTAGTAGAAAAATATGAATAATTTTGTTAGTCTAACACCTACTAAATAAAGAGCATTTTGCGTGTTAACAAAGTGTTATTGTTTTAATGTTATATTGATAGACTAACACGAACTCTAAGTACTTACACAAATTGAAATTACTTTGATCTTGACTCTATTCTGTGTAATAATAATACTAATGAGTGGTTAAAATATTGTTGTAAATGGTAAGAAATGTAATTAACACCCAATGTACACAGTTGGTAATTCTGCACAATCATGTAATATAAATTCCCTTTGTAATAAATAGAAGCTGGTAGACGCAGTTCTAAAGTTATATTGATTAACTAGATTAAAACCTTCACAAGTTGCTTCGTAGGTGTTATGTTGATAATGCCATAGATACTTTCTGTCTAAAAAGAGAAATGAGTATTATTTTTAGAGACAAATTATATCTTAATTAATTAAGAGGTTGCGTGTCGGTTTAAAACTTCATTTATTTAGACAATAAGGTTAAATGGATGTCTTAGTGCTTTTGTGTAAATTTTTTTGAATAATATATGTGAAAAAATCATGTTGTTTTGTTTCCTTATTGCATAATTCTCTAGGTAGATAAGGTACCTTTTTATTTATATATTAGTTACCATTAAATGATAAAAGTGGGTACCTACAATTAGTATTCGTTGTCAATTGACTGTTTAGTTTAGTTTCTGACTAATAAGTATTTCTGATAAAAAGCAAAAAAAAAAAAAATTGAAACTATTATTTAGAACTATCTGTGGCCAGTAACTCTAAGCCTCCTTGCGTTCTTTCCCTTCGACGATCTATGGCTAACTCTGGTAACCAGTACCTTAGTAGTAAGAAATTAGCTTTCTTTCTGTGGAGGCTTGCGGCTGGCCATACCTTTGAATAGAGATTATTATACTCACTGGTCAATTACCCTAAGAACATTTTTAAATCCTATGATATAGTTTAAAACTTTTTAAATAGAGTTCATTTGAAAATTATTGAACTTGCAGAAACCTGTACTAGGGGACATACCACCTATGGCACAGGTCCCGATCATCGTGATCGGCGTTCAAATTGATGAAGGTTAAAAAAGAAAATCATTCGTTCAATTCGCTTCCATGAGCACATGGGACGTCATAAATGGTCCGGAATCGATTTTCAACGTAGATGCCGATTGAACGAATGGTGTAGTCATTTTTAACCTTCATCTATTTGAAAGTTGATCAAGATCTCAATGATCGGCGACACCTGGGCGGTAGGTCCCCTGGCCGGTGTATTGTTTTTTCTTTTTCTTTATTAAAAGACAATGCCCGCACTAGCGCATCTAATCCCTATGTCGCGGGTTACTTTACAAACATATAATCGACGGACGACTATTTATGGGCCACACAAAAGTTATCCGGCGCGGGACTCGAACTCGCGACACGTAGCGGCGAGGCGCAGTCTTAGCCGACGCGCCACACTTACACTCTTCGCAGTTTGTTACATACTTGACGTCTACAGTACTCTCTGGGTGTATCCTTATTATGATCGGATGTAGGTAAGTACCTACCTATACTAATTTCTATGCTTATTTTATTTTGATTAACTTTCATCTCAATTCAAGATTTCATCTCATATAATCTCTGTCCATTACTGTAGATGATGACAGTACTAACTCACAACGGGGCAGCTTTTTGGAGCTGCTAATGATTGATGCACCGAACTGAAGCAGCCTTTGTTGAATGTCTACGAGATTAAGATATAAGGTGAGTGGTAAATACGATGGAAGTTTATATAGAATTTATATACGTAACTTTGGGCTTTTGATTGCGCGGCCATAACTTCCAAGGTGAATATTTCGTGAAATATTGATCTTAGTCTTATAATTCATTTTTCGACAATTATTGACAAATGAAATGTTCAATTAACAAAAAGAATTAGATCTCTATCCCAAGTATCTAGTTGCTGAGATCTCCGCGCGCGATGGCCGCGCAATCCTCCACGTTACGTTCGCGCGGCCAACTTAAAACTCCTGTAACTTCTTTATTTCTGATTTGACAAAGTTTTGGTTTGTTCCTTTCGATTTTGACTATTTTTTACAAAAATTATAGCGATTTCTTTTTCTGTTTGGATTACGTAGCGGAGCAATCGTGACGCACACCTTTTTGTTTACCTAATGCGAGTTCTTTCGATAAATCTCATTAGAATACGAAGAAAAAATCATACATACATAGACTCACCCCTGTTTCCCTGAGGGGTAGGCAGAGAGGACGGATTTCCATTTGCCACGATCTTAAAATTCATATACTAATTAAAAGCGCCTTAAATGCGTTAATAAATATCGAATGGATTGTAGAAATTCGAAGTGTCAGTACCACGGTGGGGTGGCGAAGTGGTTAACGCACATGGGGCCGAATACCCCGTGGTCGTGGGTTCTATTCCCACCCGAACTTAAATTTATACAATTAATTTTAAAGATGTCTGAAAAATCATATATTAATTTATAAAAATGCATATCTTGGGACAACACTAACACACTGCCAACTGATCCCAAACCAGGCCATCCTAAAAACATACTTCTATATTTTTAAATATAAATAACAACTAGACAAGGAACATAATAATCGTGATCATCACACAAAGATTTGTCTCAGATGGGTATGGAACCTACGACATCTGGCTTAGCGGCCAGGGCCACTAACCACTATAACAACATGCCACTCATGAAACAAAATCAATACAAAATGAGCGAAGGGATTCATCATCCAAAATATTTAAAACTACGGAAATTATTGTCATATTAACCCTTACAGTCCAAATAAATTGAAATGGACCGTAAGTCAAATAATAAGTCTTATAAAATTGCAGTTTCATTTGTATTCATACAAATACCATCATTCAATACAAAATAAAGAAAAATACAAAATCAATATGTAGTGTTAATTCCGCTAATTGTCAGTTTAATCATGCCGGGATGCAATTTGCACCGCCCTCCCGCGCGCAAAAATGTGCACATGCAAGAAGGACAATATAAAAAAAAAATATTCACGTTGCATTTCGGACGGACCAAACTATACGACGTCTTTGTAATAGAAAAGATAATTTGGAAAATTGTAAGAAATCCGGCGTGTATAGGTTGGTCTGCGATGATTGTGACGCGGTATATATAGGTCAGACAGGCCGAAATTTTGAAATACGGTATAAAGAGCATGTAGCTGCTTATAGGAATGGCCATCCTGATAAATCTCATTACGCCAAACATTTAATCGAAACTGGCCATTCCTTGGGCGACAATAATACGTATAATATTTTACATAAGTAGTTGTAATAAAGGTTTCCGGTTATGAGTCTCCTTCGAGCACTCGACGAGTTAGCAGCCCTTGAGAATGGTCCGTGGAGGACCGAAACACGTGTTGGGTATCGTACTGGCGCATGTAATTTGCTTTTTTATATTGTCCTTCTTGCATGTGCACATTTTTTCGGGCGGGAGGGCGGTGCAAATTGCATCCCGGCATGATTAAACTGACAATTAGCGGAATTAACACTACATATTGATGTTTTTAAACTTTCGCGATTTGTACACATTTTTTATATACTGTGGACACGGGTCTCATCGCGATAAATATTTAGGTAAATCATTACCTTGGTTACCCGACGTTTCGGCATGGATTGCACCATCCGTCCAGCCGTGTTGCAATCCATGCCGATACGTCGGGTAACCAAGTTCCATTACTTAAAATAAAGAAAAATAAACATTATTTTAAGAAACTAATTTAGTAAATAACAATGCATATACATGTTAAATTAAAAAATCAGTATATGTATTATGGTTACAACATAATATTCTAATTGGGGTGTGTTAATTACGTTACATGTTGTATAGGCCATACAAATAGTTATCCTATACGGGAACTAACCCGAAATACATATAGAATTGGCTGCCTTAATGACTAGTCTTCTTAAGGTCTAGAGGTTAGTGACCTTGACTGATAAGCTAGAGGTCGTGGTTTCGATTCCCACCTAGGACCAATCTTTGTGCAATCAACATGATTATTTTTCTGTATCAGGACTAATGTTGAAAATGACTAAAGTGACTGAATTAGACTGACTGTCATTTACGGTCAAATTGGTAAAAAATGGCCATTCACTGTCAAAAATGGTCATTTTCAGTCAATTTGATTTCAGTAATATTTTAGTAGGTACCTACCTTTTAAGTTTTTGTCGTTGATAAAAGTCTACAACTTCTAAATTGAAACAAAAGTGGTTTTTATGACTTGTAGTATTATTATATAGTGTTAATAATTTTACATTTCTAATCATGCGTGCATTTATGACAAAATGGCAACCTCGCATCGCCTCGCGCATCGACTTTGATGTCGTCTTATCCTCTCATGATATAATAGAAAATAAAACGTTGCTTCATTTAAACTTGCATATAAATTGGGTAGACCGTACCTAAATAAATAAATAATTGAGTGGTAGTCGAGAATAGACAATAATATTTGAGTCAAATTGACTGAATTTGACAGTAAATGACCGGTCATTTTACATCATTTTACATCCCTAATCAGGATCTAATTTAAGTGTAATGTGTATGTATTTGACGGTCACCGTAGCCTATTTGCAGTGTGTTACTTGTCCCAAGATGTTTATTTATGTATCTATATAAGTACATATTTACAAAAAAAGGAAGTAGTACGTATGTAGTATATCAGTTGTCTGATTTCCGCTGTACAAGCTCTGCTTAAAGAATAATAATGTCCCAGGATATTATTATTCTTTAATATCACTTCTACCACCCCGCCACTCGTGCAATCATCAAAATCAGAAGCCTGATTTCCATGAGTAGCATAATATTGGGGATTTAAGAGGAAAGTACTATCCGGCAACATCGAAATATGCTGTTCTTATTTGCGATCGAGATTGGTCGACCTGATTGGCAAATGCTTGCCTTTCATTCCGCAGGTTGTGGTTTCCATTGAAACTAGGGTACCTAAATACTGGCCACACGATCAAAAAAGTTCCTTCTAGTCTTTGCCTGTATCCAGTAAAAAGAAAAATAAATGACCAGTCAGTTTATTATATACACTCTCTTGTACTCTTTGATTAGTGCCAACGACTGCTATTACAAGTGCTCAAAGAGTGTCCATTGGAGTGCGCTTGTCAACATTTAGAATCTATTTTACATAATATTATTATTAAAAAATTATACCCTTCTTATTTCTAGTCGGAAACACGTATAGTTTTCGCTACTAGTAACTTTAGAATATATATTTGGTAACTAGGCGATAGATTAGTCGATAAAACAATTTGCGGCCACCCAAACAAGCCGTCTGGTCCTATAGACAAAATACTTATGAAGAATCTCTAATAATGGGACTCACAAGTAATACTGGATTACTTGCGAGTGTATCTTCTAAGACAGACTATTCTCAACAAAAGGTATGTCAACTGTCAAATAAGTAGTCGCGGTTTGTTATCAGCGTCATGTTTACTATAAACAGCTGCTCAATATTATTAATAGTTTTATGTGTTTATGCAAGGTGTACCTTAAATTAAGTAAAAGCATATATAACCATGTGATCTACAACTGATATTGTAGAGCTGTGCATACCTAGAGATTTTTATTTCTCTAAATACTTCAGTAAAAAGCGCGTGTAGGTACACCGTACACTGGATATACTTAAGTAAAACTTTTTCATAACTTCACCTCTTCACGAATATAGGTAAACTACTTATTACTAAATATAAACACAAAACCCAATGATAAACATTCCCTTAACCGAACAATGGTATAATAGTAACAATTTCATTTTAAACTACTGTATTGTAATAAGAGCTAAAACCCATGAATTATAAACATATGCGATAACCGATTAAGGGTAATAAATGTTGTTTTTTTATTGTTTTGGACCTTATTTCCAAGTGATAAGGATGAAATTGCAACGATTGTCCGTTAGTCAACAAGTAACCGTTATGATCCGAGGTTCAAACATGACAGAGGATCCAGAGGGTACTCTCTTTGAGGCTCGGTTATTTATTTTGTAGTCTTAGGGTAAAATTCTTCACGCTAAGCAGATCGAAGCGGATGAAAGTGTTAATATGAAAGTTTATATAGAATTTGTTTTATACATAGTTCGTGCTTGACCATAATGTCACCGGATGGTAAGTGAAGATGTGGTCTAAGGCGGACTGCGCGTCGTATCCATACGATTTCTGTTCACTCTAGCCCTGAATAAACACATATTATATGTATGTGTCCATGAAAAAACACGTCCTTTTTTTTAGCGCAGAAGAAATATGAGCACGTTCTTATACGTTGGTGTGGGTGAATTTACTTATATGTATATTTTTTTTGACTGACGCGTGTATAGGCATCGACTCTTGAGTTATCATGAATTAACCCTTAATTGAGCCCCGCACGTATCACTTGTCCGGTGCAGCAGTGAAAGCATTATTATATGTGTACGTCTAATTAAAAAATAAGAAATAGCTCTCTACTGTATCAATGCGAATGTATGACATGCCTGGGACCTAGGCAAACTGCTTTATCCGTAATTAAGAACAAATGGGTCATATTTTAGTTTTCGAAAAGTATATCTTTCACTCATCATCATCATCATATGAGCCGAAAGACGTCCACTGCTGGACAAAGGCCTCCCCCAAAGATCTCCACGATTGCCAGTCTTGCGCTATTCGCATTCAACAGTTTCCAGCGACCCGCACAAGAACATCGGTCCATCTTGTAGGGGGCCTGCCCACGCTGCGTCTTCCGGTTCGTGGTCGCCACTCAAAAATAGGAAATTCTGTAATAATAAATATCTTAGTATCAGCCCGTAGTCTGGGAGTTGGTGGTATTATACCCGCGTACCTCCGAGGAGCACGAAAGAAAACAAAGCCGTCTTTCCTGTACCTAACCTCTTTCCGATCGGATCATGAGAGTGATGGAATAGAAATTGCCCCTGTGTATGCGCACACACTTGTGCACTATAATATGACCCGCGCACTTGGCTAGTCTCCATTGAAACTAGCTATCTGCGCGGGAGCAGGTTCGGTCAGGAGGTTATTAGTTATTTATTGAAACAATAGTTGTGCAGATTTTTTCATGTAATGTTCGAATTACTACGGTAAGTGAGACGAGAACCTGTGATTAAGCACTTTAATTTACCATTTTTAGATTTTGCTCGAAGCTTTTTAGTAATGTGATTGCAAATGTATGTTAAAACAATTTCAGATTCACGTAGAGCTAAGATGCGATGTGACTCCGGCGCCATTCATGCTGCGGCCGTACGCTGGCCTCTACAACCCGTTCTCTCACGCGTGTTCCGTCCTCTGCAACCATCCAGCTGACAACGAGGCTAAGGAAGTCGTCAGGAGGGCTAAAGACTCTTGGGTAGCTATTCACCCCGTTTTTGCAACTAAAACTTACATACAACATGTAACGTTATTAACGCACACCCTCAAACACCCCAATTAGAATATTATGTTGTAATCATAATACATACACTGAATTTTGGAACGAAGTTCCTTATCGCACGTTGTGAAAGGGGGCTAGACGGAAAAAAAGATTACGAAAAGTTGTCACGACACTTTTTGCAGCTGTGCGGCGTGCGCATGTTTCTCTGTCTGTCTGTCTCTCTCTCTCTCTCTCTCTCTTATAGAAAGCAAGCCAGATATTTTCATTTCTATTTCGCATTGAACAGTGTGGTGTCGCGACAATCATTTTTGTTGAGTGTATACAGGTTTTTTGTACATAATAAATAATAAGAAATAACTTCGTTCCATCCGTGTGTCCCTTGACACCTCTCAAGTTTTTTATTCAACATGTATATGCATTGTTATTTACTAAATTAGTTTCTTGGAATAAAGTTTATTTTTATTTATTTTGTATTGAATGATGGAATTTGTATGAATACAAATAAAACTGCGATTGAAAAGTCCTATTACTTTGACTTACGGTCCATTTCAATTTGTTTTGACTGTACTGGGTTAATAGGACAATAAATTCCGTAGTTTTGGAATTTATAAGTTATTTTGGAATAAAAAATTACCTATATTAAAAATGATTTAAATCGATTCACTAAACGATTCTGAACAAACTATCTTCAGGATGTGCGTTAATTAAGTTACATGTTGTATATAGTACATATTTACTTTACAGTTATAATGATTTCTGATGAGTGAGGACATTAACCCTTCGGACGCCGCGCCGTTGTCAAAATTACGTGACAAATGAAAACTTACCCCGTACGCCAAAGTCACAAACATACATACCAACATACATAGACTCACGCCTGTTTCCCACAGGGGTAGGCAGAGACAACGGATTTGCATTTGTCACGATCTTTGCACACCTCTTTTGCCTCGATTACTGTCGTCACAAATATATGACAAATAATACGGTGCACTATAACACGAAATAAATATATGATACCTAATAATAATAAATAAAAATCTGTTTATTTCTCTTCACAAAATAGGGTTATAAAGCTTATAATAAAATTAGCAACAACAATTTAGTGCCAAGTTGAAACCCATCATTGTGAGAGACTGGTGCCTGATGTAGGTTTAAAAAAAACCCGTATTACAGGTCACCAGAACCTCCCACGCGGTTTAGATGCCTACAAGGCTACGTAAACAAGCTTATAATTAAAACAAATAAAAGTATTAACAGTAGTAAGGTAGTGAAAATTAATTATATACATACTCCAAAGGTTTCTGTAACATTACCATTTGCAGGGGTTTTGCGTAGTCACCGCGCTTATCATGCGAGTTGGCGACCGCAGTAAGGTGGTAACTATAGTATAGGTAGCGCCACGAGTTATGAGCGCTCTGTTATAGTGGTGGGAATCTACGCATGTGTACAATCGCAAACAACTTAAGGTCAAGTTAAAATTATGATTTAATTATTTAAAAAATATCCTTATATTATTATGTAATTAATGCGAGACTACGTTCATTTGTTTATTCGATAGTTAGTTTACAGATTAAAGTAGGTACTCTACAAAAACATGAAGTTTTGTAAGTACAGAGAAAGTTTGAACTATCTCTTTGCAAAATTTCGACTATTCCACAGGTGGAAGTGCGTATTAGTGCATATGATAATAATGGTAGAATATTATAATCACATAAGCCGGGCTTGTCTTTTTAACACCTGACTCTTTGGCATTTTTAATACTATAAATATAAAAATCATAAACGATCAATAATAACTATTTACGCGACTGTACTTTTCGAACTCAAATCAACGTGCGTCAAAAGCGGGAGTTATGCAGCGACTGATTCTCCAATAGTGCGCAGGGACAGCGCCGGTCGCGGGCTCCCCTGCCCCCGCGCCTCAACCCTGTTACCAAACATACCTAAAAATGCGTACTGCGCAGATAAAGCGAGCGCTCATAACTCGTGGCGCTACCTATACACAGGAGGCGCTGCTGCCCGACTACCTGGTGTATCCCTTAGTCGCCTTTTACAACACCCATCGGATGGTAGGGGGTGGCCCTGTAATTCTTTCTAGGCTGGAAACCACACGGCTATACACGATAGAAGTGTTGGAATCTCCATTTCTTTCTATTTTCTCTGAATAAATTGTTCATTACACTTGCATCGAATAGTATTGGCTCTTGATTCGACAGACTCTCACAGATAAAAGTCATAACCTCTAGGGCACTTCCTGAAGTCGTAGAAATTTGCTAAGTAGATAATAAGATAAATATATTTGTTTGTTTTACTCTAAATTAATTGGTTTTACTAATTATAAACTCCTTCGATCGCGATCGATATGTCATATTTGGCGCGAATGTCGATTGAGAAGCTCTGAGAAGCTCTGTGTGAGTGTGGTATGATTTTGAGACACAGAATACGAAATACTAGCTTTAACAGAGTGCTGTCGTATGAAAGATCGGAAATACATCTTTTTCTCATTCTTGCACAAATGCACAATGTAATCAAATTTCGAAGTCAATTTTATCATATCGTTTTGAAACTTTGCAGGAGTTATCTAGATGGTTATGCAATAATAAGGACCTTTGAGCTGATCTGATGAGAGCCAGGAGGTGGATAATCGCCATTAATATAGCCCTCAGTTTCATCCCATTACATTTGTTTAACGACAAATTAATAATAATATCCTGGGACATTATTTACACACGGCCACCTGATCCCAAACTAAGCGGAGCTTGTACTATGAAAACCAGATAACTGTTATACTACATAATATACTAGTTTTCTTTTGTAAATACATACTTCATCATTACAGCTTAAATAAGTCCACTGTTGGACAAGCCTCCCTCAAGAATCATCTTGAGGGGATATGCCATAATCGCCACGCTTGGCAGGCGGGTTGGCGATCGCAGTATGATGGTCGTAGTACTCAGAAGGAAGCTGCTTCCCGTCCTCTGGTAGATATTCCCTCGGGTCGACTTCTACGCCCCCCACGGGATGAGATGGGGTGATGATATTCTGATTCTGATATTTGTCGCCGTCACCACACAGCAGACACACACATACATACTTATATAGATAATTTACACACAGACTCAGGACAAACAGACGTGATCATGCACACAAATATCTGTCCCGGGTGGGAATCGAACCCACGACCTGCGGCGTGAAAGGCAGCGTAGGTATCTACCAACCACGCCAACAGCATGTGTTTTAGGTTATTATAAAGGAATTCTATCATTTTTAGCAGTTAGACGGCAAATCACATTTCTTCCAAGAGGACCTGTCGAAATACCAAGATGGCGCCATTGGAGAGAAGATTAGAACACCGCACGATATTGTCACAGAAGATATGTTTAGAAGGTAATTGAAATTATTATTTTTACGGACAGAAAACGAATAAATAAATAAATAATTATGATAATTCAATTAACGTGAAAGCTGGTGCTATGGAATAAGGGAATTAGAGGCCGTGAGTATCAAAATGGGAAGGGGTTAACTTTAATTTGCTTATTTCTGTAGACGAGGATGGTGGGGTGTGAAATGCTCCCACTCCCAGATTTCGGGCTGATACTGAGAAATTTCTGAGAGCGTTACGAAAAGTATGATCGGGCGAGGCGAACAGAATTCGAGAGGGAGATATTATGTAGTAAGTGAGAATAGAGAGTAGCGTGTCGTATATCTATACATATAATAAAATCGTAGGAAAGTCAAAACTGTACATTGAATATTTTTTAAAAAGGATACTAGGGGCGTGATCTATAATCGATATCGAAACCAAAAATATAGTTTTTAGAATTTTTGTCTGTATGTATGTCCGGGCTAAACTCAAAAAGTACTGCATGGATTTACTTCAAATTTTGCATGAATATTACTAAGAGGTCGGGACAACATACAGGCTACACATTATCACGCTATTACTTACGGGGGAGGGGCTGTGATAATTTATAAAGTTTAACGCGGGTAAAACCGCGGGGCACAGCTAGTTAATTATTAAAACTATGTGTGGTCGCAACTCTTTGCCTTTATTCTTGCCCCTAGCAAAAGAGAGGGGTGCGCGCACGCATTTTCTTTCTCTCATAGCCAGTTTATATTTTTCTCTTATAGCCACGTTTCGTATAAGTATCTAAAGTATTACTCGGAGGAAGTTTTACTTCCGTCGTGCCGTGTCGTCTAAACGACACTCGTTTTTTTTAGTTTAATTGCGATATCATTTATTTGGATTTCAGTTGAAATAAAACAACTTAGGTAATTGGTAAAAACATTTAATCGCTATCACAAATCACCGTGTCAAAATATGTAACAATATAGAACTACCTCATTAATAAGAAAGTGATAAATAAATATTATCAGTTAGCCACTGCCTGGTTTAACTTTTCCTGGTTTGACGTTTAAATATCGATGTACATTCCTACCATATAGATACCGTGATGATTTTATAAACTTTCTGTACTTATATTTTCTTTTATCTGTATCTAAAATTCCATTAATTTTAGATATGCCGAGACTGACTCAAGACCTCTCACTCCTGCTCCGACCTTGGCTAGCGGCAAATCCCGAGGCTCGAGGAGATGTCTGACCCCTGACCAGCCGCATCAAAGAACCACTATAGTATTGGACTTGAGGAGGAGTCACAGTCAAGTACTTACGAATGAATACTAATACTCCGCTATTGGGATTTTTCCGTAAAAAGAAATTTCTCAGTATCAGCCCGAAGTCTGGCAATTGGCGGTACCCCCGTGCCTCGGAGAGCACGTAAAGCCGTCGGTCCTGTACCTGATCTCTTTCCGGTCGTGTCGCTAGTCGTCCCATCGGATCATGAGAGTGATGGAATAGAAAGTGCAAGTTTGCGCACACACTTGTGCACTATAAGTAATATGTCCTGCGCAATTGGCTTGAGAATGGCCGCCGTGGCCGAAATTCGTCTGGAAATACATCAATACTCTACTCCCTTATAATAAACTGGATGTCCCGGCAAACTTCTTACCGCCATTTTTTGCCGTCAATTCTGTCTATAGTCTATGATGTTAAGAGGCCTATTACAGTCCACTAGCGCCGCCAATCGAAAAAATGTCATAACTCGTAAATAGAATCAAAAATACTAAATATGTTCTATTATTACATTATATAAATGCACGATTTAGCTAAACAGCTATATTGCAAGTGTTGACAATGTGTTATAAAATTACGTTATTGCCTTTCTACAGTAATAATAGACCACATTTTGTATTTTTGATTCTATTTACGAGTTATGAAATTTTTTCGATTGGCGGCGCTAGTGGACTGTAAAAGGCCCCTTAATGAATAATTAAATTAATTATTGCTATGACAGTGGTGCCATCTGTCGAAGATTGGCTGTACCAACTCAGAAACCTTCGTAGGCTCATGCACAACACTTTGCAGAAGATCATTTACGATTTTATAAAGGACATACAGACAAACTGACTGCACGTGTGGCGCAGCGGCTAAGACAGTAGCCTCGCCGCTTCGTGTCGCGGGTTCGAGTCCCGCGCCGGACAACTATTTGTGTGACCCATAAATAGTTGTACTGAGTCTGGATGTAATTTGTGTCCGTCTATTAAATGTTTGTAAAGTACCCCGCGACACAAGGAATAGATTCCCTAGTGCGGGGGTACCGCTAATTGTCAGTTTCATCAAGCAGGGATGCAATGTGCAATATGTTCTCAAGGGATGCACGACGAGTTAGCATCCTTTGAGAATGTCCGTGGAGGAATGAAACACGTGGTGCGTATTATACTGCCGCATGTAATTTCCATGTTTTTATTGTCTTGCATGTGCATATTTTTGCGGGCGGTAGAGCGGTGCATAGGTTTGATTAAACTGACAATTTGCGGAATTAACACTACGTATTAACTTTTTATTTTGTTATGGATTTCCGCAAAGCAATACCAGATTCCATTACTTAAATACTGGTCAGTCCAACTACTGGGATAAGAAAGGTTGAAAACTCCATCGTTTTCTATCAAAATCTCTTTTACATCTGATCGAAACTGTGTGTAAAACACTCACACTATACTGCTTTTCTGCCTTCAGGAAACAATCTACTATCACGGCTACACAACCTCAGACATCACTGCAGTTAATACCAGTCCCACAAACGACCGGTCTACGTTACCCTCACTCAACCTTTCTGACGGTGCTCATAACAGATTGATCAAAGGGCAGTGTGAACAACTACCACCGTTAGCTTCGCCCCTAGTTCTGGCCAAAAGACAAGTGCCTATAAAGGAGCCGCAGAGCGTCAGGACTGCAAGGAAGGTAAGGAATAATAGTTATTTCGAGTTAGTTAGTCGCTGTGCCGGACTGGCAGTAGTCTGCAATAGGGGCGGGCAATCCAGAGCCCTCCCAGGGTACGCGTCCCAAACATCTGGGACATTGCGCAAAATCGGGGCACCCGGCGCACCCCCCTCCAGGCGCCAATAGAAGTCCACGGCAGGAAGGTTTAGTCGGTGCGAGTCCGACATACCCACCCGTAGACAGTTTTTGAGGGCGGCATGCGTAGGGATTCCCCCAGCTTTACCAAAAAAAAAGTTGTGTCTCTAATATTTGGAAACATGAGGCGAAAACTTTGGAGCCCATTACCCGGACATATCATGCCATCATGTCTGTCATGCCAGTGCCAGTGTCGGCTCGTCGATTGTCCACACGGCGAAGCACGAGTCGCGGCGCCGTCTCGTCACTTTTAAACTCGAACTACAAGTGAAACATGACAGACAAATCTGGGGAACCCGGACGGATGACAACCCTACCTTTACCTATCTGATAGCGTAAGCAAGCGATTAAACAAAGGCGGGTTAAGAACTGCAACCTATACCTTCATCCTTAGCGCTAGTGAAGCGCCAAGTGGCAATATAAGAACCGCCTAGTGCTAGGCTTAGAATGCTATCGGGACTAGTCCCTCCCTCTTACCGACCACTGCAACTCCTGTAAGCCAGGATCAATAGTGGCACACAATGAAATGACGCTGAGCGATGACGCTCAGGCATGTCCCGGGGAATTGCTTTAATTGTTTTGGATCCCGCAACGAAATTTAATCGGAAAGAATAATAAGAATAAGAATAATTTATTTCCCACAAAAAGTCCACAATTTACACATAAATTACAGCTTTTAAATGGTGACAAAAAATAGAATTGAACTCTGGTACCCATGATATGATTTAACTTGAGTTATGGGTACCAGGGCTCTCACACATAGTTTAAGCTAAAAGTAAACGTAGATAATAGATTTAACAAACGTAGCCAGTAGCAAAAATTTTACCTAGGAGCCTCGACATCTGTACAGAATAGAGATAAATATATATGATTGTAAATTTGTAGTGTATTAGTACGTGTATATGTAGTGTAGGATTCATGATCGTGTAGTGTTTATTTATGTTTCTGTCAGGTTTACAGAACGGACAGGGTGAGAAGGTCTTCAGTGTCTGTGTATGTCTTTAGCTGAAGACATTTAGTAACTGTAGATTTGCACCTGTAACTGCACATAGGGTATATTTTACACCATTTGTTTAAAGTGTTATAGAGGTGACCTCCTATAACCTGATAGTGTCGACCAGCAAATGTAGTTTTGAATGGCTGAACTGGATACCTGATAAGACCGCCTTTCGTTCGCTTTCTCTTTCTCGTATAGCAGCGACCTATGTTTTCTTAGAACGGTTTGGAGCACAAAGAGCTGTCGCACCGAAAGGATTTGGCATTCCTCATAAAGCAACGACGTGGGGTACCTAAAAGGTTTGCTCGTCATAACAAGGAGGAGTTAGAAAATGAATAGTTCCTCTTCCCTCCAGAGCAAAAATGAAACCGAAAGATAAACCCATCTGTCTATTTCAGAACGTGTTATAAAATCCAAGTGAACAGTGACATTTCCCATAAAGGAACTGCAATGGCGAATTCTGAGACTACGAGCACGGTACGAGCGACTGGTCTAACCGCTGTCACAGTCGTACTCTACCGTACTGAGTAATTACCTGTAACCGTTTCATCATCATCATCATATCAGGTGATAGACGCCCACTGCTGGACAAAGGCCTCCCCCAAAGATCTCCACAATTGCTGGTCTTGCGCTATCCGCATCCAGCGATTTCCAGCGAACCTCACAAGATCATCGGTCCATCTTGCAGGGGGCCTGCCCACGCTACGTCTTCCGGTTCGTGGTCGCCACTTGAGAACCTTTCTGCCCCAGCAGCTGTTGGCTCTACGAGCTATGTGCCCTGCTCACTGCCACTTCAGCTTGGCAGTTCTTACGGCTTTGTCGGTTACTTAGGTTCGCCTGCGGTTCTCAGCATTTCTGATTCGATCTCCCAGGGAAACTCCAAGAGTGATGTAATCCAAGGATATTTTCATTCGGACATAATGGGGTCCTGGGCTTTGGAAAATCTTCTGAGAAGAAGTACTCCCAGTAGCACCCTGACATCTGATAATTGGTGGTGTTGTTAGTGTGTGCCTCGGAGGGCACGTATAGCTGTCGGACCTGCGCCTGATTTTTGTTTGCGCAGATACTCTTACACTATAATTTACCCGGCGTGGTCGGCTAGTCTCCGTTGTGATTGGCCGCCGTCCGTATAATTTGGCTAGGACCTCTATTAATATTTATATTAAATCATCAAACGAGCTATTATTTTCCATTGCGTGTATCGTTGACCTCAATTTAGTTGCAAATTGCGAAATGACGCCTTGTGGGCAGTCGGAAGTATAACAATCATCATCACCTGACATCATCTCATAAATCGTGTCAAATGACGCTTTATTACTATTATTGTGATTATCTGTGCGCAAATCTTGAACGAGTGTTATGCACTTAACAAAACTAATGTAGCCTATAGCTATCCTACTAATTAATTTTACAAATGCAAAAGTTTTTAAGTATGGATGTCTGGATGTTTGTTACTTTTTCACGCAAAAACTACCGAACGGATTTTGATGACACTTTAGTACTAAGACACGTAGTACTAAGTATAACTCCTCGAAGTTTGACCTACCTAGTTGGATGGTTCTTATTAGATAAATATAGTTCTCTGCGAGTACAGTCTTCAACCTTCACTTAAGTCGGTATATAAACGGGCGGCCTGATATATCTTATATATGTTCATTTTGAAACCCACGTGGTTAGGTTCTCCGATGTTATAAATACATACATACATAGACTCACGCCTGTTTCCCAGAGGAGAAGGCAGAGACAGCGGAAATCCATTTGTTACGATCCTTGCACACCTTTTTCGCCGCGCTTACTGACAAAATAAATAGTACACAATTAATAACTTAATTATATCGTTTGACATCAGACAATGTAACTTATTTTTAAATTAATTAATATCCTGGAACATTATTCACCATGGGCATCTGATCCCAAGTTAAGCAGAGTTTGTACTATGGAAACCAGATAATTGATATCATCATCATCATATCAGCCGAAAGACGTCCACTGCTGGACAAAGGCCTCCCCCAAAGATCTCCACAATTGCCGGTCTTGCGCTATCCGCATCCAGCGATTTCCAGCGACCCGCACAAGATTATCGGTCCATCTTGTAGGGGGCCTGCCCACGCTGCGTCTTCCGGTTCGTGGTCGCCACTCGAGAACCTTTCTGCCCCAGCGGCCGTCGGCTCTACGAGCCATGTGCCCTGCCCACTGCCACTTCAGCTTGGCAATTCATACGGCTATGTCGGTTACTTTGGTTCGCCTGCGGATCTCAACATTTCTGATTCGATCTCGCAGGGAAACTCCAAGCATAGCCCTTTCCATTGCTCTTTGGGTGACCTTGAGCCGCCTGATAAGGCTCATAGTGAGCGATAATAATATCCATAATTGATATACCTACTACTTTTTTGTAAATACATACTAATATAGATATTTACACCCACACTCGGGACGAACAGACGTGTTCATGCACACAAATATCTGTCCTGGTTGGGAACCGAACCCTCGACCTAGGGCGTGAAAGGCAAGGTGCTACCAACCACGCCAACCGACCCGTCCATAGCTGTTACGGCTGTTCTTATCGCATAACCAGTAACTTTCCCTCGAAGCCTCTCAGGAGTTACTAGAGCGATACATGATAAGCATAGATCGATAGATTTGCTGACGTATACTGATAAGGTAATTATTGTCTCTGATCAAGTATGGCAGTAATAATATTCTGCACAGCATAAAACAGCGCAAATTCAAATATGTTACCTTCCCTTATATCAAATACAAAATTACTATCTATAAAAAAGGATAACAAACTCAAAGACAAAAGCTTTTTCGTAACAGGGGATAATTTAACAACTCTAAAAGTTCGCCGCTTAAAACGTAACGCTTCAAAACTCCCGACCATAGTGACGACACCATGTGATTGCAATTTGATGCATTTGACAAGAATTGTAATTAGTTACGCGCCGAAAACAAGGAAAAGGGGTGCTTCGAATATAGTCTTATCTATGACTGCTTGGGGGAACACGAGTCAAAGGAAGCGGATGAAATTGCCGAGCAGTAAATCGCCTAAGAAATTGACGAAGAGAGAAAAATCTGTGGTTTATAATAGCGATGAGTTCTTTAAGAGACTTGAGGTAACGGAGTGATTAAAGAGTTTGTGATACATTAAAATTATTGTTAGTCTTGTGCACCGCGACTGTTCTGATGGTTTAGTAATAAGTGACCCTGACTGCTAAGCCAGAAGACGTGCGTTCGATCCTCACCCAGAACAAATATTTGTGTGATGAGCAAGATTATTTGTTCTGTAACTGGCAGTAATTTAGCTATAATATTACTCGTATATAGTAATATATAAGGATAGTTATGGGTTGTCACGTTGCCATAGTTCAGGCTCTGCCTATTTTAGGATCAGCTATCAGTGTATTATTTCTCCCTAGATCCCTAGACGATTTTTAATTGTCTGCACTGTAGATAGATAGATGGATAGAATACTGTTTATTGTACACACTCAGGCGGAAAGAAAATACATCGGATATAATATAAAGAACATAAGGTACAATGGGCGGTCTTATCGCCTTAAGCGATCTCTTCCAGACAACCTTTGGATGGATAGGAACTGAAAGTAAAGTAAACAGTAGCAGGAGTAGTAAACTGTAGTCACAGCTGAAGATTAACCTAAGCTTTAACTACAATGTACCCAAGTCTATATCGTCTGCCTGTGGTCAGAGGACTTTTAAGCCATGATGAGGAGAGCGGTAGGTACTATATGGTAAAATTAGGTTCCATAATGGACTGTTGCTATAAACTCAGTACTTTCTAACATATACTAACGCGCAACTGCAACTTTCAAATTGGTATTCTTTTTCCAGAATCAACTGAAAGCATTGAATTTGGGGAAGCCCCCGGTAAAGAGTAAGAATACTAACGGCAAGAGTGAACCGCCCGCGTCACAACGTTCCAAACCCGAAAAGGACACAAACGATGGAAATGAAACCGTTTTATCCAATCTAGATGATGCAGGTATGTGTAAAACGAAAACATTCAAATTTCGAAGGTGAAACAACAGAGCAATATATTAAGCATATAAATTGCTTATTTATTTTATTTATTCTTTATTGCACACAGAAATACATATTTATGTAACAGATTATATATCTCATGTACACAGGCGAGCTTAACTCAACTATGAGTACTCTTCCAGCAAACCTTTATCAGAGTGGGTTACAAATAGTGCACAACAATGAACTAAGGAAATGAAAATAATACAAAAAAAAAACAAAACAGTAACTACTAGTGTAAATAATTCGCATTAAATTAATATAGATACTATTTTAATTTAAAAAATGTAAATCTGCGGGGTCCATCAGCTTCCTTTACTAGACTATAAAATTGTCAACTTAAAAAGATTTAGCGTATTTAAAAATATCTTGTGGGTATGTTTTGTCAGGAAAGAACCTTGTGTCTAACCGTATGAACATGCTTAGAACTGAGTGGTCATTTGTAGAGTGAAATATCCTTTCTGTATCCAGCCAAACTTATAGATAATACAGTCAGAAAGCTAAAAAAAAAATCAGTAGTCTTATGTTTCGAATAACACTGATTTCTAATACCACGCGGACGATAACGTGGCCACAGCTGCTAATAATGAAACTTTTATGTATAACTAGCTGTACTCCGCGGTTTTACCCGAGTTAAACTCTATAAATTATAGCCTATGTGTTAATCCAGGGTGTCAGCTAACTCCATACCAAATTTTATTAAAATCGCTCTAGCCGTTTAGTCGTGAAGAAGTAAGAAACATACACACTCATACATTCACAAATTTTCGCCTTTATAATATTAGTGTGATAATTTAATTTGCATTATTGCATGCAATTAACTTTAGAGTACCTCATAGACGTGAACGAGCTAGTCGTAGAAAACATTTATTCGTTATTCCCATAAGTAGAACTTGTTATGCTCACAATAGTTTTATTAGAAGATCTTATAGATTGTGTGATAAAAAATTGTGTACCTAACGTTGATATTTGTAATGAAACTTTATACGCATTCAAGAAAATACTTTGAAGTGTATTTCCCGTATGGAACTGGAATGATATTGCAACATCAGATTAATCTTTACAAACAATTGATTGATTGTAATACCTACTAATCGACTTAGTAAAGTTTTTAGTTTTTATGTATTTATTTAAGGAAACTAAAGGTCTATAAATATAATATATTTATTCTGTAAGCATATTCATATGTGTAAGACTGTTTGTTTCTGAATAAAAAATAAAAAAATTGTAGCCGGAGACGAAAGCCGTCGCCGTGGTAAAAGAAGAAAGAAGGGCCGTCCGGGGGGCAGTGACCGGCTCACTTCGGCTGGACTAGCGGCGCAGGCGCAACAGGATCCTGAAACGCAGGTACAACACATAAATATTGTGATTCAGAAAATCTATACATATTTGCTTTAAGTAAATATTAAGTATCAAACCATCTTGGATTATTTTGTTTTTCAAAATTCCGTCTGCCAATTTTTTATATTTATAATGTAAGTTTATCATCTTGTTAGCTAAACTACTTATAGTCCTTAACCACTATTTCGGTTGGCGTACCTACTTGGTAAATACTTGCCATTCACGCCGCAACGTGGGTATATAAGTATGTATTTATAAAAGAAAAGTAATAGGTATAATTACGTAATATATCAGTTATTTGGTTTCCATAGTACAGACGCCAGCACATCAAGCTACCCCAATCTGTCAAATTTCCCCAATTGATAGTTATTAACTTATGCTTATGTGATAAAGTTGAAATACTATAAAATAAATTTGACAGATTGGGGTAGCTGGATGTGCTGGCGTCTGTGCAAGCTCTGCTTAGTTTGGGATCAGATGGCCGTGTGTTACTAATGCCTCAGGATAATTATTTCATTGATATATCTTTCATTTGTTCCATTAGATTGCTGGCATTGGCACTGATTCGCAAAACCCCTCGTCCCGCGGCTCCATAGCCCCCACACAGGACGATGACGTCATCATTCTGCCTGTCATCAAAGTACCAGCGGCCAGGAAGACAGACTCATTCCTTGATGACGATATACTCAAGTACCTGCACAGAGAAGTCGATGAGCAAGCGATTGAGACTGAATTTAATATTAAGGTACTCTTTATTATTATATTCAACACATTTACCCGCTGAGTTTGTTTCGCTGGTTCTTCCGTCGTTATAAACACAAGGTCCGCCATAATAATAATATTTAATTCGTACCTTAATATAGACAGAACCATTCAGACAATAGGTAGTAAAAATATAGCTAAAATTTAATATTTCGATAATTAAACCTACACCTGATCTCCTCGACAATAACTTAATATAAGCTATATAGCTAAATATCATTACTATTATAAAATAAATCTTAATGTAAATTTTCATACAATCCGAAATAATTACAAATTGATTACTTAATTAATTATATATTACTACAAACATGTTCAGACTATTTACAAGCGCTTTTTTAAAGTCTACGTGAATAAAAACCTTTTTTATTTATTTCCATGCCTGGCGTATAGCTAGGTGAATTATCAGAGCCTCTCTTCAAGCTTTGTGAGTCGAAAATTTATACAAGCAAAGACCTGGCTGTGTGGCTGTCTGGAAAGAATATCACCACCCCATCTCATACCGTGGAGGTCGTAGAAGTCGTCCCGACGCAATATCTCCCATATAACTAGCAGCAGCGTCTCTCTGTGTACTCTAAAATAAAATAAAAAAATTGAAACTGTTTTTATTCACATAGACTTATGTTACAAGAAAGATAAGGATCTTATAGAACCTAATAAAACTCTCGGCCTCATATCAAATTGGTTTTCGGCAAATAATCTTCTTTTGAATGCAGGAAAGACCAAATGCATCACTTAATTATTTATAAATGATTATAATTATTTTAAATTATCTTAATTATTTATAATGTGTTTGGCTAATACGACGCATTTATAGGACAGAATATAATATATATTTTTCAGTAACATCTAAGTGAGTTAGATTCTCATTACCGAATGTGACTCATATTAAACCAACGCTTGCAATTGACGAGGAAGTTTTAGATTTAGTTCCTTCGACCGTATTTTCGGGAATAACACTGGACTCAAAATTACAATGGGGTCCTCATATTGAAAAGTTATCTGCCAAATTAAGTTCAGCTTCATATGCAGTTTGGAAAATCAGACAATTGTCAGGCGAACCAACTGCTAGACTAGTAATATTTTGCTTACTTCCATAGCATTATGTGATATGGTATTCGATTCTTATAAGTGCAACTGAGTGTTTGTAAGGTTGACGATCCTTAAATAAATTAATAATAGAAAAGTATATAGATATTTAGGCACACAGATTGTATGAAAACATTTATAAAATGTATTTTATAATAGCAATGATATTTAGCTAGCTTGTATTAAGTTATTGACTAAAATGTTTGTGCCTTTGATACAGCGCCGCTACGTGTTAGAAGAAGCGCTGCGCACTCGGCCGGAGCGCGCGTACGGCTCGGAGATGCAGGCCTTGTTGCGCGAGCTGAAGGTGCCGGCCGTCAGTCTCGGCGACTGGCTGCACATCCCCCGGGTCTTCTCCAGACAGAACGCACAGTTTTCTTTGCCGATCGACACAAACGCGCTGGAAAGTAAGTTTATAACTTCTGAGCACGAACTTTTATGAACGCTGATGAAAACCTTCATATTTTTTTTAACACAACGCCCGCACTAGGGTGTCTTTTCCCTGTGTCGCGGGGTACTTTAAAAACATATAATTACATCCAGACTCAGAACAACTATATTTTATGGATCACACCAATAGTGGTCTAGCACGGGAGTCGAACCCGCGACACGAAGCGGCGAGGCGACTGTCTTAGCCGCTGCGCCACACGTACAGTCAAATTTAATTTGATAGTTGTTGGTTTTGTTCAAAGCATATTATCAGAGACTCGAATGCAGCTTTCTTACTTTATTAAATAGTACATACGGCTTTGATGATTTAGGTTATGATGGGGCTGGCATGGTCGTATTGTGACTTTTAGTCACACTACGACCACTACGCCCCTAAAATAAGAGATAATATTAAAAAAAAACTTTTTGAAGTAAATTTCTTTATGCACACTTGGCTTGGAGAGTAAGGTGGTGAATGGGTGACGAGAGTGTTAGGAAAACTGTGATCGGAGCGAACTAAAATTGTGAGGGTTATAGAAGTTAGTGAAGATATAAGTTATAATCGACCTATCTGTAGAATAAAGTTACTTCTGCACGTGTGGTACAGCAGCTAAGACAGTCGCCGTGCCGCTTCGTGTCCCGGGTTCGAATGCCGCGCAGGACAACTCTTTGTGTATCCCATCAATAGTTGTTCTGAGTCTGGACGTAATTTGTGTCCGTCAATTTATGTTTGTTAAGTACCCCGCGACACAAGGACAAAATTCCCTAGTGCGGGCGTTGTTTCTAAAAAAATCATTACTTTAGAGGAGAGCGATTTGTAATTTGGCTTATGTATTTACGAATAAAAAAAGTAGTATACCTATGTAGTATATCAGTTACAGTACAAGCTCTGCTTAGTTTGGGATCAGTTGGCCGTGTGTGATTAATGTCCCAGGATATTAAAAGAAAAAATATCAATTCTCCGGTTTATCTCCGGCGCTGCGGGAAGATTTTGGTGGAACTATATTTATTTTTTATCATGCGATTATGTATTACCCAAAATGCAATTAATAAATTATTTGATTTGATTCTCGTCTGTTTTCCAGCGCTGACTCCAATGAACTACGCGGCGCGGTTTGTCACGCTGAAGAAGTCGAAGCAGTTGCTGTACCTTACTGTGATCCGGAAGTTCAGGGAACATGGATACAGGATGCCGATCAAAGTAAGCCGTAAAAGGTGTAACATTAATAGAGAACTAAACTCATGGAGCTCATTAACCTAAACAAACGGAACGTATAAGGGTGCCCTAAGGTATTTGTCGCTTAAGTTAAGCTACTGGTTGAGAGCCTTCTGCATTCGCCAACAGCTCGGTGTCTTTAATTTTTAATGTAATAGTAGATACTATATTTAAAAATAGTAGCTAGTAATTTGTTATATATCTATTTGAGGATTTCTCAAAATTTTATGGTCTGCCGCACGGACGATCTAGTTAAAAATTGTTACTGTAATATAATAATAATAAATATATATTGTTGCTTAAGAAAAATCAAGTCAATAATGGAATTTTAAAAAGGCTTTATTACGCATATGTTACTCGCATGGGATGAAATAAGGATTATAATAGCGTAGAAAACATTTTTAGTGGCTATTAAATATCGTGTCACAATATTAATCGGCAAACTCCTCCGAAACGGCTTGACCGATTCTTATGATTTTTTGTGCATATTGTATTTTTAAACCCCTCAGATATAAGGATGGTTTTGCCTTTTTTTTTCACCCAATCGATCCCGGTTGTTGTTAGACAACAGTCGTTAAGCCATGTTAGAGGCCTACTGGGCGGCTTGAACAACTCTGACATTAGGGTAACCACTGTCTATACGATAAAGAAAGATAAAGGTGGGTCTGACATGGCTTAACGTGACCTCCAAAGCACGGAGACACTCAGAAATTAAACCACTTTGACGGTCACCCATCTATGGAATGACCGCGTTCATAGGTGCTTTATTTCGCCGATTAACAGAGGGGTCAGCTCAGCTGGCTAGAGATCTTTTTGTTGTTGATTTTGTGTAATTTTTTGTGCATCTCATTGGATCTCTCGATGATTTAAATCTACAATTGGATCCGGTAGGTGGCGCTGCTATGAGATTCCGAGTTTTAAATTTATTGTTAAAGCAGTTCAACGTTTTCCGGGACTGCTCGTGTTACATAAAAGTCAGACAATTTGACCAGTAGAGTAGTCATTTAACACATAATATTATTTCAACCTCACCGTTGAAATCTCTATATGAAATCCTGAATACCCTGGCGTAATTGGTAATCAACTTCCGTTCCAGGACATAGAAGAAGGTCTTATCCTCATGATGGGGGGCATCCTAACCCCAGCACTGGCTAACCATTTTAAAAGCGTAATGGAGTGGTCCAATTATGAGGAGGAAGAGAATATACCCGATGAGATCAAACTTACACTACTCGATAATGGCTTTAAAAAGTCTCTGCCTAATGGAGCAGCAGGCGATAATATAGAGGTAAGACGTAAGTGTGCTGTGTGGTGACGGCGGGGAATATCAATATCATCACACCATCTCATCCCGTGGGGGGCGTAGAAGTCGACCCGAGGGTATATCTACCACAGGACGGGAAACAGCTTTCTTCTGTGTAGGTACTATGATCTTACTGCGATCGCCAACCCGTATGCCAAGTGTGGCGATTATGGCATATCCCATGGCAGTGGAATTCTTTCAGCTGTAAAGAGGAAGGCATAAGTATGCGGCTCGCTAATAGATTAGCCCTTTCGTGTTTCAAGCAAAGAGCAACTATTTGTGTAACTCATAAATTCGTTAAAACAACACCCAAATTTATTATATATAACCAATCCGATCCGATTAATTTCGGGCCGGTTGGCGTGTTTGGAAGATACTTGCCTTTCACCCCCGTGGATCGTGGGTTCGATTCCCACCCCGGACATATATTTGTGTGTATGAACATGTCTGTTTGTCCTGCGTCTGGGTATAAATATCTATATAAGTATGTTTTTACAAAAAAGTAGTATAGGTATGTAATTTGTCAGTTATCTCGTTGCCATAGTACAAGCCCTGCTTAGTTTAGGATCCCTGGATATTTATTTTTAGTTTTTCTACCCCAAAGATAATATCTAACTTTTTTTTTGATTTTGTATTCTATTCCTCCATCACCTGTGTGAATAAATGAAAGGAAAAATAGAATAAATTTAAGTGGTATTCTTTCAGTCCGACGAGAACACTCTGAAGTATAGAACTTGGTGCGGCCTGTGTGCTATCTGCGAGCGAATGTATGGACGGTTCCCGCCGCGTGATACGGATCCACCTGATGGGGTAAATTGCGTTTCTGTTTGAATGAAAGAAGATAAAAATGAAATAAGATGGCGCAGAGATTCACAGGCTATTGAATTTTTAGTTAAAGTGATGTCCTCCCGACCGAATTTCGGCCACGGCGGCCAGTCTTAATGGAGACTAGACAATTGCGCAGGACATATTATAGTGCACAAATGTGTGCGCAAACACAGGGGCACTTTCTATTCCATCACTGTCATGATCCGATGGGTTGCCTGGCGAGACGACCGGAAAGAGTTCAGGTACAGGACCGACGGCTTTACGTGCTCTCCGAGGCACGGGGGTGTAATACCGCCAACTTCCAGACTTCGGGCTGATACTGAGAAGTTTCTTTTTACGGAAAAATCCCAAAATCACTTTTTGGCACGACCCGGGATTTTAACCCAGGACCTCATTATCTGCGGTTGAACACGCTACCGCTAGACCAACGAGGCAGTAGTTAAAGTATGATATGGTCAAAGTGGATAAACCATAACGTTGATAGTTTGAAAAAATTGTGACCCTAAGAACCATCTACCAGAGCACATTCACATACATTACCCGGCGATAAATATTACACATCGCCATTTGGAAAGAGACAATCGGCCCCGTAGAGTGTTATCTCTGTCGCACGAAATACAAACAGTCCGGTATCTATTAGGAGCTGTTAAAACAATTTTAATTTGCATCTTTTAATAATTATTTTTATTCTTTGTATAAAATACACCAATTTTCTATAAGTGATGGCTTTAGGTTAGGGTAAAATAAAATAAAAAAAATATGTTTACATTATGTATACGTATTTAATTACTTCGGAAAATTACAGCTGTAGTGTAAATAATAAACACCATTGTACCTTTTGTTAAAGTGAGACATTGTAATAAAAATAATAATAATTCGAATTCTCAATTACTTCCATTTCACTATCTGTGCTCTCAAAGAGGTCAATATCTGACCTCGTAAAGGTTTCCCTCTTTTTCCTACAGATGCGTTAGTACAACTTTAAATTATTTAAATTTGGGGGTGTTTTGTTAACACCCCCAAATTTAAATAATTTAATATATATATATATATATATATATATATATATATATATATATATTTTCAACTGGACGCGACCGCACTCTGTCGCACTTGAACAACGACTGACAAATCGTCACATAGGTAGTGCGCGACAGAGATAACGATCTACAAAGCCGAAATCAGCCAACCGTCTCCCTCCAAAGGCCAATGTGCAATATTTATCGCCGGGTACTGTAATTAATTGTCCCGTAGATACTCTAATTTTCTGGAATAAATTACAATTAGTGATTTTCCCTGCACTTGACATTGTCATCTGTCATTCATTTTGACGTAACCCGCAATGTTTAGCGCGGCGTAGCGGAATTCTATGGGAGTTTTAGATACCAATAAAATGTAGCTTCTCTAACTACAATCTTAGTAGAGAAGCTACATTTTATTGGTATCTAAAACTTCCCTAGAATTCCGCATATTCGCTGGCATATTCCGCGCATTTTATTTACTGTACTAATTCTGTGTCTTATTTTTACAGATCGAGTTGAGCGACTTCTCGATGTTGGAGACTAAATTAGCAGTACTGAGCATAGATAATGGTCTCAGAGAGATTCTAAATGTAATAAAAGAACGATAGTTTTATTACACGTTTTGCTGCATGAATGAGATACTTATAATATATTTTCATATTAATTAGTTGAGTGCTAGAATATTTATATTGAAATAAAACTGATTTCTTGGGGAGTTTTTCATTATTTTTAGCAGTTGTGCTTCTTATTTTAACAAATCCCACATCTATCCCATAGTTACCTACTTGTCTGTCTATAAATCACAAAAAGTGTCAAAAAATGGTAAAAAGGTGTCTCAGCTGAGTTCGAACACCTAAGTATAAATTAAAAATAACTGAAATGAAATAATATATAATAATAATATATAATAAATTACTTATTAAAATTATTTATCATATTTTTATTTGTAGGTACTTGGGCGACGGAGCTCCACTGAAACTCGTTTTCTCTTGATCTTTCTCCCGCTAATAAAACGAATTTTATATGTACATACGCCAGCACATCAAGCTACCCCAATCTGGCAAATTTCCCCTATTGAAAGTGAACCTTATTCTTATGTGATAAAGTTGAAAATCAATAAAAGAAATTTGTCAGATTGGGGTAGCTGGATGTGCTGGCGTATGTACATAAATATCTCTGACGGGCCTGTTGGCGTGGTTGGTAGCTACCCTGCCTTTCAAACCGGAGGTCGTGGGTTCGATTCCCACCCGGGACAGATATTTGTGTGCATGAATATATCTGTTTGTCCTGAGTCTGTGTGTAAATTATCTATATAAGTATGTATTTACAAAAGAAAAAGTAGTATATATCAGTTATCTGGTTTCCATAGTACAAGCTCTGCTTAGTTTGGGATCAGATGGCCGTGTGTGAATAATGTCCCAAAATACTATTATTATTATATTATATACATAGAGGTAAAGAAATTGTAAAACATCAATACTGGATCGGGCTAGTAATGAATATATTAGAGATAGTGCGGTATATTATATATTTTTGCAAGTATGCTTCCTTATATGTACCTATTTATATTTTACTAGCTGTGCCCCGCGGTTTCACCCGCGTCAAACTTTATAAATCAAAGCCTATGTGTTATTCGGATATACAACATGTAACGTTTACCTTAGTCTGATTATATTTGGGACTATTTTATATTATGATATATAAATTGGCTTAACTATATATAAAGTTTTAAGTCCGTGGCGGGGATTAAGTAGGGATTCATGGTCCCTTTCTCCCACGGCTTAGGATGGAGCTTCTAAGGCTCCACTACAAGGAGCATCATAATATGTTAGTATAACACGCATTTATCTAATATGTATTGATAATACTTCGAGCATTTAGCTTAAATGCTCGAAGTTATAATAAATAATTTAATGAAATTGATATGCATACTATATAAATAAATGACATATTTATTTTAGATTCTTATAATTTAGTGAGTTATATCTATATATATAAAAATCAATGCCACTTTTCGTTGTAATGTTATAACTCAACAACGCCTTTACCGATTTGCCTAATTTTGGTCTTGAATTATTCGTGGAAATCTAGGGAAGGTTTGTACGTAGAAAATTTTAAAAAGTCTTGAAAAAGTCAACATCTTTTAGCAATTTAAAATATATTTTTGTTTGAATAAATGAACTTAATACTAATCATTTTTTTACTATTATGCCTTATACGTAGCGAACAGTGTTGCCAGTATGATTTCCCCAAAAAGGACGGTTGGCTTTCTGAAAAGGTACGGTTTTTAACTTCAAGGTACGGTTGAGTCGGGATACTTCTGCAAAAACTAGATCAGTTTTTTTCCTTCGAGTTGGCTGTCAGCGACCATAGGTTAGAAAAAAAAGCGATAGGGAATCGAATATAAAGACACCTCATTTCAGTATTAAAAATTCTCGACAGGGCGCGCTGAAGTTGTCTTTTGGAATCTTTTGAATTTGAAAATATTTTTAATATCAGGAGAGTATTTTAACATTTTTACACAGAGAGAGAAATTGTAGATGTTTGAAGAAGGTATTGCTAAAATGTTGAAATATGCTATAGTTAGAAGTAGTTTGTCAAAAAAATTATGAAAATAATGTTTTAGGAACTAAGAAAATTCCATCTAAGTAATTTGTGTCCATATTTTAGTGTCAAATATGATGGAAAGTTGAAGAAAGTACGACTCTCACACATACACACATACATGCTTGAAGCTACAATAGTTTGGATATGTGTCATTCTGTCTGTAGATATGCTTTACTTCATTCCATAATGCTTAATACTTAGCCTGGACCCATTCTCAATGCAAGTTAATAGTTTACATTTCAATCTACAAAATTTTAATATCTCTCTACAGATAAACATTTGCTTATCTCGAAATCATTCGTTATCAAAATTTACAAAAAAAAGGTAATTTGATGTTGTATTTGTGTTTATCAGCAGTATTTATTAATTTAAAATTCGCGTGAAAACAACCGGTCACGTGACATTTGATGGTGTCACATTTCATGACCTCGGAGTTTCAAAACCGTATATTTCTTGCCAATCAGTGAACGTTGTTTGAACCTGACAGATGACGTTTTGTTTGACAATTTCTGAGAGATGTCACGTCACAAGATGACGGATCACGTCTCTAATCTTGTAATCCATAAATAAAAAGGCATCTTTTCAGACAGAAATCTATTTAGCAAAAATAAAATATTTAAAAATTCTTTTAAAGCGAAATACCTATTGTGTAATTATTATTTGGTTCCAAGCAACAACTGTCAAATAGCCAATTACTTGAATGAATTTATGTGATATAGGTACGTAAATGCTCCGGAATTATCCAAATTCGGTTGTTATTTCACAAGATGGCAACCCCAACAAAACATTAAAAAATAGGACGTACATTTTTGAATTTTTCAACAACATTTATCTGTTTCGGTTTGACGCTAGTGGTGATTATTAATATTAAATAATTTATTTAGATATCAAACTTTAAATTAATAAAGTTTAACGTTTCACCATTAGAACAGATAGTCTGTAAAATTTCTAGTTGTTTGTCAGTATCTAATTAATAAGGATGAATGAAAGGCATTATAAAGAACACCTTGGCAGTAGTGATTAGAAAAAAAAAATAAGTACTTACACTTTTTAAAAGTAAATAAATGTGGGACTGAATTATCTTTAGTTAGTACCTAACCATAAAGTTAGTATACCTACGGAATTCCGTAGGTATACTCAAAGATATTATAATATAACAATATCTTTGGGTATTTGGTTTCTCTGTCTACGGGGTATACTAACTTTATGGTTCGATCTCGGTTCCAGACTATAAAACGTTCTCTATGCTCCAGATTGACTCAAAGATATTATTAAGATTGTATCGAGTACAAAGATATTATAATATCTTTGATCGAGTATCGACATTTGTTTTTTTAATTCATCGCTCCTGAGGAAGAAGGCAAGGAATGTAATCCAAACAGCCAAATCATATTTGGTTGGAAGAAAAAAGTTTTTAAACACAGAATGTGGAGAAAAACGGAAGGTGACTTTTTTTTGTTTGTAGTAAAATTAAATCACTATTATAGAAAAGGTACGAATAAGGTACGGTCTACCCTGAGGTACGGTTGTGGTACGGTTGTGTGTTGAATAGTACGGAAAACCGTACTTTTTGGTACGGTCTGGCAACGCTGGTAGCGAAGCACGTACCTGGCCGCTAGTATGTTATAAAAGTACCATACCGTTAAAAGGTTTTTTTTTTGTTTTTAGGCTTTATCTGACTGGGCTGTTGGTCTACAGGAACAAGGATTTTATAAAGTTAAATGAGTAGTGTAATGTTTATTGAATCAAGTAAGTTAACAACGCAATTGTTTAATGAATAAAAGGGAAAAAACTAATTCAATTTTTATTTTAACTAGCTGTCCAAGACCACCGAAGAAACACCGCAGACCAAAATTAATAAAGGTGTTTAATTACGATGTACTTAACATTTTCCATTCTACCTCTTTTTACGCTTTTATAAACCATAAATATGTATTCAAAAAGAGTTTCGCTGTAGAGATTCTACACACAGTAAAATGTCAAGCAATTCGGATACATAATCCGAATTTCTTGACATTTTACTGTGACTTTAGGGAGGTAATTTGAATTCAAGTTATTGATAAAATTTAAGCCGATAATGGAAATCACGGAAGAAGCCATACTTGAACTTGAACGAGGTATAGAATCCGTAAGAACGTGATACAATTTCTAGAAAACCTCAATTACCTAACACAGATAAGAAAATTAAATGGAACAAAATTTTGTACTGTATAAAATACATTTTAAACATAAGGCAAAGGCTGATGATATTTTCGCAAGTATAGCAATTTAACAAGTATAACTTTAATACATTATACATAATTATTTTTCTTTGAATGCGTCTTACTTTTCTCGTGTAATTGTGTAATAAATTCATTTTCTTTTCTTTCTAATCTACGTGGCATGCCTTTTAGTTTTGTCTGCCCACGCTGCGTCTTCCGGTTCGTGGTCGCCACACCTTGCTGCCCCATCGGCCGTCGGTTATACAAGCTATTTGGCCTGCCCACTGTCACTTCAGTTTGGCAATTTTTAGGGCTATTTCGGCTACTTTGGTTCACCTGCGGATTTCGATGTTTTTGATTCACCACGTAGCAATAAAATTTTCCATTCACTCAAACCAGTTATTATAACATTTATTCCACTCTAAAGTGGGGGTGTTCAACATGGCTGACTTGAAAGCGTCGACTGCTTCTTCACCAGACTGGATCATTTGACCACGAAGACTTTTCTTAATTTTAGGAAATGTAAAAAAATCGTTAGGGCTTAGGTCAGGACTGTATGGAGGATAATCAAGAATTTCTACTTTTTCCTACTTCAAATACTCAATCGTTTGACGAGCGCTATGAGAGCTTGCGTTGTCGTGGTGCAGGATGATGCGTCGCTTTGAGTTCGGCGATGACTCGTGGTAAACAAGCTGTGGTATACCACTCTACGCTAACCGTTCTACGATCTTCAAATGCAATAGTCGCAACATGGCTGGTTATTCCAACGAACGTGGCGACCATCTTCTTTGAAGTGGTTCGAGAGCGAACAACTGTAGTGGGTTTTAGGTCATCTTGAACGACCCAGATTGTAGATTGTTGTTTGGAATCAGGATCGTAGGCATAGATCCAAGATTCGTCACCACTGATGATGTTGTAGACGTGATTTGTCTCTCCTCGGTTGAACCTTTGCAGAGTTTTCTTACACCATCTGACGCGGGCAGCCTTGTGATCGTCGGAAAGTAGATGCGGTATACAACGGCAAACTAGTTTTCTCACATCAAGCGCTTCATGCAAGATCTTCTCAATGGTTGTCCTTGAGATACCTAATAGAGCCTCTATCCATCGATATGTCACATGACGATATTTGAGAATTAGTTGTCTAACAGCAATGACTTTATCTTCAGTGAAGGTGTATTTTGGGCGTCCTTAGCGAGATTTGTCACTAACACTAGCGTGGATAATGCTGGAATTCTAAATACCAGCGTCCAACAGTCCGCAGACATGGGGATTCATCACTGAACACAGATGTTCATAATCCATGCATAATCCAGACCGCCTGTCAGGTACACATACAAATATTGAATAATTACAATAAAAAGAAATTCTCAAAAAAAACAGTCATAAGAAATCCTCAAAAAATAAATACTCTGAGATACCGAACACACAGTAAGCTCAGACAGCTCTCAACCATATGGAGAACTGGATTGGAACTGGACCCATATGAGGAAATTGGGGGAATTCTCAAGGAGCTCAGGTTAGTTTTTGGAAGATATTTAGGTATTGCAGATAGGGCGTCACTAGATAGTAGCACAATAAAACACGTCCGTACAATACCAAGGTTTAATGGAGGAGAGCGTAGCAAAGACAATGACGTACGTCAGTCATAAAGAAGAGTAAAACCTATATGGCATACATTACACCCTCACTCTTAATCAATACTGACATTACTAAACAAATTTTACAGCTATTAATACACAGTTAATTTATATCAAAACCGTATCTCAACACCGGTTTTTTAATGCGTGTGGAAGTACGCACCGGATGCACTTCCGGATTCACCAGTGGTGCCGGTGCAGGCGGTTCTAGCGCTCCATTAGCTGACCGACCCTCAGGCTCGCTTGCTCCTGGATCTCTCGAACTGTTTAGCCTTGATGGAGATTGACTTTTATCAATTTGTACAACCGGCCCCGGTGGAGGAGCCCCCGGAGTAGGTGAACACGTCCCTGGCTGTGTTTGTGACTCCCGAGAAAGAAAAGGATCATCATTAACCGTACACGGCCATTTCCTCTTAATCTGATCTAAGTGCCTTTTAAGGGGTGGACCGTCTTGTCTACCGATTACGTAATTCCGTGATCCTAGTTTTTGTTGCACATAGCCGCCTAACCACCTTTTCCCTCCCGCATAATCTCTAGTCCACACTGTATCACCAACCTTAAATTCTCTCGGAGTGCCCACGGCGTATTCTATTTGTTTGCGCTGTGCTGTATGGACTCGATCCTCTAACATCCTAAATCCTTTCAATAGATCTAGCCTCGAGCGCAAACTTCTACGCTGCAACATCATCGCTGGTGATACACCTGTTGTGCTGTGTTCTACATTACGATATGCCATCAAATAACACTGTAACGCTGCACCTAAATCGCTTTGATCGCGTAATGACTTTTTGATTACCCTTTTACACAACTTAACAGCGCCTTCTGCCGCTCCATTCGATGCCGGGTGGTATATTGGTGCGAACGTCAGCTTTATACCATTATTGCTCATAAACTCCGCATATTCCCTACTCGAGAACGGTGGGCCATTATCGGATACCACTTCTTTTGGTAAGCCAAATCTAGCAAAAGTTTCTCTCAAAACTTTGATTACCGCGCCCGCGGTAGTTCTCTCCATTAGAAACGCCTCAATCCATTTTGTAGTCGAGTCAATTAATATTAAAAATGTATTACCATGCAACGGGCCTAAAAAATCTATATGTAACCGCGACCATGGTTCAGTGACATACGGCCACGGCTGGGGCGGCGCGCGCGGCGGTGCCGGCGCTTCGGCTGTGCACGTGCTGCACCCGCGGCAAGCCTGCTCGATGTCCGCGTCAACCCCGGGCCACCACAAAATGCTGCGGGCCATACTCTTCATCTTAACGATCCCCAAGTGCCCTACGTGTAACTCATTTAATAATAATTCTCTTAAATCACTAGGAACAACTATTCTATAGCCCCATACTACACATCCCATATCCAAATATAGCTCATTACGACGTATAAAATACGGTTTAATCTTTTCATCTGGACAAACACTTGGCCAGCCTGTCTGACAAAATAGAAGTACCTTTTTTAAGATTTCGTCTCGTTTTGTACTATCTTGTACGATCTGCCTAGTAACGGGTAAGAAATTTTGAATAAAATTAATATACGTCAACTCCGTACTAAGGCGGCTCTCTGGCTCTACCGGTAGCCGAGATAAAGCATCCGCTGCGTTTCGTTCACTACGCACAAACTCTATATCATAATTATACCCCGCTAAAATAACTGCCCAGCGTTGTAAACGGCTCGCTGCCATAATTGGTATCCCCGCTTTATCACCGAATATTGTCACCAATGGTTTGTGGTCAGTTCTAAGTATAAACTTTCTGCCGTATAAATATTGGTGAAACTTTCTAACCCCATAAATAATAGCTAGCCCTTCTCTTTCTATTTGCGAATATGACTTCTCCGCGGAGTTAAGGACCCGCGACGCGTAAGCAATAGGCCGCTCGCCTCCTGGCGTCAGGTGCGATATGACTGCACCCACCCCCACACTGCTCGCGTCCGTAGTCAGCACAAGTGGGAGGTCAGGTGCGTAGTGTACCAAGACCTCACTTGACATTAATTTTTTTTTTATCATTTCAAACGCGTCATTACGTTCATTGTTCCATTCAAACTTAACTTCTTTTCTTAATAATACATACAACGGCGCTAAAATCGTGCTAATATTAGGGACGAATTTGGCATAGTACATAACTAGCCCCAAAAACGAGCGCAATTCCGATACGTTCGTGGGTACGGGTGCCTTCCTAATTGCTTCTATTTTGTCTTGGCAAGTGTGCACTCCTTGTTTATCAATTAGATAACCAAGATAAGTAACAGCTTTAGAAAAAAAAATACACTTGTCTTTCTTAATTTTAAGACCATATTTCTGAAGTCTTCTGAAAACCTCATTAAGGGTGGCCATATGTGACTGATCATCGGTTCCTGTAATGATCAAATCGTCTAAAAAAATTCCTACTCGGGGCATATCCGCAAAGAGTTGTTCTAATTTTCTCTGAAAAATCCCCGGACTCGAAGCCAAACCGTAAATTAACCTATTGTACATGAATAGCCCCTTGTGGGTATTGATAACCGTGTACTTTTTGGACTCCTCATTAAGCTCTAACTGTGCGTACGCTTGTGATAAGTCCAGCTTAGTAAATTTCTCCCCACCATGCAATTTAGCTAACAAGTCTTCCACTCTCGGTAACGGAAAACGATCCACCTCCAAGCACTTATTCAAAGTAAGTTTGAAATCTCCACATATCCTTATAGTTCCATCTTTTTTCATCACCGGAACGATCGGTGTGGCCCAGTCGGACGTGGTCACCGGCGTTATTACTCCATCACTCACCAGCGCGTCGAGCGCGCGCTCCACCGGGTCGCGTAACGCGTAGGCTAGGGGGCGAGCGCGCATGAACACCGGCCGCGCCTCCGGCCGCAAGTGAAAGCCCACTGTGCCTCCGGTGAATCTCCCCAGTCCATCAGCAAACACGTCACAAAATCTGGAACTGAATTCCCCAATGTCAAATAATTTTTCAGATTCCTTTAAATTATTACAGATTACCGGTACATTAATTCCTAACTCATACAACCATTGTCTGCCTAATAAAGATGTTTTTCCACAGTTAATTATGTACAAATCTAATATCTTACTCACAGTTCCGTATTTCACCCAAGTTGTTATTTTTCCTACTGGTTTTACACTCTCTCCGGTATAGTATCGTAAAATTAAATCACTCTTAGCTATTTTACATTCACTCAATAATTTTTTATAAACCTCGTAACTAACACAAGAAATCGCGCTCCCTGTGTCTACTTCCATAGTGATCATTTTACCATTAACGTGAACACAAATGGTGTATGGTCTAAAACGATTTAAATTATTAGTCTCTATAGAAAAATTATTTACCTCGTCACTTAGACCTCCATCACTATTCTCATACACAACCTTCTCATCTAACATATTGTGCATCGTTATTCCGTTCCGTAATTTAGGGCACATCTTCTTCAAATGACCTTCCCGATTGCACACCCGACAAACGTATGTCTTGTACTTGCAAGTATTGGCGTCGTGATGACCTCCACATACTCCACATTCGTGTTTGTACACCTTGCTAATGGATGTGGAGCGATTCATGTCGCCAATCCTCCTGCTACCCGCTCTGCCTGTGCCACTTGTACCACCGCCTAGCTCGAGCGCTGAATCACGCGGCCAACGCTTGATAACGCTACTGCGGTCCGTACGAGCTCGCTGACCCGATGATGAAGTCGATGCCATCTGATGCAACTCCGACCTGGGTATATCCATCGTCCTACCCTTAGTACGGCTATCCACCATCGCTGCATCAATCTCCGCGGTTTCCATGCTCACCGCTAGCTTGAAAGCCCTCTGAAGCTCGATATCGTCCTCCGTAAATAGCCTCTGCCTAATTGTGTCACTCGCCAAGCCACAAACGAATTGATCTCTCAAGTTCTCTTTTAAACCTTCACCAACGAATCTGCAATCTTTGGACATTTTTTTTAATTCTGTCATATAATCAGCTATACTTTCGTCACTTTTTTGTAACCGTTGCCTAAACTTAAACCGCTCTGCCATCAGACTCGGTTTAGGCTGCAAATGTCCTCGCATAACATTTACAAGGTCACCGAAGGTCTTCGTTGCAGGTTTGTCCGGTATACACAAATTGACCATAAGTTCGTATGCTTCACTGCCGATCAGCGTTATCAACGTAGGAACTTTCATCTCCAATTTGACATCGTTCACAATAAAATATTGCTCCAAACGGTCTACATAATGGTCCCAATTGTCTTTGCTGATGCCAAACGGGCCGATCTTACCCAACGACATTTTGTATACGAAATTATGAATTTACACTACCGGAACTTGTTTTTAATATCCACGCGTGTGTTTTTTTTACTGTTCGTCGCCACTGAAAGATATTTAAGTATTGCAGATAGGGCGTCACTAGATAGTAGCACAATAAAACACGTCCGTTCAATACCAAGGTTTAATGGAGGAGAGCGTAGCAAAGACAATGACGTACGTCAGTCATAAAGAAGAGTAAAACCTATATGGCATACATTACAGTTTTCTATGAAGCGGCCGTGATCTTTATAACGCCCTATAGACACGGTATCATAAGTCAGGTGTAGGTGATGAACGTGGTCTTCCTCAGCGAATATATTAAGTACCTCAGCAATTTTTTTTACAGAATTTTAGCAACGGTATAGTTCTATTAATTATTATCGAGCCATTGTGGAAATAGTTATATTTAATATCTTTAAGTATGAGCACACTTGCGCGTGAATTTTCGAAAAGAGCCGAGTATGATTATGATTTGTTGAATTGCTATAAATCTATGTAGTAGTATAGTAGTGGCTATAGGTATTACCAGCACTTAATGAAGTGATGGAATGCAAACTGTGTGGTGTTAATATATACGTATTATAGTATTATAATATTAGTACAATAGTATTATAAAAACCGACTACTATAGTTTCAGTTTACACAGTTCAGTTTACAGTTTAGTTACATTATCAACTTTTAAGGTCGAAGAAAAGTATTAAGATTATTAGTTTACAAAAATTATGTGTTGATGAAAAGGAATCAAATAAAAATTATAGAAAAAGATTTTTTAAAACACGATTGCTTAACTCATTCCAAATTTTATTAAAATAAAACATTTCATTGTATCGAGTTGAGTTATCGATGTCGACAAAATTTGAATAACGGCAGGAACATCACTTCAAACGTTAAACGGTTATAGGAAAACCTATTTTTGTACCGCGGCCTAGCGTAACGAATTTATTTCATATATGTATCTAATGAAAAACAAAGTAAACTGACCGTTAACGCGTCCGCGTGCTTTTACTTAATGTATAAATTGTTATTAACTCTGTATTTTGTTGTGTAAATCGTAATTCTTGACCATAACAATGAATTTGGACAGATCGGGCCTGAGTGCGGACGGTAAGTGTGTTTATTATTGTAACACCGCGTTGGTACGTTTACAAGGAATATTTATTTACTAAATATAGTCCTTTTCCAGAGTATTACGTGACTGCGCTGCAAATATTTGATTATTGTGGTGCTGAAAGTACGGGCAAGTTGCGAGTCGATGCCCTGATGGACAAATTCGCACCTTTCGTGAAAACTGACAAGTAAGAATTATTGAGTTATTCTTAGTTTATAAGAGAGCAAATGGATCATTTCTTTTCGTGTGTAAACCTGTGTAAGTCCTGTTGTTGAGAGCAATTGGGTCGTTTGTTTTCGTGCGTAAATAGTCACGCTGTTGACAGCAATTACATACATTCGTGCTCATTTAGATTCTTATTTATAAATTAGACTCCTCCCCTCATCATGTTAACCGAAAGACGTCCACTGCAATGTACAAATGGCTCTCTCAATGGTCATCAATTTGAGGGCATATAACATTATCACCACACTAGGCGGGCATGACAATCGCCAAAATCACCACGCTTGGCAGGCAAGTAAAACTCGTCTCTTTCCCAAGTTTAATTTGACGGTCATCGCAGCCTAGTTGGTATTGCTCCTGCCAACGAAGCTGGTGGTCCTGGGTTCAAATCCCGGTAAGTGCAAATATTTGTGCGATGAGCACGAATATTTGTTTCTGAGTCATGGGTGTTTTCTATATATATAAGTATTTATCTATCTATATAAGTATGTATATTGTCGCCTGATACCCATAGTACAAGCTTTGCTTAGTTTGGGGCTAGGATGATCTGTGTGACATTGTCCCTATATATTATTATTATTAATTTCACTCTTGTAGAGGTGATTAATTAAGATTTCATAAAGATCTGTTCTTCAAGCACTATTCTGAGCTCACGCATGTCTAAACATGGGTTTAAGGCACACTAAGGGGAATATTAGTAGACTAGTAGATCCCTGAGGACATAGATTCTTAAATTTATTATGAAATGGCTATTATTAATATCCTCCTAGCCGAGATCCGGCCATGGCGGCCAGTCTTAAAGGGGACTAGCCATCTGCACGGGACGTATTAAAGTGCTCAAGTGTGTGTGTAAACACAGGAGCACTTTCTATTCCATCACTCTCATGATCCGATGGGATGACTAGCGACACGACCAGAAAGAGGTCAGGTACAGGACCAACGGCTTTACGTGATCACTGAGGCACGGGGGAATAATAATGCCAACTCCCAGACTTCAGGCTGATATTAAGATTATTTCGTTTGAAAAATCCCAAAATCACAATTTTATTAAGAGGCTATTATTAAGAGTGCTTGTAAATAGTCAAAATATTGTGTGCTCCTTTGAAACTGTTAAAATGTTGCTATAACACATTTGAGGCTTCTTTCAGTTACCCTGGTGTCGAGAGTCTATAGGTCTTTGACATGGCTTAATAACTGTTGTTTAATGTCTCCAAAGATCTGAGATGCTCGCACAGGGCACTCTACAAACTCGTAATTTAAAAAAGACAGCCAGGCTTACCTATCAAATAGTTATCCTGTGTGATAATCGAACCTAAAATAAGTAATAGCTAGTTGATTACTTTAACCATGGCAGCAGCATGCAGTCAAATTATATATTTTAGTTTTATAACATTAATCACAATACAAAGTGTAAATCTGATCTTAACAGTGGGGTGGATTAAATCATAAATTAAATCATTCTGGCAAGTCTCAAACCAGCACCCTTCATCTATCCAGGGCAGATGCTCTGTGTTAAGCTATGAAGGAAAGACACTTGCATATCAAATTTAGAATTCCCTGGCTAACACTCTTTCATATGATGTATGTAGGTGTTATCTATCTGCTTTGTATCCTAGAAATATGGTAGACTGATGTTTACAGTTGCGTGTGAAAGATTGGCTAATTCAGAGGTTGTGGGTTCCATCCCAACCCAGGACAAACCTTTGTTTGATGATCGTGATTGTTTGTTCTGTGTCTGGGTGTTATTTACCTAACTCTTTTATGGGGCAATGTATAAGATTCTATAACATACTTCCCAATGATATTAGAGAATTGTCTAGGAATAAGTTTAAAAGAATTATTAAAGCCAAATTGTGTAACAGGGCATATTATAAAATTTCTTATTATTTAAGTGATAAAAGTGCTTGGGATTGAGTTGTTCTGAGTCAACACACATGATTGTAATTAATCTTAAGTATATTTTATTTTAAAAAAGGATTCCTACTGAGTTTTCTGGCAGTGTTTCTCAGTAGCTGCCACGTCATGTACTGCACGGTAGGGTAAAAAAAATATGACGATTCCACATAAATGTAAAATTTTTATGGAATAAAGTACCTTTGACTTTGACTATAATATGTATGTATTTAGAAATATATAAGTGTGTTTATCAGTTGTCTGGTTGCCATAGTACAGGCTCTGCCTAGTTTGGGATCACATAGCAGTGTGTTAGCTGCCCCAAGATAATTTCTTTGTTATTAAATAGTCCTTTAGATTGTTATTATGTATGTTTGTTCATATCTGTATTGAGGTTAATGCACCTCAACAGGAATGAGTACCAATAGAAGTGAAGTTGAGTTGTGTAAATATAAACCTGGGGCTCTACCGGCTAAGTTGCCGAACATCAATTTCTTAAACGGCATTCAAAAAAAAAAGGTTAAAATTGACTTAATCAATGGTTAAATAGGCTTCCATGAGTACATGTGACGTCATAAATGGTCCGGAATCGATTGTCAACGTTGAAGCCGATTTAACGATTGATTAAGTCATTTTTAACCTTTATTTATGGGAAAGCCATTTCAGAAATCGGTGTTCGCCGACTTAGCCGGTAGAGGGCCTGAAGTGAGTTTAGTCAGAATGCAACTCTTACATTGTTTTTAACAAATTAATCTACCCAATTTGTTGCAATAGTAATATATATCATACTTATAAGTTATTCTTTATTACATTCAACTTTAACTCATTAGTGAGTTCTCTTACAGTTAAAATCATACAGCAGGGTAAAATAGTGTAAAACCATGTCAACTGCACGTATGGTGCAGCGGCTAAGATAGTCGCCTCGCCGCTTCGTGTTGCGGGTTCGAGACCTGCGCCGGACAACTATTTGTATGACCCATAAATAGTTGTGAAGAGTCTGGATGTATTCGTGTCTGTCTATTTTATGTTTGTAAAGTACCCCGCGACTTAGCGATTACAGGCGTTGTCTTAAAAAAAAATAGTTATTTATACTCCCAATTATACAAGGTGATACACAAATAGTGGATGTAATTTAAGAGCTTAATTCCGCTATGAAGCTGAACAATATGTAGTAAATCAAAATACTAAATACATAAAAATTTGTTATTTTCCAACTAGTTTTGTTTAATCTGTTCAGTATGATGTATAGACAGAGCTCCTTAAGTAATATATAATCAGTTGCAATATAATGTAATTCTTAAGTATAACTCATACTAGGTATATTAAACAACACAATAATATAATAATATCCTGGGACAATACTTACACATGGCCATCTGATCCCAAACTAAGCAGCGCTTGTACTATGGAAACCACAAACCTGCTATACTACATTTCTTTTATAAATACATACTTACATAGAAAATTAAACCCCGATAGAGGACAAATATACATGTTTATGCACACAAATATCTGTCATGTGTAGGATTTATACCTACAACCTCCAGCGGGAAAAGCAAGCATTTTTTAATATTATAATATATTGTACTAAACAAAATATAAAGATATGAGGTAAAATATAAAGGTGACTTATCAACTTACCAATTTCTTATTAATTGTTTGCAGGTCTGAATATAGCTATTTAAAATCTTTACTGGACCCAGAGGAGGACAATCCAGAGATAACTGTGTCAATGCTGGCAAAGACACTTCACAAATACAGTGAGAACCAGAAATCGAAAGCAGATCTGGATGAGAGGTAAATATGAACCAAGATGTTTTATTCAAGTACTTACTGTTTTAATAAAATCCTACATTTGAATTATATTGAAGTCCTATTGCCCAGAGAAGCAGTGTTCTTGGAGTAGTTCATGAATATATCTATTTGTCTTGGTCTGGGTGTTTTCTGTGTATTGTGGTTTAAAAAATCTATATCTAACACTTTTCTAGTATGCATAGTAAAAGCTTTGCTTAGTTTGGGCTAGATGGCGCAGTGCTATATGACCTGGATATTAAAAAATGTGTTGCACATTCAGAATCACAGGCAAATTATGCTCCTTAAGTTAAATTTACTATTTTTGTTACATCTTTGATATGGTAAAAATAGAGTGATTTGTACTGCATGTGTGGCTAAGATGCACAGCACAGATGGTGGCCTCGCCACTTTATGTCCCGGGTTCGAGTCCAGCTCAGGACAACTATTTATGTGACCTATAAATAGTTGTTGTGAGTCTGGATGTACTTTGTGTCTGTCAACTATATGTTTGTAAAGTACCCCGCGACACAGGGATACAAGTGCGGGCGTTGTCTTAAAAAAAAAAGAATAGATAAAATGCTCTTAGATAGTTAGATTAATTTAATATTCAAAATAGCTTGATTGTTGATGCAAAACATTTGTAAAAGGTTGTTAACCTATATTAACATAGTTTGGTAAGCCATTTTGCAGACATCTGTTTAAATATGTGAACAGATGAGCTAATGTTTGCATTTTGCATTAAAATGAGGCTGCTAATAAAAGGCTAATATTTACTGACTGGCTTGTTGGCCTCGTGTTTAGTGACTGCTAAACCAGAGGAAGTGGGTTCGATCCCCATCTAGGACAAATATTTGTGTGATGAACATGATTATTTGTTCTGTGTCTGGGTGTAACTTATTGAAGTTATACTTCTTTTAGCGCGATGGAGAAAAATGATGAGAGTGAATTTTTACGATGCGCGCGCACACCGACACCACAAATTTAACAGCATGAAGTTAGTTCTAGGTGGTATGAAAATGTGTGAGAGTGAATTTTTACGATGCGCGCGCATCGTAAAAATTAGTAACGTATAAATAACAGCATGACGTTAGTTCTAGGTGGTATGAAAATTGATAACTATGTTCAAGTTGTATATTAAGAAGTATAACTTCTAACGCGTGTACATAAGTACACACAAGTTTTTTTTAAATATGTATGTATCAGGACTAGTTCCTTCCTCTTACCCACCACTGCATCTCCTGTAAGCCAACATCAACAGTAGCACACACGTAAAGGGAATTGCCCATTCTTCTATAGAGCTTCGTCCCTCAGTAAATAATTTTGTATGATTACCAAAATTGGAGGTAAAAGAGGAGTGATATCATAACATATAATAAAGTAAAAAATATAGAAATATTTTGTGGGGTTTTCTTAATAATATAAATCAAAGTTCAGTTTTGAGGTTAGGTGTAGATGAGTACCCACCTACTCAAAAAATATTGGTAAATTGAAAGATGGGCTCTGCAACAATGTAAGAATTATAAGAAATATGTCCCCTTTAACTAAATAGTTTTTAACAGTAAGATGATGCTAGAACTATCAAGCAATAACGATAATGACACTCAATATGAAAGTGTAGAATAAGCTTTGGCATGTTATACTTTAATTGAACATTAACAACAGTAGAATTAAGCTAACTATAGCCTGACCTAACAACGAACGGCGGCGACACACTTAATTAAAACAAAAACAGTGGCAACAAACGATAAAAACATCCGAAAATCATGCTTGTTTTTCACCAAGTAAACATGACAGCCAGATAGACATTGACAGTTCTTTTTGTTACCGTTTGCGGGGATCGTTACGCATACTGTCAAGTGTCAGTTGCTCTTGTAAAACTCACTTTTTTTAATACCTATCTATTAATTAACGATATTAATACATTTAAAGAATGAACAACTTAATATAATGTAAGTTATTAAAATGACAAGACCTCTAGTTTGATATTTACAGCAAGTGATTAATGGGATCGTAATAATTTCAGTCTTAAACTGTGTTTGCAAATCTACTCAAAATAAAAGTTAGTCAATTAAATAACCAATAAACATGAAAACTTAAACCCCACAAAATTATTGTGCGTAACAAATAAATAATAATTATAAAAATAGGTTATGAATAATGGATTTTATTTCATGATCATACTCCGTTTAATTTAAGGGAGACAGAAATGGGCAATCACCTTACACTGAGTGGTGAGGCTCAGGCATGTCCCGGAATGGCTTTAACTGTCTTGGATCCCGCAACCAATTTAATCCGAAAGAAACAAGGAGTTCGAAAATTAATAGTTTAATATAACTGGTTGTAATAGTACAGGCTGTCTAGTTTGGGATCAGATGGCAGTTGTCCCTTGATATTTTCTTTGTTATTTGAATTAAAGTTCTGAATGTATACATAGATTATCCAAGTTTTTTTAAGACAACGCCCGCACTAGGGAATCTAATCCCTATGTCGCGGCGTACTTTATAAACATATAATAGATCAAACATAAATTACATCCAGACTAAGAACGACTATTTATGGGTCACACAAATAATTGTCCGGCGCCGGACTCGAACCCGCAACACGAAGCGGCGAGGTGACTGTCTTAGCCGCTGCGCCACAGATGTTGCACATACCTACTATTTACAAACAGTCGCTGTAAATAGGCCATCATATGGAACAGTCTATTCCTTATGTTGGCCTATTTTCAGTGACTAATAATTACTACGCAATAAATCACTTTGAATGATACTAAAGTAGGGCTAATTTATTAGATCACATTTGACATCTGTCAGTAACGAGTAAAGAAAATCGTAAAATGACCTTATTTGGTTATATTATTACAATAAAAAATACTTGTAATTGAAAGAAAAAATTAAGCAAATATGCAGTTGTAACTACGAAAACCAAATATAAAAATATGCCCGCCGGTTAAGGTTACGTTGTTGAATTTTGATAAGTGTCCAATGTGATCAATAGATCACTATAATTTAATAAAATTGGCCCTACTAGTATGAGATCTGACAACGTAATTTCTACGCTCTATAAAAACAATTCTTTTGTATCCCGTATCTGAAGGGAACTTTTATGGCGCAATGTAAGAGATTCTATAACAAACAACGTGACTAATACGAGGTAATGTAACATAATTTATAATGAGTGGAATTGTATATATACTATTTATATGATTCCACTAATTAATATATATTATATATATATCATAGTTTGCGGAGACGCTGCTGCCGGTTGTCTGGCAGGTATTCCCAAGGGAGCAGTCTACGGCCTTGTACTCGTTGCCGTTAGCCACACAGCAATACAATCTATTTTTCCTTACTTGTCTTATTTAGTACACAAATATGGCGTACTGGTAACCAAAGACAATTGATAGAGTTGGGAAATTATCGAATGAAGGACTGAACGAATTAATACAGCTGTAACCGAATGATATTAGTAATGTAGGATTTCCTGACAAATAAAATTTTAGTTCTGGCCCTGGGAATAAATTAGCGTTGATAATTTTGTAGTAAGCTGCCAGAATACCACACATTATCTTAATCACAGAAATAATTCCTAAAATATATCGTTGGCCTATATAAAAAATAAAACAAAACTATTTATAATTTATTTATTCATGTGATTCACTACATGTATCTTCACTTCTGGAGTCTTCCGATTCTGACAGGTGTATAATGAAACCCTGGGTAGGGTGCATCTGTTGCAGCATCTAAAAGTCCGTCAAGCTGCATCATTTTGTCCTCTTCTTTTTTATATGGTTTATACAATTATTCCAAGACATCGTACCAATTTGGCTTAAGCCTTCTTTTAGCAACTCCTTGACTTCAGCCATTTTAAAAGTTATGTTATTTTTGACTACATAAGATTTTAACTGCGCCCATATCAGTTCAATTGGGTTTAATTCGCAATGATAGGGCGGAAGGCATAAAACGATAACATTTTTGCGGGCCGCCATTTGATCCACAACTTTATATTAAATAGATTTTTGTTAAATTTAGATAAAAGTTGCGCTTTTATCTCATTCTCTTCAAAATTGATATGTTACTCCTGTAGCCACGCTTGTATATCTGCCTTCCGCCAACTCATGTTTGGCACTCGTTCTGCAAGTCTGGAGTGGTACGGTGCATTGTCTAGTACTATAACCGACCCAGGTACTTTACTCAAAATTTTTTCAAACCTGTAATGCAGATAATTCCATTATTTTATTTTCATCTTGAGCTAATAAATGCTCGATAACACGATTTTGTTTAATTATTTATCCACAAACCATAATGCTTGCATAGCTTAAGTATATTATCTAATTAGGAACTTAAAATTATACAGTTCACACTGGTCAGAATCATTCATTCACTTTTCCCTTCTCTAAGTTCCGAAGACAAACTAGCATTTTGAAATGTCAAATTGCCAATATAATTATTAATCTGTGAAAATGGATCCTGATATAATTTTGATTTTAAGAGAATTAATGTGTTTGGATGGTTAATTTGAAGCAGTTTTTGGTGTTATTTATATAGTATGTGTTTCTTCCAACAATCAAGATGTTTATACCTAACTAAAAGTGCGTGATTGATGACGAAACTAGTGATTTTCGTGCCGAGTAGTGTTTGTTTACCAAATAAGACAAGTAAGAAAAAATGGACCGTAGCTGTGAGCCACACAAATCTCTGACAGCCGTACCACAATCGCTGTCAGCCACACAGCAATTGCCGACAGCCGCACAGCCATCGTTGTCACTACACAACAAACGTCGACAGCGACACAGCTATCGCTGTCACCCACATTAGCATCTCAACCATATAATTCTATAACAAACAACCCCTGACTTAGCATTCAGGGTCACTAATACGAGGTGTAACATAATTAGTGGAATTAAGCGAAAGACCTAAGTAATTGGCCTACGAAATTAAAAAACGTGAATGCTACAAATATTAACATGAACTTACAAAATATACTAAATAAAATAATAACTCATAATTTTTCTTTACAGTTTTAATCTGAAGAGTGGACAAGCCCCGCAGGACTCCGATTCGGGAATTTCTACAGATGGTAAATAAAAAACATATATAAAGCTTTTTTTATCAAACAGATTGCATGAAATATTAAGATAGAAGTGTTCTATCGATAATATTAGGAAATGTTCTGTAGAGAAGTCACTATTATCTTAAAGAGTATTTGACAGATAAAAAAAATATAATGTGTTCTTATAATGCGTGTATTTAAGAATTTTATTCGTTGTATAAATATATTTACGAAATTAAATGGTTGTATTGGATGATATCTCGAGAACAGATTGACTGCTTTAGGAGTTCTCTCGTGCATTGGGAATGTCATAATATCACATAAAATACTACTCCGTATGCAACGCCATCCATCTCTTTTGATAGATGACAGTCTTTCTAAATAGGCGGACAGTAGTAGTGGCGCTACGCTTAGAAATCAGCTTTTCGAACCCAGTATGATGGTCATAGTTTGCAGACGCGCTGCTGCCTGTGCGGTGGCAAGTATGCCCACGCGACCACATCTACGCCCGCATGGGGTGAGGTGGGTCAGTGATATTCATCGTCAGCCACACAGCAATTGCTGTTAGCCACACAGCAATCGCCGATACCCACACAGCCCTCACCGTCAGCCACACAGCAATCACCGTCAGCAACGCAGTATTAGCACCTCATTTATCACTTGACTGACCTTACACGGTTATCATGTTTCTCTAGACGATATTCAAGATTTTTTTGGTAGTTTGAGTCGATCCCTGAATGGTTTATTTACAATTGGATCCAACAGAGCTTGTATGAGCTACTATTTAGCAGGATTTCAACTATTGGAGGATTTACAAAGTGAGTTGCGAGAGAAGGCGCACCTCGCCCACCAACTACGTTCGCAGTTGGACTTCACTGACAGACAACACGAGGAGGCACTCGCTGCGCTGACAGCCGAGCGGGACACACTCCGAGTTCATCTCAATATGTGCGTAACTATACTGTCTTACTAACTACTTTCAAGGTTTAATTGACTAGGCAAGAGAGAGAAGGTGGACTTTTCCTATCAACTATGTAGACAGTTAAATTTCACTGGCTCATGAAGGGGCCCTCGCTTCATTATTGTATCAAGTACATCTCAACCGTATCGTCATACCATCCGAAAGAGGATGGATATGCCATAATCACCACGTTTAGCAAACAGCTTGTCAAACCCAGTATGATGGTCATAATTTGCAGAGACGCTGCTGCCTGTTCTCTGGCAGGTATTCCCACGGGACCACTTCTACGCCCCTATAGTCGTTGCCGTCAGCCACACAGCAATCGCTGTCAGCCGCTCCGCAATCGCAGTCAGCCGCTCCGCAATCGCAGTCAGCCTTGCCGCAATCGCTGTCGGCCGCGCCGCAATCGCTGTCAGCCTCAGCAATCTCCGACAGCTGCACCGAAATCGCTCTCAGCCACCCAGCAATCGCCGACAGCCACACAGCAATCGCCGACAGCCACGCAGCGATCGCTCTCAGCCACACAGCAATCCATGTCAGCAACACAGCAATCGTCAGCCACACAGTGTTAGCACCTTAACCATAAAATTAAGCACTATTGAGCTGAGTTTACAAACTTATCATATTTCTCTTGACGATATTGTCTTACCTTATGTATATACTCGCTCATTTCGTTTCGTAAATGGTATAATAATATCTAGGGACAATGTCACTTAGATCATTCTAGCCCCAAACTAAGCAAAGCTTGTACTATGGGTACCAGGTATAATGGTAGGTAATTTCACGAGATTTCTCGAGTTTTTTTAGGGGACCTTCTTCTCAAAAGCGCAAGTTAAGCTGTCGTCCCGGTTGTAGTCATAGGGCACAATAGCTATTAACTTTGACCAAAGAGTACCCAACCAATAATAATATATTAAATTCATTCACTCTATGACACTTGTTTCTAGGTTGCGGGAAGAAAACATGACGCTAACGCATGTTCGGCGTGATTACGAAGAAGCGTGTGAACGGTTGTGTGGCAACGAGCGGACGCTGGACGAGACTAGGCGAGAACTTGAGTCTTTACGTCGCAGGAACAAGATCACGGTTGAGCAAGTCTCTTCCCTTGAGAACGAGGTGAGTGAACATCGCGCAGTGGCGACGGGTCATATTTAAAGATATAAGTAAAGAAATCAGGCCTTATTTTGCGAAAATCCATAAAAAACCAAATACAAATTTAATATGTAGTGTTAATTCCAATTTAAATTCAATTTCTACATAGTTATTTTCAACTACATACACAATACACATACTACCGGTATATCGAGGTGATAAAGTGTTTGTATGAAAACGCCACTATGTCAGTGCGACTCCAGGACCAGATCTCGAAACCTATCCACTTGCAGCGAGGTGTGAGACAGCGAGATGTTATCTCTCCGAAACTGTTCACCGCTGCATTGGAAGACGTCTTCAAGCTTCTGGACTGGAAAGGCTTTGGCATCAATGTCAATGGCGAGTACATCACTCACCTTCGATTTGCCGATTATATCGTAGTCATGGCTGAGACCATGGAAGACCTCGGTACAATGCTCGATGACCTCAGCAGAGTCTCTCAACAAGTGGGTCTGAAAATGAACATGGATAAGACGAAAATCATGTCAAACGTCCATGTTGCATCCACTCAATTGAAAGTTGGTGACTCTGCACTCGAAGTTGTAGAGAACTATATTTACCTAGGACGGACCATCCAACTAGGTAGGTCCAACTTCGAGAAGGAGGTCAATCGTAGAATCCAACTCGGATGGGCAGCGTTCGGGAAGCTACGTAACATCTTCTCGTCCAAAATACCGCAGTGTCTCAAGTCGTAAGTCTTCGACCAGTGTGTGTTGCCAGTGATGACATTCGGAACAGAGACGTGGTCGCTCACTATGGGCCTTATTAGAAGGCTCAAGGTCACCCAAAGAGCAATGGAGAGGGCTATGCTCGGAGTTTCCCTGCGGGATCGCATCAGAAATGTCGAAATCCGCAGGCGAACCAAAGTCACCGACATAGCCCGAAGAATTGCCAAGCTGAAGTGGCAGTGGGCAGGGCACATGGCTCGTAGAGCCGACGGCCGTTGGGGCAGAAAGGTTCTCGAGTGGCGACCACGAACCGGAAGACGCAGCGTGGGCAGGCCCCCTACAAGATGGACCGATGATCTTGTGCGGGTCGCTGGAAACTGCTGGATGCGAATAGCACAAGACCGGCAATTGTGGAGATCTTTGGGGGAGGCCTTTGTCCAGCAGTGGACGTCTTTCGGCTGATATGATGATGATGATTTGTTTTACAAATCAGCAGGACGGTTAAAATACGAAAGATCCCGTTTTGATCAAGGCGAGTTCAACTGCATTATCCTGCGCCATATGGATGTGGATTTTTAAAGAGCCTGCGGAGGTAAACTTATACGCGATCACTCGTTTTGACGCGGCATTCACTAGTGACAGCAACGCGAGAACCGCTAAGGGGTCTTATCGATGCGCACGTTTGTAGATAGTTTCCGTACTGGTCTATTTTTATACTGAGCCTAAGTGCTACATAAACGCGGGGTCGTCGTGGCACAGAGTTCGTAGAACTGAACGGCTGCTGGGGGATAAAGGTACTTGAATGTCGACTCCGATTCGGAATACGCGGTGTGTGCAGGTCCTCTACAACGAAGACCAACGATCTTGCAAGGGTTAGGGTGGAGATCCTTCCACCGATGGCCTTACCCCCGCGGTGCACGTCTTTTCGTTATCGACATACTATTTCTTTTCAAACTGTTTGAATGGAAATGGGTTTTGCTAAAAGCATACCTTTTAACCAAATAATCTTTTCTTCTCAGAAATTGACTTTGCAAGAGTTGCTGTCCAAGTCCAAGGCGGAATGTCACCGCATCAATGAGATGTACGCGGCGCGCCAGTCCGCCCTGCTGGAACAGAACGAAGCGCTTCGCACTGAGCACGCAGACCTGGCGGCCAGGCTGCAGGACCAGGGCGAGTTCGTGCAGCTGATGATAAAGGAAAAGGTAAATGTAGCGGCAGACAGAAAGAAGCAAAGTAGACACTTAGACCTGTCTGCTGTAACATTGCAAATTAATAATATTATAATAAATTTTATTCAAGAAATAATGTGTACAAAATTATATCTACCTACTTACTTTAAAAATAATTAATACTAAGCTATAGACAATTTGTGCCTGTACTAGGTTAACCCTGTACCACAGGCGTTCTAACGGCTTAAAAGGTATACCTTATAAGCCGTTAGAACGCCTGTGGTAATTTGGTAATTTTTAATAAAGAATAAGTATACTTATTCTTTATTAAAAATTTAAACAATATTTAATTGTACATACAAATTCAAAGACCTAAGATATAATGTTTAAAAAATTAACTTATTTTAGAATACTAAATAATCCCTCAGTCTCATCATAGCTCAATTTTTGTAAAAAATTGCTGACTATTTTATTACAATTTGTATAGTTAAGGTTATATATAGATAGTGACTTATTTATTTTATTGTAAAGATATGGTCCGAGAAAAGGATAAAATCTGTTTGTATAAATAAACTTTGAAAATTAATTCAATGCTGCACCTACCGGTACCTGGTGGTCACCGACACTGCCAAGCTACAGACCAGCATAATCCCAGTGGGTCATCCTCCGGCCTGGCAATCTCCTGGATCTCCGCGTGATCACCGTCATCGTCGAAGCCAGGAGAGTACTTGGCGCGCCTACCTCCATAGGGCATAATTAATTGACGGGCTTTAGTACCCATGGCCATGTAACTATTTTTTTATAAATTTGTAAGTTAATTGAGTGTAGTGATTTGTTTTATTTAATTTTACAAACCACACCTCATACGTTTCACTGCTTACGCTGATGCTCATGTGGAGAACGTTATCTACGGGTACGGCTGATTGAGATTATTGAAAAGACTGGAAGTTGGAGAACTATTGTTTTATTGCTATGATAGATTTACTCAGAATATCTAAATGATGTCTGAAAATGCAATGAGGTCATTACGATGCGCAACATAAGTCATTGCTTAGCTGTGTAGCACGGATGCTAGTGTTATGCTGCGTTCTAAGAGGGTTACTAAGGCCCCACGGCCCCCGAGTGCGTCGGGTAACCGGCGCGTTGCACCGGCTTCTGCCGAACCTCGGGGTCCACGGGAAGAAGTCCGCCGCCTCTCAAACACGAACTCAAATATTTTACTCTCATACATATGGATTAAAAAAGATCTTAAAAATAATACAGCGTACGATCCATATTAACCTTTCGGCGTGCAAATATTGTCAATTATTGTATTTACCAATTTTATAACTAATAAAATTTAATCAATTATTTAATTTGCCCATTTTATTAATATACTTATATTAATAAAATACCTCTACGGAGGTGTCGTGCGATCCTTCACGGGGCGCCCCCCGCTCCACAGCCTGCAGCGTGTGGTGGCCATGCGGATCGCACGAGGATACCGTTCGGTATCCTTTACAGCGGCGACGCTCCTGGCCCGCCTTCCAATCTACTGGCGGCAGTCGACTCGGTGGTTTTTACCGAAATACTAACACAGTCGCACAGTCCCGTCGGTGCTATCTTGCTTCATGTCTAGGCCTGGGTGGGAAGGAAGGACGGTTACGTCACCTACAGATTGACTCAGATACTCACCGGACACGGGTATTTGAGCCGGCTCGGCAGAGAATTGACGTACCACGATACCATCCCGTGGGTGTCGTAACAGGTGACTAAGGGATGCACTGCCTGTGTACTAGCTACTGTGTAACTGTGGGTGGCTAGGCAAACCCACCTCATGGTTTTAGAAACCTTCTAACCTATATGATGTCCAGCAGTTTACAATTTCAAGCTGATGATGAATAATGTATTTAGGTATTATTATTATTGTTGTTTGGGGCTTGATGCCTTGATGGCATCTTGCTACTTCGACCATATCTGATCTGTTGTAGCAGAGCTCCTTGACTTTGTTAAAGTTCACTGCTTAATCCTATTTTATAAACTCCCAGATTGATTGTGCAGTGAGTGTTTGTATCTGTTCCGGTTGCATAATATGCTGCCCTAAGTAGGTGCTTCTACAACGCATTAGCGGTCCGCACGAGCACAGAATATGCAAAGGGGTTTCCTCTGGTTCTTGGCAGAATCTGCAAGGTTGAACATTTGCTTATTCAGCACATGTTCAACCAAAAGTTATTTACGTAAAGGAATTTTGTGCTGGACTGCACGTGTGGCGCAGCGGTTAAGACAGTCGCCTCGCCGCTTCGTGTCGCGGGTTCGAGTCCCGCGCCGGACAACTATTTGTGTGATCCACAAATGGTTGTTCTGAGTCTGGATGTAATTTGTTTCCGTTATATGTTTGTAAAGTACCCCGCGACACAGGGATTGGATTACCTAGGACGGCAACGCTTTTTTTGTAAAAAAAAAGGAAAAATCACTTCATAAAACCATGTATTTGTGTCCAGGTGTTATTGGAGATGGAGCTGAAGGACTTGCTGAACAAGTCCAACCAGGCGCAGGTGGCGATGGACAGGAGCATTGACGTCAGCTACACGGATGAACAGATGCTCACTGCGCTCGACTCTCTCCACACTGACACACGGTTCTCGCAAGGTACACTGCTCATGATACTAGATTGAAAAAAAAAACCCAGTTGATCTCAGTGGTAACTTAACGATTTGTAAGTAAAAGGTATCTAGGCGTGCATCTTCTCAGTCTTTAGATGATGACCACAAAAGTTTTTTTTAAAGATAACGCCCGAAAAAAGAAAGTTTTTATTCACGTAGACTTCAAAAAAGCGCTTGTAAATAGTCAGAACATGTTTGTAGTAATATATAATTAATTTATAATTATTTCTAAGTACATATAGATATTTAGGTACACGGATTGTAGGAAAAAATTTACAATAAGATTTATTTTATAATAGTAACGATATTTAGCTAGCTTAAATTAAGTTATTGTCAAGGATCATGTGTAGGTTAGGGATGTGTATCCCTGTATCGCGGGATACTTTACAAACATGTAATTGAAGGACACAAATTACATTTAAACTCAGAATAACTATTTATGGCTCATACAAATAGAACCCGAGACACGTAGTGCCGATGCGACTGTCTTAACCGCTACGCCACACGTGCAGTCAAGAAAAGTAATAAAGACCGTGTTTCGGAGGTCAGGTTACTATGTAGGTTCTCCGCTCTTATTATAAGTGTTCTTCGATGGCAATTTCATTCATTTAGGTATCGCTGATAATTCATAAGAAATTACGTATAATCTTTTGAGCACCAAGGTCTCCTATAGAAGACACTTATAAATAAATTATGATTTACTATGTATTCGTTTATACGTTGGCAAGCTATGGTGATAGGCACAATGTAAATAGCACAAGGTAAATTATATTGTATTGTACAATTATTAGACATTCGAAATGATCCTAAGACACTACAGGAGGCCGTCAAGTCAAGCTTTCGCGGTCTTTTGGACTTCTGGATAGAACTGAAATGGTTCGTGTAGCCAAAGTAAGTTTAAGTTCACGCACAATGGCCCAATTAGGAGCCTAAGTGCCGAAACCAATAGCCCAATTAGCCTGGCGACATCTATGGTGATTCTATCACTAAGCTTCTATAAGATCCCGAATTAGCCTGCCGGCTGTACTGCTGTAGTGATCAGACACCAATCGCTAAGTCATGCCTGAGGTCAACTGGGTGGATTAACTACTCTGTCATCAGCGTAACCATATGATTAAATAATGTGTTCATTGTATATTTGTATATCGTCTACATTATATAAATGCTTTTAAATATGTTTGTCCTATAATGTTCTTATGTTGCTTTATGATCCTGCTAATTAACCCGTTTATTGTAGAGAACCGTATCCTAGACGAAGAGTCATTTTTAAACGCGCTAAAGGAAGACCAAGGAAGGTGTACTAACATGTCCCTTTTTGACGAAATACGCCTCAGTTTCTGTAGCCTCTCCCGTCTAAATACCACTGATAACGCCCAAGAGAAACTCGACAATTCATTCATTACTATTGGGACGCAAACTGATTCTGATTCCCGGAGCTGTGACACTGAAATTGAAGTCATTGTAACGCAAACTGATATTGAACCTTATAATCGTGCCGATAAAGTTCGAATCATCGAAACTCAAACTGACTTTAAACCCTGTACCTGTTACGCACAAGTGCAAAGTACTGGCACCCAAACTGACATTAAATTTCAAATTGTTGGAACTCAAAGTACCTGTGAGGCCAAAGTTCAAAGTACTGGCTCCCAAACTGACATTAAAGTTCAAATTGTTGGAACTCAAACTGATTCTGAACCTTGTAAGAACAATGTTAAAGCTCAAACTACTCGAACCAATAATGTTTCTTCTAACGCCATTGGAACACAGACCGATTATAGACTTAAAAACTTTATAAATAAAACTGAAAATACTGTAGAAACTCAGACAGAAGATATAGAGATTACCAACAATAATAACACTGAATCCAAATGCCTTGAATGTGATCAAATAAGCAGATATAGTAAAACATTAGAAAGACGTGTTAGTATATCCCATAATACAGTCACAGAGATGCAACAGGAAATAGAAATGTACGAAGACAATTTGAATTCGCTGCAAAAATTTATTAACGAAGGGAATGATAGAAATAAACTGCTCCAAGCAGTTATAAAGAGTTTGCAGGCCAAGATTGGGGTATTAGAAGCTGCGTGTGACAAGCAGAAAGATAAGCTGGATAGATTGCTCCCAGAATGTTCTGTGTACACCCAGACTAAGTGTGGTATGCTTTGGTATTCTGTGTATTCTGTAACATATAGCTACAGCGTTTCCCAGAAATTGTATATTAAAGTCAAAGGCTGTTGTGAGTGCCCATCATAGTGGATGCTTCAAGCCTTTGCTAAACATTTCTGGAATATAATGAAATATAGTAACGGGTAACTCGCGGAATTAATTTGATGTTGGATTTGGCCAACAGTTTCAACTTCTTCAGGAAATCACTCTTCAGTTCAGGGCGAATGCGACCCGCACGATGATGCGTCCCGTCTCTCACTGCGTGCAGGGCGGGACGCGGTGCGGTGCGGGTCGCATTCGCCCTGAAGATGACTTCCTGAAGAAGTTGAAACTGTTGGCCGTATCCAACATAAAATTAATTACGTGAGTTACCCATTACAATCTTTCATTATGTTAGCACCACGTCAGTCTCGTCAGTTTTAATAATATTTCTGGAATAACCTGTATATATATTTGTGTGTGTTGTGTAGTCCTAATGGTGACGGTTACTGTGTAGTTAAGATATTGTATTCAAGTTTGTTGGTAAGGTTACACAACATTATATATGTATTTAGTTTAGTATTAGACAAGTAGATTAAGTATAATGGCCCTTTATTCTGACTTAAACCAATCATATTGCCTTAACTTGCTTAATAGAAAGTTGCATTCTCTGGTAAGTGAGGTTAATAATGTCGTAGTTTCGAGAATCATATATTCGATGAACGGTAAGTCGGACTGAACGATTGTTCGAATGGAATTTATTGCGAAACAATCTTTTCTCGCCAAACGCGGCTTCAACTGAACGATTCTTCGAAAATATATTTATCGATGGACTGCTCTTTCGAATGTTCAGTGTCAGAGGCCTACTGGGCGGCTTGAACAACTCTGATACTAGGGTAACCACTTCCCATACGTTGAGTAAGTGAGTAACAAATTATAGAATGGGGCCATTGTAGCTTTAAGTTTGTACCTAGTACTTGATAAGGATTTGTTATGTAAAAGGATGGGTTGTTAGTTATAGCTGACATTGTTACCACAGTATAAATATGGACAGTACGGAAACTAAGCCTAGATGATGAAACAATTACCTACACTCTTTTGAAGCAATAGGCCTCCTACGCACTATGCGGCTAGTCGCAATGCGGCCAGCCGTGCGGCTGATCGTACTCTGATATTTGTACGAGAAAGTAGATATTCCCACTGTGATGCGGCAGCCGGTCAGCAATATTGATTGCCGACGTCTGACCGCATTCCGGCTAACCGCATAGTGCGTAGGAGGCCATAGGGTTGTAACTTTTATTGTTTTTAATATTGATTTTTCTTCCGTTAAAAATATTTTTGTTTCAAATATCATCAGAAAAGTTTAAAATAGGATACCTGCGGTTTTGATGAAGCCAAGTTCAAACAGTCATGTACTTCGCAATACACTTGTGGAATTTCTAAAAATATCACAGGGATAAACTTATACGTGACCACACGTCTTGACGCGGCACTCACTACTGATAGCACCGCGACAATCCCTTAGGGGTCTTGTTTGTGTGCGTGTGTCGTTTCGAGTTTTTGTAGGTAGTGTCCGTACTGTGTATTTTTTATACTGTGTTGTTACGAACCATGTGATTTTATACTTGGGTTCATTTGGTATTTTTGTTTGTGATGTCCAAGGTAAAGCTCTAACAGTATTAAAATATTAATCTTGAAAAGGTATAGAACACGATTGTCTAACGATTTCCTTGTGCTTAGTAATGTAATTAGAATTTCAACAATAATTTATTAATGAGTATTACTAATTAGTTTATATATTGCAGATGTAATGTCGGTGTCTTGCCAGGCGGACGTGCCATGTTCAGATTGCGATAAACGAAATGCTGTGGCACCACGCCGCAGCCTCCGAAGATTCTTCTGGTGGGTACATTTTTCACGTATATTATTGACCATTTCTAGCCAAGTCAGTCAAAAGACAGCGGCTTCTCGCAACCATCACAAGATCATCGGTCCACGTTGTAGGGGGCGTGCTCACGTTGCGTCTTGCAGTTGGTGGTCGCCACTCGAGAACCTTTCTGTCCCAGCGGCTGTCGATTCTACGTGTTTTGTCTCACTCAATCAAATTTTAATCCTAATACAAAGACACCTGCGGGTGGTCGCTGTGCTCAGTTTTACGCCGAAATACTGGTCATCATTGCAATTGATGAGTAAGAAGATCAGCAATGGGATATTTATATCAACTTCAGAGAGTGGGGACCACTAGGTCCTCACGATTTATTTCAAGTGTACTATTAATTGTCCAATGTAAATTGTAATAAATAATGTTCCTTTCATCATGATGATGAAAGCCTAAAACGACCACTGTTGGACATAGGCCTCCTCTAAAGGCTTCTATAACGTTGCCATGCGTGTCGGCGACAGCAGTTAGATGGTAGCTAGTATGGTAGCTAGTACTACACTCTGTATCCCTTATTCGCCTTTTATGACATCCACGGAATGATATGGGGCTGTTTATTGAGAATGCTCCATCATCACTGGGCTCATTCAATTTTTTTATCGGGAATAGTCCTTCCCTCTTATCCACCACTGCAACTCCTGTAAGCCAAGATCAACAGTGGCACACAATGAAATGACACTGAGCGGTGAGGCTCGGGAATGTCCTGGGAAATCGCTATAACTGTCTTGGATCCCGCAACGAATTTAATCAGAAAGAAACAAGGAGGAGTTAGAAAATGAATAATTCCACTTCCGTTCAGAGCAAAGCGGGAGATAGAATGATATAACGAGGCTAGAGCCTCTTTGAACGAGAGAATTGCAACTAGAAGTCAGCTGCAAAAGCACAGAGGATCAATTTAAGGGTCCTACGTGAGCTGTTAGATTTGATTCCAATAGTAGATATGGCAAAAGCGCTTAACACAAAATCCTTGGACACATTAACCATAGTTGACATGATCCTGTAATCTTACCCCCATTCCTTTCCCACCTCCCCCACCCCTGACCCGTGTTTTCATCCACAGCGTGTGATTGCAGGGAGCCGCTCAAGTGCCTGTTCCAACTGTTCGCCGTGATCTGCTTCCTGTGCGCCGTGTCGGTGCTGTACGGCGTGTCGCGGCGCGGGCGGGGCGCGTGCCGCGAGCCCGTGCCGTGGCGCTGGCTGGACGCGCAGGAGTTCATGGACCTGCTGCTGCGGATAGAGTATGTCGCTGACGTGCCCATGTGAACATGCTCTTTTAGGCACCCATTTGATACATTAAGCTTAGCCAGAGCCAGATTATAGGTTAATTTATCATAACATTGACGTTTAAAAATTGCCTTCGGCGTTGTATGGGATGACTTCGAAAATATGTTTCTCAGACTACCAGAGAAGGAAATTAATTAGGAAGTAAATTATCTGTATTGATCCATACAGTTGAAACTATTCACTTGAGAATCTTCCTTAATAAGTTGGTATTGTATTCTGACGTTGCGTAATAGCATCTATATAAGGCTGTTCACAGCCCTATTATGGCCTATCTAGGCCTATGTCCACTATATTATATAAATATATAGTGCCTTGTGATCTGGTCTATCCTTCCACTGCTTTTGTAATTTGTAACACCAGTTTTAGTTGGTATATATATAACATATATAACAGATTATGTTATATTATATATATAACAGATCCAACAGCCTTAGAGTGTAAAACGTTTAAATTGTCGATTAACTTGCAGCCATTATAATTGAATTTAGGAGAACAAATAGCTTTGTGATTGAATAGGATCCGGCAAATAAGTATCTATGTAAAAGACTGAATTTAAATGAAATGTCTCTCTAAGCCATCAATCTTATTGGCGCAGTCGTAGTGGAGATTCGCGAGTTATATTTGCATTTTTGGCGCAGTCGTTGTGGATTGTCGCGAGTTATTTGCATTTTATAGTATTCTGAAAGCTAAGCAAGTTTGCATGTGTAATGATGCAAAAAATAAAAAAAAATATATTTTGCCTCTACGATCCGGACGCATGAATACGAACGCCATTACGCACAGATTCATAAATATAAAGTCGCGTCTCTTTCACTCTGTGCTAATGTGACGAGAGCTTTAGTAGAAAATATCACAGCAAATTATATTCGTAAGAAGAATTTTGAATTGTAATTGTATTCATATTTTAAAAAAAAGTGTGGCGTGTATTTTTGTATGTTTAAGATTTTGTATTTTTGTAACCTGCCGGCTATTGTGCCGCATAGAGTATTAGATATCCAAATATGTGCATTTATACGTTAAATTGTTAGGTATAGTGTATAGTAACATGTCTGATGCCGCAGGTGGTCGGCTTAAAAATGTTATTCCTGTCGTAGGAATCTCTTTACTTTAATTCTCTTTTAAAAATGATTCATTTACCACTGTGCTTTCCGAATAAGGGGTTTTCACCAAATTAAATTACCTCTATCCTCTTTAGCGTTACGCTAAAGACGAAATGAGATAGAAGTATTATTATTATTTATTTTTGCTTGATTTATGGAAAACAGTCAAAATCCTGTTCATTTTTCTATTGTATTGGCATGTCTTGCACGCTTACAATCCCATATAAGATTATTCTATTCCAGACGATGGAATCCAATATTTTATAGTGTGTCAAATTTGACACTAGATATACAAATTTGACAGATGTCATCAGAAAATTGAATTAATATTCAAATATATCTCTTAAATTTCTGATATACTTAGCATCTTATGTACAGGCAGGTTAACTTTAAAGAGCTTATTATATTAATTAAAAATATATTAATTTTTAAATTTGATAAGCATAAGCATGGATAAATGAATCTTTATAAATTAACATTCATTATTTATTGTTGCATTTATTTTTGACTAATATTTTAAATAACGATTTACGTCGAATCAATTAATTAATTAATTTGTATCTATTCTTAATTGTAAATATGTTTTGATTGATTTCAGTTATTTAGCTTTGTTTTTGTATGATCGTCATTTCGTAAATGTATGTATGTTACATTAACGTTTTATAAAAATGATGAGGCAAAGTGCGTACGCATTTGTCTTAATTTTGGAATATAAAACGTAGTAACTTCATATGTTTTTTTTGATCTACTATTTCTTTTAGAACCTTTTCATCTCTCGGCATAATGGGGATAAGTTTTAAAGGTGACAATATATGAAAATGGTGCATATAATCGCATGGTAGTGCAAGATGGGAGTCCTTTTAAACAAGGAAAATAAAGTTGGTAATCAAACTTAGAATACATAGGTGAAGATTGCCATGAACAATGGTCATGTTAAGACAAATAGTTTGGCTGGAAATATATATTTTAAACTGCAGTACATTCAATTTTAATTCATGCTATTATTGCAAATAATACTATGTATTTGCAGCGGCGCCCTATGTTTAATTAGTTTCTTCATAATTGATTTTCAATGGGGACCTTCCATGTGATCAGATTGTACAACATAATGGAAAGACATTACTGTACACGTGACACATTGCGTAAGGCACCCACGCGTTTCGGTTTTGATCCCGAAGAGGACAATATTTGTTCTGGTATGCTTTGTGTCCATGAATGGAATTCTTAGTCTCCCACAATACATGGACTTATTAAAATTAGCCTTAACCTCATTGATCCAAGTCAGAACTCTTAAATTTATATCAAATTTCACAATTAATATGTGATAAAAACGTCTAAATAATGTGTAGTGCATCCTCCTGCAAATTAGCATTTATAAAGCTTGGAACAAATCAATTCTGTGATAAAACAGTGCCAGTGTATTAGTATAGTTTCTTTCTTAGATATACAACATAAGACTATTCGATATAATAAGTTTTAAACTAATATGACAATTAAAATTAACAAACATATTTACCAAAAATTATATTTTATTATAAGTGCATTGGTTTTAAAATGCAGTGATTCTATTAGTTATTAATGTTTGAGGCATTTTAATCAATTTTTAATAGTTATATTAGCGATTAAATATTTTAGTATCATAAATATAAATTAGTTTTATATTGGGTACTGTGGGCGAGGTGAACTAATTCGATTTCTCAGTTTAAATGTAGGGCTGTGATTGGTTCTTGTTTTGAGGGCATCAAACGATTAACCAATCACAACTTTAAGTCTGATTGTGGGTTTGAATTTGATCATTCGTTTTGTTTTCGAATGTTCGTATTTTATTTAGGCAAAGTAAAGACTGTTTTGCATTTCGAGTGAACTTTTTATTATTATTGTCTGTTAAACTTTGTCCAAATAATTTTGATTAGCTATGTGGTTGCGAATGCAGATTATTCAAGTGTGTTTTTTATCCTTAACATTACATAAATATTAAAATTGTATCGTGTGTATGTTTTTACTATAATTAATAATAGATATTTTATATAAATTATAATAACTAATATTAAAGATTACGGTCTCATATTTTAATAGCAATTTTCGCATTTTATATTTAAATAAAATTTGTGATAGTATTACATATCTGTGTCATTAGCAGCATGTTTCGTTTCACGCATACAAATAGTAATAATTCATTTCAAAATTTGCAATACCTTGTGTCAATGTGTGTAACATATGTATAGTCTATGGCAGCATTTCTTATTTCCATACGTGTTTTCGATTTCTAATATGCATTTACGCAGCCACATAGAATTATGTAGTCTTATGTAAGTACATAAGTAATAATTAAAAATTAATTAATAAAAGTCTTTAAACTATTTTTGATTAACTTTTTGGATACTAATATTAATTTAATTATATCTGTTCACTAAATAATTACAAGCTCTCGAAGAGAATACAGCGCTATGATGAGGTCTTGTTCCGCCAATCACAGTGCTTCGTTCACTATCGAGAGCTCTTCCTATGTTTCTTTTGTTGTTGGACTAAGCCTACTTTATCTATTACCTACATATATCTACTTTTATATAAGCTGTTCTGAACAATCTTTGGGGAGGAAATTCGCTTTCAATATCATAATTAACGATACCCATACATAAAAAGTGTGGTCGGTAAGTTTGTTTGTGTCACTCCCAATGGAGAGATGGGATACTAAGTGCCTGAGTAACTGTGTATTCTGGCTTACCTTTTACTCACTTGCCTCCAGACAAGTATCCCATACGAACTTGTTCGGGTATCTATATTGACTCCACAAAAATTGTCAGTATAATCAATCTAGGCCTGTTTCTTAAACTGAAGCATTGGATTTTAGTTACTAATTAGTTAGACTTAAGAGTCAAAGTTAATTGTAAAATATCCATTGATTTTTATAAGAGCCAGGCACTAGTGATATATCTCTAGTTAATGTTCGGTTCCTATATTCAAATTATGGGTTAATTGCCTGTTACATTTTGATATATCATTTGTACAAGGTAACTTATAAAACTCCAACAACCTCGCACGACAAGATAGCTAACACCATAAGCAACAACTTTTGTTCTACAACTTTTGATAATTTGTTAGATTCAAGTTTCGTTATTGTGTCGTAATTAACTCTACGGGCATCACTAGATATACGTCTATATACCCTTGCGAGGGCGCTGGGGAGGGATGCAGCGCTAGCGCCTTTGAACTTGACCCATTTCTCTAGTCTCAAGTCGTCCGTGTAAAATTATTTTTTTTCATGTATTATGTCCGAACTCGTAGAACAAAGTTGTTGCTTATGGTGTTGTACTCCTGCGAGGTTGTTGGTGTTTTATAAGTAACCCTTTATGCAAACCAAAACGAACCCAACACGCCATGGTACACTACGACTACCTACATAGTCGTGACTGTGGGCATGCTGGGCACATTTTGGTTTTGTCATCTATACATGACTGTGGCTGTTAATAGAAAAGTGTGTGTAGGTAATAATATCCGTAAATTGAATGTAGGAATTGCGCTTTATTACACTTTGTTAAATTTGAAAGAGTGTAATGTATTGTATGTTGTTCTATGTTCCATACTATTCTGGTTGCTCTAGTTACCAAAAGCGATTTAGAAGTGGTTAAGTGATAAGTGCAATGCTCAAATTACAATTCAAATCTAACTTATTGAGTTAAAATGTTACATGTGTGTGTGGAATCGAAATTTTACAGTGCAGCCATAACGTGGCAGCTACTGAGAAACACTCAACACTGCGCCTTAAAACTATTTTTTAACAAGACATTTATAGTTAGCTAGAATGCTTAAAATGCTTCACGCAGGCCTAAAAAGTCTGTAAGAATCATTTTTAAACTTAACCCTTAATTCTAGATATGAAACAACTAATCACATGGCATCTCACTCACACTCGTATTTAACAAAGTGTAAATATTAGTTATGTTTGTAAAATTGTGCGTCTAGTGTGCAATCTGTTAGAATGTATAATTGATTTTATTTATAATTACTTAATTGTTTGTTTTTACCACAATATTATACAAAATGTAACTAACTACTAAATAGTGCATGAAGCTTAATTTATCCATTATACTGAACAAGATAATAGAAATACACTGTTCAGTATAATGTACAAATTAAGCTTCATCCACTGTTTTTATATTTGCAATGCAACATAGTGTAATTTGTGGTAATAATGGATAAATTTATTATTTTTGTTTAATTGTATCGATTTTATTAAATTACCCTTCATTAGAAATAAATAAACGAGTTCTTCTTATTCTGTTGTTTAATTTATAACTTTACCCACTTGTCTGACTCTTACAATATTACACATATTTATACCTGACGTGAGTTGTCTGACTCTTACCATATTACACATATTTATACCTGACGTATCTTGACTGACTCTTTCCATATTGCACCTGACGTGACATGTCTGACTCTTACTAAGTACACATATTTATATCTGATGTGACTTGTCTGTTTCTTACTATATTACACATATTTATGCCTGACGTGACTTGTCTGAATTTTGCTATATTACACATATTTATGCCTGACGTGACTTGTCTGACTCTTACTATATTACCTACACATATTTATGACTAACGTGAGTTGTCTGACTCTTACCATATTACACATATTTATGCCTGACGTGATTTGTCTGAATCTTACTATATTACACATATTTATACCTGACGCGACTTGTCTGACTCTTATTTATTACACATATTTATACCTAACGGGAGTTGTCTGACTCTTACCATATTGCACTTTTATACCTGACGGGAGTTGTCTGACACTTACTATATTACACATATCCGATTGTATCAGACTCAGGACAAACAGACATGTTCATGCACACAAATATTTGTCCTAGGTGGGAATCGAACCCACCACCTGCGGCGTCAAAAGCAAGCATTTACCAACCACGCCAAATGGCAGTGGGCAGGCAGCTAATAGTTTGTCAAGTGGCATGGCAGTTGAACAAATAGTTGATGTCAATTTTTTCACAACAATGTTGTTATAACATATAAAATGGTCTACATATAAAATTACAATGTAAACTGAGTTGTCATTTTTAGAGATTCGTTTGATTCAAGCATTTTTGGAGGCAACTGCATGTGTGGCGTAGCGGATAAAACAGTCGCCTCGCCACTTCGTGTACTGGGTTAGAATCCCGCACAGGTCAACTATTTTGTGACGCATAAATAGTTGTTCTGAGTCTGGATGTATTTTGTGCTCGTCAGTTGTGTCTGTAAAGTACCCCGCGAAAAAGGGATTTATTTTGCAAGAGTGGGAGTTATCTTTAACAAAGTAACTGTACATTTTTCTATGAAGGAAAACTAACAAGCTGATATTGGCTAAAACCTTTCACAAAAAGACTAATTTGGCTATTTTGTTTTCGTCGTTAAAGTATCCGTTGCTTAGTCAGAATATTTCGAAATGAAGAACATTATTAATAATAGGTAGGTATTTGTGAGCCTCATAGCTAGACACTCTCGCAGGTACGGAAATGATTGACCATGTTAAGCAACTAGGCTCGCGGTCACTCCATAGATGGGTGACCGCCAAAGTGGTTTAATTTCTGAGCGTCTCCGTGCTTCGGAGGGCACGTTAAGCCGTCGGTCCTGGTTGTAGTCATTAGGCAACAGTCGTTAAGCCATGACCGGCCTAATGGGCGGCTTGAACAACTCTGACACTAGGATAACCACTGCCCATATGATAAGTACCTAAGTAGGTATTGTGAGCGTGGGAATTTCCCAGTGACATAATTTGCACACTCCATCACAACAATATTAAAAGTTACTCATTATCCCCCGATCCCTAAAGCTTATATGAAAGAAAGCAACCATTAAATGACTCCCACAATCAATTCGAATGGTATCGACTTACAAAGGAACCGGTAATCTTGCCCTTTGTTGGCCCCACAAAGAACCGGCAAGGTGCGACTCCACAAAAGATATATTGGCCCTTAACTGAGAAATTCCCTCGCGAAATCTTCCCACAAGAGATTTTTTGCGAAAGGGTCAGTGTAAGTGGCGAAAAAAGGTTGTCTACACTTTTTTGTGAGTGAGCGTGATGTTTATCTTTTAGTTAATTTGGACAGAATTAACCAAAGCGCTTTATTTAAGGATTTAAGTAACCATACTATCTGACAGCAATAAGTCAAAGTCAAAAATCATTTATTCCGTAAAAATTATAAATTTACTAGCTATGCCCCGCGGTTTCACTCGCGTTAAAGAAGATTTTCCCGCTTTTCTGTCTACAGAAAAGCGGGAAAATTCAGGAAAAATTTCTAAATTTTTCCTGAATTTTCTTTGCTATAAACCTCACGGAGCCCGAGACCTTTCCAACGAATGCAAAACCGTGGAAATCGGTTCGTGCGTTCTGGAGTTATAGCGTCAGGAAGGAAAACCCGACTTATTTTTATATAGTAGATGTGGAATCGTTATTTTTTTTTACCCTACCGTACAGCGCAGCTGACGACGGCTGATGACGTGGCAGCTACTTAGAAACACAGCCAGAAAACTCAGTAGGAATCCTTTTTTTAAAATAAAATATACTTAAGATTAATTACAATCATGTGTGTTGACTCAGAACAACTCAATCCCAAGCAATTTTGTCACTTAAATAATCAGAAATTTTGTAATATGCCCTGCTACACAATTTGGCTTTAATCATTCTTTTAATCTTATACGTAGGTAGACAATTCTCATATAATATCATTGAGAAGTTTTTTATAGAATCTTATTTGATATATAAATATAATAAATTTAATTATCTCCCAGCTCTTGCGAATGTAAAAAGAAATGTAACCAACCAATCAACAAGGCTGGTGTTGGTTGAGCATAGTAGGTAGCTAAGTATGATGAACCGTAGTTATAATGAGTTCTCAGGCTAGGCCAAACAGTATTCGTGTGTTGTACCTACGAACTGCCTCGTTGGTCTAGACCAACGAGGCAGTTCGTAGGTAATCGTAACACGTATCGCTAGCGATACGTGTTACGATTTTTCTGGCAAGAAAGCCACATGCCTGATCTTTCGGGAATTCGCATCGGAATATGATATCGGAGAGTATATAATAACATGGCTTGTTTGGTTGATACTTGCCTTTCACGCCGAAGCCACGTAGGTCGCGGCTTCGATCCCACCCAGGATAGATATTTATGTACCTACATGAACATGTCTGTTTGTCCTGAATCTGGGTGTAAATATAAAAGTATGTATTTACAAAAGAATAGTATCACTTTCAGTTATCTGGTTTCCATAGTATACAAGCTCTGCCTAGTTTGGGATCAGACGGCCGTGTGTGAATAATGTCTTATATTATCTAGGGGCAACTAACACACTGCCATCTGAACCAGACAATTGATAAACAACAAATAATCGTGCTCATCACTCAAAGATTCGATCGTGGGTGGGGATCGAACCAACAACCTCTGTCTTATCAGTCTGTTTCACTAACCACTAGACAATGGTCATTACGCTTGTGGTTGCACATACTCTCGTGAAGTATAATATTTGATCATGCGTATTCAGGAAATCTCCATTGAAATTTGACCAGGGGACTTAGAACCTTTTATCTATGTTTTGTTTAATTAATGATCTTGAATGTCTGGTTTAGGCATTAATAATTTAGTAAGTAGATGAATCGTTAATTTTACTTAACGACGCGCGTTTTTATTTGACCTTTACAGTTTGACTGCCTTGTTGGTCTAGCGATACCGTGTTCAACCGCAGATAATGAGGTCCTGGGTTCAAATCCCGGGTCGGTCCAAAAAGTGATTTTGGAATTTTTCCGTAAAAAGAAATTTCTCACTATCAGCCCGAAGTCTGGGAGTTGACGCTACTACACCCCCGTGCCTCGGAGAGTATGTAAAGCCGTCGGCCCTGTGCCTGACCTCGTCGCTAGTCGTCCTATCGGATCATGAGAGTGATTCGGCCGGGAGGACACTACTACTACCACAGTTAGCTAAGGTGGCTTTTACTGCTTCACCGGACAATAACAGCTTACGTGTATATAATTGTGCTTGTGTTCAAAGAAATGGATCATTCCTGACGTGTGACCGTTGGTTCAGAAATAACAACAAGTTTGAATAGTTGCATAAAGTTAAGATATGCTTTTTACTGGTCTATCTTTGTTTATAAAACGCAAATAAGTAAGGCCAGTTAATTTATAACCCGTATAAAGGTGAGTAAATAAATTCTTTAACACAACTGTACAGTAATATTCACCTATATCGCACCGTAAAACAGCTAGGGGCTTTGAAAGATAATGGGCAGTCTATCACAAAGCAAAATCAACCATAGACCATTTGCATAAGACTTGAATTGAATGCAGTAGAATTTTTCAGAAGTCCCCTATGCACACCTGTCGCTGTCCGTGGGAATATTCCTTATAGGAAGGACTTTGTGACGGAATTTTGAATGCAATTTATTTAACATAATTCTCATAGATTGTACCAATTCAAAAAATACGCGGAATTACTTAAATTAAAGTCTGAAAGGAACGAGGAAATTAAAAATCCGTATACACTTCCTTAATACGGTTTTATTAGTAAGTAGGTATACTTTACTGAGTCAAATAATTTACATTTAAGAAAAATAAACAATAGTAATGTTAAGGCCGCTGGTTGGTTGGTGTTTCACGCCGCAGGTCGTGGGTTCGATTCCCACCTGGACAGATATTTGTGTGCATGGACAAGTCTGGTTGTCCTATGTCTGGGTGTAATTATCTATATAAGTATGTATTTACAAAATATATATAAAGTATATCAGTTATCTGGTTTCCATAGTACAAGCTCTGCTTAGTTTGGGATCCGATGGCCGTGTGTAAATTATGTCCCAGGATATTATTCTTATCGCTAAAAGCCTACCATCTATAAATAGGTAACGTAACTATATCCAGTATCATCATATGAGCCCAAAAGACGTGTCTACTGCCGTGGGTGTTGTAAAAGACGACTAAGGGATAGGTACACCAGGTAGTCGGGCAGCAACGGCACCTGCTAGCTACCATCTAACTACAGACGCCAACTAGATGGCTACGGCAAACCCCTCCAAATGCTAACGTTATAGAAACCTTTGGAGAAGACCTATGTCCAGCAGTGTACGTAATTAGGCTGATGATGGATGTGGTCCCCCCCCCCCCCCCCGTCTTCATTCGTACTAACGTAGAGCGACAGTTTCAGAAAACGTTCCTAAAATTTGACCCTCTCATCTGCATCCCACATTAGTAACCCCTCCGAGCCGATTGGAAAACCTACTTGCTAGATGGCTTCAGTCTCCGCTCACCTCCAATGTCTGGACCCAGTGATTACCATCTAGGCTAACTGTAAACGTCAAGTTAAAAAATGATAGCTAATGAATTACGAAATCAAATCCTGTATGAGGATTTGAACGCACATCTAATTATCATAACATTCTTTGTGACCGTAGCAAGCGTATGTTCTGAAAGATAGTAAGAAATAACCCAGCATGGAATGCCGCCTGGATCTCATTGTCTATAGGGTTGAAGAAGCTTCCACAAGCCCAAATATGCAAATGAACATTGAAATACTCCATGTTGCGTGTTCAACAGCAGATAATAAGATCCTGGGTTCGTATCCTGGATCGGGACTAAAAGTAATTTTTCGGATTTTTGTGTAAAGAAAATTTCTCAGTATCAGCCTGAAGTCAGGAATTCGGCGGTACTTGCCCTGTTCTTCAGAGACGTCCTGTGCCTGACCTATATCCGGTCGTCCCATCGGATCATGAGAGTGATGGAATAGAATATACCCCTGTATTTGAACACACACTTGTGCACTATAATATGGCCGGGCAGATGGCTAGTCTCACCTGAGACTGGCCGCCATGACCTAAATAGGTTCAGGTAGACATTATTAGTATCATCATAATCATTACTATCAGAAATTGAATGTTATTTCTAAATAATTTGATTTAAAACCTAGATGAAGAAATTTGTTTTTAACTATATTACTACAAACATGTGTTTACTAGCGCTTGTTTAAAGTCTAAGTGAATTAAATACTTTTTATTTTATTTATACGTATTGTAGAGTGCTATCACTTGGTAACTTTTCGCAATAAACTCTCTATAAATTGGTTCTAACAATTCTCACGCAAAGAGAACCAACCATAAATATTGACCCATCAATCTCATCACAATAAAGTTTTTTCTTTTTTTTTCATCCGCATCTCCACGACGCGACCCGGAAACAGCCCCGGATACGTTGTTTTTTTTATTTAGTTATAATAAAAACGAGTTGAGAGTCGTAGGCATTTTTTGTGAGCACCTGTTTGCATGGGAACTTTTGTGTGGGACGGAAAATAAGTTTTAGACGGAAATCTGTAAGAAAGTTAATGAGAATGTGTTACTTGCACTTTTTGTGGAATCAAGTGAAGAAAAAGTAAGAAAGTGACAAAAAAGTTCGAACCGGAATAGTAGGACGCCGCGCCGTTGGGTCACATAACAAATTAAAAATATATTTTGATATGCGACTTGGTGTTTGTTTATTTAAAATAAACTTAAAAAGGAGTTACACAAAGCCTACATACACATTATTTACCTATACATCAATAAGATGCGTGTAGAGGGTTAAACGAAAAAAAGCAACTTATATATATCTAATATTTTATTATCTCATTACAAATGGAGTTACTTAGTACAAAGATAGTTAAATTTCCAGAAACAATGCATGTTTCTATTCTATTCCAAAGATTTTTTTTTATATGTATTATATTTTTGTATGCGCCGTAGTCCCTGAACCATTTTTAGGGTTCCCTAGCCAACTGAAACGGGAACTGAAACTCAAAAAATATTTTTAATCGTACCCATACATGTATCTATGGATAAGTCAAAAATGATATTGAGGTTTCTAATATCATTTTTTCTAAACTGAATAGTTTGCGCGGGGGACTCTTCCAAAGTGCTAAAATGAGTGTCCCCCCCTGTAACTTCTAAAATAAGAGAATGATAAAACTAAAAAAAATATGTGAGGTACATTATAATGTAAACTTACACCGAAAATTGGTTTTAACAAGATCTAGTAGGTAGTTTTTTTAATACGTCATAAATAGTAAACCGCAATTTACCTTTCATTTAATCAACTGAAATACTAGCTGCTTCGGAACCCGTCATAGGCGATTCCGACTCGCACTTGGCCAGTTTTTTATGATTCTTTATTAATTCGATCGTTCTTCATATTTCGTTTTATGTCGGAGCTAAACGATAGTGCAAAATGGCTCTGATTTTGCAAATTCGTACCATGCTTTGTTGATACCTCTGATCTGATTGAAAAACTACTATTGCGCAAATTAAGCCAAAAGGGACTGATCGAATCCAACTCAGTTCACGAACTTCTACGAAACCGCGTCACATATAAATACAATTTTAACACGCGATGCTACTTTGTAATGCTTCAGATTTTTTTTTCATCCGGATAATAATTATTATCCGGATGAAAAAAAAATCTGAAGCATTACATTATTCTGATTATAATCATAGGATTTATAAATAAAAGTTGAAGTCGGTGCAAACAGGCATAAACTTACAAAAAGATAAATTATCTGGAGACACACTGACCTAACGTGAGAATCCGAAGTTTCTATACAAAATAAGTCCAGGTGTTTCAAAGTTGACGAACAATTCACGCCCTTCAAATCCGGGAGAACCGGAGGAAGTAAACATGTTATAAGATTTATAGCCATGACGACGCACTTTGTACAGACGCCAGCACATCCGGCACCCCAATCTGTCAAATTTCTTTTATAGATTTTCAACGTTATCACATAAGCATAAGGTTCACTTTCAATTGGGGAAATTTGACAGATTGGGGTAGCTTGATGTGCTGGCGTCTGTACTTCTTTAGTAATATTTGGAAAATATTTTGAGAGAAATATTGCTACAATCTATAGGTACTTAGTATTATTTGTGAAAAATATAAGATTTTTACTTCGCACTCTTTGGGCGGGCTGAAAAAAAAAGATCCGTGGCTGTGTAGGTGCATCGGACTATGGACATTACTTTTTTTAAAAACAACGCCAGCGACGTGTTACAGTATCCCTCTGGTATAATTAACCGACACAAAGTATACCTAGATTCAGAACAACTACTTCTGGGTCGCACAAATAGTTGTCCACTGCGGTATTCGAACCCGGGACACTCAGTGAAAGTAGAAACTGGATTAACCGCTACGTCACACTTACAGTCAAAATTTTTTATTGTATTGGTTAAAAAAAATATAAAAAAGTTTTTATTTGATGTTATTTGCTCAATGACCAATCTTGTAGGATGGTGCGGAAGACATCATATTATTATACAAATCCGACTATCTATACTTGGTTTGGTTATATAGCTAAATCATCCGACTCGATGATGGAACGTTGGGACATTTTCGAGGTAGACTCTTGAGATAAAACTATTCAAATCTGTAATTCCCACAAAAGTAGCAGTCACATGAATCCTATTTAACAAAATCTGTCATATCCTTGCTTAATAAAATCCCTGATGCGTGTGAACATGTATAAATTGTATCACAAATAGTAACGGGCCGCTTCCTTCCTGGCGTTCCTACTTCCCAAGTTCGTCCTCAGGAAGGGGCGGTTATTGTACAAATAACATCTTCGGATTAAGCACCCTTCAACTTTTTTGGTTATGAAGTTACCTTTCTCACGATCGGTCAGTTTGTGGGATGTTTGAATTTTAATCTTCTTATTTTTTTATTTCATATTGAGTAAAAAATAAATAGACTGTTTAGGATTGTTTACATCATTACGAAGCGATAAATGGCTTCTTTCATTGATATACAAAATGGTTTTTGTATATCAATGAAAGAGGAGAGGAGAGGTTGACTGCACGTGTGGCGCAGCGGCTAAGGCAATAGCCACGACGCTTCGAGTCCCGGGTTCAATTCCCGCGCCAGACAACTATTTGTGTGACCCATAAATACTTGTTCTGAGTCTGGATGTAATTTGTGTCCGTCTATTATATGTTTGTAAAGTACCCCGCGACCGCGACACAGGGATAAGATTCCTATAAGCGGGCGTTGCCTCTAAAAAAATGCATGTTTGTTTTCCCTACTTAAAAAAAAAAAACTTGTGTGTACTTATGTACACGCGTTAGAAGTTATACTTCTTAATATACAACTTGAACATAGTTATCAATTTTCATACCACCTAGAACTAACGTCATGCTGTTATTTTTACGATGCGCGCGCATCGTGCGCGCGTAAATTCACTGTCATACCACCTAGAACTAACTTCATGCTGTTAAATTTTTTGGTGTCGGTGTGCGCGCGCATCGTAAAAATTCACTCTCATCATTTTTCTCCATCGCGCCAAAAGAAGTATAACTTCAAAAACCATATTATCTCATGATCCCGAGATCTTTGATAAATGATGATGATTCTACCATACGAGTCACATTGATTCCCATGCTGATTAAATAATTATTAGTAAATGTTCTCATCGGCCACCCCCCCGGCGACATATGACGTTCTAATTATTCACCTTTCATTAAACTCACTCGTCGCTATCACGCATAGCATGGAATATCGTCACACTCGGTCAAGCCATAACCAACCAACTTACTAATTCACTTCAAAACTAACACTCTCAATCTAAATTCATCTTTAAACATACTAGCAACAAGAGTCTTAATAGTATTTTTTAAACTGCAACGATAACCTTGTTTTTGAATCCCGACAAAGTTATGTATGCGTATGTGTAAGCGTTATTACCAAAGGGATAAGGTTTAATATACAGTTTTGTTGTATTTTTAAATACATGTCATTAATATGGTTGATATTAATGGCCACCGTGGGAGAGTTCGTTGTCGGGCTAATTAAATATTTATCATATGCGGTAAGGATAAAGGTCGCTGCGAACACCTGGATGGGTCACCGACTTGTTTACATAGGCATGCAGACACTGAGTAACTGATTAGCAGCGGCGAAGAGTTCATGTAACTTATTCATCTCGGCGTTAGTTCTAGATTAATAATAATAATATCTAGCGACAATGTCACACAGATCATCCTAGCCCCAAACTAAGCAAAGCTTGCACTATGGGTACCAGGCGACGATATACATACTTATATAGATAGATAAATACTTATATACATAGAAAACATCCATGGCTCAGAAACAAATATTCGTGCTTCATCATCGTCATCATATCAGCTGAAAGACGTCCACTGCTGGACAAAGGCCTCCCCCAAAGATCTCCACAATTGCCGGTCTTGCGCTATCCGCATCCAGCGATTTCCAGCGACCCGCACAAGATCATCGGTCCATCTTGTAGGGGGCCTGCCCACGCTGCGTCTTCCGGTTCGTGGTCGCCACTCGAGAACCTTTCTGCCCCAACGGCCGTCGGCTCTACGAGCTATGTGCCCTGCCCACTGCCACTCCAGCTTGGCAATTCTTGCTTATCACACAAATATTTGCACTTACCGGGATTCGAAGCCAGGACCACCAGCTTCGTAGGCAGGAGCACTACTAACTAGGCTACGGTGAGATTGTTAGATTGTTTAAGTAGTTAATTATACAATGTATACTGTGCGTTTATTCGATAAATAAATATCTTGGGCCAACTCGCACATACACACACAGCTAGGATATATAAGTATATATCCTAGCTGTACATGATATGATAAAATTTCGCATGTCATTGTCGACAATATATGTGAAAATGTAACTAAGTATAAAATCTTGTCCGTAGCATATTTTGAGCTTACTTATACATATTATAAATGCAACATTTCGTGAGTATTGATGTATGGATGTTTGTTACTCTTTCACGCAAAAATTACGAAATGGATTTTGGTGATACTTTGTAGTAATATAGCTTACTAGCTGTGCCCCGAGGTATAACACGCGTTAAACTAGAATAAAATTATCACACCTACTCCCCCGTAGGTGATAGCGTGATAACATGTAGCCTATATGTTGACCCGACCTCTTAGTAATGTTCATGCAAGATTTAAAGTAAATCCATGCAGTACTTTTTGAGTTTAGGCCGGACATACATACAGACAAACAGATAAACAGACAAAAATTCTAAAAACTATATTTTTTGCTTCGATATCGATTGTAGATCACTCCTCAAGTAGGTATCCCTTTAAAAAAATATTCAATGTACAGTTTTGACTTTCCTACGATTTGATTATATGTATAGATAACATATAAAGCATGGTAGTATTACTATTAAGTAAATGCCATTATAAGTCTGTAAGTATTTAGATTCCTACTTAAATTATTTTATCTTGCACTACCCTTATCGTTTTGTCTTTCTATATTTCTGCTTCATATCCATCCAAAGGTTGTCTGGAAGAGATCGCTGACTGCGATAAGACCGCCTATTGTACAATTTGCTTTCAATGTTTCCTATATAATTTATCTGTAATTGGTGTGCAATAAAGAGTATTTATCTTATAAAGCTTATCTCGGGTGAAATCACGGGGCACAGCTAGTTATAGAAAAACTGTACCTCTGGCTTAGCATGAAGCCAGAGGTCGACGGGTCACTTACCATTAGACCAACAGACCAGTCTGAAAATTAAGTCGTCATTATTGTAATGTCTCCATGGTATAGTTATTTATATATATTTTAATATTATATTGGAACGAAGTTCCTTATCGCACGTTGTGAAAGGGGGCTAGACGGAAAAAATTCTTACGAAAAGTTGTCACGACACGTCACGACACGTTTTTGCAGCTGTGCGGCGTGCGCATGTTTCTCTGTCTCTCTCTCTCTCTCTCTCTTATAGAAAGCAAGCCAGATATTTTCATTTCTATTTCGCATTGAACAGTGTGGTGTCGCGACGATTATTGAAGTTATACTTCTTTTGGCGCGATGGAGAAAAATGATGAGAGTGAATTTTTACGATGCGCGCGCACACCGACACCAAAAAATTTAACAGCATGAAGTTAGTTCTAGGTGGTATGAGAGTGAATTTTTACGATGCGCGCGCATCGTAAAAATAACAGCATGGCGTTAGTTCTAGGTGGTATGAAAATTGATAACTATGTTCAAGTTGTATATTAAGAAGTATAACTTCTAACGCGTGTACATAAGTACACACAAGTTTTTTTTTGTTGAGTGTATACAGGTTTTTTGTACATAATAAATAATAAGAAATAACTTCGTTCCATCCGGGTGTCCCTTGAGACCTCTCAAGTTTTATAGCCTTGTTGGTATAGTGGTAGAGTGTTCATCCGCAGATAACGAGGTCCTAAGTTCAAATCCCGGATCGGACCAAAAAGAAAAATACTGTAAAAAGAAAAAATATAGATGACACAGATGGTTAGTCTTTATTGAGGTAAAGACACATAACACGTGTGTTACGGACTTTTTAGACCTGAAATGACGTTGGCCGCCTCAAGAACAGACTTGACATGACAGATAAAAAGGTTTGTAAAAAGATAGAAGAATGTGACGGGAGAAGGAAAAATATGGAATAAAAGACGACATGAATTTCTGTGGTTTTTCTTTAACATGTGGCCCACGAGCCGTAATTGATACCAATCTATGAAGATATACAGTCCACGAAAAATATGTTGACACGTTCGAAGAGCAAAAGTGCGCCGCGCTTGGGTGACGACTTCGGCGGTGACCAGACGGCACGGAAGCTCGACAAAGCACCTGCCACGGGCTCGTCGAGGAGTAAGGAGGCGAATGCGACTCGATCTTTCATCTCCGTACTATCAAGAGCTCATACGAATAACCAAAGAATTGAAAACACGGATTACACGTGCTCATCAGGTAAGAAATACTCATTAAAAGAGAAAATAGTCCGAGAGGCGGAGGACAAAATAGCCGCATTTTCGAAAAATATTCTCGAAAAAGCCAGACGTGAACTTAGTGCTATGAGCTCTACTGCTGGTTCATTGAAATCTCTGCCATCTCTGCCTCGTTCTCGAGAGGAAAACAATTGCGAATTGACAACGGTTAACACACACGATATGAAAAAAATCATGGCTAGACAGACGGGTAATTTCAAAGATCTGCCAACATTCTCTGGTAGCCCTGACGAATGGACCCTGTTCTACTCACAATTCAAAACGACATCTAAGCTTTGTGGCTATACGAAAGAGGAGAACATAGCACGACTAGCTAGGTGCCTTCGAGGGGAGGCACGTGACGCAGTGTTCCCGCTTTTGGTTACTGCCTCGAACCTAGACCGTATTATTGATACACTGAAGTTACGGTTTGGTCGACCTGAGCTTATAATTGATACCATGTTGAACAGAATTCATGCCATTAAGGACATACGTCAAGATGACACAAATAGCCTCATAAAATACGCGACGGAAGTACAAAATGTTGTAGCGGTCATGAAATCCAACAATCAAACGTACCATCTACGGAACCCGACACTTATACGAGACGTTTTGACGAAACTACCGCATACGCTAAAATTCCAATGGGGTTTAGACAGAATACGTGGTAAACAATCCCACCCGACTTTGGAAGATGTCGCTGATTGGCTGATTGAAGTAGCTAAGTCAGTAGCAGAATTTGCAGTGCAACCATCTCGTTTAACTGAAAAAACTGACAAGAATCCAAATCGGCAACCAAAGACCGTAGTCATGACGACCACACCTGTTAAAACCTGCCACAACTGTAAGGCAAATCACCACCTTTCGGCTTGCCCAAGATTTCTACAACTCTCTGTAGATGAAAAATGGAAATACGTCACGGAGGCAAAACTTTGTTTTGCTTGTCTGTCCGGCAACCATCAGCTCAAACAATGCAAGTTAAAAGGCAAATGCAACAAGCCTGGATGTTTTCGGGTCCATCACCAAGTTCTACATGCTGAACCCAAGACTACGGCAATCATTCCAGCAAATATCACCCCTGAACGCAGTGACATTGCATTGATCAAAGACAATAAACCTGTTTACACTACTGCCGAAAGTCTAAATACAAGGCGAGTACTGCTTAAAGTTGTCTCAGTTATAGTCCGTGGCCAAAATGGCGAGTTGCAGACTTCGGCACTTCTAGATGAAGGGGCAGCAGTGAGCCTGATTGACGCTTCATTCGCTACGCGTGCTGGTCTCGACGGACCAAATCAGCCGCTTCATATCAGAGGAGCCCATGGAATGACGTCGGTAGACACGACATCGAAATTGGTGAGCTTCAAAGTACGTGGGACTTCGTGCAACGTTGCGTATGATATGTTTAATGTACATACTGTAAATAATTTAAACCTACCCGTAAACAATTATGACAATATTGTAAATAGACTTGACTTTCTGACGGAATATATTGACTTTGACATAGTGACGAAGGATCAAAAAGTCGACCTTTTGATCGGACAAGACCACATTGAGTTAATTATTACAAGACAGATTATACAAGCACCCAGAAAAGGACTTATACTATCGTTGACTAACTTAGGTTATACTCTACACGGTAATTTTTCAACTTCCGTTAAAAGGTTACCGCTTGAGACGTCTGTACTACAACTTTGCTCTTGTGAGGAGCTTAATAACATTTATAAGACGACCTTTAGAACTGAAGATTTTGGAGTTAAGTTTACTTCTGACACACCTCGGTCTCGACAAGACATAAAAGCACTCGAAATCCTGAAAGATACTTCCAAGTACATAGGTAAACGCTGGCAAACCGGACTTCTGTGGCGTGCCGACTTTGGACCGATGCCTGACAGTTACGCCCAGGCCTACTCCCGATTACAAGGTATTAAACTTAAAATGACGAAGTTTCCAGAGTTTGGTCGTAAGTATCATGAGAAGATTAATGATTATCTCACCAAAGGTTACGCCCGCAAGTTGACACCGGACGAGGCCAAGAATAGGAACGACCGGACGTGGTATTTACCACATTTTGCAGTTTTTAACCCCAACAAGCCAGATAAACTACGGTTTGTACTGGACGCAGCTGCAAAGTCTAACGGTAAGTCATTAAATGATTTTTTGTTAACTGGACCAGATTTAATGAACTCGCTACCCGGTATGCTGTTACAATTTAGATGCCATAAATATGCTGTGATTGGTGACATTCGAGAGATGTTTCATCAAGTGGTTATAATGGAAAGAGATCGTTCAGCTCAACGTTTCTTATGGGAGAACGATGAGTATGAAATGAATGTAATGATCTTCGGTGCTATCTGCTCTCCAGCGTCAGCACAGTATATTAAGAACATTAACGCCGAAAGATTTAGAGACTCTCACCCCGAAGCAGTTAAAGCAATTGTAGATCACCATTACATGGATGATTTGATCATTTCTGTGGATACGATTGAGCAGGGAAAGAACTTGGCTAATGACGTCATCAATATCCATGCACAGGGTGGTTTCACAATGGCTAGTTTTATGAGTAATTCTAGCGAGATTTTAAAAGTTTTACCTCGCGATAAACTAGCGCCAAGTGGTATTAAAATCATGACAGACGATAAAGAAGATTGCTTAGAACGTATTCTGGGTCTACGGTGGGACCCCATTTATGACAATTTTCTGTTTAATCTTAATTTTACCAAGGTAAGTGAAGAACTTAAAACAGGTTCTAAAAGACCAACTAAAAGGGATGTTTTGAGGCTTATTATGTCAATATTCGACCCTTTGGGACTTATTTTATATATCATTATAAGAGGACGTATCATAATGCAGGATATATGGAAAGCTCAACTAGGATGGGATGACGAGGTGAGTGGAGAACACCACGATCGATGGTGTTTATGGCTAGATCAACTTAGACAAGCAGTTTCAATCCAGATTCCTAGATGGCTTCTGACAGAAGACTGTGATGTATCAAGACCAGTTGAAATTCATATATTTTGTGATGCAAGCACTAGGGCTTTTGCGTCCGTTGCGTACTTACGCGTTGAACAGAGTGATAAACGTTTTCATGTTTCATTGCTTATGTCAAGAGGGCGAGTCGCTCCTTTAAAGGTGCTAAGTGTGCCGAGACTTGAGTTACAAGGTGCCGTTTTAGGAGCACGCATGCTCCAATCAATACGACGGTACATTGATCTCAAAATTTCTCGAGTCTTTTTGTGGTCAGACTCTAAGACTATTTTAAGTTGGATCAGATCGGAAGTAGGAAGATTTAAGCCTTTTGTAGCGCACCGAGTTAGTGAAATTTTAGAACTTACTAAGCCTCAATGCTGGAAGTGGGTACCAACACACTTGAATCCTGCTGATCTTGCGACTAGAGAGGCTTCACCAATATCTGAAGTAAGTTCAATGTGGTTAGAAGGTCCAGAATTTCTTCATCACGATGAAGAAACATGGCCAGTTGAAATATCTCATGAGCCCGATCTTTACAACGACCCTGAAGTTAAGACCGTTCTACTAACTACTGCTACAGGTAATGTAACACTTCCTGATATCACGCGTTTTTCATCTTATTGGCGATTGGTACGCACTACAGCGTTGATTTTGCGATTTATAGCCAATCTACGATCGCCAGTTCGTCTATCAGGAGAACTACAGGCTGAGGAGACCAGATCAGCAGAGCTGTTTTTGTTGAAAGGCTGTCAAAAAAGGACATTTTCAGGTGAGATGCACACTCTTCAGACCACAAGTAATGTAGACAAAGATAGTAGGCTTTATAAACTTGTTCCATTTCTGGACTCTGACGGTTTAATACGCGCTCATAGCCGTATAAACTCTGCTACCGTTACTAGCTATGACACAAAAAATCCGATCATTTTATGCCCACGTGACTATTTTGTAAAGTTACTTATGCCCGGTTCCTTTATTTTACGATCCGTCATTGGACCAACGTTACCATCCGTAATTCAGCTACCGATACCGATGCAAAACTAGTGTTCCACAATGCCCTACCTGCGACGAACATCCGTAGTTTAAACCACCTACGACTCGTTCGGCGATGAACCTCTCGCTCCTCTTCACGATTAGTTATAACAAAACGTCGTACGTCAATTATGCAACTAAAATCATTTATTATTCTGTAATATTATGTGAGTAATAGTACAAATTACTGTACTTATAGTTACAGTAATAATTTAATTTGCGTTTAGGTTTAAAATATTTATAAATCATTAGTATTGAAAATTTGATGTTACGAGTGCATGGTGTGAACAAAACGCGTAACAGGAAAGCGCATGGCGCATGCGTCTGTCGTCTGACGTCTGTCCAAGAGTATTTCATGGTTTCTAAAGAAGTTTTTAAATTGAGTATTTAATCTAAGGTTTGTGGTTATGAAATCTTAGAAGATAGAAAAATAATCAACCCTTTCTAACGGAAAACAAAGCCATGAATTCTCTATCAGTTTCAGAGCTAGACATCACGGAAATCTCCTCAAACACTATGATAACTACCAAAATCAAATACAAACGACTGGTATACCGACCGAATTCGACTAGTAATCAAAGCAGTAACGCCTCGTTATTTTGACAGTTCCGTGACAGTAGAAAATATTTATAGGAACACTTTCGAACGCATCTCCATACAATAAGCTTACTAACGACCTCCCATCCGTTAGTAACCAGACGTTGGTTATTTGGATAACGACTAGTATTTTATAGGAACGGTTTTGCGTTACGGCTGGTAGAAATTCTAACTATTCGTAGTAGAAACGATTCGTTTTTGGAATATAGGAACCGGGCGTTATTCTACAATATCACAAAGATGCAGCTCATATAGGAAAAGAAAAGGTACTCAATGACTTAAGACAGAGATTTTGGTTGCTTCGTGGGCGTTCAGCTGTCAAGGCGGCGTGGCGAGAGTGTCAAACTTGTAAAAATAAACGGGCTGAACCGAATCCTCCCATAATGGGTCAAATCCCAGAATCACGCCTGACAGCTGTACGAGCCTTCGCGTATACCGGACTAGACTATTTTGGACCGATGACAGTGAAAGTAGGACGTAGACATGAGAAACGGTATGGTGCCTTATTTACATGCCTTACAGTTCGAGCAATTCACATTGAACTTGTCGATGATTTAACATCCGACAGCGCTATAATGGCTTTACGACGTTTTATCGCAAGACGTGGCACGCCACTTGAGCTTTGGTCTGACAATGCGACTACTTTTAAAGGTGCCGATAACGAATTACGTCGTTATGTCGAACGACTGGATCAAGATCGACTTCGCCAATTTTCGAGTGTTCGCCATGTTAATTGGCGAAACATTTGTCCCAACTCACCACATCAAGGTGGTTGTTGGGAGAGAATGGTTCGATCGGTGAAGACTGCCCTAAAATCGTCATTAAAAGATCAGACACCGACACATCAAAATTTATTAACTGTTTTGACTGAAACTGAAATGTTTGTAAATAGCCGACCATTGACAGACGTTTCTATTGACCATGATGACGATCCACCACTAACACCAAATCATTTTATTTTTGGCGGTGTGACCGATTTTACGACTCAGACCTTAGACACTTTTAATGACACAGATGTACTCAGACGATCATGGCGACGATCTCAGAGACTGGCAGATTTAGTTTGGAAACGTTGGGTCAAGGAGTATCTGCCAACATTGACAAAAAGGGGGAAGTGGTTCCGTACCGTCGAGCCTGTAAAGTTAGACGATGTTGTGATAGTTTGTGACGACCAACTACCCCGAAATGTGTGGCCGAAGGGGATCGTTACAGAATGTTACCCGGGCCGAGACGGACAAGTACGAGTTGTAGACGTAAAGACTACAGCCGGAACCTACCGACGACCTGTAACCAAAATTTGCATACTAGACGTACGACCTTCTTCTGACTGACTCGCACAATGTAAGGTACTTGACTAAACTTATAAATCGTCCTATTGACTGAAGAACCTGACTTCGTACTAACCAAAATAGTCTGACGTGACTAATATGGTCTGACATTGAGAACTGCCGATTTGACAAGACATCGAGCAGATTTCTTAATCAGTTGCTCTGACATGAGCAGTCTGATCTGACCGGACACATTATGCGAGCAGGTTCTTTCTGACTTAACCCAACCTGATTGACTTAGGGTGACTTGGCTTGACCTAGACTGCCTTGCCCTGACCTGATCTGACTGGGAGTATTGAGTCTCAATACTGGAGGTGGGGATGTTACGGACTTTTTAGACCTGAAATGACGTTGGCCGCCTCAAGAACAGACTTGACATGACAGATAAAAAGGTTTGTAAAAAGATAGAAGAATGTGACGGGAGAAGGAAAAATATGGAATAAAAGACGACATGAATTTCTGTGGTTTTTCTTTAACAACGTGTATGATGTTATTAGTCGAAGGTTTATAGAGACTCGAGTCTCCGTTGCCATAGTAACTACGCAGGAAGGTACAGACAGACGAGGAATCCTTGTACTAAATGTCAGTATTTGGGTCAAGGACTTTATACCTACCTAATGATGAAAGGAAAGGGTGAGGAGTGACGTCATTATTAATACTTAACTTCTTAACTAAACAAATGAAAGAAAAAAGACTTAAAGAAAATACAAATTGTAGTAATCTAAATTTAGTAGGTACTCTTTGAATTTGTAGTAATCTAAGTAGTTATTATATAAGAATTTGTAGTAAACTAAAGTAAAATAAAAAAGAACTGTCCTTTACCATGCCGTGGCGACTTGTAAGTGAAGCAACATTTAGCACGTAATTTTATAACATGTATGTATTCAATGTATTAGTGTATGTTTTGTAAGTTGTCCTAAATAAATAAATAAATAAAAAATTAGGTTGAAATTTGAGAAAAAAAATTGTTAGCCCTCTATACTAAATGTATCAGCTGTTCGTTATTCTTGTAGTAGTGTGAAGTAATTTATTTCTGTATGTTTTTCGCATGTTGATGTGCTGAGTTGTTCAGTTAAGTTACGTCCACTTTTTATTTTACACCTTGCTTAGGTAATAAGTACTAATATTTAAAGTTTCTCTTTAACCGACTTCAAAAGGAGGAGGTTCTCAAGTTGACCGGTATTATTTTTATGTATTACACCGATTTCTCGGAGTTTACGATCCGATAGACGTGATTCTTTTTTGATTTGATGCGGAATAGCCAGAGGCCATTTGGTCCCATAAAAATTTTACAGAGTTTGGCCCAGTAGTTTTTATATTATGATTATTGTATTTTTAAGACAACCACCACCACCAATTCGTGTTCCGGGTTCGATTCCCGTGCAGGACAACTATTTGTGTGACCCATCCTTTTGTATTTTTAAGACAACCACTTTGTGTTCCGGGTTCGATTCCTGCGCAGTACAACTATTTGTGTCACCCATAAATAGTTGTTCTGAGTCTGGATGTAGGTACTTCCTGTCCATCAATAATAATATGTTAGTAAAATATCCACCTCACAGGGATTAATATACCTACCTAGTGCGGGCGTTGTTGTGAAAACTGATACTTATTTTTTTGTAAGGACCACTAGATATGAGAAAAACAGTTTTTACTTTTCACATTGATACGAAACAACATAAAACACAAGAAAAAAAAAATTATATATTATTATTAAAAATATTATTATAAATAATTATTACTTATTAATAAATACACACTTACCTACCCAGGGTTACCTAGGCCGCAAAATTTCAAGTGCAACATAAAAAAAACGGCTGGCGCATAGCGTCACAGAACCCTTTGCACCTCATTCCCACACTCCGTGGGAACCCTCACCCCCGTCCATAAAGTACCACAATCACCTGCGAACACACCGCCACTAAAAAACTCAATACTTTACACTTCACCTTCCCTTTACGCTAGACTGAGCACAGAAAGTATCCCTATAAACGCCTCAGTCCCATGAAGACATATTATGATACTTTATTGTGAAATGAACGATCATGAAGTATAAAGTTTAAACAGGTACCACGGGAAGCAAATGATTATGGAACTTGATGGGCGCGCGTACGGTCGCATTCCCATAGTATACAGGATAAGGGAGCGCAGATGTAGTTTCACTCATTGGATATTATTTGCGTTTAGGTTTTGAATGGTTTTATATAAAAGTAAGTTTTGGTTATATGTAAGTATATATTATTTTGTTAAAACACATATTTTAAATTAAGTTAGTGTACGAGTGACGGCGATATATCACCATCCTATCTCATCCCGTAGGGGGCGTAGAAGTGGATCCGAGGGAAACTATGACCATCATACTGCGATCGCCGACCCGGATCTTGTCCAGCGGTGGACGTCGTACGGCTTACACTAAATATGTGTATGGTTGTTGAATATAAATAATACTGCATCAGTACACATGTAAATAAACTTTATGACCGCTACAGCGATCGATAGATAATAGATTTATTTATAATATGAACCTATGTACCTAAGATGAATTTTGTATTTGTATGTATGTATTATTTAGAAATATGTTAGTATGTTTATCAGTTGTCTGTTTGCCATACTCCTAGACTAGACTAGACTCTGCCTAGTTTGGGGTCAGAGGACAATGTGTAAGTGGTCCCAAGATATTTATTATTATTATAATAGATGACAAACCAAAAACCCAACACGCGACGGTACGGCTACATAAGTGATCCATACGGTTAATGAACGTTGAAAGAGTTATTCATTTAATATACCTACTGTTTTAAAAAACAGAATTGACTTCAGTTTTTTGTTATGGCAGCCAATTTATAACAACATGCTGAAATATTATCCCATAAAAAAAAAGAATACTGTCGTACTTATAACTGCTTCGTTTTAAGTCAATTTAAACTAAATTAAGGTATTATTGGACTACCTCTGTATCCGGTGAAGCATTTTGCAAGTTCGTCTCCCGCTTTGAACTATCTTAGGGATCTCACTGTCTGTGTTGCAGGGTCCAGTTGGTTGGTATCAATGGTATATGTCATGACATTCATGACAATCTTTACAAGTAGTCAGAACACAGAATAAAAAGTACTTACGGTCAGAAGCCTAATAATATGTGATACTTAGTCGAACCACCTTGGCCCTACAAGCTCGATTGATTCTGGTAGCTAGCCGTAACAGATTAAATTGAGAGCTGAGCTTAATAGAAATGGCACAAAAGCAACATTAAAGAACGTAGGTATTCTGTCTCTAATAGTCTAAATGTCTAAATACTTCTGTGAGTCTAAATACTTCTTCTTTTTCTAATAAAAACCTACGCTTTATAGAGCTTTGCTTAAACAGGAGATATTTAAACTTTATGTTGACATCCAAAATGCTTTTATAACCACATTCTTATACAACAATCCTTATTGACTATAAACTAAAAATGATGCACTATCTACTTTCAAACTAATTTCGCAATTAATCGAACCCCAACTTATCGCGGTGTCCACCACTGCACCTACGCATTTCATTCACGTAGTCCCCGGTTAGAGCGAGACGGCACGAAAACAAAACATTCCGATACAGTTCCCACCGCCCTTTCCCATTTGTAGGACAGAGATAGCAATATTCTGTTCCTTCGTTTTCTCACCGGGATGGGAGGATCGAGGGCAATTGAAAAGTTTTGCTTATACAGTTGTGCGAACGTATCCTCATAAGGAGCTCGGACTCTGCCCAGTGTAGACGTGTGGTGTAACTAGTGTAGTGATTATTGTATTTTTTGCCTGTGGCAAAATGCCGTGCAGTGAGGACGATGATTCCCAAACTGGGTTCTCGGAGCCAACCCATGGGTTGTCGAAAGCGGAATTGCGAAAGGTGAATAAATTATTGTGCAATCGAATCTTATAAAAAAAATGAAGGATTTCTGAAGTTTGTGAATTTAGTTATTTTTGTGATGTGTACCTAAACAATAGGAGAGTTCTTTTGTTTTTCGTTTGACAGTGAGACACTACAATAATAATACTTTTTATATATGCTTATATATAAAAAGTAAATTATTTCCTTTTTGTTTATATAAACTTAATTATGAGTTTAAATTTAACCTAGTAAATTCAAAAGTTAAAACTTAACTACATTTAAATAACATATCTCCAAATGCAGTTTTCTTTTATTCAATATTTTAATTACTTCACAGATTTATTCTTTATATGAAAGTTGTCTTAAACTAAATTTCATGATTTTCAGACGAACAAACCGATAATGGAGAAAAAGCGGCGCGCGCGCATTAACAACTGTCTCAACGAACTCAAGGATCTGCTGATGGATGCCAGTGATAAAGACGTAAGTGTTATTATTTGCTACCAATACTTACCAGTTTGATTTAGTTTCTCGCCTTATTAATAGTTCAACCCTTAACTACACCGCCTAAGACCATTTAAATTTTTAATCGTAGTTTTACAATGTTTTTTAATACAAATAAACAAAAAACAACCAATAATATTTATATGCAAATACGTAAAAAGGTAGATCGTAGCTGACATTTTTTTTTCTTTGACTCCTATTATGGAGCAAATCAGATTTAGATAAACACCCTAATAAGATATTTTCTCTTTCCAGCCAGCACGCCATAACAAATTAGAAAAAGCGGATATACTAGAGCTGACAGTAAAACATCTGCAAAAGCTACAACGGCAGCAGTTAGCAGCCGCCATTGCTGCCGACCCTGCCGTGCTACACAGATTCAAGGCCGGGTTCAGCGACTGCGCCGTCGAAGTGCGTCGGTACCTCTCAAGACTAGCCAGCGTCCCTACTGGACTCCGTCACCGGCTAGGAAACCACCTTACCTCTTGTGTAGGAGGCATGGACACACTGCAACCACGAGATTATGCCCCACTCATACCAGACCCCTTGCGGCTAGACGATGAACGACCCAGTGCCTTCCACTTCGTTAAATCCACGAAACCGACCAGCCCTCCTCTCAGCCCGCTATCCTGTGACTCAGCCTGCGATTCATCAACAGAACTAGAAACACCTCCGCGACCGATACAAACTTTCCCCTTCCCCACGCCCCCCAGTAGATCAGCGTCAGAACAAGACTCCAGTCCAGAAACACAAAAGCCCACAGTATCCTCAACCACCATATCTCCTGAGAGCAGACAAGAAGCGCAAAGAAACAGAAAATACATGGAACCATTGTCGATAGTAATTGACGTAGAAAACTATAAAATCGGCATCGACGCATCACCTAAAAGAGCAGTGGACTACTCCGTCAGACATAAGTTAAAAAGACCCGTGGTAGATTTAACAGGACCTGCCCCAAAAGTCATAAGGCTTGAGGATCAAAGGCCCCCAAATACTTATCACAGATCTCCGGAAAAATCTGCCTTTAAGAGAATACCAGAGAGGATACCAATAACATTACCTCCAAAGAAATTGACCACACCAGAAAGTATAGCATCCACCAGTGAAACGCCGGTAGAAAATAGGTTCGCTCCACGAACTGTAATAAGCCATACTGCAGAATCCTTCATACCACACCCTAAGAAGGAATCACCTAAAAAATTTAAGGCGGAACCTGACACAAGTTCAAAATCACCCAGTAAAGAGGGATCTTCAACTAGTACGGAAATGTGGCGACCTTGGTGATAACGAGACCTATTGAATTATATAAATCTTCTAGCTCTATTTGAGACATGCCATATTAACTTTAGACTTAAAAATGGTAATTCCATAGAAGTGTTGCCAATAAGGTGACAGTGATGTGACTATTTTCGAGTTAATTTGTTAAAAGTCCACTATATTTGTAAAAGCATAGTGAGGTGCGTTAAATATATTCGAGATGGATGAAACTGGCTGTAAAATGTCAGTGTTTCGCACAAGGTGAAGTGTTTCCGCATTTTGGATGGTAGTTATTTGCTACCTTTAATTATATAATTGTATGTTTTTTCTTACTTAAGTTTGAATGTGATTGGAAAGTCAATTGAATATGGGGAATGACATTTGATCGGGTTAGCACCATTGCGGTCTTACACGTCTCTACTATTATCACAGAATAAAAATACAATTGTGGTCTATGATCGCATAAGTATAAAGAAAGTTATTTTTGGTTTAAGAATGTATATAATGTAAGATATGAGATAGTGTTTCCGATTGTTGAAAACGTTATGTTTTTATTTGTTGGAGTGTGATATATAAATTGTGTTTTAGAGGGGTTCTCTAGGAGCACCTAGGACCCAATACGTGCCTAAAATAGCTTTAAGTATGTACCTGTGCGGTATGTATGTTTTTATACATTATATTAAAATATATTTTTACCTTTTCCTTTTTGATTTTATATTTTTCTGCACAGAGTTTTATTTCGTAGAGAGCGTAATATATTAAAGTATTTCCTTGTTTTTTTAACCCTAGACACATAGATAAGGGTTTTTAAGTTTGACGTAAATGTCTGTCTGTGTGTGTGTGTGTGTGTGTCTGCGGTATCGTAACTCTTAATCGAATGGGCCGATTTTATTACCGATTTATTATTGTTCCAGCAGTGTACAAGTATCTATCAAACTGTTTCTTTTCGAAAGTGATGTAATTAATTATAGTTGCAGTCGGAGGTTTTCTAACGGTTAGGTTAGGTTATTAGTAGATATTAAAGTTTGACAATACTTACTGTTTAAAACCACCTAATTACTAACTTCTTCGAACCATCACGAAAGCAAAACTGCTTCCACGTGGGCCTACTAATTTGTCCTACTGGCAGGACCACCAGGAAGCCTAGTTCCTCATGGTCCTGCCACTTATATATAACTTGTTGGAAGTACAATATTTTGTTGCAGAACCGAGGTGGTCATACCAGGTGGGTTAGGTTGTACTAGAACGTTGACCAACCACATCACCGAGATGGTCATAGGTAATCACACTAATATTATAAAGGCGAAATTTTGTTAGTATGTATGATTGTTACTCTTGCACGCTAAAACTACCGGATGGATTTCGATGAAAATGTGTAGCTTATTTATCCGAATAACACATAGACTATACCGTAAAACCTTACAAGATTTCCCAACTAATCTAACTTTGCCCAGCAGGGTACCTACGTTTCACAAAATGTTTGAAAAAACGGCAACATTTTTAGTTGCGTTTATTATTCAATTTTTAAGTAAATTGAAGTAAGAAGTAACTGATTTTGCTCAGTGTCCCCTCAATCGGCTGTCAAATTGTGTCGAAGTTGGTGGTGTATTTTGCGGGCCAAAACTAGTGTGAAAAACTTTTTTTAAAACTCGATTTGTAATAACAACAGGTAAGTAAGTTTTTTACCAGTGTTACTACGTAATAAATAAACATCAAAGATCGAATATCTCACGTAAAATCTCCCTTAATTTCGATAAGATGATGGTGGGCAATGTCAAATCTGATTTCTTAGAGCAGTTGTAACAACTTTGCCCACCAAAATTGAACCCATAGGGTTGTGACTTCGATGTTAAATTACATCTAGTAAGTACTTTGTTTTACACTAGTTGCAGAACTACCTAAGAAATGTTAAATAATAATAGGATTATTTAATATTTAATTTTGTCGCAAAAAGTACATTACATGCATTTGCAAAACAGTTTAAAAGTAAAACGGTTTCTTAGGAGCTCAAGAACTTTATTTTGCTTAAATTTACTTAAAAAGGTATTTTTTTTCGTATTTATTTCAGGATGAATAATACGAAGCCTTAAATTATCGAAAAAAATAGAAGAATATTAGGATATATGCTCTAGGCATACAGAAATTATTCAGAGGAAATGTTGGAGTAAGCAGTGGACGTAGTAGAAAATATGGAATTAATAAGATGTCAAATCGCCAACACGCGAAACGAATCTCACTGCAATTATTTGATCTCAGAAAATAGTGTTCCTTTTTTGTTTAAGAATAATATTAACCTCAAGAAGTACCACGATTATTATCGTTGATATTTAACTTTTTTGTTTTATTAGTCTTAGAAGAACAATCTTTTAAAAACTACAATTTCATTTTTACGAGCCTTACCTTTAAGTTTGTTTTTGAAAGCTTTGCCTTGAATTTAGATTTGTTTCACTTGTATGAGTAGGTATCTGTAGTCAATGTTCCTATTATGTATGTATATTAAGATTTTGTTTTAAAGCTCATGTGCATTTGTTTTAAAGTATTGATAGTTTATTATTGTTCAAATATTTCTAGATAAATGTAATGATAAATAAATGTAAATTGTAACGTACTCACGTAGGTACACCGTACTAATTAACAATAAAAAGTGACAACCCTAATTCATAGTATAATTTGTATGGAAAATTGTTTGTATGGAAAACAAAAAAAGTGTTGCGTCTTTGCCCACTCTAATTTGACAGGTAATATAAAGACTTAAACGGTTAGTATGTAGGTCCTATGATAGATTGACTATTTTTCTAAAATGATCCCAAAATCTTATGTTCTTAAAGTAGAAAATACTGAAGATACGGAGATTTCTGCAAAATAGGCAAACTTGTAAAAAGCACTATGTATTTGGCCCGCTGTATAAATATTGGTTTTAGGACGTTGTATTTCATTATTTTGATATTTTAGTATATTATATGGAAAGAACATGGTATTTATCAATAATGTAGGACGATTACAAATTGAAAAGAACATTATTAAAAAATATATTTTAAGTGGAATCAAAAATCGCAAGAAATCTGGGCAATGTTGTACGGTTTTACGGTAATTCATAAAGTTTATCGCGGGTAAAACCGCGAGGCACAGCTAGTTATAATATAAATATAAAGTGAGGTAAATATAACATTATCCTTATTTATATGTATACCGGAGGCAGATAAATAAGTGCTAGGATCACAAGAAACTAGGCTTCCCGGTGGTCTTACTAATAGGAAAATCTAGTAGTACCACGTGGAATCAATGAAAGCATTGCCTATTAAACATATAAAGTATGTTCAATGACAAAGAAACAATGTTGCATAGAATTTATTGATTATCCTCATTTTTTGAAGTAGGTTAATAATCTGCAATTTCGTTCGCGTAGTAGGCATATTGATTTAAATTCAAATCTAAATATTTATTTCAGACAAGGTGTTTAAGTACAGATAAGACTTTGGTATGATCGACTTATTGTCTGCGATTCCACTGAGGCGGAGCGGAGACGAGCTGTGCTGCGTTCACCAATCACATGGCTTGAAATCCACATCTCTTCTCCACAGATGTATCTCGCCTCCGTTCTGTCTTAGTGTAACCGCAGCGTCAGGGTCAGCGCACACCAAGAGCAGAGCATTTTCTGAGATTATTGAAAAAAAAATATCTTATGATTGTAATCATACACCGCAAAATTGAATTCATGCCCAAATGATGCTCGACCATGCTTGAGCAAGCCGACTGCGTGTTCACGTATGCATTCTACATGCGCGATATATTTTGGTCGACCATGCGCGTCCAGTTCGGTCTGCGCTGACCCTTAGTCGCCGATAAAGTCGCATAACCGGCTGATAGCTCAGCGGTAGAGTATGCGATAATCGAGGGAAATCTCGCAATGGTACGGGATCCTTCATGTGCGAGTCCGACTTGCACTTAGCCGGTATCTTGGCAATTTTCTTCAAATTAAGGTCAGTCAAGGTAATTAAAAGTTATTAGTGTGTGACGGCTGCGAATATTAGAATATCATCACCCCTTCTCATCCCGTGGGGGGGCGTAGAAGTCGACCCGTAGGAATATCTACCAGAGAATGGAGAGCAGCTTCCTTCTGAGTACTATGACCATCATACTGCGTTCGCTAACCAGTCAGCTAAGCGTGGCGCTTATGGCATATCCTCCCAAGATTATTCTTGGGGAGGCCTGCCCAGCAGTGGACTTCTTTCAGCTGTAATGATGATGATGATGAGGATGGTGAGGTAATTAGAAGTTAAAGACAAAGAAAGTTCAAAAATACTTCATTTATTGGCATGCACATCACATGGAATGTATTAATATTAAGTATTATACGAGTGTAATAGACTACAAAAGCGATATGAAACATAATTATTATAGAAAACGTTATAAAGTAGACATTCAAGCAAATCTTTGGTTGGAGATTAAAATTACGAACTAATTTCTATTCTACACATAATTACTCAATTTATATAACAGACCGTTAAACATGTTGAATTGAAATGGGAATTACATATACTAATAATAATAATATCCTGGGACATTATTCACACACGGCCATCTGATCCCAAACTAAGCAGAGCTTGTATTATGGACGTTTTCGTTAATACATAATTACACACAGACTCATGAAAAATAGACATGTTCGTGCACAAAAATATCTGTCCTGTGTGGGAATCAAAATCGTTAACATTGTCAACCGTAAATTTATTTATTACTAGCTGTGTCCCGCGATTTTACCCGCGTTAAACTTTATAAATTATAGCCTATGTGTTAATCCAGGGTGTCAGCGACCTCCACACCAAATTTTATTAAAATCGCTCCAGCCGTTTACACGTGAAGAAGTAACAAACATACACACTCACACACTCACAAAGTTTCGCCGTTATAATATTAGTGAGATTTCATTTTATAAAACTTTATTCTGAATCTCGCGCATTAGGTGTATTTCTAGTAATAAATTAAAACATTAAATAAAGCTATTGATATTACAAGGAAAGCTTCCAAAACGCCAAGACATAACAATTACGGTACACCAATTAGTATCAAAGTACATAGGTGCATTAAAATGACAAATGTGCAAAATAACTACAGATATTCGTAAAAATTATCACAATCGGACATTATAATTTAGCTTAAACTGGAGAATATAATTAATTTTCTGTATATAAAACACACCATCGAAATCATATTTATGAACCATTTTAAGAAATATTTATTTGCATACAGGTACAAAATGACAAAAAAAAAACAGATCAGTAAACGTAGTTACCGAGCACAAAGCTTCGCACCTTTACTTTGCCTGGGAATGGGATATTGTTTCATATTTTTTTATAATATCCTGGGACATCATACACACACGGCCATCTGATCCCAAACTCAGTAGTTATTGTACTATGGAAACCAGATAACTGATATACTACATATACTACTTTTCTTTTGTAAATACATACTTATATAGATAATTACAGCCAGACTTAGGACAAACAGACATGTTCATGTACAAATGTCTGTCCTGGGTGGGAATCGAACTCACGACCTGCGGCGTGAATGGCAAGTATTTACCAACCACGCCAAATGACAAATGTGCAAAATAACTAGACATTCGTCAAATGTATACAATAGACACATCACAATTGGACATTATAATTTATCTTAAACTGGAGTACATAATTAATTTTCTATCTATAAAACATACAATCGAAAACACATTCATAAAACATTTTAAAGACATATTTATTTGTAGACATAATATATATAGACTTACGTCTGTTTCCCATAGTGGTAGGCAGAGACAACGGATTTCCAATATATCACTATGTTTTGTAGACTGTTAAAAATAAAAAATAAATACAGGTCAGTAATAGAAGTTAAATCCACTATACACGGCAAATTATACAATACAAATTCATACAGACATACACAACATACAATTTTTATAATAATGCAAGATATTATAAGAATAATAACGTGTTCATCTTAGTTTAAACCACAATTGGAAGCAGCCCTCGCAACACAGGGAATAGGGCGAGGACTAGATCACGTTTAATTATGTATTGATATTTAATTGGAAAAAAATATATATTATTATAGTTACCGAGCACAAAGCTTCGCGCCTTCTATACGTTTTCTGGGACCTGCTTTTTCATAATTTAGCAGTGATTATTTGTTAAATATTAAATTTAGGTACAGTCAACAGCAAAAGTAGATGATCAAAGTCGGATATTCAATACTAATTATCATAAATTGCGACAAAATAGTGTGGTGGTAAAGAGTATCTAGTTGAAGGTGTGCGTGAGTGTTAAGTGTAAAAAATATTAACTAGTGAAAACTGCCGCCCAATAGCATCATAAACTCAAAACTCAGTTCCGATTTTGATCATCTACTTATGCTGTTGACTGTACATTAAGCCAATGAGGCTTAGACTGCTTTACCGTACAATTACCTTCTAGCAATATAAACGGTTTTGACTGCTTCATCAAGAATTTTTAAGCCTAGGAAGCATCCTAGACTAGGGCTAGGCTGTAAAAAAGTCTCACTAAGATTTTTTTTACCCAAATTATTTTTCTACTAGATCTTATTTTGTATTAATTAACCCCCGACGTAAAAAGAGGGATGATAAAAGTTTGACGTCGATGTCTGCCTGTGTCAGTGGCATCGTAGCTCTCAAATAGATGAACTGTGTTCAATGCGTTTTTTTTCATTTGAAAGCCAGTTCCCTTGCGGTGATTTTTCGCTAAGTTTGGTTAATATTGGTCCAGGTGTGTAAAAATATCAGCTCTTTTACAAAATGATGTAATTATAGTTGGAGTCGCGGGTTTTGGAACGGTTAGGTTATGTATTTATTAAGATTGGATAAGCAATATTAAAAATGTTTCCAATTATCATTAGTAAGTGCTTAAGATAAGCAGCTAGGACATATGTACAGACGCCAGCACATCCAGCTACCCCAATCTGTCAAATTTCTTTTATAGATTTTCAACTTTATCACATAACCATAAGGTTCACTTTCAATTGAGGAAGTTTGACAGATTGGGTTAGCTTGATGTGCTGGCGTCTGTACAACGGTCTCTCATCAGCGTCTTCTTTTTGCTCTCTAAATAATGTTACTACACAAGTGGCGCCCCCCTTTGACTGTTGTCGGAAGATATTATATGATCCCGTTCACTTGTTCTTCAGGAAATCTTTTCTTTGCTGTTGTAGTTTTTGTTCCAGCAGAGTGATCTTCTCTTGGTACTTCCCAGCCTCACGCGTCAGCGCTTGGATCGCTGAATCCTTCCGGGCCACTGCTACTTTCACCCTGGAAAACAACAAGTGGAATGAATAATTTTATAGGGGATATAAAACAACAGTAAAATGAAATAAAATAATATACAATATAACATATTCTTGTTTGAATTCGGACCACCTTTTTTTTGCTATGGCAGGGGGAATGCCTACGCATGCCAACCGCTAAAGGTGTCTTCGGGTGGGTATGTCGGACTCGCACCGACTTAACCTAACTTGCCGAGGACTTCTGTTTGCGCCTGATGGGGGGAGCCTCGGGAACGCAGGAAAGCTGATCCGATTTGGGCCACCTTGCGTGAGTTAAGGAACCCCAACCTACTAGGTAATATTAGCTTTGTCAGCATGTTAAATAATTAGTTGCTAGAACGTTGGATAACAACCTCAGTAATTGTTATTTAGGAGATTCATCGCATTTTTAATAATGTCGAGTTTGCATTACGATTCTACTAATATTATAAATGCGAAAGTTTGTCAGTATGGATCTATGGATGTTTGTTACTCTAACGAACTAAACTAAACTACCGAACGAATTTTGATGGAATTTTGTAGTAATATAGCCAAAAAACACATAGGCTATATTTTATAAAGTTTAGCGCGGGTAATACCGCGGAGTAAAACAGCTAGTTGTAAATAAGGTTAGTAGATTGTATAATTAAGTTACTGTATTATTACTGTACTAGCTGTGCCCGCGACTTCGTTCGCGTGGATGTCGGAACTTAACAATGTATTTTTTAGGGTAAAGCGCTGTGGGACGATACCGAAAAAATTTTTTTGATTTAATTTAGTGCTTCTTTATTTTACCTGATGAACCATCTGGAGCGTACACAAAAACGTTATTGGGGTTGTTTACGCGTGAAAGAACTACGTATAGTTGACCATGGGAAAAGCATCCAATACTTAGGTCCACCCCCGCAACGGATAATGTCTGGACCTGAGCTTTACTAATCGTCATGGCATAACAGAGACTGACTGGGAATTGCACTCGTTTGAAAGAGAAAGGAAAGTTTTTAGGAATTATAGGTATCCTTGGAATAAAAACAATATCACCGGCGCCGCAACCTGTTAATATTTCAGCTTCGATAATATTGCAGATTTGTGACTTTGAGCCGAGTGCCGTTACAAAGTTTGGGAGGACATAAATTTCTGAGGAGAATTATTGGTACACCAATTTTTAAAACTATTTTGTGGGCTGAAAGTCCGGGTGTGCTGAGGGAATCCAAAAATTCTACCGGGTAGTGCGTGGCGTTATCTTCTTCCATAAATGTATTTATTGAGCTATATTCTCTACTATTACCGGACGCATGACTCAATATTTTGAAATTAATTGCCGCAGCTTGGTCATTGTGGGGTGTCAAAATAGCTCGCTGACATAGCCAAGAACCGGCTTGATTTCCCATGTTTGTGGTATCTCCGTACACAGAAAAAATTAGCTCCTGCTGTGATGTAACGTAAGAACAGAGATTACCAATCAAAATAACTTTTCCATCTTCTTGTACGGGGTATGTGCCATCGCCTATTTTTAACAATAAATTTTGAAAACTCCTGTGCATTTTCGCAGCCTCTGACTGATCGGGTTCCCTCCTATACTTATAACTATCATTTGAATAGCCAATAAGGACGTGTTGTGACAATTTTCACATACCCTGTCAGTAATATGTCCATCAGTATTTAGTTGTACATGTCTCATAAAATCTTCAGCAAACTTGTCATGGTACTTTTGCCATAACTGTTTAGCGTCCGATAACGCACAAAAGGTCAATAAGATGGCAAACAAATGTCGCAAGCGATGTGGACTATCGCTCACGCATGCTTCCGCTAGAGCGTCATCCCAATGCTGACTTCCAACTAATAAATGGTGTGCTCGGCAAGCGGCCTGGTATTTGGGATGTTCAATATCATCCACTTTACGGCGCTCAGCAAAAGACGTAGGTCCTCGCTCTACATGGATCAGACTGTGGGATGAACTCACACGTGAGCACGCCACGTGAACCTGCCCGCCTTCCTCAAGTCAATTCCAGCTAACTTGAGAGTTTGACTTTGCGATTTGTTGATGGTTATCGCGACACACACTTTTATAGGGAACTACAGTATTTTAAACTGAAAAGGGAGATCATTTGGCACTAACGGAATACGTGACACGAACACTGTTTCTCCCTGGGCGCATCCAGGCATAATAGTAGACTCTATAACACGATACAAAGTTTTGACTTAAAGCCTCGTGCCGTTGCAAAGTTTAGGTGGTTTCAAATTCCTCAGAACCATTATAGGTATACCCACACGCAACATACATCCCCTATTATGTGCCCTTAGGGGTGGAAATTCCTAAAATCCTGAAATACATATTTTTTATTTTTAACGGAAAGGCCAAATACCAATTTTCATGCTTTTCACTGAAAAAATTATACACTTTTCATACAAACTTACATCCCCTATTTTACGCCCTTGGGGAATTTCCAAAATATCTAAAATATTTATTTTTATTTTTAGCTGAACTACTAAATATAAGTTTCAATGCCTTTAACTTCAAAAAATGACAGATTTTCATATAATCTTTCATTCTCTGTTTTACCCCCTTAGGGTTAGTATTTAAAAACCCCTTCCTTAGTGAATGCATACGTCATAAAAAGTACCTACCGGCAAAATTTCAAGTCTCTAACCCCAGCCGTTGCTGTGCGTTGATATCGCTCCTTGAATACAAAAGGGCCACAATTGAAAAAAAAATGAAAATCGTTTTATTGCAAAAATGACACCTGAACCGACTATATATTATAGTGAAAAAAAAACTCCCATCATTTTTGCTTATATTATGGCTGCACTGACTTACTGCCCTTTTTGCATTAGCTCACTTTGACAGGTAATGTCAGGGCAAAACCGCCATTTTGTGAGTTGCGCCCGGAGATTTAACGCAAACGCACGTCAGTTGCATGAAAAAGTGCCACTATCTAAAATACGTCTGTGTTGGATTCCAAATTTCAGGTAAGTGTGATTATATTTTACAATACAAAAGTGCCATATTTTGGAAAACGTCCATTTTGCATTCTAACATTAGTATTTTTAACCATATTTTGTAATACAAAAGTGCCATATTTTTTAAAACGTCCGTTTTACATTCAAACTTTAGTATTTGTAACCATATTTTGTAATACAAAAGTGCCATATTTTTGAAAACGTCCGTTTTGCATTCTATCATTAGTATTTGTTATTATATTTTGTAATACAAAATTGCTATATTTGAAGTGCGTCCTTTTTGTAATCCAATATTAGTTAAGTATAATTATATTTTATAATACAACAGTATCATATTTTGAAATACGTCCCGTTTGCATTAAATTATAGTGGTATAAATAATTATTTTTAGCGTGCTAGAATGGGAAGGCCAGAAACATGGCCGTTTTGCATGATAATAATTTTAGTTTTCGTTACAATTTAAAAAATAAAATTTACCATTTTGATGTTAATTTTGTTCTATTCTTATTACTTCAGTGATTTTTAATTTAATAATCATACAAATGTATTTATTTGTTTGTAAATTAATAATATAAACTAAATTGAAGCCCTGTCCCTGTAGCTTTCGTCACTAATTTAAAGTTCTTAAATTATATTAGTGAGTGTTTATAGGGACCTATAATAATATGGGTAGTAAATGTTGAAAAATATGTGATTAAGATGCATTGCCCCATATTTTCTGTGAATTTGACTGTGAATTTGAATGTTAAATATGAGGTGTTAGCTTAAATTTAAGGTGTTATTCCTGGCAAATTAGTATTGAAAATGTCATATTTAGGATTGTTATGTATTTGATTGTGTGTATGTACTAAGGACTGTATAATATATATATATAGAATTGTGTGTATTTTATGTTTTTTAGTTATAAAACGTTAAAGATGTTTTTTTTACAGATTGACTAAATTAATAGAGCATGAAAAATGTTGAATATGGCAACCTCCGTTCAAGAATCGGAAAAAGTTCAAGCATTACCTGGCCACAATAATAAAGTGAAAAATAAAATTTTCTTTAATACTCCAGCTGCACTCGGTCTACCCGTCACGTCACCCATTCTTCAGATACAAATTCTATAGCAGACAGTCAACCTGACTTTAACCTATCAACATCAGAGGATGAAGACACTGAAGTAAGCTGTGTAACGAGTACCAAAGACACAAATAGGCCAAAAATAGTTGTTGAACAGAGTGACTCGAGTAGCAGTTCAAGCGACTCTGATAATGACTCTGATACCAATTCCAGCCGATCATCAATATCCAGTAGTTCATGAATTGCAGATTTTTGTGAGTGTTGAAGTTCCCTACTTTCTACCTAGTCCTGAATGATTTTCTGATTCCGAAGGAGATATACAGTGTAGAACCTCACTTACTCATCAATGATGATCTGCCAGTCAATTTGGATACTCAGTTGCCTAATATAGAAGCACAGCCATCTATCAGTCATAATCAAAAAGTCAAATGGGCTGATATAAAACTATTTAAGTCCATCGAGATTATGAGAACAAATTTTTCTTGAAGACTTCTTACGAAACCTCGGTAGCCACGCTGACAAAAAGAAGGTCTGCTAATCCTATAGCGCCAAAAAAACTGTACAAACAAACACTTAAAATAACTGAAATAAAAAACTGGGTATTCTTAACCTTATTGAGAAAAATATCATTCCTAAGTATTTCCAAAGCTTTTACGAAAATTCGTAATTTTAATAATAGATACCTAAGTAATTGTGATAATATTTAGAATAGTTAATTTTAAAAGTTCCTTTTGATAATAAAGACTTATAAATTTCATACAAACATTTAAATAACAATAATAAATAACGATTATAAATTGTAACTTAAAATAGTTTACGTAAAAAGTGCCTTAAATTGTTTATAACTGTGATTTTGTAAGACTACTTAGATTGTTAAGAAAAACGGGTGGCTACACTCGCGCTATAAACATCGACCGCGTACTTAAATTCGCAAAAATAAACAAATAGTACTTTAAATAGTGTATATAGCAGTGAATTATTGTGCAATTATGCGGAAAATTATGTGACATTGAAAACAAAGTAATAATAGTGTTCTTATTATACCAGTGACTAAACACAAAACTCACTAAAATAAACAATACGTGCTTTATGTGACGATTTTAATTAACGAGCATAAAAGGAGTGAAGAACCTTTTCAACTTCAGTGTCTATAAATAAAAGAGTACAGTGAATTCGCTTAAAAACATAACAGGTTACCGTTGTAGAAGATATCTTTTGTTTAAAAGTTGGACTTTGAACCACCACTAACACCACTTGTGGCAAATAGCAGAACTAAGATTGACATCCAATGGCATTAGGTTTAGGGTTGCTAATGCTAAAAATATTATTTCTCAAACATAATTCTGCAAATAGCGCCATCTAGTAGTCAGTAGCGAAACAAAAACTGACACTTGACATAAACATCGAAGTTACCACTCCTAAAAAATAATATAGATAATACCATATTAATAAAAATATTTCTAATTGGTAGAAACTAAAATTACTATAGCGAATGAAAATATCACCATCAGAAAATTACCTAAGAACACCAGCACTATCTCAGTCTCGTCATTGTATAAGTTCTTAGATCTCATAAGTATATCTACCTGACCTCGGAAGCGACATCTATTAACTGGTAGCTATACCAAGCCATTATAACAAAAGACTTGACAATATTTTACCTGACGGTTCAACAGCTTATCAAAACCAACTTTGTAACACGAACATAGAGGTCGCTAGACGATGGATAACCTATACAACATTACTCTGAGAAAACCATTATCAAAATGTAAATCACTTGATAAAATAGACATGAGTATTTCCCTAAACTCCTCATGTTCGGAGGAATTATTAGGCAAAAGTTTCGACGTATCTACCCATGTAACAGCATTGTGCAAGGAAGAAATGGTAACAGAAATAAATAACCTTAAGTCTAACTTACAAACTACCCAGAACGAATTAGAAAATGTTATACTCGAGAACACAGATCTAAGAAAAAAGATTACTCAACTATCTCAAGAAGTTGAAACACTAAAACAAATATGTCGCAGCCCATTATCGTCTCTACGTAATGTTCAGTCTGCATCGAAAAAATGCAGTGCGATACGTCGACTCACAGATTCATTTAGAAATTCTCCGCCCGCTACGCTGAATACACTTCCTACGCAAGAACCAAAACCCTATAACAGTTCTCAAAAGAAGCTTGAAGAAACATCTGACCAATCCAGACAGAGCACTAAACTCGCATCAGAAGTCCACCAGCAACTTGATCACGTGGAGATACCTTGTACGCAGGCTTCTTTATGTTCTTCGGAGACTCAATGTTCACAAACTTCCACAGAAAATAAAACTATTACAAGCCCGACTACCAGCAAACAACCTGAATGTAACAAACACGTAAACAAAGTATTTATCTTTGGAGGACAACTATGTTTGGGATTGTCAAGTCACCTCATAAGATCAAGACTTCATAACCCCTACACAAAGTACCAATTTATATCGGTTGTAAAATCTCAAGCTAGCACTGAAGAGATATTAAAGAGTGTTAAACTCTTTGATATAACTGAACACGACAGGGTAGTATTATTTATAGGTCAAAATGACTCAAATCCGTTTCAAATTAAAGCTGAATTATGCTCATTCTTAAAATCCATAATATGTCCTGTGTTTGTAATAAAAATCTATAGAAATAAGTATTTAAATGAATATAAACTTAATTATATGTTACGTATGACATGCAAACAATTTACCAAATGTACTTTTATCGACATTGATTATAGTAATTATTACCACATTTTCAAAAAAATATGTAATAACATTAATTCTGTTTTGGATCAAACTGATTATAACTTAACCTACTTAGCCTCAACAAACATATCTGTTTACAGAACATGTACAAGGCAACAAATTCGGTCATTACCGGAGTTAAAGAGAGCTAAACTATACTCCAGCTTGCAAACCATGAATACTGTCACTATTGATCAAAGCACTCAAACTGAAATACCGACACCGAATCAAGCCTCTTCAAACAATGATTTTTTTCGTAGTTAACAATGGAAATCAAAAATATGTTCGGATTCTTCATCAAAACATTGCTGGTTTGTTTAATAAAAGTCGGTTATTGGAAATTAATTTAAACGAACAATTGGAGAAAAATGGGGAAGTAGATGTAATATGTCTATCTGAGACTTTTATCCAAAAAGGTCACGAGCAAATGGCGAATATATCTGGTTTTTATCTAGCAAGTTCTTTTAGTAGGCAAACTATACAAAAACGCGGAGGGGTTTGTATTTTCATTAGAAAAGGGTTACAGTACAAGCATTTAAGCTTTATTAACGAGTATGCCATAGATAAACATTTTGAGTGCTGCGCTATAGAAATAATTTCACAAAACATGTTTATCATCTGCCTATACCGGACACCCGACTCCGATTGCACTTTGTTTTTTGATAAACTCGAAGCTCTACTATACAGTATCACTCACAAATATAATAAAAAGAAAATAGTATTGGCTGGCCATTTAAACATTGACACGATTCAATCAAATAGCAAAATATCTCAACGCTTAACAAACCTCACACAAAACTTCTGTATGTATCTACACATAAAGAACCCTACTCGTAAAAGTTCCTGCATAGACCATATAATTAGTAATATGAATTATGCAATAGGTGAATTATTGCATTTTGATATTTCTGATCATAACACTGCCCAGTTGTTAAACATACCAACGGCAGTTAAAGAAACACCACTTTTAGAATACTTTGTTTATAAAAGGGATTATAGTTTGGAAAACATTCAAAAATATAAGGAATGTTTGTCCAGCCTCTCATTTCACGAAGTATATGAGGAAGACAATCTTGAATCTGCGTTTCTTTCTTTTCATCAGATTATTCTATTGTTTTATAATTTATGTTTCCCAAAGACCAAAATCAAAGTATCTAATAAAATCGGGAAGCCAAAATGGATAACTAAGGGTTTAAAACGTAGTTGCCAAACAAAACGTTCACTTCGATACAAATATTACAAAGATAAATCGAACACCACTAAAAGTAAATATAAGACGTATTCTAGGCTCTTACGAAACTGTATAAATCAATCGATAAAAAATCGTAATATGTACATGATCACTAGTTCAAAAAATGTGTGTAAAACGTCCTGGCAGTTGATAAAACAGGAATCCAAGGGTTGCAAACAAATGGAAACTATCAATTGTATCAAAAAAGGTGAAGTGCTGCATAACAATCCATACAACATAGCAGAAGCTTTCAATGAGTTTTTTGTTAATCTACCATACACAAATGACAACAGTATATTAGATACGTGCAAAACTGACATATGTAGCAGCATGTTTTTACACCCATACAATTTTGAAGAAGTTTACAGAATAATTACGTCATTGAGTAACACCAACGCGGAAGGCTATGATGAAATAGCGACCAAAATACTTAAAGCTTGTTCCATTGAACTGACTCCTATATTAACACATTTAACCAACTTATCGTTTGTAGAAGGTTGTTTCCCGAGCCCCCTTAAGCTATCAATTGTTAAGCCGTTATATAAAAAAGGAGATAAGACAAACCTAGGTAACTATAGACCCATAGCTTTGGTACCTATTCTTTCAAAATTTTTTGAATCAGCTATGCACACGCGTCTAACAAGCTTTATTCAGAAGCATAGCATCATACGACCGGAACAGTATGGATTCCAAAAGGGAAAATCTACCACGTTGGCATGCTATGATCTTGTTAGCAATGTAGTGAAGAGTTTAGACTCCGGTAAAGTAGTCACAGTAATTTTCATTGATATGACCAGGGCTTTCGATGGCGTGTCCCATGACTTATTATTGAAAAAACTTGAAAAGTATGGAATTCGAGGATCTGCATTGAATTGGCTACGCACTTACTTATCAGATAGGAGACAGTCTGTTGAGGTCATGGGTATGGATGAAAGTAAAGAACTACGAGCATACCGCTCTACGCCTGTAATAAATAAATTTGGAGTGCCACAAGGCAGCGTTCTCGGCCCACTTTTGTTTTTATTGTACATCAATGACCTCCCTGATACAACCTTGACCCCATGTATTTTATTTGCTGACGACATTTCTTTAATTTTGACATGTGATAGGAAAACTGATATTAATCAATATTCTATAGACATTAATAATACTTTAGAATGCGTAATAAAGTGGCTTAGTAATAATAATTTAAGTGTTAACCTAACCAAAACCAATTTTATACAATTTAGCGTATATGGTAGACCACAGAAACCAATAAAGATCAGTTATGAAAATCAAGAGATCTTTGAGATAAATGAAACTACATTTTTGGGCATGACTCTTAAACACCTTAATTGGAAATCTCACGTTCATAAAGTGTGTAGCAAACTTAGTAGATTTGTATATGTGCTCTATAAACTGCGTAAAACCTCTACACCACAAACCGTTCTAGCGGCATACCACGGCTATGTGTCATCCGTTTTGAATTATGGTCTTATTTTATGGGGTAACTCCACTGACGTCAATAAAGCTTTTTTAGCACAAAAAAAGTGTATTAGAGCAATTGCTGGAATACCACCTTGGGAGTCTTGCCGGCCACTTTTTAAGGAATACAGAATCCTAACATTAGCCTGTATGTACATTCTGGAAGCAGGTAAGTTTGTTAAGTTGAATCCTAATCTATTTAAAACTGCTAGGGATTTGTTCCCTAGAAATACGAGACACCCAAACAGAATTGTTCTAGCAAATATACCAAGGACAACAACGTATTTAAAAAGCTGTCATGTTATGTGTGGACGTATTTATAATGCTATTCCCGAAAGCCTAAAGGAATTACCTTTAAGTAGATTTAAGAAAGAACTTAAAATATGGTTAATTAACAAATCGTTCTATTCAGTATCGGACTTATTAAAATAAATTATTTTTAAAATTGAACATTTGATATTTTGAAAGATGTATACAATTATAATTTAATCTATATCTATGTTATTATAAATTATTAAAATTCCAGTGTAAATGAATATTACTGTATTCAATATTTGTATGTCGTTATGCGACAAAATGTATCTGGCACTGCTTACTAATGATGTATCCATCTTGATGTACCTACATTTTATACAAATAAAATTCTATTCTATTCTATTCTATTCTATTCTAATGTGCTTTTAGAACTGATACCGTATTTTGTTTTGTTTAAATTATTAATGTTAAAGAGAGACAAATTAGTGTCGTCAGTTGATAATTTTTTTAGTTTTTAGGGAATTTATTAATGAATATGGTTATTTTATGTATATTGTGATAGTGATTATTACAGTTTCATCTCTTGTTATTTGTATTATTCTTACAGTTACTTCTTGTTTTAGAGAGATGTTTAATTATACTGAATAATAGTTACGTACAAAGTTGATCTCAATTATATTACTTAATAATAAGTTAAGATTTTTATTTTAGATTTTTTAATACAATGTTTTCCTGGTGTCCATTCACTTATGTTTTTACCTAGTAATAAGATTAAACTTTTTGATTCGGTTTGTTACCAAAAAGGTACAATAAACCATTTTTATTTCTAGAACTGTGTTTAATTTTTGACATATTTTTTATAATATTGGTTCTAATTTTGAATGCAAAAGGGACTTTTATGCTTTTTTTTCTTAATAGGAAACAGCTATTACAAAATTTATATTGTAGATAGATAGAGCTAAAAAATACGCATCTAATGATATATTAACATCCTTTATTTAATTAATAAATATATGAAATATTATAAAAAAACAGTATCAAAAATTTGTTTTGGCTGCCCTGTAAAATTTATGGATTTTGATTTGTGTCCCTTTTGTATTCAAGGAGCGATATGTCAGTCAGTCAGTTTCCTCTTTTACATAGGTAGGTATATAGATTTGTGCTGAGAAAATTATGAGAGACCGGGTTAATTTACTACATTCAAATCGGACAGGCTCAATAAAATTCGAATCGTCGTACATTCGCGTTACAAACGAATCGACAGCACAAACTTTCGATCGATTGACATTATAATTTAAAATTAAATTATAACAAATGCAACCTTGTACATAATTCAATTTGCCCAAAGAAAACAGAATATTTTAATAACCAATTTTGGACAACGACATACTTCTAGGCAACCAAGACCATATTTCGAAACAATTCAGAACATTCAAAACCCTACGTAACTCATGCAATCAGCAAACACGGGCAAATCTTAACACCGCGAGTCAAAAGAAATGCACAACGACATCTATCGAAACAAAAATCAACTATCAACCTAGTTCATTCAGAAAAGAGATGTCATAATATGCACAATGACATCTATCGGACAGTTTAGTTCAACTATAAACATTAGTTCATCCTGAAGTACCGAAATGTGTGTTATTTTTCTCCATGATTACTTTAAAATCTAATATCTTTTGATAGACTGAACCGATTGCAATAAAACAAAAACTAAATGTTACCTCAAGTTACGCTCAATCGTTGTGTATAAAAGTTATCTACATTGCTTTCGTATATTTTACGTGATACCCGAACATATAAACAGACAAACAGACAAACAGACAAAAATTCTAAAAATCCTGGAAATGGGTTCTATTGGTTGTCCTTTAATACCCTGGCTATTTTTTTTTGGATTTTCTTTTGATGTACAAAAATGATTTTTCTACAGATTTATTATATGTATAGAAGATATAGATTAGCTTTACAGCTTTAGAAGCTGTTGAAAAGAAGTTATTTTTTTAACTTTATCATTGTGAGTTTCCTATTTCGTGCCTCTGTTTCATGCTGGCTCCGCTAAGGCGTTACACCTGGTAGAGAGTGTAATTCACACACGGCCATCTGCTCCCAAAATAATAAAATAAATAATGTCCTCCTAGCCGAGATCCGGCCACGGCGGCCAGTCTTAAAGGAGACAAGCCATCTGCGCGGGACATATTATAGTGCTCAAGTGAGTGCGCAAACATAGGAGCACTTTCTATTCCATCACTCTCATGATCCGATGGGACGACTAGCGACACGACCGGAAAGAGGTCAGGACCGACGGCTTTACGTGCTCTCCGAGGCACGGGGGTATAATACCGCCAACTCCCAGACTTCGGGCTGATATTAAGATTATTTCGTTTTACATAAAAATCCCATAATCACTTTCAGCCCGACCCAGGATTTGAACCCAGGACCTCGTTATCTGCGGTTGAACACGCTACAGCTAGACCAACGAGGCAGTCGCTCCCAAAATAAGAAGAGCTTGTACTATGGAAACCAGATAATTGATGTGTGATATAATGTGGTAATTGTGGCTTCGCCACATGGCTCCCCCCTGAGAGGCCATCTTATGATGGGCGATAATAATCGGGGAACCTCACATGTCGCCCTGAGCGAGTAGTCTTTAAATTTTCTTGGTTTTTCGGGACAGTATGTGGAATTTTTTCTACCAGTGGACGAGCGTTTGGCTGCTTGTCTGGTGTGAGTACATAGGCTGGTTTTAGTCTCTCTATCGATACTGTTTGTTCTCTTCCTTTCATTAGCAGCTTGAAGACTTTAGTACCACGTTCTATTACTTTATACGGCCCGGTGTAAGCCGGTTGAAGAGATCCTCTCACGGTATCATCTCGGACGTAAACGTGAGAAGCAGAAGGTAAGTCTCGGAATACGAAGATATTTCGTCTGTTGTGTCTCGAGGCTGGCTGGGGGCGAATTTTATTAATGGTGTATTGTAATACGTATTTATGTAGATATTTATGATAAGTATATATATGTATTTATGTTATATTTATGTTAGTAATTACGTTATTAAGTTTATATATTTATATATGTATATATTATATGTATATAATGTGGTAATTGTGGCTTCGCCACATACTACTTTTCTTTTGTATATACATATATAGAACACGGGTCGCTGGAAACAGCTGGATGTGGATAGCGCTAGACCAGCAGTCACCACACCCAGACTCAGGACAAACAGACATACTCATGCACACAATTATCTGTCCTGGGTGGGAATCGAACTCACGCCCCGCGGCGTCTAAGGCAAGTGTCTAATAACCACGCCAACCGGCGGTCCATCGATTATTTCCGCGTAATAGATAACTTAAGCCCCCTACAAGATGGACCAATGACCTTGTGAGTGTCGCTGGAAACCGCTGGATGCGGGTAACGCAAGACTGGCAATTGTGGAAATCATTGTGGGAGGCCTTTGTCCAGCAGCTGACGTCTTTCGGCTGATATGATGATGATGAATCTTTCATCTTAACACTAGCCAATTATTGAAACCACCTTGCGGGCCTCTGTTGCTTCCTGGTTTCGCTAGCGCGTTACACCTGGTAGGAAGTGGCATTATTCGCGCACAATACACACGTTTATGATAAAACTTGACCTATATATTTAAAGGTGTTCTTGAAAGATAAGAAAAGTCAATATTCGCGGCTCTTGCGATTTACATATCTTTTGGTGATAATCTTCCGTGCACAACAAAGTTTTTATTCGTGCGGGGCTTTTAAAGTAACACTTTTGGACTTAGGGTGTAAGCTGGTGACTGCGAAACTGCTGGAGCGTTACGAAATCGGTGATCGGGCGAGGCGATAAATGGTTTTACACTGCCGAGGAGTATCTGAACTACAACTTATGCTTGCCTTTCACGCCCCATGTCATGTGTCCGATTCCCAGTCAGGACAGATATTTATGTGCATAAACTTGTCTGTTTGTCCTGAGTATGAGTGTAATTATCTATATAAGTATGTATTTACAAAAGAAAAGTAGTATATGTAATATATCAGTTATCTGGTTTCCAAAGTACCTACAAGATCCGCTAAGTTGGCCGTGGGTGAATACAAATATTTTATTGGAACCAAAAACAGATAATATACAATATTGTGTGTACGTTAGCAGCTACATTAGTTAAGAAAAACTGTGTCGTAGCTGTTAGCGCCCACCTCCGAGGTAGACAACAATGTTCCATAGTTAGGGTAATTATTAAACATTTAGAAAAAGTAAAAGGAAAATCTTATGAACTATCAGATCACTTTGAGTGTATGTATGTGCCTGTGAGTGGGTGTGTGTGTGTGTTTTGGATGAGGGATTGTGTGTGTTGATAGAGTTTAAAGTTGTAAAAGTGTAAATTCAGTAATAGGAGATTTCGAAGGAATTTAATGGGTGTATTGGATGTTAAGACTCTACGAGACTCTCCAACTCTTCATAACTTAGATTGCTCAGCCCTTCGAGCACACATTTTTTTGCAATTCCGTATGGTCATAGGATATATATCTAGTGTGTTGTTTATTTTATTATAAAGGTCAGGGCTCATGAAGTGGTATTGTCGACTAGTCATTAAATTACTAGCCGACTCAGTTTCACAAACCCTATCCCATCTGCGCTTTTTCACTTTAAAATCAGGATCATGTATAAGTTCTGAGTGTTTTATAATATGGTATTGTGAATATAGATATGTCTCACTGTTGGAACCCTGCATTTGTACCCTGTGATTTGTACGAACTTGTACAAATCACGTGTGGGAAAGCGGATAGGTTTGTGCAACATCACCTTTACAATTGAGGACCTTGCAGCTAAAGGGAGGCAAGTCCAAATTTCAAAACTGTTGGGTATTATTTATTAAGTATTTATTAAGTATTAAAAAAAAGTTATATTTATTAAGTATTAAAAAAAAAGTTTTAAAAAATTAATTGATGTATTTATGTCTTATCGTTAAATGGCATAATATAATATGAACATATATACACACTTTATTCAAGATTTAAAGGCAATTAAAGATGTTATAGAATTACTACGTTTTTTTAAGTTTGGATCTGCCTCCGTTTTGCACCAAGATAAAAAAAAATGCTACCCTATTTTGTATTAAGGATAATAAAACGTGTAAACACAGTTATTTTTTTATTTCAAGAATTATTAATCAGTGCACAAAGAATGAAACAACTAAAAGAAATACAAAAACGAACGAGTGCTTAGCAAAAATATTTTTTAAAGGTTAACTTCAGCTTGATCATCGTCGTCTTCCTTTCGTTCACTTCCATAACTAAATTTTGTTAACTGGTTAAGAAAATCCCTTTTTTATTATTGTTTTCACAACTGGTTTTTAAACAAGAATACGAAGTGTTCATTCATAACTGACAATCACAAATACAATCCATGGTTAATGTTTTTCTAGCGCTCGGCGGCCGCTGCCGCGGCACGCTCGCTCGCCTTCGCGCGCCAAATGGTCACCAATCTAACATAACCTAACCCAAATTATTATGGATATTGTGATTGTCAGTTATGAATGAACACTTCGTATTCTTGTTTAAAAACCAGTTGTGAAAACAATAATAAAAAAGGGTTTTTCTTAACCAGTTAACAAAACTTAGTTATGAAAGTGCACGGAAGTGTCGTCTTCGCTTGAAATATCATCTGTTGGTCCGACAGCTTCACTTTTAAGGGTCCTGTAGAAATATATTTTATTTGGTGGAACATAGTTCTTTACCAACTGCATAACATCGTTGTATTTAACATCGTTGCCTTTTTCAACGGCAATGCATGATCATATAGCGGTTTCTGAGGCAGAATTGATAGTTGGGCTTGAGCGTTTCTCATTATAGGAAAATAATCAAATACGACCCGTTGTTACACTGACTGCAATAGTTTCAATGTGATCTTTACTGTATTTAAAAATACGATATTGAGATATTTTGAATCATATCTTCTCTGTATTTGTTATTACTTTTTGAAATGACTCACATAATGGCTGAAGTTAAGTATCATATTTTGACTTGCATTTACAACTTAAAAATTTTTACATGCTTGCGTAATACAATCGGCATATTCAGAAGTCGTAAATATGTAATCTTTCCTTCTAATAAACTTTTCTATTACGCCGCAACACCGATCACACGGTAAGAAGCTGTACTGCACTGACTTGTTTACAAATGATGTAATAATTTCAATTGTTGCAAGAAGGAGGCAGGTCCGGACCTGCTCCCTTCTTGCACCAAACAGAATAAGGTAGCAGATCATTAGATTTGCCTCCTAAATGCACCAAACCATGGGTAATTTTTTTGTTTCAATTGTAGGTGAAAAAAAAGGTAACGGTTAAAATTTGGATCTGCCCCTCTTTTGCTGCAAGGTCCTCAATTGCTCTTTGTGCCCTCTCTAGACGCTGCATTAAACATTGCCCAGCACTGCCCCAGGCGGTTATACAGTAACTGAGTAGCGAGTGTGCCAAGGCAAAGTAGACCAGTTTTAGTGTGGGGACATCTGCGGACGATCTAAGATTTTTGAAAACAAAGAATAATTTCCTAACACGCGGGATCAATCATTGTCGGAAGTCAATGTGCTCGTGCCATGACATAGTGCTGTCTATAGTTACCCCCAGATATTTCACACGGTTTGTACGTGCTATGCTATGACACTTGTATGACGAGTTAGATATAGAACTACTTGTATGGGCAGTTATGGCAAAAGGCGAAACTGGTTGCGATATTAGTCGCGGCGCGAAAGTTATAAATTTAGTTTTATCTAGGTTGAGGGTAAGGAGATTATCTGTGAGCCAATACATGACCGTTTGGAGGGCAGACTCAGCATATCTAGAAGTTTCTGGTCAGTCTTTACCATGAACAAGTATAGCGGTATCATCTGCATAAACTATAACCTGAGAGTTGGTCAAGGTTAGACGACAAAGGTCATTGATGTAGATAGGGTAGGCCCAAGAACACTACTCTGTGGCACTCCATAGCTGCGAAATTGTTCCTTTTTTGACACATTTTATCCCGATTACGAATACACCTTAGAAGCCCGGAGTAATCCAGGGTTTAAGTATGCGTTTTTTACTAGATATAGTGCAGGTTTTAGTGTTATTGGTTACTACTGTAGATATAAGGTTCACTAACTCGTTTGCCGCACTATTTGCATCACGTGTGATTGATAACACCATCGTGTAATCCACACTTTCAAGATCCTTCACACAGGCATCGATATCTACTCGTCGGTACTGGGAGTAGCTTTTAGAAACTTTAGTTGGGGCTCGCAAAAAAACTGCGACCGGAGCATGATTGACCACAGTGACAATAGGCTTGTTGGGTTTAATAATGGCGTGGTCCAGGCAACTCTCTCCCCAAGTTGGAAAAACATGCCCCGGCAGAAATCCCTGCGAGACAATGGTGTTTAAATACAAGTCCGCATTTGTGTCTCTATTGTTTGGTGTTATGTTTATATTTAAGTCTCCTAATATTATGATAGTTTTGAAAGCGCCCGTAGCGTGAAGGGTCAGTGTTAGACTGTCAATAAATTGGTGGATATTCCGATTTGATGGGGAACGGTATATAGCTACTAGCGCGATATCATGAGAAAATTTTACAGTAATAAAACTAGCATCAACTATCACAGGTTTATCAACAGTACATTGTAGGCCCGATCTAATATAAACCACAACACCATCGTTTTGAGTGCCGTACTCTGAATTGAATGAATCGTAGCCAGGTATAGACGGAATAAAAGAACATTTGCTTAACCAGCATTCCGACAGTATAATGACATCAAAACGCACCGATATTCTATCTAATAGAATAACAAGATTATTGAAATTACAGGCATTACCTATGCTTCTTATATTTAAATGGTAAAATTTTTGTCCATTCTATGGATTTTTACTTAGAAAGGTATTTCATTTTTCTGGTGAAAATATATATGAATGGGAAACTGACAGACGGTCAATATCCTATTTAATAAAAGAAAAATAATATAATGTCTCAAAATAATATAATGTCCCGGGACATTATATTATTTTGAGGTAAAGCTTATGTTTTAATTTCACGGGCGTACAGCATAACGTACAACGCACGTGTACGTTGGACACGTATGTTGCGTGCACGTTAACTAATCATTCATGACTTGTGAAATGCGCATGCTCAACGCCAGCCAAAACAAGCACAGCAAAGAAGACATGATTATATAGTTCGACCACTGAAATCACAGAAAAAGACACGAGTCTATAACTGCTAGCAAGTTCTACTAGCTCCTTGCAAGGCTGCAAGGAGAAACGAATCAATGGGACTTTGCACTAACTTGGCATATAGCTGGTGCATCTGTTCCTCGTGCGTCTTCTTCATGTCGGCTATCTCCTTGTGCAGCGCCTCCACCTTGCCGATCCAAGCCTCTTCGCACTTCTGCCGCACTTCCTCCGCACGCCCTTCTAGTTGACTGTTCTTCTACAATAATATAAAGTGAAAGCATTTTATAAAGTAAATTCTATACATTTCGTGAAAATATTCTAATTATTATTTATTATTAATAATGTCCTCCTAGCCGAAATTCGGCCACGGCGGCCAGTCTCAATGGAGACTAGCCAACTGCGTGGGACATATTATAGTACACAAGTGGGTGCGAAAACACAGGGGCACTTTCTATTCGATGGGACGACAAGCGAAATGACCGGAAACAGGTCAGGTACTGGACCGATGGCTTTACGTGCTCTCCGAGGCACGGGGTATAATACCGCCAATTCCCAGACTATCACTGTACAGTATCACTTTGGGATTTGAACCATCGTTATCTGCGGTTAAACACGCTAATGCTAGAACAACGAGGCAGTCAAATTATAAAATTAGTGCAAATATGTGACGACGTAAGGGCACGGCGCGCCTCCTCCCGTGTGGCGCACTCTGCCAGCGTATACAGCGCCGTGTGCCTCTTGGTGCCGCTGCCCCAACCGCTTCGATTGCAATTTGCAACGCGTGAGCGCTGTGTATAAGAACGATAAAATTATGACTTTTTTTAATTTGTTAAGTACGTTTGAGAGAAAATTCTCAAACTATAAAATCTCAGGATTTTCGAATAGAAATCTCATCCGGTACCCTAAAAGGGTGCGTATTTTGTACATATTCTGTGGTCAAAGTTAATAAAATGATAACATTTCATCATTTTACTAACTTTGACCACAGAATATGTTTTCGTTTCGTCTGTCAAGGCTGAATTTGCCGTCCTCTGAACTTGCCGCCCGGGGCATGGGACCAACTGGAAGACGCATCACAAGATGGACTGATGTTCTTGTGAGGGTCGCTGGAAGTCGCTGGAAGCCGCTGGGTGTGGGTATAGAAGAAGACCAGCAATTTTGGAGATCTTTGGGGGAGACACGTCCAGCAGTGGACATATTTCAGCTGACATGATGATGATAATGTAAACCGATGGGAAGACTACGCGACTTTACGTATTCTCTGTGCCAATCCCGCGCCTCCAGGCTGCTACTGGAAGTTTTTCCTGCCAGAAAAGTCTTAATACATGTTTTGGCCGTCCCGACTAGCTACCGAGAATTATGTATAGAAAGAGACACCATGTAACCCCTATAACAAATAAATAGGGACTTCCTTTAGCTTTCGAAATAGCGAGACCAAATTTTGTGCACAACAGCACATTTTACACAGTTTTTATTAGTATTAACAGCTGATTTTTTTTTATCGGGACTAATCCCTCCCTCTTACCCACCACTGCAACTCCTGTAAGCCAGGATCAACAGTGGCACACAATGAAATGACACTGAGCGGTAAAGCTCAGGCATGTCCCGGGGAATCGCTTTAACTGTCTTGGATCCCGCAACGAATTTAATCAGAAAGACAATAAAGGAGGAGTTAGAAAATGAATAGTTCCACTTCCCTCCAGAGCAAAGTGGGAGATGTAAAGGAATGGGAATGATGTAAAGAGGCTATAGCCTCATGAAATGAGAGATTTGCAACTAGAGAAGCCAGCTGCAAAAGCACCGAGGATCAATTTAAGGGTCCTAAGTGAGCTGTTATATTTGGTTCCAATAGTAGGTATGGCAAAAGCGCTTAAACGCACGGAAGTTGTTCCTTGTTGCTACAAGATCCGTATAATAAACTACTCCAGATATTGGTTGCAAGCCGTTTAACGTAATATTACGCTGATTTTGCCAGAGATCAGACTCCCACAAGATGTGGTGAGCAGTTTGTTCGTATTCGTTACTGGAAGTTGAGCACAGACAGATTGGTGAAGATACTAATTTGAAACTATACAATTTACTTTTAAAATTGCCGTGTCCGGTAAGAAATGTGCAACACAATGGTCTATGATTAGCCAAGTTTTATTTAAACGTTCGCGTACGTCCGGAAAGAACTGGTGCAGATGGCGACCCTTGGTTGAGGTATTCCATCTACATTGCCATTCATTTAGTAGTTCGTTATTTAGGTCAGCTAATGGCATAAATAGCCTGGTTATTTTCGTACGGTCGCGTAATGATAAGAAATCATTTTCTAAATTGTGATGATGTGGTCCCGGCCGATTTCGGCCACGGCGACCGCTTCTTCTCCTACTGTAGCCGACGTTCATTTTATGAAGCAGTCATTTGCGCAAGAATATTTTTAGTGCATAAGTGGGCGCGCGACCACAGATGCCCTCTCTCATCCTCACCCCGCGTGGCCCAGTGGAACGGAGACCGCTACGACTGGCGGAGGGTTCAGATGCAGTATCTGGCCAGCAGTCACCTTGACCTCGACTGCTGCCCTTGGCCGTCAACATTGCATAGCCCGCCGGATCAGCCAATTTTCTGTGCTTATCAGCATGGACTGCCTTTTCCGCCTAGCTAGACTTCATCGACGATGCAGGAGGTTTCCGCAAGACATGTCGGCTGGTCACTGTCGCGTTCCGGATTGCATCCTACTTGCGCCTGCGGAGTGACCGTTTCCGGGTTTAATTTTGGAGTTTTCCGTCTCCTAGATGGATTGCAGACCAGTGCTATGACGTCCACCAATTCTATCGTAAGTCTCTGCTGAATCCTTTGATTCTAGAGCCCCCCGATAGAGGCAGTTTAAGGTCATACCCGGGACCAAAATCTAAATTATCGCGCGTAGAATAATACATCGCTGCTCGTGCTGCTCAACCGGAAGTACACCCGCTAGGACAGGTAGGGCCTCTGTGCTTAAAGTTCTATAGGCTTTACACAGAAATATCAACGCCAACCTCTGGCCTTGTAGTAATTTACGGCGAGCAGCTCCGATGGTAGCCCTATCAGCCCACACAGGCGAGCCGTAGCATATACATCCAAGATAGGTCGCCCCGTAACCAGCTGTATGAAGTGATGCTGTGTAAAGCGCAATGTTACCCGATATTAAAGAGACATTTTGAAAATGATTCCTGTTTTAAAGACATCCAAAACAACTAGAGAATTCTCTATACAAAGAAAACTCTAAATCGGTAGAAAAACCACGGAAAGTGTCTTGCAAGGCATGTTCATTGCTTTTGAAAGAGACATACAAAGCATGTTCACAGTTTCGGAAAGGGACTTACAATTTTAAGTCACTTTCAAAAACAGTGAACATGAGTTTTCAAGCAAACATTACAAAATGTCTTACCTCAGTCAGAACTCTGTTCCGTGTTTCAAGTTGTGAGATCGTCACTTCCAACTCCGCACCTGAAAAGAAAAGATTGCTTTATGCCGGACGTCATATTATTAATGTGTATAAGGAAATAATGTATATGGAACGTAAGGAAGCCCGGTGAATAACGATCAGTCATATCCAAATATCTGGTTTTACTTACGTCTCACACAATTAATGACTACAGCTAGAACATGATATTTACAGTAAGCCTAGGATGGTTCTGTTAAATCTAGATGCAATGCAAATTCCTAGTATGATGACCAAGTAATATGTGTGGTGAAAATATAAAACGTTCAATATAAAAATAAAGAATATAATTATAGAAGTATCTACCCCACCAACATCAATAGGTTCGACTATTTAAACGGAAAATAAAGCTCAAACCATGTGGGAAAAATGACTCCAGCAAGTACAAAGTAATCCACGCCCCCTTTGGGTTCGCACCTCGGCTCAGGGTTTTTAGGGACTTTTTGTGCAACTGCCTAGGTCGTTTGAGGATTGGAAGGGGCATCGGAAATTCAACCACCAATGCAGCAATGCAGTATACTATCTATAGGTAGATAGCACTAGCACTAGCACTTCGTTTGTTCTGGAGAACTGGCTGTGCCCGTCAGTATAAAATAAAAATAAATGTAAACTTTAAGGTATAATAATTACGAAGTGTATCAATAAAATGCACAAGGTGTAACATAGTGGGCGTAGCTTAAGGAGCGCCATCTACCCATGAAACGTAGGAATAGAATTCGCACCATTCTATTTGACGGTCATGTCATTTGACCATTTGACGGTCACCATAGCCTAGTTGGTAGTGTTCCTGCCTACGAAGCTGGTGGTCCTGGGTTCGAATCCCGGTAAGTGCAAATATTTGTGTGATGAGCACGAATATTTGTTTCTGAGTCATGGGTGTTTTCTATGTATTTAAGTATTTATCTATCTATATAAGTATGTATATCGTCGCCTGTTACCCATAGTACAAGCTTTGCTTAGTTTGGGGCTAGGATGATCTGTGTGACATTGTCCCCAGATATTTTTATTATTTTATGTAAGTTATATTATTCCGCGGACATTATCGTGCGTCACGTTTAATTAAGTTAGTGTAACATTGTAACGTACATAATAAATATAAAAGCAGTATGAAAAATAAGAAAATATAATTTAATTTATTAAAGAAAACCAGTATGGGAAATACTAATATTTTTCTAGCGCCCCTTATAAAATGCATCAGCTGATTGTATAGGCAAGTTAAGCTCCTTAACTTACATCCGCTATATATGTTTGTACCTTGTATATTTATTTATTTTTTTATATAAGAGGGCGACAAACGAGCAAGTGGGTCTCCTGAGTGTAAGTGATCACCACCACCCATGACATTCGCAACACCAGATGTCGTAGAGGTGTCGAATTATTAATGTTATTATTAAGGAATGTCTTCTGTAAGGTGGAAGTACTTCCCCGATCGGGCTGCTCTTTGAGCGAATGAACGCTGTGCCCTACCTCTCTTGAAGAGGTACATATGTAATGATTATATAGATCCACAAATTACATTTGCTTACCGTGACTATTTAACGTGACCGTGCTTTTTCCTTAAATCGTTTCTTCATATGAGAAATCTTCCATTTAATATATATATTAAACATATTTAGAATAGACTAGAAATTACTAACATTTGTCCTCGGTGAGCCTAATCCGCGCCTGTGCGTCCTGGTACCGGCGCAGCGTGGCCTGCTCGGTCTCCGCCAACTCCTTTAGTTCCGCCTCGTACTGCTCCTTGTTCCTCCTGGAAACACGTTAACAGTCCAGATACAATGTCAGTACACTTTGGTAAACATACAAATACAAATATTTTATTGGAACAAAAACAGATTACAACATTTTTAGTTCGCTAACAACCGCATTACTATGGAATAATGTGTCGCAGTCAGTAGCGCCCACCTCCAAGAGGGGAGACGACAGCGTTCCAGATATTGAAGGATATAAATCAAAATTTAGAAAAGAAAATATCTTAAGCACTATATATTATTATTACAAAATATTATTAAACATAATAATAATATCAAGGGACGATGTCACACAGATCTTCCTAGCCCCAAACTAAGCAAAGCTTGTACTATGTGTACCAGGCGACGATATTTTATTTATTTATTTATTCATTTTAAACACACATAATCCATCATTACAGGAACTTAATACCTAATTCAATAGCCTATATACTTATAAATTAAAAACAATAATGGTAACTCAATATTAAAAAGTTAAACTATACAAATTGCACAATAAGCAGCCTGTGTGAATTTGTTCAGTGTGCACGAAAAGATATCAATGCTGTGAGCCAACGTATTGAGCGCCCGCAGCGCACGCGTGAGCGGTGCGCGCTGCAGCAGGCACGTGCGCGCGCGCGGCACGGCCAGCAGCTCCGGCCGCCGCCGCCGTCCCACGAACTCATTTGGGACGCGTAGCCTGAGCACCTCCAACACGTTCGGATTATGGATCTTGCCGCGCATTACTTTAAATATGTAAACGCTCAGAGCGACCTCCCTTCTGTGTCATTAACAAATCAAATTTCCAGCAAAAAAGACTCTATGTTCATGGCCCCGTGTTTGCCACACGACGTATTGAAAATAATTATAACACTTAAAAATACGAATAGTGTGGGTTATGATGGAATAAGTACAAAAATAATTAAAGCAGTTGCCCATAAAATATGTAGTCCTTTGAGTCACATAATAAATCTGAGCATTAGTGAAGGTAAATTCCCAGATGCTCTTAAGACCTCAATAATTAAACCATTATTCAAAAAACAGGACAGAGAGAAATTGGAAAACTACAGGCCCATTTCCCTGCTACCGATATTCTCGAAAATTTTGGAAAAGTATTTCTGTAGTGAATTAAACACATACCTTGAAAAAAACAATATTTTATGCAACGAGCAGAAGGGATTCAGGGCAAACAAAACAATTAATATGGCCGTGTATGATTTTCTGCAAGTTGTTTTAAAAAATATGGATAAAAATACTCCCATATCAGCTATATTCTGCGGCATGACTCAGGCATTTGATTATGTTCAGCATAATATTCTTCTTAAGAAAATGGAATCCTATGGAGTGAGAGGTAATATACTGAAGCTGTTTGAATCTTATCTCAATAATCGTAAACAGATAACACAAATAAGTAGATTTAACCAAAAAAATCGGGAAGTGATATTCTCATCGGAAGAATGTAGAGTCGTGTACGGAATCCCTCAAGGAAGCGTATTAGGACCCCTTCTCTTTACGCTCCACATTAACGATTTTCCTAGAGCGACTGAACATCCCATGACACTTTTCGCAGACGATAGTACAGTTGTGACAGGTAAATCTAAAGATACATTTGAAAATGACATAAATAATGCTTTAATAGCGATTATAGAATGGTTAGATAATAATAATTTAAAAATAAATATTAATAAAACCCTAATAATGCATTTTAGCCAACGCTCGACATACATAAAATCTAATCTTGACATTCAATATAATAGTAATAAAATTGACGCAGTGAATACAACTAAGTTTCTTGGACTAACTATAGACACAGCTCTTAATTGGAAGGCACACATTGAGAACATAAGCAAGAGAATAAGCAGCAGTTCATATGCTTTATATACTCTGTCGCGAACACTTAGTATTGATGCGCTTCTTATTGCCTATTACGGACTGGTTGAATCTGTACTTAGATATGGCGTGATGTTCTGGGGCAACTTTACAAACAAAGACATTGTCTTTAAAGCTCAGAAAAGATGCCTCAGAGCAATGTTTAAACTAAATATGACTGATAGCTGCCAATCTTATTTTAAGCAGTACAAAATATTAACTCTGCCGTCTCTATATATATATGAGGTTTTAGTATTTGTTAAAACCAATCCAAATTTATTTCCACGAGTGGCAGATGTAGTTCCCCGAAATAGACGTGATATCAGTAAGTTATGTTTGAACCCGGCTAGGTCTGCACTTATGCGCAAAAGTGTTCTTTGCATGGCTCCAGTCATATTTAATAAAATACCAAAAGATTGGAAAGACCTCCCAATCACTATATTTAAAAGAAAAGTTAAATCACATTTAGTTGAAAAAGCCTACTATAATACATCAGATTTTCTAGTTGATAAGTTCTAACCTGACGTTTAATCAACTTTTTATAATTTTTTGACATTTATTTTACTGGTATTTTATTTTTTGACATATTATTTTTAATTTTATGATATATTTATTATTGAATAGATTTTTTGTGTAATGTAATTTTTAGATTTTCCAAATAATAATTCTTAAATTGAAAACCTTTAATATTATTATAACACATTTGCACGCTATTGTATAGCAAACATGTCTGAACATAATAATGTCTACTACATCTTGCATGCAATAACATTTTTTGTATGTGTACACATGTTTATGCAAATAAATGCTTACTTACTTACTTACTCACACGAACCTAACAAACTTGTTCTGGATACGTTCCAACATCAGCCTGTACTTCTCCTTGTGTGGTGACCATATTACGGCATTGCATTCCAGATGACTCTTCACGAGTGCCTCGTAAAGTGCTTTCAAAGCGCCTATGTTTGTGAAATTGTTCGCTTGGCGTAATATTAGTCCCAGATTCCGATAAGCTTTCTTACATACATCACTGATGTATGTAATGATGTCGAAACTGTAAATCAGCAGTGAACCGTACGCCTAAGTCGCGCATCTCTGTCACCCCCGGCGAGCTGTAGCGGCGCCGCGTCCATAAGGTATTGGTGATGGTGCGGGGTTCGTGCGCGACTGAAGGACAGCACGGAACACTTACTCACATTAAAATAAAGCCTATTTTGAATGCTCCAATTGACTACGCTATTAATATCCCGCTGTAGTTTGGCGTGATCTGCATTATGCTCTATTTTATAGGCCAGTTTAAGGTCATCTGCGAAAAGTAAAGGCGTAGACTTGCTCGCTACCTTATACATATGTACTTATATAGATAGATAAATACATAGAAAACATCCATGACTCAGAAACAAATATTCGTGCTCATCACACAAATATTTGCACTTACCGAGATTCGAACCCAGGACCACCAGCTTCGTAGGCAGGAACACTACCAACTAGGCTACGGTGATCATCTTTATGTCGTACACTCGACGCCATGAAAGTGCAGTCTAATAAGTTAAGCAAATTTTGTACACTGAATGTCTGTCTATTCTGTACACTATATTCTACCTCTCTCGTTCTTCTTATATAGACTGACCTGTCGGTCTAGTGGTTAGTGGCCCTGACTGCTAAGCTGGAGTTCGAGGGTTTGTTTCCCATCCAGGTCAAATCTTTGTGTGATGAGCACGATTATTTGATCTGTGTCTAAGGATAATTTTATATTTGATCAAAATATCTAATAGTCCATGATTTTCTAATACAGTAAATGGAAGAATATTTTATATATATGTAGGGCTTAATAAAAAAATCGAAAATATTTCGGCTTTTTATTACCATAGAATATTTGTATTATATAAAAAAAACTTTCATTATTTCTTCTTATAAAACTATACATTTTAATTTTAATTGAAATAAATCTTACAAATTCTAATTATTGATTATCAGTGTTGCAACCTCTTACGTCGATCGATTTTTCATACTTAAAACTAAATTGACATTGTCTTACTGCGGTACGAGGTCCCATATTTTTTACAAGTGTTTGTAAAGTTGTTCCTTCGACAAATTTGTCAGGTCTCTGTAATTATATTATTTTGAGTGGTTCTGTCTGTTTTTGGCTTCTTACGTGAGTGCATCTTGTAATTCGTTTCTCCCAGCCTCCAAATAAGCCAGGGTGTTTTTGAACGTTTTCTTGGTTGTTTGTCTAGAGTCTACGTTCAGCAGAATTTGAGTTGTTATCTCTGTCTGTCTCTTACCTAAGCGTCCTATGTAACAATTCCCACCAGTCTATGCTTCACCCTCTATGCTCTCTATCGCTTTGTCTCCTGCGCGCTGAAGGCTATCTCTGCCTTTCTCTTACCTGAGCACGTATTGTATCTCTTGCTTACCTGCACCTCAGACTCTTGATCTAAATCGTTGCGTCTCCCTCTTGCTGATGTTAAGCGGCTATCTTTGTCACTATCTTACCTGAGTGCATCTTTTGAAATTTTGTCTATCTTGTTCTTACCTGAGTGCATCTTGCAGGTCTGTCCTACCAGCCTGCGCCTCGGCCTCCATGCTCTCGATGGCTGTTTCAATCACTTTGTCTCTCTCGTGCTCATGTTACGCGGCTATTTTTGTCACTATATTACCGGACTGTATCTTTTAAGTATCTCCAGCACATTCCGCGCTCGATCAATGGTTCTCCTTACTAGTTCTTCTTGATAATTTCGTCTGCTTTATGCCTATATTTTGCAACTTCATCCATCTTGTTCTTACCTGAGTGCATCTTGTAGGTCTTTCCTACCAGCCTGTGCCTCGGCCTCTATGCTCTCGATGGGTTTTTCAATCACTTTGTCTCCCTCCTGCTGATGTTACGCGGCTATCTTTGTCACTATCTTACCTGAGTGCATCTTTTCAAGTGTCTCCTGCACAGTCTGCGCTTGATCAATGTTTCTCCTTACTAGTTCTTCTTGATAATTTCGTTTGCTTCATCATGCCTATATTTTGCAACTTTGTCTATCTTGTTCTTACCTGAGTGCATCTTATAGGTCTTTCCTACCAGCCTGTGCCTCGGCCTCCATGGCAGGGCCCCTTCACTCGGCTATACCTACGGTGATAATTACCTACACTTTCGCGCGCCTTGGCCGTGGCGTAGCCCAGAGGGCCGTCAGCGACCGCTCGCGCGCAGCGCTATACGCCACGGATTAAAAAGTACTGGCAGCTCTCTACTTAATACTATAAATATTGAACATTAAAAATGTCTCATCATCACAAATCTGGTGCTAGGTATTGTTCATTTGGATGTTTGTCGGAAAAAGGGGACAAGGTTTTATCAGTTTTTACAATACCTACAGTTGCGGAAAGGTTAGTTCAAATTATTATTTTAAATACCAAAGTAGGGATTTTGTAGGTGTTCATTATTTATAATTAGATTCCAAATAATGTGTTTTCGGTCGTATAGACTCTAGTTTTAACGCTTAACCGCCAAGATAGTTTTTAAAAGAATTGGTATGAGTTTCAAACATGTAAGATAATTACGAGAGCAACTTGCAAAATGTGATTTTTTGTTTGTCGAGATATCTTAACGATGTTGGTGTCAAATGAAAGATCTAGGTCTTAAACCATTTTATCCGTTTGAGTCATGCCAATCGGTCCACACGTTTAGGAGATATTTATGAATTAGTATAGTAGTTCGTCGAGCCAGCTTAAATAACCTAACAAAAATATCACATTTTTTTAAATTGACCGTGTAATCATACGGATCAAACATAAGATAGATTATGTGGTTAATAAGTAGATAGACGATGAATAGTATCACAGTAACAGCGGCAAGCCGGCAACCCTACGCCAGGACACTCCGTGTCCGACAGCGACAGTGTAGTGCGTTAGAAGAGAGCGGCAGCGTTTAGGTGAATATCGCGGTAGGCACTGATCGCGTATGCAAGCTGAATTGCACTTAGTTGCTTAGTAGCAGGAGTCGTTATTTCTATAAATTGTTCCGCGAAGAGCCGCTTCTGTACGTAAGTAGTTTTTATTCTGTGTCCATGGTCTCGATGGCTTTTTCAATCGCTTTGTCTCTCTCGTCCTTATGTTCCGCGGCTATCTTTGTCAATATCTTACCTGAGTGCACCTTTTAAGTATCTCCTGCACAGTCTGTGCTTGATCAATATTATCCTTACTGGTTATTATTCATAATTTCTTCTGCTTCATGCCTTTATTTTGCAACTTTGTCTATCTTTTTCAATCAATCCATCAATCATTTATTTGCTAGAATGTGGTTACAATAGCAGATAATGTTTTTCTTACCTGAGTGCATCTTGTAGGTCTTTCCTACCAGCCTGTGCTTCAGCCTCCATGCTCTCGATCGCTTTTTCAATCGCTTTGTCTCTCTCGTGCTTATGTTGCGCGGCTATGTCAGCTGCTTTCCGCTTCAGTTGAATCTGCATATCCATGTCCAATTGTTTCTTGTAGTCTGCTAGAGTTAGTTGGATATCGTCTTCTTTTTGTTTCATTAGTTCCTTGGAAATTAAATATAATGTTTTAGATGGTATAAGCCAGAATTTCACTGGATTCACCAAAAAACGTATAATATGAATGTATTTATTAAAATACAAGCATGTTTAACAGTTGTTTGGCTGTCCTAGTACAGGCTCTACCTAGTTTGGGACCATATGGCTGGAGTCAGTTATTCCAAAATATTTATATATATGTAGTATAATAGTTATCGGGTTTCCATAGTACTTAGCTCTGCTTGGATTGGGTATCAAATGGCCGTGTGTGTATAATGTACCAGGATATTGTTTTATATCAAAGAGCAACAAACGAGCAAGTGGGTTATCTGATGGTAAGTGATCACCACCGCCCATGGACACTCGCAACACCAGAGGAGTCGGCGGTGTGTTGCCGACCTTTAAGAGTCAGCAAACAAGTCTTGCTGGCCCTCCCCCACCCCAATGAGCTCTGGCGATCTTACTCACACGCAGAATCACAACATTAAAATGATTAATGTTATTATTAAGGAATGTCTTCTGTAAGGTGGAGGTACTTCCCCAGTCGGCCTGCTCATTGAGCGAAATAACGCTATGCCCTACCTCTCATGAATATTATTCGTATTTCTTATTTAATACATTTACACGTGTATAGTTACAAAAATAAAATACATTTATAATAGAAGATAGAAATACATAAAAAATAGAAGTCCAATCGCCAACGGGAGCAGGGTCCATGCTACCGATGGTCAAGGCTCCAGAGAGAAAATCCTCCTCACAATACGCGCCGTCTTCAAAAGTACTGCCTTCTGAACCTGACCCTTGATCCAACTGCCTAACGCGAGCCTCTTAAGGGTACGGTCGAGGCTCTTAGCTATCAAACCATGGGTGGAAATGACAATCGGTACAATGATCGCCGAGTCGACGTCCCACATGTCAACAACCTCGCGTGCTAGGTCAAGGTATTTAATTTCCTTGTCTTTTTCAGCTTCTACAAGCTTGTCATTATGAGGGGCGCCAATATCAACTAGACTATTATTATTATTCAATACTGCAAAACTAACGAAAATTTTGCTTATGTCTAGCATTCGTGCATTTAAAAAAAGTGGACCACTATTCTGAAACAGTGTGGGAATTCTTTTAAAATTAGAGGATAGATTGTAGATACCTGTACCTACCTCCAATTTTTCCTTTTCTTTTGCAATCTCAAGATCCATTTTCTTTCTTTTTTCTTCTAACATTTTTTCCTGATCTTCTTTCCATTGATCTAAAACATAAAAAATGTGGGTTCAAGATTTATAAACTTTGTTATAATAATATAATAATCACATATCACCTATTATAGTATTAGTTTCTAGCGAAGTTCGCGAGAATTGAACTGAATAAATTTTCTCTATTATATTCAAAATATTTATTGTGAATGATTCAACACAAAGTGAGAATAAATCATGTATCATGAGTAAAATATATATACTTAACTAAGGTATAGCAAACCTTATCTATACAAATACAAATACAAAAATGTTTTATTTTTATCTCCACAAATTACAACGTTTTTTAACAAAAACAGTGTTGACAAACTATAGAGCATAATAATTATGTAACTCGTGGGAGATCTGGAGTCTAAACTAAGCCGAAACCTGTATCTTAGCACTCCAGCCCCCCCTCCCCAAAATAGATGCGTACTTAAATATTGTCAACGTACAGTTATATAAACGAGTTTGACTCTGTGTGTGTGTTTGTGTGTGTGAGTTGTGTGTGAGTGTGTGTGAGTGTGAGTGTGTGTGAGTGTGTGTGTATGTTAGGATGTATATCACAATATAACAAAAGTATCCATTAATATAATGTTTTATATATTTATTTTATGTATTTATATATAATATATAGTAAGGTTGATAATAGAATGACGATATGAATATAATGTTACAATATAAAATTGTGTTACTATGGAAACGGGCTTATTGGAACGGAACGATGATCTTTTCAGTTTCAGTATAGTCCAATTTAAGTAACCACTTGCTGATCTTATTTTGACATTCAAATCTTCGGCATTTTCCTATTGAAATTATTTTGTTTATTTTATTATAAAGCATACTACCTCGGTATTGGTAAAATCTTTGAGCAAAAGAGGTTCGTACAGCAGTAGTCTCGCATAATGCATAATTTCTTCTCGAGAAATCTACGTATTTTTTACTAGTTTTATGTAGGTTCTTATGTCTATGAAGAACGGTTTGCATGATATAGATCTGGCGTACTGTTAGGACCTGTGCTTCTTCATAGAGTTTTAGGGTTGAAAAAAGACGAGGCGAGGTTTAGATAGACTCACTTTTAGGATCATTCGTTGTGTTCTTTCAAGAGCTAACATTTTTGATTTATTTGCACCCCCCCAGGTTGTGATACAATATGATAAAACAGATTGTACCAGTGCCTCGTACACCATCCTAACCGTTTGTTTCTCTGCTACATCACGTAGCTCTTTGAAGATATATGTGAGTTTGCGAATTCGCTGGGACAGGGATTGCAAATGGTTTTCAAATGATATGTTTGGATCAATTTCAATTCCTAAATATTTAATGGTTCTAGTTTGGCTGATTTTGGGACCACAACAGTTTGGAGATGGAGGAAAGTTACATTTATGTGCTTGGATGATATTAGTGTGATTGGGAAACTCTATTCGATTTTGGATTGCGAAAGTCATATATTTCGTTTTGTCTTCATTTAGTGTGAGAGAGTTTGAAGACAGCCAGAGGCACACTAAGTTGAAGCCATCTTGTGCGAATTTAAAAAGATCTTGATTTGATTCTGCAAAAAAGGTTAAGGCGGTGTCATCAGCGTAAGCTGAAATCTGACAGTTTTTAATATTTAAGCCACAGAGCTCGTTGATGTAGCAAAGAAACAGAGTAGGGCCCAATATACTGCCTTGTGGCACTCCACATTCAACCGGTAGTTCCTTGCTTTCATTATCTCCAATTTTTACGCATTGGGTTCTGTTTTGTAGGTAATTTGTTAATAGTGCCAAAGGAGCACCTCTAATACCGTGATCTTCAAGTTTGTGTATGAGGTTGGAAATTGGTACGGTATCAAAGGCCTTTGCCAAGTCAATAAATATGGATAGACATTTACTTTTTTTATCTAATTTATCTACTAAAAAGTTTACTAAGTCTAATACTGCGATACTAGTAGACCGGCCAGGTCGAAACCCATGTTGAGCATTTGATAGTAGATTGCTATCCTCTAGGTACTTTATTAGCCTATTGTTTATAATGCGTTCAAATACTTTAGATATAGTCGTTAATATGGCAATGGGTCTATAGTTACAAACACTATCTTTAGCTCCCGCCTTATGAATAGGATGTATCATAGCTTTTTTTAGGGCATCGGGAAAAATCCCGGCATCAAAGCAACTATTTAGCAGGTCAGTAAGCACAGGAGATATAAATCTGGATATATTCTTTAAGACTTTGGCACTGATTTGATCCCATCCGGGTGAGCAGTCACTTTTCAAATGTTGGATCGTATTTTCCACTTCTTCGTAGTCAGTGGGTAAGAGGAGGAAAGAATCCACAGGGGACTTAAAAACGTTTTTGAATTTAGGAAAGTGAGTAGGAATCTTATCAGACAATTGCTTACCGATATTTGTAAAATATTTATTTATTTTGTCGATTTCTTCTGTAGGGTTTTTGTTAGATTGTAGTAGTTGTAGTGGTAACTTGCTTTTATTATTATTATTGTTGGTAATTGTCTTAATTGTTGACCAAAGATTTTTTGAGTTATTTTTTGCCATTGTTAATTGTTCTCGCTCATATTGTTTTTTTTAGTTTTTTTATCAGATTATTGCAGTAATTACGATATCTTAAGTAAGATGTCTTTAATATAAAGTTATTAGGATCAGATTTAATTTTTTTGTGCATTTTGTCTCTAGTTCGAATACAGCGCAACATACCTACGGTTATCCAAGGCTTAATTATTTTTTCTCGCTTTACAGAATTGTTAGCAATAAATTGTTGGATTATTTTTATGAATTGGTTCATAGCTTGATTCAAGTTTGTTTCCTCGTAAACTTTGTCAAATTTGTAGTTGGAACATTCGTAGTTTAATTTTTGCATGTCAATTTTAAATATTGTTTTAGTCTTTGCTGGTAAGTTTTTGACAGTTTTTAAACAAAATAATACGGCTTCATGGTCTGTAACACTGGTGCCTAAGGAGAACGTAAAAGCATTGAACTTGGTCTTCAATATGACATGATCCAAACATGTTTTGCCCCTGGTTGCATTTTTGATGGCAGGGAGAAGTCCATGGAAGGTGATGACATCCAAATAGGAGTCAGTTTCAAGGTTGGATCCTAGTAGGTCAATATTGATATCACCAACTATAATAATATCTTTGAATGATGCCAAACCATCTATTAAAGTGTGTAAGGAGTTTAAGAAAACATCTAGGGATTTAAAGCTGGGTGGTCTATATATCGCAATTATCACAGTGTCATTTTTGATTTTGATCGTCAAACAATTTGCTTCGTACATTGTGGGTTCCTCGACAATGCATTCCAAGTTGTTGTTCGTGTAGATTACTACACCATAATTTTGATTGTAGGCGTCACTTGTTTGGTATGAGCTGTAACCATCGAGTAAAGGCAGGTTTACCGCCCGAGATAGCCAGCATTCGGACAGTACCACGACATCACATGACAATTGCAACCTGTTGAGTAGGACATGTAGCTCTTGGAAGTTACAATTTATGCTTCGGATATTTTGTTGCAGGATCGATAAGTATTGTTGAGCATGTTTAAGATGTAAAGTGCATTCTTCAGGCGGACATGAAATAGGGACTGAAAGGTCAAACTGATCAATAGTCCCCATTATATCTATACATATAATAAAATCATAGGACAGTCAAAACTGTACATTGAATATTTTTTAAAAAGGATACTTGGGGCGTGATCTACAATAGATATCGAAGCCAAAAATATAGTTTTTAGAGTTTTTGTGTGTGTCTGTTTGTCTACTGCATGGATTTACTTCAAATTTTGCATAAATATTACTAAGAGGTCGGGTCAACATATAGGCTTCATATTATTACGCTATAACCTACGAGGGAGGAGCTGTGATCTATCTTCTATATACATATAATAAAATCGTAGGAAAGTCAAAACTGTACATTGATTTTTTTTAAAAGGTTGCTTGGGGCGTGATCTGCAGTCGATATCGAAGCCAAAAAGATAGTTTTTAGAGTTTTTGTCTGTGTGTATGTTTGTCTGTATCTATGTTCGGGCTAAACGCAAAAAGTACTGCATGGATTTACTTCAAATTTTGCATGAATATTACGAAGAGGTCGGGTCAACATATAGGCTTCATATTATCACGCTATCACCTACGGGGGAAGAGCTGTGATAATTTATAAAATTTAACGCGGGTAAAACCGCGGGGTGTGCCCCGTGTTACGCGCTAGTCTGAAATAAAACCCCTTTTTATTTATTTAAAGGATATGTGAAATGAATTATCGGACGCTGCAGATTGTCCGGTAAAACAGTAAAAGCTCCCTAGGCTAACTTTAAACGTCATATTTAAAAAAAAACACGCTGCGGCATTCTTTGATGGATTGTCATCTCACTATGCTATCAGAGAAATAACTACTTTCACACAGTGATTAAAAAACCGGCCAAGTGCGAGTTGGACTTGAGGGGTTCTTTAAATAAAAATAAAATAAAATAAAAAAGGTTTTTATTCACCTAGACTTTAAAAAAAGCAAAAAAAGCAAGCTTGTAAATAGTCAGAACATGTTTGTAGTAATAGAGTTATTATTTCTAGTTGTTTATTACAGATATTTAGTTACATGGAATGTTAAAACATTTATACAATTTCCGTACCTTTATCTATAAAAACGAGCAAAACCTTCACGTTTGTCGTATGGGAGCCCCCTTAAATATTTATTTTATTTTATTTTTTAGTGTTTGTTGTTAGAGGCAATAGAAATACATCATCTGTGAAAATCTCAACTGTCTAACTCTCACGGTTCATGAGATGCAGCCTGGTGACAGACGGACAGACAGACAGCGAAGTCTTGGTAATAGGGTCCCGTTTTACCCTTTGGGTACGGAACCCTAAAAATGATCATTTTATATGGACATTCACATTCAATTGATAATATCACATTTACTTATGCTGTTTCATAAAACTTTGTAGGGCTTGCTCTGTAGGTGGTATAAAATCAAAAATGTCAAAAAACTGCTACGAACCAAACTCTTCTTTCTGTTGTCTCTCTCTCTCGGCCAACTCTGCTGCCACTCTTTCATTTTCGGCGCGCATGTCGGCGATCAAACGTGTCCGCTGCTCTTGGTATGTTAGTTCCAACTCTAGGATCTGCTTTTCCATCCTAAAAGGAGTAAATATTATTAACATTGATGTATTTGCATAGCCCTCGTCACCACCTCTTCTGAATAGCTGCCACGTTGATAGGTTTTCCAACTTTTTTTATCTATACACTAGCTGTGCCCCGCGGTGTTACCCGCGTTAAATTTTATAAATTTTCTTTGCTATAAACCTCACGGAGCCCGAGACCTTTCCAACGAATGCAAAACCGTGGAAATCGGTTCGTGCGTTCTGGAGTTATAGCGTCAGGAAGGAAAACCCGACTTATTTTTATATAGTAGATAAATTAAAATCGTAGGAAAGTCAAAACTGTACATTGAATATTTTTTTTAAAGGATTCTTGGGGCATGATCTACAATCGCTATCGAAGCCGAAAATATAGTTTTTAGAATTTTTGTCTGTTTGTCTGTATGTATGTCCGGGCTAAACTCAAAAAGTACTGCATGGATTTACATCAAATTTTGCATGAATATTACTAAGAGGTCGGGTCAACATACAGGGTACATATTATCACGCTATCACCTACGGGGGAGGAGCTGTGATAATTTATAAAGTTTAACGCGGGTAAAACCGCGGGACACAGCTAGTTAGAAATAAAGTATATTCAGGTCTATGAAGTATATTCAACAGTATTTTAGAAAAATTAACAGTATTTTACTTATTTTAGAGCTTCTCGCCAAACTTACTACTTAATTTACAATTTTTGTCTAATAATCTGCACTGAGCAGTGAATAAACGTCATATTAAAAAAAAACACGCTGCGGCATGCTTTGACGGATTGTCATCTCACTATGCTCTCTGAGAAATAACTACTTTGACACAGTGATTAAAAAAAACCGGCCAAGTGCGAGTCGGACTTGAGGGGTTCCGTACCTTTATCTATAAAGGTTCTCGCCAAACTTACTACTTAATTTACAATTTTTGTCTAATAATCTGCACTGAGCAGTGAACGCCCTCTGACTAAATAAATGTAAACAGTATTTTATATACTTTATTTTTGTTCAACAGTAAAAAGTATAATTTAGTGAAAAACAGTATAATACTATTAAAAACAGTATAGTTGGCTACCCTACTCGTTGGTCTAGCGGTAGCGTGTTCAATCGCAGATAACGAGGTACTGGATTCAAATCACGGATTGGGCCAAAGGGATTTTTGGGATTTTTCTGTAAAAAGAATAATTCTTAGCATCAGCCCCAAGTCTGGGAGTTGGCGGTATCCCAACGTGGTCCCATCGGATCATGAGAGTGTTGGAATAGAAAGTGCCCTGTGCCCACACACTTGTGCACTATAATATGTCCCGCGCAGATAATAATAATAATAATTTATTTTCACCACATCAAATTCATTGAGTACATTAAGGTATACTAAGTGTGCTTAAAAATACAGTATGTGTATAAAAATATAAAGGTTCATTACGATGCTAGGTCACATAGATTGGTGTGGCGACTAGCATCTTCGCTAAGTTATTTTTAAAATAACTTGTAATAAAGATGCTAGGCCCAAACTCCCTGAATAGCACGCTGACATCGGTAGCGAATAGTAGTTTTTACATTTATTTAATATTAGATTATATTGATTGATTAATTAAGATGATGATTAGTGATTAAAATAGAAGTTAAAATAACAATTAATAATTAAAAATAAAAGCATGCAAAAATGTGTGTGTGTGTGTGTATGTGTGTGTGTGAGTGTGTTTGTGTATGTGGGTGTGGGTGTGTATGGGTGTGTGTGATGTGATGTACTGTGATGTGTGAATATGTGATGGTCCGATTGTTATTAGTCTTGATGGCTAGTCACTATTGAGACTGGCCGCCGTGGCCGAAAATCGGGTAGGAGGACACTATTATTATTAATAAATTCACTTTGTTTTCCTTTGTTGTCTGACAATTGGCACCATGTATAATAATAATATCTAGGGACAATGTCACACAGATCATCCTAGCCCCAAACTAAACAAAACTTGTACTATGGGTACCAGGCGACGATATACATACTTATATAGATAGATAAATACTTATATACATAGAAAACATCCATGACTCAGAAACAAATATTCGTGCTCATCACACAAATATTTGCACTTTCTGGGATTCGAACCCAGGACCACCAGCTTCGTAGGCAGGAGCACTACCAACTAGGCTACGGTGACTAACGGCATATGCGTGGCTAACGGCATAGAATATCGCCACCCCATCTCATCCCGTACGGGGCGTAGAAGTCGTCCCGCGGGAATCTCTATCGTACTGCGATCGCTAACCCGTCTGTCAAACGTGGCGATTATGGCATATCCCTCCAAGTGGTGAACACAACTCCATTATGGAAATCTTTCGGGGAGGCATTTGTCCAGCAGTGGACGTCATTAGACTGACATAGTGGTGATGACTGCCATGTTTAGTAAATACTAGTCTCTTCTTCGCATCATCAACAAGTTAATTATTTCATAACACATTATCGTCATGATTTTATCAAAAAACATACTGCCGTCATAAAATTTGCAACTGGCACGGAGGGTAGTTGTATGATTTCGTCTTCGTATAACTAAGCCGATTAGTTAAGAATACCTACCATACCCGACATATTATTTTTAATATAGCGAATAGAAACAAAGCCTGTATCAATTATACACCTAAACGTTCCTTCTGAATCACTCCGTGTATCATTGAAAACCGTATAAAAATCATTTAGTAGGTATTTGAGTTTATCGCTTTCAAAAAACAGACGTAGCGTTTTATAAATCTAATTTTACCTCGAACTTGCTAGCTGTCTTTCCTTAACAAGTGCAGTCTCTTTTTCGTCCTCCAATCTCCTCCTCAACTCTTCTAACTCCTGCGCGTGCTTCGCTTGTGCCCTGCCACTCTGTTCTGCATGTGCCATCTTAAGGTCTGATATCTCTTTCTGTTGTCTTTCTGCCATCTCCCGGAGTTCACCCTCCAAGCCTTTTACTGTCAACTCCTGGAAACGTATAAACAGAATCAGCGAAGATATTCGTATCTCAATATTTTTGAAGTTATACTTCTTTTGGCGCGATGGAGAAAACTGATGAGAGTGAATTTTTACGATGCGCGCGCACACCGACACCTAAATTGATTTAAAAATTCACTGTAAAAATCACAGCATGACGTTAGTTCTAGGTGGTATGAAAATTGATAACTATGTTCAAGTTGTATATTAAGAAGTATAACTTCTAACGCGTGTACATAAGTACACACAAGTTTTTTTTTATATCCTGTTGGTTCAGCGGTTAGTGAACCCTGACTGCTAAGCTAAAACAAACGCTAAAACAAAATTTGTCCAGGGTGGGAATCGAACACATCCTGTGTTCGATTCCCACCCTGGACAAATTTTGTGTGATCATTATTTGTTCTGTGTCCGGAGATAATTTATCTATAATATGTATGTATTTACATATATGTTAGCTGTTGCGAGATGTTTATTATTATTATTTATTGTTCTAAATAATAATACCGATATGGGTAGGTTGGCGTGGTTGGTAGGTACTTGCCTTTCATGCCGCAAGGCGTGGAGTCGATTCTCCCCAGGATATATATTGGTGCATGAACCTGTATGTTTGTCTTGAGTCTGGGTGTAATCATCTAGATAAGTATGTATTGAGTATTGGGTATATAAGTATTTCCAAAATAAAATTTGTGTAATTATGTAGTATATCAGTTATCTGGTTTCCATAGTACAAGCTCTGCTTAGTTTGGGATCAGATAGCTGTGTGTGAATCATGTCCCAGGAGTCCATTCACCATGTCAGCCGAACGAAGTCCACAGCTGGACAAAGGCCTCTCCAAAAGATATCCACAATGGAGTTGTGTCCATAATTTGGAGGGATATGACATAATCGCCACACTTGGCAGACGGGTCGGCTATCACAGTATGATGGTCATAGTACACACAGAGACGCTGCTGCCCGTTCTCTGATAGATATTTCCTTGGCACGACTTTTACGCCCCCCACGGGATGAGATGGGGTGGCGATACTATTATTATTATTATATTCTATTATCAAAGTTATATCCAAAAGTATATGCCAAAGACCTGACAAATAAAAATAAATGTCAGTTTCGCATGTTTTATGATTGCTGACAAAAATTGAATGTTCAACCACCAATATTTTCAATAAGACGCTTAAAGTTTATTTTTAAAGACTTTGAGAACGTTAGTTAAGATTAAAATTTAATGTTCTACCACCAATATTTTCAATAAGACGCTTAAAGTTTATTTTCAAAGACTTTGAGAACGTTAGTTAAGATAAAAATTGAATGTTCTACCACCAATATTTTCAATAAGACGCTTAAAGTTTATTTTCAAAGACTTTGAGAACGTTAGTTAAGATAAAAATTGAATGTTCTACCACCAATATTTCCAATAAGACGCTTAAAGTTTATTTTCAAAGACTTTGAGAACGTTAGTTAAGATAAAAATGCTGGGTTGATCTTACCTTAATCTTCTCAGCTTTTTGTCGCACCCAGCGCTGCCTAGCTACCTGCTGCGCGGCTTGCATCTTATCATGCTGGTTCCGCAACTCCAGCTTGTATCGCTCCTCCAGCGCTTGCGCAGACCGCTTCCATCGCTCCTCCAGCGCTCTCCGCTCGTCTACGAGCTGCTCTATGCGGTGGTTAAGCGTTTTCTTGTCGTTAATTAACTGGAAATAATAACTTTATTGCTGGACTAAATAATTATTTTTGTATGAAGACTTCACAATAAATCCCCAGTTGCGAGTGCTGCGTGTTGGTGACCGCAGTTAGGTGGTAGCTAGTACACAGGAGGCGCTGCTGCCCGACTACATGGTGTATCCCTTAGTCGCCTTTAACGACAACCACTGGAGCGCCTACTCTATTATTATTTCTCGGTCGGAAACCACACGGTGAACGTAAGTATAAGAAAATGGGAGTTTAGGAAAATGTTGTGGCGGGGATTTACAAATCACCATTTGGTGGCTCGCAAGTGTATAAAATATATATATATGTATTAAGATGGAAAGATGTGAAAAAATATTGAGATACGAATATCTTCGCTGATTTGGAAATGGAAATCCGTTGTCTCTGCCTACCCCTCTGGGAAACAGGCGTGAGTCTATGTATGTATGTATTAAGATATAAATACAAAAGAATGTGTATCAGTTGCCTGGTTCCCATATTACAGGCTCTGCCTGGTTTAGGATCATATTGAAGTTTGTGAGTTATCACAAAGTATATTTATTTTTATGTAATAAACATCTAAAACTTTATTCAAATCGAAGCATTATTTAACTCAGGAGTTATGTATTAAATAACGTTCTCAGTACTACCCGGTCCGGTCAATTTAGATATCCAAGGTTACAACAATTCCCATTAGGCTGAAAATTGGTAGGATCGTTCATTACACCATTATAAAGGAAATGTAAAAAGTCCTCATCGATCCAGCACGTGGAAAAAAAATATTCGGGGTCAAAGGTCACAAAAACGGGACTTTCGCGATTTCCAGCAAAACGGTAATTTTATCATAAAATTAGCTGAGACACAATTGTAGATTAGATAATTATCTATAAAAATGTCTCAATACTTTTATCGTAACAGCCACCGTTATTTAGATATAACGATTCAAAAAGTTGAAAGAGTTGTAATCGTCATAATATGCACACGTTTCCACGCCACCTTTGTGGTAGTGTACTTATAGCGCGTTTTTTTATGTGATTTCCCCGGTAGGCCTATTCCACTGATCTGTTGTGATTCTGTTTAATTTACTCATCAGAAAATGTTTTTAAAAAGAGTAATTCAACTCCATAAGAAATTATCACCAACGAAATTCGCTTTCTTATCTCTATGTATGGAGCTCCTAGAAAAAATACGTGCTTGAATCAGTTTAGATATGCATGTTTCGTTAAAAATACTCGACATACAAAACAAGTGCAGTTAGTATGTCTTCCTCCAACCTCAGCGGCTGCTCATCAACATCTTTTTCGGGTAAAGAACCATGAAAATTCTGTCATCTATTTGTACACCACAAGTATGCAAATAAATATTTTTGTATTTGTATTTTGGTATATAACCAAGTTCAAGTGTGTCTTGGTTATCAGTTAGACCCAAAAGACTGGGGTTGGTCGATAATTCATTAGAGCCAGTTCAAACTTTACAATTTACACCCTTTTTATCATTTTCAACCCTTGCCAATATCTATAGCCATTCAGTAGCTCCAAATTAAACAGAATCACATCAGATCAGTGGAATAGGCCTACCAGCGAAATCACATTAAAAAAAACGGGCTAACTATACTAACAATATCAAAGGTGGCGTAGAAACGTGTGCATATTATGAAACTATTTCAACTTTTTGAATTGTTATATCTAAAAAACGGTGGCTCTTAGGATAAAAGTATTGAGACATTTTTTATAGTTAATTATCTAATCTACAATTTTGTCTAAGTCTGTCTGAAAATCGCGAAAGTCTCGTTTTTGCGTCCTTTGACCCCGAATATTTTTTTTCCACGTGCCGGTTAAAAGAGGACTTTTCACATTTCCTTTATAATAGTGTAATGAACGCTCCTACCAATTTTCAGCCTAATGGGAATTATTGTAACCTTACCCCTATTTTTAGGGTTCCGTAGCCAAATGGCAAAAAACGGAACCCTTATAGATTCGTCATGTCTGTCTGCCTGTACGTCCGTATGTCACAGCCACTTTTTTCCGAAACTATAAGAGCTGTACTGTTGAAACTTGGTAAGTAGATGTATTCTGTGAACCACATTAAGATTTTCACACTATAAAAAAAACTTTGTTTAAAAAAACCGACTTCAAAAACTAAAAAGTATAAAAAAAATATCTTAATAAAGATTTAATTTAAAAGATCAGTTAAAATATAATGTTAATGAAATAATATAATTTGTATGTGCTACCTATTGATAGGTTTGAAGTCGGTGCCAAGCCATATGTAATAGTAGGTACCACACTCGCCGCGTGTTACTTTCAGCGGGATAGCTTCGTATTTCTACACAAACAACCCAAGCGTGCAGACGTCGTTGACGGTCGTCATATATTTTTATGATACAGTTTCACCTGTTTCATATTAATTCATATTGTTCTTTGTTTATTTACTTAGGTTAAACTCCTACACTAAATGTAGGAGTTTCATCACAAAGTATGAAAGCTGTATGTAATATTAACTTTTATTTTGCTTAGGGCTTGGCACCGACTTCAAACCTATCAATAGGTAGCACATACAAATTATATTATTTCATTAACATTATATTTTATTTAAGTGATCTTTTAAATTAAATCTTTATTAAGATATTTTTTTTATACTTTTTAGTTTTTAAAGTCGGTTTTTTTAAACGAAGTTTTTTTTATTTGTTACTTTTTAGTGTCTAGCTATGGTTAGGACTTCGAAAGGTGCCGCGCGCCTCAAAACTATAGATCCCAACAAACGAGAACGGAAAAAAGAAACATCTTCCGAAAAAATGTTGTTCGAAACTCTTTTTCACGTTCTTGTGGGACAGTGAATGATCTAAAAGACCGTTTGTAAAGTAAGAAAAACTACATAAAATTACGTTCACTCTAAGAAAACTTGCACAGTATGAGTCTAGACTAGCTAAGATTTATGAAAGTCTGAACAGCAATCGCATAGGTTAGGCCGTAGTTATGACCATCTAGCTAACGAGTCTGTGTGCTGAGGGCTTATACACTAGATCTTATTATGAATCGAATGATCTTATGATCGAATAGCCATCTAGTCTGCTGAACTGAGTCTATGAAGACTAAGTCTTATTAATGATCGTTTTTTTTTTTGGGGTTCTTCCGTTCTTTATGGAAGAAACGATTGACTCATCAGCCCTAAGCCGAATCCTTCTTTGGGTGGTTTTTAGTTTTGTTTGGTATTTAATGGTTTTTGTTGTTTAAGTTTCTTTTCTATTGCGTCTTATATTTATTTATTGCTTCGCTATAGTTGTTCTTATATATGTGTTATTTATATATTTCATTTATACAGTTGTTTTATTTGTTTACTTCATTCTTGCATGCAGAGTATCATTTGTTATAGTGACTTTTAAATTTTTTATTGTTTCTATTGCTGTTAAGTTGAATATAATAAAATATTTATCATTGATTAGATAATGAGTTGGACTCGCCCGTGAAAGGCGGAATGTTTCTTTCCGTAGCAGCAAGTATTTCAGTTGATAGAATGGAAGGTAAATTGCGATTTACGATTTATGACGCATTAAAAAAATACTTACTAGATCTCTTTCAAACCAATTCTCGGTGGAAGTTTGCATGGTAATGTACATCATATATTTGTTTTAGTTTTATGATTCTCTTATTTTAGAAGTTACAGGGGGGGGGGGGGGGGGGCATTTTACGCCTTTGGAAGTGTCTCTCGCGCAAACTATACAGTTAAGAAAAAATTATATTATAAACCTCAATATCATTTTCGAAGTCCTATCCATAGATACCCCACATGTATAGTTTAATGATATTTTTTTTTTAATTCAGTTCTAAGTAAGTATAGGGAACCCCCAAATTTTATTGTTTGTTTTTCTATTTTTGTGTGGAAATCTTAATGCGGTTCACGGAATACATCTGCTGACCAAGATTCGACAGTATAGTTCTTATAGTTTCGGAAAAAAGTGGCTGTGACATACGGACGGGCAGACATACAGACATGACAAATCAAGAAGAACCTTTGTGAAAGACATTTGGCTACAGAACCCTAAAAATGGCAGCTATTCCGCATCAAAATAAAGAAGAATCACGTAAGTCGGTTCATAAATCTCACCGTAATCGGTATACGTACATAAAAAAATACGCTGGTGCTAAAAAGTGCGCCTACATGCGCATCCAAAAAAAAAGCTTATACGTGCGTATTAAACGCTAGTCGTCTGAAATTGTTGTTTATGTTCATGCCAAGACACACTTGAACAGGATGAGTTTGACTTGCAGAGAGCTTGACTAGCTAAGATTTACAAACCGTCTGTGCATCATCGACATCGTCCCCTTAAACAAAAAATTTCATACAAAAATGTCCATAAAATGAAAACTACTGGGCCAATCTATATAAAATTTTTATGGGACCAAATGGCAACTATTCCGCATCAAACTAAAAAAGAATCACGTAAATCGGATCATAAATCTCCGAGTAATCGGTGTACATACATAAAAAAAAAAAAAAACCGGTGAACTTGAGAACCTCCTCCTTTGGAAGTCGGTTAAAAATAGAAAAAGAACAATAATTTTGGGGGTCCCCATACATAGAATTGAAACTCAAAATTTTTTGTTTCATTGTACCCATGTGTGGTATCTATGGATAGGTCTTCAAAAATGATATTGAGGTTTCTAATGTCATTTGTTTTAAACTGAATAGTTTGCGCGAGAGACACTTCCAAAGTAGTAAAATGAGTGTCTTCCCCCCCCCCCCCTGTAACTTCTAAAATAAGAGAATGATAAAACTAAAAATAAATATGATGTAAATTACCATGCAAACTAACAACGAAAATTGGTTTGAACGAGATCTACCAAGTAGTTTTTTTAAAACGTCATAAATCGTATACCACAATTTACCTTTCATTTAATCAATTGAAATACTTGCTGCTATGGACCCCTTCATGAGCGAGTCCGACTCGACCTTGGCCGGTTTTTTTGGTCTAATTTGACCGGACTATTAACCACTTATCAATATATAAATTTGCATAGAAAAAATAAAAACTTTTAAAAATCTCACCTGATTCCCTGATTTAATAGTCAACGTACTACTAATAATCATAATAAAGTTTGTTTATTGGTAAAACAAGTTTAGGTATAAAACAAAATTTGTGATTGAATCCTCCATTTAGGCAGATAGTGCCTATATTTAGAAAGTCCGCTCTTCGTGTGCATGCAGCAAGACGTATTATACAAAAGCATATTTAATTTTTTCTGCTCATTACTTAGGTTAAAATTAAGTTAAATCAAATTGCGTGTTGGCGTGGTCGGCAAATGCTTGCTTTTCACGCTGAAGGTCGTGGGTTCGATTCCCACCCAGGACAGATATTTGTGTGCATGAACATGTCTGTTTGTCATCTAGTCTAGAAGAAGTCAAGATGTAATTATTTATATAAGTATGTATTTACAATAGAAAAGTAGTATATGTAGTATGTCAGTTATCTGGTTTCCATAGTACAAGCTCTGCTTAGTTTTGAATCAGATGGCTGCGTGTGAATAATGTCCCAGGATATTATAATTATATGTGTGTAACTGTCTGTGAGTATATGAATGAATGTGTAGCCAGTAGATGTGACACCCAGTCACCCAGTATGTGAGTGTGCGGGTTACAGAAGTGTACTAACTATGCAAGTATCTTTTAACTCAAACGTAGCAGGCATTAAGCGAAATATATTTATAAAACTTGTGTCATTGCGAAAAACTGTCACGGGTAACTAAGGTAGAATAAATAAAATAAAATGAAAAAGGTTTTTATTCACGTAGACTTTAAAAAGCGCTTGTAAATAGTCAGAACATATTTGTAGTAATACAGTTATTATTTCTAGTTACTTATTACAGATATTTAGGTACACGGAATGTTAAAACATTTATACGATTTATTTTATAATGGTAGTGATATTTAGCTAGCTTGTATTAAGTTATTGTCAAGGCGATTATGTTTAGATTTAATGATTAAAATTTATATTTAGGTGTAGATTGAGTGAGTTATCCATTACAGTATTTCACAAAATATATTTATTAAATTACTAGTGTAACTATACCTGGTCGATAAAGTTCTGATGTCTTTTGATAGATTCTTCACATTCTTGCTTCACTTTAGATATATTGCGAATGGATTGTTTCTCCAAATTACTCACTTTGTTTATCATCTGGAAACCAATTCATAATTATTCGGATGCTGTCAAATAATCGAAAAGAGACATCATGAGTTTGGCCAAATCTTTTGTTAAATGATGCCGTCAACGGTCGGCCAATTTGTACGTAACCGATATTGATGACCTCTGTTGCACGGAGACTTTGCCTAGGCGCTTACCAAGCCTAGGCATAGTCTCCATGCAACAGAAGTCATCAATATCGGTTACGTACGTACATACGTCCCGTATATACGGGACTGTCAACGTATTTAAGTATCACGTCCCGTATTGTTACTTGTCCCGTTTATCAACATTTCAATATAAAGTAAAACTTACGTCAAAATATGACAGTGCGAAGAAACAGCAACCTCTTCCTGGTGGTTCTTCTCAACAGTAATTGAACTGGTTCTCGATTAATTTATCATGATTGGAGGGAATTGTTTTTGTTGTCGTTATTTTCCATTGATTTTTTAATTATTATAAACCGTTACTACCTACCCTTATTTTGCAGTTTTTATTTATTTGCCACCAAAAAGGCTCGTATTAGTTCTCAGCAACCGTCAAAAAGCAGTCACTAAGTCATACCACCAGTCATTAAGAGCAGGGTTACCACTACCCATGGAAAGAAGAGAGAATTAAACAAAAAGATTTTTCAATCACCTGTTCTTTATGATTAGCAAGGCTCTCCTGCAGCAATGCAATACAACACGACCGCTCCTCCAGTTGTAATGAGGCTGTAACCAGTCTCTGAGCTAATTCCGTTTGAGGTAATTTAAGTAGCGCGTCCAGTCTGAAATGAAGGCAATGAAATAGCAACGACGAGATACTTAGAACAAGCCGACACTTCACAATATGAATAGAAATAGAGTGATTTGTTGAGAGGCGGTCACATACACAAGGTAGTCCGTCGATGTTGGGAGTGTCACGGGAAGCCCGAGGATGCGGCCATTAATCTCACTAATCACACGCTAATATTATAAAGGCGAAAGTTTGTGAGTGTGTATATTCAAAACGGCTGTGGCGATTTTAATAAAATTTGGTATGGAGTTAGCTGACAACCTGGATTAACCCATAGGCTATAATTTATAAAGTTTAACATGGGTAAAACAGCGGGGCACAGCTAGTATTATAAATTTTATAAAGTTTGTGATTATGTATGCATGGATGTTTGTTACTCTTTCACACAAAAACTACCGAACGGATTTTGATGAAACTTTGTAGCAATATAGCTAATATATCCGAATAACACATAGGCTATAATTAATAAAGTTTAGCGCGAGTAAAACCGCGGCGCACAGTTAGTATTTTATATTTTCAAATCATAAGTAAAATAGGCCCCTGTACGATTCGATCAGGATACCCCAAGCGTCCGGTCTTTTCCTTCTCGCTTCTAGCTTCCATTCTCGCTCTATCCTCAAGCCCATCTGATTCTCTTCGCAGTCATCGCATTATATTACATCGGCAATCCAAATGTCATCCATTACATTCTCTAGACTTCCACCAAGGCCTTAGGCAATAGGTTCAGGAAGTAGAGAATGTACACGCAAAGAATACCGCCGGGTTCTTTTCGCAAGCGAACCTGCCTTCCTCAATCGCACCAGAACCAGAGAAACCAAATGTTCGGCGAGCCTATGCATTGGAGAGGAAATCCAAATAATTAGGTAAGCCCCTTGACCGAAAGTTAAAATGCTACGCTGATGCAATTTGAGTATCAACTTCACTGCCTCTTGAATGCGCCGAGTACTAATAAGATGAATATTAAACGACGTGCATTCGGCTTATTATGACCTACGCTAGTTAACAGTTGTTTACTTGTTTATATCACATAAATAAAAGATATTTTTTTCGCGATAACGATGCTACAATTGCACTTGAATTAACCGTCAAGTACGAGTAATCGATACTAAGTTGTTCCTTTAGGCCCGGCGCCCACTATCGGTCGGCATCGGTGTGGCTCGGTAGAGCTCGGGCGCCTTACGGCGACTTCGGGCTTTGCCTTAAGGATTCAAGTTGCTCTTCTTCTTCAGCAAGATGAACAATGAGAACTAAGTCCCAATCCACCGTTATAAATACACACGCACAACTGTTGCTCCTTTTGCGATGTTTCTCCCGCCCGAACTATTCTGTGTCTACCCAAAATCAGATACGGCGTCCTTAGGCGTGCGTGAAGGCGCCGTAAGGCGCCCTAGCTCTACCGAGCCGCACTGATGCCGTCCGATAGTGGGCGCCGGGCCTTAGTGTAACCTAACCTACTCGAAAAACACTAATAAATAACTCCCAACTTAATTTCCGTGAATTGGGAAGATGTAACTACAACTACCAACACTAGTCGGTCGTAGTAAATATACTACAACCAACTAGTGTTGGTAGTTGTAGTTACATCTTAATTTTAATATAGGCCGCAATTAAGAAAAACAAGGGAATACTTACTTAGGAATAGATGTGGGTGCAGTGTTGGTAACAACTGATAAAGCATCGTTGGCACTTTGTTCTACTTTCTCTAAAAACTCGAATATTTCCCTGTAAAATCAACAGAGGCAGTCATTAGATAAGTAGGTATATTAATTGTGAATTATCGCTAACGTTCTAACGCCCTTTTACTCACATAAAATTATCTTTAGGCGAAGTGCTTCGATCATCAATCTTATTTTCCTTACTTTCTCGACTCTCCGTCTCCATCAAATTTGTATTAGTAACGGATGTCACTGGATTGTCTCCGTAGCTTTCGATTTCTTTCAACATCGAATAAATATCTAATACAGTCGAATTTGAGTTTAATTCGTTAGCGGCTTTGGTTTCTTGTTCTTTACCAACTACCGGCGGAGGTAGTTTTACAGTTTCGATATTATCGTCTTGCTTTGAAGATTCATGTATAGCAGAGTTTTCTGGTGAGTCGTTAATTTCAAGCACCCTTGGTGAAGGAGCCGATAGTGACATCCATGAGTCTATATCTTTATCATTTTGAACGCCATCTATTCTAGCGCTCATAGGAGTCCGCATAGTATACATGTTTCTCTGTGTTTGATTCCGTATGTTTACAGGAACTGAAGTTTTCGCACTATTTATTGTCGTCTTATTATTCCACTCCTGCTTATATTCTACAGGGTTATCAATTTTTATATTGGCTGGTTTCCTTTCATTCTTTTTTGTATTCTTAGGACCGTTTTTATAATCTCCTTCTTTAACTTTGAGATAATTTTGTATTAGTTCTTTAGTTGATATTTTGGATATATCTCTTCTGTCATCTAATGAATTTTTATCATTTGTGGGCGGATCTGTGGCTGTGCTATCTTGTGTGCCCACGGAATCACTACTACAATCTTTTTTAACGTCGAAGTTGGGCGCATTTTCGAACATTTTATCGATATTAAGTGGAGCAGGGGACACTGTGTCTGTTTTAATATCTTTGACGGTAAGATTATGCAGATTATTGATAGCTTCTAGTTCCCTTTTATAATCTTCTATAACTTTGGAAGTATATGCTTTAGTGGTACTGTTTACTAGGTATGAAGGATATTCTAAGTTCTCATTTTCATTATCAGGTTTTGCTTCCTCAGTCACTTCACTAGAACCAGGAATGTGGATGTTTTCGATGCTTTTCGTTGGAGAATTCTGAGGAGGTAATGCAATATGACCTTCCTTTCTAATGAAAAAGTCTTTATACAGCAAACGGCTATGATTCAACGGTTCACTCCATTGACCCTTGTTATCCAAAGCATAAGGTTTATAGACCTTATCATTACTTGCTGTTGAAATACTGTCCAAACTTTTCGGCTGATCTACCTCTCTTTTGTTATACTCAATGTTACCTTGTGAACTCGATTTTTTAAGCATTGATGTGTTTGGCAATGAGTAGTGTGCAGAACTTTGCCTATAAAATTTTTCCTCATTAGGCCCACTTTCAGGATAGCCAGAATCTTTCGAAGATGAATCAGTATGAATTATAGTACTGGATAGCTTAGTTTGATAAGTATCCACAGGAGTCACACGAAAATCATCATAAAAACTTGTATATGTCTTTGGGTCACACATATAGCTTTGATTATTTTTATTGTATTCTTCAAGTTTTAAATCAACAACATAAGTACCATGCCCTGTCATAGTATGGTTATAGTTAGATTTTCCAATTTTATCATCAAGAGAATGTTCTGGTGATAAACTTGACAAGTTTTGTGAAGGGACACTCTCTAAATCCTGAGTAGATTCCTCTTCTACTAATGATAATTGTTGTTTAGTTGCTGTCAAATGAGAGGTATAGGTATCTATGGCCTGATCTACTTCAGAATGTAAGCTAGGAATATTATATGATCCATGTCCATTCTGTACTTCTTTTCCTTCAGAATCAAGAGGTATAAAATATGACTCAAAGGCTTTTGTTTTGTATGAAGGAGAAATAGGTCTCCCATGATATATATTTTTGTTGTGTCTTGTCGGAGATGAAGCCCTTTCAATAATTTTTACTTGCAAACCATAAGCTTCTTGGGTGCCATCTTCACTTATTGTACTATCCATGGGTTTCCGAGCCTTTCTGAGTATATTTCTGTACTTTAAAAAGTTTTTTGTATTACTGGTTTTGTTTTTTGATCCAACTTGAGCCTTTGCTTTGATTTTAGTGCCTAGGCTGATGTAAGTGTCTTCAGAACCATAGTCGGAAGCATTGCTACATATTTCTTTATTTTTCTGTGACTCAGTTACAACTGAATTAAAGTCACCTAATAAATCAGTTGTTGGTGGCACGACCTTGACTGTTGTTGGTGAATCTAAAATTTAAAATATTTTTATAACTTGGCATTATATCAAATTAACAACAAAATATTCTAATAAATAAATGCTGTTACTATTGTATGACTGCAGAAGTTCAGAGCTGAATACTTTTAAGAAGTTCCTTGTAGATGGTCTTTGTTCTTTAGCATCGGCTGAAAAAGGTCTCTTATATCTTTCTGGGATATCCTGAAAATATGTAAATGTTTGTAAGCAATTATAAAACAACTGGATGTGGGTAGTGCCAGACAGGCAGTTGTGGAAATCTTTGGGTGAGGCATATGTCCAGCACATGGATGTCTTTTGACCAACATGATGAATAATTACAAAATTTGGGTAAAATAATCTTACATCAGGTGAGTCACAATACAGCTCATAACTAACTTTTACTTATTATGCTTTTTAATGAAGAAAGTGTAAAGTAAAGAAGTTAATATCGTAAAATATTTTTTTAGTTCAGATTTAGATTTCAATCTGAATACAAGACTAATTCTTTTACTGTTATCAATATGATACAATTATATTATACAACTGTAACTAAGTCAGATACACCATATTTTTATAACATAACAAGGCCGATATCCAAGTTTTAATAAAATCAGTAAATAATAATAATGATATTTAGAATTCTGTTCAATACCGTAAACCAGCACAAAAATAGGATATTTTTTGGAACTTGTTATCAGCAGTTGAATTATCGGCTATGGGGTAGCAGAAAGAATGTTACCAAAGGATTTCACTAATTTATTGTACCCAAGTGTATAATCCATATTTACATACCTAAAGCACCTGTCCTAGATTAACTGAAGATTCAGGTTGTATTTGCACATTTTCTATGAGTTCACATAAAACTGGCTCTTTAATTATTTAAATACTTAAATGGTTTATAATAATTTGAGATTCCTTTACTTACTTAAAAACTATATGTTATATATATGTACCCTACCTTTAACAATGGAAACTATGAAAGAAGGTAAAGAGCTTGAAGGTCTTTGTCATGAGTGTGCGAAGGCAATAAAAAAGGCCTTACGAAGACCATCAGCGCTACCATGACTACATCAGTTGTTTGATCATAATATTAACAAAAAATGATTAACAAGGGTGATTGTATTTTAGGTCCTTTTCAGGAATACGCCAATAGCTTATAAACATAGAAAACATTACAAGTATACTTAGTATGGCCTCAAATAAACATTATATTTATATTATTTACCGGTGTAATGTTAGTATTTTGTAGAGCAGAACGTGGTCGGTTTCGTATATTCTTCTTGTCGTCCTTCTTTTTACTTCTATATGATAAATTCACAGGCGAGCCCGACAGCCGTAAGTTATTGCTTTCTTTCGACATTTCACTAACATACCAGCTAGACAGAGATAATTAATAGTCACCTGAAAATTAGGTACTGTACTCTGTGCCTGAAAACAAAGTAGAAGTCTTTTTTTGCTTATTTTTTAGTTTGTTGTCAACACGTTGTCTAGAATCGTTGCTAGGCAACTATCGCGTTCCATAAACATATTTTAAATGTTGAGCATCACTTAACTAATACAACTTTAAATTAATATGACATGTCGCTGAAAATTTATCGTAACTTCCTATGAAACTTGGCAAAAGATGAAAATAAATTTGAATTTTACGTGAAATGAAACCATTATTTTATTTATTTACTTTGTGTTGGATATATTGAACTTGTTAACACTGATGCTATAACCGAGGTCTATAGTTGACTTCACCGGAAGTTAATGAAATGTCTATTCTTAGATGTTGCAAGCGAAATCTATTATTTAGTAATAATTTCGTAAAATAGGATCATGATCATTTTAATAAACTCAGTGCAATATCAATAGAGATACAATATCAAGAAAATTACTTTATATATCTAAGGAAAATAAAAGACTTCAACTTCATACTTAGATTTTGTTAAATTTATATGGGTTTAACCAGTAAACTAAACGCCAATTGACGTCATCGATAAAAATACAGACGGTTCACATATCGCTTCTGTGGAAAATGTGTGTAAGTCTGGGCGCCCACAGCTCGAGTCGATTTTAATTGAGTTGAACCTTGAAAGGCAAAGCTGACACATCGCACTTGTGATCGCGGTCTGTGAATAATTCTGGTGCATTTAATCTGTATTTTTTCGTGAATACACATTCAAGCTAGTGTTTATATTGTGATAATACATAAAAAAAAAACAAAATGTTCAGTGGAATCGCAGGTGCGTACTACTGCTATTATTAAATTATTGTGTAATATTAATAATAATGATAATGTTATTTAAAATACTAAAATTTAATTGGTCACATTCTTAAGTACAAAATTTTGACAAAAAAATTATCACTGCATGATTTTTATAGTTTTCTTATTATTAGTTAGTGTAGTGTAAATCTGTAGTTTACTTTTACATACCTAACTATGTAGCACGGAGTGTATATGCTATAAATCAACTATGATGTGTAGTAAAAGGTCTAAACCACATAACATTCACTACTTTAACTATTACAGATAAATCTAACTTTAGTAGCTATAATACGCACTCTCCTTTTTTCTCTTAGGTTATGGTAGAGCCTAAGTTATCTTAGAAAAGCTGCTGTAGATACTTAATTATGCTCCTTTGACAAGCTATGCTTGCATCGTAAAAATGTTGAATCATTCCCGGTACACCTACTGAAATATGCTTTCAGGTTGTCGTAAACTCATACTGTCCCAAATTTCTACCATTTTCCAAAAACTACTAATACCTATTTTATTAGTAGGTATATACGAAATTAAGCGATATATTTATTAGGTTAATAATAACCTATGAAGTAGGTGTATTGATTTCTTCAGCAACGGCACATCACTAAATCATTCATGTATAATTTTATACGGCTCTTTATTATATCTCTTCTGAGTTGAACTTAGATATTTGCATATAAAATGCCGCAACTAGAAAGCTCTTAAGATTGTACCTAGCCTGGTACCTATGACTTTAAACAACCGCTATGCATCCAAAAAGAATAGATATACGCGTGAAACCAACAAGAAGACCGAGAGAGCACTTGCTCTCTTTAAAAGTTGATTCTTTTACCAGGGCATATACTTACGGTTCACGTCAAACCTTTTCATGTTGATTCGATTTTGTCTTAGAACAGAGAACTTTAGTTAAAGGTTTAGTGATTTGAACGAGAAAATATACCTTTAAATGAAATATATGATGTTAACTTTCCGAATCAATAAAATATCAATAGTACCTATGTACAAAAAATTTAGGTATATTCAATAGCGATTTTACGATTCGATCCTAATTGATATATGTGTATAATCCTCCGGTCTCTGGACATCCCTGCTAGCATGGTGACAAAAACTCATGACTGATCCATGTTCGCAGCCATAGACTTATTTGCTATTCTGTGATCTCATTGGCCGAACACTTCACGATTGTAGAGAAATATGAATGTTCACAGCACTGCTAGCTTCGCAGGACGAAGGAAATGCTGTTGTTCGTCAGAAAATAACTAGGATAATAATATATGGATCGTGCCGAATCTCAGTAGTCTTTAACCCTTTAATAGAAAACAAATTAGTTTCCACATAGGTACAGTAAGATTTCAAATATTAGGCAATGCTGCCGAATCAATGTGATAGCAACTAAATTGTCATATCAATGCATTTCTTTCAAAAACAGTTTTTATGAACCATGGACTATAAAACATGGCATCTTTATTGTGTCATTTGATTCTGCCGTAAAATACTGTGAATACGCGACACTTTAGAACCTGTCGACTCTTTATGAGACCGGTGCGAGTATTCATTGCGCAGTATTAGTAGTTCGACAGTTTATGTGCCCCGTCCTTTTTATCCGAGCTAAATTAGAGGGAGATGTTATAACATTTCAATTAGTTAAGTCAGAAACAGTAAAAGACGTAAAAAATACGACAAAGAAGTAAAAGGCAGAATGGCCACCAATATCGTTAAGTATCTGCTAAATAAATTCGCTAATTTTATTTTCTGAGTTGCATCCGGAGTGGGTCCCCCCTACCGCCCCCACCAAATAAAACACTGATTCTTAGTACCTAATCACGTAACCGAAATTTGAGTTGATGTCATTATTTAACCCAGGATATGCTTAAACTAGTTCCTAAAATCACTTTGTCTATGCTATTGTGTAATCTGGACTAGCAGTATTTTATACCGTTTAATTATGACCAATATCCTACAGTCGCTAGCTCTTCAAGCTACCCCAATCTGTCAAATTTCCCCAATTGAAAGTGAACCTTATTATTTTGTCATAAAGTTGAAAATCTATAAAAGAAATTTGACAGATTGGGGTAGCTGGATGTGCTGGCGTCTGAACGTAACGAAATATTAAAAAAATATAATTAATTATTAAATATTTCTCAACTTGATCTTTGATTTTAAACTCTACAAATTGCATGTAATGTTCAACTATGATATATACCCATTTTACTTTAATACCATATGTGAAATTCAATCCTCTAACCACAATTATAACAATACCGTAAAACGTATCCTATTTCTCATATATATTTCGACCAATTTACAAATGGCCAACACGTTCTCGATAAAATATCTTCTTCTACTTGGTATCGGCAAAGCGTGACATTTAGAGCTTCCTGACATTATTGTATTAGACGATCTGAATCATCATCATCTCTATCACATCGTCTTTGAATCATCTAACTATAGTAGGACCAATTTAATAGATCTAGATCTACCTATAGATATTTAATGCCCGCCGCGCCAGTTAAGGTTAGGTTGTTGAAATTTGATCAAGTGTCAAATGTGATCTATAGATACTATAAAAATGAAACGATGGCTTTTTTGAATGGTCTAACGCTTTCAGATATTAATTATTTTTACGTTGTTCCGGTTGATTAGGAAGATGTCGAGAAGATAATACATCCAACAAAAGTCGCACGTTCCTATTGTATTTCGCCTGGATTATATTCAACCAAAAAGGTTAGCTATGTAGGATTTTTATAGATGACGTTTACAAAGAGAACGAATTAACTCGTGTCATTTAATTTTTTCAATCCCTTCAGCTCAGGGCAACATGGTTATGACACAAAAATCGATCGATTGAATAATCGATTTTAGGGTTGTTCCGTGCAACTATCGCTCTATTTTTTTTAATACTCTAAGTTTTTTTAATACTCTTAGACTCGAGTAGCTGATTCGATTGAGAATCGAGAGTGAGTATTTCATCGATACTAATGCGCATCACGTCGTATCAGCCAAAAGAAAACAACTGCTAGACAAAGGTTCGTCCAAAGAAAGAAACTGTCTTGCTTGAGTACAATTATATGTCAGACTACTATACTACGTTTGAGGAAACCAGTATTATATTATTATGTAGAACCTGTCTTCAATATTAAAAGTAAATCAGCTACTTACTTGATGACATTTCAATTCGATCTGTTCACAATATTTACATTTCATTGGATATTAATATACGTGATATGGTCGTGTCTCTGATAAGTTACCTAAGTTTAATGTATAGCATGACCTATAAACCTTCGACACGGTCACGCACTGGCTCCCCAGACGGATGAGTCAGTAATTGTCACGTGACTTCACTCACACGGTATTTCTTTTTTGTAATAAAGTATTTTTTTGTTTCCTGCTCTACATATGTCAAGTTAACCCTTAATAATTAGCGAACGTTCATAATTAATTGCTTTTAACTCTTATTACAAAATAGCCAGATACTCCCACCGTAAGTGATTGATGAAGTTAAGCAACTAGGCTCGCGGTGAGCCTATATATGGGTGACCGTCAAAGTTGTTTAATTACTTACCGTCTCCATGCTTCAGAGGGCACGTTTAACTCGGTCCTGGTTGTAGCCATTAGGTAACTGTCGTTAAGCCATGTCAGAGGCGTTATGAGCGGCACATCTCTGACACTAGGGTAACCACTGCCCATACGATAAGTAAGTAAGTAGCTCTTATTACAACATAATATAGTTTATAATCAGGTGTTTTATTTTTAATTATACCATAGTGCAATTAAGGTCTAACCAAAAGGATTACTGCTAATACAGTATTTATGATTTGTAGGTGAATCCGCTTCCTTAATATTTCTTTTAAATTCATCGTGTATCAAAACAACTGCGCATGTAAATATTCCTGGAATATTCCACCGTTACGGGAGTGTTTATAAGACTTAGCATATCACTGGAGGCTGCGAACCCATTATTCTGACCGAGAGGGCCTCTCATATAATTTACATGGGTGTTTATTCAACGCTTGATGTACAGCGTCTTTATTGCTTAGAAAATAAGATTGCTTTTAGTATTACATATGCTTTATACTTACGCAGTTTGAGTGCTGGGTCGCGATCGGAAGTATGTAATAAATAAACCGATTCTATTTCTGACTTATTATTCCCTATGATGCACCATAATATATGTCTTAAGTTAGGTTCTCATCAAGTTGATAAGTATACCTCCTGTGTGGCAGACGGCAAAATATACATATGACCACTTCATTTCATCCCGTGGCGTGGGTGGCGTAAAAGTCATCCGATGAAATATATACTAGATAACAGCTACTCTGAGTACTATGACCATCATATTTGAGGCGCGATGGTTGCACTTACCGGTCTGTAAGTGATCAGAGAGGTAAAGTAATTTGGACACGGTCAGTCTTTGATGGGTTACCGTCAAAATGACTTAATTTCAGAGCGTCTTCGTTCTTCTGAGGGTGAGTCTCGGTGTCGGTCCAGGCTACTGTCTTTTGACAGAATTTCTATGGCACCTAATTATAGTGGATTCTGTCATAGCTGCCATATTCGAAATTCTACCTGGATTATTTTTACATGACGTTTACAGTTAGCATAAGAGAATTTCACTGCTCCACTAGCAGTAAAAAAAGCTACTTACCGAGAGTGGGCACCCTATTTCCCTTGGTTACTGACGTAGAAATGCATGAGTGAAACGATTGTTTTTTTTACGTGTCTTAAATGGTGCTGTTTTCCAAGTCTATGAAGTCATAGGCAACTCTATTGTTTCTTTTTTTAAGCTACATCTGCGCTTAGGAACGAATGATGGATGAATGAATCCCCTTGTCGCCGGGTACTTTATAAACATAATTGTCGGACGCAAAGTACACTCAAAATCAGAACAACTACAATGTTAAACAAAAGACGGCCTGCAGTTAAGTCTATGAAGGAAATAGATAGATATTATTGCGTGCATGCGCGTTTTTCGTACTTAAGGAAGTGGTACCTACTTTTATGTGGACCCCACTGCACGCGGGTGTCGCATCTCTCTCAAAGAGGATAACAGCATTACGTTTGATCTCTCTCTCTCTCTCTCACTCCTAAGAATAGTGTTGTGTAGAGTTCTTAGTGATGCTGGAGAGACGTCATTTGCTTTAAATGTCTATGGTTTTTTTAAAAACACGATACTAATGTCAGCTCATTTAGTATGACGACCGGCGAAACAGTTGAAGGATATTGGTTATTTGGCGATTACTATTGCCATTAGTTCACTCACACATTGACCGCTTACCGGCATACCTACCAACCTACACCAACGGCCTTTATACATTGTAATTGGACTTAAAACAATCACAAATACACGCAATAGTTTATTTACGTTGATTATGTCATTCATCTCAAGGCTTGAACGGTGACGTCATAAATGGCGTACTTTGTAGTTTCATGTCATCGCATCGCTCAATAGAAAAGGGCAAAAGTTTAAAGAATAGGGAAGTTTGAGGCAAAATATTTATAGTGAAATAAATTAATGACATTTATTCAACATTCGAGTCCCACGCCGGACAATTTGTGTGACCCATAAATAGTAGTTCTGAGTCTAGATGTAATTTGTGTCCGTCTATTATATGTTTGTAAAGTACCCCGCGATACAGCGATTAGATTCCCTAGAGCGGGCGTTGTCTATTAAAAAAAAGTACCAATATAAATATAGTCATATACAATATTAAAGTAACTAGACTTGTGAACTTCTCTGATGTTTCCCTGAGTCGAGGTTCGCGCATTAATGGGGTTGCCCTCTGGCACATGTTACTTAGTTGACGGCTTGAATCCGATTCAACTGCCCGAAGCAGCAAAGGCTTCTGAGCTGGCTTTCAATGTTATCTTAAATAAACATCATCACCGTCATATAACTACCCGTCCTTGCCCTATCAGCCAGGAACCATATTGATACAGTAAAACTCGCGATTATTAGCGTGATCACCAATTACTTCTCGTCTATAGAAAAAGTACAATAGGTACTAAACCTGCTAATCATATCACATTTAATCACAACAATATTTTTCCGAATATTAAAACTAAACCCGAATATTTATTACAAATATTCCTTCATGTTTGTTTGTTCACATGTTCGCTATTGTCATTTATTAAACGAAATTTGTTTGTATTTCATTTAAAGTGTTCTTATCTGGCTTTGCGTTATTTAATTACATGATATATCAGACGATAGAATTAACAAGATAATAAAGTATTACATGAGATATGTATCAGACGACCGAATTAAGATAATAATCTAAAAACCAAATAATAATCATCCGGGTCATGTCACCCAGCGCTATCTAGCCCGAACTAAGATAAGCTTGTAGGTTCTATAGACAACGGAATAAAATATAGACATGAAAATACTTGTAAACTTTTTGTAAATATCTATATACAATATACTAAGTAAGACGCCAGCACATCCAGCTACCGCAAACTGTCAAATTTCTTTTATCGATTTCAAACTTTATCATATAAGCATAAGGTTCACTTTCAATTGGGGAAATTTGACAGATTGGGGTAGCTTGATCTGCTGGCATCTCTACATTTACCGAAGAATGGTGAATGTTCAGTAAAAGCTGCAAAAATCCTAGATATGAGATATTAAGCCCTTTGTACTATCTTTGCCAAGTATCCACCCACCTATTGACCGAGTTGTCTATGATTCATATACCTACCGGCATATAACATGAATTATTATGATTAAAAAACCGCTACCTACAGCCGCTTTATATAGTTAGATAGGTACGCAAATGATAGTATCGAGAGACCGAAGTAGAATCGTAAAAGACGTAAAACCGAATAAAGAATTTCCGTACGACGCAGAATCCAAAGTCGAATAAAGAACAGTGAGAAACTACACAATACGGCAAAATGCATCAATTAAAATTATATAACGTCTTGACTCACGTACCTAATTTTAAATTCGCGCCAATTTCACAAAATGATGACGGATGAAGTCAAGACTTTACTAGTATTGGATCGGAGAATATTAATGTGCTAAAAAAGAGAAACGATCATATCCATAGGTTTTTAAATAATTCGTAAACATTTATTAAAAACTATCATGGAATAGCGCTTGGTGCCACTATAGGTACCTATGTAGGTACTCTATTTTCCAATTCTACAAACTTTCGTTAGTATAAAATTGAAGCGAAATTTCGCTCCTATTTCATAATAATACTATTGTCTCTGAGAAATGAATTTATGCATAGCTTTGCACAATAATATGTACTAAATAGCACATCAAAATAACTTTAAAATGTTTTGCTTGTGAATATTAGGTAGATACTTACTTGTTGGCTAAAAAAGAATAACATAGTACCTAAACCATTCATAATTCGATTGGTTTCGTGTATGAGTAATGTTAATAAGTACCTAAGACTTTATTAATATTTACAGCCGTCCTTGCTTACAAAAACTAGTAGTTTTATTGTAATAAAATCTAAGGTTATCTAGAATTTGTTTATACGATGATTTAATGATGTCTGTTGAACACTGAATTCCACAGAAGACCGGAAGCATCTATGGTCACGTTATAAAAATATATTCAATATTTTTGGTAGATCGTATTTTTTTAACGGACCATTTCCGACCTAGCCGTACTTATCAATATGCTTATAATATATATTTTTTTAAAGACAACACCCGCACGAGGGAATCTAATCCCTGCGTCGCGGGGTACTTTACAAACATATAATAGACGGACACAAATTACATCCAGACTCAGAACAACTATTTATGGGTCACACAAATAGTTGTCCGACGAGGCACTCGAACCCGTGACACGACGCGGCGAGGCGACTGTCTTAGGCGCTGCGCCACACGTACATTGATATATTTTAATTTTTTTAAGCTGTGTAAAGTATATTCTACTACAATTGGAATAAGCAATATTCTTTGAACGTATATGGTATGTGTGGTACGTAATTGAGTATGTAAACACCGTAAAAATATACCAAGTCTTTGTGTACTCAAACGTTCAAATCATACTAAATAGCTCACTAATGAGACTAGCTTCGTCAAAGGTTGTTCATTGACTTAGAACATGTGCACTAAGGAATGGAACAGGTATTCGCATATTTGCTCGATGGAGCTATATTAATTAGATACATTGTTGTGGAATGACATTACCGCACCAGATTTTTTTTAGTTTCATATTGAGAATAGATCATAAAAAGTTATGGTTGAATTGCTGAATGTATAGTAGAAAGACAATTCGAGTAAGAGACACAAATATCATTGAGAAACCCTTTTTTAAACGTTTCAAGTTCTGGCAGGGATAACTTGGAGATGCTCTGTCCTGTTCTCGCAATACGCCTGTCATTATGGAGACCCTATGGTTTCACTACAAACGACGTCATAATGTTAGCATAGCGCGTTCTTTATCTAACACGATATTTAGATACTAATAACTTCGTTCGTTTTAAAGCAGTAACACATTATTTTTGGCCAGTGTTAAAACTGAGAAATAAAATGAATAAGTTCGCACCCGTAATAAGTGACATCGGTGACATGACCTTGAGCAGGGCCTCGCCGTAACAACATCGCTATGCTTCACTCATGCACGTGGAAGCATAGAACAAAAATCCATAGTGGCTCCTCATTGGAATAATATCAAAATGGAATTAATAGTGACACATTAAGGTTGAGAGCTGAACAATAAAAGTCCCTATTAAAAAAAAAATTGTGTATTCCTATTTTTAGTAGTTAGTATGCACTCACCGGTCCGTAAGGGATCGTCGAGGTAAAGCATCTCGGTACGCATTCAGTCCAAAGATGGGTGACCGTTAAAGTGGTTTAATTCTGAGAGTCTCCGTCCTTCGTGGGCACGTTAAGCTATCGGTCTCGATTGTAGTCGTTAGAAAACAGCCATGACAGACGGCTTACTGGGCGGTTTAAACAACTCTGACACCAAGGTAACCACTGCCCATACCAGAGAGAAAGAAAGTGGTGAGATGCAGTATTTAAGTATCGAGATCACAAATATTTTATTTATTCAATATGTTTGTCTAAAAGATCTACTGTAAAGCCGCTTGACCTCGTGAGGTTTAGTTTAAAGATATTGAGACAATACCTTCAAACTAATAAGAACGCCAATTAAAACATAAAAACATTGAAAAAATGCTAGTCACGTAGATGAATTGTATTGTATTATTAAACAAATGATTCATTAACAAGAACTCCGGAATTAAAACTATGTTCTTTGTTTACGGGCCAGAGCAGATGTAAGTATTGCTCTTAACTCGTGAGTATCGATGTAAATTTAGATTGCAAGTATTGTAAATTCATGTATACTTTGTTTTCTTTTTGTGGAGCACGCGGCCGCTGCGGTTGTTTGTAATATAAATGTTTGATTCTAACTTTACACATTTCTGAGAAACGTGTGTAGGTCGTGGCCACGGAGGTTAAACGTATAGATATAGCATTTCTGGATCAGACAACATTAATTTTTACGATTATGTAATCGTAGGCAATATTTTTAAAACGCACCTTATCATTACAGTAAGTCTAGCTAATCTTTATACTTTGTTATCGTTTATTGACATAACAAAATTAAAGCCGGCCAAGACCGAGTCGGAATCGCACATGAAGGGTTTCATACAATTTGTTGTATGGGTTTTAAATATTATTATTTTCAGATTTTTTAGTATTTGTTATTATAGCGGCTACAGCAATATGTGTAACGTTCTTTCACGGTGTATGAGATACAGCTTGGTGACAGACGGACTGACAGCGAAGTCTTAGTAATAGGCTCCCATTTTAACCTTTCGCTACGGAAACCTAAAAAAGCACATTTCATGAAATTTCAGGTTAGGTATAGACATCCTGAAGCAATAGACAAGCTAGTATTAAAGAAATTTATTAACATAGCCGGTCACCGTAGCCTAGTTGGTAGTGCTCCTGCCTACGAAGCTGGTGGTCCTGGGTTCGAATCCCGGTAAGTGCAAATATTTGTGTGATGAGCACGAATATTTGTTTCTGAGTCATGGATGTTTTCTATATATTTAAGTATTTATCTATCTATATAAGTATGTATATCGTCGCCTGGTACCCATAGTACAAGCTTTGCTTAGTTTGGGGCTAGGATGATCTGTGTGACATTGTCCCCAGATATTATTATTATTATATTATAGACTAATAAGTCTATATTGACAATCGTATCTAAAATTAGTATGTTTAGATTACATGTTTCGATAAACATAAGCATTAATCGTTTAACTTTTACGTCTTACTTTCCAATCAATTATATTATTATTTAATTTACGCTGTTTTAGTCATGTGTATGTTTCAACAATGCATTGAGCCAGTTTCAGTTTGAATACATTAAAGGGAGTTTTGGCGGCGAAGATGCATATACATTAAAGGAATTTATACTTTTTACAATTGATTGATTTGACAAGCTGCGTAGATTTCCATTATAATCACACACAATATTATAAATGCGAAAGTTTGTGAGTGTGTATGTTTGTTACTTCTTCACGTCTAAACGGCTGGATATTAATAAAATTTGGTATGGAGTTAGCTGACACACTAGATTAACACATATTTATAAAGCGGGTAAAACCGCAGGGCACAGCTAGTCTTTCTATAAAAATAAAGAGTAAGTCATTCTTTTACACCGTTACTTTACTTTCAATTATTATATTATTAATAATCAATATTATAATATTAATTATTAATATTCAATTTTTATTGCTATTTAAGTTATGTGTATGTTTCAACAATGCATTAGGAAAATTTCAGTTTGATGACAAGCTGCGTAGATTATTATAATGTCCATTAAACATTAAGTGACGAATGATTTCCCTGAGAGTAGGCGTTTGTGTCATTAAACGCAGTGTCGCACTGCGCAATTGCCGTAGGTAGGTACTCGGTTTTGGCTCCTCTCTCGTCCCCGGCTATTGGACAATTTATGCGGACAATCTGAATCAGATTGGATAAAATTACCCATGAACACAGATGACGTACTCTGTAATTTGGTTAATTTAAGCAATAGGATCATTGGGATTTATATATATTTAATAATATTGCTGACTAATCTATACCTACTAATATTATAAAGAGGTAACGTTTGTGAGTTTGTGACGTTGTAAGGGGTAATCTCTGGATCTACTGAACTGATTTTCAAAATTATTTCACCAAATTCGTCTGGTATCACGCTTCCAGTACCTATTGGCCCTATCGGAAGATCAGCACTGCAGAAATGTGTACTAGCTGAGATAGGGCCATTTTTCATACCAGTACGGATAAAATTAATAATGTTTATAATGTATACGTACCACAATTGAATGTATTTTCCGTATTTGTTATGAAAATAAAATTATTTCTTTCTTTCTTTTCTTTCAATAGAAAGCTATGTTATTGTGGAGTGTCATAGGTCTTCTTTAATCGGGGTTTAAAAAGAGTACTAATCTCACGGTAGGCAGGGGTTTGCTGTGCCCCTGGCATTGTGAATGTCCATGAGTAGCGGTTACCACTTTCCATCAGTGCCTCTAGCACGAGTTCCTGCAGTTTACTTACTCGATCACACGTACAGTTTCGTCCCATACATTGAGCACCAGAGTTTTAGTTCTTAATAGTTTCCGCGAGAGGCGCTGGTGCTCAATGTATGGGAGGAAACTGTACGTGTGATCGAGTAAGTAAACTGCAGGAACTCGTGGTAGAGGCACAGGTGGGCAGCTAGCTCATCTGCCTCAAAAGTAAAAAATTAAATAATACTATGTGCATTTTTAAAAGTTTGCTTTCCTGGACTTAATCGAGGTGGCCGGGCCGCAGCGTTGATTCGCTCAAAGAGCAGCCCGACGACTGGGCAAGTAGCTCCACATTACAGTTCAGATGGCATTCCTTAATAATAACATTAATAACTCAACGTTGTGTTTCTGCGTGTGAGTAAGGGCACCAGAGCTCTCGGGGTGGGGGAACGGTCAGCAACTCTGGTTTGCTGACTCTTTAAAGGACCGGCAACGCACCCGCGCTAGGGTTACCATATGACAGGCGTTAGCCGCATTTGACAGGCGTTTTAAGGTTTAGACAGGCGTGCGGCCGGCATTGGTCTGAGACAGGCATTTCCGCAGCTCTCGTCAACGCCCAGTGGAGTAAAGACAAAAATCGGTTGACAATTGAATCAGTAAAAGCAATATTACACAGGAAAATTACAAAACTGTATCTTGTGAACTATTTTAAATATATAATAAATATCCTACTTCATTATTATCTGTAGACTTTTACTTATTACCTACAGCGGTTTGCTTCAGACAGGCATTTTCTGAAAAATCAGGCATTTTAGGTACCATAGACAGGCATCCCTCTATTTATATTTATTTTTGAAGTTATACTTCTTTTGGCGCGATGGAGAAAAATGATGAGAGTGAATTTTTACACCAAAAAATTTAACAGCATGAAGTTAATTCTAGGTGGTATGAGAGTGAATTTTTACGATGCGCGCGCATCGTAAAAATAACAGCATGAAGTTAGTTCTAGGTGGTATGAAAATTTATAACTATGTTCAAGTTATAGCTCAAGTATTTAAGAAGTATAACTTCTAACGCGTGTACATAAGTACACACAAGTATTTTTTATTCATTCATACATACAGCTACCATTACAGGTTAAACCCAAAGGATATATGGCAACCCTACCCGCGACCCCTCTGGTGTTGCGAGTATACATGGGCGGCGATGATCACTTACCATGAGGTTACCCACTTGCTCGTTTGTCGCCCTCTTATATGAAAAAGAACCTTTTCAGAATAATCGTAATCCTATAAATCCAGTGGCCCGGATATATTACTATCAAGATAAGTAAATTAGTAACCGATAACATTACGATTAGCAAACCTCTTACGGATACGTAAATATTAGTCAATCCATATCTATCAGCGGAGAGTACGATGTCCAAATTCAATTATAGCTCACGTAGATGAATGTTTAAGGGCATAGGTTGATAATCGATTTCAATGTTCCTGGTCATATTCTTTATGTTGATAATTATTGGGATTTATATAAAATAAAATCTAACAAATTATCAAAAGCTGTCGAACAAAAGTTGATGCTTATGGTGTTGGCTATGTAATCCTTGGGGTTGTTCTAAATCCATTGTACGGTTGTATTTTGAATGGAATATTTTGTTCTTTGTTTCACGAAACTCCGTTTGTTTTAGTGTCAGCTAATTTGATTGATAGTTAATGGCCGCGTGTTTAGACAGCCTTGGTTTTGTTTTTCCTTATATGTGTCTATATAAGGAAAAACAAAATCAAGGCAATGTCGATATATTATGATGTTATATTCACAGACAGTGCAGTATATTTTAGTATACTAGATGACTGTCAAATTGGTCTAGCAGTAGCGTGTTCACCCGCAGAGAACGAGGTCTTGGGTTCAAATCCCGCGTCAGGCCAAAAGTGATTTTGGGGCGTTTCGGTATAAAGAAAAAATTCACAGCATCAGCCCGAAATCTTGGAGTTTGCGGTATTATACCCCTCGCTAGTTTTAATGCCTCGGAGAGCACGTAAAGCCGTCGGTCCTGTACCTGACCTCGTTCCGGTCGTGTCGCTAGGCTTCCCATCATATCATGATAGTGACGGAATAGAAAGTGCTCCTATGTTTGCGCACACACTTGTGCACTATAATAGGTATGTCCCGGGCAAATAGCTAATTGTGACTGGCCGCCGCAGCCAAAATTCGGCTACGAGGACATTATTCTACTTTTAATTCGACTGGCCTCTTGGTCTAGTGTAGTATTTAGTGACCCTGACCAAGGTAGAGGTCATGGGTTTGATCCCCACCCAGGATAAATCTTTGGTTGCGTGATAAACACGTTTATTTGTTGTGTCTGGGTGTTATTTATTTATAATATGTATGTTTTTCAAAATAATGTTTATCAGTTGTCTGGTTGCTAAACAAAACCTTAGTATAGGCACAGTATAAATATGGACAGTGAGGTAACTAAGCCTAGGGAAAACCAAATATTTGCCAACCACGCTAACATGACCGTCAAATCTTCACAGGAAGATATTCCCTCAGGACGATTTCTACGGATGAGATGGGGTTATGATATTCTTTGACGGCATAGAATATTGACCTTATTAATATGAGGAACAATTTGCAATGATATGTATATTGAGCTAAGTGGTAGAGACAACAAGGAAGCGCACCTACGTAATACATATTCAACCGAATATTTCGACATGTTTGTTTCAAGAATTGAATGTTTTGTTGGATATTGATTAAATTATATAATAAATCTATAGAGCCTTTTAACGGGCTGGTTGGTGTGGTTGGTGGTGGTGCTACTGCCTAAAAATAAAATAAATACTTGCCTTTAACGCCGCAGGTCGTTGGTTCGATTCCCTAGGAAAGATATTTGTGGGCATGAACATGTCTATTTTTCCTGATTCTGAGTGTAATTATCTTTATAAGTATGTATATATATATATATATATATATATATATATATATATATATAACAGAAAAATAGTATATTATGTAGTATATCAGTTACTTGGTTTCCATAGTACAACGTACCTACTTAGTTTCGGATCAGATGGCCGTGTCTACCTCAGTTCTTACTAGAATCTATATACATACATATAATAAAATTGTAAGAAAGTCAAAACTGTACATTGAATATATTTTAAAAAGGATACTTGGGGATATTGATTCCAAAAACATAGTTAATGAAAATTTTTGTCTGTTTGTCTGTATGTACCTATGTCCGGGCTAAACTCAAAAAGTACTGCATGGGTTTGCTTCAAATTTTGCATGAATATTACTAAGAGGTCGGGTCAACATAAAGGCTACATATTACCACACTATCACCTACGGGGGAGGACCTGTGATAATTTATAAAATTTAACGCGGGTAAAGCCGCGGGGCACTTCTAGTACTTTATAAAGGACAGGGGACCAGGTAGAGCGGAGCTTGTAGTGTCCGTTATATCTGGATTAATCACAGTTTCGAACTGAGTTTCATCTATAGGTACCAAGAACAGATTCATAACACGTCTTTACGGGGCATCATATAAGTACAACTATTTTGTTTACCTTATAAATCTCATTCTTATTTTGGAATATTAGCAATTCAAATGCTAAGGCGTCACGAAACCAGTAACAGATTGTGTATAGTAGAGTGGAAATACATCGAGTACGTTCCGATATTTCTGATCGTAACATTCGTCATCGTTCTCCGGAATGTAATATAAAACGTGCGTAATATTTTGTAACACCATACATCTGGACTAATCTGGAGTGGTTTAGAACTTATACATGGATAAAATTTCGTTCATAGATAACGTATCGTAATTCTATTTTTAAATATTAATTGCTAGTTCCGTACCAAAAGGGAAAACGGGACCCTATTACTCAGATTTCGCTCTCTGTCTGTCTGTCCGTCTGTCACCAGGCTGTATCTCATGAAGCGTGATAGTTAGACAGTTGAAATATTCACAGATGATGTATTTCTGTTGCCGCTATAATAACAAATACTAAAAAACAAAATTAATATTTAAGGGGGCTCCCATACAAGAAACGTAAATTTTTTGCTCCTTTTTATAGACCATGTTACGGAACCCTACGTGCGCGAGTCCGACTCGCACTTGGCCGGTTTTATTTAAATATTATACACCACACTATTTTGTCGCAATTTATGATAATTAGTATTGAATATCCGACTTTGATCATCTACTTTTGCTGTTGACTGTACGTGCATAAAATATTGCATATTAAGTATTATTCAGTTCTTAAATATTGATACATTAAATCTTAAAGTTACAAATTAATAAGAAAAATAATATACAAATTAATAATATTTACACACGGCCATCTGTTCCCAAACTAAGTACTATGGTAACCAGATAACTGATACTAAATAGACTATCTACTTTTCTTTTGTAAATACATAGGTAGGTACTTATGTAGATAACCACCTACATCCCGATTCAGAACAGTGTTACACAAAAATATCTGTCCTGAGTGGAAATCGAACCCACGACCTGGGCCTCTACCGGCTAAGTCGCCGAACATCGATTTCTTAAATGGTGTTCAAATAAATAAAGTTAAAAAATACCTTGATCAATCGTTAAATTGGCTTCAACGTTGTCAATCGTTTCCGGACCATTTATGACGTCACATGTGCTCATGGAAGCCGATTTAACGATTAATTAGATCATTGTTAACCTTTATTTATTTGAACGCCATTTAAGAAATCGATGTTCGGCGACTTAGGCAGTAGAGGCCCTGCGGCGTGAAAGGCAAGATTTTACCAACCACGCCAATCGGTTATTAGTGTTATTACTTATTAGTCGAAACTCAATATTTATTTTATTTACAAAAATGTCTTTTACATGTAGGTACTTGTTAAAATTCTGACGTAAATACTACTAAGTAATACTTAAAGTTGGTCCGGTATATATTTTTGTATATTATTCAAAGATCAAGTAAAGCTGTTGGTAGCTAGCCTGACGGATAGCAGTCACACCGGGTTGAAGGACAGAAAGTGCATCTGTGTTTACATAAACGCATGCACAATAATAATTACCGCGCAGTTACCTACGTCTCCATTAAGATTGGAATTTATTAATAATATATCTTTGACCGTGGTTCAATTGTTATGGTCGTTTATTATCAATAATTACATTCTGTCAAGCATTCTTAGGATGTAAACAATGATTTTGTGCGACTTTCTCAACTATAATAAAAGTATAGACCAGATGTGCCCCGATGTTTTATCCGCGTTAAATTTTATAAATTATCACTTCCCCTCCCCCGCCCCCGTGGGTGATAGCGTGATAATATGTTAACCCGACCTCTTAGTAATATTCATGCAAAATTTGAAGTACGTAGGTAAATCCATGTTGTACTTTTTGAGTTTAGCCCGGACATACATTTAGATAAACAGACAAATATTCTAAAATCTATAGTTTTGGGTACGTCTGTAGATTACGCCCCAAGTATCCTTTAAAAAAAATTCAATGTACAGTCTTGACTTTCCTAATATTTTATTATATGCATAGATACCTAAGACCGTATGACGGTCAAAGTCCATATTAATCCTATGATGACAATGACCAAAGACAATATAACTCATTTAAAACAACAACTGGGTGAGTTTGCTGTCACTATCAACAAGACATCCATAGATAATATGTTGTAATCTTTATTCAAGCAATAGACCAATTGTTTCTAAGGGTCCAAAAGCTCTACATTTTACTTTTTTAAACCTCTTTGTGTGTTAACAACAACAACAAATAAAATTCATCGCACAACGAAAACAAATCTCGCCGGTTGCACGCGATGACATCATCAAGGTCAGCCAGTGCCGGGGCCCGCCATTATATTAATAACTAAGCCACATATACTCTCTCTTTCCCACTTACCGCAATACAAACACTAGCGAGAAGGACGGGAATACGAAGAGATGGCTCTTACGCAAGCTCCGCAGGAATTCTTTCTGAGCGTTTGCAGTAATTAAGCCTTTGGGCATGAATAATAAAATTATAATGTTGCTTCAACTACCATGTGGAGTCAGAAAAAAATATTAAGCTTAAATAAAACGTTATAATGTAGCCATACGTTGTACCCAGTCCTTAATAATCGTACTAATATTATAAACGCGAAAGTTTATAAGTATGGATGGATGGATGGATGCTTGTTACTCTTTCACGTAAAAACTACTGAATGGATTGTAATGAAACTTTACAATAATATAGCTTATACACCAGAATAGGCTACAATTTATAAAGATGTTGTGTGAATTGTTCAAAATATGACGATAAATGTCAAGTAAGTAGGAATATCTACCATCTGCGAGCTATTCCGGCGTGCAATGCCAAAACCGATAGAGGTACACATCCTACTTATATTATAAATGCGAAAGTTTGTGAGTATAGATGCATGGATGTATGTCTGTTACTCTTTTACGCCAAAACTCTTTAATTTACCGCGGAGCATAGCCTAGTTACGGAATAAATGTTCTACACTATAAATTACATTGCCGTGTAGTCTGCATATTAAACTACTTATTACTCACCTAATCACCTTTGGAATTAAATTCTCATTAATAATCTCTTAAATATTAATCTGTAACGAAATAATAAAATCCCCAACTTGAAATCAATATGACGATGAATCAATTATTATTATGTAGGAGAATAATGAATTTATCGCATCCTGTGATCTGCTCTTCAGATTACCTCATAGTATGGATATTACATGGACCAACAATAATACTACTAGCAGCGTGTGCCACATGTAACATTATAGATATTAAAAAAACAGTGAAATCTATAAATGCATGGTTCTCCTTAACTGAAATAAGAATTATATAAATCTCTGGATGAATATGGGATAAATAGATTTGTGTAGAAAATTTTTCTTCGGTATTAATATTCATCCCGGGATTTCTTTTCGCCCCTTTTACTATTATTTAGTTTGGTTTAATTCCTTGATGAATATATAATGAATATTGACGGTCATCGTAGCCTAGTTGGTAGTGCTTCTGCCTACGAAGCTGGTGGTCCTGGGTTCGAAACCGGTAAGTGCAAATATTTCTGTGATGAGCACGAATATTTGTTTCTGAGTCATAGATGTATTCTATGTATATAAGTATTTATCTATCTATATAAGTACATATGTATATCGTCGCCTGGTACCTATAGTAAAGCTTTGCTTAGTTTGGGGCAAGGATGATCTGTGTGACATTGTGCCTAGATATTATTATATTTTATACGTTTGTGAACAGTTCTCTTTCATTTAATTGTATGACTGTCATGCCCGTATATGCTACTACGGGTCAAAATATAGTGAACAGAAAACGATCAACACATGTAATAAACCAGTGAAATATTAAAAAAATCAGTAAATGAGAGAACGACAAAAATGTGGAGATCTTATGACAAATCTAATACCTAAATGTTTGGCTTGAAACAAAAAACCTATTATGATAACAATTTCAATTGAGTTGACATTTTAGAGAGATTTGCATTTGTAGTTTTTTTTAGCAGAGTAGATGAACCATGTTTTGTGATTAATAATATTCTTAAAATCTATATATATAAAAATCAATGCCACTTTTCGTTGTAATGTTATAACTCAACAACGCCTTTACCGATTTGGCTAATTTTGGTCTTGAATTATTCGTGGAAGTCCAGGGTAAGTTTGTACGTAGAGAAAATTTAAAAAAAGTCTTGCAAAAGTGTAAAATCAACATCTGTCTATACTCCCATATACAAACAATTTGTAACTAATACTTAAAAGCGTAGCGAAGCACGTACCGGGCTGCTAGTATTATATATATGTTTCTGACACGAAACTGAAAAACCCCAATTGTACTGATATTAAAGGTAATTTCAGTAAGAACGTTAAGATCGGGATTAAACAGTGCACACTGTGAGCATACTTAAGCCCTTTTTTTGTCACCTTTGCTAATTATTATTAGTGATGTGACCAACTGGATGAATCATACTAATATTAAAAACGCAAAAGTTTGTGACTATGGATAGGTGGATGAATAGATGTATGAATGTTTGTTACGCTTTAACGTAATATAGCTTAAATATCCAAATAACCGCGGTAAAACCGCGGGGCACAGCTAGTTACCTATAATATTAAAGTTCATTCTTCTACTGGTTAACGTCACTATGCTCTCAGGTGTAAAATAATCTATTGAGTTAGATATATGACCTTGCGGTCAACCCGTGGCTAGTTCACTATTCAAATAGCTTTATTAGAAGCTGGTATGACTTTTAGCGAAGATTATGCCTAAGAAATATTAGTAACGATGCATATTTTTGCCCGATTTCAATGTTTATCGTGTTAAAACAAACAACAAATGAGAAATATATTGGGGTTAAATACAATAGATAATTACTGGTTCAATTAAAATTGTATACAATGTGTGGTGACGGCATAGAATATCATCACCCCATTACATACCGTGGAAATCGACCGAGGGAATACCTACCAGAGAACAGGCAGCAACGTTTTTTGTGAACTATGACCACCAAACTGCCATCGCCAATCGTGGCGATTATGCCATATCCCCCCATTCTTTAGAGAGGTTTTTCCAGCAGTGGACGTACTTTGGCTGACATGAAATTAAAAATACCAGCTTGGAGCGATTTAAGGCGTGCTATAATAGACTTATGGACCACAACTATTTGAACCATAGTTATATTTATTCATTGATTGCACACCATATGTCAGAAAAGTTTAGTTGTTACAGTATTGGAAACAGCACAAATATGGACCCTGTAGGGCACGGCAAACTTTGAAGAGAGGAGGAAGTCATCTTTATAGAATAGTATCTACCTAACTATTAAATTAAAGTTAAAAAATCTGGGTTTTTATGAAAACACTATATCAACTTATATATTCACCTTAAAAATAAATAATTTAATTAAAATAATGAAAATATTTGAGGAGGGCTCCCATACAAAAAAACCTGAGCTTTTTTTGCTGTTTTTATAGATAATCTTACGGAACCCTTCATTTGCAGCCCGAGTCGCACTTGGCCCGTATTTTTTTTCGTTTACGTAGATACCTACGGAAGCCTGAAAATGTTACCTATATGGTGTCAATATCCTTATTTGCTTAATTTAGTCGTGACTTTAATATAAAAGTGGCTTTTATATCAATTTACAATGTTAAAAATAAATGTTACGTAAATATACTTAGGTGTCAGAGATATTAATATGAGTTAGTAACGCTTTTCCTCGTATTCTATGTTTCTACAACATGTAACTTAATTAACACACATCCTGAAAATAGTTTGTTCAGAATCATTTACTGAATTGATTTATATCATTTTTAATATACTTAGGTAATTTTTTATTCCAAAAATAATTAATACTACTGAAATTATTGTAATATTAACCCTGTACAGTCAAAACAAATTGAAATGGACCGTAAGTCAAAGAAATAAGACTTTTAAAATCGCAGTTTTATTTGTATTCATACAAATTCCACCATTCAATACAAAATAATTTAGTAAACAACAATGCATATACATGTTAAATTAAAAATTCATTGTATGTATTATGATTACATTACATGTTGTATATGAACGACATCAGGTCAGTAAACGTGCACGAATAACTTGTGAGTAACTTGTACCGGATGTACACTCAATTGGTTACAATCTTGTTTCTACTAAGGAATCTTCTTGCCTACCCAATATTGCGTTTAATTCCTAAGTTAAACAGGAAACGTTAATATCGTCGTCGTATTCTGTTATTGAATAATTTATAATAGAAGCTTTGCCGTGATTTTCATTCATCATATTAGCCAAATTAAGTCCACTGCTCGACAATGTAATCCTGTATATGCCAAGGAACCTTCTTGCCTACACAATATTGCGTTTAATTCCTAAGTTAAACAGGAAACGTTAATATTGTCGTTGTATGCTGTTATTGTATAATTTATAATAGTAGCTTTGCCGTGATTTTAATTCATAATCTCAGCCAAATTAAGGCCACGCTGGATAAGAGCCTCTCCAGGGATGGGTGGATATGCCACAATATCGTCATGCTTGGCAGACAGGTCGGACAGAGATAACTGCTTCCCCCAGCGGGATTAGATGGGTTGGTGATATCCGTCGCAGTCAACCACACAGCAAATTGCAGTGCTTTTTATTAGTTGGCTACTAAGGCAAAAAAATGGTCTTAAAACCGCTTTAACAATGGTCTTAAGAGGGCTTAATTGGTATTTAAGTATGTACCAATTAAGACTTAACTAATCCTAGATCCAATTTTTTTTAGGTAAATTTAAGAAAAAAAACGAATAGGCTTAAAATGCAAAATACTTACAATATTAATAATATAACAAAACAAAATAATGAAAGTATTAGCGGAATTAACAATAAATAATGTTGTATTGCGGAAAGTAACGCCTGATACTTAAATTGCTTTAATTAAATAATTCATTTTAATTATCGATAACACGTGACGACATAAAAAACTTGGCGATGTAAAAAAATATGGTATCACTAAGAGTTTTTTGAGGACTTAAATGATATGTAGGTACTTAACACTCTTTCGTATGCAGAGCAAAACGATAGAGCTTACTATGCATGCTTATCTATAGCGTTTGAACTAATTTGAAATTGTCTTTATGCCCACTACACGGATGGTAATATATAGAACTTGCAATAAACTATACATATATTGCTCAATTATCATAGTTACGTCCCGTATCTTCATTGAAGCCAATAATACTAGGTTTTTATGACACAAGGAACGATGTTTATACTTACGCTAAAATTGATATAGCTTATAATTTTTTATTAAGGGGCCTTTTACAGTCTACTAGCGCTGCCAATCGAAAAAATGTCATAACTCGTAAATAGAATCAAAAATACAAAATGTGGTCTATTATTACTGTAGAAAAGGCAATAACGTAATTTTATAACACATTGTCAACACTTGAAATATAGCTGTTTAGCTAAATCGTGCATTTGTAACAAAAACGACCGTTTATGTTTTGAATATAGCGGCGCTAGTGGACTGTAATAGGCCTCTTAACTCGCGACGCAAAAAGAAGGATCTTATAAGTTTGATGTCGATGTCTGTTTAATGTCTGTTGTATCGTAGCTCTGAAATGGGTGGATTTGGATGCGGTTATTATCATTTGAATGTCAGTTTCCTTGCGGTGGTTCTTAGCTATGTTTGGTTAACACCGGTCCAGCAGTGTAGAGTATCAGCTCTTTGTCAAATTTATATAATTACAGTTGGAGTCGAGGGTTTTCTAACGGTTAAGTTATTTATCTCATCGCTATATAGACTTTAAGTGACTTATTCATAACGTTTTTTGATTACAATAATAATACCTTTTATGCAAATTATTTCTAGAAATAGAAATGAGCTTCGTAAAAGTGCTTATTATTGTATAGAATTGATAAGATCTGTACCGGCTAAAGCTAGGTTATTAAACGAAAACTTCGAGACATTCTACCGCAGCTCTCACGTGCGTGGGTGGGTCTCGTTCGAGCCGCAGCAGTCACACCGCAATGCTCATAAAACCAGTCTGGGTGTAGCGATCGATACCTGGATCTAGAATTTGAGGGCTTGCGAGGCCGAGACCTAGACTAGCAGGCGCCTACTGTTGACTGCTTTCTAGGAAATAGCGTTATTTAAATGCAAATTTATACTTTTATGATCTAGATATATGAACACTATTGCGTTTTAATCTACGTTCTATTATGTATGTCTGTTGTTCTTATAATCTCTTTCTAATAAACTTTTTTAAGTACCTATGTATTTTAATATTATGAAGCTGATAGCTACATAAACTATTAAACTTGTAATGTCCTATTGTTAGTGTTGAAGGGCCTGTTGGCGTGGTTGGCAAATGCTTGCTTTTCACGCGGGAGGTCGTGGGTTCGATTCCCACCCAGGACTGATATTTGTGAGCATGAACATGTCTGTTTTATTATATTATCTATATGAGTATGTGTTTACAAGAGAAAAGTAGTAAATGTAGTATATCAATTACCTGGTTTACATAGTACAAGCTCTGCGTAGTTTGAGATCAGATTGCCGTGTGTGAATAATGTCCCAGGATATTGTTAGTAGTGTTTTCTCAAATGATCGAAACTTGATTTAAGTTTCATTGCCCTCGCATTCTAGCCACAAATAACTTGCAGTCTGGACGATTATGAATTTATTATTTACTAGCTGTGCCCGCGACTTCATCCGCGTGTTAATTAGTTTATTTCGTTTTTTAGTAAAATAAAAGACTTTTTCTAAAATCAAAGTAGCCTAAGTTACTCCTTATTACATCAGCTACCTGCCAGTAAAAGTCCCGTCATTTCAGAGATTAGCCGGAACAAACAGACAGACAGACAGACAAAAATTGTAAAAAATGTTATTTTGGTATATGTACCGTATATTTATTCATATTTATGTAGTAAAAACCGGCTATTTCAATATTACAAACAGACACTCAAATTTTATTTATTTGTATAGATAATTGATTGACTTGCCGGATGGCCTCTTGGTTAGTAACTCTGACTACTTAGCCAGAAGTCGTGGGTTCGTTCCCCAGCCAGGACAAATCTTTGTGTGATGAGGACGATTATCTGGTCTGTGTCTGTTTTATCTATTGTCGTTGTATGTCTTTATCAGTTGTCTGGATGGCACTGTGTTAGTAGTCCCAAGATATTTATTTACTTCATTTATTGAATAAATGTAATCGAATGCAGTATGAGACTTCCATACGCGCTGAGATTTCGATGCCTAATCGATGCTCCATCGAATGAGTGCCTACGTTTTCGAGTATTTATTCAATGGCATTTAAAGTCCTGCTAGCCGAATTTTGGCCACGGCTATCAGTCTCAATAGAGATTAGCCATCTGCGGCACATATTATAGTGCACAAGTGTGCGCGCAAACACAGGAGCACTTCCTATTTCATCACTCTCATGATCCGGTGGGACGCCTAGCGACACGACCGGAAAGTGGTCAGGTACAGGACCGATGGCTTTACGTGCTCTCCGAGGCACGGGAGTGTAATACTGCCAACTCCCAGACTTCGGGCTGATGCTGAGAAATTTTTCTTTTTACAGATAATTCCCAAAATCAGTTTTAGCCTGACCCGAGATTTGAACCCAGGACCACGTTCTCTGCGGTTGGTTCGCTACCGCTAGACCAATCAGTGATAATGTGTTAAAGCACTATACGTCCTTCAAAGTCGACACTCTCAAACATGGTAGGTGTAATCAGGTCCTTAGAGGGGATGCCCTATTTATTTATTAAAAAACTTCTTGCACAGAATTGTACAAAGGCGGACTTAATGCCAAAGGCATTCTCTAATAGTCAACTTTGGGGTGATGCAGAGAAAACATGGTAGGTGCACTAAAGTGTAAAAATATTGTAGGTGAGAAGATATAGGTATCAATCATCATCATATAACTACGAACAAGACAAAGGCCTCCCCCAAAGATGTCCACAATTGCCGGTCTTGCGATATTCGCATCCAGCAGTTTCCAGCGGCCCGCACAAGATCATCGGTCCATCTTGTAGGGATGTCCTAGGGCGCAGGTTATAGTCAATTCACACAGGAAAAGCCAGTTAAGCTTACTCTTCACGCAGATATGTGCAGAATTTTTGGTACCTGAAAACTCTACACATATCTTCAAACTATCGCAAATTTTGCGCTGCTTGTTATCTCATTGGATATTTATAATCGTAGTAAAAATAGACAACGTTCGTGTCAACTATTGCGCGGTATGATATCATCAATGTTTTGTTCCTTTGCTAGGTCAAGCAAGCACATGTGGAGGGCGTGGTGACTTTAAAAAAATACTCAAATAGATTGGATGAAATAAATGTTCCGAAAGTGAGTCAATTGCTTAGTCCATCCAAAGAGAACACAACAAACTACATGATCCTTCATTTACCAAAGAGAATATAACAACGTTATCTACTGCCTTTTCACTTAAACGTCACCAGCCACAGACAAAAAGAATATAATAATAAACTACGCCACAGAATACAAACCTGTCTAAACAATTATGACTATAAAAAACGTAAGAGACTTAAATTTTGAATTTTATATATTCGCAATGCAAGGCGTTAATCTAATCTGAATATTGAATCATAAATTTAATTGTCCGGCGGGACCGAATCAGCAACATCTACCAAACCAGGGTACCTAGTTCGAGACCCGCCGGACGATAAAATTTATGAATTAGCATTTTCGAGGTAAGAGAATCAGTTTCCGGACGAGCAAAAACAATTCTAAATAAGTAGCAGCAAAAAGTTCAGAAACCTAATGGCACGCAGTCATTCACCCATGAAAGATCTTCAATGAAAAAATTCGACACATCTCATAGTTTTGTGATCTGTCATATTTGCCCACGTGTGCCCACTTGGAATCCATTTGGCTCATCAATCGTACATAGCTGTTACGAAATAGACTGAGGGAGCGATGATCTCGGGTCGTTTGACCGACTGGCATATCTACTCTATTTCGGTTCGGACAATCGCTCTAGATAGCAATACTCGATATTGATTTATTCTTATTTGTTACAGACGTATATTATTTTTAATACCACTATCCATTTCAAGATTTTTTTTCTTTTTTTTAAAGACCACGCTAACGTTAGGGAAATTGGTCCTTGTCTCGCGGGGTACTTTATTTTTAACCGACTGCAAAAGGACCGGGTTCTCAGGTTGATACAAATATATACCTAATTAATGGACATAAAGCCTCGACTCGGACTCAGAATAATTGCTTATGGATCACACAAATCGATGCCCTGTGCGGGATCGAACCCGAGACACGAAGTGGCTAGAAAAAAGTGGTATCTGTTTGCCATATTTTTTAAAGCTAACGTCCGCACTGGGGTATCTAATCCCTGTGTCGCGGGGTACTTTACAAACATATAATAGACGGACGCAAATTACATCCAGATTCAGAACAACTATTAATGGGTCACACAAATAGTTGTCCGGCGCGGGAATCGAACCCGAGACACGAAGCGGCGAGGCGACTGTCTTAGCCGCTGCACAACACGTGCAAAAACGGTCACACACGTGTATTGTATCGTGTATATTCCCCAAGATCTAAAAGAAGTTCAGTTGAACATTTTCTAGTTATAGGTGTACTTATATTAACTAGCTGTATCCCGCGGTTTTACCCGCTTTAAACTTTATAAATTATAGCCTATGTATTAATCCAGGGTGACAGCTAACTGCGTACCAAATTTTATTGAAATCGCTCCAGCCTTTTAGACGTGAAGAAGTAACAAACATACACACTCACAAACTTTCGCCATTATAATATTGGTGTGATTCAAGTTTTCGGCGGTACTTCATACATGCGTTACATACATTTGGCGAAAAATTGTATTACCTAGAGTTAGTTTCAAGTTTGCTCCAGACTGAGGCATAATATAGGTATGCTTTGGACTTCTGGATGGAACTAAAATGGTTTGAGTAGCCAAATAAGTTCACGTACAATGGCCCAATTAGGAGGCTAAGTGCGGAAACCAATCGCCCAACTAACAACAACTAACTATGACTTAGTCACGAGCATACTTGAAGAATAGAGACAGGAACAAAATTTTACTTATAAGGTGTTCTTATGTTTTATTTATACAAAGTTTACTTATCACACTAATATTATAAAGGCGAAAGCAGTGCATGTTTGTTACTTCTTCACATCTAAACGGCTGTAGTGATTTTAATAATAATTGGTATGGAGTTAGCTGACACCCTGAATTAACACATAGGCTATAATTTATAAAGTGTAACTCGGGTAAAACCGCAGGGCATAGATAGTGTTACATAAATAGTGTGACTTAATGAGATTAGTCCTACTAATATTATAAAGGCGAAAGTTTGTGACTGTGTGAGTGTTATGTTGTAATTCACGTCTAAATAGCTGGAGCGATTTTAATAATCTTTGGTATGGAGTTAGCTAATATGCTAGATTAACATATAGGCTACAATTTGTAAAGTCTAGTGCGGGTAAAACCGCAGGGCACAGCTAGTTTGTTTATAAAATTCAACAACGCACATCAACATGCATTATACACAAAAATATTAACTATAATACATTGACTTATATATAGTAGTATACATATAAGTCTATGCTATAATATTAATATTATAATATTCACTTGCAATACGGGAATGACGATCAGCTGCATTTCGTATAGAAATTAGGAAGTAAAATCTAAAAAATATTATTTCATAATTTATGTTTATAATATTCATTTTTATTCATCCCCTTTTATCGTTAAACAAAAGAAAAGATATAATTTCATTTTCAAAATTACTGAACGACGTTACCGAAATTGGTTTCTATAAAATCTAAAGATCACTCGAATTATTTCTAATGTTTTTATCAGAAATGCCTAATGCTACGGCGTAGAAAGTTCGGTAGGATGGAATTTAGGGACTTTCCTCAAGTGTTAGCGACACGAGCTATAAGAAGTGTGCATATTGCGTAGCACGCACTGCGACGTAAACCAAATGTCTCTAAAGTAGCGTTCGACCAATGAAATCAAAAGTAGAACGCTGCAGCGCTGTAGCGACGCGAGATACGCTTCTTCGTTATTGATCACCGCAGCAGCAGCGTAGCAAACTTGGACTTGCTACTCTATGCTGAAATAGTTTAATTTGAGTGTAGTAAGTTTGGTTTGCGATATATATATTATAGTTACAATATTTGCTTTATTGTGTTTGCTATCTGTTGTTGAACGAAATTTGAAAATGAGTAGGTACATACGGCTACATATCAAGCTATACATTTCCAGTATAAACTGATCTCGCGTTGTTTAGGATTTCCATACAATGAGGGGTTAGCTTATATTGGAAATGTATAGCTTGATATGTACCTATCAATAGATCACAATCTTACTATTGCATTTGGCTGTATTTAATTATTTTTAAATTAGATAATTCCGCGATCATTACAATACTGTATACCAAGGTACAATATTGATAGAAATGTCTAAAAGTTATTATGTGGCGTGTGCTGCAAAAACTCATTTGAAATGATGAAACACATTTGACTAATTTGAACAAAAAGGTTGTTAGTAGAGTTTAATGTTAATAGCAGAAGCGGATAAAATGTCTATAGCGCCCTAGGATAGTACCTTAGCAGCGCCCTTCTAGTTGCCATCAAACGAATATTATAGGTGCGAATAATTTTCGACGGCGAAAGTTGACGACGACCTTACACTCTGGTAGGACCATTGGTATATTTTATTTCTTCGTTAAAAAAAATTCACGCGTGCCCTTTTGTAACCTCTACCTATACCTACAATCCACTACTGGTTCTCAACGTTACCCAGATAATAATCCATGACGTTATATTACGCATAGCCAACCAAAACTCTAGTGTCTACAACTTTCGACCATTGAAATTACAGAAAAACACACAAGTCTATGACACTGAACTTGTAGATTGGTCGAAAGCTGCCCCGCTGTAGAGAAATAAGTGTCTTCATTACTAACCTAGCTGCACTGAAATAAATGACACTAAACTTACGAATGGGACAACCCAGTAAAAATGTCTTATCCGTACTTACCAAGTTTTAAATAACAATAAAAGAAAGAACGAAAGTCTTTTAATCTTGACCAACACAGATACAAAATAAATCAAATTAAAAGAAATCAAATATACAAGGTGAACAAAAATGGCGTATAAAACTTAAAAAGCGCTATCTTACCATGAAACTGAAATCATTAAACAAAACTATTTAGTCACATACAAAAATAAATTAACAGCCCATACAAAATGTATTAGCTGACCATTATTCTTGTATGGGGAGTTAATACACACATCAACACAATCTAGGGATATTGAACATTTCATTGATTATCTAGAAAACTATAAACATTTTGTTATGACTGTAAATGGAAGAATTAAAGATAATTTCATGGCCGATATTTAAACATTAACAACACGATGCGATTTTGTTTTTCTAATTAATAAAAGTCTTAAATTAATTAAGCCATAGAAAATTACTGAGTGAACAAAAACATTTTATTCTTATAAAATTATTCAATCGAATTAAATGAATAAAAATCTTACCAAATCTGATAATCAGTAATCGGTATTTCCTCCTCTAACATTAATCACACAGCGGCAACGATTTTCCATACTTAAAATTAAGGTGTCAATGTCTTGCTGGGGTATGCAGTCCCAAGTTCTTTTTAAATGTTCGAAAAGTTGTTCTTCTGTTGTCAAGTTGGGCGGAAAATCCCTCAATGCTCTTCGCTGTAACATGTCCCAGGCGTGTTCAATTGGGTTTAAGTCTGGCGACTGTGGAGGCCAATCTAATACCTGAACATCGTGTTCTCGAAGGGCGGCCCTCACCAGCCGCGCTGTATGGGAAGGTGCATTGTCATGCATGAGCTGAAATTCTTGCCCCGTTAGGGCCCTGAGCGGGACAATGACACGTTCTACTACCTCCTCATGGTATCTATGGGCAGTCATGCTGCCCTGAATCCAAATGAGTTGGGTTCGTCCGCCGATTCGTATTCCTGCCCACACCATAATTGTCCCGCCTTGGTAAGAGTGGACCTCCTGTGGATGTCGGAGACGGCTGACCCTGCCTGGAGTTCTCCAAACGCGTGTTCGTCTCGAATCTGGATGAAATCCATAGCGGGACTCATCAGTGAACAGCACCAATGACCATTGTTGATCACTCCATGTCAAATGTTCTTGAGCCCATAAAAGTCGCCTACCGCGATTGCCACGTCGCAGCGCTGGGACTCGTAGCGGTCTGCGAGCATGAAGACCAACTTCATGCAGCCTCCTTCGCACGGTTTGGTCGCTCACCAGCAGCTGCTGACCCTCCTGGAGCCTTTGCACTAGTTGCATCGCTGTGATATTGGGTAGTCTTCTGGCGGTCATTTGGAGAAATCGATCCTGTCTCTGAGTGGTAACACGATATCTACCTGTGTGCCGTTCTGCCACATCTCCAGTAGCGCGATAACGTGACCACAGCCTGGATACCACATTTTGGCTTGTGCCCAGAGACTCAGCAACGACGCGTTGAATAGCACCGTTTTGTAACATGCCAACTGCCCGTAACATTTCATCTCGACTCAAATGATGGCGTGGCATGACGCTAAAAAGCTTACACAACCAATTGAGAAAAGAAAATAAAACAATTTATCAGGTTTTCTTCAATTAACACGCAAAAAAAATTTTAATGCAACTTCTTGAAATTAGATACAACTCAAGATTGCGCTGTGCTTTGCGTGTTTTCATTTGTTTCTCATTTTAATTTTTAAATTTTGAATAAAGAATAGACAAGGTTTAAATCTGTAAATAAACTTTTTAAGGAAACTAAATAGGTTTTAAACAATAAAGCCATGTTTGATTTCAAAATAACGTATCCCTAGACTTTGTTGATGTGTGTATTTGTGTATTTTGCATGTTTATGTGCTGCACGTTATTCAGTTTCACAGGTAAATTAAATTGCTTGCCTTACGATCAGTAATTATCTTACACCCTGTAAACATATATTAAGGGTGACGGGCCTGCTGGCGTGGTTGGTAAGATACTTGTCTTCACCCCGCAGGTCGTGCGTTCGTTTCCCACCCAGGACAGATATTTGTGTGCATGAACATGTCTGTTTGTCCTAAGTCTGGGTGTAAATATCTATATAAGTATGTATTTACAAAAGAAAAGTAGTATAGTAGCATTTCAGTTATCTGGTTTCCATAGTACAAGCTCTGATTAGTTTGGGATCAGATAGCCGTGTGAATAATGTCCCAGGATATTATATAGTCTCCCTGTGTCAGCCAAAGAAAAGACCCCTACCTTAGCATTACCTATCCTAAGTTTATGCATGATTATCATAAAACGAGTGTAGTCTGCTCATTAATATAGCATATAGAATAATAAAACACAATGTGTTAAATTTTTAGCATGCGCTAGATAATTTAATGACCGTAATATGTTTTCAAAATCATTAGTTCTCAACCAACCTTCGGTAGAAAGTAGAAATCATAAAATCAATAAAACATTGTAGTTATGGAAAAGTTTGTAAGATGCACTTTAAGACCACACGCCGTAATTTATAAAGTGTAACAACATTGGTGTCAAATCTTTTCTCAGAATAGTAATTTATATGAGGCCATATTAGCCATAGTGATTGTAGTTTGTCGTTGAGACTGCAATACCGCGTTTATAAAATAAAATGTTTGCTATGCATTTATAATAAAATAAGGTAGTACTTATTTAATTATAGATAATAATATATAATTTGCATAGCAAAAATTTAGAGAGTTGTATGCAATACCGCGTATCTAAAAATTACTACTACGCCACTATACTAAATGGCGTAGTAGTAATTTTTAGATACGCGGTATTGCATACATATTGTGCTATTGTGTCGGAAATTAAAATGTGTTATTGGGCAGATATTGCAACATTTGTCACAAAAAATGAGTAAAGTAAAAAGGGAGTCCTTTTTTAATTTTATTTTTACTATTATCAATATGGCTTATTATAATATTCCTGAAAATTTGTCACTAATATTGTTACACGTTATATATTTTCTTATCAAAATTTACTTCTATAACTGTTATAAGTAATAGTAAATCACCATGTATTATTTTAACAGTTATTCGTTACTTGTAACTGTTACCTTTTTGTAAAATATCACCACGACATTATATAGCAGTATTATAAGCTAGTTAATTTTAGCAACTGAGCAAAAAACGCATGAGTATTAGTTATTTTTGTAATTTTCTTAAAATGTATATGGATAATATTTATACTATGTATTTTCACGCCTTCCGATAGACAAGAACCTTGGTGAGTTCTTTTATGTATTATATATAATTAACGATTTTTTTATATAACCAAATTTATTCAGTCTAATAAATCTTTTTTTATCAGCAATGATTGTCTATGAGTACCTAGTACTGTTGTTTAATCCGTAATAAATAATCTTCGTCTTACATATTACTTATTTTTTTATACGAAAATACTTATCTTTGGAGTGATAGATATACTCTGTGTAGTATATATTGACTGGGAGTATTATCCCAGCATACCGTATACCATGAATTAGTGACCCAACGTGGGTGTGGTCATGGGTAATTTGTACTGCCCACTGCCTACAATGTTACAGGCCTCCTGCGAATTTCCGATGAAACAGGTTATTATAAAACATGTTTCTGTATGTAATGGTGCTATGGCATGGCATGGCAGCCACCTTGACCGGACTAGCTATGAAAATCGATAAAAAGGCGGCACTTTGTCGCTAACTTAAATGCGACGTTGTTATTTTACGTCATCGATGTGAAAGCTTTCCCTTGTTCGTACATTTGTTGAATATTATTTATTATTTTCTATGAATTTCTTAATTAATATAACGCCGCCTTCAATTTATTTGATAAGAAGGTTATAATACGATTTGTACAAAATGTATAGGTACGGAACTCTCTAAGAACCAGTTATATATAATAATTATTAAAATTCGGTCCGAAGAAACCGCGTAAAATGGGAGGACGAGGCGGTTTTTAATTCGGTTGTATGTTTTCTCAGTATACATACTATACTGCGAAAACAAACAGCCGAATAAAAAACCACCTCCTTGTTAATAAGTAGGATAGTAAATTAAAAAAAAATGTTTTTTGTTTAATCTGGGAGATGAAGCTACAGAAACCTCAACACTGCATCACATTGACGAGCTGAAATTTTCCTCTTAGCGTTTCTATGAGAATTTCCCTAAGATTATTTTGTTGCGGCTCGGAATGTCGTCACACTGACTGCGTTCTTGAAGGGTCTTTCTATGTTCGGTATGGGTCTGGGGCTACATATCGCAAACCTCCCCGATGGGTACAGTCTGTTAACATAGTCCGACATATCTGAGCCTCACCGCTCATTGTCATTTCATTGTGTGCCACTGTTGATCCTGGTTGCAGTGGTTAAGAGGGAGGGACTAGTCCCGTAAAAACGGAGTCCGAACTCTATTTTGTAGCCAACAGATCAACTGGACCCTAATCGGCATAGAAATGCTGATTTGGGCCCAGGTGAAAGATAACATAGGGTTTTTTAACTGACCCCTTGAAAAGAAACAGTTTTATTCACAATAATCTTATAAAAAACGCTTGCAATTTAGTCTGAACATGGTTATAGTATAAAATTATATTTATTTAGGTATGTGAATTGAATTTAATCATTTAGGGTTATGTTGTAAAAAAATTGATAGCAATAACTTACCAATTTATTCAAGTTGCTGTCACAAAATAGATAAAAAAATATATGTTAATATATTATTTCATCATGACTACTGTAAAATTATGATTATATTAAAATAATTTTGAATAAAAGTTATTCTTAATAAATAAATATCATTTCAGGCATACATTTTCGTTTAGATTTTATAGATGAAACATTTCACAGTGTTTCAGTGTTGTACCTTTACTAATCGATAAAACTCACAGGGGCGTTCCGCAGCATTGGCGAGAAGACTGCTTCCCTCTTCGACCGCAAGAAGAAGGATGCAGAACAAGCCGCTGCTGAAAAGGCGTCGGAAGCTGCACATGTGGTAGAAGACCAGGTCAAGAAGGCAGGAGAAATCATTGGAGGCGCTTCCAAGAACGCTGAAAACGCCGCCAATTCAGGTTCTTAACTTTTAATTTCATTCTAGCAGCAATACAAACTTATTCAATGTTACTTCTAAATTTTCTCTCTGTTTGTATATTTTTACTCACGGTATTTTGACTAAAATAAAGAAATTTATATTTTATTAATATACGTCCACTAAAAATATACAAATGAAGAGAAATTTTAAGAGTTATGTTTGGAAGAGCTTGGGTTGCTGCAATAAACACAAAACTCATGGTATCCATTAAAATTGAATGGAGGTGCAAGTAATACATAATACATTTATATTGATAAGTTTCAACGTAATACCCCGGTAGGTATTAAAAGTTTGCGTTTTTGTTATTTTATTTAGCCAAAAATATTCTATAATAATAAAGTCAAAGTAACTTTATTCCGTAAAAATTTTACATTTATGTGGATGACATGGCAGCTACTGAGAAACACTGCGAGAAAACTCAGTAGGAATCCTTTTTTAAAATAAAATATACTTAAGATTTATTACAATCATGTGTGTTGACTCAGAACAACTCCATCCCAAGCACTTTTATCACTTAAATAATCAGAAATTTTGTAATATGCCCTGCTACACAATTTGGCTTAAATAATTCTTTTAAACTTATTCGTAGACAATTCTCTAATATCATTGGGAAGTTTGTTATAAAATCTTATACATTGCCCCATAGAAGAGTTACTTATTTTGTGGAGACGGGTAGTATGCAATATGAGATTATTCTTGTATCTAGTTTACATTATGTGTATCGCTCCTTTTACAGAAGGAATCGATATTTTATAGATAACAAAAGTGTTATTCCTTAAACTAACTAATTTAGCCTAGTGTGCATGTCTGTGGAGTTATTGGTCTCGACGTGTACGACGCGCACCACTGACTTTTCGAATTCATGGGCGTATTAGAAATTAACTATTTGTACATAAAAAGGGGAAGGAAAACATCGTGAGGAAACCTGCTTGCCTGAGAGTTCTCCAGAATGTTCTTGATGGCATGTGAAGTGTGCCAGCCAGCACTAGGCCAGCGTGGTGGACTATGGCCTATGCTCTGTCAGAGTGAGAGGAGGCTCTGCCCTGCAGTGGGCCTGTAATATGCTGCATGATCAAGTAATTGGATCAGTATTCAAATAGTTGTCTTGAAAGTAGAATTATAATAATAATATCCTGGGACATTATTTACACACGGTCACCTGATCCCAAACTAAGCAGAGCTTTACTATGGAAACCAGATAACTGATATATTACATATACTACTTTCTATATAGATAAATCACACCCAGACTCAGGACAAACAGACATGTTCATGTACACAAATATCTGTCCTGGGTGGGAATAGAACCCTCAGCGGCGTGAAAAGCAAGTATTTACCAACCACGTCAACGGGCCCATCATAATTATATAATTATATATAATCTTGTTTTGTCTGTCTTCTACGTTGCATTCCATTATAGATTACGAATACATCAATTAAGTTGCATTGATTGGCGAGACGCAGTTTATTACAACTTAATAGTACCTATGTATAAAGGTCATGTTCTATTCTGGTTTACCACGCTTTGAATGCCTGAAGAGATAAGACCTCTGAGATAAATGAATTGTGTCTACATGTGTATTTTAAATATTATTTTTATTCACGACGGTCAACATAGCCTAGTTGGTAGTGCTCCTGCCTACGAAGCTGGTGGTCCTGGGTTCGAATCCCGGTAAGTGCAAATATTTGTGTGATGAGCACGAATATTTGTTCCTGAGTCATGGATGTTTTCTATGTATATATGTATTTATCTATCTATATATGTATGTATATCGTCGCCTGGTACCCATAGTACAAGCTTTGCTTAGTTTGGGGCTATGATGATCTGTGTGACATTGTCCCCAGATATTATTATTGTTATTTCTTTGAAAAGACAACACCCACACTAGGTAAATTAATCCCTGTATCGCGGGGTACTTTAGAAACATATGTACATATAATAGACGGACATAAAGTACATCTAGACTCAGAACAACTATTTATATCTATATATATTTTGTGCGAAAGAAAATCTTCCTAGTTGAACAACAGTTGATACCTGGAGGGGTATAGAAGAAAGCGTCATATAATTGAAGGCGCACATAGCTAGATGCTCTCCCCGGTCCGTAAGCGATCGTCGAGCGGTTAAGGTACTATAGGATAGGATTCGCGGTCAATCCATAGACGGGTGACCGCCAAAGTGGTTTAATTTCTGAGCGTCTCCGTGATTCGGAGGGCACGTTAAGCTGTCGGTCCCGGTTGTCATTAGGCAACAACAGTCGTTAAGCTATGTCAGAGGCCTAATGGGCGGCTTAAACAACTCTAACACTTGGTTAACCACTGCCCATACGATAAGGAAGTATTGAAGACCTAATGATTTTTTTTTATCTAAATCAGTACACTTGATGTAAATCGGTCGCCTACAAACTGTGTTACCCGTTTGGCGTATAATATGTTATGAACCATTGTATCATAAATTTGAAAAAACCAAAAAAAAAAATTACGTTATTTTATCAGTTATATTATATAAATAGCACATTGTTATCTAGTATAAACATGAAAATACTAATTGTTTAATGTACATCCTTATATATGGCCTAAAAACACAATTTTGAAATAATGATAATAATTTGTACTATTTTTATGCGCATTGTACGACTGTCTGGAATTAAACCTATCCTAACTTTTAATGCAATACTTCTTCAGCTGCCGACAGTAAAAATGCAGCCATCGATGCCTTGGACAAGGAGCTCTCCAAGGTCTCCCTAGCTGCTGGCGAGGCGAAGGACGCCGCCAGCAGGGCGGTGGCCGATGGCAAGAAAGTCGTGGACACCACTAAAGGTAGGATAGGCCGTGTTAATAGTACTCTGAGGTTAGTCGAATTACTATTGTTTTAGTCAATTTTAATAAGGAAATTACTAAATATGCGGCACATCACTAGAGCATCGGAAGGTACGTGACCAATGGCGTCTTTCCATATGCTATTTAGTTAATTTATCAGAATAGTAGTTATTTTCCTTGCAGCTATTTTATTATTAATAATGTTATGCCCTTTTATAGACACAAATTTATGTTTTAATTATTTGTTTTATTTATGTTTTGTAGTTTTTGCTAAGACCTTTTTTTGCTACTTTTTCTCTGTAGATACACTCTCGACGACAATAGACAACACGAAAAAGGCTGCCGAATCAACTTACAACACCACTAAAGGTAATTTATTTATCATTCACTCAGACATTTATAAATAATCTTCCCTTCTATCTTTTCTAACCTCTGTTGCATTCTTTTTAATTAACCGCACTTTTACATTCTATTTTCAAGATGGAACTGTGCAAAAGCCTCCAGTGATACAGTCATTGACTGGGATATCTATTTATATATTATAGGTACATGAACTCATAGAAAGGTAAACAAGCTATGTCATTATGCCATTTCAAGATGGCGGTCGAATTCGATTTTGGCAACAAGTATGAGATGCGTCTATGTTTTTCTTTCTTTGTTTGGGATTATGAGTAGGTGTGCGTGTATGGAGATCGCTGTCTGGTCGCGATCTGGGAACGCTTAACATAGTAAAGGTATGTTCAATAGACCGGTAGTCTATTAGCATCAGTCTGTAGTAGGTAGCACTTTATCCAATAGTTTTTATTAGATATAATTTTGGTCGTTGAGTTAGGTATTAAAAGAGTAGTTTTATCTGTCTATACAGTTACGTAGTATTTTGATTAAGTTTTGTTACTTATTTTATTTTAATTTTTGTCATAGATACAGTATCAAGCACAATTCAGAGCACAGTAGATAGCACACAAAAAGTTGCCCAATCCGCTATTGATACCGGAAAATCTTATGCGACAACCGCAAAAGGTAGGTTGAAAACATACGCTGTGGATAAAATATATAGCTTAGATCCAAAAATCATATAATTTATAAAATTTATCCGCGTACAGTCCTGTTTACAATTCTTGACAATATAATCCGTGGTCGTGTTATGATTTGGAAAAGTTATTAAATAAAGAGCGAACCATCTCACTGAACCAAGAGCAAATTTATTCATCAATCAAAAGTATTTTGCACTAACGACCTACGGTTCTTGGGACTCTCTTATTTTTGTCGCAGACATGTAATTTATGTAGACATCTCGTTTGATTATTTTTATTCTGCGATTACAATACTTAATTGTTTCTATTAATTATTTGTAGATACAGTTGTTAACACAGTCAATAGTACGGTAGAAAGCACAAAGAACACAGCGCAATCAGCCGTTGATACCACAAAGTCTTATGTAGATAGTGCTAAAGGTATATTTTTGATAATTTTTTGTTCTTACATTTTGTTGTGATGTGTGTAGCGTGACTAACAAGAACTGTTTGTTTTTTTTTAATAATAAATGCTTTAGATTCAGCACAAAATAGTTTCAGCAGTACGCTCGATGCCTCTAAGAATGCCGCCAATTCTTATTACGACATGGGCATGTCTTATTACGAATTTGCTAAAGGTAATTAATACGCTAGTTTTTTTACCACTAATAGTTTTTTTTTCATTTAGTTTTTTTTTATATTTTTTACATATTGTTTATCTATTATTTCTTCAATCGTAGATACAGTAGCAAGCACAGTAGATAATACAAAGAAAGCAGCACAAAGTACAATAGAAACTGGGAAATCATACGTCGAAACAGCTAAAGGTAAATAATAAATATATGTACAATCATCACACCAAAATCATGATATATAGTAGTAGAGTATCAAAATACGCTATCCATTAAAACAAATATTATATTTTAGATAACGTACAAAGCACAATTCAGAGCACTGTAGATACAACTAAGAATGCAGCTTATTCTGCCGCTGAAACAGGGAAAGCATACGCTAACTCAGCCAAAGGTAACATTCATTTAAAGATTTGACAGCAATTTGATTATTCTTCTACAAATAATCAAATTGCTAGAAAAATTATGTAAATGTTTATGTAGCTGATTTTGTTCTAGACACATTTCAAATCGCTCTCCTCTAAAGTCACGATTATGCAGAAGTAACTTTATTCTACTGATATATAGCATTTTAAACATTTTGTAGACTTTGTTTCAATGAAAGTATGTAGGTAATTGATATGGCAAAAGTGAAAATTCCGTGGTATTTGCGGTGGATATGATACAGTAAAACCCGCCTAGATAATATATGTATATATTGGATTATATAGCTTCTTCTAGTACTGAATTAAAATGAAACGTTAAATTAAAAGTATTCTAAATATTCAGCACTAGAGTACTGACATACATTTGTACTTGTCTCACAATGCGGCATTGTAGTCTAATACAATATTAAATAAACGAGGTAGTAGAACTAGTTTATCTGTGTGGTCTGTGTCATACCATAACATTGCTGAGTAATTCTTCTTCTTATATTGTCTATTCTTTACAAATATATGTATTATTCATACTTAGCTCATTTACTTTTAAATTTTCTTTAGACACATTATCAAGTACTGTAGACGCTACAAAAAGCGCTGCTTCTTCTGTCGTTGATAAGGGCGCCTCTATCGTAGGAACTGCTAAAGGTATACCTTAGCTTATACTGCTTATTATTTTGAATCATACAATAGAATAGCTATAATTCACCGTTATAGCGCTTGTCTTAGAGAGCATGCTTTTTGTAGATACGGTAGCTAGTACGGTCACCGCAACTGTAGATACGACGAGAAATGTAGCTGCTGCCGCTGTAGAAAAGGGTAGCACTATGATTGGAGCTGCTAAAGGTACTCCTCTTTCATAAAATATAATTATAGTGTCTCTTATATTACAACATAATAAATATTACTTAATTATTGTAGAAACGGTCTCTAATACGGTCAATACTACAGTGGATACGACAAAAAATGTTGCAGCAGCAGCGGTTGATAAAAGCACAGCACTTATTGGCACTGCTAAAGGTAGTTAGATTTATCATTAACATTTAAGAAAAAAAGCACTATAAATTTTGAATTTGCTAAAATTTATTTTTGAATTATTTTTATTTATAATGCTTTTTATATAGACGTCTCTAAAATAGCAGTTGCCGCAGCCGTTGATAAAGGCACAACGTTCATTGGCTTGGCAAAAGGTAGTTAACCGGATCGGTGCGGTAGGCTACCAAATATATTTTGGTGCCTTTGAGGAGCCAAGTGCCAGGGAATGTGCTGGCCCCCTTAAGGCGCCATCCACCATGAATTGTAACTTGCTGCGTTTTCTTAATTTACCACGTCTACCGCACCTGAACTTATTAAAAGTTCAGGTGCGGCCCGATGTTGAACGTAAACCTTACGCCACCCGCAAAAGATTTCCATGCCGCCTCTCTGGCGCCATCCGCATTAAATCGGTTAAACCACTTAGTACATTCATATTTTTTTTCTACCTTCTAATTTTTCGTAATAAGATACCGTAGCCAGCACTGTCCAAACCACTGTAGATACAACAAAAAATGTCGCAGCCGCTGCTGTTGATAAAGGAACCACATTTGTGGGCAGTGCTAAAGGTAGAGTCATACTTTAATTAAGTTTTCAAGTAATGAAATTACTTTTATGTGCTAACTTCTTCTAATTGCTCATTAGACAATGTAGCAAGCACCGTCCAAAGCACTGTAGACACGACCAAAAATGTAGCCGCAGCTGCTGTAGAGAAAGGAACTACATTTATTGGCACTGCTAAAGGTATACAAAGTTCATGCTTATGTATCATCAAATTTATATTTTTCATCAATCATCACGAATTTATCATGTGTGGAAATACTATTTTAGCTTATTCTATTTATGAAATAGTACTTTTTTAAATTTTTCGTTCCCATTTTTGCTATTGGTAATTAAATGCTCTCATGAATGTTGTTCACACCACCATAAATATATAAAATAAGGGTGCGGACGGTGGTACAGTTAAAAAGTTTGAGTTCATGTTTGTTATGAAATATTTGCTGCTCCTCGTACCCTAATTGCCACTGTGCTTGTGTAAATTATGTCGCAAGTACTATACAAAATACAGTAGACATACCGAAAAATATAGCAGCAACTATAGTAGACGAGGTTATTCAATTATTAGCATCATCAGAATAATTTGTGTACATTTTTATACATATTATTTTGTGTTTCATTCATTTACGTTGTCTATTCAGCGCAATTCCTTTCATTTCTTATTCATTTCATTTATAGTTTCATTTCAATTAAATTATGTCTTATTTTTATTTGTGCTAACCATAGCCATTTCATTCTATAGATACAGTAGCAAGCACAGTACAGTCCACAGTAGACACAACTAAAAATGTAGCATCAGCTGCAGTTGATAAAGGCACTACACTAATCGGTTCAGCCAAAGGTATTTTAGATATTTCGATCAATTTCATTCCAATCATTTTTTGTTTTTTAATTTGTGCTAACCATGGCCATCTTATTATTTAGATACCGTAGCAAGCACAGTACAGTCCACAGTAGACACAACTAAAAATGTAGCATCAGCTGCAGTTGATAAAGGCACGACACTAATCGGTTCAGCCAAAGGTATTTCAGATATTTGCAATTATTTCATTTCAATCATTTTTTGTGTTAATTTGTGCTAACCTTAGCCAATTTATTCTGTAGATACCGTAGCAAGCACAGTACAGTCCACAGTAGACACAACTAAAAATGTAGCATCAGCTGCAGTTGATAAAGGCACGACACTAATCGGTTCAGCCAAAGGTATTTCAGATATTTGCTATAATTTAATTCCGAACATTTTTTGTTTATTAATTTGTGCTAACCATAGCCATCTTATTCTGTAGATACCGTAGCAAGCACAGTACAGGCCACAGTAGACACAACTAAAAATGTAGCATCAGCTGCAGTTGATAAAGGAACAACAATAATAGGTTCAGCCAAAGGTATTTCAGATATTTGCAATAATTTCATTTCAATCATTTTTTGTTTTAATTTGTGCTAACCTTAGCCAATTTATTCTGTAGATACCGTAGCAAGCACAGTACAGGCCACAGTAGACACAACTAAAAATGTAGCATCAGCTGCAGTTGATAGAGGCACTACACTAATAGGTTCAGCCAAAGGTATTACAGATATTTTCATTAATTTCATTCCAATCATTTTTTTGTTTTTAATTTGTGCTAACCATAGCCAATTTATTCTGTAGATACCGTAGCAAGCACAGTACAGTCCACAGTAGACACCACTAAAAATGTAGCATCAGCTGCAGTTGATAAAGGCACTACACTAATAGGTTCAGCCAAAGGTATTACAGATATTTTCATTAATTTCATTCCAATCATTTTTTTGTTTTTAATTTGTGCTAACCATAGCCAATTTATTCTGTAGATACCGTAGCAAGCACAGTACAGTCCACAGTAGACACAACTAAAAATGTAGCTGCGGCTGCTGTTGATAAGAGTGCATCAATTATAGGCACTGCTAAAGGTAGCTTCAGATTTTTTTGTTCAATTAAGTATTACCTATACATGGTTACTTGTAAAACAGCAACAACCTCGCAGGATTGAATAGCTAACATCATAACTAACAACTTTTAGTCTACGACTTCGGGCATAACTATGTTGAAAAAATTTTGTATATTATTACAATTGTCTATATTTCATTCATACGACGCTGGGCTCTCGCGGGCATGTGCTGCTAATAATAACAACTCTTTCTTCGCCAGATATTTATCTTGTTAATTTGATGCAGGTAAATTTGGAGACTGTATGTTTACCAATATTTGTGATGCGCGTCAGGTTATAAATATTCAAGCGGGAAATTAATTTAGTACTTATTTTTGTACGAAAATAAAATCTAACTAATTGTCAAAAGTCGTAGAACTAAAGTTGTTGCTTATGGTTTTAGCTAGTAGTGCTAGTAGTGCGAGGTTGCTGGTGTATTACAAGTAACTTTGTGTATTGTAATTGTCTTTTTGTTGTATGTTATTTGAAATTATTTCTCAATTTGTAGATACGGTAGCAAACACAGTAGATACCACTAAAAATGTAGCTGCATCAGCCGTTGATAAAGGTTCATCGTTGTTAGGAACTGCCAAAGGTATAAATTTTATTTAAGATATTTTTATAAACAACTAGCTGTGCCTCGCTGTTTCACCAGCGTCAAACTTTATAAATTGTAGCCTATGTGTTAATCCAATGTGTCAGCTAACTCCATACCAAATTTTGTTAAAATCGCTCCAGCCGTTTAGACGTGAAGAAGTAACAAACACTCACAGACTCACACATTCACACTCAACTTTCGCCTTTATAATATTAGTGTGACAAAAAACATAGATCCTACTAATAATAAATACATGCGAAAGACTGTGAGTATGGATGTATGGATCTTTGTTACTCGTTCACGCAAGAACTATCGAATGGATTTTGATGAAATTTCGTGGTATCATAGCTTGTATATCCGAATAACATATAGGCTATAATTTATCAACTTTAATGCGCATCACACCGCGGGGCACCGCTAGTGTCTAATATAGATAAGACCTTAACTCCATTGGTTTTCTTTTTTATTTATTTCGTGGGCTTTTTATTAAGTAGATATTTAATTTTTGTAGACACACTCACAAACACAGTGCACAGTACCGTAGATGTAACCAAAAATATGGCGTCATCAGCTGTAGATAAGGGCTCATCATTTGTAGGAAGTGCGAAAGGTACATCCATATATTTAATTTCGTTGATTGTTTTTGTATATTTTGATTACTTATATTTTATTTCATCTCGTAGATACATTGGCTAGCACTGTAGATACGACAAAAAATGTAGCAGCAGGTGCAGTAGACAAAAGCGTATCGTTCTTGGGAACAGCTAAAGGTAGAGTTTTAAGTCTCATATTTGTGTTGTCATTATCGATTTCTTCATTACTAAATTAGGTATTTTTAAATATTGTAGATACTGTAGCAAGCACAGTACAAAGCACTGTAGATACGACAAAGACAGCAGCTAGTTCTGTTGTAGATAAAGGCACATCATTTATCGGGGGCGCCAAAGGTAATACGAAAACAGTTTTGTTTGTCCTTTATTTGTGTTTATCTGTCACAAGAACTTTTAAGTCGTTATTGACTTTGCATGCTTTAAGTTGTTATTTTCTACTAGCTAATTCTTTTCTTTGCTCTATTCCTAGCTAAACAATAATTTTCTTTCTTTTCTTTTAACCCTTTCCGCTAACTTTTCCGTAGATACAGTAACGCACACACTATTTAATGTAACTGAGACTGATGCTGTGGACCCCAAAGAAAGCATAACAGCCGCTGAAGGTAATCTTTTTCTATTGCATGTTCTATATCTTCTTTACTAATTTACTTATGTGACATAATTAATAAGGCTTGTACTCCAATGTAGACAAAAGTGCTAATCTAAGTTTATATTTATGTTAATGTATTATTATTATTATTAACTTAACATAGTTTATTTAACACAAAAAGTTATCATAATAATAATGATGTTCTCCTGATCAAATTTCCGCCATGGTATCTGCGCGGGTCATATTATAGTGCACAAACATGTACGCATACACAGGTATACCTACTCATTATCCGATGGGAAGATTAATCAAGACGACCGGATAGAGGTCTGAATCAAGGCCGACGATTTTATGTGCTCTTCGAGGCATCAGGGGGGTTAACGCCTAAGTCGCCAGTCATCGTGATCGTGTTCGGAGTTAAAATAGATGCGAGGTTAAAAATGACTACCTCCATCTAGACCGGTGACGTATGCGGTAGCCCCCCTGTATGTCACACCGCCGAATTTCAGGCCCTGCGGTGATAATGATATTTATTCTTAACGGCAGAAACCTAATAAGTATCGAATTTAGTACAGATCCGGAAATTGATCCCAGGAGCTCATTATCTTCTATACGATGATATGTCTTTCTTATATATTAGAATGTATGGTATATTTTACCCAACTACAACCGATGGAAAGGGTAAAATTTATTGTTTGCAACAATTGTAGGATTAGCTCAATCAACATTCGCGCCACTAGGAGATACCACTGGAAAGCTGATCGATGCGGACAAAACTGTTGCAGAGACAACTGGTAAATTCATTCAGGGTTATTTGTAAAACACCAAGAACCTCGTAGGACTAGATAGGCAACAACACGAACAACACCTTTTATGCTGAAAATTTAGACATAACTCAATATATTTTATAAGTTGTTGTTGTACTGTCGAGACATTTGTAGGTCTATGTTTCATTCATACGACGCACGCTCGGAAAATAATAATAACACTTTCTTCGTCAGATATTTATCCAGTTAAATTGAAAATGAAAATGTTCATTTGCCAGAATATAGGTTACATAGTTGTTGAACGCATTGTAGTAAGTATAGTTTCACTATATTCGACATAGATATAATAATAATATAATAATAAAGTTATTTATTAAGTAACCAAAGACTCGAAATTGTTAGTAATACATAAGACTTATTTTATGTTAGTATAAATAAAGCTAAGATTTTGTTTATGATTATTGTTTATTTGTTGATACATGAATCACTGATGCCCCATTCCGTGCGACTAAATGTCGTGCAAAAATATTAGATAAAAATTTATTCTAATTTTAATTAATTTATAATCTTATTATTAAGTATTACATTTGGTGACAACGATTGGCGACTTAGAACTGTCAAGAAATACAATTATAATAAAATCCTTATGAATGAATTAAAACAAGTGTCCATAAAAGAGTCAACAGCCAAAATAAAATACTTCGAAATTAAAATATTCAATAAAATAGTTCAAATGTTCTAGTCTAAACTAAGCATTAATAAATTAGCTATCTTATTAAATTCCACGTTATATTAATTAAAATCTATTATTAGTTATTTTAAGTTTTAAAAAGTTTGACTACTTGGTGTAGGTAATCTGGATTCCGTATGTTTACGTAATCTTTGTGATGCGCGTAGAGTTATAAATATTCAAGCAGGAAATAAATTTTATATTAAAAATTTATTTTTGTACATATGTAAGTACAACGCTCATAGCTAGATGTTCTCACCGGTCTGTAAGCGATCGGCGAGGTTAAGCAACTAGGCTCGTGGTCAGTCCATAGATGGGTGACCGCCAAAGTGGCTTAATTTCTGAGCGTCTCCGTGTTGCGGAGGGTACGTTAAGCTGTCGGTCCCGGTTGTAGTCATTAAACAACAGTCGTTAAGCCATGCCAGTGCTCTATAGAGCGGCTTGAATAACTCTGACACTAGAGTACTAACCGCTGCCCATACGATAGGTAGTAGTAAGTACGAAAGTAAAATCTAACATAATACATAACATAAATATATAATTTCAAAAGTTGTAGAACATAAGTTGCTGTATATGGTGTTAGCTATAAAGTTCTGCGAGATTGTTGGTGTTTTACAAGTGACCCATACAAGGTTAGGTACTTGTGGAGTGTTTGATTTGAGTTAATAGACATAATATGTGTGAAATTCATATTTACCAGCATTTTGATACGGAAAACTAAGAATTTTAATAATAACATGCTATTTTAAAACTTCCTATACCTAATTTACTTTAGGTTCTGCAAATGTACAGACGCCAGCACATCAAGCTAGCCCAATATGTCAAATTTCCCCCATTAAAACTGAACTTTATGTTTATGTGATTAAGTTGAAAATTTTTAAAAGAAATTTGACAAATTGGGGTATGCTGGATGTGCTGGCGTTGGTACATTGTTGGTGAGTCTTCCTTTAATACGCCGAAACTAATTTAAATGTCATTATATCTCACTCTAATATAGCTCGCTAGAAAAGGACAATGAATACGTGACTGGCCTTTAGGTGTAGTGGTTAGTGAACCTGACTGTCAAGCCAGCAGTCGTGGGCTCGATCCCCACCCAGAACAAATATTTGTGTGATGAGCACAAATATATTAGATACTAGCGGCCCGGTACGTGCTTCGCTACGTATAAGGCATAGAAATAAAAAAAATGATTATTAAGTTCATTTATTCAAACAAAAAAATATTTTAAATTGCTAAAAGATGTTGATTTTACACTTTTTAAAGACATTTTTACATTTTCTCTACGTACAAACCTTCCCTGGACTTCCACGAATAATTCAAGACCAAAATTAGCCAAATCGGTAAAGGCGTTGTTGAGTTATAACATTACAACGAAAAGTGGCATTGATTTATATATATATAGATAATATATATATTAAATTACACTCAGACGAAGCAAACATAATCATTTTTGATGTGTCTAGGTGGTAATTTCTCTACAATATGTGTGTATTTTTGAAATATATAAGTATGTTTATCTATTGTGTGGTTACCATAGCACAGGCTCTGTTTCGTTGGACCTGCAGTGTGTTAGTTGTCCCAAGTTATTTATAAAGGGTCGTCCTCAATTCAAGGAAATAAAAACAACCATATTCGGCACCCCTATCTCTGTCTGGATGTAATTTATCTATAATATATATATATATGTATTTCAAAATATATAAGCATGTTTATCAGTCGTCTGGTTGGTAGGTAGTTTCAGGCTCTGCCTAGTTTGGGATCAGTTGGCACTGTGTTAGTTGTCAAGATATTTATTATTAGAAGCACATAGAACTGCCACGCTGCAATCTGCTCATTATACATGTATTGGTAGACTGACAGATAGATTTTAATGCCTCCCTTTTGTTTTCCCTCTGGATTGGCGCCAGAACTTAATAATAATAATATCCTGGGACATTATTTACACACGGCTATCTGATCCCAAACTAAGCAAATCTTGTACTATGGAATCGAGATAACTGATACATATATAGATAATTAAAGACATGTTCTAGTATTTTGATAATTCTATGTATACCGTCCTTTTCAAACGAGCTATGTAAAAGAGAGAGCCAGAGAGATTTAATGACATTGACATTAGTTTGTTGGCGTAAAAAACTGATTTTCCAGCCTTGCATAGAAACAGGGGCTTTAACTTAACTGTTTAATAATGAACAGGCTATTAAACATGCCATGCCTGAGTGAAACTTCATATAATAAGATCATTCATTAAAACCAGATCAGAACTAAAACATTAATAATTCCAGTGTTATTTTAGTTTTAGGCATCTGCGCAATGTTTGACGTATTTTATTATAATTTAGTAATATTAAAACTCATTTAAAAAGAACTCATTGCGCCCTAACTAATATAGATACATGCGTGCAGTTTTATTTAACTATAGACTATACTGCTTAAGTAAGACTCAACCAACTTATTTTCATTGTACTTAATGAGGATCTCTTTACAGACACTATCAATACGACGGTGGATGCCACCAAGAAGGCAGCTGAAGAAGCCAAGGCCCAGGCTGCCAAGGCGGCAGAGGATGCCAAGGAGAAGGCCCGCCTCGCCGCTGAGGCTGCCCAGGAAGAGGCTAAGAGAGTTGCCAGTAAGTGCTATATATATAATTCATACATACATACAAAGACTCACGCATGTTTCCCAGAGAGGTAAGCAGAGACAATGTATTTCCATTTGTATATTCTTTATACATGAAGTGTCTGTCTTGTAATGACATAATAACGGATTTCTCAAAGTGCACATGATACTATAAATGGTAGATGACTTTAATAAAATTAAAAAGCATTATTATTTTTATTACCTGTCTATTCGTTCCGATAGCTGCTGTTATAATTTCGACGCCACTGAAATACAGGCGTGTCTCGTCTCCGCCAAGAAGTCCCCGTTCTATCGGATTCTTATATTTTATGATGTGTCTGTACCGATATCAAATCGCCTAGACTTATTGGGTCTCAATTATTATTTATCTTGCAAGCTGGATTTCGGTCGATCCATCGAGTCCAAAGCTATGGTATCTGCCAAAAAGCTTATATCCTTAATAAGGCGAGACGATACTACACGAAGGAACAGCTTTTAAATTTTTACAAAAGCCCAAGTCCTACCTGTTTGGAGTGCTGTTCTCATCTTTTGGACGGCTCAGCAAAGTATCGGCTGGACTCATTGGATTCGATAGACAGACGCGATCGCAGTATAATTGATGATAGAGACCTAACAAGTGAACAGCTGCAAAACTTCATCAATCAACGTCAGGTTACAGGCTTGTCGGTTTTCTACAGGCTGTTTCATGGAGACTTCCATGAACTTATCCCTCCTTCCCCCTTTTTTCATCGGACTACCAGGCGTCGGAGGCTCTCCACTGCTTTGTTGTGGACATCCCAGCATGCCGTACGAAGTGCTTTGCTTCCTCTTCCATCATACGCATGGCTAAGCTGCGGAACACTCTCACAAACGACGTATTTCCAGACTCATACAACATGACTTTATTCAAGGCTAGAGTGAACAGGCATCTTATGGGTGCGCGCGGTCCACCTTCGATCACGTCTTAACTAACCATCAGGTGAGATTGTGGTCAACCGTATACCCATTGTGCATAAAAAAGGAGTAATAAAATATAAGCGAGTATCTTCCCCTGCGTAATTTCATAGAAAAGTAACTTTTAGACAGCCCAATAATTTATGCGGGAGGACAGTATATTCTTCATTACGTACGTATTTCTCCTGCTACTGTGAAACTTATGTGCAATCCTTACTTTGTATTTAAATAGCAGGTATTATTTAGTAAAACTGTAAATACATCTGTTGGCACCTCAGACATATATTTGGCCAACCATTTGGCCTGAGATATGTGGTGAGAAAATACGCAGCTGCTAACAATGAAATTTAAGTTAATTTTGAAACTAATTTCGGTAGTGTGACTGGCCTGTTGTTCCAGTGGTTAGCGACCCTGACTGCTACGCCAGTGGGTTCGATTCCCACCCGGGATAAATCTTTGTGTAATGAAGACAGTAATTTGTTCTGTGTCTGGGTATAATTTATCTATCATATGTATGGCCAAAAGTGATTTGGGGACTTTTCTGTAAAAAGAAATATTTCTCCGCATCAGCCCGAAGTCTGGGAGTTGGCGGTATTGTACCCCCGTGCCTCGGAAAGCACGTAAAGCCGTCGGTCCTGTACCTGACCTCTTTCCGGTCGTGTCGCTAAGCGTCCCATCGGATCATGAGAGTGATGGAATAGAAAGTGCTCCTGTATTTGCGCACATACTTGAGCACTATAATATGTCCCGCGCAGATGGCTAATCTTTGTTGAGACTGGCTGCCGTGGCCGAAATTCGGCTAGGAGGACATTATTATTCTTCTTCTTCTTCTTTTTATAAATGGCAATTAGTGCCGATGTCGACAATTCTGCCAATGTCACATTGTGAAATGGGAAAACGTGAAATAATTTAGTTCAATTTTAACGACACTACATTGATATCACTAATTGTGTATCTTGCTGAGTGTGTTATAACACTGAAACAGACATAATAATGATAATACATAATATAAATAAATAATAAATATGAACATGAATAATTGTTAAAATATTAGAAATATGCCACCACAACATTCATAGATTACTACCTTCATAGACTACTTACCAGTTACCTACAATTTGATGCGATTGCATCGGATAAAAGCCATTAAAAGTTTGAAAATTTCTGGGGATGAAAATGTATTATTATTATTTACAAATATGTATAAGTATGTTTATTAGTTGTCTGGTTGCCATAGTACAGGCTTTGCCTAGTTTGGGATCAGATGGCAGTGTGTTAGGTGTCCCAAGACATTAAAAAGAAGTTACAAAAGGCACCACGTAACTTATTTTACAGATGCAGCAGTCGAAGAGTCGAAGAAGGCAGCAGAAAAGGCTGCATCTGACGCCTCCAATGCCATTAACAGTACCGTCGATAACACACTGAAGAGGGTGGAAAGTGCTGCTGACGAAGGTATCAAGAACGCAAGCAATGTTGTCGACTCCAAGATCAAGGAATCTGAAAAATACCTGAACGAGAAGAGGGATAATGTAAGAAATGTTTATACGTAAATTTTATTAACGACGTAAGATGAAAATGAAGTAACTAGAAATTGATTTGTAATAGTAATTCTGAAATATTTGAACAAGTATCTAATCATAATATTGTAAATAGAAACGAGTTGGTTTCTTGTATGTTTGGAATGGATATTTTATTTTATTTTTAATAAGACATAGCCCATGCTCCACGCTATAATCTTTCTATAGTTTTAAAGAATTTCAAAAGGCACTGCTATTTTATTTTTAATCCCAGTGAAAATCACTATAGGTAATGTAACTCTAGGTAGGTATTTAGAATTTGCCTATAAGAGTGATTGAAAACTATTGGTAATCCACAAAGTACTTAATGTTCTAACCTTCAAAAATACTTGAGGTTATTTGTGGAATTATTACCTATAGTTAACTCAAAAGTGTGTTTTGGTTCTAAATATAAATTTATCTAAGGTGGAACGGGTCGCTAGTTTGAACAAAAACTAAGTAATTCGAAAATCAATTTAATCCTTTAAAAAACCAAAAAAAAAAATTCTCAAGTTGCAACTCACTTTAAAACTAGCTTTTGATCTGTACGGGTATACCTTACCCACTTATTAGTATAAATACATACTTTACTTCCATATGTTAAATGTGTAAATATTTTTTTGACAGCTGATGTCAAACCTGTCATCAATGACTCACGACGCGTCACAAGGAGCCGCTGGTCTGCTCAGCAAGGGGCTCACTGCCTTCCCCAAGTAAACGCACTCTTCGCCTCTACATCATCGCTACCTTGTGTTTTGTGGGAAGGAATCAGGCTTTATATATGTAGAATTATTTAAAACTAAGCTCTATTCATGAAGGATACAGAATTAAGAACAATCTAAAATATTATTATCTAAACCTACGAACACTATTTTAATCAATAGTTTCTTAATTTAAGTTGAAATGGATATTTCTTTATAATTCGCGCACTTTTTAAAGAGTTGTTTTTAATAAGTTGGTATTTCTTACTGTCAAGTCACTGCCTAAAAGTAATACAAAAATCCTTTTAATTTCCCGCAAAACAGCTTAGTGTTGTAACCCCATTACACTTTGTTTATAAACATACACTTTGTTCATAACTTGTGTTTTATTCATAGTGCAAATATTGTATAGATTATAATTAATGCGTAAGTGCTACAAAAAAAAACTATATAATTTTCTAAGAACAAAATTGTATCAATAATTTTACGATATTTTATCGATAATTTGCATTTCATGCTTGGCAAGTTATTATTTTTAAAAGTATAATTTGTATTTAAGTCACAAAATTGCAATCTCTTATTTAGGCCTTTATTAAATATTAAGATAGTTAAGTTATGTTTAGATCATTTTATATTTTGCAATTAATATCATTTTGCATACAGTACATACACGAATTTTATATTATGAATATCTGTGCTTGGCTTAATACCGTCCATGGAAGCCTTAATTAAGAATATAGAAGCTTGTACAACGGTACCTACCTATCTACATTTATAATATACTATAGCATTTCAGAGTCTCGCTTAGTATAAGTGAATTGTTCATATAAAGCTTACAAAGCCTAAAATAGTATACCTATATGATTATATATTTGTTACACTGCTTAGCAGTATATTTTATAATATGAATATACGGATGTTAAAAATATATAGCAATTAGATATATATACTTACTTAATTTAAAATGAGTCATACTTTCCAATTTCGAATAATTTCGATGTTGTTGCTTCATATATTTAAAAAAGTCATGATTATATATATTAAAAATATGTATGTTCTTTCATTGTTATACTACCAATACTACAATATACATATTATGTTTAAATTAATGATGTGTATTATATAATATCTTTGTTGTTTACTGTCTTATTGTAGGTCATCCTATTTGATATTATCACCATAGGTACTACTATGTGTTGTTCAATAAATACATGCGACCCATAAATACTTTTTTATTAATTTCTTACCTATTAAAGTAGGGAAGATCAGGGAAATCAAAAACGAAATCCACATGTTTTGTGGCTATTTATTTGCGCAGCACTACTCGTATCATAAATATTGATATAAAAGTGAAAACTCATCATTTTTTTACATAGCGATTACTATTAGCCTAGGAGGCTTTTACTGTTTCAGCTAGCGAGGGCCCAGCTGTGGGCCTCAACTCATCAACGTCAATAAAACTACTATTCAATTACATTTACAAAAAGTGAGTTACAATACATGATTAATCTAAGCGAATAATATCATAATTATTTAGGAGATTATATTACTCGTATAGTTATGTACAAATAATAACTACTCAGTAAATATTTTAGTATCCGATTTGAGTATTTATTGCGGCAATATAATGAACTCAAACATACTGAACTCAAACCTTCCGTGTTCTTTGTCCGCTAGTAGGGAGAGCTTCGGGGATATGTCGTAGTGGTAGCGCAGGTATAGGTATGATAATTGATAACACTAGCTATTAATTCATTTAATTTTTGTGCTTTTCGTTTGTGATACTTAATATTATTAGATTATTATTATTATTATTTTTTTTTTATTTAGAACAATAAAACATTTAATTAATACTAGGTAGGTACAAGATTAACATATTATTATTATTATTATTATTGAAATAACCTAACTTATCAACTAAAGAAACATAAATAAAATAAAATAAATACAAACATAAATAAAAAGTCTAACCAATGAGCTTACGCGTCAAAAAAATTCATCGACATCGCTTTGAACCGGGAACGTACCCAGAAGGCTGGCAGCATTGCCACGTTGAGTGGCAATGTTAATTCTTTGACCTAAGTATTGGCCAGCCCTCTGATCACGTGAAGCATCGACCAGACGTTTTGAGATGTCGCGAAAAAGAGTTAAAGCGTTTGGACCCCACGGCCCGAGCGTTTCAACTCCAAACGGCTCAAACATATAGTTACCAATAAGGTTCACATATTTACGCCGTTTAGAGGTCTCCGCTAAAGCAGCAGCAGCGCCGGCGCGTCCACTGGTGTTTGGAAGATGCGAAGGCGCCAAGGTGTCGACGCAGGTTGCATCCCACACCAGAGGCCTTCCCAACTTTCAAGGTAGCAAGGACATACCATCGGGCCTCTTGCCATCGTCGCGTGCCAGACCATTAGGTTCGAGTATGGCAGGCACGCCAGCGGCGACAAGAGCCCGGCGGATAATATCATTTAGGCTACCATGACGGGGTATTCTTCCGGCGCTTCTGCTACACGACAGGCCATGATGTCCAAGGTGGCCGACAGCTTCTCCACAGTTACAGCGATGAGGAGCGACGCAGGGTATGCCAAGACGGAGGCAGGTGGAGAGACGGAACGTGCCGTCATCCAGCATAGTCCCTAAGTTTGATGACGGCAACGCCTGCAGCCAAAGTCCCGATTCCCACTCTCCGACAGCCAGCAAGCGAGCACGTTCGGCAACGTCACCCGTAGTATTCAGAAGATTATCTCGGGTGAGGCTGCAGATAGGCTGGTCCCACTGTTTCTGTGAGAAAGTGTTTTTAGGAAGGTCTGTACTTGGGCAAGTCATTTTCCATGTATTTAGTGCGTCGGTCAAACATGAATTAACCTCAGAATTAACCTGCGAAGAGTACAGAATTTTACGGGTTAGTTCTTCGGTGCTATGGACCGACGACAAATACGCGGGTAAACTTATACTAGAAATTTTGCGGACGCTAAGGCCCCCAAAACGTACCGGAAGGGTAGCCTATATCCACGCTCGGTCGTCCATGTCCACATTTAAAACTAAAGATAAGGTGTTTCTTATAATATTGTCTACCTTTTCCAACAGGGCCAAATGTTTCCATAGGTGGGATGAACGAAGCACGTATGTAAATTTGGGAACAAAAAAACAATAACGGATTATTGTATGTATTATTTTTGTGTATTTATTACCCAGATAGGTTCATACAAGGTTAACATAGTTATTTAACATTTTTTTTTCTCTTCTACCACACTACCGGCAGATGGACTGTTTAGTATTGTTTATTATTTTATTTTTTTTATATATAATAATATAATTAAGTATTTATTTTATAACGTTCCACTTTTATATTTTTTATAAGATTAATAACTGTTATTTATTTATTATATATTCGTTATTATAGTTTATATATAGGTATATGTCTTCTTGTTTAGACACTAGTAGTGATATTGATTATTTTTCGGTAGATAGTGACAATGACAGGTTTGTAAGTATTCCCTCACTTAGTGAAACACTTCAGTCTCAATTTTCTGATGCTTTCAAGGATTTTAATGTTGTTCACATCAACGCCCAAAGTATTCCGGCACATTTCCCCGATATACTGGCTAACTTGGACTGTAAGAATTTGCATGCAATACTTGTCTCTGAGTCGTGGCTAAAACCATGTCTCCCTTCCATTTCATACTCTCTTCCGGGATTCAATCTTATTAGGAATGATCGCATGGTGGGCGGTGGCGGAGGTGTTGCCATTTATCTCCGATCGCATATACCGTACTCAATAATTAGCATGTCATCGCAGCCACCGCCGCAGCACGCCGGTGAACATCTTTTTTTGGAGATTGAACTTTGTCACGCTAAGCTCCTTCTAGGAGTATACTACTCTCCTTCTCTAAGAATAAACTTCTTCTCTTCTTTCGAAAACATCTTAGAAAGTCTTGCTCCTTCTTACAGCCATGTTATCATTATGGGTGACTTCAACACCTGCCTCCTAAAAAAAGACCATCGTACTTCAAACTTCTTATCTGTTATAGAATCAAAAAATTTCACTGTTCTACCTTCGAATGCTACGCATAATTTCCCTAACTCTGTTCCTTCACTTCTTGACCTAATTATTGTATCTTCTGTTAAACATGTTATCAAGCATGGTAAATTTTCTGCTGACGTCTTCTCTTATCATGATTTGATTTATCTAACTTACAAAATTCGACCCCCAAAAGCAAGTCGGAAAATTCTTTTGCAGCGCAATTTTGGTGATATGATTCTGGATGATCTTCGAGAAGAGGCTCGTAACTTAGATTGGGAGCCCCTCTTTGCACTTAATTCAATTGACGACAAGGTTAATTATTTTACCCAAAGCCTTATAAAACTCTATGACAAGTACGTTCCCACTCGTCCTGTTAAATTAAAACATCTCCCAGCGCCGTGGCTGACAAAAACCTTAAAACTATTATGAACAAAAAAGTAGCTGCTAAGTCAAAATTTAACGCCCGCCCCAATGCGCAAACTGGGAAAAATTCGTAGAAATCCGAAATCACTGCAACAAGGTGTGTAGGCAAGCCCAACGCCAACATATCCATAGTTCCGTAGAAAACGGAGACCCAGCTAAAGTCTGGAAATTTCTGAGATCATTAGGTGTTGGTAAGTCACGTCAAAACACAATCCCAAAAGATCTGAACTTAGATTTACTAAATCAACATTTCTCTACTTCGTCCAATATACAAAGGGCATCTAAAACGAATACTTTAAATTATCTTTCCGCACTTCCAACACCTGATTACACACAATTTGTCTTTAATCATTTTACTAATTGTAATGTAAAGAGAAGCATAATGTCCATCTCGTCCAATGCAATTGGTAGTGATTGTCTTAGTCGTAAAATGATCCTACCCATCCTAGACGAGATCCTTCCCACTATCACCCACATTTGGAACCATTCCGTAACCAGTGGCTCCTTCCCGAAACAGTGGAAAGAAGCCAAAATTACTCCATTACCTAAAAAATCGAATCCTTTATCCTTCACCGAATATCGTCCTATATCCATATTACCGTTCCTATCCAAAGTTCTTGAACGTCTTATTTATAATCAACTAAATCTCTTTTGCAAGAACTCTCTCCTCAATCCCTTTCAGTCCGGTTTCCGCCAGGGTCATAGTACGACTACGGCACTGATTCACATCACAGATAACCTGAGGTCTGCTATGGATATTGGCGAACTGACGGTGCTCTGTCTACTAGACTTTAGCAACGCTTTTAACACCGCAGATTTCGACATATTGCTCGGTATACTATGCTCTCTGAACATATCTCCAACGGTAATTGATTGGTTTCACAGTTACCTGTATGGCAGACGCCAACGAATTTGTATCGATGATGCAACCTCTTCCTGGAGCTATACATCAGCTGGCGTGTCGCAGGGTGGCGTTTTATCTCCTTGATTATTTGCCATATTCATTAATGCTATATCCAAAAATCTGAATTCGTCCTACCACCTTTATGCAGATGATCTTCAAATTTACAGCCGAGCCTCTCCTGATAATCTACCGGGAGCTATAGAATCTATTAATTCAGATCTTTTACACATATGTACATGGAGTAAATCTTATGGGCTAACAGTAAATCCGTCTAAATCTCAGGCCATTATCGTTGGCAGTACCAGAATGAGATCCAAAGTTGATTAGTCACGAGTTCCTAATATAATGTTTGACAATGCAATTATACCTTTAAGTGATAAAGTGAAAATTTTGGGAATATACATTGACAAGGATCTCTCTTGGGTTTCTCAATTACAGAAGGTTAGCCGCAGAGTCTTTGCAGCTGCGGGATCTCTGAGAAGGCTTCGAAATTTTTTACCAGTAACCACTAAGATTGCGCTTGCTCAATCCATCCTTCTTCCTATTCTCGACTATGCTGATGCCAGTTATCTCGATTTGACCCAAGATCAATTTGACAAGCATGAGCGACTTCAAAATGTTTGTATAAGGTTCATATTTGGGCTCCGCAAGTATGACCACGTATCTGAATTTCGTTCAAAACTCAAGTGGCTCCCTATACGCCTCCGCCGGAATGCACATATTTTGTCCCTTTTATACAGCATTATCTTTAATCCTTCTACCCCCTATTATCTTAAAGAACGATTTCAATTTCTAAGTGATACACATGCGAGATCATTGAGATCATCAGAAAACTTAAACCTGTCTTTACCAACACATTCCACTAACTTTTTTAGTAAATCTTTTACTGTTGAGGCAGCTCGCCTCTGGAATGCGCTGCCTTTAACAATTAGACGTGCTCAATCCCTTGGTTTGTTCAAAATACTAGTGAAAAACCACTACTTGTCACTATGAATGCATTTCCACTGTCCTTCCATATTATATTACTTATTATGTATGTATCTATGTATCTATTATTATGTTTATGTAATTTAGTATGTATTATATCTAATGACATGGTAGTATTACTATTAAGTAAATGCCATTATTAGTTTGTAAGTATTTAGATTCCTACTTAAATTATTTTATCTTGCACTACCCTTATCGTGTTGTCTTTCTATATTTCGGCTTCATATCCATCCAAAGGTTGTCTGGAAGAGATCGCTGACTGCGATAAGACCGCCTATTGTACAATATCAATAGCTAATTAATATTTCCTATGTTTTTATCTGTAATTGGTGTGCAATAAAGAGTATTTATCTTATCTTATCTTAATTCATTTGCAAATGATTTCAAAAGATGGAGACCATCAATTCGGCGGTATGTTTTTTTTAATTATATTATTTAATGATTATAATTATTTTTATTCGATACAGAATGCTTGGTCCTATATGTGGTGCTTAAAAGTTAAACAGCAATTTTAAATAAATAATAATTGTTGCATTTAGAATGGGATTGGACTAGACTATGCTACGCTGCAAAATAAACAAAAGGAGCAAACGAGTAACCTTATGGTAACCAAGAGAGGACACCTGCAGTAAGGAGCGCCGGAAAACAAGATGGAGAATCCGCTTAACCTTGGGGCGTTACTGGACCAGAGTGGCAGAAGACGGAGCTCAGTGGAGAGAGCTGGAGGAGGCCTATGCCAGGAGGATGCTGAATTGCGAGACATACTGTACTTAAGTTTTTGTTTTGTAGCGAATTCGGAATAAAATTGCTATATTATCACACTAATATAAAGGTGAAAGTTTGTGAGTGTGTATGTTTGTTACTTCTTCACATCTAAACGGCTGGAGCGATTTTAATCAAATTTATTATGGAGTTAGCTGACACCCTGGATTAACACAGGCTATCAATTATAAAGCTTAACTCGGGTAATAACGCGGGGCATAGCTAGTTGTTAATGATTGTTGATGCATGCATGATAAAATATTTTAAGTGACATTTATGAATTCCACTCTTGAGTATTTATCAATAGAAAAATTAACCTTTAAATTTTACGTATAGGTACGAATCATTCGTTTCTAAAGGCTCATACTGTAAGTGGTATTGAATCGTTTAGCTAATACTCAAACCAACGCTCTCCGTCCGACCTTCACGAAGTCAGAATTACCACGTCAGTGTCGCTCAACAATTTCGATTCAACCGAACGAGTACCTATCTATATAGAAGCGTTCGGCCATTGGCCCTTCGGCTCGAGTCTTTAATGTAGCGCGTAAAGTAGGTCTATGCATACCTACTGTAGGTATAGCTAAGCATTTATAAAAGCGTCTAGCTAGACAAAGAATTTTCTTTGCGAAGTTCTAATCTAAATCATCATCATCATCATATCAGCCGAAAGACGTCCACAGCTGGACAAAGGCCTCCCCCAAGGATCTCTACAAAAGCCGATCCTGTGCTGCCTGCATCCAGCGGCTTCCCGCGACCCTTGCAAGATCGTCGGTCCGCCTTGTAAGGGGCTTGCTCACCTTATAACTTATATCAAATAGAAATAGCTCAAGTAATGGGTATATCAATTCAAGGTGAATAATAAGTATAAAATTTAAGGTTTTTATATTGGTTGTTTTTCGTTTTTTTAATAGTAACCTGTTGAATAATTTAAAACATTGTAAATACACCAAAAAACCAATGGGTGTAATTATCTATGTTACTGAACAGTAGAAAATTTAGATGTCACAAAGCCTCCTTAAATTATACTACCTATTCCACCACCATGTTCCACTAAGGTAATTAAACCGGATGTGCGTACTTTCATTACAGTGTTTACATTAATTAAAAAAAAAAATCTACCATGAAGAAACTGAAACAAAACGTACTTTTGACATTTCATAAAAATTAATGACAACTTTTTGACAGATTATAAAATAAATAAACATGGCGGGCCTCGTAAGGATAGGGTTTTCTTTTGCAAAAAATGCTATTTTCTCGACATCTGTGCGCTCAATAGCGACTACAAAAGCATTAAATATAAAAGAACGTAAGTTCCTACAAACATTATATTACTTTGCCTCTCGTTTTATTATATAACCTAAAATGTGTGTTACATTTTATATAGTTTCCGCGAATTATTATTGCATTGTTTTCAGTACGAGAACATACTGAGGGCTCGAAACTCGTCATCGAAGCAGTTACGAAGCCTTCCCCAAGAGCAGAACTTTTATATCGACCTGAGCCCAGTCAAGAAACTTTGGAGAGTTCCTCAGGAAAGCCGCCGTGTTACATGTGCGCAATTGGGCTGGACGTCAAGCACACAGATGTATTGATACTCAGCCAATTCGTGAGGTCCGATGGGTGTATGCTACCTCGTCGCATCACAGGGCTCTGTCGAAGACAACAGAAAAAAATGGGCAAGCTGGTTACCATGGCACAGAAAGCTGGTAAGCTACTGCCGAATATCTCTATATATGTCAAAAGGGGACTAATGATCTGTCTGTACTGACCACTGTCAAATCTATTTATTTTTATTGTAGGATAATAACTGTCTTGTATGTACTGAGAAACTTTTGTTTCAATTTATTTATATGCTAAATGTGTGCCTGATGAAATTATTGGCAAAAATTATTCATGGAATTTATTTTGGAATGCATATGTATAACACATTTTGCTTCTGAGAGTTCTTTTTTCTATACTTGCCTCCTGCCTACCTAATGTATGGAGCTATGGCTAAACCGCCCCTAAGGATACCCACTGACCCATTTTCTGTATACTTACTGTCCTTCTGTGCCTAGTGATGACCGAGTCTATTGTTACATAACAATAGACTCTGTCATCACTGACCACCATTTTAATAACATTATTAACATGGTGAGTTAATAATGTTATTAAAATGGTGGTCAGTGATGACCGAGTCTATTGTTATGTAACAATAGACTCGGTCATCACTAGGCACTGGAGCTGTGTGAGACGGCAGGCACATAGTTCAAGTACTTTGGATGTTATTACATATTTGGTAGTAGTGGGTATAGCTAGTGTCACTGTGGTATCCCAGAAATGGCTATTGAAACCATGCATGACAAGTTTTGAGACGAGAGGATGAACTCAAAGCTACTTTGGGGCACACACTGGATGAGAGTGGTGAACGACAAATTCCAATGGAGAGAGTTGGACGAGGCCTCTACCAAAAGGCACACAGAAAAAAGAGATCTTTTAAATTAACAAATAAATAAAAACTGCTATATAATCCTCTTAGTATCTGTAAATAAAGACTATTTTATTTTTATAGCAGTGGATATATTTTTATATATGTTATCTTTATATATCTTTTTTTGATCCTAGTCTTATGGAAGACACTGACTTCTGGAATACATACAATCAGGAACTGTATGAACTATACAATGCCTTCTCTAAAACACTAAACAGGAGCAAAAATATGAAACTCTTCTATGGCATCATTCATCATCATAGTCTAGTTCTGACTACTTTTTCTCTAATTCACAACTATTTGACAATTTATTATGTATTTTTTCAGGTCTGATGATCAACTTAACACCAAGTTACTGCAAAAAGGACCCCACCAAAAGATTTGCACACAAAAAGTTCAACACATACTTTGATGAAAAAACAATATTCATGAAGAGGATTCCCAAACAAGAGGATAAATTCAAGCGGTAAACTGAAACAAAAATAGTTATTGTACAATAAAGGATAATTAAATTAGTTTAAGAAGTCTTTCAATCTATCTGCATATTCCACAGACATGAATTATGGCTTTGGGATAGTGGGTATTGTCCACATTTTATAAATCATGTTCATTAACCTTTTGACCGCCACATTTGGCTATAGACAATAAACCCAGCATGCCACGGCCACAACTATGTAGTCATACTGTTGCATGGCCACATTAGGTTTGTCATCTATACATGACCGTGGCGGTCAAATAAATAAAAAAACTGTTTCAAGAAATAAGTATGGTCATCAAATCTGACAAAAACCCATAATTTCAAAGAAATACATAGATCTAAACATTCTGTTAAATCATTAGAAGATGTATTTTTAAGACACCCACCCAAACTATAAATCCCTGTGTTGCAGTGTGATTTGGGCAATTATGAATGCTGGACATTTTTCTTTTATAGAAATAGACATTTTAGAAAACAAAAATAGCAGTGACTTATCAGTTTGACTCTCAGAGTACAATAGTAAACAATTCTAATTTTCACTTGGAGTACTAATTTTTAAACACTACTTACATCCGAAGGGACACAGGACAAGAATGGAAACAATAGAGAAAGGTCCACGATGAGTGTAGTTCTTCTATGTGATGTGGGATTATGATTATTAACAGATCTCATATCTACTAGACCTCTTGTCTTGACCATAGGGTGGTGGTAGTACTGTGATCAGGTCATATAATCATCACATGTCAGAGCTACATACATCCTGGAAGCTCTTGTCAAATCTAGACAGTTTGGATGTCCTAATTATTACATTGATCCTAAATGTCATATTAACATCAATATTAAAGTTGGAATTGCAACATTATTAAAATTAGTTTACTTGGTATTTTTAGTGGACAATTAAGAAAGAAGGGCTGCTGAGAGTATTTTATAACTTAACTCTAAAATTATTTCAACAAAGTGTATAATATATATTTAAACCTGACAAAAAATGCTCGCGCGTCCGCGAAAAGTATTTTTTGACAGGTTCAAGCAAATATGCACTTTATTTAAATAAATTTAAAGTAATTGTTTAGTGCCTTAATAAAATTCTCTCCGGTGCACTGTATCCCATAAGTATGAATAATAATAATATGTCTTATGTATGAGAGATATCCTGCATGCCACCATAGTGACTGTATATATATGAGTGGAGATGCCTAGTCACTGGCATACATTTGTTTTCAACAGGGGAAAGGAAATAACAACTAAATTGTATTTTCAGTAATAATTTATTTTAGATTTCGTTGTTTAGTGATGTTCAATCATATTTTACAAATTAAAATGATCCAACACTAAGCTGTAACCAATAAATGCATTAGTTTACACAAAAACTGTACTTTAGTACAAAATTATTAAGCAGCAAACTTCAGATTGTGAAAATAATCTGAGATGCTAAATTCCCAGTGGAAATAAAAAGAATATATATATTTAAATACATAAAAATTAAGTATAATGCGGTGTGCTAAAGTCATGCACGTATTGTTCTACTGATTATCTGAACAGACAAAATGATTAAAAATATATTACTTAGACACCAACATAATATATTATTGGCAACAAATACAGTAGCGAGGCCAATATGAAATCCCAACAAATAATTCATTGATAGTATATTTTATAAACCCTAAGTAATATGAATTGTTATCTATGTTTTACACATCTTAATGGCTGCCTTGCTGGTTTAGTGCTAGCATATTAAACTGCTGATAAAAGTCTTGGGTTCAAATTAAGTTGGATCAATAATTGTTACCAGCTCACAAGTGTTAGATCCTTGTTGTTCAAGAGAGCTTGTTAGGATGTCGGTCTTGCACCTAACCTTTCTCCAGTCATGTAGGTATACTATCCCGTCCTATTGAACATGTGAGTGTAAAAACTGGCACCCATTGAGATGGCACGATTAGATAAAAATTCATCTATACACTCTGTTCAGCTAATTCTGCAACATAGTGTACATCATTTTTATTGTTAGAGAAACTCTGTCACTAAAATATACAATATACCCTTGTTTGATAAGAAACTGCTAGATTATTTAGTATTGTAGATATCTCGACGGTGTATTATTGCATAGTCATGACAGGGCTATGTATATTAATGATTCCATGAACACATGAACAGCCGCCAGCACATCAAGCTACCTCTCCAATCTGTCAAATTTACCCAATTGAAAGTGAACCTTATGCTTTTCTGATAAAGTTGAAAATCTATAAAAGAAATTTGACAGATTGGGGTAGCTTATAAAACAAAACTTATGTATTTTTAACTAATATATAAAAGCTGTCATGTAACGACTTATCCATTACAGTAACGTATAATCTAATTCATTAACTACACACCATAACTCGCGGTATTCTAGAAAACAAGTCTTAAGAGTGCCCCTTTCTAACGTATTTTCATACAAACGTCGCAGGGCATTAACTACTAAGTTTATTGCTATAATTCTAATTAATATAGTTACATTTTTCAAAGGCCTAATTGGTATTATAATAAATATAATAGTTAAAAAAACCTACAAAAACACGCACTAAAAAAGGTTACGTGATTATTTTTTTTGGATCCCATTCAGCAAAGCCTTTCATTTAATACTCATAGCGAATCCGCCATCTTGGATGTCCGCCATGTTAGATTTAAGTCACGTGACAATTATTTTTCGTATTCCTGACAGCAAACCCTTTCATTTGATACCCATATTATCATGGGGGTGGATTTCAAACAGCCAGTCCGCCATCTTGGGGAGGCCGCTTTATAGGATTTGTAATGACGTTTCATAGCTAGTATTGTCATCAGAGCTCAGAGCGTGTGCAAAATGTCATCCTAATCGGAGACCGGGAAGTGGGTCAAAGAAAATCTTGGAATCTTAGATTTTCTTACATACATAGTTAGTTACAAGTGAAGCTAATAAAAGCGTGTAAAAGAGGACTACACTTATAGAGCCTGATAGTAGGCGCTTTCCATCAATGACGCAACATACATGATGTCATGTTCCACCCTCCCCGTTTGCTCCAGCGTCCTTAATCACATCCAGGACTAAGTAGTGGTCATACAAAAAACCGGCCAAGTGCGAGTCGGACTCGCGCACGAAGGGTTCCGTACCATTATCTATAAAAACGAGCAAAAAATTCACGTTTGTTGTATGGGAGCCCTTAAATATTTATTTTATTTTGTTTTTTAGTATTTGTTGTTATAGCGGCAACAGAAATACATCATCTGTGAAAATTTCAACTGTCTAACTATCACGGTTCATGAGATACAGCCTGGTAACAGATGGACAACAGCGAAGTCTTAGTAATAGGGTCCCGTTTTACCCTTTGGGTACGGAACGCTAAAAACATGCTTATTCAAAAAGGTGGTAGTTCTCCAGTAGAAATATTCGTTTTGAAAATTAACCAACAATCATATAAATATACAAAAATAATTTACTGCGTGAAATGGGTAAATGATAGAGATTTTGATTACAGATCTGGAATCGAATGTATACCCTGCGCTTTCTATGATAATATACGCGGCAAGTGCTCTTAAGAAAACATTGCGAACAAAAAGCATTTTCTATGCAAATAATAATAATTTCTTTTTATTACCTAATTGGATTTTATTAACAATTTGTTTTTCTATAAAATAAATATCGCCTAAAAGTTGTTTCTATTAAATCTCTTATAGTTTACATTATACAAACACAGTCTAACAGAGGTTTTTATTCTGCACGATCGCCATCGTGCCACTTGCCAGCGATTTTTGGTACAAACAAGTCAAAGTTATATCAAAATAATCACAGCCTTTCGTATAGATATAAGTAACCGAGATCTTTGGGTGGATTTTCTGATAGCGCAACCTGAAACAAAAAAAATATATTACTGTAATATATATATATATATATATATAGGAACAATGTCACACAGATCATCCTAGCCCCAAACTAAGCAAAACTTGTACTATATACATATGTACTTATATAGATCAATAAATACTTATATACATAGAAAACATCCATGACTCAGAAACAAATATTCGTGCTCATCACACAAATATTTGCACTTACCGGGATTCTAACCCAGGACCACCAGCTTCGTAGGCAGGAGCACTACCAACTAGGCTATGGTGACCGTCAAAACTGACGTGACTGTTATAACTGCTTCAGTGTCGTTGCCAGGCCGTGCGGCTAAAAATACCTTCCGTGGGTCACGTGACCCAGAGGTCGCGTAATCGCCGCGTGCTCGGATAGCCCGGAACTCTTGATCTAGTGGTTAGTGAAATGATTTAGAACAACCAATTTCAATCGTGAACACTATTTACTTCATCATTACAGCTAAATAAGTCCACTGCTGGACAAGCCTCCCTCAAGAATCGTCTTGGGGGGATATGCCATAATCGCCACGCTTGGCAGGCGGGTTGGCGATCGCAAGATAGTCATAGTACTCAGAAGGAAGCTGCTGCCCATCCTCTGGTAGATATTCCCTCGGGTCGACTTCTACGCCCCCCACGGGATGAGATGTGGTGATGATATTCTGATTCTGATATTTGTCGCCGTCACCACACAGCAGACTATTTACTTAACCAATAATTTTTTATGTTGGAGTCGGTCCAACCGTTTCAACTTCTTCCGGAAGTCATCTTTAGGGCGAATGCTACCAGCACGACGCCAAATCCAACATAAAATTAATTACGTGAGTTACCCGTTCATCCTCATACCAGCCGAAAGACTTCCACTGCTGGACAAAGGCCTCCCCCAAAGATCTCCACAATTGCCGGTCTTGCGCTATTCGCATCCAGCAGTTTCCAGCGACCCTCACAAGATCATCGGTCCACCTTGTGGCCTGCCCACGCTGCGTCTTCCGGTTCGTGGTCGCCACTCGAGAACCTTTCTGCCCCAACAGCCGTCGGTTCTACGAGCTATGTGCCCCACCCAGTGCTACTTCAGTTTTGCAATTCTTTGGGCTATGTCGTTGACTTTGGTTCTCCTGCGGATCTCTGATTCGATCCCGCAGGGAAACCCCGAGCATAGTCCTCTCCATTGCTCTTTGGGTGACCTTGAGCCTTCTAATAAGGCCCACAGTGAGCGACCACGTCTCTGTTCCGTAAGTCATCACTGGCAACACACACTGGTCGAAGACTTTCAACTTAAGACACTGCGGTATTTGGGACGAGAAGATGTTACGTAACTTCCCGAACGCTGCCCAGCCGAGTTGGATTCTACGATTTTACGAGTTACCCGTTACTATCTTTCAATATGTTAGCACCTCACGTCTGTTTTAATAATAATACAATAAATTATTGCTAGTGATTATGTACCTTATTGTCATTGAATATGACCCATCTTCCTTCGTGCAGGACGTGGCACACGTAGTGGCCGACCATCGACGAGGTGCCCATGTGCGAGATGAACGCTACTAACTTGTACTCTGTGGACAATGTACATGCCACTTCAAAATTTAAACCTAAATACATAAGATTGAAATTCGCGTGCAGCGTGGTAAATGGCCATACGAGCGTTAATATCAGGCAAAGGGTTACATCATAAAAGTATAAAATTTCCTTTCAAAGTATTTTTGTTTTATCTGTGTCCAATAAATTAAATTATTATTATTACTTACTTATCGTACAGGCAGTGGTTACTCTAGTGTCAGAATAGGCTTAATGAATGTTGCCTAATGGCTTCAACCGGGACCGACAGCATAACGTGCCCTCTGAAGCTGGGAAGCGCTCAAAAAATAAACCACTTTGACGGTCATCCATCTATCGACTGACCGTGAATCCAGTTGCGCCTTTATAATTTAAAAATGGGAAATCCTAAAAATAGCGGGCAACTGGATCCTTACCTCCCAGCTCACAGCACTCGAGTAAGTATTTAGGTCGGGGAATTAGGCGCCTTACACACAATCTATATATATGTATAAACGCAAAAAACTTGCTGACTGATCGATCAACGCACAGCTAAAAGATCTGGGTCTAACCATGAAATTTTGAACAGATATTCTTTATAAGACATACTATGTCTGCTTGGGCTAAAATTAAAGAGGTGATGATTTCTGGATGTCAACCTTATAAAATTTTGTACAAATATAACTTGGCTGATGAATATAAGACGCTGATTATTCGCAAGGAGACAAGAAACCAAACCGAAACTCAACTTAAAAATGCTTATTTTGAGCCTGTGGCCATTTCGAAAGATAAATTTAAAGATTTGATAAATTTATGTGAAACTGAAATTATACCAACTAAATATCATAATTATTTTAATACTCTGCCGCACACTAACACTACTGTTCATGATATGGATAATGACTCCGAATAATCCTATGTTAATAATACAAAAAAAAACTTTTATATAATTAATTGTTTACTCTATTTACTTTTTTATTTTCTATATTTTATCTTGAGACTCGCTATTATTATGATTAAGTATAATTATTATTGATTAGTAGTTTGGTTTTCAGTTACCTGGTTATATTATCTTGATTTATAGATTAAATGCCAAAAACATAGATTTTAGTCAAGATATGATATTTTTTTAATAAAGTTCTATAAGAGAGTTAAGTTTATTAATTTTAATTTAAGGTTTGAAAAATTTATTACTTTTTTAAAGTGATTGATTTGAGTAGGTTATTTTCTTAATGAGTAGAACTAAGCATTAATTATTGCAAATTTGATGCAATTTTTTTGAGCAATTTTGTACTTTTAATTTCATAAATAAAACTTTTCAAAGTTGGCTTGTTTTTCATTTCTTAGTCTAAATCCGTCACAAAATTTTAAAAGGAATCCCTTATAAAGAGACGGTAAGTACTGTACGTCACTTTTTAAACAAAGATTGTCCGTAAAATAACGACGTATTAGATTATTCGTCACCTTAGTGTCCACAAAACAACGACGCATGTGACTTTTTTACTACATAAGGCAATATTTAAAATATGTTGCGTATGTCATGTTATAAAGTATTTAATTCATAGCAATGTATCAAAGTTTAAGAAAGATTGAATGAATAGTTTTCAAAATATTAGAACATTAATAGATGAACAACTTTAAAGTGTTGTCCTGTAAAGTTAGCAAAAGTCACATCCGTCTTTGTTCTACGACTGCGGCGATAGGTGTCCACTAAGGATTTTTTTAAATTCAACCCCAAGGAGCAGAAAAGGGGTAGCAACGTTTGTATCAAACAATGTCCTTTCTTGGTCTGATAAATTTTAAACAAATTAAACACGTGGTTCATCGTTTTTTTAATATTCAGCCCATAAAATTATAAAACAAACGTTGATCTATCAGTCAGTAACTCAAACATGATCTCTTTTATAAATATGTTCTTTATTTAGTCGTATTAACGTCTTCGATTTCAAATATCGACTACGACGCCGACGAAGTCGCGGGCAGAAGCTAGTCAGTGCCTCTAGCACGAGTTCCTGCAGTTTACTTACTCGATCACACGTACAGTTTCCTCCCATACATTGAGCACCAGCGCCTCTCGCGGAATCTATTAACAACTAAAACTCTGGTGCTCAATGTATGGGACGAAACTGTACGTGTGATCGAGTAAGTAAACTGCAGGAACTCGTGCTAGAGGCACAGTTTATAAATGGGTGATCGCCTAAGTGGTTTAACTTCTGAAATTTTCCGTGATACCAAGGGCATGTTGTAGCTATAGACGTTAAGCAGTGTTAGAGGCTTACTAAGCAGCTTAAACAACTCCAAAACTTGGGTAACCACTGCCTATACGACAAAGTAAGATATTATGAAGAATATTAAAAGAAGGCTTGTACCAAAATGCTTGACGAAAGCTCACAAAGAGTACATATCGTCAATACACTTATGTAGCAAATCTCGCGACAACATAGTATCTATATATCTATGTAGGTCAGATGGCTTTTTATTATTATTGTACGTGTGCGGGTAATATTTGTGATCCTCCTTTAGCCATGCTCGGTAAAATAATATTGATAGCATCCACCATCGTGAGCGAGCCAGGTCATAAGATAATCGTTGAGACTGGATACATGTTAAGAAATACCTACAACATTGTATAGGATTTATTTTAAGTTTCCTTTATGGTGAGTTGACTTGGCCAGCTGTAGAAGAAAAAAACAGCTTTAGGATTTTTGACGTAACGGCTGTCATTTTGAGTCGTCTACTTGTTAGAAAAATAATTTAGTTTGTTTATTAAAGAAAGAGCGACAAATAAACATTAAATGTCGTTTCTCTGTTTTACAGGAAAATAAATCTTGGTTTCAAAGAGCAACACATTAGTAGTACCAAGAGTACCACAGACAAGATACACGGATATAAACGGATATCGATCTCATCTGCGAGTTAGTTTCATAAATTGCAGATTACCGGTTCCCAATGACGTCGGCGGCATTTGCCGGTCAGGGGCTCTACCGGCTAACCTCGCCGAACATCGATTTCTTAAATGGCGTTCAAATAAATAAAGGCTAAAAATGACTAAATCAATCATTAAATCGGCTTCCATGAGCACATGTGACGTCATAAATGGTTCGGAATCGATTGTCAACATTGGAGCCGATTTAACGATTTATTTAGTCATTTTTAACCTTTATTTATTTGAACGCCATGTAAGAAATCGATGTTCGGCGACATAGCCGGTAGAGCCCCTGATTAGCGATGATAGCTAGTGTAAATGTAGGACTCACTCTCGGGCCCGTCCCTGCAGCCCAGCGTGCGGTCGGCGTCGGGCTGCGCCGGCGCGGGCGGCGCGTCCAGCTCGTCGGCGCGGCTGAAGATCCAGTCCAGCGCGCGCGCCACGTCGCCCGCGGTGGCCGCCAGCGCTTTGCATGCTTGTGAGCGCGTGAAACCCATTCCCATTATTTGTTCCACGCTCGCTTCGTCGACGCTTGCTGTAGCGGTGGTAGCTGAAAGGAAGTGATAATTAACTATTAATAATAGTAAAAAAAAATCATCATCATATTAATTAAGAGCTATGCTCTTGCGGAGGAGCTTCTTCCAATCGTCTTGGCTTTCGGCGAGCGCTTTGACTTCTTGATACGACATTACATTTATCTTTTCCTTTATCTGATCCTTATAGGTCCTTCTTGGTCTTCCTCGTCCTCTCCTTGCCTCTATTTTGCCTTCAATAATATTGTTCATAAAAGTGTCATGTCGTATCAAAAGCCCTAACATCTTTCCCCTTCTGTTTTCTATGTTTCTTAATATGCATCTCTTCTCATCTACCATTCGTAATACTTCTACATTTGTTTTTCTTTCCGTCTAACTAATCTTCATCATTCTTCGCCAACAACACATTTCAAGTGGCTCTAATCTCTGTCTATCTCTTATTCTCAATAATAGTAATATCCGAAGACATTATTTACATACGGCCATCTGATCCCAAACTAAACATAGCTTATAATATGGAAACCAAATAACTGATATACGATATATACTACTTTTCTTTTGTAAATACATACTTATATAGATAATTACACCTAGACTTAGGACAAACAGACATGTTCATACACACAAATGTCTGTCCTGGGTGGGAATCGAACGCACGACCTATCCGTACCCGGCAACTATAAGTATATGTTTTGAAATGAGAGTATAGGAGAAGTTTTGGATAAATAATAATTCTTCTTATATCTAGCAAGATTCATCTGTTGAGTTTATTACCTGCGTTGGATCCGGGCGGGTCGAATTTGTTCGCGAAGTCCCAGTCCGTCATGTGTTCCATGAGCCAGTTGGAAGCCGCCTCCATACCGCTATTGTTCGTGTAGTACAGTGACTTCTTGCACGCTTCTAACGGGAATCCCATGTCTAACTGGAAATATTTAAATAAATTAATTTCCAATCCCTTTACAAAATATTTTAATAGGATATTGGAAACTAATTTTAAGACACATACATTATATAATAGCGTTTACACAAAAATGCCTTTACCCAACTTCTGCGATTTTGGGCTATAGCAATAAATATGGACTTCAGTCTTTCTGATTAAATTCGTTGCGGGATCCAAGACACTTAAAGAGACTCCTGGGGCATGCCGGAGCCCCTCACCACTCAGTGTCATTTCATTGTGTGCCACTGTTGATCCTGGCTTACAGGAGTCGCAGTGGTGGGTAAGAGGGAGGGACAAATATGGATTTTTTATATAAAATGTATGAACAAGTTCGTTCTTGTCTGGCTCAAAATCGTAAAAAAAACATATTGTTACAAATTATACAATTATAAACGATCACCGTAGCCTAGTTGGTAGTGCTCCTGCCTACGAAGCTGGTGGTCCTGGGTTCGAATCCCGGTAAGTGCAAATATTTGTGTGATGAGCACGAATATTTGTTTCTGAGTCATGGATGTTTTCTATGTATTTAAGTATTTATCTATCTATATAAGTATGTATATCGTCGCCTGGTACCCATAGTACAAGCTTTGCTTAGTTTGGGGCTAGGATGATCTGTGTGACATTGTCCCTAGATATTATTATTATATTATTAAATACAATTTAAAAATAAACATATACCCGAGAAAAGAACCTCTTCTTCTGAAGTCAGAGAGTAGGACTACACTCACCAGTTGTGCCAGCAGCGTCTCGTCGTAGACGGGCGCGGGCGTGTCGGGCGCGGGCTCGGGCAGCAGCACCTCGTCGGGCTGCACGCCGCGCCCGCGCAGGCAGCTCAGCTCCACCTGCGGGCAACACTCGCACTTGTAACTCACCTACTTGTTAACTTGTCCTACGAGACCTATTAAATAGACACTCCATAGGGTTTGTAATTCAAACCTTGAGTGGTTACAATTGGATATAGAAACCTAAAAGCGAATGCTATATATAGATCATTATGGGCGGAATGCACGTAGTGTGTGCACATGTTAACCTTGATGGCAAGGGACATTTTACTACGCGTGTAGGTTAAAGTTTAGTAAGTAAATTATTTTATTGTATAATATTTTTTATTATTGTTTTTAATATCTTATTTAACTTCATTGAAATAATGTACCTACTTGGCTGAATAATATTAAAAACAAAAATTGCTGTGCCCTAACAGGCTTCATGTTGATACCAATATGATTTTGTAACACCAATATTGTACACATGATTGCAATAAAGAATTGTAGTGTAAGCGGAATGAACACTACATATTAATTGTTGATATTGATTGATTATCTACATATTGATTGTCATGAACACTGTATGGATAACAATTGCAGATATTTTAGAAGAAATTAATGTATAAGAGGGCGACATACGAGCGAGTGGGTCATCTGATGGTAAGTGATCACCGCCGCCCATAGACACTCGCAACACGCTCTGGTGTCGCGGGTGCTTAGCCGGCCTTTATAAGAGTCAGCAAACCATTGATAACATTTAATTCGTACCTTAATATAGACAGAACCATTCAGACAATATGTAGTAAAAATATAGCTAAAATTTAGATAATTAAACCTACACATGATCATTGACAATAACTTAATTTTAGTTAGCTGAATATCGTTACTGTTATAAAATAAATCTTATTGTTAATTATTTCCTACAATCCGTGTACCTAAATATCTATATGTACCTAGAAATAATTATAAATTAATTATATATTACTGCGAACATGTTCTGACTATTTACAAGCGCTTTTTTAAAGTCTACGTGAATAAAAACCTTTTTTATTTATCAATTTATTGTTGCTGACCCTTCCCCCTAAGCTCTGGCGGCCTTGCTCGACTTAAAACACAACATTAAAGTTATTAATGTTTTATTAAGGAATGTCTTCCGTAAGGTGGAAGTAGCTCACCAGTTGGGCTGCTCTTTGAGCGAATCAACGCTGTGCCCTACCTCTCTTAGAGCTTGAGCTTGCTTCTGTTTAACTTATGTTACTAACCTCCCAAGGCATTTCTACGGCCACATCAAGCTTGGCGGGCGTCCAATCCTCCTTGATAGTGAACTTCTTCAGTTGGATCAGTAAGTAGTCGGGAAAGGTCGCCAATCGAGTGATTCTGGAATATTACATAGTCGAATTCCTTAGTCTATTATTATTATAATTTTTATTTATTTATTTATAAGGTACAAGGTAATCTTAAGAACTAGAACTGTGTCCCACAAAACAGTACAGACTACTTAGGGTGCCTTTCCACCCAAAATGTGCTATGCTTCGTTGCTATGGTCAATATAACTCAGGACATACAAATCGAAACCATATTAATATCTTGAATTTTCAAATAATAAATAATGGTGCGGATTTGAATTACATAATAAAAGTCATTTTAAGGCCTGTTACAAATGTTTGTTTGAATTAGGGCGTTTTTTGCGGCCGAGCCCGCGGATGGCACCGACGCGTCCCACGCGGCGTTTATCGCGGCGGCGCACGCAGCGGCAATTCTCGTGCGCTCCCATCTCTCGCCAACATAAAACTAGTCGATTTGATCGAGGCGAGCGTGCGCCGCCGCGTGCTTCGCTACACGCAAGAGGATTCGCCGCGGGCGCCGCGGCGGGCACCGCCACGCTTCCCGTCTCGCTTCTCTATGAACATGATCGTATATTGCTATAAGTTTGTGTTTACGCGTGCGATGATGCGTGCCGCTTCACGCGCCGCCCCACCGTAAACAGAAAAAACGTCCGACGCGCTGCGAGACGCCACGCCACACGCGACGCGAGACGCCCCGCGTCTCCGTAAATGAGGCCTAAGACGGAAATAGCACCATCTCGCCATTTGTTAGAACATATTATTGGTTATCGCTGGTAATTCTGATAGTGCCCAGTGTTTCTCACGAAACACTAACTTAAAAATAATATAAGTAAGGGAAGGCCAAGTTGAGATGTTCGCCACATTATCCCGGAAACCAATTTATCTATCTCACACAAATATCATAGAATTCACCGTTATCCGAATGTGTTTCTATCTAGCGGGCCCCCTTAGCTAGAGCGATGAAAGTGATGAGAGCGGTTCGCTTGTTCAATGTACCTACCAAAAATAATGAAGTGGTCTACTGTACCTCCGTTGTATCCACAGAAATGACCTCTGAAGTCGATTTCCATTCAGCGGGGCCCTCCGTTATTATCAGGCCGAGATACCTAAAAATGGTGTCAGACGAAACATGGCCCAATGTACCTACCTAGTCAAGTATTTGTTCTTAAAAATGTTTGGTAGTATTATGGATACTTCATTATATTTGGTAGGTACATTGCACAATCGTACCACTCTCATCACTTTCATCGCTCTAGCTAAGGGGGCCCCGCTAGATAGAAACACATGATATCCAATCTCACTAAAATATCATAGAACACACATTTGTAAATAATCATTTGTAAAAATCAATCAAACAAGAATAGTAAAAAGTTATGAGGAATTTTTGATTACGAAATTATGCCCGTTGTGAAAGTCTACGAAATGATATTGCTTACTTGTGAGCGGTAACTTTTCGATTGACAGCACTGCTAAAGAACTGTTCCACGGTCTCCTCCTTCATGAAGCTGTCGAGGCACGCCTGGAACGGGATATGTGGCCGGACAAGTAGGGATGGATCACTGTAACAAAAATCAGTCTTATAATAAAAGATCTCCTGGTCGAATTTCGGCAGCCAATCTCATAGGAAACTAGCCAACTACGCAGGACACATTATAGTGCAGGGGCCTTACCGGCTAAGTCGCCGAACATCGATTTCTTGAATGGCGTTCGAATAAATAAAGGTTAAAAATGACTTAATTAATCGTTAAATCGGCTTCCATGAGCACATGTGACGTCATAAATGGTCCGGAATCGATTGTCTACGTTGAAGTCGATTTAACAATTGATTAAGTCAATTTTAACTTTTATTTATTTGAACGCCATTTAAGAAATCGATGTTCTTGGTATCTTTATAGATTTAAAAAAAGCATTCGACACGATAAGTCATGAACTGCTCCTGCAAAAGCTCCAAGTTATTGGAATCAAAGATTCTGTATACAAAATGATATATTCATACGTATCTAATAGATATCAAATAGTAAAAATCGGTGACACTAAGAGTACTCCAGAACTTATCACATATGGCGTACCACAAGGATCAATTCTGGGGCCCTTGTTGTTCCTAATATATGTAAACAAAATAAAGGATCTAGGCCTAACGGGAGATGTAACCTTATATGCAGACGACACCTGCATCTTTTACTTTGGAAATGAAATTAACACCATTATAAAACAAACTCAACATGACCTCGATATACTACACACTTGGTTCCAGCACAATTTATTAACTATAAATGTGGCTAAGACCAAATTCATTATATTTAATGCTAAAAATAAAAAAGTTCCAGATTTCACACCATTAATCATTAATAATGAACTACTGACCAGAGTGGAGTCCGAAAAATACCTCGGATTAATCCTTGACAACCACTTGACTTGGAAGCCACATTTAGATAAAATTATCTCGAAACTGTCATCTTTAATGGGCATCCTTAGGGGTGTGGTACGATGTTTCCCTGAAGCAGTAAGGCTCCTTATCTATAACTCACTAGTTAAATCTCACCTAACTTACCTTTGAACATTGAAGTATGGGGCGCGGCTGCCAAAACAAATATTGCGCATTTGCAAATCTCTCAAAACAAAATAGTGAAACTACCCTTCCATCTTAACTACCTCACACCAACAGTAACTGTATATAATAAAACAAAAGTAATGAACATAACTCAACTATATAAATATCAAACTTGCATTCTAATAAGGAAAATTTTGTCAAGAGATTTACATACTCAAATTACTTTTACAAAAAAATCAAATGTCCAAGTCCGCAAATTACGAAACGCTAATAATATTTGTTTGTTAAAGCCACGTACCAATTATGGTATCAAAAATATTAAATTTGAAGGTGCTTAAATGTATAACAACTTACCAAATGACATAAAAGGAATAAAATCTTTTCCTCTGTTCAAAAAGAAACTGAAGTTTTACATCATGACGAGCAAGTAAATTATATAAATACATGTATTTAAATATACATCTAATCAATAAATAAAAAAAATAACAATATAGAATATAGAATAGTCTTAACATAAAAAAAAAAAAACAAACATCAAACATAAATAAATAATAATAGTAAGAAATCACACACATTTGTTACGGAACCCTAATATATGATAATCGCTGACTATACATCGCCCTGAATACAATGGTATTGCAACACGAGGTGCATGGTCAGCATGTGCATTGGTGCCGTGTGCATAGAACGCCGTGTCAGCGCAACGCCGCCGATTGACGTCAATGGTTACCCGAAGCCGTTCCCGCGGATGGGAAAAACATTCATTCTTGATCTAGCATCGGTCGACAATCATCCATTTTTAGTTGTAATTAAATTGTAATTTTTATATTAATAAACTTGTAAAGTAAATTGGTTTTTTTTGAGACCTCTGGCCGCAACTATCGTAATTGGCGCAGTCGGTAGGATCGTTATAAAGTCAGTGAATCGATCACGTCTTCAACGATAAAGAATCTACGGGAGTTGCAGACCAAGAGGGAATCCAGAACTTGATTCGGCTCAAAGAAAATGCTGTAAGTACTCTGAATCTTTCTTAGTCCTTACCCATATACCATATCCTAAGTGTACCTTACTCTATTTTATATATTATCTCCTTATTCCATTAAATTTCATTGTGTCTCGTGTTTAATGTAATCTTTTATAATTGTATGTGATTTTATTTTTTGTGTATCGATTAGAATAACGTTTCCAACATTTTTCATCCTAGAGAATTGCGGAATAGTAAATTAGGCGTTAGTAGTAGTAGAACTAGTAGTAGTAGGCTTAGCGTTATTGACGAGAGAAGGAATCTAGGAATAATAATGGAGAGTAATAACGTAGATTCGATCTATAAATCCCTTAGATTACTTCCCGAATTCGACGGGAATCCGCATATTTTAACTAGGTTTATAAACTTAGCCGACCAGATAGTATTAGCACATTTCAGTACAACGCCGGGAAATGAATTAGGTAATGTAGCCCTTCTAAACGGCATTTTAAATAAAGTAACGGGCCAAGCAGCTAGATTGATTAATCCTAATGGCCTACCCAATAGTTGGGACGGTATAAGAGGAGCATTAATTAATAATTTTGCTGACCACCGAGACGAAACTGCTCTGTATAGTGATTTGTCCCTGCTATCACAAGGCTCTAGCACCCCACAGGAGTTTTATGAGCGGTGCCAAAACTTATTTAGCACAATAATGACAAACATCTCCTTACATGAGACAATTCAGACGACTATCGACGCAAAACGTGAACTTTATAAAAAGTTAACATTGCAGTCTTACTTGAGAGGTCTTAAAGATCCCTTAGGATACAGGATACGCTGTATGCGCCCTGCATCAATGGAGAAGGCTCTAGAATACATTCAGGAGGAGCTTAACACGTTGTATTTGCAACAGCGTAATGAGGGTAGCGGCAGTAAACAACATGCAACCCCTCATGCTAGTTATAATCTTCCCCTTAATAATTTTGTACCTAAGATCATGCCATTTAACCCACCTATGAGACAGCAAGCATTTAATATGCCAGGCCCCTCACGACAGCAGCATATGCAGCCTCCACTTTTTAAAGGTTGGAGCCCTAACTTTCCTTCTCAACCGCAACCACCACGTGGATTCTCGCGCACTCAACAAATAATGCGCGCTCCACCCCAAAATTATAACCCACAGAGCAATGTATTCCGAGTTCCGACTGAATAACAGACCTCAATATCAACCTCAGCAACAGCAGTCGCAAAACCTAGGTAATCAACCCCGTCCAATGAGTGGTGTAAGCCATTTCGTCCCAAGACCTGTACAGCCCTCTGGATTTCAAGGACATGACTGGCGTAGATTTGGAAATCCACCCCCTAATAATTATTTTAAAACAAGGGAGGTTAATTTTAACGCATTTGACTATGATATTAACGACTGTTACGGCTACGATTATAATTACCCTGACTATGACCAAAACTTTTATTCTGGTGACTATCCCGAGTATCAATACTATCAGGACCAGCCTTATCTAGAAGCAGCTGCCATTGAAGAACCTAATCAAAATCTAAACTTTGAAAATAGTGAAAATTTTCAGATGGAGTCCAAATCCGAAAAGCCAAAATAAAATTAAATTTTCACATACAAAGACAGCTAGGTTATATTCAAATTAATAACCCTCCACTTAAATTTTTTATTGATACTGGCGCGAATCAGTCATTTATCAGCCCTGAAGCCGTAAATAAATATTATAGCCACATCCCTTTAAACTATGACCCTTTTGAGGTGACAAACGTACATGCGACTACTAAAAATTACTTTTCATTAACTTTACCGTGTTTTCCCGAATTTTGTGAGCATAAAGACATTACATTATTCGTGTATAAGTTTCACAACTACTTTGACGGACTAATAGGATTTGACTTATTAGACAGCTGGGATTCGAACATAGACTTACGGAATAAATTACTAGTAACCCGTAATGCGAATATACCTATTCAAATGTATGACTCACGTAACTCCAACTTGTACGAAGAGATCATCCCTGCCAACTCGAGTAAATTAGTTAGACTACCGGTTAATACTTTAGATGGAGAAGTAATTATAAATAGTCAAATCATTTGCAATTGCCTTATTTCGGATTGTCTAACAAATGTGATTAATAACCGCGGCTGGGTTGAGATAACTAACCCCACATCTAATGACATTATATTTTCCATGGACAGGCCGGTTGAAGCCGAATTGTATAACATAGAGTCAGAGTGTACTGAAATTTTATCGGATCGCGCTAAGGAAGTTATTTCTCGCCTTCGTACGCATCATTTAAATCCGGAAGAGCGTGCTAATTTAGAACAATTATGTTCTAATTACGCCGACGTGTTTTATCTTGAGGGAGAATCTTTAACATTTACCAACAAGATCAAACATAAAATAAGAACAACGGATGAAATTCCAGTACACACAAAAACCTATAGATATCCTTACGTCCACAAGCAAGAGGTTAGAGACCAGATTAATAAAATGCTTGAACAGAATATTATCAGACCATCGGACTCTGCATGGAGCTCTCCTATCTGGGTGGTACCCAAAAAGGCAGATGCCTCGGGCAAGGTCAAATGGCGTCTTGTAGTAGATTTTAGAAAAGTCAACGAGAAAACTATTGATGATAAGTATCCCATCCCCAATATTACCGACGTACTAGACAAACTAGGTAAATGTCAATATTTCACTACTCTGGATTTAGCTAGCGGATTTTATCAAGTTGAAATGGATCCAGAGGACATTCATAAGACTGCATTCAACGTCGAGAACGGACATTATGAATTTTTGCGAATGCCCATGGGTTTAAAGAATTCCCCTTCAACCTTCCAACGTGTCATGGATAGTGATGTACGCCTGGGAATATTGCCATTGCCGGAAAGTTTCCACTCCCAATGTGCCCAGAAAACTTCCAGGCACATTGGCAATATTGCCCAAAATTGCCAACAAACTGTTTGTTATTTTAGAATCTAAAATTTCTTAATCTCCATACGCATAGAGGGTATCACGAGTTTTTAACTGAATAAACCTGCTTATGCTCGATGCCTCGCCCCTCGCGCGCTTCCCCCGCATACTCCCACCCGGCCACTCACGCGCCGCGATGTTCGCTCACGAGTTTTTAACTGAATAAATAAACCTGCTTATGCTCGATGCCTCGCCCCTCGCGCGCTTCCCCCGCATACTCCCACCCCGCCACTCACGCGCCGCGATGTTCGCTCGCACTGGCTTGCAGACTGCAGTAGCTATGTTTGTGCTGTGCTGAGAGTACGTGTCTTGCTTGCTTGTTTGTTAGGACGTGGTTCAATTCAACGTAATATTTTGTTAAAATGCGTGAAAAATCAAAAGTGCACGAATACTTTAATGAAGAGAAAGATAATACGGGACGTAAAATTTATATATGCACATTCTGTGGGCACAGTTTTACTTTGAAAAATGCTACAAAATTTGCGCGCCATCTTGTTAACGCATGCAAACAGTGCCCTGTCACAGTAGCGTCCGAATTCAAGAAAGATAAAGAGAACGTATTACAAGAGATCACACCACCACAACCACAAGCTCATAGTTCAACATTTCAAGAAACACCAAGTACAGTATTTGATCAAGTAAGTATCATATCTTTATAGCATTTTATTTAATCCCACAGCTCCCTTTTACCTCAATATTAGGTTTCAATTCCTATGTGATACACATTCTAGGTCCTTGAGATCGTCAGAGAGTCTAGAACTCCAGTTGCCCACACATTCCACTAATTGCTACGACAAATCTTTCACTGTACAGGCTGCTCGATTGTGGAATTCACTCCCTCTGTATATCAGACGCGCGCAAACTTTATTATATTTCAAAACACTTTAAAAAAAACATTATCAATCACTTTAATCTTCACAGCTCGCGATCTTCCATCTTCCTCAAAAATTTCTTTAGTCTTCATAATTATTATTTATATTTATTTATAGCATATTAAAAAGTAGGGAACTATATATATTTATATATATATGTATATTTTATGTTATATATCTATATATTGTATATGTTATATATAAATAATATTCGTACCTAGGAAGGTACATATATATGTAAATTTATATAAGTAGATGCACTGCCAACTACCACTTTATCTCCCTGCATTGCTTTGGTTCATCCAACGGTTGTCTGGAAGAGATTGCTGTATTAGCGATAAGACCGCCGTTTGTACCTTATTATATAAGTTAACTGATATTACAATGTTATGCTTCAATTTGGTGCAATAAAGTGTTATCTATCTATCATATTCAAAGAACTGAACATATATAATAATAGTTCGTAATCATTTCTACTTTTTATGAACTTTTCATTAATTTAAAGTTTTCTATTCTATGTATAAAGTATAATATACCTACAAGTATACAATAAACCATTCTAAATCGTAATGTTATTATTAGTAAATCAGCTAAGTTTTTATTTTTTATAGGACAAAGCACATCGCGGATTTGCTAAAGCGATTTATGTGACTGGACAGCCTCTAAGCTTACTTGAACACCCGCTATGGATAGAAGCTCTTCAAAACTTGAAGCCTGATTATAAACCGCTAACAAGACGTTTACTAGCGTCGTCACTATTAACCTCCGAATACGAAGGAACAAAGTTAGAAATCATGGAGATAATTAATAGTACTGCGGTTCTTCATTTGGCTATTGATGGTTGGTCAAATTTGAGAAACGAATCCATCATGAACATTATCATCTACACTCCAAAGCCGTTCTTTTACAAATTCATCGACACAAAAACAAACAGACACACAGCTGAATATGTATGTGAAAAAGTATCAGAGGTACTTGAAGAGATAGGATCACATAAATTTTTCGTCATAATTTCTGATAACGCGGCTAACATGGTGAAATGTGGCAGACTGTTACACACTAAGTATGCAAATATCACTTGGATTGGATGTTTAGCACACACATTAAATTTGTTGATAGGAGATATGATTAAAGAAGATCCAGTTTCAACTATATTTAGTTACGTCGTTAAACTTGTTAAATGTATTTCAAAATCACATAGTCTTAAAGCAGAATTTAAAAAACTATCCGAAGACAAATCCATAAATGTAGCACTAGCATTACCGGTTAAAACTAGATGGGGAAGTTACTTACACTGTTTAGAAAATTTTTTAAAAGCCAAAGTTATCCTACAAACTTTGGTGATCAGCGGTATCCAAGAATTGAATACGTTTAAGGAAAATGTCTTAAACGAAGCAAAATGGACCATGATTGAAAATCATATAAGACTTTTTAAGCCAATCGTACACTGGATCACTAAGCTAGAAGGAGATTATTGTACGATACATTTAGTGTATGAAGCTATAACAGAAATTGAAGAGCTTATGAACAGCAACAACGCGGACGAAATATTGGGACAACATTTGCCACAACTGCGAGCCAAATTTCTTGAAAGAAAGAAAAATGCATTACACGATATCCATTTCGCAGCAGTGATATTAAATCCCAAGAAACGTGGTTCTAGTCTTCGTGCAGAAGATCATTTAGAAGGCTGTAATGCTATTATGAACCTAGTAAGCAATGCCGATGCTGCTAATGTGATAAAAGAACTCTCTGACTATAAATGCCGAAATGGACTGTATGAAAGAAATATGATTTGGCAGGCTGCTAATATTATTGAACCAAAAGAATGGTGGACCACCTTTTTCTCAAGTACAGCTCTAGGTCATATTGCAATAAAAATTTTAACAGTTCCATCTACTTCAGCATCCGTAGAAAGATCATTCTCTACATTCTCTCATATACATACTCGAAAAAGAAACAAACTTACAACAGAGAGGGCAGGAAAAATTTGCTATATAGCTCACAATTGGAAACTTATGAACGAGGTTGTTTCGCCATGTTCAACTGAGAGATCTGGCTCCAGCGACATAACACCTGACATGGGTTTCACAGAGGCCAACGACGTAGAAATAAGTGAATCGGATGAAGATTTTGATTTGGAACCAGTAGACTTTAGGTCAGTCACAGAAGTATTTGAAGAGGAAGCCTATTCTGATAGATTTGCAATCAACAATGAAGACGATCCTCTTAATTTTGAGTAGATACCAAAGAATTAGTGTGATTATAAATAAGACTTCAATTATTTGATTTCAGTTCTATGGCAGTAATTGTTTGACATTAAAATATTGTTTTTTATTCGCGTTTTTGTACTTTATTTGGTTAGTTAACATAAAAGTTAATATTGTAATAACTTTTAACTTTGTACTTGCCTTATAGAACAATTAAAATAATTTTTTTTTGTTGATTATTGAAAATAAAGCTAACTACTTAAACTGTTTTTAATACCTACCTTCCTTGATACTATTTATTACAAATATCAATTAAGGCGGCCGAGAAGTCCTAAAATTCGAATTTAAAATAATAATCAATCACTCTCTAAACTTATCCAAACAGGTAGCTTGGAAATAATGCCGGCAACAAAGTGGAAACATTGCTGGAAATATTGTCAATGGACTGGGAATTTTCGTTAATTTAATATTTTATGGTCAGTTTTTATTGTAAGGATATACGCAATAATAAGCTAAAGGTAATTCAATATAAATGACATAATTTTTTTGAAAAACGAGCTAAAATTCCCAGAAAATTCCCACTGTGGGAACATTGCCGGCAGCACTGCCGGCAATATTTCCAGTCCTTGGCAGCACACCCGGGCATGGTACATCACTAGTCATGGATAACGTTTTAAGAGATTTGCAGAATGAGGTATGCCTAGTGTACCTTGATGACATAATAGTATTTAGTTCATCTCTCCAGGAGCATATTTTGAACCTGGAGAAAGTTTTCAAAAAACTACAGGAATCAAATTTCAAGACTCAGATGGATAAATCTGAGTTCTTGAAATTAGAGACTGAGTTCTTAGGGCATGTAATTTGTAACGAAGGCGTTAAGCCAAATCCTAATAAAATCCAAGCTATTCAAAATTATCCTTTGCCAAAAACCCCAACTGAAATCAAACGTTTTCTCGGACTATTGGGCTATTATAGAAAATTTATCCCGGATTTCGCACGAGTGACTAAACCACTAACCCAGTATCTTAAAAAAGGTAGTAAAATTAATTTCGATGAAAAATATACTAATTGCTTTGAACCTTGTAAAACACTTTTAATGAATGACCCTATTTTACAGTATCCGGACTTTACAAAAGAGTTTATTTTAACGACTGACGCTTCGAATGTAGCTATCGGTGCCATTTTATCCCAAGGCACAGTAGGCGCGGATAAACCGATTGCCTACGCGTCCCGAACACTAAATTCGAGCGACACGATACGAGCGAAATTGTAACTATAGTACAATCGAGAAAGAACTTTTAGCAATAGTTTGGGCCACTAAATATTTCAGACCATATTTAATTGGCCGTAAATTCAAAATTATCACAGATCATAAACCATTACAATGGGTCATGAACTTAAAAGAGCCTAACTCGCGACTTACAAGATGGCGACTAAAGCTCAGTGAATATGATTTTACAGTCATCTATAAGCAGGGCAAACATAATACAAATGCGGACGCTCTATCTAGAATAGAACTTAACAATGAAGAATTAATGTCAATCGCCGTTAATCCATCTGAGAAAGACCCTACATTAGATGACTCTAGAACTATCACGGTTACAGAACCTGGGCAGTCCTCGTCTAGGACCGCTACTGTGCATACAGAAAACGAAAACCCCATCTTGGAAGTACCGATATCTGACGATCCCCTTAACAAATTTACTAAACAAATAATTTTAAATGTGGTAGGTGATATTAAGGCTAGACCAATCTTTACTAAACCCTTCGATACCCATACGCGAATAACCGTACAATTGTCGGAATCAAACCTGGAAGAAGATGTTATAAATGTTATTAAGGAATATGTGCACCCCAAAATTAAAACTGGTTTGTTAATTAAACCCCATCTGGCTATGTATACTATTATACCCATAATACAAAAAACTTTTAAGAACTCATCCATGAATCTGGTACTAACCAAACGGGAAGTAGAAAACGTACGCGAATACCTTAGGCAACAGGAAATAATTAATAAATATCATATTGGTAAGAGTAATCACCGGGGTATAAACGAAACATATCTATCTTTGTCCCATCAATATTATTGGCCTAAAATGAGGGAAAGTATTACTAAATTCATCAACGAATGTACAGTGTGTGGGCAAGCGAAGTATGATCGCAATCCCATAAACCAAAAGCTTAATATCGTTCCGCCTCCTACCAAGCCTTTCGAACTGGTGCATTTAGATCTACTGACTATTCAATCTGAAAAATATTTAACTATTATAGATGCTTTCTCTAAATATACTCAAGCTTATCATTTACGAGATGGAACAGCTGTTAGCGTAGTACAAGCACTGCTTAATTTCTGCACACATCACGGTATACCTCTAACATTAGTGACTGATAATGGTACGGAATTTACTAACCAACTCTTTGCGGAATTTGTAAGGTTCCATAAAGTTAACCACCATCGAATAGCCCCTCATACACCTAATGAAAATGGGATGGTAGAAAGGGTTCATTCTACAATTTTGGAACATCTCCGTATACTAAAGCTAGGTCAAAAATCTGAATATGTAATTAATCTTATGCCCTATGCCATCTTAGCATATAACAATAGCATTCATAGTTTAACAAAATGTAGGCCCATTGAAGTTATAACCGGTCACTTTGATCCCCGCGACCCTTTCGATGTAAACGTTTCATCTCAACTTCTACAACAATATATTATTAACCATAACGATAAAATGACTTTAGCCTATAATACCATTCATGACCTATCCAATACCTCCCGTGAAGGACTGATTTCTAATAGAAATAAGAATCGGGAACCAGAAATAGAATACTCACCAGACCAACAGATATTTGTTAAAAACCCATTTGCTGCACGTCAAAAGTTAGCTCCCCGATTTACCCATGACGTAGTAATGGCTGATCTTCCCATCCATATTTACACAAGAAAGAAAAGAGGTCCAATAGCTAAAACCCGGCTCAAAAGAGTCCCTAAAACAGCCCGATTGTTCCAGAACGTTGCTGATTCTTCCTCTCCTACTGGGAACAACACAAACGCAGGAGATAAGACTTGAAAGTCTCAACAATGGACCTGGAATATTGCCCTTTAAGCTAGGACCAACTAGAATAATATCTCACTATCATTCTTTCCTTCAACACACTAATCTTCAGGATTTAAGAAATCGAATTAATTCTGTTAATACCCAATTAGACTCTATTAGCCCTCAATTGCACAATAAAACTAATTCCCTTTTTGAACCTCATTTTATATATCTTAAAAATAAACTTCATAATGTTCTACATCATTTAGAAACATTCGAGACAAATCGTGTTAAAAGAGGATTATTAGATGGCCTCGGATCAGTTATAAAAAGTGTAACTGGGAACCTCGATTACACAGATGCTATGCACTATGATCAAATCTTCAAATCTCTCCAAGATAATGAGAATACTCTAGTGTCTGAGTTTAATACCCATGTGAGTCTCTCTAAAAATTGGACAAATCAATATTCTAAAGTTATAAGTGATATCATAGATAATCAGAATAAAATGACCAGTTTAATCAATAAAATTAACGAAAGCGATGCGAGACGCGATCACGACCTAATTAAATACGCGCATCTTGCACAAGTAATAATTATATTAAGTGACAATATAGATTTAATTGCGCAGGAAATAATGAATTTACAAAACGTTCTAGCTTTTAGTAAAAGCTCCACCATGCATCATTCAAGTTTAAATTCATATGCTATTCGAGATATAATAAGTAGGCTAAATATATTATACGGTAGTGAAAGCGTAATGCAATTAGATATTAGGGAATATTTTGAAATAATTAAAGTAGGCTCATATTATGTAGGTAATGATATAGTTATAGTTTTTAAATTTCCTATTGTCATGTCATCCATTTACGACTTATATAAATTATCTATAGTTCCAAACAAGTATCATGAAGTCCTGACACCCCCTTATCCATTCCTAGCTCTCCATGAGAAAGATTTTAGGTACATAGAGGCAGAATGCCCGAAGACCAGCAAGTGGTACCTGTGCCGAGAAATACCGAGCCTGCAAAGCCGATCATCTTCGGATTGTATCCAGCAACTCATCATTACACAGCAACGTAACTCATCCTGTAATACTATTACGGTAATGTTGGATAAGCCAGCGTATGAAGAACTGGACGAGAAACATTATACTATCAGTTTCCCTAGTCCAACTAAAATTCATCTATCCTGTGGCCAGCATCTTTACGAGACCCTTCAAGGTAGCTATCTAGCTATAATACCGCAGCCATGCTACCTAGAGACGCCGCAATTCACAATTTCTAATACCAACGATAGACTAAAAGGACAAGCACTGAAATTAATGGACCTGCCTGATCTGTTAGACGTAGCTCCATCCACCGTATCATCACTCACACTGAATTCTGTAAACCTGAATCATCTTCATCAGATTAACACCGAGATCTCTCTACAGTCGCCTGTCAAGTTACATAATGATGTCAACTACAGCCTCTATCATACTACCATACCTATGTACTTGGTTGTATTAAGTGCAGTTGCACTTATTAGTGGATTATCCTATTATAAATACCGTTCGAGTCAATTAAAAACCTCGTCGAATACAAATGAGAATGGACAACCGGAGTCACAAGCTGTCTACGCCCTGCCTACTTCCAGAAGAGTTGATCTCAGTCAACCTCCAGCTCAGTTTACGACAAAAGTCTTCAACAGTCGCTGTTCTTCGGGGGGAGGTGTTACGGAACCCTAATATATGATAATCGCTGACTATACATCGCCCTGAATACAATGGTATTGCAACACGAGGTGCATGGTCAGCATGTGCATTGGTGCCGTGTGCATAGAACGCCGTGTCAGCGCAACGCCGCCGATTGACGTCAATGGTTACCCGAAGCCGTTCCCGCGGATGGGAAAAACATTCATTCTTGATCTAGCATCGGTCGACAATCATCCATTTTTAGTTGTAATTAAATTGTAATTTTTATATTAATAAACTTGTAAAGTAAATTGGTTTTTTTTTAGACCTCTGGCCGCAACTATCGTAATTCATTACATTGTAATACATCGAAAAAATAAATAAAAATAAACTATATGTAAATCGGTACTACTAAATGCTATCTATAGCAACAAATATAAAGACTGCGTTGCGATACGTAATACAGGCCACAAGATATAATGTCAGCGGCGGTAGTGGGTACCCATACATGTTAATATGTTAGACATAAAATACCCTTAATTATAAGGTTAGTCTTTTTGTTGTTAATTGTAAATATTATTTTAAGTTTTGTAGCATGTTATTATGTCTTAAGTTAAATTATATACTGTATAGTTCTTTAAGTTTCGTCATAAAATATTCTCGTTCCAGAACAATTGTAATCAAACTTTGTTATTTCTCATTTTTAAGTGAATGTTATTCTGTTTGAGAAATAAATATCTTTAACCCGATGTTCGGCGACTTAGCCGGTAGGGCCCAGGAGTGTGTAACAAAAACAGGTCTATATTATATATATATTCCCTCACTCAGATAATCAGATGTGCATACTATTCGACACGATCGGGGAAAAAGAGATTAGGCGCAGGCAGCTTTAGATGTTCTCCGATGCACTGGCGTAAGGAACCGCCAACCTAAGACTCCTTCCTGGTTGCTATTGGGTGTTTTGAATTTAATTTAAATAAATAAAAAATAAAATTCGTTTAATTCGGACCGGAATCCAGTGTTAGTAACAGTAATCTTAAAAACTATGTTAGTAATATGTTAGGATTTACATTGAAAATAAAATAAATACATAACAGGATACCACTATTACACATACCGGTTATATGTAATTGCGGTATCCTTGGTTATGTGTACGTGTGTCCAGTGCTACATAATAGCACTGTCCACGTCAAGTCTGTTATAACAATAATTTAGGGGGTTCCCCATACAAAGACTTGAAACCAAAAAAAAAAAATTCATCGTACCCATACATGTGGGGTATCTATGGATAGGTCTTCAAAAATGATATTAAGGTTACTAATAGAATTTTTTTCTAAACTGAATAGTTTGCGCGAGAGACAGTTCCAAAGTGGTAAAATGAGTGTCCCCCCTCCTGTAACTTCTAAAATAAGAGAATTATAAAACTAAAAAAAATATATGATGTACATTACCATGCAAACTAACAACGAAAATTGGTTTGAACGAGAGCTAGTAAGTAGTGTTTCTGAGTCACTATCATACAGTGCAGTAATAATATATATATAATTATTTACGGAATAAATGAATTTTGAATTATATTTTGAAAATCTGCGGGTACCAATAGTCTACGAGCGCCATCTAATTAACTTCAGAGAATTACATTGAAGCGTCAATCTCTTATCTACACCGTGTTCGTTTGGGCCTGAGACAAATGGTAAACAAATCATAAAACAGGTATTTTTAGTGTACTTTTCTCACCACGGAATGATAATATCAACTAAAACATATTTGTTGAATATTTTAAACTACTTGCTTGTAAAAAAATATTGTAAAATAACCACCTGTGCCTTTTTAATGATTTTTGTGGGTGATAATGAGTGAACCCGGACCAAGCAGTGCTTGTACTTTTACTTCGCCGAAGAAAAAGCGTTCTAAGCTTACTGCAATGCGTTCTACAGATAAAGAAACTGTTATCAACATATTTAAGCATGTAGAAGAAACTTGGCACAAAGATTCGTATCCTTACAAAAGTGATATTGTGAATAAGACTGCCGAAATAATGGGAATATCGCGAGCCTCAGTATACCGATTCGTGAAGGAAAAAAAGGAAACAGGACTGCTCGAGTCACCTCCACCTCCATCACGAAAACCGTCTTTGATTGATAGCTTAGACGACATGAGTTTGGGTGCTATACGCCGTCATGTCCATATGTTTTATTTTAACAATGAATTGCCGACAATTGATAAGGTCCTGGAGGCTGTAAATGCTGACTATACGTTACCGAATTTTAAGCGGAGTACGTTTTATAAATTATTGCATAAATTACAATTCAAATATGCAAAACGCAGCCGCAAGAGTGCTCTTATTGACAGAGATGATATAGTCCTTTGGCGAATCAAATACTTAAACACTATTGTTAAATTGAGAAATGAAGGAAGAAAAATCTATTATACCGATGAAACTTGGCTCAATGAAGGTTTGTTGAAAGATATAAATTTCATTTAATTGATATTAATCTTTTAAGTATGGAAAATCAATAACATTATATTATGAAATAAATGAATAATTTTTTATTTGACCTTTAATGTGATTTGAAATCAATTAATGTCTTATTTTATGTACCCAGACATTGGATATAGAAAAGAAATCACTTTTTATGTATATAAAAGTATAATAATTAATTGTAATTGTATGTTACCTTTATTTCTTACAGGACACACTAGAAACAAAGTTTGGCAAGATGAGTCAATAATTCCATCAAAGGAAGCGCACCGGGAAGGATTATCCACTGGTTTGAAAAATCCAAGTGGAAAAGGAAAACGCCTCATAGTGCTTCATATAGGTATTGTATACATTATACAATATAATAATACATTTTCAATAATAATTGTAATATAGTACACACACACACACACAAATATGAATTTAATAAGTAATTCAAATGGTTAATAAATATAGTATGATTCAAGAAATAAAATAACAATTAAAATAAAATTACAAATATTCTTCTATTTTTTACACTAATTTGTAATTGCTCTCCTCCCTTCTACTTTGCCGTGCCCTATCGGGTCCGTAATGTACTTTATACTATAACAACAGCTGTAACTAAATTATGGAGTGCAATAAATGATAGAATTGGATTGTATGTATGTCACATAGTATGTATGTTGACAAACTCATATATGGATGAAAATAGTAATGATTGTTGTGGATCTAAGCAAAGCACCCATGTGAAACTGTTGGTATGGATTCTGTCAACAGCTTGGTTCATTATGTGATAACTTTACCTTTTGTAAATTAATAGAAAATACTTGTTGAAACTCCAGCTATGTTGTTGCAAGAGTGTTTATGAGAGAGGGTGACACAGTTGCCTAATTATTTTTTTATTGAATACTATTATATATATTCAGGGTCAGACACAGGCTTCTTACAAGGTGGTGACTTAATTTTTGAAGCAAAAAGAAGTGATGGAGATTATCACTCCGAAATGGATGCCTACAACTTTGAGAAGTGGTTTACTGAAATAATTCCAAAATTAGAGCCTAACTCTGTTGTTGTCATGGACAATGCACCATATCACTCCAGGAAAAAAGAGAAAATTCCCACTTCCGCCAGCAAAAAAAGTGTAATACAGGCATGGCTAAATGAAAAAAACATATCCTTTCAAGAAACTGAAGTCAAAGTTCAACTTCTTGAAAGAATAAAACAAATCAAAGAAAATTATCAAACATATGTAATTGATGAAATGGCCCAGGATAATGGAATCACAGTGTTAAGGCTCCCACCTTATCACTGTGAATTAAATCCTATTGAATTAATCTGGGCTCAAGTGAAAGGATATGTTGCAAAAACTAATAAAAGTTTTAAATTAAAGGAAGTAAAGTCTTTATTAGTCGATGCTCTAAATGGGGTCACATTGGAGAATTGGCAAAAGTGTATAGACTATGTCATAAAAGAAGAGCAGAGAATGTTAAGAATTGATGGTATTATTGATGATGTGGTGGACCAATTTGTTATTAATGTTGGAGATAATTCTTCTTCTGAGGATGATGAATAAAATTATTTTTAATTTGTGTACTTGTTTTATTGGTAATATCCATGCATATGTTAAGTGAAATTTTTAAATTAAAGCAACTGAATGATTGTACAGTTTATTAAGTCCAGTGGTGAAGTCTGTAACATAATGCAGCTTCTTCCTTTTTCATATTTTACACTAACATTTACATTCCTTAAACACAGAACATATTTTTACCCCAGAGTTGGGTAAAAAAACTTTGATAACCATTGGTTTCATTGTTTACATTTTGTCTCAGACCATTCTGAATTTACTATAGGGGTAGAATTGTAATCCTTATATACAATAACGTTAGATGGTGCTAGCAGTGCTGCAGTGGTTTCTCGAAAGATTTCTTCACATACGAGTAGATACGTGAGTTACACACTTTTTTTTGTAACCAAAATGTACACATACATACGCAACATACACATAAGTCACCGGAAGCGTGACGTGACGATGACGCGAGTTCCATGATTTTATTCACCCAAAATGTATTCAACGCGCTTAAAAAGATTTTACTTCAATAAACAAAATTGATTTACCTAAGGTTTTTAAGATAAAATGAGTACACCAGTTTTTTTTTTATATTCCAACCATTTTGGTTTATTATATTGCATTAATCACACTAATATTATAAAGGCGAAAGTTTGTGAGTGTGTTATATGTATGTTTGTTACTTCTTCATGTCTAAACGGCGGGAACGATATTAATAAAATTTTGTATGGAGTTAGCTGACACCCTGAATTAACACATAGGCTATAATTTATAAAGTTTAACGCGGGTAAAACCGCGGGTATAACAATACTGATTGAGTAAAAGCTAGTACTCACAGCCTCTGGCCACTAGCCTCGGCCTGCGCGCGCCGGGCTTCGTAGTCGCGCAGCTCCTGCGCGTTGGTGGCGGCGTGCAGCGGCACGGACAGCGGCAGGTGGTGCTCGGGCCGCCGCGTGTAGCGCACGCCGCCCGACGCGCCGCAGCGCACGCGCTCCTCCACGCAGAAGCGCAGGCAGTCGGCCGGGTTCGGCTTGTGGCGACTGTGACGCTGCGAATTAAAAATACACAGGCATTAGATTCTTATTCTTTGCACACAGAAACATACATATACATAAGTTAAAAGTTACAAAAAGAAAGGGCATGTACATAGGCAAGCTTAATTCATTATTGAATTTTCTTCCAGCAAACCATCAGGAGAGTGAGATTTTTAAAATTATGGGTATAGGCATTGTACAACAGTGTATTATAATTATGTACCATGTCGGGTAAAAATATTGATAAAATACACACAAAAAATTATATACGATACCTTATAAAAATATATATCTATTTAATAACTATATACGTGATATATACGTAGGTTACAGAGATAAGAAGTGATTCTTAGTTCTGCTCTTAAAAATACTCAATGATGATCTATCACATATTATGGAATATGGTAAAAAATTCCAAAGGCGTACTGCGCGTACAGTAAATGAACCATCATAGCGGCTGGAAGTATGGGAAGGAGTCCTAAAAAGAAGAGATGTAGCTGTGCGACAAGGTTCTCTACTCTAGTGCGAGAGTTCTTTTTTTTTTTAAATATCATATCCTAGGACATTATTCACAAACTGCTATCTGATTTGAAGCACTCATAGCCAGATATTCTCACCGTAAGTGATTGGCGAGATTAAGCAACTAAGCTCGCGGTCAGTCCATAGATGGGCAAAGTGGTTTTATTTCTGAGCCCGAGAATCAAATCCATGACCTGCGTTAAAGGCAAGCATTCACCAATAACGCTAACCGGCTAAATCAAAATCAATAGATACATCTTCCAATTTTGCCCATTCTCAAATATAATGTCACATGTTAAGCTAATTTCGCTCACTCATTTCCCATCTATTCCGTACCCTATCTTTCGTTCTCCACACACCCATTGCATTAACATTCATCATGTCAGCCGAAGTACGACCACAGCTGGACCAAATCCTCCCAAAGAATGGGGGGATATGCCATAATCGCCACACTTGGCAGACGGGTTGGCGATCGCACTTTGATGGTCATAGAAAACCGCTGCTGCCCGTCCTGTAGTATTAAGTATTACCTGAGACGATTTCTACGCCCCCCACGAGATGAGATGGGGTGATGATATACTATAGTGCCTAGATTATAAATTATTTGATGCAATAAAGTGTATTTATTATTATGTCTAACAAGTAACGACCTGAACGTATATCGGCCGTCTGACACCACAAGATGACGTTACATATCGCGCTAAATTGACGTGCCGGGCAGCAACGTGAATTCGACACATTATTCGAGTGTCACTTGTCGCAACTCTCCGCTCGACCATCCGATTAGAAGACCGTAGTTGATGTGTTGTTTGTAGAGGATTTCTGGCGTGCGTTTCGACCATCCGATTAGAAGACCGTAGTTGATGTGTTGTTTGTAGAGGATTTCTGGTGTGCGTATTTCTTTTATCTTAGTTCAAGTTAAGCCACTATAAAACATTACTTGAACAGTTTATTTTAATCCTGCATATGTGTAGCATTCTGCATTTATCCCGTTGTAGAGCCATCTCTTTAACTTCTTTGTAACGGTCCACTGTTCTTTAAGTTGATCAGTAAACTTTCTTCTCGGTCTTCCTCTCTTTCTTCTGCGTCTATCTTCCCTTCAATTATATTTGTGATAAACTGGTCGTTTCGGATTTGATGTCCTATCATCCTATATAACCTACTTTACTATAAAGTTTCATCAAAATCCGTTCAGTTGTTTTTGGGTGAAAGAGTAACAAACTGTTTATACTTCTACTATTACTGTTTTTTACTGTTTATACTATACTATTCTTGATTCTCCTTTTTCTCCTTCGTATTTAACGACTCACTTTCAGTACCTCTGCAGTAACCACAATAAAAATCTCCGCTCAACTCATAATCGTTCGCTTCAATGTCCTTCTCCTCGTTCTGTCTTTCTCCACTCTTCGTTCTTTATTCAGTCTATTCTCCTGTGGAATGCACTGCCTTTGGAAGTAAGGATTGCCAAGAATCGTTTTTCTTTTAAAAATAAATTCGATACATTTACTGGGTGACCATAACAATGTGTGAGCTGAATCATCATATCCTTTCGTTATAATATATTTATGTATGTATGAGCGGATAGCGCAAGACCGGCAATTGTGGAGATCTTTGGGGGAGGCCTTTGTTCAGCAGTGGACGTCTTTCGGCTGATATGATGATGATGATGATGTATGAGCTATAGGATTATATGTTTAAGTTGTATAGTATATATATTTATGTATATATCAGTTGATCTCATATTCCTATTTTCTTTTCTTCTATCGTACCATATCTTATTTCGATTTACAATATCCGTACCTAATGCACCTATCTAATTATCTCTGCACCACCTTAAGGTTGACTGGGAGAAAATGCCTTAGGCATTAAATCCGCCTTTGTACTGTAGTGTACTATGTGCAGGATTTAAATGAAACTCGAGATACAGCAAGGAATAATTCATTTTTATTATTGCACTAGCCTTATATAATTTTTGGATATTTAATTAGTACTGGGTTAAATTACACAACATCTTTAATTGACCAATAAGATCTAAGGTGATCGGGCACCCATCTCGCTCTAGCGCGTGCGTTCTGTATAGCGTCGCCTGCTCGCACACTATAAATATTATCGACACCGGCGTTCACGTAGTCAGTAGACCGCGCGCCGCCGTGCGGGCGCTTCATTGTATGTATTGTATGACTCCCATATCACTCCCCCCTCAAGAGAAGCGCACGTTTCTTTTTACCATTCTTCCGCTTCTCGTGATATAGGGCAGATTTGCAGGTGCAGTAGTGGTCGAGTCACGCTTAGTTGCTGTATGGGAGTGTGCCACCGATGTCTGAGTGCTTGTAATACCCGTTTCATTTTCGTTCATTATGTAGGCAGGTTTAAGTCGATCCAGGGACACAACTGTAGTACGTAATGGTAGCTGGATTTTGTAGTACTTTTCATAGCGCTTCAGTACTTCATAGGGACCATCATACGGTGGTGTGAGTGGCGCTCTGGCTGTATCGTTGCGAACGAAAACATGCGTACACGTCGATAAGTCCTTGTAAACAAAAGGCTTGTCAGCTGTTTGTGAGTGGTGCGGCTACTTCTTTATTCATAGATGGCCAAAATAATTTTCTTGCTATCATCTCTCTTGTACTGCGTACGCCCGGGTGACACATTTCATGTATCGCTTTGAAAGCTGCATACCGGTGTCTTGCGGGTATATACGGCCGTGGTACCGAAGTTGAGAGCTCGCATGTGATTGGTCGGTTACATCCAAGTATACTTAGTTCTTTGAACATCAAGTTTTCTTGCTTTTTAAGTTTCTTGAGTTCTTGGTCTTGTTGTTGATCGATGCTCAGTTGATTATAATCAATTGTTGACGGACAAATAATTTCTTCGAGTCTCGATAAAGCATCGGCTACCGTATTATGTTCTCCCTTTATGTACTTTATGCTCGTACAGAATTGGCTGATGAAATGTAATTGCCTCTCGCGTCTCGGTGTGTCGGAGGTACTCGCTGCTTTTGTGAGAGCGTACGTAAGCGGTTTGTGGTCCGTATATATCTCGACGTCACACCCTTCTATTAATCGACGAAAGTGTTTAACAGCTGTATACATAGCTAATAATTCGCGATCGTATACACTGTATCTACGTTGCGTTGCACTCATTGCTTTTGAATAAAACGCTAGTGGTTTCCACACTTTGTGAACTTGTTGCTGGATAACCGCACCGACGCTGTGATCTGAAGCATCCGTCATGATAGCGAGAGTACTTCCTTGCACTGGATGGGAGAGTATGGTAGCCTCTGTGATGCTTTGACGGCACTTCTCAAAGGCTTGCTCTGCTTCCGTTGTCCACTCGATCGGCGTGCTATCATTGCGCTTTCTGTTATGTAGGTACTTGTTAAGCTCGTTCTGTATTTCTGCTTGGCGAGGTAGACAGTCTCGGTAAAAGTTGATCATTCCCAGGAAACGTCGAAGTTCGAGAATGGTTTTCGGTTTTGGGTAGGTAGATATAACTTTGACTCGATCGGTTGTAGGTTTGATTCCGCTCGCTGATACTTCATAGCCGAGAAAGTCTATTGTTTCTTTACCAAATTCGCACTTTTCTAGGTTTAGTGTCACACCGTATTTGTCCAACCGCTGCAGAACTTGGTGAAGCAGCTGCTTGTGCTTTTCTTCACTTTCTTCAAAGAGGAGGATGTCGTCGATGAAAGAGAAACATCCATCTATGCCTTTCAGTACTTCGTGCATGAATCTTTGAAATGTTTGACTGCCGTTCCTCAAACCAAAATTTAAACAATTGTACTCGAACATTCCAAAAGGTGTTATGATCGCTGTTTTCTGTGCGTCTTCCTTAGCGATTGGTATCCAGTAGTACGCCATTTTTAAATCGAGCTTGGAGAATATTTTCTTGTTATGTAGTTGGTAAGTGAAATCGTGAATGTTCGGCACGGGATAACGATCTGGTTGAGTGACTGCGTTAAGACGTCTATAGTCACCACACACGCGTAGTCTTCCATCCTTTTTCTTTACCACATGAAGTGGGCTAGCCCATGGGCTTTTTGATGGCTTGCAGATTCCCATCTCCATCATGCGGTCAAATTCTTCCTTGGCTGCCTTATATTTGTCTGGGGGTAGCGGACGGGGGCGAGCGTAGAGTGGAGGGCCGGTCGTTTCAATGTGGTGGACAACGTCATGCTTCGGTAGATGTCTCAGCGACATAGGTCGTAGGACATCAGGGTATTTCTTCAAAATGTCGTAGTACACTTGATTGCTACTTATAATGTGTACTGACTCGGTGATTGTAGAAACTTGCAACGCGTCGACAGATAGTTCGGTAATCTTGTCGACTAACTTTTTCTTGTCCAGGTCCACCAGTAGTTTAAAATGTCGGAGAAAATCGGCTCCCAGTATAGAGGTCTTGACGTCTGCAACTATGAATGACCACACAAAGTCTCTTCGTAATCCAAAATTCAGCCTGATAGTTTTTTGTCCGTAAGTCTTGATTGGTGTATTGTTTGCGGCATATAAACTGTAGGCGCTTTCAATTCTGCTGATTTTATGATTAGCGGCCAAAACGGAGATGTCTGCGCCGGTGTCCACGAGGAAACGTTCGTGAGTGTTACGGTCGTGTACACAAAGGCGATTACTGGTGTACGGGACACCGACGTCCGCCACGGTCGGTGTCGGCTTTAGTTTTCCGACGGCTTCTTCCTTCTACAACACGGCGATTCACAGCGCTTCGCTTTATCTCCGAAACGGTGATGGTAGCGGCATTCCCAGTTGGCGTCTCCCGGCTTCGGTACCGATCCACGGTGCGTTGACTGCGAACGTGAACGGGATCGAAAGCGGGGGTTGAACGTGCGGCGACGGTTTCTATGTGGTGGTCGCCCTCGACGTAACTCGGCGATCTCAAGTGTGAGCTTTTCAACTTGCTTTGCCAGTGTTTCCAGTTGCGTTGTAGATGACGAGGACGGCGCTGGTGCTGTGACTGCGGCGACGCTGGGACCCTCTGCATACTCCACCATCTTGTCTGCCATCGCGGCTAAGGTGTCCAAAGATGATTCCTTGTTTACCGACAAGACGACTCGAACCTGAGCGGGTAGGTGATTTAGCCACTCAATCTTGAGACCTTCGTCGGTAATCATGCCACTAGCGAGTTCTCGCATCTTCCTTAACAGTTGGGAAGGCTTCTGGTCTCCCAACTCTAGTCCGCTTATAAGTTTTTGGAAGTTCTTGACGTCCGACTTGTCGTAGGCTTCGAGTAGACGTTCCTTAACTTTTTCGTATTTCCCAGTTTTAGGTGGATTATAAAGTATGTCGGTCAAATGTTGTAAGTCGACGGCTTGGAGTTGTTGCAATAAATATCGAAACTTCTGGTCATCTGAGGTCTTCAATGGGTCGATCACGGCTTCGAATTGGATGAACCAGGCGCGGGGTATTTCTCTCCAGAAAGGTAAGAGCCGCGACTGCACGGATACTGCGCTCACGTCGTAATTTATCTCGGTCTGGATTTTCGCTTGTTGCTCTTCAGACATGGTAGCTTCTTCTAAGTGTTCGGGTTTTCTTTACGGGGTCACCAATTGTAGTGTACTATGTGCAGGATTTAAATGAAACTCGAGATACAGCAAGGAATAATTCATTTTTATTATTGCACTAGCCTTATATAATTTTTGGATATTTAATTAGTACTGGGTTAAATTACACAACATCTTTAATTGACCAATAAGATCTAAGGTGATCGGGCACCCATCTCGCTCTAGCGCGTGCGTTCTGTATAGCGTCGCCTGCTCGCACACTATAAATATTATCGACACCGGCGTTCACGTAGTCAGTAGACCGCGCGCCGCGGTGCGGGCGCTTCATTGTATGTATTGTATGACTCCCATAGTACTTATGCGTGCATAAAGTTTAAATAAATAAATAAACATCTATACATCTATGACTCACAAACTTTGGCATTTATAATATTAGTAGGTTAGGTAGTTACCTGTAGCAACGATAACAGGTGCAGGTAGAACTCATGCGCGTCCTGTTGCCTCTTGCTCATGAACTCGGGGTGGTCGCGCCCCACCAGATTGCGGTACATGTGGGGCGACACCCCGGACTGGAACCCTTCCGAGCTCGGGAACGAGTAGCGTCCTGATAGTAGACCTACACCTAGTTTAGCACTGTAAAGAAAATATACATGGTTAATAATCATCAGTACAACTGGAAGCCTCACCGCTTCGTGTCGCGGGTTCGAGTCCCGCCCCGGACAACTATTTGTGTCACCCATAAATATTGAGTCTGGACGTAATTTGTGTCCGTCTATTATATGTTTGTAAAATATCCCGCGACAAAGGGATTGAATTACCTGTGCGGGCGTTGTCTTAAAAGAAAAAAATATGTCCACTGCTGGACAAGCCTCCTCCAATCTTGGCAGACGGGTTGGCGATCGCAGTAAGATGGTCATAGTACTCAGAAGGAAGCTGCTGCCCGTCCTCTGGTAGAAATTCCCTCGGGTCGAATTCTACGCCCCCCACTGGATGATATGGGGTGATGATATTCTGATATACGCCGCCGTCACCACACAGCAAAAGTAATGCATGGTTTATTTATGTCTACGAGAAAATATTGGTAGGGGAATGTTCCTCGTTCGTAATACGGGTTTTCGTGATGTTTGGTCCAGCCAGTAGCCCGATTAAAATTTGACTGTTATCTTATTTCAATAACGTCCTAAATTTTTTTTTTATGAAAAAGAATGATGTATAGTAATAAAACAATAACGATGAAACTGCACATGTCCTAGGTTCGATTCCCGCACAGGACAGCTATTTGTATGACCCATAAATATATTTTCTCTTTTGGTGTCCGGCAATTATATGTTTGTAAAATATTCCGGGATACAGGGATTAATTTCCATAGTACGGGCGTTGTCCTTTTATATAAAAAAATATATCTAAACTACAACATAGCCAATTCGGACATAAATTAATCATAAGCAACACATTATACTATCTTAAAAAATCATATGTCCTACTAATTCTCTTTGTTTAGCGTTGTATATGGTGGTAAACTTACGTCTGTACATTGAAATCATTCACGGGATCTTCAGGGAACGTAGAGAATATTTCCGGAGCACCATCTACGAACCGACGCACGAAGTCCGGCATGCGGAACATAACCTGCGCAAAAAGCACACAGCCTGTTTATAGGTTTTCATAAAAAAAATGCACTTGCATATTCCACCAAAATATCTATCTATACATACTAAGATCGTAGGAAAGTCAAAACTGGGGCTCTACCGGCTAAGTCACCGAACATAGATTTCTTAAATGGCGTGCAAATAAATAAAGGAAATGAAATCGATGTTCGATGAATTAGCCGGTAGATGGCCTGTACATTGAATATTTTTTACAAAGGATACTTGGGGCGTGATCTACAATCAATATCGAAGCCATAAATATAGTTTTTAGAAGTTTTGCCTGTTTGTATGTCCGGGTCCGGGCTATACTCAAAAAATACTGCATGGATTTACTTCAAATTTTGCATGAATATTACTAAGGCTGAGATCTATAGAGCGTACTTAGACTTTGCTCAGACTTTACTTAGACAGAAGTTAATGCATGTAACGAAATTACAATTGGTGTTTTAACTTTGTCTGTCTTAGCTTATGCTAAGCATAATCTTAACTTCAAATAGTCTATAAATACCAAATCAAAGTCTAAGCTTAGCATACATTTAGCAAAGTTTTACGTAAGTAAAGTTTGAGCAAAGTCTAAGTACGCTCTATCGATCTCAGCCTTAGAGGTCAGGTCAACATATAGGCTACATATTATCACGCTATCACCTACGGGGGAGCAGCTGCGATAATTTACAAAGTTTAACGCGGGAAAAACCGCGGGGCACACCTATCACCAATAAAACCAAAAATTGATTGTATATTGAATTGGTTAGAAAATATATTGAGAATAACTTGAAAGAAAAACCGGCCAAGTGCGAGTCGGACTCGCCCATGAAGGGTTCCGCAGCAGCAAGTATTTCAGTTGATTAAATGAAAGGTAAATTGCGGTTTACGATTTATGACGCAGTAAAAAAAAACTACTTACTAGATTTCGTTCAAACCAATTTTCGTTGTTAGTTTATATGGTAATGTACATGATATATATTTTTTTTAGATTTATCATTCTCTTATTTTAGAAGTTACAGGGGGGGGGGGGGGGGGGGGCACTCATTTTTACACTTTGGAAGTGTCTCTCGCGCTAACTATTCAGTTTAGAAAAAAATCATATTAGGAACCTCAATATCATTTTTGAAGACGTTTCCATAGATCCCCACATGTATGGATACGACAAAAAAAAAATTTCTGAGTTACAGTTCTATGTATGGGGAACGCCCAAAATTATTATTATTTTTCTATTTTTGGGTTAAAATCTTAATGCGGTTCACAGAATACATCTACTTACCAAGTTTCAACAGTACAGCTCTTATAGTTTCGGGAAAAAATGGCTGTGACATACGGACGGACAGACAGACATGACGAATCTATAAGGGCACCGTTTTTTGCCATTTGGCTACGGAACCCTAAAAATTATATTTCTTATTTTTTATACAAAATCTGATAAGGAATGAATCCGAATGATAAAGCGTCCACCTCACACTATAGCATATTTTGGACATAGTATACATTTTTTTTTTATATACTGTTTTATATAAAAGTTGTTTTTATTCTGTGTGCACTTTGGCATAGGCCTCCTCCTATATCATATACTTATATTTATATAATTCTATGAGTGACATTGACAAGTGTTACCTGAACAACGCTGTTGATGTAACATGTATTGCCCAGGTTGTTGAGGCCGGTGAGGGCGGGCCCGCTGAGAGGTCGCAGTTCACTTCCCGATTCGGTCAGTGTATTCCACTCACCACTGCGCTGATTGAGCTCCAATTCTAACTCCACCATGGATTTTTCCGTCTGTAACATTTTTGGGCTTACATGTCAAGCATTTGGTTACGAAAAGAAATATATATATATTTATATATATATGACTGGTTTGGTCATTTAGAAAGGATGAATGAAAGAAGACTGACAAAAGAAGTATACCTGGCCTGTGTGAATGGTACAACCGGAAGGGGAAGACCTCGTAGAACATTCTCTGATCAAATTGGAGACGTACTTAGGAAAGGTCAGGTCAGAAGTACCCTAAACCGGCGAGCATGTATGAAGAATATAATGTCAGTAAACGACGCGAAAGAGGTGTGCAAGGATCGTGACAAATGGAAGTCCGTTGTCTCTGCCTACCCCTCTGGGAGACAGGCGTGAGTCTATGTATGTATGTATTTATATATATTGGGACAACTAATTTGGAGGGCACGTTAGGTGTCGGTCCCGGTTGTAGTCATTAGAAAACAGTTGATAAGCCATGTCAGAGCCTTACTGAGCGGCTTGAACAACTCTGACAGACTCCAGAGTAACCACTGCCCATACAATGAAGAAAAAGAAGATCTTGGGATAATAATAATATCTTCATTTGATCTCTAACTAATATAAATAAAATAAAACTACTTTTATTTTGTAAATACATACATAGATAATTACACCCACACTCGGGCCAAGCAGACATGTTCATGCACACAAATATTTGTTCTAGTTGGGAATCAAACCCACGACTTGTGGCGTGAAAAGCAAGCATTTAGCAATCACGGCAACCATCATTAGACAACAGTCGATAAACTTGAACGATTCTGACACCAGAGTAATCACTGCCCATACGATAAGTAAGGGCGCGTTCCCACTATGTCGTAACGATTAATTTATCGCTGGACGACTGTCGTCTCTAGCTGTTCCCATTATAAGTTATACGTCACACTGCCATAACAATTTGTCGTCACTGCAAAAAATGTCGTAGACGACATTAAATCGTGTCGTCCTATATGAGAACACCTCCAATTAAACATATAAGCCACGACACTTTAAACTCCACGATTATTTGTCGTCACGACAAAGTTGGAACGCGCCCTAAGTAAGAATACCAGAATAATTATAATCAAGAGGCATATACCTTCTGCAACTGCTGGACGTTAATGCCAAAGTGTTTGAGGTGGTCAGCAAGATAAGGATCTTCGACCATGTCATCTTCAGCGTATGAGAACACATCCCCCTTGCCATCAGCAGTGATAGTGCCGAGTTTTACTGCTAAAGGATAGCCTGTGTCCCGGTAGTGTTCCACCTGGAAATTAAAAAAGAATGAGGTTATAGGCACCATCAAGTAATAGAAAATAATAATAATAATATCCTGGGACATTATTTACACACTGTCATCTGATCCCAAACTAAGCAGAACTTGTACTATGGAAACCAGATAACTGATATATTACATGTTCTACTTTTTTTTGTAAATACATACTTATATAGATAATTTTACCCCCGACTCAGGACAAACAGACATGTTCATGCACACAAATATTTGTCCTGGATGGGAATCGAACCCACGACCTCCGTTTAAAGCAAGCATTTGCCAACCACGCCAACAGGCCCGTCAAATAATGTCCTCCGGGCCGAATTTCGGCCACGGCGGCCACTCTCAATGGAAATAAGCCAATTGCGCAGGACATATTATAGAGCACAAGGGCGTGCGCAAATACTTTCTATTACATTACTCAATTTTTTTTTAAAGACAGCGCCGGTTTTAGGTAATCTAATCCCTATGTCGCGGGGTACTATACAAACATATAATAGACGGACATAAATTACGTCCAGACTCCGAACAGTCTTTTCATGGGTCACACCCATGGTTTATTTTCAATTCCATTTGCTATGTGAAAGAATGTGTCATCGCGTTTGACACTTACATTCACTAACGTTTCCTCTTATATCGGTTTTCAAGTCTATTGCACTTTATCTCACGCCTTTCGTTACTAGAACTACGCTGTATTAAAATAAAAATTTCATAATTTATCTTGGAACAAAATATAAGTAAGTAATTAATTTATTTGCATATGCTCGAAGGGAACGCATATTTTAGTGATGTGCCACTAACATAACAATTACACCAGTTTTTAATTATTTTATTTATTTAGGGTTTAGAAACCATGTTGTTTTGTTTTATTGTTAAAAAATGTGTTTGTTTTATTCTTATTTAATCATTGATTTGTCCGTGACATACTTGTATCTTAAGTATTTAAGTTAATGTTCCGTGACAGTCACTTGGCACCATCAGAATTACCAGCGCTAGAACAATAAAATGTTCTTAGTTCTTTATTCATTAACAAATTACATTGTGTTTGAATACATTTTATGCTAGAAACTCTTACATTGTTCTTACAATGTTCTAGCTAACGCTGAGATGGTTCCATTTCAGGCTTGCACGGACAACTAGTGTCGGTTTTTATTTTATTTTTTGTTATGTTATATTTTTTTTTTGTGCAATTTTCTGAATAAAACTTTTTCTTTCTTTCTTTCATAAATATGAGTATACCTACAAAAAAGTCAATTGCATAGTTATTATACTGATCAGACATGCTTTCCATACAATGGCGTGCAAAAATTTTATACATGAATTTTTCTGTTATAGTCTTAATAATATACGCCATTTAAATGAATTACCTAAATACTTACAGCATGATCATTGCCGCCCGAACCATCAAAAAACCTTCTTCCACAAAGAATGGAACCATCCGTTAGATTCAACCACAAGTTAGTTGTAAGATCACACTTCGCACACTTCCAACCAGAGGGAGGGATTTTGACACCATTGTCTAGCTGTTTCAGGTCGACAGCGTGTCTGAAATACATAAATAAAGGTCCTTTTAATATATTAATATCAACATCCTAGGTCTTCAACATCCTACTAATATTATAAATGCGAAAGTTTGTGAGTATAGATAGATGTATGGATGTTTGTTAACCTTTCACGCAAAAACTACCCAACGGATTTTAATGAAACTTTATAGTCATATAGCTTTTACATCTGAATAACACATAGGCTATAATTCATAAAGTTTAACGGGGGCAAAGCCGCGGGGCGCAGCTAGTATAGATTAATTACATGTTCATGCACACAAATATCTGTCCTGGGGGGGAAACGAACCCCAAGACCCGCGGCTCGAAAGGCCAACCACGCCATCCGGACCGTCGTTTGACAAAGCAAGCATCTTCTTTTATTCATATCAACTCATGTCTTAACACTTAAACGGGCCGTGGACTATACAAGACTACAATTTCAATTTTCAATTTAATCCTTATTACTTTGGAATAAGGTACAAAAAGAATGCTAATATATAAAGCAAAGCTTCATCATCATCATCATATCAACCGAAAGACGTCCGCTGCTGGACAAAGACCTCCCCTAAAGATCTCCACAACTACCGGGCTTGCGCTTTTCGCATCCAGCTGTTTCCAGCGACAAGATCATCGGTCCATTTTGTAGGGGGCCTGCCCACGCTGCGTCTTCCGGTTCGTGGTCGCCACTTGAGAACCTTTCTGCCCCAACGGCCGTCGGTTCTACGAGCTATGTGCCCTGCCCACTGCCACTTCAGTTTTGCAATTCTTCGGATTATGTCGGTGACTTCGGTTCGCCTGCGGATTTCGACATTTCTGATTCGATCTCGCAGGAAAACTCCGAACATAGCCCTCTCCAATGTTCTTTGGGTGACTTTGAGCCTTCTAATAAGGCCCATAGTGAGCGACCACGTCTCAGTTCCGTAAATCATATTTTGGACGAGAAGATGTTACGTAGCTTCCCGAACGCTACCCAGCCAAATTGGATTCTACGATTGACCTCATTATCAAGTTAGTAGTTAAGCAAAACTTATTCAAGAATTAAACACAATTGAATAGAATATTAAAAAGTTGCCACTTACACAGAAACTTCGCGTTTCTCGCCATCCCAAGTGCCGGCGAGAGCCGCCATCTCCGCGATTTTGAAGGGTGACTCCGCATCGATCACCGCCTGTACTGATTTGTTCACCTGCAATGAATCACAGAAATATTTTTTGTAGCCGAATTTCCGCCACGGCTGCCAGTCTCAATAGAGATTAGCCATTTGCGCGGGACACATTATAGTGCAAAAGTGTGTGCGCAAACACAGGAGCACTTTCTTTTTCATCATTTTCATGATCTGATGGGATGCCTAGCGACACGATCGGAAAGAGATCAGGTACAAGACCGACGGCTTAACGTACCCTCCGAGTAACGGGGGTATAATACCGCAAACTCCCAGACTTCGGGCTGATGCTGAGAAATTTATCTTTTTACAGAAAAGTCTCAAAATAACTTTTGGCCCGACCCAGGATTTGAACTCGCGCTTTGCAGGTTAACACGCTACTACTAATTTTGTAGATATAACTTATTATAATACGTATGAAGATAATTCAGCAGTGACTATAGGCTATATATACAAAGTAACTTGTAAAACACCAATAACATCGCAGGAATAGATATCTACCATCAGAAGCAACAACTTTTGTTCTACGAGTTCGCACATGAAACAAAAATAAGAAAAAGGCCAAGAGCGAGTCGGACTCGCGCACAATGGGTTCCGTACCATTATCTATAAAAACGTTCATAAAATTCAAGTTTGTTGTATGGGAGCCCCTTCAATATTTATTTTATTTTGTTTTTCAGTATTTGTTGTTATAGCGGCAACAGAAATACATCATCTCTGATAATTTCAACTGTCTAACTATCACGGTTCATGTGATACAGCCTGGTGAGAGACAGGGAAGTTTTAGTACCTAATACCCGTTTTATCCTTTGGGTACGGAGCCCTAAAAACGACTGGCTAGAGAAGTGTGTCAAATTCAAAGGCTGCACGCTGCACCCCTTCCCCGCGCCCTGGCAAGGGTATATAGACGTAATCTTTGTGATGCGCGTAAAGTTTTAATTAATACATATTTTTGTACGAAATAAAAATTAAACAAATTATCAAAAGTCGTAGAACAAAACTTGTTGCTTATGGTGTTAGCTAACGATTCCTGCGAGGTTGTTGGTGTTTTACATGTAACCCTTAATATGTGTAGACCATTAGCAGTAGTTTAACTTCATTGCCCATAGTTGAATAGTATGGTGATATTTTCACCACTGTTTAAGTCGGTTAAAAATGGTGTACGGTTCACGTACAGGCTTATTTTGCTTACGCCGCCTTAACCTAGTTTCGGCGCATTACTTATACATACTTTCGACATTAATATAGTCAGTTGACAAATAACAATAACAACGAACAGATTAGCATCCAAATAACTTATATTGTATACTTGAGTAATAAACGTGGTTTTAAGTCAACTCAACTCGTTTATCTCCACACCACCTCGAGACCCGTACATCCGTTTTGGTCCTTCGAGAAGTGAAAAGTGCTGGTACTACGTGTGGCAGTGTTCTTAGTGCCGATAGCGAATCGGTCGAACTGGTCTCCCAGAAGCGGGTCGCCCCAGTTGGATTGAGACAAAGACGCACATATCGGACGAGGAACTAAACACAGTAAGTACCAATACTAACTACAATCTGCGAACATATTGCAAAAAAAAAACTGAACTAGTGCCTACGGTGAAACAACTACTGAAGGCTTACTATAACTATTACTTTAACTAAGTAACTAATTAACAATGATGGGTCAAAATTTCGAGGAGGTTATGAGCCAACAAGAGGCTACTTTTTGCACGTTAAAACAAATATGTGCTAACTACAAGAAAGACAGCCCTACTAGGAAGACCTTAGAATATCTAGAAGAGCGTCTTACGAGACTAAACAACTGTTGGGAACAATTCGTTCATAACCACCAACTATTGGAATCGACCGGAACAACGGAAAGCCAATACTTTATAGACGACGTTTTTAACAACACAAAACGTATGTATGAGAGTGTTTTACAAGACATACTACAACGTAAGTCGGAGCTTACATCGGCGACACCGACTAAAGCAACAATAACAGCTAGTAAGGAGGAGCTACCCCCTCAGAGTACAAGTAAGACAGGAACTTCTTCAGTTACGAGCGACGCTAAACTTACTACGAGATTTAGTTTCGATGAAGGGGACTTCCACGTACCGCCTCGAAAAACGGACGAATCGTCGGAAAAGGAACAGGATCTTTTGCGAGTGCAGTACTGTAACTTTAGAGCTTTTGAAAGAGCCGTGGAAAAGATGGATTTGTCAACATCTTTGGAAAAATGGGAATTGGAAGATAATCTAACTATCATAAAATCTAAATGGCAACAAGTGGAGAAAGCACACTGGCAGCTAGATTATTGGCTACAGGAAGAAGACCCTAAGTATAGACAAAAGTATGATATATTAGAAAATATTTATGACAACATACGTAAGAAAATACAACACACCATATGGAACAATGCTCATTATGAAAAGTCTACGCCGAAAATCATAATACCGGATTTTTATGGCAACTATAATCAATGGTTAAGTTTTCGGGACCTCTATACGGAAAGCGTACATAACAACCCTATACTTTCTAAGGCCCAAAAAATGCAGCATTTGAAGTCCAAATTAAAGGGCGAAGCAGAGAAGTTAATCCAGCATCTTAGCATCAGTGCCGAGAATTATACTTCCTGTTGGGACATAATTACTCACCGTTACGACAACAAAAGACTTTTATTTACATCTTATGTAAATACTCTACTAAACCAATCTAACATTCAACAAGCAAATGCCGCCAGTATACGAAAACTTCATGACGTCATGCTAGAGTGTCTGAACGGATTGACAAACATCGGATTAGATATTACACAATGGGATCCGCTGGTAGTACATCTTTTGTCACAGAAACTGGATAGCGTTACGTATAACGAATATATAAAAGATCTTAAAGAGCCGAGAGGTTTTCCCGACCTACAAGAATTTTCAAAGTTTCTGGAATCCAAGTTCATGGCACTGGAGGCTACACAAAAAGGTAGTCCAAAATCTTTCAGTCCGGAGAAGAATAACATGTTAGAAAAACATAACAAAAATAGTTACGAAAATCGCAGTAACAATAACTATAATAAATATAATGCACAAAGGTCATCGTACTTTAACAACTCATACAAATCACACAAAACCTTCTTGACAACAGCAAAAAATTGCCCGATTTGCAAAACTGACCATGTTTTGATGAAATGCGAAAAGTTCTTGGCTATGACAGAAAAGGGGCGCCGAGACTGCGTTCGGAATTTGCGTGTTTGCAAAAATTGTTTGTACAGTCACGGCGAAAAACAATGTACGTCAATGAAAACATGTAGGATATGTCATAAGCTTCATCATACTTTGCTGCATGAAACAATGGAACAACCTGGTAATTCGCAATCTACCCCATCGACAAGTACCTCTGCGCGAGGGGTGAACAACATTACTAACGAGGGCATGGAAGTTTTGTTAACAACTGTACTGCTCAAGGTAAAAACAATCGATGGCGAGTATATCTACTTAAGAGGTTTGCTAGATCAAGGCTCACAAGTAAGTCTTATAACTGAAAATGCCGCCCAGCGCTTGAGGTTACCGCGACAACAAGTGAGTGCCATAGTGTCGGGTGTCGGATCACTAAGCGGAAGTTGTAAAGGCTCGTTGAACCTAGAATGTAAGTCAATACATTCGGATTATACATTTAACTTACAACCACTCATTATGAAGAAACTGGTTAACAATTTACCATCGACATCATTTTCAGTAGAAAGCTGGACTTATCTACAAAATATAAATTTAGCCGATCCTAACTTTAATACGTCTGGGCCAATCGATATGCTTTTGAGTGCGCAAGTATATTCGGAAATAATTTTAGATGGAATTATAAGATGTAATAGTACATATCCGGTGGCTCAACAAACTAGACTCGGTTGGATTTTAAGCGGCAACGTGAAAACTTTTAATTGTTGTGTCACACTTAACGACATAGAAAACATATCACGATTCTGGGAAACTGAAGCGATTTCGGACCCTTCTTCGTTAAATACAGAAGAACAACATTGCGAAGAATATTATCGTGCGACAACTACTAGACGGACAGATGGAAGATATGTGGTAAAACTGCCTATCAAACCGAATGCTGTATCCCGTCTACCGGTTAACAAGCAACCCGTACTCGCTCAGTTTCTACAACTTGAGAAGAAATTGCTTAAGAACCGGGAACTTAGCAAGGAATACCAACGTTTCATAAACGAGTACATATCCATGGATCATATGAAACCTATGACGTCAGAGGCTGAGGGTCGCGTTTATCTACCCCATCACGGTGTGTGGCGGGAAGAATCAACTACAACTAAACTAAGAGTTGTATTCAACGCATCCTACCGAGCTAACAACAGCCATAGCCTTAATGACTGCATGTATACGGGTCCAAACTTACAAAAAGACATGTTAACTTTATTAATTAACTGGCGGACCTATAGATATGTTTTCACGGCTGATATAGAAAAAATGTATCGGCAAATATGGCTTGCCGAACAACAGTGTAACATACAAACTGTATTTTGGAGATTTTCCCCACGGGACAAACTGCAAGAGTGGAAATTGTGTACCCTAAGTTATGGGATGAACTGTGCTCCCTACCTCGCAATGAGAACTTTACATCAACTCGCGAAAGATGAGAGTAAACGATATCCTGAAGCAGCAAAGGTCCTTCAGAACTATATGTATATGGACGATTTAGTTTATGGTCAAAATTCTATCGAATCAGCAAAATTATTGGTATCTCAACTAATAGATCTATTGAAATCTGGCGGGTTTAGCTTAAGAAAATGGAAGAGTAACGATCCTTCTATTTTGGAGCATTTACAAGAAGAACAAAGGTGTAATAACACAACGAGCCATGATTTCAACTCGGAACAAACTTGTAACTCAAAGATGTTAGGAATGAGATGGAATCAGGAGAGCGATACATTTACCTATCGTTGGGATCTGCCGGAAAAGAAAAACCTTACCAAACGTATCATATTAGGGGAAATCAGCAAGCTGTACGATCCCTTGGGATTACTGTCGCCTGTAACTATAAAGGCAAAATTATTATTTCAAAAGGTTTGGCTCAACAAAACCGAGTGGGATGAGCAACTATCTATGGAATTGTGTAATGAATGGGAGGCATTGCGATCTAATCTACCCCTTATTAGTAATATTTCCATACCAAGGTGGCTGCAAAGTACTGAAAACGAGATAGAAATTCATGGATACTGCGATTCGAGTGAGAAAGCGATGGCATGTGCTATTTACAGCCGAGTAAAGAATAGTCATGGCCACTATACAACAACGCTTATAACAGCCAAAACTAAAGTTGCACCGCTAACAAAAAAGATATCCTTACCTAAAATGGAACTGTGCGCGGCGGTCCTTCTCGCCAAACTCATGGCAAAGGTAAAGGATACTCTTTCCGGTAACAAATTATTAATATACAGTTGGAGTGATTCACAAGTTGTTTTAGCTTGGATCAAGGGTGATATAAACCGGTGGGAGAAATATATTGCTAACAGAGTCGAACAAATAAGGAACATTATTCCGCCGCAACAGTGGGGTTATGTGAAATCGGAAGAAAATGCCGCAGACTGCGCAACAAGAGGACTCTCCCCTTCACAACTTATTACTTTTAAACTTTGGTGGGAGGGCCCCGAATGGCTAAAAACAAACATAGTTTACGATGAAGAAAAACGAATCCTGACCTACATAACAAAAGAAGGCCTTAAGCAAACGAAATGCTACGTTGCGATTTACAAGCGCAATGAACTCATAGACTGCTTAGTAAATAAATACAGCAATTACAATCGCGCAATACGAGTACTCGCATGGATTCGACGGATCAGCTATATATTACGATGTAACAAAAATAGCGGTATTATAACTTGTTTAACCGACTACAAAAAAGAAGGTTTGTGTTTGTCATCAAACGAAATAATGGAAGCGAAGCGGTTATTACTCAAGACAACTCAACTAGAGTATTTTGGAGAAGAAATAGATTGTTTATCGAAAAATAAACAAATATCAACAAGAAGCAACATTTTGAAATTGACACCCTTCCTTGACGAATACGGATTATTAAGGGTAAAAGGGCGTTTGATACATTCTACTCTACCTCCTGAATCTAAACATCCAATCATACTTCCGGCGAACGGAAGGTTAACAGAACTTATAATAGAAGAAGCTCATCGTGACACGTTACATGGTGGGGCACGGCTTACATTGGCGCATTTACGTCTTGAATACTGGATCGTTGGGGGAAGCCGCACGGTGAAGAAAAAGCTACGCCAATGTGTCAGATGTCATCGGTTCAAAAGCGTAAAAAGTGAGCAGCTGATGGGAGACTTGCCGAAAGAACGCGTTACTCCCGCAAGACCATTCAGCAATACCGGGATTGACTTTACGGGCCATGTAGACGTAAAAATAAACAAGGGAAGAGGAGTCAAAACATGTAAAGCTTACATAGCTGTGTTTGTTTGCATGGTGACAAAAGCCATACACCTAGAATTGGTTTCTGATTTATCAACAACAACCTTTCTTGCTGCTTTTAGTAGGATGTGTGCACGCAGAGGAACACCAAAACATGTGTATTCGGACAATGGTACAAACTTCGTTGGAGCCGCAAGACAACTACGTGAAGAACTTAAGAGATGCAATACCTTTACAAACTCAGAGTTCTTTGATGAAATGAGTAACTTAGGTATTCAGTGGCATTTTAATTGCCCACTCTGGCCGAGCGGAAATGGTTTATGTGAAGCCGGGGTAAAATCAATGAAGTATCACCTACACCGTGTCCTTGGAGAACAGAAGCTTACGTTCGAGCAATTCACTACCCTACTAACTAAAATTGAAGCATGCTTGAACTCACGTCCATTGTGTCCGTTAACTGAAGATATAAATGATCTTGAATATTTGAGTCCAGGTCATTTCCTTATAGGTGGACCATTATTATCCTTACCCCAACAAGAAGAACCTAGCGGATACGATTTGAAACATAAATGGCGATTGATAGAACAAATGAACGTACATATTTGGAACCGTTGGTCGAAAGAATATCTACAGCAGTTACAAGTAAGAAGCAAATGGCAACAACCTAAGAATAATCTCAAGGAGGGTAACCTCGTACTTGTAAAAGATGAACATTTACCTCCTGGGCGATGGGCGCTAGGAAGAGTGACAAATATTCACCCTGGCACAGATGAGAGAGTCACGGTAGTTACCCTTAAAACAAAAAAGGGGCAAATCAAACGACCTATAACTAAACTTTCCCGTCTGCCAATTTCAAATGACTTGATGACAGACAGGATACCGGAAGCAAACTCAACTACAACCAAATCAAAAACTGAAAAACGAAAAATTACAACAATTACTCTGAACAAATTGTCCATAGTTCTTATAACTATTTTAGCAATCACAGGTATAACAAAAGCCTCTCCGATTACAAGAAGCTATAAAATATCTTCCATACCTACCAATCACCCAATTTATTTTGATGAAGCTGGAAAACTACAACTGATACACGATGAATGGACACTATTAATCTACTACAATTTAACTTCTTATTGGCAAGCGACAAGTAAGATCCAATTATATATTAATCAAATTGACCAACTTTGCGAGAGAGTTGTACATCTCTATGAGCCGTGTGAATCAATGGTAGATCACCTACGTCACGAATTGCAACATCTCGAAGAATACAACTCTATACTACTGTCTCAACACTTGCGTCAAAAACGAGAATACTTTGACGGAGTTGGAAAATTAACACGAACACTTTTTGGTATTTTAGACGCTGATTTTGCAGAAAAATATGAGAAGGACATCCAAAATTTACAAACAAACGATAATTATTTGTTAAAACTTATGAAGAATCAGACATTAATTATAGAAGCGGAAAATAACTCGATCAAAAACAATACGATATTTATGGATAAGCAATTCACAGCTATACAAAGTTATATGAATCAGACTGGCAGCGTAATCACAAAGATTGAAAATAGAGCCCAAGTATTGTATACAATAAATGACATAAACTCTGCCGCGGTAACATCGACTCTAATCTTAGGTGACTTGAATCGGATTTTGGATCTACTAATGAATGCGATCACTAATATCTACCGTGGTCATTTAGACACACATTTGTTCTCCGCCTCGCAATTAATTGAACAACTAAATATAATATCAGGAAAATTGCCGCAGGGATTATCCTTACCTATAAAGGATACTCAGTCAGATTTTCAAAATATATATGAATTAATGCATGTAAAGGCCAGGATAACTAATAACTTTCTTCTTTTAGAGTTACACATTCCGTTGTTAAGCGACGAAGACTATAAGATTTACCGTGTCATACCAATACCTTTCCTTAGACAGGGACGGTTGAAACTGGTACAGCCAAGCTCAAAATTTATCGCCATCAACTTTGTCAAAAATTCATATATAACCTTAGATGAACAAGATATACATCAATGTACGTCGTATGGACAAGATGAATTCTCCTGCATATCCAGACAGCCTGTCTACAACTTACACGATAAAAATGCACCGTGTGAGGCCAAGGTCTTCAGTCAACAAACTTCAATTTCGTGCTTACTGAATGACGTAATTTGCAAAGAAGTCTGGGTAAAATTGCATAAACCTAACTTATGGTTGTTTACCGTATGTCACAAACAGCTGATGCGTATTATTTGTAGTGATCAGGTTACGCCGGCGATCATTGACGGGACCGGAGTAATATCCTTACAAGCAAAATGTATACTACAGAAACAAGACGCTACTATATTTACGTATAATCATTTAGGAAATAGTTATTACATGGGTGTGGATACGGATGTTCCTACGATTAACTCAACAATTAACAACGTCTTTGATTTAGGTTGGAAAAGTGCACAGTTAAATATTACTGAGCTCGGTACACCAAATTACAATCGATCTATGTTTTCAAATATTGAGGAACAACTAAGCTACCAGAAAACGCATGAAATTCTTCCGGAATCGTCGACGATATCCAGTCATGATGTTTACCTATATTCTGTTACTTCTGTGCTGTTGGGAGGATTTGCCGCATTTGCTCTTTACTTTGGCATAAAACGTTGGTGTAGAAAAACAACTTCAAAGAGCACTAAGCGATCTAAACCTAGAGAAGAAAATAACCTTGGAATGGAAATAGAGATGCAAGAAATTCATGGCTCGGTCGGACGGGAGCCCATTTACAGCAAACCAGAACCGAAGAAACGATTTGAATTTGAGGACACAACTAATTAATATTTACATACTTATTACATATTTTATACTTATACATATTTACATTTTTTCTATTTTGATTATCTTATTCTTTGCTTTGTACTGGATGCTCATCTTGTTTCTCTTTTCTCGGGAGCATGTTGCTTTGCTTACGCCGCCTTAACCTAGTTTCGGCGCATTACTTATACATACTTTCGACATTAATATAGTCAGTTGACAAATAACAATAACAACGAACAGATTAGCATCCAAATAACTTATATTGTATACTTGAGTAATAAACGTGGTTTTAAGTCAACTCAACTCGTTTATCTCCACACCACCTCGAGACCCGTACAAATGGTATACATACAATTTCCGGCACTTTTGTACTACGAGTTCGAACACAACTCATACATACATGAAAATAAAATGACTATAAAAGTTTAATGTACCTTCGTGATATTTGAAGGTCTACGTTTCATTCATATAAGAAACGACGACGCGCGTCTTTGAGATGTTCAAGTGGGAAATTAAATTAATACTTATCAAGTATGAAAATAAAATCTAACATATTATCAAAAGTCGTAGAACAAAAGTTGTTACTTATGGTATTAGCTAACGATTCCTGCGAGGTTGTTGGTGTTTTACAAGGGCCCATGCAGACCACGTTTTTTAAGCGCGCCGTTGGCGCGAGTTTGTAGCGATACACACGTAAGTCAGACGCAGCCTGTGGACCTTTGCACACCTCTATCAATACAAATCCGCGTTTGAATCGATACAGACGCACTTGTGTACAGACGCGATGCAAACGCGCGAGTGTATCGATACAAACGCGCTGGCATTTTGGGTTTTTAAGCAGAACCTCGCCGGTGTCGCGCGTTTAAATCGATACAAACTGCTGTGTGTTAAAAGCGCGCCGTCAACGCGCATCGACGGCGCGCTTAAAAAAGTGTGGTGTGCATAGGCTCTAACCCTTAATGTGCAGACCATTAGCAGTGGTTTAATTTCACTGCCAATGACCCATAGTATGGTGATATTGTCATCACTGTTTTAAGTCGGTTAAAAATGGTATACATACAATTTCCGGCAGGTTAGGGTTAGGCCATGGGAACGTATGGAAGCCGGGCAGCACCACAATATTGTAGTGGTCTGTGTATGTGAACTTTGGCTTGCCACATGCCGGATCGAACCCGCCCTCCACGCCAATAGCCAGCCGTGTGATCTTCTTTTCTGGACCATCACCTGTTTGTTCCGGCTCCGGGATCTGGAAGTTAAGGATGTATATGAGACATTTTTTTATTTATTTTTCAGTTAGAATAATCCCTACAGTCTTAAAAGTTACAGTTCTACCCCAATCTGTCAAGTTCCTTTTATAGATTTTCAACTTTATCACAAAAACATAAAGTTCACATTCAATTGGGGAAATTTGACAGATTGGGGTAGTTTGATGTACTGGCGTCTGTACAAAGGCAGGTTGATTTTATTCACGACAGCTCAGGACAGGTATAAGCAAAATCAAAAGCCGTCATATTAATCCGATACACAGCGCTAAACATCACTGGTTACGACAATATTCATTTTAATTTATTTAATTATGTTTTCTTTGTTATAGACTAGCCTGCACTAGGAAATTAAATCCCTGTATCAAGGAGTGTTCGAGCATAAGACTTTCCACTTAGGCACTGCGGTATTTGGAACGAGAAGATATTACGTAAGTACATTAAATACATAAATTTAATATTATTATATAGATTTTAATTGATTATTAAATGTCACATTTTATATGTACTCATGTACATGTTAACTATGTTTAAAATTGGTCACATACATAGGTATGAAATTGGGCGTGCTATAATCTATACATATAATAAAATCGTAGGAAAGTCCAAACTGTACATTGAATATTTTTTTAAAGGATACTTGTGGCGTGATCTACAGTCGATATCGAAGCCAAAAATATAGTTATTACAATTTTTGTCTGTTTATCTGTTTGTCTGTATGTATGTCCGGGCTAAACTCAAAAAGTACTGCATGGATTTACTTCAAATTTTGCATGAATATTACTAAGAGGTCGGGTCAACATATAGGCTACATACTATTACGCTATCACCTACGGGGGAGGAGCTGTGATAATTTATAAAGTTTAATGCGGGTAAAACCGCGGGGCACAGCTAGTAATAATAATAAATTTATTCATTTTCACAATATAAGATACATTACATTAACAAAATTTTAGATTGACATAATTTCTCCTTAAAATAAACTTATGCTGTGGCTTCCTATAGTTGGAGCCACACACTGTACATATAAAACCTGTCAATTTTTAGTAAACAACATTGTATTGTGTGTATCCTCTGTTGGGGGTCCATAAATAAATAAATATTAATGACATGTTCAATTATTATTAATTTCTTGTAAGTTCCCCAGTTATATTATTTGTCAACACTTATTCGAAATATCTCAAAATCAATAACAAATAATCATGAAAGAAAATGGAATTTGTCTAAGGGCCAATTCGCACCACGTTTTTTAAACGCGCCGTCGACGCGCTTTTATCCTACAGAGCAGTTTGTATCGATGCAAACGCAATGCTAACGCGCGTGTGTGTCGCTATAAACGCGCGTCTAAGGCGCGCTTTAGAAAAGAGATGTCCATACGCCCTAAGTAAAAATAAAACAGAGCTGGTACAGTCAACAGTAAAAGTAGATGATCAAAGTCGGATATTCAATACTAATTATCATAAATTGCGACAAAATAGTGTGGTGGTGAAGAGTATCTAGTTGAAGGTGTGCGTGAGTGTTAAGTGTAAAAATATTAACTAGTGAAAACTGCCGCCCAATAGCATCATAAACTCAAAACTCAGGTCCGATTTTGATCATCTACTTATGCTGTTGACTGTACAGGTATTGGACACTGACATAAATTGAATCGGCAATGTTCAATACAAAAAGAACTCGTCATTAATCTACTTAAATATCTAAATCTATCTCTTAAAATAAGAACAGTTGTCTTAGAACCTTACTGGTTTTTTCTCCCGCTGGATGTGCAAGAAGACTGCATGGCCAGTCTTCTGGAAGTATTGCTCGACGTAGTTGCGTCCAAAGCCCAGGAAACTCACAAGCGACACGTAGAGACCTGTGTCAGACTCCTGAGAAAAGAAAAGAAATAAAAATAAATTTCTTTGTTCCCCAGAAACGTCAGTATCCACCTGTGAGTGAATTCGTATTCTGGAAAGTAGTCAGTATTTGAGCTCATAATCTAATTACCTAGGCAATTTCTTTTTCCTTGACGTGCTCTCCAAGGCACGGGGGTGAAATACCGCCAACTCCCAGATCTCAAGCTGATAATGAGAAATTTTCTTCACGGAAAAATCCAAAAATCACTTTTTGGCCCGACCCGGGATATGAACCCATGACCTCATTATCTGCGGTCAAACACCTTACCGCTAGACCAACGCGACCACTTACTATACGTTGACATTTACTTGTTTGCAGACATCAACGTTAGAAACATTGCAATTATAGCTCTAATATAAACACATAAAAAAGAAAATACAACATGTCTTTTAAAAAGTGCCCCTATAATTTACATATGATAACTGCTATCATCGCTTCCCTTGCGAAAAACATAGGGGCCCTGAGTCATTTGCTTTCCAACCATAACACTATCCACAGCAAAATGTTGAATACACCTGATTTATATCTGGGCAGCTTTCTTATATTATGTGGGTTTGTTTTAAGCTTGCTAAATCTACGCAGAATCGTGAAGGAAAATAATGCAACTTTCCCTTATGTGCTGCTGTCCGAGAATATACTTTTATCATGCATTGGAATTGCTTTTATCACCCGTGGAGTTTATCAAATGAATCCAATTAACGTGGAAATGGATAACATGGAACAACGGTCTGCAGATTTTATGAAAAATGAAGACGTCAATTGCAATTTTTCTTCAATTCTAATGGGGTATGGACCGTTGATTGTGTCATTGGTAAATAGTTTTTTGAGCTTGATCATAGATAATTATATGCATTATAAGATGATAGCAGACGTGAAGAAGAATGAAGAAGAGAATACAGTACGAGAAGTAAATGAAAATTACAGAATAAATACTAAAAGTATTTTCAGAAGTGCGCTGGTATTTATGAAGAACCACTTTACTTATATCACTGTAGCCCTGCAGTGGATTTTGCCAGCCCTTATAACATTATCAATGTACTCCATGAATGTTAAGGAGAAAATTGTATTCATGGATGGTGAAAGAAGTCTCCATGACTCATGCATGGCTCTCACAGACATGTCCAAAGGAAACTGTACCTCAATGATGAATATAAACGAGACCCTAGAACTACGAAAGTATACAACAGGTTTAAATTATTTAGAAATGTATGAAATTGAAACAAATAAAACGAGTGAAAAGAAAATTGATAAAGTGGTAAATAATGTTTACAGGATCATAGCCAATTTGAAGAATACAACTCACTATGCTGATGTTAATGTGACCGCTCCCTTGCTAAGAATATCCAAGAATTTAGATAAACAATGTATGAGGATATGCTTTTTAGACAACAAAAATTTGCTTTTATACATGTTTGCTATTGCAGTTGTTAGTTATTTTGTACCAATCACCATTTCAACTGTGATATTAACAAAAATACATGTAATGGAGACTCAAAAAAAGAATATTAAGACCTATGTAAGTAGAGAACTGCTGTATAATATTTTATTTTGGACTCCAGTAATGTTTGACACAATTCTTTCACTTACTTTGTGTTCATACAGTATGAATGGTACAAGAACTTCTATTTTTAATATTATCGCAAATGTGTATCAAGCCATAAAGAATTTTATGAACACTAAATACTTTAAAGATAATGTAGTTGCTCCTGCTTAATTTCAATAAATTTCATAATATTAAGACTAAAAACTGAGAATGGATATTTTATTTATTTGTAAATACATATATGTATGTTTAAAGTGTGACAGTTAATTAATAAAGCCCATTTACCCTAACCATTAAAAATCCTAGGCAAAAATCATATAGATGTAGAGAAAGACCCCTTCTGAAAAACCAGTTCTGTTTAGTAGCTAATAAGCTACTAAACAGAACTGGTTTAAAAGGCCTTTCTTACCTCAACAGGGGTCTTTCTCTTCATCTATATGAAAAAATCAGTATCTGTACTATTATTACTACCTAACCTACATAATTTAGTTTAATACCATTTTTTGCAATGCAAGCATAAATCTAAACTCAAAACTCTGAAATCAAGAATTTAATTGTCCAGCAGGTGGGTGCAGGTGCTATACCATCCACATTTTTAGGAACAAAGTCACTATACCATCCACATTTTTAGAAACAAAGTCACTGGATTGCACCTATATCTTTCTAAAAGGTGTCAGCAAAAGTATTCCATACATTGATCTGCCAGTGTACACAGCTTGATGACAGAGTGCATACCCCAGATAGGTAGAAAGTGCAGGTTCAAATCTTACTGGTTGATTATTTTTATTATTTCCTAGTTTTGATTTTTTACCTACATGATAGAATAATTTTTGTAAAAAGTGTTAGCATGGACTGTGCTATAATAGTGTCAATTGCTGTATTATTTTATAATATATATTTTAGTATCATATAAGAACTTACTTTAACCCTAAAATGATTATAGAACATGTGTGTGACAATAACTAGACTGGCCTGTTAGTCCAGTGGCCAATGAGCCTGACTGCTAAGTGAGTGGCTGTGATGAGCACAATTATTGGAAGCATTAACATAGTCTCTTTGTTTTTCTTAGTCCAATAAGTACTTTTTAAATTGTTTTTAACCCTTTATACAAGCTTGTAATAAAGTTCAAAACGAATAAATTAAAAATATACCTACTGCCTTAGTAGGTATATTTTTAATTTATTCGGCTTGAACTTTATTACAAGCTGATAAAGTTCAAAATATGGTGGCAAATATATGACCACTACCAGGTAAAGGGTTAATACAGTTTAATCTGTTCTAGTCATAGTAATTCTGTTTGTTTTTAATTTCAAATAACTTGTATGTATGTCAACTTTGTTTGTTTCGTGTATATTTTACATGGCTTTAATAGGTACACCTATTAAAGGCATGCACATATAAGGATTGAATGATATAGTGAGTTAAGTATTTAAATGTTGTGTATGTATACTGTTGGTGTATCTATAATAAATAAATAAATGTATCTATAACATGTTTATCAGTCATTCTGGTTGCCATAGTGCAGGGTCTGCCTAATTTGGGATCAGATGGCAGTGTTAAGAGATTTGTTTATTTTATACAAATCAACTGATTATGCTCACCAATCCTGTTAAAAGGTTTGTGTTGTGATCTATGTGTATTTTCTATCTATGTTTAACATACAACATATCTATAGTAATAAACAACATATCATACATTGAAATTGGCAAAATCATTGTATGTAAGTACCATATTATATTGACATGAAATAAATAAGGAAGTGTTAAATTGAGTTTACAATTTGAACATTTTATATAACTGATCAGATCTCTTGATACTAAGGAATTTAATGTAGACTGTTCTATGTGGCTCCAACACTCATGACAAGTAAACTGGTATGGTTCCCATGACAGTAAAAACACATACACCACATTGCCAGCTAGAATGATCAGGTCTATATGTCAGCTACTCCAATATCTTTAGGATGCTGTTGAGACTGCTTAAGTTCTGTAGTGCATCAGAGATGTTCATCCAAAACCAAATTGGTGGTTTCCAGACAGACATCAATGAAAAAGTTGCATCACTGATGCATCAAACCTGGGTCAGTAACAATAGCTCAGTATGCTATATTTACTGATGCATCTTTGACACACCTTGTGACTAACAATAGCATTCAGAGGCATTTTGTGAAGAGGATTCATTCCCTGCCCAACCCGCTTCACAAACTAAAATGTAATTTGTATTGTAATTGTAAAGTGTAACTTGTAACATAAAATATTGTTAGATTTTATAACATAATAGCTGTGTCCTATGGTTAGCACAGCCAAATTTCCCAATCCCAATCTGTCAAATTTCCCAAATTGAATGTGAACCTTATGCTATGTTATATAGTTGAAAATCTATACAAGAAATTTGACAGATCGGGTTAGCTGGATATGCTGGTGCCTGTACAACATATATCATCATCCTCAAACATTAGACTGAACAGTCTGATAAACTAATATTAGTAGCCAACCTGATGGTAAGTCAGTACGTATTATAAAAGCGAAAGTTTGTGAGTGTATGGCTGTTACTTTTTCACGTCGAAACAGCTGGAGCGATTAACACATAGGCTATAATTTTAAACATAAATGCGAGTAAAACCGCAGGGCACAGCTTGTAGTCAATAAAGCTAAAAACACATGGCAACAATCACAAAGAGATTTTCTACCTCGTAACCTTTGGGGACTTTGCTTGACCACAATAACGAAATAACCCAGTCATTTGTGCTCAAATTGCTTCTCCCAATGAGTTGTTCAGTGTCAAACGATAATGCTGACCAAGAACATTTAACTAAAAATCTCCGATTTGAAATGCTAGAATATTAATAAAAATACAGTCACTGTAGACAGCAGTAAACATAGATTTTGTGCAATCATTGAGCACAAAATTTATTAATTACGTAGATACTAAACTTGGTGAGTATTTAAGCATTAAAGTTCATGGCAACCGGCTTCGATATTTTGCGAAAGTTACACTCGAATTCCTTTCATCAATCAAGACAATGCTTATGCCCCTGGTGTCTAATCAATTGTCAATACAATACGTAGTACGATAAACGACTAATTGGCCTGTAAAGTGAATATATAAAGCTTACAATAAGATTGTTACTAACTTTCACATAGCTTTTATTAAATTTAGTAAATCAATTATAGGTTATATTAAAAAGTGCAACTCACCGGATTGTCAAACGAATAAACACATTCATCCTTGTAAATCAGCTTTTGGGAATTAGGTATCACTATTTTCGATAAATGCGGTGTTAAAAGATCTAACGACGCCATAGCGCTGATTTGTTTTTAAGATTTTCAAAATCAATTTCTTTACAATTCGAAGGATCCAATTCCAAGCGTCACTCCAAAAATAATTGATAGTGTTGTACAGGTCATATTACTTTCGGAAAACAGCGGTGCTAATAAACTTTTTACGGTTTTTGTCACGGTGAAACAATATATTTTGTATAAATTAACGTGGTTCAATCAGCACAGAGTAGCTTATTTTAGCTTATGAAGTTCATTAAATATTTAGATTTATTTTAATCTTTATTGAACTAAATACCTTAATCCTGCTATTTTTACAATTATTAATATTGCTTTTCAAGAACTTTGCAAGAAATCATTAAAAGATGTTAGGAGTCTAGATGACAATACCCAAAAAAACGTGTGCTTCATGAACGTTTTTATCTTCTTTCTTCGCTATTCCTCTTCTACGATCAATTAGGTACCATTTACGTTCCAAACTCTCCACTACGTTGATCGTTTACTGTATAAATCTTTCTTATATACGAGTATATAGTAAACTATGAGTATACGTTCATAAAAGTTGAGAATTCGAAGAAAAGGCCTTAATTCTTTGGTGCTAATTGGTTCAGTCACTTTAAAAATAGGATACGTTTTCAGTCCCATTTATCATAACCAAAATAATTATACAACTAAACCGTATTATACTAATTTAATCTATACAAATAAATAAAATTGGAGTGTCTGTTTGTAATATTGAAATAGCCGGTTTTTACTACATAAATATGAATATATATACGGTACAAACACCAAAATAACATTTTTTAAAATTTTTGTCTGTCTATTTGTTCCGGCTTATCTCTGAAATGGCTGGACCGATTTTGACGGGACTTTTATTGGCAGGTAGCTGATGTGATAAGGCGTAACTTAGGCTACTTTTATTTTAGAAAATGTATTTTATTTTACTAAATAAACTAATTAACACGCGGACGAAGTCGCGGGCACAGCTAGTGATTAATAATATTGCTTAGTTAGATTCAACTTATACTGAGGAATGATATATATTGGTACTTACGAGTGACATCAAAAACAGCACTTTTATTCCGTTACGGGGTACAGCCAGTTGGGGTATTTTACCCCAGCAAAATAATGTAGAAAATAATAATTGAAATGTTATAGTTATTTATTGGCGCAGCTTCAGTAATTATTTCTCACATTTTAAAATTTGTTACACATATAGTTTCTAGTTATTTATTTCACTAAGACATTTCCTACGGCGGTAACCTTACCGCATTCAGACATTTACTCTAACTACCCGCAACCAGCAGCTTCCAGCCACACTAACAAGATCATCGGTCAATATTGTAGGGGGCCTGCCCACGCGCTGCGTCTTCTGGTTCATGGTCACAACTCCAGAACCTTTCTGCCCCAACGGCAGTTTGTTCTACGAGCTATGATCCCGCCTACTGCCATTTCAGCTATGCAATTCTTTGGGCTATGTCGGTTACTTTGGTTCACATTTTATTTAGTTTTAGTGGGTATATTGAAATAAATATTAACTGCATAGCCGTGGTATTGTTGCAACATGTTCTTCTTTCTTGCAAGAGTAACGTTTGTGGTTCTGCAGGATCTCTGAAACGATTAAGCGGATACTTATTAGTTGTGCAATAAAATTACAAGAATGTCATAAAATATGTACAGGTCGCAGGTTCTGAACACTTTAAATACGAGCTCAAAAGACTTATTTTAAACGTTGTTTAACTGCCTTCAAATATACATAGGTGAAGTTTCATTAGTATCCTATTAGTAATAAACCAATCATAATAAAATTCAGTTCTAAACGATCTTACGATCTCGAATGTGTTTGCAACCGATGTAAGAACAAATACAAAATAAGTTACAACATTTATCGCGTCTAGGCATCTAATTATTTCGTTAGTAGGTATTTATTTCTGTTTTCCAGGAAAATGTCAATAACATGCCGGTAGGTTTTTTTTTATAAAACTTATAATTGTAACTAATTTAATCTTTAAATACTATGTTTATACAATAAAACAAAACTCTTGCATCACTAAATGAAGAAACGTAAAACATTATCTTAAAATCGTACATTCTACCTATATTATGTATGCTTGGTGCCTCCATGCTTGTTATTGCTCGGAGCTAGAAATTTTTCTCTATGCAAGACCTTAAAATACAGTGACATAGGTTGTCAAATAAGTTTTTTCAGTTGCCAGATTTCTAGTTATTGCGTATTTCTACTAAAATAATCGTAGTATATTACAAATCAGCTTAAACGAAGGTTTCCTTTTTTATTTTTTTTTATTTATTTATTTACTAACTCTTTCCAATAAAACATAAAAATTAGACATTGTCTCACAAAACCGTATAAACGGTTTGTCTGTGAGAACCATCGAGTCACAATTTTAAACTGGTATACAGTAGACCATACAAAATACAGTGAAAGTAATTAAATCCATACATCTTATGTAACATTAACTTGGAATGGCTCGAGATGACTTAGGAACAGATTTTTTTTAAATTTGTTATAGGCTTGTATTAATTGCGTATCAAGTCTTTTATTTCATAATTCACGAGCGAAAGCCTATCAAAAATAAATATTAGATAATGCAAAATTTTAATAACTATTGCAATGAGATTAATAAAAATGTATTTAGTTATGGAAATAATTATAATACAAATATAATAAATAAACAAAATTATATCGTTAGAACTTCTATAACTTATTATATCTAGGTAAGCAGTTAGTTGCGTCGATGGTATTGAATTGGAGATAAAGCTTAGTTAAAATAAATGAATAAATATTTATTTTTATAATAAATCAATAAACATTAAGTTTGAGTTGGCAATATTAACTTTGAACCGCATTGTGTCCAAAGTGCAACTTGAAAACAAAGTTTTTGAAGTTATATTCTCGTATTTTAAAGGGAAAATGGTTTTAAAATTATATTACGATCTAATGTCGCAGCCATCTAGAGCACTTTATATTTTACTAAAAACTATAAACTATGATTTTGAACCCAAATATGTCGATTTACGTAAAGGTAATTATTACTATATTTTCCAATATTTATCTCTGGAAACAGATAGGGTTGGTGGTCTCCATCAAAGGATGTATGTCCGTAACATTAAATCTATATGTGGATAGGGAGCGTTTCGTATTTCTTAAATAATTGGAACAATTTAATTGCAGTTCTTATTTGAATATTTGTTTGTATCAGACTACGTAAGTGCAAAAAGTGGCCTTTACCGGTCAATGGTCAGGATATCCTCAAGTGTGATTTTACAAACTACATTGAAGTAGTTCATCAATTTTGCTACATCAGAACCTAAGCATCATCATCATCATCATATCAGCTGAAAGACGTCCACTGCTGGACAAAGGTCTCCCCCAAAGATCTCCACAATTGCCGGTCTTGCGCTATCCGCATCCAGCGATTTCCAGCGACCCGCACAAGATCATCAGTCCATCTTGTAGGGGGTCTGCCCATGAACATAAGCATAGCCTTTAAAAATGTATAAGGCATTTTTTAAGTTTTTTTTATCCTGGAAGACTTGATCATAGTGAATAGTTAGTAATAATGAATCTAGAACTTCTAGATATCTACTACTCTGTGGTAAAAGGAGAGTGAGTATGCAGTGAAGTTGTCTGGGTAAATTGTTTTTTTTAATATTTTTAGCTGAACATTACTCTGAAGAATTTACAGCGGTGAATAGGATGCAAAGGGTACCTGTAATAGATCACAATGGTTTTGTTTTAACTGAAAGGTAAGTGTTTTATTATCACATTAATACACACTGCAGCATGCCCTCAAGCCAGGCTTTTGATAGGATGATTACTACTACACTTTATTGCACTTCAAAGGAAAAGATAGATAACTCTTTATTGTACACCAAGTAAAATAAAATATAAGAAACAAGTATGCATTACAGAATTGTACAATTGGTGGCTTTATCACTAAATGTGATCTCTTACAGACAACCTAGGCAGGGATTGGAGTATGGAGTAAAAGAGTTGGGGTAGTTGTCTGTGTACACAAATGATGAAATGGTACCATGACTAAAACTTATGCTACAAACTTGTACTTAACTTACATATTACATACCATCTGTATATATATAACTCTATATCCACAAATAAAACTGATTGAGACATTACATGCTCAAATGAGTTATCAAAAAGCTTTTAAATCTGTTAAAAAGAGTCCTGTGCACTTTGAGTCTTCCTACTTTTATAATAACTGATACAGATATACTTAGTTTAAATATAAAAAGACACATTTTCTATTTGAAAACAATATTTTCAATATTTTACAGTGTAGCAATACTCAAATATTTATCTCGGGAGAACATAATTCCTGAGAGCTTGTATCCAAAGGACTCTAAGCTCCAAGCTAGATTAGAAGAATTCCTGGAGTGGCAACACACAGGGATAAGACTACATTGCGCTATGTATTTCAGAGTTAAGGTTAGTAAATTACATACATACATAGACTCACGCCTGTTTCCCAGAGGGGGAGGCAGAGACAACAGATTTCCATCTTTGCACACCATGCCTCGTTTACTGTCATTATATTCTTCATACATGCTCTCTGGTCTAAACCAGAGAGCATGTATGAAGAATGTATGCAGAGACCATGTATGAAGAATAATTACCCTAAGGTACTTCTGACCTGGCCTTTCGTGAGAATGCCTCCGATTTGGTCAGAGAATGTTCTATGAGGTCTTCCCCTTCCAGTTGTCCCATTCACACAGGCCAGGTATACTTCTTTTGTCAATCTTCTTTCATTCATCCTTTCTAAATGCCCAAACCATCTCTTTTTCTATCTTTGTGACTACATCTTCTTTCACACCACAACACTCTGTTACATCAGTATTTCGTATTCTGTCTCTCAAAGTTACACCGCACATACTTCTCATCTCTTATTTCCACGGCATTTATTCTACTTTCATTCTTTTTCTGCCATACCCAACTTTCACTTCCATACATTATTTAGTATTAGGTTATGATGAACCGACAGCCGATGGGGCAGATAGTTCGCGAGTGGCGACCACGAACCAGAAGAGGCATCATCGGCCCCCTACAAGGTGGACCGATGATCTTGCAAGGGTCGCGGGAAGATGCTGGATATGGGCAGCGCAGGATCGGCTATTGTGGAATTCCTTGGGGGAGGCCTTTGTCCAGCAGTGGACGTCTTTCGGCTGATATAATGATGATTCTTATTATGGGTTTAGATTTGCTCTTTGCATTGCAAAACTAAAATCGAATGGACCTAGTATATAATTTTGTGTTTAATCTGCACACAGGCCTCTATTCCTGTGAGCTTATAATTGTTCTGAACCTGAATCTGGCCTGGTGTGGTTGCCCACAGTTCACAAATTCCTGAAATGTGATGGTATTACAGGAATATGTGAATTGTGGGCCACATAGAACCTTACACTCCAGTACTGAATTCTTTTTAATAATAAGTTATTAAAACCTTCATGGAATAATATTTTCGACCTCTGATTGTCTCTGATCTGTTAATATGTGGCGAGAATGATGAAAGAAAATAAAAAAAAAATCTGGTTCAATTGGTTCATCTTGTGTTCTATTGCCAAGAGATTTGTGGCCTGATTGCAGTCATTCATATAATGCTGCCAGTGACGGATTAGATATGGAGTAATCTCCTATAAAAAATGGCAAGTCAAATAATATAATGTAAAGCTTTTTTTTAGTACATGGATCCTATCCTATTTGGAAAAGCAGTTGAGCCAAGAACTTTAGCAGGGTATGAGAGCCGTATGGAGTCTGCTCTGACAGACTTTGACACAAAATGGCTTGGCCGAGGGACTGATTTCATAGTTGGGAACACAGTGACTGTAGCTGATTTACTGGCAGCCTGCGAGTTGGAGCAACCTAGTAAGTATTTTAATATAAATATAATAATTTTGTGATAGAGGGTAAAGGACAGTAACGTAAACTGATAAACACACGGGATTCAGGGCTTCAAGAAGTACTTGGTTAGGTCACATGGCTACAGAAAAGGCTAATTAAGTATACATAATTATTTCTAAGTACATATAGATATTTAGGTACTCAGATAGTATGAAAACTTTTAATTTTTAATAGTATAGATTTAGTTACTTAGCTAGCATATTAAGTTATTGTCAAAGAGATTAGTTAAAATAGTACAGTTCCTAACGTTATAATTATTGCTAATATGTATAGAACTCCATTGCCATTTTTTTTATCGCTTACGGTAGGCCTCTCGTATGCGTATGCGCACGTAGTCAGTATTCTTGCCAGATGTGCGAGGTTTTATGCCATAAACCAGATTTAGTAGTTTTAATGTTAAAATATCTTTCTTTCCAGGAATGGCCAGCTACGACCCTAAGGAGAAGTTTAAAAACATAGCGGTATGGTGGAAAAAAGTGCAAGAGCACTTCAATCCACATTACGACGAAGGACACAAAATAATTAATAAAATAATTGACAAACAGAAGAAAGTACTCTCTAAGGTCTAGGATATAAGATTGATTTTAGACTGATAGTAAACATGGAATATATTCTTCATTTATTTGGTGTGGGCAGTATGTTTACGTTTTGATTCACATTAATTAAATAGAGTAAATATTTAAAATTTGTATGTTTTAGTAAAGTACTTAAGAACGTAAAATAAGTAGTGGTATTACAGGGTGCACAACACCATTTTTGGCAAAATGGTACCCCTATCGTACGTAATCGTACTCCTTTGGGTACGATTAGATTATAGGATATATTTAAGTTTAAAACTTATTACCGTAGATTATTTCGGGGATATAGACTTGTATATACGTTCAAAATGTATATGGAGTTTGCACTATGTTCAACTACATTTAAGTATATTATACAACATGTAACTTAATTAACGCACATCCTGAATATAGTTAGTTCAGAATCGTTTACTGAATCGATTTATATCATTTTTAATATAGGTAATTATTTATTCCACAATAATTAAAACTACGGAAATTATTGTCATATTAATCCCGTACAGTCAAAACAAATTGAAATGGACCGTAAGTCAAGTAATAAGACCTTTAAAATCGTAGTTTTATTTGTATTCATACAAATCCATCAATCAATTCAAAATAAAGAAAAATAAACTTTATACCAATCAACTAATTTAGTAAATAATAATGTATATACATGTTAAATTAAAAATTCTGTGTATGTATTATGATTACAATATAATATTCTACTTGGGGTGTTTGAGGGTGTGCGTTAATTACGTTACATGTTGTATATGAGTATAGTGCGCTCTTTAGACTTTATTGTTGAAGTGGGTATAAAATGTTAAACTCGCGTCAGGACGATGATTGTATATTCGTAAGACAGAGGGTCTTTTTTTTAATTCACACTGGCCGTTTATACACTCACATGACTGCAGCATTTTTGAAGTGAAAACTTCTTTAGAGGCGTTGTGCACTTTTTTTTTCTTAATTATGTTCGATTTTTTACAGCCGACGGCGTAACCAAATTTATTCTCACCATACGGAGGGAAGCAATTACTACAAGTCTTAACCGCCCAAAGGTGGGAATTAGCATCTTCCACTCGCTACTCGGACCAAATAAACACTACTGTCGGAGTATGAGAAAATAAAAAATATTTTTCACTTCTATCGGCATGCGGCAGTCCCCAAAGGCCAACTCCATGTTTTTTAAATACTTTTTGAAGTTATACTTCTTTTGGCGCGATGGAGAAAAATGATGAGAGTGAATTTTTACGATGCGCGCGCACACCGACACCAAAAAATTTAACAGCATGAAGTTAGTTCTAGGTGGTATGAAAATGTATGAGAGTGAATTTTTACGCGCGCATCGTAAAAATAACAGCATGACGTTAGTTCTAGGTGGTATGAAAATTTATAACTATATTCAAGTTGTATATTAAGAAGTATAACTTCTAACGCGTGTACATAAGTACACACAAGTTTTTTTTTTTTTATCTTAATCTCTGTTCGCTAGTATCTGCTTATGGCAGCCTGAAGGCAGGCAGGTCATTAAAATTCTACATAGGTACATTTATAATTATTTAATTATACAAGTTCTATTGTTTTTAACCGTCTTCCAAAGGGTATCAAGTCGACTTATTTTTGTATGTAAGTATGTTCCGTTATTTTTACGTTGTTCGTGAACCGACTTTGATAATATTTTTTTTAATCGTTAGGTTATACTTATTTTCGGGACTATAAAATATTGTTACAGAAGTTGTTTATTATTAAAGTTGAAGTCGGTTTTGTGTATTTTAATAAAGTAAATATTGTTGTAAGATCATTCCATTCTATGGTGATATTGGGTATTTTTTATAAAAAAATATATATTTAATTTATATATAATAATTATTTTTGTATTAATCTAATGGCTGTTATGAGATTTTAATTGTGCAATAAAGTTTATATTACTATTGTTAATTGTATTTTTATCATATTGTAACCCTGTACTTGAGTGATAATTAATTAATTGAAAATGTCCATGCATTCCACTAATTTCACTGACAAAGCCTTCAGTCAACAAGCTGTCTGCTTATGGAATGCGCTGCCAATACATATCAGGCGCGCTCAATCACACTATGTATTGGATATTCGGGTCCTGGGTTCGAATCCCGGTAAGGGCAAATATTTGTGTGATGAGCAGGAATATTTGTTACTGAGTCATGGATGTTTTCTATGTATTTATCTATTTATATAAGTATGTATATCGTCGCCTAGTACCCATAGTACCTACAAGATTTGCTTAGTTTGGGGCTAGGATGATCTGTATGATATTGTCCCTAGATATTATTATACATACATACATACATAGACTCACGCCTGTTTCCCAGAGGGGTAGGCAGAGACAACGGATTTCCATTTGTCACGATCTTTGACATCATTATTATATTATCTACTCAGCAAGAAATGTAGTGTCTTCAATATATATATTTGTATATTACTAGTGTATGTATGTATATCGCAAAATAAACTGGTTACTGCACCAGCTAACAACTTCTATGGCGAGCGGACTACCGCTTATCTAATTCCGCGGCTAATTAACGAACTACCTGCCTCCGTACGAAATGAAATAAAACTTTACAACTGTTCTAAAAGAACACATGTTAGACCAATTGTAACTTCGTTATGACATTTTCCTGATACAAACAAAGCATTGTGTCAGGATGGTATCAAAACTAAGCCAATGTGTACCTACTTCTGTTTTTGTTATTTTAGTTATAAGTTTACTTAGTATTGTATATATTAAACCGACCAAATTGAGTCGAATCGAATTTGCTGTCACACATAAACCCCCGTGGTTTAAGTGGCGGTAAGAACTGTACTCAAACTTTATAAATATTTGTTTTGGTAATAATAATTAAAAAAAAAAAAATGTACCCAATGTTATGTTTTATTTATTTTTGCAATAATGTGTACTTCTTCTTATTCTTCTTTCTGCATCTACCTGTCCTGTCATTGCGGCCGACGATATAATTATTCTGGGCTGTTATTTTCCGACATATTCGAAGTATTCCCGTGGGTGAACAGATATGGGGACATGGGGAACAATATACAACATTATCATCATAACAAGCGTTAAAAATCCACTGTGGGCAAGTCTGGGAGGCGACGAGAATAAAAATCTTAGGGGGATATGCCATAATCGCCACGCTTGGCAGACGGTTTGGCGATCGCAGTATAATGGTAAGTGTACTCAAAAAGAAGCTACTCCCCGTTCTTTGGTATACATAAATATTCCCTCAGGTTGACTTCTACGGCCCCCAAGGCATGAGATGGAGTGATGATATTGTTATATTCGCTGCTGTCACCACGCAGTAATATAAATATGTACATAAGTAAAAATTTTATCCTATCTTTATTCACGCATGAGTTTCTGTTCACATACTTCGTCTCCGTCACACACTTCGACGATACAAAATATTAGTTTCTCTAAATACTACTAGATGGCATTCTACAGGAACACTATCACCGCCGTCTAGAGGAGTTATAGAACACGACATACACGATTCTCTGTTCTAAAATATTAGAGCCTTATAAAAGGCTTTTTGGAAGTCAAAGGCTAACTCGAATCAACTAACGCCATCTATCAGAAAGTATAGACTTAATGTACATTAACTATCAAAGTACTCGCACGATTCTGATTTTACTCACCGACACCGACCCGATATGTGTTGCGTTGCAAAATTAGTAATATCGGTGAATATAAGAAGGTATTGTTATGGAGTAGTAGCTATTTTATTAAAAAAGCTACCTAAACTGGATAGAATGGCTAATAAAAAAATAAAAATTAATTTGCATGGTTATATTATAAAACAGTTGATTGCACCTGTGGTGCAGTGGTTCAGGTAGTCGGCTCGTTACCTACTACCATGTTTCGAGTTTGATCCCCGCCCAGAGTAACTATTTAAGTGTGTCTGTAAAGTTCTATAATGTTGGTAAAGTCTGTCACGATACAGGGATTACTTCTTTAATGTTGCTATAGTTAGAAGATTAAGGGTCATATTCATTGTTGGTTCTATAAAAAAATGGTCGAATAAAGAGAATTTTCCAGAGAGAAAATATCTTTTTCGTCCTCCTATCTCGGAAACAGAATTTTTGTTCTTCGAAGTCGTTTTAATCCTCTAGCTAGAAGATAAAGAAAATTTGAATTTAGAACATCGTGTGCACTAAGTATGTGAATTCAAAACATCATTAAACCTATTTACTTCATGGCGCCCAATTTATCATAAAACTTTTTTTAATTTGTTAAGAACTCAGACTCGAGTCACTCAGACGACCTCCTTAATGTAGTTTTTTTAATTTGCTTTGGGCCATATTGCCAGCTGCGGCGACAGCTATTTAGGTATGGTTCACATAAATAGTTGTCTTGCGCGGGCTTCGAACCCGGGACACAAAGTGGCGAGGCGTCTGCCTTAACCGCTTGTGCAATCCTTCTTAGGTTTCATTTTGTCTCTGGTATCAAAAAAGTCTAGAGAGCATTCTAGATTTAAATACTGAGATTGCTGTATCTCTTTATTGAACGGTTTGAATTTGAATTTAGAACGGATTTTTTTTTAAATTCTACGCCCGCACTTTATAAATGTGTTTCTGTATCGCGGGGGAATTGGCAAATAAAAAACTCCTGGACCCATAGACTCGCACTCGGCTGATTTTATTTTCCAAATAAACCTTTTGCTGTTTTATGTTTTATCCAGGAAATATTTAGAGAAATTCAATGAGATTCTACATAATACTTCAGAAGCTGTGTAAAAGATCGTAGTACCCGTGTTGTAAACGATTTAATCTCATTATTCATTGACATAATTATACGTGTTAATGTCAAGGGAGAGAATATTGACACGTATAATTCTGTCAATGTCAAGGGCGGGACTTTGAACGAAATGTGTTTCAAAGGAATTAATTTAACGAGTTTCTGAGTCATGGATGTTTTCTATGTATTTAAGTATTTATCTATCTATATAAATATGTATATCGTCGCCTGGTATCCATAGTACAAGCTTTGCTTAGATTGGGGCTAGGATGATCTGTGTGACATTGTCCCTAGATATTATAATTGTTATAAAAAAAAATTAAAAAATTAAATTTTTTATATTTAAAAATATCAGCAGTAATATAAAAACATCATTAATAAATTATCACATTTACATTTGCTGTGTGGGTGATGGCAAAGAATATCGCCAACCCATTTACTCCCGTGGGGCGCGTAGAAGTCGACCCGAGGGACCTCCCAGAGGACCGGCAGCAGCGTCTCTGTGTACTATGACCATCATACCGCGATCGGCAACCCTTCTGCCAAGTGTGGCTATAATAGCATATCCCTCCAAATGTCTTTTGAAGAGGCCTTTGTCCAGCTGTGGACGTCATTAGGCTGACATGACGATGATGATGATTGTATTGTATTTAGAATTAAATTCCTACCTAAAGTAAGGCTTCAATTACCTTTATTCGACTGCCTCGGTGGTCTAGCGGTAGCGTGTTCAACCACAGATGAGGTCCTGGGTTCAAATCCCGGGTCGGGATTTTGGGATTGAAAATAAATTTCTCAGTATCAGCCCGAAGTCTGAGTTGGCGGTATTACACCCCCGTGCCTCGGAGAGCACGTAAGCCGATACTGTACCTGACCTCTCCGGTCGTGTCGCTTGTCGTCCCATCGGATCATGAGAGAGATGGAATAGAAACTACCCGTGTGTTTGCACACACACTTGTGCACTATAATATGTATTACGCATTTGGCTAGTCTCCATTGAGACTGGCCACCGTGGCCGAAATCCGGCCGGGAGAAAATTCATTATTAGTATTAGTATTGCATGACTTATCCGGGAAATATAGGGTTTTCCAATAAGAGGTGTTATTTTGATATTCTGTTTATTTATGATTTTCTGATATTTTCATGATAATGTTATTTTCCACTATTAACGGCATACCTTCCTCTTTATAATGAAATTAACATCCGATCGTTAATATTGAAAAATATAATTTTTCTTTGAATATCAAAATAACACCTCTTAAAGGAAAACCCGAGCAATTCAACAAAATTCTAAGAAAGTAATACTTTCGGAGTCGTACTCATGTCCTGATCGATGTAACCCCATTGTTTAGTATCTCTCGAGGCATTGACACGATTATATTATAGAGACGTGTATAATTAGGTCAGTGCCAAGGTCGCCCAAGCAGCAAAATGTGGTCTAGTAATTGTCCTGGAACCACCATTTCATTAGGACTATAACGGAATAGTAAGCAATTATAACCACGGAAAAGGGCCCAATTTATAGGCGTATTTTAGCTAATTAAATATCTATAGTAGACTTCGTGTATACCATTTTGACCAATAACGGCTATATAGTTGGACTATGTAAAACTATTTTCTCCCGCGAAGCCAACTATCAGCGCTTAATTGAACCAATCACGACAATAGTAACCTTATAGTTAGACCAAGAAGAACTATTTGCTCTCGCGAAGCTAACTATGAGCGCTAAATGGAACCAAACACGACAATAACGTACACAGTGAATATCTTACAAACTCATACAAAGTGATATGAATTGGTGAATGATGTTATGCACATTTGTAAAGATTAATTAATATTGATAAAGGTAAGTTATTATATTTTTATAATAAATATTATCTAGAATAAGAGTAGGGTGTTAGTTAACAATAAGTGAAGCCGTGTTTGAATGTGCATGGCGCAGGTATATTTTCGGTGAAGTGTAATAAGTTTTTTGTCAAAAATTTTTAACGCCCTTCGAAATTCACGTTTTCATTAAGTTGAATTTTAAAATAATGTTGGTTTCAGTAAGACATACATCTTGACAAACTTGGTCTTCCCAAATACATTAACAAACCGTTATAGGCGTACTTTGTTTATAAATGGTAAATAGCAGAACTATTGCTTGGCCATATTGTTTGGAATTAGAGTTCCTTAAATATTGTAATGTTACTCTATGTTGTTATTAGGTACCGATGTCTTATTTTCATATTTTTGTTTAGATGTCAGGTGTGAAGATGGTAATGTTTCTGGACGTCGATAGGTTTTTAACTACTTTTCGAGCTTTAAAAATTGTTTGTAATATTTTCTACTTCTATTTTTGTGCTTTCCCCTGCTAACTTGGTTTATTGTTTCACAGAATGGTGATCAAGACCAAATTAGTGAGATGCCAACGGTCTCTCGAGAAGATACTCATTCAAATACTACAAGATCACTTCATTTACAACAAAACTCGGCTACCATTCAATCCGGTTCAGCAATTTTACCTGTATCTTCTTTTGTCGCGCAAAACCCTCAACTTGTCATAACAGAAGCAGAAGAAACACTGTCAGATGTCAGTTTAAATGCTCAACATTTTGTTCTTTACAACACGGATAACCAAATACAGCCTGTCGAGGATGGTCAAATTCCACAACTTCAACATGAAGTAAAGTCAATCAAAGAAGACATTAAAACCATCATACCAAATCAAAATGCACTTTATGAAATACAAACTAACATGTGCTGAGTTCTGTGTCGAAGAGAGATTCAGAATGAATTAAACCCGTACATCCAATGACCGTTTCAAGAAAGCAAGAAGACGTAGATGTAGACATGTTATAAGAAATCTAAGAGAACTTGAAGAATTTGAAACAAACTTAACAAATACATTTATTCAAAATTTCTAATAAAGAATTGAATGCCGCATGTCGTATTGTATTCTACAGCCCATTTTCTAAGATCGCTATGTAGTTGAAAATTGGAATAGTTTTCAATATCGCATTCATCTTCTTGTACAGGTTCCTCACTAACACAATCTTCCAAATCTACATTTAAAATTGCTTTTATCGATTAAACGTTTTTTCGTGCAGAATCATTAACATAAACATTTTGTCTTAAATTTTCACAATAACAATTTTGTACGGAACCTTCTCATATTTCTACAATTCAACAAAATCAAAATATCCGTACTGAGACTATAACAGAATTTGCAAGACCATTATAAACCAATGTATTCTTGTTCAGGACACCACGGATATAGTTTTGGATACTAAGTATATTATATTAAACCTTTATAAGCGTGTTAAGATTATAACGATATTGGTTTATACCACTATATAACCGCTCCATTTTACTGATAATTGTTCTGTAAAGTAAATTTATAAACCCTTATAAAACCAAGTAATAAATGCAAATAGTATCCAGAATGTTTAGTTCTGTTTATCACTCTTATTGGTGTACTTTACTTATAGTGGTTCTATAATGTTTCTTGTTAGTAGTTATAAGCATAGCTTACCAGTTTATCTGCTCTTGAGTGCGTTTACGCCCTCGCGATACTTTTATAGGTCACCCAAGCTTATATTTGACCTTTAATTTCGGCCTATAAGTAACTATAAGTTAATGTATAGGAGGAGATATACTATAAGGCCCAACTAACTCCATGCTTGCTATTATAAGCGATGCAGCAAAAACTAGAACCCTTAAGAGAACATTAAAAGTGCTGGAGTCCTATAACGTCTGCACTATAGGATAATTTTGCTGCTTGGGCGGGACACCGTAATGAGTTCAATTAATAACGTATAACTTAACATAAAGCTTTCGGAAATATTTAATAGCTAGCTGTGCCCTGGCTGTACCCGCGTTAAACTTCATGAATTTATAGCTTTTTTTTATATCATAAGCAATTGGGTCAAGCTGATGGTAAGTGATCACCGCCGCCCGTGGACACTCGCAACACCAGAGGTGTCGCGGGTGCTTTGCCGGCCTTTAAAAGTCAGCAAACAAGTGTTGCTGACCCTTGCCCCCACCCCGATGAGCTCTGGCGACCTTACCTTACCTTGTTTTATTCGGACACATATCGCTATATTACTACAAAGTTTTATCAAAATCCATTCGGTAGTTTTTATGTGAAAGAGTAAGAAACATACACACTCACAAACTTTCGCCTTTATAATATTAGTGTGATATCAATATAATTTGTCTCCATAAACCTCTGTAAATCATGATATTACACTCAGAAATGTAATTCAACAATATACAATCATAACTTGCATAATATATTTCTAAATAAATTAATACATCCCTCATTTAACTTACTATTGTCATATTTAAATAGTTGCCAACAACGTTGACTGTGGCGCAGTGGTTAAGACAGTCGCCTCGCTACTTTGTGTCCCGGGTTCGAATCCCGCACAGTTATTTGTGTAACCCATAAATAGTTGTTCTGAGTCTGGATGTGCTTTGTGTCCGTCTATTATATTATATGTTTGTTAAGTACCCCGTGGTTGCCACTCGAGAACCATTCTGCCCACAAACCGTAAGACGCAGCGTGGGCAGGCCCCCTACAAGATGGACCGATGATGTTGTGAAGGTCGGATAGCGCAAGACCGGCAATTGTGGAGATCTTTGGGGGAGGCCTTTGTCCAGCAGTTATTCCTAATGCGGGCGCTGTCTTTAAAAAATAAAGATTAATAACTTTACACTAAAGCATCTACAAGGTTGCATACCAACGTCCTAACAGAGGTCACCCTGGTGGTTGCCATCCATCTAGACTGCAGTTGTGCAGTCTAGATGGATGGCAACGTTGGTTTGCAACCGTGTAGAAGATGCTTTACCGTCGCTGCGTCGTGCCGGCGGTAAAATTATGGCCTACCTTTAGTTAGCTGTTGAAAATAAACTTTGAATATCGGCATTGAAGTAATGTTATCGCTATACAAACACTAGCGAGAAGGACGGGAATACAAAGAGGTGGCTTTTACGCAAGTTCCGCAGTTCTGAGCGTTTGCATTAATTAAGTCTTTGGGCAAGAATAATGAAATGATAAAGTTGCTTCAATAACTATGTGGCGCTCTCGGATCAGTGAGAGCATCTAGCTATGAGCGCCACATAATTGTATATCAAACGAACTTACCTTGTGAAGTTCGATGTCAATTATGCGAACAGCTTCATTCGACGCGATTTATGTTACATGTTGTATTAGCGTTACCCAGCTTATACCTTGCACGGATTTTTAGAGGTAAGTTTTTTTTTTTTTTTTTTTTTGCACTAATATATTTATTTTAATATGTCGGTAGATGTAAGTTAATGTCACTTACCTCTACAGACTTTTCCAAAACGACAGAGTGTGAATATTAAATCATTTTGTTTAGAGCATTTTAGACACATTTTATTAAGGGTAGGGTGCTCTTGTATTATAAAAGAACATATTGAAGATTTTTATATATTATATAACATTAACTGATTCAGTTATAATATTACTTATTTATTGTGCTCATTTAATAGTTAAATATTTGAGATAGAATAGTTTAACTTTGACTTCTTAATTTTTACTATGTAAGTAAAATACTAGGGTGGGTATGTATAAATCGCGTCGAATGAAGCTGTTCGCATAATTGACATCGAACTTCACAAGGTAAGTTCGTTTGATTTACAATTATGCTTCACAGTCTTCATTCGACGCGATTTATGTTACATGTTGTAGATGTTTAGAGTAAGTAAATAAAATGTGGCAGAAATCAAAAACTCATTTGAGCAAGTAATAATCAAATGTTTTATTTTTTAAATAATACAGTAGGTATATAATTCTATATAAATTCTAATACAAGAACCTCATAATAATGATTGAAATCATGTGTGGTATGAATCAATGTAAATTGGACTAATTGTTTCTTTTTTTTTTTTTTTTTTGTATATTGAACACTTACAGATTACTGCCAGATGAGAGAATGGCCTGGGCAAATTCATTATCTTCACTTATAGTTTGCCTATTATAGAACCTAGCAAAAACTGAGGATGAATCACTCCATCCTGCAGTTTTTCTAATAATAATATCAATATTAACTCAGATTCTGTTGACTGTGGAGGTAACAACATGTCTAGTGCTGTGAGCGCAGAAGATGGATGTGTCTATACCACTTCCATTAAGTATATCTTTAATCCATCTACTCAATGTTTGTGAAGAAACCTTTGCATGTGGTTTTTTTTTTTGTAACTTATGAATAAATAATTTGATAAAAATTGGTTCAGAAGTTTTTATTAATTTTGGTATTTTAATTCAACGAAATGGTTTGGACACAGTGAGCAGTGACTTGGTCTAACAAAGCTGTAGTTTTTTTTTTTTTTTTTTTTTTTTTCTAGAGTGTTTTTAAGTCGATATCAGTATTAGGCCACTTAAGAGCTAAATAATCCAGAACGTTTAGTTCTTTAATGATCCAGTTTACCTAGAAACAATGATAATGCAGATTTCTAAGAGTTAATATTACACTACTTAGCGCCTTTGTTAAAAATATTTGTTAGGAAATGTAGAACTATTGGAACAGAAGTATTACTATAATCATAATTATGCAAATTACAATAAGTAATCCAGGCTTTTATACACCCATCATATTGCTTGTACGTAGTTTTTGATAAACATAATTTCTACTGTACTAGGCGATAGAAACTTTTTCTATAAAGCTGGCCTGAAACTTTCGCGGCAACCAATTTGAGGATCTGATTTAGATTGTGGCTCTGTCTGAAAGGAGAAATTAAAAAAAAATATAAGGTTTCAAAACGAATGGTTCAGAATGTAATATCTTGTGAAATAAAGGAAACCACGGTTATGTTGGCCAGTGTGGTAACTACCAATATAGGTACCCTCGCCTTTTTCATTTATTACTTTTTGTATAACTTTTGTAATTAAAGAGAATGGTGGAAATGCGTGGAAGAACTTATTTTTCCAAGTAATTGGACCAACTGCCCATGTTCCAGGATCATTTTTACATGTTACATAATTAAAACACTTAGCATTACATCTACTGACAAAAAGATCAATTTCTGGAAATCCAAACTGTTGCGTGATTTCTTCGTATGCTTTATGATTTAACTCCCATTCCGTATCTTGAAACTATTTTCGTGTTAATCGATCAGCTTTAAAATTGTCCTTAGTATTTATATAAGATGCAAAAATGGTTATCCTTCGTAATTCACACCATTTCCAGATTTCTCTAGTAATTAAATTTAAATGTTCATGCTGAACACTACCCATTCTGTACACGAGATCGCAGTTATAGTATCGATTCTTAGTAAAATTCTTTTTTGGTAAAGGTGTTTTGAAAAGCCTTGAAGTGCAAGAAAAGCCGCCGTTAATTAGAGTTCATTAATGTGTAAACTTATTGCATAGCTTTTCCAGTAACCAAGACACTCATTGTCATCACAATAGGCATACCCACTTTTACTGACATCAGAAAATATTTCTAAACTATATTCCTCAACACATAACGAAGTATAACTATTTTCAATATGATCTAGCCACCAGAACATGTCAGGCATTAATGTCTGAGGAACTATTACGATTTGTTCGTAACTGGAGTTATCAATTAAACTTAAGTACTTAAACTGTTGGAAATATTTTGTGTATAACTATGAATATTGAATTGCCGGTGAGGCAGTTACTAATAAGTCAACCAATGTTTAGTAGTAAGAAATATAATTTTATTTTTCTTTATATCCGGTAGTTTCAACCTCATGGTGGTTGAAACGAAAGTAAACCCAAAAAATTTACATTGTCTGGTAAAGAGCTTTTTTGAAAGTTTATCAAGAAACCTAGTTTCTCAAACATACTTTTTGTAATGTCGACATTATTTTGACATTCTAGCCATGTTCTACCGATACCTACATAAAAGTTATCGAGATATACCACGGAAATTAATTGATATATTTTCCATCACAGGTTTTAGTAATTTTATGAATACATATGGTGATGTGCTTAAACCAAATGGAAGACAATTAAATTGATACAAAATATTGTTATATCTAAAACGTAGGTATTTTCTGTGTGATTCACATGCAATAAAAATATGCATCTTTTAAATTTATTGTTGCCATATACCTAGCAGTTCTCGGTTTTGATGCTGTACGATATTCTTCAATTTTAAAATGTTTTGTGTCAATAAACTTATTGAGACATTTTAGATTTAGTATGAATGTTTTGTCCCCGTTTGGTTTTGGTACTAAAACACTGAAGATAAAAATTCACCGGGTTCGTGTTGGCAGTACGATATTGCGTTGATTTACAACAATTGTTTTTATACAATTTTCATATTCATAGTAATCTGAATTAGACTTAGGGTTTTACGCTGGTTTACTACTTTGATAGTGGGTAGAGTTAAATGGAATTGTGTAACCTTCTACCCAAGATAGAACCACTTTTTACAGAAGTAATATCGGACCAGTTTTAAAAAAAATACTGGAGTCGACCAGCATAACATACCTGGTGGTTAATTACTGCCTCTGCGAAGGAGGGGGACGAAATTTTTCTGGCAACGGACGGTCGGCGCGCGGGACGTCGCCGCGTCGCTTATAGTTGTTCTGTGACGGCCGCAGTGGCAGATATGTTTCTCTACGACCCTCGTACGGTTTTCTCTCTGTCTTTCGATGCGGACGAGCGAAGTTTAAACGGCCTCTAATGTTGTTACTTGTAGGTGTATTTACCTGTTGTAATTTAGACTTCTGAATATTCTTAAGGGCTTCATCGGATTAGTGGATAGTCTTTGCCACTCTTAGTTTTTCAGAAACGTTATCTCCAAATAACAGCTCATTTCTGTGGCTTTCGAGCAGAATATCCTTTAATTTACTATTGATAGAAGTCATTACATAATATCTTTGGGTTTTTGTCTCTGCAAAGTGACTATTACAAAGAAGACTACATGCATCACTCAACGGTTTTAAGAGTTTTAGTTTTGAAGTTTCATTCAATACGATAAGACCGTAACTCTTGCCAAGGCTGACAATGCAACTCCAATTTGTGTCTGCTTGTATAACAGTGATTAATGACGTTTTACTAACGATTCCGGTAAGGATGCCTTAATTCCCTTTTCAAGGATATCTTGCCACAGCGGCCTCGCTTTATGTATTGGAGGGCTTGTAGAGGTTGGTTGTTGCTCCGATTTGAAGAATATCTTCCTCTAGTTCCAACTCACTTGTACTAGTATTTTGAATGATACCTGAAGTACTTGTTTGTGGAGTTAGTAAGGTAATATCTGTCTGCACAGGGGCGTCAGGGTGCACAGAGATCTCAGATGTGTGTGGTGGCAATATTGACACCTGTGGTAATATATATCTTCGTGTTGAATCGAATCCACTAATGATTCACAATCTGGCAACCCGATATAGGGTGTATCCAGTGAAATGGCTGGCAATCCCAAAAGGGGTGTATCCAGCAAGTCGTTTAATTACCTACCTGTGGTAATATTTCTTCGTGTTGAATCGTATCCACTAATGACTCACCATCTGGAAACCCGATATAGGGTGTATCCAGTGAAATGGCTGATAATCCCAAAAGGAGTGTATCGAGCAAACCGTTTAATGACCTGGTCTAAGTTGTGCCACTAAAATCTGAGATATATTTGTCGGGCGATGGACTTCTTTGTCCATTATACTTTGATAACCCTTCCTCCAATTTTTTAAACTTCCAACGCATATCTTCGTCCCTCCTCTGGTGTTTTCTATTCTTTCCCATCGTTGAAATAACACAGCACACACAAAAACACTTCACACTCAGACACAACATAATAAACTGTTTAGGAGACGTGCGAAGGCTTGAGCACGGAAACGCCGAATGATTTAATATTCACACTCTGTCGTTTAGGAAAAGTCTGTAGAGGTAAGTGACATTAACTGACATCTACCCACATATTAAAATAAATATATTAGTGCAAAAAAAAAAAAAAAAAAACTTACCTCTAAAAATCCGTGCAAGGTATAAACTGGGTAACGCTAATACAACATGTAACATAAATCGCGTCGAATGAAGACTGTGAAGCATAATATAAGATATAAGAGATGCTAAGAGATATATTGATTCAATTAAGCAATAATTCAATAACTTCTATTTAATAAATAATATAATTTATAGATATGATAGGTGATGATAATTTATTTGTTAATTATTAAAATTATTTAGTTTTTAGTTCAAATTGTATTCAAATTTAAATGTTTATTTATAGGTTAAGTTTAATTTACATTAGTGGAATCGTTTTTAGATATTGTTTCTTTATTTGTGTTTAGTAAGTGACAATTTTGTTTACGTACCTACCTACATATGTTGTATACCTACATCTGTAGAGATTTAACACTTTGTCTTAAATTTAATAATTTGTCTTCTTTAAATAAAAATATAATAAAGAAAATAAATAAATAGATATGTGACCGCCAAAGTGGCACGTTAAGCTGTCGGTCCCGGTTGTAGACATTAGGCAACAGTCGTTAAGCCATGTCGGAGGCTTACTGGGCGGCTTCAACAACTCGGACACTAGGATAACCACTGCCCATACGATAAGTAAGGCTTCGTTGTGACTTTCCTAAATGTCCAGTCGGGGTAATGTACACAGGAGGACATATGTCCTTTATTTTTTTGATACGGCAGGGTGTATGCCTAGCCATCCACCTGTACCAGGTGGATGCGCATGCCACCCGCAAAAACTGTCTGCGGGTGGGTATGTCGGACTCGCACCGACCAAACCTAACCTGCCGTGGACTTCTTCTGGCGCCTGATAGGCGGAGCCCCGGGAATGCAGGTATGCTGCTCTGGTGCCCCCTTTTTGCGCAGTGCACCATGGTCGGGACACGCACCCGGGGAGGGCTGTGAGTTGCCCTCCCCAATTGCCGACTCTTTCTAGTACGCCACAAACAGTTCGCTGTCTTCCCGGAGCTGCTTGCACGTGGTGGCAGTAGAGGACACTTCTCGTACTGCCACCGCAGCCCCGAGGGGATGTATGTCTGCACCTGGATTTTTTGTATAACATCTTAACAGTGAAAACCTTTCAGAAAATCCCATTTAAATAAGTGGCTGTACTCAAACTGACATTTAGATAAAAACTTATAAGAGATTTAGTCGAAAAGGAACAGTATTATTTTAACTGGCCTGTTTGTTTAATGGTTAGAAAGGACGATAAGTAAGTATATATTTGTTTTATTTTATTTTAAAGTTTAGAAAACTTACAGTAAACTAAAGATTAATTAGGTTGTATGTTCACAAGTTCACTTATACTACTTTAACAATAAATTGGTAATTTAAGGCAGTACGGGCACACAATAAAATGGCGATGATTAATCATTACATTTTAGGAAAAATATTTGTTACACAAGATCTTTTTCACTTGTGGAGCGCTCATATTAAAAGGATCAATGTCAACTCTCTGCCACGCATCATTGAACAGATGGCAAGCCCTCCAAACGATTTTATTCTATAGTTACTCTGTGCGGCAGGAGTATGAAGAAGGTGGTATCTTGGAAGTAACGCCGACGGTACGCGCAAACCTATTTTAAATATTAAGCTTAAAGTTATAATGTGGCCCTACGTTATGCCCTACTGAATAAATGTGTCTACATTACATGGCCGTTGTTCGGTAAGGACACGTCATTGAATATTAAGTAGATCTACCCACCTTTAACCTTTAATTCTCATTAATATTCTCCTGAACTATTAACCTGTAGACAAATACACAATAATACAAAAGTCTTCAACTTGCTGTGTGGCGGACGGTGACGAATATAAACGCCCCGTAGAAATATACCAGAAGGAAGGGGCAGCAGCGTATTTCTGTGTACTATGAGCATCATACTGACATCGCCAACCAGTCAGCGAAGCATGGCGATTATGGCATATCTCCCCAATCTTGGGGCAGGCTTTGCAGTGGATGTCATTCGGGTGACATGATGAGTTGGTTTTGAAGTCGTTGTTTTTGTTTTACTCCTCTTGGTGACTATCTGTTGGATCTCGATCGCAGATTATAAGCATTTCTTTTTATTAATGTTATACAAAATTGTGAACAGGCATTAACGGGATTAACTTTTTTTGTTGTCGCTGTGCTGTACTGGCAGGAGTCGGCAATAGGGAAGGGCAATCCAAAGGAGCCCCAGGGTACGTGTCCCGCCCATCTGGGACATGGCGCAAAAGGGGGGTACCGGAGCAGCATACACGCGTTCCCGGGACTCCCACATCAGGCGCCAAGAGAAGTCCACGGCGGCAGGTAGGTTTAGTCGGTGCGAGTCCGACATAACCACACGCAAACACTTTTTGCGGGTGGCATGCGAAGGCATTCTCCCTGCCTTATCAAAAAAAAAGGTACTGTTAGTAGATTAAATCATTTCTGAGTGGTCCTTTATAAATTTCGTTTCAATCGGTTGTTATAAAGAAGCTTAAATCACTAATTGATATAATAATTTTAGCCATATAGCAACTTACAGTAGTCATAGTCTATATTTTTTCATTATTGAATCGTAAAATGAAATATTTTTAAGCGTTTTTTTCGTATTGATCACTAAATTGTAACATTTGAAGTTGTTGGTAATAAATATGTACATATAGCTGCAGAGAAACCTTACACCTAGAAATGTATAAAAAGGGCCATCAATTTTTTTAAGTATGCTATGATGTTTGGTGGGGGCCAGAGAAAGATGTTGTTTATACATATATAGTATACTAAGTTCTTTATGTCAAAATATTGTCTTTAATCATGTACAGACGCCAGCACATCCAGCTACCCCAATCTGTCAAATTAAATATAATTTCAACTTTATCACATAAGCATATGGTTCACTTTCGTTTGGGGTAATTTGACAGATTGGGGTAGCTTGATGTGCTGGCGTCTGTACACACTATGTGTGCTGAATTGATATAAATTATTATTTTTCTTATGAATAGGAAATTGTTTCTTACGCTTTCACTTCTTAACTGCGCAACTTGACCACAACGTATCATGCAGAAAAAAACAGTATCCATTGTTCCTACACAAATATGTAGTTATAGACGCTTACTTTTACTGTGGGTGAACTTGCGGACGGAAGCTACTTCTTTGTAATTATACAGTAAACTCGTGTGATATGTAGGTATCTGATATGTCTTTGTAGATGGATCATTGCTTTACTAAAATACAAACAAACAAATTTCGCCGTAAAAATAAGTTACTTGTGGGAACCTGGTTGTAATCTGGTAATTGTCAGTTTTCCACCCCAGAGCCTCGGAGAGCACGTAAAGGCATCGGTCCAGCACCAGATTCCTTTACGGTCATGTTGGATAGCCATTACCATCGGATCATGAGAGTGAAGAAGTAAAGAGTGCATCTGTGTTTTCGCACACGTTTGTTATCTATATTTTAACTCGCGCAAATGGCTTCCCCTATATAAGAACTAGACCAGGAGAGCATTCAATTGTTATCCTGCTACCGGATTCTTTGATTTTTGGATGAATTTTTATTTTATTGAGCAATCTTATAGGCCATTTTATTTTCGAACCATCTATAGGTATAAGCCCACGATGCAAACGCCCGCACCGCGAAGATTTCTGATGGTTGAAGTTAGAATTCCAATTTAGTCCACCATCCGACCAGAATAGGTCCGAGGTGGTGGCGCGTCGTGTACCGCGCGCGCCTCTCTTGAGTAGTGGCAAGAGTGCCTCCAATGAAAGTGGGCCAGCGCCTGTCTAGATTGCGGTGAATGTGCGAGAGACTCCCGTGGTCTGGACTTAATGTGGCTGAGGAACACCGTGGGGTTTTAGTCGGTAAACCCAGCCCTACCATGTATCTGGGAGTCACATCCCGTCGCTCCCACCGGCGGGATGATCCATAAAGTATTTCCCCACGTTAAAAAAAGGATTAAAATTTAAGTTCATACGAACGAATATTTAGAATTAAGTTACTTTAGCGCTTAATTTTAAGTCAAAAGCGTAAAAGGTTAAGGTGTAAAACAAAACTTAGCCTTTAAAAATAATTAAGAAAAGAAAAAAGTATCCGACGCACTCGTGTCTGTAGATAATAGGTCTTTACCTATGAAATTGCCGTTTTGTATGAAAAAATTTAAACGAATTTTTTTCATGAATTTTTTTATTTGTATTAATCGAAGTAATCACCCATGCAATCAATGCATCTTTGTCATCGCAGTGGCAGTTTATTGATGCCCTTCTTAAAGAAATCAGCTGGACGGGAGGCAACAAATTCTTCAAAGGCATTTTGTACTGCCTCTCGGGTATTGAATTTTTTTCCCGCCAAGAAGTTATCCAAATTCTGGAAAAAGTAGTAGTCTGTAGGCGCAAGGTCTGGTGAGTAGGGCGGATGACGGAGAGCTTCCAACCCCAGTTCTTGCAACTTGGAGACCGTCTGCTGTGCAGTATGAGGTCGCGCGTTGTCGTGCAGGAGCAGCGGCGACGAGCGATTGACCAATGCTGGTTGGAGATGCGCCAGCTTCTCCATCATTGTGCTCAGTTCTTCACAGTACACATCTGCAGTAATGCTCACCCCGTTTGGTAAGAAGCTGTGATGAATCACACCGGCGCTAGACCACCAAACAGTGACCATCACTTTTCTAGGGGTAAGTTTTCGTTTAGGGCATTGTTTAGGTGCTGAACCAGGATCCAACCAACTTGCTGAGCGCTTGCGGTTATCAAACAGAATCCATTTTTCATCGCAGGTAACAATGCGGTTCAAAATTCCTTCATTTGTGTGTCTGTTGAGCAGTGCAAGGCACGTCTCGACGCGTACTTCGCGCTGGCGATCATTGAGTTCGTGGGGCACCCATTTGTCAAGCTTTTTTACCTTGCCAATTTGACGCAAATGGACCAATATTGTTTTGACGCTAACGTCGAAAGCTGCTGCTAATTCAGCCGTAGATTGTGTATCATCAGCTTCCACAACCGCCTTTAATTCGTCATTGTCGACCAAAGTCTTCGGACGACCGCGAGGTTCATTTTTCAGGTCGAAATTTCCAGAACGGAAGCGAGCAAACCAATAACAGGTGGTGCGTTGGTTTGTAGTGTTAGCTCCGTAAACGTCGTTGATGTTGCGTGCCGCTTGTGCCGCGTTGCTGCCACGACGGTACTCATATTCCATAATTACTCGAATTTTTAACGTATCCATGATGACGAAAAAGATTGAAATGCGATGAAAATGTAACACTAATCAATAAAGAAATGACTACTTTTGGAAAAAAGAATCCATGTTTTTAAAATAAAATTAATTTGAAATTAGAATTCTTAGCCAAACAAAAATTATTTTGATTTGAAATGGCCAGTACTGCAGAACGGCAATTTCATAGGTAAAGACCTAATATCAAATATGGTAAAAGTCGCCAAATTTGTTTTTATGATATACTAGCTGTGCCCCGCGGTGTTACCCGCGTTAAATTTTATAAATTTTCTTTGCTATAAACCTCACGAAGCCCGAGACCTTTCCAACGAATGCAAAACCGTGGAAATCGGTTCGTGAGTTCTGGAGTTATAGCGTCAGGAAGGAAAACCCGACTTATTTTTATATAGTAGATAAGAGATTAGAAAGCTGCCAAATATGATTTTGTGTTATCTATAAGGTAAGGCGACCTTATTTGAATTAGGTAACAATTTTCTCAAGTATGGGAAATCATAAATTTAATTGTTCGGAGGGTTTCGGATCAGCATCCTCTACCAATCCGGGGTAGGCGATCTGCACTGCAGATTTATGCTTTTCGGTGTGAATATTGCTATAAAACTACTTCTCGGATGGTGCAGCGGTTAAGACAGTCAACTCGTCATTTCGTGACCCGGGTTCCATTTTTGCACAGGTGAAACTATTTGTGTGACCCTAAATAGTTGTTCAGAGTCTGGGTGTACTTTGAGTCCGTTATATGTTTGTAAAGTAGGTACCCCGCGACACAGGGATTAATTTACCTAAAGCGGGCGATTTCTATAAAAAAATGTAGATACATAATAATATAATATCCGGCCTGGGACATTATTTACACACGGCCATCTGATCCCAAACTAAGCAGAGCTTGTGCTATAGAAACCAGATTTTACTACTTTTCTTTTGTAAATACAAGGCAATTTTGTGAAGACATAAGAGGCAATGTTGTGCAATACAGTCCTTGCAGCCATCTTCAATGGCTGTGTAAGTGATGGTGCCTTTCCTGATTTTATGAAGATTAGTAAGATAGTACCCGTTTTCAAGGCAGGTTGTACTGAGAATGCCACCAATTACAGACCTATCTCAATCCTTCTAGCTTTAAGTAAAATATTTGAAAATCTCATGCTTAGCCAAATGTTGTCACACTTTAACTTGAATGGGATATTGCATAACAAGCAGTTTGGTTTTACAAGGGGCCGCTCGACTCGGGATGCGGGGTGTACCCCAATGAAGTCTATATTGGAGGCTTGAGAGGGGTCACAGGATGCGCTGGGAGTTTTCTGTGATCTCTCCAAGGCTTTCGATTGGGTTGATCACCGTACACTCGTTGTAAAACTGCAGTACTATGGCATATCTGGTACGTCTCTTGATCTTGTAGTATCCTATTTATCGGGTCGAGAACAGATAGTTTCGATAGACGGTATCATTTCGGCACGTCATCCTGTAAAAATGGGGGTGCCCCAGGGAGATCCTGGGCCCATTTTTATTTCTAGTATATATTAATGATCTCCCTTATCTGGTGGAGAAAGTATCAGACATAGTTTTGTTCGCTGATGATACGTCGCTTATATTTAAAGTAAATTGGAGGGACAAAGATCTTATTGAACAGAACAAAATACTCGGTCTTATATCAAAATGGTTTTCAGCAAATAACCTCTTATTAAATGCAGGGAAAACAAAATGTATCAAATTCTCATTACCAAATGTGAGACAGGTTATACCAACAGTTGCATTAAATGAGGAAAGTTTAGATTTAGTTCCGTCGACCGTATTTCTGGGATTGACACTAGACGCAAAATTGCAATGGGCTCCTCAGATTGAAAAGCTAGCAGCTAACTTGAGTTCGGCTTCCTATGCCGTTTGGAAAATACGACAATTGTCAGATGAACAAACTGCTAGATTGGTATATTTCACGTACTTCCATAGTATTATGTCCTATGGCATTCTGCTGTGGGGTTCGGCAGCTGACATAAGTACCTACTATTTTCATTTTACAAAAAAGAGCAGTCAGAGCCATTTATGGGTTAGGTAGTCGCGAATCTTTGCGAACTTTGTTTAAAGAAGTAAATATACTAACGGTGCCATCTGAGTATATATATCAGAATATATTGTATGTAAGAAAAAATATTAATAACTATAGAAAAAAAAGTGAACTGCATAACATTAATACTAGGAATAAAGACAAACTTGCAATACCAGGCTTTAGAGTCAGCAAAACGAATAAATCATTTTTAGGATATTGTATTAGGTTTTATAACAAGCTTCCTACTCATATTACTGATCTGCCTGACACAAGTTTCAAGACACATATTAAACGTGTAGTTATGGCTAGGGGTTATTATACCACTAAAGAGTACATCGATGACAAAGACGCCTGGCGCTCACCACCTACCTGCACATTGCTCGCTGGAGATCTTGTAGCCATATAGACATGACTAAATTGTTGAGTTATGTGAACTATCTGTGACTATCTGTAATATGATTGCTAATTTATTGACTCTATCTGAAAATGAATAATGTTAGTGTTTCGATGTTTTTCTTTTGTTTCCTAAATATAATCTAAATTAATATTCATTCAGACAACCGATCGAGCAGATATTGTGTTTGCCTACTAAATAATTACTTTAAGTGGACCAAATCCCGTGTTCATGCCCGCTTGAGTATGTTTCGCCGGACCGTCTCAACTGGGCCGTGTTGAAACCGGTAGTAGATGAACCTGCTGAGTTTGTTTCGCTGGGTCTTCTCAGCTGGGGCGCATTGGATCCGGTGATAGCATTAAAGCGCGACCGTCGTTTTAAACATAAGGTCCGCTATAATAATAATACTGAATTCATACCTTAATATAGACAGAACCATTCAGACAATATGTAGTAAAATATATATTTCAATACATAATATTATAAACTTTAACTAAACATAATCTCCTTGACAATAACTTAATACAAGCTAGCTAAATGTCACTACCATTATAAAATAAAATGTATAAATGTTTTAACATTCCGTGTACCTAAATATCTATACATATAATAAATCTGTAGAAAAATATTTTTTGTACATCAAAAGAAAATCCAAAAAAAATAGCCAGGGTATTAAAGAACAACCAATAGAACCCATTTCCAGAGTTTTTAGAATTTTTGTCTGTTTGTCTGTGTGTCTGTTTGTCTGTTTGTCTGTTTATATGTTCGGGTATCACGTAAAATATACTAAAGCAATGTAGATAACTTTAATACACAACGATTGAGCGTAACTTGAGGTAACATTTAGTTTTTGTTTTATTGCAATCGGTTCAGTCTATCAAACGATATTTGATTTTAAAGTAATCATGAAGAAAAATTTTCGTTACTTCAAGATGAACTAATGTTTATAGTTGAGCTACCTAACTGTCCGATAGATGTCATTGTGCATATTATGACATCTCTTTACTGAATGAACTAGATTGATAGTTGATTTTTATATCGTTAGATGTCGTTGTGCATTTATTTTGACTCGCGGTGTTAAGATTTGCCCGTATTTGCTGATTGCATGATTACGTAGGTTTGGAAATGGTTTTGAATGTACTGAATTGTTTCGAAATAAGGTCTTGGTTGGCTAGAAGTATGTCGTTGTCCCAAATTGGTTATTAAAAAAATCTGTTTTCTTTGGGCAAATTGAATTATGTAGAAGGTTGGATTTATTATAATAATTAATTTTAAATTATTGATAGTTGATTTTTATTTCGATAGATATCATTGTGCTTGATAGTTAAATTTTATTTCGATAGATGTCGTTGTGCATTGCTTTTGCCTCAGATTAGGGCTTTGAATGTTCCGAATTGTTTCGAAATAAGGTCTTGGTTGGCTAGAAGTATGTCGTAGTCCAAAATTGGTTATTAAAATATTCTGTTTTCTTTGGGCAAATTGAATTATGTACAAGGTTGGATTTGATATAATTTAATTTTAAATTATAATGTCAGTCGATCGAAGTGTGTGCTGTCGATTCGTTTGTAACTCGAATGTACAGACGATTCGAATTTTATTGAGCCTGTCCTATTTAATGTATTTGTATGTAGTAAATTAACCCTCATAATTTTCTCAGCACAAATCTATATACCTAGCGAGGACCTACGTCTTTTGCTGAGCTCGGTAAAATGCATGATATTGAACATCCCACATACCAGGCCGCTTGCCGAGCACGCCATTTATTAGATGGAGGTCAGCATTGGGATGTCACTCTAGCGGAAGGAATCGTGAGCGATAGTCCACATCGCTTGCGACATTTGTTTGCCATTTTATTGACCTTTTGTGCGTTATCGGGTGCTAACCAGTTATGGCAAAAGTACCATGACAAGTTTGCTGAAGATTTTATGAGACATATACAACTAAATACTGATGGAGAAATTCCTGACAGGGTACGTGAAATTTGTCACAACATGTCCTTATTGGCTATGCAAGAGATAGTTATAAGTATAGGAGGGAACCCGATCAGTCAGAGGCTGCGAAAATGCACAGGAGTTTGCCAATTTATTGTAAAAAATTGGTGATGGCACATACCCCGTGTATGTGCCATCACCAATTTTTTACAATAAATTGGCAAACTCCTGTGCATTTAGAAGATGGAAAAGTTATATTGATTGGTAATCTCTGCTCTTACGTTACATCACAGCTAGAGCTAATTTCTTCTGTGTACGGAGATACCACAAACATTGGCAATCAAGCTGGTTCTTGGCTATGTCAGCGAGCTATTTTGACTCCCCGCAATGACCAAGCTGCGGCAATTAATTTCAAAATATTGACTCATGCGTCCGGGAATAGTAAAGAATATAGCTCAATAAATACAGTTATGGAAGACGATGACGCCACGCACTACCCGGTAGAATTTTTGGATTCCCTCAGCACACCCGGACTTCCAGCCCACAAAATAGTTTTAAAAATCGGTGTACCAATAATTCTCCTCAGAAATTTATGTCTCCCCAAACTTTGTAACGGCACTCGGCTCAAAGTCACAAATCTGCAGCAAAACATTATCGAAGCTGAAATATTAAAAGGTTCGGCGCCATTGATATTCTTTTTATTCCAAGGATACCTATAATTCCTAAAAACTTTCCTTTCTCTTTCAAACCAGTGCAATTCCCAGTCAGTCTCTGTTATGCCATGACGATTAATATAGCTAGACATTATCCGTTGCGTGGATGGACCTAAGTATTGGATGCTTTTCCCATGGTCAACTATACGTAGCTCTTTCACGCGTAAACAACCCCAAAAACGTTTTTGTGTACGCTCCAGATGGTTCCACAGGTAAAATAAAGAGGCACTAAATTAAATTTAAAAAAAAATGTATCGGTATCCTCCCACAGCGCTTTACACTAAAAAATACATTGTTAAGTTCCGACATCCACGCGAACGAAGTCGCGGGTACAGCTAGTCTGTAATATGTAACTAGAAATAATAACTGTATTACTTACTACAAACATGTTCTGACTATTTACAAGCGCTTTTTTAAAGTCTACGTGAATAAAAACCTTTTTTATTTATTTTGTTATTCAAAGCACCGTATGCATACGGTTAAAATCCTTTAGAATTTGTCATAATTACGTATTTTCATTAAAGCTTGCATCAGATTTTAATACAATACGTGTACATTGAAAATCAGTCAATCACAGGCTGTATATTGTTTATCGTGAACCCTTAATAGGACAGTGGTATGATAGTTACCATCTCATTTTAAACTTTACTGTGTTATAATAAGAGCTAAAATCAATGAATTGTCAACATACTCTTTGACCGATTAGGCATTAAAGGTACGCTTCCGTTGATCGCGACATTCGCGGCCAATGCGACTGACGCTCGCCAGCGACTGACTGCGTTTTTCGCGGCAATATATTTATAACGGAGCTGTCAAGCTTCCCGTGACATAAATGACCGTCGTTTGTAGAGTCTGGATAAATAAATATAAAATATCTTGGGACGACTAACACACTGCCATCCCAAACTAGTGAGAGCCTGTATTATGGAAATCACGCAACTGATGAACATAGTGTAGTGTGTGGTGTAGTTTATTTATAATATGTATGTATTAAGAAATATTTTTCTTAATACCTACATATTATAGATAAACTACACCCAGACACAACAAATTATCGTGCTCATCACACAAATATGTGTCCTGAGTGGGGATCGAAGCCGCAACCTTTTGCTTAGCAGTCAGTCACTATACACTAGACCAACATGCCAGTTAATTGATAAGTTAGTGGATGGATTGAATTTGGAAATCAAAGTCACGCGCGCATTGGATACCATCAAAGACACACCCCGCATCCATCAGCGTGTGTCGGATACTGGCAATTGTGTCACGTGCAAAATTATGATAATCTTGTTGTATTACCCGCATTAAATTTTATAAAATTGATCACAGCTCCTCCCCCGTAGGTGATAGCGTGATAAAATGTAGCCTATATGTTGACCCGACCTCTTAGTAATATTCATGCAAAATTTGAAGTAAATCCATGCAGTACTTTTTGAGTTTAGTCCGGACATACATACAGACAAACAGACATACAAACAAACAGACATACAGACAAACATTCTAAAAACTATATTTTTGGTTTTGATATCGATTGTAGATCACGCAACAAGTGCCTTTTAAAAAATATTCAATGTACAGTTTTGACTTTCCTACGATTTTATTATATGTATAGACTAGCTGTGCCCCGCGGTTTTACCCGCGATAAACTAAATAAATTATCACAGCTCCTCCCTCATAAGTGAAAGCGTGATAATATGTAGCCTATATGTTGATCCGACCTCTTAGTAATGTTCATGCAAAATTTGAAGTAAATACATCCAGTACTTTTTGAGTTTAGCCCGGACATACATACAGACAAACAGACAAAAATTCTAAAAACTATTTTTGGCTTCCATATCGATTGTAGATCACGCCCCAAGTATCCTTTTAAAAAAATATTCAATGTACAGTTTTGACTTTCCTACGATTTTATTATATGTATAGATTACATATGTGATTTATATCAAAAAGGCTTCAAGCGTACGTTCTTCTTTGTGGGAAACTTTTCATGGCATATTTTGTCTGGGAAGTTTCTCCGCGCGGCACGCGGCATTCTTGAACAGATTGAGACACGGTCACGCGTGCCTTACCAATTACGATAGACAATACAGCCGTCAGCCGCGCGTGTCTTTCGTAGGGAGCACTGAAACGACGTCATAAATGCGATTTCATACTCTTTAATCCATCTGATGTGTTCATGCGCAACTAAAGGCAGATGCCATTATTAATTCATCATATTGTAATACAACAATCGCTTTTTAATGTCAACGTCAATAAACTCAGTTTTTATTTTACAAATTTTATTTGTATCTTCACTATATGTAGGTATATTGTGGACACGGATCTCGAAAACGATAATAATTTAAGGCAATTCATTAACTTTTGGCTTAGCCGAATTTTTGCCAGGGATTGCACCAGCCGTGGTCACGGATCGATTGATGATTGATTCGGTAACTATTATATATATACCTATATATAATAGCCAAGCGAGTGGCTTGGTCTCGATTTTTTATCATTGCAATCAAGACCCGTGCCCACGATATATGATAATATAATATCCAGGCACATTATTCACATACGGCCATCTGATCCCATATTGAGCAGAGCTTGTACTATGGAAATCAGATAACTGATATACTACTTTCCTTTGTAAATACATACTTATATCTAGACACGCGGTAGCGTGTCAAGCCAAGTTCAAGTAACAGAACTGGCAAGCAGCACCGTGTGTAATATTACACGAACCATTTGGAATCACTTTTGACCCCCTATATAACTCCACTCAGCCACACGACAAACAGATGCGTCCAACCACGCCAACGCGAAACTTTATAAATGTAATACGACGTACGATAATTTGACGGTCACCGTAGCCTAGTTGGTAGTGCTCCTGCCTACGAAGCTGGTGGTCCTGGGTTCGTATCCCGGTAAGTGCAAATATTTGAGTGATGAGCACGAATATTTGTTTCTGGGTCATGGATGTTTTCTATGTATTTAAGTATTTATCTATATAAGTATGTATATCGTCTCCTGGTACCCATAGTACAAGCTTTGCTTATTTTAGGGCTAGGAAGATCTGTGTGACTTTGTCCATAAAAAAAAAGTACTACATATATTATTATTGCGAGATACGCGATGCGTCCGTCGCGTGCGTCCGCCGCGCAATTCAGTCGCAGTGGCTGGTAATCAACGGAAGTATACCTTATTGGTAGGGTGCTTGACGTGGCTTCCGGTGTCCACTGTAATTAAATGCTGCAGGCTACTGTCGGGGTTGCATCAATGCCGTTCGCAGTTTAAATGAAACGTGTTTGCAGGTTATCGCTTTGTTCATGTGTTGGCATGTCTGTATAAATCTTCTATCCATCATCTTCTTCTTTCTATCCATTTATCAGAATAAAACGTGGTAGGTAAGGTATTGTAATGATATTACCTTCCCTCCTATAGAATAAAACCTCTTTTGAGAAGATAGCAAACTCTGGCCATTCTAGTAAAATAGTTGGACATAGATTATAAATTTAGAATAGAATTTGTTTGAGTGATGTTTGTTAATATATTGTGAAAACTAGTTTATTATTATTAAATAAATTAAGTGATTGGTGTTTAATACGTGTGTTATCATTTTGAAGGTCTTTTTTGAAGAATTAAAACCCCCAAGATCTCAGTTAGAAGACCCTTGCTGCTGCGAGTGTTACAGTATTGTAGTGTGCGTCAGTTTAATACTCTTATTGTTGAAAGATTAATAAATGCATCCCAATTTAGCTATAAAATGCTCTAGAACAGAATTTTGATGACTTAGGTACAGACGCCAGCACATCCAGCTACCCCAATCTGTCAATTGAAAAACTATAAAAGCATAAGGGTCACTTTCAATTGGGGAAATTTAACAATTTGGGATTGGGTTAGCTTGATGTGCTGGCGTCTGTACTTTCGTGTATATTAGACGCTGTTTTCGGTTTAAATATTAACCATTCAATATTATGAACGTTCCAGTAAACTGTTTGAGTACTTATAAAACACCAACAACCTCGCACGACTAGATAGCTAACACCATAAGCAACAACTTTTGATAATTTGTTAGATTTTATTTTCGAACAAAAATAAGTAGATATTCATTTATTTTCCCGCTTGAACCTTTAATACTCTATGCGCATCGTAGAGATTACTGCCGCCTATTGGCGGCAGTAATAGCAGTTGTTGCATATTTGCAACAAGGTTTCCGGCATCGTCATTTCATGTACGAAAATCCTGTATAATAAATAAAGATTAAAAAAAAAAAAAAAAAAAAAACAAGGTTTCCAAATTTGCCTTCAGCAAGCCGTGAAATTAACTAGACAAATTTCTGGCGACGAAATTGTTATTATTATTATCAGCGCACTCCCACGCGAGCCGAGCATATTTGTATGAATAAAATATAGACCTAAGTATGAAAGTTACGGCAGAACAACAAAAACTTGTAAAAAAGAAAAATAATAAGTAGACTTTATTGCGTCAAATAATTTACAATTTAGTAATATAAACAAAAGTAGTGTTGATGCAACAGGCGGCCTTATGGCTAAAAGCGATCTATTCCAGGCAACCTATGTAAAATCATTTTTAGGGTTCCGTAGCCAAATGGCAAAAAAACGTACCCTTATAGATTCGTCATGTCTGTCTGTCCGTCCGTATGTCACAGCCACTTTTTTCCGGAACTGAAAGAGCTGTACTGTGGAAACTTGGTAAGCAAATGTATTCGGTAAACCGCATTAAAAGAACAATAATTTTGGGGGGTCGCCGTACATAGAACTGAAACTCCAAATTTTTTTTTTCATCGTACCCATACATGTGGGGTGTCTATGGATAGGTCTTCAAAAATGATAGAGGTTTCAAATATAATTTTATTCTAAACGGAATAGTTTGCGCGAGAGACACTTCCAAAGTGGTGAAATGAGTGTCCCTCCTCCTGTAACTTCTAAAACAAGAGAATCATAAAACTAAAAAAAAAATATGATGTACATTACCATGTAAACTAACAACGAAAATTGGTTTGAACGAGATCTAGCAAGTAGTTTTTTTTAATACGTCATAAACCGCAATTTGCTTTCATTTAATCAACTGAAATACTTGCTGCTACGGAACCCTTCATGTGCGAGTCCGACTCGCACTTGGTCGGTTTTTATTTTGAAGTGAAATCTTCTTAAGTAGCGTTATGCACTTTTAAGAGATGGGTAAAAAATGTTAAACTCGCGTCAGACATGCGACCTGAATATTGACATAATTATATTAGATTTTTTACAGCCGACTCCCTAATCAAAAGTTCTATTTTTAAAAGTTATTCCCAACATAGGGAGGGAAACAAATGGGTACTATAAGTCTCTACCGCCTAAAGGTGGGAAGTAGTATCTTCTATTCGATACTCGGATCAAATAAACACTACTATCCGAGTATTAGAAATGAAAAATTGTTTTCACTTCTATCAGCAGTCCCCTAAAACTGCACCACAAGTTTTTTTTCATGCATTGCGTTTTGATCGAACTCGTAGTACAAAAGTTGTTGCTTATGATATTAGCTATTATGTTGTATTTACTCAGAGCGGAGACAGATCCAACGAACCAAATACAATAAAAATCGACCAAGCGCTTCTTGAGTAACGCCCGAAATTAATAAACGATCCGCAATCTGGCAGTCAGTCCTATCTCTAGATTAGCTCTATCGCTATCTTGATCTTTACCTGCGTGCCAATAACAAAACATATCAATCCATCCATTTTTTGCCCAGAGATTTGGGTGCGATCCTTTCCCTCTGCAGCGTTCCGTTTTATGCAGAACTCGGTAACTCAGGACACAATTGTACCATTTAATTTAAGATGAAAATTTATTTTTAAATATATTAAAGATAAGTCATCAATACTGACTTATTTATAGCTAGGTTAAAATGTTTTACTAGACGACTAGGGTATATAATAATAAAATGAAATTGAATTGGTCAAACATTATGTTTTGGTGGAACGGAACGTATCAAAATTTGACAAGCAAAACGCACGCCGGCGCCGTCGTCGCCGATCGGAGCAAGAACAAACAAGCAGTAAGTTGTTTGTTTTTGTAGCATAGCATTTATAACTAATATACAAATAATTACTTATTTATAAATATAATACCTATAATGGATTCTGATATGATAAGCAATAATTTTATTATTTATTTCTGTGTTTGAATGAATGAATGAATGAAATATTTATTTGCTAAAATATAGGTACAGGGTTGTTAGGTACATTATAAACTTATCCAACTATATTTGACATAGATATGTCGTGCAAAATTTTAAAGAATATCAACTACAATATAAATAATTCCCTAGATATTGTTATTAAATAATTTAAAACAAATAAAATGTCAAACACAAAAAGACGATACAAAATAATAAAATAAAAACATTATAAGAGTATTAGACAAAAACATTACATTAAAAATATTACATTAAAAATTAACAGATCACAAGCATGTCAAATTTTAAAACTTATTCATCCGTCGAATAAAAACATCTGTCACTCAACCAATTGTACAGGGTACTATTAAATTCCATGTTGTTTTACAAATAATTTAAACAGTGACGTGAAGTTGTTGCCGCCTATTTTGTAAACAAAAAGAAATATTCTTATTATTTATTATTTACTAGCAGTGCCCGCGGACTTCATTCCGCGTTATAAATATTTTTGTCCCTGCCCGTTTGAACCGCGTAATACTTCGGGTTAAACGTTCAGGATATTTTTTTTTCATAGCCTATGACACTTAACAATAATGTAGCTTTCTATTGGTGAAATAATTTTGAAAATCGGTTCAGTAGATCCAGAGATTTCCCCTTACAACTCACAAACGTTACCTCTTTATAATATTAGTATAGACAAATAGAATTATACACAAATAGAAATTTCACACAAATATAAATATAACTGGGAATCTGATCGCAGTGCCACTTAGCAGGTTTATTGTAAATCTACTATAAAATTATTCAGGGTCCCGCTCCCACTGAAACGCTATAAAAATAACCAAAATTGGTCCGGTTGCCTACACCGTCTGTATCAGAAATGGTGTTGTATACGGATTTATATATTTTGTGATTTTCTTAATTTCCCAATTCGCCAAATTGATAGTAACAATTATTATGTAATATCGAATCCATTTATTTATGAACTTAGCTAGCTTACGGCATTACGGATTCGTTGGGAAATATTAGTTCGATGCTTTTTTAACAATAATACTCGCATAATAATAATATTTTTAACAACACTCGCACTAAACAAATAAGTTAACCAGTAACCTATTAAAAAAAACAAACCAAAGACAATTTCCCGATTTAGGTATAGCCTAAAACCTTCGAGCATAGACAAATGCTCGTAGCCTAAAACTGACAGAAAGCGATAATTTTAAAATCTCTAGTACGTTCTGTATTGTCAATCTTGACAGTTTTTATTTCAGTTCGATGCAATTACTTTCTATGTATTTGAATTTTTATTTTAATAATTAACTATATTACTATATTCTATTCCTTAATATCCTATATCCTATTCCTGACGATGATACATCCAAAAACATAAAAATACTTGAAATTGCTCCACCCGTTTTTGAGTTATAAGTGGTGTAACAAACACGACTTTCTTTTATATATATAGATATGCAAAGCTATTTTGGAATATAATGAACTATTTCACCAATTTTATCTTTAGAACCAATTGTCAATCCACCGATTACATGTTTTGGCTATCTAAGCTTATGTCCAAATTAATGGATTGGTTATTGGCACGTGCAACCTGTCATTTTAGTACAGAGGCCTATCTTTTTCTATGATCCGTCCTCCCAAAGATCGCTCGTTGGGGATTCGCTGGTAAGTGTTTTTGGTGAACACATGTGGAGCGTTTTTAATTTAATATTTTCGTTGTTATAATTGATTTTGGTGTTGCTTTTGAAAGCCTATATGTGTCTGTGATTTGTGTATTTTAATTATATCTGTGTTTGTCCTCATATTCCATTTGGGTGAGTTCTATTTTGTTTCGTATAAGATTGATGCCGGGCGACCATGGAAGTTGAGGAAACTCTCCATGGCCGTCCGCCGGATCCTGGCGAGTCGCGAGACGTCCTCAACGACGACTCTGGCGACAGTAATAAAGCAGAAAATTTTTCCTACGGTTCAGGTTTAATTGCCCCCTTGGCTAATTTTGAGGCTGTTGAACGCTCGATCCACAAACGTGGAACTAGCGGAGACGGTCCTCCTCCCCCTAAAAAGCCGCATACGGATCGCCTATCTCAATCCATTGAACGTCAGATCCCCCAGTCTGATGAAATCTATTCATCTCAGACTAATAATACTCCATTGTCACAACCAATTTCTCAACTTTCTCCCCAAACCAACAATTTACAGTCAAACTCATCTTCATTAGGCCGTTCTAGATACTCTAACAGAGATATCAGACCGTTTTTAGTCCATGTTGCCTTTAAATCAGATAACCCTGCAGCAAGCACTTCAATACATCCCATTAAATTCGGCCAACTGTTAATGAAATTAAACATTAAAAATATTCTTGCTGATGGTATCAAAAGGGTAGGTAGAAATCGAATCTCAGTAGAATTCAAGTCCCCTGAAGATGCCAATGCCTTCCTTGCTAGCTCAGAAATTATTAATAAGGGGTATATTACTTCCATTCCTACATATAACATTACAAGAATGGGAGTAGTAAGAGATGTTCCAGTAGATTGGACTGATCTTGAGATAATTCAAAATTTAAAACCAGAAATTGGATGTGGTCAAATTTTGAAGGTTAGAAGGATGAATCGCAAGTTTGTGGTGGATGGAGTCTCCGAGTGGAGGCCAACACCCATGGTGGTTCTCACTTTTGATGGCCAGACTTTACCAAAACGAGTTTTCTGTTGCTACAATTCTTTACCTGTAGAACTCTATCTGTTCCCTACAATTCAGTGTTATGCTTGTTGTAAATATGGGCATACAAAAAATCAATGCAGGTCAAAGGCAAAGTGTTTTCGCTGTGGTGGGGAGCACTTTGGTGATAGCTGTACGGTTGATGAAGCCAAATGTTTTTACTGCTCCGGAGCACACTGTGCTAACAGTAAAAGCTGTCCAGAATTTGATAGGCAGAAAAGAATAAAGATAGCCATGGCAGAGTGTAGTATTTCCTATGATGAAGCAGCTAAAAAAATTCCTTCTGCTTATAGATCATATGCTGATGTTTCTGCATCTTCTCCCCGTCCTACTCCATCCAATTCTTCAATCTCTGTTCCTCCTAATATTATTTCATCCAACTTGCGTCCTTCAGCTTCCACCTCATATCACAAATCAGTTCCTAAGAGACAAAAAAATCATGTTCCTCTTACTGCAGGTTATGATGTAAGAGCTCATCAAGAGACTTTAAATTCATACTCCTTTTCACCTGCATCTAATGGTTGTGCCCTCAGCAAAGATCCTATAGATGAAAATTTCTCAAAGGAATTAGATTCTATAGTAAATTTATTAGAATCCTTCACATCTAAACACCAAGTTCCTGACCACGTTGCCAATTACTTAATTAATAGACTTCAGCTAAGACAAAATGGATCTGCAGCTTCTACAGTGGAACGCCAGAAGTGTCCATCCAAAAATAAATGAAATAATTACCTTAATTAATAATTTCCAGCCTATTGTTTTTGCCATCTCGGAGACGTGGCTTTCTCCACGTCTTCAGTTTAATATTTCTGGATATAGCACATATCGCGATGACCGTCCTGATGGTTATGGTGGTGCTGCTATTCTAGTTAACAACTCCCTTCCCTCTTTTCCTATTTCCCTTCCCAGCCATGGTAATGGGATTAATGCCGTTGGGGTGAGAGTCCTAGGCATTGGTTTTATTTCTGTGTACATCTCCTCCCCCAGTCCACAATGTTTTCAATTTTTAAAAAATGTTTGTATGTCCATATCTCCTATTATTCTCTTAGGAGATTTTAATTGCCACAATACACTATGGGGTTCAATTCAGAATGATAGTGCAGGGGTAGATTTAGTGGAACTTATGGATGAAGTTGGACTATGTGTCCTAAATGACGGTTCCCATACCAGACTCCCTCGATTAGGTCAGAGCAAAAGCTGTGTGGACCTAACCTTTTGTTCACCTAGTTTAGCAGCCCAGATAGAGTGGAAACGGTTAAGTTTAACATATGGTAGCGACCACTACCCCATTTGTTCCACTTTCATTGGTAGACATTTCCCGCTAAGAGATAATACACCATTATTAAAATATAGACTTAAGGATGCTAATTGGGCCTTGTATGAACAAATTTTAGATAACCAAATTCTTTCCTTCCCTCAAATTACCAAAGATAACTTAGCCTTGTGTCTGTCTCTTTTCTCTGAAGCTATTTCTTTAGCGGCAGATGAGAGCATTCCTGTGAAAAATTCAGCTTCAGGGAAAGTGTCTTCTCCTCCCTGGTGGGATGGAGAATGTACCTCAATTGTTAAATCCAGAAATGAAGCTGAACTTAATTACATTAGTAACATGTCCAATGAAAATTTAGTTAATTACAATAGGATAGTAGCTAAATCAAAACGTCTTTTTAAAAGAAAGAAGTATGAGAGTTGGAAAAGATTTTGTTTTTCTCTATCTCCTTCATCTTCCTCTTCATTAGTATGGGAAAAATTTAAAAATTTCAGGCGTGGTTGCTCCCACATAAAATATTCTTCTATATCTGGAGACATGGCAGTTTTATTTCTAAATAAATTAGCCCCATCTTTTGTGCCTCTTGAGGAGGAATGCTCATCCATTCCCGGAGTTATAATTTCCAATGATCCACTGGATGATCTTTTCTCACCAAAGGAATTAGATGCAGTTCTGAAAAATCTCCGGGATACAGCTCCTGGGGTTGATGGGTTTCCTTACTCCTTTTTTAAGAAGACTGGCTCCCATTGTCGTAACTTTCTTTTAAGTGTGATAAATACATGTTTCATGCAAAGTTTCATACCTACCCAATGGAAGTCACAAATTGTCATTCCAATATTGAAGCCGGGTAAATCACCTAATTGCCCTGATCACTATCGGCCTATTGCTCTGTCCCCAGTAATTTGCAAGATATTTGAACATTTAATTAAAAATAGATTAGAATGGTATCTAGAAAGCAGGGGTTTGATAGCGGAAACCCAATTTGGCTTTAGAAAGGGGTTTAGCACCATGGATAGCATTGGCATCTTTATGGCGGATACCCGCATAGCTTTTAGTATTAATGAATCGGTTATTGGAGTATTTCTGGACATTTCAGCAGCATATGACAGTGTTCTTCTTTCCGTACTCAGAGTTAAACTACGCCAGCTGAGTATTCCGGTAAGGATGCTCAATTGTATATGTAACCTTCTGTCTGATCGCTCCATTAATCTACATGTCCCAGGGTACAAGTTTGATCCAAGATTGGTTTGGCGGGGTCTCCCGCAGGGCTCGGTCCTTAGTCCCCTGCTTTACAATATTTATACGTCTGATCTGCACAAGTCGCTCAATATTGATTGTCAGGTTTTGCAGTACGCAGATGATTTGTGTTTATATGTTTCTAGTCCATCTATTAGTGCAGCTACGGAATCCATGCAAGTATCATTAAATTCTCTAAATCATTGGCTCTGTTCTCATGGTCTCCAGCTGTCAGCTTCTAAAAGCTCGGTAGTAGTCTTCTCCCGTAAAAGGGCCATTCCGGATGTACACCTTGAGATTGAAGGGTCGCCCATAAAAGTGGAAGACAAGGTGAAATTTCTTGGTGTCATCTTGGACTCAAAACTATCAGGTTCTCCTCACGTTAATTATATTACAGGTAAATGCGAAAAAAATATAAATATGCTGCGTGCACTCGCTGGTGTTTGGTGGGGAGCCCATCCATTCACCTTGAAACTTATATATAATGCGACGATAAGAAGTTTACTTGATTATGGCTCTTTCCTGCTTGAGCCATGTAGTAAAGTTGCCTTGGCTAAGTTTGAATCTATCCAATCAAAGTCTTTACGTATTATATTAGGTTGTATGAGATCAACTCCGATCAATGCCATGAGGGTAGAAGGCGGTGAACCTCCCCTTCTATTTCGCCGACAATATCTCGCGGATAGGTTTGTTTACAGGGCATCTTTCCTTCAAAATCATAAAATTATTAACAAACTATCCCATTTGGATAATTTGTGCAGACAAGCAGATTATTGGAGATCCAAAGACCCTCCTTTGATGTTGCATTCGTTTAGGAAAATGCGTAGGGTTGAGGAAAGTGCTCCTTTAATCCAAGGTACTAAATTCCCCCTTTATAGGTCTCCTTATGAAATTTTGCATTTTTGCCCAAATTATATCCCATATATAGGTTTGAATAAGGACACTGTTCAAGCTGATGCCCTTCTATCCTCTTTAATTCATGATAAGTGGCAAGATTATCACAGGTTTTACACGGATGCCTCTAAATTGACTCCAAACAGTAAAACTGGTACCTCTGTATTCTACTCCAATTCTCGTATTACTCTTCAATTCCAGTGCCCTACTGAAGCTTCAGTTTTTACTGGAGAGTGTATAGGTATTCTCGAAGCTTGTCAGTTTATTTTCAGTCATACCATTATATCCAAGGCAATAATTTTTTCGGACTCTAAAAGCGCCCTAGACGCAATAGTTAAAAATCCTTTTAAAGATAACCTCCGCAGCCCAGTTATCTTTGAAATAAGAAGAATCTTATATTTGTGCTCTCTTAAAGAGGTTGAAGTGCTGCTTGTATGGATTCCGGCTCATGTAGGTATTAGCGGAAACGAATATGCGGATGAGGCTGCTAAAGCGGCCATAAATTCTAGTTCTGCAGATATGAAGCATTATTCTGTCCAAATTTATGATATGCTGCATAGTGCGAAGACCGATCTTTTTGACTCCTGGCAGTCCTCTTGGATTGTGACCAGTAAAACTAAGGGGTGCAAATACGCATCTATTCAGCCCATCATTCCAATTAAGCCTTGGTTTTATAAATTTAAAAAAGTTTGCAAAACCGTCACTTCTGTAATATGTAGAATCAGGCTTGGATTTTGTTGCACTCCAGTGTTCTTGCACAAGATCAGGGTGCGTGACAATTCCCTATGCGAGTGTGGCTTGGATGACGGCACTCTTGATCACATTTTCTTAGGTTGCCAGTTATATAACTCCTTACCATTAAAACAAATAATTTCAAAATTAAAAATTCAGCAACCAGTGAATGTTCGACACCTCCTATCATTTTTTCCTGATCCTCAAATGATTAGTGCGTTTATTAAATTTATATCGACTAACAAAATAAAATTATAGGACATGTATGTATATATATGTATTTCTGTGTTTAATTTATGTAAATATATATAAATAACTAACAATGATTTATGTTTGTTTCTGTTCCAGGTATCAAAATCGTACCACAATTTAGTATCTATTATAAATATAAAACATAATCCTGCATTATCCCATGTGTAGCCATTACATGACACTGGCAAAATTGCTGAAATTAACGGCAGATTGCCAATAATAAAAAAAAAAAAAAACGAAAAAAAAAAAAAAGATCGCTCGTTCGGAAAGATTGCTTTTTCAATCTGTGGATGCTTTATTGGCACGGTTTAATAGACAAATGGATCGAAATAGCTATCGTAGATAGCATAAAATGGATTAGGATCGTTTATTAATTTCGGGCGTTATACGAACTAAAGCCACGGCGGTCGTCAATTATATCGATTAGTACAGACGCCAGCACATCAAGCTATCCCAATCTGTCAAATTTCCCCAATTGAAAGTTAACCCTATGCGGATGTGATAAAGTTGAAAATCTATAAAATAAATTTGACAGATTGGGGTAGCTTGATGTGCTGGCGTCTGTACATTATAACGGCGTATTATACATGTGGGATTTATATTCGAGAAGGAAAGTAAAGTCTTCAATAGTTTTAAAACTTGATTTATTTCGGAGCACACACACGTCTTAATACAGTCTTTCCGCCATTACTCCTTTTAAATCTTACCTCTCTTTCACACATCACACCTTTCACTCTAACAATTGCGTTTCGTTCCTACAGATCGGCCATCCAACAATCATGTCTGTCCCAGACATGCCATTCACATTCAGACCAACTCACACTCTTAACAATATCATCTTTCATTCTTATACTACTTAACAGAATTTACATAAAACTAGTACACTAAACATTCATCAATCTTAACTAACCCAACAATCTTATACAATACAATATTTAACACAGTCATAGACCATATTATGCAAAGTAACAGTCGACAGTCTTAACTAAAACTATTAAATCATCTTTGTAAGTATAAATATCTTTTACACCAGTAATAGAACATAAAATATAAGGTGACAAGTCTTAACCATATACTTCATTAAAACTTTTAAGTTCTTGAAAAAGGTAAATTTTTTAAATAGTTACAATTCTATAAATCAAGAATATTATACAAATCTTACATAAAGCACTAACACTTTATTTTATTATAGAACTTCTTTTACAAACAAGAATAAAGTAAGTACACCGGCTTAGGTCATATCTAAACCCTTAAATTAAAATAACCTTTGTTTATTTAGGTATGTTTAGTAAAGAATAAACATATTTTAAAGCATTCTTAAATAATATGAAACTAAAAGTCTTAGCAAAATCTTTACTTACTTCTTTTAATAAGGTAAGTATGTAGGTACATTTTAGAAATTAGAGAACATCTTTAAATCTAACTTTTACATCTCTTTAACACAAACACAACATCTGTTAAGCTTTCTTACAGAGGATATTAAACATATCTGCTGAAGTTAGTAGGTACACTAAGTTTAATTATACATTATAAGATTACTACAGTTACATTTTAATGTTAAAATGAACAGAGCAGTCATATCACTGTATCAGTATTATGTTAAAAAAAACTGAAAAACACACATTAACAAGGAGATTACCTTTACAACATTTTGAACATAAGTTTAGAAACAACACATTCAAGTTTTCTTTTTATGTAAAGCAATTGGTAAAAATACACAAAAACAGTTTTGAGCTTCTCTCAAGAGTCCTATGCCAACAAATGAAAACTTTTGAACTAACAAATATGGAGGAAATGTAAAAACAACAAAATAAAATTTATAAGTAGATCATACCTTAATTTTTTGGCCACCTTTTCATTCCATCGGCTGCACATGTTGTTTTTATTGGACCTTCTGCGGTGATATCATCTTTCTCTACATCATAGCGGTCCTTTCTTTTGACCTTTGTGATTCTGTATGGACCAGGGTATTTTGGTTTCAATTTGAGACCTGGACCAAATTGTGTTCGTCGTATAGCCACTCTATCTCCTTCCTTGTACTTGGTGCTCTCTTCTCTCTTTTTGTTATAGGTTTTTGTATTTTCTTCCTGAATCTTACTTATTTGTTCCTTTGCCAAACATCTTAAGTCTTCTTTTTCTTCTTGAAACCTTTCAATGTCTTCTTTTTGTAATAATTCAATTAAAGGAATGTCTTCTTTGAGTTTCATCTTTGAACCTATTAATAATTGAAATGGGCTTGTACCAATACTTCTTTGGAATGTGCTATTGATTGCTCTCTGCAGTCTACTCACATGCTTATACCAGACTGATTGATCTTCAATACATAGCTTTGTTAGAACTGGCTTGATTATTCCATTAATCCTCTCAACTTGCCCGTTACCTCTTGGTACACCGGTAGTAATTTTTATATGAACAATATTCTCATTTTCACAATATTCTGCAAAGTCATTGCTGGTAAATGCTGTACCTCTATCAGTGATTATTCTTTCAGGATTTCCAAATATCTGTTGATGTAGCTTGAGTTTATCCAATGTTTCAGTACTTGTGGTGCTTTAACAGGGAACAACCATACAAATTTGGTGAATGCATCAACCACAGTTAGGATGTGATTGTATCTTTTCTTTGTTTCAGTCATTGGACCAATGTGATCGAGGTGAAGAGTGTGTAAGGGAATACTTTCTTTGCTTATTGGATTCAGAAAACCCTCCTTTCCCTGTGTTTTAGTTGCTAACAAGCAAGGTATACATCCAACAATAAAATCTTCTATCTTTTTATCAATATCTTTGATATAAAAATCTTTATTGAGTAATTCTTTCATTTTCTTCTTTGAGAAATGTCCATTGTCATGCAATCTTTTTATAATTTCTTTTTCCATGCTTCCTGGTATTACTAATTGTTTCTGATCTCCTTTATATAATATATCATTTTCTATCCAATAGTCCAAGTAGGGTTTTTCTTTCAGAATGTCATAAATTGCTTTTAATCCTTCATCTTGAATCTGTGCTTCTTTTACTCTATCATGAAGATTGACTATTACAGCTGACATGTAGGGATTCCTGCTCAGTGCATCTACATGTTTCATTTTAGAGCCTATCCTGTGCTCAACTTCAAAGTCATATTGATCCAAAAGCAACACCCATCTGGCAACCTTAGCAGATAAATCTTTCTTTTTAAGAGTCAATGCAAATGCTTGGCAGTCTGTCACTATCTTGAAATGTATTCCATACAGGTAGTGTCTGAATTTCTTTATGGCTTCTATTATAGCAAGAGCTTCTAGTTCATAGCTTGAGTATTTTTGTTCTGCCTCGTTTGTTTTCCTGCTCATGTATAGTACTGGGTGTAAACCACTATCTGGGTGCTTCTGTAATAAAATAGCAGAGTATGCCACACTGGATGCGTCTGTATGAACCTCTGTTGGTAAATTTGGATTATATATTTTCAATACTGGACTACTTGCAAGTTTTTGTTTTAATGCGTTAAAAGCTGCATGCTGTTCTTCTTCAAAAATAAATACAGCGTCTTTCTTAATTAAATCCGTCAAAGGTTTTGCAATTAAAGCATAATTTTCTATGTATTTCCTGAAATAGGATGTCAATCCTATGAAGCTATGGACTTGTTTAACATTCTTTGGTTCTGGGTATCTCATTACTGCAGCTGTTTTCTCTGGGCTTGGACTTATTTTTCCATCACATATAAGATGTCCTAGGTATTCAACTTCTCGACACAGTAGCTTAGCTTTTTTCCAACTAAATTGTAGCCCATACTCTGAAGCTACAGACAAAACTTGTTTTAACCTTTGAACGGCTTGAGTTTGTCCATCGGCTGGAATCAAAATGTCATCAAAGAAAAGGAGCATTATATTTTTTGCAATTAAATCTCTAAAAATAATAGACACAAATCTCATAAAATATTTCGGTGAACTGGATAATCCAAACGGAGCTCTTAAGAAATTATATTGGCCTTGATGGGTAACAAAAGATGTATAAGGTATTGACTCTTCGCTTACCCTTAGATGGAAGAATCCATTCTTAAGGTCAAGCACACTGAATACTTTAGCAGTCCTGAGTTTATCAATTAAATCTTCTATAATAGGAAGTGGATATTCGTCTTTGACTATCTTTTTATTGAGCTGCCTGTAATCAACACAAACTCTTGTTGAGCCATCCTTCTTTTTTACTAAAACCAGTGGACTAGCATATTCAGAGTAACTCACCTGTATAATGTTGTCGTTTAACCACTCCTCTACTTGGTTTTCCACTATCTCTTGCTCCTTAAATGATAAACGTCGAGGCTTCTGGGCAACTGGTATGTCGTCTTTTAGCACAATCTTCAACTTAATAGGTGCTTCTTTCGTTTGGTTTGGCTTGTAATTCTCAACACACTGCAGAACTTCTTCTTTTATAGCCGGATCAACCCCATGACCCACCATAACACTATTATCAAAAGAAAAACAATTAAGACATTTCATCCAATCTTCCCCAGAGGGTAATAACTGAACACAGCCCTCATTCATTACCATAGTAACCCCTGAGAGAAACTCATGACCTAATATGATAACATAAGGCATACAATCTTTAGGCACAACATGAAAAATTACGTTTGTATAATAACGTCCATTGATTGTTATATTTACTTGAAATTTTCCTAACGAATACACTTGTTTATATCCGAGTCCCGACAATATTACAGTATCTTCCCGCGACTCTGGCCGTCCAATCGCATTGTAAAACTGCTCCGACATTAAATTTACATCGCTTCCTGAATCTATGAGCGCTTTTCCTTCCATATTATTGATAATGATGCTCATAACCGGCTTGCACTGTTTGTTTTTAATAGACATCATAACCTCTTTGTTCTCCTCATAGCTGTCAAAAGTAGAGTTGCCAACTGAAGAAATTGTATTCGTCGTGAACATAGCGCGTTTGACGTGCTTGCATTGGGTGAGATGTCTTGATGACGTTCGTTATGTTGGCGATACTGCCGGTAGTTTTCGCTGGCCGCCGCGCGTGTCGCTGCTGTCGTCGTCGCCGGCGTTCGTCCTCCGAAGTTCCCCGATTGTTTCCGAACATCGACGAATCTTGTTCCATTTGGCGCCATTTTTACCGTCGTTGGACAATTTGATGAAATATGACCGAAATCATTGCATGCGAAACACTTCAATCCTCTCTCTTTATGCGGACAATTTTGCGATGAATGATTTAGTTCACCACAGCTATAACAACGCAAATCATATGCACCCACTTTCTGGTGTCTTGTAACTCGCTGATTTTGATTTGATGTATCTCGACGCACCTTCATTTTATTTTTCACAGTTTCGTAAATCTTAATTTTTTCTTTTAGGTCGCCGTAGGTAGTTACGCCGTATAATATAATTTTATTCGTCTCTAAGTCTTGAATCCCGTCAACTATGTATTTTATAGCTACGTAATCTGGAATTTTGCCGCGCTTTCCTAGCTCCCTCATTATTAGGATGTAATCTAGGTAGCTTTCACCACTCCTTTTTTTTCGTGCGCTCATCATCTCATGCACAGTTTTTTGATCGAGTGTATACGGAAATTCCTTGGTAATAGCTTGTTTCAATTCGGCCCACGTCTTATGTATTTTTTCACTCTTGAGCCACAATGCCGCCGTGCCCCCTAACGATCGCCTGGCTATTATCAATTGCTGAAGCGGAGTCCAACCAAGGATTTCAGCGCTTTCTTCGATATTGTTCGCCCAATTCGTAACACTGTAGGTATCGTCGCAGCCCGTGAATGTAGGTATTAGATCATCAGCATACCCGATACTTGATAATCTAGGTGCCGCCGCCGTCATCGCTGTATCCTCGCTGGTTTTGGACATCACGTCGTCTACGTTTCTTCCGTCTATCGTCTTAGCGTCTTAATGTGAATTGATGTTCCCGCCAACGGATTACCGCGTGCTTGTAGAAAAAATTTGCACACCGCCCGGTACAAATCTTCGTATCGTCTTTTCTCGTCAATCCTTGAAGCTCCCGTCTTGATTTTCCTTCTCGTATCCCGGACGAGCCCCCAAAATTGTGGGATTTATATTCGAGAAGGAAAGTAAAGTCTTCAATAGTTTTAAAACTTGATTTATTTCGGAGCACACACACGTCTTAATACAGTCTTTCCGCCATTACTCCTTTTAAATCTTACCTCTCTTTCACACATCACACCTTTCACTCTAACAATTGCGTTTCGTTCCTACATACATATATAGAGTTTTTAATTTACAGATCGACGGACTTGACTAAACTGTAAGGATTCAGGTATTTATTACGGGGCTCAAAAATAGGTTCTTTTAAAGACGTACCTAATTAAATTCAACATTCAAATATTCCCCGTATTTCTTCTTTAACAGCCCACGTAAGTACACCTACATTGCAACGTGATTCTTATTAGAATTGAATTGATTCGATAAGAAGGTTGAGTTCTTAAGATGTCTGGCTAATTATTTTTTAAAATTTGTCATACCATTTAAATTTATAGGGATTCTAAATATAAGTAATCCCTGTTCTAATTTCGAATTCAAATTAAATTGCCGGCACGTTGGTGGATACCCTTACACTACGAAAACCGTCTTTATTACTTACCTATTAAAGACTGACAATGTGTGTCCATAGACGACTCGACGCACGACTTTACGATGACTGTTTATGATGTGTGTATGTATTTTAATAAAAATAGATGTTTCTCGATGTTTCTCTTTGGACTCCATAATTTCCATTCCGGATTTTTCGTAATTTTGTGTCTTGATTGACGTCCATCTGGTCGATTTCGGCCACGTGTATGCGTAAACACAGGGCCACTCTACTCAATCACTCTTATGATCCGTTGGGACGACTAGCGATACGACCGGAAAGAGGTCAGGTACATGACGCATGGGGGTATAATACCGCCAACTCCCAGACTTCGGGCTGATACTAAGAAAATTTCTTTTTAAAGAAAAATCCCAAAATCACTTTTGGTCCGACCCGGAATTTGAACCCAGAACCCAACGGGGTTCTGGGTTCAAATACATATATCATGTGCTGCCATGTTGTTGCTAGCGATAGTGTGATGAACCGCAGATAACGATCTGCGGTTCATCAGCTGCTTGCTGGGCTTGCTGGGTAACTTGACGTGTTAGTTTAGAGAGCCTCTGCCCACCACGTTTTTGTAGCGCTTTTACCCTACAGTGCTGCGTCGCCTGCGTCTGACTGGCGTGCGTATCGCTACAAACGCGCGTCAACGGCGCTTTTAAAAAACTTAATTTAAACTTAACGGCAGGTTAGGTTTACCTAACCTGCCGGTAACTTCTCTTGGCACCTGATGGGGTAGCCCTGGAACGCGGGTATGCTGCTCCGGTGCTCCCCTTTTGAGCCATGTCCCAGATAATTGAGAATGTAGATGTTTGATGTTAATTATATTGATGAAAATTGATATTTTACTTATTTTCACCATCCACGCCGATCACGCCGATGACGCCGCCGCCGCCGACATATTACATGCCAGACGCCGCCGCCGATCAAATAAGCATCGGCGCACATGTCTAATCCGAAGGGATAGTGTTCAGCTATATGGACTTAAACAATGTAGGTAACGTCGGTGTCGGCGTCAGCATCGGCGTCGGCGTCACCATCAGTCGGGGTCGGCGTCGGCGTCGGCGTCAGCGTCTGCTTCAGTGTCGTCATCGTCGTCGTTGTCATTTCAGTTAATGGGCACTTTGCTCTTTAAAAGTAAAATTCAATCATAGCAGTTCACACTGCGGGTATGTCGGAGTTGAACCGATTAAACCTAACCTGCCGTTGACTTCTCCTGCCGCCGGATGGGAGGAGCCCCGGGAACGCGAGTATGCTGCTCCGGTGCCCCAGTTTAGCATGTTCGAGATACGTACCTTGGGAGGAGATATTTAACTTCCGAAATCTAAAAGAAATGTGGTGAATGGAAAGCCCAGAAATTTTACCATCTTAATATCTTATAGGGGACTCCATTGGTATAAAAAATAAAGTAATTATAACTTAGTAACGGTATCGCGGCGCCAAAGTTTTTAATATTTAAGTATAGTGCATCTACAAATAGAATAGTGGATAGCAAATTACTTGTACGTGTACACACGGCTGCATATCAAGCTATACATTTCCAGTATAAGCTGATCTCGCGTTGTATAGGATTTCCATACAATAAGAAGTCAGCTTATATTGCAAATGTATAGCTCTATATGTGGCCATTTGTAGTACAGCACACGTAGGCAATAGGTTATCGACCATTTGGATCTTGTCAAGCAATGGTGGGTAACATTATTATAGACATAATACTGCACGTATGGTGCAGCGGTTAAGATAGTCACTTCGCCACTTCGTGTCCCGGGTTCGATTCTCGCACAGCACAACTATTTGTGTGACCCATACATAAGTAGATATTCTGAGTCTCGGTGTATTTTGTGTCTGTTATTCATCAAACGCAAAATTTAGATACTTTATGATGAGGAGTATCAGAATCACCCCCATGTATGTTCTACGATTTTGCGTAGTTTTCGAGATAGAATTTTTTTAATGATTTGTTTCGTAAATTTCACCAAACATCAGCTTTCGATTTTTTTCTCGTTCTGTTGAGTATGGTTTATCTAATCATTGCAGAACATACTCAGAATTTCTAAAAAGTTTCGAAAGTTAAAAATTAGGGTTTGAGCTCAGGATCGATCAAAATTCTATCTCGAAAACTACGCAAAATCGTAGAACATACATGGGGGTGATTCGGATACTCCTCATCACAAAGTATCAAAATTTTGCATTTGAACGTCAACTTCTCGGCAACTCTGTATAACACGACATTATTGTTTTAGTCTAATATCGTGATTTGCCGGCAACGCAATCGATATGGCTGGATATTTCTGTACTGGGCCAATTAGCAATATTTTTAGATATTTCCTTGTTTTGATTGTTATATCCATCTTAATATCCAATAATAAACACGGAAGTTTCACTTCCTTTGTTTATGATAGTAATTGATATTGATAGTTAGTATTTTTTTTTGAAAGACATCGCCCGCCCTAGTCATTGATTCCCTAGGGCGGGCGTTGTCCCTTTGTCCCTTTGTCCTTGTGTCGCGGGGTACTTTACAATCATATAATAGACGGACACAAATTCCATCCAGCCTCAGAACAACTATTTAAGGGACACACAAATAGTTGTCCGGCGCGGGACTCGAACCCGCGACACGAAGCGGCGAGGCGACTGTCTTAGCCGCTGCGACACATCAGTATCTCGTATATAACATTACTAAAAGGGTGCTAATTAATCAGACTAACATAACCCAAATAATTTATTTTTTTAGGGTTCCGTGGCCAAATGGCTAAAACTGAACCCTTATAGATTCGTTATGTCTATCTTTCTGTCCGTCCGTATGTCACACCATTTTTTTTCGAAACTATAAGAGCTGTACTGTTTAAACTTGGTAAGTAGATGTATTCGGTGAACCACATTAAGATTTTTACACAAAAATTGAAAAAAAAAAAAAAATTTTGGGGGAGTCCCCATACATAGAACTGAAACTCAATTTTTTTTTATCTTACCCGTACATGTACCCGTAAATGACATTGAGGTTTCTAATAACTTAATGAACTGCAATACTTGCTGCTACGTAATCCTTCATGGGCGAGTCCGACTCGCACTTGGCCGGATTTTTAGTAAATTAGGTGGCAATGTATAAAGAAGGACAAGTTAAGATAATTGTTGATCTGTACTTGAACTTTTCTATAGAATATTTAGTTGACGTTGTAAAACAGACAAATTACCTTATGAGAGGCTATCCCATTTTACCGTTGCTTAGTTATAAAATGAGAAGTTTGATCATGTGGCCAATAAAGAAAGGTGTGGCTTAACTTATAATTTCTCTAACTAAAATAAACTCCCTACAAATCTCAACTAATAATAAAAGAGCCTCGATTTTGGTGTATGTTTGTTTATTTCATACACACACATATTATTATAAGCCTGGTATCGTCCACTGCTGGACATGGGCCTCTCCCAAAGGCTTTTATAAAGTTGCCATTTAGACGGGTTTGCCATAGTCACCGCGCTTGGCGTGCGAGTTGGTGACCGCAGTTATGTGGTAACTGCCAGCTAGTACAGAGGAGCCGCTGCTGTCAGACTACCTGGTGTATCCTTTAATCACCTTTTACGACAGCTAAGGGATGGTATGCGATGGCCTTTATATTCTTTCTGGGCCGGAAACCACACCGCCTTCATACACACAATAACTAATTTTGGAAATTCTTTAATCTGCTGAATAGTACGTTATCAGAGTAATACGGCCTATTTTTTGAGGGATCTTAATAGAAACAGAAACACAAATATGTGAAGAAGTAGAATTAAAAAAAATATAGGATATGTTACACAACGCCATCTAGACCAAACAATTTTTTTTCAGTTTAACGCACAAACTTACCAAAATGACTGAAATTCTTAGTTCGATATATGATCCTCCTTCATATACAATTCTCTTTGTGGGACGCGAATCTGAAAATAAAACTGTTGAAACGGAACAACGCCAGACTCCACATAACATTTGCAAACCCTTTTAAAATCCAAATTCGATGCACAAAGGCTGTCAAAAGCTGACAGTCGATAGAAAATAAATAAACTTTGAAAATCTAGTCAACCTGTATCTTTGCCATCTCAGTCTTCTATTTGTAACTGGTACCTGGGTACAATTCTAACTCTACTACTACTACTATTATTGTGACTCTACGTGGCAGACCCCAACGAGATTTATCAACACGTGAGGTTAAGCAACTAGGCTCGCCTCACTTCCCTTCCCGCTACGCTACGGCTCAGTGCGTCGGAGGTTCGCTGTGAAATAATATTATTTTTCTGCTATTTCGTGATTGTTTTGTGACCTGTGTTTTGTTTCTAGCTTTAGTGTTAGTGCTAAATACTACAATCTGTAAGTTTTTTAAGTGTTTTAATAAGTAATATCTGGATTTTAGTCCCTATCACTAATATTCGAAGATGCGATTGGTGGAATAACTACTTAATTAAAGTTCGATGTGAATTTCGGAGAGCACGTAAAAAATATAATAAACTAAAAAAACGTAAAATTGTAGGCGATGTTTTAAATAATGCATATATAAATCTCAAAATAGCTCGTTCACGTTACCGCTCGTCAATAGAGAAATCCAAAGGCAATCTTATTAGAAAAATAGTCGATAAATTAGATAAAGAAGGCCCGTGGTCGCCCCTATACCATGAGTTTAAAGCAAATAGGTCTATAGATTTAGCTTATATTCAAAACATAAAAATCAATAATACCTACACCAGTGGCATAGAGGAGACCACGGAATCCTTACTTAATTCGCTCATACCTGATGATAGTTCCTTGAACGATAATGACTACCATAAGCAGATTAGACAGTGGGCAAACAATCCACCCGCTACCTATATGTCTAGTCTTCCTACAATTAATGAGTTTATGAATACTGTGAAATCGCTACCTGTTAACAAAGCTTCAGGTGAAGATAAAATATCCAACAAAATGATAATAGAAGCCACAAAACAATCCGGTGATTCAATACTAAAAGTTTTTAATCGTTGCATATCTGAAGGGACTTTTCCGCGTTCTTGGCGCAGCGGTTTTATTCGTATTATACCAAAAAATGGCGATAAACTGCCTGAAGACCCTAAGTCATACCGACCAATAACGTTACTGCCTTCCTTAGGCAAGCTTCTAGAACGACTTATTGTACCGCGATTGCTGCCGGGAGGACCAAACTTTCACGGAAATCAATTTGGTTTTACTGCGGGTAAATTGACAGTGGACGCAGCTATCTCAGTGAGGAAAGCTGTAAACTCGTCCGAATGTAAATACGTTTTGGCCATATTCCTAGATATTTCAGGGGCGTTTGATAATACTTGGTGGCCAATTTTGTTACAAAAACTTAAGTTACGCGGTTGTTACAGTAATATATATTCGATAATCACATCTTATTTCGTACATGGCTCTGCAACTCTTAAGCTTGGTCACTTCAGAGTCACTAAATCGTTAACCATGGGTTGCCCCCAGGGCTCAGTGCTCGCGCCGTATCTCTGGAACTTGGGTTTTGATGACTTCTTGACATTACCCTTGCCATCACGCTGCTCTCTAACGGCATATGCTGACGATGGCCTCTTACTTATACAGGGTAACTCCAGGAGAGAGTTGGAAAATCTGGCTCAAACTTACTTAAGTATGATAAGTGAATGGGGTAAAAGAAATCGCCTTACATTTGCTCCTCATAAAACCTACCAACTCCTTCTTAAAGGTGAACTAAAATCCCCCCCGGGCGTAAAACTTAATAATGTTACTGTAAAACGCAAAATATCAACCTGTTATTTGGGTTTAGTTTTAGAAAAGAATTTCTCGTTTATAGAACATATTAAATCAGTTGGGGAAAAAGCTAAGCGAAACTTTTTTGCACTTACAAGGATATCGACGGCAACCTGGGGCCTCTCTTTTAATACTCTTAAAATCATTTACGGGGCAACCTATCTTGGGTGTATATGCTACGGCTCGCCTGTGTGGGCTGATAGGGCTACCATCGGAGCTGCTCGCCGTAAATTACTACAAAGCCAGAGGTTGGCGTTGATATTTCTGTGTAAAGCCTATAGAACAGTGAGCACAGAGGCCCTACCTGTCCTAGCGGGTGTACTACCGGTTGATCTTGAAGTACAAAGACGAGCAGCAATGTATTATTCTACGCGCGATAATTTAGAAAATGATTTCTTATCATTACGCGACCGTGCGAAAATAACCAGGCTATTTATGCCAATAGCTGACTTAAATAACGAACTACTAAATGAATGGCAATGTAGATGGAATACGTCAACCAAGGGTCGCCATCTGCAACAGTTCTTTCCGGACGTACGCGAACGGTTAAATAAAACTTGGCTAATCATAGACCATTGTGTTGCACAATTTCTTACCGGACACGGCAATTTTAAAAGTAAATTGTATAGTTTCAAATTAGTATCTTCACCGATCTGTCTGTGCTCAACATCCAGTAACGAATATGAACAAACTGCTCACCACATCCTGTGGGAGTGTGATCTCTGGCAAAATCAGCGTGATATTATGTTAAACAGCTTGCAACCAATATCTGGAGTAGTTTATTATACGGATCTTGTAGCAACAAGGAACAACTTCCGTGCGTTTAAGCGTTTTTGCCATACCAACTATTGGAATCAAATATAACAGCTCACTTAGGACCCTTAAATTGATCCTCGGTGCTTTTGCAGCTGGCTTCTCTAGTTGCAAATCTCTCATTTTATGAGGCTATAGCCTCTTTACATCATTCTGTCTCCCGCTTTGCTCTGGAGGGAAGTGGAACTATTCATTTTCTAACTCCTCCTTTTTTTTCTGTTTCTGATTAAATTCGTTGCGGGATCCAAGACAGTTAAAGCGATTCCCCGGGACATGCCTGAGCTTCACCGCTCAGTGTCATTTCATTGTGTGCCACTGTTGATCCTGGCTTACAGGAGTTGCAGTGGTGGGTAAGAGGGAGGGACTAGTCCCGTTAAAAAAAAAAAAAAAAAAAACTAGGCTCGTGGTCAGTCCATAGATGGGCGACCGCTAAAGTGGTTTAATTTATGACCGTGTCCGTGCTTCGGATGGCACGTTAAGCAGTTGTTTCCGTTAGTAGCCATTAGGCGACAGTCGTTAAGCCATGTCAGAGGCCTACTGTGAACAACTCTGACACTAGGGTAACCACTGCCTATACGATAAGTAAGTATAAACACATATTTTGTACCTTAGGAAAATTAATATTAATAAATATATTTTAATATAATATTTTGACGGGCCTGTTGGCGTGGTTGGCAAATGCTTGCTTTTCACGCCGGAGGTCGTGGGTTCGATTCCTACCCAGGACAGATATTTGTGTACATGAACATGTCTGTTTGCCCTGAGTCTGAGTGTAATTATAAGTAGGTATTTACAAAAAAAAGTAGCATAAGTAATACGTATATCAATTATCTGGTTGCCGTAGTACAAGCTCTGCTTTGTTAGGGATCAGATGGCCGTGTGTGAATAATGTCTCAGCATATTATTATTATACTGATAGATCGCTGCATAGTGCTCTGAGTTAGAAGCTATTATGTACCTTACAAATCAAAAATTTCTTCGTTCTGCGAGCTATATACTTCAGAAGATATTCGTTTTTAATCCTGCCAGATAGAGTCACACGGTACTAACTACGAAAAGTTCAATTCAATTTGCACCTACATTTTTAAAGGCTTTATGGACATAACAAATTCCTGTATCATAGGCGTTTTAACAAACATGGGACTCCTCAATGGGACCTACTCAATCCTACTAATATTATAAACGACTTATAATATTATTATACGACCCATACTTACAAACTTTCAAGTTTGTAAGTACTCTTGCACGTAAAAACTACTGAATGGATTATAATGAAATTTTACAATAATATAGCTTATACATCAGAATAACACAGAGGCTACAATTTATAAAGATTTTTGTGAATTGTCCAAAATATGATAGTAAGTGTCAAGTAAGTAGGAAAAAATCTACCATCTGCTAGCTATTCCGGCGTGCACGCTATGCTAGAGGTGCACATACTACACATCCTACTAATATTATAAATGCGAAAGTTTGTGAGTATAGATATAATATCTAGGGACAATGTCACACAGATCATCCTAGCCCCAAACTAAGCAAAGGATGTACTATGGGTACCAGGCGACGATATACATACTTATATAGATAGATAAATACTTAAATACATAGAAAACATCCATGACTCAGAAACAAATATTCGTGCTCATCACACAAATATTTGCACTTACCGGGATTCGAACCCAGGACCACCAGCTTCGTAGGCAACCAACTAGCCTACGGTGACCGTCCTGAGAGATGTACGTTTGTTACTCTTTTCACCAAAATTACTTTAACGCGAGTGATACCGCAGGGCATAGCTAGTCATCTATAAATGGGTGAAACAAACTGTTGTCTAGTATGGGGATCGAATCCGAATCACGAGCGGCGTTGGGATAGTAGCGTGGTGACTACGTTAACCACTACTCCACACGTGCAGTTGTTTATTAAATAGTCAAAAGTCAAATATCATTTGTTCCTTAAAATTTTTACATTTATGTGGAATCGTCATTATTTTTACCCAACCGTGCAGTGCATGACGTGGCAGCTACTGAGAAACACTGCCAGAAAACTCGGTAGGAATCCTTTTTTTAAATAAAATATACTTAATATTACTTACAATCATGTCAACTCAATCCGAAGCACTTTTGTCACTTCAATAATCAGAAATTTTGTAATATGCCCTGCTACACAATTTGGCTTTAATAATTATTTTAAACAATGTAATTCTATTCCGTATCAATTTAAAGGTACACACGGCTACCTATAAAATAAAATAAAATAAAAAGGTTTTTATGCACGTAGACTTTAAAAAAGCGCTTGTAAATAGTCAGAACATGTTTGTAGTAATACAGTTATTATTTCTAGTTACATATTACAGATATTTAGGTACACGGAATGTTAAAACATTTATACAATTTATTTTATAATGGTAGTGACATTTAGCTAGCTTGTATAAAGTTATTGTCAAGGAGATTATGTTACGTTGAAGTTTTTAATATTATGTATTGAAATTTAAAGGTCATGGCCCATAATCCTACCCGGTTCAAAAATGTTTTTGTACAAAAACGAAAATAATGGTAAATAATGCAGGCATAACCCACTGTTCATTATATGTAAAAAGAAAAAAATAATTCAATGGAGAGATCTTGCAGTAGACCGATCAAAATTGGATAATAATTAGCTGCACCAGCGGTATCGCCCGTCTCTAAATTATTTTATCCCATGGAAAAATGTCACTGGGATAAAAAGTTTACTATGTCCGTCTACAAATCTAATATGTAGGTATATACGATATATTTTTTTGTCTATTCATAGGAATTTGACATGACATGATAGATAAAAATAATTAAATAATGTATTTTCTTAATCTATGCTATGCACCTAAGGTATTAAACAAATACTCATTCTTTACATGTATACTACGGGGCAAGCAATTTAACCAAAATCGGTTCAGTAGTTTAGACTTGAAAATGAAACAAGCAGACTTACTTTGCCATTGTTTTGTTAAATAAAAATATCATCGTGACACTTAATAAGCAAACTCGTTCGGTCAGGTAATAAATAACACGTATATTGCTGTCTCGGTCTCACCCGAGCTTTGTTGCGGTCGCGCAATAATACAATGTATTATATTTTATTTCATGATCCCCATCGGCCACAGTAATGCACCACTTACCATTGAAAAGTATAATCATTTGTCTTTGATTCCCCCCATATTTCATTTCTGTACGCAGTAGGTATATTTTTCATACTAAATGGGCCATTACCTTTTACTACATATTGTCTGAATGGTTCTGTCTATATTAAGGTATGAATTCAGTATTATTATTATAACGGACCTTGTGTTTAAAACGACGGTCGCGCTTTAATGCTACCACCGGATCCAATGCGCCCCAATTGAGAAGACCCAGCGAAACAAACTCAGCAGGTTCATCTACTACCGGTTTCAACACGGCCCAGTTGAGACGGTCCGGCGAAACATACTCAAGCGGGCATGAGCACGGGATTGGTCCACTTAAAGTAATTATTTAGTAGGCAAACACAATATCTGCTCGATCGGTTGTCTGAATGAATATTAATTTAGATTATATTTAGGAAACAAAAGAAAAACATCGAAACAATAACATTATTCATTTTGAGACAGAGTCAATAAATTTAAAATTAAGTATATGTTAGCAATCATATTACAGATAGTCACAGATAGTTTACATAACTCAACAAATTAGTCATGTCTATATGGCTATAAGATCTCCAGCGAGCAATGTGCAGGTAGGTGGTGAGCGCCAGGCGTCTTTGTCATCGATGTACTCTTTAGTGGTATAATAACCCCTAGCCATAAGTACATGTTTAATATGTGTCTTGAAACTTGTGTCCGGCAGATCAGTAATATGAGTAGGAAGCTTGTTATAAAACCTAATACAATTTCCTAAAAATGATTTATTCGTTTTGCTGACTCTAAAGCCTGGTATTGCAAGTTTGTCTTTATTCCTAGTATTAATGTTATGCAGTTCACTTTTTTTTCTATAGTGATTAATATTTTTTCTAACATACAATATATTCTGATATATATATACTCAGATGGCACCGTTAATATATTTACTTCTTTAAACAAAGTTCGCAAAGATTCGCGACTACCTAACCCATAAATGGCTCTGACTGATCTTTATCAAGCTATAAATTTCCAATATAAGCTGACCTCTCATTGTATGGAAATCCTATACAACGCGAGGTCAGCTTATACTGATATGTAGCCGTGTGTACAAAATGCTATAAAAGTTTAGTTCAAAAAATAAAACCACACGCTAAAAATAGTGGCCCTGACTGCGAATCCAGAGGACTTGAGTTCGATTCCCATCCACGACAAATCTTTGTGTGATGAACCCGATTATATGTTCTGTGTCTGGGTGTAATTTATCTATAATATGTATGTATTTAGAAATATATAATGTTTATCAGTCTAATTGCCATAGCACAGGCTCTGCTCGTTGGTCGGGTGGTAGCGTGTTCACCCGCAGATAACAAGATCCTGGGTTCAAATCTCGGGTCGGGCCAAAAGTGATTTAAGGACTTTTCTGTAAAAAAAGAAAAAGTTCTCAGCATCAGCCCGAAGTCTGGGAGTTGGCGGTATTATACCCCCGTGCCTCGGAGAGCACGTAAAGCCGTCACGTCGGTCCTGTGCCTGACCTCTTTCCAGTCGTGTCGCTACGCGTCCCATCGGATCACGAGAGTGATGGACTAGAAAGTGCTCCTGTAATTGCGCTCACACTTGGGCACTATAATATGTCCCGCGCAGATGGCTAGTCTCAATTGAGACTGGCCGCCGTGGCCGAAATTCGGCTAGGAGGACATTATTAATTTGGGATCAGATGGCAGTGTGTCCTAAAATATTTATTGTTATTTTATTAATTATATTAGGACCACGGAACACGGCTATTCTGTGTGTATCACCCACACACGCACTTACATACATATTATACATACCCAAATTTATTTCGGTCAAAATCATAACCCACCTTTTTGCGTTGGGTTGGGCCGAGCGTCAAAATGCATCAAATCTGCGTGAAAGGGGGAGGTGGTGGTATTTAGCGTTTTGATTAGCGAGATGGTCTAGATGACCGGAGGGGAAACAATATGCATTCATTGCTTGCAGTGTAATAAAATCAGTAAAAGGGTTTAAAATGCTATCAAGTGATGTGTGATAGGATTGTTTGTAATACCAGGCTGTGTCACTTGGCTTTTTGGATGCGACCCTACATTTATACGGGTACAAAGAAGAGCCGGCCAGTTTGGTTTTTAACCGACATTAAAAGGAGGAGGTTCTCAAGTTGATCGATATTTTTTTTACCGATTACTCAGAGATTTATGATCCAATTTACGTGGTGCTTCTTTATTTTGATGCAGAATAGTTGACATTTGGCCCCATAAAAATTTTACATAGTTTGGTCCAGTAGTTTTCATTTTATGATTTGTTTTTGTTTATGTGGACGATATAATTGTCTTTGGCACAGACGTTTTTAAATCTTAGCCAGTCTAGCTAGACTCATACTGTTCAAGTGTTTCTTGGCGTGAAGATAAGTACAGTTTCAGACGACTAGCGTTTAATACGCGCGTATAAGCTCGTTTTTGGAAGCGCATGTAGGCGCACCTTTTAGCACACGCGACTTTTTTAAGTACGTACACCGATTACGCTGACATTAATGAACCGATTTCCGTCATTCTTCTTTAGTTTGACACAGGATAGCTGCCATTTTTTGTTTATATAGGCTCAGCAGGTTCGTTGTCTATTTGATTATCAAGACCTAGTCTATGAGCCTTCTGCTCAGTACACTCGTAGGCTAATCGATCATAAATAAGACCTAGTCCGATAGCCCTTTTCCCAGCAGACTCGTTGCTAATCGATAGAATCGAAGTTTTTTATTTACAGTTTAGTATTTAAGTTATTATTGCACGTGTCGATCATAATTTTAATATTTAAAAAGGCAACGGTTTCATTAGGGAATCAAATCTTATATTTAAACAATGGCAAGGAACATTATTTTTGTTTATTTGCAAATAAATACAAAATGGTTTACAAACCATCTCAAATTCAGAGTCAAAAACAACTATATGCTCGCTTGGTAACAAACAAAAAATCATCTACCCTCCGTACTAGTAATACTCCGTATGACGATCACTATTAATAATCTAACCGTTAGAAAGCCCCCGATTCCAACTATAATTACGTCATTATGGAAAAGAACTGATAGCTACTCTGTTGATGAATTATGATGATGACTCTTAAACGGCTGGAACGATATTAACCAAACATAGCTAAGAAAAAGCCGCTCCTTGCGGTGGAGTGGCTTTCAAATGAAGAAAACCACATCCGTTTGAGAGCTATGATACAATGAAACACACTCAGACAGACATCGACGTCAAACTAACACCCCTCTTTTTGCGTCGGGAGTTAAAAACTACATACAACATGTAACTTAAATAACGCACATCCTGAAAACTTACTTTACTTAATCGATTTATATCATTTTTAATATAGGAAATTTTTTATTGCAAAATAATTAAAACTACGGAAATTATTATCATATTAACCCTGTACAGTCAAGGAAAATTGAAATGGACCGTAAGTCCAAGTAATAAGACTTTTAAATCGCAGTTTTTATTCATACAAATTCCATCATTCAAAACAAAATAAAAAAAAACTTAATTCCAAGCAACAAATTTAGTAAATAACAATGCTTTAAATACATGTTAAATAAAAAAATCAGTGTTTGTATTATGATTACAACATAATATTCTAATTGGGGTGTTTCAGGTTGTGCGTTAATTACGTTTAATTATGTTGTATATGCCTCGCTGCGTAGTTTAAAAACATGCAATTTACGGGCGGACGGATAGCAGATTCAGAACCGACGTAAAACAAGAATTTAAGGGCCACACAGACCCATGCATTGGGCCCGAGCCCGAATTAGTATTTCACAATTTTTCTCAAAGATTATATAAAAAACATAATGTAACTGGAAAACGGCTCAACTGATTTGGCAAACTTTTATAAGACAGGTACAGACGCCAGCACGTCCAGCTACCCCAATCTGTCAAATTTCTTTTATAGATTTTCAACTTTATCATATAAGCATAAGGTTCACTTTCAATAGGGGAAATTTGACAGATTGGGGTAGCTTGATGTGCTGGCGTCTGTACAATATGAATAAAATCGAAAGATCTATTTGTACCTAGACTGGATGATTTGTAAAACATTTGACATTGAGATGATACAGGATGATTTGTAAAACACCAACAGCCTCGCGGGGCCAGTTACCTGACATCATAAGCTACAACTTTGGTTTTACGAGTTCGGACATAACTCATAACATGACAAAATAAAGTTTTTTTTACACGGACTTAAGAATTGGGTCAATGTTCAAAGGCGCTAGCGTTGCACCGTAAGTGATCGGCGAGGTTAAGCAACTGGGCTCGCGGTCAGTCCATAGATGGGTGACCGCTAATGTGGTTTAATTTCTGAGCGTCTACGTGCTTCGGAGGGCACGTTAAGCTGTCGGTCCCGGTTGTAACCATTAGGCGTTAAGCCATGTCGGAGGCCTACTGGGCGGCTTGAACAACTGACACTAGGGTAACCACTGCCCATACGATACGTAAGTAAGTAAGCGTTGCACCACATCCCCGCGCCCTCGCCAGGACATATTTACTTAATCTTTGTGATACGCATAGAGTTATAAACATTCAAAAGGTAATTAAAATAATAAATGTAAACCTCCATAAGACGCTATCATACATACCAACTGGTCGGGACAGGAGGCGAAAAGATAATGTAGGTAATTCTTCCAGAGTGCTTTTGTAAATGTGTTTTTTTTTAACCCTGAATACTTCTTTCTGAAGGCACAATAATATATATACTGAGACTGGCCACTAAGTTCTAAATTCAACAAGGCGGATATTATAATACCATAATTATAATAGGCAACGGTAATAGTTCCAAAGCCTTCCAATGTCTTATCACAATGTCTGCAAATCTATATTTGAACACTAGCCTGGAACATAATAGATTGATTAGTTGGACTAAAACGCCTATTGTATTGTTTGCCAATTAGCAGCAATGTAGCTTGATATCTGGCTTCGTATTGTGTGGTGTAGTAACTAGGTCCTTTGATCAGTTTTAATGGATCAGATAACAAATAGACGGTGCATGCTTTGTATAAATACGGATGTATAACAAATGTTCTTAAGAACGATGACAGGCCTGTTGGTGTAGTTGTTAATGTCCGTGACTGCTCAGCCAGTGGTCGTCCGTTCGATCTCCACCCCTAAAAATTAAATTTAAAATATAAGTAAGATATAAGTATTTATCATATATTTTCAAGTGTGAATTAACATCAAAGAATAATAATATCCTGGGACATTATTAACACACGGCCTGCTTGTATTATGGAAATCAGATAGCTGATATACTACTTTTCTTTTGTAAATACATGCTTATATAGATAATTACACATGTTTCCTAAATCTTTGTGCTCGATTATTTGTTCTAGTATGTTATTTTCTATTCCTAGTATTATTATGTTTATCAGTTGCCTGGTTGCCATACTACATACCCCGCTTAGTTTTGAATAGATAGCAGTGTGGTAACCAACACAAGTCCCAAAATACTTATTATTTATTTATTTATATTTTTTGCGATATTTTTAAACTCAACGCCCGCACTATTGAATTAAATTTCTTACCTTATGTGCTTTTCGAGGTAAAACACTGTCAATTTTGATCGAACACAATACATCATTAAATGCATATGACATAAAATACATTTTTACTTCTATTGGAAGTAATAATAATATAAGCCTGGAAAAAACGAAGCAAATCAACTGTTGGTGGGAGCAAATTCCAACTTCCTTTATAAACTGCATTCCCTCAGAGACCTAAATAATTTACCAAACCTAGTTTCCAACTTGTTAATGGTTTTATTTAATTGCTGTAACGGAATTTTGCTTGACGACGCCGCCTCGATAGTTTCCTGTTAGATACGCAGCTGTAAAATGACATAAGAACATAAAAACAACAGTTTTCCGGTGATTTGTAATAAATAAAATACTGAGAAGATTTTTAAATTACAACTCAATGATTTTTATTAAAAGTCTTTATTTATAACACTGTATATAAAACATATTTACAAATGATCTGATTGTTCTATTTAGATGTAAATATAATAATTATTAATTTCGTTTGTTAAGCTACGGCACCTTTTCAAACATAACATACTTATACAACATGTAACGTAATTAACACCACACACCCTCAAACACCCCAATTAGATTATAATGTTGTTATTATAATACATACACTGATTTTTTTATTTAACATGTCTATGCATTGTTATTTACTAAATCAATTTCTTCGAATAAATTTTATTTTTCTTTATTTTGTATTGAATGGTGGAATTTGTATGAATACAAATAAAACAGCGATTTTAAAAGTAATAAGACTTTTTAAATCGCAGTATTATTTGTACTTTGACTTACGGTCCTTTTCAATTTGTTTTGACTGCACAGGGTTAATGTGACAATATTTTCCGTAGTTTTAATTATTTTGGAATAAATAATTAGAACAAACCATTTTCAGGATGTGCGTTAATTAAGTTACATGTATGTATGTATAATAGAATTTTTGTTTTGTTAGTATGATGTTACCTATAAATCATTCATTGAATAAAATTAATGCGGTCTTACTAGGGACAAACATTATATGGTATAATAATCTAGAATATTAATACAAGTTAGTAGTTAGTAGGTACAAGTTAAAATAATTAGTACGTTTTACAAAATAGATATAATTGTGAATTATTGAATCATGGAAAATAATTGCCAAATTAGTAACTATATAAACTCATATATAATATAAACTCAATAGTTGACACTATGACATTACTATTAGTGGACTGTTAGTATGTGCTGTGTGCTGTCAGTGACCAGGTAACGGGCAGCGGCATCTCTCTGTGGACTATAATATATGTTTGTGCGGGGTCGAACACACTGAAACATTTTTCTGAAATTGGTCCGGTTGTTTTGAAGGAGTGCATTTAACTGACCTGTATCAGACAAGGTGTTGTATACGGATATAATTATTTAGTGATTTAATTATTTATTTAGTTTTCTTACTTTGCCAACGCGCAAATGTTCTTCTGCAGGAGATGGATCCGCAATGTTACGAAGCTTAATTGCATAACGGCTTCGTTGTGAAAAATTAGATTTTCTGGGCCGCGGCATTTTTAACAATAATCGCTGCACATAAAGATTTATTAGCAACACTTAAATGTTATTATATTATACTAGCTGTGTCCCGCGTTTTTAACCGCGTTTACACTACTAAACTATAAATTTGGTATGGAGTTAGCTGACACCCTGGATTAACAGGGAGTCGGCTAACTCCATATCAATTTTTTTACAATCGCTCCAGACGTTTAGTCGTGAAGAAGTAACAAACATACACACTCACACAGTCACACACTCACAAACTTTCGCCTTTATAATATTAGTGTGATGTATTTGTTTACTTTCTAATAAGATAAAATATGCAAATTCCTATATTTTAATAGAAGCATTGCTATTCTTGGGGGAGACGAATCCGAACAGTCAGAGATCATCCAAATCGGTGCAGCTATTCTTGGGATTCTCTACTGGCGACGACGAACCGGAAGACGCAGCGTGGGAAGGCCCCCTATAAGATAGATCGATCCGATGATTTTGTGAGGGTCGCTGGAAGTCGCTGGTTGCGGATAGTGCAAGACCGGAGACAATTTTGGAGATCTTTGGTGGAGGCCTTTGTACAGCAGTGGGCGTCTTTCAGTTGATATGATGGTGATTATTCTATAACGCGACTTTCTTTTAATTGTATTAAGAAATTTAAAAATGTCTTTATCAGTTGACTTGTTGCTATAGTACAGGCTCGGTCTAGTTTGGGGTTTGAAGGCAGTGTGTTAATTGTCCCGATATTAAAAAAAAATTGACCGAAGTAATATTAGATTTCCTGAAATAACGACATAAGGAAATTATTAATGTTCTAAAGAACGTTAGATATATTTCAATATAGTGCTAGTGCACGTAAGTGACTGTACGTAGGAACTAAAAGTGAATAATAAATCGCTTTTGTCGAACAAAGGGCTCCTCTTTCATGCAAGTAATTAACTTTGTAAGGTAATATCGTGCACAACAACATGTAAGCAGTAATATTCAGACAATTTTCTATCATTAAAACTATAAAATAAAATAAAAAAGGTTTTTATTCACGTAGACTTTAAAAAAGCGATTGTAAATAGTCAGACCATGTTTGTAGTAACATATAATTAATTTATAATTATTTCTAGGTACATTTAGATATTGTTAGGTACACGGATTCTATGAAAAGATTTACATTAGGATTTATTTTATAATAGTAGTGATATTTAGCAAGGATCATGTGTAGGTTTAACTATCGAAATTTTAAATTTTAGCTTTATTTTTACTACATATTGTCTGAATGATTCTGTCTATATTATGGTACAAATTAAATAATATTATTATGTTATTAACTATATCTATACCTAAAAAAAAATTATGTTTGTCTCTACGTCCTTTATAGAATCGTAAACTATGCATTTAATCATGTAAATGATCTTCAGCAAAGTGTTTTGCATGAGCCCACAAAAGTTTCTGAGTTAGTACGACCAATCTTCGACTTTATTTAACTTAGTGGCGTAGTAACGCGCGCAGGGTACAGTTAGTATAATAAATATATCCTGGGACATTATTCACACATGACTATCTGATCCCAAACTAAGCAGAGTTTGTACTATTGAACCAAGATAACTGGTATATTACATGTACTACTTTTCTTTTGGGAATACATACTTGTATAGATATTACACCCAAACGCTGGGTAAACAGACATGTTCATGCACACAAATATCTGCCATGGGTGGGAATCGAACTCAGTATTTGCGGCGTGAAGGCAATAATTTATCGAGCACGTCAACCGGCCCAATATTGACAATAACCTAATATAAACTAGCTGAACAACTAAATTATTACTAGTATAATTTAAATGTATCTTAATGTTTTCATACAAATATCTAAAAAGATATATGTATTTAAATAATTATGTATACTTATCTATATTACTACACACTTTTTCTGACAATTGACAAGCGCTTCTTTTAAGCCTCGTGAATAAGAATACATGGGAAGACAAGGATGGTGACGCTCAGAAGTTAACCTACTTTAACCACCCGCCTATGGACTGACCGCGTGCCTATGCGCTTTATCTCACCAATCACTTACGGACCAGTGTTTAAAACTGTTCATCAGCGTCAAACAAGACATATTATAATGCAGGAGTGTGTGTGTGAACACAGTGCACTCTCAGCATCACAAAATGGGCTTCCCCATTTTAAGAGTACGAGATACTTAATTTATGATACGCACATAAATTCTAATATTCACAGGGCGGGTGGGGAGGTTTGAACTCGAGACCCCTGACCACTCCATCAGTATAACCACTATCTCGTACAACAGACTTAGAAAAATAAGAAAAATAGTTGAAACTGTTTATTATAAATTAAACAAAATTTCGTTTCAAGTAAAAGGCGCTTAATCTAACAATAAAAATATTATGTGCACCTAATCAGTTACACTTTACGGCATAGTTGGTAAGGGCATTACTTACTAATATATACATTCGAGTTTTGAACACGGTAAGGTGCATCGTTCCCAGTTTGTACCAAGTAATAAATTTTACTAGTGAATGCGTTTGATTTGCGTTTTTGCACTTATTTATTTTATCTCTTACTATGTAGATGTGCCCTCAACTTCAACTCGCGTTAAACTTTATAAATTATAGCCTATGTGTTACCATACCAAATTTTATTTACATCGCTCCAGCCGTTTAGAAATGAAGAAGTAACAAACATACAAACTCATAAACTTTCACCTTTATAATATTAGTGTATGTATGTCGGTAAGTCGTTTATTATAGACACCTCCAGTGTCTCTTTCCATATACATTGGTACACTTTGGTATGTTATATGTAGGTAAATTAGGTAACTGACGTAGGTTACTAGTCCTATTATATTTATGGAAGAACAAGATTATATAATTGAAACTGTAAACATATGTGCAGCTGACTGTACGCAAATTTTTCGCTTAATGCATTTGGTTGTTAAAAGCTACCCTTTTTGATACCGTTATCGATAAATTGGATGCAAAAGCTTCATATTTTTCTTGTCTAGGGAAATTTGGTTTTGGAAAAGTGAAAAGAGAAATTTTTTAATAGGTTTATGACGTATGATTAAAATTATTATTTTGTAGTTAAAGTGGATGAGGTCAATGTTGATTAGGAATAGCAGAAAAAACAAAATTAACTCGAGAATCGGTTGTAGCCATCGACTGGAAAATTACTTTCGAATATTATGAATTATGTAAACCATTCAAGAAAGCAATATTATTTATCAAATATTATTTACCAAGGCAAAGAGGGGTACCTGATGGTACCCCATGGACACTTCGGGCGCAAGTGCGTTACCGGTTTTTATAAAACAAATAGGCTCACTTCTTGGGGTCCGTGGGAGTAAATTCATTACCTTGTGGTTTACCCGATATTTTGACAAGGATTGTACCAGCTGTGGTAACGGGTTGAGCGAAGTGGCTCGGCAGCGTCGTCTCCAAGAAGTCAGGTTCCGGTATCTACGCTCTCATGGCCTTGATTTGTTTGGTTAGTACTTTTTACGGGGTTTACTACTTCGTGATTACAGTATACCAAGATCATTCCACGCTTTACCTACTATTCTGGATTAATAGTGAAGATCGGTGGAGAGGACCTGTGGTTTGTGTTAATTGGCAATTTAGTGTTGAGATCCTGTGTCGACTACGTCCGTCGGTTTCTGACAGCTGCGATATGTTCCTTGGCCCTTTCAGCAATAGACCTTTTAGTTTGACGGATATAAAACCACAGTTATAGTCAAACCTGTAGATGCTCAGTGTTTGAAGAGAATTAACATCCTTCGGTGTACGATGATGGTTGGATGTTGGATGGAGATCCGACAGTATAAAGTCTTGATGGAGTATTACTTTAATCCTTTCTCATAACTCCTTTCTCATAAGGTAAAAACACTAGGTCACTGCTTACTGCCGGATAAAGTTAAACGGAAAAAGTACCTACCTATGCCTCTGAGGTGGGGACCCTGCCGAACGATACACGCCACAGAACAATTTAGGGAAGACATAACTATCATAATTTTTCATTCATTTTAATTTTCAGACGAGAGCCAGGTGAGTTACCGGTCTTTAAAAAGTCAGTAAACAAGTGTTGCCCCTCCACTCCGATGACCTCTGGTGACCTTACTCACACGCAAAAACACAACATTAAGATAATAAGTTATAAAGGAATGTCTTCTGTAAGGTGGAGGTACTTTCCTAGTCGGGCTGCTCTTTGAGCATTAACGTTGTTATTTTGTTCAAACCAGTTCGAAAGAAAAGTTGATAATAGTAGGACGTATCTTAAAACAGTAATAAATGATGATAATAATATCCTTAATTTTTTTTGTGGACATTATACACACAAGGCCATCTCCTCCTATACTATGCACAGCTTGTACTTTTTCTTTTGTAAATACATATCTACTTATATAGATAATTACACCCGGACTGAGGTCTAACAGAAATGTTCATGCACACAAATATCTGTTCTGGGTGGGAATCGAACCCACTATTATAAGAGATATTTAATTACATATCACTTATAAATCCTGTATACGTTCACTATCGACTAAAGAGGCATTATCAAAATTATTTTACAATGAATAAAGAAATCCAGAACGGGGTATGGTGAATAATCTAATTCATCACCGGTATTCCGAACCTAAATATACAGGCTTACTGCAGCGGATCTCGCTAACAACTTTAACCCTAAGGTTGCCTGTCTACCGGAGCGGAGCGATACAGCTGAGCTATTATTAACGCTGAGCGGATTTTCAGACTGTGTCTGTTCATAGACACGGAGCTAGCTTCTTTTATTTTTTTTGGTAAGGCAGGAGCTTATGCATGCCACCCGCCAGTGTCTGCGGGTGGGTATTTCAGACTCGCACCGACTAAACCTAACCTGGATTTCTTCTAGCGCTTGGTGGGCGAAGCGCCGGGAACGCGGGTATGCTGCCCCCGGACACGTGGGACACGTACTCTGGGAGGACTCTGGATTGCCCTCCCCTATTGCCGGACTCCTGCCAGTCTGGCACAGCGACTGCGCCACAAACAAATCGCTGTCTTCCCGGAGCTGCTTCCACGTGGCGGCAGTAGATGACACTTCTCATACTGCCGCAGACGGGGAGCTATATAGCTAACGGATCGAGAATTTGATGCACAGCGAGTTGCGGACTGTGTTTTCCATTCGCGGAGCAAGCGTCTTGTAATTTGAGGTGCTGGCGTCAGCGAAGATTGTTAATCTTCCAGCTCCATCATCATACCCTAGTGACCATCTAGCACTAAAATACTCGTAGAGACGAATCATATGAGCCTAAACTCGATAGGTTTGTGTCGTTTAATTACTGAGTTCCTATGGCCATCTTCCAGCTCCATCATCAGACCCTGGTTACTATCTACCACCTAAGTATTCATCAAGACGAATCATACTAGCCTAAACTCGATGGGTTTGTGTCGTTTAATTACTGAGTTCCTATGGCCATTTTCCAGATCAATCATCAGCCCCTGGTTACCATCTAGCACAAAAGTACTCGTCAAGAAGAATCATACCAGCATTAACTGTCTGTGTTTTCCCTGTCCACTTACTAGCTTCGCTTCATCACTCCATATCCAGGTTTTGTATCATCTTTCAATCATCAATATCAATAAAGCTAGTTCGAAGCTCCCAATCCACTGAAGAGGAGGATTTTATACAGTTCTATTGGTAGATTATTACCTCGCCACCTAGCTCCGCTCCAGTGCACAGGTAGTAGCCTAAATCAGTTCAGGTTATTGGATTTAAATCCAGCACTAAAAACCGTGGTCCGAGGGCTCGCCTGCAGCAAAATTTACTTAATTAAAAATTCTAAATGAATTTCGTGTGTCGACATCAATTTCGCGTGGATTTATTGAATTATTGGTCGCACTAAGTGGCCTCCGGCATCAGAAGTACGTGAAAATGCAAGTTCCATGTTCATCACCAGCTTATGGTTAATCCGTTAGCTGTAACTGTGAACGGTAACCAAATCACGGGATTATTCGCTTATTCACGATGAACATTGGGAGAGCTAAGGACTTGTGATGTGCTAATTTGTTGAAACCTACCAGGAAATTATGTTTAGTCGTACGGTTCCTAAGCTGGACATAATTAAGAACATTATTCATAGGAATGGAACATTAGAGTTCGTCCTTGAAGTGAACACAACATCTTTACATTTAATAAAATCGTAGGAAAGTCAAAACTGTACTTTGTATAATTTTTTAAAAGGATACTTGGGGCGTGATCTACAATCGATATCGAAGCCAAAACAGAGTTTTTAGAATTTTTGTCTGTTTGTCTGTATGTATGTCCGGGCCAAACTCAAAAAGATGGATTTATTTAAAACTTTGCATGAATGTTACTAAGAGGTCGGGTCAACGTATAGGCTACATATCACGCTATTACCTACGGGGGAGGGGCTGTGATAATGTATAATATTTAACGCGGGTAAAACCGCGGGGCACAGCTAGTTCTACATAAAAAAGGAATAAGTGTATATTACAATAACTTATTAAATAATGTAATGTAAATTTTATACATCGGAGCCGTTCCCAAGAAAGGCCAGGACAGAGGTATTCTAAACCGGCGAGCATGTATAGAAATATAGAAAACGAGGAAAAAGAGGTACATAATATGTTAAGATCGTAACAAATAGTAATCCGTTGTCTCTGCCTATCCCTGAGTCATTTTTATCGATATATATTTTTATGTATATGCTCGGAGTTATATCGAATTAGAAATGACGAGATCTGCAGGCGAATCAAAGTAACCGATATAGCCCAAAGAATTCGTAAACTTTAGTGGCAAAGGGCTAGACATAACGCACTTAGGGTCGACGGCCGCTGAGGCAGATAAGTAGGATGTTAGAGAGGTAGGGCACAGTCTTCATTCGCTCAAAGAGCAGCCCGACTGGGGAAGTACCTACACCTTACAGAAGACACTCCTTCATAATAACATTAATAATTTTAATGTTGTGTTTCCGAGTGTGAGTTAGGTCGCCAGAGCTCATTGGGGTGGGGGGAAGGGACAGCAACACTTGTATGACTTGACTTTTAAAGGCCGGCAACGCACCCGCGACACCTTGTGGTAAGGTGGATTGACGATTTTACTACAACATCAAGTCAGTATTTGTTTTACAAAAAAGAGCGATAAGAACAATGCTCCGCTTGCAGGAAATAGATTCATGCAGAGACTATTTTATTAGATTAGAAATTTGACCGCTCCGTGCTTGTATATATTAGTTTTATTAACAAGCTTTGTGAAAAATCTCCTCAAATTTGAAACTATTGAGGAAAGACAGATTAGAGAGAAAACTCGTAGAAAAGACATACCTTCATTGTTCCAAGCCAAACTTAATGTGGTTCAACACAGTTCCAGAGTACAATCGATCTCATTATATAATAAGTTACCTTTAGAATTTAAAAGCATATATAGACCGAATATATTCAGGGACAAATTAAAAAACTACTTATTGAAGAAAGGCTTTTATAGTGTACAAGAATTTATAAATGACAAATGAATTATATAAAATTGATAATAATGTAATTAATGGTTTAGTATTTTAATTTGTAAATTTAGCTTTAAAATTTTCAACACAAATGTATTTGTTATGAAAAATAAATGACTTATGACTTATGCGAGGATCGCTGGAAGCCGCAAGATGTTCCATAGTGGAGTATACCCACTCACGACGCCTTTGTCTAGTAGTGGACGTCTTAGACATTAATATTGTCTTTTTTATTTATTTATATCATTTGGCGATAAACGAGCAAGCGGGTCACCTGATGGTAAGTGATCACCACCGCCTATGGATACTCGCGACACCAGAGGAGTCACGGGTGCGTTGCCGGCCTTTAAAAGAGTCAGCAAACTAGTGTAGCTGATTCTTCCCCCACCCCGATGAGCTCTGGCGACCTCACCTAGCGGCTCACAGAAACACAACATTAAAGTTATTATTAAGGAATGTCTTCTGTAAGGTGAAGGTACTTCCCCAGTCGGGCTGCTCTTTGAGCGATATAACGCTATGCTCTACCTCTCTTCTTCTCGTCTTTGTTTATATACTTTTATAACTAAGTGAGGACCTAATAAATTGGTATTGTAATGAATGAAAAGAATAACGAATTAATATAAAATCCATTCCATATCTTAAACATTTACGATTTACCAACCTGATAAAATGTATTAATTGATCTTTTGACTTTCTTTGTTAGCTACATAAATCATGTTTTTATTTATGGAAAAAATATTTATTTAAAAAGGAAAACTTAAAATAATTTTTATGATGTCGTAAATACAAGGTTAGGGGTCGTAGAAGTATTTTTGTGGGAATATCTACGAGCAAACGGGCAGCAACGCAACGTCTCTCTGTGTATTATAACATCATACTGCCATCGCCAACCCTTCTGCCAAGCGTTGCGATTATGATGATGTATCCCTCCAAAAGATATACCCAATTCCATTGTGGTATGGGTCCTATTCGAACTTGGGCTGTTTTTCTACACTCAATTGTAGGCTTCATCAATTGTTAGAAAAAATATTCATAATTATAAAAAGAAAAGTGAACTGCATAATATAAATACTAGGAATAAAAACAAACTAGCCATGCCAGGCTTTAGAGTAAGCAAAACTAATAAATCATTTTTAGGAAATTGTATTAGGTTTAATAACAAGCTTCCTACTCAAATTACTGATCTGCCTGACACAAGTTTTAAAGCACATATTAAACGTGAACTTATGGCTAGGGGTTATTACACCACTAAAGAGTACATCGATGACAAAGACGTCTGGCCCTCACTTCCTACCTGCACATTGCTCGCTGGAGATCTTGTAGCCATATAGACATGACTGATCTGCTGTGTTACGTGAACTATCTGTAAATGATTGCTATCATATACTTAATTTAAAATTATTGACTCTGTCTCAAAATGAATAATGTTATTGTTTCGAAGTTTTTCTTTTGTATACCTAAATATAATCTAAAATAATAAGCATTCAGACAACCAATCGAGCATATATTGTGTTTGCCTACTAAATAATTACTCTAATTGGACCAAATCCCGTGTTCATGCCCGCTTGAGTATGTTTCGCCGGACCGTCTCAACTGGGTCGTGTTGAAACCGGTAGTAGATGAACCCACTGAGTTTGTTTCGCTGGGTCTTCTCAGTTGGGGCGCATTGGATCCGGTGGTAGCATTAAAGCGCGACCGTCGTTATTAACACAAGGTCCGTCATAATAATAATAATACCTTTAATATAGACAGAACCATTGACAATATGTAGTAAAATATTAGACTTAAACTAGATAATTAAACATAATCTCTTGACAATAACTTGATACGAGCTAGCTAAATATCATTTCTGTAATAAAATAAATTTTATAAATGTTTTCATACAAGATGTACCTAAATATCTATGTTACTAGAAATAATATCTAATGTATACAACTATATTACTACAAACATGTTCTGACTATTTACAAGCGGTTTTTTAAAGTCTACGTGAATAAAAACCTTTTTTATTTTTTATTTATTTTATTTTAGAAAATAAAATTTACTAAACACTGCTATTTCTTACTTTATACTTGTTATTTCTTACATTATACCTGCTTTTTCTTGCTTTATGTGTATTTAGTTAAAAAAATCATGCGGGGCAGTCTTGGGCGACTGTCGATCGAAATGAAAACTATTTTTTATACTTGGAAAGTAGTGTTTATTTGAATAAGGAGCGAATGGAAGATGCTACTTCGCACCTTTGGGCGGTAAAGACTCGTGGTAATTGCTTCCCGCCATATGGTGGGAATAAATTTTAAAAATAGAACTTAATTAGATTAGACAGTCAGCTGTAAAAATCTAACATAATTTAGAAAAAAAAGTGCACAACGCCTCTACAGAAGTTTTCACTTCAGAAATTCTGCGGTCATGTGAGAGTAAAAACGGCCAGTGTGAATTGAAAAAAGGACCCTCCGTCTTACGAATATTCCATCAGGTCACCTGACTTAACGCGAGTTTAAAATTTTCTACCCTTTCCAAAAAAGTGCACAACGCTGCTAAAGCAGTTTTCACTTCAAAAATACGTAACTAATACGTTACTTACGTATTTTTTATAGGTTAGCTAATTTTGTTCACTCGTTTCCATTCTATTCTGTACACTATCTTCAACCCCTTTCGTTCTCCATATAAATTTAGGATCATCCAACTCAATGGTTGCTGCTCAAGAGCTTATAGTAATGAGGCCGCCTATTGCATTAACATTAATGTTGTTTATTTTTATGGATTATAAATTACATATCTGACGCAAGAAAGTGTACTTATTGTTATGTTGAAGTGGATATTCTGGAAGCTAAATAGAGTGGCTCAGTGTTTGACGAGGATCAGACGGACAAAGCAAAACTATAACCATTCCTTGCTGCGGTACACTAATAACTAAATTATAATGTTACCAAGAAAATATATTGCAACGATTTAAATCAATACATTCCGTGCGGACATCAGTACGTAGCATATTAGTTTCCATCTCGTCTGGTGCCTTAATTGAATAACGCGTGATATTCTCGTCCCCTGAGTGACAGCTCGAAAAGCGGGTGATGCATGTCTAGTGCTTACGTCACTTACAATTTTAGCCCGAATTGGCTGCAATTTGAATAAATTAGTTACTAAATGGCTAGATTGTGGTAAGGTTGGTGCGATGGTTTCGTTCGGGCCAAACAGTTATTATCATCCTGGCTCTAAATAAATTAGAATTCAAATTAAAAAATCATTTATTCCGTAAAAAAATACATTTATGTGGAATCGTCATTTTTTTACCGTACCGTGCAGTGCATGACGTGGCAGCTACTGAGAAACACTGCCAGAAAACGCAGTAGGAATCCTTTTTTAAATAAAATATACTTAAGAATAATTACAATTATGTGTCAGAAATATCAGAACAACGCAGGTAAAACCGCGGGGCCCAGCTAGTTATACATAAATTACCCCTAGTCACAGAACAAAAAATCGTGCTCATCACACAAAGATATTTTCTGGGTGGGGATTGAACCCACGACCTCAGGCTAAGCAGTTTGGGTCACTTACCACTGGAACAACAGGCCAGTCATAAACAAAATATAGATCTAATTACTTTTTTCTTCTCTCTCTTTCTATCTTTTTGTTATCCATTATAAATCTAATTGCTTGAACACAAAGACGATTTTATTACAATTGACAACCAGGGCTAATAAACCGTGAAAAAAAGAAAAACATAGAGCGAGTTATCCATGGCCCTTTATACCTCTCAACAAAGGCTTGTCTGTCGTAGCCAGGCTTTGGCGTCAAATCAAATGCATATATCCTTTGTTAATTAAAGCGTTCTGAATTAACTTTGGGATGGAGACATTGAGCGACACGAGGGGTCTCTAATAGAAAAATTGGAATGCGATTCAAACTCTGTGTAAGTCAAAAAGTGAATACTACCCAGTATCCACTTTTGACTAACACAGTTTGAATCGCACCTTTGTTAATTAAGGCGTTCTGAAGTGAACAACCGGGATGGTGACATTGAGCGACACGAGGGGCGTCCAATAAAAAGTTAGAACGCGATTTGAACTCTGTGAAAGTCAAACAAGTGAATACTGGGTGTCATAAGAAATTACCTGTAAGTAATCAGATAAAAAAACTGATTTAGTATAATACTCTTTATAAAATATTGAAAAGACTGCATCACCAGCGTATTTCTACGCTGGCGATGCAGTCTTTGCAACACTGAACTAAATGCTCATAGCCAGATGCTCTCACCGGACCGTAAGTGACTGGCGAGGTTAGGTATCTAGGCTCGCGGTAAGTCCATAGATGGGTGACCACCTCCGAGCGTCTCCGTGTTTCGGAGGGCACGTTAAGCTGTCGGTCCCGGTTGTAGTATTACGCAACGGTCCTTAAGCCATGTCCGAGGCCTACTGGGCGGCTTGAACAACTCTGCCACTAGGGTAAGGTCTGCCCATACGATAAGTAAGTAAGTAATGGATTACTAATGTATGGGAAAAATACTTTTCCTACAATATCATCAATACATCGCATATTTTCATTTGGCAAAAAAACATTTGTCAAAATAACTTATCAAAAATTAAAAAGATTCAGATAACTATCTATTCTGAAAAATAGCCGGCATTTGTTTGCAGTCTGTTATGGCGTGTAAAAACCTAACCACATACATACAGACTCACACCTGTTTCTCAGAGGGGTAGGCAGAGCCTGCACAATGGCAACGAAAGAACTGATAGATATAGCCCTGACACAGAACAAATTATCGAGTCATCATACAAAGATTTGTCCTGGGTTGGAACCCATGACCTCTGGCTTATTAGTCAGGGTCATCAACAGTAAACCAACAGATCAGTCTTTCTCTTCTACTCTAACCGAGTTCTTTACTCGGTTACCTTATAGTATGTTATTAGTAGTTGAGTTTTATGAAAAAGGCACCCGCACTCTTGAAACTGTTAATTTCTTTATCAACCCTAAGTTTATTACCCAACCTGATCAAAAATCTTCGTGAGCTCCCTTCGTAATCATCATCATCATGTCAGCCAAATCACGTCCACGGCTGGACAAAGGCCTCCCCATAAGATTACCACAATGGAGATGTGTCAATAATTTGGAGGGATATGCCATAACCGCCACGCTTGGCAAGCGGGTTGACGATCGCAGTATGCTGGTCGTAGTACACAGAGAGACGCTGCCTGTTCTGGGAGATATTACCTCGGGACAACTTTCATGACCCCTACGGGATGAAATGGGGTGGTAATATTCTTTGTCATCAGCACACAGCATTAAACCCGAAAACTCGAATAGCTGATGTTGGTAAAAAGACCGTCAGGATGAAGTGGGATTTGGGCATGCTTCACGTATGCACCCCGTCAGATGATCACAACCAATTGGATACCTAGAAATGGTCGGCGTCGTCGGTGGTAGGCCCAAACGGAGATAGCGTGATGATCTGAACTCGTTTTTCAACGACGGTCCTGAAATTTCGAAAGACGGAGAAATCTGGAAAACCAAGGGAGAGAGGCTTTTGCTTAGCAGTAGGACATAGATACATGCTAATTAAAAGGCAACTTTTCGGGCAACATCGGCTACCGTCATGGGCTTACATTAATCACGGTCGGCGCCCTTCGAGCACGACTATACGTGACTTCACTTCGTTCCGCACCACCAGCAGTCGTATACACGCTCAGTCACCATTCATCTTTTTTATTTTATATAACGTTTCTGCAGTAATTAATAAACTTGTAATATACAGTCATCATCATCATCATCATCCATATACAGTATGTAGAATATAATGACAGTAAACGAGGCAAAAGAGGTGTGCAAAGATCGTGACAAATGGAAATCCGTTGTCGCTGCCTACCCCTCTGGGAATTAGGCGTGAGTCTGGGTATGTATGTACGTATGTAATATACAGTCCTAAATAATTTCATTCATCTCCAACGCAACCAATGGTCCTTCGAGCCGAAACAGAAACAAAATCTGTCTGTAAAAGCTAGGTTAATCGAAGCATATGCAAAAAGAAAAAAACCAGTTCGAGTTGAAATCTTTCCCCCTTTTTGAAGGAGGCTAAACTAAATGTCACCTCTTTTTAAACAGGCAGGCGTGTCACAACGAAAACATCAGTTTATTTGTAAAATTAAATCTGGAAACTGTAATCCATCACAAAGGACGTTCTGTTCGAACTGCAATATTGATATTTCCTGTAATAGAGCTGAGGCATGGCGGCCCGGGGATCCAGGGAAACGTGGAGTAGTGTGCGTGCACTCACCCGGGCGCAATCGATGCACCAGCCCCATTCAAATAAGCTTACCGACCCTTTGATGTTGGTAGACTGGCGGATGTTATTAAACACTATTCAACATTGAGCTCTATTGTTTTAGTGAGCTGGGATTTTCACAACGAATTAAATGGAACTCTATGCGAGCTTTAACATTTAATCCCGGGTTTGGCCAAAAGTGATTCTGTAACTATTTTTGTGAAAAAAAATTCTCAGCATCAGCCCAAAGTAAAGGAGTTGCCAGTGTTACACCCCGTGTCTTGGAGAGCACGTAAACCTGTCCTATACGTGACCTCTTTCTGATCGTGTCGCTAGTCGTCCCATCGGAACAAGAGAGTGATGTAATCTTCGATCAAATGTAATAGAAAGGGCCGTGTTTGTTCACTGTAATATATCCAGCGCAGATGGCTAATCTCCATTCAGAGTGGCCGCCGTGGCCGAAAATCGACTAGGAGTACATTATTTATTATAATATGTCCTGCGTAGTCGGCAAGTATCTGTTAAGATTGCACACCGTAATTAAAACACTACTACTTATTATATGGGATTATTTCAAAGAAGGTAATTTATAATCTTATTTTTTTACGCGGATTACTTTAAAACATATAATTCACGGACACAAACTACATCCAGAAACAAAACATCTATTTATGGGTCACACAAATATTTGTCTTGTGCGGGAATCGAATCTAGGACACGAAGTGGCGAGGCGACTGTCTTAACCAGACATCAGAGATGAAATGAATAAATCTAAATTTAAAATAAAGTTACAAAAATATCTATTAGGAACTCTACCTTGAAAGAAATGAAATTTAATACTTGAGAAGTACTCCATTACATACGTTAACACCATAAGATAATGTAATAATTTTAGCATAAGATTATTTTATCTTAGTCCCACAGTCAAATAGTCTATACTGTTTTGTGGGACACAGATCTAGTTCTTATGATTACCTTGTACACGCGGCTCCATATCAAGCTATACATTTCCAATATAAGCTGACCTCTTATTGTATGGAAATCCTATACAACGCGATATATAGCTATAGATTGATAATAATATGTAGACGTGTGTACCTTATAACTATATAAATAAAAAAATAAACCGCTGCCCCACCCTGTGTGTAGTCAATTTCTTTTAAAACAAAGAAGTTTTTACTAACAACGGAACAAAATAGACTACAAAGAAGGTTTATTCAGTCAATGTTTTTTGTAAGCGTATTTTTTTTATATAATTGTAATAATATCCTGGAACATTATTTACACACGGCCATCTGATCCCAAACTAAGCAGAGCTTGTGCTATCGAAACCAGATGATTAATATACTACATATACTACTTTTATTTCGTAAATACATGCTTATATAGATAATTACACCCAGACTCAGGACAAACTGACATGATAATGCACGCAAATATTTGTCCTGGGTGGGAATCGAACCCATGACCTCCGTGAAAAGCAAGCATTTGCAACCACACCAAATGGCCCGTAATATTGAGCTGGTGTGTATTATGTTATGTCTTTAGTACATTTACCTCCTAAATCAAAATTTGCGCCTCAGTAGCTCAAAGCTTTCATCGCAAATAGGTCCAGGAATTCTGGGATGACTGAGTAGTGTGCCTTTCACTCCCACTCATGTAAAAGCTATACCAATCAAACGAGCTTACTGACTGTTTGATGTTAGTTGATAGATAGGACGTATTGAAGCCGAATTGATCATTGGTCTAACTAAGCCAATAGTACGAGATCCGGCGACATTATTACTTCATCCATATGTTTTTAGTTAAAATGTATTTTGATGATAAACGTGTTCGAAGGGATTGTTAGAACTTATACATACCGACCCTCTCCCCACACTTAGAAATTTTATCCATATCACCTGGATGTATATCACATATCTATATATGTTTTTACTGCGGCTCTGTGGAATCAATTATCTGTGGAGGTATATCCGATCCGGTATGGGTATGACACGGCAACCTTCAAGAAGGAAAAGGGTATTCCTTTCTGATGGACCGGGAATACTGGAAAGCGGTGTTGAGAGTGTTCATTTGCGGCGGTGATCATCAGGTGACCCGCTAGCTTGTTGGCCTTTTTATTCTTTAAAAGAATTCTTTAGAGAATCGTCTCCGAATAAGTTTAAAAGAATTATTAAAGCCAAATTGTATAGCAGGGCTTATAACAAAATTTCTGATTATATAAGTATATAAAACTTAAACTTAACTACTACTTTTATCTCTTTATCGACATCCATAAATAAATTATCGTAGTTATTTGCGTTTTTCTCATTGGACTCGAGAAGTGTTTTAGGCTTGAATTAAAAGAAAGCTTGGCTTAAATTAATTAATTATCATTGTTTATTTAGTTTTTAAGTCTTATATAAACATATGCACTTCTTTTCTCCATTACCTAATGTTATTCTTAAGTGCCGACGACATATTGTAAAGTGGCACACTCAAACCTCACTCAAAAATGACGGTCACCGTAGCCTAGTTGGTAGTGCTCCTGCCTTCGAAGCTGGTGGTCCTGGGTTCGAGTCCCGGTAAGTGCAAATATTTGTGTGATGAGCATGAATATTTGTTTCTGAGTCATGGATGTTTTCTATGTATTTAAGTATTTATCTATCTATATAAGTATGTATATCGTCGCCTAGTACCCATAGTACAAGCTCTGCTTAGTTTGGGGCTAGGATGATCTGTGTGACATTGTCCCTATTAAAAAAAAAAAAAAAAAAAAAAAAAAAAAACCCCTAGAGGTTTCTGTGCCACTTCCAAAAAACAAACTTTTGTTATTTTTGCTCAAAAAATCTATAAAAAAAATGACAAAAGTGCTTGGTATTGAGTTTTCTACTGAGTTTTCTGGCAGTGTTTCTTAGTGCCACGTCATGCACTGCACGATAGGGTAAAAAAAATGTCGATTCCACATAAATGTAAAATTTTTGCGGAATGATTATCTGATTTTAAATACCACCATGTAGTCAGGCAGCACCGCCTTCTGTGTACTAACTACCTCCTAACAGAGGTCACCAACTCGCATGACAAGCCCGGTGACTACGGAAAACTCGTCCAAATAGAAACGTTTGAGAAACATTTGTAAGCGGCCTATGTCCAGCAGGCTGATGATGTATGTATCATCTAGAAGTAATTGAGATCATTTGTCTTTCACCCGCCCCCCGCGTATCATTTCCAGCTACTTCAGTAATCATTGCCCTACGCCTCATAGGTAAATGTAAAATGAGAAATGAAATAGCTGAAGATTAAACTGTTTTTGTATTATTATCAGCTATTTACTTTATTAGTGACCCAAGCCCCTAGGGTGGATGAAATCTTTACAAGTGGAATGGCCGTCAAGGATAGGATTATTTATATAATAATTTCCTTATAAATTACCCTTCTCATTGTTTCAAGCCTCTTAAAATAAGGAGAGATTTTTTTGGTTTTATTAATTATCAAGTATAAATACGTTCTTAAGGGCTTATTACTATAGTAACACTTAAGCCTCTTGGGCTTGTGTGTGGTACTGTACATTCGTATTTATCAATGAGTAGAAACTTAGTTAGGTATACATATGTATATAGCTTAATTACTGAACATAACTAGTTTTATATTGAGATTATTAAGTAATTACAAAAAGATATTGAAGAATAGAAATACAATCAATCATTCGGCATATTTAAGGTTACATTGCTGATAAAATGTGTTATTTTAATTTATTTAAGTTATTCATAATTATTGTTTGGCGTAAGGCGGTAGGTAGTACAATAATAAGTCTCGGTATTAGATAGGTGCTCGTCTAGTAGTAGTTCTTTGCTTGCAACGTAACCAGTTTATTTTGTGTGGTGGGTGGTGGGTGCAGCTGGCAGGGTGTTCTACCGTATGCAGTATTTTTTCATTAAAAAATTGTTCTTCGAGAAGTACGAATATTACTTTATCGTGTACAAGTAGTGCATTGGAGTGTTTAAAGAGTTTTGTTTCATCTGTTAACTGAGATGTTATTGTTTGTGGGACTAGTAGTTTTAGTATTCTAATTTGTAATTTATAGATTGTGTCTAAATAAGTTTTGTAGGTACGACCATAGCTGGATAAGCCGTATCCTATAACTGAATCTGCTAGTGCGTTGTATAATAAGATTCTTGTCTTGAAAGGGAGTCTATTTTTTATTGCATAAAACTTTGCTAAGATCGCCCGTAGCTTTCCACATACTTTTTCATTATGCAGATCCCATTTCAATTTGTTGTCTATGAGTAGGCCTAGACAAAAACATGGGTAGTAACTTTTTAGATGATTGGGCATTTTGGCGTGGTTGGTAGATACGCCTTTCACACTGCAGGTCGTGATTTCGATTCCCACTCGGGACAGATATTAGTGTGCAAGAAAATGTCTGTTTGTCCTGAGTCTGGGTGTAAATTATTTATATAAGTATTTATTTACAAAATAAAAGTAGTATATGATATATCAGTTACCTGGTTTCCATAGTACAAGCTCTGCTTAGTTTGGAATCAGATGGCCGTGTGTGAATAATGTCCCAGGATATTATATTATTATTTTGTATTGAAATTTGTTGGGTTGTAGTGAAGACAGCTACGGTTGTGAGCTATTTAAGCGACTCCCGTTCGGCTCGAGCGCAGATCAAATAAGCCTAACCTAATATTACGAAATACATTTTCATTTACACTCGGGTAATTATTGCTTTACTTTAAAAATTTAGAAAATTAAATTAATATATCGCTGTGTTCAAATCGACTGCAACTCCATCTTCCGCAAAATTATAATTGATATCACACTAATATTATAAAGGCGAAAGTTAGTGAGTGTGTATGTTTGTTACTTCTTCACGGTGACGGTCGCCGTAGCCTAGTTGGTAGTGCTCCTGCCTACAATGCTGGTGGTCCTGGGTTCGTATCCCGGTAAGTGTAAATATTTGTGTGATGAGCACGAATATTTGTTTCTGAGTCATGGATGTTTTCTATGTATTGGTATTTATCTATCTATATAGGTATTTATCTATCTATATTAATATGTATAGCGTCGCCTGGTACCCATAGTACAAGCTTTGTTTAGTTTGGGGCTAGGATGATTTGTGTGTCATTGTCCCGAGATATTATTATTATTATTAAACTGGATGGAAGGATTTCATTAAAATTTGGAATTGAGTTAGCTGACACCCTAGATTAACACATATAAAGTTTAACGCGGGTAAAACCGCGGGGAACAGCTAGTATTTCAATGAATATAACAAGTTTAAGTTGTGGTCAAATCATGAATCTTCTTTACCGCATGAACAACAGTTACCCTGGTAACACAGTTGTTCAAGCCGCGCAGTAAGCCTCTGACATGGCTTAACAACCTTGTTTATCGACAAGAACCGCCCGTCATAGCTCACATACCCAACTCAGCTCCAACACCTCTCCCACCAATCACCGCCCTAAACTAAAACAGTACTCCCAAGCAGTCTTTTTTTTTTTGGTAGGACAGGGTAAAGCCTACGCATGCCACCCGCGAAAATTGTCTGCGGGTGGGTATGTCGAACTTGCACCGACTAAACCTACCTGCCGTGGACTTCTCTTGGTGCCTGATGGGAGGAGCCCCGGGAACGCGGGAATGCTGCTCCGGTGCTTCCCTTTTGCTCCGTGTCCCAGATGGTCGGGATACGTACCGCGAGAGGGCTCGGGATTTCCTTCCCCTATTGCCGACTCCTGCCAGTCCGGCACAGCGACTGTGCCACAAACTGATCGCTGTCTTCCCGGAGCTGCTTGCACGTGGCGGCATTACAGGACGCTACCAAGCAGTCTGGCGGGAAACTTGCTGACACCGAGCTGTCTGCTTATTTATTTTTTAAACTATATTGCAAGCCTACATTTGAATGAAATTTTATTAGTTGGGTGGTACCAGAGTCGTTTAAGTGGGCTATGACTTTAACGCGCTCTCACGGATACGTTCAGTAATTAAACCACTTACGACGGTTACGACACTGATTACTTGCGGACTGGATAGTATATGTATATAGTGCATTAGGAAGAAAAAAATTATTGGACTGCACTTACAGTTTACTCCTGATTATAATTTAAGCAGAATTTTGGAAGTGGTACTACGGTAAAGTTGACCGAATGTTCACCACCTCTCAGTTAAGCAAACACGATCTCGGTTAAAACAAATTGCACTCCACTATCTAGCAAAATATACATATAACACATCCACACGGCAAATTCCAGTTCCAAAATATGATTTCATATTCCAGTTGCAGTTTTCCTTTTAAAATGGTATTGGATTTCGTTTACATTTATGTATTTTACGCTGGGCAATAAATCGAGTCCGTGGATTGACAAAGAGATTAATTTTTCTATATATATTGACAACAAGTAGCCGTAAGCGTCATGAGGACATTATGTTATTCAAAGAATATTGCGCTACACATAACTGCTACACACGACGATGTCTTCTTTGTACAGTTGCTACGTGCTACGATTTCTACGTGCTACGATTTCTACGTGCTACGATTTCTACGTACTACGATTACTACATGCTACGAATTACTAATTCTTAGAAATACCACAATTATAAGTTTATTTACTATTATTATAAAAAATATACAAGATACCACAGTTAATCAAGCGACTGACTAAAACTAGTAATAAAGATGATCCAACGACGTTTCAGATGCTATTAGCTTCTTAATTCCTCTAACGGGAGTCTTAAATGTTCCTATGACAACAGGCAGTGAAAGAACGCGCTGCGGTTACAGTCCCTTGAGGAACCAGAATTTAATATAATATTTTTTAACACAAACATACGTACCTACGGAGATGGCACAAGATACTCCAGCCAGATTATATCAATTAGGAAGCTCAAAATGTGATGAAAGCTCGGTTACCTACGGAAAAATCCCTCTCATTTCAAACAAATAAACAAAATAAACCCACACACCTCTCGTTCAAATCAGAACTCTATTAGAAAGGCATACAGTTCTACAGCGTATTAAGGAAGATGTTTTCATATCGGATGACATTTTAATGTCGACCTTATATTATTGATACATCGTTTAGTTTGGAATGTATTTGAATATTACTGTCGTCAAAATATGTATGTAGTATGTAATTGTTTTGTTAAAATGCTGATTTTGGATCGGTATATTATTAGAATTTGTTTGGGGCATCTGGGCAGTTTCTAATCTAAGTTGTTATTATCTTTATTGTTTTTCTTACACATGTTATTTATAATACGTCAATGCAAAATTTAAAAACGGTTTGAAATCTACACACAGCTTTAAAGAGGTTAATATATCATTTGAATTTTTATTTATAAAGGGTTTTATTTTTTAATACTTAAAAACAGGTAATTTTCTGCCATTTTAGTGGCATAAAATATTCCACGACGTTATGAACTATTGTATGTATTCTTCGTATAGATCCTAATTTTACTATATGAGTTTCTTTGTAAGGGTTTTATTTTTTAATACTTAAAAACAGGTTATTTTCTGCCATTTTAGTGGCGTAAAATATTCCACGACGTTATGAACTATTGTATGTATTCTTCGTATAGATCCTAATTTTACTATATGAGTTTCTTAAAATTTACTTGGAACTATTTTATCAAAGAGACCTTAAAAGCGCCAGTTAAAATGAATTAATACTAAAGTATCTTTATAGTTCTATTCTTAACAAACCATGCAATAGGTTTTTACAGTCACTGGTACGCAAGTACCAATGCCAGCACATCCAGCTACCCCAATCTGTTAAATTTATTTTATAGATCTTCAACTTTATCACGAAAGCATAAGGTTCACTTTCAATTGGGGAAATTTGACAGGTACCTTGATGTGATGGCGTCATTAAATATCTCAATTATAGAGATCATTTATTTGAATACACGTGTAGTGCAGCGGTTAAGAGAGTCACAATGTCACTTGGCGTCCTGGGTTCAGACCTCGCACAGTAAAAATATTTGTGTGACACATAAGAGTTTCGGTGTACTTTGTGTCCGTCAAATGTGAAGTACAGACGCCAGCACATCGAGCTACCCGAATCTGTCAATTTTCTTTTATAGATTTTCAACTTTATCACAATAGCATAAGGTTCACTCGCGATTGCGGAAATTTTGACAGATTGGGGTAGCTTGATGTGCCGGCGTCTGTACCACGCGGTACAAGGATTCATGAAACTTAAATAGTATATGACTTACAAGCAAGATGAGTTCAGTAAAAACGAAAACTAGTGCAAAGCTTCAAAAGAAAACATATTTTTATTATTTTGAGGTTACCTTAAAATAATGTCGTCTCGAGTAAAACTTATTTTAACGAGTGAACATTGAACGCTTTCCGTTTTCAAATTAGTGAATAAAAATATTAACTAACTATTTCCTACTATCGTACCACCAAAAAACAGGTAAACACATACAAAAAACACAAAACTCACACACTAAGCACATTACTATGTTACTATAATCACACATATGTACATCCATATACTCACAATCAAACAATACACAGAGCTGCAAACTATTTGATAAGTTATTGTTTCTCTTCTATTTTGATTTTATCTTATTTTTAATTTAATAGTTATATCCATCTCTTATCTCAAATATTGGTAACTATGAAATAAGGGAAGGAGCGAGACAACCCCAACAAAAGTATAATTAATTACTTACTGGGGCTGTTTCTTTCCGATTTTTCTATACTTTACCTATTTTTTGTTTGTTCTTTTATATATGAACAAAGGAGGACTTAATGCCAAAGGCATTCTTTGCCAGTCGACTTTGGGTGATGCAGACATAATATGGTGCACTTAAGATATATATTTTTTTTAAAGGCAATGCCCGCTTTAGGGAATCTAGCCCCTGTGCTGTGGGGTAGTCTACAAACATAGAATAGATGGACACATATTATATCCAGAGTCAGAACAACTATTTATGGGTCGCACAAATAGTTGTCCGGCGCGGGACACGAACCCGAGACACGAAGCGGCGAGGCGATTGTCTTAGCCGCTGCGCCACACGTTCAGTAAATGATATATAATAAAAAATACTAAAAAAGGGTACATAATATAATATACAATGATACCAATACCATACTTATACTATAAAAACGTGAAATAAAACATCGCGAGACTAATGATAAAGGTTAATCACGTTAATATCCGATGACAATGTTATTTTCGTTGAATATAGACATCGCCCACAGTAGGAAAGTGAAACCCTGTATCGAGGGGTTCTTTATAAACATACAATTCACGGATACGAAGCACACACAGGCTTAAATCAACTATAATTGGGTACCACAAATAGTTGTCATATGCAGAAATAGAACCTGAAATACGACAGCATTGGATCCGATGGCGCGGCCGTTGTTATAAACACAAGATCCGTCATAATTATAATATTGAATTCGTACCTTAATAGAGACAGAGCCATTCAGACAATTTGTAGTAAAATATAGCTTAAACTAAACCTTTAATTAAACCTAAACATAATCTCATTGAAAATAACTAAATACAAGCTAGCTAAATATCAGTACTATTATATAGCTAAATATCAGTACTATCAGTACTATCTATACATATAATAAATTCTATACATATAATAAATCTGTAGAAAAATAATTTTTGTACATCAAAAGAAAATCCAAAGAAAATAGTCAGGGTATTAAAGAACAACCAATAGAACCCATTTCCAGCCTTTTTAGATTTTTTGTCTGTTTGTCTGTGTGTCTGTTTGTCTGTTTATATGTTCGGGTATCACGTAAAATATACTAAAGCAATGTAGATAACTTTTATACACAACAATTGAGCGTAACTTGAGGTAACATTTAGTTTTTGTTTTATTGCAATCGGTTCAGTCTATCAAAAGATATTAGATTTTAAAGTAATCATGAAGAAAAATAACACACATTTCATTACTTCAAGATGAACTAATGTTTATAGTTGAGCTACCTAACTGTCCGATAGATGTCATTGTGCATATTATGATATCTCTTTTCTGAATGAACTAGGTTGATAGTTGATTTTTATTTCGATAGATGTCGTTGTGCATTTCTTTTGACTCGCGGTGTTAAGATTTGCCCGTGTTTGCTGATTGCATGATTACGTAGGGTTTTGAATGTACTTTCGAAATAAGGTCTTGGTTGCCTAGAAGTATGTCGTTGTCCAAAATTGGTTATTTAAAAAATCTGATTTCTTTGGGCAAATTGAATTATGTAGAAGGTTGGATTTATTATAATTTAATTTTAAATTATTGATAGTTGATTTTTATTTCGATAGATATCGTTGTGCTTGATAGTTGAATTTTGTTTCGATAGATGTCGTTGTGCATTGCTTTTGACTCGCGGTGTTAAGATTAGGGCTTAGAATGTTCCGAATTGTTTTGAAATAAGGTCTTGGTTGGCTAGAAGTATGTCGTTGTCCAAAATTGGTTATTAAAATATTCTGTTTTCTTTGGGCAAATTGAATTATGTACAAGGTTGGATTTGTTATAATTTAATTTTAAATTATAATGTCAGTCGATCGAAAGTTTGTGCTGTCGATTCGTTTTTAACGCGAATGTACAGACGATTCTAATTTTATTGAGCCTGTCCGATTGGATGTATTTGAATGTAGTAAATTAACCCTGTCTCTCATAATTTTCTCAGCACAAATCTATATACCTACCTATGTAAAAGAGGAAACTGACTGACATATCAACGCACAGCCTGAACGGCTGGGGTTAGAGACTTGAAATTTTGCCGGTAGGTACTTTTATGACGTATGCATTCACTAAGGAAGGGTTTTTGGAAATACTAACCCTAAGGGGGTAAAATAGAGAATGAAAGATTGTATGAAAATCCGTCATTTTGTAGTTAATGGCATTGAAACTTATATTTAGTAGTTCAGCTAAAAATAAAAATAAATATTTTAGAATTTTTGGAAATTCCACCCCAAGGGCGTAAAATAGGGGATGTAAGTTTGTATGAAAAGTGTGTAATTTTTTAAGTGAAAAGCATGAAAATTGGTATGGCCTTTCCGTTAAAAATAAAAATATGTATTTCAGGATTTTAGGAATTTCCACCCCTAAGGGCGTATATTATTCCAAATAATATTTCAAATTCCTCAGAACCATTATAGGTATACCCACACGCAACATACATCCCCTATGTATGTTGCGTGTGGGTATACCTATAATGGTTCTGAGGAATTTGAAGCCACCTAAACTTTGCAACGGCACTAGGCTTCAAGTCAAAGCTTTGCATCGTGTTATACAGGCTACTATTATGCCTGGATCCGCCCAGGGAGAAACAGTGTTCGTGTCACGTATTGCGTTAGTGCCAAATGATCTCCCTTTTCAGTTTAAAATACTGTAGTTCCCTATAAAAGTGTGTGTCGCGATAACCATCAACAAATCGCAAAGTCCAACTCTCAAGTTAGCTGGAATTGACTTAAGGAAGGCGGGCAGGTTCACGTGGCGTGCTCACTTGTGAGTTCATCCCACAGTCTGGTCCATGTAGTGCGAGGACCTACGTCTTTAGCTGAGCTCTGTAAAATGGATGATATTGAACATCCCACATACCAGGCCGCTTGCCGAGCACACCATTTATTAGATGGAGGTCAGCATTGTGATGACGCTCTAGCGGAAGGATGCGTGAGCGATAGTCCACATAGCTTGCGACAGTTGTTTGCCATCTTATTGACCTTTTGTGCGTTATCGGGTGATAACCAGTTATGGCAAAAGTACCATGACAAGTTTGCTGAAGATTTTATGAGACATGTACAACTAAATACTGATGGAGAAATTCCCGACAAGGTACGTGAAATTTGTCACAACTGGTCCTTATTGGCTATTCAAGAGATAGTTATAAGTATAGGAGGGAACCTGATCAGTCAGAGGCTGCGAAAATGCACAGGAGTTTGCCAATTTATTGTAAAAAAATAGGCGATGGCACATAACCCGTACAAGAAGATGGAAAAGTTATATTGATTGGTAATCTCTGCTCTTACGTTACATCACAGCTGGAGCTAATTTCTTCTGTGTACGGAGATACCACAAACATTGGCAATCAAGCTGGTTCTTCGCTATGTCAGCGAGCTATTTTGACTCCCCGCAATGACTAAGCTGCGGCAATTAATTTCAAAATATTGACTCATGCGTCCGGGAATAGTAAAGAATATAGGTCAATAAATACAGGTATGGAAAAAGATGACGCCAAGCACTACCCGGTAGAATTTTTGGATTCCCTCAGCACATCCGGACTGATTTTCAAAACTATTTTGTGGGCTGGACCACAAAATAGTTTTAAAAATCAGTGTACCAATAATTCTCCTCAGAAATGTATGTCCCCCCAAACTTTGTAACCGCACTCGGCTCAAAGTCACAAATCTGCAGCAAAACATTATCGAAGCTGAAATATTAACAGGTTGCGGCGCCGGTGATATTGTTTTTATTCCAAGGATACCTATAATTCCTTAAAACTTTCCTTTTCTATTTCAAACCAGTGCAATTCCCAGTCAGTCTCTGTTATGCCATGACGATTAATAAAGCTCAGGGCCAGACATTATCCGTTGCGGGGGTGGACCTAAGTATTGGATGCTTTTCCCATGGTCAACTATACGTAGCTCTTTCACGCGTAAACAACCCCAATAACGTTTTTGTGTACGCTCCAGATGGTTCCACAGTTAAAATAAAGAAGCACTAAATTAAATTTAAAAAGAAATTGTATCGGTATCCTCCCACAGCGCTTTACACTAAAAAATACATTGTTAAGTTCCGACATCTACGCGAACGAAGTCGCGGGCACAGCTAGTTATATAATAATAATATATAGGGTGTTACGATTGTGGCATCAGGAATTCAGGGGCAGAAGTTGTGGTTTTAAAATGAGTCCTCTTGTTTGTTGTTTTTGAGACAATTTGTATATTTAGTGTAAAATTAATTTAATTACATGACAGAACCGACAGTAATGCGCGGGAAGAATTTCTTATGTCTAACTTTTTAAAGTCTTAAAAAAGAAAAGTGTTCCACAGATAACACAAAAAAATAATATATTCACAGTAAATAGTTTAAAACAGCGCCATCTAGTGTATAAATTTAACACTAATGGCGATAGATAGCACTATGCGTTAACATACTCGGCCACCTTGAGAGCTCGTACTAGCTCTCAACCTAGGATGCTGCGTCTTCCTCTGCTGACGTTGAAGAGACCGGGAGAGGACATATCTTTGAATAGGCCCTGACGATGACACCTGATGCGGTCCTGATGGAAGCAACTCTTGATACATTGTCACGTCCTGGGTATGTTGTCAGGATTCTTCCTAGCCGCCACATCAGAGGCGGTAAGTTATCTTCTTTGATGAGTACCAAGGTATTAGGAACGAGGGCCCCTTGAGATTCCTTCCATTTGACGCGTTTCTGAAGCTCTGATATGTAGTCAGTCGCCCAACGCCTCCAAAAATGCTGTCTCAGCTGTTCAACTCGTTGGTAACGCGATAATGTAGTTGAAGACCTCGTGTCAGCACCAGCTGGAGCCGTCAAGGGCCGGCCGATCAGGAAGTGGCCTGGCGTCAGGGGCGTAAAGTCATCAGGATCTTGGGACATAGGGTGCATAGGACGGGAATTAAGGACGGCCTCTATTTGTACCAACACCGTACTAAATTCTTCATAGGTCAAGTGAGCGTTGCCGATAACGCGTTTTATACAGTATTTAGTAGACCGGACAGCGCTTTCCCATAATCCGCCAAAATTAGGAGCGTTTATAGGTATAAATTTAACGTCTATTTGATTATTTGAAGCGTAATTCATTATATCTTGAGAACTGGTTTGTATAATTCTGAAAATTCTCTAGCTGCACCTACAAAGTTCCTACCGTTATCTGAGTATATTAATGGCGGCTTGCCTCTACGCGAGATAAATCTTTTTAAAGTTAAGATATAAAACTCTGACGTCACAAGTTCTAAGTGTAATGCTCTCGTTGACAAGCAAACAAATACACACAAATAACCTTTTTCTAATCTAGAACCTCTACTTTTCTTATTTAAAACATACATAGGTCCAGCATAGTCCACGCCGATCTTTTTTAAAAATGGAAAACCAGATTCGAGACGTTCCCTAGGTAAATTACCCATTATAGGTTGTACAGTGTTAGCTTTGAATCGACAACACTTGGTACAGTGATGCACAATCTTTTTAGCTAAATTTCTACCGCCTATGATCCACCATGTCTGTCTAATATGCGATAGTAAAAGCTGAGGACCTGCATGTAGCATAATATGATGGTTATGTCTAAATAAAAGTAATGTGAGATAATGCTTGCTACATATAATAATAATAATATAATAAAATAAATATTTATTTTCTCTTCACAATAACACACAATCTATGCATGACCTAACATTGTGAGAGATTGGTGCCTGAAGTAGGTTCGTTAAAACCTGTATCACAGGTCACCAAGGCCCTCCTGCAGCTAAAGTACATATAAAGAGGTAGCGGTCTGGTTAAGGTAAACAGAAAACAATATAACCATAATGAAAACAAGGTACTAATAATAACAAAAATAAAAAAAAAAGACTGTATAAATAATTTAGTTAGGCCAAATTGAGTTAATGTATGTGAGTGAGTGTGTATGTCTATGTGTATGTATGTGAGTGAGTGTGTGTGTCTGTGTAGATGTGTGAGTGAGTGTGTAGTTGTGTTATGAATAATGAGAGTGTGTAAGGGTTTGCGAGTAGAGAAATAGAATAGACTATCCGGAGTAGCAACTGAAGAGGTCAGATTACGGGAAACATCAGATTCTCAGTTTCATCGTAGTTCAGTGTTTTAAGATAGACCGAGACAGTAGATTTACAATTTGGTGCATTTAAAGGATAAATATTTAAAGAAGTATTTAACTTATTATAAAGGTATGGGCCTAAGAAGTTGAAGAATCTGTGTGCCAGTGATGTGTAATAAGGTTGGGTCGCACAGACCTTGCCCTTGCGACGCTTGTCCTTCATTCGTATTGGCTCATAAGGTGTTAGTGAATGTTGTTTGAGAATGGTATGGAATATGAAGGACTTTCGAACCGTGAGGATATCCCAGTCTCTGTACAGCTCCGTAGTAGGGAATCGATATGGCAGTCCCGCACCCACCTTGAGGATCGCACGCTGTGCCCTTTCAACTTCAATTAGAAATGATTTGGCTGCACCACCCCAGCATGAGATACAATAGTCAGTGAGAGATTGGCATGTGGCATAGTAAACCATTTTTAAGATTCGTCGATCGGCAACGTGTCTTAAAGTTTTAAACATAAAAATTAATTTCCGCAATCGACCGACTAGATTGTTAATATGGTACTTGAAAGTTAGACACTGGTCCACTGTAATGCCGAGGTACTTTACGCAGTCCGACCGTTCAAGTGAAGTACATGAACATTGCGAGCGCGCATGCCCGCAAGTATGGGCCGTAATGGCAAAAGTAGGCGAGGGCAAGAGGTCAAGTCTGTGGGCATACGTAATTTATGTAGTTTTGTTTACGTTTAGGGTTAGAGAGTTATATTGGAGCCATTCACTGACGCTGTTTACACCAGTCTGGGCAAAGCTGAAAACCTCATCCCAGCTGCCTCCATAGAAGGAAAGTGCTGTGTCATCGGCGAAAGTGACAATTTTCCCATTTAGTAGTTGGATCTGGCAGAGGTCATTAATATACATAAGAAACAACGTGGGTCCGATGATGCTCCCCTGCGGAACGCCATATTCAATTGGCAGCTCCTTACTAATTCTCTGACCAATCTTGACACTCTGTCCTCTGTTGGAGAGGTAATTTGTCATAAGTTTAAGGGGAGTGCCCCTTATACCATAGTGTTCTAATTTTTTTATCAGCATTACGATCAGAAATATCATGGGATGTTTCTGATCGTATGACAAATCTGAATTAAATAATCGACCTCCCACTCGAATTATATTATTTCGATCTAAAAATATGTTTAATGAACTTAGCCTACTGGATGATTTAATTTTTTGTTTATTTAGTAATGCATTATATTCTAAAGAAAAAGATTCAATTTGCGCAAGCCTAGTTAGATATATTAAAGCCTCGTTTAACTCATTCCCTAATAAGGGAACCGTGCTACGTTCCGATTCATATTTAATGCGTATGTTTTTTATAAAGCGAAACACATAAGCACAGGCTCGCTGGAGTCTTATTAATTAAAAATATCTAGTAATATAAATTATATTATTATTATGTGGAATATTATTTATCATGCAAATTGAATTATGATCTTTAATTCCAGGTAAATAGTTAGTAAGAGTGCCGTTAGCCTTTTGATCACATTGGATCACCTTTTATAATAGGTAGTCTGGTCCGTGTCACCACAGACTTGAAGTACTAAGTTCCTCTAAAGATGTACCTCGCGATAATAAGTCCGCGGGATTACGGCGGCATTCTTAACCAACCAAGAACAATAATAGAAGATTACAATAGGGCTTGGCAAGCCTAACGGGTTAAATTTGTGATACAACTGATAAAATTAAGCGTTTAGTTACTTTAGAAGCGTCAGCGTTAATCTTTGTAGTAAAATGAAATTGATCGCTATAGTTTAACCAACCTAATCCTAAAGTTTTATTAGATTGATTCTCGTCTAACATCAACTGTTTCGATTTGTCACTTTGTATGGACTGTGATGCGAGATCAGGCGAGTTAAAAATCCATTTACGCAATGGTAAACAACCTGAGTTGCAAACATCTGTAACTCGTTTACAAATATTAAATAAATGGGACTTGCTATTATGGCCTATTAATAAATCATCAACGTAATAGTCCTCTAATATTATTTTTGATATTTCAGGATCGTTAAATTCCAGTGCTAGTTGACGCACACAACGTATACAAAGATAGGGCGCGCTTGCTGTTCCGTAAGTCGTCGTATTGAGACGATATACATTGAGGGGTTCCGACGGGCTCTCACGCCACAGGATCAGCTGTAAATTTCTTTGATCCTCTTGAACAAGAATCTGCCTAAACATTTTTTCGATATCAGCACATGCAACGTATTTATACTGTCGGAATCTTAAAATAATTGAAAATAAATCATTTTGCAGAGGGGGACCGGTAAGCATGATATCGTTAAGCGATTTTCCCGAAGTCGTTTTCTGGCTAGCATTGAAAACCACCCTTAATTTTGTTGTCGTGCTTTGCTCACGGAATACACCATGGTGTGGTAAAAAATAATAAGGCGACGAATAGGTTTCAATGCGAGTCATGTGTCCGAGCCTTAAGTAATCACGCATAAACTCTACGTACATAGATTTATAAGCCGGTAAACGTTCTAATTTATTCTCTAGTGTCATGAATCTATTTTTCGCTACATTATAACTATCACCAAGTGACTCTGGTGTATCTTTTAACGGGATTCGTACGAGAAAACGACCATTGTCGTCGCGTTTAGTTGTTTCAATAAACAATTGTTCACATTTCCGATCGTCTTCGGAATAAAACGATTTATTTGGTGAAATTTCCTCGATTTCCCAAAATTTTCGTAATTGCTCATCTATTTCTAGTGAACCGAAATTACACAGTACTTGATTGATGCGCAAGTTACCAGTGTGTATGGGGCCTGAAATAATCCACCCTAGTTTTGTATTATTTAAATACGGGCCACTAGATAAACGAATTTTACCTTCCAGCAATAAATCCCAAAAATAGTTAGCACCGATTAAAATATCTATCTGGGAAGGGACGCTAAACAATGGTTCAGCGAGATCAATGTTTTTAGGTAAAATTAATTTAGTCGCATCTATTTTTGAAGCGGGTAAAAGACACGTAATGTTCGGTAATACTAAACAATTCATTCTTGTGCTATAATTGTTTTTTAAAGAACGTAGTTTTATATCACAAGACTGACTTGACTGTGTGACTGACTGGTCTATTCCTGTGATTCGATGAGTGGACTGTATAGTTTTAGCGTTTAACTTTTTACATAACGAATGAGAGATAATGCAATGTTGACTGCCACTATCTAATAACGCGCGAACTTTAAAGTATTTGTTATTATCACCGGCAACTTCGACTAACGCCGTAGATAATAAGACGGGTTCTAAAGCGAATGAGTTTGCAGCGCCAGTAAAACTATCACTCTCGACCCTTGGACAGTTGTCGAGCGGTTTTATAACATTAGCGTGCAAAATAGATGACAAGTTATGCCCTATGGATTGTGTATATCTAACACCTTCGGAGGATGACTGTGAAATATCTAACACCGCGGCCAGTGAATTTCCCTTGTTGAGCGCATCGTGTAATAAAGTGTTATGCTTTTCAGTGCACTGCCTACAGGGTCCAAAGTAGCAATCTTTAATGGAATGTCCCAGGCGTAAACAGTTTAATCATAAGTTTTTAGATTCGACTAGCTTTAACTTCTCGTGTGAGGTTAAATCCAAGAACTTGGCGCATGAGTAGATAGCATGACCACCCGGGCACATTACACATACACGTTTAAATCTTTCGTTCATACTGTTAGATTTCTGAGTATTTTGCGTAGTTACGAAACTTTGAACTTTAGGTATATAATGTTTTTTATTTGACTCTTGAGATATCTTATTAGTGGAAATATGGTAATGGTTGGCATAGACCATTTCTAAAATTTCGGCTTTTTCTTTTAAAAACGTGATTAATGTGTCGAATTTAATTGTTTGATTTGGATCTTTAGAACAATTAAGTTTGTACTGTTGCCAATCTTTTTCTATGTTAGCGTCAAATTTTGATACAAATATGTATATTAATAAAGTATCCCAATGATCCGTAGGTTCGCCTAACATCTTTAACGCGCGTAAGTTTTTCAAAACAGTGTCGACTAACTTGCGAATATGAACTGGGGATTCTTTAGTTAATTGTTGTATGGAAAATATGGACTTAATGTGATTATTAACTAGCAAATTCTTATTGTCATATCTACTCGCGATCAAATCCCAGGCTACTGTGTAGCTATTAGAAGAAAACTCTATCGATTTTATTACCTGAAGGGCATTACCTGTAAGAGCAGATCTTAAATAATGATATTTCTGTATATTATCGAGCTCTTCAGAATTGTGAATCATTGACAAGTATGTGTCTCTAAATTCCAACCAATTTTCATACGAGCCATCGAATGAAGGCAGCGATATAGTGGGCAATTTAACTAGTAACTTATTTTTACAGTTATGTACCTTATCATTATTGTTACTATTTAAAACAATTTGATCTTTTAACAAGCACTCAATGGTAGCCATGGCGTTGTAGTACGAATTTTCAAATGTTTCTCGTTCTAACAGCTGCTTTTCGAGGTCTGATTCATCGACTAATTCCTCGATAGTGGTTTGAATAACATTAAAATTCTGTAATATACGTGTTGCTGACTGCTGACGTAGCTTCAATTCAGCTCTTTGGCGGTCAGTTATCACCGTAGAATTGTTAATCGTATTCACAAATTTTACATACAGTGTCAAGCTACCTTTAATAGGACTACGCTTCTTTAATAATTCTTTAAATGACTCACTCATGTTGGCTGTTTATGTAAAGAACGAGGTACTCACGGTTTTCCTGTGACCTGTGTGGTGAATAATGCGCACCACTCCCGTTATTCCTACTAAATTAGGCGGCTTTGGTACAAGTAGGGCTAATGGGTGTATGGGTAAGGATTGGAAAAGGTCTTTAGCCCCTGATGAAGCGTTTCCCGCTGGCTGGTGGCGTCTTCTTGTTGACTTCGATGCGGCTCGGAGGTCCAATGTTACGATTGTGGCATCAGGAATTCAGGGGCAGAAGTTGTGGTTTTAAAATGAGTCCTCTTGTTTGTTGTTTTTGAGACAATTTGTATATTTAGTGTAAAATTAATTTAATTACATGACAGAACCGACAGTAATGCGCGGGAAGAATTTCTTATGTCTAACTTTTTAAAGTCTTAAAAAAGAAAAGTGTTCCACAGATAACACAAAAAAATAATATATTCACAGTAAATAGTTTAAAACAGCGCCATCTAGTGTATAAATTTAACACTAATGGCGATAGATAGCACTATGCGTTAACAAGGGACAATGTCACACAGATCATCCTAGCCCCAAACTAAGCAAAGCTTGTACTATGGGTACCAGGCGACGATATACATACTTATATAGATAGATAAATACTTAAATGCATAGAAAACATCCATGACTCAAAAACAAATAGTCGTGCTCATCACACAAATATTTGCACTTACCGGGATTCGAACCCAGGAACACCAGCTTCGTAGGCAGGAGCACTACCAACTAGGCTACGGTGACCGTCAATTTTATAAATGTTTTAACGATCTGTGTACCTAAATATCTATATGTAAATAGAAATAATTATGTATGCTTAACTATATCACTACAAACATGTTCTGACTATTTACAAGAGCTTTTTTAAAGTCTACGTGAATAAATCCTTAAATAATAATTTTTACAGCGTTCATGGTGGCTCCCCACGGTTCGTGAGGAGGGGGAAAAGGGGAAACCCCAGCGCAGCTTACCCGCGTTCCCAGGACTCCCACCATCAGGTGCCAGAAGAAGTCCACGGCAGATTAGGTTTAGATGGTGCAAGGCCGACATACCCACTCGCAGAAATGTTCTGCGGGTGGCATGCATAAATATGTCCCCTGCTTTACCAAACAAAATAAAACATCCACCAATATGCAGTATTGCGTAGGTAGTATAATAGTAATTAACTAGATTCAAAAAATGAGCAGGTCCCTTTCCCTACAGACGTAACCTCCAGTAGCATGGACCCTGTTCCTGTGGCCGTTTGCAGATCTTATTTTTTATACTTTTAAACGTATATGCATATATTTATATTAAAAAATGTATTAAATAAAATAAAAATGGTGTAAATAAAGGTATACTAATAAATATCTGGAGATTACTAACACACTGTCATCTGCGGAACGAATGGAACTGTAGTAGCATATAACGAAGTTTAGACCAAAATTTCGTTTTTTGTTGAATTAGAGTAGGCCCCCTAATTCCAAACTAGGCGGAGCCTGTGGCATACTACCCAGACATATGCCTTATGTAATGATAAACAATAAAAATATTTATCTATATTTTATATTTAACACAAAACGTGAAGATATACAAACACGCTATACTCTCAGACACTGATCTTGGTTAAACTTACCAAGTTCTCGTTTCAAAAATCACCTAACAAGTCCCTATGTAATGTCAATTAAAATTTATAATAAACTACCCAAATAAATAAAAGATGAAGAAAAAATTTAAACCTTAAAAATCTTTAACAATACCTAATAAATAAATCTTACTACTCGATAAATGAATATTTAATTGACAGACTTATAAAACTATAATATAATAAGTCAAGACAGTCAGTCAGTTTCACATATTTATGTTAAAGCTTACTATTAATTTAAATTAAATTATATGGTGAGCTTCCTCTCTCCTAGTTACTTACTTTTTTACTGTGCCCGACAGGGTCCATAATGATCTAATAATAAGTTACCTCCTAAGTTCACATTATGGGACGTAATAAAGTATTCAGTATACATACATATTATAGAAAAATTACACCGAGACACAGAATTAATAATCGTGCTCATCACACAAAGATTTGCCTTGGGTTGGAATCGAATCCACGACCTGATGCTTAGTAGTCCGGGTTAATAATCACTAGACCAACAGGCCAGACGTATATACATATATATAGTATGTATGGAAACATATTTGTTCTCAAATTCATGACAAAATGCACCTATCATTTGCAACCAATTAGTGCTCCCAGCTCCCGGTCAGTTAATTAATTGGGTATCGCCAGCTTTTACGAGTAGTTAATTTTTTGAAACGCGCGCCCTCTGCCTCTCAAATATTAGGTCTTTACCTATGAAATTGCCGTTCTGCAGTACTGGCCATTTCAAATCAAAATAATTTTTGTTTGGCTAAGAATTCTAATTTCAAATTAATTTTATTTTAAAAACATGGATTCTTTTTTCCAAAAGTAGTCATTTCTTTATTGATTAGTGTTACATTTTCATCGCATTTCAATCTTTTTCGTCATCATGGATACGTTAAAAATTCGAGTAATTATGGAATATGAGTACCGTCGTGGCAGCAACGCGGCACAAGCGGCACGCAACATCAACGACGTTTACGGAGCTAACACTACAAACCAACGCACCACCTGTTATTGGTTTGCTCGCTTCCGTTCTGGAAATTTCGACCTGAAAAATGAACCTCGCGGTCGTCCGAAGACTTTGGTCGACAATGACGAATTAAAGGCGGTTGTGGAAGCTGATGATACACAATCTACGGCTGAATTAGCAGCAGCTTTCGACGTTAGCGTCAAAACAATATTGGTCCATTTGCGTCAAATTGGCAAGGTAAAAAAGCTTGACAAATGGGTGCCCCACGAACTCAATGATCGCCAGCGCGAAGTACGCGTCGAGACGTGCCTTGCACTGCTCAACAGACACACAAATGAAGGAATTTTGAACCGCATTGTTACCTGCGATGAAAAATGGATTCTGTTTGATAACCGCAAGCGCTCAGCAAGTTGGTTGGATCCTGGTTCAGCACCTAAACAATGCCCTAAACGAAAACTTACCCCTAGAAAAGTGATGGTCACTGTTTGGTGGTCTAGCGCCGGTGTGATTCATCACAGCTTCTTACCAAACGGGGTGAGCATTACTGCAGATGTGTACTGTGAAGAACTGAGCACAATGATGGAGAAGCTGGCGCATCTCCAACCAGCATTGGTCAATCGCTCGTCTCCGCTGCTCCTGCACGACAACGCGCGACCTCATACTGCACAGCAGACGGTCTCCAAGTTGCAAGAACTGGGGTTGGAAGCTCTCCGTCATCCGCCCTACTCACCAGACCTTGCGCCTACAGACTACTACTTTTTCCAGAATTTGGATAACTTCTTGGCGGGAAAAAAATTCAATACCCGAGAGGCAGTACAAAATGCCTTTGAAGAATTTGTTGCCTCCCGTCCAGCTGATTTCTTTAAGAAGGGCATCAATAAACTGCCACTGCGATGGCAAAGATGCATTGATTGCATGGGTGATTACTTCGATTAATACAAATAAAAAAATTCATGAAAAAAATTCGTTTAAATTTTTTCATACAAAACGGCAATTTCATAGGTAAAGACCTATTATCAACAATTGTGTTCGAAGTCAGAATGGCATGCAGAATATAATTGATATTTGAATTTCAGACATCAATGGTAAAGTTTTGTGTTATTTTTTTTACGAAGCGTGTTACACATTCCAGTAGTATTAGCAAGCCAAGTCATCCGAATTGAATTGGTTAACCTTTTCCTGCAATAGGAGCTGTCGAAATCAGGCTATCGCTAATGCCTAGTTTACACATTAAATTGTCTACAAGTGGCGATGTAGTAAGTTGGTGGGTCTCTGTAATGAATTGTTTTGCTTAGCGCTTGCATTTATCAGGGAGACACATCGTATCGGCACGTTCACAAAACCTACACAGACATAGCACAACAATATATGCCTTCCTGAGTCGATAAATATCTGTACACATCACTTAGTTTGCTTATAATATCATATACACACATCAACAAAGTCTAGGGATACGTTATTTTGAAATCAAACATGGCTTTATTGTTTAAAACCTATTTAGTTTCCTTAAAAAGTTTATTTACAGATTTAAACCTTGTCTATTCTTTATTCAAAATTTAAAAATTAAAATGAGAAACAAATGAAAACACGCAAAGCACAGCGCAATCTTGAGTTGTATCTAATTTCAAGAAGTTGCATTAAAAATTTTTTTGCGTGTTAATTGAAGAAAACCTGATAAATTGTTTTATTTTCTTTTCTCAATTGGTTGTGTAAGCTTTTTAGCGTCATGCCACGCCATCATTTGAGTCGAGATGAAATGTTACGGGCAGTTGGCATGTTACAAAACGGTGCTATTCAACGCGTCGTTGCTGAGTCTCTGGGCACAAGCCAAAATGTGGTATCCAGGCTGTGGTCACGTTATCGCGCTACTGGAGATGTGGCAGAACGGCACACAGGTAGATATCGTGTTACCACTCAGAGACAGGATCGATTTCTCCAAATGACCGCCAGAAGACTACCCAATATCACAGCGATGCAACTAGTGCAAAGGCTCCAGGAGGGTCAGCAGCTGCTGGTGAGCGACCAAACCGTGCGAAGGAGGCTGCATGAAGTTGGTCTTCATGCTCGCAGACCGCTACGAGTCCCAGCGCTGCGACGTGGCAATCGCGGTAGGCGACTTTTATGGGCTCAAGAACATTTGACATGGAGTGATCAACAATGGTCATTGGTGCTGTTCACTGATGAGTCCCGCTATGGATTTCATCCAGATTCGAGACGAACACGCGTTTGGAGAACTCCAGGCAGGGTCAGCCGTCTCCGACATCCACAGGAGGTCCACTCTTACCAAGGCGGGACAATTATGGTGTGGGCAGGAATACGAATCGGCGGACGAACCCAACTCATTTGGATTCAGGGCAGCATGACTGCCCATAGATACCGTGAGGAGGTAGTAGAACGTGTCATTGTCCCGCTCAGGGCCCTAACGGGGCAAGAATTTCAGCTCATGCATGACAATGCACCTTCCCATACAGCGCGGCTGGTGAGGGCCGCCCTTCGAGAACACGATGTTCAGGTATTAGATTGGCCTCCACAGTCGCCAGACTTAAACCCAATTGAACACGCCTGGGACATGTTACAGCGAAGAGCATTGAGGGATTTTCCGCCCAACTTGACAACAGAAGAACAACTTTTCGAACATTTAAAAAGAACTTGGGACTGCATACCCCAGCAAGACATTGACACCTTAATTTTAAGTATGGAAAATCGTTGCCGCTGTGTGATTAATGTTAGAGGAGGAAATACCGATTACTGATTATCAGATTTGGTAAGATTTTTATTCATTTAATTCGATTGAATAATTTTATAAGAATAAAATGTTTTTGTTCACTCAGTAATTTTCTATGGCTTAATTAATTTAAGACTTTTATTAATTAGAAAAACAAAATCGCATCGTGTTGTTAATGTTTAAATATCGGCCATGAAATTATCTTTAATTCTTCCATTTACAGTCATAACAAAATGTTTATAGTTTTCTAGATAATCAATGAAATGTTCAATATCCCTAGATTGTGTTGATGTGTGTATATCTTATGGACTAATTGATTGATATTAAGTAAACCGGTATTAGTGAGATATGACTATAGACACATCTGTTTACAGACTGTTGGCAATACTGACTAACATTAATATAAATATCATTCTTGTCCCTTTCTTTTTATGTGATGTTCAATTAGATGTAATACAATCTGTTCCGCGATAAATCTGTGTCAACTACATACATATATTAAACTGCTGAAGATACCTCAAGACTTATCATTCTCAACCTGCAACCAGCCCCTATACAAGAAATACATAAAGCTGTCTCCCACACAGTCGAAATAGGAAACGAACCACAATTGGGGGGTAAAGTGGCTAAAAATCTGACGACGTTACGTTATTAAATCAAAATTGGCTAAATTATAGCTCTGTGGTTGAATTACGATGTGATTACAAGAGTCGAATACTTAGACATGGTTTTTTTAATAGTGTTGAAACCTGCTTTTCTAATAATCAAATCACTGGCATGTTAATTAATGTTTATTTAAATAATTATATATTTTTTCACACAGTAATAATAATAAAACACAACATCTTCTCTTGAACTTCCCGAGCGTTTATTTATCACTTTGCTTCCAATATGCCTGCAATGACTGCACGTGTGGCGCAGCGGCTAAGACAGTCGCCTCGTTGCTTCGTGTCGCGGGGTCGAGTCTAGCGCCCGACAACTATTTGTGTGACCCATAAATAGTTGTTCTGAGTCTGATGTAATTTGTGTCCATATTCTTATATTTGTAAAGTTCCCCGCGACACAGGGATTAGATTCCCCAGTGCGGACGTTGTTTAAAAAACAAAAAATACTGCTAGCCTATATAGACGTTCAGCTTCCAGAAATAGATTAGTAAGGTATGATGAACCATAAAATTTGGTTCATCATCATCGTGTCAGCCGAATGACGTCCACTGCTGGACAAGAGCCTCCCCCGAGAATGGGGGATATGCCATAATCGTCACCTTTGGCAGATATGGTGCTCATAGTACATAGAGAGACGCTGCTATCCGTTCTCTGGCAAATATTCCCTCGGGTCGACTTCGGTCGACTCCTCCTTGTTTCTTTCTGTTTAAAGTCGTTGTGGGATCCAATACCATTAAAGTGATTCCCTGGCATATACCTGAGCCTCACTGCTTAGTGTCATTTTATTGGGTACCACTGTTGACTCTGGCTTACAGGAATTGCTGTAAGCCAGACTTGGTGGGTAAGAGGGAGGGACTAGTCTCGTTTTACTAATTTTTTACTTATTTTGGTGTAATTTATATATGTACTAACTAGTAATATTTTTCTTGTCATTTTCTTTAACTAAATTGACTGTATGTTACTTCATTATAACAGCTGTAAGAAGTCCACTGCTGGACAAAAACCTCCTCCAAGAATCATCTCGAGGGATTTGCTATAATCGCCACACTTGGCAGACGGGTTGGCGATCGCAGTAAGATGGTCATAATACCCACAAAGAAGTTGCTGCCCGTCATGTGGCAGATATGCCCACGGGTCTACTTCTACGGGATGAGATGAGGTGATGATATTCTGATATTCGCAGCCGTCACCACACTGGTGTTGCATATAAAAAGTATATTTTTGTTGCTGTTGGTTTTCCAAAAAAACTTAACCGCTGCTACGATAATCAAAACCATTTCCATAATTAAATAACTGTGAAACTATTTAAGCCAAGCGCTGCATTTCGTCGATGAAATGCGGCGTTAATCCAAAATCCTTGTTCATTTACATCCCAAATATGTCAGCCGCTCAATCAATTCATTCGGTAAAACCATATTATTTTACACTCAGAACAGCACTGGCAACCCGCTAAATACCAGACAGGTCGCCCGTCACCGTATTGATTATCCCCTGACAGCCAAGTTAACAGTAAAAAGTGGACAAAGATTATTTTCAGAAAATAATAACATAGAAGTTATTTTCTGTGCATTTTACGTCGCACATTGATTGCTAACTAGCTGTGCTATGTGTTATTCGGATATATAAGCTATATTACTACAAAGTTTTATCTAAATCCATTCCATAGTTTTTGCTTGAAAGAGTAACAAAAATTTATACAACCGTACTCATTGCTACTCGCTTGCGGACAGGTACGAGCCCCTGGCTATAGATATAAAATAGCTCTAGAAACATGACTGTTCTGATATCATCAGCATCATGTCAGCCAAAGTACGTCCACTGCTGGACAAAAGCCTCCTCAAAGAATGAGGGATATGCTATATATATATATATAAATTTGTACACTTTATTCTAACAACTGTGTATAAACGTGTCAATTCTTGGTTAATAAAGTTCTATTCTATTGTATTATATATACGAACGAATATATACGAACTATTTACGTAGTTTGCGTATTGATTTACCTTACGTGTTAATAAAGTCACCTTTACTTTATTAATTTGATATCGCAGAAAATGGAAAACAAGATGCTTTAACCTCTAAACACAATGGCCTTTGTTCGCCGTTGTTACTCACGAGATTTGACATATTATCCAGCGAAGCGTATGAAGCCCATTAAATATGTACATCAATTACTGTATAATATAAAAGCTATCACATGTTAAGACATTTTGCACTAAGGTGGCGACCTTGGAGAGGTGAACCTATTCTTTCTTAAAGAAATACTTGCTTGCTTATGGTATGGGCTGTAGTTCAAAATTCAAGTTCATTTATTTCATAAAAATATTACATTTGTGTAGAATCGTCAATATTTTTTTACCCTACCGTGCAGTGCGTGATGTGGCAGCTACTAAGAAACGCTGCCAGAAAACTCAGTAGGAATCTTTTTTAAATATTTCTTTCTTACATAAAATTAAATTGTATAATTTAAATGTGTTAATTTCGAGCGACTCACTGCCAAGCTGTTTTGTCACTTATATAGTTTTCAGAAGTTTTGTAGTAATCCTTGCTACACAATTTGGCTTTTATAATTCTTTAAAACCTATTCGTAGACGTTTCTCGGATATCACTGGGAAGTTTGTTATAGAATCTTATACATTTCCCTATAAAAGAGTTACTTACTTTGAGGAAATGGGTGGTTTGTAACACAAAGTTATGCTTATATTGAGTATCACTCCTTTTACAAAAGGACTCTTTATTTGTATGCATATAAATAAGATTGTCATATATATTGACATGCTACAGTCACATTGTTAATCTCTTTAAACTTCTCTCTTTTTTGTCTCGTCAGGTTACCCTAGATATTTATTTATTTGTTTGCTGGATATGACCTATGACTGTGTGGTGTAGTGGTTAAGAGAGTGTTCCGGGTTCCATTCCCTCACAGGATAACTATTTGTTTGACGCATTTATAGTTGTTCTGAATCCGGGAGAGCTTTGTGTTCGTGAATTGCATGTTTGTATGATCCTGTTGGCGTGGTTGGAAAATGCTTGCCTTTCAAGTAGCAGGTCGTGGGTTCGATTCCCACCCAGGACAGATATTTGTTAGCATGAATATGTCTGTTTGGCCTGTCTGGGTGTAATTATCTATATAAGTATGTATTAACAATAAAAGTAGCATATGTAGTTTATCAGCTATATTTGACGATCACCGTAGCCTAGTTGATAGTGCTCCTGCCTACGAAGCTGGTGGTCCTGGGTTCGAATCCCGGTAAGCGCAAATATTTGTGTGATGAGCAAGAATACTTGTTTCTGAGTCATGGATGTTTTCTATGTATGTAAGTATTTATCTACCTATATAAGGATGTATATCGTCGCCGGGTACCCATAGTACAAGCTTTGCTTAGTTTGGGGCTAGGATGATCTGTGTGACACTGTCCCTATATATTATTATTATATTATTATATAGTATAAGCTCTGCTTGATTTCAGATCGGATGGCCGTGTGTGATAACTGATAAATGGACATTTATTTGTTTATTAACAAAATATTGGATTGTTTAATTCCTCAATAATTCAATTACGGCAGCCACTCTACTGTATCACGGTCACTTCGTTCGATATTGGCACAATTAACACACTTTTTTTTTTATTATTTTAGTCTACTACTCATTATCATGACAGGTTTTGTACCCAATGCGATAATGCGAACAATATTACTAATTATTACTAAGTAAATTGAGAGTCACCATCACAAACTCCGCCAATGAACAATTAAAAATGTCCACTCTTTGTGAGGCACTGTTTATTACTCGTATGCCTCTTGCCACCGGTGCGAATTTACCAATGTTAGTACGCGCCACCGAGACGTCAAAAAGCCGTGCCCTCGGCGCCTGCCGCAACCTGGTGTTTGGAACGAGCAGCCTCATTGAGTCTAGTATAATAGGATTATTTAACCTACCTCGAAATACTTCTAATAAATACCTTGCTAACGCTAAGTCACGCCGTACCTCCAGCTTATAATATCCAACCATCCCTATTACAAAGAGGGTTGGATACATAAGTGGAAAATAAGGGTAAACTCCGTATTGCTTAAAATAAAGGTATCTAACAAAGGAGACGGGCGAATGTTCATACAAAGTTGGGCTTCACCGTACAGCAACGTTTATTACATTATATCATTTCAATATTATTAATATTTAAAAATAAAAAAAAAAAAAAAAAATTATTAATAAATAATTCATTTGTGTACGTTCAAGCCCAGTTTCGCCCGTTTCCTTTATTATGCACTTTTTCCACCATGAGCATTGCTTTCCAACCTACTCCTAACCAATGCGTTATATAAATATTTGATGGCTTCTGTATTTTTATAGTCCCGCCTTCTTACTAACTCGTTCAATATGTCTACGGAACGTCAGGTCTTTAGAAAACTGTACCCCTAAGTAACGCACGGCTTCAGCCCTCGGAATTATTATAGCTTCAATGTTGTACTTATAGAGTAGCGACACGACAGCTCGGGTAAAAGACATGACGTTGCTCTTTGAAACATTGAATTGGAGTTTATTATTCCGGCTTATATCAGGCTCCAAACTAGGCAGAGCCTGTACAACAACTGACAAACATACTTCATCATAATCATAACAGCCGAATGACGAAAGCCACTGCTGGACAAAGGCCTCCCACTAAAATCTCCACAATTGCCAATATTGCGCTAACCGCAAACCTTACAAGATCATCGGTCCATCTTTTAGCCCCCTACACTTGCCCTCGCTGCGTCTTCCGGTGATATAAAAACATTCTTATATATATATATCTAAATACATTCATATTACAGATAAATTACACTCAGACATAGAATCATTAATAATCATGCTCATCTCATAAAGATTTGTCCTGGATGAGGATCGAACCTGTGACCTCTGGCTTAACATTCACTAACCACTATACCACCATGCCACTGATAATATATTATTATTTCCATGTTACATTTTTGTGGTGAATCCAGCGATATAGTAAATCTACTTGAACTTAGCCTATTATAAAATGTACTTTAACTTAGTTTTAGTGTAAATCTACTTTTACTTAGTTTTAGTGTAAATCTACTTTTACTTAGTTTTTCTAAACTATGTTAAGTTTCCCTTGCATGTAGCAAGGGAACCTTCTGAAGCAAAAGTATGCAAACCTACAAAGATCTGTAAACTTTGCTCTAGTGAAAACTACTGACATAAAACCTTTAATAATTCTCGCAGTCCATATTATTCAACTGTAATTTAAGCTCAACTGAAAGCAAAGCAAATATTCGTAATATGCAGGTATTAAAACTTTTACAATGGCGGCGTTCCGGGAATGGGAGACCCCCCTTCCCCCCTCAACAACTACATCATGCAGTGACACGGATGCCTGTTGCGTCTGACGGTACTGGTAGCAGAAAAACCTGAAATATTTTTAGAAAATGGTTATATAGAAAGTTGCTTTTTTGTATTTATTGTAAATGGCCCGGTTGGCGTGGTTGGTAAATGCTTGCCTTTCACGCCACAAGTCGTGGGTTCGATTCCCACTCAGAACAGATATTTCTGTGCATGAACATGTCTGTTTGTCCTGAGTCTAGGTGTAATTATCTATATAAATATGTATATACAAAAGAAAAGTAGTATATGTAATATATCAGTTATCCGGTTTTCATAGTACCTACATACAAGCTCTAATTAGTTTGGGATGACCGTGTGTAAATAATGTCCCATGATATTATTATTATTATTATTTTAAATGCAGCAGAATGATAAGAAGAACCGACAGCCGCTGGAGGTTCTCGAGTAGCGACCACGAATAGGAAGACGCAGTGTGGCCGCCTACAAGATGGACCGATAATCCTGTGAGGGTCGCTGGAAGCCGCTGGAAGCAGGTAGTGCAAGACCGGCAATTGAGGAGATCTTTGTATACCAGTGGGCGTCATTCCGCTGATATGATGATGATGATAGATACTATGTTCATAGAAATAATAATAGAAAGTTGATTCTTATAGATTTCTTTTAAGAAGACTACGCCCGCACTGGAATAAATACCTCATATTCCGGGCGGCTGTACCATGTGATATCCTCGAACACGGAAACAAAGCCCACCCACACACCCCGAAAGTATTTCTAAGCGAGAAATCAAGAGATAAATATAACATCACATTTACTCTAGGTTTGTTAAGAAATAAGTAAGAAAATGTTCTTACAAATCAGATTAATTTCTACACAAATAAGAAACATTTACGTGTCAAATGTACTTAAAAAAGACTTAAAAAAGAAAAGTTCAAGGACTTACTGTTTCTTCAAAAAAATATTGCATTGTTCGATATTTGGGGCTTTGTAATAAGCTTAAATATACAACTTACAAACATAAAAATAGGAGAGATGTATATCTGTATCTGTAGATGTATATCTCTTTTATATTGAAATGAGTGGCGAAATCCATGGTTGATTGGACATGAATTGAAAATGTAGGAATTTTCATAAAACGCGCAGGGGCGAGTGGTTGCTGAAACCATCTACAAAAAAAGCTAAGAAGATAATAAACAATCGGTTTTTAGTTATATATATTATATTATACACTGATATATACTGACTTATTAGGATATATAACGCCTTGCCTTTGCGTCTGTTACAGACGATTTACGGCACATTGTCTGAGAGACATTTCTTTTGGTGGCTAAACAAACCGATGCGAGAGCGACATAGCCTGCCGCAGGCCTGACAAGAGAAGTTTGCGGTGGTTGGTGCCGAGCCGCTTTCATGGATAAGTGAGTTTATATCATAGGAAGTAGGCTTCCTACCAATATTATAAAAGCGAAAGTTTGAGAGTATGGATGTTTGTTACTTCTTCACGCAAAAACTACCGAACGGATCTTGATGTAACTTTGTAGTAATATAGCATATATGTATATCCGACTAACACATAGGCAACATATAAAGTTTGACGCAGGTGCAACCGCAGGGCACAGCCCGTAATAATAATAAAATGAAACTTAAAGTTTTTAGTAGTTTCAGAACCTTTTTTTTCTTTAGTAGTTTTGATTTTCACTAGTGTGAGACGAGTTGCTTTCCTTTTTTGTATTTTTAACCGGCTTCAAAAAAGGAGGAGGTTCTCAGTTCGACTGTATTTGTTACCTCTGAATTTTTGACTGGTTGAAGCGATTTTGATGATTGGTTTATTTGAAAGCTGGTGCTTCCTGTTTTCCTTCTGACAATGGAATCCGTGAAAAAACCATATAAATCTCAAATTTGCAGCAAGTATGCGCGACAAATGGACGAATATCTCAATATCACGCCAAGCGATTTCGACGATTCTTTTTTATATTTTAGTTACGAGATGTTTGTAATTGAATTTTGTAATTGTACTATGGGTAATAAATTATGTTTCATCATCATCATCATCATATCAGCCGAAAGACGTCCACTGCTGGACAAAGGCCTCCCCCAAAGATCTCCACAATTGCCGGTCTTGTGCTATTCGCATCCAGCAGTTTCCAGCGACCCGCACAAGATCATCGGTCCATCTTGTAGGGGGTCTGCCCACGCTGCGTCTTCCGGTTCGTGGTCGCCACTCGAGAACCTTTCTGCCCCAACGGCCGTCGGCTCTACGAGCTATGTGCCCTGCCCACTGCCACTTCAGCTTGGCAATTCTTCGGGCTATGTCGGTGACTTTGGTTCGCCTGCGGATTTCGACATTTCTGATGCGATCCCGCAGGGAAACTCCGAGCATAGCCCTCTCCATTGCTCTTTGGGTGACCTTGAGCCTTCTAATAAGGCCCATAGTGAGCGACCACGTCTCTGTTCCGTATGTCATCACTGGCAACACACACTGGTCGAAGACTTTCGACTTGAGACACTGCGGTATTTTGGACGAGAAGATGTTACGTAGCTTCCCGAACGCTGCCCATCCGAGTTGGATTCTACGATTGACCTCCTTCTCGAAGTTGGACCTACCTAGTTGGATGGTCTGTCCTAGGTAAATATAGTTCTCTACAACTTCGAGTGCAGAGTCACCAACTTTCAATTGAGTGGGTGCAACATGGACGTTTGACATGATTTTCGTCTTCTCCATGTTCATTTTCAGACCCACTTGTTGAGAGACTCTGCTGAGGTCATCGAGCATTGTACCGAGGTCTTCCATGGTCTCAGCCATGACTACGATATCATCGGCAAATCGAAGGTGAGTGATGTACTCGCCATTGACATTGATGCCAAAGCCTTTCCAGTCCAGAAGCTTGAAGACGTCTTCCAATGCAGCGGTGAACAGTTTCGGAGATATAACATCTCCCTGTCTCACGCCTCGCTGCAAGTGGATAGGTTTCGAGATCTGGTCCTGGAGTCGCACTGACATAGTGGCGTTTTCATACAAACACTTTATCACCTCGATATACCGGTAGTCAATTTGGCGCCTTATGAGAGACCTCAGCACGGCCCATGTTTCGATAGAATCAAAGGCTTTCTCATAGTCCACAAACGCTAAGCACAGTGGCTTGTTATACTCTTCGGTCTTCTGTATAACTTGCCGCAGCGTATGTATGTGGTCTATGGTGCTAAAGCCTTTTCGGAAACCGGCTTGTTCGGGAGGCTGGAAGTCGTCAAACCTGCGCGCGAGACGGTTCGTAACGACCCTCGAAAACAACTTGTAAACATGGCTCAGCAGTGTGATGGGTCTATAATTCTTCAATAGGGTTTTGTCGCCCTTTTTGAAGAAGAGCACCACCACACTTCTGTGCCATGCTTGTGGCGTTTGACCATCTAGTATGACGGAGTTAAATAACTTCTGAAGGGCCCGTAGGATTGGTGTACCACCCGCCTTCAGAAGCTCTGCTGTAACTCCATCATCACCAGGCGCCTTGTTGTTCTTGAGTTGTTTGAGAGCCATTCTAATCTCGTACAGGCTGACGTCCGGGATGTCTTCGGTGTAATGTCGGGTTAGTCGTGCTCTGGGATCTGAGGCATGACTTTTGACAGGTGGCTGTGTTGTCGTATATAACTGTCCGTAGAACTTCTCGATCTCTCCCAGCAACTCAGGTTTAGACGTGACGATTCTACCATCCTCAGTCTTCAGCTTCGTCAGTTGGCTCTGTCCAACAGACAGAGCTCTTGCGAACACTTTGGAGCCTTTGTTCCGCTCAATGGCCTCTTTAATACTAATTGTATTAAATTGCCGCGTGTCGCGAGTCAAAGACTTTGAGATCTGTCTGTTGAGCTGCCCATATCTGGTAGCATCATCTGAGGATGTCAGAACCATTTTCCGTCTATCTTCCATAAGTTGCAGGGTAAAGTCAGAGATCTTTTTAGTTCTGTTTGTACGGCGGGCCTTGAAGACCTTAGACCCAGCCGTATGGACAGCTTCTACGAGCCTGTCATAGTATGAGTCCACTTCCTCGCAGTCTGCTAGGCATTCGAAACGGTTTTGCAGTTCGAGCTGAAATGGTTCGGGGTTTTGGACGTGGATAGGTAAAGGTCGGAGCGTAGACTTTATCAGTTGGGACCTCTGGAGTTTGACATTAAGGTTCAATGAGCCTCTGACCAGTCTGTGATCGCTCCCGGTTTTAACCGCATTGATCACGGAGACATCATTGAACATCTGTCGTCTCGTCGACAAGATAAAGTCTATCTCATTTTTAGTTTTACCATCCGGGCTCACCCAGGTCCATTTGCGGTGATCCGGCTTCCTGAAGAAGGAATTCATCATAAAGGAAGGAAGGAGGGACTCCTCCTTCTCCATGAAGTCGGCCAACATTTGGCCCCGGGGGTTCCGGTCACCAGTTCCAAATTGCCCCACTCTCAGCTCATTACCGAATCGTTTGCCCAGCTTCGCGTTAAAGTCCCCCATGACCACAGTGAAATAGGAGTTAGAGGTATGTATGGCTGTGGATATGTCCTCATACATAACCTCGACTTCATCGTCGGAGTGTGTCGAAGTGGGTGCGTATACCTGTATAACCTTCAACGAATACCGCTTGGTGATTCTGAGTATAAGGTACGCAACCCTCGTCGACACACTCTCGATTTTCACTAGGTTGTTCACGAGGGACTTGTGGACTATGAACCCGACACCACCTTGGGATATTTGGGCACCCTCCCGGTAATAGAGCAGGTTTCCGGATTTCAGTATTATCGAGTCCTCCCCCTCTCTTCGGACTTCAGATAATCCTACAATATCCCAATGTAACCTGCTCAATTCTTCCTCCAGTTCGGTTATCTTCTCGTCGGACCGCAGTGTACGTGTGTTATATGTTGCCAGGGCCAGAGGTCGTCGGTATTGGTAACGCGGAATCTGCCGGGGATTCTTAGCACCCCCTGCCCTGCCGTAACCACGGCTGTTACCACGGCTGGGAATAGCAGGGCTGCCGGGGACTGGGGGCCGCGGTTTGGTTGTGTCCATCATTTGAGGGGATTTGCCATAATCGCCACGCTTGGCAGACGGGTTGGCGATCGCAGTAAGGTGGACATGGTACTCAGGAGAACGCTGCTGCCCGTTCTCTGGTATATATTCCCTCGGGACGACTTTTACGTCCCCCCACGGGATGAGAGGGGGTGGTGATATTCTTAGGCCGTCACCACACAGCAAGCAAATTATGTTTATTCTTACAATATGTTACCCCCGTAATAAGGCGCCCATTTTGAAGTTCTACGTGGAGATGTACGAGAGAGTCGGTTTGTCTGTAGATCTAAGTTAATAAGCAAAGACGAGGCAAGAATAGTAGTAGTAGAGAGTAGAGAATAATAATAGTTATGGACGATCCATTGGCTACGGTGGTCACTTACTTAGGTGGACCGTTTAGGTGCTTGCTATACCAACTAATGAAATACTAACACAGTATAGATAAATCTGATTTATAATGCTCATTATTATTGACTACTGTTTCCTCGTCGATCTAGAGGTAGCGTGTTCAACCGCAGATAACGAGGTCCTGGGTTCAAATCCCAGGTCGGGCTAAAAGTGATTTTGGATTTTTTCTGTAATAAGATAAATTTTTCAGTATCAGCCCGAAGTCTGGGAGTTAGCGGTAATATGCTTTGGAGAGCATGTAAAGCTGTCGGTCCTGTACCTGAACTCTTTCAGGTCATGTTGCTAGTCGTCCTGTCGGATCATGAGAGTGATAGAATAGAAAGTGCCCCTGTGTTTGCGCACTCACTTGTACACTATGATATGCCCCGCGCAGATGCAGAAAGCAAAAATCAGAAGCAACTTCGGCTAGGAGGACATTATTTTATTTATTTATTTTAACTTTATGCAAAATAATGTACAAAGGCGGACTTAATGCCAAAGCCATTCTCTGCCAGTCAACCTTGGGGTGATGCAGAGATAACATGGTAGGTGAGTTATTATTATTATTCCAACCGTACCGTACTATGATGCTATAAGAGCTTGCTTCTAATACTGCAAATTGGCTCTAACAGTAAGCACTGTGTACGTAGAAGGAACGCACTGAAACACAGTGAGGCTCAAATATCGTTTCCCGGGCTTGATGCACCTGTCTGTTGCCATGACGACGGCCGGGCTCGGCGCATCCCGGGCTGAGCTCTGAATGCGCTCAGTTTAATATTAATTTATATCTACTCTAGCTATGTTGCATATTGATTTTTGATGTAAATATGATGTTTACAGTTTGTGGAATGTTTGGATTTCAAATGCAGTGGATATTTCTCTCGGTAAATTAAGTTGTTGTATCTATCATCCTGAATAGTTTGGATATAGTTTCAGGTCAAGTATTAAGTAAGATGTCACTAACTTATCGGTTTACGGTTGGATGTTTTGTGCTTCTGGCCGCATTTTTGGCCTACAGCGGCCAATCTTAACGGAGACTAGCCAGCTTCGCAATATATAATAGGACATCATTTCTCTCTTATCATATTTCTTGTGTTGGGATTGAGGTCAGTTATTAACCGACTGCAAAAGAAAGGAGTTATCAATTCGTCTGTTTTTTGTATGTAACTACAGACGCCAGCACATCCAGCTACCCCAATCTGTCAAATTTCTTTTATAGATTTTCTACTTTATTACATAAGCATATGGTTCAGTTTCAATTGGGGAAATTTGGAAGATTGGGGTAGCTTGATGTGCTGGCGTCTTTAAAATCAAATTAATTTTGTAGACATCCAAAGGGTATGTAGCCTACAGTCTACACTATGATACAGAGGGTTAACTTGTAAGATTTCGCGTATCATAATTATACAAATTGTTTACAGGTAAGTTACGTGTCCTGCCTACACCGAATATGCTGAGTAGCGGCGTGATGCAGTTTACTTCACACACTTATATTTCATCATACGCAAGTGTCGTAATTGCTGAGCTTGTGCCTCGTGTCGCCGCCCCGTGTCGCCGCCTCGTGTCACCTAACACCTACTTCATTATTGCTGACAGAAGATGTGCGCTTTACCTTTTTCCACATTAGTTATAATGTAATTCTGAATATGTATTTCACTTCGGTACCACCATCGTCCGAGTCTAGACGCTAAGTTCAAAATTGTAACATTAAATTTTTATATAATTAAAATATAACTTTAATCATCTGGGTTTTTTTAAACCCTCTGGCTGGCGTATTCGTATGTGGTATTTACGCGACTGTTTATTGTTATTTTGTCGACTTTTCTACCAAACTGCATTGATAGTGGTCGAGCTGACGAGCGCAGTGGTGTAGTTCTGCTACTGAGGGCGTCGAGATTTTTAACTACCCTCACTGAATCGTTTATCGCACTACTAAGGCCGGTTACACGCTGTTCTGAGTCCACATTTTTGACCGAATGTGGTGTTAAGTGCAACTTGATCGAAACTTCGGGAAAATAACAATAAAGGTTTGCGGTTCGCGTTAATACCTGTAATTTTTTTTTAAGATTAATTCTATTTGTCTTTATTGTCTACTAGCCCCGCGGTTTTACCCGCGTAAAATTTTATAAATTATTTCAGCTCCTCCCCCGTACGTGATAGCGTGATAATATATAGCCTATATGTTGACCCGAGCTCTTAGTAATTTGAAGTAATTCCATGCAGTAGACACTATTTTTAGTAGTCGATTTTACTTACTACCCGGACATACCTACGGAAAAACAGGCAAAAATTCTAAAAACTATATTTTGGCTTCGATATCGATTGTAGATCACGTCCCAAGTATTTTTTAAATAATATTAAATGTACAGTTTTGACTTTCCTACGATTTTATTATGTACTAGCTGTGCCCGCGACTTCATCCGCGTGTTAATAAGTTTATTTTGTTTTTCCTAAAATAAAAGATTTTTCTAAAATAAAAGTAGCCTAAGTTACTCCTTATTACATCAGCTACCTTCCAATAAAAGTCCCGTCTAAATCGGTCCAGCCATTTCAGAGATTAGCCGGAACAAACAGACAGACAGACAGACAAAAAATGTAAAAAATGTTATTTTGGTGTATGTAATGTATATATATTCATAAACATGTAGTAAAAAACGGTTATTTCGATATTGCAAACAGACACTCAAATTTTATTTATTTGTATAGATATAACCTTAATGGTCGAATTTCAAACAACGCACTTGTTCGAAATTCTCTAGTTTTATCATTTAGTCTTTTGCTTACTTTCGAATCGTTTACTTTTATAACAGAGAATTATTATATAGTTAGTAAATATAGTTTAGCGTGAACAACCCTTCGATACAAATTAGATCGCGCGTGGGTGATACAGTCGCCAGACTATATCACCGCTCGATGCCCTTCACCCCGTTTATACAGGGTGGCCGAGGAGTTGACGTTCAAATGCAAAATTTAGATACTTAATGATGACGAGTAAAGAAAAAAAAGATGCGAAATCGTAGAACATACATGGGGGTAATTTTTTGCATCTTTTTGATACTTTAAAAATTTATGAGACCTGAGCTCAAACTCTAATTTTGAACTTTTTAATAAATTCTAAGTCAGTTCTGCAATAATTAGATAAACCATACTTTTTAGGGTGTTAGGTTAAACTATGCCAATTAGTTATCACAAAAAAAACTGTACCAGAAATGTTCAACAGAACGAAAACTGATGTTAGGTGAATCATTAAAAAAATTATATCTCAAAAACTACACAAAATTGTGGAACATACATGGGGGTGATTCGGATACTCCTCATCATAAAGTATCTAAGTTTTGCGTTTGAACGTCAACTCCTCGGCCACCCTGTATTTGTATATCAATGCGTCATATACATTTGAAGAGCAGGTCGACAAATAGCTTCATGCAGAGGTACGTGTCGTTCGAAGTATGGGGAGTTCAACAAGAATGAATTGTAACGATTGCTTCATGTTTTAAGCTATTGACAGGCCAGTTGGCGTGGTTGGTAAATGTTTGCCTTTCACGCCGCAGGTCGTGGGTTCTATTCCCACCCAGGACAGATATTCGTGTGCATGAATATATCTGTTTGTCCTGATTCTGGGTGTACTTATCTACATACATAAATATGTATTTACTAAAGAAAAGTAGTTTATATAAAATATCAGTTATCTGGTTTACATCGTACAAGCTTTGCTTAGTTTGGGATCAGATGGCCGTGTGTGAATAATGTCCCAGGATATTATTATTATTATTATAGTTTGAAATGGGCTGGTCTGTTGGTCTAGTGGTTAGTGACACTCCTAAGCCAAAGGTCGTGGAGTCAATCTCACTCAGGACAAATCTTTGCATGATAAACACGATTATTTGTTTTATCGGTAAACAAGGTGTCGAAGATATCGGATGGTCAAGGTGCTATAAGTAAATACATAAGTAATATAGTTAGTTAGTGACCGTGGCAGCTTTTTAAAATTAATTAATTAATTTAAAATACAGGATAATTGTTAGTGTACATAGCATATTTAAACCACAAAGGTTTGTACTTACTTCTACAGGTATTCTACACCGACTAATTATTAGATATCTACAGGAGTTTGGCATGTACATGTCACCGATTAGTCAGTAGTTTAAATTTGTTGTAAGAAGTAAGACTTGAGTCTTACTTTAATGTTATGTATAGTAATTTTATCACGCAGATTGGGTGGTAGCTCATTAATTAGTCGAGGAACTAAATAGCCAGATATGCGTTTTGCCGTACGGTTTGTTTGCCTGGACTGTGCGAAGCCGGTTTTGTGCGATGGCACGCGTGTATACAGGATGGTGAATTATATCCTTTAAATTGTCATTAAAAAATTGTTCTTTCCATCATCATCATATCAGCCGAAAGACGTCCACTGCTGGACAAAGGCCTCCCCCAAGGATCTCCACAATAGCCGGTCCTGCGCTGCCCGCATCCAGCGGCTTCCCGCGACCCGTACAAGATCGTCGGTCCACCGTGTAGGAGGCCTGCCCACGCTGCGTCTTCCGGTTCGTGGTCGCCACTCGTTTTTGTTATTAATTGTTCTTTTAAAAATGCATATTTAAATTGTGTATGGATGTGTAATATTTTACAGTGTTTAAATAGTTGATGATCATGATTATGGAATTGGATTTTAATTTTATTTGATACAATATTTTTAAGAATTTTTATTTGCAATTTATATATTTGATTGAGATAAGTATTGAATGTTCAACCATAAATACTCGGCCCGTATAGAATATGCGATGAACCAGACGATGAGCTAAACTAAAGGACGTGGGTTCAGTCCCCTTCCGGGACATATGTTTGTGTGATGAGCATGATTATTTATTTGTTCTATGACTAGGTGTACTTTACCTACCTGCATGTATTTAGAACTATATAAGTATGTTTATCTGTTGTTTGGTTGCCATAGTTCAGGCTCTGCCTAGTTTGGGATCAGATATTTATTATTATTACTTTATTGTTATTTACTATAAAAATCTAGACAAATGATTTGCCTTAATCATTCAAAACTAAAATTATATTTGAATGAGGAAGTCAAAATGCGTATCAAATTGATCAATATGTTACTATGTCTATAAAAAAGTACGGAGGCTTTTGATGCTATCCTGTGTTTAAGTAAAATAAAGTAATTTAATTTATGGGAACTCATAAGTATCTGTACAAATCAAAAACATTTTATAAATACTTTCCTGTTTCGATGCCAATTTGGGACCAATTACTTAGGATTCGTTACAAAAATATTAAATCGGGTAAGCCTCTTATAGGATTTAAACCTTCGTTATATAATTTATCGAGAGTCTATTAGCGTATCAAATATTACGAGTTTATTTTTTTTGGTTTAGCTAATGTTTTTGCTGTTGAGAGTTATTTCTGCACGCAGCTTTAGATATCGTTATATATATATATCGTTTAAACAATATCGTAGATAGAACTTATCATCACCAGCCTCATATAGTCCGCTGTTGGACATATTATGTAGATCTCGCCTAATGGTTTCTATAAAGTTGCCATTTGGACGGGTTAGCCATTGTCACCGCGCTTGGCATGCGAGTTGGCGACCACAGTTAGGTGGTAGCTATGGTAAACATGGCGCTGCTGCCACACTAGTGTATTCCTTAGTCACCTTTTACGCCACCCACGGGATGGTAGGGATTTCTATGCTGGAAACCACACGCCTGAGATGGAAATATAAAAGAGATATAAACTATAAAAAAAAAATAGCGCTTGTTGGTAGGATTTATAATGTATATATTATTTTACAATAATTTGAAACTTCATAGTAATATACTCGTAGCTTAAACATCAGAATAACAATAATACGTACAATTTATAAAGATTTTTTGTAATTTGGCCACAGTATTACAATAAGTACGAAGTAAGTTGGAAAAAGTTCTACCCCCTCATACCTTGGCATGCGTTTGTGATGAAATATATTTTTTAAAGACAACGCCCGCCCTACGGAATCTGTTCCCTTTGTCGCAGGGTACTTTACATACATATAATAGACGGACACAAATTACATTCAGTCAAAAAAGTATCCGTAATGAATGTTTTTTTTATGGTTCCAAATTAAAATTTTTGTTTTTTTTGTTTTTCTTAGATTGGCACTAACTGTTTTCCATTTTGGCGCGGAGTTTGACCGAACTGAACTCAATTCCGAAAGCAGCGTTTAAAAAATGTTTTGATAATGGATTATTCGTTGGCATAAGTGTATCGTTTCTGAAGGAGCGTACTTTGAAGGTGATTAAATAAATTTGGATGAATAACAAACATTTTATTGAATGAATAACAAATATTATTATTGATCTTTTCCCGGTACTTTCTTGACAGAGTAGTAAGTAAGTAAGTTAGTAAGTAATTTATTTGCATAAACATGTGTATACATATAACAATGAAATTGCATGTAAGATGTAACGTATTAACATATTTGGTTCAGACATGTTTGCCATACAATGGCGTGCAAATATTTGAATGTACAATAATTATGTCAATTGAAAGAAAATGAAAATAACAATCTGTATACAATAAGAATAAATAATAACTAATTACCATTTTATGTCAAAAGTGAATTAAAAATCATGTCGTAAAAAGTTTTGAACCCTAATATTATGATTGAACTATTAATAACAATATGTCCTAAAACTTATCAGCTAGATATTCGGAGACATTATAATAAGCTTTGTCTACTAAAAGCGATTTTATCTTGCTCTTAAAAGCATTATCAGGTAGTTCTTTTCAGGCTTTTGGAAGTTTGTTATGGATGATTGGTGCCATGCATAGAACACTTTTACGCATAAGTGCAGTCCTAGCCGGTTTCAAACATAGCTTGCTGTTGTCCCGCCTGTTTCGTGGAACTATATCTGCCTGACGTAGAAATAGGTTTGGGTTTGTCTTAACAAACATCAGACTTTCAAAAATGTACAGAGACGGCATGGTTAAAATCTTATGCTTTTTGAAATAAGGTATACAGCTATCGGTGATTTTAAGTACAAACATTCCTCTAAGGCATCTCTTCTGAGCTTTAAAAATAATTTCTTTGTTCGTCGAATTGCCCCAGAATATGACACCGTATCTAATAATGGATTCGATCAGTCCATGATAGGCGGTAAGTAGTGCATCGAGATTAAGAATCCGAGATAGTTTGTATAAGGCATATGATCTGTTGCTTATTCTTTTGCTGAGGTTTTCTATGTGTTCCTTCCAATTGAGGGCTCTATCTACAATTAGGCCTAAGAACTTAGTTTTATTCACTGCGTCAATTTGATTATTTTTGTAGTTAATGTCAAGATTAAGATTTGTATTACATGTCAAACGTTGGTTAAAATGCATAATCAATGTCTTATTAATATTTATTTTCAAGTTATTATTGTCTAACTATTCTATTAATTTTGCGAGTGTAAGATTAATGTCATTTTCAAAAGTGTCTTTGGATTTACATGTCACAGTAACTGTACTGTCATCTGCGAAAAGTGACATTGGATATATGGTAGCTCGAGGAAGATCGTTTATATAGAGGGTGAATAGTAGTGGCCCTAATACGCTTCCTTGCGGTATTCCGTACTTGACTTTACGTTCTTTCGATGTATATATCTTTTCACAATTCCTGTCATTTATTCTGTTTATTTGAGTTTTTTGTATCCTGTCACTAAGATACGATTCAAAGAGTTTTAGGATATTGCCTCTCACTCCATATGTGTCCAGTTTCTTTAATAGAATAGTATGATGCACATAATCGAACGCCTGGGTCATATCACAGAATATTGCTGACGTTGTGTTATTCCTATCCATATTATTTAGGACTACGTGAATAAAATCATAATATATCCATAGTACATCCAGACTCAGAACAACTATTTATGGGTCAGGCGACTGTCTTAGCCGTTGCATCATACCGAATTATTCATATTGGCATGTCCACGTGTGGCACATGGACACGCCAATATGGATAATTCGGTATGATGCCTTGGGAAAGAAATACACTACACTGTATCTACACACCACGTATAAAAATAATAGATTTTTGGCTGGTTACATGAGGAGACTACTAATCGTAACATAGAGACGTTAAGCAGTTGATCCCGTTCGAATATCTTTATCTCTTGTCTGATTACCATAGTACTTCCTAGTGTAAAAAGCAACATTAAAAAGTAACAAAATTAGTGAAGGTGTATTATGTGTTATGAGTAATAGTAGTTCCTAGTCCTAATAGATCGCCTCTAAACTGGGAATTTCTATTGAGATCTATTTGAGATTCTCGTAGAGTTAGGAAAAAATTGTGAGAATTAAATTAGTTTTTTTTTATTTAAATTTTTTTCAGGATTACAAAGACTTACCAATCATACTTATCTTTATTCAATTCCTCTGAATCAAGTCCCTTATCAGACTCATTCCCATTTCTTTTAGGATTGATCTAGACCGAGAACTTCTATTGAGATCTATTTGTGATTCTAATAGAATTGGTAAATATTTAAATGAGAAGTAGAAACCTAAAGTATTTTTATTGAAATATTTTCCCGGATCAACAACTTATCAACCATACTTATGAGTATTCTGGATCCAGTCCCTGATCAGACTCTTTCCCATTTCTATTAGGATTGACTCTAGGCTGGGAACTTCTATTGACATCTATTTGAGATCCTAATAGAATTGGGAAAAAGTTAAGTAAGAAGTAGAAGTATGTAATTTTTTTATTGTTATTTTTTTCAGGACGCTTGACTCATGGCATGCTCTTCTAAACATTAGTAGAGGTTTCACTATGTCAATTCCTTGCACCTACATAAATGTTCGTTGAGGTTAAGTGATGTATATTATATATACCTTAGGTTGTTATGAGAGCTGACACTGCCATTTAGGTTTTAAAATCGAATACCACTTTCTTTCTTAAAGTTTGAAATACGGAAATCACCTAATGTCCTAAGTAAACACTATAAATAGATTGTCTTTGACTTCCTTGAAATTACTTAGTAACGTATTTAGAGATATACGTTTCTAAGTAATTTCAAGGAAGTCAAAGACAATTTTAGTTATAGCTATCCAGAGAAGCCCAGGTTTATCTTTATTTTACGGTAGATTCATTTTTTTTAATTACGTCCCTGATTAAGCTTTATCTTTTTCCTTTCACTTCTATTTTAGATCATAGAATTGGGAAAAATATAGTGAGCAGTAGAAGTATTAGAATTTTTACTGAATCATTTTCCCATTTTCGACAGGCCTGTTGGCGTGGTTGGCAAATGCTTGCTTATCACGCCGGAGGTCGTGGGTTCGATTCCTACCCAGGGCAGATATTTGTGTGCAAGAACATGTCTGTTTGTTCTGAGTCTGGGTGTAATTAGTTGTGTGGTTTCCATAGTATAAGCTGTGCTTAGTTTGGGATCAGATGACCGTGTGTAAATTATGTTCCAGGATATTACTATTTCTATTGGAATTGACTCCAGAGTGGGATCTTCTATTGAGAATTTAATAGAATTGGAAAAAAAGTAAAGAAAGAAGTAGAAAAATATTAGCTTTTTAGTATATCAGTTATCTGGTTTCCATAGTACAAGCTCTGCTTAGTTTGGGATCAGATGGCTGTGTGTAAATAAAGTTCCAGAATATTATTATTATTTCTATTGGAATTTACTCGAGAGTGGGATCTTCTATTGAGATTTTAATAGAATTGGAAAAAAATTAAGAGAGAAGTAGCAGACTATTCGTTTTTTATTGTAATATTTTCGAGAATGACAACTACTTACCAATTATACTTACAAATATCTTTATACTTAAGCAGCATGCACCAATTCACCATCTACTTGGTGTTTTACTTGCCAAAAAACCCCAATAACCAAACACTCTCTAGGCAGATTCAGGGTTTGAACCCAGGACCTCGTTATCTGTGGTTCAACCGTTACACCATCTCGATTAAGCATGGCAAATTTAACCGCCGATTACTAGGACCTGGGTTGCAATCCCGAGTCCTGCCATCAAGTGATATTGGAATTTTGGAGTCTCGGAGTCTGGAAGTTTGCAGTATCACATCCTCGTGCCTCGTAGATCACGTAAACCCGCCAGTCAGCATGATACTGATTTTCTTATAGGATTTCTTAAACAGGATTAAGGAGAACATAAGGATTTTAAAGCAAAATGGACCTTTCCATGCGGCCTAAATAGCGAGTACTAATTTATCATATAATTTATGTGGAGGGCATTAAATATTGATTACCAAAATTCGATTAGTCTTGTTCCTCTTTCATACCCACCAATGCAGTTTTTCCACTCAGTTAGTATTCTCACCAATCTGTCTGTGCTCAACTTCCTGCAACGAATATGACCAAAATACTCACCACATACTTTGGGAGTGTGATCTCTGGCAAAATCAGCGTGATATTATGTTAAGTAGCCTGCAACCAATATCTGGAGATGTTTATTATACAGATCTTGTAGCCACAAGGAACAACTTCCGTGCGTTTAAGCACTTTTGCAATAACTGCTATTGGAATCAAATATAACAGTTCACTTAGGACCCTTAAATTTATCCTGGTGCTTTTGTAGCTGGCTTCTCTAGTTGCAATTCTCTCGTTCTGTGAGGCTATAGCTTCTTTATATCATTCTGTCTCCCGCTTTGCTCTGGAGATAAGTGGAACTATTCATTTTCTAACTCCTCCTTGTTTCTTTCTGATTAAATTCGTTGCGGGATCCAAGGCAGTTAAAGCGATTCCCGGGACATGCCTGAGCCTCTCACTCAGTGTCATTTCATTGTGTGCCACTGTTGATTCTGGTTTACAGGAGCTGCAGTGGTGGGTAAGAGGGAGACACTAGTATCAATATAAAAAAATCCCCCACTGCATCTCCTGCACACCAGGATCATCAGTGGCACATAATTAAAAGACACTGAGCGGTGAAGCTCAAGCATGTATGTCCCGGGTAATTATTTCAACTGTCTTAGATCCCACAAAAAATTAAATCAGAAAGAAACAAAAACCAGAGCAAAGCGGGAGACAGAATGATATGACGAGTCTAGAACCTCACGATACGAGAGAATTGCAACTAAAGAAGCCAGCTGCAAAGGTACTATGGGAATAGTTGAAGGATCCTATCAAGTGAGATGTTATATCTGATTCCAATATAGTTATAGCAAAAGTTTAAATGCTGTTTCTTGTTGCTAGATCTAGACCTGTGTAATAAACTACTCCAGATATGGATTGTAAGCTATGTAAGATTAAATTACGCTCCTTATGCCAGTGATCAAGTCCCTAAGTATGTGGTGGGCAATTTGCAACCTTAGCTGTAAGTTCTTAAGACTTCTTTATTTGTACAGCGTGCCCTTAGAGCTGAATGTTGTATATGTTTTGGTTCAGTTCAGTTCCAGTCACATTGATCATTGAGGGATTCGAAAAAGGCAGTTAATATTACTTACTTATCGTATGGGAAGTGGTTACGCTAGTATCAGAGTTGTTCAATCCGCCCAGTAGGCCTCTGACATGGCTTATCGACTGCTGTCTAATGACTACAACCGGGACCGGCAGCTTAACGTGCCCTCCGAAGCACGGAGACGCTCAGAAATTGAACCAGTTTTGTGGTCACCCCTCTATGGATTGACCGCGAGCCTAGTTGCGTAACCTCGCCGATCACTTACGGACCGGTGAGAGCCTCTATATGTATACCTATGGGCGCCTCAGTTGATATTTACCAGACAGTTCTAGGTCAAGGCTATGTCACATCTAGGTAGAATGTGTCTAGAACATGTTTTGTACAGACGCCAGCATTTCTAGCTACCCCAATCTGTCAAATTTCCTCAATTGAAAGTGGACCTTATGCTTTTGTGATAAAGTTGGAAATCTATTCTATTAGGCTGCCCCTTACATTAATATTACCTATTAAAGTAAAAGTTAGTGGTATTTGATATTTGTGTGATTAGAAATGAAAACAACAATTTGTGTTAGGATAAATATTTATTGACACGATACAGTACAGACAATATTTATTGACAGATACGTACGTCACAAGCAGTACGTTCGTTTTTTGTAATATTATTATTAGTACATATATTTTTCGGTTTTTTTAACAATAATATATAAAGACATTTATTACACAACATTGCCACACAATTTACTATAAACTTATTACTAAGACATTCATATGTTTCGATTATTACAGTAATATTGTACGAAGACATTTATATAAAAAAAAGACACCATTTATTTCATATTATTATCAAGACATTCATATTTTTCAATTATTATATTATATTTTATTTTATTTATTATATTTCATGAACCAAATATACCACACCATTTATATTTATACATGCATTTTTTTATATTTTTTTACATTCTTATTTTTTGGCACAACAATGACGAATTTATATTCAAACATCGAATTACATAACATCATTATACATCGTAATTTTGTAAAGTAGTTTGAAATACTAAATTACATTTGTTTTAAGCTAGCTTAAACAGTACATACATACATCGAGGTCACTGGATAGCATAATGTCATGTGATATGACAACATGTTTAGATACCTGATGTGTTTAAATCGCTACTGCCTCCGAAAGCAGTATACACACAGTTATTGCTATCTAGAGAAGTCGATTTACATCATTCATGGATCAGATAGCATGTGTAGAAAAATATATTAAGAGAGCTACATGAATAAATATGTACCACCACTAGATTCAGACAATGGTAATCGTTAGCCGCCTAATGACTAACTAAATATAAACTACAATTACAACAGATTAAATTGAATTACTATTATCATTAATTACTATTTTTATCATATAAATAGCATATAAATAATTAAAGAAATAAATAAATATCTTGTGACAAGTAACACACTACCAGACAGAGCCGGTGCTGTTTGCAGACAGAACCAATAATCGTCTTCATCACAAAAAGATTTGTCCCGGATGGGATACGAACCCACGACCTCTGGCTTAGTAGTCACTGTCACTAAACACAAGACGAACAACCAAAGTAATTTTTTAAAATCGAGTGGTCCATACAACAATTTTACAATCACATTTTAATATTATCTACTTACGTACTAAATTGGCACATATAACAAATAAGGAACGAATTAGGACGAATATCAGAATCAATAACAATTAACATTACGAATCAGATTATAACTTAAAATCGTCTACAGAGTAAAATTGGCCAACCAACAAAAGCTTTTTTATTTTACTGTTAAAAATATTTGGTCTATCTGTAACTTTAAACTTAATAGGTAGTTAGTTTAAGCAGGCCCCCCATAAAGTGTACAGACGATCTTACAAGAGTCGCGAGATGTCGCTGGATGCGAGCAGCGCAAGAACGGGAGCTGTGAAGTTCCTTGGGAGAGGCTTTTATCTGGCAGTGGACGTCTTATAGCTGATTTAATGATGTTGATGATATATAGGGTGGCCGAGGAGTTGACATTCAAACGCAAAATTTAAATACTTTATGATGAAGAGTATCCGAATCACCCCCATGTATATTCTACGATTTGGCGTAGTTTTCGAGAAAGAATTTTTTTAATGATTATTTTCGTACATTTCACCTAACATCAGTTTTCGATTGTTCTCTCGTTTTGTTGCACATTTCTGGTTCAGATTTTTTGTGATAACTAATAAGCATAGTTTAACCTAACACCCTAAAAAGTATGGTTTATCTAATCATTGCAGAACTGACTTAGAATTTATGTGAAAGTTCAAAATTAGGGTTTGAGATCAGGACTCATAAATATTTAAAGTATCAAAAATAAAAAAAATAGGGAAATACATGGGAATGATACGGGTACTCCTCATCATAAAGTATCTAAAATTTGCGTTTGAACGTCAACTCCTCGGCCACCCTGTATTATCTTAGTACAAGCTTGTTCTAAAACTTTGATGCTAGGACATATTCTTATAATAATTGTAGCATTTTCATGTTGACTAGCAATGCTTAGAAATGAAGTGCGATAAATCTAATATTATTTCTTATTTGACCTCATTACTTTATTCGTCGTATGGGCAGCCTTCATGTCGGAATTGTTCAAGCCATCTAATAGGCCAGTGATCCATGCAACAATAAGCCATCTTATTGATTGTTTTCCAACGATTGCAACCGGGAACAATGGCTTAACGTGCCTCCAAAGCACGGAGTTCAGAAAATAAACCGCTTTGGCGGTTCGGTAACCAATTTATTAACGAACTGCTACCTTGCCTATCCATTACGGACTTGACTACACAATAATAATTGACACCTAAGGTGTAGGGAGTCCCAACTAGCGGGCTATAAAGACCTAGAGCTACTAATAATTAAATATTACACACAACCACATTCAATCTTATTAATTAATCTATCTACTGTATACCTTGATTTACGACCGGCTGATAAGTGTACTGTACAAGTGCTTTTATATTAAAACGCTGCTTCTAGCTAGAAAATACAATAACATTAAAAGCGAACTCCCTATTCTGTCGCTGCCATGCTAGTGAAAATGAAAGTCGATATAATAGCGCCCGCGTGGGAATTATACATAAATTGTACGAGTAGGTGGGTAGTTGAGTGAAAGCGCTGAGCTGTTTACGTCGACTGTGCTACAGAGATTGGAAGTTACTACTCTGGCACGTACGGGAATAAAATAATCAATGTATGACTACATGTGTAGCGTTTGAGTGATAAATGTTTAGTGTTGACCACTTCTACGGTACATAATCAATGTATGACTACATGTGTAGTACTCGTATTAGTGATAACTGTGTAGTGTTGAGCGCTTCTACGATACCGTAAATTTATGTAACTGGTTTGGCGCCCAAATGGGCACATATGAGTAGAATGGATATTGTTATAATTTATTTAATATATTTGTAGAAACGTTAAATAAAAGCTAAAATATTGATCGAGGGATTCACCGACGCCTATTAGGGTAAATATGGTTTGTGTAGTTATCTTCGTATTTATAATTATTGTTAGTTTAAGTCTTTTTTTATAATTATTGTTAGTTTAGTCATTTAGTTTTTATATTTATTATTTATATGTTAATTTTTGCATGTCTATCAAATTGACCAAAGGTGTAACGACCTGTACTTAGTTATAAGATCAATTTAATGTACAGACGCCAGGACATCCAGCTACCCCAATCTGTTAAATTTCTTTTATATATTTTCATCATTATCACATAAGCATGAGGTTCACTTTCAATTAAGAAAATTGGACAGATTTGACAGGGTAGCTTATTGTGCTGGCGTCTGTACCAACTTTATTGCGAATAAAGAATATCAACATGAACATGTTAGAGTTTAAAATGAGGTGGGAATTCCTATTTTTGTTTTTTTTTCTTATTAAATTATTACAAATAGACTAATAATCCTCGCCCTAACTACATCTCTTCCTACCTACAAGTTACATACAGTTAAAATATTTACATCTCTTACAATTCCAGTATCTGTATAAATAATTCTAAGTAGGTTTGAATACAGAGCTATCAAATAGAGGTGAGCACGGGCTAGCGTCATAGGACGACAGACTAAGTTGATTCAGAGATAAGAACAGATGAAGAGCTGCATAAAAGGATCTTTTTCTAGCGACTTTCGTCTAACACTCACTCTACTTCGAAATGCAATGACGCAAGCTACTCGTACTATGAAGATCCAAAGAGGCAGTTTATCAATAAGAATAAAAACTAAGGAACATGGAGGGCGATGGTTGTTCTCTTGGCCGGCGAGTACGGTATCTCAGTGAAAACTAAGGATCTTGAAGGGCTATAGTTGTACTCTTGGCCGGCGAGTACGATTATATACAGTGAAAATATTTACAACCTTTACAATTCCAGTATGTGTAAATATCATTTAAATTAAGTTTGAATACAGAGCTATCCAATTGAAGTGAGCGGTGAAGTAAGTCCTTTACTAAATAAGATTACAAACTAAAAACCCTGTGCTAGAGGTTTAGAACACATGTGGAGCTGCTTGAAAGGATCTGTTTTTATCAACTTTGTGTTTAGCTGTCACTCTACGTAAATATACAATGACTCGGGCCACTCGCATACGAATGAAAACTAAGGCTCATGAAAAGTGATGATGGTAGCGGCGTAATCGTAGTCGTATTTTTGGCCGCGAGTGGGACATCTCGAGTTGTTAAGACTCGGAAACTTACTTAATTTACTAGGTGTAAGTTATGTTTTAACTCATTCACGGTGGTTAACTTAAGTTTATGATTAATTGAATAATCTGCTTGAAACGGTGTTCAAGTTAACCTGCAGAATAATTTACTTAAATACTATCTTAAACTGTATAATAAATCTAAATTTAATCAAATCAAATCTAAGTTAGCGTTTACAAAATATTAAAGGATTTTGGAATAAAATGTAATAAAAGCATAGTATATATTTTTCATGTTTTTTTTTAAATTATTTTATTACAAAAAGGTTAGTAAGTTTTTCCCTATCCATATTTCTACCTATCTACAAGTTATATATATATATATATATATATGTCGGAGAAATTAAGTAAAAGGCCTATTTATTTACCAGTAACGCCATCTATTAGCGTTTGGAATACACTACTCACTGAGTCAGTAGTTCGAGTCAAGGTTGTCTATGAACTGTCGCATGTGACGTTTTTGACGTCTGTCAGTTGTCTAAGTGACATTAGTGTGTTAGCGACACGACACAGTTGGCATACAGAGCTCGACGGCGCCGGGTGTGCGCACTGATTCTTTTCACATCGTGCATGATGGCGGACACCGACGATGTTTCGGAGTTAAATCCGTCAAAATCTCCAACAGCAGCGGTGGGATCGATTCCAAAATCATCCTACGTGTCTACCGCAATGCCTGCTACTCAAAATCAAGAATATTTTCGTGATTCGGTTCCACCACGTAGCGAAAATAGTGTTTAAAATTTGAAAAATTACGATGAAAATACAACCCCGCTGATTGTGAATTTACGGCTGTATCGCAAACTCGTGAACCGATTACGAAACTCGATACATTACATTGACACATCTTCGATGTCGAGCTCGCAATTGGACTTCGAAGTCGTACCCGTTGTGCAAAACGTTAGACGAAGCAAAGGAGCGTGTATCAAGACAGTTTGCGGCGACCAAGAGATTGATGACCTTTTTCAAGATATGGTGCCGTATGGTGCAGTGACCGTGCGAGAACTTACATACGTGGAGTACTCGACTTACAAGCTTGCCTTGATTGACCGGTTGGGATCTGCTTGGAGCGAAGGTAACCAGAGTTAAGTTGTTATCGCAGGTATCTCGGATGCTCAGGTATGTTAAGACTTGTTTAAAACATGCCTACTGATTTCGTGTTTCGATGTGGTTACTTGCGAAGAGCGGAGTCTCTCAGCCAGTTCGTGTTTATCGTTGAAGAATAGTTTTTGGTGCATCAGTGAACGTTTAAAGTAACCTCTAAAGTAAAAGTGCCTCGTCGAGTGGTGAATCTTTCTTTTATGAGAAGAAACCTGTAAGTACTTTTATTATATTGTTTAAAAGGCACTTGATGACCTAATGCTGCACTGAATTATTTTTGATATCTGTGAAATTCATAACACGTGTTGTTTTGTGTGGTTTATACTTTTTAGATGTTGAAAATATGCCCAACGTCTGTTATATTTAATTTTTATGGTGACAATATGCGCGTTTTGAAGGTTAAATAGTTTGAACGGTTTATTTCGAAGTCTATGGATGTAGTGTCAAGTTAGATCACATACACGCTCTTGTGGACAGTGGTTGGTAACAGACAGATTGTTCCCTAATTCGTAAATGATTTGTTGATAACCATACAGGTACTTGAGATTTTATACCCACGCGCCTGACAGGTATTGGGTCGAACATTACATTTTCTTTTTCCCGTATTAGTCTGCCTGTCAATCAAAATAGGAGTCTCCTTTTTTTTTTTTTTTTTTTTTTTTTTTTTTTTTTTTTTTTTTTTTTTTTTTAAAAGACAACGCCCGCATTAGGCAATTTAATCCCTGTGTCGCGGGGTACTTTACAAACATATAATAGACGGACACAAATTACACCCAGACTCAGAACAACCATTTATGGGTCACACAAATGGTTGTCCGGCGCGGGACTCGAACCCGCGACACGAAGCGGCGAGGCGAATGTCTAAGCCACTGCGCCTTTGAGCACTCGACGAGTTAGCAGCCCTTGAGAATGGTCCGTGGAGGACTGAAACAAGTGTTGGGTATCGTACTGGTGACAATTAGCGGAATTAACACTACATATTGATTTTGTATTTTGATTGTTATGGATTTCCGCAAAGTAACGTCTGATTCTATTACTTATCTGCCTGTCAAGGTCAACGAAGTACTCGTGTGTGAGAAGTGACTTTTGTAATTGTAGATTCACATATTTTGCCTCATGATGTCATGATAGGTAGAGATGTTTTTACTTAACCGGGATTGAGCTTGACTATTAGTAACAAAGTCATCCGCATCACTCGCGAGGTCCATGCTGAAGTTTGTTTATTACAGAATCTTGACACTTGTACAAGCTATGGCGTATTGATTTGATCGACTGTAAAGACGTTTCTCAATTGCTGACAAGTGGAGAGATTCGTGTCTGTTCAAGTAATAATTCATCATCATTATGTTAGCCGAAAGACGTCTACTGGACGGAGGCCTCCCCCGGGAATCTCCGCAGTGGTCGGCCCTCCTTGTGGGGGGCCTGCCCGCGCTGCGTCTTCCGGTGCGTGGTCCCCGGTCAGGAGCCTGTCTGATCCAGCGGCCGTCGGTATTGGGAGCTGTGTGCCCCGCCCGCTGCCGTTTCGGTTTGGCAATTCTTTGGTTATAATCATAATCACAATCATAATATCTTTATTTGTATAAATGTGGTGAATACAGTTGTTATTGTTTACATCATTTAAGTTTCACACATTTGCCATATTGTACATGACATACAAATGTTGTACGTACAAACTAGGTATATTGAACTCAAAATACTAACTTACTGATTTGTGACACAATTTTTATGTCGGCTGCTTTGTTTCGCCTGCGGATTGCGACGTTTTTGTTCGGTCGCGCGGGGATGCTCCGGGCGTGGCCCTCTCCGTTCTGTGGGTGACCTTGAGCCTTCTTGTGAGTCCAGTAGTGAGAGACCACGTGAAAGACTTTAGACTTGAAACACTGCGTTATTTGTGATGGGGGGATGTTGCGTAGCTTCCCGAACTATTCTAATTAATTGCTTCACTATAACCGAGAACCACGAGCGTAGGTTCTGGAAGGCAGCTTCAGTTAAAATCCAAATTGCGCTAAATTGTACCATAGTTAGAAGTACAGTTAGAAGTCCGCTTCCATTTTTGATGGGTTGTAATAAAAGTTCCCCTCCAAAATTAATGCCCTTGTCCAAAAATATGGTAAGGTTTTACGAACTTAGATGTGAGGCAAAATGCAGGATGGACTAGCTAGCTCATGCTGATAAGGTGCGTTATGGCAATACCAAAGTTAAAATTCGTCCATTTAAAATATGAGACGTTGTTTTTGTCGGAAAGAACCCTAACAAATTGTGTTATTTATTTTGTCTTCTATGTAATTGTCCTGTTTGAGTGTGTACAATGGGGAGTATTCTATTCTATTCTAACAATAAACAAATGAAGTGAAAAGTTTTCAAATCCTTGTAAGATAATAGAGGTCTATGACAACGATAGATACAAGGAACAGCCAATAGCTGGTGGACGCGTTAAGTACCTACGTATGTTACGAAAAACTTGAATTTGACAGTTCTAGTCAGAAATAACAGTGTAGTTAATGCCGGTGATTGAGTTAAATTCTAACGTTTAAAATGATTTTTGGAGTTCATTGTAAGACACATTTACGTGTTACATTATGAGTAATAAAGCTGGTTGATTTGAAATAAATTGTGTGACAAGGGAAATACCCTACTTCGAGTTCCTGAAACTTGAGCATTGAAAGCTCCGCGCTTTGTGCTTGTAGCAGTTGAGCATTGAAAGCTCCGCGCTTATGCTTGTAGCGGTTGAGCATTGTAAGCTCCGCGCTTTGTGCTTGTAGCAGTTGAGCATTGAAAACTCCGCGCTTTGTGCTTGTAGCAGTTGAGCACTGAAAGCAGCTCCGCGCTTTGTGCTTGTGGTGGTTGAGCATTGGAAGCTCCGCGCTTTGTGCTTGTGGCGGTTGAGCATTGAAAGCTCCGCGCTTTATGCTTGTGACGATTAACTATTGAAAGCTCCGCGCTTCGTGATTGTGACAATTGACTATCGCAAGCTTCGTGCTTTGAGTTCGTGACGCTGCATTGCGCACTAACCTATAATATTTTAGGGTGGAGAACAACATTTTTGAACTTGTAGCAAGACCTCTAAGGAGTATGTGGTAGTCATCGCAGATGCTTTTACGAAATTTTGTCAATTAATGTGTGTCAAAGATTTAACATCACGATCTGCTTGCGAAGCACTACGTAGCTTTGTCCACATATTTAGAACCCCGAAACGAATTATCTCTGATCAAGGTACATCTTTTACTGGTCAAGACTTTCAGGATTTATGCCGAGGTTGGGTCATTGAGTTCCACGAGATTGCTTGTGGTGTTAGCCGAGCTAATGGTCAGGTGGAGCGAATGATGTCCACCTTAACAAATTGTTTTACAGTGGCCGAAACTTATAAAAATGAATCCTGGAAGTCTGTCTTAGGCGAAGTAAAACTCGTTTTGAATTGCACTGTAAGTAAGAGTATAGAGAAAAGCCCCTTACATGATAGCTAAAGTGTGTTCCAATGAGCGTTATATGGTGGAATCAGTATCTGGGGGACGGGCCCAATATGTGTGCCATGAACGACTACGTAAATATTCAGCTAGTTTACCTGAATTATCAGAATGTCTAGATTCTGTAGAACCCATAATTGAATAGTTTTATTTAATTATGGAACAAATTGTATTGATTAATTTGGTATTCTAATTTGGTGTAATTAGTAATTTGGATTGAATTACTGTATTGAGTCATGATCATTGTTTGAGTTGAAACGATAATTACGTTGTTTTGTTGAACGTAAACCTGTGTTGATAAAAGACTTATGTTCATTGCTGATTGATAAAATGTTTTATTTAAACTGAAAGCTACTACGCTTTATTGAAGGGTGGATTGAAAGCCTAATCGCTTTGTCCTGATGTCCTGCTGAAAGCCATCACGCTTTGCACTAAGGTTGGGCTCATCTGTCGTGACCCAAGGTTGATGCTGAAAGCTGCAACGTTTTGCAGCGTGTTTTAAGTGCTGCCTCTGAGCAATGCTGAAAGCTGTAACGCTTTGCCGAGTAATTAAACTTTTGCTGAAAGCTTCAACGCTTTGCTGTGTGTTGCAGTTTATGTTGAAAGCTTCAACGCTTTGCTGTGTGTTGCAGTTTATGTTGAAAGCTTCAACGCTTTGCTGTGGGTTGCAGTTTATGCTGAAAGCTTCAACGCTTTGCTATGCTTTGCATTTTATGCTGAAAGGTACGCCCTCTAACTAATGATGAAAGCTTTTACGCTTTGTGGTAAATGCTGAAGGCTTTACGCTTTGCTTTGTGTAACATTGAAAGCCGCTTATAACGCTTTATCTCCTTGCCAAACTGAAGAGCTGTAATTCATGTTGATTATGTCAGCGAGTAACAACGCGAGAGCGCGTTGGTTGTCAGAATGGCCGTGTCGGAGAAATTAAGTAAAAGGCCTATTTATTTACCAGTAACGCCATCTATTAGCGTTTGGAATACACTACTCACTGAGTCAGTAGTTCGAGTCAAGGTTGTCTATGAACTGTCGCATGTGACGTTTTTGACGTCTGTCAGTTGTCTAAGTGACATTAGTGTGTTAGCGACACGACACAGTTGGCATACAGAGCTCGACGGCGCCGGGTGTGCGCACTGATTCTTTTCACCACGTGCATGATGGCGGACACCGACGATGTTTCGGAGTTAAATCCGTCAAAATCTCCAACATATATATATATATATAAAGTTAAAATATTAACAACTTTTTCTATTCCAGTTTGTGAAAATGTATTATTATAACTTAACGTTTTTGTTGTTTAACTATATATTAATGCGCGCGGTATCTTAAAAAAATCGTTCCAATTAAGAGCTCGAACATTCATACATTTTGTGTTCTGTGGACGGTCTTTACCTATGAAATTGCCGTTCTGCAGTACTGGCCATTTCAAATCAAAATAATTTTTGTTTGGCTAAGAATTCTAATTTCAAATTAATTTTATTTTAAAAACATGGATTCTTTTTTCCAAAAGTAGTCATTTCTTTATTGATTAGTGTTACATTTTCATCGCATTTCAATCTTTTTCGTCATCATGGATACGTTAAAAATTCGAGTAATTATGGAATATGAGTACCGTCGTGGCAGCAACGCGGCACAAGCGGCACGCAACATCAACGACGTTTACGGAGCTAACACTACAAACCAACGCACCACCTGTTATTAGTTTGCTCGCTTCCGTTCTGGAAATTTCGACCTGAAAAATGAACCTCGCGGTCGTCCGAAGACTTTGGTCGACAATGACGAATTAAAGGCGGTTGTGGAAGCTGATGATACACAATCTACGGCTGAATTAGCAGCAGCTTTCGACGTTAGCGTCAAAACAATATTGGTCCATTTGCGTCAAATTGGCAAGGTAAAAAAGCTTGACAAATGGGTGCCCCACGAACTCAATGATCGCCAGCGCGAAGTACGCGTCGAGACGTGCCTTGCACTGCTCAACAGACACACAAATGAAGGAATTTTGAACCGCATTGTTACCTGCGATGAAAAATGGATTCTGTTAGATAACCGCAAGCGCTCAGCAAGTTGGTTGGATCCTGGTTCAGCACCTAAACAATGCCCTAAACGAAAACTTACCCCTAGAAAAGTGATGGTCACTGTTTGGTGGTCTAGCGCCGGTGTGATTCATCACAGCTTCTTACCAAACGGGGTGAGCATTACTGCAGATGTGTACTGTGAAGAACTGAGCACAATGATGGAGAAGCTGGCGCATCTCCAACCAGCATTGGTCAATCGCTCGTCTCCGCTGCTCCTGCACGACAACGCGCGACCTCATACTGCACAGCAGACGGTCTCCAAGTTGCAAGAACTGGGGTTGGAAGCTCTCCGTCATCCGCCCTACTCACCAGACCTTGCGCCTACAGACTACTACTTTTTCCAGAATTTGGATAACTTCTTGGCGGGAAAAAAATTCAATACCCGAGAGGCAGTACAAAATGCCTTTGAAGAATTTGTTGCCTCCCGTCCAGCTGATTTCTTTAAGAAGGGCATCAATAAACTGCCACTGCGATGGCAAAGATGCATTGATTGCATGGGTGATTACTTCGATTAATACAAATAAAAAAATTCATGAAAAAAATTCGTTTAAAATTTTTCATACAAAACGGCAATTTCATAGGTAAAGACCTATTATATAATAGAACAAACTGAATTAAAGTTAACCTATAAAATAATTTACTTGCAGACTATCCTTCTCACATGAACTTTATAAAAATTTGCGTTCATCATCAAAATCATTATTTGCGTTTATAAAATAATTAAAGTTTTTGTATCGAAATCTAATATAAGCGTAGTATGTATTTTTGTACTTTTTTTTGGTATTTTATTACCTCAAGGCTAGTAATTTTTGCTCTATCTACATTTATTCCTACCCACAAATTATACAGTTAAAATATTTACAACTTTTTCAATTTCTGAATATGTACAGTCCGCTCCAAAAGTCGATGAACAGAATGTATATTTAACAGTACAGTTACGGCGTCAAATCAGGGTAATCTAATGATATATTTAATGGATGTGCTGGCGTCTGTACAGACTTTTTATCCATTAAATATTATCATTAGATTACCCTGATTTGACGCCGTAACTGTACTGTTAAATATACATTCTGTTCATCGACTTTTGGAGCTGACTGTACATATTATTCTAAGTTAACGTTTTTGTAGTTTAACTAAGTTTGTGATTAAAAGAACAATCTGCTAGAAACTGTATTAATGTTAACCTGTAAAATAATTTACTTAAAGACTATCCTTCTCTCATGAAGTGTATAAAAAATCTCATTGTTTGCGTTTACAAAATAATAAAAGTTTTGTATCGAAATCTAATATAAGCTAAGTATGTATTTATCGTGTTTTTTTTTGTTATTTTATTACCTAAAGGCTAGTAATTTTTGCTCTATCTACATTTCTTCCTACCTACAAATTATACAGTTAAAATATTTACAACTTTTTCAATTTCTGAATATATACATATTATTCTAACTTAACGTTTTTGTAGTTTAACTAAGCTTGTGATTAAAAGAACAATATGCTAGAAACTGTACCTATTAATGTTAACCTGTAAAATAATTTACTTAAAAACTATCCTTCTTACATGAAATGTATAAAAAATCTCATTGTTTGCGTTTACAAAATAATAAAAGTTATGTATCGAAATCTAATATAAGCGTAGTATGTATTTATCGTGTTTTTTTTTGTTATTTTATTACCTAAAGGCTAGTAATTTTTGCTTTATCTACATTTCTTCCTACCTACAAATTAAAAAGTTAAATTATTTACAACTTTTTAAATTTCTGAATATGTACATATTATTCTAAGTTAACGTTTTTGTAGTTTAACTAAGCTTATGATTAAAAGAACAATCTGTTAGAAACTGTGTTAAAGTAAACTTACAAAATACTTAAACACTATCTTTCCCACGTATTCAGTCTACTAAATCTTGTAGTTAGCGTTTACAAACTAATAAAAGTATTTTAATTGAAATCAAAATATAAGCATAATATTTTTTTGTGTATTTTTATTTATTTTATTACAAAAAGTCTAGTAACCTTCGCCCTACCTACAAGTTATATACAGTTAAAATCTTACAACTCTAACAATTCCAATATCTAATGACAGTTGACTACGAAACTATCAAATCTTACCATGAACTTACTTTGTTATATGCGTATATTCCACAAGTGCTCTGTGAGTTCAAAACCCTAAAGCAACTATGTTATTTAATGTAATGGTCAACTAATTAGTCTATTATGATAAATTGGAGCCTGGTAGGGTCAGGTCAAACATAATTAGACTAACATAATTAGCCTCCAGAATTTAGAACACATGAAAGGATTTATTTTTAGCGAAATTTTGTCTAGCTGTCACTCTTCGTTTATATGAAACGATTAAGGCTACTCGCCCACTGAAGATCAGACGAGGATCAGTTCATCAATACGCATAAAACTGAGGATCATGGAATTTTATGGTTGCATTCTTGCCGACGAGTAAGATATCTTGATGAAAACTAAAGATCGTGGGGGGCGATGGTGGTAGCGGCACTATCGCGGTCGTACTCATGGCTAGCGGGTAGGATGTCTCGGGTTGTTAAGACTCGGAAGCTATCAAAATGTTTTAGGTATTCGGATCGTTTTTATCTCATTCACTATGGTTAACTTAATATTATGATTCATCGAACAATCTGGTAGTAACGTTGTCGAGTTAAACTAGTAAAATAATTTACTTAAAGACAATTTTTTTTCACATATAATGTACAATAAATCTAATTGTTCGCGTTTACAAACGATTAAAAAGGTTTGTATCGAAATCTAATGTAAACCTAATACCTATTTTTTTTCATGTATTTTTTTATTATTTTATTTCAAAAATGCTACTTTTATTAACCCTATCTCCATTTTTCCCTACCTACAAGTTATATACAGTTAAAATATTTACATTAAATTTTATTTAAATTACAATTTACATTATTTCATTGATACTTTAATGATTAAAAGAACAATGTGCTAGAAACTGTGACAAAGTTAACCTATAATAATTTACTTGAACACTATCTTTCTCAAATATGATGTCTAATGAATCTTGTATTTAGCGTTTACAAACTAATAAAACTCTTTTCATCAGAATAAAAGAAATATATTTTTTATGTTTTTTTTTTTACTATTTTATTACAAAAAGGCTAGTATCCCCTATCTACATCTCTTCCTACCTACAAGTTATATACAGTTAAAATCTTACAATTCCAATATCTTATTATAGTTGACGCCTAAACTATAAAACCTTACCACAAACTTACGTTGTTACAAGCGTATATTCCACAAGTGCTCTGTGAGCTCAAACCCTAAAGTACCTATGCTATTTAATATTATTCTCTACTAACTATTCTATTATATATTTGAGTTCGGTAGGGCTAACTAAAAATTTTAAGTTTATTTGTCATTATATAAACAGTTAAGCATAAGCACATAACATCTCCTTTAACTTAAAAGAACACTGCTGCACATAATAAATATATATTATCTGCATTTATATATGACTACTTAAATTGAGCTTATTAATTCTCCTTGAGCTAATATTAATTGTTGCACAGAATAAACATCCCCGTATACACTACTATAAGCGCTTTTAAGTCCCCTGGTTAGAATAGGATAGAGCTTGAGACATCATCGGGGCAAAATGTTTAGAGTGAGATGACAAGCGAAGTGGCATATCAAACCAGCAATCACTCTGTTCGACACACTTATTTCCTCCTCGCATCTCTGCCCTGATCACTCTACTCTTACCGGAAAAGCAAGAGAAAAGAAATCTCGTAAGTTTTCACTTCATTCAGATTGGTGAAGGCAAGCTGGAGATGAAGGACATGATTTTTCAAATCAGTCATTTTTAGCCTATCTGTCTTTTTGTTACCTCATTGCAACACTTGAACGGATTATAACCATATTTTACAATTGGTCGGAGGCTGCAAAAGTTACGGGCAAAACTATCAATAAATAATAATAAGTATTATTGTGTTAATATATTTTTTTTAAATACGATGTCGGTTATTAGTAAAATAGTTTTTCTGTTATTTAACGTTCTACTATTGTTAAAACGTACCGTATGTCATAATGGGAATAAATGTCTTTAAACCTAAACCTAAAACCATGTAAATCAAAATGCTATCCTTAATTATTGATTTTTGATTCATAAAAATAGTGTAGGACACATAATTTTGATTGTATCTTTCTGATTATTAACCTCTGAGGCAAAAGCTTCAGCTTACCGAAATTGTATAAATTGAGTGAAATTTTCTTGTTGCCTAGAATACTTGAACGGACGCTGGCAAAGTTGAAAGCAAAGCTAACAATGATTAATTATTAATAATCTATTTTTTTCATTCTACGTGTTAATATTACAAATACACACTACTACGATTGTTAAAGTCATTTGCATCGAAATGTTTACCTTAAATTTTTTTTTTTTTTTTTTTTTGAAAGAAAGAAATAATTTTATTTTCATAACACATATGGAATATACATTCAATTTTGGTACCTATACATTTTAAACATTATTAATTTTATCCGTACTGGTATAAAAAAGCTAGCCCTATCTCAGATAGTACTACATTTCTGCAGTGCTGATCTTCCGATAGGGCCAGTAGGTACTGGAAGCGTGAAACCAAACGAATTTACATTATCATACTTACAAGCTAAGAAAAAAATCCCGGATTGATACAACATTATGGGTACATACCTACACATTAAGATTATTATTATCGTGAAATGTAGAACAGAAAAGTAGAACAGAACAGAGAGAAAAATTATTAATAACAAAAAATATAAATTAATGCTCATAATCACGATTGATTCATCGTATCACATTATTCATGAATTAATTTAATCGATTCCATTAATTCATCATATCGATTCTCAATGTCCCTTGTCTGACCTTACATTTAATATGTCTGTCAGTGTACGATAGCTTATATCCCAACCATAACACATAACACTTAAACTACAATAATAAGTGCGATATTTCCCAACGCCAGTCTTCTGGTTTATCGGCTCGTGTCCAATGTTTACAACCGGGACCGACAGCTTAACGTGCCGTCCGTACGTGAAGTACGGATACGCGCAGAAATTAAACCACATTAACAGTCACCAATCTTTAGACTGACCGCGTGCCTTTGACAATCAGACTATTGATAAAAATACTTATAATAATAATAATAATAAGCTTTATTAGTTCTCACAGTATAAAACCTTAAGATTAAATAGTTACAATATTAACAGTGATCGTAGCTTTATAGTCACAGTACGGATCGCAACTGGCATCTTAGCTAGATTACAAGGTAACCTGTGTTAAAGATACCAGTCCCATTCCCTCATAAATCTTTAGGACAATAATAATTTCACGAATATCAAATTTATTTTTTTTTATTTTTTTTTTTTTTTTGAGACAAAAAAGAGACAAAAAAGAAATTAAAACTAATGGAAAATTTTCTTTGTATGCATGCGCGTGTGAGTGAGAGTAAGTAGATGTGTAAGTGTACTGTAAATGCGTTTAGTTATGTGTAAGTGTGTGTGTATGTGTATATTGGTGTATGGTAAAAATGGTAGTTATACTACACCATTGTACTTAAGAGGTTTTCCGTCTCTTGGTAGGTCAGCCCCTGTAGCCATTCAGTTATTAGCTTTTTACATTTGCAGCTAGATAGTTGGTAAATAGAGAGTATTTTATTCAATTTTTTGTACAATGTAGGTGCAAGAAAATAATTGAACCTACTGGAATGGGTAAGGTTGCTTTTCCTAGTTACACAAACAATGTCTTTACGTCTTTTGGAGATTTTTTTGTATGGGGTCGCAGAATGCTGAATTAGGACAGTTTTTGCTATGAAGAGTTGCCTTACAGTCAACACTTGACAACTTTTGTAAAGTTCGGCAGTAGGAAACATATAATGTTTAAAGGTGCTCACTTTTAAGATAGCTCTCTGAGCTCTTTCTAATTTTAACAACCTTGTTTTTGGCGCACCTCCCCAGGTCGATATGCAATAATTCAGTAAGGATTGGCAAAGTGCAAAGTAAACCTGTCTTAACAATCGTGCATCAGCTACGTGACGTAGGGTTTTAAAAATATAGATTAGTTTTCTAACTCTATTCTGTAATAATTCAATGTGGAGTGAGAAAGAAAGACCATTGTCCAGAGTTAAGCCAAGATATTTGGTATTGGTCACTTGGGCCAATTTGGGACAGTTACAGATTTGGTCGTCGGGAATAGCGCACGAATGAGCGACAAGGTATAAGGAGGCTGGAGGTTGGGTGCTTTGACGGAGTGAGAAAGTCATATAGTTGGTTTTGTCAGTATTAAGTGTCAGTGAGTTTCTAGCCAACCATTCCTTAATTATATTAAAACCATATTGAGCTTTGGTAAAAACTTCTGGCCATGTGTCACCACTAAATGAAAGTGCAGTGTCGTCTGCAAACGCCGTTATCCTGGTGTCGTTTAACTTAATCTGGCAAAGGTCGTTTAGGTATACGAGGAAAAGAGTCGGCCCGATCACACTGCCCTGCGGAACTCCGTATGTTATTGGCAGCTCATCACTTACATAATTATTTATTTTAACACATTGGGTTCGGTTATGTAGATAGTCCTTTAGAATAGATTCACCTCTTACGCCCATTTTTTCCAGCTTATGAAGCAGGAGGGGAGTAGAGACTGTGTCGAAAGCCTTAGCCAGATCTAGGAAGATAGTGAGGACCTTTTTCTTTTCGTCTAGGTTTTTGACTATATAGTTAGTAAGATCCAGGACAGCATTAGAGGTGGATCTATTTCGTCTAAAGCCATACTGAGCGGCTGACAATAAGTTCTTGTCTTCCAGAAATTTTATCAGTCGTTTATTTATTATCCGCTCCAGGATCTTGGATAGTATAGGCAATACGGCTATCGGACGATAATTGGCGACACAGTCTTTACCCCCACTCTTGTAAATGGGATGGATAAGTGACTTTTTGAAACACAAGGGGAAAGTACTTGTTTCGAGGCAGAGGTTAAAAACGTGAGTTATGACGGGGATGAGGAGGTTTTTATATCGCTTGAGCAGAGCTGTAGGAATGTTATCCCATCCCACAGCACAGTCAGATCTTAAAGAGAATAGAATTGATTCAACTTCGCTGCAATCGGTTGGTAAAATAACTAAAGAGCCACAAGAGGAGTTGTCGGGGACATGTACCTGGAATTTTGAGTGGGGATTTGGAGGTTTTATTTTGGTTGCGAGGTTTTTACCAATGTTCGCAAAGTAGTCGTTTACTTGATTGACAGAGTATTCAGGGGAGGTAGAAGTGGGTAGTAAATCTGTAGACGAAGTTTTAGATTTAACACAGTTAGTTACACGTTTTATTACCTTCCAGATTCGCCTATTATCCGTGCCAGCGTCTGTTAGCTCCTTACGATCATGGTCTCTCTTTACTTTTTTTAATATTTTGTGACAAAGATTTCTGTATCTTGTGTATGTTAACTTTAAGATATCATTGTTCGGATTTAGCATGGTTTCTTTGTGCATATTATCCCGATTTCTCATGCAACGAAGTAAACCAGGTGTCACCCACGGTTTAAGTATAAGTTTACGATTTGGTATCTTAACCGGGGTTGAATTTTTATCTATAGCACACTTTAGGGTGTTAATTACCTGATTAGCAGCTTGATCTGCGTTTGTAATGCAGTAGATCTGATCAAAATTGATATCGTTCATCTCCAGGTCAAGGGTTTTATAGTTGATTTTATTGAGAATAGGGCGATTGGAACCTTTAGAAGTTTTTCCTTTGTTTTTGAGGCACAGTAGTACACTGTTATGGTCTGTAACAGATGAATCAAGTACTAGGGTTAGCGCTTCGTAGTTAGACTTAATTATCACGTGGTCTAAGCAATTAGGGCCACGCGTAGGAAACGTATGGGCAGGCAGTAACCCATGACTGGCTATTAAGTTGAGGTAATCTGAGGCATGAGTATCATTTTGGGTATGAACGATATCAATATTGATATCACCAATTATTGAAACATTTTTGAATGAGGATAGTGTATTCAGAACTAAGTCAAGAGAAGTTAAGAAGTTTGCCGTATTATTAAAGGAGGGTGACCGGTATATACAGACGATTGCTATATCGTTACCTATTTTTAATACCATACAAGTGCCTTCCATGAAATCAATCTCAGAGACTGTGTGTTCAAGATGGTCCTTGAGGAAGACAACTATGCCATCATTCTGGTTTTTAGGCTTTGTAGTATGATACATTAAGTAACTATCTATGTTAGGTATCGTTACGTTGTTTTTAAGCCAACATTCCGTTAGAATAATCGCTTCACAATCTATATTAATTCTATGTAATAGGGTAATAAAACTATGGAAATTGCGATTTATGGATCTTATATTCTGAGTTAGGATTTTAAAGTGTTCATTAGGATTTATTATAGAGGAATTACAGACATCTGGGCTACATATTTGACTTTGTGATACAGAAAAAGTATCAATACTATCATTTATATTAAAAAAGTTATCGAATTATACATGGGGAAAATGGGGTCATTTCATTTATAAACACATCGTCATTGAGTACTAAATAGAGAACGATCTGTATCAAAAAGGGTCCAGACTGGGCAAAAGATGGCAGGTGAGTTAATGTAGTAATGGAGTAGTTTATAGGTAAGTAATAGCAATTTGTGAGTATTGTGTACAAGATAATGTTTGATTGTGTATACTGATGAATGTTTTGTGAGAGGTAAGTGAGGTGTGTAGAAGTATGCATATAAAGTTGTTTCCCGAATAATACAAATATTTTAATCGCTATTAGTAAAGTGGAATGTTGGGATATAAAGCAAAAACACAAATTAAACGCTAATAAAATAGTAAAATGTTGAATCATAAAACAAAAACATAAAAGCATGCAAAAGAGCCAAGTATCAGCAAATACAGATAGTCAATCTGAGGTGTTAAATTGTTCCAGCTGGGGTAGTGTTTTTATGAGTATAGATGAATCACCATCCTCTTTCTTTATTAGAACTTTCCCGTCTGTGATCCAACAATACTTAATTTTGTTACATTTTCTGAGCTCTCGAGCGTGAAAATAAAGCTTCCTTGCGTTAGCGGTCAAGTTTTCAGCCAGGTAGATAGGGTCCCTACCCTCAAGACCTAAGTGACTCATATTTAGTTTATTCGATGGGTTAGTACTGTTGTAGGTTTTTACGGCGCTAAGTAGGTTATTTCGCAAAAACAGGTCTGACAATTGTACGATAACCGGTTTCTTGGTGTCGGGTTTTCCAGGAACACGATAAATATCACGCACGTTTGAATGGTGAAGCTCAACATTGAGCTTTTTGCAGATATTGGAAACATAGGACAGGAGGTCTTGTTTATTTTCCTTAGCCTTTTTCGGAATATTCCTCAGTTCTATAGTTGTCAATTTGGAACACCTTTGCAGATCTTCTACCTTTTCTTGTAAAGAGATAATGTTGGAATTGTTAATTTTACACTCCTCTTCTAATGACTTAATCTTAACTTGCATCTCATCTTGTTGCTGAGAACTAAATGTAATGTTCTTTTCGATATTTGATAAGGTATGTTCTATATTATCGTAATTGGTCTTGAAGGAAGCAAGCATTTTACGAATTTCATCCTTAAATTCATCAAAGTCTGCTCTAGTAATTTCCTCTAATCGGCGTTTAATCCGTTGGCTCACGAACGCAGAAGGTGGGGGTGTTTTTTCTAAACTATGAACGTTCAGTGCGGAGTCCGAGCCAAACTTAGTAGGCGAGTGACTCATAGTACCAGGCAGTTATAACTGTGCGGGAGTTAGTGCGCGCGCACTGGGGCAGAAGCGGCGACGGCGGTGGCGTGCGAGACAGCGGCGTGGTTGTGGTTAAGAACACATAAATAAGCTGAGATTGGATAAAATCCTATAGCGGGCACTGTTTGTTTACTGTATTAATTAATTAAGGACCGCTTTACTCACGATTGCGTAGACTTGTTTGTTTACGTACGTAGTATCTCTCACTCAGTCCTATGTTGGTACCGTCTTCATAAATCTCGGATCCCGATCAACAGCCCAACGGCAGCCGATAAGCACCGGGCGCCGATTATTCTTGCAACGTCGATGTATGTGCGCCACGGGTGGACTTTGACCTCGACACGCCGCACGTCGAGTTAGTTGACACGACGATAATTAATTACGTTTGACAGTCCGTATTATTAAAAACTGTGTTTACTTAGTGATCACTTCACTGAATCAAAAACTGATTCTTAAACTAGGAAGCCCATACACTTGGTTTCACAACAAAGTTTATTTTGTACTTAAATAATAACTTTATTACTGACAGCGAATTAATATGTGCGAGCACAGTAAGTTTACGTGTCTACGCGTTCTAGCCCGCGGCGGAATGATTATTAGTCTTGTACCAAGAAAAATTGTGTATAACTCCTAAGTTTTGTACAAAATAAGTAAAATGCCAATTAAATATATACAGCAGCATTTAGTAATTTTCCTTAATTATTAGTCTCGTACCAAGAAAAATTGTGTAGTACTACACAATATTGGCATTTCTGCCAATATTTAAATATATACAGTAGCATTAGTAATTATAGCTATTTTCTCATACATTTTATTAATGTTAATATGATTCATATATATTTGGTGAAAGCAAAGCTAGTAATTGTTAATAGTTAATAATCTATTTTCTTTTCATTCTACGTGTTAATATTACACTACGATTGTTAAAATCATTTGCATCGAAATTGTATCGTTAATTATTAGTCTCGTACCTATAAAAATTGCGTAGAACTCCTAATTGTACATAATAAGTGAAATGCCAATATTTAAATATATTCAGCAGCATTTAGTAATTTTTCTTTTGTACAAAATAAGTAAAGTGCCAATATTTAAATATATACAACAGTATTCAGTAATTATACATATTTTATTATACATTTTATTAAAGTTTGGTCTATGAAAAGGAGGTGTACAATTTAGAAGCGCTGTTTGTGCTTGACTAAACTATTACAAAAGGATAGTATTGCATTAAAAATGAAAACACTTCAATCTGCTAAGCAGGGAGTTGAGCAATATTTTAATACATAGTTAATGTTATTATAGTTCATATATATATTTTGGCTTGACTGGCCTGTTCTAGTGGTAAGTGAACTCGACAGCTAAGACGGAGTTCCTGGGTTTGATTCCAACCTAAGCCAAAAATCTGTGTGCAATGAGCACGATAATTAGTTCTTTGTCTGGGTTTAATTTGTTTCTCATATGTATGTATTTAGAAATATATAAGTATGTTTTCAGCTGGGTGCTTGCCCTAATACAGGCTCTGTCTACTTTAGGATCACACGGCAATGTGATAGCTCATCACACAAAAATTGTCCTGGATGGGGTTCGAACCCGCGACCTCTGCCTTAGCAGTCTGGGTCACTAACCCCTAGACCAACAGGCCAGTCAGAACACGTTGAAAGTAAAAACACCTTTAGTTTTGTTATTGGATCAAAATATGTTTATTTATACCTGAATTGGAATTAAATGTGTATTTATTGATTTTATAACATTAATATACACTAATTATGGAAAGAACAACACCAATTATGTACATACTACTTGTTATGTTTTGCCTAAAAATGTTTATCTATAATACCTATACAATTAATACGGTCTTAAAAATCTTATTCTATTGTCATTTTTTTTACAAACAGGCTGTAATCCTCGCCCTATCTATATTTCTGCCTACGCCTACAAGTTATATACAGTTAAAATATTTACAACTATTTTAATACCAGTATGCCTAAATAATATTCTAATTGTGTTTAAATACAGAGCTATTCAATTGAAGTGAGCGGTGACTTAAGTTATTTACTAAATAAGACGACAAACTAAAAACCCTGTGCAAGAGGTTTAGAACAGATGTAAATATGCAATGACTCGGACAACTCGCATACGAATGTAAACTAAGGATTCTGGAAGGTGATGGTGGTAGCGGCGTAAGTGAACTACGCATCTCGGCCTGTTAAGACACGGAAGCTATCATAATTTACTAGGTGTACGGACTGTTTTAACTTATACACTATAGTTAACTTAACTTTATGATTAATTGAGCAATTTGCTAGTAACGGTATTAAAGTTAACCTACAAAATAATTTACTTAAAGACTACCTTTTTCACATCAACTGATATGAGTAATAAATGTAATTGTTAGCGTTTACAAAATAATAAAAGTTTTTTGTATCAAAATCTAATACAATACAACAATTTTTATTTTATTAAAAAAGGCTAGTAATAATGGCCCTATCTACAACTCTTCCTACCTACTATACTATATTTACAACCTTTTCAATTCCAGTATGTGCATAAATAATTAGAATTAGATTTGAATACAGAGCTATCAAATAAAGTTGAGCGCGGGCTAACGCCATAAGACGACAAACTAAGTACCTTGATTCAAAGATTAGAACAGATGAAGAGCTGCATAAAAGGACCTTTTTCTAGCGACTTTCGTCTAGCAGTCACTCTACGTTGATATGCAATGACGCGGGCCACTCGTCCTCTGAAGATCAGAGGGGGCAGTTCATCAATACGAATAATAACCAAGGATCATGGAGGGCGATAGTTGTACTCTGGACCGGCGAGTACGATATCTCGATGTAAACTAAGCATCGTGGAGGGCGATGGTGGTAGAGCCGAAATCGCAGTCGTACTCATGGCCAGCGAGTAGGATGTCTCGGTTTGTTAATACTCGGAAGCTATCATAATGTTTCTGGTATTCGGATCGTTTTTATCTCATTTACTATGATTAACTTAACTTATGATGAATTGAGCAATCTGCTAGAAACGGTGTTCTAGTTAACCGACAAAATAATTTGCTTATAGACTATCAATAATATACATACAGTCTTATTCTATTGTTTTTATTTCAATTTTGTATACTTTTTTTTTCAATGCTAATAGTCTATCTATATTATACATACTATCTTATAAATCTTATTCTATTGTTTTTTCACTTTTTTATTTTTTTACAAACAGGCTCGTAATCCTCGCCCGATCGATATTTCTCCCTATCCCTACAAGTTATATAAAGTTAAAATATTTACAAGCTTTCGTTACAATTCCAGTATGTGTAAATATATTTTAAATGAGTTTGAATATTTCAATCCTATTGAAGTCAGCGGTGACGTAAGTCATTTACTAAATAAGACGACAAACTAAAAACCCTGTCCCAGAGGTTTAGAACAGATGTGGAGCTGCTTGAAAGGATCTGTTTTTATCAACGTTGTGTTTAGTTAGCTGTGACTCTACGTTAATATGCAATGACTCGGGCAACTCGCATACGAATGTCAACTAAGGATTCTGGAAGGTGATGGTGGTAGTGGCGTAAGTGAACTACGCATCTCGACCTGTTAAGACGCGGAAGCTATCATAATTTACTAGGTGTACGGACCGTTTTAACTTATACACTATAGTTAAGTTAACTTTATGATTAATTGAGCAATATGCTAGTAACGGGATTAAAGTTAATCTACTACAACTCTTCCTACCTATTATACTATATTTACAAACTTTTCGATTGCAATATGTGTATATATAATTCTAATTAGGTTTGAATACTTAGCTATCAAATAGAGGTGAGCGAGGGCTAACGACATAAGACTACAAACTGAGAGACGGTCACCGTAGCCTAGTTGGTAGTGCTCCTGCCTACGAAGCTGCGTTCAAATCCCGGCAAGTGCAAATGTTTGTGTGATGGGCACGATTATTTGTTTCTGAGTCATGGATGTTTTCTAGGTATTTAAGTATTTATCTATCTATATAAGTATGTATATCGTCTCCTGGTACCCATAGTACAAGCTTTGCTTAGTTTGGGGCTAGGATGATCTGTGTGACATTGTCCCTAGATATGTATTACAAAGAAAATAATAAAAAAATAAATAATAAACAAACTAAGTACCTTTTGTGAGAGCTTAGGACAGATGAAGAGTATAAAAGGATCTTTTTATACCGACTTTCGTCTAGCAGTCACTCTACGTTGATATGCAATGATGCGGGCCATTCGTCTTCTGAAGATCAAAAGAGGCAGTTTTTTCAATACGAACGAAATCTAAGGAACACGGAGGAAGATAGTTGTATGTTTATCTCATACTCTATGGGTGGCCTTTGCGTCTGTTACAGACGATTTACGGCGCATTGTCTGAGAGACATTTTTTTTGGTGGCTAAACAACCGATGCGAGAGCGATATAGCCTGCCACAGGCCTGACAAGAGAAGTTTGCGGTGGTTGGTGCCAAGCCGCTTTCATGTCGCTGCTGTCTCTTATCAGCAAGTACTCCGAACCAGGCTTCGTCACAGATCTGACGACCCTCCACTACACGTTTGCGCCATTGAACTCTATTTTCAGAGAGCTTTTCCCAGCTACAGTGGTCAATTTTAAAAGCGGCCATATCCCGCTTGGTACAATCTTTAAAGCGAAGCAGAGATCTACCGACATCGCGCTTCGCATTAGCTACCGCACCCAACAGAACTCATCGTGGTATTCGAGTGGGTTCCATTCTGTGCACATGCCCCAACCAACGTAAACGCTTCTGTTTAAGAAACGCTGTCAGGCTAGGTAGCTGTGCTATTTCTAGAACTCTCTCGTTAGTGACCCTATCTTGCCATGTAATGCCCAAGATCTTACGGAGACAACGCATGTAAAAGGAACTTATTCAGCGCTCCTGTTTCGCATACGACGTCCACGTCTCTGCACCGTATAAGAGTATGCTTAAGATGGAGGCCTGGAAGACTACCATCTTGGTCTTAATTGTAAGCAGTTTATTGTGCCATACTCTCGTGCCAAGCTTCCCAAACATGGTCGCCGCTTTCCCGATGCGAGCATCTATCTCTGCGTTAAGTGAGAGATTATTCTCTACGGCAGAACCGATCAACTTTCTCTAACTGCGTGCCATTCAGAAAAATCTCTAGGGCCACAGGTGTGCCTTGTGCTAGCACAACTGTCTTTTTTGTATTTATAGACATGGCAAACAGAGAACAGGCCTGAGAAAATTTATCCACAATTAACTGAAGCTCGCCCGCAGAACTAGCCACAAAGGCTGCGTCGTCGGCAAAGAGAAGACTGTCAACGAAAAGATCCTCACGGTTTCTTTTAGATTTGAGGAGAGAGATGTTCAACATCTTTTCGTCAGCCCTCGTGTGTAGATGGATACCCTGTCGGCCTTTGCCGAAAGCTGATTGTAATATTAGTGAAAAATATATTCCGAACAGGGTAGGTGCCAACACGCAGCACTGGCGCACGCCTCTGCGAACGTCAAACGGCTCAGATGTATTACCGTTAAAACTACTGCACCTTTCATGCCCTCATGGAAAGATTTGACGAGGCTTAGGAGTTAAGGCGGACACCCAATGCTCTCCAATGCATAGTATAGACCTTCCCTGCTGACAGTGTCGAAGGCCTTATTAAGGTCAACAAACGCTATAAACAAGGGGGTCTTTTATTCTCTACACTTCTTCTGTAATTGGCGAAGTGTGAAGATCATATCCACTGTAGAACGCTGAGGACGGAAGCCACATTGTGCCTCAGGATAAACGCGCTCAGCGAGCTTTTGCAGTCTAGATAAGACGACTCGAGCGAAAAGCTTACCGACTATACTCAAAAGAGAGATGCCACGGTAGTGGTTGCAGTCACCGCGGTCCCCTTTCCCTTTGTATAATGTAGTGATGTTAGCGTCCGTCATATCTTGTGGCACCTCCCCCACTTCCCAACATTTAACCAGTAGATTGTGCCTGTGTGATTTAAGCCTGGGTGCCATCGCCGCCAGAGCTCTTTCCGTGTTTAGGCTGGTTGACCGCCTTGATGAATTCCTCAATGGACGGAAGGTCGTCTAAATCAGTCAATACATCCAGTATAGGTATGCTTTGCACTGCCTCCGGTTGTAGGTATACAGGACGTAAGTAGAGACAGGTGTAGTGCTCAACCCAACGGTCAAGCTGCTTTTCACTATCAGTAATAATAGCACCTGTTATGTCCTTAAGAGGGGCTGTCTTTTTAATGACAGATCCACAAATTCGTTTGATACCTTCATAGACGCTACCAATGTTTCCCATGTCAGCACACGCCTGAATGATGTGGCCAAGATCCGACCAGTACAAGTTGGCAAAGTAACGTGTACTTCGTTGCAGAGTTGCTTTACTCATTCGAAGTGCTTGCTCGGTCTCTGAATAAGGATCCATGCGGTGCTTAAGAGCCGCTTTACGCTTCGATTCCAGCAAAGGCAACAAATTTTCAGCATTGTCTGCGAACCATTACTTAGCTTTCAGATAGCGGAAAGCCTCTCCAGCGCTTTCAGTTAGTACTTTTTGACGTTATCCCACTCGACCCTAATTGGTGTACTAGCATCCCATGCAGCAAGCTCAGTTTTAGCCATCAATTCGAATTTTCGAAGTTTTTCGTCATCCCTGGTGTTGGAAAGGTTTATCTTTCTTCTACCTGGCATTTTCGACGAATAGATCCTCTTGGGAATAATCGCCATCCGAGCTACCACTGGAAGGTACGTGTGTGAAGGGTTTCACTGAGATCCTTAGTTCTGGAAAGTATTACCTCCAGCTGATGCCAATGGCCGGACCGAGGATGTTTCCAAGATATCGCGCGATATCTTGCCCTTGAAATATGTATTAGTTACGCATAATAAATGTTCAAAGCAGAACTCGAGTAAACGTTGGCCATTGTCGTACGTATTGCCAACTTCATGGTAACCAATACAGTCGGGCCACGCACTGTGATCGCGGCATCGCGAGCATTAAAATCGCCTAAGATGTGGAGGCGATCTCCTCGACTAACTTTTCTAACTGTCTCGGCTAGGTTGTTATAAAAACGGTCTTTTGACTCATCCGAAAATGTTAGAGTTGGAGCGTAGGCTGAAATACAAGTCACGAAACTGCAACCAGTATTCAGTCTTGGGACCATGATACGCTCCGAAACTCCGCAAGGATGTTCAATTGCAGCTAGTATGTCATTTTGGATCGCGAAACCTACGCCATGCTCGCGAATATCAGTTGAGGCTTTTCCTTTCCAAAAGAACGTGTAGGAGTTCTCGCGCAGTGAGCCTTCGTCGGGTAGTCTGGTCTCTTGCAAAGCATAGACCGTGATGTTAAGCCAGCTTAGCCCTGCATTGATTACAGCAGTTTTGCGCAGATCTAGTACACAATTAGAATTTGAACCTCCACAGGTGTCCGGGAGGCCTGTCCTCATAGTACGGACATTCCATATTCCAAAGCGCATGGATTGGGCTTATTTAAACCAGTAGGTAAAGTAGTTAACGGAACCAGTCATCTAGCCAAGAGCTAGTGCTCCCCACACCCCAAAGGAACAGACCAGCACCGGGACGGATCGGTACCTAACTGGCCGGGGGCTGCCCGGCTTTAAGCGGGCGGTAACCGAACAATGGACCTGCGATGGGCCTTCCCACTGTCGAAAGTGACCCCTAGCGTCCGCACTTACGTCCATGTGTGCGAACTTATTACTGGTAACTGGCACTTTCCGTGTTGTTGTGTTGACCTCTCCACAGACAATACACCGCCTGGGATGGAGTAAAGGAAGCGCAGGGTTGCCCAAGACCTGCGTTCCTCTTTAGGCCTCACTAGCTGAGCCCACAGGAAAGGCAAGCCAATACGTGTGGAGCTAGGTCAGCTGTAGAAATCTGCCGCATATTTCGGGTTGGACCCTACTCGCGCCTAACGGAGACCCCGTTCCGTGTTTGTGGTCAGAGTTTTACATCTCCTAGATGAGTTGCAGGCCAGTGCTTAGAGGCTCATCTCCCCTGCTACCGTAGGCCTCTGGTGAATCCTTCGATTCTAAAGCCCCCGATAGAGGCAGTTTAAGGTCATACCCGGGACCAAAGGTTACAGTAACTTATGATTAATTGAACAATCTGGTAGTAACGTGTTCGAGTTAACCTTCAAAATAATTAACTTAAACACTATCTTTTTTTACTGTTTTTTTTTTTTTTATTTTAGTACAAATAGGCTAGTAATACTCGTCTTATTTACATCTACCCTTACCTATAAGTTATATACTGTTAAAATATTTACAACTCTTTCAACTCCAGTATCTGTAAATATTATTCTAATTAAGTTTGAATAAAGAGCTATCAAATAGAGTTGAGCGCGGTCTAAGGTCATAAGACGATAAACTTAGTACCTTGATTCAAAGATTAGATCATTTCAAGAGCTGGAGGAATGCGGAGGGCGATAGTTGTACTCTTGGTCGACGAATACGGTATCTCAGTGAAAACTAAGGATCTTGAAGGGCGATAGTTGTACTCTTGGCCGGCGAGCACAATATCTCGATAATAACTAAGAATCATGGAGGGCGATGGTGGTAGCGGCGCAAACGCGGTCGTACTCATGGCCGGCGAGTAGGATGTCTTGGTTTGTTAAGACTCGGAAGCTATCATAATTTATCAGGTATTCGGATGGTTTTTATCTGATTCACTATGGTTAACTTAACTTATGATTAATTGAGCAATTTACTAGAAATGGTGTTCTAGTTAACCTACAAAATAATTTTCTAATTTTATTTTTAATCTTTTTTTAATTTTATTATAGTATAGTTTTTTTTAGTTTTATTTTAGTACAAATAGGCTAGTAATACTCGTCGTATCTACATCTCCCCTTACCTACAAGTTAAATACAGTTAAAATATTTATATCTCTTACAATTCCAGTATCTGTGAATATAGTTCTAATTAGGTTTGAATACGGAGCTGTTAAATAGAGGTGAGTGCGGGCTAACGTCTTAAGACGACATTCTAAGTACCTTTTGTGAGAGATTAGAATAGATGTGGAGCTGCATAAACAAAACCATTTTTAGCGACGTTTTGTCTAGCGGTCACTCGTCCACTGAAGATGAGAAGAAGCAGTTATTCAATACGAATAAAAACTAAGGATCATGGAGGGTGATAGTTGTACTCTTGGCCGGAGAGTACGATATCTCGATGAAAACTAAGGATCATGGAGGGCGATAGTTGCACTCTTAGCCAGTGAGTACCATATCTCGCTTAAAACTAAGCTTCGTGGAGGGCGATAGTTGCACTCTTGGCCAGCGATTACGATATCTCGATGAAAACTAAGCTTCGTGGAGGGCGATAGTTGCACTCTTGGCCGGCGAGTACGATATCTCGGTGAAAAGTAAGCATTGTTAAGAGGAATGGTGGTAGAGGCGTAATCACAGTCGTACTCATGGCCAGCGAGTAGGATGTCTGGAGTTGTTAATACTCGGAACACTATTATTATAAAGTCGAAAGCTTGTGAGTATGTGTGTATGTGAGTGTATATGTTTGTTACTTCTTCACGTCACGTCGATTTTAATAAAATTTGGTATGGAGTTAGCTGACACCCTGGATTCACACATAGGCTATAATTTATAAAATTTAACGCAGGTAAAACCGAGGGGCACAGCTAGTAATTTATAAAGTATTCGGATGGTTTATGTTTCATTCGCTATGGTTAACTTAACTTATGATTAATTGAGCAATCTTCTATAAACAGTATTCTAGTTAACCTACTAAATAATTTGCTTATAGGCTATCTATAATATACTGTCTTATAAATCTTATCTATCTTCTTTTTTTTTTTTATAAACATACTGGTAATCCTCGCCCTATCAAGTCTCCCTACCCTAAGTTTATATACAGTTAAAATATTTACAACTATTTTAATACCAGTATGCCTAAATAATTAATTTATTATGTTTGAATACAGCGCTATCCAATTGAAGTGACCGGTGACTTAAGTCATTTACTAAATAAGACGACAAACTAAAACCCTGTGCCAGAGGTTTAGAACAGATGTGGAGCTGCTTGAAAGGATCTGTTTTTGTCAACGTTGTGTTTAGTTAGCTGTGACTCAACGTAAATATGTAATGACTCGGGCAACTCGCATACGAATGTTAACTAAGGATCGTGGAAGGTCATGTTGGTAATTTTGGCAGCGAGTGGGACAACTCGAGTTGTTAAGACTCCGAATCTATTATATTACTAGGTGTACGGACTGTTTTAACTCATTCACTGTGGTTAACTTAACTTTATGATTAATTGAACAATGTGGCCGTAGCAACGTGTTCGGGTTAACCTTCAAAATAATTTACTTAACGACTATTTTTCTCACAAATACTGTCTAATAACTTGACAAACTAATAGACAGTTTTACTTAAATTAATATTAGCATACTATATTTTTTCGTCTTTTTTGTTATTTTATTACAAAAAGGTTAGTATTCCTCGCTCTATCTACAACTCTCCTTACTTACAAGTTATATACAGTTCAAATGTTAACAACTTTTTTCTTTTCTACTTTGTGTCGGTGTATTATTCTAACTCTACGTTTTTGTAGTTTAACTACTATTATGATTAATAGAACTAACTGCTACAAACTGTGTTAAAGTTAACCTACAAAATAATTAGACTATCTTACTCACATATGATGTCTTATAAATCTAATTGTTAGCGTTTGCAAACAAATAAAAGGTTTTTATCGATATAAGCGTATTGTTTTTTTCATGTTTGTTTGTTTTTTATTAAAAAAAGGTTAGTCATCCTCAGCCTTTCTACATTTCTCCCTACCTACAAGTTATATAAAGTTTAAATATTTACACCTTTTTAAATTCCAGTATGCGTAAATAATATTATAATTAGGTTTTAATACAGAGCTATTAAACAAAGGTGAGCGCGGGCTAGGGTCATTCACTAAATAAGACGACAAACTAAGTATCTTGTACCAAAAGTTAGGACAGATGTAGAGCTGCATGGAAGGATCTATTTTTATAAACGTTGTGTTAAGCTGTCACTCTACGTAAATATGCAATGACGCGGTTCGCTCGCATATGAATGAAAACTAAGGCTCATGAAAGATGATGTCGGTAGCGGCGTAAGCGTAGTAGTATTTTTGGCAGTGGGTGGGACTTCTAGAGTTGTAAAGACTCGGAAACTAACTTAATTTACTAGGTGTACGTAATGTTTTAACTCATTCACGGCGGCTAACTTAACTTAAATTGAATAATCTGCTTGAAACGGTATTCACGTTAACCTGCAAAGACTATCTGAAACTGTATAATAAATCTAATTGTTAGCGTTTACAAAATATTAAAGGATTTTGTAATAAAATTTAATAAAAGCATAGTATTTATTTTTCATGTTTTTTTTAAATTATTTTATTACTAAAAGGTTAGTAAGTTTTTCCATATATATATATATATATATATATATATATATAGTTACAAGTTAGAACAAACTGTTAGAAACTGAAATAAAGTTAACCTACAAAATAATTAACTTAAAAACTATCCTTCTCACATGAACTTTATAAAAAATCTCATTATTTGCGTTTACAAAATAATAAAAATTATACAGTTAATATATTTACAACTTTTTCAATTTCTGAATATGTACATATTATTCTAACTTAACGTTTTTGTAGTTTAACTAAGCTTGTGATTAAAAGAACAATCTGCTTGAAACTGTTTTAAAGTTAACCTGTAAAATAATTTACTTAAAGACTATCCTTCTCACATGAACTGTATAAAAAATCTCATTGTTTGCGTTTACAAAATAATAAAAGTTTTGTATCGAAATCTAATATAAGCGTTATATGTATTTTTGTACATTTTTTTATTATTTTATTAGCTAATAGCTAGTAATTTTTGCTCTATCTACATTTCTTCCTACCTACAAATTAAACAGTTAATATATTTACAACTTTTTCAATTTCTGAATATGTACATATTATTCTAACTTAACGTTTTTGTAGTTTAACTAAGCTTGTGATTAAAAGAACAATCTGCTTGAAACTGTATAAAAGTTAACCTGCAAAATAATTTACTTAAAGGCTATCCTTCTCACATGAACTGTATAAAAAATCTCATTATTTGCGTTTACAAAATAATAAAAGTTTTTTATCGAAATCAAATATAAGCGTAGTATGTATTTTTGTACTTTTTTTGTTATTTTATTAGCTAAAAGCTAGTAATTTTTGCTCTATCTACATTTCTTCCTACCTACAAATTATACAGTTAAAATATTTACAATTTTATCAATGTCTGAATATGTACATATTATTCTAACTTAACGTTTTTGTAGTTTAACTAAGCTTGTGATTATTTGTATCGAAATCTAATATAAGTGTAGTATGTATTTATCGTGGTTTTTTTTTATTTTATTACCTAAATGCTAGTAATTTTTGCTCTATCTACATTTCTTTCTACCTAAAAATTATACAGTTAATATATTTACATCTTTTTCAATTTCTGAATATGTACATATTATTCTAACTTAACGTTTTTGTAGTTTAACTAAGCTTGTGATTAAAAGAACAATCTGCTTGAAACTGTTTTAAAGTTAACCTGTAAAATAATTTACTTAAAGACTATCCTTCTCACATGAACTGTATAAAAAATCTCATTGTTTGCGTTTACAAAATAATAAAAGTTTTGTATCGAAATCTAATATAAGCGTTATATGTATTTTTGTACATTTTTTTATTATTTTATTAGCTAAAAGCTAGTAATTTTTGCTCTATCTACATTTCTTCCTACCTACAAATTAAACAGTTAATATATTTACAACTTTTTCAATTTCTGAATATGTACATATTATTCTAACTTAACGTTTTTGTAGTTTAACTAAGCTTGTGATTAAAAGAACAATCTGCTTGAAACTGTATAAAAGTTAACCTGCAAAATAATTTACTTAAAGGCTATCCTTCTCACATGAACTGTATAAAAAATCTCATTATTTGCGTTTACAAAATAATAAAAGTTTTTATCGAAATCAAATATAAGCGTAGTATGTATTTTTGTACTTTTTTGTTATTTTATTAGCTAAAAGCTAGTAATTTTTGCTCTATCTACATTTCTTCCTACCTACAAATTAAACAGTTAATATATTTACAAATTTTTAATTTCTGAATATGTACATATTATTCTAACTTAACGTTTTTGTAGTTTAACTAAGCTTGTGATTAAAAGAACAATCTGCTTGAAACTGTATTAAAGTTAACCTATAAAATAATTTACTTAAAGACTATCCTTCTCACATGAACTGTATAAAAAATCTCATTGTTTGCGTTTACAAAATAATTAAAGTTTTGTATCGAAATCTAATATAAGTGTAGTATGTATTTATCGTGTTTTTTTATTTTATTACCTAAAGGCTAGTAATTTTTGCTCTATCTACATTTCTTCCTACCTACAAATTATACAGTTAATATATTTACAACTTTTTCAATTTCTGAATATGTACATATTATTCTAACTTAACGTTTTTGTAGTTTAACTAAGCTTGTGATTATTTGTATCGAAATCTAATATAAGTGTAGTATGTATTTATCGTGTTTTTTTTTTACAAACTGATAAAAGTCTTTTAATTGAAATCAAAATATAAGCATAATATTTTTTGTGTTTTTAGGGTTCCGTAGCCAAATGGCAAAAAACGGAACCCTTATAGATTCGTCATATCTGTCTGTCTGTCTGTCCGTCCGTATGTCACACTTTTTTCCGAAACTATAGGAGCTGTACTGTTAAAACTTGGTAAGTAGATGTATTCGGTGAACCGCATTAAGATTTTCATACAAAAATAAAAAAAACTTCGTTTAAAAAAACCGACTTCAAAAACTAAAAAGTATAAAAAAATATCTTAATAAAGATTTAATTTAATACATCTCTTATGCAAACGTAATACCTTTAATATTAATGATATAATATAATTTGTATGTGCTACCTATTGAAAGGCTTGAAGTCGGTGCCGAACCAAATGTAATAGTAGGTAGGTACCATACTCGCCACGCGTTACTTTCAACGGGATAGCTTCGTATTTTTCACAAACAACCCAAGCGTGCAGACGTCGTTGATGGTCGTCTCGAAATATTGTAAAATTTTGATGCGTTGTCTCCTAATTAATAATTTATCTGTTTGGTTTTTCAGGGCCACAATTATATTCATATGTAAGCATAATATAGATTTATTATAACTATAGTAACTAATTTAGGTATTAATATAAAATATATTTTTATGATACAGTTTCATATTAATTCATATTGTTCTTTAAGTTTATTTACTTAGGTTAATCTTTAGTGTAGGAATTTCATCACAAAGTATGAAAGCTGTATGTAATATTAACTTTTAGTTTGCTTAGGGCTTGGCACCGACTTCAAACCTATCAATAGGTAGCACATACAAATTATATTATATCATTAATATTAAAGGTATTACGTTTGCATAAGAGGTGTATTAAATTAAATCTTTATTAAGATATTTTTTATACTTTTTAGTTTTTGAAGTCGGTTTTTTTAAACGAAGTTTTTTTTATTTGTTACTTTTTAGTTTCTAGCTATGGGTTTTATTAGGTAGTATTAGGTGATACGTAGTATTAGGTAATACGTAGTATTAGGACTACGAAAGGTGCCGCGCGCCTTAAAACTATAGGTCCCAACAAAAATGTTGTTCGAAACTCTTTTTCACGTTCTTGTGAGACAGTGAATGATCGAAAAGACCGTTTGCAAGACAAGAAAAACTACATAAAATTAATTTGTGCTGAGGGCTTATAGATAGGTCTTATTAATGATCGAATAGCCATCAAGTCTGCTGAGCAGAGGGCATGAGTCTATGAAGACTAGGTCTTATTAATGATCGATTAGCCAACGAGTCTACTGAGCAGAGGGCTCATAGCTTAGGTCTTATTTATGATTGATTAATTAATGACTCTGCTGAGCAGAGGGCTGTTAGACTAGGTCTTATTCATGATCGATTAGCCATCAAGTGTACTGAGCAGAAGGCTTATAGAATAGGTTCTATTGATGATCAAGACAACGAGTCGAGAGAGTTCGAGTCGGACTCACCCGTGAAAAGCGGAATGTTTCTTTCCATAGCAGCAAGTATTTGAGTTGATAGAATGGAAGGTAAACTGTGGTTTACGATTTGAGACGCATTAAAAAAAACTACTGGAAGTTTGCATGGTAATGTACATCATCTATTTGTTTTAGTTTTATCATTCTCTTATTTTAGGAGTTACAGGGGGGGGGGAGACACATTTTACGCCTTTGGATGAGTCTCTCGCGCAAACTATACAGTTAAGAAAAACATATATAATAAACCTCAATATAATTTTTGAAGACATATCCATAGATACCCCACATGTATGGTTTATAAACCCCCAAATTTGATTGTTTGTTTTTTTATTTTTGTGTGAAAATCTTAATGCGGTTCACGGAATACATCTGCTTACCAAGATTCGACAATATAGTTCTTATAGTTTCGGAAAAAGTGGCTGTATGTCACAGCCACTTTTTCCGAAACTATAAGAAAAGTGGCTGTATGTCACAGCCACTTTTTCCGAAACTATAAGAATTATACTGTCGGACGGACAGACAGACAGACATGGAAAATCCATAAGGTTTCCGTTTTTTGCCATTTGGCTACAGAACCCTAAAAATAGCAGCTATTCCGCATCAAACTAAAAAAGAATCACGTAAATCGGTTAATAAATCTCAGCGTAATCGGTGTACGTACATAAAAAATGCACTTGTGTTAAAAGGTGCGCCTACATGCGCTTCTAAAAACGAGCTTATACGCGCATATTAAACGCAAGTCGTCTGAAATTGTTCTTTATGTTCATCCCAAGACACACTTGAACAGAATGAGTCTAGCTTGACTTGCTCAGATTTAAAAACGTGTGTGCGAAATACAATTGCATCGTCCACATAAACTAAAATTTTCATACAAAAATGTCCATAAAATAAAAACTACTGGGCCAAACTTTATAAAAATTTTATGAGACCAAATGGCAACTATTCCGCATCTAACTAAAAAAGAATCACGTAAATCGAATCATAAATCTCCGAGTAATCGGTGTGCATACATAAAAAAAAAATTACCGGTGAACTTGAGAACCTCCTCCTTTTGAAGTCGGTTAAAAATAGAAAAAGAATAATAATTTTAGGGGGTCCCCATACATAGAACTGAAACTCAATAACTTTTTTTTCATCGTACCCGTACATGTCGGGTGTCATTGGATAGATCTTTAAAAATGATATTGAGGTTTCTAATATGATTTTTTTCTTAACTGAATAGTTTGCGCGAGAGACACTTCCAAAGTGGTAAAATAAGTATCCCCCCCCCCTGTTACTTCTAAAATATGAGAATGATAAAACTAAAAAAATATATGATGTACATTGCCATGCAAACTAACAACGAAAATTGGTTTAAACGAGATCTAGCAAGTAGTTATTTTTAATACATCATAAATCGTAAACCGCAATTTGCTTTAATTTAATCAAATGAAATACTTACTGCTACGGAACCCTTCATGTGCGAGTCCGACTCGCACTTCGCCGGTTTTTTATTTATATTATTACAAATAGTCTAGTAACTCTCGCCCAACCTACAAGTTATATACAGTTAAAATCTTACAACTCTTACAATTCCAATATCTAATTACAGTTGACGACAAAACTATCAAATCTTACCTTGAACCTACTTTGTTATATGCGTATATTCCACTATTGCTCTGTGAGCTCAAAACCCCAAAGGAAATATGTTATTCAATACAATGGTCCACTAACTATTCTATTGTGATATATTGGAAGCTGGGTCAGGTCAAAAATAATTAGCCTAACATACGTGCTTTATAATTAGTCCGTAAATTTATTTGTGATTATATAAACACTTATAAAATAAAAATAAAAAATCTAAATAGTTTATTATCACAAACAACGAATTACATAAATAAATGAATTTGTATTGAAAATGAAATCAAATTGTAGTGGTTTTTTTTTTAAGTTAAAGGAGAGCCTATGTTCTCCTTTAACTTAAAAAAAACTTGCAGAATTTAGAACACATGAAAGGATTTATTTTAGCAAGATTTGTCTAGCTGTCACTCTTCGTTTATATGAAATGACGAAAGCTACACGCCCACTGAAGATCAGAAGGGGCAGTTCAACAATACGCATAAGAACTGAAGATCATGGAATTTGATGGTTGCATTCTTGCCGACGAGTAAGATATCTTGACGAAAACTAAAGATCGTAGGGGGCGATGGTGGTAGCGGCACTATCGCGGTCGTACTCATGGCTAGCGGGTAGGATGTCTCGGGTTGTTAAGACTCGGAAGCTATCAAAATGTTTTAGGTATTCGGATCGTTTTTATCTCATTCACTATGGTTAACTTAATATTATGATTCATCGAACAATCTGGTAGTAACGTTGTCGAGTTAAACTTGTAAAATAATTTACTTAAAGACAATTTTTTTTTCACATATAATGTACAATAAATCTAATTGTTCGCGTTTACAAACGATTAAAAAGGTTTGTATCGAAATCTAATATAAACCTAATACCTATTTTTTTTCATGTATTTTTTTATTATTTTATTTCAAAAATGCTACTTTTATTAACCCTATCTCCATTTTTCCCTACCTACAAGTTATATACAGTTAAAATATTTACATTAAATTTTATTTAAATTACAATTTACATTATTTCATTTTTCAGAAATCTTTAATTAATTTAATTTCATTTATAATTTAATGATTAAAAGAACAATGTGCTCGAAACTGTGACAAAGTTAACCTATAATAATTTACTTGAACACTATCTTTCTCAAATATGACGTCTAATGAATCTTGTATTTAGCGTTTACAAACTTATAAAACTCTTTTCATCAAAATAAAAGAAATATATTTATTATGTTATTTTTTTTTACAATTTTATTACAAAAAGGCTAGTATCCCTCGCCCTATCTACATCTCTTCCTACCTACAAGTTATATACAGTTAAAATCTTACAATTCCAATATCTTATTATAGTTGACGCCTAAACTATAAAACCTTACCACAAACTTACGTTGTTACAAGCGTATATTCCACAAGTGCTCTGTGAGCTCAAACCCTAAAGTACCTATGCTATTTAATATTATTCTCTACTAACTATTCTATTATATATTTGAGTTCGGTAGGGCTAACTAAAAATTTTAAGTTTATTTGTCATTATATAAACAGTTAAGCATAAGCACATAACATCTCCTTTAACTTAAAAGAACACTGCTGCACATAATAAATATATATTATCTGCATTTATATATGACTACTTAAATTGAGCTTATTAATTCTCCTTGAGCTAATATTAATTGTTGCACAGAATAAACATCCCCGTATACACTACTATAAGCGCTTTTAAGTCCCCTGGTTAGAATAGGGTAGAGCTTGAGAAATCGGGGCAAAATGTTTAGAGTGAGATGACAAGCGAAGTGGCATATCAAACCAGCAATCATTCTGTTCGACACACTTATTTCCTCCTCGCATCTCTGCCCTGATCACTCTACTCTTACCGGCAAAGCAAGAGAAAAGAAATCTCGTAAGTTTTCACTTCATTCAGATTGGTGAAGGCAAGCTGGAGATGAAGGACATGATTTTTCAAATCAGTCATTTTTAGCCTATCTATCTTTTTGTTACCTCATTGCAACACTTGAACGGATTATAACCATATTTTACAATTGGTCGGAGGCTGCAAAAGTTACGGGCAAAACTATCAATAAATAATAATAAGTATTATTGTGTTAATATATTTTTTTTAAATACGATGTCGGTTATTAGTAAAATAGTTTTTCTGTTATTTAACGTTCTACTATTGTTAAAACGTACCGTATGTCATAATGGGAATAAATGTCTTTAAACCTAAACCTAAAACCATGTAAATCAAAATGCTATCCTTAATTATTGATTTTTGATTCATAAAAATAGTGTAGGACACATAATTTTGATTGTATCTTTCTGATTATTAACCTCTGAGGCAAAAGCTTCAGCTTACCGAAATTGTATAAATTGAGTGAAATTTTCTTGTTGCCTAGAATACTTGAACGGACGCTGGCAAAGTTGAAAGCAAAGCTAACAATGATTAATTATTAATAATCAATTTTTTTCATTCTACGTGTTAATATTACAAATACACACTACTACGATTGTTAAAGTCATTTGCATCGAAATGTTTTCCTTAAATTATTAGTCTTGTACCAAGAAAAATTGTGTATAACTCCTAAGTTTTGTACAAAATAAGTAAAATGCCAATTAAATATATACAGCAGCATTTAGTAATTTTCCTTAATTATTAGTCTCGTACCAAGAAAAATTGTGTAGTACTACACAATATTGGCATTTCTGCCAATATTTAAATATATACAGTAGCATTAGTAATTATAGCTATTTTCTCATACATTTTATTAATGTTAATATGATTCATATATATTTGGTGAAAGCAAAGCTAGTAATTGTTAATAGTTAATAATCTATTTTCTTTTCATTCTACGTGTTAATATTACACTACGATTGTTAAAATCATTTGCATCGAAATTGTATCGTTAATTATTAGTCTCGTACCTATAAAAATTGCGTAGAACTCCTAATTGTACATAATAAGTGAAATGCCAATATTTAAATATATTCAGCAGCATTTAGTAATTTTTCTTTTGTACAAAATAAGTAAAGTGCCAATATTTAAATATATACAACAGTATTCAGTAATTATACATATTTTATTATACATTTTATTAAAGTTTGGTCTATGAAAAGGAGGTGTACAATTTAGAAGCGCTGTTTGTGCTTGACTAAACTATTACAAAAGGATAGTATTGCATTAAAAATGAAAACACTTCAATCTGCTAAGCAGGGAGTTGAGCAATATTTTAATACATAGTTAATGTTATTATAGTTCATATATATATTTTGGCTTGACTGGCCTGTTCTAGTGGTAAGTGAACTCGACAGCTAAGACGGAGTTCCTGGGTTTGATTCCAACCTAAGCCAAAAATCTGTGTGCAATGAGCACGATAATTAGTTCTTTGTCTGGGTTTAATTTGTTTCTCATATGTATGTATTTAGAAATATAATAGGTCTTTACCTATGAAATTGCCGTTTTGTATGAAAAAATTTAAACGAATTTTTTTCATGAATTTTTTTATTTGTATTAATCGAAGTAATCACCCATGCAATCAATGCATCTTTGCCATCGCAGTGGCAGTTTATTGATGCCCTTCTTAAAGAAATCAGCTGGACGGGAGGCAACAAATTCTTCAAAGGCATTTTGTACTGCCTCTCGGGTATTGGATTTTTTTCCCGCCAAGAAGTTATCCAAATTCTGGAAAAAGTAGTAGTCTGTAGGCGCAAGGTCTGGTGAGTAGGGCGGATGACGGAGAGCTTCCAACCCCAGTTCTTGCAACTTGGAGACCGTCTGCTGTGCAGTATGAGGTCGCGCGTTGTCGTGCAGGAGCAGCGGAGACGAGCGATTGACCAATGCTGGTTGGAGATGCGCCAGCTTCTCCATCATTGTGCTCAGTTCTTCACAGTACACATCTGCAGTAATGCTCACCCCGTTTGGTAAGAAGCTGTGATGAATCACACCGGCGCTAGATCACCAAACAGTGACCATCACTTTTCTAGGGGTAAGTTTTCGTTTAGGGCATTGTTTAGGTGCTGAACCAGGATCCAGCCAACTTGCTGAGCGCTTGCGGTTATCAAACAGAATCCATTTTTCATCGCAGGTAACAATGCGGTTCAAAATTCCTTCATTTGTGTGTCTGTTGAGCAGTGCAAGGCACGTCTCGACGCGTACTTGGCGCTGGCGATCATTGAGTTCGTGGGGCACCCATTTGTCAAGCTTTTTTACCTTGCCAATTTGACGCAAATGGACCAATATTGTTTTGACGCTAACGTCGAAAGCTGCTGCTAATTCAGCCGTAGATTGTGTATCATCAGCTTCCACAACCGCCTTTAATTCGTCATTGTCGACCAAAGTCTTCGGACGACCGCGAGGTTCATTTTTCAGGTCGAAATTTCCAGAACGGAAGCGAGCAAACCAATAACAGGTGGTGCGTTGGTTTGTAGTGTTAGCTCCGTAAACGTCGTTGATGTTGCGTGCCGCTTGTGCCGCGTTGCTGCCACGACGGTACTCATATTCCATAATTACTCGAATTTTTAACGTATCCATGATGACGAAAAAGATTGAAATGCGATGAAAATGTAACACTAATCAATAAAGAAATGACTACTTTTGGAAAAAAGAATCCACGTTTTTAAAATAAAATTAATTTGAAATTAGAATTCTTAGCCAAACAAAAATTATTTTGATTTGAAATGGCCAGTACTGCAGAACGGCAATTTCATAGGTAAAGACCTAATATAAGTATGTTTTCAGCTGGGTGCTTGCCCTAATACAGGCTCTGTCTACTTTAGGATCACACGGCAATGTGATAGCTCATCACACAAAAATTGTCCTGGATGGGGTTCGAACCCGCGACCTCTGCCTTAGCAGTCTGGGTCACTAACCCCTAGACCAACAGGCCAGTCAGAACACGTTGAAAGTAAAAACACCTTTAGTTTTGTTATTGGATCAAAATATGTTTATTTATACTTGAATTGGAATTAAATGTGTATTTATTGATTTTATAACATTAATATACACTAATTATGGAAAGAACAACACCAATTATGTACATACTACTTGTTATGTTTTGCCTAAAAATGTTTATCTATAATACCTATACAATTAATACGGTCTTAAAAATCTTATTCTATTGTCATTTTTTTTACAAACAAGCTGTAATCTTCGCCCTATCTATATTTCTGCCTACGCCTACAAGTTATATACAGTTAAAATATTTACAACTATTTTAATACCAGTATGCCTAAATAATATTCTAATTGTGTTTAAATACAGAGCTATTCAATTGAAGTGAGCGGTGACTTAAGTTATTTACTAAATAAGACGACAAACTAAAAACCCTGTGCAAGAGGTTTAGAACAGATGTAAATATGCAATGACTCGGACAACTCGCATACGAATGTAAACTAAGGATTCTGGAAGGTGATGGTGGTAGCGGCGTAAGTGAACTACGCATCTCGGCCTGTTAAGACACGGAAGCTATCATAATTTACTAGGTGTACGGACTGTTTCAACTTATACACTATAGTTAACTTAACTTTATGATTAATTGAGCAATTTGCTAGTAACGGTATTAAAGTTAACCTACAAAATATTTTACTTAAAGACTACCTTTTTCACATCAACTGATATGAGTAATAAATGTAATTGTTAGCGTTTACAAAATAATAAAAGTTTTTTGTATCCAAATCTAATACAAGCATATTATGTTTTTTCATGTTTTATTTTTATTTTATTAAAAAAGGCTAGTAATAATGGCCCTATCTACAACTCTTCCTACCTACTATACTATATTTACAACCTTTTCAATTCCATTATGTCTATAAATAATTAGAATTAGATTTGAATACAGAGCTATCAAATAAAGTTGACCGCGGGCTAACGCCATAAGACGACAAACTAAGTACCTTGATTCAGAGATTAGAACAGATGAAGAGCTGCATAAAAGGACCTTTTTCTAGCGACTTTCGTCTAGCAGTCACTCTACGTTGATATGCAATGACGCGGGGCACTCGTCCTCTGAAGATCAGAGGGGGCAGTTCATCAATACGAATAAAAACTAAGGATCATGGAGGGCGATAGTTGTACTCTGGGCCGGCGAGTACGATATCTCGATGTAAACTAAGCATCGTGGAGGGCGATGGTGGTTGAGCCGAAATCGCAGTCGTACTCATGGCCAGCGAGTAGGATGTCTCGGGTTGTTAATACTCGGAAGCTATCATAATGTTTCTGGTATTCGGATCGTTTTTATCTCATTTACTATGATTAACTTAACTTATGATGAATTGAGCAATCTGCTAGAAACGGTGTTCTAGTTAACCGACAAAATAATTTGCTTATAGACTATCAATAATATATATACAGTCTTATTCTATTGTTTTTATTTCAATTTTGTATATATTTTTTTTCAATGCTAATAGTCTATCTATAATATACATACTGTCTTATAAATCTTATTCTATTGTTTTTTCATTTTTTTATTTTTTTACAAACAGGCTCGTAATATTCGCCCGATCTATATTTCTCCCTACCCCTACAAGTTATATAAAGTTAAAATATTTACAAGCTTTCGTTACAATTCCAGTATGTGTAAATATATTTTAAATGAGTTTGAATATTTCAATCCTATTGAAGTCAGCGGTGACGTAAGTCATTTACTAACTAAGACGACAAACTAAAAACCCTGTCCCAGAGGTTTAGAACAGATGTGGAGCTGCTTGAAAGGATCTGTTTTTATCAACGTTGTGTTTAGTTAGCTGTGACTCTACGTTAATATGCAATGACCCGGGCAACTCGCATACGAATGTCAACTAAGGATTCTGGGAGGTGATGGTGGTAGTGGCGTAAGTGAACTACGCATCTCGACCTGTTAAGACGCGGAAGCTATCATAATTTACTAGGTGTACGGACTGTTTTAACTTATACACTATAGTTAACTTAACTTTATGATTAATTGAGCAATCTGCTATAAGGGTGCTGAAAGGATCTGTTTGTATCAACTTTGTGTTTAGTTAGCTGTGACTCTACGTAAATATGAAATCACTCGGGCAACTCGCATACGAATGTAAACTAAGGATCATAAAAGGTGATGGTGGTAGCGGCGTAACCGTGGTCGTACTTTTGGCCAGCGAGTACGCATCTGGGGTTATTAAGACTCGGAAGCTATCATAATTTACTAGGTGTACGCACTGTTCTAACTAATACACTATAGTTAACTTAACTTTATGATAAATTGAGCAATATGCTAGTAACGGTATTAAAGTTAATCTACAACATAATTTACTTAATTATTTGCGTTTACAAAATAATAAAAGTTTATTTATAGAAATCTAATATAAGCAAATTATATTTTTTAATGTTTTATCATTATTTTATTACAAAAGGCTAGTCATCCTCACTCTTTGTACAACTCTTCCTACCTATTGAAAAGCTTACCGACTATACTCAAAAGAGAGATGCCACGGTAGTGGTTGCAGTCACCGCGGTCCCCTTTCCCTTTGAATAATGTAGTGACGTTAGCGTCCCGCATATCTTGTGGCACCACCCCCGCTTCCCAACATTTAACCAGTAGATTGTGCCTGTGTGATTTAAGCCTGGGTGCCATCGCCGCCAGAGCTCTTTCCGCGTTTAGGCTGGTTGACCGCCTTGATGAATTCCTCAATGGACGGAAGGTCGTCTAACTCAGTCAATACATCCAGTATAGGTATGCTTTGCACTGCCTCCGGTTGTAGGTATACAGGAAGTAAGTAGAGACAGGTGTAGTGCTCAACCCAACGGTCAAGCTGCTTTTGACTATCAGTAATAATAGCACCTGTTATGTCCTTAAGAGGGGCTGTCTTTTTGATGACAGATCCACAAATTCGTTTGATACCTTCATAGACGCTACCAATGTTTCCCATGTCAGCACACGCCTGAATGATGTGGCCGAGATCCGACCAGTACAAGTTGGCAAAGTAACGTGTACTTCGTTGCTTTACTCATTCGAAGTGCTTGGTCGGTCTCTGAACAAGGATCCATGCGGTGCTTAAGAGCAGCTTTACACTCCGATTCCAGCAAAGGTAACAAATGTTCAGCATTGTCTGCGAACCATTCCTGAGACTTAGCTTTCAGATAGCCGAAAGCCCCTCCAGCGCTTTCAGTTAGTACTTTTTGACGTTATCCCACTCGACCCTAATTGGTGTACTAGCATCCCATGCAGCAAGCTCAGTTTTAGCCATCAATTCGAATTTTCGAAGTTTTTGTCATCCCTGGTGTTGGAAGGGTTTATCTTTCTTCTACCTGGCATTTTCGACGAATAAATCCTCTTGGGAATAATCGCCATCCGAGCTACCACTAGGGAGTGGTCGGTGTCGCAGTCAGCGCTATGGATGGTACGTGTGTGAAGGGTTTCACGGAGATCCTTAGTTCTGGAAAGTATTACCTCCAGCTGATGCCAATGGCCGGACCGAGGATGTTTCCAAGATGTCGCGCGATATCTTGCCCTTGAAATATGTATTAGTTACGCATAATAAATGTTCAGAGCAGAACTCGAACGTTGGCCATTGTCGTACGTATTGCCAACTTCATGGTAACCAATACAGTCGGGCCACGCACTGTGATCGCGGCATCGCGAGCATTAAAATCGCCTAAGATGTGGAGGCGATCTCCTCCTCCTCCTCCTTTGACTGACTTTTCTAACTATCTCGGCTAGGTTTTTATAAAAACGGTCTTTTGACTCATCCGAAGATGTTAGAGTCGGAGCGTAGGCTGAAATACAAGTCACGAAACTGCAACCAGTATTCAGTCTTAGGACCATGATACGCTCCGAAACTCCGCAAGGATGTTCAATTGCAGGTAGTATGTCATTTCGGATCGCGAAACCTACGCCATGCTCGCGAACATCAGTTGAGGCTTTTCCTTTCCAAAAGAACGTGTAGGAGTTCTCGCGCAGTGAGCCTTCGTCGGGTAGTCTGGTCTCTTGCAAAGCATAGACCGTGATGTTAAGCCTGCTTAGCCCTGCATGGATTACAGCAGTTTTGCGCAGATCTAGTACACAATTACAATTTGAACCTCCACAGGTGTCCGGGAGGCCTGTCCTCATAGTACGGACATTCCATGTTCCAAAGCGCATGGATTGGGCTTATTTGAACCAGCAGGTAAAGTAGTTAACGGAACCAGTCATCTAGCCAAGAGCTAGTGCTCCCCACACCCCAAGGGAACAGACCAGCACCGGGACGGATCGGTAACTAACTGGCCAAGGGCTGCCCGGCTTTAAGCGGGCGGTAACCGAACAATGGACCTGCGATAGGCCCTCCCACTGTCGAAAGTGACCCCTAGCGTCCGCTCTTACGTCCATGTGTGCGAACTTATTACTGGTAACTGCCACTTTCCGTGTTGTTGTGGTGACCTCTCCACAGACAATACACCGCCTGGGACGGAGTAAAGGAAGCGCAGGGTTGCCCAAGACCTGCGTTCCTCTTTAGGCCTCACTAGCTGAGCCCACAGGAAAGGCAAGCCAATACGTGTGGAGCTAGGTCAGCTGTAGAAATCTGCCGCATCTTTCGGGTTGGACCCTACTCGCGCCTAACGGAGACCCCGTTCCGGGTTTGTGGTCAGAGTTTTCCATCTCCTAGATGAGTTGCAGGCCAGTGCTTAGAGGCTCATCTCCCCTGCTACCCCGATAGAGGCAGCTAAAGCCCCCGATAGAGGCAGTTTAAGGTCATACCCGGGACCAAAGGTTACATTAACTTATGATTAATTGAACAATCTGGTAGTAACGTGTTCGAGTTAACCTTCAAAATAATTTACTTAAACACTATCTTTTTTAATGTATTTTTTTATTTTAGTACAAATAGGCTAGTAATACTCGTCTTATTTACATCTACCCTTACCTATAAGTTATATACTGTTAAAATATTTACAACTCTTTCAACTCCAGTATCTGTAAGTATTATTTTACTTAAGTTTGAATAAAGAGCTATCAAATAGACTTGAGCGCGGGCTAAGGTCATAAGACGACAAACTAAGTACCTTGATTCAAAGATTAGAACAGTTGAAGAACTGCAATAAAGGATCGATTTTAGCCACTTTTGTGTAGCACTTACTCTACGTTGATATGCACTTGTTCTCTGAAGATCAGAGGGGCAGTTTATCAAATCGAATAAAAACTAAGGAATGCGGAGGGCGATATTTGTACTCTTGGCCGGCGAATACGGTATCTCAGTCAAAACTAAGGATCTTGAAGGGTGATAGTTGTGCTCTTGGCAATATCTCGATAAAAACTAAGAATTATGGAGGGCGATGGTGGTAGCGGCGCAAACGCGGTCGTACTCATGGCCGGCGAGTAGGATGTCTTGGCTTGTTAAGACTCGGAAGCTATAATAATTTATAAGGTATTCGGATGGTTTTTATCTGATTCACTATGGTTAACTTAACTTATGATTAATTGAGCAATTTACTAGAAATGGTGTTCTAGTTAACCTACAAAATAATTTTCTTATAGGCTATCTTTTTTTAATTTTATTATAGTATAGTTTTTTTTTAGTTTTATTTTAGTACAAATAGGCTAGTAATACTCGTCGTATCTACATCTCCCCTTACCTACAAGTTAAATACAGTTAAAATATTTATATCTCTTACAATTCCAGTATCTGTGAATATAGTTCTAATTAGGTTTGAATACGGAGCTGTCAAATAGAGGTGAGCGCGGGCTAACGTCTTAAGACGACATTCTAAGTACCTTTTGTGAGAGATTAGAATAGATGTGGAGCTGCATAAACAAAACGACGACGCGACGTTTTGTCTAGCGGTCACTCGTCCACTGAAGATGAGAAGAAGCAGTTATTCAATACGAATAAAAACTAAGGATCATGGAGGGTGATAGTTGTACTCTTGGCCGGAGAGTACGATATCTCGATGAAAACTAAGGATCATGGAGGGCGATAGTTGCACTCTTAGCCAGTGAGTACCATATCTCGCTGAAAACTAAGCTTCGTGGAGGGCGATAGTTGCACTCTTGGCCGGCGAGTACGATATCTCGATGAAAAGTAAGCATTGTTAAGAGGAATGGTGGTAGAGGCGTAATCACAGTCGAACTCATGGCCAGCGAGTAGGATGTCTGGAGTTGTTAATACTCGGAAGCTACCATCACACTAATATTATAAAGTCGAAAGTTTGTGAGTATGTGTGTATGTATGTTTGTTACTTCTTCACGTCTAAACGGCTGGAGCGATTTTAATCAAATTTGGTATAGATATAATTTATTAAGTTTAATGCAGGTAAAACCGAGGCTAGTAATTTATAAAGTATTCGGATGATTTTTGTTTCATTTACTATGGTTAACTTAACTTATGATTAATTGAGCAATCTGCTAGAAACAGTGTTCTAGTTAACCTACTAAATAATTTGCTTATAGGCTATCTATAATAATAATAATATTTTTTTTTATTCACAGACTAGTAATCCTCGCCCTATCTATATGTCTCCCTACCCCTACAAGTTTATATACAGTTAAAATATTTACAACTATTTTAATACCACTATGCCTAAATAATTATCTAATTATGTTTGAATACAGACCTATCCAATTGAAGTGACCGGTGACTTAAGTCATTTACTAAATAAGACGACAAACTAAAATCCCTGTGCCAGAGGTTTACAACAGATGTGGTTGAAAGGATCTGTTTTTATCAACGTAGTGTTTAGTTAGCTGTGACTCAACGTAAATATGCAATGACTCGGGCAACTCGCATACGAATGTTTACTAAGGATCGTGGAAGGTGATGTTGGTACTTTTGGCAGCGAGTGGGACAACTCGAGTTGTTAAGACTCCGAACCTATTATAATTTACTAGGTGTACGGACTGTTTTAACTCATTCACTGTGGTTAACTTAACTTTATGATTAATTGAACAATGTGGTAGCAACGTGTTTGGGTTAACCTTCAAAATAATTTACTTAACGATTATCTTTCTCACAAATACTGTCTAATAACCTTTATTGTTAGCGTTTACAAACTAATAGACAGTTTTTTTAAATTTAATATTAGCATACTATATTTTTTTGTCATTTTTGTTATTTTATTACAAAAAGGTTAGTATTCCTCGCTCTATCTACAACTCTCCTTACTTACAAGTTATATACAGTTCAAATGTTTACAACTTGTACAATGTTTTCTTTTCTACTTTGTGTCAGTGTATTATTTTAACTAAACATTTTTGTAGTTTAACTACTCTTATGATTAAAAGAACTAACTGCTAGAAACTGTGTTAAAGTTAACCTATAAAATAATTAGACTATCTTACTCACATATGATGTCTTATAAATCTAATTGTTAGCGTTTACAAACAAATAAAAGGATTTTATCGATATAAGCATATTGTTTTTTTCATGTTTGTTTGATTTTTATTAAAAAAAGGTTAGTCATCCTCAGCCTTTCTACATTTCTCCCTACCTACAAGTTATATAAAGTTTAAATATTTACACCTTTTTAAATTCCAGTATGCGTAAATAATATTATGATTAGGTTTGAATACAGAGCTATTAAATAAAGGTGAGCGCGGGCTAGCGTCATTCACTAAATAAGACGACACACTAAGTATCTTGTACCAAAAGTTAGGACAGATGTAGAGCTGCATGGAAGGATCTATTTTTATAAACGTTGTGTTAAGCTGCCACTCTACGTAAAGATAAAGATGCATTTATTTTTATGAAACATGTGTTACATTTTTTACATGTGGTGTTACAATGATAGTTTTAGTGGTATCAACATGTCCTGCCGAATCAGGCGTACAAATGACTTAAAATTTATATATGTAAAATAGTTTGCCGCAATTCAAAACACAATAATTTCACATATTTGGCACAATAGACTTATCTAGTAAAAAATAATTTACACTATAGTACCCTTTTGTACAAAGTAATTATTTAAATTTCTTTTTTAAAAAAAGTTTATTGTTTGGGTTTTATATGAAAAAGGTATTTTATTGTAGATTTGTGGCGCCATACAGAAAATATTTCTCCACATAAGTGTAGTTCGGGAATTATGCAAGCAGAGTCTATTACCATTACGTCTATTGCGTTTAATAACATCAGATTGATGAGGGAACAATTCTAAATTTGTTTTTACAAATAAAGCTACTTCAAGAATATATAGACATGGGAGGGTTCAGATTTTATATTTTATAAACATCGGTTTGCAGCTGTATGTGACTTTTAGTCCAAACATGGCTCGGATACAGCGTTTTTGGTTTTTAAAAGCAATCTCCTTGTCAACTGAATTTCCCCAAAAAATAATTCCATATCTTAGGATGGATGCAGCCAGACCGTGATAGGCTGTGAGAAGAGTGTCTGTATTCACTATTGGCGCTAGTTTATATAGGGCATACGATGATTTACTTATTCTTTTACTGATATATTCAATATTACCTTTCCAATTATGCAATAACGCGGTTCGCTCGCAAACAAATGAAAACTAAGGCTCATGAAAGATAATGTTGGTAGCGGCGTAATCGTAGTCGTATTTTTGGCAGCGAGTGGGACTTCTCGAGTTGTTGTCGGAAACTAACTTAATTTACTAGGTGTACGTAATGTTTTAACTCATTCACGGTGGCTAACTTAACTTTATGGTTAATTGAATAATCTGCTTGAAACGGTATTCAAGTTAACCTGCAAAGACTATCTTAAGCTGTATAATAAATCTAATTGTTAGCGTTTACAAAATATTAAAGGATTTCGGAATAAAATTTAATAAAAGCATAGTATCTATTTTTCATAATTTTTTCAAATTATTTTATTACAAAAAGGTTAGTAAGTTTTTCCTTATCCATATTTCTACCTATCTAAAAGTTATATATATATATATATATATATATATATAAAGCTAAAATATTCACAACTTTTTCTATTCCAGTTTGTGTAAATGTATTATTATAACTTAACGTTTTTTTTGTTTAACTATATAAAATAGAACAAACTGTTAGAAACTGTATTAAAGTTAACCTATAAAATAATTTACGTATAGACTATCCTTCTCACATGAACTTTGTAAAAAATCCCATTATTTGCGTTTACAAAATAATAAAAGTTTTTGTATCGAAATCTAATATAAGCGTAATATGTATTTTTGTACTTTTTTGTTATTTTATTAGCTAAAAGCTAGTAATTTTTGCTCTATCTACATTTCTTCCTACCTACAAATTATACAGTTTAAATATTTACAACTTTTTCAATTTCTGATCAGTACATATTATTATAACTTAACGTTTTTGTAGTTTAACTAAGCTTGTGATTAAAAGAACAATCTGCTAGAAACTGTATTAAAGTTAACCTATAAAATAATTTACTTAAAGACTATCCTTCTCACATGAACCGTATAAAAAATCTCATTGTTTGCGTTTACAAAATAATAAAAGTTTTGTATCGAAATCAAATATAAGCGTAATATGGGTTGTTGTATTTTTTGTTATTTAATTACGTAAAAGCTAGTAATTTTTGCTCTATCTACATTTCTTCTACCTACAAATTATACAGTTAAAATATTTACAACTCTTCAATTTCTGAATATGTACATAACTTTACGTTTTTGTTGTTTAACTATATACAATAGAACAAACTACTGTTAGAAACTGTATTAAAGTTAACCTATAAAATAATTTACTCGAAGACTATCCTTCTCACATGAACTTTGTAAAAATCTCATTATTTGCGTTTACAAAATAATAAAAGTTTTTGTATCGAAATCTAATATAAGTGTAATATGTATTTTTGTACTATTTTTGTTATTTTATTACCTAAACGCTAGTAATTTTTGCTCTATCTACATTTCTTCCTACCTACAAATTATACAGTTTAAATATTTACAACTTTTTAATTTCTGAATATTGCCAAGTTATTATAACTTAACGTTTTTGTAGTTTAACTAAGCTTGTGATTAAAAGAATAATCTGCTAGAAACTGTATTAAAGTTAACCTATAAAATAATTTACTTAAAGACTATCCTTCTCACATGAACTTTATAATAAATCTCATTATTTGCGTTTACAAAATAATAAAAGTTTATGTATTGAAATCTAATATAAGCGTAATATGTATTGTTGTACTTTTTGTTATTTTATTACCTAAAGGCTAGTAATTTTTGCTCTATCTACATTTCTTCCTACCTACAAATTATACAGTTTAAATATTTACAACTCTTCAATTTCTGAATATGTACATAACTTTACGTTTTTGTAGTTTAACTAAGCTTGTGATTAAAAGAACAATCTGCTTGAAACTGTATAAAAGTTAACCTGTAAAATTATTTACTTAAAGACTATCCTTCTCACATGAACTGTATAAAAAATCTCATTGTTTGCGTTTACAAAATAATAAAAGTTTTGTATCGAAATCAAATATAAGCGTAATATGTATTTTTCGTGTTTTTTTGTTATTTTATTACCTAATGGGCTAGTAATTTTTGCTCTATCTACATTTCTTCCTACCTACAAATTATACAGTTAAAATATTTACAACTTTTTAAATTTCTGAATATGTACATATTATTCTAAGTTGACGTTTTTGTAGTTTAACTAAGCTTGTGATTAAACGAACAATCTGTTAGAAACTGTGTTAAAGTTAACCTACAAAATACTTAAACACTATCTTTTCCACGTATTCAGTCTACTAAATCTTGTAGTTAGCGTTTACAAACTAATAAAAGTCTTTTAATTGAAATCAAAATATAAGCATAATATTTTGTGTTTTTAGGGTTCCGTAGCCAAATGGCTAAAAACGGAACCCTTATAGATTCGTCATGTCTGTCTGTCTGTCCGTCCGTATGTCACACTTTTTTCCGAAACTATAAGAGCTGTACCGTAGAAACTTGGTAAGTAGATGTATTAGGTGAACCGCATTATTTATTTTCATATGATTTATTTCGGAATTTTAAGATTAAGATTTTCACACAAAAATAGAAAAAGAATAATAATTTTGGGGGTCCCCATACATAGAACTGAAACTAAAAAAAAACTTTTTCATCGTACCCATACATGTGGGGTGTCAATGGATAGGTCTTTAAAAATGATATAGAGGTTTCTAATATGATTTTTTTCTAAACTGAACAGTTTGCGCGAGAGAGTGGTAAAATGAGTGCCCCCCCCCCCTGTAACTTCTAAAATATGAGATAGATAAAACTAAAAAAATATATGATGTACATTGCCATGCAAACTAACAACGAAAATTGGTTTGAACGAGATCTAACAAGTGGTTTTTTTTTTAATACGTCATAAATCGTAAACCCCAATTTGCTTTAATTTCAACCCTTCATGTGCAACTTGGCTGGTTTTTTATTTATTTTATTACAAAAAGTCTAGTAACTCTCGCCCTGCCTACAAGTTATATACAATTAAAATCTTACAACTCTTACAATTCCAATATCTAATTACAGTTGACGACGAAACTATCAAATCTTACCATGAACCTACTTTGTTATATGCGTATATTCCACAAGTGCTCTGTGAGCTCAAAACCCTAAAGCAACTATGTTATTCAATATAATGGTCCACTAATTAGTCTATTATGATATATTGGAGCCTTGTAGGGTCAGGTCAAACATAATTAGCCTAACATACGTGCTTTATAATTAGTCCATAAATTTATTTGTGATTAAATAAACACTTATATTGTATAGGCCCTCCTTTAACTTAAAAAAAACTTCTGCAGAATTTAGAGCACATGAAAGGATTTATTTTTAGCGAAATTTTGTCTAGCTGTCACTCTTCATTTATATGAAATGACGAAGGCTACTCGCCCACTGAAGATCAGAAGAGGCAGTTCATCAATACGCATAAAAACTGAGGATCATGGAATTTTATGGTTGCATTCATGCCGACGAGTAAGATATCTTGATGAAAACTAAAGATCGTGGGGGGCGATGGTGGTAGCGGCACTATCGCGGTCGTACTCATGGCTAGCGGGTAGGATGTCTCGGGTTGTTAAGACTCTGAAGCTATCAAAATGTTTTAGGTATTCGGATCGTTTTTATCTCATTCACTATGGTTAACTTAATATTATGATTCATCGAACAATCTGGTAGTATCTAACGTTGTCGAGTTAAACTTGTAAAATAATTTACTTAAAGACAATTTTTTTTTTAAATAGAATGTACAATAAATCTAATTGTTCGCGTTTACAAACGATTAAAATGGTTTGTATCGAAATCTAATATAAACTTAATACCTATTTTTTTTTCATGTATTTTTTTATTATTTAATTTCAAAAATGCTACTTTTATTAACCCTATCTCCATTTTTCCCTACCTACAAGTTATATACAGTTAAAATATTTACATTAAATTTTATTTAAATTACAATTTACATTATTTCATTTATACTTTAATGATTAAAAGAACAATGTGCTAGAAACTGTGACAAAGTTAACCTATAATAATTTACTTGAACACTATCTTTCTCAAATATGATGTCTAATGAATCTTGTATTTAGCGTTTACAAACTAATAAAACTCATTTCATCAAAATAAAATAAATATATTTTTTATGTTTTTTTTTAACTATTTTATTACAAAAAGGCTAGTATCCCTCGCCTTATCTACATCTCTTCCTACCTACAAGTTATAAACAGTTAAAATCTTACAATTCCAATATCTTATTATAGTTGACGCCTAAACTATAAAACCTTACCACAAACTTACGTTGTTACAAGCGTATATTCCACAAGTGCTCTGTGAGCTCAAACCCTAAAGTACCTATGCTATTTAATATTATTCTCTACTAACTATTCTATTATATATTTGAGTTCGGTAGGGCTAACTAAAAATTTTAAGTTTATTTGTCATTATATAAACAGTTAAGCATAAGCACATAACATCTCCTTTAACTTAAAAGAACACTGCTGCTCATAATAAATATCTATTATCTGCATTTATATATGACTACTTAAATTGAGCTTATTAATTCTCCTTGAGCTAATATTAATTGTTGCACAGAATAAACATCCCCGTATACACTACTATAAGCGCTTTTAAGTCCCCTGGTTAGAATAGGGTAGAGATTGAGACATCGGGGCAAAATGTTTAGAGTGAGATGACAAGCGAAGTGGCATATCAAACCAGCAATCACTCTGTTCGACACACTTATTTCCTCCTCGCATCTCTGCCCTGAACACTCTACTCTTACCGGAAAAGCAAGAGAAAGGAAATCTCGTAAGTTTTCACTTCATTCGGTTGGTGAAGGCAAGCTGGAGATGAAGGACATGATTTTTCAAATCAGTCATTTTTAGATTTTTAGCCTATCTGTCTTTTTGTTACCTCATTGCAATACTTGAACGGATTATAACCATATTTTACAATTGGTCGGAGGCTGCAAAAGTTGCGGGCAAAACTATCAATAAATAATAATAAGTATTATTGTGTTAATATATTTTTTTTAAATACGAGCTCGGTTATCAGTAAAATAATTTTTCTGTTATTTAACGTTCTACTATTGTTAAAACGTACCGTATGTCATAATGGGAATAAATGTCTTTAAACCTAAACCTAAAACCATGTAAATCAAAATGCTATCCTTAATTATTGATTTTTGATTTATAAAAATAGTGTAGGACACATAATTTTGATTGTATCTTTCTGATTATTAACCTCTGAGGCAAAAGCTTCAGCTTACCGAAATTGTATAAATTGAGTGAAATTTTCTTGTTGCCTAGAATGCTTGAACGGATGCTGGCAAAGTTGAAAGCAAAGCTAGCAATGATTAATTATTAATAATCTATTTTTTTTCATTCTACGTGTTAATATTACAAATACACACTACTACGATTGTTAAAGTCATTTGAATCGAAATGTTTTCCTTAAATTTATTAGTCTTGTACCAAGAAAAATTGTGTATAACTCCTAAGTTTTGTACAAAATAAGTAAAATGCCAATTAAATATATACAGCAGTATTTAGTAATTTTCCTTAATTATTAGTCTCGTACCAAGAAAAATTGTGTAGTACTACACAATATTGGCATTTCTGCCAATATTTAAATATATACAGTAGCATTAGTAATTATAGCTATTTTCTTATACATTTTATTAATGTTAATATGATTCATATATATTTGGTGAAAGCAAAGCTAGTAATTATTAATAATTAATAATCTATTTTCTTTTCATTCTACGTGTTAATATTACACTACGGTTGTTAAAATCATTTGCATCGAAATTGTATCGTTAATTATTAGTCTTGTACCTATAAAAATTGCGTAGAACTCCTAATTCTTGTCCATAATAAGTGAAATGCCAATATTTAAATATATACAACAGTATTCAGTAATTATACATATTTTATTATACATTTTATTAAAGTTTGGTCTATGAAAAGGAGGTGTACAATTTAGAAGCGCTGTTTGTGCTTAACTAAACTATTACAAAAGGATAGTATTGCATTAAAAATGAAAACACTTCAATCTGCTAAGCAGGGAGTTGATCAATATTTTAATACATAGTTAATGTTATAATAGTTCATATATATATTTTGGCTTGACTGGCCTGTTCTAGTGGTAAGTGAACTCGACAGCTAAGACGGAGTTCCTGAGTTTGATTCCAACCTAAGCCAAAAATCTGTGTGCAATGAGCACGATAATTAGTTCTTTGTCTGGGTTTAATTTGTTTCTCATATGTATGTATTTAGAAATATATAAGTATGTTTTCAGCTGGGTGGTTGCCCTAATACAGGCTCTGTCTACTTTAGGATCACACGGCAATGTGATAGCTCATCACACAAAAAATTGTCCTGGATGGGGTTCGAACCCACGACCTCTGGCTTAGCAGTCTGGGTCACTAACCCCTAGACCAACAGGCCAGTCAGAACACGTTGAAAGTAAAAACACCTTTAGTTTTGTTATTGCATCAAAATATGTTTATTTATACCTGAATTTGAATTAAATGTGTATTTATTGATTTTATTACATTAATGTACTAATTATCGAAAGCACAATATCAATTATGTACATACTACTTGTTATGTTTTGCCTAAAAATGTTTATCTATAATACCTATACAATTAATACGGTCTTAAAAATCTTATTCTATTGTCATTTTTTTACAAACTGGCTGTAATCCTCGCGCTATCTATATTTGTGCCTACGCCTACAAGTTATATACAGTTAAAATATTTACAACTATTTTAATACCAGTATGCCTAAATAATATTCTAATTATGTTTAAATACAGAGCTATTCAATTGAAGTGAGCGGTGACTTAAGTCGTTTTCTAAATAAGACGACAAACTAAAAAGCTATTCAATTGAAGTGAGCGGTGACTTAAGTCGTTTACTAAATAAGACGACAAACTAAAAACCCTGTGCCAGAGGTTTAGAACAGATGTGCAGCTGCTTGAAAGGATCTGTTTTTATGAACGTTGTGTTTAGTTAGCTGTGACTTGTAACTAAACATAGGTCATGTCACGTTACTTATAGTAGGATTCAAATCATTTTATTTATTTCCACTTTATTGCTCGCTTTAATCTTATTAATCATTTCATCCCTGAGCAAAATTCCCAAACATTTGTTTAAAATAACTCCATCTCTGGAATTATTAGGAACTAATAAGAGAATATCATAACGCCAAACAATGCGCCCGAGTCGTTACTAGTAGAACTTCGGTTTATGTTATAATAAAGTTTCATTCATTTTATTTATTTCCAACTTATTGCTCGCTTTGATTTTATAATTTATCGTTTATTCATGAGTAGGAACTCTCAAACGTTTGTAACTCCATCTCTGTAATCATTAGGAACTAATTGTCGTTAGTATTTTAATTTATGAAAGAGTCTTGAAGAAAATCAATAGATGTCGCTAGTCCTGACGACAAACGTTTGCCGATTTATAAAGCAAAGAAATAATTTTATTCTAATAAAAACTCTATTTATTTATTTATATATATTTAGTAAAAGTCACGAATTAATTATGGTTCCTCGTAGAACTTCAGTTTAGGTTTTAATAAATTTAGAGAAGTGGGTAATTGTTTATGGGTACATATTGTATATATATATAGGTATATGTAGTATATATAGCACACTGTTAGCGCAATGTCAAATGAATATTTTAATATTTAGTTTGTATGAAAGTGAAATTATTTTCTACGAGCTGATATCTTTTAGTAAATGATTAAAACTATAAAGAAGGTAATATCAGAAGACGTGTGGCGTAAACAAATTAACTTAAATTAATCGTTTTGGTACTTTATTATAAAAATATGTAGAATCTGATGATAAATCAAATGTAAAACGACCAAAGACACTTTTATTATAGCTATATTACACAATAGTGTACTTTTAAAGATCAATAGCATTCAGTTGGCAAAGTTAAATAAAAAAATTTCTCCAATAGTGTCTAAATGATACAAAGTAGTTAACTGACGTCTAAATACTAAGTTTTCACCATAAATTTTAAATCAAATTATTATATTTATAATCGTGAATTTTTGTTACACCTTAACATTTCCAATTATATTTTTAGACGTTTTTGTGTATACGTTGTAATTTAGGGGCGGTTACGTGTATTAAACTACCTTCACTGTTCAATAAAATAAAAGGTTAGCGCAATGTCGAGCAGCCTATATAAAGGATACATTTCGGAGCTTCGTGGCAGTTCGTGTTTATCGTTGAAGAATAGTTTTGCTGTATCAGTGAACGTGGAAGAAGTTTTTATTTAACAGTGAAGAGAGTACGGGCTCTGATTGTTAGGCTGTCTTGCTGCCGGTCGAGTCTTTGAGTTCTTTCGAGAAAATACGGAATATTAACATATGAAGATAATTGGTTTGTTCTTTTCGAGGCGATGTTGATCGTGCTTTCTCTTTGTAAATAAGGAGACGGCATGGGCGATTTTGTATTGAGAAGAATTCACCAGTTTGTATTAGAGTAAATTTAAAGTAAACTCTAAAGTAAAAGTACCTCGTGTCGAGTGTGAGTGGTGAATCTTTATTTTATGAGAAGAAACCTGTAAGTACTTTTATTATATTATTTAAAAGGCACCTGATGGTCTAATGCTGCACTGAAGAACTTTTGACATCTGTGAAATTCATAACACGTGTTGTTTTGTGTGATTTATACTTTTTGGTCGGACGATCGCCGTGGCCTGGTTGATGGGGCTCCTGCCTGCGAGGCTGGTGGTCCTGGGTTCGAGTCCCGGTGGGTGCGGGTATTTGTGTGTTGGGCGCGGGTGTTTGTTTCTGAGTCGTGGATGTTTTCTGTGTATTTGAGTGTTTGTCTATCTATATGGGTGTGTGTGACGTTGTACCAACATATTATTATATTATTATACAACATATTGGTTGTTGAAAATACGCCCAACGTGTGTTATATTCAAATATTATGGTGACAATATGCGCCTTTTGACGGTTAAATAGTTTGAACGGTTTATTTAGCATTCTATGAATGTAGGGGCAAGTTAGGTCACATACACGTATTAACCTTTTTAATTACTGTGATTTCTACGGCTAGGTAGGACCAGGTACAATATTAGGTAGGATAATCGGGAAATAATCACTTCATACTAAGACGTGACATATAAATCAACGTGTTAATTCTTATTTAGAAATTCCTTTGTTTAAAACTGTGTGGCGCCACATTATTGTAGGTAGGAGCAGACACTAAATAATTATCGTTTTCGCAGTAATGTGTTTGATGCTGACAATATTTTGATTTATATCAGTTTTGGAGTTAATTTGAACGTAATTATTGAATATTACTTATTTTTAATGATCTGATGGCTGGGTGATCCATGTTGGAGCAAGGTTCCAGTTCTAAAATTATTTCCTGATAATGGCTACGGAAGCAGTTGTGCACTTCTTCATGTGTCTCGCCTAGAGCATGGCAACTAAAGTGACCACTCTGTGACACAGGTGGAATCTTATCTTCGGAGACCGTGTGAATGTGCGAATTGTTGTTGGAGATTTCTTCCAGATATTTATCAGGAGATTATGTCTACGGTGTTTTGTCGTTGCTGTTGGCGTGGAATACCCCAGTTATTAGTTCAGTATTTAATGTGATATTTTGAATTTGTAATATGATCGAAGTGTGTCAGTTTCGAATGAGAGCTGTTGGTTATAATAAACTAAGGAGAATTTATATAAATGTTTGAAGAAATTATGGTAGGTATTAGAGAAATTAATCGTTCGTACTAATAGATTTTCATGTAGTATTATATTTTAAATAATAGGGAATATAGGGTTAAGTAGATCTAGGTACAATATTAGGTAGTAGATATTTGAAAATCAATTGTTGATTTTTACTTGGGAGTTCCTTTAGTGGAAATTGTACGGCACGTTGTTGGAGGTACGAGGAACCAAATAATTATTATTTTGGCGGTGGTGTTTGAAGCTGATAATATTTTGATTTAAAATAATTTTGTTGGAGTTCATTGAAAAGTAATTGTTAAACATTACTTATGGTGATAAGCTGATGGCTGGGTGACCTATGGCGGAGCAAAGTTCCAGTTACAAATTAATATCCTGATATGGCTGCAGAAGCAGTTGTATATTTCATCATGTGTCTCGCCTAGAGCATGGCAAATAAAGTGACCACTCTGTGAAACAGGTGGGATCTTATCTTCGGAGACCGTGTGAATGTGCAATTGTTGTTCGAGAATTGTCCGACATATGTTCGAGATTTAAGACAAGTGGAAAGCTTGTTCTTACACTACGGTGTTACGTCGTTGCTGTTGACATGGAGTAGCCCAGTTATTGGTCCAGTATCTAATATATTTCGATTTTAAAATGTGTCCGTTTCAAATATCCACCGCTGACTACAATAATTCAAGGAGAGTTTCTAATATGTGAGATAATTAACAGTATATTCAAGGAATTGCTCATACGTGCTTGACGACATTATACCATAAAATTATATTGAAATGTAGATGTACAGTATTTAGTATTGCTAGATGACATGTAGGAGGTTTATGCCACGTAGGTCGAAGGACAATTGACTACTGATAATGACTGACTGTTAGAGTTGAAAAAAGAGAATGCCCTCTTGTCCCATATTTATCAATGCTGAGTTTATTTTTGATGAGTCCCATATTAAGACCATCAGCGGTCCAGTCCGGAAGATGGATGCCCAAGTATGGTGGATGAGTCCAATTGGTTTCAGCGACATGGCGGGGCTGTGACTCTCGAGCCGGTAAACACATGTAGCTCGAGCCGGAATACATCAAAATTAAATGATAAACTTACAAACTTTTATGTCAAACGAACATTTCTGTTCACATTCTCACAGCTTATACATATACACTGTATCTATGGATTTATTTTATAATTATATATTGACATGACTTGCAGGTTTATTACATAAGCTGACAGTAGGTCAGTTTTACTGCATCAGTTTTGACTAAATAAGAATATTATAAAGAGCATTCACAACAACATAGTATTTCGTGATTTATTTACATGTTTGTAAAATTGTGTGATTAGGCCTTATTTAGATTTTACTAGTGGATATTGTCAAATATAAACTAATATTTGGAATTAGGTTCTACTAGTTGGTGTAGTGTATAAATAGGTATCCTTTTCTCCTTTTAATAGAACTGGGGTTATTATCGGCCATGACGTATTACTGATCACTAGACGAGTCACGGGTCCAAATATATGATTTCAGTTGATTAAGTCTCCGATACAATCTAATGCAATCCAATCCAATATAGTTCAAGTTAATACAATACATTTATGCTTTGGTTATCGACGTTTAGGTTATTAATTACTTCAGTTATGTATTCCTTTTAGATTTTAATGTCGTTAACATTAGGGGTTTTTTTATTAGGGTGGGTTGTTACAGACTCAACGTAAATATGCAATGACTCGGGCAACTCGGATACGAATGTAAACTAAGGATTCTGGAAGGTGATGGTGGTAGCGGCGTAAGTGAACTACGCATCTCGGCCTGTTAAGACACGGAAGCTACCATAATTTACTAGGTGTACGGACTGTTTTAACTTATACACTATAGTTAACTTAACTTTATGATTAATTGAGCAATTTGCTAGTAACGGTATTAAAGTTAACCTACAAAATAATTTACTTAAAGACTACCTTTTTCACATCAACTGATATGAGTAATAAATGTAATTGTTAGCGTTTACAAAATAATAAAAGTTTTTTTGTATCAAAATCTAATACAAGCATATTATGTTTTTTCATGTTTTATTTTTATTTTATTAAAAAAGGCTAGTAATAATGGCCCTATCTACAACTCTTCCTACCTACTATACTATATTTACAACCTTTTCAATTCCAGTATGTGCATTAATAATTAGAATTAGATTTGAATACAGAGCTATCAAATAAAGTTGAGCGGGGGCTAACGCCATAAGACGACAAACTAAGTACCTTGATTCAGAGATTAGAACAGATGAAGAGCTGCATAAAAGGACCTTTTTCTAGCGACTTTCGTCTAGCAGTCACTCTACGTTGATATGCAATGACGCGGGCCACTCGTCCTCTGAAGATCAGAGGGGGCAGTTCATCAATACGAATAAAAACTAAGGATCATGGAGGGCGATAGTTGTACTCTGGGCCAGCGAGTACGATATCTCGATGTAAACTAAGCATCGTGGAGGGCGTTGGTGGTAGAGCCGAAATCGCAGTCGTACTCATGGCCAGCGAGTAGGATGTCTCGGGTTGTTAATACTCGGAAGCTATCATAATGTTTCTGGTATTCGGATCGTTTTTATCTCATTTACTATGATTAACTTAACTTATAATGAATTGAGCACTCTGCTAGAAACGGTGTTCTAGTTAACCGACAAAATAATTTGCTTATAGACTATCAATAATATATATACAGTCTTATTCTATTGTTTTTATTTCAATTTTGTATAATTTTTTTTTCAATGCTAATAGTCTATCTATAATATACATACTGTCTTATAAATCTTATTCTATTGTTTTTTCACTTTTTTATTTTTTTACAAACAGGCTCGTAATCCTCGCCCGATCTATATTTCTCCCTACCCCTACAAGTTATATAAAGTTAAAATATTTATAAGCTTTCGTTACAATTCCAGTATGTGTAAATATATTTTAAATGAGTTTGAATATTTCAATCCTATTGAAGTCAGCGGTGACGTAAGTCATTTACTAAATAAGACGACAAACTAAAAACCCTGTCCCAGAGGTTTAGAACAGATGTGGAGCTGCTTGAAAGGATCTGTTTTTATCAACGTTGTGTTTAGTTAGCTGTGACTCTACGTTAATATGCAATGACTCGGGCAACTCGCATACGAATGTCAACTAAGGATTCTGGAAGGTGATGGTGGTAGTGGCGTAAGTGAACTACGCATCTCGACCTGTTAAGACGCGGAAGCTATCATAATTTACTAGGTGTACGGACTGTTTTAACTTATACACTATAGTTAACTTAACTTTATGATTAATTGAGCAATCTGCTATAAGGGTGCTGAAAGGATTTGTTTTTATCAACTTTGGGTTTAGTTAGCTGTGACTCTACGTAAATATGAAATCACTCGGGCAACTCGCATACGAATGTAAACTAAGGATCATAAAAGGTGATGGTGGTAGCGGCGTAACCGTGGTCGTACTTTTGGCCAGCGAGTACGCATCTGGGGTTATTAAGACTCGGAAGCTATCATAATTTACTAGGTGTACGCACTGTTCTAACTAATACACTATAGTTAAGTTAACTTTATGATTAATTGAGCAATATGCTAGTAACGGTATTAAAGTTAATTTACAACATAATTTACTTAATTATTTGCGTTTACAAAATAATAAAAGTTTATTTATAGAAATCTAATATAAGCAAATTATGTTTTTTAATGTTTTATCATTATTTTATTACAAAAGGCTAGTGATCCTCACTCTTTGTGCAACTCTTCCTACCTATTGAAAAGCTTACCGACTATACTCAAAAGAGAGATGCCACGGTAGTGGTTGCAGTCACCGCGGTCCCCTTTCCCTTTGTATAATGTAGTGATGTTAGCGTCCCGCATATCTTGTGACACCTCCCCCGCTTCCCAACATTTAACCAGTAGATTGTGCCTGTGTGATTTAAGCTTGGGTGCCATCGCCGCCAGAGCTCTTTCCGCGTTTAGGCTGGTTGACCGCCTTGATGAATTCCTCAATGGACGGAAGGTCGTCTAACTCAGTCAATACATCCAGTATAGGTATGCTTTGCGCTGCCTCCGGTTGTAGGTATACAGGACGTAAGTAGAGACAGGTGTAGTGCTCAACCCAACGGTCAAGCTGCTTTTGACTATCAGTAATAATAGCACCTGTTATGTCCTTAAGAGGGGCTGTCTTTTTAATGACAGATCCACAAATTCGTTTGATACCTTCATAGACGCTACCAATGTTTCCCATGTCAGCACACGCCTGAATGATGTGGCCGAGATCCGACCAGTACAAGTTGGCAAAGTAACGTGTACTTCGTTGCAGAGTTGCTTTACTCATTCGAAGTGCTTGGTCGGTCTCTGAACAAGGATCCATGCGGTGCTTAAGAGCAGCTTTATGCTTCGATTCCAGCAAAGGTAACAAATGTTCAGCATTGTCTGCGAACCATTCCTGATACTTAGCTTTCAGATAGCCGAAAGCCTCTCCAGCGCTTCAGTTAGTACTTTTTGACGTTATCCCACTCGACCCTAATTGGTGTACTAGCATTCCATGCAGCAAGCTCAGTTTTAGCCATCAATTCGAATTTTCGAAGTTTTTCGTCATCCCTGGTGTTGGAAAGGTTTATCTTTCTTCTACCTGGCATTTTCGACGAATAAATCCTCTTGGGAATAATCGCCATCCGAGCTACCACTAGGGAGTGGTCGGTGTCGCAGTCAGCGCTATGGAAGGTACGTGTGTGAAGGGTTTCATGGAGATCCTTAGTTCTGGAAAGTATTACCTCCAGCTGATGCCAATGGCCGGACCGAGGATGTTTCCAAGATATCGCGCGATATCTTGCCCTTGAAATATGTATTAGTTACGCATAATAAATGTTCAGAGCAGAACTCGAGTAAACGTTGGCCATTGTCGTACGTATTGCCAACTTCATGGTAACCAATACAGTCGGGCCACGCACTGTGATCGCGGCATCGCGAGCATTAAAATCGCCTAAGATGTGGAGGCGATCTCCTCGACTGACTTTTCTAACTGTCTCGGCTAGGTTTTTATAAAAACGGTCTTTTGACTCATCCGAAGATGTTAGACTCGGAGCGTAGGCTGAAATACAAGTCACAAAACTGCAACCAGTATTCAGTCTTAGGACCATGATACGCTCATGTCATTTCGGATCGCGAAACCTACGCCATGCTCGCGAACATCAGTTGAGGCTTTTCCATTCCAAAAGAACGTGTAGGAGTTCTCGCGCAGTGAGCCTTCGTCGGGTAGTCTGGTCTCTTGAAAAGCATAGACCGTGATGTTAAGCCTGCTTAGCCCTGCATCGATTACAGCAGTTTTGCGCAAATCTAGTACACAATTAGAATTTGAACCTCCACAGGTGTCCGGGAGGCCTGTCCTCATAGTACGGAAATTCCATGTTCCAAAGCGCATGGATTGGGCTTATTTGAACCAGTAGGTAAAGTAGTTAACGGAACCAGTCATCTAGTCAAAAGCTAGTGCTCCCCACACCCCAAGGGAACAGACCAGCACCGGCACGGATCGGTACCTAACTGGCCGGGGGCTGCCCGGCTTTAAGCGGGCGGTAACCGAACAATGGACCTGCGATGGGCCCTCCCACTGTCGAAAGTGACCCCTAGCATCCGCACTCACGTCCATGTGTGCGAACTTATTACTGGTAACTGCCACTTTCCATGTTGTTGTGTTGACCTCTCCACAGACAATACACCGCCTGGGACGGAGTAAAAGAAGCGCAGGGTTGCCCAAAACCTTCGATCCTCTTTTGGCCTCACTAGCTGAGCCCACAGGAAAGGCAAGCCAATACGTGTGGAGCTAGGTCAGCTGTAGAAATCTGCCGCATATTTCGGGTTGGACCCTACTCGCGCCTAACGGAGACCCCGTTCCGTGTTTGTGGTCAGAGTTTTCCATCTCCTAGATGAGTTGCAGGCCAGTGCTTAGAGGCTCATCTCCCCTGCTACCGTAGGCCTCTGGTGAATCCTTCGATTCTAAAGCCCCCGATAGAGGCAGTTTAAGGTCATACCCGGGACCAAAGGTTACATTAACTTATGATTAATTGAACAATCTGGTAGTAACGTGTTCGAGTTAACCTTCAAAATAATTTACTTAAACACTATCTTTATTAATGTATTTTTTTATTTTAGTACAAATAGGCTAGTAATACTCGTCTTATTTACATCTACCCTTACCTATAAGTTATATACTGTTAAAATATTTACAACTCTTTCAACTCCAGTATCTGTAAGTATTATTCTACTTAAGTTTGAATAAAGAGCTAACAAATAGACTTGAGCGCGGGCTAAGGTCATAAGACGACAAACTAAGTACCTTGATTCAAAGATTAGAACAGTTGAAGAGCTGCAATAAAGGATCGATTTTAGCCACTTTTGTGTAGCACTTACTCTACGTTGATATGCACTTGTTCTCTGGAGATCAGAGGGGCAGTTTATCAAATCGAATAAAAAATAAGGAATGCGGAGGGCGATAGTTGTACTCTTGGTCGACGAATACGGTATCTCAGTGAAAACTAAGGATCTTGAAGGGCAATAGTTGTACTCTTGGCCGGCGAGCACAATATCTCGATAAAAACTAAGAATCATGGAGGGCGATGGTGGTAGCGGTGCAAACGCGGTCGTACTCATGGCCGGCGAGTAGGATGTCTTGGCTTGTTAAGACTCGGAAGCTATCATAATTTATAAGGTATTCGGATGGTTTTTATCTGATTCACTATGGTTAACTTAACTTATGATTAATTGAGCAATTTACTAGAATTGGTGTTCTAGTTAACCTACAAAATAATTTTCTTATAGGATAGCTTTTTTTAATTTTATTATAGTATAGTTTTTTTTAGTTTTATTTTAGTACAAATAGGCTAGTAATACTCGTCGTATCTACATCTCCCCTTACCTACAAGTTAAATACAGTTAAAATATTTATATCTCTTACAATTCCAGTATCTGTGAATATAGTACTAATTAGGTTTGAATACGGAGCTGTCAAATAGAGGTGAGCGCGGGCTAACGTCTTAAGACGACATTCTAAGTACCTTTTGTGAGAGATTAGAATAGATGTGGAGCTGCATAAACAAAACCAATTTTTAGCGACGTTTTGTTTAGCGGTCACTCGTCCACTGAAGATGAGAAGAAGCAGTTCATCAATACGAATAAAAACTAAGGATCATGGAGGGTGATAGTTGTACTCTTGGCCGGAGAGTACGATATCTCGATGAAAACTAAGCTTCGTGGAGGGTGATAGTTGCACTCTTGGCCGGCGAGTACGATATCTCGATGAAAAGTAAGCATTGTTAAGAGGAATGGTGGTAGAGGCGTAATCACAGTCGAACTCATGGCCAGCGAGTAGGATGTCTGGAGTTGTTAATACGCGGAAGCTACCATCACACTATTATTATAAAGTCGAAAGCTTGGGAGTATGTGTGTATGTGAGTGTATATGTTTGTTACTTCTTCACGTCTAAACGGCTGGAGCGATTTTAATATAAATTGGTATGGAGTTAGCTGACACCCTGGATTCACACATAGGCTATAATTTATAAAGTTTAACGCAGGTAAAACCGAGGGGCACAGTTAGTAATTTATAAAGTATTCGTATGGTTTATGTTTCATTCGCTATGGTTAACTTAACTTATGATTAATTGAGCAATCTTCTATAAACAGTATTCTAGTTAACCTACTAAATAATTTGCTTATAGGCTATCTATAATATACTGTCTTATAAATCTTATCCATCTTCTTTTTTTTTTTATAAACAGACTGGTAATCCTCGGCCTATCAAGTCTCCTACCTTAAGTTTATATACAGTTAAAATATTTACAACTATTTTAATACCAGTATGCCTAAATAATTATTTAATTATGTTTGAATACAGCGCTATCCAATTGAAGTGACCGGTGACTTAAGTCATTTACTAAATAAGACGACAAACTAAAAAGCCTGTGCCAGAGGTTTAGAACAGATGTGGAGCTGCTTGAAAGGATCTGTTTTTACAACGTTGTGTTTCGTTAGCTGTGACTCAACGTAAATATGCAGTGACTCGGGCAACTCGCATACGAATGTTAACTAAGGATCGTGGAAGGTGATGTTGGTACTTTTGGCAGCGAGTGGGACAACTCGAGTTGTTAAGACTCCGAGTCTATTATAATTTACTAGGTTTACGGACTGTTTTAACTCATTCACTGTGGTTAAATTAACTTTATGATTAATTGAACAATGTGGCCGTAGCAACGTGTTCGGGTTAACCTTCAAAATAATTTACTTAACGACTATCTTTCTCACAAATACTGTCTAATAACTTTGCAAACTAATAGACAGTTTTTTTTAAATTAATATTAGCATACTATATTTTTTCGTCTTTTTTGTTATTTTATTACAAAAAGGTTAGTATTCCTCGCTCTATCTACAACTCTCCTTACTTACAAGTTATATACAGTTCAAATGTTAACAACTTTTTTCTTTTCTACTTTATGTCGGTGTATTATTCTACCTCTACGTTTTTGTAGTTTAACTACTCTTATGATTAATAGAACTAACTGCTAGAAACTGTGTTAAAGTTAACCTACAAAATAATTAGACTATCTTACTCACATATATATTATAAATCTAATTGTTAGCGTTTACAAACAAATAAAAGGTTTTTATCGATACAAGGATATTGCTTTTTTCATGTTTGTTAATTTTAATTAAGAAAAGGTTAGTTATCCTCAGCCTTTCTACATTTCTCCCTAGCTACAAGTTATATACAGTTAAAATATTTACAACCTTTCTTTACAATTCAGTATGTGTAATGTGTAAATTAGGTTTGAATACAGAGATAAAGGTGAGCGCGGGATACCGTCATTAACTAAATAAGACGACAAACTAAGTATCTTGTAACAAAAGTTAGGACAGATGTAGAGCTGCATGGAAGGATCTATTTTTATAAACGTTGTGTTAAGCTGTCACTCTACGTAAATATGCAATGATGCGGTTCGCTCGCATACGAATGAAAACTAAGGCTCATGAAAGATGATGTTGGTAGCGGCGTAAGCGTAGTAGTATTTTTGGCAGTGGGTGGGACTTCTAGAGTTGTAAAGACTCGGAAACTAACTTAATTTACTAGGTGTACGTAATGTTTTAACTCATTCACGGTGGCTAACTTAACTTTATGATTAACTGAATAATCTGCTTGAAACGGTATTCAAGTTAACCTGCAAAGACTATCTTAAACTGTATAATAAATCTAATTGTTAGCGTTTACAAAATACTAAAAGATTTTGGAATAAAATTTAATAAAAGCATAGTATCTATTGTCATGTTTTCTTTAAATTATTTTATTACTAAAAGGTTAGTAAGTTTTTCCATAACCATATTTTTACCTATCTAAAAGTTATATATATATATATATATAGTTAAAATATTTACAACTTTTTCTATTCCAGTTTGTGTAAATGTATTATTATAACTTAACGTTTTTGTTGTTTAGCTATATATAATAGAACAAACTGTTAAAAACTGAAATAAAGTTAACCTATAAAATAATTTACTTAAAAACTATCCTTCTCACATGAACTTTATAAAAAATCTCATTATTTGCGTTTACAAAATAATAAAAGTTTTTTATCGAAATCTAATATAAGCGTAGTATGTATTTTTTTACTTTTGCTGTTATTTTATTAGCTAAAAGCTAGTAATTTTTGCTCTATCTACATTTCTTCCTACCTACAAATTAAACAGTTAATATATTTACAACTTTTTCAATTTCTGAATATGTACATATTATTCTAACTTAACGTTTTTGTAGTTTAACTAAGCTTGTGATTAAAAGAACAATCTGCTTGAAACTGTATAAAAGTTAACCTGTAAAATAATTTACTTAAACGCTATGTGAGAAGGATAGCGTTTAAGTAAATTATTTTACAGGTTAACTTTGAACTGTATAAAAAATCGCATTGTTTGCGTTTACAAAATAATGAAAGTTTTGTATCGAAATCTAATATAAGCGTAGTATGTATTTTTCGTGTTTTTACTATTATTTTATTACCTGAAGGCTAGTTATTTTTGCTCTATCTACATTTCTTCCTACCTACAAATTATACAGTTAAAATATTTACAAATTTTTCAATTTCTGAATATGTACATATTATTCTAACTTTACGTTTTTGTAGTTTAACTAAGCTTGTGATTAAAAGAACAATCTGCTTGAAACTGTATAAAAGTTAACCTGTAAAATTATTTACTTAAAGACTATCCTTCTCACATGAACTGTATAAAAAATCTCATTGTTTGCGTTTACAAAATAATAAAAGTTTTGTATCGAAATCTAATATAAGCGTAATATGTATTTTTGTACTTTTTTTTATTATTTTATTACTTAAAAGCTAGTAATTTTTGCTCTATCTACATTTCTTCCTACCTACAAATTAAACCGTTAATATATTTACAACTTTTTCAATTTCTGAATATGTACATATTATTCTAACTTAACGTTTGTGTAGTTTAACTAAGCTTGTGATTAAAAGAACAATCTGCTTGAAACTGTATAAAAGTTAACCTGCAAAATAATTTACTTAAAGGCTATCCTTCTCACATGAACTGTATAAAAAATCTCATTATTTGCGTTTACAAAATAATAAAAGTTTTTATCGAAATCAAATATAAGCGTACTATGTATTTTTCTACTTTTTTTGTTATTTTATTAGCTAAAAGCTAGTAATTTTTGCTCTATCTACATTTCTTCCTACCTACAAATTATACAGTTAAAATATTTACAAATTTTTCAATTTCTGAATATGTACATATTATTCTAACTTAACGTTTTTGTAGTTTAACTAAGCTTGTGATTAAAAGAACAATCTGCTTGAAACTGTTTTAAAGTTAACCTGTAAAATAATTTACTTAAAGACTATCCTTCTCACATGAACTGTATAAAAAATCTCATTGTTTGCGTTTACAAAATAATAAAAGTTTTGTATCGAAATCAAATATAAGCGTAGTATGTATTTTTGTACTTTTTTTGTTATTTTATTAGCTAAAAGCTAGTAATTTTTGCTCTATCTACATTTCTTCCTACCTACAAATTAAACCGTTAATATATTTACAACTTTTTCAATTTCTGAATATGTACATATTATTCTAACTTAACGTTTGTGTAGTTTAACTAAGCTTGTGATTAAAAGAACAATCTGCTTGAAACTGTATAAAAGTTAACCTGCAAAATAATTTACTTAAAGGCTATCCTTCTCACATGAACTGTATAAAAAATCTCATTATTTGCGTTTACAAAATAATAAAAGTTTTTATCGAAATCAAATATAAGCGTAGTATGTATTTTTCTACTTTTTTTGTTATTTTATTAGCTAAAAGCTAGTAATTTTTGCTCTATCTACATTTCTTCCTACCTACAAATTATACAGTTAAAATATTTACAAATTTTTCAATTTCTGAATATGTACATATTATTCTAACTTAACGTTTTTGTAGTTTAACTAAGCTTGTGATTAAAAGAACAATCTGCTTGAAACTGTATAAAAGTTAACCTGCAAAATAATTTACTTAAAGGCTATCCTTCTCACATGAACTGTATAAAAAATCTCATTATTTGCGTTTACAAAATAATAAAAGTTTTTATCGAAATCAAATATAAGCGTAGTATGTATTTTTCTACTTTTTTTGTTATTTTATTAGCTAAAAGCTAGTAATTTTTGCTCTATCTACATTTCTTCCTACCTACTAATTATACAGTTAAAATATTTAAAACTTTTTAGTTTCTGAATATGTACATATTATTCTAAGTTGACGTTTTTGTAGTTTAACTAAGCTTGTGATTAAAAGAAAAATCTGCTTGAAACTGTATTAAAGTTAACCTATAAAATAATTTACTTAAAGACTATCCTTCTCACATGAACTGTATAAAAAATCTCATTGTTTGCGTTTACAAAATAATAAAAGTTTTGTATTGAAATCTATAAGTGTAGTATGTATTTATCGTGTTTTTTTATTTTATTACCTAAAGTCTAGTAATTTTTGCTCTATCTACATTTCTTCCTACCTACAAATTATACAGTTAATATATTTACAACTTTTTCAATTTCTGAATATGTACATATTATTCTAACTTAACGTTTTTGTAGTTTAACTAAACTTGTGATTATTTGTATCGAAATCTAATATAAGTGTAGTATGTATTTATCGTGTTTTTTTTTACAAACTGATAAAAGTCTTTTAATTGAAATCAAAATATAAGCATAATATTTTTTGTGTTTTTAGGGTTCCGTAGCCAAATGGCAAAAAACGGAACCCTTATAGATTCGTCATGTCTGTCTGTCTGTCTGTCCGTCCGTATGTCACACTTTTTTCCGAAACTATAGGAACTTTTTTTCATCGTGTACGGGTACGATGAAAAAAAGTTATTGAGTTTCAGTTCTATGTATGGGGACCCCCTAAAATTATTATTCTTTTTCTATTTTTGTATGAAAATCTTAATGCGGTTCACCGAATACATCTACTTACCAAGTTTTAACAGTACAGCTCCTATAGTTTCGGAAAAAAGTGTGACATACGGACGGACAGACAGACAGACAGACATGACGAATCTATAAGGGTTCCGTTTTTTGCCATTTGGCTACGGAACCCTAAAAACACAAAAAATATTATGCTTATATTTTGATTTCAATTAAAAGACTTTTATCAGTTTGTAGGGTGTCATTGGATAGATCTTTAAAAATGATATTGAGGTTTCTAATATGATTTTTTTCTAAACTGAATAGTTTGCGCGAGAGACACTTCCAAAGTGGTAAAATGAGTATCCCCCCCCCCCCTGTTACTTCTAAAATATGAGAATGATAAAACTAAAAAAATATATGATGTACATTGCCATGCAAACTAACAACGAAAATTGGTTTAAACGAGATCTAGCAAGTAGTTTTTTTTAATACATCATAAATCGTAAACCGCAATTTGCTTTTATTTAATCAAATGAAATACTTGCTGCTACGGAACCCTTCATGTGCGAGTCCGACTCGCACTTCGTCGGTTTTTTATTTATATTATTACAAAAAGTCTAGTAACTCTCGCCCTAATCTAAAAAAAGTCTAGTAATTAGTCCGTAAATTTATTTGTGATTATATAAACACTTATAAAATCAAAAAAAAAATCTTAATAGTTTATTATCACAAACAACGAATTACATAAATAAATGAATTTGTATTGAAAATGAAATCAAATTGTAGTGGTTTTTTTCTAAGTTAAAGGCGAGCCTATGATCTCCTTTAACTTAAAAAAAACTTCTGCAGAATTTAGAACACATGAAAGGATTTATTTTAGCAAGATTTGTCTAGCTGTCACTCTTCGTTTATATGAAATGACGAAAGCTACACGCCCACTGAAGATCAGAAGGGGCAGTTCAATAATACGCATAAGAACTGAAGATCATGGAATTTGATGGTTGCATTCTTGCCGACAAGTAAGATATCTCGACGAAAACTAAAGATCGTGGGGGGCGATGGTGGTAGCGGCACTATCGCGGTCGCATGGCTAGCGGGTAGGATGTCTCGGGTTGTTAAGACTCGGAAGCTATCAAAATGTTTTAGGTATTCGGATCGTTTTTATCTCATTCACTATGGTTAACTTAATATTATGATTCATCGAACAATCTGGTAGTAACGTAGTCGAGTTAAACTTGTAAATTAATTTATTTAACGACTATCTTTCTCACGTATACTGACTATTAAACCTTATTGTTAGCGTTTACAAACGGATATTTTTTTTTGAAATCTAATATAAGTATATTATACGTTTTTACGTTTCGTTTTTTTGTTATTTTATTACAAAAAGACTAGTAATCCTCGCTCTATCTTCAGTTCACCGTACTTACAAGTTATATACAGTTCAAATATTTACAACTTTTTCTATTCCACTTTGTCTAAGTGTATTATTCTATCTTAACGTTTTTGTAGTTTAACTACTCTTTGATTAATAGAACTAACTGCCTGAAACTGTGTTAAAGTTAACCTACAAAATAATTTCCTTGAACACTATCTTTCCCAAATATGATGTCTAATGAATCTTGTATTTAGCGTTTACAAACTAATAAAACTCTTTTAATCAAAATAAAAGCAATATATTTTTTTACGTTTTTTTTTTGCCATTTATTACAAATTGCTAGTATCCCTCGCCCTATCTACATCTCTTCCTACCTACAAGTATTAAACAGTTAAAATCTTACAATTCCAATATCTTATTATAGTTGACGCCTAAACTATAAAACCTTACCACAAACCTACGTTGTTACAAGCGTATATTCCACAAGTGCTCTGTCAGCTCAAACCCTAAAGTACCTATGCTATTTAATATTATACTCTACTAACTATTCTATTATATATTTGAGTTCGGTAGGGCTAACTCAAAATTTTAAATTTATTTGTCATTATATAAACAGTTAAGCATAAGCACATAACATCTCCTTTAAGAACACTGCTGCACATAATAAATATATATTATCTGCATTTATATATGACTAGTTGAATTGAGCTTATTAATTCTCCTTGAGCTAATATTAATTGTTGCACAGAAAAAACATCCCTTTATACACTACTATAAGCGCTTTTAAGTCCCCTGGTTAGAATTGGGTAGAGCTTGAGACATCGGGGCAAAATGTTTAGAGTGAGATGACAAGCGAAGTGGCATATCAAACCAGCAATCACTCTGTTCGACACACTTATTTCCTCCTCGCATCTCTGCCCTGATCACTCTACTCTTACCGGCAAAGCAAGAGAAAAGAAATCTCTTAAGTTTTCACTTCATTCGGTTGGTGAAGGCAAGCTGGAGATGAAGGACATGATTTTTCAAATCAGTCATTTTTAGATTTTTAGCCTATCTGTCTTTTTGTTACCTCATTGCAACACTTGAACGGATTATAACCATATTTTACAATTGGTCGGAGGCTGCATAAGTTGCGGGCAAAACTATCAATAAATAATAATAAGTATTATTGTGGTAATATATATTTTTTAAATATGACCTCGGTTATAAGTAAAATAGGTTTTCTGTTATTTAACGTTCTACTATTGTTAAAACGTACCGTATGTCGTAATGGGAATAAATGTCTTTAAACCTAAACCTAAAACCATGTAAATTAAAATGCTGTCCTAAATTATTGATTTTTGACTCATAAAAATAGTGTAGGACACATGATTTTGATTGTATCTTTCTGATTATTAACCTCTGAGGCAAAAGCTTCAGCTTACCGAAATTGTATAAATTGAATGAAATTTTCTTGTTGCCTAGAATGCTTGAACGGACGCTAGAAAAGTTGAAAGCAAAGCTAACAATGATTAATTATTAATAATCTATTTTTTTTCATTCTACGTGTTAATATTACAAATACACACTACTTCAATTGTTAAAATCATTTGCATCGAAATGTTTTCCTTAAATTATTAGTCTTGTACCAAGAAAAATTGTGTAGTACTACACAATATTGGCATTTCTACCAATATTTAAATATATACAGTAGCGTTAGTAATTATAGCTATTTTCTCATACATTTTATTAATGTTAATATAATTCATATATATTTGGTGAAAGCAAAGCTAGTAATTATTAATAATCTATTTTCTTTTCATTCTACGTGTTATTTTACACTACGATTGTTAAAATCATTTGCATCGAAATTATATCGTTAAACCTATAAAAATTATGTAGAACTCCTAATTCTACATTCTTCCTAATTCTTGTACATAATAAGTGAAATGCCAATATTTAAATATATACAGCAGCATTTAGTATTTTTTCTTTTGTACAAAATAAGTAAAGTTCCAATATTTAAATATATACAGCAGTATTCAGTAATTATATATATTTTATTATACATTTTATTAAAGTTTGGTCTATGAAAAGGAGGTGTACAATTTAGCAGCGCTGTTTCTGCTTAACTTAAACTATTACAAAAGGATATTATTGCATTAAAAATGAAAACACTTCAATCTGCTAAGCAGGGAGTTGTGCAATATTTCAATATATAGTTAATGTTATTATAGTTCATATATATTATCGCTTGACTGGCCTGTTCTTGGGGTAAGTGAACTCGACAGCTAAGTCGGAGTTCCTGGGTTTGATTCCAACCTAAGCCAAAAATCTGTGTGCAATGAGCACGATTATTAGTTCTTTGTCTGAGTTTAATTTGTTTCTAATATGTATGTATTTAGAAATATATAAGTATGTTTTCAGCTGGGTGCTTGCCCTAATACAGGCTCTGTCTACTTTAGGATCACTGGGCAATGTGATAGCTCATCACACAAAAAATTGTCCTGGATGGGGTTCGAACCCGCGAACTCTGGCTTAGCAGTCTGGGTCACTAACCCCTAGACCAACAGGCCAGTCAGAACACGTTGAAAGTAAAAACACCTTTAGTTTTGTTATTGGATCAAAATATGTTTATTTATACCTGAATTGGAATTAAATGTGTATTTATTGATTTTATTACATTAATGTACTAATTATCGAAAGCACAACATCAATTATGTACATACTACTTGTTATGTTTTGCCTAAAAATGTTTGCCCCATTTTACTTAAATATTAATTTCTACATATGGAGTATTAATAATACTACTACTAATTAATGGAAAGGACAACATCGAGTATATACACACTACTTTTTATATAGCTATATATTACAATAATCATCACATTTTCAGCCTAGCATGTGGACATTATATGTACAAGAAAGTCCTTAGAATGTTCTTATTATAATTAAGATTACTAAAGCTCCTCCAATGCATTATATTCAACTAAATTAATTTTAATCTCTACGGCTATCGCAACTTAAATTTCTAGACATTTACTAATGACAATATTTTTTGCTTTTTTTCTTTAATTTATTATTTAAAAAGACAACGCCTGCACTATCTAAATGGATAACTATGTCGTGGGATACTTTACTAACATATAATATGTATGTATTATATTAACACTTTTTTGTAGTCAAAAATGAATTTATCCTACTAATAATGACATAATCGAGAGGGTTCAAAAGAAGTTTGTAAGGGCTCTTGATTTTCATAAAGGCAATAATTATTTCGATTATGAGATTTCTTTAAAAATGTATAATATCTCACCTTTGAAACACCACCGTGATTTAACTGACGCTATGTACCTCTATAAAATTTTAAATAATTTTGTTGACACACCCGCATTATGGGGCAATGTATAAGATTCTATAACAAACTTCCCAATGATATTTGAGAATTGTCTACGAATAAGTTTAAAAAGAATTATTAAAGCCAAATTGTGTAGCAGGGCATATTACAAAATTTCTGATTATTTATGTGATAAAAGTGGTTGGGATTGAGTTGTTCTGAGTCAACACACATGATTGTAATTAATCTTAAGTATATTTTATTTTTAAAAAGGATTCCTACTGAGTTTTCTGGCAGTGTTTCTCAGTAGCTGCCACATCATGCACTGCACGGTAGGGTAAAAAAAAATATGACGATTCCACATAAATGTAAATTTTTTACGGAATAAAGTACCTTTGACTTTGACTATTACATAGACGTGAACTAGCTTGTCGTAGTAAACATTATTCGTTATTTGCATAAGTAGAACTTGTTACGCTCATAATAGTTTTATTGGAAGATCTTGTAGATTGTATAATGAAAAACTGTCTGACGTTGATATTTTTAATGAAACTTTATACGCATTCAAGAAAAATACTTTGAAGTGTATTTCCGGTATGGAACGGGAATGATATTGTTAGATCAGATTAATCTTTACAAACAAATCTCATGTAATTGTATAGTAAATGAACGACTGAACTATTGCATTTGAATGTAATAAAGTTTTAGCTATTTATGTATTTCATTATGGAAACTAAAGGTAAGCATATAATTGTATGACTGTTTATTTTTAAATAGTAAATAAATAAATAATATATAAATGCGTAAGTTTGTGAGTATGGATGTATAGATGTATGGAAGTTTATAACTCTTTTTGTAATAATATAGCTTATATATCCGAATAACATATAGGCTATAATTTATAAAGTTTAACGAGGGTAAAACCGTGGGGAACAGCTAGTATATAATATATACTCCTAGTAGTAGTCTTATTACATATATATAAATTTATAATTGACTACAAAAAAGTGTTATTTGCATGAGCCCGCAACAATTCTAAATATGTAATTATTGATTATATGAAAAATATTTTCAGTATTACACGAAAAGTACAACTTCAATTATATACAAACTACATTTGTTTTGACTTTGTACCTAACTTGGACTTAAATTTTAATGATTGATTTTACTTATACATATGCCTAAATTCATAAAAATGGTTAGTTTTTGTTTTTTTTTTATCACATCAAGTATATACATTCTACTTTTTGTTTTGCCTTTGGTCCTAATGTGTACACCATACTGTATTTGGACTTTTATTTGTATTTGTTGAATACTAATAATCCTACTTACTTACTTATCGTATGGGCAGTGGTTACTCTAGTGTCAGAGCTGTCAAGCCGCCCATTAGGCTTCTGACACGGCTTAGCGACTGTTGCCTAATGGCTACAATCGGTATCGACAGCTTAACGAGCCTCGAAACACGGAGACGCTCAGAAATTAAACCACTTTAACGGTCACCCATCTTTGAACTGACCGCAAGCCTAGTTGCTGAACCTATGGATTGAATCTGCTGTGAATTTTGAGCCCCTGTCCTGCCGTTACCACAGCTGTTACTAGGAGTGGGAGTAGCAGGGTTGCTGGGGACTGAGGGGTGAAATTTCTGCTACAATGCCATGCTTAGTAGGGGGATTTGGTTATCGTAGTATGATGGTCATAGTACGCACAGAAACTACTGCTGCCTTTTGGATATAGTTCCTCGGGCCGACTTCCACGCCCCCTACTATATGAGATGGGGTGATTATAGTGTTTGCCGTCAGCAACACAGCAATAATAAAATTTACACTTATTTTATATAAATTCCGTTTCACTATAAAAAGGTGTATATTGCAAATGGGCTCTTGTATACACTATTAAAATTCCATGTACCCTGGTTAGTGTAAAACAATTGTGGGATATGTATAGATGGAAACAAAGAAACAAAATATTTGTGGTTGAAGAGTGAAAGAGAAGTGTCTCATTAGTTTCCGAGCATCTGCGCTCTTGCGACTCCACTCTTGACGGCAAAGCAAGAGGTGGGAGATCTGTTCCTCGTCAGTGTTCACTTCAGCCGGCCGGTGAAGGCTAGCTGGAGATGAGGAATAGGACCTTCTCCCTGGAGAAATCGTGGTACGTGGGGTCGCCACTCCCCAACAGCTCGCCACAAGCTGCCACTGCGGGATTGTTGTTATAAGCCTTTGTTGTGCCACTACAGGACACGTTTTAATTTTGTTTCTTGTATTATTATATTTTGATTTGGCATTGAAAAATACAACCCAAAATTTTCACCCTTTTTTTGTAATGCTGATTTTAATTAAGTTTTTTATGTGTTCGATTGGTTCTCTCAATGATTTAGATTGACAATTGTACCCCAGCGGCCGGGATTATTCGGGCTTTGTCGGTAATATTGGTTCGCCTGCGGATCTCGACAATTCTGATTCGATCTCGCAAAGAAACTCCGAGCATAGCCCTCTCTATTTATATTTGGGTGACCTCGAGCCGTCTTATGAGGCTCATATTGAGTGACAACGTCTCTGTTCTGTAAGTCATCACCGGCAACACACATTGGTCGAAGTCTGTCGACTTGCGACGCTGCGGTATTTGAAACGAGAAAATGTTACGTAGCTTCCCGAACACTGCCCAGCCGAGTTGGATGCTACGATTGACCTCCTTCTCGAAGTTTGGCCTTCCTAGTTGGATGGTCTGTCCTAGGTTAATATTAAATAGCGATAAAGTCCCCCGCAACCACAGTAAAATGAGTGTTACAGGTATATTTATCCTGTACCATGTTCAACGAATACCGCTTGGACATTCTAAGTATAAGGTTTAGGTATGGCACCCTAGTCGAATAACTCTCAATTTTCACTGTTGTGTACGATGGACTTGTTTAATATGAATCCGATTTTACCTTCCCGGAATTAGAGCTGGGCCTCCACCGGCTAAGTCGCCGAACATCAATTTCTTAAATGGCCTTCAAATAAATAAAGGTTCAAAATGACTTAATCAATCGTTAAATCGGCTTCCATTACCACATGTGACGTCATAAATGGTCCGGAATCGATTGTCAACGTTGAAGCCGATTTAACAATTGATTAAGTAATTTTTTACCTTTATTTATTTGAATGCCAGTTCGGCGACTTAGCCAGTAGAGCCCCTGGTTCGCAGATTTTAGAATTATCGTGTTCTCGCCCTCTCTTTGAACTTTAGACAATCCTATGATATCCCAATGTAGACTACACAGTTCGATGATTTTCTCGTTGGTCCGAGTTGTGCGAGTGTTATGGGTTGAATCTGCTGGGAATTTTGAGCCCCTGTCCTGCTGATACCAAGGGTGGGAGTAGAGACTGAGGGCCACAGTCTCTGTTACAATGCCATGCTTGGCAGGGGGGTATCGCAGTATGATGGTCATAGTATTCTCAGAAACGCTGCTGACTTTTGTATTTAGTTCGTCGGCACGACTTCTACGGCACCCACTGTATGGTGATATCCTTTCCTGTCAGCCACACAATAATAATAATAATACCTGGGGACAATATCACACAGATCATCCTAGCCCCAAACTAAGCAAAGCTTGTACTATGGGTACCAGGAGACGATATACATAGATAGATAAATACTTAAATACATAGAAAACATCCATGACTCAGAAACAAATATTCGTGCTCATCACACAAATATTTGCACTTACCGGGATTCGAACCCAGGACCACCAGCTTCGTAGGCAGGAGCACTACCAACTAGACTATGGTGACCGTGAACACAGCATTAATACTCTTTCACGCAAAAACTACCGAACGGATTTTGATGAAACTTTGCAGTAATATAGCTTACATACCCGAATAACATATAGATTATAATTTGTAAAGTTTAACGCGGGTAAAACCGCGGGGCACAGCTAAAGACTATAATTTATGAAGTCTAACGCGGGTAAAACCGCGGGGCACAGCTAAAGACTATAATTTATGAAGTCTAACGTGGGTGAAACCAGGGGCACAGCTAGTATATATAAATTCATTTTTGACTACAATAGAGGGACCTTAACTTAATTCTAGATATATAATAATTGATTATTACTTATATGAAAAATATTTTCAGTATTACACGAAAAGTACAACATCAATTATATACATACTACATTTGTTTTGACTTGCTATGTAAATATGTACACTTATGCCTAACTTGGATTTAAATTTTTATTGATTGATATTACTTATACATATGTCTAAATTCATAAAATATTGTAATTTTTGTGTTTTTTTTTATAACATCAAGTATATACATTCTACTTTTTGTTTTGCCTTTGGTCTAAAGTGTACACCATACTGTATTTGACATTTTATTTGTATTTGTTGAATACTACTAATCCTAATTACTTACTTATCGTATGGGCAGTGGTTACTCTAGTGTCAGAGTTGTTCAAGCCGCCCATTAGGCTTCTGACACGGCTTAGCGACTGTTGCCTAATGGCTACAATCGGTATCGACAGCTTAACGAGCCTCGAAACACGGAGACGCTCAGAAATTAAACCACTTTAACGGTCACCCATCTTTGGACTGACCGCGAGCCTAGTTGCTGAACCTATGGATTAAACCTATTGATAGCAGGGTTGCTGGGGACTGAGAGGCGAAATTTCTGGTACAATGCCATACTTAGCAGGGGGGTTTGGTTATCGTAGTATGATGGTCATAGTACGCACAGAAACTACTGCTGCCTTTTGTATATAGTTCCTCGAGCCAACTTCCACGCCTGATTGCAGGAAATAGTTGTGGATGTTCGTACTAATGATAATTACGTATTAATGACTTTTTGCGGACTTGCTTTTACATCTAATTATTTTCACTTATATTTACACTTATAACGTACTAAATAAAAGTTGTATTTGTAATATTATTATAAATAAATATAAGTATAAGTAGTGCTCCAATCCAAGCACTTTTTGAGTTAAAACGAAAATTTTGCACAAAACGATAGTATTACATAAAATATTCGAAAATACAACATTCTCTAACCAGGGAGTTGTGCAATGTTTCAATATATAGTTAATGTTTATATGATTTTCACTTTTATGTAGTCAAAAATAAATTTATCCTACTAATAATGACAGAATCTAGAGGGTTCAAATGATGTTTGTAAGGGTTCTTGATTATAGTTCTGGTAATAATTATTTCGATTATGAGTACCTATATGAAATGTTAAATTATTTCGTTGATGCACCCGCGTTATTACATGCTATTAAGAGTACCTTATAGACGCGAACGATCTTGTCGTAGAAAAAAATTATTCGTTATTTCTATAAGTAGAACTTGTTATGCTCATAATAGTTTTATTAGAATATCTTGTTGATTCTGTAATGAAAAACTGTCTAACGTTGATATTGGAAATGAAAATTTGTACGCATTCAAGAAAAATACTTTAAAATGTATTTCCGGTATGGAACTGGAATGATATTGCCAGACTAGATTAATGTTTACAAACAAATCTCATGTAAATGAACGACTGAACTATTGCATTTAAGTATTAATTATTAGCTATTTATGTATTTCATTATGGAAACTAAAGGTAAGCATATATTTGTATGACTGTTTGTATCTAAATAATAAATAAATAAATAATATCGTAAATGCGTAAGTTTGTGAGTATGGATGTAAAGATGTATAGTTTATAACACTTTCACGCAAAATCTACCAAACGGATTTTGTAATAATATAGCTTATATATCCGAATAACATATGTTGTGTATAATAACTTTATAAATTATAGCCTATATAGGCTATATTTTATAAATTTTAACGCGGGTAAAACCGTGGGGAACAGCTAGTATATAATTTATACTCCTAGTAGTAGTCTTATTACATATATATAAATTTATAATTGACTTCAAAAAAGCGTAAATTGCATAAGCCCGCAACAATTCTAACTATGTTATTATTGATTATATGAAAAATATTTTCAGTACTACACGAAAAGTACAACTTCAATTATATACAAACTACATTTGTTTTGACTTTGTATGTACAAATTGTGTGTAAATATGTACACTTATACCTAAACTTGGCCTTAAATTTTAATGATTGATATTACTTATACATTAGCCTAAATTCATAAAATATGGTATTTTTTTGTTTTTTGTTTTATAACATCAAGTATATACATTCTACTTTTTGTTTTGCCTTTGGTCCTAATGTGTACACCATACTGTATTTGTCATTTTATTTGTATTTGTTGAATACTACTAATCCTACTTACTTACTTATCGTATGGGCAGTGGTTACTCTAGTGTCAGAGTTGTTCAAGCCGCCCATTAGGCAAAAATTACCTAACGGATTTTGATGAAACTTTTTAGTAATATAGCTTACATACCCGAATAATATATAGGTTATAATTTGTAAAGTTTAACGCGGGTAAAACCGCGGGGCACAGCTAAAGACTATAATTTATGAAGTCTAACGCGGGTGAAACCGAGGGACACAGCTAGTATAAATATATAAGTTAATTTTTGACTACAATAAAGGGACCTTAACTCAATTCTAAATATATAATAATTGATTATTACTTATATGAAAAATATTTTCAGTATTACACGAAAAGTACAACATCAATTATATACATACTACATTTGTTTTGACTTGTTATGTAAATATGTAGGTACACTTGGATTTAAATTTTAATAATTGATATTACTTATACATATGCCTAAATTCATAAATATGGTTTTTATTTGTGTTTTTTATTTTATAACATCAAGTATTATACATTCTACTTTTTGTTTTGCCTTTGGTCTAAATGTGTACACCATACTGTATTTAACTTTTTATTTGTATTTGTTGAATACTACTAATCCTACTTACTTACTTATCGTATGGGCAGTGGTTACTCTGGTGTCAGAGATATTCAAGCCGCCCATTAGGCTTCTAAAACGGCTTAACGACTGTTGCCTAATGGCTGCAATCGGTATCGACAGCTTAACGAGCCCTTGAAACACGGTAATACTCAGAAATTAAACCATTTTAACGGTAATTCTAACCATCTTTGAACTGACCGCGAGCATAGTTGCTTAACCTCGCCAATCACTTATGGACCGGTGAGAACATCTGCCTATGAGCACCTCATTGACAAAAGCCTCCCTAAAGAATGGGGGAATATACCATAATCGCCACGCTTGGCAGACGGGTTGGCGATCGTAGTTAGATGCTGGCCGTTCTCTGGTAGGCATTCCCTCGGACGATTTCTACGCCCCCCACGGGATGAGATGGGGTGATGATATTCTATGCCGTCACCACACAGCAATAATCCTACTAATAATTAATAGAACCTACAACATACCTAATGGAAAGGGAAACATCGAGTATATACATACTACTTTTTTGTATAGAAACATTTTATAAAGAGCATCACATTTTCAGCCTAGCACGTGGACATAGTATGTACAAGAGAGTCCTTCTGATTTTACTTAATATAACCATTTTTACTTAAACTACTCCAACACATTATATACAAGTAATATGATTTTATTTGTATTGTCATCGCCACGAAAAGTTCTAGAAATTCTTCTTATATAAATAAAAATGAATTATCGAATGTTTGAACGCTCATGACATCGAAACGACTGCGCCAAATTGGATAAATCTTTCTTTTATGCGATCGTTATTATCAATGGAAGGTTTGTATGCATTATACAAAAAAAAATATATTTAAAAACTACAGAAAAGTGAGTGTTCGAATGAGACTGTAAACTATGAGACCTTTTTTGTTGGTCATGGTTGGTGGTATTCGACTCGCACTTGTTTGGAGTTTTGTAGTATTAATTATATTTTTTTTATTCTTTTTTGTATTTTTATGTCTTAAAATAGAGATTTAAAGTTAACTACAATATTGCAAGCTCAGCTTGCGGTTTATCTAACATGCTAAATCTTTATTACTACAGCGTTAAACGCAGGACATCAAAACTACAACTTATTTAAGCTCGGATGTTAAGAAATCCTCCTTATAATAATACGTAATTTTGTTATATTAGGCTTAATCTATGTCACTAAAGTGTTAAACGCGGATTAATAAAACTACAGTATATTTAAAGTTAGTGAAAGCCCTATCTCACATACTCCTATGCTTTACTATGCTTAATCTATCTTGCTGTATCGTGTTGAACACGGGTTCAGCTTAAGGAATGTACACATTAATAACACTATAATAAGTTGTCTTGGAAACTGAATATTAGGAAAGTATGGGAAAATACTGCGAGAGTTTATTCGTGATTTATTAAAATATGTATATCCTTTGTACACGAAACTTTGTTATATAAGGCTTAATCTATCGTTAAACGCGATTTAAGAAAACAACAGTATATTTAAACTTAGTGAAAGCCCTATCGCACATACTCCTATGCTACTATGCTTAATCTATCTTGCTGTAGTGTTGAACACGGGTTGGGCTTAAGGAGAGTACACATTAAATTAACTTCGGCTAAAGGGGGCTTTAGCCGAGGTTCTTTCTTCTTTAGTTCTGAATCTGATATGCGGCTTAAATAACACCAAAGTTCTAATCTTAATATAACGCCTCAATACGGGTTCCTGAATCTAAATTTAATTTATAGTGTTGCATTCGTAGTTGCAGAGTTAAAGCACTGTAAAACACAGACAGATAGCCTGGTGGCACAGTAACAATTTTCGAACACGCGAACTTTTAATGCCCCAGTTAATACTTGATACCTCTTATCAGATAATCCAAAGTATAAAAAGAAGCGAGCGGCACACGTGATATAAGTGAAATTTCTTAAAAGAACACAATGATTGCCTGGTCATATGTAATATTTGAAGCGGACACCGAAAGCGCGATATTATCTTATTCGATCGCTTTGTATTATTGTGCCCGTACGGATCGGAGTTACATTAAGCATAACATGTTGTAAACGCTGATTATGGAAAATACATTTTATTTAAACTCAGTTCGAGCCCTATCTTACATGTGAAAATGCTCAGTAAAGCAGTACTATATAAAAAAACAAAATTAGTGATCTGTATTTCTAAAAGATTTTTTTTTTTATTAGTGATTATAGTGATTTAAGGTTAAGGTAACTATCATATTCCAAGCTCGGCTCACGAGTTATAGGCTACAGCGTTAAACGTGGAATATAGAAACTATTTACTTAAACTCAGATCGGCCTTACATTTCAAGTTTCCGAGTATTGTGGTATTTTATAAACAAAAACAAGTGATTATTTCTAAGGTAAAGATTTTCAAGTTTTTTTTAAGTTATATAGTTTTGTTTTTATAAATTAGCAATTGATGGTTAATGTCACTATGAAAATGAAAAAAAAGAATACTTATTGTGGCAAAAATGTTTTTTTGTCAAATTTATAAATTTGACTGAAACAGCTCCAGGAAGTAATTAATAATACTTGTGTAGGAGTGGTCTCTGTCCTTCCTTTATTTTATAGTTAAAAATAGTTATTTTTATTTTTATTTTTACTTTATTGGGACATAAAACAGTTACACATTAGGTATAGTTAAATTATTTAAATATAAATTTTAAGAATAGGTAAACGTGTAACCCACACCAATGTCCGCGAATTAATGTTAAAAATAGGTAGTAATAAATGCGTGCATTAATTAAGCAGAGAAGTACCTATGTAGGTACTAGTGAGTAGGTATTAACTATAACTATTTTAGTAGTTCAGTAGCCATTTTTTTGAACTTAAAGTGCGATTGTGCAAAAATGTCCAAATCGTGGAAGTGTGTGTTATACGTTTCCACAATGCGTCGGAGAGGCACCCGTGCGCCAGCATGAGTTCTGCACCGCGCGGTGTGGAACAGCCGGGGCACGCGTGCCTCTCGACGCATTACAGTTCTAGGTACAATATAACATAAGTTGTTAGTGATGTCAGTGCAATCAAACTTGTTATTACAAAGACCATGAAGCATCATGACCATCAGTAAACTACGTCTGGACTGTAAGCTCTGAAGTTTATAGCGTTCCAATAAATCTGTGTATGGTATTCTAGACTTAGTGCATCTATAGTGCATAGATCGTAGAAATTTTTTTTGAACAATTTCTAGTTTTTTTATGTAAACGTCAAAAATAGGGCTCCAAATCGGGACTGCGTATTCCAATTGAGAACGTACTAAGGTTTTATATAAAAGTAAAAATGTCAACGGTCTTTTAAAGTCAGATGACGATCTCATTATAAATCCAAACATACGATACGCTTTATTAATGACATTATCTATGTGACAGTCGAAGTGTAATTTTGAGTCGATTAAGACCCCAAGATCTCTAATACGGTCGACTCTTTGTAGACTGATATCACATAGATTATAATCGAATGTTATAATGTTTCTGTTTTTTGTGAAAGTAATTATATTGCATTTGGGTAAGCTGAGCTGAAGTTTATTTTGTAAACAGTATCGAGAAAGTCTATCTAAGTCTTCCTGTAAAAGTAGGCAATCTTGTATGGTTTTGCATGTCTTGTAAATTTTGATATCGTCGGCGTACATTAGAAATTGGGAATGGATGAAACATGTTTTAATGTCATTAACGAATAAAGTATACAATAGTGGCCCAATTATTGAGCCTTGGGGCACACCAGATGTGACGATAATTGGGTTAGATTGGAAGCCATTAATAACCACCTTTTGTGATCTATTAAATATGTAAGCCATGAACCAACGCAATAGGTGGCCACGGATACCATTATAAGCAATTTTATCTAGTAGCAATTTATGGTCCACCTTGTCGAAAGCCTTCCGAAAATCGGTGTACACAGCGTCAACCTGAATCTGTCCATCCATATTTTTAAATAAGTAATCTGTAAAAACCATTAGATTGGTATTAGTTGAACGACGTTTCACAAATCCATGCTGTTCACGAACTATAAGGTTGTGAATCTGTGAGTATAATGCGCCATGTACAAGACTCTCGAAAAGTTTCGACAAGGCGGAGAGTATCGAAATAGGACGATAATTATTTATACTTGATTTGTCACCACTCTTAAACACCGGTGTGATATTAGCCCGTTTCCAAATATCGGGAAAAGTCCCCTCGCGCAAGCATTTATTAAATAAAATATGGAGTGGAAGGACTATGTTATTTGCGATTTTCTTTATAAAGATAGGTGGAATGCCATCAGGACCTGAACCTTTAGTCGAGTCAAGTTTTATTATCGCGTTATGTATTGTATCGACTGGTAAGTAGATGTCAGAGATACAAGGCGAATTAACTGCATATGCACTAGGTGACTGCCACGTCATGGGGTCTAAGGTCGAGGGTTCATAAACAGAAGTGAAATAGGTTGAAAACATATTACATATATCAGTCGGATTATTAGAATTAAGATTTTCAAGATACATGCTCGCTGGAATCTCCACTCTGCCTTTTCGATTAGAAACGTAAGTCCAGAAATGTTTTATACTAAGCGGGATGCTGTCTTCAACCGATTTTATGTATCTTGCGAAACATGTAACACATTCAGACTTAAAACGTTTACGATGGACTGAAAAACTTTCATAATCCGATGCATTGGAATAAATTTTCCATTTTAGCCAAGCTTTTTCCTTGGTTTTGAAAATGCGAATTAGGGCAGGAGAGAACCACACTGGAAAACGTGATTTTTTTATGCGAGTAAATGGAACATGTGTTTTGATAATACTATAAATTTTATCATAAAATATTTCAACCGCTCGATGAGCTGACGACTCGTATAACAATTGATTCCAGTCTAATTTGCACAGCTCGTTATTAATTAAATCATATTTGGCCTTATAAAAATTATGTTTAGTATATAATTGCCGTTTCATTGGTATAACTTTTGTATCTAGCGACGTTACTACCAAGAAGGCGGGGTGGTAAGTATCAATAGGTAACAGTGGTAGACAAGTTTTGGCCTCGCAGTCAACGTTTGACAGAAACAAGTCAAGTATGCGTCCTAAATTATTCCTTATTGTATTGTATTGAAAAGTATTAGTAAAAGAAATAAAATTGCTGAAAAAACTGCTTATTGTATCTGTCGCTTGTGGAATCACATAGTTTATTCCACTACGGTCCAACCAGTTTAGGCCTGGTAAATTATAATCACCTAATACGAAAACTGCGTCAGTACTAGTGTCGTTAATGAAGTCTTGCAAAATATCTAAGTGTGATGTATACAAGTGGTCCGGTGAATTCGGCGGTAAATAGGCTGCACTAATAAAATGGCGCTTAGAGGGCCGCGACGCGGGCAGCTGCACCAATACGTGTTCAATAGCAGCATGCGAGGCGCGCATCAAAACGTTAGAAGGTCGTAACGTTTTCAAAACGGCTATGAGCACACCGCCACCATCTCGTTTTCCCGTAATACTTCGGTCACGGTCACATCTAAACACCAGATACCTATCGTCAATGAATTCATTGTCAGATATGGTGGGTATTAGCCATGTCTCCGTGAGAACTATTACGTCATAAGAAAATGATAAAATATTTATAAATAAGGTGTGGAGCTTAGTACGAAGTCCTCTGCAGTTTTGGTAGTAAATATTTAAATTGTACTTATCCATCGGTAAAAGAAAAAATATAAAATACGTTACCAAAACAAGGCTTAAAGTTCATTACAATTAGAGATCTGAACGAATTAAAATATGAAACAAGTAAATGAGTTTTACAACACATATAGAATGTTATCAATAACGGCAAATAGGAACGATAATATTTTAAGCACGATCGTATAACTATTGTTCTATCTTTGCAAAAGTATAAGTATTTACTATCTGTTCTTAAAAACACTAATATATAATTAAGTTTAACTACACTAACATGGTCTTGCTTCTTACTATTAATTAACGAAACATAATTAAGAAAGTTATAATATTTTAAATTCATTGCACATTTATTTTGAAGCATGAGGGTCATCGGTAGGTTATTCGTACTAACTTCAATAGTAAAAACGGCGTAAACAACACAGAGTAGACTACGAGTCAGAGAAGTCGCACTTCGGGCTAAACAAGATAACATGTAATAAAAAGTTAGACTGCACTGAAACCAAACTTTGACGCTAATACACATAAATATATCATTCAGGTGCTTTATAGGGTTTAATTTTGCATAAGTCTTCTTCGGTACGGATAGGAAAGGCTTCCTGAGCAACATCAGCGCGAACAAGTATAACACCATTTTTGATCCAGACAAATCGATGCCCGTTTTGTTTCGCGGCTTCTTTAGTTTGACGAAATAATATCTTGTTGTTCAATGTAAGGTGCTCATTTACGAGTATATAGATCTTATTCGAATTCGTATCCAGCTTCAGCTCATCAGACGTAATTCCTTTTTTGCGACGTGCAGCCGCAATAAAGTTGTCACGTAGAATTTGGCTTGAAAGTTTGACCACTATGTTTTTTGGTCTTGTGGATTTTGGATTCAATTGCGGTACTCGATGAATAGCAATGACGTCACGTGGCAAAAGTGTTTGCTTGATCAAAGTAGCAATATTTTCAAATATCTGGAGCAAGTTTTCACCGCGTTTTTCGGGCAAGTTGCTTATCTCGACATTGCAGTTTCGGGATTTTTGCTCCGCTACTTCCAATTTTTTTTCCAGGATAGCAATTCGTTGGACAACTCCCTTAGGAGAAGAAATATTCTCTTCGAGTTTCGAGATACGCGATGCAAAATTATTCGACTTCTCTTCCAAGTAATCATATTTGTCACTTATAAACTTGATAGTAGACTTTATTCCATCAAATTCGGATAAGAGTATTGAAAATTTTTCATCCTGTTTTGCCAAGCACGTTTCAAACATAGATTTCATATTCGCCTGAAAATCTTTCAGCTCATCACGCAAATTTATATCACTATTGGATGGCACGCCTTTGCGGTAAGTGACGTATGGAGGAGGAGACTCCTTATCTATTAAGGACCCATCGATAGTTGTTTCACCAGATCCAGGTAGATCGTCGACATCACTAATACGGTCAAAAGTGCTGTTTAAAGTTGCCATAACGTTGACGAAGTTAGGAAGTCTCTGTCCAATACACTACTCTGTACGGCAAACGCACCTGCCGATAACACTAATGAGTATAATAGTCACAAACGCACTAATTACGCACACAAAGATATTTTTAAAACAAGTTATACTGATTGAGTATAAGACAGCCGCTCTGCTGTGAGGCGCACGACGGATTGACATAGTTGACGAAAAAAATTTTAAATAACTATTAAATTTAAAAAGAATTAAAAACAAATTTAAAACTACATTTAGATCTAAAAATACTTGAGAAACAATAACTAGTAAAGTAATTGTCAGCTCTGTGTATTGTGTGATTGTGAGTGTACGTGTGTGTGATTATAGTAGTGTGTGAGTATGAGTTTGAGTGTGTTTTGGTAGTACCATAATTGGAAATAAGTGTTCATGGCAATCTATCATGGATATGCTCTGTATCTCCATATTATATTTACTATCTATAATATTGGACGCTAGGCTCGTGAGTTATCGAATATACACATATCTATCTTACTTAAGCGTTAAACGCCGGTTAAGGTTAAGGATTCTAATTAAACTTGACTAGTGACCTATCGTATATACAGCTATCCTATTTTATGTAAATTAAGATGAAGAGATATTGACTAACAATAAGAGTGAACGCGCGGCTCGTTAGTTATCGAATATACACATTGTATATCTATCTTACTTAAGCGTTTAACGCTGGTTAAGGAATCTATTTATATTTGGCAAGTGACCTATCTTATATACACATATCTATCTTACTAAAGCGTTTAACGCCAGTTAAGTTAAGGAATCTATTTATATTTGGCTAGTGACCTATCTTATATACACATATCTATCTTACTAAAGCGTTTAACGCCAGTTAAGTTAAGGAATCTATTTATATTTGGCTAGTGACCTATCTTATATACACATATCTATCTTACTAAAGCGTTTAACGCCAGTTAAGTTAAGGAATTTATTTATATTTGGCTAGTGACCTATCTTATATGCAGCTATACTATTTTATGTACATATGTTAAGATGAAGAAATATTGACTAATTTTAATATTGGATCCTCGGCCCGTGAGATATCGAATATACACATATCTCTCTTACTAAAGCTTTAAACGCCGGTTAGAGTTAAGGAAACTATTTATATTTGGCTAGTGACCTATCTTATATGCAGGTATACTATTTTATGTACATATGTTAATATGAAGAAATATTGACTAATTTTAATATTGGATCCTCGGCCCGTGAGATATCGAATATACACATATCTCTCTTACTAAAGCGTTTAACGCCGGTTAAGGTTAAGGAATCTATTTAAACTTAGTCAATAACCTATTCTCTATACAGCTATGCTATTTTATGTAAGTTAAGATGAAGAAATATTGACTGACATTAATAGTGAACGCTCGGCTCGTGACTTATCGAATATACACATATCTATCTTACTTAAGCGTTTAACGCCGGTCAAGTTAGAGGAATCTATTTAAACTTGACTAGTTATCTATCTTATTTAGCTTTGCTACATTCTGTAGGTTAAGATTATGAAAACTACATTTTCTGCAAGCTCGGAAAGATTTCATTGTATAAAAGATGGGCCATCTTTTATACAAATTCTAATAAACTAACGCTTTTTTTTGTTTTTTAATTTTTCAAGTGATTATCGTCGCCCATGGACACTCGAAACACCAGAAGGTCTGTAAGTCGGTAGTCAACCTAAGGTTAATATGCTTGAAACGGTTAAGATTAAAGTAACTATAATTTTAAGTTAGGCCTATGACTTATCTTAATTTACTGGTTCCGCTACCTAACGGAAATCTTGTGAAATTTTATAGATTGTCTCAAGAGCAGAATCTAAAATATCGTAATATAATTACAGGTAGCTACGTGTAATTAAACTAAATAAGTTCAAGTGGGTAATATAGCCATATTACTGACCCTATACACTAAAACTAATTGGTCCATTTTGCTAGATGATAACTTCTACTAATATTATAAATGCGAAAGTTTGTGAACATACATTTATGGGTGTATGGTTGTTTGTTACTGTTTCACGCCAAACCTATCGAACGGATTTGGATGAAAGTTTGTTTTAATGTTGGTTATATATCCAAATAATACACAAGCTATATTTTATAAAGATTGATGCGGGTGACACCACGAGATAGTACCCTACATATCCTACTGGCTATTTGTTCCTCTTACAGCACTCATTACAGCCCTAAATGAGCATCGTCAACTATATTTACATAGTTAAATAACTATTATCTTAAATAGTACAACTAATGACTTTGTATGTTCATTAGTTGAGAGAAAGAGAGATACAGAAATAACTATCGTAAGCAATTTTCTATTTACATATTTTTGGAAACAATTTGTCAAATTTCACTTGACTGAAAACAAAGAGGATGTAGTCACAAAGATTGAAAAAGGTGTGCTGAGATGGTTAGGCCATTTAGAAAGGATTAATGATAGAAGATTGACAAAAGAAGTAGACCTGGTCTGTGTGAATGGGACAACCGGAAAGGGAAAACCGTCAAACATTCTCTGATCAAATCGGAGACGTTCTCAAGAAAGGGCACATCAGAAGTACCTTAAACCGGCGAGCATGTACGAAGAATATAATGACAGTAATAGTTTAATTAGTTATTTAAGTCTTGGTTTTTGTTTTGTTTGTTGTTGTTTCTATGGTTTGTTTTTTTTATTTTATCATGCGTTTGGCAGAAGGTTGAAGGAAGGTGTTTGTACTTGATTATTTATTTTATTGATTTTGTTTAGGTTTACTTATTAACTTTGTTTGTTTCTTACATTTATATTTATGTTCTAGTGGCTTATATTTTATTTGTATGTATTTTAAAATAGAGTAGTCCCTATTTATGTGTGTTCTTTTTCATCTTTTTTTTACTTCTTATGTGGCTTTGCCCTTTTATTTTATGTACATATTTATAATTTGTAATTTTTGTTGGTGCGGTTTGATTTGTGATTTTAAGGTTTTATGTAATTTAGTTATTTATTTATTGTTATGTTTTATTTTGTATTTGCTTTGTTATGTTCGTGTTCCGTTAGTTAAGTTTCTTTTTTGGTATGTCTTTATTTATCAGGTTTAAGTTCGGATTGCTTGTATATCATATTTGTGCGTAGGTATATAGCTGTATATATACTTACTATTTTGTTGTTAGTTTGTATTTTATTGTACGTTTGACTTAAGTTTGTGATTCTTATATAAATTTATGGTGGCTTTTTGTGTTTTGTCTTAATTGATTGATAAGTTTATTCCCTTATTTTATATTTGTGTGTCATTTCTATCTAGAAACATGGTTTATTGTGTTTATTATTACTATTATTTATGTGTTTATGTATCAAATATGTATAACATCATATTTAGGCGTATATAGCTGTTTATATACTTACTATTTTGTTGTTTGTTTGTATTTTATTGTACTTTGACTTATGTTTGAGTTTCTTAAGTATATTAATTATAATTTAGTTTTTGGGTTTTATTTTAATTATGTTTTTCTTACCTTTTTATGTTGTTAATGTTAGTCTATCACGGTTATGTATTCCTTATTTATATGTTTATGTAAAGTATTGTGAATTAGGATATATATATATATATATATATATATATATATATATATATATATATATATATATATATATATTGGGATATTTTTATATTAATAAATATTTAAATAAGAGGGATTTGCTTTAAATATTAAATTATTGTATGTCATTTAGTCGGTTTTGTTACACTTTCCTTTTGCAATTTTTATATATTATTATAATATATATTCTTGCAACGTTCTCTTGATACTTTTCAACTTTTCCAATATATACTTAATACCTGTATTTTTACTGCAATATATAAATGTATTTATAAATATAAGATTTTTGAACTAGGCTGGTTGAGATATCAAGAAAGAATATATTCTTATGAGAATTAGCCACTTGGGGTAGTATACATAATAGTTTAATGTTTAGTTAAGTTTACTGTTCCTCCACTTTAGTTAGGTAAACTTCCTTTTTAGCTTAGGTTATCACTTGTATTTGTGAGTGTTGGTTCAAATGTTATTGTCAACTGTATAAGGGCATAACTTGGTACCAACGTCATGTGATGTGTTACATACAGAAACTGTTGGTTCACCTTTAAATAAATATTAAACCAGGACCTACAGTGACGCACACTTGTAGGTTAATTGAGCACCGCCCTTTGATAAGCCCCAAGACATGATTTCTGACGGAGATTTTAGTGGTTATTCTCAAGTCATATGAGCAGAAGATCTTGGAAAACAGCTTACCGAATACTGCTGAAGTGTCACCGATCTTGCCGTTGATCTCAGCATCACACTTGGATATTATAGCGCGCCCTAGAGACCGGAAATTAGCGACTTGCTTCAAAGTGCTTGCTACATGTTTTATGTTTAGTGTCTAAGGACAAAAGTGACAAAACCTCCGTCATTTTGACAGAAACCTTTAAGTCGAATTTACAGCCAGCCTAGTGGAAATATGGCGTTAGTTGTTGAAGTCCATCTGGTAATGCTGCTAAAAAGCATAACATACATGATCTCAGTGCATACGATACCTTGGAACACGCCTTTCTTCCAGCCAAATTGAAAAGACTACTTTCTGTGCGGAAGCGGATATATACCGCTCTTTGACTATTACCGCAAAATACAACGCAAACAGTGCTGATGCTGAAACAACTCCTCCTTTCTCTAGCAATAAATGCGGGTTAAAGTTAAGGAAACGAACATAAAATAAAAAAAAACATGTGTGTACTTATGTACACGCGTTAGAAGTTATACTTCTAAATATACAACTTGAACATAGTTATCAATTTTCATACCACCTAGAACTAACGTCATGCTGTTATTTTAACGATGCGCGCGCACGATGCGCGCGCATCGTAAAAATTCACTCTCATACCACCTAGAACTAACTTCATGCTGTTAAATTTTTTGGTGTCGGTGTGCGCGCGCATCGTAAAAATTCACTCTCATCATTTTTCTCCATCGCGCCAAAAGAAGTATAACTTCAAAAAGAGTTTGAATTCACGTAGACTTTAAAAAAAGCGCTTGTAAATAAACACTAGTAACTACCATTTATTAAAACGCTAGTCTAGCTCTAGGCCTATCATACATATCAAGCTACCTAGTAATGTAGTACCTATGAGAAACGATACATTAGTGAAGTTCTTAAGATATAATTATTCAAAATTTTCTTAATTATTTTTTTGACATTCATGGGAATCACTACACTATGCTACTTTTACACCCCGTGTTTTTAACTAGTTTCACATTGTCCATACTATAAGTTCATTATGTGTATCTTGCGTCTGCTAAATTTTTATCTGTTGCTTATTTTCACTTTAACTACTGAACTGATATGTATGCCATTCGCAACGAAGGTAGATTTTATTGCAGAGAAACATATGTGAAAGCTAGTATCCTAAAAATGGTTTCATGTTTTCAAAAAGTATTAATAGGCAGGCTAAGTTAATGGTGTGAACAGATATTAATTTATAAACTTTGATATCTAACGTCAATGCTATAGAATCTACCTAGAGGTCAATAAAATTTACTAAAGTGTTATTCTATACTGTAGTCCATCTTCCCTGTCAGATGTAAAGTTATATAGAAACAATCATATAATAAGTTTATACATCTAAATAGTTACATGGCGGTGGCAAAGCATAATCTCTGATAACCTATCAAACAATAAAAGGTGACAGATAAACTAATGAATATATTATATGAATTGTTCAATGAGAAGAAACTAGAGTATCTAGCTAATTTTTTTTTGTTTTTTTTTTTTTAATTTTTATTCACTAAATCTAAAACATTGTACATTAATATAGCTCTAAGACATATTTATAGATATATACAAGATAAAATATATTTGAGTTAATTATAATTATAACTACAGTTGGCTATATTAGCCACTCTATACACTGAACCGAAACCTAACGGTCCACCTTGCAAGATAATAAGACCCTATATTTATTGAGATCCACTTCTTGGTATCAGTACAGCCCTATTGTCAGAATCATATTTACATTGTTAAAGATCTATTACCTGAAATAGTAGGCCTAATAACTACTGCTGTTTATTAAACTCTCTGTCTCTGATATACAAATAACTATATGTACAATTTTCTATTTACATGTTTTTGTAAACAATTTTTCGAATTGTACGTGGCTAAAAGCAATGTTATGTTGATTACAGATAGAGACAAATATGTAGAATACAAAATACCCGTTTCACCTCATTTCAATACAATAACATAAATACCAGACCTAGCTACATAATTAAATTAAATAAGTGAACTTGCTGGGGTAAGAAGAAGCCATATAGAGATAAAATATTTTACGAGGTACTATAAATTCAATTAGTTAATATAAATTCGATTAGTTACTATAAATTCGAATAGTTACTATAATTTAGATAAGTTACTAGGAAAAAAAGTGTAATTATATTACATTAAGAGTAAAAAAAGGTATTTACAAGGTCGTACTTTCCTTCATTGGCGTGGCAAGATGCAAAGATGGTACTACAGACTAGCGACCATGACTTTTGAAGTGCTGCTTGGCGGTAGGAGTATTAGCCGTGGGTAAGTTATTATAAAAAAAACAATAGGTATCTGTTCAAAATTTCAGGCAAGTGAATAAATAATGTTTTTTTTTATTGTAGTTATTATTTTATAAGGAACTCATTTTTGACGAGGTCAAGGCAAGTAGAGGGCAGTCTAGTTGTTTATATCAACCATAGATTAAGAAGAATAATTTCATGCATTTCTGCATTTCAAAATTATTTGTAGTTTGAAAATAAAACGTAAGTAACTGCGAGTTTTTTGTACATATTTATTTAATTTTGCTCTTACGTCGTGACGACCGTAATGATCTTGCCCTATCAAGCCGTCCAATGAAAGTAAGCAGGCGGTGGAAGACCTGTTCCTCGTCAATAGTAAATTTATCCAGCTCATGGAGATAAGCCTTGGCAACGAACAGGATCTTCTTCCTAAAGCGATCGTGGTCCGTGGGGCCGCTATCTCCCATCAGTTTACCGCAAACTGCCACTGCGGGGGTATTGACGTTCCTGTTCCTATGAGTAAGTATTTTTTTACTTTTACAGTTACTTAGGTTTTGTGACTTAGATCTAAAAGCATAATCTCTGATAACCTATCAAAATGATAGGTGACAGGTAAACTAATGAATATTTTATATTAATTATTCAAAGAGAAGAAACTAGTACCTTATTTTTTTTGTTTTTTTTTTTAATTTACATCCAATAAATCGATAAATTGCGACATTAAATATAGTTCCAACACACCACTTACGTTTATATTTGATTAATTATAATTATAACTACAGGTGGCTATATTAGCCACTCTATACACTAAATCTAAATCTATCGGTCCACCTTGTAAGATAATAAGACCCTATATTATTTGAGATCCTTTTCACGGTATCAATAAAGCCCTGTTTTGAGCATCATATTTACATTGTTAAAGATCTATTATCTAATTTTAGTGGGCCTAATAACTACTTTTGTTTATTAAACCCTCTCTCTCTCTGATATACAAATAACGATGTATACAATTTCCTATATACATATTTAAGTAAACAAATTGTCGAATTATACGTGGCTGAAATTAATGTTATGTTGAATACAGATTGAGACAAATATCCAGAACACAAAATACTCGTTTCAACTCATTTCAATACAGTAACATAAATACCAGTTCTAGCTACATAATTAATGTGAAATTGTCAGAGTAAGAAGCCATATACATAGATATAAAATATTTGGTTAGTTACTATAAATTCGATTAGTTACTATAAATTCGATTAGTTACTATAAATTAGATTAGTTACTATGAAAAAAGTATAATTATATTACATTAAGTGTAAAATAAGGTATTTACAAAGTCGTACTTTCCCTCATTGGCTTGGCAAGATGTAAAGATGGTATTACAGTCTAGCGACCGTGACTTTTGGAGTGCTGCTTAGCGGTAGGAGTATTAGCCGTGGGTTAGTTATTATAAAAAAAATAGTATTCTGTTCTAAATTTCAGTCAAATGAATCTTATCTGAAATGAATAAGTAATGAAATGGTTTTATTATAGTTATTATTATTTTTAAACTCTTTTTGTCTAGTCGAGTTGTTTATTTCAACCAAAGATTAAGTAGAATAATTTCATGCACTTCAGCCTTTCAAAATTATTTGCAGGTTGAAAATAAAACGTAAGTTGCCGCGAGTTTTTTATACCTATTTATTTAATTTTGCTATTGCTGCCCATTACATGGCTACGTTCACTTTTGACCGCAATGATCTTGCCCTATTCAAGCCCACCAATGAAGGTAAGTAGGCGGTGGAAGACCTGTTCCTCGTCAATAGGAAATTTATCCAGCTCATAGGGATAAGCCTTGGCAAGGAACAAGATCTTCTTCCTAAAGCGATCGTGGTCCGTGGGGCCGCTATCTCCCATCAGTTTACCGCAAACTGCCACTGCGGGGGTATTGACGTTCCTATACATATGGACGAGTTTCTTTTTACAAGTTTTACGTTACCCGAGGCTGATTTTATTGATTTCTCCAACTAGAAAGGTCTAGCAAGTAAGTAGAAAAGTATTATTTACAAGAATTATAATTAAACTTACTCACATATCATTTAAGGGTTCCGTACCCAAAGGGTAAAACGGGACCTTATTACTAAGACTTCGTTGAAATGTTCATAGATGATGTATTTCTGATGCCGCTATAACAAAAAATACTAAAAACAAAATAAGATAAATATGTAAGGGGGGTTCCATACAACAAACGTGAATTTTTTGCTCGTTTTTATAGATAATGGTATGGAACAGTTCGTGCGCGACTCCGACTCGCACTTTATTATCTTATTCTTTCTTGCAAAAGCGATTTAAGGTAAATGTTACTATAATATTGTAACCTCGCCTCGCGAGTGACCTACCAGGCAGCTATGCTTAATCGGCGTCGTCGGCGGTCGTGGCTACCAGTTAATCTTCTGGTCGGTATCGCGTTGGTACGCCCGAAGATGTGCGCACTGAACGCACGTGAGGTTCTCATCAACATTATTTTATTGAATCACACTAATATTATACAGGCAAAAGTTTGTGAGTGTGTGTGTTTGTTACTTCTTCACGTCTTAACGGCTGGAGCGATTTTAAAAATCTGGTATGGAGTTAGCTGAGACCCTGGATTAACACAAAGGTTAATTTATAAAGTCTAACGCGGGTATAACTGCGGGGCACTGCTAGTAGTTTCTAAAGTAAAATATAAATGGAACGTAAAATAAGAAAAATTGTTTAAAGAAGAAAGAATATATATTTATTAGACACAAGGTACATCAGTATAAATTAAGTAATAGGGGTACAACACACAGAAGAATACGTAAAAAAAAATTGATACTTATAATTAACAATCAATACATTTTTCTATAATCCATAATTTTACGCACCAATTCGATGTGGTACCCATACTAAGCACCTTTTCGACTAAAAGGCCACAGTTCAGCATTCTGCCACAGATGACTGTAGCGCTGATTTTCAAATGTGGCCAACGGCCATCCATATAAAAATAAATATGACGGTGTAATAAAACATACTAAATAATGCAAGGAGTTGAAAAATAAAATAAATACATCCCGGAAATACAAACAGGTGATAATGATAATTGATTTTCTTACAAAATTTATGAATTGATAGCAATATAACAGAATTTACCAAAACACTCGATTTAATATGTCAACTACTAAGTGTTGGAAAGCTGAATTTCCAAAGCCAACGATTTTATTTTTGATTTGAAATTAACACGATTCACAAAGACTTTAAAAAGCGCTTGAAAATAGTAATAACTACAGTTTATTTAAACTGTAGTGAAGCTAGCCCAATCCATATCAAGCTGTCTAGTAAATGCCCTATGGGAAACAAAATTATTGATCGGTAGTTCTTAAGATATTATTTTTTACTTTTTATTTTATTCTGTCTTACAATAGCGAGTTTAAGAACACTACTTATTATTTAAATGTGTCAAGGGGTCAATGTAATATGAAAATTTACTATATTAGGCTTAATCTTTACTATTTTTTACTTAGTTCTTAAGATATAATTTTTTATAATTTTTTATTTTATTCTATCTTGCAATAGCGATTACAGTTTAAGAAAACTACTTATTATTTAAGTGTGTCAAGAGGTCAATGTAATATGATAATTTACTATATTAGGCTTAATATTAATTATTTTCTATTTAATTCTTAAGATATATTTTTCATATATTTTTTCTTTTTTATTCTATTTTATCTTGCAATAACGAGTTTAGGAACACTACTTATTATTTAAGGTGTGTCATGTTTTAGGCTTAATCTATACTAATTTATAATTAGTTCTTAAGATATTATTTCTTTTATTGATTTTTTTTCCTTGTTTTATTTTATTCTATCTTGCAATAGCGATTAGAGTTTAAGAAAACTACTTATTATTTAATGTGAGAAAACAAACTTACCATATTAGGCTTAATCTATCCTACTTTCTTCTTAAAATGTTATAGAATAGGAATAAGAATAGGAATAGGCAAATGAACAAATAGGTCACCTATCATACAAGTCAAGCTGCCTAGTAATGAGAGAAGCAACATTTTTGATCTGTGGTACTTAAGATATTATCTTATAGATTTCTTTTTTACTTAATTAAATATTTTTATCTTCTTCTTTCCTAAAATAGCGATTTGAGTTTATGAAAACTACTAGTTATTTAAGAGTCCCATGTTATTTGAAAATTGACCATATTAGGCTTAAACTGTCGCCGCTTCTTTATTTTTTTTCCAGAATAGCAACGGAAATATATAAGTTGAACAGGTGTTTAATTATAATATCATAACCGCCACCCATGCACACTCGCAACACCATAGGGGCCGCAGTGCATTGATGGGCTTATACTACAAGCCCAGCAATGCCAATTTAATAGATCACATATTTAACACGTCATCAAAATGCAACAACGTAACCTTAACCGGCGGGCATAGAATATTATTTATTTTGTCGTAGTTAGAACCGCACATCATCTGCTTATTTTTTTTTATTACGATTTTTCTTACTAGTAACTGACAGATTTCAAATGTGATCTATTAAATTAGCCCTACTATAGTTTACTATATAGCTGCGTTATACGGTTTAGATTAAGGTGTTGTAGATTTTTTTAACTTAGGCCTTTTTTTTGTTAATGCAGGGGGAATGCGAAAAAGTGTCTGCGGGTGGGTATGAATTAACGACTGCTGGCGGCGAAAGATCCCGTCCGATCGCAGTGACCAGGACTCGCCTCCCGGCCTCCCAGGCCGGGTACTCCTCCAGCGTATTCTGGGTTGAGTCCAGGTCACCTCTGCAGTGGTGACACTATGTCGGCTCTTCTCCCCGATCCGGGACAGATACTTACCGAAACACCCATGTCCGGTAAGTATCTGAGTCAGTCTGTAGGTGACGTAACCCTCCTTCCTCCCCATCCAGGCCTCAAGGTGAGGCAGAATTGCACCGACGGTACGCTGGCGCGCGATCCGCGGCAATTCGAGCTGCGCGCGCCACTTTATAAGAACGCGCCGGTGTGCATGAGCCAGAGTTGGTGTTGAGAGAGCCGGGGTTGGTGGAGTCGTCCAGATCCAAAACTCGGAGCTTTCCCATCGCCACAGGGCGCGCCACCATCGCACCCGTCTTAGCTTATAGTCTAGCTTAAGCCTCGGCGACCTGTCAGGGCCTCCGCCTTCGCCGAGCCCTCTGGACCAGGGATGGCAAAATGAGGCCCCCAGTCAAGGCTTTCTTAGAGCGGAAGCACGTCTCCAGACTAAGGTCGTTCAACTGAACCTTGGTCCTCGCCACCTTCATGACCGCGGCCATGGTAACGGCCGAGTTCGGTGGCAAGTTAATTGTTTGTTACTGCCGCGGACGGTGGTCGTTGCGGCAGCGTTTCTTTTTGGAGGTGGAGGCGGGGTGGCTGATTTTGGCGGGCAGCCCTGGCTCTCGCCTTAATATAATTGATGGCAGCTGGGACGGCAACGCTGGCGAAGATCTCATCGACGGTGACGGCAGGGGTGGGAAAGTCTCGGCCTCACTCCGGCGAAGTTCCGCTAGCTCAGCGGACATGGCCGCCACACGCGACTCCAAGGAGGCCAACTGGGAACGGAGTTGCTGGTTCTCCAGCTCCAGCCTATTCCCGTCGGTCCTTCCGTGTAACTCGGCGGCGGCTGCCTGAGCTTTGCGGGCTGCCAGTCGGAGGGCACGGACAAAGTCGCCCTTCAGACGCTTTAACTTCTCCGCAACCTTCTCCACCGTCTCCAACGATTCTTGGATGACTGCACCCAGGTCGGCTGTCGGCTGCTGACGAAACTCCTCAGCCATGTCTTTGACCCGGGGCAGTCGGCTTTTGGCCCTGCTACCTACTGAACCCTGAGAGGGGTCCAGTATCTTTATACTCCATAAGTCCGCCTCATCATTGTCCTCGTCTGTGCACAACTTAGGTATCACAACGCGTTGTGCATCCTCTCTGGTACGAAGACGTCCTCGCTTCCGGTTTCTGCGGGTATCCAGAGACTCCATTGACACCGCGCCCCTGAGGGAGCTGCCGCTTTCCAGGTTCGCGGCGCCCTGGGATGACCCAGAAAAAGGAGTGGCTGAGCGGGTACACGACCTCGTGGTCCTCCTGACTCTGCTCCCTGCGACGGTCTTAACTCCGTCCGAAACACCTTCCTCTCCCACGTTATTGGGGCGCACAAAACTGGGCGTGCGTACCCTATCCGCGACCTCCACGGATATTTGTCTTTTAGTGTCCCCCCCAGATACGGTGGGACAGCCGGGCCCTAAAGGACCCGGGAGGGATTCTCCGGCAGAGCCGGTACCCGCCTGGGGTAATGTTGTGCTAAGAGACATTTTACTTTTTCTACCCTTTGGAACCGGTTTGCCCCCCGGTACCCCCTTTCGCCGGGTAATTGCTCAGGGGCTAAGAGGTTGCCGCAACTCTTGACCGGATTAAACGCTCCGGCCATTCAGCCCATCACCGGGCGGCGAAGCTTAGGCTTGCGCTCCTCCGTTGTCCCCTCCAGTGTATAGAAGGGACAACAGAGGCGTGAGGTGTCGGAATATTTGCCACGGATGGTGGTTTCTCCCCATGCAAGCATAGGAAAAAGCCAGCGCCCATGCCCGGTACACCAATAATCGAATACAAATATTCTAATGGGACCAGTTGTCTCGGACACACGAGGAGGTTTTCCAACCTAGCAAGAATAGTTTGGATGCTTACGGCTGCTAATATCGGTGGGCATTTACGGCGGCTTCGGGCGCCTGAGAGCTGCGTCGGGCGGCTTCGGGCGCCTGAGAGCTGCGTCGGGCGCCTGAGAGCTGCGTCGGGCGGCTTCGGACGCCTGAGAGCTGCTTTGGGCGACTTCGGGCTGCCTCGGCAGCCTTAAGCACCCAATATATTCTTCTTTGCCTTAAGGATCCAAGTTTCTCATCTTCTTCAGCAAGATGAACAATGAAACCTAAGTCCCAATCCACCGTTATAAATACACACGCACAACTGTTTTCACGTAACGTTACGACTGCTCTGCAATGTTTACTACCAACTATCTACTAGGCTACCCAAAATCAGCTACGGCGTCCTTAGGCGTACTTACGACGGCCGAGGCAGCTCTAAGGTGCCCGAAGCCGTCGTAAGGCGGTTGAGCTCTACCGAGTCACACCGATGCCGACCGATGGTGGGCGCCGGGCCTAAGTGTAAGAAAAGGTATTTACAATACTTTCCTTCATTAGCGTGGCAAGATGCAAATATGGTGTAGTACCATCATTGCCTCTTGCCCTTAAAAGTCACGGTCGCTAGACTGTAGAGTCTAGGGACCATGACTTTTAAAGCGCTACTTAGCGGTAGGAATATTTGCCTTGGGTAATTGTATTGTATTGTATATTTTTTTATTTCGGAAAAATTAATCCATTTGGTGTTAGTAAAATAAAATTAAAAATAAGTTATTATCTAGTGTTAGTACCAATCACTCTCGCCACAAACTGTTTTAATATTGGAGAGTATAAGTTCTCCGCTACAGTTTTCAAAATACTATTTTGACTGCCTCTCACTCTCCTCAGTAATGATGCAGTTTTTTTGCGTATTACCGCATGAAACCCGTCGGTATAAGCATTCGCAAACATTTCTGACGCACTGCAGTAATGAGGCAGTCTCAATAGGATTCTGAAAGCATTATTATATTGTATGCGTAGGTAAGTTATTATAAAAGAATATATTCAATCAAATGAATAAGTAATTAAATCTTTTCCATTATAGTTATTATTTTATGAGAAACTCATTTTTGACCAGGTAGTTAGTCGAGTTGTTTATGAACCCTAGATTGAATAAAATCATTTCAAGCATTTCAGCCATTCAAAATTATTTGTAATTTAAAACGTAAGTAACTGCGAGATTTTTATAGATATTTATTAAATTCAAATTTTGCTGTTGTAATAGGCTTTATCTATTTAACTAAAGCGTTAAACAAAGGTAAAGGAACTATGGTCTATTTAATTTTCACTACAACAAAACGTTGACTTTCATGGGAATCACTACACTATGCTACTTTTATACCCTGCGTGTTTACCTAGATTCACATTGCCCATACTAATAAGTTAATTATGTGTATCTTGCTGTTATACGGGACTTCTGTTAAAATTTTATTTGTTGCTTATTTTCAATTTAACTACTGATCTGATATTTATGACATTCGCAATGAAGCTATGAAGGTAGATTTTATTGCAGAGAAACATATCTGAAAGCTAGTATCCTAAAAAATGGTTTCATGTTCTCAACAAGTATTCATGGGCAGGCTAAGCTGACGGTATGAACGAATAAATACCTAAAATAGTGAAAATATTGTCATGGATATTAATTTATAAGCGGTGATATCGTCAATGCTAGTAAATCTACCTAGTGACTAATAACTTTAACTAAAGTATTTTACTATACACTATACACAGAAGCTACAACTTAGTCCATCTTCTTTGTCAGATGTAAAGTTATATAGAAGCAATAATAAAATCATGGATATCAAGGATATCAAAATCATGAGTATCACGTCATGGATATAAATAGTTACATGGCTTTGGCAAAGCATAATCTCTGATAACCTATCAAATTGATAGGTGACAGGTAAACTAATGAATATTTTATATTAATTGTTCAAAGAGAAGAAACTAGTACCTATTATTTTAGTTTTTTTTTTATTTATTTTTAACCAATAAATCTATAAATTTTTACATTAAATATAGCCCTAAGACACCACTGACGTTTATATTTGAGTAAATTATAATTATAACTACAGGTGGCTGTATTAGCCACACTATACACTAAATCGAAATCTAACGGTCCACCTTGTAACATAATAACATTGTTACAGATACAATATTTATATTGTTAAAGATCTATTATCTAAAACAGTAGGCCTAATAAATACTTCTGTTTAATAAACTCTCTCTCTCTCTCTCTCTGATATACAAACAAGTATGTATACAATTTTCTATTTACATATTTATGTAAACAATTCGTCCAATTATATGTGGCTGAAATCAATGTTATGTTGAATACAGATTGAGACAAATATCCAGAACACAAAATACTCGTTTCAACTCATTTCAATACAATAACATAAATACCAGACCTAGCTACATAATTAATGTGAAATGGTTAGAGTAAGAAGCCATATATGTAGATATAAAAAAATTGGTTAGTTACTATAAATTCGATTAGTTACTTTAAATTTGATTAGTTACTATGAAAAAAGTATAATTATATTACGTTAAGTGTAAAATAAGGTATTTATAAAGTACTTTCCTTTATTAGCTTGGCAAGATGCAAAGATGGTACTACAGTCTAGCGACCATGACTTTTGAAGTGCTGCTTAGCGGTAGGAGTATTAGCCGTGGGTTAGTTATTATAAAAAAATAGTATTCTGTTCAAAATTTCAGTCAAATGAATCTTATCTGAAATGAATAAATAATGAAATGGTTTTATTATAGTTATTATTTTATTTTAAACTTTGTTGTTTATTTCAAACAAAGATTAAGTAGAATCATTTCATGCACTTCAGACTTTCAAAATTATTTGCAGTTTTTTTTATACCTTTTTATTTAATTTTGCTATTGCTGCCCATTACATGGCTACTTTTGACCGCAATGATCTTGCCGTATTCAAGCCCACCAATGAAGGTAAGTAGGCGGTGGAAGACCTGTTCCTCGTCAATAGTAAATATATCCAGCTCATGGGGATAAGCCTTGGCAAGGAACAGGATCTTAATTCTAAAGTGATCGTGGTCTGTGGGGCCGCTATCTCCCATCAGTTTACCGCAAACTGCCACTTCGGGTATTGACGTTCCTATACATATGAACGAGTTTTTTTTTTACAAATTTTACGTTACCCGAGGCTGATATTATTGATTTCTCCAACTAGAACTATTTACAAGAATTATAATTAAACTTACTTACATATCTTTTTTAGGGTTCCGTACCCATAGGGTAAAACGGGACCCTATTACTAAGACTTCGTTGAAATATTCATAGATGATGTATTTCTGTTGCCGCTATCACAAGAAATACTAAAAACAAAATAAGATAAATTTATAAGGGGAGTCCCATACAACAAACGTGAATGTTTTGCTCGTTTTTATAGATAATGGTATGGAACAGTTCGTGCGCGACTCCGACTCGCACTTTATTATCTTATTCTATTTTGCAAAAGCGATTTAAGGTAAATGTTACTATAATATTGTAACCTCGGCTCGCGAGTGATCTAACAGGCAGCTATGCTTAATCGGCGTCGTTGGCGGTCGTGGCAACCAGTTAATCTTCTGGTCGGTATCGCGTTGGTACGCCCGAAGATGTGCGCACTGAACGCACGTGAGGTTCTCATCAACGTTATTTTATTGAATCACACTAATATTATACAGGCGAAAATTTGTGAGTGTGTGTGTTTGTTACTTCTTCACGTCTTAACGGCTTGAGCGATTTAAAAAATCTGGTATGGAGTTAGCTGAGACCCTGGATTAACACAAAGGCTAATTTATAAAGTCTAACGCGGGTATAACTGCGGGGCACTGCTAGTAGTTTCTAAAGTAAAATATAAATGGAACGTAAAATAAGAAAAATTGTTTAAAGAAGAAAGAATATATATTTATTAGACACAAGGTACATCAGTATAAATTAAGTAATAGGGGTACAACACACAGAAGAATACGTAAAAAAAATTGATACTTAAAAATAACAATTAATACATTTTTCTATAATCCATAATTTTACGCACCAATTCGATGTGGTACCCATACTAAGCACCTTTTCGACTAAAAAGCCACAGTTCAGCATTCTGCCACAGATGACTGTAGCGCTGATTTTCAACTGTGGCCAACGGCCATCCATATAAAAATAAATATGACGGTGTAATAAAACATACTAAATAATGCAAGGAGTTGAAAAATAAAATAAATACATCCCGGAAATACAAACAGGTGATAATGATAATTGATTTTCTTACAAAATATATGAATTGATAGGAATATAAAATAAAAATTTGAATTAAATTTAAAATTAAAACCTACTCTATTGTCACAGAATTTACCAAAACACTCGATTTAATATGTTAACTACTAAGTGTTGGAAAGCTGAATTTCCAAAGCCAACGATTTTATTTTTGATTTGAAATTTACAGGATTCACAAAGACTTTAAAAAGCGCTTGAAAATAGTAATAACTACAGTTTATTTAAACTGTAGTGAAGCTAGCCCAATCCATATCAAGCTGTCTAGTAAATGCCCTATGGGAAACAAAATTATTGATCGGTAGTTCTTAAGATATTATTTTTTACTTTTTATTTTATTCTGTCTTACAATAGCGAGTTTAAGAACACTACTTATTATTTAAATGTGTCAAGGGGTCAATGTAATATGAAAATTTACTATATTAGGCTTAATCTTTACTATTTTTTACTTAGTTCTTAAGATATAATTTTTTATAATTTTTTATTTTATTCTATCTTGCAATAGCGATTACAGTTTAAGAAAACTACTTATTATTTAAGTGTGTCAAGAGGTCAATGTAATATGATAATTTACTATATTAGGCTTAATATTAATTATTTTCTATTTAATTCTTAAGATATATTTTTCATATATTTTTTCTTTTTTATTCTATTTTATCTTGCAATAACGAGTTTAGGAACACTACTTATTATTTAAGGTGTGTCATGTTTTAGGCTTAATCTATACTAATTTATAATTAGTTCTTAAGATATTATTTCTTTTATTGATTTTTTTTCCTTGTTTTATTTTATTCTATCTTGCAATAGCGATTAGAGTTTAAGAAAACTACTTATTATTTAATGTGAGAAAACAAACTTACCATATTAGGCTTAATCTATCCTACTTTCTTCTTAAAATGTTATAGAATAGGAATAAGAATAGGAATGCAAATGCACAAATAGGTCACCTATCATACAAGTCAAGCTGCCTAGTAATGCCCCGAGAGAAGCCACATTTTTGATCTGTGGTAGGTACTTAAGATTATCTTATAGATTTCTTTTTTACTTAATTATATATTTTTATCTTCTTCTATCCTAGTCGCAGTTTTTTTTTTTACAGATTAGCAATGCAAATATATAAGTTACCGCACCATAGGGTCCGCAGCGCATTGATGGGCTTATACTACAAACCCAGCAATGCAAATTTAATAGATCACATTTGACACTTCATCAAAATTCAACAACGTAACCTTAACCGGCGGGCATAGAATATTATTTATTTTGTCGTAGTTAGAACTGCACTTCTGCTTATTTTTTTTTCAATTAAGATTTTTCTTACTAGTAACTGACAGATTTCAAATGTGATTTATGAAATTGGCCCTACTCTAGTTTACTATATAGCTGCGTTATACGGTTTAGATTAAGGTGTTGTAGTTTTTTTTTAAAGTAGGCCTATTTTTTTTGCTAAGGCAGGGGAATGGGAAAACGTGTCTGCGGGTGGGTATGAATTAACAACTGCTGGCGGCGAAAGATCCCGTCCGATCGCAGCGACCAGGACTCGCCTCTCGGCCTCCCAGGCCGGGTACTCCTCCAGCGTATTCTGGGTTGAGTCCAGGTCGCCTCCGCAGTGGTGACTCTGTGTCGGCTCTTCTAGGGCGATCCCGCTCAGATACTTACCGAAACCATGTCCGGTAAGTATCTGAGTCAGTCTGTAGGTGACGTAACCCTCCTTCCTCCCCATCCAGGCCTCGAGGTAAGGCAGAATGGCACCGACGGTACGCTGGCGCGTGCTCCGCGGCAATTCGAGCTGGGCGCGCCACTTTATAAGAACGCGCCGGTGTGCATGAGCCAGAGTTGGTGTTGAGAGAGCCGGGGTTGGTGGAGTCGTCCAGATCCAAAACTCGGAGCTTTCCCATCGCCACAGGGCGCACCACCATCGCACCCGTCTCAGCTAAAGCCTCCCTGAGACGACCAGTCAGGGCTTCCGCCTTCGCCGAGCCCTAGGACCAGGGATTGTCAAAATGAGGCCGCCAGTCAAGGCTTTCTTAGAGCGGAGGCTCGCCTCCAGACTAAGGTCCTTCAACTGAACCTTGGTCCTCGCCACCTCCATGACCTCGGCCATGGTAACGGCCGAGTTCGGTGGCAAGTTAATTGTTACTGCTGCGGACGGTGGTGGTTGCGGCAGCGCGGCAGCGCGTCTTTTTGGCGGTGGACGCGGCGGTGGCTGATTTTGGCTGGCAGCCCTGGCTCTCGCCTTATTATAATTGATGGCACCTGGGACGGCAACGCTGGCGGAGATCTCATCGGCGGTGACGGCAGGGGTGGAAAAGTCCCGGTCTCACTCCGGCGAAGTTCCGCTAGCTCAGCGGACATGGCTGCCACACGCGACTCCAAGGAGGCCAACTGGGAACGGAGTTGCTGGTTCTCCAGCTCCAGCCTATTCCCGTCGGTCCTCCCGTGTAACTCGGCGGCGGCTGCCTGAGCTTTGCGGGCTGCCAGTCGGAGGGCACGGACAAAGTCGCCCTTCAGGCGCTTTAATTTGTCCGCAACCTTCTCCACCGTCGCCAACGATTCTTGGATGACTGCACTCAGGTCGGCTGTGGGCTGCTGACGAAACTCCTCAGCCATGTTTTCAACCCGGGGCTGTCGGCCTTTGGCCCTGCTATCTACTGAACCCTGAGAGGGGTCCAGTATCTTTACACTCCATAAGTCCGCCTTATCATTGTCGTCCTCGTCTGTGCACAACTTAGGTATCACAACGCGTTGTGCATCCTCTCTGGTACGAAGACGTCCTCGCTTCCGGTTTCTGCGGGTATCCAGAGACTCCATTGACACCGCGGCCCTGAGGGAGCTGCCTCTTTCCACGTCCGCGGCGCCCTGGGATGTCCCAGAAAAAGAAGTGGCTGAGCGGGTACACGACCTCGTGGTCCTCCTGACACTGCTCCCTGCGACGGTCTTAACTCCTTTCGAAACACCTTCCTTTCCCACACTAACAAACACAAAACTGGGCGTGTGCACCCTATCCGCGACCTCCACGGATATTTGTCTTTTAGTGTCCCCCCCAGATACGGTGGGACAGCCGGGCCCTAATGGACCCGGGAGGGATTCTCCGGGAGAGCCGGTACCCTCCTGGGGTAATGTTGTGCTAAGAGACATTTTACTTTTTCTACCCATTGGAACCGGTTTGCCCCCCGGTACCCCCTTTCGCCGGGTAATTGCTCAGGGGCTAAGGGGTTGCCGCAACTCTTGACCGGATTTAACGCTCCGGCCATTCAGCCCATCACCGGGCGGCGAAGCTTAGGCTTGCGCTCCTCCGTTGTCTCCTCTAGTGTATAGAAGGGACAACAGAGGCGTGAGGTGTCGGAATATTCGCAACGGATGGTGGTTTCTCCCCATGCAAGCATAGGAAAAAGCCAGCGCCCATGCCCGGTACACCAATTCAGAAACTTCCGTTCCCATCGAATACAAATATTCTAATGGGACCAGTTGTCTCGGACACACGAGGTTTTCCAACCTAGCAAGAATATTTTGGATGCTTACGGCTGCCACTATCGGTGGGGCATTTACGGCGGCTACGGGCGCCCAAGAGCTGCGTTGGGCGGTTTCGGGCGCGTGAGAGCTGCTTCGGGCGACTTCGGGCTGCATCGGCAGCCTTAAGGACCCAAAATATTCTTCTTTGCCTTAAGGATCCAAGTTTCTCTTCTTCTTTAAAGATGAACAATGAGAACTAAGTCCCAATTCACCGTTATAAATACACACGCACAACTGTTTTCACGTAACGTTACGACTGCTCTGCGATGTTTACTACCAACGATCTACTAGGCTACCCAATATCAGCTACGGCGTCCTTAGGCGTGCTTACGACTGCCGAGGCAGCTCTCAGGCGCCCGAAGCCGTCGTAAGGCGGTTGAGCTCTGCCGAGCCACACCGATGCCGAATGATGGTGGGCGCCGGGCCTAAGTTTATGAAAAGGTATTTACAAAGTCGTACTTTCCTTCATTAGCGTAGCAAGATCCAAATATGGTGTAGTACCATCATTGCATCTTACCTTTAAAAGTCATGGTCGCTAGACTGTAGAGTCTACGGATCATGACTTTTAAAGTGCTACTTAGCGGTAGGAATATTTGGGTATATACGTGGGTCAGTTTTTATAAAAAAATATATTCAATCAAATGAATAAGTAATAATGAAATAATGAAATTTATTCAGCACTTGGGTATTAACATACACTTGTACTTGTCAAGTTCACAATGGAGTACATAAACGTAGTCGAATATAGTATAAAAATTACAAAATATAATTATTAGTCTAAAAAAATTTATCTATTATTTTGAAATTTAGTTGTACAATATGATAATACTGATAATGAAAACCTTTTCATTTTAGTTATTGTTTTATGAGAAACTCATTTTTGATCAGGTAGTTAGTCGAGTTGTTTATGTGAACCCTAGATTGAATAAAATCAGCCGTTCAAAATTATTTGTAATTTAAAACGTAAGTAACTGCGCTAGATAGATATTTATTAAATTTTGCTCTTGGATCTTATTACAGGGCTAAATCCTATATTATGCATATTCTATTGGTATAGCATTAAATGAGGGTTTAACGATATTTACATAATAATTTTATTATGTATAAAGAACGTGGTAAGGGTAAAACTTCTTTTGCGCGAATGGCCTTTCGACACACAATTAGATTGTTATATAGTGTAGTGCCGGGCACAGTCCTCTTACTTTTAGTTATCAATGTGTTACGTTAAGGAGTTTGAATCTATGGTACGAGTACTGACATGTATGTATGTATATTTCTGTGTGCAATAAAGGATAGCGCAAGCTCGGCTATTCTGAATCGGTCTCACTATTACTTTAAAATGGCAACGATATTTTTTTAAACTCAGCTATTAAGAGATGCGCCTTAAATGCAACTTTGTTGTATTCGGCTTTATCTATTTAACTAAAGCGTTAAACACAGGTAAAGGAACTACCTACGGTCTATTTAATTTTCACTACAACAAAACGTTGACTTTCATGGGATTCACTACACAATGCTACTTTTATACCCTGCGTGTTTACCTAGATTCACATTGCCTATACTAATAAGTTAATTATGTGTATCTTGCTGTTATACGGGACTTCTGTTAAAATTTTATTCTTAACTGATTGTAACTACTGATCTGATATTTATGACATTCGCAATAAAGGTAGATTTTATTGCAAAAACATATCTGAAAGCTAGTATCCTAATAAATGGTTTCATTTTCTCAAAAAGTATGGCTTAGCTGATAGTAGGAACTAATATATAACCAAACATTTGAAAATGAGAATTTATAAACTTTGATATCTAACACCAATGCTCTTAAATCTACCTAGTGACCAATTTAATTAACTAAAGTATTACACTATTCATAGAAACTACAACTCATTCCCATCTTCTATGTCTGATGCAACTTTATGGATTTAAATAGTTACATGGCTGTGGCAAGGCAAAATCTCTGATAAATTTTGATAAGTGACAGGTAAACTAATGAAAATATATTAATTTGTCAAAGAGAAGAAACTAGATTATATTTTTTTTTGTTTTATTTATTAATTCTCATGCAATGAATTACTAATTTTTTACAATAATATAGCTCTAAGAAACCATTTAGGTTTATATTTGAGTACATTATAATTATAACTACAGGTGGCTATATTAGCCACTCTATACACTAAACCGAAACCTAACGGTCCACCTTGTAAGATAATAAGACCCTATATTTATTGAGATCCACTTCTTGGTATCAGTACAGCCCTATTGTCAGCATCATATTTACATTTTTAAAGATCTATTACCTAATATAGTTCTCATAACTACTTCTGTTTATTAAACTCTCTCTCTGATGTACAAATAACTATATATAAAATTTTCTATTTACATATTTTTGTAAACATTTTGTCGATTTATACGTGGCTGAAAACAATGTTATGTTGGTTACTGATAAAGATAAATATCCAGAACACAAAATACTTGTTTCAACACATTTCAATACAATAACATAAATACCAGACCTAGCTACATAATTAAATTAAATAAGTGAACTTGCTGGAGTTAGAAAAAGCCATATAGACATAAAATATTTGACTAGGTATTATAAATTCGATAAATTACTGTAAATTCGATTAGTTACTATGAATATTAGTTACTATAAATTCGATTAGTTACCATAAATTCTGTTAGTTACTATAATTTAGATAAGTTACTATGAAAAAAAGTGTAATTAAATTAAGTGTAAAAAAATGTATTTACAAAGTCGTACTTACCTGCATTAGCGTGGCAAGATGCAAAGATGGTACTACATTCTAGCGACCATGACTTTTTACGAATATTTTACGACGGTGAGATATTAAAAAAAATACATATATTTCTAACATTCTGTTCAAAATTTCAGTGAAGTGAATAAGTAATGAAATGTTTTTATTATAGATATTATTTTATGACAAACTCATTTTTGACGAAGTAGTTTTCGAGTTGTTAACGTGAACTCTAGATTGAATAAAATCATTTAATGCATTTCAACCTTTCAAAATTATTTGTAGCTGGAAAATGAAACGTACGTTACTCCGAGTTTTTTATACATATTTATTTAATTTTGCTCTTGTATCACATTACATGGCTATGTTCACTTTTTACCGTAATGATCTTGCCCTATTAAAGCCTTCCAATGTAGGTAAGCAGGCGGTGGAAGACCTGTTCCTCGTCAATACTTAAATCAGCCAGCTCATGGAGATATGCCTTGGCAAGGAACAGGATATTTCTTCCTGAAGCGATCGTGGTCCGTGGGGCCGCTATCTCCCATCAGTTTACCGCAATCTGCCACTGCGGGGGTATTGACGTTCCTATACATATGAACGAGGTTTTTTTTACAAGTTTTACGCTACCCGAGGCTGATTTTACTGATTTCTCCAACTAAAAAGGTCTAGCAAGTAAGTAGAAAAGTATTATTAACAAAAATTATAATCAAACTTACTTACATATCTTTTTTAGGGTTCCGTACCCAAAGGGTGAAACGTCAGCGAAGTCTTAGTAATAGGGTCCTATTACTAAGACTTCGCTGTCTGTCTGTCTATCTATCCGTCTGTCACCAGGCTGTATCTCATGAACCATGATAGTTAGACAGTTGAAATGTTCACAGATGATGTATTTATGTTGCCGATATAACACCAAATACTAAAAAAAAACAAAATAAAATAAATATTTAAGGGGGTTCCTATAAAACAAACGTGTTTTTGCTCGTTTTTATAGATAATGGCACGGAACATTTCGTGCGCGACTCCGACTCGCACTTAGCCGGTTTTATTTATTTAATTAATATTTTATAAAATAAAATAAAAAGGTTTTTATTCACGTAGACGTTAAAAAAGCGCTTGTAAATAGTCAGAACATGTTTGTAGTAATACAGTTATTATTTCTAGTTACTTATTACAGATATTTAGGTACACGGAATGTTAAAACATTTATACAATTTATTTTATAAATGTTTTAACATTTAGCTAGCTTGTATTAAGTTATTGTCAAGGATCAAAAGAAGGAGGAAGGAGAAGGAGGAGGATGTTTATGTTTAATTATTGAAATTTATATTTTACTACATATTGTCTGAATGGTTCTGTCTATATTAAGGTATGAATTCAGTATTATTATTACAACGGACCTTGTGTTAAAACGACGGTCGCGCTTTAATGCTACCACCGGATCCAATGCGCCTCAACTGAGATGACTCAGCGAAACAAACTCAGCAGGTTCATCTACTACCGGTTTCAACACGGCCTAGTTGAGACGGTCCGGCGAAACATACTCAAGCGGGCATGAACACGGAATTTGGTCCACTTAAAGTAATTATTTAGTAGGCAAACACAATATCTGCTCGATCGGTTGTCTGAATGAATATTAATTTAGATTATATTTAAAAAACAAAAGAAAAACATCGAAACAATAACATTATTCATTTTGAGACAGAGTCAATAAATTTAAGTGTAGTATATGTTAGAAATCATATTACAGATAGTCACAGATAGTTGACGTATCAAATTAGTCATGTCTATATGGCTACAAGATCTCCAGCGAGCAATGTGCAGGTAGGTTGTGAGCGCCAGGCGTCTTTGTCATCGATGTACTCTTTAGTGGTATAATAACGTCTTGAAACTTGTGTCAGGCAGATCAGTAATATGAGTAGGAAGCTTGTTATAGAACCTAATACAATTTCCTAAAAATGATTTATTGGTTTTGCTGACTCTTAAGCCTGGTATTGCAAGTTTGTCTTTATTTATGTATGTCTAGTATTTATGTTATGCAGTTCACTTTTTTTTCTATAGTTATTAATATTTTTTCTAACCTTCAATATTTTCTGATAGATATACTCAGATGGCACCGTTAGTATATTTACTTCTTTACACTTAGTTCGCAAAGATTCGCGGCTACCTAACCCATAAATGGCTCTGACTGCTCTTTTTTGTAAAATGTCAATAGTATTTATGTCAGCTGCCGAACCCCACAGCAGAATGCCATAGGACATAATACTATGGAAGTACGCGAAATATACCAATCTAGCAGTTTGTTCAAATGACAATTGTCTTATTTTCCAAACGGCAAAGGAAGCCGAACTCGATTTAGTTGCTAGCTTTTCAATCTGAGGAGCCCATTGCAATATTGCGTCTAGTGTCAATCCCAATTATAATCTTATTCTATCTTGCAAAAGCAATTTAAGGTAAATGTTACTATAATATTGTAACCTCGGCTCGCGAGTGATCTAACAGGCAGCTATGCTTAATGTTTGGGCCGTCCGATTTCGGTCGTGGCAACCAGTTAATCTTCTGGTCGGTATCGCGTTGGTACGCCCGAAATTGTGCGCACTGAACGCACGTGAGGTTCTCATAAACATTATTTTGTTGAATCACACTAATATTATACAGGCGAAAGTTTGTGAGTATGTGTGTTTGTTACTTCTTCACGTCTAAACGGCTGGAGCGATTTTAATAAACTTTGGTATGGAGTTAGCTGAGACCCTATATTAACACATAGGCTAGACCGCGGGGCACTGCTAGTAGTTTCTAAAGTAAAATATAAATGGACCGGAAAATATAATAACAATTGTTTAAATTCACAAAGACTTTAAAAAAGCGCTTGAAAATAGTAGTAACTACAGTTTATTTAAACAGTAGTGAAGCTAGCCCAATTCATATCAAGCTGTCTAGTAAATGCCCTATATGAAACAAAAATATTGATCGGTAGTTCTTAAGATATTATCTTTTATACTATTTTTTACTTTTATTTTTATTCTATCTTACAACAGTGAGTTTAAGAACACTACTTATTATTGAAGTGTGTCAAGAGGTCAACCTAATATAAAAATTTACTATATTAGGCTTAATCTTTACTATTTTGTACTTAGTTCTTAAGATAAGATAAGATATTTATTTGTCCAACATGAGTATACACACAGTTTGCATGCAAGAAAGTACACTTAAGATATAACAGTCATGTTTGCCATAGCTACATGGCATACATATTTTGGTTAGGTTCATAGACCTGCACTAATATAATATATTGAAATCAATTATTAAATTATATAACAATAAAAAAATATTAAAGTTATGTTAGAATACAAAATGTCGATAAAATAAATTAGATACAAAATTAGAAAATAGTATATTTTGACTTATGTAGTGCAATTAGAGACTTACTTTTAAATATTCGTTAATGTCATAATATGCTTTACTATTTAAAAAACTCTAAGATGATGTTTGAGCTAATTTTTACTTAACTCTTTCCAGTGTTTTGGTAAATTATTGTAAATCAATGGAGCGATACAAAAAATACTTTTGCGCATAAGTGTGGTTTTAGAAGTATGCTGACAAATTTTTGTATTGTCTCTCCTATTTCGCGGAATAACATCGTTTAACCGGGTAAATAAATCAGGGTTGGTTTTTACAAATAATACCTTTTCTAAAATGTAAAGGCACGGCAAAACGTTAATATTTTGTGCCGTTGAAAGTACGTTTTACAGCTTTCTATAGCTTTTAATCTAAACATGCACCTGAGAGTTTCTTTTTTATTCTTATCTTTCAATAACGAGTTTAAGAACACTCCTTATTATTTAAGTGTGTCAAGAGGTCAATATAATATGAATATTTACTATATTACGCTTAATATTTACTATTTTCTACTAAGTTCTTAAAATATTATTTTCATATTTATTTTCTTTTTTATTCTATTCTATCCTACAATAACGAGTTTAAGAACACTACTTGTTATTTAAGTGTGTCAAGAGGTCAATGTAATATGAAAATTTACTATATTAGGCTTAATATTTACTATTTTCTATTTAATTCTTAAGATATTTATTTATATATATTTTTCTTATTCTATTCTATCTTACAATAACGAGTTTATGAACAGTACTTATTATTTTAGGTGTGTCAAGAATGAGGTAAATGTAATATGAAAATTTACTATATTAGGCTTAATCTGTACTACTTTATACTTAGTTCTTAAGATAGTTTTTTTTTATTTTTTCACTTGTTTTATTTTATTCTATCTTGCAATAGCGATTAGAGTTTAAGAAAACTACTTATTATTTAAGTTGAGAAAACAAATCTATCTAATTTTCTTCTTTAAATGTTATAGAATAGGAATAAGAATAGGAATAGGCAAATGAACAAATAGGTCACCTATCATACAAGTCAAGCTGCCTAGTAATGCCCCGAGAGAAGCAATATTTTTGATCTGTGGTACTTAAGATATTATCTTATAGATTTCTTTTTTACTTAATTAAATTCTGTATGTGACGTAACCCTCCTTTCTCCCCATCGAGGCGTCGAGGTGAGGCAGAATGGCACCGACGGTACGCTGGCGCGTGCTCCGCAGCAATTCAAACTGCGCGTGCCACTTTATAAGAACGCGCCGGTGTGCATGAGCCAGTAGTGCCGCCGCGTCATGGATACGGTCACCGTACGATATCCTCGAGCGATCCGTATGGCCACCGCACGCTGCAGGCTATTTAAAATAGCTCAGGCGTTCAGACCAGACGGGCGCCCCATAAATGGATCGCACGACTCCTCCATAGAGGCAGCGAACTTCTTCCCGTGGACCCGCGAGGTTCCGCAAAAGCCGGTGTAACGCGCCGGTTACCCGGCGCACTCGAGGGGCTAGACGCTCAAAGTGCTCCTCGACGCTAGATTGAGGCCCTGGTCCTTCATGTACCTCCCCAGCCTGATCTCTACGTCACCTTCTCGCACCAACGTACTGGGTGGTTCCTCCCTACGGCGTAAGCCATGGTACCATAGCGCCTCGGTCTTCTGAGGCGATACCCGAAGGCCCAGTCTCGTTATGGCCACGACGACACATGCAACACCGAGTTCAGCGAGCCGTACCGCCCGCTGAAAGCTTACCTCCCGGGCTATAACGAGCGTGTCCTCCGCATAGCAGACGACGCTCACTCTAGGAGGGAGGCCAATCCTCAGGACCGCATCGTAGGCGTGGCTATAACAGAGGTCCCCTGAGGAACCCCGCAGGAGAGCTCCCTCTGGATCTCAATCCCGTTCCGACCGGCGAACTTGATCGTCCTGTCGCGCAAATATGGCCCGATTATTCCGAGGTCCGAGGTCCGAGGGACTGTCCTGGATGGAGGGAAGAGGGTGTCCACCACCCTCCTCAGAAAATCAGAAAGTATCGGACGGGACTGGTAGCTGCTCATGTGGCTTGTTAGCCCGTCCAGGTACGTCTCAAAATTTGAGAGGCCACAATTCGGGGAGATGTATCAGCCCACCACGACTGCTGGTCCCCACTCCACGACGACGAATCCAGGCCCCTTGGCTAGGAGTCCACAATGGAGGTCGCGTTCACTCCCTGTCCAATTTATGGCTACGAGGCCCCCATCTACCCCGAAACAACGAGGGTGGCTGGGAACGGGGTGAGGCTCCGCCACTACTTCTAGGGCAACTGAACGTTCAGCAATCGTCTGCCCAAGAAGAGCTTGAGCATCGATGCAGTGATTCAAGTTGTCCTACAAAATAAGTTGGGGGGAAAGAATTCTTACACCTCCATCGACATCCCGACGGGGCTAGAGCCCGACTCGTTGGACCGCGACAATATTGTGGGAGCAGTCGTGGCAGGACGTCCCACTTCTTTCCTCTTTGGTGGCGTGCACCTACCGCTGCCTAGGCGATGATTGGCTGGCCTGCTAAGGTCAGCACACACAACGCAGTGAGAGGCACGCGCCGTGAAATCCTTTGCATTGTGACCCTGTTGGCCACAGATAAAGCACGATGCGCTCCGGTCACATCATGTGCACCGAACCCTGACGTGCCCTTTCTCCAGGCAGCGGTAGCACTGGAAAGCTCTAGGTGGTAGCGCTACCACCCGGACCAACATCCAGCCCACTAGTGCTCGAGCGTTTTCCGCTTCTTTGTGGGCGGCCACTAGTGGGCACCGAACCCAAGCCGGATGGGGAGAACCGAATTTTGCCGACCTTTACGTCGGCGACGGCGCATCCTCCCGTCGTGGCCAGAGCTTCAGTGACTTCGGTGGGGTTGGTGGAGTCGTCCAGATCCAAAGCTCGGAGCTTTCCCATCGCCACAGGGCGCGCCACCATCGCACCCGTCTCAGCTAAAGCCTCCCTGAGGCGACCAGTCAGGGCCTCCGCCTTCGCCGAGCCCTCTGGACCAGGGATTGTCAAAATGAGGCCCCCAGTCAAGGCTTTCTTAGAGCGGAGGCACGTCTCCAGACAAAGGTCGTTCAACTGAAACTTGGTCCTCGCCACCTTCATGACCTCGGCCTTGGTAACGGCCGAGTTCGGTGGCAAGCTAATTGTTACTGCCGCGGACGGTGGTGGTTGCGGCAGCGCGTCTTTTTGGAGGTGGAGGCGGGGTGGCTGATTTTGGCGGGCAGCCCTGGCTTTCGCCTTATTATAATTGATGGCTGGCGAAGATCTCATCGACGGTGACGGCAGGGGTGGGAAAGTCTCGGCCTCACTGCGGCAAAGTTCCGCTAGCTCAGCGGAACACGCGCTGCCACACGCGACTCCAAGGAGGCCAACTGGGAACGGAGTTGCTGGTTCTCTAGCTCCAGCCTATTCCCGTCGGTCCTCCCGTGTAACTCGGCGGCGGCTGCCTGAGCTTTGCGGGCTGCCAGTCGGAGGGCACGGACAAAGTCGCCCTTCAGACGCTTTGACTTGTCCGCAACCTTTTCCACCGTTGCCAACGATTCCTGGATGACTGCACCCAGGTTGGCTGTCGGCTGCTGACGAAACTCCTCAGCCATGTCTTCGACCCGGGGCTGTCGGCCTTTGGCCCTGCTATCTACTGAACCCTGAGAGGGGTCCAGTATCTTTATACTCCATAAGTCTGTCTCATCATTGTCCTCGTCTGTGCACAACTTAGGTATCACAACGCGTTGTGCATCCTCTCTGGCACGAAGACGTCCTGGCTTCCGGTTTCTGCGGGTATCCAGAGACTCCATAGACACCACGGACCTGAGGGAGCTGCCGCTTTCCACGTCCGCGGCACCCTGGGATATCCCAGAAAAAGGAGTGGCTGAGCGGGTACACGACCTCGTGGTCCTCCTAACACTACTCCCTGCGACGGTCTTAACTCCGTCTAAAACACCTTCCTCTCCCACATTATTGGGGCGCACAAAACTGGGCGTGTGCACCCTATCCGCGATCTCCACGGATATTTGTCTTTTAGTGTCCCCCCCAGATACGGTGGGACAGCCGGGCCCTAAAGGACCCGGGAGGGATTCTCCGGCAGGGCCGGTACCCTCCTGGGGTAATTTTGTGCTAAGAGACATTTTACTTTTTCTACCCTTTGGAACCGGTTTGCCCCCCGGTACCCCCTTTCGCCGAGTAATTGCTCAGGGGCTAAGGGGTGCCGCAACTCTTGACCGGATTAAACGTTCCGGCCATTCAGCCCATCACCGGGCGGCGAAGCTTAGGCTTGCGCTCCTCCGTTGTTCCCTCCAGTGTATCGAAGGGACAAGAGAGGCGTGAGGTGTCGGAATATTCGCCACGGACGGTGGTTTCTCCCCATACAAGCATAGAAAAAAGCCAGTGCCCATGCCCGGTACACCAATTCAGAAACTTCCGTTCCCATCGATTACAAATATTCTAATAGGATCAGTTGTCTCGGACACACGAGGTTTTCCAACCTAGCAAGAATATTTTGGATGCTTACGGCTGCCACTATCGGTGGGCATTTACGGCGGCTTCGGGCGCCTGAGAGCTGCGTCGGGCGGCTTCGGGCGCCTGAGAGCTGCTTCGGGCGACTTCGGGCTGCCTCGGCAGCCTGAAGCACCCAAAATATTCTTCTTTGCCTTAAGGATCCATTTTTCTCGTCTTCTTCAGAAAGATGAACAATGAGACCTAAGTCCCAATCCACCGTTATAAATACACACGCACAACTGTTTTCACGTAACGTTACGACTGCTCTGCGATGTTTCTGCCGCCCGAACTATTCTGTGGCTACCCAAAATCAGCTACGACGTCCTTAGGCGTGCTTACGACTGCTGAGGCAGCTCTCAGGCGCCCGAAGCCGCCGTAAGGCACCTGAGCTCTACCGAGCCGACCGACTGATATTGGGCGCCGGACCGCTGGACGCCGGTGTAAAAAAAGGTATTTACTAAGTCGTACTTTCCTTTATTAGCGTGGCAAGATGCAAAGATGCATCATTGCATCTTGCTTTTAAAAGTCATGACTGTAGTGTGTCAGACTGTAGTGTCTAGCGAACATGACTTTTAAAGTGCTGCTTAGCGGTAAGAATATTTGCCGTTGGTAAGTTATTATAAAAAAATATATTCTATCAAATGAATAAGTTATGAAATCTTTTTCATTGTAGCTAATTTTTATTAAGAAACTCATTTTAGTAGATTGTTTATGTGATTGAATAAAATGATTTCAAGCATTTCAGCCTTTCAAAATTATTTGTAATTTAAAACGTAAGTAACTGTGAGTTTTTTTATAGACATTTATTGGCTACGTACACTTTTGACCGCAATGGTCTTGCCCTATTCAAGCCGTCCAATGAAGGTAAGTAGGCGGTGGAAGACCTGTTCCTCGTCAAAAGTAAATTCATCCAGCTCATGGGGATAAGCCTTGGCAAGGAACAGGATATTTTTCCTAAAGCGATCGTTGTCCGTGGGGCCGCTATCTCCCATCAGTTTACCGCAAACTGCCACTGCGGGGGTATTGACGTTCCTATTCGTATGACCAAGTTTTTATTTTACTTTTACGATTACTTAGGTTTTGTAATTTAGGTCTATTAATTACCTAAAATCCTATATTTTTTATTTAGCATTAAATGAGGGTTTAACGATATTTACATACTCATTTTATTATGTAAAAAGAACGTGGTAAGGGTAAAACTTCTTTTGCGCCAACGGCCTATACTATAACTATAACTAAAGTATTTTACTATAGACTATTCACAGAAGCTACAACTTAGTCCATCTTCTTTGTCAGATGTAACGTTATATAGAAGCAATAATAAAATCATGGATATCAAGGATATCAAAATCATGGATATCAAGTCATGGGTATAAATAGTTACATGGCTGTGGTAAAGCATAATCTCTGATAACCTATCAAATTGATAGGTGACAGGCAAACTAATGAATATTCTATATTAATTGTTAAGGAGAAGAAACTAGTACCTATTATTTTTGTTTTTTTTTATTTATTTTCATCCAATAAATCTATAAATTTTTACGTAAAATATAGCTCTAAGACACCACTGACGTTTATATTTGAGTAAATTATAATTATAACTACAGGTGCCTATATAAGCCACTCTATACACCAAATCTATATCTAACGGTCCACCTTGTAAGATAATAAGACCCTATATTTATTGAGATTCAGTTCTTGGTATCAGTACAGCCCTATTGTGAGCATCATATTTACATTGTTAACGATCTACTATCTAATATAGTAGGCCTAATAACTAATTCTGTTTGTTAAACTCTGTGTCTCTGATGTACAAATAAATATATATACAATGTTCTATTTACATATTTTTGTAAACATTTTGTCGAATTATACGTGGTTGAAAACTTGTTATGTTGATTTCAGATAAAGACAAATATCCAGAACACAAAATACTCGTTTTAACTCATTTCAATATAATAACATAAATACCAGACCTAGCTACGTAATAAAAGTGAACTTGATGGAGTAAAGAAGTGAGAAGAAACCATATTGAAATAAAATATTTGACTAGGTACTATAAATTCGATTAATTACTTTAAATTCGATTAGTTACTATAAATTCGATTAGTTACTATAATTAAGATAAGTTACTATGAAAAATAGTGTAATTATATTACATTAAGTGTAAACTAAGGTATTTACAAAATCATACTTTGCTTCATTGGCGTGGCAAGATGCAAAGATTGTACTACAGTCTAGCGACCATGACTTTTCTAGGAATATTTTCTGTCGTTTAGTTATAATAAAATATATATATATATTAATAGTATTCTGTTCAAAATTTCAGTCAAGAGAATAAGTAATGAATTGTTTTATTGTATTTTATTTTATGACAAACTCATTTTTGACGAAGTAGTTATTCGAGTTGTTAATATGAACCCTAGATTGAATAAAATTATTTCATGCAATTCAACCTATAAAATTATTTGTAGTTTGAAAATAAAACGTACGTGACAGCGAGATTTTATAAATATTTATTTAATTTTGGTCTTGCATCCCATTACATGGCTACATTCACTTTTGACCGTAATGATCTTGCCCTATTCAAGCCGTCCAATGAAGATAAGTAGGCGGTGGAAGACCTGTTCCTCGTCAATAGTAAAATCAACTAGCTCATGGTGATAAGCCTTGGCAAGGAACAGGATATTTCTTCCTAAAGCGATCGTGGTCCGTGGGGCCGCTATCTCCCATCAGTTTACCGCAAACTGCCACTGCGGGTATTGACGTTCCTATTCATATGAACAAGTTCTTTTTTAACCTTTTTCAATATTTATTTAAACACTAGTTAAGGCTAGACCTTGACTAGTGTTTAAATATATCTTAAATTAAATATATCCTATCATATTACAAGCTATCTATAAATGCCCTATTAGAAACAAAATTATTGGTCTGTAGTTCTTAAGATATTTTTTTTATATTTTTTTACTTTTTATTTTATTCTATCTTACAATAACCGATTTAAGAAACTACTTATTATTTAAGTGTGTCAAGAGGTCAGTGTAACATGAAAATTTACTGTATTAGGCTTAATCTTTACTATTTTCTACTTAGTTCTTAAGATATAATTTTTGTATTTATTTTACATTTTTATTCTATTCAATCTTACTATAGCGAGTTTAAGAAAACTACTTGTTATTTAAGTGTGACAAAAGGTCAGTGTAATATAAAATCTACTATATTAGGCTTAATCTTTACTATTTTCTACTTAGTTCTTAAGATATTATTTTTATTTATTTATTTATTTTGATAAGAAACAAACGGTCATACAGAAGAACTTAAATATTTCATTTTTTACTTAAAGACCTATAGTTTCCTCATGGATTAACAAAGTATTAGTTGATGAGCTAAGATCTAAGTTACTTATGAAATTTTTATATATTTTTTTTACTTTTTTATTCTATTCTATCTTGCAGCAACGAGTTTAAGAAAACGACTTATTATTTAAGTGTGTCAGGAGATCAGTGTAACATGAATTTGTTTTTTTTTTATGGCAGAGGTCGACATGGTAAGTGATCACCGCCGCCCATGGACACTCGCAACACCAGAGGAGTCGTGGGTGCGTTGCCGGCTTTTAAGAGTCAGAAAACAAGGGTTTCTGACCCTCCCCCCTCCCCGATGAGCTCTGGCGACCTTACCCACACTCAGAAACACAACATTAAATTATTAATGTTATTATAAAGGAATGTCTTCTGTAAGGTGGAAGTACTTCTCAAGTCGGGCTGCTCTTCGAGCGAATGAACACCGTGCCCTACCTCTCTTTGTATATTAGTAGTAAAGTTTACTATATTAGGCTTCGTTTTAACTATTTTCTACTTAGTTATTAAGATATTATTTTTATATTTTTTTTACTTTTTTATTCAAATTTATCTTACAATAACGATTTTACGAAAACTACTTATTATTTAAATTTACTAAAGGTATTAGGCTTAATCTATACTAGTTTATTCTTAGTTGTTAAAATTTTTCTTTTTATATATTTTTTTATTTTGCTTTTTATTATATCTTACAATAGCGAGTTTAAGAACACTACGAGTACATATTATTTAAGTTGCGAAAAAAACTGACCATATTAGGCTTAATCTATCCTAAAGAAGAATTTGATCTGGGGTTATTAAGGTATTATCTTTTAGATTTTTATATATTTTTATCTTATTGTATCCTAAAGTAGCGATATGAGTTCAAGAAAACTACTAGTTACTTAAGGGCTTCTACGCACTATGCGGCCAGCCGTGCGGCTGACCGTACTCAGATATTTGTACGAGAAAGAAGTTTTTATTCGCACTGTGATGCGGCAGCCGGTCAGCAATATTGATTGCTGACCGCATTCTGGCTAACCGCATAGTGCGTAGGAGACTTAAGAGCCCCATGTTATATGCAAATTTACCATCATCTATTGGATTTTCTTCATTTTTGTTACAGAATAGCAATGCAAATAAATAAGTTGAACACCTGATATTTAATGATACCCCGCCGCCCATGCACACTCGCAACACCATAGCTATAGCGCATTGCTGGGCTTATATTATAGCCCAGCAATGCCAATTTATTAGATCACATTTGACACTTCATCAAAATTCAACACCGTAACCTTAACCGGCGGGCATAGAATAATATTTATTTTATCGTAGCTAGAACTCTGCCCATTGCTTATTTTTTTTTTTTCAATTTTGATTTATATTTATTGTAATAATTACCAAATAAGGGCATTTTCCAATTCACTTTACTAGTAACTGACAGATGTCAAATGTGGTCTATTTAATTGGCCCTACTAATAGTTTACTATATAGCTGCGTTAAACGGTTTAGGTTTACGGTATTACGTATCTAAACCTATATACTACTACATATGTATATAAACTCTCATTTAATGTTATAGTCAGATAGAATAGGTATATTCTATCTGAATGAAACATTAAATGAGGGGTACAAATATTGTCATATATATTCACGCTTGTTTAACACTATTTACATAACTATTGTATTTTGTTAAAAGAACACAAACTCAACATTTTTGGAAGAGGTCATTCTAAACTCATAATTAACTCTGTTAATGCGATTTTATAAATCTATATTTTATAGGGGTAAAACTTTTTTTTGCGCAAACGGCCTTTCGACACAAGATTTGATTGTTATAGGAATATCGAGATTTTTAGCGGTATGCACCTTTGATGCATCAAACAGAGTTGCATGCTGCCGGGAAGTTCGGCGGGTACGCGGGGTTTGACGGGGGATTTGGCGGTTTGCAGGCGCTTTGGAATAATACTGGGTACCTCATAAGACCTTTGATCCTCTTAGAACCTAATACTTATATTCACCAAACGATGTTGTGAACGTAGGAATTGGTTGTTTCTATGAAATAAAATATTTTTGATAGTGTAGTGCCGGTCCCTGCCCGTCAGTCCTTTTACTCTTGGTTATCAATACGTCACGTTAACGTGATTAAGTCTATTGTGAATAATTTCATGTAATATGTCCTAGTAAGATGGAGGAAAGTAGATACTGCATATATGAAGTACAGTATAAAGTTCAAACCGCACCTATACTTTCAAGATATAATATATATATATATATATATATATATATATATATATATATATATATATATATATATATATATATATATATATATATATATATATTTACACTCAATATCCTATTAAGTACGGGACAAATGAAGGCTATAAATATACTTATAGGCAATATAGCTTTTTGATATTGTTTAATATTGTGTAAGTATAATTTAAGTTTGTTATGTTTAACCTTGTCATGTTCCACTATTGTATTAGTTGTATAACTGTAATGACAGTGTGTTATTGGAAATAAATATATACTTTTGTATATGTGGAAGCTTATTAGTAGCAATTATATTTATTTTTATGTCTTGTCATTAGTCTCTAAGCTTTCCTTTAAAACAATAAAAAAAATACAAGTTAGTAACGATTTTTTTATGCAGTGTACAGGCAGGTAATGTTAAATATCTACTGTTATTCAAACATGATAAGAACCATATCAAAATTCTGTTACAAATAATACCAACTCAATTTTTTTTATTATCAGTGGGCGACAAACGAGGAAGTAAGTCACCAGATGGTAAGTGATCACCGCCGCCCATGGACGCTCTCAACACCAGAGGAGTCGCGGCGGCGTTGCCGGCTTTTAAGAGTTAGCAAACAAGTGTTGCTGACCTTTCCCCCCAACCCAACGAGCTCTGGACACGCAGAAACACAATATTAAAATTATTAATGTTATTATTAAGGAATGTCTTCTGTTAGGAGGAGGTACTTCCCCAGTCGGGCTGCTCTTCGAGCGACTGAACGCTGTGCCCTACCTCTCTTAACTATACACAGAAACTTCTAATCAGTCCATCTTCTTTGTCAAATGTAACTTTTTGTTTAAGCGGATAGAATTTAGTCAGTCATAAGATATGTGTATACATTGTCATTGGCAAAATCTAATCTTATACATTTTGAAACGTAACGGTAATCTACGGAAAATCTGTACACTGTTCTAAGAGTAGAAACTAAAGTATCGTTGTATAACAGGTGACTATACTACCCACTCTACTCACTAAAACTAAAGGTCTAACCTAATATATCCTACTGTTACTTTCTACTATCTTTTTTCCCTTATCTATCTCACTACTGTATATTTACAGTGTTTTAGATCTTAAAAAGTAGGCCTAATAACAACTATAGAGGTGTATACAAATAACTATCGTAAACAAATTTAAAAACGATATATAATTATAGGAATTGTGGACTATAAAAACATTTAATACTATTTATTGTGAAATATTGATCTAGTTTGAAATGCTGATAGATTATAATTCTTCTAACCTTCGTCTTATTGCAATTCTACGAATTGCGTTGCATTGTTTACGACGAACGAAAATAATAATACAATATTACAAAAGACCCGATACCAGTTTACCGCAAGCTGTCAAAGGTGGTATTATCGCACACAAGTATTTTTTCTTTTCAACCTACGTTGTTATCACTGTTTTCCTTGACAAAAGAGGCTACCGGAAATCGAGCCGCCTAGCTATTAATAAGCTATATTGTCTTAATATAATTTAGGTCCTCATTTCTGAACTAACTTACATATCATTTATTTATTTACAATCTTATTCCACACGTGTGTACTGTTTAGAAGGAATAGGTTATATTTACAATGAATTATCAATAGTTACAGTAATCTACGGAAAATCTGTCCACCGTTCTAAGAGAAGAAACTAAAGTATCGTAGTATAATTACAGGTGGCTATACTACCCACTCTACACACTAAAACTAAAGGTCTAACCTAATATATCCTACTGTTACTTTCTACTATCTTTTGATCCCTTATCTATCTCACTATTGTCCTATCATGAGCATCTCAGCTATATTTACAGTGTTTAAGATCTTAAATAGTAGGCCTAATAACTACTATAGAGATATACACAAATAACTATCGTAAACAAATTTATATTTACATATTTACAATTAGTCGAATTTCACTTTACTGAAAACAATGTTTGGGGACATATCTTGAACACAAAACCTCCTATCATCTCATTTTTATAAATGTTATTAATGCGAAGTAACTCTGTCTGTCTGTCGCGCTTTCACGCCAAAACTACTGAACCGATTTAAATGGAATTTGGTACACAGACAGTCTAGAGCCTGGGAAAAGACAAAGACTACATTTTAATGCAAAAAACGGGTTGTAAGGGGTTGAAAGGTGGGATGAAAAGTTGTATGGAAGTATCGTTATTTTTAAAACGATAAAATAGACATAAAACAGATACAACATTCAAAGTTTGTGATAGTTGTACTCTCTACGGTGTAAAATAACAGCGCAGCGTGATATGGCGCGGTTGAGGTGGGGAAATAAAAAAATGCCTAGGTGTGCTTATTTTATTTAATACTTTTGCCCATGGAAGTTCACAGGCAGACTTAACGCCATCGGCATTCTCTACCAGTCAACCTTAGGGGGATGCAGAGTAAAACAAGGCAGGTGCAGTTGCAAACGTCTTGTGTGGATTGACCTTGTAATGTATACACAAATAAATAAAATATAAGTGTCTGTTTGTAATATTGAAATAACCGATTTTTACTACATGTATACGAATATATATACGGTACATACTCCAAAATATTTTTTTTACAATTTTTGTCTGTCTGTCTGTCTGTTTGTTCCGGCTAATCTCTGAAAGGGCTGGACCGATTTTGACGAGACTTTTATTGGCAGGTAGCTTATGTAATAAGGAGTAACTTAGGCTACTTTTATTTAAAAAAAACGTTTATTTTTGAAAAAAAAAACAAAAATAAACTAATTAACTCGCGAACGAAGTCGCGGGCACAGCTTGTAATATATAATATTATTAATTACATACAAAGCCAAGTTACTTAAGAAAAGCGACTCGTTGCCATCCTGATTTCGGAAGGAAGAGAGTTCCAGAGAAGAATGGATCGAACAAAAAAGGAAGAATGAAGAAAATCAGAACGATGAACAACCGTCTAGATTGTGAGAAGAGCGTCAATTTTTACTATTGAGAAGATATTGGAATTGAGTAGTCAAATAAAAAGGAGAAGGAGGCGAGTCAAATAGAGAAAACAGGCTAGTTAAGGCTCTCAAAGTTCTGCGCTGACTAATAGCAAACCACTTTGTTGAGCTCGGTAGTTACTGACATAGTTATATTTACGAAGATTGAATATGAATCGATTCCGAACGGGCAGACACGTGAGGACAAACGACTGGGAAATACGCATGCGATTACTGATTTTTGAATGCTACCCAAAGACACTATTCCACGTGGACGAAGTCGCAAGGCACAGGTAGTTTCTATATAAAAACATGAATAACAGACCTACTTAGGCAGGAAGAAGAAGCTACATATATATACATTCAGTCAAAAAAGTATCCGGAATGGATGATTTGTTATTGGTTCCAAATTAACATTTTTGTTTTTTTTTGTTGTTGTTAGATTGGCACAACTGTTTTCCATTTTGGCGCGGAGTTTGAGTTGCATCTGTTATTTATATTAAATACAGTGCTGGTTTTAGTAATATCATATATAGTGTGTATTGCGAATTTCATAATGGACAAAAATATCGAACAAAGAGTTTGTCTTAAATTTTGCATCGCTAATGGAATTTCGTGTTCGGAGTCACTGAAAATGTTACAGAAGGCTTACGGTGAATCGACTTTACCAAAAACTCGTGCTTATGAGTGGTTCAAAGCGTTCAAAAGCGGTCGAGATGTGATGAAAGATTTGCCTCGCTCTGGTAGGCCATCAACGTCTGTAACTGAAGTTAACATCGCAAAAGTGAAGGAAATAGTGACTGAAAATCCTCATTCAACTCTAAGAGAGATAGCCACCGAACTTTCTGTATCTCACGAGTCGATTCGTACCATTTTAACTAATCATTTGGGTATGAAACATGTTGCCGCTCGGCTAGTCCCAAAAGATCTGAATTTTCTCCAAAAACTCAATCGCATGAAAGTCGCTGAGGACATGGTAGAACGAGTCAATTCCGACCCAACATTCATGAAACGCATTGTTACTGGTGACGAGACGTGGGTTTACGAGTTTGACATGCAAACTAGTCAACAAGCTTCGGAGTGGCGCCTTCCAACTGAACCGAAACCGAAAAAACCACGCCAAAGTCGATCAAAAGTCAAAGTCATGTTGACTGTTTTCTTTGACTATCGCGGTGTTGTGAACTCTAAATTCTTACCGGAAGGTCGAACGGTAAATAAAGAATATTATTTGAGCGTTATGCGGCGTTTAAGAGAGCAAATTCTACGAAAAAGGCCAGATTTGTGGAAAGAAAATTCTTGGATTTTGCACCACGATAATGCGCCTTCGCACAAGGCCATCATTGTGAACGAATTTTTGACCAAACACTCAACAAATACCATCCAGCAACCACCATATTCACCAGATATGGCTCCAGCTGACTTCTTTCTTTTTCCTACACTCAAATTACCACTTTGTTGTACCCGTTTTCAATCGGTAGAAGACATAAAGGAGAATTCGCGGCGAGAACTAAACTCAATTCCGAAAGCAGAGTTTAAAAAATGTTTTGATGAATGGATTATTCGTTGGCGTAAGTGTATCGTTTCTGAAGGAGCATACTTTGAAGTTGATAAAATAAATTTGGATGAATAACAAACATTTTGTATATTATCGATCTTTTCCCGGTACTTTCTTGACAGAGTAGTAAATGTATAAATATATTGCATGGTTTAAACTAAATCAACGATGGATATGGTTAACATAAATCAGTCTTACCAAGGGTCATTGAACGTTCCCTGACACTAATGGTATATATAAACAACATCGTTTGTTTGAAATAATTCCATCTGTATGCCCACCACGGTAACTCCAGTAAACCAGGACCAACAGTAACTAACACACACTCGAAGGTCGACCTGATATGTCCCGAGACACAAGGCTGCCTTGGTTAACGTAACGTATTTACTCCAAAAGATATGGAGGAACAAGAACGAATCCCTTTTATTGTGAAGCAAACAGTGATAAAAAAAGTCAAATGTTGCTATTCAACACAACAAATTGATGTTTGGAAAATGAAAATACACGTGCACAAAATCGAGCCGTCTAGCTATTAATAATCTATATTATCTAAATATTATTTACGTCCTCATTTTTGAATTAACTTACATATCTTTTATTTATTTACAATCTTATTCCACACGTGAGTATTGTTTAGAAGGAATAGGTTATATTTACAATTAATTATCAATAGTTGCAGTAATCTGCGGAAAATCTGTCCACTGTTCAAATTTAAAAACGATATATAATTATAGGAATTGTGGACTATTAAAACATTTGATACTATTTATTGTGAAATATTGATCTAGTTTGAAACGCTGATAGATTATAATTCTTCTAACCTCCGTCTTAATGCAATTCTACGAATTGCGTTGCATTGTTTACGACGAATAGAAAATAATAATAAAATATTACAAAAGACCCGATACCAGTTTACCGCAAGCTGTCAAAGGTGGTATTATCGCACACAAGTATTTTTTCTTTTCAACCTACGTTCTTATCACTGTTTTCCTTGACAAAAGAGGCTACCGGAAATCGAGCCGCCTAGCTATTAATAAGCTATATTGTCTTAATATTATTAAGGTCCTCATTTCTGAACTAACTTACATATCATTTATTTATTTACAATCTTATTCCACACGTGTGTACTGTTTAGAAGGAATAGGTTATATTTACAATTAATTATCAATAGTTACAGTAATCTACGGAAAATCTGTCCACCGTTCTAAGAGAAGAAACTAAAGTATCGTAGTATAATTACAGGTGGCTATACTACCCACTCTACACACTAAAACTAAAGGTCTAACCTAATATATCCCACTGTTACTTTCTACTATCTTTTGTTCTCTTATCTATCTCACTACTGTCCTGTTATGAGCATCATCAGCTATATTTACATTGTTTTAGATCTATTATCTTAAATAGTAGGCCTAATAACTACTAAAGAAACACATTTCTATTTACATATTTTTGTATATTTTATAATTTGTCGGATTTCACTTGGCTGAAAAAAATGTTTGGAGACATATGTAGAACACAAAAAGTCCTATAATCTCATTTCTATAAATAAATATTATAAATAAAAAAGTAAATCTGTCTATCTGTCGCGCTTTCACGCCAAAACTGAGGGGCTGTAAGGGGTTGAAAGGGGGGATGAAAAGTTGTATGGAAGTATCGTTATTATTAAAGTTAAAAGCTTGAAACCTAATATTTAGACTGTTTATTCTATATAAACAGATATAACATTCAAAGTTTGTAAAAGTTGTATTCTCAAGTGTGTAAAATAACAGCGCGGCGTAACACGGTATTTTATTTTATTAATTTTATTTAAAACTTTTGCACATGGAAGTACACAGGTGGACTTAATGCCATCGGCATCATCTACCAGTCAACCTTAGGGTGATGCAGAGTAAAACAAAGTAGGTGCACTTTGAAACATCTTGCGTGGATTGTCCTTATAGTAATATATAATATGAATAATTACATATAATACATAGATACAAACTAGAATAGACTAATACAACGATACAAAAGAGTGCTGTTGAGCTGATTCTGTAATTTTTTTTATGTAATGTGTTCGCGGATTTTATTTTTAAAAGAAAAGCGAGTCCTTGCCGTCCTGATTTCGGAATGAAGAGAGTTCCAGAGAAAAATGGATTGAACAAAACAGGAAAAAAGAATGAAGAAAATCAGAACGATGAGCTAGACCTTGAAGTAAACGGTTGTGAGAAGAGCGTAGATTTCTGCTAAGATTGCTATGAAGATCAAATAATTGTGATTATAAAATTATTAGAATTACAATTATTCTGCTATTTTACGTCGTATTGTAATTCAGCGAATTGCGTTGCATTGCTTACGAAAAATTGCTAAAAATTATAAAATAATTGCAAAAGATAAAAATAAACAACGTTAATAAAAAAAAGTCCCGCTACCACTCATCAGTATACCCCAAACTGTCACTGCAGATATTATCGCCTACAAGTATTTTTGCTTTTAAACCTACGTTGTTATCACTGTTTTCCTTGATAATGAGGCGACCGGAAATCGAGCTGTCTAGCTATTATAAGCTATATCTAAATATACTTACAACCTCTATTTTTGAGCAACTTATGTCCACATCTTTTATTTATTTACAATCTTATTCCACACGTGTGTACTGTTTAGAAGGAATAGGTTATATTTACAATTAAATATCAATAGTTACAATAATCTACGGAAAAAATGTCTACTGTTCTAAGAGAAGAAACTAAAGTATCGTAGTATAATTACAGGTGGCTATACTACCCACTCCACACTAAAACTAAAGGTCTAACCTAATATATCCCACTGTTACTTTCTACTATCTTTTGTTCCCTTATCTATCTCACTACTGTCCTGTTATGAGCATCATCAGCTATATTTACATTGTTTAAGATCTATTATCTTAAATAGTAGGCCTAATAACTACTATAGAAACAAATTTCTTTTGTCATATTTTTGTATATTTTATAATTTGTCGGATTTCACTTGGCTGAAAATAATGTTTGGAGACATATGTACTCGTAGAACACAAAAACTCCTATCATCTCATTTCTATAAATAAATATTATAAATAAAAAAGTAAATCTGTCTATCTGTCGCGCTTTCACGCCAAAACTGAGGGGCTGTAAGGGGTTGAAAGGGGGGATGAAAAGTTGTATGGAAGTATCGTTATTATTAAAGTTAAAAGCTTGAAACCTATTATTTAGGCTGTTTATTCTATATAAACAGACATAACATTCAAAGTTTGTAAAAGTTGTACTCCCGAGTGTGTAAAATAACAGCGCGGCGTGACACGGTATTTTATTTTATTAATTTTATTTAAAACTATTGCACATGGAAGTACACAGGTGGACTTAATGCCATCGGCATTCTCTACCAGTCAACCTTAGGGTGATTCAGAGTAAAACAAAGTAGGTGCACTTTAAAACGTCTTGCGTGGATTGTCCTTGTAGTAATATATAATATGAATAATTACATATAATACATAGATACAAACTAGAATAGACTAATACAACGATACAATGTCAATTTTTTTGTGTAATGTGTTCGCGGATTTTATTTTTAAAAGAAAAGCGAGTCCTTGCCGTCCTTATCTCAGAATGAACAGAGTTCCAGAGAAGAATGGATTGAACATAACAGGAAAGAAGAATGAAGAAAATCAGAACGATGAACTAGACCTTGAAGTAAACGGTTGTGAGAAGAGCGTAGATTTCTGCTATGATTGCTATGAAGATCAAATAATTGTTATTATAAAATTATTAGAATTACAATTATCTCTGCTACCTTACGTCTTATTGTAATTCAGCGAATTGCGTTGCATTGCTTAAGAAAAATTGCTAAAAATAATAAAACAATTATAATAAAAAAATAAAAAAGATAAAAATAAACAACGTTAATAAAAAAAAGTCCCGCTACTACTCATCAGTATATCCCAAACTGTCACTGCAGATATTAACGCGTACAAGTATTTTTCCTTTTAAACCTACGTTGTTATCACTGTTTTCCTTGACAAAAGAGGCGACCGGAAATCGAGCCGTCTAGCTATTAATGAGCTATATCTAAATATACTTACATCCTCTATTTTTGAGCAACTTATGTCCACATCTTTAATTTATTTACAATCTTATTCCACACGTGTGTACTGTTAAGAAGGAATATGTTATATTTACAATTAAATATCAATAGTTACAATACTCTACGGAAAATATGTCTACTGTTCTAAGAGAAGAAACTAAAGTATCGTAGTATAATTACAAGTGGCTATACTACCCACTCCACACTAAAACTAAAGGTCTAACCTAATATATCCTACTGTTACTTTCTACTATCTTTTGTTCCCTTATCTATCTCACTACTGTCCTGTTATGAGCTATATTTACATTGTTTAAGATCTTAAATAGTTGGCCTAATAACTACTTTAGAAACAAATTTCTATTTACATATTTTTGTATATTTTATAATTTGTCGGATTTCACTTGGCTGAAAATAATGTTTGGAGACATATGTAGAACACAAAAACTCCTATCATCTCATTTCTATAAATAAATATTATAAATAAAAAAGTAAATCTGTCTGTCTGTCGCGCTTTCACGCCAAAACTGAGGGGCTGTAAGGGGTTGAAAGGGGGATGAAAGAAGGAATAGGTTATATTTACAATTAAATATCAATAGTTACAATAATCTACGGAAAATATTAATAAATTTATGAACTTTCGCGATTTGTACACATTTTTTGGTTACGGGCTGGGGCACACCATGCCGAAACGTCGGGTAACCTAAAGGCAAAGATTTGACTTAAATTGTTATCGCGATGGAGACCCGTGTCCACAATATATAAACAATACATAAAATATGTCCACCGTTCTAAGAGAAGAAACTAAAGTATCGTAGTATAATTACAAGTGGCTATACTACCCACTCTACACACTAAAACTAAAGGTCTAACCTAATATATCCTACTGTTACTTTCTACTATCTTTTTCGTTATCTATCTCACTACAGTCCTGTCAAGAGCATCATCAGCTATATTTACATTGTTTAAGATATTAAATAGTAGGCCTAATAACTACTATAAAGATGTACACAAATAACTATCGTAAATTTCTATTTACATATTTTTGTATGCAATTGTCGAATTTCACTTGGTTGAAGACAAAGTTTGGTGACACAAAATCTCCTATCATCTCATTGATATAAATGTTATTAATGTGAAGTAACTCTGTCTATCTGTCGCGCTTTTGGAATTTGGTACGCAGATAGTCTAGAGCCTAAGAAAGGACATAGGCTACATTTCAATGCGGAAAACGCTTTAAAGGGATTGAAAAGGGGAATGAAAAGTTGAATGGAAGTATCGTTATTTTTATATATTTTGTAATGTGTACGCGGATCTTCTTTTTAAAAGAAAAGCGACTCTTTGCCATCCTGATTTCGGAAGGTAGAGAGTTCCAGAGAAGAATGGGTTGAACAAAAAAGGAAGAATGAAGAAAATCAGAACGATGAGGTAGACATTGAAGGAGACGGTTGTGGGAAGAGCGTAGATTTTTGCTATGGTTGCTATGGAGATAAATGAAATTGAGAAGTCAAATAAAGAGGAGAAGAAGGCGAGTCTAATGGAGAAAATAGAGTAGTTAACACTCTCAATATTTTGCGCTAATGAATAGGGATTTGTTGAGTTCGGTAGCTACTCACATGGTCATATTTACGAAGATTGGATATGAATCGAATCCGACCGGGAGACACGTGAGAACAGACGACTGGGAAACACGCATGCGATTTCAGATTTTTGTGTGCTACCCACTACCTGCGATTCCCGCACAGAGCAACTAAGTATTTGTGTAATATTAAATATAAGTTGTTGTGCTGAGTGTGGCTGTATTTTGGGTGCGTTTATTAAATGTTTGTTAAGAACCCCGCGACACACACATTAATTAAACTAAAGGAGGCATAGTCTATATAAAAAAAAAAAAAATCTTTCATTAAATTGAAATTCTACAAATTACGTTGATCGGTTCACGGTGAAGTGACGAAACATAATCATTATAGGAATTGTGGACGATAAAAACATTTAATACGATTTATTGTGAAATGTTAGTTTAGTTTGAAATGCTTATAGATTCTTCTACCATTCGTCTTATTGCAATCTACGAATTACGTTGCATTGTTTACGACGAATTGAAACTAATTATAAAATATTACAAAAGACCCGCTACTAATTTACCCAGTATTATCGCGTTGAAGTATTTTTTATTTTCAACCTACGTTATTATCCCTGTCTTCCTTGACAAAAGAGACGACCGGAAATCGAGCCGTCTAGCTATTAATGTATACATATAATAAAATCGTAGGAAAGTCAAAACTGTACATTGAATATATTTTTAAAAGGATACTTGTGGCGTGATCTACAATCGATATCGAAGCCAAAAATATATTTTTTTGAATTTTTGTCTGTTTATCTGTATGTATGTCCGGGCTAAACTCAAAAAGTACTGCATGGATTTACTTCAAATTTTGCATGAATATTACTAAGAGGTCGGGTCAACATATAGGCTACATATTATCACGCTTTCACCTACGGGGGAGGAGCTGTGATAATTTATAAAATTTAACGCGGGTAAAACCACGCGGCACAGCTAGTAAGCTATATTATCTTAATATTATGTACAGCCTCATTTCTGAACTAACTTACATATCGTTTATTTATTTACAATCTTATTCCACACGAGTGTACTGTTAAGAATTATACTAACGTGCTCTTTTTCTGAACTAACTTACATATCTTTTTTTCTTTACAATCTTATTCCACATGAATGTACTGTTTAGAAGGAATAGGTTTTATTTACAACAGTTATAATAATCACAATCCGTTGAGTTTTACTCTCCACTAATTGCTTAACTCCCTGCATTGCCTGCATTATACACTGCACGGTAGGGTAATAAAATGTTGAAGATTAAATACAATATTAATATTTTTATGGAATAAATGAATTTTGAATTTTATTGTTTAATTGTAAGTCTGTAGTTAATTCACACTATGAAGATTATTACGAATTATTAGTATTACAAAATAAAAAGTTTTACTATAATAATAATTTCAGTGTTAGTATCTATTTTATAAGCTGTTACTTACTTATTTATTTATTTATTTTTTATTTAAACTTTAGTACAGTGAGAATGTACATAGGCGGACTTAATGCCAAAGGCATTTTCGACCAGTCAACCTTAGGGTAGTGCAGAGAGATCGTGGCAGGTGTATTTGGGTTATATAAAATGTATTTTTACTTATTATTCGTATAATTAAACTTAATATTTACGAACACTATATATATAATAGATACTATACAATAAATATATGATGTGATTTTAATCTAATGAATACTATACTATAACATACTATACAATAATAAATATAATTATTGACGAGACATTTCTGTGTGTAGTTTTTAGGGTTCCGTAGCCAAATGGAAAAAAACGGAACCCTTATAGATTCGTCATGTCTGTCTGTCTGTCTGTCTGTCCGTCCGTATGTCACAGCCACTTTTTTCCGAAACTATAAGAGCTGTACTGCTGAAACTTGGTAAGTAGATGTATTCTGTGAACCGCATTAAGATTTTTATGCGCGAGAGACACTTCCAAAGTGGAAATGTGAGTGCCTGTAACTTCTAAAATAAGAGAATGATAAAACTAAAAAAAATATATGATGTACCATTACCATGGAAACTAACAACGAAAATTGGTTTAAACGAGATCTAATTACAATGGATGTAATTACAATGAAAATATCAATAAAACTGTACAGGATGTTGTAGATTGGCTAAATATCAATAATTTACAAGTAAATATTAATAAAACTAAATATATGCAATTTGTAAATAAAGGTGGAAAAAAACAAGATTTAAAAATTGAATATAAAGGAGAATCTTTGTCAGAAGTAAGCGAAATCTCTTTTTTAGGCATAACATTAGATTTCCAATGCAACTGGAAGGCACATGTCACAAGATTATGCAATAAAATAAATAGATTTGCTTATGCCTTGTGGAGATCAACAAAAATTGCTACAAAAGATACTGCTTTAAAAGCGTATCATGGCTTTATCGCCTCTAATTTGAGGTATGGTATTGTGCTATGGGGAAACTCTGTAAATATCAATCGAGTCTTCATTGCGCAAAAGCAGTGTGTAAGAGCCATATGTAACGTAGCACCTTGGATATCCTGTAGACCTTTGTTCCGAAAACTTAAATTATTATCAGTCCCATGCCTATATGTATTTGAAATATGTGTATTCGTTAAATTGAATCGTAATTTATTTCAGTGTAAAAAGGATGTTTGTAACTTTAACACTAGGTATCCAGACAAACTCACTCTCCCTACATTAAGAACCGAATTGTGTAGTCGGAACAGTTATGCCATGGCTGTGACAATTTTTAACAAACTTCCTCAGAGTGTGCGAGAATTACCTATCAGAAAGTTTAAGATACGGCTATTTAATTATTTAAATGAAAAATGCTTCTATTCGATAAAGGAGTATTTAAAATTTAAAGACTTATGTGTAATGTTATTAATTTTTGTTATTCTATTGATACCTATTATTTTATTATTTTGTTTTTGATAATTTTAAATGAATATAATTGTTATGTTTTTTTTGTACAAGTAAATGTATAATAAATAATAATGTAAATGTGTATAAATAACACTGATATTGTGTCAAGTGTGTCACAAATAAGTTAATATTTTCAGTTAAGTATACCTACCTAGTTTGTAAGTACAACATTTGTATGCCATTTACAATATGGCAAATGTGTGACACTTAAATATTGTAAACAACATTTGTATTCACCACATTTATACAAATAAAGATTTATGATTTAGCAAGTAGTTTTTTTTTAATACGTCATAAACCGCAATTTGCTTTCATTTAATCAACTGAAATACTTGCTGCTAAGGAACCCTTCATCTCGGTTTTTTAGAAATATTCTCACGAACTTTCTTTTTAAGCGCGAAGCGAGTCTTAGCCATCCTGATACCTACAGGAAGCTCATTCCAAAGAGGTATAGATTGGACAAAGAAAGAGCAGTGAATGAAGTCAGAGCTATGAGGTGGACTTATCGTATGGGCAGTGGTTACCCTAGTGTCAGAGTTGTTCAAGCCGCCCAGTAGGCCTCTGACATAGCTTAACGATTGTTGCCTGACGGCTACAACCGTGAACAACAGCTTAACGTGCCTTCCGAAACACGGAAACGCTCAGACATTAAGCCACATTGGCGGTCACTCATCTATGGACTGGCCGCGAGCCTAGTTGCTTAACCTCACCAATCACTTATGGACAGATGAGAGCATCTGGCTATGAGCTGTTAGGTTTGCTTCTTTCTTTTTGTATATCATAGATGACTGCGAAATAGCCTTATTTGTTGAGGTGACTTATCACCTCAACAAATAAGGTTATTTGGCAGTCATCTATGATATACAAACAGCATTCTAAATACTGTAGCGGAGCAGCACGTACAGATGCCAGGACATCAAGCTACCCAAATCTGTCAAACTTCCGCAATTGAAAGTGAATCTTATGTTTTTGTGTTAAAGTTGAAATCTATAAAAGAAAGGTCATTGGGCAACTAAGTATGGAACCTATACCCACGGCCTACAGAAAAAAAAATAGGTAGTATGTTTAGATAAACGTCTCTAGTTTACGAATATATATGTCGCATTAATGCAGACAACGGAAAAAAAAAATAAATCTAAAAAATAAAAATACAATAATAAGGTTTATTATAACAAGGCTCAGTACATTTTTATTGGTTTTTTGATAGTAAACATGATATTAAAAATAAAATAAGTAAAATAAAACAAGTATAGAAGAGTTTTTAAGTTTTATTCGACATGATCAATGTCTACAGGAATAATTGTATCGTCTGAAAACGCCGCAGGCGCATCAATTTGATTTTGATGTCGGGCCCAAGACAAAAAATATACTATGCTGGCTATATGCGCGCAGCATCCAATAGTGCGGCAACCGTGGATACAAGAGCAGTAGTAATCTTTGATACTATCTCTGCCCTGTCTTGTTGGGTTCACCAATGTGTAAGTATAGTATGTTTTGCTCCTGACATGTCGCGACTGTATTTTTCCCCGTATTAATATTTTGTGGTTAACCAATTCATGGTGCCGGTATAGTTCAACAATATACAGACCATGGTTTTTGTAGGAAAACTATCGTTAACTGGGTCAGATTTCGCCCAATGACCTTTGATAGATTGCGGTAGCTGGATGTGCTGGCGTCTGTACATGCGGATATCGATAAGATCATAAGTTACTATGAATTACTATTACTAATCTTAATCCGTCATGGCTGTGTTAAAAGCATAGAGCATATTACGATTATTAATGGACGTCTGTTTGATAAAGGTGAGATAATATTTACATTTTGAAACTTACGCTTAAACTCTAAGATTTTTTTATCGTTTTTACTAAGTTTTAAGAAAATCAAAATACGTTTGCCATCATAATCATGTACATACTTGTAGCGCCGATAACATATTGTGTTATAGCGCTATGTGATTATGGCGACAAGATCTACTTTTTATTTAAAGCATGAACCTTTAGGTAATTGTGCTATTTATTAGAATTAGATTAGATTTAGATTATTCTAACAAAAGATTCGCTAGCTTAAGCAAATATACAGGTTTATTTGTAAAAAATCATAAGGGACAAGTGTTTTTCTAAGAGTTCGGGCATAACTCATTTAATGAAAAAAATATATATCTTAAAAGTGTTTGCTGTACGGTCTTGACAATGAATACTGAAAATTAATACTTATTTTGGAATGAAAAAAGATATGACCATCGCTAGGTATCATTCTACGAAACTCGAGTCACTCCTGAAACAATTCTTACGAACAAATTAGGTATAGTCCACCTGACTGTAGTGCACCCAAAGTTTGGCCCATTTCTCCACTTGTCCCTCCTGTTCAATCTCCTGTTCCCTCCAGGAATTGTATGAGGCTTTAGCCAATGTGGTTGCCCAATTTTGAGGAGATACAATTTAATTCTTCCATTGACACGATAAAAAGAAGAAGTGTCCACAATGAGTTCTATGCAACACAAGTTTAAAGTGGTTCTATCGCGGGTTATTTATTGAAGACCCCATCAAATCCGGTGATGTTTTACCCCAGAATGATGGTCTTAGGATATTAAAATCTCTTGGGCTACATCGATGAAGAGTCGAGCAGCAGCTCAAGCCTTTAAGCATGTACGAATGCAGCCTAATAGACAGCAGCGTTGGAGGAAACTCCCTTTAGGATTAAATCCTCAGCTCAGAGTGGTTACTGACAAGAGTGAGGACGTTATATGCAACTGTTGTTTAACGTTATTACGCAAACACGTGGGCTGCTCCAGATTAGGCAATCATATTTATTTGTATCATTGTGGCAAGTATCTTCTGTCTTATTTAGTTCCTTGATGAGATTCGTTAACTTTCATGATGTTTGGAGTGTAATGATATTTAAAATTAATCCTACTAATGTTATAAATGCGAAAGTTGGATGTATATATGGATGTTTGTCACTCTTTCACGCAAAAACTACGGAATGGATTCGGACGAAACTTTGTAGTTATGTAGTTTACATATCCAAAGAATAAATAGACTATAATTTATACAGTTTAACGCGGGTGAAACCGCGGGGCAATGCTAGTTTAGTTACCTTCTATTTATCAAAATATGAAACATTTAACGCTGAATATATTTCATAAGTGTACGAGGCTTTGTACCGCTAATTAAAATGAAAATACGAAACGGATACGTAAAGCAAGCGGTGAGCTTGGTGATTACGGTTAATTAAAAGCACCTAAATTATATGGCGCACTGGTTAGAGTATTCGTCTTGCTAATTCTGCACAAATATTCCTTAAGTGACGTAGGTGTGCACTATGAAAGCATTAGAAATGGAATTAGGCGTCACTTTGCGGTTTACGATACCCACATATCGTACTGGCGCATGTAATTTGCTTTTATATTGTCCTTCTTGCATGTCATGTGCACATTTTTGCGGGCGGGATGGTGGTGCAAATTGCATCCCGGCATATTAAACTGACAATTATCGGAATTAACACTACATATGTGTGAATGATTTTGTATTCTGATTACTATGAAAGGAATTTTTTAAAGAAAGAATTTTCTAAAATAAATTTTCTAAACCCTAAAGATCTCCAAAGGTATTATTTGTGTCCATTATTTTGAGCGTTGTCACGTTTGGCTGCCGATTGCAGTATGATGGTCATAGTACTCAGGGATACGCTTTTGTCCATTCTTTGGTACATAATCCCTCGGGCCAAGTACTACGCCCCCACGGAATGAAATGGGGTGCTAATATTCTTTGTCGTCAGCCACACAGCCATTTCTTATTATTTGATCTTTCTCACATAGTTCTTATGAAAAGGGCTTTACTGGCACAGCATACAAATATAGACAGTAAGGAAACCAATTACAAACGATTACATTATAAACGATTACAACGAAATGGCACACTCACAAAAACATGCGCATCGACAAGACCCCTAAGTGGTTGTCGCGATGCTGCCATGGTATTGCCAATAGTGAGTGTGGCGTCACGACGAGTGGTAACGTATAAGATGATTACAGCGATATTTTTAAAAATGCCACGAGGGCTTCATTAAAACCGGAGCTATCGTATTTTAAACTACATGATGATTTTTGATTTTTCACGTTTTCAATAAAAATAAAAATATTTTGATTGACAGAAAAATCAATATCAAAAACTATAAAAGTTATAACTCTATTGCTTCAATGGAGTATAGGTAATTAATTATCAACTAGGGTTAGTTCCGTATTGTCCATATTTATGCTGTGTTAAATGTATCAGTTTAGTTTGACGTGAAATATTGAAGGAACAAAACGGTCGATAGTACCATATAAATTATGCGCTCGGGAATTAGTGCGCGTTATGCTTATATAACGCTATGCGCATAACACACATAGTTTTAGTAGTTTTATGTACAGTTTTATGAATGCGCTTATTAGAGACAGATGTCATGACTTTGAAGTTTAGTTAAGTAGAGTAAAAGACGGAATCGCTGGCTGTATCGCTAGTATTGTCGGGCTTCTACAGACGCCATCTAGTAAAAGATAACAAAACTACTTCTCCATGTTAGAATCTACTTCCATGTTTTTTGGTTTTCGAACGACGTTTAGTTAGGGCTAGGGATACATTTTTTTTAAGTTTCAGTAGAAAATAAGAGCCCTATCATCTGCTACGCGACCTCTTAGAGGCCGCATATTGAACAAAATGGCGTTAACAAGTAGGTAAGGAGCTTTATGATTTTGGTGTTAGGGAGTATGGAAGTTTGTGTTTAGATTAACGCGGTCCTACTAATATGCGAAAGTTTGAGAGTATGGATGTATGGAATTTTGTTACTCTTTCAGGCAAAAACTACGGAAGGTATTTTGTTGAGACTTTGTAGTAATATAGCTTATATATCCGAATAACACATAGGCTATGAATTATAAAGTTGAACTCGATTGAAACCGCGGGGCATAGCTAATGTATAAAAGTTCAATGTTTAAAGAGGTTCAAAATTTTCTTTGAGACTCGTTAAGTTTTTATGTTAGAGATAGAACAATATATTAATATTAAGTTGAGGCGACACGTTCACAGAATCCTTCTTTATATTTTGCCCAACAAATAAGTATTGTTATACAGCGTGGTAATGCTGCTAGTATTGGTAATAACGTTTTAAGTATTTAGTAAGTTTAAATAATCATAGTACATAGTATATTATATTATATTAAATTGAAGACCACTAAGTCTTGAATTTTATCGGGTGAAGTTATTAGACATGATGAATCTTATTATTTTATAATATTTCAGATGCTCAGGGAAACACCGTGTTGTTATAACAGTATAAACTGCGCTATTGATTGATAGGGAAGGATTACGGTTGTCAAAGTAATCTTAAGTTTGTAATACCTATACTACTACACACCTTCGGTAATTGAGAAAGGTATAAGCAAATTCTCATCCCAACTTTTTTAATTTATTTTTTTAATTTAACTAAGTATAAGTAATATATTATTATGTATTTAATTAGTAGTACTATTAATATTAAGTAGATATCACTATTAGTGTTAAGTTAAGAATTATCCCCTATATCTCATACACCATACACTACCCTACTCCTAATTCCTTACAATATGTAATCCAACTGAATATTGTCTCAAAGAGATCGCTGTAAGCGATAAGACCGCCTATTGCACCTCTGTTACCTCCGACCCAAAAAGAGGGATGTTATAAGTTTGGCGTCGATGTCTGTGTGTGTGTGATTTTGTTTATTTCGTTTGAAAGGTGAATTAGCCGGATTGTTCTTAGCTATGATTGATGAAACTCGGTCCAAGATGGCCGCCGCGACAAAATGGCGGATAACATATTTTTTCATAACTCTCTCAATATGGCTATCAAATGAAAAAGTTTGACTATGTAATAGAATACTACACACAGTATGATTATTTACAAATCCAAGATGGCCGCCGTCACCAAATGGTGAATAACATATGTATTTTTTTCAATAACTCCTCAATATGAATATCAAATGAAAGGGCTCGACTAGTAAAATACTTTACACTATGTCAAAAGTCAGGAGTTTTTAAATTTTAACTTTATATTATGAATGTTAATTATGAATCTTGTAAATTATGCTCTGTAACCTAAGTGTATTTATATTATCTTATCGTTATCGTTTCAGAATCTGAATATTACAGCTTTACTTATATATGTACTGCAAAACGGAATGCTCATCCGATGATAACGTTGGGGAACATTTTGTTTTTATATATTTTTATAACCAGGCTAGGTTTTCTATACAAATTCCCTATGAGTAACCCTGTCAATCAGTGACCGAAACTTGTATGTAAAACACGATATTCTTAATTAAGTCATCATATTAGTTAAAAGATGTTCACTGCTGAATAAAAGCCTTCCCATGAATTTTCACAATGGCATTGTATCCTTTATTTGGGGGAATATGCTATAAACACTACGCTTGGCAGACTGAGGCCAAACGGTATTCAGATATGACGTTTGGTATCGGTATCTGCCATATATATTGTTCTGGGCCTCTAGCATGAGTTCCTGCAGTTTACTTACTCGATCACACGTACAGTTTCGTCCCATACATTGAGCACCAGAGTTTTAGTTCTTAATAGTTTCCGCGAGAGGCGCTGGTGCTCAATGTATGGGAGAAACTGTACGTGTGATCGAGTAAGTAAACTGCAGGAACTCGTGCTAGAGGCCCTGATCATGATAGTCCGGTGACTATCATCATCAGAACAATATATTATTTATTTATATGATGACATAGTCCACGGTCACAAACTGGTACTGTCTGAATTCAGTTTTGGCATTTGCATTTCGTCTCACAAATTCAATTAATTTATACAGTAATTGTATCATGTTGCTTCGATTAATATCTAAAATTAAGTTGTACTTAAGTATAAAAAAATTAATTACCTTTAAGCTGATTAATCTTCATTTTGGGAGTGTCCATGTAACCGGTGATATTCTTCCTATTGTTTCTGCGAGATGAGTTCAGGTGACTTGTGCTGTTGTAGTGACATTGTCATCGTCATTAGGCCTCCCACAAAGGTTTTTATAACGTTCCTATTTGAAGGGTTTTCCGTAGTAGCCGCGTAGTAACGGCGACTGCAGTTAAGTAGTAGCTATAGCACAAAGAAAAGTTTTCGAGTGGCGATCGACGATCTGATTCCGCTGGATCTTTAGGGGAGGCCTCTATCTTGCAGTGGACGTTTTTCGGATGATATGATGATTCAGAAGGTGGCGCTGCTGCTGGGTACTTGTTGTATCCCTTTTACGACACCCACGCGATGATACGGGGGGTGGCCCTGTAATTCTTTCTAGGCCGGAAACCACACGGCTAGCAGTGATGTTGTAATTGACAATAATATTCAGTCCTGTATATAATTTAAGAGGTTGTAACAATAGGATAGATATAAACATATGCATACCATCTAGGAGCTGCGGTTCTTGATGGTGATTGCAGTGCCGACGAGTGTGTCAATGCTTCTTTTGTTGAATTTTCAGATGAATTTGTTGATGTTGCATTTGCTGGTGTCGATGTGGCATCCATGATGTTGTATTGTCGTAGATTTGGATAGTCAATAAGTGCGGGCAGGTGTGAACTGACTAGAGATCTTGGTGCCTATAATAAAATGAATTATATTTAGAGCAAACAAATAAATTTAACGATAAACAATTAATACAAAAAGTAGAAGTATAAGGTGATACAAAATTAACATTAAAAATAGTGTCAAATTTCTTGTATTTATAGCTGCAAAAATATAATTTCGTGCTATTAAATTATCTTTATGGCTAAAAGTTAACAGAAATTATTACAAAAAAAAATTTATCGAAAAAATACATACTACATAACCTTACTCGTACACTCTTAACTTGAAAGCCGTTATAACTTCTTTATTTTTAAATATATTCCTCATAACTTGGTAACTAACTTAAGATTCTTCAGATTAACACTCCACGGATATAATTAATGAGTCACAGTTCACAATGATACATATTAAGTTGATACAAGTTAAGGTTGATTTCAAAATATCTTTGTGAAGATTGATAATCATTAAAATATAACATTTATTGATTATATTATATTTGTTATTACATTCCAACGGTAGCGTCTCAGTACATACATGAAAATCTGCTATATGTGCGTAAAAATATAGATTTCTTCTATAAAAGGGCCGATGCAGATAATATAAACATACGGCAAAAGTTAATTTTGAATTTGTACATTTGACTTTCGGTTTATTTTGCCGCTAATTAAGATTCCGAATAACTCAGACCATAATTAAGTACCTAAGCGCTGTAAACATCGAATGCGAAAACAAGTATTTATATAATATTCTCAAATGTTCAAACAGTTAATGATAATTTTGTTACACCTTGTTTACTGACTTGCTACTTGAACACTTACCTTGGCATAAATCTGATACGCGAGTCGTGAGGGTCCGTGTAGCGGTATTATATATCCGAAGTAGGGCACCTGTTGCACGAGACTGTGAGCAACAGGCGGGTAAATATTTTATCAAATGCTCCTTTAACAAATCATATTTTGTGGAATACGAATGTTTTTGAACGAAATATTGTCAATTTGCTTTACTGAATGATCATTTTCTTGATAAATTTCATAAGGATTCTGCATATTTGTTTTAAGTTTATTTCTGTCCTGTAGACTTGGCCGTTTAATTTCATTATTTTCGATATTTTCAGGTTCTTTTTGGCTCACAAATATTACCTCTTGGTTGTTTTCAATGGACGAATGATCTTGTGTGGTTACGAGTAGCGCAATACCGGCAATTGTGGTGTTCTTTGGAGGGAGTTCTTCTTTCGGCTGATATGATGTCTTCAATATTAGGGGGACCACTACTCCTCAAATGGAAGTCAGCGATGAGATGAGATGGAAAAATACTTACCTGTAAATAAGTGGATAAACAAGTAATGTTTCTTCACTTTATTATAGGCCAGTTATTTACCACCAACAAGAACATTACTAGGAGCTGAAGAGAGCGGTTAATTCCCATTTTTATGTAAAGACACCTTGTCTGCACGTTTTTATTTGTTTTCTTTATTTTTACCACTCATCATAAAACAGAAGATCGAAACCTAGGAATATGCAATAAAATATTATTGCACTTGTTGCATATTCTAGGTTTTGACCCTCAGGTTTAATAATGGCAATTATTTCCGAGTCCAATCCTTACTTCAGTCCGCTATTTGGTCTTCTTTTATATTCTTGTTCTAAACTTCTGTGGCCACAAGTTTGAAATAAGAAGTCAAAGCGTTTATGTGCTGTCCATTTCTGTGTTATCCATTTTGAATCTGAAACAATTGTTGATTTTACTTGCAAATGAAAGATATTTTAGATGATTCGCACGGCAGATAAACAAAAAGGAGATTTAATAAAGCATAGCTTCACGTTTTAATAGAATAATGAACACGTTGTTTAATGTAATACAGGTGTACTTAATTGTTTGCATTTCGTAATTATATATAATAATACATCAAAATAATAATTAACGCGTTGCAGCGGCGGCTTTATATTTTTGAAGTTATACTTCTTTTGGCGCGATGGAGAAAAATGATGAGAGTGAATTTTTACGATGCGCGCGCACACCGACACCAAAAAATTTAACAGCATGAAGTTAGTTCTAGGTGGTATGAGAGTGAATTTTTACGATGCGCGCGCACACCGACACCAAAAAATTTAACAGCATGAAGTTAGTTCTAGGTGGTATGAGAGTGAATTTTTACGATGCGCGCGCATCGTAAAAATAACAGCATGAAGTTGGTTCTGGGTGGTATGAAAATTGATAACTATGTTCAAGTTGTATATTAAGAAGTATAGCTTCTAACGCGTGTACATAAGTACACACAAGTTTTTTTTTTACTTTTTGTTATATTCATCATCATCATCATGTCAGCCAAGAGCCATTTTTTTGCTACCTGACATTCTTATAGAATTCATAGACAGCAGAAGCAACCAGCTGGCACCACTGCTGAGTTCTTCTCTGTTTGTTTGAAGGCTTTTGAATATGTGATTGAGTGGTTAAAATATATTGATCAGTAAATTGATATTTTTGACCGGAAATTGAAATCTTCCTATACAAGCATGGATTCTAAAATAAGTTTTCAATTCCCATTTAACTGCACGAGTGGCGTGTAGTGTAGTCAGTGGTTAATTTGGTCGCCTTGCTACTACGTGTTTCGGGTTCAATTTCCGCATAGGACTTCCATTTGTTGACCCGTAGGTATAGTTTTCTGAGTCGGGATGTATTTCGTGTGTAAGCGACCCGTGATACAGGGATTTATTTATCTAATGCTTGCGTTGTCTTATTGTACTCTTGTCTCATTTCAAGAACAATTCGTTTTATTATTGGTATTGAATGTAGAATAAATGCAGTGGAAATGAGAGTTCTGAGAACTATGTACACCACACATAGTTCTCAGAACTCTCATTTCCACTGACTTTAGAGACAGAATACGAAATACTGCCGTAAGAGAGCTTTGTTGAGTGATGAGCTGAGATGGTTTGAGCAACCCTAACCTTTATAATAAAATAAACAAGACACTAGATATATTTCCTATGCCCTACGGAATTGCAAAACATGTGTACACGAATGGCTGAGCAATCTAAATTATGAAGAGTTGGAGAGTCTCGTAGAGACTTAACATCCAATACAGCCATTAAATTCCTTCGAAATCTCCTATTACTGAATTTAACATATACTCGTTTTACAAACTTTAAACTCTATAAACACACACAATCCCTCATCCAAAAAACACACGCACACCCACTCACGCGCACATACACACACTCAAAGTGATCTGTTAGTTTATAAGATTTTCCTTTTACGTTTTCTAAATGTTTAATTATTACCCTAACTATGGAACATTGTTGTCTACCTCGGAGGTGGGCGCTAATAGCTACAACACAGTTTTTCCTTACTAACGTAGCTGCTAACGTACACACAATATTGTATACTAGCTGTGCCCCGCGGTTTTACCCGCGTTAAATTTTAACAATTATCATACCTCCTCCCCCGTAGGTGATAGCCTATACGTTGACCCGACCTCTTAGTAATATTCATGCAAAATTTGAAGTAAATCCATGCTGTACTTTTTGAGTTTAGCCCGGACATACTTACAGATAAACAGACACACAGACAAAAATTCTAAAAACTATATTTATGGCTGCGACTTCGATTGTAGATCACGCCCCAGAAATCCTTTTGAAAAAATATTCAATGTACAGTTTTGACTTTCCAACGATTTTATTATAATGTATAGATTATCTGTTTTTGGTTCCAACAAAATATTGGTATAAGTATTAAGAAAGGATGAGTGAAAGAAGATTGACAAAAGAAGTATACCTGGCTAGTGTGAATGGTACAACCGGAAGGGGAAGACCTCTTAGAGTATTCTCTATATATACCCTAAACTGGCCAGTATGTATGAAGAATATAAAGCCAGTAAACGAGGCAAAAGAGGTGTGCAAAGACGTTGACAAAAAAACATCCGTTGTCTCTGACTGCCCCTCTGGGAAACAAGGGTGAGTCTATTACGCAATTGGTCGTCATTCGTCATAAATATTGTTGAGAAGAAGTTCCTTATGGGGCGTTGCGGAGAGGTACTCTAGCCGGCAAAAAACGTCCGAAACGTAAGATTTTTATGTATAGTTTTCTCGGTATATTTTATTACAGGGGCACAAATTTTCTTTGGACGATATCATTACCATCAAGTATAAGGACCACTTGATGCTAAGCGGTCACCATAGCCTATGGTCGCTCTCCACACTAAACGAGTATACGATGTTCAGCGGTCATCGTAGCCTATAGTCGCTCTCGACACCGAATAAGTATACGATGTTAAACGGTCACCATTGCCTATAGGCGCTCTCAACACCGAACAAGTATTCAATGTTAAGAGGTCACCGTAGCCTATGGTCGCTCACGACACCGAACAAGTATACGATTTTAGGCGGTCACCGTTGCCTATGGACGCTCTCGACACCAAACAAGTATTTGGAACACGCGATGTTAATCAGTCACCGTAGGCTATGGTCGCTCTCAACACCGAACAAGAATACGATATTTAGCGGTCACCGTTGCCTATGGATGCTCTCGACACCAAACAAGTAAATGGAACACGCGATGTTAAGTGAACACCGTCGCCTATGGACGCTCCCAACACCAAGCAAGTATGCGATGCTATGCGGTCACCGTAGCCTATAGATGCTCTCGACACCAAACAAGTATATGGAACACGCGATGTTTATGGGTCACCGTAGCCTATGGTTGTTCTCAACACCGAACAAGTATACGATGTTAAGCGGTCACCGTTGCCTATGAACGCTCTCGATAACAAACAAGTATATGGAACACGCAATGTTAATCGTTCACCGTAGCCTATGGTCGCTCTCAACACCGAACAAGAATACGATGTTAAGCGGTCACCGTTGCCGTTGGACGCTCTCGACACCAAACAAGTATATGGAACACGCGGTGTTAAGCAGTCACCGTAGCCTATGGTCGCTCTAAACACCAAATAAGTGTACGATGTTGAGCGGTCACCGTCGCCTATGGACGCTCTCGACACCAAACAAGTATATGGAACACGCGATGTTAATTGGTCACCGTAGCCTATGGTCGCTCTTGACACCCAACAAGTATACGATATTAAACGGTCACCGTTGCCTATAGGCGCTCTCAACACCAAACAAGTATTTGGAACACGCGATGTTAATCATTCACCGTAGGCTATGGTCGCTCTCAACACCGAACAAGAATACGATGTTTAGCGGTCACCGTTGCCTATGGATGCTCTCGACACCAAACAAGTAAATGGAACTCGCGATGTTAAGCGAATACCGTCGCTCTCAACACTAAGCAAGTATGCGATGCTATGCGGTCACCGTAGCCTATAGACGCTCTCGACACCAAACAAGTATATGGAACACGCGATGTTTATGGGTCACCGTAGCCTATGGACGCTCTCAACACCGAACAAGAATACGATGTTAAGCGGTCACCGTTGCCGTTGGACGCTCACGACACCAAACAAGTATATGGAACACGCGGTGTTAAGCGGTCACCGTAGCCTATGGTCGCTCTCAACACCAAATAAGTGTACGATGTTGAGCGGTAACCGTCGCCTATGGACGCTCTCGACACCAAACAAGTATATGGAACACGCGATGTTAATTGGTCACCGTAGCCTATGGTCGCTCTCAACACCGAACAAGTATACGATGTTAAGCGGTCACCGTTGCCTATGGACGCTTTCGACACTAAACAAGTATATACCGTCAGTCACGATATCATTTTATCCATCCTCTCCCATCTTATGATCTCTGATGAAGCGCTGGAGTGGTTTTCATCTTACCTTCGGGGGCGCCAGCAGTCAGTTCGCCATGGCAAAGCGTCATCGAATTGGTGCAAATTAGAAACTGGTGTCCCTCAAGGTGGATTTTTTTTTTTATTAATTATATAAAATAAGGTATACACATTAAATTAATATTAGTATTCGCCAAACTGCATTACACAGTTTGTTGGCGAAATGGGCACTCAGTTTTACTAAAATACTACTTAAATACTACAGCTACATACATTCTTTGACTTAAAATAAAAAATAATAACACAAGACAATAGATAATAATATTTAAAAAAAAACAACAACAATTAAACATGAACAAAAAAGAAAATTAATAATAATGATAAATAAGTATTATACTGAAATACACTGTATAACTATTGTTAGGTTAGGCTCTATAATTTGGAGCATGACATTCATTCGTAATTTTTTTTTAACTGTATTGATTTTTGTTTCTTTAGGATTTACATTTCTTAAATAATCGTATGTGTTGTAGATCACGGGTGTTAAATACCTTCTGGTTCTTTTCCCATAATAATTTTTAACTAATGGTACAGAAAATTTACCTATTTACTATGTTTCGTATTGTATTTATGTATTTTTTGTGTTTTGAAATCAGTTTTATGGAATTGCTCAATTGCTATTAAATATTCTGCTTTAAGTTGAACAGGTAGTGTCTTACATATCTTAAATAATTGGTCATAGTTAGGTTTACATTTTTGTCTTACTTTCTTATTCACTAGGTATTTTAAGAGTCTTATTTGTAATTGCTTAATGTAATCAAGCTGTGTCTTAAATGTAAAGCCATAGCTACTAAGACCATAAGATACCACTGAATCAGCAAGTGCGTAGTATAATATGTACAATATTTTTTTATTAAGAAAACCAGATAGGTGATAAAATCTACCCAGAATTGATCTTAATTTACTGCAAACCTCAGACGTGTGATATTTCCAATTTAAATTACTGTCCACTGTTAACCCAAGGTACTTGTATTTGTCTACTTTTTCTATATTGACACATCGACACAGAGCTTTAATTTTGTGTAAGCATTCTGTGTATGGCCCAATATGTTTATATTTTTTAACTCGTCTTTAGACTTACTATACGGAGAACAAATAAGCATCACATTAGTTTTTTTTAAATTGATTATTATACCATTGTCATGCGCCCATTTTGTAATATTTTCTAAATCGGCCTGTATGTTATTTTGCGCGATACTAATATTTTTAGATGAGTAAAATAGACACATGTCATCTGCATACATATACACTTCACTATGCTATATACTATACTATGTATTACATTTGCGACGCTGTTTACATGCATTATGTATCCAACCGGGGCAAATACTGACCCGGTTGGTACTCCCTGGTGGAAACATTGCAAATCCTGGTATATTAAATAAGGGCAGCTCCTCAGACCTTACGTTCACTTCGGTAAGAATGATTACACTTAGTTTTTTATACTCTATGCAATCTTCTAATAAAACTAGCATCTGGTTAAATTGTTTTCGTAAAGATCTTATATTTAAATGTATTATATTTAAATTATTGTTTAATAAATGCTCCATCCATAATTTTGTATTATCGTAACTATTATAATCTATATCGCATAAATTTAAATTATCGATTTGTTCGTTGAATTTTGTAGCGAAAAATAACCACGTAGTGTGATCTGGCAGTATATCTGCCTACTTGTGGTCGTCGTTCATGCTGAGTTCGGATAGCGATTTAATGTCTCTCTCCGATTTAATGCGAACAATTTTTTCAATTTCATTCTTTTTAACAAGTATGTTAGAGTTTTGTATCCAAATGAACTTGTATATTGATTTTAGCGTGTTCCTTTTTCCAATACAATTGTCTTGTAGCTTTAGTTAGGTTCTCGTTGATGTAGATAGGATTCTTATTGTCATTTGCGTATAAATCACCATTCGTCATTCTAGATTTTCGTTTTAGTAGCCACTTATCTCGAGCATTACGAGAGCGCAGTTTAACCAAGATGGGGGGTGGTCTATCATTCTCCATCTTTTTCGCGCCTACCCTCTTTGCTGTCTCAATATCATCTGGGTCTAAATTTAGCTTCACCGCAAGTTCTCGTACAATCTCTTTGGTATTTTCATTTTCTTTGTTCTTTACTAAACATCCAATTGCGATATTTTTCTCTAGTTCCTTCTTTTCTAATGTAACAACTCGTTCTTCTAAGGCCATATTACATTTTTCTAGGTAAATATTTTTCTGTTCTAAAGCTTTTATTTTATTTTCCGTATTTTTTCTAAATTCTAACATTTGTTGGTATTGTTCGGCATAAAAATCCACAGTTTCGGTTAATTCATCAATTTTTTTCTCTAACTTAAAGATAACTTCCAATTTTTTGTTCATCTCCATTAAAAGAGATTCTACAGAAATCTTCTGAGGGTCCATATTTATTGTATACGACAGTGTCTGCGGCAGAGATTTATTTTCTTGACATTCCTCACATATCTCAGTTTGTAAGAACTTTTTATTGTTACGCATACATTTCCTATGAAACACACTCTCACATTTTTCTTTGCATTTTACTACATCATCTTTAGTCATTGATATAAATAATTTGAACTTTTTACACTGCACCATTTTTTATACTGATATAACGTAGGTAGTAGGTATTCAAATAGAGTAATTACGGGGCTTATATAAGAACACGTTCACGCATCGAGCGCATACGCGGTGAACTGTCTTCAGAGTGCGTATCATCTTTATGCTGACGACCTGCAATTGTACGCCCAGGCGAGTGTCGATAGTTTGGCAGAGACAATTATTAAAATAAATCGAGATTTACAATTCTTAAAAATCTCGTCAGATAAGTTTGGATTAACCGTCAACCCATCAAAGTGCCAAGCAATCATTGTGGGTAGCTCAAGAATGATGTGCAAGGTAGATGTTGGCAGTTTACCACCTATAGTTTTTGACAACTATCACATCCCCATTAGCCAGAAAGTTAAAGATCTGGGACTGGTAATTGACAGCAATTTAAACTGGCAAAGCCATATTTCTGGCATCAGCCAGAGAATTACTGGAATTCTAAGGGCATTTTATAGGCTAAGAAAATTCCTTCTATCCAGAACAAAGGAAATGCTTTTGCTGACCCTAATTTTTCCCATTGTCGACTATGGTGATGTGTGCTACTTTGACCTGAATGCAGATCTTCTTAACAAACTTGACCGACTTCTAAATAACTGCATTCGATTCGTTTTCAATCTCCGTAAGTATGATCATGTGTCTGCTTACCGCACCCAGTTAAACTGGTTGCCCATTCGCCAGCGAAGAAATTTAAGAGCGCTTACCACACTTTTCCCCATACTGGACTCTCCTGCTGCTCCTTCTTATTTAATGCCCCACTTTCAATATCATTTTGCTACTCACAGTAAAACTCTCCGCTCTAGTCATAATCGTCTTTTACGATGTCCACCTCATAGCTCCGACTTTATTCATTCCTCTTTCTTTGTCCAATCTATCCTTCTTAGGAATGAGCTTCCTTTTGGAATCAAGATGGCTAAGACTCGCTTTGCGTTTAAAAAGAAAGTACGTGAGCATATTTGAAAGAAGCTTCACGCAGAAATGTCTCATCGATAATTTTAATAAATTTATTTATTGTAGTATAGTATGTTATAGTATAGTATTCATTAGTTTAAAATCATAAGGTATTTATTGTATAGTATTCAATGTATAGTACGTATTGTATATATTTATATATTATAGATAGTATTCTTAATTATTATTATTTATAATTATAATAAGTAAATACATTTTTATACCTAAGTGCACCTAACATGATCTCTCTGCACTACCCAAAGGTTGACTGGTAGAAAATGCCTTTGGCATTAAGTCCGCCTATGTACATTCCCATTGTACTAAAGTATAAAATAAATTAAAAAAAAGATATATATATATATATATATATGGAATACCTGATGTTAATCGGTCACCGGCCTATGGTCGCTCTCAACACCGAAAAATTATACGATGTTAAGCGGTCACCGTTGCCTATGGACGCTCTCGACACCAAACAAGTATATGAAAACGCGATGTTAATCAGTCACCGTAGGCTATGGTCGCTCTCAACACCGAACAAGAAAACGATGCTAAGCGGTCACCGTTGCCGTTGGATTTTTTGAAATACCTACTTATATAGATAACTGCACTCAGACTCAGGACAAACAGACATGTTCATGCACACAAATATTTGTCCTGGGCGGGATCGAAGCCACGACCTACGGCGAGAAAAGCAAGCATTTGCCAACCACGTCAACAGGCCCGCCATAAATATTATAAATAATAAATACATATTTGTACATATTATAAATTATTAAATTGTAAGTTTTCTATCGCAATAGGTTCCCATGTAATGTTAGAATTATGTTGAGGCCACAAATTAACAAAAAAATATTTCTCCTGCACAAGGGAAAACTAACTAACTACTATCGCAGGATTTTTCACAAATACACACACACACAAACACTTTTTTCAAATAAACGAGCGAATGTCTTCGAAAATTTCGCGGCTGCAGCTTTCACTTCAAACAACATTAACTTAATATAAGTATATATAATTTTTGCAAATACTTAAGCTTTACTTTAAGGTTTCAAACGTTTTTGAAAAGACGCAAATCTTTTTTTTATAAAATTATAATTATTTATTTGCTGTACTATTTTGTTAATAAGAGAAATCAAGTTAATGTAAATCTTAATTGACGTGTTACATACTCTTAATTTCTTATAAAATGAGAAGTTTTTAACTTTAAGTAAATTGTTAATTTTTAGCACTGCGAAGTCGTAAACTAAACTCGTTTAGCGGGTACTTACAGTTTTACAGCGTATTTCTTTTCTGGAGCTAGTTTCTTTCTTATACGAGTAATATTCTTCCTTTTCTGCCCTTGATCTCAATTTTTCTTTCAGCCATTTTCATTAGATTTTCTTGAAGGCCCGTTGTTCTTGAAAGTTTTCTTTAACTGGTACCAGGAATGCAGAGTTACAATGGAGCACTTTCAGTGGATTTTTTTGTAATTTAACACTTCTTTATATAATATGAATTAATCATAATACACAAAGAAATTTGTTAAATTTTATATTTTAAAAGGTGCACTGAAATATAGCCGTCTCGTTCGCCAGATGAAGGTATTATTATTTTATAAAGAAATTAAGAACATTGTTAAATATGGTTATCCATATTTGTCACTATTCTCAATTTATTGAAGTTTATGGAGATGAGTGAGCGAGCTCTAACGACCAGAGGCTGTAGTGGTCTACTGCACTAGTGATCGTCGACTGGCGTGATAAAATACGGTCTTGGCGCTCCGGGATGATGCCAGGGCACAACCCCTGAATTTCGGCAGCCAATAGTAGCCGAGTGCGCGCGCCACTTCCCCATCCCTTTTATATTATTTGTTTTACAGAATCCGGTTTGCATTATATAACCGCTAAGTATATAACACGTATTGTTCCCTACCTCTGAAAACCATCCATAGTTTAATAAGTCATAAAATATCCATAAGGGGAATATGCTGATTATTATTTGTAATCTACATGATTAATTTCTAGTTATCTCAATCTTCTTAATGTCCTAATCCTGAATGAGCTAATTGAAATACCATAATTTGTATATATTTATATATTTGTATTCATATACAGAAATATTTATTTGTATAGCCTATATTATAACAGTTTTTTATTAACTTTAATTGGTTTTATATTCATAATTCGGAACTCCGTTTATTTGTATAATTTTATTATGTGTATTATTCAATTCAATTTCCTACGATTGAATGTACCTTCGTTATATTTTTTTCTTATTTTTCTTCTGTACACCACCTACTACCCCGTCTTTCTGTTCACTAGCAGTTCTGGTCCACTGCGCCCGAGAAGCCGACGGCCGACGGCCGGCGGTCGCCGCCACGACCACTCGGCAGCGCCGCTGCACGTGTTGTCTTATAATGAGGCATGCGTGATCCTCTTGCCCACCGTCCTCTTCGTGAACCGCTTCCGTCCTGCACTGTATTAACTTGCACAGTATCTGAAGCGAGATCGTCGATGCATTTACTTTCCTTTTTAGACATCTCGGCTGACAGACACATTTGTATTGCTTTTGCTAAAGTTAACTCATCGGTGCGAAGAAGTCAATACCTCACCGTGTTATTGATAATACAGCACACAATCCTATCTCGTAAAAAACTTTCATGTAGGGCTTGAACTCGCATTGCTGACTGAGTAACTTCAACGCAGTCACATATTGGTCGATATTTTCACCATCTTCTTGACTGCGAGTAAAGAACTTGAATCGCCTTATTGTATTATTTAATTTACTACCTAAATACTTGTCGAAACTTGACAACTTTAGAATACAGCTGATATCCTCACGTTTACTTTCATCAAACACGAAGCTTGTGTAGGCCTTATAACCGACCTCCCAATTGGATTCACCAACAAACCAGCTAGAACTTCTTTAGGCTCGGTGCTCACTCCAGAGGCTTTGAGAAACAGTTCGAACTGCTTCCGTCATTTTCAGAACCACCGTCGCGTAATAATTCCGCTGGAGAACGCGCGGGTTCAATATTAAAGTGAAATTTCAATGCACAACTGCAACCGGTCGAGTTCGTTTTACAGCTTTAAAACTTATAAAAACGAGTCACCATGTAGTGAAACACACGTTAATTGGTTCAACACTGATTTATTTCCCAAACATCCTCATATACAGTTATAATAATATTTTGTGACCTACCGACATTAGAAATATTTAATGAAATTTATTCAGCACTTGGGTATTAACATATACCAACAGGCAAGTCCATCTTTAAAATGAGTTGCATACATTTCAGTCGCGGTCGAAATCGAACTCATGAACAACAAGATATCAAGGTGCTCCGCTATATCGATTGGACTCGAATTTATACAATTCATTCGATGATCCTAACTTGATGATTTCTTCTTCTTCATTCGTAATGATGGCGCTTTAAAGCTATTTGAACTTGCACTAAAATGCCGGTTTGCGTAGTATATACTTGCTTATCACGCCGCAGATCGTGGACTCAGACAGATTTTTGTGTGCATGAACATGTCTGTTTGTCCTGAGTCTGGGTGTAATCCACAATATAAAATGAATCGCGAAATGTGTTAGTAAGCGCATAACTCAACAACGTCTGGACCAATTTGGTCAATTCTTTTTTTTTATGTTCGTTGAAGTTCAAAGATGGTTTTTACGGTGAGAAAAATTCTAATGATTTCCGAAAAATCCCTAAAAGCAGCCCTTTTCTTTTCCCCATACAAACTTTTTCTAACTAAAACCTAGAGTCAATTTCAGCTTTGTTGCTATTGTATAAAGTTCATATTAAATTACAAGCACTCATTGTTGTTTAAACAATATAGGTATGTTCAAAGAGTCAAAAGAATAAATTTCAAATTCAATTGAAATGGTTAATAGTTATTTGAACTTTATTGCTATTCAATAAAGTTTATGGTGAGTTTACTTGACTTGGCCAGCTATAGAAGGTAAAACAGCTTTATGATTTTTGACTTAATGGCTGGCATTTGGAGTCATCAAAATATTAGAAAAATAATTTAGTTTGATTGAAATAGATAAGTAATACGATATTGTGTGGTGGGTGATATCAATGAGTCCGCGAGCACTTTCTTAACTTTGATGATGATTTGTGATAGTTTGACTGCACGTGTGGCGCAGCGGCTTAGACAGCCGCCTCGCCGCTTCGTGTCGCGAGATCGAGTCCCGCACAGGAATACTATTTGTGTGACCCATAAATAGTTGTACTGAGTCTGGATGTAATTTGTGTCCGTCTATTATATGTTTGTAAAGTATCCCGTGACACAGGGATTAAATTCCCTAATGCGGGCGTTGTCTTTCATAAAAAAAGTGTAGTAGTTTTTTTTATATTTTGTGACTGTAACACTTTACTGCTAAGTGAGCGAGAATTTTTGTCGATTTGATTAATACAATTTACGATGCCGCGGAGAAGACCACCTGACTTAGGTCGTCGCAGTCAATCAAATGTGCGAAGAGCTACCTTAGGTGCTAACCGCACTGATGACCAGAGAGAGATCTCAAAAAATAGTCATATGCCATATCAGAATTGCGTTATTTAGTGAGTGACAATGAAGTAGATAGGCTTAGAGTTCGTGCACATCAAACACAACAGCAAGCGCGATATAATGAAATTGAGCGAATTCGCAGACGCAGTGCTCCTGTGATTCTTTAACGAGTTGCATTCCACTATGATCCGGCAATTGATTATTGTGCCGAAAAATCGGTAACGGGAAATGAAAAGAAATTGTGTGTTGTATGCTGGAGGCAAAGTAAAATTGCCACAATTAGTCCCACCACCAGATCCTTTACGATCTTTAGTTTCTGGGATTGGAAATGATTCTAAGCACTTCTTGGCCAACATTCAGAAATATAACTACTATACTCGCGGCTTATAAAGAGGATTAAAAACTCATTACTACCCGCTAATAGTTTTTTTTATAGAAAACAACACTTGGTGCACTTAAAGTCTCTACTTCAAATAGATGGAATAAAAAAGTTCTTTTTGCGAGTTATGGATGCAAGTATGGCGCGGTGGTTAAGGCGCGGTGGTTAAGTTCACGTCAAAATTTCATGCGAGGGGGTGAGGCATACGCATAGCCCCCCGCTGCAGCGGGGCAGGTGGGAACCTACGGCGCTCATTGATGCCACGCGCGGGCAGATTCTTGTAATTATTTTTGTTTCGGTGCGCACACAGTGTAAAATTAGTAGTAGTGCAACTTAAATTTTATGGTAATTAAATTTTTATCGGGCATAGGAAATGGTTGGTGGATAAGTTAAATAAATACAGTAATAACTTATAAATATATTTTATATCTATTGAATCATATGACCTCTTTCAGGTTTTGCATACGCTTCATTTAATTTGCAATATTTGCAATTCTTTTACATTATACAACTGATCTAATATGTAATGTAAATTTAAGTTTATAAATTAAAAATAACCTAAGGGCTGCAACTTTCAAACGGCAAGACCAATTTTCATGAAATGTCCTTCCCAATTAAACTAACTTACAGATGAAATAAACGCATTTAATAATTAAAATTTAATAATTTAATTAGTGGATCCCTTTAGAAGCTGCGAAGCCCCAGACAGACACACAGATATACACGTTAAACTTATGACACCTTGTTTTGTGTCAGGATTTTAAAAAAAGGTGGAAAATAAGTAAGTGAATACAATCATTTTACCGATCAACAATTTTTACAACAGAAACTAAAAGATAGGTGTAATAAGTTTAACGTGTGTATCTTGGTGTATGTCTGTGGCGTCGTAGCTCTTTAACGGATTATTTTAAAAAAGTATGTTTGAAATACATAATTATTTAATAATCTGTGAAATTAAGAACCGATATCTTTTCTTCATCGTGTAGGTATTCTGATACCTGCCCTGAAAGAAATATCCGTATTGCGTGCTATATTGTTTACGTCTTCCGTAATGAATAGTATATTATTAGACTGTTTGTTCTCCTTGTCTGTTTCATCGTCCCGACGTCCGTCAACCAGCTTTTGCTCCATCTCATTTTTCCAAAACTGTTCCTCTTTATTTATTTTAATGACTTTTAATGGTGGTTTCTCACTTTCCCATATACCAAAAATACACTTTTCTCTGCCTCTAATGTTCAACTAACCTTGGGTTTGTTAAAATACCAAATACAGTTTGTGTTAATTGTTACCTGCTTAGATTTTTTATTGTATTTATAAATTTGTACTTTACTCGTTTTTATAGCTTCATCCATGCCAACTTTGGAAGGAGCTACTGGACATTTAATTTCAATCAATGTGTCATCACCTACTAGTCCATCTGAAGTCGCTCCAAGAAATGGATATACTTTAGAAACAAATAGTCCACAAGGCTCAATTTTGATGTTTTCTTGCTTAGCTAACTGCTCTAGAGCAATTTTTTCATTATCTATACCATGTGATACAGAAGACACGTTAGAAATATTTTTTTTGTACAAAATATCTTTAACTAAATTTCCAGGACCTTTTTTTCTTTTAACATCCCTTCCAAAGTTTGAAGCGGTGAGTAAATTTTTCCTCAACTATAATCATTCACAGCTGTCTCTTTGTAAAACTGTTTGTCTCTCCACCGCCTTTCTGTCTACTACAAGACCTTCTAAATGTTCGAAAAACTTCTGCTTAGCTATTTTCAAATCTGAAACAGGGACATAATTAATTTTATAAACATCACAGATTATTTATATATAGACTCATAAAGTAGTTTTAAACGTGTGTGTTTGTGTGTAACTTTGCAATCATACAATCAATTTATCTTCTTTAAATTAAGTTTACAACATTATATAAACACAGTCGACTAGTATAGATTACACAAATACAAGGATGCCATGATACCCTAGACTGTGAGTAGTCCAGCACTCACTTGCTAGTTTTTATTTATTTAACAAGTGTCTCTCACCCTCAAAACGTATGTCAGGGACGTTACTGCAACTCCCGTAATCATTTTGAGGTTTTGAAGAAGTTTTACAACTCAGTCTGTTCTTCTTTCTTGTCATTAAAATTGTCCGTTTTCTTTTTTTATCACGTTGCATTTCTAATCTCGTCACATAACTGTTTTGGCTTCGACCGATAAGACTTTTCTGCATAGTAGTAATAGGCTTTCTTGTGTTAAACGATACGACTGGTGCAGAACATCGAGATTGATATGAGCGACGCATGGAAAAGTTAATTCGTTTTTCGCCTACAAATTTATCCACAACGCTATTAAACCTTTCAACAATGTTGTTATCCACGTTTTCTATAAGGCTACGTGACTTAAATGCCACACTTTCAAACGAAACTTACTTTTAAACGAAACCACATAAATGAAGTACTTTGCATTTTCAAAACATCTGAGCTCTGTAAGATACCCACTTTATCGCAATAATAATCTTTGCATTGTTGGTGTTCTCCGAAAGCATGTAGAGGTGAGTTAGTGATATCTGAGTACAACTGTCGTATTGCTTCATTTTTGTTCTCCTGGATCCCGTTGTGTTTTATGGATAACACTACTACTTTACGCATAGTCATTACTATTTCGTCAGTCACCATTTTTCTATGGGCTAAAGGATATTTAGATCTTTTCCTATTGCTCTCAGTTTTTGCACATATTGCGCAGTATATGGTTCCTGCATTCGATTTTTTCTACTATATGGTCAGGATTACAGGACTATTCTTACGCATTTAAATGCCTAAGCATAAAATTACCATCGTTACCATGATGAGATAACGGTGATCTGTAAATAAAGATTAAATACAAATATATAAGATAAATAGACAACACAGTGATTAGAATTAAATAAAAGCTTAAATAATCGTACTTCTGATTTTCATAACAGACATTTTCCATTTCGACGTTACTGAGAGTAAAATATTCTTTAGCAGAGCTGAAACAAAGAAACATTAAATTTTACGAACTGTACGAAAAATATATTTATTAATTATATAAAACAAAATGATATTGTGCGGGTCGCTGAAAGCTGCTGGATGCGAATAGCTCAAGACCGGCAATTGTGGAGATCTTTGGGGGAGGCCTTAGTCCAGCAGTGGACGTCTTTCGGCTGATATGATGATGATGATAAAACAAATTATAAAACACGTAGTAAAGAACTTTCACAACAAACGTCGCTATAGTAAACTTTACAAAGTAACATACATTCCTATAATGAACTTCGCGACTACGATTTACACTCCGTATAATTACCCTTTCCGTTTCATGGTGGATAATTATAAAAAGGTTAGGTTTAAATTACAATATTTAATTTTATTTCGCGTAAACAAGGAATGTTGAAACCATATTCAGTTTTACATGAAGGTGAAAAACATTTCACTATTTATGGGTTTCACCACAGTAAAATTTAGACTAAAAAAACACCTTGTTACTTACTTTTGATGTACAGATTCTGCTGAAAAGGTGCAAGGCTCACTAATATCAGCATTGGCTTTGCGCTTCTTTGATTTGAAATAAGTATCTATATCAATTATAAAATAAATAATGATGTGATTATAGGGTTACTAGGTGACTTTATTATGATTACGTAATGTAGATAACATAATAAAGTCATGAGGTAATTAATGCTTTTTATTTAGGTCTTTTTCAATTACTACATAACAGTATAAATGGAGAAATATATAAAGTAATAATAATATAACCAGGAAGATAACTAAGAAAAGCGTAGTTGCCCAACTATTGGAAAAGTCAAGGCGATATCTTACAATCTGGTGCATAAGCGGCTTGTTTATTTAGACTTGTATGCACTATAAGTATTTACAGCTAAAGTGATCCTGATCAGGTACGAGACCAACGACTTGCTTTTGAGGCTCGGAGGTATAACACTATCATTTCCTGACCTCGGGGTACCTACTGATAATGTTTCATAACATATCACACCAGTTACTCTTTTGCCCCACTCGGCAATCGAACCTGGGTCCTCACGATGTACGGTTACCGAACACGTTAGACCAACGAGTCCGTCAATTGTTCTACAGTTCAATCCTATACACTATGTACTGCGCGGCCACCTACTAGCGCAGACTTATACTATTATGGAAGCTATTGCTATAGAGTTAAAGTGCTATTAGAGAAACAAAATTATCGGTACTTACCCAAACATTCCATCATTGCGTCAACGCAATGATGGAATGTTTGACGTTTCCTTGTCCCAATTTTACTAGGTAAGTCATTTATGACGTTTATTTCCCATTTATACAAAAACAATACATACATACATACATAGACTCACACCTGTTTCCTAGAGGGGTAGGCAGAGACAACGGATTTCCATTAAAAATTTTCAAAATCAATCACTTCTTAAAATTTAAAAAACAGTTGCCAAAAATATCTTATAACCTGGCTACCACAAAGAAAAATAGCTACTTCGAATAAAGTAATTTCTGTCTTATATTTATTGAAATTTTCAATAAGTTGTTCGGCCATCAGAGCGACGCAGAAACCACGTCCCGGGGCAGCGTCTGAACGCGAACTGAAAGTACAAGTCGTTCTGACATTTGTTCTTGTCTCCCGGTTAATAAGGTCGAACTTTGCGTAACGAAGGGCAGGCGTCTGTAAATGCAGACGTTGAAGTCAATTTATATTTAAGGTTTTTATTTAATTTTGTAAAAAATAAAGAGCAAAATAATAAAATAAACGGTGTATTCTTTTATAAACTATTTAAGGTACAAACTTCTTAAAAAATAATATGCTGTTGTCGCTTAAAATATGGAGAAATAGAAGATGAAAATTTTTATTCTTAGGTCACTTCACATTTTTTTTTTTGCTTTGTACCTTTGTTGTTTTGGGAATCTACTCAGTACATTATTTTATTCATATTCTTTACTGCCTACTGTATATTTCTTAGTTTGGTATCTATTTCGAGACGTGAGATTCGTAAGAAGAAAAAGGGGCTTCTTACTGAGTTTTCAACTACGACGTCGCCTTAAGGTTGTCGCCTCGCTACTATATCGGTGACCTTTTGTTTGGCAATATTTTGTGTGACCCACTCATAATTGTTCTCGACCCCTGTGATACAGTGACCAGTTTCTATAGGGTAGTACTTAACTGCGCACCAAAACCTTTCATTGTTTTACAAAAAATAATCATTAGCAACAATCCTGACTGCACAGCATAATTGTTATCTCATATGATAATGTGCGGCGGGTGTCTCTACTACCGGCGTTCACTAGCGTTTGGAAGATATGAAGGCGCCAAGATGTTGATGCAGGTTGCGTCCCACATCAGAGGCCAACACACAGCAAGGGCATACCATCGGGCCTCTTATGATAGTCGCGTGCCAGACCATTAGGTTCAAGTGTGGCAAGAAAATCCCAGCGGATAATATCATTTAAACTACATGAGTGGGGTATTCTACCTTTAAGTAGGTTTTTTTAGTTGTTAACCAGCAGCTTAATAATAAATATATAAGCCTTAATAACAATGCGTCTATATTACGCGGAACCTTCCATGGGGGCAGGGATAAATAAAGATCTTCTGGTAGGCAGTGTACTTCTATAGCAGCCGTAGCTTGCGTCGCTTGTTATAAATCTGACCCCATCCATAATTATGACTAACAGTCCATGTAGGACTGTTAGGCATAATTATGGATTACACACTAATTTTTGTTTGTCGATAAAATAATCGGCGATAAATTTTATCGACAATGTTTGACAACAAGGCCTGTGCCAGATCCTAGTGAAATTAATTCTGATTATTTGGCTGCTACAGAACTCTTGTCGCAGATAATTTTCCATGGTTTTTGTGTCAATTTGAACATTGCACATGATTTATCTATTAATGATTAGATTAGAGATCAAGAAGGATATCCAAATCTAGAAAGTAGTATTGCAGCCTTTTTTGATAATTATACTAGTGAAATCCAGACAGACATATATTTGCTTCGTTCCGGCATTTTATGCAATCTTTTAATGATCGAAAGCTTTGATCCTTTATCACTGCTGGTGGGGGCACCTTTATTTTTACTTGTTGTAATAATTTATGTACATATATATATTTATAAATGAAAATGGCAGCTATTCAGCATCATAAAGAAGAATCACGTAATTTCCTGCTGGTATATGGAAAGTTCTCGGAACTTTAGGTATCGGCAAGTCACGGAATTTACACCTTCCTAGCTCCATTGCATTCGATGATCTTAATCTTCATTTCGCTACCTTTACATCCATAGATCACCTCACCATAATGCGAACCATCGCCTGTGTAAATGGTCTAACGCGCTCTAACGTCACACCGTTTTCTTTTTTTCAGAGAGAGAATGAGATCAAGAAAATAATCCTCTCTATCAAATCCAATGCGGTTGACTGTGATGGTATAAGGCGACGAATGATCACAGCAATCTTGGATCACCTCCTTCCTGTGATTTGTCACATTGTCAACTTCTCTCTTGATTCTGGGTCATTTCCCTCCGTATGGCGTCAAACTTACGTCCATCCTCTCCCTTAGACCTCTAATCCTTCTCTTCCCACCCATTATCGTCCTATTTCAATCCTTCCTTGTCTATCCAAAGTGCTGGAGTCCTATGTTCACAAACAGTTTTTACATTTTATACTTGCCAATAGCCTGATTAGCCCGCTACAATCTGGGTTCAGGCCTGGCCACAGTACTTCCACTGCACTCCTCAAAGTGACTGGCGATATTAGGACTGGCATGGAGAATACCAAAGTCACAGTCTTGGTTTTGGTGGACTTTTCCAATGCTTTTAATACCGTCAGTCACGACATCCTTACATCCTTTTATCCATCCTTTCCCATCTTATGGTCTCTGGAATGGTTTTCCTCTTATCTTCGAGGGCGTCAGCAGTCAGTACGCGTCGGTGAAACCTCATCGAACTGGTATAATCTAAACACTGGTGTTCCTCAAGGCGGTATTCTCTCTCCTCTTTTATTCTCTGTTTTAAAATAAAATAAAATAAAATAAAAATGGTTTTTATTCACGTAGACTTTAAAAAAGCGCTTGTAAATAGTCAGAACATGTTTGTAGTAATATAGTTGTATACATTAGATATTATTTCTAGTAACATAGATATTTAGGTACATATTGTATGAAAACATTTATAAAATTTATTTTATTACAGCAATGATATTTAGCTAGCTCGTATCAAGTTATTGTCAAGAGATTATGTTTAATTATCTAGTTTAAGTCTAAAATTTTTACTACATATTGTCAATGGTTCTGTCTATATTAAAGGTATTATTATTATGACGGACCTTGTGTTAATAACGACGGTCGCGCTTTAATGCTACCACCGGATCCAAAGCGCCCCAACTGAGAAGACCCAGCGAAACAAACTCAGTGGGTTCATCTACTACCGGTTTCAACACGACCCAGTTGAGACGGTCCGGCGAAACATACTCAAGCGGGCATGAACACGAGATTTGGTCCAATTAAAGTAATTATTTAGTAGGCAAACACAATATATGTTCGATCGGTTGTCTGAATGCTTATTATTTTAGATTATATTTAGGTATACAAAAGAAAAACTTCGAAACAATAACATTATTCATTTTGAGACAGAGTCAATAATTTTAAATTAAGTATATGATAGCAATCATTTACAGATAGTTCACGGAACACATTTATATAAAACAATTGAACAAAGGATATCTATTTCATATTTTTCATTAAAAAGTTCTATGTCTAGAATTTTGCTAGAGAAGCGGTTTATATTTTGATGTGATAGAATTAGAAAGTTTTTCATAAACCTCTTAACAAATGATCTTCACAGTGCGTATCATCTTTACGCCGATGACCTACAACTGTATAGACATGCAAGCTTAGAAAGTTTTTCAGAAGCTATTAACAAATTGAATTTGGACTTAGACTTTATAAAAAAACTGGTCGAATAGGTTTGGTGTCACTGTTAATCCTGCTAAATGCCAAGCCATCATCGTAGGTAGTCCTCACTTGATGAGCCGAGTTGACTTCGACAGTCTACCACCTATAACATTTATTCCCATCAGTAGAAATGTAAAAAATCTAGGCTTGCATATCGACATGGCATTTAGTTGGCAGGACCAGATGGTTAGTGTCTGTCTGAGGGTGACAAATGTTTTGCGGAGTCTGTATCGTCACAAAAACTTCTTACCCGAAAAAACAAAGATAATGCTCGTGCAGGCCTTATATATACACACATCAACACAATCTAGGGATATTGAACATTTCATTGATTATCTAGAAAACTATAAACATTTTGTTATGACTGTAAATGGAAGAATTAAAGATAATTTCATGGCCGATATTTAAACATTAACAACACGATGCGATTTTGTTTTTCTAATTAATAAAAGTCTTAAATTAATTAAGCCATAGAAAATTACTAAGTGAACAAAAACATTTTATTCTTATAAAATTATTCAATCGAATTAAATGAATAAAAATCTTACCAAATCTGATAATCAGTAATCGGTATTTCCTCCTCTAACATTAATCACACAGCGGCAACGATTTTCCATACTTAAAATTAAGGTGTCAATGTCTTGCTGGGGTATGCAGTCCCAAGTTCTTTTTAAATGTTCGAAAAGTTGTTCTTCTGTTGTCAAGTTGGGCGGAAAATCCCTCAATGCTCTTCGCTGTAACATGTCCCAGGCGTGTTCAATTGGGTTTAAGTCTGGCGACTGTGGAGGCCAATCTAATACCTGAACATCGTGTTCTCGAAGGGCGGCCCTCACCAGCCGCGCTGTATGGGAAGGTGCATTGTCATGCATGAGCTGAAATTCTTGCCCCGTTAGGGCCCTGAGCGGGACAATGACACGTTCTACTACCTCCTCACGGTATCTATGGGCAGTCATGCTGCCCTGAATCCAAATGAGTTGGGTTCGTCCGCCGATTCGTATTCCTGCCCACACCATAATTGTCCCGCCTTGGTAAGAGTGGACCTCCTGTGGATGTCGGAGACGGCTGACCCTGCCTGGAGTTCTCCAAACGCGTGTTCGTCTCGAATCTGGATGAAATCCATAGCGGGACTCATCAGTGAACAGCACCAATGACCATTGTTGATCACTCCATGTCAAATGTTCTTGAGCCCATAAAAGTCGCCTACCGCGATTGCCACGTCGCAGCGCTGGGACTCGTAGCGGTCTGCGAGCATGAAGACCAACTTCATGCAGCCTCCTTCGCACGGTTTGGTCGCTCACCAGCAGCTGCTGACCCTCCTGGAGCCTTTGCACTAGTTGCATCGCTGTGATATTGGGTAGTCTTCTGGCGGTCATTTGGAGAAATCGATCCTGTCTCTGAGTGGTAACACGATATCTACCTGTGTGCCGTTCTGCCACATCTCCAGTAGCGCGATAACGTGACCACAGCCTGGATACCACATTTTGGCTTGTGCCCAGAGACTCAGCAACGACGCGTTGAATAGCACCGTTTTGTAACATGCCAACTGCCCGTAACATTTCATCTCGACTCAAATGATGGCGTGGCATGACGCTAAAAAGCTTACACAACCAATTGAGAAAAGAAAATAAAACAATTTATCAGGTTTTCTTCAATTAACACGCAAAAAAAATTTTAATGCAACTTCTTGAAATTAGATACAACTCAAGATTGCGCTGTGCTTTGCGTGTTTTCATTTGTTTCTCATTTTAATTTTTAAATTTTGAATAAAGAATAGACAAGGTTTAAATCTGTAAATAAACTTTTTAAGGAAACTAAATAGGTTCTAAACAATAAAGCCATGTTTGATTTCAAAATAACGTATCCCTAGACTTTGTTGATGTGTGTATTTATATGGCCTTTGCGTCTGTTACAGACGATTTACGGCGCATTGTCTGAGAGACATTTGCTGACGTGGGGGAAGTGACCTCTCCACAGTATTTTTTTTGTATATTGACTTGAAACTGGCTGTGGTTTGATAAATGTTCACGTGTTTCAACTACGAACACAACACCTGCCTGAGTCAACAATGGTCGTCTGTTGCGCTTTCACCAGCCGGTTTTTACGTTCCTGATTAGACACGATGACTAATTGATCATGAATAAGACCTGATCTATGAGCCTTCTGCTCCACCGACTCGTTGGCTAATTGATCACGAATAAGACCTACTTTATTAGCCCTCCGCTCAGCAGACTCGTTGGCTAAGGGGTCACAGAAAAGGCTCAGCCTATGCGCTTGCTGTTAAGACGTCTCTTTGCCAAGACGATCATGAATCTTAGCAAGTCTAGACTCATCCTGTGCAAGTGTTTCTTAGTGTGAATGTTATTTTAAGTAATTTTTCATGGTTAACAAATGTTCTTTACGATTTTTCACTGTCTCACAAGGACGAGAAATAGAGTTCCGTACAGCATATTTACGGAGACGATTTCTTTTTTCCGTTCTCGTTTCTTGTGACCTATATTTTTAAGGCGCGCTACATCTTTCGTAGGCCAACCCATAGCTAGGTACTAAAAAGTAACAAAAAAAACAACAGCGTTTTAAAAAAAATATTACACCTCTTAATATAATATGTATATATAATATTTATGAAATACTATTTATATGTGCTACATATTGATACGTTCGGTTAGGTGTATTAAATTAAATCTTTATTAAGTTGATTTGAATTGATTTAATATTCCATAAATATCTATTTCTAACTCTATGTATGTAATATTAAACAATTTTTTAAGAAGGTTCAATAAGGTTGTACTTTTTAGTCTTTGAAGTCAGTTTAATAGAATGATGTTTTTATACTAAAATCTGCGAAGGCTCATACATATAACTATTCGCGAGAACTGTTGATATAATTATTTCTTAAGTAAAAAGTTGTTCTATAAAAAAAATCTTACAAAGATACACAAAATACTTTTAAAATTTCAACATCAATTATATTCTGGTAGCCAATTTCTCTTCAATATAAAACTGTTTATAACTGTTTATATGTAATATTTGAGTGGATGAGGGGAGCGCGTTTTGAAAATTAGCTACGCGTAATGACGATGATACACAATTAATTTACTTTTTAGAGGCTTAAAGCACTAATTGGTTGAAAACGGTAGATACATACATAACTGTTGTTATGGATAGAGCTTTATTGTTAATAGTTTTGTAAGGTATGTATATATTTGTTTATGTAAGTATATAGATATGTATGTAGTTATATTTTATAGCATATATATTTATGTTTATTGCATGTATTACATATTATTATGTATAAGTTTAGAATAGGCATTTGTATCTGTACCTAAATATTTTAGGTGCTTCCTCACTTTAATCTTCTATACATTATTACTTTTAAATTCATTATTTATTGCATCCTAATTATTCTCTTACTGACATTTCTTACACCTTTATACTACCCATTTTTCATTTCTCGCTAGTTTTGTCCATCCCAAGGTTGTCTGGAAGAAATTGCAATTAGGGATAAGACCGCCCTTTGTACATAATTATAACAACTATTTTTGTAATTAATATTTATTTTTGGTGTACAATAAAGAGTTTTGTATTGTATTGTTTTTTGATAAGGCCTAAGCATGCCTCCCGCAAAAATTGTCTGCGGGTGGGTATGTCGGACTCGCACCGACTAAACCTAACTTGCCGTGGACTTCTCTTGGCGCCTGATGGAGAGAGACCCGAGAACGCAGGTATGCTACTCCGGTGCTCCCCTTTTGCACCATTTCCCAGATGGTCGGGATACGTACCTTGGTAGGACCCTAGTTTCCCCTCCCCTATTGCCGACTCCTGCCATTCCAGTGCAGCGACTGCGCTACAAACGAACATCATCAGCCTGATATCGTCCACTGCTGGACATAGGCCCTCCGAATGGTTACTATAAAGTTGCCATTTGGAGGTGTTCACTGTAGTCACCGCGCTTGGCTTGTGAGTTGGCGACCGCAGTTAGGTGGTACCTAGTTCACAGGTCGCCTTTTACGACACGCATTTGATGATATGGGGTGGCCCTCATATTCTTTTTAGGCCAGAAACCACACGAATTAAGGTCTCCTACGCACTATGCGGCTAGCCACAATGCCACCAGCCGTGCGGCTGACTGTACTCAGATATTTGTACGAGAAAGTAGTTCTTATTACCGTGATGCAGCAGCCGGTCAGCAATATTGATTGCTGACGGCTGACCGCATTCCGGCTAACTGCATAGTGTGTAGGAGAACTTGCACCTTTTTTTGCCGACATCAAAATCATAATATGTTTAAAAGACAACGTCCGCACTAGGAAAATAAAACCCTTTCACTCATCACAAACAAATTTACAGACAAAAAGCTCATCTAGACTAGCTAGCTAGATAGCTCTTCATAAATAAAATATTTAAGAATCATATGAATAGTGTTGTTCTGTGCGGAAATCGATACGCCAGTTAGCGGCGTGTGTCGATCGTGCGTGGGTGGTTGACTGGCCGCTAACTGGTGTGTCGATTTCCGCACGCAAACGTTGCGAAACACGTGTAATCAATCATTGCGAGCTCACTATTTAGCACTTTAAGCGGGAGGGAGCTACTATTTTTAGATTTTACCTATTTACTAGAAAAAGTAGAATTTTTCTACGAAATACTATATAACATACTTAGTATAGCTAAAGACCTTCAAATCAACCTGTTACGACTCCAATTATATTTGAAGAGTTAAACGAAACCTACGTAAACATTCCATTATCGATACAGCTACGAAACAATTCATTTTTAGAGACATCAAATTCTGAATACATTCCATAATAAACAATATACCAAATAGATAAGGTCCAAATTGAAATGTCAGATGTTAAATCGCGCCATTTAAACACAAATTGAACCATATTTCTTGATAGTACGGTTGTGATTTGGATGATAGCAGTGTAGGTTTGGAATAAATTATTATTGACAAGGAGAGAGCTTTTTGCGTAGGTGCACTAAGCTTTCATCACGTTTCGCGATCCCTAATTGATATAATCTGGTTGAAGTATTTGCGAAGGCAGTAAAGAACGATCTCTTATAAAATATGGGAAAGTATCTGATCATACATACTTGTATAATGAGAGGTTATTTTGATATAACTGGAATACAAATGTTATATTATGTAAGTGGCTCATTAAAATTCTAAATCTTAATTTTGAATAATAATGTACTCCTAGCCAAAATTCGGTCACGGTGGCAGTTTCAGTAGAGATTAGCCATCTGCGCGGGACATATAGTGCACAAATGTGTGCGGAACACAGGAGCACTTTCTATTCCATTGCTCCCATGGGACACGACCGGAAAGAGGTCAAGTACAGGGCTGATGGCTTTCCGTGCTCTCCGAAGCACGGGGGTATAATACCGCCAACTTCCAAACTTCGGGCTGATGTATCTGGCAATCTTAGTTATTAACCCTAATAAACTTTCATAAGAGACTGCCGGAAATACAAGCATATGAGCTGTCTACTGCCTGGTGACGGCGGCGAATATCAGAATATCATCACCCCATCTCATCCCGTGGGGGGCGTAGAAGTAGACCCGAGGAAATATGTACCAGAGGATGGGCAGCAGCTTCCTTCTGAGTACTATGACCATCTTACTGCGATCGCCAACCCGTCTGCCAAGCGTGGCGGTTATGGCATATCCCCCCAAGATGATTATTGGGGGAGGCTTTTGTCCAGTTGTGGCCTTATTACAGCTGTTATGATGAACTACCCGTAGAGAAGCAAATGTCAAGCTTTAGTAATTTACGGGACAGTTTTTTAACAATTACTTGACTAACTACATAAAAGATGGATGTTCATGATGATCCAGGTGGATGCAGGTACAATCCCCGCACTGGGTAAAGTTTAAGAAAATTATAAATTTGTTTCAGAATCAGATTTTCGAGGGATTACTCTTTGCGCCTTTGACCACAAATTAACCCGTTGGGCCTGGTAGCCATAAAAGCATCATCATCATCATATGATCTGAAAGAGGTCCACTGCTGGGCTAAGGCCTCCCTCAATGATCTCCACAATTGGTGGCGTTATGCTACCCGCATCCAGCGGCTTTCAGCGACACTTACAAGATCATCGGTCCATCTTGTAGGGGGGTCTGCCCACGCTGCGGTATATATGCTTAAAAACATATAGTCTGATAATAAGCCTAATGATATTTGTGCTTTTCAAACCACATGGTTAGCGTTTTCAACCGCAGATAATGAGGTTCTGGGTTCAAATCCAGGGTTGGGCTAAAAACAGATTTTGAGGTTATTCTGTTAAGACAATTTCTCAGCATCAACCATGGAAAGGACGTAACGCAATCGGTCATGTGCCTGTCATGTGCTCGAAAGAGGTCAGGCACATGACCTATGGCTAGTCGTCCCATCGGATGACGGGAGTGATGGAATAGAAAGTGCACCTGTATTTGCACACACACTTGTGCAATATAATATGCCACACGCAGTCACCATTGAGTCGAGCCGCCGTGGCCAAAATTCGACTAGGTGGACTTTATTGTTATTCTTATATTATATACAAATTATTATGGATCTCTTATACTTACTCCAATTATGCAACATAATCATATATTTTTATAATTATTAAAAATAATCAAAGAAGAACAAAAGAGTATCTGTAATAATCCGCCGCGCCGCGCCGTTCAGCGATATGTATTAATCGTGTAGCACGTGGACAGTGTAGCACTGGCGTAGCTGTAGCATGGAGTATTGTAGATTGTAGACGGCGTAGTGCGTAGCAGTTACATCTAGTACAGTCTTAGCTTATATTAAAGATATTGTAGCGCTAGTTCCTCAAACAAAAATCTTTTTTGTATTTAATAAAACGTGCAGCTCTATTGTATGATAAAATAAATAAAATCCACACATATACATATATACAAAAAAATATTATGAATAAAGGGTCATTATTGTTACCTGGATAAAGACACTAACATATGACGAGACAGAGGCACTGCTGGGACAAAAAACGTAGTTAAAGACACACAAGCGCACAAACTTACGCACGCACACACTTAATTTATAGTACACATAATTTAGTCTTATTTTTGTTTTATTTTTGTACATCTCTTATTTTTCATGTTTATATTTCTTTATATTTTTATTATTGGAACTGCGTAGACGCCTAACGTAGACATAATTTGCCTAAAAGGAGTCTTCATACCCTACTCATAATTGTAAAATCTTTGCTTATAATATATTTTCTACTTTTAGTTACGTCAGTACACTTGCTATTGTGAAACTGTATAGTAAAGAAAAACTTGTTGTCAATCAACTGCATCTTTGTTATTTCGTGAAATTCAGCAAGAACGGAAACGACGTAGTAAAATAAAAATAATAATAATAATGTCCTCCCGATAGAATTTCGGCCACGGCGCCGCGGCGGCCAGTCTCGATGGAGACTGGCCAATTGCGCAGGACATATTATAGTGCACAAGTGTGTGCGCAAACACAGGGGCACTTTCTATTCCATCAGTCTCATGATCCGATGGGACGACTAGCGACACGAACGGAAAGAGGTCAGGTACAGGACCCACGGCTATACGTACTTGTCGAGGCACGGGGGTGTAATACCGCCAACTCCCAGACTTCAGGCTGATACTGAGAAATTTCTCTTTACGGAAAAAATGCCAATTGGCCCGACCCGGGATTTGAACCCACGAACTCATTATCTGCGGTTCAACACGCAACCGCTAGACCATAGAGGCATTAAAAAAAAATATGAAAGCTATAAACATGAAACGGAATCCAGTATCCAAAACCAATTAAATGAATAACTGTATACACTATTCCGGGTATCAAATATTACATTTTGGACCTAGTATTTGTGAATGTTGTTGCAGTTTACATGAAGCTTTTGATAACTCTACCGTGTTCGTCGTGTTTGATTAGTTCAGGGGTAGCGAACATTTGGCACATTGGATACGTCTCAATTTTAATGTTTCAAGTTTTGATACTTTTTCTTCATCAGTATAATTTAGTGTGCTAAGTGGGAGGATGAAAGTGCAGAGACAAAAGGAGCCATAAATGATTGGATTAGTGAAACTGTTATTTTTTCTGTTCACCACAGGAGAAAAAACTTCATCAACATAATCATCCAAAAGACGTCCACAGCTGGACAAAAGCCTCTCTCAAGAATCTCCACAATAGCTAGTGTTCACCGCACCCAGGATCAATCTTTGTGTCCATAGCGCCCTCCGATGCAAGCTGCTGGCAGAGTACGCGTCACCATCACGGGGCCCGGCTGCTTTAAGTGCCAGTCCTATATCACGCCATTTTGTTGGTGTGAGTTGAAATAAAATCTGTAGTATAGCGTGTTGTGGCAAGTGATTTTTTTAAATATGAGAATCACGAAAGACTATCCCGACTTTTTTGTCCAAACGGAATTTTTCAATGAGATGTAACGACTAAAATATTGTTTAAATTTAATGATATAAGTACCTACCAATCGTTTAATCTTTGACCCCCACGTTCTTGTTATTTTTTTTTATTATTTGACCATACCGTATGTAGATCTCCATAGTACATGTTCAAAATACTCAACAGAGGTTCTTGAACCAAAATATCTATTACAATTTGCCTAGAAAGATCCAACATTGTTATATAACCTCAATCCCTGTATGAGTGCGAATTGCCATTAAGTTTAATCGCCAATCGTGCACTATCTGTTTATTTTTTTCCTTCCAATTGAAGCGAATAAGACCTAATTAAACATATTAGACAATAATTATGAATTTCTATTTCATAAAGAGTTCATGTTATCTAACGTGCAGAAATGGAATATTATTTTGTTGTAAATGTAATAATGCCTACCCAGTGCTTTATAAATGAGTTATTTTCTCAGTAAAACTGCTCATAGATTCAAAAAACTGTATACTCAAGCTGTTTCAACGAATTATGAGGAACAAATATCGACAATTACTCCTCCGGAATGCGTGCCATTGGTTTGTCATCTCTAAACACGTATCACATGCGGTTGGAGCTTTTTGAAAAACTGTTGCGTAAATAATTGCATTTTGCTGCAAATATCAAAGAAGATTTAATAGTACCAGTTCTTTGCCAGTAGTGCCAATATTGGTTTTTATACGTCGTATTTATAACTGGACTGTAGGATTAATATGAGTATAGGTATATCATATGGACTGGCTTAGGTTGGATGTAAGGGTTGATAACTAGGCTAATTAAAAAACTAGGGTAGAGTTTCTTAAATCGGAAATGTTACTTACTTATACTTTGATATGGGCAGTGGTAACCCTAGTGTCAGAGTTGTATTAGCCGCCCAGTAGGCCTCTGGCATGGTTTAACGACTGTTGTCGAATGACTATAACCGGGACCGACAGCTTAACGTGCCCTCCGAAGCACGAACACGCTCAGAAATTAAACCACTTTGACGATCACCCATCTATGGACTGACCGCGAGCCTAGTTGCTTAACCTCGCCAATCACTTACGGACCGGTGAGAGCATCTACCTATGAGCGCTTTGTAAATATTTCCCACCTTATATACTCGTATGATATCAGTGTCTACTTCATCGTGAGTTTCTATATGTGTGACGTGCATTGGCTATGGTGACCGCTAACCACCAGGCAACTTTGCCAGAAATATAATGATGTTTTTGTATTTTCTTTTCGAAAAAACTACTTTTCACTGAAAAAGAATGTGTCACGTGTGGCGTAGCGGCTAAGATAGTCGCCTTGCCACTTCGTGTCGCGGGTTCGAGTTCCGCGCCGGCCGACTATTTGTGTGACCCATTAATAGTTGTTCTGAGTCTGGATGTAATTTGTGTCCATCTAATATGTTTGTAAAGTACCCCGCGACAAAGGGAATACCTAGTGCGGGCGTTGTTTTTAAAAAAAGAAAAACATGTTTGGGTTTGACAAGGAGTTTAATTTGTACATAAAATTGTGACAATGGAAGGAGAAATAACTATATTAAAACGTGTTAGAAGTAATTTAATAAGACAATCGAATCTTCTAAGAAATCTACAGATTTTCGGATTATCATATATCCGAATGTCCGAATGCCTTTAAATCTTGTCTTCATCATAAATAGAATATCTGTGTAACAATTTATTTAGAGCGACTGATTGATTTATAACAGTATCATACATCAAATTCATTTATATGGTTTTAGTGGTTATGGTACAGACGCCAGCACATTAAGCTACTCCCATCTATCAAATCTCCAGTTGAAAGTGAACCTTATGATATTGTGATAAAGTTGAAAATATAAAAGAAATTTGACAGATTGGGGTAACTGGATGTGCTGGCGTCTGTACGTGTGAGTGTAGCTCACATAATTAGTACTTAGTATTCCTTAATACATGCCAATTATCGTAATAACAAAGGATTTGGTTTCTCTATTCATAATTGGTGAGCAATCTGCTTTTGAGCATCGTATTATACCAATTAGAGACTACCTAACATGACATTGAGTACTAGACACCCTTGTGTGCCAGCTAAAATACCTGAAAGAAATTGAGTTGTTAACTTTCAACCTTAAGACTGACGTTATAAGTTTGGTAGTTAAATAAAAAGAAATGAATGAACATAATGCTTTTTGATAGTAGATGGGGATTTGTGAATAGAATGATGGATGTGTGTTTTGACACTAATAACATTTCAATTATAAATGTAGTGCACCTATATCTAAAATGTTTTGATACTGCTTTCGTAAACATAATCCCAATTGGTACAAATACAGGCTTATTTTAAAACTAGCTGTGCCCTGCGCTTTTACCCGTGTTTTACTTTATAAATTATGCGTAAATTATGCCTATGCGTTAAACCAGGGTGTCAACTTACTCCATTCCAAATTTTATTAAAATCACTCCAGCCGGTTTGATGTGAAGAAGTAACAAACATACACACTCATAAATTTTCGCCTTTATAATATTAGTGTGATACCAGACAAGACAGGGAAGATCATCACCTACATTTTGTTGAACAGTAATTTAATAAATTAATAGGAAGCGTTTATTACCAGATCACCTTATCGGTCCGTAAATAGGTGTGGTTAAGTAACTAGGCGTGCAGTTAATCTCTGGATGGGTGACCAAAAAAGTCTTATTTGGCGTAGAGAGTAAGATAGTCACCTCGCTGGTATCTGTGCGCCCTCGGGTTTCAGGTTCGATTCGTAACTGACATTTATAACGTTTTTGTTGGCAGGTCTTTTAGACTGAAATGCCGGTTGGCGTGGTTGGTAAATAACAGTAATAAGTACGAGTGATTTTTGAATACAGAAATAGTTAAATATATTATTTAATATATCTACAGTTGATCTGCATTGTTGACTTTTGGTGTTTTGTCGCATAATTCGTTTTTACATAACGCAGTCCAATTATAACTGCATAACTAGCTATGTTTATAGATTTGCTAAAATTTGTAAGTCTTTACTTTACTTTGGAAAAGCATTAAATCAATCATTATTAGTTTGGTTAACTAACAATTGAGTGTAATTACAGTAATTCTTTTTAAGACTTTATGATATTTCGTTATGTTTAAAAACAATAACATTATACTAGTGCTAGAATCCGAAGCTTAGTTAATGACGACATTAGCGCTAAAACACCATATAAAATCCTCTCAAGTGGTGAACAGAAGAACTATATTGACAGCGTTATGACAGACTTGTGATACCAACCTAAGTGCAGTGAGATGACAACTAGCGCCCAAATATCATACAAAACTGCTTTAGTGATGAGTAGTATTTTTTTTTTTTTTTTATTCTTTATTTTATTTCGGAACTTTTGACTACTGTCACGCCAGTTCCATCGTACCACAACCAACTTACATCTAACATATTAACACTTTTAGAATGATACAATAATACTAACTAAGAACTTAAATTACACAACTCATACAACATTTTAGCTTCACGTGATATGGGTGCCGATAAAATAGTGTGGAAGAAGCCTAAATCTAATTGATTGATATTTAGATATTTTATAATGCTGTCTCTTGGGGTTTGATTCCGTTGACATTCCATTAAAATATGGTAAACATCCTCAACTGTTTTACATACCTCACACAAAGGAGACTCAACTTTTTTCATCAAGAATGCAAACACTTTCAATGGCATGTGACCAGAACGGAGCCTTAGAGCAGTAACCAATAACTTACGACTAATCTTAAGATCATTAAACCATGGAACGTGAGGAGGCACACTCTGTATAACTTTGTACCATATGCCCTTAGTTTGCGATTTATTGTTAAATTCCCGTTCCCACTCTTTGTAACAGTCTCGTTTAAATTTTGCTAGAATTTCGGTATACACAGGAAACATATAAATTTCATACCCCATAGAAGCAGCTGTTCCTGCTAAACGGTCTGCCTCCTCATTTCCATGTAGTCCAACATGTGACGGAATCCACTGCAACACAATCTTTACATTGTTCGAACGTAATGTATGTATTTTATCCAATACAGCATAGGCTACCGGCACACCTCTGTATCCAGATGCGCACCGAGCCAAATGCTGGAGAGCACTCTTACTATCAGTTAATATAACCACCTTCGAACATTGCAACAGAAGGATATAAGATAATGCCTTAGAAACTGCCAATAACTCCACTGTCATAATAGAGACATCAGAAACAATCTTATAACATTCACTACGTTTAGTTATAGGATCATAATAAGCGGCACCTGCTTCATTACTCTTTGATCCATCCGTATATATCTTATACCAATCCCTATATTTTTTATTCAACTCCCCCAAAATTTCAATTCTCAGATCATTCCTATCATAACTACTTTTTGGCCCAACCACACTTAGTAAATTAACTTCAATCGTGTCCTTAACATTTATAATATTAGTATACCAAACATGACATTTAAACATAGCAAGTACATCAGATGAATAAATTTTTTCGTTTTTAACAATATTAAAAGTCGACATCAAAATAGGCTTTTTTTTCTTCAACCAATAACTATGGTTGCCCAGAGCACTAAATTCACATAAAAGATTACCCGTTACCCCATTGGCCCAAGACTTAGCTTTAACGCAATACTTATAAGCCAAATACCTACGCCTAACGTGCAATGGAAGTAGACATAATTCACTCTCCATTACATGTATGGGCGTAGATTTAATAAAACCACCTACAATCCTCATAGCTTGGTTCTGAACTTTTTCTATTTTATATAATCTAGACTTTGCACTGCTGTCATATAAATAGCAACCATAATCCAATCTACTTCTAATTAATGATACATAAAGGCGTCTTAAATGCTTAGGATGAAGTCCCCACCCAGATCCAGCTAACACTTTAATAATATTTAACATTCTATTAGTTTTCTCACAAAGCTCATTAATATGTTTCCCCCAACGTAGAGAACAATCCAACCACATACCTAAATACCTTATTTGTTGAGACTCTACTAAGGGCGTATCATTGACTAATAATTCAAATTGTAGTTTTCTATATCCTCTACTAAAAAGACATACGTGTGATTTATGAGTTGATAATTCTAAACCTATTCCTGACAGAAATTCGACAATCTTGTATAAAGAGAATTGCATATTATTTACGCTATCGCCTAATTTGGTACAACTAACAAAGAGAGCAAAATCGTCAGCATATTGACATATCTGCACAATACTATTTTTACATATTTCAGATGTCACAATATTAAAAAGCAGAGGAGAGATAGGGTCTCCCTGGGCCAGTCCTTTATTAGTCCACCTTATGACTTCATTATTCCCCGCTGATTCATCCCTTATCGTTAAGTGTCTCTCCCTCAAAAATTCCCAAAAATAATTACAAACTTGTCTACCAACTTTTAATTTATCTAATATTTTTACTACACTCTCAACCAAAACATTATTGTAGGCATTTTCTATGTCAAGAAAACATGCTAAAGTAGGTATGTTTTTAGTAAATCCTATTTGTATACTGGTAACCAGCTGAGTCAAGGAATCCAAACATGACTGCCCTCTCCTAAAACCTGTTGTGCTAGAAGATAAAACCTTATTATGTTCAACGAACCATTCTAACCTTTTAGCCAACATCAAATGGAATATCTTGCATAAACAAGATATCAATGAAATTGGCCTTAGTTTTAAATCTGAATTGGGACCATATTTTGGAATAGTAATTATCTTAATATTACGCCACTCCTGAGGAATATCACCGGTCTTGAATATATTATTGTAGATACGAAGTAAAAAATTTTTAGCTACTCTCGGTAATTTAAATATCATAGAATATGTTATATTGTCCTCCCCAGGAGCCGTGTCTTTTTTCTTACAACATGCTTCAAGTTCTTGTAACGTGAATTCTGATTCCAACAATAAATTATTAGACGTAAAAATAGGTTTGGGGGGTTGGTTAGAATGAGGAACTAAATTTCGCAAAAGAGCCTCTCGTTTTTCCATTGTTACAAAACCTCTAGGTTGATTACAGCCTTTCATCCATCGCATTCTTTGCCACATCTCAGAGGCTGATATTGAGCCATCAATTGAAGTACAAAATTGTTGCCAATCACTTGATTTAGCTAGCCTTATCTGCTCTTGAGCCTTCAACTTTGTTATTTTATAGCCTTTGTTATTTTTACGATGCGCGCGCATCGTAAAAATAACAGCATGACGTTAGTTCTAGGTGGTATGAAAATTGATAACTATGTTCAAGTTGTATATTAAGAAGTATAACTTCTAACGCGTGTACATAAGTACACACAAGTTTTGTTTTGTTTGTTTATTCGTCATCATATCATCCCAAAAATATCATTGCTGCTCAAAGGCCTGCCCAAAGGGCATCCACAATGGCCGGTCTAGCAGTGCCCACATCTAGCAGCTTATTTAATTTTCTACTGCCGCTACCTAAATATAGCCTTTTTCATCCCCTAATACGCATTTCCTTCCAGTAAGCCTTGCTGTGGTACAGAGAATAAAAAGTAGGACATCATCATCATTATCATAACGTCGGCCAAATGATGTGCACTGCTGCACAGAGGCCTCCCCAAAAGATTTCCGTATGGTTTACTATAGATTTCATCAAATCGTAGTCATAAATTATCTATGTTCCAAGTTTTTCAAAGCACTAATTATTACTATAATAGCTGTGCCCCGCGGATTTTGCCGCGTTAAACTATATAAATTATAGCCTATATGTTAATCCAGGGTGTCAGCTAACTCGATACCAAATTTTATTAAAATCGCTCCTTCGTTTAGACGTGAAGAAGTAACAAACATACACACTCACAAACTTTCGCCTTTAAAGTATTAGTGTGATGATTTCGAGGGATAAATGCGGTCATAGTGCACCATCCGTTCCTTCTGTTACAGTGGTATATTTCTAGTAGAAGAAATGCTATTGATTTCAAATAAAGAATTTTTTAGTACTATTCCACGTAACCATTCTGAAGAAAGAAAATCTTTCGTCCAATTACGGTCGAGATGTGGGTAGAAAATTCGAAGTATAAAAGTTTAATTGGCGCAATCAAACCGATGCTTTTATTTTATTATTGCCGCTATATTTTTAATAATTTTTAAGAAAGTATCTCTTTATTTCTGAAATTCTTAAAGCCAATATTCTGGAAAAACTGCTAGCAATTTTTATAAATTACTTAGTACAAGACAATGTTTTTAGGTCAAGATAATTATAAACAAATACAATACATAAAATTTATAGCACTGAAATGAATCCCTGTGTTGCAGGGTACTTTACAAACTTGTAAAAAGGAAACAAACCACATCTAAATCTTTACTTGCTTGCTAACTCTACTTGCTCAAAACAACTACTTTGCGTCCCACAAGTATTGTCCTATGTGAAAATAGAACCCGGGACGCGAAGCGGCGAGGTGACTCTGCTTACCAAATCATTTTAATTTTCTTCAACATTTCTTCCCAATTCTATACGAGAATATACAGTATAGTTTTAAATGGTGCCTATATTTATTAAAAAAGACGCGTATTTTGCTTATCCGAGGTACTATATCATCGGCGAGACGGTTTTTCAACATACCATACGTTCAATGTTCAAAGTTTATGTTGAATTTTTCGCAGACCGACGCGTCTCGTCCCGCCATCAAATCTATTTTACGAAACATCAACATATTCACTGCAATATTGCAGTTGTCAAACATTAGTTGGCAGATTTTACGATACAAGAACGATCGTCAAGAGTTGTTCATTCTATTCAGGTGTGTCAGTCAAAGTCAAAGTCAAAGGTACTTTATTCCGTAAAAATTTTACATTTATGTGGAATCGTCATATTTTTTTTCCCTACCGTGCAGTGCATGACGTGGCAGCTACTGAGAAACACTGCCAGAAAACTCAGTAGGAATCCTTTTTTAAAATAAAATATATGTACATAAGACAATCATGTGTGTTGACTCAGAACAACTCAATCCCAAGCACTTTTATCACTTAAATAATCAGAAATTTTGTAATATGCCCTGCTACATAATTTGGCTTTAATAATTCTTTTAAACTTATTCGTATACAATTCTCTAATATAATTGGGAAGTTTGTTATAGAATCTTATACATTGCCCCATAAAAGAGTTACTTATTTTGTGGAGACGGGTAGTATGCAATATGAGATTATTCTTATATCTAGTATTTACATTATGTGTATCGCTCCTTTTACAGAAGGAATCGATATTTTTATGCACATATAGTAAGTTTTCATATATATACTGAGATGGTACAGTAAGAATATTGACCTCTTTGAACTTTTCTCTTAGAGACACTCTCGGGCCAAGATTATAGATTATAGATATTTTTTGCAATATAAATATGGTGTTAATGTCAGCAGAGCTACCCCAGAGAAGAATTCCATAGGACATTACACTATGAAAATAACTGAAATAAACTATTCTAGCTGTGTCAACATCAGTCAGTCGTCTAATAGTTTTCACTGCATATGCTGCAGAACTTAATTTGCCGGACAGTTTTTCTATTTGTGGGCTCCATTGTAGCTTTGAGTCAATTGTGATACCCAAGAACACAGTTGATTCAACAGGGTCCAACCTAGCTCCATTAAGTTGTACATTGGTTGTCGCCTGTTTCACATTCGGTGTAGTGAATTTTATGACTTTAGTTTTCTTATCATTAAGCACAAGATTATTGGCATTAAACCAATGAACAACTTTAGAGATTGCATCATTAACATCGTCAAAATTGCTTAATTGTCGGTTTATTTTGAACGTCAGGGAAGTATCATCTGCAAACAACACAATCTCATGCTTATCCCTTACATAGTAAGGTAAGTCATTTATATAAATTAAAAACAAAAATGGGCCAAGAATTGACCCCTGTGGAACGCCCATTACCACTGGAGATCCCGGAGATATTTTACCGTTTATTTCGACCTTCTGAATTCTATTGCCCAAGTAAGAAGTCAGAAGTTCGAGAGCCTTGTTCCTAATACCGTAGTGGTGTGTCTCGACACTCGCGTAACAACCCAATCTGAGCAAGCAAAGGATTCTTGGTTGGCATTTGTGGTATCCTAGTTGTCGTCACTATATAATAATATTTTGACTGCCTCGTTGGTCTAGCGGTAGCGGGTTCAACCCTGATATCAGATAACGAGGTCCTGGGTTCAAATCACGGGTCGGGTCAAAAGTGACTTTGGGATTTTACGGGTCAAAATGGCATCTTTTTGTATAAAGAAAACATTCTTAGGCAGTATTCGAAGTCTGGGAGTTGGCGGTATTATACCTTCGTGTCTCGGATAGCACATAAAACCGTCGGTCATGTACCTGACCTCTTTCCGATCGTTTTGTTAGTCGTCCCATCGGACCATGTGAGTGATGGAATAGAAAGTGCCCTTGTGTTTGCGCACACACTTGTGCACTATAATATGTCCTGTGCAGATGGCTTGTCTCCATTGAGGCTGGCCGCCGTGACCAAAATTCGGCTAGGATGACATCAAAATACCTTGGAAATCCTGTTCTCTTATTCCTACAGAGAACTCTTAGACTTATTTTGTATATTGTATTTTCTTTTCACCATAATCTTATTAAATGTTCTCGTATAAGGAACTTCGAGTATCGTTACCTCATAGTACAAGAAATTCCAATCCCATTCCACAAGAACTTACAATTTTAATTTCCGTGTTTTTCGGTTTAGTTATTATGGATCGATGGCTTAGTATGGAAGAAACAAAAGATTCGATCCTCAACATTCAAATTAAAGATTTGTGGTTGACATATTTGTAAACTGTTCACAAATATGTCAACCACAAATTTTTATTGATTCTCATTTTAGAATAATAATCATAATAATAGTCTGGGATATTATTCACACACGGCCATCTGATCCCAAACTAAGCAGACCTTATAATATGGAAACCAGATAACTGATATATTACATACAGATAGACATGCACACAAATATCTATCCTGGGTGGGAATCAAACCCACGACCTGCGCCATGAAAGGCATGCATTTGCCAAGCACGCCTACTGCCCACCAGTTTAGTTACAAAATATGCTTTCACTGTGACTTTAATTAAGTTTTAGTGATAACTTTAATATTTACCGAGAATTTTGGTCTCATGCTATTTATTCACTTAAATTTCTAGTTCTATGAAATTTCAATTAATGTGAGGGGTTCAGAGTAACCCAGAATGGAGTATTCAAGTTTTCTGAAGCCAGCAAAATGCAAGTTTGAAATGGGTATCGAGATTTTCTGAACGAAAACTAGGAAGCAGGAACTAAATGGTGGCAGACATACACGTACAAATAGATAGAGAAGATATAATTTTATTTTTATTATAATAAATAATATAATATAAAAAATATGCAGAAACTTGGGTTCCTCCTGTGGCGACGTTTAATGCCCTAGGCCGCTGGTAGTCAGGACGACAGAGTAACTTCTTCCCGATGCGTGCCGTTCCCATTATTGCCTTTTGTATCCAGCCCTTCCAGTGATCCAGCGAGAGCCTCTCAAGCTGCTGGTCGAGGCTCTTTCCTATGAGACCGTTTACGGAGTCCGCCAACAGGACAATTATTGTTGGGTTCACATCCCACATGGCGTGGACGAAGTCTAAATACTTAGAAAACTTATCGTTATCGTCAAACGGGACTTTTATTATGATATCACATGTTTATTACCACTATTATTTACAATATATTATATAAGGGTACGTTAATACGAATACAACTTATAAAATATATGGGCTACATGGAGAGAAATTTCCGCACAATCCTGGCATTCGCCAGCAAAACCGCCTTCTGCATGTATTTATTACTATTATCTATTATTATTATTAATCTATTTTACATGATCGCATAATTTCTTCTCTAATATATTTTATTAGTACAGACGCCAACACATCCAGCTACCCAAATTTGTCAAATTTTCTTTTATAGACTTTCATCTTTATCACAAAAGTATAAGGTTCACTTTAAATTGGGGAAATTTGACAGATTGGGGTAGGTTAATGTGCTGGCGTCTGTACATTTTCACTAATGTCCAAACTATATTATTATTGTTAAACTTTTATATTAATTAAGAGATTTATTCACAGCCAGTTTATTTCTTAAGAACGCGAACGGCGATAAATGGGTGCCCGCCAAAGAGATTTAATTTCCGAACGACTCCGTGCTTCACAGGGCACGTTAAGCTGACGGTCCCGGTTCATCAGACAACAGTCGAAAAGTCACTTTAGAGTCCTAGTACGCGGCTTGAATAACTCTAACTCTAGGGTAAGCACTATCCATATGATAAGTAAACTATGAACATCATAATTGAATTCAAAAAATGAAACCTTTAATTAGGTTGCTTTCATCATCATCATAATCATTCGTAAAACGCCCACAGCTGGACAAAGGCCTCCCTAAAGATTTCCACAATTGACGGTCTTACGCTATCCGCATCCAGCGACTTCCAGCGACAGTCACAAGATCATCGGTCCATCTTATAGGGGGCATGCCCACGCTGCGTCTTCCGGTTCGTGGTCCACTTTCTGCCCCAGAAAAGTTTCTTCAACAGGTTTGTAATTTTCAAGACCTAACAATAGTTAACTCCTGGTGTAAAATTCCAATAACCATGAATCTTATATCTATTTTAATTTAGGTTTACATTTATCTTTTAATATCTTGAAGTTTCGATAATATTTTCTAAAATACATAGGAGAGAAACCTCCAAAATTATATTTATTAACAAAGTAAAATTGAAATGGAAATCCTAAAGCAATACCAGGATGCCGTATCCAATGAACTTATTTTATGTTTGTATAATAGATCGTTGGTTTATTTATATTTTAGACATTTTAATATGGGGATTAAACTGGGACCATAACTACTTACTACAATTCGTTCAAAGACCTTTAAGAAACATCACATAAAGGGGATTTAAAATAATATCTATTTTTATATATTTTTAACTATAAAATTTTCATATAACATTATTATTAGTTCTCTATCAGTTTTATAACGGTAGAAAACCGTACTAACGATCTAGAAGTGTTGGCAAAACTCAAGTCATTACAACAGGGTAGCGCGACGCCATGTCATAGATATTCATAGATTATAAAACTATAGACAATAATGTCGCCAGATCCTCAGAATCCATTCAAAAAATAAGTTCAACAAGTTGAGCCCAAAAAGATATCTCAACTTCATGTCATTCGGTTATCGGTTGAATTTAATTATTCTTTTTATATTTTAGTCTCTTTGGACTTTACCTGCTTTTGTAACTAACTTTGTTTATATTAGGCATGTTTTGATACAATGAGCTGAGAGTTAGGCTCGCGCTGTCATAGTTTTGTAAATTAATTAGTGGCATGCTACATAAGTTACGTCTATTACTTATGACACACCTTATATGCACAAATAAAATACTTTAAAGCTCGAAAAACAAAATGAGTCTCTAACAGCAGTTGGATAATAAATCTGTATACTACTCTGTACACTATTTAATCTCAAAATATGTATTGGCTGTATTAATGAATAGTGATGCAGACTTCACGTAACGTCGCCGCGTCGCGTCGGCACAACTTCCGTTCGCTAACGCTACGTCGTTTTTCTTACACGGTCTTTAGATGAAGCATCCGCTGATATAATTAACTTCAAAAAGCTTTAATTAACCAGGGATCTGTGCATTGGAGTGACGCGACAGTCCTGCAATGAGATGAGCCTTTGAGTTAGTGGATAGGAGAGTATTTGTTGGTCGATATTGATTTCCTATTTCGAAGGGCTGGTTGGCGTGGTTGGTAAATGCTTGCCTTTCACGCCACAGTTAGTGGGTTTCTATTCCCAACCAGGACAGATATTTGTGTGCATGAACATGTCTTTTTGTCCTGAGCCTGTGGGTGTAATTACCTATAAGTATAAGTAGATATTTATTTTAAAAAAGTCGTATATGTAGTACATCAGTTATTTGGTGTCCATAGTACAAGCTCTGCTTAGTTTGGAATCAGATGGCCGTGTGCAAATAATGGTTCAGGATATTATTGTTTATAAATAAGTAAATAATAAATATCTTGGGACAATTAACAACATTTTTTGAATATGTTTCAGCGGATTCCTGAATCGTTTTATATTTGATTTATAGTGGACCGGCTCAGTGGCACTACGATCAGATTTCAAGTTCTTTTTCTATATTGAGAGCAGGACATTGTGTGCCGGCACAGCTAGTTATATATAGATTTACACCCAGACACAGAACAAATAATCTTGTTCATCACACAAAGCTTTATCTCGGGTGGGAATCGAACCCACGACCTCTGGTTTAACATTTAGACTAACAGGCGGACGTTTTTCTGCATTCACGGACACAAACAACGATTTATGGGTCATTCTAACAGTTGTCTTGTCCGGGGTTCGAACCGGAAACGCGAGGACACTGAGTTGGTCGTATTGCAAAATTTATGTTCATATTCACGTGCAGGCATTTCAAAACAAAAAATGTAATTAAATGCGTGTACCGTCCGCAACAGATTGCCGGTTTGACGCGCAAATGCCGCGAGCTTCCAACATTTTGTACATTGGTAACTATGTTGTGAATATTTGAAGCTTCATTTTGATTTTATGAATGTACACATACACATGCCAGCTGCACCTTACACCAAACAAGTGTACCTACTCTTCATAGATGAACATCACGTATTTCCATAAACTATTAAGTATCGATAATTATCGAATACACTTTATTAAACCAAATCAAATGACCACATCGTAACAACGAGCTTGTCGTAGAAAACATTTATTCTTTATTCCCGTAAGTACAACTTGTTATGTTCATACACTGCTCTGATAGTATATCACAGTCATGTATGCTCTGTGTTAAGATATGGGCTTATTATATGGGGAAATTCTATAGATGCTCAAAGAGCTTTCATAGTGCAAAAAAAATGTTTGAGATCCATTTTTAATCTTAAGTGGACAGACTCCTGCCGGACATTATTTCAGAAACACAAATTGCTCACTTTGCCATCCTTGTACATATATGAAATGTGTAAATTTGTTAAAAACAACATGGAGCTTTTCGAAAAAGACAAAAACGCGCCATTGAAAAGGAAAGTAGTGCAAAAAGCATTGATAATACCACGGAATAGGCTCAAGCTTTGTGATAAAAACTGTTATTACATGGCAGTAAAAATTTATAATAAACTACCAGACAAACTACAAAAAAACCTAACTGACACTAAATTTAACAATGAACTTTATTATTGGCTGTGCGACAGATGTTTTTATTCCGTAGATGACTATATTAAATAAATGTCAAAAATAGTTTGGTTTGAGTCAGTCATAGTACTTACCTATGACTGACTCAAACCAAACTATTATATTTGACATTTATTTGATTTAATTATGATTATATTCCTATTATTGTTTTATTATTTAATTTGTATAATTTTACACTGAAATTAGACGAGAGGCAAAAAATATTATTATAATTTATTGTAATCAAACAAATATTTGCACGACGTAAATGTCGAATATGGTGGAACCTACTTATTTATATCAACAATTTGTAAACCTGTATTCTAGCAAATAAAGAGATTCATTCATTCATTCATTCATTCATTCATTCATTCATACACTTTATTAAACCAAATCAAATGACCACATCGTAACAACGAGCTTGTCGTAGAAAACATTTATTCTTTATTCCCGTAAGTAGACCTTGTTATGCTCACAATATTTTTATTAGAAGATCTTGTAGATTGTATAATGAAAAATTGTCTAACTTTGATATTTGTAATGAAACCTTATGCGAATTCAAGAAAAATACTTTAAAGTGAATTTCCTGTATGGAACTTGAATGATATTGCTAGATCAGATTAATCTTTACAAGCAAATCTCATGTAATTGTAAGTCTAAATGAATATTGCACTTGATTGTAATACTAATCGACCAAGTATTTTTGAAGTTATACTTCTTTTGGCGTGATGGAGAAAAATGATGAGAGTGAATTTTTACGATGCGCGCGCACACTGACACCAAAAAATTTAAGGCGCCACCAGTTCTCGTAAAAATTTCATGCGAGGGGGTGAAGCACGCGCATAGCCCCCCGCTGCTGCGGGGCGGGAGGGATGCTATGGCACTCGTTGATGCCACGCGCGTGCAGATTCTTGTTATTATTTTCGTTTCGGTGTGCACACGGTGTAAAAATAGTAGTAGTGCAACTTAAATTTTATTGTAATTAATTTTTTTTGGGCATAGGAAGTGGTTGATGGGTAAGTTAAATAAATACTGTAATAACTTATGAAATGAAATGAAATTTATTCAACACTTGGGTATTAACATACACTTGTACTTGTCAAGCTCACAATGCAGTACATAAACATAGAGGATAGTATAAAAGTTACAAAAAAAAATTAATTAGTCCGTCCGTGCGGTTTGTTGTATCACATATATATTCTGAAATTCTTAAATAAATAACAAGTTACTAATCTTTTATTTTGAAATTTAGTTCTACCATATTAAAATTAAAGAATGGAAAGCAAAAAGACGAAATTCTAAATGAGAGGATTACCGATCATGCGTTAATGGGCCAAAGCGATCCTCGCCGCTGAGGAACCTACCCTAGCTAGCTTGCGGCTATCTCTAGCTACCTAGGTGGACGACCCGGAGAAGAAAGCCACAAAGAAACTCCGGGCTTGCTTTTTTCGTGTTCTTTTGCTTTCAGTTCACGATTTTTTTAATGTCATTATTATTTTACTTACATTGTGATTGGTTGTTATGTAGGCTAATGCACGCACAGAACCGTTGTCATCCAGTGAATCATAATAAAATAAATAAGCAATACCATTCAATTTCATTCAAGCACTTAGAATATCCACTTGCTAAACAAAAAAACGGTGGGTGCATCCGCGAACATTTACAAAATTAACAAGTCACACGAAGTCTACCGGAGGCGAAAAAAATATGAATACCCCAACAGCATTTCGATCAGTTACCGCAAGCAGCACCCGTTCACGAGTATGACGTGTGGACCAGCCATCGCCTCCTTCACCAAATTAGAGGGCAGGAAACGACCCGACCCACAACGTACACACCCACAATATATTTTATATCGATTAAATGGTATAACCTCTTTCAGGTTTTGCATACGCTTAATTGAATTTACAATGTTTGCAATTTTTTTACATTATGCAACTGATCTAATATGTAATGTAAATTTAAGATTAACAATTACAAATAACCTAAGGGCTGCAACTTTCGAACGGCAAGACCAATTTTCATGAAATGTCCTTCCCAATTAAACTAACTATCAGATGAAATAAATGCATTTTAAACGTTAGATCCCTTTAGAAGCTGCGATGCCCCAGGCAGGCACACAGAATACACGTTAAACTTATGACACCTTGTTTTGTGTCAGGAGTTAAAAAATAGGTGGAAAATAAGTAAGTGATACAATCGTTTTACCGATCAATAATTTTTAAAACAGAAACTAATAGATAGGTGTGGTAAGTTTAATTTTTTATTGTATTTATAAATTTATATTATTTATTTTTAAAGCTTCATCCATGGCAACTTTGGAAGGAGCTACTGGACATTTTATTCCAACCAATGTGTCATCACCTACTATTCCATCTGGACTTGCCCCAAGGAATGGATATACTTTATGAATAAATAGGCCACAAGGCTCAATTTTTATAATTTCTTTTTTAGCCAACTGCACTAGAGCAATTTTTCCATGTGATACAGAAGCCACGTTAGAAATATTCTTTTTGTACAAAATATCTTTACTGAATTTCCAGGACCTTTTTACTTTTAACACCCCTTCCAAAATTTGAAGCGGTGAGTAAATTTTTCCTCAGCTCTAACCATTCACAGCGGTCTCTCTGTAAAACTGTTTGTCTCTCCACCACCATGTCTACTACAAGACCTTCTAAATTTTCTAAAAACTTTCAATTTATCCACGATGTATGTGAGGGGATTTAGTGTTATTGAAACAACTGCATTCGATTAATTATGATTTATTACTCTCCTTAGGAATGAATAACATAGTTTTATATTAGATCTATTACACACACATACTACTAGATAGATACTAAGATACACACATACATATTACTACACCTCACCTCGGGGGTGAAAAGAAAAAAAAAAAAATGTTGTAACAATATTTTTTTTTTGTATAAATTTTATTATTGTATATAAAAGTTTTATTATTGTTATGTTATATATGGTTTTGTTTTATTTTTATGGATTACATAAGGTTTATTATTTTTCATAATTTTAACATTAACACCTAAATCCTCCAAAACAACAAATGGTCCAAGCCATTTAATATCTAACTTACTTGCTGTTTCATTTTTAATTAATATTAATTGTCCATTATTATATGTTACATTATTGACATATTTGTCATAAGAAGACTTACGATTCTGCTTACTTAATATTAGGTTATTACGAGCATCTTGTTGTGCTACTTGCAACTTATATTTAAGGTCTAAAGGATAGCTTTCTGGGTTATATAAAGGTTCTATGCATTGACTTACTCTAGATGGTATTACACTAGGCCTACCAAAAACCAATTCAAAGGGCGTATATTTTGTTTCCGTATGAACCGTATTATTAAAACTATAGCACCAAAATGGTAACCAATGACTCCATGTATCTTTTTGACCATTACAATGTATTCGCAAAAATGCTCCTAAATTTTTATGTGTATTTTCAAGTGCACCGATAGATTGGTGATGATATGCTGTAGAAGTCAATTTATTTATTTCTAAAATTTTACATACCTGTTCCATTACTGAAGAAACAAATTCGGTCCCACGATCTGTCGCCATGGCATTTGGTATTCCAAATCTTAAAATAAAATTATCAACTAAAGCTTTTGCTATACTTACGGTTTCCTTATTTTTTAAAGGATAAGCTTCAATAAACTTGGTTAATTCGCATTGTATTGTTAAAATATATACGTTACCTTCAATGTCTTTCTCAAAAGGACCTACGACGTCAAGATAGATCTTTTCAAAAGCATATGAAGCCGTTGTAGTTATCTCCATGGGCGCCTTGATATACCTACAATGCTTCATTTTTTGACATTTAACGCATTTAGCTACAAATTCTTGTACATCAATGTCTAAACCAGGCCAATAAAATTTTCTTTTTATATTATTGGTCATTCTACGCACACCTGCATGTCCCGCTGTGGGTAGTAAATGAAAATCTTGTAAAATATAGTTTCTTTCCTCCTTATTATCAATTCTCCTAACTCCTCTTAATACAAAAATTCGGGGACCGGTCCAATTATTATTATCTTTAATTCCTCTTAATAAATCTTTTATAAAGTCTTCATATTCTTTATTTCTTACTATGCATAGTTCATTTATATTTATATATTTGCAAAAATCATCTAACTTAGTCACAAATTCGTCTCGCGTAAATTGTGCTCTAAAGTTGAGATTAATAAACAATATTTTCTTATTCTTATTGTAAATAAAGCATTCCTTTTCTTCATTTATATTATTTTGAGCTCTTAATTTTTCCAATTCGTCACATCCTATAAAAGTCATTTCCACAGTATTACTAGGTATTTTTAGCACCTCAACTACTCGTGGTTGATCAGGCCACGCCTCATTGGGCTTGCTACAACTAGCTTTTATAGTTTGGTTGTCAAATTCTAAACGCCTTTTTTCCGCTCTTGTCATTACTAGTATGATTTCGTCATTCATTTGTTTTAAACTATCTGATGTTATAATTATTCTAGATAACGCATCAGCAACGCTGTTGTCTTTGCCCCTTATATATAAAATTTTAAAATTATACTCTTCTAATGCTAATCTGAATTTTAAAAGTCTACTTGATGGATCTTTCATTGAAAATAAATATACTAAAGGTCTGTGGTCAGTCATAATTGTAAATAATTTACCATAAACGTAAGGCCTAAAATTTTTCACTGCCCACACAATGGCAACTAATTCCTTCTGAATGGTGGGGTAGTTAAGTTCAGCTTTATTGAGTGGTCTACTTGCGTATGCAACTGTTTTCATATTTTTATTGCATAACACTGCGCCAATGGCTGTGCCAGAAGCGTCAGTTTGTATAACAAATTCATTATCATCAGAAAAATCTGGAAAATCTAAAATTGGTGGTGTCATTAACTTATTTTTTAATTTTTCAAATGATTTTTGACAATCGTTAGTCCAAACAAATGGTTCAAATTTACGAGTTAACTTATTTAATGGGCACGTTATGTCTGCAAAATTTTTAATAAATTTCCTATAATAGTTACAAAATGCTACAAATCTTTTCACTTCATCTGTGTTAGTTGGAACTGGGTAATTTTGTAAGACTTTAACTTTTGATGGATCGGGTAAAACTCCATTTTCAGATACAAGATGGCCTAAATAAAGAATTTCTTTCTTCAAAAAGCTACATTTATCTGGATTCAATTTTAAGTTAGTTTTTCTTAACCTTTCTAACACGTCTGTCAAATTTTTGTTATGAATATCTAAATTTCTACCGAAAACTACTAGATCATCTAAGTATATGAAACATCTATCATGAGTGAGTCCAGACATGGCTACTGACATTACTCTACTGAACGCGCTGGAACTGGTCTTGAGACCCATAGGTAATCTCTTCATCTTGTACTGGCCAGTGTTTGTAGTAAACGCAGTAAACTCTCTACTTTCTTTATCTAAAGCTACTTGGTAATATCCTTGATTAAGGTCTAAATGTGAGAAATAGATAGAACCCGAAAGAGAATCTAAAATCTCTGTAATGTTCGGCAATGGGAATTTGTCGTCTACAATACAGTCATTTAATTTCCTGTAATCGACAACTAAACGCCATTTCTTTTCGTTATCGCTTTTCTTTGGCACCAGCAAAATAGGACTAGACCATTCGCTTTTCGCCTCTTCTATAATATCATTGTCAATCATTTTTTGAATTTCCTTATCCACCTCATTTTTTAATGAGTGTGGCAAACGATACTGTTTCACATAAACCGGACTTATGTTTGGTTTTAAAGTAATCGATTGCTCATAAACGTTCGTAGTCGTTAACTTATCACCGGGTAAAAAGAACACATCTGAATACTTAGAGCATAATTGTTGAATAGAAATGCGCTCTTCTACATTTAAATGATTTAATTTTAAAATATCTAATAATATTTTTGCTCGCTTTAAATTATTTTGATTTGATTTGAAATTGCAAATATGATAATCCTGAATTGAATGCATCTCTGGTTGAAACATTGGTAAAGATATACTATGTTCATTGCTGTTTAAAATTTTTACCGGTACTCTATTGTTTTTTATTCTACTAATACATCCAGCTAAAAACACATTTTCTGCCAACTGCTTGCTAGGGATAACACAATCATTATTAGCTAAAGCATTATTTAAAAGTAAATAGTGAATTGATTCACTCCGTGCAGGAATATGTAAAACTTCATTCGAATAATCGACCGTATCACGAAGTAATAAAGAATATTCCATTCCATATTTAGAAAACGTTATTATATTTCTTTCCAAATTAATATTCGTCATGTAATGACACAGAAAATCTAAACCTAATATTCCATCCGCCTTTAAAGGTATGGTATCAAATACATGAAGTTTGATATCAAAATCAACACAGTGTTGGTCATCACGATGAGTCAATGTGAGATTAATAAATCCTGATGACTGAATCTGACCCCCAATACCATTTATGATAGTTTCGTCTCGAATGATGCAACTGTTGCTAGGTACAGCATCTTTCTTTATGACGGATAATGATGCTCCGGTATCAACCAACCAAAAGTATCTTCTATTACCATTATACAAAGTCAAAAATTTCGCTTTACCCCTTAGCGCTAAAATGTTATGTTTCAGATCGAAAAAACTGCATTGGATTCGTATTGGAACTTACAGACTCATTATTGCTAGACTGATTTGAATAAAACACTCGATGTGTATTACCCTTACCACGATTCTCGAACCTCGATCGATTTTCACTCGACGTTTGATGAACTCGTCCTCGCTGTGTGTTATTGTACGAACTTGTACCATTAGTACGGGCATGATAATATGAATTATTACCGCGAAAATTTCCTCTGGCAAAATTGTTAAAATTACCTCTAACGTTACCTCTTCTGAAAGTATTAAAATTATTTGAATTCTGACGATAATTATATCGTCCTCGTTGTCCACGAGACTGTTGACCGAAGAATTGGCCTTGCTGGAAACTATTAAATTGAGACTTACCTCGTCCACGATGAGAAAACTGCATGACATTTTCACCCGTCGAAGATGACGCCGATGTCAACTCTTCATCCTTGGCGGCCTGAATCGCGTCTTTCAAGCTGTCGTAATTACGCGCTGCGATTATTGTGCTGAGCCGGGAATTACTTAACCCATCTGCAAATCGTTTAATGGCCATTTTCTCATTTAACGGTTTTAATACACCATAATTTTCAGAATTGCCATTTGCCTGAGCTATGGTTAAATTGGTGAATAGTTTTTCTAATTCGGTACCAAACTGATCTATTGTACGCCAACCCTGAGTTGTACTCTGTAACCGTGATTGTATAGCAGTGAACGATTTTTTAGGTAATAAAGTGTCTTTTAATTGCTTAATCAACTCTGTTACCGACTTGTAATCATCACACATGCGTAATTTTGCATTTTCGGACAGTCTACTTTTTAAAACGAATTTAATCAGTAATAATTTTCCCGATTCCGATAACATATCGGCATACATTTCTACCGAGTCAATGATACTTTTGATGTTACTTTCATTACTGTTCATAATCGGAATCAAACTACAGGCCGTTTTTAAATCGAACTCCATGATTAAATCTGGGTTTGAGCTAGTTTCACAAAAATCACTTCCACTACTGTCGATATCAGAAACTACTTTATTTTCGGAACATAAATCAATAATTTGTAAATAATAAGATTTTATCCCATTTTGTATTAAAATTAAAGATTCCAAAATTTTTGATTTTGAGCCTTGTTCTGAAGACAAAAATTGAATTATTTCCTGACTTCTATTATAAATTTCCTTAGTCTCTTCTAATCTATTTTTAATAACATTTCCTTTAAATCTTAATTTTCCTTTCTTAATTAAATATTTTCTTATACTCTTAAGTTCTTTTAAACATTCAAGTAAATCATCTTCCATTACCTTACAATAAATACATAATTACTTAAAGAATACATACCACAATCTCACTAAGTCACAGTCAGTTACCGTAGTAGGTGTTGTAGAGTGTAAGTCGATCCACGATACATTGAGATGATTAATGAGCAATTACAATAAATTGATTTGGTATTACTTTAAACTTAGAGTCTATAGAATAATTATTTGGATGTCCATTATTCTTGAGGTTAATTTTAAAATAAAAAATGACGCATTAATACTATACATTAAACCGCACTTTATCGCACTTTTATAATAATTTGACGCACTTAATTCAACTAATTTTGGCTGCCGCACGAAATACTATTTACTTAGGTATGTCTCTCATCGGGATACGTAGGTCGCGCTCGCGCTCCTCTCCACGTACATCTCTGGACCGGTTAAATGATCGCCGAAAATTATTCTGCATTATTTGGTCTCTGATTCAAGTATGGTGGCATTTCCTATACTGTTTCCATACGAAGTATAATGCACCAAGACCCAACAGAGTAGCGATGATTATGAGGACAATGCTGATACTTGACATATGCAGCTTAAACTGCTCCACATCTGCATTGTTTGAACCCGCAGCATTCTGGTTCAAAAATATCTGCTCTTTTTCATAGTTTGAACGGCACATTTTATACGATGATTTTAATTCGCGCACTATTTAACAAAAATATATGTTAAATAAAATATATAATATATACTGTTCATAGTTTACACTTATTTTACATGCCGCATCCGAAATTAACTTCACTTTCTTGATTCATTGTTCGATTCATTTGGAGCCGTAACACTATACCGATACCGTATTCGCGTCGCGAGCCCCAAATATGGCACGGGTCGCCATGAGGGGATTTAGTGTTATTGAAACAACTGCATTCGATTAATTATGATTTATTACTCTCCTTAGGAATGAATAACATAGTTTTATATTAGATCTATTACACACACACATACTACTAGATAGATACTAAGATACACACATACATATTACTACACCTCATATGGTTACCAAACAAGCTAGACCAACGATTCCGTCAATTATTATTGTTCTACTGTTCAATCCTATACACTATGTACTGCCGGCCACCTACTAGCGCAGACTTCACTATTATGGACTTTATTACTAAAGAGTTTAAGTGCTATTAGAGAAAAATATTATCGGTCATTTCGTTGACGTGTTTGACGTTTCCTTGTCCCAATTTAAATAAGTAATCTTTGACGTTTATTTACCATTTTCACAAAAACAATTACTTCTAAAAATGTAAAAAACATTTCACAAAAAATCTTAAAACCTACCTAATACTACAAAAAAATAATAACTACTTTGGATAAAGTAATTTCTGTCTTATATTTATTGAAATTTTTATTAAGTTGTTCGGCGATCAGAGCGACACAGAAACCACGTCCCGGGGCAGCGTCTGAACGCGAACTGAAAGTACAAGTCGTTCCGACATTTGTTCTTGTCACTCGGTTAATAAGGTCGAACTTTGCGTAACGAAGGGCGGTCGTCTGTAAATGCAGACGCTGAAGTCAATTTATATTTAAGGTTTTTATTTAATTTTGTAAAAAATAAGGAGCAAAATTATAAAATAAACGGTCTATTCTTTTAGAACCTATTTAAGGTACACACTTCTTTAAAAAAAATATGCTGTTGCCGCTTAAAATATGGAGAAATAGAAGCTGAAAATTTTTAATCTTAGGTCATTTCACATTTTATTTTTGCTTTAGACCTTTGTTGTTTTGGAAATCTACTCGGTTCATTATTTTATTCATATTCTTCGCTTCCTACTGTATTTTTCTTAGTTTGGTATCTATTTCGAGACGTGAGATTCGTAAGAAGAAAAAGGGGCTTCTTACTGAGTTTTCAACTACGACGTCGCCTTAACAGCTTGAAGTTCTAGGTGGTATGAGAGTGAATTTTTACGATGCGCGCGCATCGTGCGCGCGCATCGTAAAAATAACAGCATGACGTTAGTTCTAGGTGGTATGAAAATTGATAACTATGTTCAAGTTGTATATTAAGAAGTATAACTTCTAACGCGTGTACATAAATACACAGAAGTTTTTTTTTATGTATATCATTAAGGAAACTAAAGGTATATGATTATAATATATTAATTCTGTAAGCATATATTTGTATGAATTTTTGTTAATAAATAATAAATAAATAAACATGAATTTCTTGAAACTATAAGGTACAAACGGCCGTCTTATCGCTAATGTAGCAATCTATTCCAGACAACCGTAGAATGAACCAAAGCACTGCAGGGAGACAAAGAAGTTGGCAGTGCATCTACTAACATATAGCAGTTGAAGCGATTCCCCGGGCATGCCTGAGCCTCACCGCTCAATGTCAATTCTTTGTGTACCACTGTTGATCATGGCTTACAGGAGTTGCGGTGGTGGGTAAGAGGGTGGGACTAGTCCTGATCTACTAACATAATTATATAATATGGTCATAAAAAGAATAATAAAAATAAATTTTATTGCCAAGCTTCGTAAAGCAGTCTAGTCAGCCAGTTCTGGGCTTTTACTACATACTTCATCAGGCAATAGGATGGGCAATAGAATATTTTAATAATATTGCTACTGTTAGCGACACGTTACACTATGTATTTTAGTTTTTAATTTTAGTTATTTTATATTAGATTTATATTTAGATGGATATTTATTTAAGGGTAGATTATAAATTATATTTTGTACTGTCACCCACATGATCATATATAAAATTATGTACACGGTTTAAAAAATGTAACGGCTGTCTGCACCGTACCGAGAGCGACTACACACTTGCTCTGCGACTATTGTATATTTTCTCGCATTTTCAATGAATCGTTTTAAAAGCTGTTCTACGTGTTCTCACTCGCTGGACCCTCGGCCACAACAGTAACAGCTACATTGTTAGATATAGATATTTGTTGTTGGTTGTGGTTGAAAATCATTATTAGTTGAACAACAAATTGAACAACATCCTATTTTTGTTCCGATGCGGCGCACTAAGTAAGTTTCACTTATTACCTAAGATATATTGTCATAAGGATAGTCTATACTTGCTTAATTATTTGTTAGTAGTGTTAAGAACAAGTAAAGAAGAATATTACTAAATTAGAACGGTATGTTGTAACTATATAAGCGCCGATGTCTGAGAAAAAATAAACAACTGTTAGCGTAAATATATCATAAAAAGCCGCGTAGATATGATGATGATGCCTTCCCGGCCGAATTTCGGCCACGGCGGCCATTCTCAATGGAGATTAGCCAATTGCCTAGGACATATTATAGTGCACAAGTGTGTGCGTGACCACAGGGCACTTTCTATTCCATCACTCTCATGATCCAATGGGACGACTAACGACACGACCGGTAAGAGGTCAGGTACAGGACCGACGGCTTTACGTGCTCTCCGAGGCTCGAGGGTGTAATACCGCCAACTTCCAGACTTTGGGCTGATACTGAGAAATTTCTTCTTACGGAAAAATCCCAAAATCACTTTTTAGCCCGACCCGGGATTTGAACCCAGGACTTCATCTTCTGCGGTTGAACACGCTATCTTACCTTGGTCTAGCACCAACGAGGCAGTCAAAAAAGCCGCGTAGATAAATAAGTAAGATGTAATTACTGATTTTGTATAAAATAAATATGAGGGTGGATTTGGAAGAGAGAAGTGCGCGCCGTCCGAGTAGGGCGACCGAGGGGAGAGGTGCAGAGGGGGGACCGCACCTAAGATAAAACGAATTAGCGGCATTTGGCTGCGGTTAATTATTTAACGTCTATGTATGGAACGCACGTCTCTCAACCAAAGCGCCATCTTTTACAATTGGCTAACTAGGCTATAATTTGACCCCACACAACGACGGTCTCTAACAACATTATTTACTTCCTTGTTTCTAGTGTCTATAAATTAATAATTTCTTCTACTGTGATATTGTGATTATCGCTACCTAGTGCGGACCAATAAAGACAATATCAACGCCATAAATGATAACATAATCGTATGTAATTGGATGAACGTGGCGAACTTCCTTTATCCCCAATTAGTACATCGTTATAAAACATTAAACGAGTTATACTGATTGTATTGCGCTGAAATCATAGTTAATTATACTTATTCCTTCGTGATATATAATTTTCTGCTTCACTGGTCTCTCGGTAGCGTATTCAACCGCAGATAACGAAGTCCTGGGTTCAAATTCCGGTATTTTTCTGTAAAAATTCTAAGTATCAGCCTGAAGTTTGGGAGTTGGCGGTATTATACCCTCGTGCTTCGGAGAGCACGTAAAGCGTTCGATTATGTACCTGACCTCTTTCCGGGCGTGTCGCTAGTCATCCCATTGGGTCATGAGAGTGAAAGTGCCCCTGTGTTCGCGCACACACTTGTGCACTATAATAGGACCCACGCAGAAATTCAGTTAGGAGGACATTATCTATTCATATAATAAAACAGTAAAAAAACTGTGTCTGTACTTTAAAAAATATTAAAAAAAATAAGTGTGGGGGTTTAGAAACAGTAATAGGGTATGAATCTAAATGTCACACAGTAATCATTTTTTCTCTGCGTGTTTTGTCTAGTGTTAGACGCATTACAGTCTCGCCTATTTATGCACTACCAGAAAGTAGTTCCACTTTTATTTGTTTTGCTCTTCTGATATCTGTACTCACAATGTATAAGTGTTCTATGTCCTCTTTGATTACGAATGTATTCGATTTCTTGATCCATGCTTAAACTTAAATTCACAACTGGTTTCAATTAAAAGTAGACAAAACACAACACGGCAATAATGAATGACACATACATCCAGTTTTTTTCTAACTACCCTCAGATATTATATTATAAGTGTTGCCATCACCGAACTTTAAATTGTACCAATTTATTATTTATAACTGAATCAAAATATATTTTTTTATTTGGAATACATACTTAAGTAAATTTAAGTACCAAAATTTTCTCATCATAATTATTCTATTATTATTTTAATAAGTGATTTGGTTTTGAAAATCGCAATTTTATTTTTAAGTCCCTGGCGCGACATTTTGCGAAAGAGACATTCTGCGAAAGGGACATTCTGCAAAAGAGCCATTTTGCGAAAAAGACATTCTGCGAAAGAGACGTTCTGCGAAAGAGACATTCTGCGAAAGAGACGTTTTGCGACCAGAGGACATTTTGCGAAAGAGACGTTTTGCGCATGAGCCGACGACTTCACCACATCAGGGTGGATTCTCTGTGGAAGTCAGGGTACGCGGGCAACAGATTTCTGTTAATAATAGTTGGGTCGTCCCCTATTCACCACTGTCGTCAAAAATATTTAGTGCACACATAAATGTGGACATTTGTTATGTAGAATCCATAAAATATATCTGTAAGTATATTAACAAAGGGAGTGATCAGGCTACATTGAAATGAAGTAACCAGGTACCAATCCGGTCGATACATTTGACTTTTGAAGGTATTTGGCGAATATTGGGACTTCCTATCTATGAACGCCATCCCGTGGTCATGTATTTAGACGTCCACTTGAAAAATGGCCAGCGCATTTATTTTGATCCCAACAATGTTAGAGACCGTATAGAAAATCCACGTCACACGACACTACTTATTAGCATTTTTCAAGTTATGTCAAGAAGACGCCTTTGCAAAAACTTTAACCTATGACCAGGTGCCCTCTTATTATACCTACGATAAACAGAGAGGTATTTTCAATCGACGTCGACTCGAATCATTTCTCGCATCCCGTTGTTTTCGAGGTCCCGGGCTCTTAGAATTCAACATCAGACGTTTCAGATCTTCGATTTTGACGACCCCGTTGTCGCTGGCAACAGGATCCGCGTACCAAGTCGCGGACAGAAGCTAGTTATTAATTTATTTTGAACACGCAGTTTGGGCAGCCCGCAAGATGGATCGATGATCTTGTGAGCGGCGCTGTTAGCCGCTGGATGCGGGTAGGGTAAGACCGCTAATTGTAGACCGTGGGGAAGGCCTATGTCCAGCCGTGGACGTGTTTTGGTGATGTCATGATATTATATTTTTGAATGCATTTAGATGTTTATAGGAAAGAAATGTATATTACTTTTAACGAATATGTATTGGTAATTTTGTAAGATTTATATTTTAAAATATCTAGAAATTTTCTTTACTTTTATATTTTATTTATAGAAAGAAGTAAGAAAATCCGTCTTATCCGTTTTAAAAATACCTAAATAATCTTAAAAGACAAGAAAAAATATCGTGGGACCACTAACGCAGTGCCATCGAACCCAAAACAAACAGAGTCTGACCTATGGCAATCAGACAACTGATATAGTTACTTATACATGTTTATTTGTAAAACACCAACAACCTCGCAGGACTAGAAAGGTAACATATTAAGAAACAACTTATGTTATACGTGTTCGGACATACCATAATGCATGAAAAAAAATAGATTTTATAAGTTTTGTTGTACTGTCCTAACATTTGTAGGTCTATGTCTCATTCATACGACGCCCGGCTCGCGCGCGCTTCTGCTGCTAATAAGAACACTTTCATGACTAGCGTCTAGAGAAATGGGGTCCAGTTTAAAGGTGTTAGCGCTGCACCCCCTTCTCCCGCCCTCGCAGTGGTATGTCTTTACGATGCGTGTAGAGTCGCATCTGTAGAGGTTTAATACTTTGTCTTAATCTCAATAACTTTTCTTCTTGAAATGTTAAGTGTTAAGTTGATGATGTATTTATTATAATAAATAGTAATAATCCATCAATATCTAATAGAATATAACGTACAATTCCAAAGATTAGAAATTTCGTTGTGAGCCATCACTCAAAATGCTCGTGTCCTGATTCATTATCACTTACTAGTTAAGAGACTAAATAAGTAAACATCTTGCGACAACTAACTTACTGCCACCCAGGGCAGATAATGGTGTGCATGAACATGTCTGTTTGTCCTGAGTCTGGGTGTAATTTACCTATATAAGTATGTATTTACCAACTTACAACTAAACAACTTGTATAAGATTCTCTAACAAACTTCCTATTGATATTAGAGAATTGTCTACGAATAAGTTTAAAAGAATTAATAAAGCCAAATTGTGTAGCAGGGCATATTACAACATTTCTGATTATTTAAGTAACAAAAGTGCTTGGGATTGAGTTGTTCTTAGTCAATTTTATTTAAAAAAGGATTCCCACTCAGTTTCTCACTAGCTGCCACGTCATGAACTGCACGGTAGGGTACAAAAAATGACGGTTCCACATAAATGTAAAATTTATACAGAATCAATTATTTTTGACTTTGACTTTGTGCTAGGAAATCACAAATAGTTTTTGAAAGATGTCGGCATACTAACTGATGCATCATAGTATACACACATCATCATCACAACAGCCACAAGACACCCACAGCTGGACGAAGGCTTCCCTCAAAGATTCCAACGACCCTCACAAGATCATCGGACCATCTGGTAGAGGACCTACCCACGCTACGTCTTATGTCCGTGAACTTGGCAGATCATTTGTCAGCAGATCAAAAATAAATGAGAGTTCTCGTCGCATGCAGGTGAGTTCTATAGTTCCTGATACTATTTAAAAATAGTTCTGGCATTTTTAGTCAGAAAAAGTCAATCAAAAAATGATCTGCTAACTTCCCGTAGCAGATCATTTTCAAAAAACTTACAAAAAAGTGAGAGTTCTCGATGTATACCAATGAGTTCTGGAGTTCCTGATACTTTTTATGAATAGTTCTGGCCGATTTCCCTAAGAAAATAATTAAAACAAGTGATAGATATACCAATTTCCCGTAGCATATCATTTCCAAAAATGTTACCTAACTTTTTAATTTTTTATCATATTTCGATGAGTTCTAGAGTTCCTGATAATTTTTAACGATAGTTCTGACATATTTTCTTAGAAAAACAATAGCCTATCACTCGTTATATGTAAACTTCCCGAAAAATGACAAGTAAAACAGGATAAGGCGACATGTTTAAGAAAGTCGATTGTAACTAAGAAGTAACGACGCATGCTGATAAGTAATATTTATTTTCTGGTTATTTAAGGACCCAAGCACACACTCTGATACCTTCAAGAAATAGTTCTGCATCTTTTCTGACACATCAAAAAATCAAGAGTTAATGAAAATTCAGAAAGTGATGACTTCAAGAACATTGCAATAAAATAAAAATTTGCACGCATGCTGTCATCTTTTATAGTATTTAAAGATGAGACGTACTTTGTGAATACAGTTAAATACTTAAGAGAAATAGTTCTGTCAATATGGAGCAGAAAAGCATGTCAGAAAAAAATATCATATATGAAAAATACATGTTTTCGAAAAAGGGTCGCAAATTAGAAACAACGACGCATGTTGATAAGTTATATTTATTTTCTGGTTCACTATAGACCCAACCACACATTCTGATACCTTTAAGAAATAGTTCTGCATCTATTCTGACACAAAAAAAAATCAAAAGTTAATGAAAATTCAGAAAGTGATGACTTTGCATGCGGGCAAATTTTTATTTTATTGCAATGTTCTTGAAGTCGTCACTTTCTGAATTTTCATTAACTCTTGATTTTTTTTTGTGTCAGAAAAGATGCAGAACTATTTCTTGAAGGTATCAGAATGTGTGCTTGGGTCCTTAGTGAACCAGAAAATAAATATAACTTATCAGCATGCGTCGTTGTTTCTAATTTGCGACCCTTTTTCTTAATCATGTATTTTTCAGATATGATATTTTTTTCTGACATGCTTTTCTGCTCCATATTGACAGAACTATTTCTTTAAAGTATTTAGCTGTATTCACAAAGTACGTTTTATCTTTAAATACTATAAAAAATGACAGCATGCGTGCAAATTTATATTTTATTGCAATGTTTTTGAAGTCATCACTTTCTGAATTTTCATTAACTCTTGATTTTTTTTTGTGTCAGAAAAGATGCAGAACTATTTCTTAAAGGTATCAGAATGTGTGTTTGGGTTCTAAATGAACCAGAAAATAAATATACCTTATTAGGATGCGTCGTTGTGTCTAATATGCGACCCTTTTTCTAAAACATGTATTTTTCAGATATGATATATTTTTCCGACATGCTTTTCTGCTCCATATTGACAGAACTATTTCTTTCAAGTATCTAACTGTATTCACAACTTACGTCTTAACTTTAGATACCATAAAAGATGACAGCATGCGGGCAAATTTTTATTTTGTTGCAATGTTCTTGAAGTCATCACTTTCTGAATTTTCATTAACTCTTGATTTTTTTTGTGTCAGAAAAGATGCAGAACTATTTCTTGAAGGTATCAGAATGTGTGCTTGGGTCCTTAGTGAACCAGAAAATAAATATAACTTATCAGCATGCGTCGTTGTTTCTAATTTGCGACCCTTTTTCTTAATCATGTATTTTTCAGATATGATATTTTTTTCTGACATGCTTTTCTGCTCCATATTGACAGAACTATTTCTTTAAAGTATTTAGCTGTATTCACAAAGTACGTTTTATCTTTAAATACTATAAAAAATGACAGCATGCGTGCAAATTTATATTTTATTGCAATGTTTTTGAAGTCATCACTTTCTGAATTTTCATTAAATCTTGATTTTTTTTTGTGTATGAAAAGATGCAGAACTATTTCTTAAAGGTATCAGAATGTGTGTTTGGGTTCTAAATGAACCAGAAAATAAATATACCTTATTAGGATGCGTCGTTGTGTCTAATATGCGACCCTTTTTCTAAGACATGTATTTTTCAGATATGATATATTTTTCCGACATGCTTTTCTGCTCCATATTGACAGAACTATTTCTTTCAAGTATCTAACTGTATTCACAACTTACGTCTTAACTTTAGATACCATAAAAGATGACAGCATGCGGGCAAATTTTTATTTTGTTGCAATGTTCTTGAAGTCATCACTTTCTGAATTTTCATTAACTCTTGATTTTTTTTGTGTCAGAAAAGATGCAGAACTATTTCTTGAAGGTATCAGAATGTGTGCTTGGGTCCTTAGTGAACCAGAAAATAAATATAACTTATCAGCATGCGTCGTTGTTTCTAATTTGCGACCCTTTTTCTAAATCATGTATTTTTCAGATATGATATTTTTTTCTGACATGCTTTTCTGCTCCATATTGACAGAACTATTTCTTTAGAGTATCTAACTGTATTCACAACTTTCGTCTTAACTTTAAATACCATAAAAGATGACAGCATGCGGTCAAATTTTTATTTTATTGCAATGTTCTTGAAGTCGTCACTTTCTGAATTTTCATTGACTCTGATTTTTTTTTGTGTCAGGAAAGATGCAGAACTATTTCTTGAAGGTATCAGAATGTGTGCTTGGGTCCTTAGTAAACCAGAAAATAAATATTACTTATCAGCATTCGTCGTTGTTACTAATTTGCGACCCTTTTTCTAAAACATGTATTTTTCATATATGATATTTTTTCTGACATGCTTTTCTGCTCCATATTGACAGAACTATTTCTTAAAAGTATCTAACTGTATTCGTAACTTACGTCTCAACTATAATTACCATAAAAGATGACAGCATGCTGGCAAATTTTTATTTTATTGCAATGTTCTTGAAGTCATCACTTTCTGAATTTTCATTAACTCTTGATTTTTTTTTGTGTCAGAAAAGATGCAGAACTATTTTTTAAAGGTATCAGAATGTGTGCTTGGGTCCTTAGTGAACCAGAAAATAAATATAACTTATCAGCATGCTAATTGTTCCTAATTTATGACCTCTTTATAAAAAAACCTGTCTTTTTCTGATATACATTGTTTTTTTGACATGCGTTTTTGATCCAGGTAAACTGAACTTTTTGTCACAACTATCTCGCTGTATGCCCAAAGTTTGTCTTAACTTTAAATACTAAAGACCTTGTCAGCATGTGTGGAATTTTGTGTTTTATTGCAATGTTCTTGAAGTCGTGATTTTCTGAATTTCAAATAAATCTTCAAATATTTTTTTTGTCATTAAAGTTGCAGAACTATTTCTTAAATGTATCGGAATGTATGCTTGGGTCCTTAGTTAACCAGAAAATAAATATTACTTATCAGCATGCGTCGTTACTTCTTAGTTACAATCGACTTTCTTAAACATGTCGCCTTATCCTGTTTTACTTGTAATTTTTCGGGAAGTTTACATATAACGTAAAAAAAGTTTACATTTTTTTTCTAGGAAAATATGTCAGAACTATCGTTAAAAATTATCAGGAACTCTAGAACTCATCGAAATATGATAAAAAATTTAAAAATTAGGTAACATTTTTGGAAATGATCTGCTACGGGAAATCGGCATATCTATCACTTGTTTTAATTATTTTCTTAGGGAAATCGGCCAGAACTATTCATAAAAAGTATCAGGAACTCCAGAACTCATTGGTATCCATCGAGAACTCTCATTTTTTTGTAAGTTTTTTGAAAATGATCTGCTACGGGAAGTTAGCAGATCATTTTTTTGATTGACTTTTTCTGACTAAAAATGCCAGAACTATTTTTAAGTAGTATCAGGAACTATAGAACTCACCTGCATGCGACGAGAACTCTTATTTATTTTTGATCTGCTGACAAATGATCTGCCAAGTTCATGGACATCTACGTCTTCTGGTTCGTAGTCACCACTCGAGAACCTTTCTGCCCAAGCGGCCATCGGTTCTACCAGCTGTTTGCCCTGCCCACTGCCACTTCAGCATGGCAACTCTTCAGACTACGTCGGTTACTTTGATTCGCCATAATATACATACGGAAATATATTGACGGTACAACAAAACAGACATTTATTTGGAAAAAAGATTGACGCACACAATAAGAAATAACAAGAAATAAGGTACTCAATATCATCTTTTACGTAATTTTCACGGATCCTTTGTTGGATTAGGCCCGCAATTATATAGGTATGTATATTTTTTTTTTATCGTTTGCTCCTAATACCTCTTGATGGGAAATCAACAACTTGGCTCATTAAAAAGGGATTGGAAAGAAATAAAATGAAATAAAATATCGTTTATTTCTTTCGTAAAAATTATATATAAATTACATTGCGATGTTTAGACGCTATGAATGCTTAAATAGAACTGTAGCGAGAGCTGGAGTCTGTACTAGGCTTTAAACCTGTATGACAGATCTTCAGGCATTCTCCAACCTTGCAATCAAAATCAATAAATGAACATCGTTCTATTTTCACAAACTTTGACGATCATAAGTGTATGTTGTTGGTCTTGTGTTCAGTGATCCTGACTGCTAAACCAGAGGTCATGGCTTCGATTCCAACCCGGGAAAATCTTTGATGCTATGCACAATTATTTGTTCTTTATCTGGGTGTAATTTATCTATAATATGTATGTATTTAGAAATATACAACATGTAACGTAATTAACGCACACCCTCAAACACCCCAATTAGAATAATATGTTGAATTAGTTTCTTGGAATAAAGTTTATTTTTCTTTATTTTGTGTTGAATGATGGCATTTGTATGAATACAAATAAAACTGCGATTTAAACATCTTATTATTTTGACTTACAGTCCATTTCAATTTGTTTTGACTGTACAGAGTTAAAATAACGATAATTTCCGTAACTTTAATTATTTTGGAATAAAAAATTACCTATATTTAAAATGATATAAATAGATTCAGTAAACGATTCTGAACAAACTATTTTCAGGATGTGCGTTAATTAAGTTACATGTTGTATAAGGATGTTAGCCTAGTTTGGTATCAAATGGCAGTGTGTTAGTTGTCCCAAGATATTTTTAAGATTAGATAAGATATATTAAGGGTACCTAAACGGCGACCATGAACCGGAAGACGCAGCGTGGGCAGGCCCCCTACAAGATGGACCGATGAATTTGTGAGGGTCTTTGGGGAAGGTCTTTGTCCAGCAGTGGGCGTCTTGCGGCTGATATGATGATGATGATGACCTAACGCAATTTGATTCCTAATTCTGATTTCTAATTATGTAGTAGGAAGACTTGTCCCAGACAATGTTTTTGTTTCTGCTTTCGTGTGATCTTCTCTTGCTCTCTGTCTCTTTCTATGTTATTATTTCATATTTAACTTTATAAAAATTTAGCCTTCCTCCATATTAAATGGCAGATTTTGTATGCATTTCTTTAAGGAATAAACTTACTGTGACATAGTCATATCCATCAAAATGAACTGCACGTGTGGCGCAGCAGCTAAGACAGTCGCCTCGCCGCTTCATGTCGCGGGTTCTAGTCCCGCGCCGGACAACAAATTTGTGTCACCCATAAATGATTGTTCTGAGTCTGGATGTAAATTGTGTCCATCTATTATATTTTGTAAAGTACCCCGCGACACAGTGATTAGATTCCCTAGTGCGGGCGTGATCTTTAAAAAATATATATAAATAAAAATAAAGAAGTATGACTAGAAATATATTTTGCTGTGTGGCTTACGGCATAGTATATGGCTAATCCATTTTATCCCATGAGGGCGCAGAAGTCTGTGTAGGAATGAGATCGCCTAACAATCGCCCGTCTGCCAATCGTGGCGATTATGGCATATCCCTTCAACTAATGGACAGAATGACGAAAATCTTTTGGGGAGGCTTTTGTCCAGCAGTGGACGAGAAGATTTTATTATTCTATTGCCCAAATTTGTAATATTTAGATATATAACACATGAGCACAGGACCAATAATTGACAGCGTAAATAGGTTGCCTGGAAGAGATCGCTTTTAGTGATAAGGCCGCCAATTGCAAAATAATGTTCTATGCATATTGTACTGTGTATATTCCTTATGCAATAAAGTGTTCTTCTTCTCTTTTTAATTAACAAGGCTTCCCGGTAGTCATCACAACGCCACCTATTGGCTCCGATTGTAAATCCATCCATCCAACTGTTTAGGGACCCACTCAAGCACCCCAACACTTTAATTAAAATTGGTCCAGTCCTTTTAAAGGAGTGCAAACATACATCAGAGATGGCGTTGTATACGGATTTATAATATTGTGATTTTTTTACTTTATATGCGGGGAAACTGCTCGAGGTATCGTCAAAAAAACCTACGATAGACAAATTGATACATATGGATCTGAAACTCAATACAGTCAAAGAGGAGATTGCAAACTACAGCACACAATATCAGAACAGACTGTCGTTAACCAACTGGCATCTAGACTGGAGGGCACAGGAAGTGTGCACTTCAAGAGACTTAAGAGGCAAAGCATTCCTGCACTGTCTAGCAGGTTTGATGACAACATATGAAGGGTCACCTGAGGAGCGTGGCTTCATTAGAAGTATACCACCACAACTGAACGTGGCCAAACAAGTGACTTATCACAGATCGCCATCTTGCAGAAATAATAATAATAAAAAAAAGATTAGAAAGAAGATTACTTTTCTTCATATTTTTTTTGCTTCCATTCTTGTCGATGTTGCAATGGTTATTCTGCTATTTCTCTCGGAGACAGATCCAGCAACTCAAATATAATAAAGCTCGATGCAGCATTTCTTGATCAAAAATGGTGTAACGAACATGACTTTATTTCATAACTAGCTGTGCCCAGCGGTTTTAGCGTTAAATTTTATAAATTACAGCCTATGCGTTATTCTGATATATAAACTATATTATTGTAAAGTTCCATTAAAATCCATTCAGTAGTTTTGACGTGAAAGAGTAACAAACATCCATTCATCCATCCATACTTTCGCATTTATAATATTAGTAGGATATTAATTTTTTTTCTGTTGTTCATGCATTTGGATTACAAAAAAATATAATAACAAAATAAAATTATTATTGTTTAGATGGTGTTGGTTAGAATCAGAGGCAATTAAGTACTAAACTTGATACCTAACACGTATAGTACTAATCCTGCATATTCGATCTGTCGCCCCACGCATTCTAATTAATTAAGGGCATTTAAGGGATCGTGTTACTATGACAACACAATGGAACCAGATATTAGCTTCCTGCTCGTTAGAGAACGGTACTATAAACGATTTACGGTTCAGATGCTAAACTAATCAATGTATTGTGATCTAGGGTAGTGTTCAAATACAGATTTGATGACATTGTGATGGACAAAAGGGGGATTTGGAATTGTTTCGAGTTGCCTATCACCGAATATAAAGGTATTATAGGTGTTAAAGTCTGAATTAAGCGGCAATCCACTGTGATATGACGCAATACAACACAACGATATGTTTGCATGAGTTTTGAACTTTTTTTGTAAAAGACAACGCCTGCACTAGGGTATGTAATCCCTGTGTCGCGGGGTACTTTACAAACATATAATAGACGGACACAAATTACATTCAGACTCAGAACAACTATATATGGGTCACACAAATAGTCGTCCGGCGCGGGACTCGAACTTGCGACACGAAGCGGCGAGGCGACTGCCTTAGCCGCTGCGCCACACTTGTCAACTGCACTGAATTTAAAAATGAGTTTCATCATCAGCATGATATCGTCCACTGCTGGATATGGGCGCCCCCCAAAGATTATTATAACTTTGCCACTTCGAGAAGTTTTCCTTAGTCACCGCACTTGGCATGCGAGTTGAGTGTGAGTGATCCCAAACTTGTACTATAAGAATCAGATAATTCATACACTACATACACTACTTTTCTTTTGTAAATACATACTTATGTAGATAATTACACCCAGACTCAGGACAAATAGTCATGTTCTTGGACACAAATTAATATCGGTCCTGGGTGGGAGTCGAACCCACGACCTCAGGCGTGAAAAGCAAGCATTTGCCAACCACGCCAACAGGCCCGTCAAATAGTCGTCGCGGGTGTTTATTCAACCCTTAATACGAGGGTGCCTAGGAGACTAACTAAAACACGGCGCCAGAGGTGCAGTCATGTATGTAATTTGGAATATCTAAGTCATCTCACCATTTTGACACGTACTTACAAGCGTATACGGGTGAAAATGCCATGCATAGATAAAATTGGTGCTAACTATACTTGTGTGATACACTGACTTTAACAACTCTATAATAGTTAATCTGTATAATATATAGTCGTCTAACGGCGATCGAGACTGGTTGTACGATAACCACAGTAATATGCTTTAGTAAACTCGTGCCAACTATTGGATATTACCTGTAGTACAGTAGATTGATAGAATGTATGTTGTGTCCTATACCTTTGTTAAGTGAGGGAGAGGATTGTTAAGCTCTAGAAACAATTTGGCCGGAAATGTATAGTACTTGCCTTATTTTTGTTTTTATATTTTGGTCCTTGGAGTCAGTTAGTCGCTGGAGATCATGGTAAACAACGCGATGATGCCATATGTTTTTATTTATACGCAAAATGGGTTTGCGCTTGACCATGATTTCACCTGATGGTAAGTGAAGATGTGGTCGAAGGGTAACCGTGCGTACCCATAAGATGTCTTTACACTCTAACCTTGAATAAACCCATGTTGTATGAGTCTGGACTCACGTCGTTTGGGAGGAAGTCCACACCTTAGCCGCGTGAATGATGTTAGAGGTAGCAAAGCGCTTCGTACGGCATGCTGGGATGTCAACAACAAAGCGGTGGAGAGCCTCCTGACACCTCAAGCACCTAAAACTACGGTAACCTCATACCATGAGGTGGGCCATTTCCTTGTTAACCGACTTGTACGTACTTAATTAATGTATAATGACGAACCTATGATCTGACACTGTTTTTAATCCGTATTTGCCTCCAACATTAACTGAAAAAAAATATAATAATGTCCTCCTAGCCGAATTTCGGCTACGGCGGCAAGTCTCAATAGAGATTAGCCAACTGCGCGGGACATATTATAGTGCACAAGTGTGTGCGCAAACACAGGAGCACTTTCTAATCCATCACTCATCATGATCCGATAGGACGCCTAGCGATACGACCGAGAAGAAGTCAGGTACAGGACCGACGGCTTTACGTGCTCTCCGAGGCACGGGGGTATAATAACGCCAACTCCCAGACTTCGGGCTGATACTGAGAAATTTTATTTACAGGAAAATCCCAAAATAATTTCTTGGGAAAAATTACGCTAATTTCAAATAAAAGTTTTATGAAATAAACAAGTTAGGTAAGATTTTATTATTGCAAAATTAAAACATAAATTTATAAGTTTGGAAGGTGTTCTCAATATAATACGATCTTTCACATGCTACTGTAAAAACAAAAACTTTTGTCTTTATTTTTTGTACATCCTCCAAAAGGGAATCCTTAACTTGATCTGCCAGTGTATATCGTTCATAGCTAAACACAGAACACCTAACCCGGATTAGTAGAAATGAAGGTACCGGATCGTGACCTGCCGAACGATTAAAGTTATTATTACCCATTTTTGAGATTAGATACTAGGAGATTAAGTACAACTTGGTTGAAAACCTTTCAACCAAGTTGTTTCTTTGAATACGGGATCGTCTAGCACTGCTGGACAAAAGCTTCCCCAATAATCACGTTGGGGGATATGCCACAATAGCCACGCTTGGCAGGCGGGTTGGTGATCGTAGTAAGATGGTCGTAGTACTCAGAAAGAAGCTGCTGCCCGTCATATGGTAGATATTCCCTCGGGTCGACTTCTACGGCCCCCACGGGATGAAAGAATTATATTCTGGGGAATTATATTCTGATATTAGGTGCCATCACCACACAGCTATTTTTATAAATATGATCTTGATTTACCTCTTCGATGTCTGATTTAGACTGCCACACGGACGAAGGAGGACTAAAGCTAGTGATTAAATAAAAAATATTTCAGCACTTTCTTATACAAGTTTATACAAATAAATATTAAGCGTGTGGCGCAGCGGCTAAGACAGGCGCCTCGCTGCTTCGTGTCGTGGATTTGAGTCCCCTGGACAACTATTTGTGTGACCCATAAATAGTTGTTCTGAGTCTGGATGTAATTTGTGTCCGTCTATTATATGTTTGTAAAGTACCCCGCGACACAAGGATTAGAAGCCCTAATGCGGGCGTTGTCTTTAAAATAAAATAAAAACATATTAGGTACTAAATCACATGGTTAAAGACTTAACACGACCAAGGATATACCTTGTATGTACAAATAGGGAAACAAATGCATGTTGCATATTGTAACCCCTCCGGTCATCTAGACAATCTCGCTAATCAAAAGGCTAAAAACCACCCCATCCCCCTTTCACGGTAAATTCAATTCATTTGGACGAATTTCATTTCTTTTATTTTCAGAAAAACTTGGTGTTTTTTGTCTACAGTACCAATGAACTTTTTGAAAATTTGTATTTTATTTATTCTTCTGGTATCCGCTTGTTTACATCCTTTATGTATGCAATTTAGGGTTCTAAAGGGGTTAGACAATTTTTACTGATTTAGTCCCAAGCGCTCATTTCATACGTAGATAAATTGAGCCGCTTTTATTTATACATGTAAGAGAGAGACAAACCAGGAATTGGATATTTGTTAGACGGCCTGAGCTCTCGCTCGCCTCTACAGTCCGTTGAAGCAGTGAAAGCCTTCTAAACTCCATACCTCATGTTAAAAAATTAAATCAATCCTACAAGTGGGTCACCTGATAGTAAGTGATGACCGCCGCCCAAGTACACTCGCACCACCAGAGGAGTCAGTATAGGAGGAAACGCGATGCCGGCCTTTACAATTCAGCCAACAAGTGTTGCTGACCCTTTTCCCCACCCCAATGAGCTCTGGCGACCTTACTGGCAATCAGAAACACAAAATTAATATTATTAATAGGGAACGTCTTCTGAAAGGTGGAGGTGGTATTTTTGGGCTGCTTTTTGAGCGAATGAGCGCTGTGCCCTACATGAAGACGGAATGGTCTAAGCCAAGCAAGTCTTTGCGCCGGGCATTCGTTCACAGTTTCGATAACATGCATTTAAACATATAGATACGACTTCAATAAACCTTTATTATAACTGCCCTCCCGATATTTGTACCACCCACCATATACTTTGGAAAGTGGATCTGTAGCATAGCCAGCGTGACATTATGTCAATCAATATCTGCAGTAATCTAATATACAGATCTAGTAGTAACAAGGAACAACTAGCGCGTGTTTATGCGCTTTTAAAATATCTACTATAGGAAACAAATATTACAACTCTCTTGATAAAACCCTTGAAATGTATCCTTGGTGCTTTTGCGGCTGACTTCTTAAGTTGCAATTCTCTTTTTTTATCCAGCATCATTATATCATTCTGTCTCCCGGTTTGCTCTGAAAGGAAGTGGAACTGTTATTTTTGTAAATATTGATTAAATGCAAAATTCTTATGAAATTTTACAATGTAAAGAAAAATATCTTAACAGCTAGTAAAAGTGCTGGCTATAAACACGTGGCGCAGCGGTTAAAACAGTCACCTCGCCACATAGTGACCCAGGTTCGAATCCCGCACAGGATGCCTTGTGTCCGTCAATTATACCTTTGTAAAGTACCCCACCACAGCGGGATTCAAGTGCCTAGTGCCAGCGTTCTCTTAATAAAATAATAATAACTTAATATGTAAATGACTATACCAAACATAATCTTTGAAATCGGTATGCCTATCGATTTTTTATATCAATTTATTCAAGTTAATGAAGTTGGTTAAGCTGTTTAAAACTGTCTAGGATTTGTAGTTTTCCTGTTATTACAGAGGACAGGCATATTGGGGATAGACGGATGTAGAGTCTGATTCGCACCATAAAGGTTTCTTTTACTATTTTTGTACAGTACCGTTAAATTATATTTGGATGCTTTTCAATATTTTTTTGTTAAGTTGGCTTGTTTGTTACTAAGGGATTATATTATCTGCCCTTAGAATATATCTCCTTAGAATTTAATTTGAGAATATTGAAGAGCTGAATTCTCTGTCAATAGGATTAATTATTAGTGGATTATTGGAAATTTCCCGGCAGGTATTTTCGAGATTATATTTATATTTATGATAAAAATATGAATCGAAAGACGCAGTTTGGGCAGGCCTCTTACTTTGGGAAACGGCGATCTTGTAAAGATTAATGAAGATTCATGAATTGAAGATTCTTGGTAAAACATCGATGATATTAACGACATACAAACAATTAGCGCTGTCTTATCATCACTTACCCCGTAATCTTCAAAATGTATGTATCCTTCGATCGTAAAGTAAAAAAAAACAACTATGTAAAGGCTAGTCGCTTTTTCGATCGCTACGGATTAATGATCTGTATATAGCACCTAATTACCTCAAAGCAACCGAAGTAATGATGTAGTTTTTAAAAAAAGTCTTCAAATGTCATGAAATCTAGAAAAAAAGTCAATCTCTACATACGTCACTAACTCTGTAAAACAACTCTCACACAAAACAAAAAGACTTATCAACAGCAGAAATCACTTACGTAGACCACATCAACATGATACAGATTCAGAGGTTCATCAGCATATTTACTAGAAAATCAAAAATTTATTACCTAGTAAATGTGCTCATATGTGTTAAATAAAAATATCAATGCAGGTATTAATCGTCACAATGAGATTACCTGGCGAAATAAACTTAAAAGGGTGGTCAATCCGACACCCGACGTTAGTGCTCAACACAAGTGTGTTGTGTGTTACTTTTCATAACAGAATAATGTTTGGATCCTTCGTATGAGAGACCTAAAAATATTTTTGGGATTTTCTAACAGTACAAAACCTCCACTAGCAGCCGGAAGTCAGAAAGTTACTGCTAGTTAGCTGCTCAGTCGTGCCTCATAAAGCACGTAGTGCTATTTAGTCCTATCCCTGATATATCCCCACTTGTATTATATTATCGCTTTATTAGATTATAAGAGTAAGAGAAAACTGATTGCACGTACGTTTGCGTACACAATTATGAACTTAGATCTTGTGTATTTGATATTTCTTCAATGCAAATAGCCACCGTGCCATTAATGTGATGAAATTGACTGCACGTGTGGAGCAACGGCTAAGACAGTCGCCTCGCCGCTTCGTGTCACGGGTTCTAGTCCCGCGCCGGACCTCTATTTGTGTGACCCACAAATTGTTGTTCTGAGTCTGGATGTAATCCGTGTTCATTTATTATATGTTTGTAAAGTACCCCGCTGTAAAAATCTTCAGAAAAAAGATAAAAAGAAATAACAGAAGAATAGAAGATAAAAAAAAGAATTTTCTCAGCATCACTAATACTTATTATCGTATGGGAAGTGGTTATTCTAATGTCCGAGTCAGTCAACCCGCCCGGTAGGCCGAATGAGTAAAACCGGGACCGACCAGCTTTCCGTGACCTCCTTTGTAAACTGTGTAGTAGTCTTTGCTTTGTACGGAGCTGCAAGCTTATTCTTGTAATTTATTGAAGTTATACTTCTTTTGGCGCAATGGAGAAAAATGATGAGAGTGAATTTACACGATGCGCGCGCACACCGACACCAAAAAATTTAACAACATGAAGTTAGTTCTAGGTGGTATGAAAATGTATGAGAGTGAATTTTTACGATGCGCGCGCATCGTGCGCGCGCATCGTAAAAATAACAGCATGACGTTAGTTCTAGGTGGTATGAAAATTGATAACTATGTTCAAGTTGTATATTAAGAAGTATAACTTCTAACGCGTGTACATAAGTACACACAAGTTTTTTTTTTAATACCAATGGTAATCCAATTCCAATGTTAATTAGGAAGTCAGGTGATTCGGTATTCTTGAAAATCATAGTGCTGATATTGGATTGATATTAGGATTAACCCAATATACAACATGTAACGTAATTAACGCACACCCTCAAACACCCCAATTAGAATATTATGTTGTAATAATAATACATTTTTTACAATTTTGTTCATTTTACATGTATATGCATTGTTATTTACTAAATTAGTTTTTTGGAATAAAGTTAATTTTCTTTATTTTGTATGATATGATGGAATTTGTATGAATACAAATAGAACCGCGATTTTAAAAGTCTTATTACTTTGACTTACGGTCTTTTTCGTTTTGACTGTACAGGGTTAATATTACAACAATTTCCGTAATATTAATTATTTTTGGAAAGAAAAATTACCTATATTAAAAATGATATAAATCGATTCAGTAAACGATTCTGAACAAACAATTTTCAGGGTGTGCGTTAATTAAGTTACATGTTGTATGTTTCATTTGACATCAATGACGTCTCGTATTATGTAACAGTAATGACTTCAAAGCTTCTGAAAATGGCCACCTATGTGGCTCTAGCGTCGAAACGTAATCATTCCAATCCTGATCGATAAAAATTGATATCAAGAGTAAGCGCACTACTCAGAACTGAAACCACTTTTTCAGTAAAACATCTATGGGCTGACCGCGTGCCTACATGCTTAACCACGCCAACTGCTTACGCAGCCATGCAACTCTCATCGGTTATGAGAGTTGGCTATAAGCGCCTTATCAATCAATAACAAAGGAAGTCGAATATCCTTGTTTTTGTAATAAAGAAACACGTGTAATAACAAGAAAAAACAAGGAAAAATGTTAAAATATTGCTAATTGGGCCAGTACAGAAATATCCAGCCGTATGTGTTACCGGCAAATCATAATATTACACGAACAAGGAAGCTAATCATAAACAAAAATAGTTATTATTAGCATTAAATTGCAGGAAATATTTGTAAATAACCATTACAATACGACGAGGCCGCAGGTCGCCACGCTTGGCAGGCGGGTTGGCGATAGCAGTAAGATGGTCATAGTAATCAGAAGATAGCTGCTGCCCGTCGTTCTACGCCCCCCGCGGGATGAGATGGGATGATGATATTCTATTTCTGATATTTGTCGCCGTCAGCACACAGCATAGTTGCTTGAATATGGGTTTTATAAAAGATTTACAAAATAATACAGGGTAAGCTCCATTTTAGCCTTTTGGCGTGCAATTTTGACAATTGTATTTATTTAATCACTAATCTTTAATTAAGTATTCAATTTGTCCATTTTATTAATATACTTATATAGACTGGCCGAGGAGGTGATGTTCAAACGCAAAATTTATATCCTTTATGATGAGGAGTATCCAAATCATCCCCATGTATGTACTCGTATGTTCTACGATGTTGCAATGAAAATTTCACCTAACATCAGTTTTTGATTTTTTTCTCGTTCTGTTGAACATTTCTGGTTCAGTGTTTTTGTGATAACTGATAAGCATAGTTTAACTTAACTAATATCAAAAAATTTAAATGGGGGGTCCCATTTAAATTTTTTGATAATTTGAAAATGTATTCGATTTTATTTTTATTTATTTCGATTTGATTATTTATAATATATTCGGATACTCCTCATCATAAAATATCTAAATTTTGAGTTTGAACGTCGTCTCCTCGGCCAACCTGTATACTTAATTACTTCAAGTTGGCAGAGGCCTATGACCAGCAGTGGACGATATCAGGCTGATGATGAGATATGTTCTTATTAGCATGATAATTATAAGTTGAAAGTAGGTATTTCACATGTTGTATGCTTTAAACTTTCAACACTTTGACAGTAACACGTTACCAGACACTCTACGCCCCTCATTGCTCCAAATATAGGCAGTTGATTAGATACTAGGTTTTTTTTATGATTGTTCTATTAGTAGATACACTTCCCACTTAAATCCTACTTATATTATAAATCAGATAGTTTGTGTGGATGTATGGATGTTTGTTACTCACTCATTCAAAAATGACGGAACCGATTTTGATGCAATTTTGTAATAACATAGCTTATAAATCCGAATAACACATACATAGCTTACCTATACTTAATATAATAAAGAGGTAACGTTTCTGAGTTAGTCAGTTTTTGATGTTGTAAGGGGTAATCTCTGGATCTACTGAACCAATTTTCAAAATTATATCACCAATAGAAAGCTACGTTATTGAGGCGTGTCATCATCATAATTTTTATTTATCCCGAACTTAACCCGAAGTATTACGCGGGGCAAACGGACAGGGACAAAAATATTTATAACACGGGACGAAGTCCGCGGGCACTGCCAGTATTTTATAAATTTTAACGCTGGTAAAACCGTAGGCCATAGCTTGTATTAAAATATTTGGTAGTGATTCCTTCGAAAATACCTTTAATTTAAGAAATAATAATAATAATATCCTGGGAAATCATTTACACACGGCCATCTGATCCCAAACAAAGCAGAGTTTGTACTATGGACACCAGATTCTTGTTCTTTTGTAAATACATACTTATACAGATAATTACACCCAGACTCAGGACAAACAGACATGTATATGCACACAAATATCTGTCCTGGGTGGGAATCGTACCCACGACCCCCGGCGTGAAAAGCAAGCATTTGCCAACAAAAGTTTTTTGTTACTAAAATACTGTATTTGACTATATTTATATACCGCATTGTGAGCTTGACAAATAATTATACAAGTGTAGTTTTATACCCAAGTACTGAATAAATTTCATCATTTCATTTAATTTCACCTAGCATATTAACCACAATTTAAGTTACCTATAAAAAAAAACTGAGAGACCATCTAGTGTTGACCAATATTCATATCAGTTCCCCTATTAATTAACGACATGTCAATACACTGAAAAGGAGAGATTACCTGCTAACAAATTGCGTTTCAGTATCGGACAGCACATTGATACGCAGACAGCAGCCTGCAGCATTTAATTACTATGGCTACAGGGAGTCACGTCAAGTACATACCAGATACCATCATATTTAACTATAAGCAGTACCTACATGGTCTGTGATAGGCAGATTTTCTATAGTAAGCTTACGTTGTAATCTGATGGGGGTGAATATGCATCATTGTTTTGTTTAGCTTCATGTGCTCACGGATTCTTTAACAAAAACTTTGTGTTTATTAATATTACTCTTCAATATAATTAATGCGAATGCACTTTTGGTCATATTCCGAGTTTGCATATAACATGAGTGCTTTTGAATTATATTTAATTATCGAATCCCGGTAAGTGCAAATATTTGTGTGATGAGCACGAATATTTGTTTCTGAGTCATGGATGTTTTCTATTTAGTGAAGTATTTATCTATACTTACATATAATAAAATCGTAGGGAAGTGGAAACTGTACATTAATTTTTTTTTTAAAGGGAGCTTGGGGCGTGTATTCCAGCGTAGTTGAAGCCAAAAATAAAGTTATTAGAATTTTTGTCTGTTTGTCTGTATGTATGTCCGGGCTAAACTCAAACAGTACTGCATGGATTTACTTCAAATTTTGCATGAATATTATGAAGAGGTCGGCTCAACATATAGGCTACATATTATCACGCTATCACCTACGGGGGAGTAGCAGTGATAATTTATAAAATTTAACACGGTTAAAACCGCGGGGCACAGCTATCATTAATCATTATCATTATCTATACATATAATAAAATCGTAGGAAAGTCAAAACTGTACATTGAATATTTTTTTAAAAGGATATTTGGGGCGTGAACTACAATCCAAGTCGAAGCCAAAAATATAGTTTTTAGAATTTTTGTCTGTTTGTCTGTATGTATGTCCGGGCTAAACTCAAAAAGTACTGCATGGATTTACTTCAAATTTTGCATGAATATTACTAAGAGGTTGGGTCAACATATATGCTACATATTATCACGCTATCACCGACGGGGGAGGAGCAATGATAATTTATAAAGTTTAACGCGGGTAAATCCACGGGGCACAGCTGGTCTATCTATATAAGTATGCATATCGTCGCTTGGTACCCACAGTACAAGCTTTGCTTAGTTTGGGGCTAGGATGATCTGTGTGTGTGTATTATTATTATTAATTATATATATTTAATTATTAAACCAATTTTAATCTTTAATTAAACGAATGCGATGGCACTTTTGGTCATATTCCGTTTTGAATATAATAACTTATTAAATTAATATTATAGTTCAATATAATGAACGCGGAGGCACTTTTGGTCATATTTCGTGTTTGAATATAATATACATCGCATTTATTATATTGAATATAAATATTAATTCAAATTAATTGCGGTTTACGATTTATGACGTATTAATAAAAAACTACTTGCTAGATCTCGTTCAAACCAATTTTCTGTGGAAGTTTGCATGGTAATGTACATCATATTTTTTTTTTAGTTTTATCATTCTCTTATTTTAGAAGTTACAGGGGGGAGGGGACACTCATTTTACCACTTTGGAAGTGTCTCTTGAACAAACAATTCATTTTAGAAAAAAATGATACTAGAAACCTCAATAACATTTTTGATGACCTATCCATAGACATGTATGAATACGTTGAAAAAAAATTTTTGAGTTTCAGTTCTATGTATGGGGACCCACCAAAATGATTGCTTTTTTTCTATTTTCAACCATTGGTTTCAACAGTACAGCTCTTACAGTTCCGGAAAAAAGTGGATGTGACATACGGACGGACAGACTGACAGACATGACGAATCTGTAAGGGTTCCGTTTTTTGCCATTTGGCTACGGAACCCTGAAAAAGGTTTTATTCACGTCGACTTTAAAAGAGCGCTTGTAAATAGTCAGATCATGTTTGTAGTAATTTAGTTGTACACATTACATATATTTATAGTTACATATATTTAGGTACACATTGTATTGATTGTATGAAAACATTTATAAAATTTATTTTATAATAGCAATGATATTTAGCTAGCTTGTATTAAGTTATTGTCAAAGAGATTATGTTTAAGTTTAATTATCAAAATGTATACTTTTAGCTATATTTTACTACATATTGTCCTTTTCCTTACCATGGTATTATTTAATAATTTCCCAACTTAAATAAAAAAATAATAATATCCTGGGACATTATTTATACACGGGCATCTGATCCCAAACTAAGGAGAGCTTGTACTATAGAAATCAGATAACTGATATACTACTTTTCTTTTGTAAATACATACGTTTCATAACAAACAAACATGTTCATGCACACAAATATCTCTTCTGGGTAGGAATCGAACCCACAACCTACGGCATGAAAGGCAAGTATAGCACCAACCACCCCAACCAGCCCGTCTTATTTATACAGGTACCCAAACCCATTGTCACGAATTAAGTTGTATCTAGTAATCTCGTCTAACGTATAAAGAAACCATTATTTGCCACATTGATAATGACATCCACTTCTAGACAAAGACCTTCCCAAAGATCACCACACTTGAATTTTGTATCTTATTGTAGGAGATGATAATATGTCATTTCATAATCGCCACGCTTGGCAAACGGTTTACCGATCGCAGTATGATTATCATAGTACACGGATAGACATTGCTTCCCGTTCTCTAGTAGATATTTTCTAGGGAAGATTTCTATGTCCTCACGGAATGAGACGGGGAATTGAATTTGTCTTCGTCAGTAGTTCGCTTATGTTACGTTTTCAAATGCAGTGCATACAAATAAAATTATATGTTATGCATTCCTAATTTATTACAATATTTATTATTAGCGTATAACACAGTTATGATAGAATAAGTCCTCTTCCACCCTTCTACATTTGCTGTGCCCGACAGGGTCCATAATGATGTTTGTGGCGCAGGCGCTGTGCCGGACTAGCAGGAGTCAGCAATAGGGGAGGGTAATCCAGAGTCCTCCCAGGGAACGTGTCCCGACTATCTGGGACATGGCGCAAAAGGGGGGCACAGGAGCGGCAAACACGCGTTCCCGGGGCTCCCCTATCAGGCGTCAAGAGAAGTCCACGGTAGGTTAGGTTTAGTCGGTGCGAGTCCGACATACCCACCCGCAGACACTTTTTGCGGGCATGGGTGGGTATTGGCCCTGGCTTCAAAAAAACCATTCAGTGATGATATGTATTATAATAGCACCTACACTTTGGAATGCAAATAAAACATTCAGTATTGAATATCGAGTACTAGTATTAACCCCGTTCGTATGGTGTGGACATGAAAGGGATTTAATCTCCATCCTCAGCTAGGCTAGGGTGCTTTAATTACTTTTCATACTAAAAGAAAACCATCCCGTGGTTTGCCATCAATATATCTGTATCAGTATATTTCTGATTAATTACTAGAAGCACTTTCGATATAAAAACATAAAAACAACTGTAATATTAGCAATCCAAATCCAAAAATTGTCCTTAATGCAATGTTACTAATTTTAATACAAAAGTTATAAAATAAATTGACTGACTAAAGGAATTATGTTACAATGATACCGAAGAAATGTTAAACATCATAACTTAAATTATCACGTTTATTACTTAAACACGTTTAAACCTTAATACTTAGGTACCTTATTAAAATTTGGAGCGCTCATAGCTCGTTGCTCTCACCAGTTTGTAAGAGATCGGCAAGGTTAAGTAACTAGGCTCGCGGTCAGTCCATAGATGTGTGACCACCAAAGTGGTTTAAGTTTCTGAGCGTCTCCGTGCTTCGGAGGGCACGGCATGTCAGAGGCCTACTGGGCAGCTTGAACAACTCTGACACTAGGGTAACCTCTACCCATACGATAGGTAAGTATTATAAAGCGACATAAATTTATTACAATTAAATTGAACACATTCAGTAATAACATTTATTTGTCTACGCACCCCCACACTCTATAATAATAGATGTGTATACGCACTCAGACACACGCACACATTCACACATTACCCACTGTCACTCACACACAGACCCTAACACGCGCGACCCTTCATTAGTTAACATTTATTACTTCATAATTTAAATTATTCCTTGTATGTGTCTATTTAAATGTTCTCTTTCTTGGGAGTACCTGTAATGTGAACAGCATTTTAACACATTATTCATATTGTATGAAACTGAAAATAAACATTGCATATTTTTTAATCTAACAACTATTGCCTAACTAAACAAAGCGTACAGTTACTAGTTAGTAAGACCTCATTATTTTTAATTGATCTGTCATTTAATCCAATTCAGTTTATTCTCCATAAACAATATTACATTTCATTTGAAAGACTCACAGTAATAAATACACAATTTTAGATTTTCTAATTACAATTACTTAAGGTGAATATACTTACCTAATTAAGTTGTTTACTAAGCTCCACCAAACACTCCACAAACCTTATGCTCCGTTGTTCAGTAGCTTTTGTGGAAACCAAATTATACCATTTTCAAGAGTTACCTTGTTTATTTGGCAATGCAACAAGTTGTTTACGTTTTGTATGCGTGTGCTCATAACGTTGCCATGGCAACGATATACACCAGAACTTGCAGGAAAGATGATCGGATTTCTAGTCTACAAGTATTGTACGGTCTCATCGCCGTACATTCATATGCTTATTCTGCAACCTACTTTAGGCTAACTATGCACGTCATAATTTAGCAATATAATAAATAAAATAAAATAAAAAAGGTTTTTATTCACGTAGACTTTAAAAAAGCGCTTGTAAATAATCAGAATATGTTTGTAGTAATATATAATTATTTCTAGGTACATATAGATATTTAGGTACACGGATTGTAGGAAATAATTTACAATAAGGCTTATAGGCGAACTTAAATTAAGTTATTGTCAAGGATCATGTGTAGATTTAATTATCGAAATTCTAAATTTTATCTATAGTTTTACTACATATTGTCTGAATAAAATAGCACAACTAACGAATTTAAATAAAGTGAACTTATAACTGTGTAGCTACACAACTATTGAGAGAAATAATCGCATTCTACTCTAGTACTGTAGTTTACGTAAAACTTAAAAAAACTCATCTATTGCATCTTAGTGGAAGGTGCTTCTCTTAAGTTAACTTACAAACCTTCATAACAAATCAGTGTGCGGAGTTAACTAACCCGTACAAGTATCTGCACTTGTTTATATCATAACTGTGAGAAATAAGCTATACGTATAATACTTATTATATCAAATACTATGCTTTAAATCAATAGTAGTAACTGTTTTGAAAACATTTCAGTACAACATACGTATTAGTTACACTGTCGATTTGCCGTCGCTTCGTAGCGCCGTCGGCAAAATTTGGGCCTAGCTTTGCGTAATGCCGCTCGAAACAAGTAATGTTATTATGTTTACGGACCGTTCTGTGGAAATAAAACATTACGTTGCCTGCAAGAGATCGCTTTTAGCGATAAGGCTGCCTATTGCATTAACAATATTGTTGGTATTGTTTGGTATATATAGTATTATTTGGTATATATAGTATATAGTAGTATGGTATTTTTTTTATTCAAAATAGTTGGCTAACATGCATACGACCCACCCTGATGGTAAGTGGTCAACGTTGTCAACCCTTTAGACACCTTTTTTTTTTTAAAGACAATTCCCCCACTAGTTTATCTTATCCCTGTGTCGCGGGGTACTTTACAAACATATAATAGGCGGACACAAATAACATCCAGACTCAGAACAACTATTAATGGACTCGAACCCCTGACACGAAGCGGCGAGGCGACTGTCTTAGTTGCTGCGACATACGTGCAGTCCTTTTTGATGATTGTAACTTATTTGACGCAGTAAAGTGTACCTTTTATTTCAAATGATTAATATAATACATATTCTACCTTATTTGCCGTTGAGTGTTTGTATAAAAAGGGAGTATAAATAATATATGCCCTTATTCCACGTCAAGGTTATAACTCACACGTGTTAAGGCTTAAAATCGTTCACACGTCCTTCACAATCTCAAATCAATTCTCATTTGTTTCGTTAAGAATATTCCTCTATTTGAATATAAAATAGCGGAAACTCATAATACAGGCATTATATAATTATGCTTAAAATTCGGCTTTCGGTAATATTATCAAAAATTAGACATTTTCACTTGTACATTGGCGGAAGTATGTTTTGTATAGTTCTTTTGTATGTTGTACTTTATAGAATATTAATTTACGTTTATTGAACCTATCAAATCAAATCAAATTTATTTGCTCAATATGGGTACATACATGGTAGATCTTAAAATAATATATTGTCTAAGTCCATAATCTACCTTTGCAAGGTGTGCAAAGTTCTTATTCTAAATTACATTATTTTACTTATTTTTGTAAGACACCCTTATTAATATGAACCAGATAACGCAAAATAATACAGATGTCAAGCTTAAATTGTAACCATAAGTAATAATAATTATAATACTAATAGTACGCCAGTCTCATGCAAGAGTAGGTACGACTTTAACTAATATATTTTATTAATTTTTATTCGTGGAGACCTATTAATGACTCTCTGTTATGCATAACATACAAAGCTAAAATGTCGCTGATAGCGTTGGTCTTCCTAAGATAAATAAATAAAATAACACAATTAAATCATTTGCAACCACTTTTACCTACTCGTAATATAATGTCAAAATTATAATTATAATTGGTAATAAATTAGTTATGGATAGTTAGTAGTAAAATTAATGACTATTATCATAACATGTCGCCTAAAAATTAATTTACGCTGTAGTAAGCCTTTAGCCTTCTATACATGTATAAGAATTTATAATATTGTAATTATGTACTAATGTTTAAGTTTACACAAAAAAAATCTCATGTTTTTGTTGTCTAATTGTCGTATTGGGTGAAAATCTGTAAAGATAATTATGTTGTTGTAAATAAATAAAATAAATTATGGAACCTTAAATGAATATTAATATTATTTGTTTCGTTTTTATTGCGCCCTTCCTGCAGGGGTTGTTACCCGTCTCACGGGCCGTATCCAAGCGTGAGAAGAGGATTATTATATTGTGTTTCCTTTCGACATCCTTCATAATTTCAATTCCCTTCCTATCTACACGATCGTTTTTCCTATAAATTTACATTTGATGCTCGTTGGTGATACTTGAAAGTTTTATTTCTAATTGAGTACATGTCAAAATCGCTATCTCTTTATTGAATTCTTATAGAATTATTTTAAAATTAGTATTTCGCGTATTGTAAAGTAAGTCCGGCCCCACATGGAGTACTATTGTCACCTGTAGGCGGGAGCATCAGCTTACCAGCTTGGGCCTCTTGACTCAGTGCAAAGATCCGCTGATCCTATATAGACATATTGAAGCCTGAGGAGAGACTTTGTCTCTCTCTGTGTGTTCTAACGTCTATATAATGGGATTATTTGATTTGATGCCCACGGCCACCTTCTACCATTGCACCACTCGCCCCAGGCAGGAAGTTCATCCTCACATCCTCGAAACTTTTCGATCTCGTTTCCGATCGTTTCGATTGCTTTTAGCGAAACTTCATCCCACATATGTTGAGGTTGTGGAATGTATTCCCTGTTACTGTTTTTACAGGGGACTACAGCGTGGGGCCCTTCAAAAAGGGAGTTATGAGGTTTCTAAAGGTTCGGCAACCCGCTAATGATGTCCCTGGTGTTGAAAGCGGCAATAGACTACGGTGACCACTTACTATCAAGTGAGCCGTATGCTTGCTTGCCAACTAAGTTGTATTTAAAAGACATCGGATAAAATATATGTATTACGCAAAGGTAAGTAGATTTGTATAAACGCATCATTGTGGATATTTTCCTAATTTCTCCCATCACAAAATTTCACTAGTTAGTAGGTATTCAGTTCGTGATTTAATTACGCAGGTCGCCGCAAAATTGTCGAGGCTATGAATTCTATTGGAATGGCGATTTCATTAATTCTATGAAGGGCTCACGTATTTGTCACATAAATGTAAAATTATTAACGAAATAAATGAAATTTGAATTTGGACGTTAGATACTTATGCAGTACGTTGGTCCCACTTGGTTGAGTTCAAGAATTTACGACAAATACTGTCTTCGTAGCCGAATTTTGGCCACGGCGGCTATTCTCAATACAGATCAGCCATCTGCGCGGGACAATATAGTGTACAAGTGTGTGCGCAAACACAGGAGCACTTTGTAGTGATTCTAGCGACACGACTGGAAAGCGGTCAGGTACAGGACCGACGGCTTTACGTGCTCTCCGAGGCACGGGGGTATAATACCGCCAGCTCCCAGACTTCGGTCTGATGCTGAGAAAAAAAATATTTTTACAATAATGGCCCAAATTCACTTTTGACCCACATGGGTTTTGAACCCAGGACCTCGTTCTATGTGAGTGAACACGCTACCGCTAGATCAACGACGCAGTACAAACACTATTTTGATGTTATACCTATGCCATTTGTAAAATTCAATACTTTTTATATACTTAGTTTTTTTTTTATATTTTATGTATTGATTTATGTGTCCAAAACGGCATAATGTTGAAATAGATATTTGATTTAGTAGTTTGAATGCTCATAGCGCTAATAAAGGCATGCGTTTGTGGCCAACTGATGGTCTGAAATTACACATCAAAGGATTTGGATTAGTCAAATATTTCAACTCAGTTCATGTTAGGGTGAAGAGGTTGTGTATTGGCGAATGTAACGAATATAGGGTCACATACATTGGCTCCAATTTTTACTAATCATCATCATGTCAGCCAAAATACGTCCACTGCTGGACAATAGCCTCTCCAAAGAATGGGGGATATGTCATAATCGCCACGCTGGCAGACGGGTTGGCGATCGCAGTATGATGGTCATAGTTGACAGCTCAGAGCATTAAATACTAGAGAGAGGACAAACTAACGCGTATTAGCCGCCTACAGTGTGCTCAGCAGGCTTACACCGCCAATGACCGCCATCAGTCCGCTCACTTTCGCGCCCAAATGAATACGTCTGTGCTTCTGACACAAATATTGAGTTTTATCCGAAATGCCGTCCTGTGCAATCGTTACATATAAACATCGTAGTGACACTACACTACTAATTTACACACCAATGGGATCACATTTCACAGGTAAATACAGTTTATTTTATAAAAACTTCATATTTAATGAAGTATTCCGACTTTTACTGCAGAAATGCAAGTGGTGAATTTAAATTTATTAGTTCGAATTGTGACGTATACATTGCTGCTTTTCATACCTAAATAATAATAATAATAATAATAATAAATTTTTATTCAAGAAATAATGTGTACAAAATTATATTTACTTAATTTAAAAATAATTAATACTAAGCTATTGACAATTTGTGCCTGTACTAGGTTAAACCTGTACCACAGGCGTTCTAACGGCTTAAAAGGTATACTTATTCTTTGTTAAAAATTTAAATAATATTTAATTATACATACAAATTCAAAAACCTAAGATATAATGTTTAAAAAATTAACTTATTTTAGAATACTAAATAATCCCTCAGTCTCATCATAGCTCAATTTTTGTAAAAAATTGCTGACTGTTTTTTTACAATTTGTATAGTTAAGGTTATATATAGATAGTGACTTATTTATTTTATTGTAAAGATATGGTCCGAGAAAAGGATAAAATCTGTTTGCATAAATAAACTTTGACTCTGATGCACTAGTGCAGATAATATCTTTCCGTCTCTTGGTGTTAGTAAAATGTGTAGTTCTTACGCTGCAAATTAATAATGCAGAGAACGATATGATCGCCAACGTGTTTTTGCGCAGTACGGCCGCTACTCATGTTCTTGGTCCGAGCCATGCTGTCTGAGACGTAGTGATTGCCTTCGTCACTGTACTCGAACACGTATATCGATGGCTCTCACGGTTTTTTCATTGTCATTAGATAATGCTAGAAATGGAAAATATTTGAAATATCAAAAGCAAACATAATAACTGACTTTTAAAATAGTTTTAATTTGTCAAAGAATGCTGTACCCAAACTTTCGAAACGACAGGTGCTGAATAAATATTTACATTTTACTGGACAGTGATCAATAAGTTATTTGATTTGTTTTATTGTGTGCAAATAAAAGCCAATAAATAAGTATTTTTGTCTTGTGATTTCGCGTCATCGAATACTTAAATTGCCACATATCGATAACATTCTATTGACTACCCGTTGAACTCACTAAGCCTGTACTGCCTTTGTGTGAGTGCATACGGACGCGATTTGCACGTTGTATGTATTAACAAACACATAAATCCTTTTTGAATATGTTACCAAATGGGAGCGAAGATTTCCAAGAGTGCGAAAATGCAATGTGTGCGTGTCTTTGTATTTACTTAAAAAAAAAAAAAAAAATTAAAATTTCAACTGTTTATTTCAAATAAATTACATAATACAGCGTACAATTATTAGGTCTACTGAAATCTTACATTTAAAGATTATATTGTAGTCCCAGAGCAGCATGAAGTAGCGCTAAGGAAGGTGTCATGATTATAGTGAGTGGTCCCGACATGCATCGCCTTCCAGGTACTTATCACTGATAAAGTATTTTTTTAATAAGTTTTTTACTTGTTCTATTTTTATTTTTTTATTATCTGTCTAACTAATGGTTTTGGCAGACTATTTAGTACTTGGGCCAAGGTGCACATCGTGACCCTCCTTCCGTAATCATTATTATATTTTGGTAATTTGAACATTGGTATATATGACAAATTTCGGAGATATCTTGGTCTAATGTTAAATTCTAATTTACAATAATTTTCAATGTTTTCGGATACAACAGCCATTTTTAATTTGTCGAATACATTAATCACTTTACAATATTGGAACAAGTTATCATAATTATCTTTATATTTATGCTTTATCTTAAGTGGAACAATGGTATTTAAAATTCTTAATTGCAAGTTATAGATATTTGTCAGGTGGGTTTTATATGTGTTTCCATAGCTAGAAATACCATAATTGATTACTGAGTCTGCCATCGACATGTATAACAGTCTTAGGGTGTTGTATGGTAATTTATATTTGAGGATACTCAGTTTAGATAGTATTACTCTTAACTTATTACAGACTTTATCGATATGTGGAACCCAGTTAAATCTATTGTCAATGACTAGCCCCAGATATGTGTGTTGGCTAACTTTGTCAATTGATTTACAGTTGCATGATACTAACTGTTCATGCATACATTGATGTTCGTGAGCCACGATGTTTGGTGTTTTGTTAGTTTTAATGTAAGGAGAATGAATATGTAGTACTTTCGTTTTTTGGATGTTAATAGATAGTCCAACATCATGAGCCCATTTGCATAATATATCGAATTCATGCTGCAGGAGGCGTTCCGCGATTTGTATATCTTGATGCGCTGTCATGATACATGTATCGTCAGCAAATTGGTATACAGAGCAGTGGCGAAATATGTTACACATGTCATTCACATATATTAGGTACTCTGTAGGCCCTAATATCGACCCTTGTGCCGTACCGGTTGTGGTCGGTATTAAGTCACTGTATTCTCCATTTACACAGACTGTATTAAACCGATTAGAATGATAGTTTCTAAACCATTGTAGCATGTGGCCCTGTATACCATTCTGTGACATTTTTTTATAAAGGGTTTCATAATTTAATGTTTCAAATGCCTTACTTAAATCTATCATAACTATAAGCACATGCTTTTTATTATTAATATTTGTATTTACTTCATTAGTAAATGAAGACAATAATTGTGTAGTACTTTTTGATTTTTGAAAACCATATTGCTTTTCATGTATAATTTCATTTTGAGACAAGAATTCGTTAATTTTTTTACCTATGTATTTTTCTATAATTTTGTCTATACATGATAGTATTGTTATGGGCCTATAGTTATTAGTGTCCGTATATTTACCTTTTTTATGTACAGGTCTGACCACCTCAATTTTTAGTTTATCTATTCAGTGAGTCACTGTGTGCGTAAATTAATTTGGCGACACTTGGACTGCATAAGATATTAGTGGGACGGCCTATCTCCTATTTTTAGATATCTGTGGTTGACAGTAAAACGCTGCTGCCCGTTCTCTGGTAGGTATTCCCTCGGACAATTTCTACGCCCCTCAAGGGATAAGGTGGGGTCTATGATGTCACCACACAGCATTTTTACTAATATGCCTCTTTAAACCTTGATCCTAAGTGGTATATATTTTTTTTAATTACCCTCATAAACACGGGGTAAATATTTATAAACATATAATTGACAGACACAAAGTACACCCAAACTCAGAACCACTACTTATGGGTCACACCAATAGTTATTGTTCTGTGTTAGAATCGAACCCGGAACACAAAGTTGTGAGTCGACTGTCTTTACCGCTGCGCCACACGTACAGTCATTTAATTTAAACGGCGTTTTTTATTAAAAACGCTTTCCCCACGTCCAACAAATTTCATGGGCGATTAAATTTAAGAGGCCTATTACAGTCCACTAGCGCCGCCAATCGAAAAAATGTCATAACTCGTAAATAGAATCAAAAATACAAAATATGTTCAATTATTACTGTGGAAAAGGCAATAACGTAATTGTATAACACCTTATCAACACTTGAAATATAGCTGTTTAGCTAAATCGTGCGTTCAAAACATAAACGGCCGTTTGTGTTACAAATGCATGATTTAGCTAAACAGCTATATTTCAAGTGTTGACAATGTGTTATAAAATTACGTTATTGCCTTTTCTACAGTAATAATAGACCACATTTTGTATTTTTGATTCTATTTACGAGTTGTGACATTTTATCGATTGGCGGCGCTAGTGGACTGTAAAAGGCCCCTTAAACTGAAACAGTATGCTTTTATCGGTGTTTGTGGTGTGACACCTGGGTTTCAAAATAATATCCTGGGACATTAATTACAAACGGCCATCTGATCCCAAACTAAGCAAAGATTGTACTATGGAAACCAGATAACTGATATACTACATATACTATTTTTCTTTTGTAAATACATACTTATATAGATAATTACACCGAGACTCAAGACAAACAGACATGTTCATGCACGCAAATATCTCCCCTGGCTGGGAATCGAACCCATAACCTCCGGCGTGAAAAGCAAGCATTTGCCAACCACGTCAACAGACCCGCCGAAAAGCACGTAGTTTTATATAAAACACTTGTCCAGACGCGTCATTGACATTTTGACAAGATTGTCGTTTACCACGGCGCGCGGCGTATCAGTTCGCCTTACGACGAGATAGACATACCCGCTTTTATACTTGTAGTTTGTTTCTTATAATAATATCCTGGGACATTATTCACACACAAACAGAGCTTGTACTATGGAAACCAGATATATATATTACTAGCTGTGCCCGCGACTTCGTCCGCGTGTTAATTAGTTTATTTAGATTTTTTTGTAAAATAAAAACTTTTTCTAAAATAAAAGTAGCCTAAGTTACTCCTTATTACATCAGCTACCTGCCAATAAAAGTCCCGTCAAAATCGGTCCAGCCATTTCATAGATTAGCCGGAACAAACAGACAGACAGACAGACAAAAATTGTAAAAAAAGTCATTTTGGTGTATGTACCGTATATATATTAATATTAACGTAGTAAAAACCGGTTACCTCAATATTACAAACAGACACTCTAATTTTATTTATTTGTATCTATAGATAATAATATATATAGGGACAATGTCACACAGATCATCCTAGCCCCAAACTAAGCAAAGCTTGTACTATGGGTACCAGGCGACGATATACATACTTATATAGATAGATAAATACTTATATACATAGAAAACATCCATGACTCAGAAACAAATATTCGTGCTCATCACACAAATATTTGCACTTACCGGGATTCGAACCCAGGACCACCAGCTTCGTAGGCAGGAGCACTACCAAATAGGCTACGGTGAACAACAATTATAAATATATTACATATACTACTTATCTTTTGTAAATACATAATAATCAAATCAAATTTATATTTATAATTACACCCAGACTCAGGAAAAACAGACATGTTCATGCATACAAATATCTGTCCTGGGTAGGAATCGAACACCACGACTTGTGAAGTGAAAGGCAAGCATTTACCAACCACGCCAACCCGCCCAATCGTATATGTCAACCCAACTTGAAACGTATACAACAGAAATTATAATTCATAATGTAGGTACAGGTTTTTAGCTACCTTTAATTCAATTCTGTTCTGAGAGATTAACTTATGAACATTTATTTCCGACTAGCTGTGCCCCGCGGTTTTACCCGCGTTACACTTTATAAATTATAGTCTATTTGTTAAGCCAGGGTGCCAGCTAACTCCATACCAAATTTTATTAATATCGCTCCAGCCGTTTAGACGTGAAAAAGTAACAAACATACACACTCACAAACTTTCGCTTTTATGATATTAGTAACGGCTTGAATTTAACTCGGGTAAAACCACGGGGCCTAGCTAGTAATTGATAATGTACCTACGGAAGTTTAGCTAATCTTCAACTCAATTCAATTATAAGAGATTAACTTATAAACATTTATTTCCCATAGATTATCACTCTCTATCACACATACAACCATAACGGTATGTTACATATAATAATAATGTCCTCCTAGCCGAATTCGGCCACGGCGGTCAGTCTCAACAGAGATTGGCCATCTGCACGGGACATATTATAGTGCTCAAGTGTGTGCGCAAACACAGGAGCACTTTCTATTCCATCACTCTCATGATCCGATGGGACGCCTTAGCGACACGACCGGAAAGAGGTCAGGCACAGGACCGACGGCTTTACGTACTCTCCGAGGCACGGGGGTACAATACCGCCAACTCCCAGACTTCGGGCTCATGATGAGAAATTTTTCTTTTTACAGAAAAGTCCCAAAATCTCTTTTGGCCCGACCTAGGATTTGAACCCAGGACCTCATTAACTGCGGGTGAACACGCTACCACTAGACCAACGAGGCAGATGTTACATATAACAATCCATCAAAGATAATCTCGTTTAAGAGCAGTGCAGCCGTTCGCGCTCGAAGCGCTAACGCAAATAGTGGGTAATGGAAGGTGGTATGGTAAGTCTGTGCCTACGAATTTTAGACTGCTCTTAGTACAGACGCCAGCACATCAAGCTACTCCAATCTGTCAAATTTCCCCCATTGAAAGTGAAGCTATAAATAATATATATTAGGTCTTTACCTATGAAATTGCCGTTCTGCAGTACTGGCCATTTAAATCAAAATAATTTTTGTTTGGCTAAGAATTCTAATTTCAAATTAATTTTATTTTAAAAACATGGATTCTTTTTTCCAAAAGTAGTCATTTCTTTATTGATTAGTGTTACATTTTCATCGCATTTCAATCTTTTTCGTCATCATGGATACGTTAAAAATTCGAGTAATTATGGAATATGAGTACCGTCGTGGCAGCAACGCGGCACAAGCGGCACGCAACATCAACGACGTTTACGGAGCTAACACTACAAACCAACGCACCACCTGTTATTGGTTTGCTCGCTTCCGTTCTGGAAATTTCGACCTGAAAAATGAACCTCGCGGTCGTCCGAAGACTTTGGTCGACAATGACGAATTAAAGGCGGTTGTGGAAGCTGATGATACACAATCTACGGCTGAATTAGCAGCAGCTTTCGACGTTAGCGTCAAAACAATATTGGTCCATTTGCGTCAAATTGGCAAGGTAAAAAAGCTTGACAAATGGGTGCCCCACGAACTCAATGATCGCCAGCGCGAAGTACGCGTCGAGACGTGCCTTGCACTGCTCAACAGACACACAAATGAAGGAATTTTGAACCGCATTGTTACCTGCGATGAAAAATGGATTCTGTTTGATAACCGCAAGCGCTCAGCAAGTTGGTTGGATCCTGGTTCAGCACCTAAACAATGCCCTAAACGAAAACTTACCCCTAGAAAAGTGATGGTCACTGTTTGGTGGTCTAGCGCCGGTGTGATTCATCACAGCTTCTTACCAAACGGGGTGAGCATTACTGCAGATGTGTACTGTGAAGAACTGAGCACAATGATGGAGAAGCTGGCGCATCTCCAACCAGCATTGGTCAATCGCTCGTCTCCGCTGCTCCTGCACGACAACGCGCGACCTCATACTGCACAGCAGACGGTCTCCAAGTTGCAAGAACTGGGGTTGGAAGCTCTCCGTCATCCGCCCTACTCACCAGACCTTGCGCCTACAGACTACTACTTTTTCCAGAATTTGGATAACTTCTTGGCGGGAAAAAAATTCAATACCCGAGAGGCAGTACAAAATGCCTTTGAAGAATTTGTTGCCTCCCGTCCAGCTGATTTCTTTAAGAAGGGCATCAATAAACTGCCACTGCGATGGCAAAGATGCATTGATTGCATGGGTGATTACCTATTATATATAATAGAAAATCTATAAATAAAAATTGATAGATTGGGGTAGCTAGATGTGCTGGCGTCTGTACCTATGTGTGGGCTTTTGAAACGTGATTTTAAGTGCTAGGGAGGGCTCTTTTTAATTGCACGACCTCACACACCCGAATCAATTTCACACTAAGTGATTTATTTTCAATCGTCGACTAATAAGAGAGGTTATTATTGAATAATGGTTCAATGTAGACCAGCCATGTGGTTTTCGGCCTGATAAGACTGACAGGGCCACCCCTTACCATCCCGTGGGTATCGTAAAAGGCAACTAAGGGATACAGCAGATAGTCGCGCAGCAGACTGCAGTTTTATGTTACGCTCAGCATTCTGACACGACTAAAGAGAGATCAGACTCTCCCTAGGGAGGCAGAACAATTATTTATGGGCACACAAATAGTTGTCCGGCGCAGGACACGAAACGGCAAGGCGACTATTTTAGCCGTTGCGCCACATGTGCAGATGAAATTCATTGGTCGAAGACTTTCGTTAGATAATAAAGATAGCGGAAATAGACATATGTATGTCAAGCGATTGGCTTGTTGCTGTCAAAATTGCCACCGAAGCCTATATTTAGTTCGGAACATTATTGTTAACCGAACAAATTTTCACCGCACCGGCAAAATAAAAAAGAAATCAAACTGCACTTGGCATTCTTGAAATGAGTGAATATCATGAAAAGGTGTCATTCGATGAGGTTTTTGCCACCCCTGCTGTGCTTTGTGAGTACAACGAGTTTAAAGCCTTATTGTAAAACGTCGACGTCAATTTTTGTTGACGTGTACCTTCCAAAGGGGTTCCGTATACAAAGGGCGCTCTGCTACCTGCCCAACTGTCCATCTACATTCACTAACAAATTTGAATATTCGTTTGCAGAACTGTACTTTGTATTATATCTAACCTAAAACATGACGTAACGATTTATAATAACCGGCCAAGTGGAAGTCGGATTCGCGTAAGAACGGTACCGTAATAATCTAAAAAAACGGCACAACAATTAGGTTTGTTGTATGGTAGCCCCTCTTAAATATTTGTTGTATTGTAATTGAATTATACAACATGTAACTTAATTAACGCACTTCCTGAAAATAGTTTGTTCAGAATCGTTTACTGAATCGATTTATATCATTTTTAATATAGGTAATTTTTTATTCCAAAATAATTAAAACTAAGGAAATAATTGTCATATTAACGCTGTACAGTCAAAACAAATGAAATGGACCGTAAGTCAAAGTAAAAAGACTTTAAAATAGCAGTTTTATTTGTATTCATACAAATTCCATTATTCAATACAAAATAAAGAAAAATATTTTTGTTTCCAATAAACTAATTTAGTAAATAACAATGCATATACATGTTAAATTTGAAAATGCAGTGTATGTATTATGATTACAACATAATAGTCTAATTGGGGTGTTTGAGGGTGTGCGTTAATTACGTTATATGTTGTATATTTTTAAAGTGATTTTTTTTTTATTGGCACTCAAAACAGAATACTATCAATATATGACATCGAGGTATAGATAAAGCATTAGTACTAGACTAAATTCCTAAAAAAGCGTACACAGTATGACAAGTAAAAGTGAATTCTAAATATTTTGTGAATATTTGAAGCATCTACATGTTGCGGTTATCAATATCGAGCAAAAACGAGCATTAAAATCACGATTTTTATATGAGAGCCTCCCCAAGTAGACCAGGGTAGAAGCGTTTAAAAATAATAAAAAGTGTAAAAAAATAATAGTAGGATGAAACCCATTAGAAAAGGAAGGGAATATTATAAAAATGATAGGAAAAATAATTTACGGGCGATCTGAGGTCGGGAAGGGGATGGGGGTGAGTTTTTAAGGGTAAAAAACGGTTTGTCTCGATTTCCGGCAAAACTAAAAGTCCTATCGAAAAAACTCAAATGGCAAAGTTGTAGGTAATAAAAAGATCTAAAACTTTTGTATTTACACTTTTTTCACATAACCTAAATTTTATGAGAAAACTTCAAAAAACCAAGTTTTTGGTTTTTTATTTTTATCTTTTACATAAATTTTTCTTTTTTAACGAAATTTGGTGAAAACTTATCTTTTTATGTCTCAAATACGCTGTAATTTATTTGATTAAAAATATTTATTTTTTCACCTTACTTTGAATTAATATCGAAAAATCACCCTAATTTTCAATCGAAAAGTCACCCGTCAAAATATCAGCTTTTTTCAAAAAGTTGGTACGTTTTCTGTTCGTTAAAATCTCTACTTTCCGATGGTGAAATAAAATATATATGTTACTATAGTAAATTTTCTCAGAAAATGCAAAAAATCGAAAATAACTCGAATTCGATTTTTTTTAATTATTATGAAAAAAATCATCTAAAAATGTGATTGCTGCAATTTGTTTCAATTAAAAAGTTGATTTATTTAATGCTTATTACATTTATGTCATAGAAAATATCATTATATATAAATATAAATGTAAATCGTACAATTAAATGTAGATACTTTATTCTGATTACGTTATTCATTACAATATTTTTAAACAACAAAATATTAAAGAAATAAATGTCAAAATGTATAAAAAATATATATTAAATATATCAAAAATCTATTTAAAATGTATAAATATATAAAAAATATGTATAGTAAATATATTTTAATAACTAACTTTTGGCTGATTTTCATGTATATTTCATATATTTTGAATATATCTGAAATATATTTGAAATGTATAAAATATATATGAAAATCGGCCAAACGTTTGTTATTAAAAATATATTTACGATATATATTTTATATATTTTTTATAGATTTTTATGTTTTATGAATTTTTTTTTTTTTGATTAACTAACTTTGTTTGTGCAAAATTAAGGAGATTATTATTAGTATGTATGTAGTAAGACCCAGACCCGCCTAGCCCCTTCCCCACTTCTCCATGAAATACCTTTTGATGGGCTACTATTTTTCGTAGGTCACTCAGGTATATAATTTATCTTAAAATATAAATAGACATCTACGCATATAATTTAAAGAAGATTCGACAACTTTCTCCAAATATTGTAGATGTCTTATTAAATATTAATTTTATTAACTTATTTGTTTGTTAATTATAGTAGTATATTTTTATTTGCAATTTTATCAATGTTACATGTAATCTAATGTTTTTTGAGTAATTAAAGTGTTAATTTTAATAAATAGCTCAAAATTTATTATAGTAATTAAAAAAAGAATTTGATTTTTTTTTGCATTTTCTGAGAAAATTTACTATAGTAACATATATATTTTTTTTCACCATCGGAAAGTAGAGATTTCAACGAACAGAAAACATACCAACTTTTTAAAAAAAGCTGATATTTTGACGGGTGACTTTTCGATTGAAAATTAGGGTGTTTTTTTCGATATTAATTCAAAGTAAGGTGAAAAAATAAATATTTTTAATCAAATAAATTACAGCGTATTTGGGACATAAAAAGGTAAGTTTTCACCAAATTTCGTTAAAAAAGAAAAATTTATGTTAAAGTAAAAAATAAAAAACCAAAAACTTAGTTTTTTGAAGTTTTCTCATAAATTTTAGGTTATGTGAAAAAAATGTAAATACAAAAGTTTTAGATCTTTTTATTACCTACAACTTTGCAAGTTGAGTTTTTTCAATAGGACTTTTAGTTTTGCCGGAAATCGAGAAAAACCGTTTTTTACCCTTAAAAACTTACCCCTTCCCGACCTCAGATCGCCCGTAAATTATTTTTCCTTTCATTTTTATAATATTCCCCTCCTTTTCTAATGGGTTTCATCCTACTACTATTTTTTTTTGTTTTAAAATTTATCGACCCTGGTCTAAAGAATTGATTTTATTCTGTTTTTTTGTATTTCTAGTTAAAGCGGCAACTGAAATACATCATCTGTGAAAATTTCGACTGTCTAACTGTCACAGTTCATGAGATACAGCCTGGTAACAGAAAGACAGACAGACAGCCAGCGGAGTCTTAGTAACAGGGTCCCGTTTAACCGTTTCGGTAAGGAACCCTAGAAAAGTAATAAAGTTTATGTTGTTTGGCTTGTTGGTCTGTGGTTAGTGATCTTGAATGCTGAGCCAGAGGTGTTGGGTTCGATCCCCAGGTACGACACATCTTTGGGTGATGAGCACGATTATTTGTTTTGTGTCTATGTGTAATTTATCTATAATAAATACGGCCATATGATATCAAACTAAGCAGAGCTTGTACAGACGCCGGCACATCCAGCTACCCCTATCTGTCAAATTTCTTTTATAGCATATGCACAAGGTTCGCTTTTAATTAGGGAAATTTGACAGATTGGGGTAGCTTGATGTGCTGATATATGATTTACTATTATACTACTTTTCTTATGTAAATATATACTTATATACAGAAACAGGACAAACAGGTTCATGCACACAAATATCTGTCCTGGGCGGGAATGCCAAGTATCCACCAACCATGTTAACCCGCTCGTCTAAATAGCATGGCAACTAAAACATATTATTATTTAAATTACATGGCAACCAAAACATATTTTGTGAATACGATTTTAAGCCGATTGATCACTATAGATTTTAATATCGCCCTTTATCAGGGGACGTTAAAGTGATATGGATGTGTGTGTGGAAATGATCTGTCTGGGTGACGGGGGATTTCACCTTCTGTTTAAGAATGTCACTTTTGTGGGCTTGAAATCCAGGAATTTGCACCTAATATGATACTAAATAGAATATATTTTAGTTTATGGATGTTATCTGTAGGACAAAATATGATTTCATTGCTACTTTATAAATCGAATGGCCTGCTAACTGTGACGTGTATATAATATATATATATATATATATATATATATATATATATATATATATATATATATATATGAAGTAGCTAGGTTTGTAAGATGTAATGCTACGTTGTTTGAATCAAGGCACAATAAAAATAAGAGAACAGTCACACATTTGGCTCTTGAAATCCCTGCTCCAAAGTTAGAACTTTTTCGACGAGTTTACATGGCTCCGTTGATATACAATGCTTTGCCTAAATCGTTTACTGATCTGCCGTTTAAAAGGTTTTGTATCGAATTGCGTAAGTAGTTGTTGCAGGAATGTTATTACTCACTTAATGACTTTTTCGCCAAATATCCATGTATGTTTTTAAGTCTTGGTCTTGTATCAAAACTGAAGTATCGAAGTTGAGATGTAAATAGTGTTTTTTTAATAGATTGACTCAGTTTTATTTAGATAATTTAATTGATAAAATAAAATAAAATTTCACTATATTATGAATATCTAATTGTTATGTAACCCTTTGCATGCCGCTGTGTCGGCGGAACATGTTGATCAATGTCATTTTAACAACCTTGTGCCGTGTTTCTGGCAAATAAATGTATTCTATTCTATTCTAACTAGCAATAACGTGTTTACACGTGCTTCGTGGTGATGAATACCACAATGGTCTGAGTAATTATCTAATAATAATGTCCTCCTGGCCGAATTTCGGCCACGGCAGCCAGTCTCAATAGAGATTAGCCATCTGCGCGAGACATATTATAGTGCACAAGTGTGTGCGCAAACACAGGAGCATTTTATATTCCATTCTCATGATCTGATGGGACGCCTAGCGATACGACCAGTAAGATGTCAGGTACAACACCGACGGCTTCCGATGTGCTCTTCTAGGTAATAGATAATTATGTCCCGCGCTGATGGCTAGTCTGGATTGGCCGCCGCGACCCTGTGTCGGAAATTCGCCCAAGAGGACATTATTACTTAAACAAGACTTACATTTGGTAAGTAATTTTACTAAACAAGTAAATTAATATCTTGGGAAAACTAACACGCTGCCATCTAATCCCAAACTAGGGAAAGACTCTACCATGGCAACCAGACCACTAGTAAACATACTTATAATTTCTAAATATATACTATTCTAGATCAATGACGTCACACAAAGATTTGTCCTTGGTGGGGATCGAACATACGACCTTTAGCTTAGCATTCAGGGACAGGTGTCAATTCGTGTTGTTGTCTACCTTCTCTCACAATAATTACTCATGCATACCTAATAAATACACATTAGAATAGGTACAGACGTCAGCACATCCAGCTACCCTAATGTGTCTTTCTTTTATAGATTTCCAAATTGATCACAAAAGCATAAGGTTCACTTTCAATTGGGGAAATTTGACAGATTGGGGTAGCTTGATGTGCTGGCGTCTGTACGATAACGAATTCCAGTGTAAAGAAAATCCAGTAATGTTAATATCAAGTTGATTATAGAATTACATATATAGACTCACGCCTGTTTCCCAGTGGGGTAGGCAGCGATAACGGATTTCCATCTTTACACACCTTTCTGCCTCGTTTACTATCATTATAGTCTTCATACATACTCGCCGGTTTAGGGTAGGTACTACTGAATTGGCCTTTCTGGAGAACGTCTCCGATGACATTCTGGTGACCTGTACCTGTCTCTCACAAAATAGGTTGTTTACTCCTATTTACCAATTGTCCATTGGTGGAGCGCGGTTGTTGGTCATCCGAAGTATAATAAAATTATCAATACTTTGATTCCTCGTGCCCACTTTAGTCACAAATAATTACAATTTTGTTTTTGTTTTTCCGTGGTTTTGTTCATGTTTTATTCTTCACTCATATTTATCGTAAGCAATGTTTTGTGATGATATAATAATTAATAAATAAATTAATTTGGTCAGAGAATGTTCTACGATAAAATTCTCTATGAATTAAAACAAAAAAAAAATATAAAAACAATGTCTTGTACTTGTTCTGTTTATAAATATGTGAAATAAAATTACTCTTATAATATTTCAAACATTTATTTTCATATCGTAGGACCGACCTCTACCATTTTTTTATAATTTCCGTTTTAAACAAAACATATAATTATTTAAAACCGATTCTTAATCAACGGAAAAATCACGTAGCATACACATAAAAAACGCACACAGACGAATTAGTAACCTCGTATTTTTGGCAACCCTATTTGCTTCATCTACATTCTATGATGATATATCAGAAGGTTTCACAGTAATGCTGGTTAATTACAAATGGGGTGGACGCTGCTCATTCCTATCAATTACGAAGTTCCAATCAAAGGTCTCGCCTCGCCGCTTCGTGTCGCGGTTTCGAGTCCTGTGCCGGACTACTATTTGTGTGACCCATAAATAGTTGTTCTGAGTCTGGATGTAATTTGTGTCCGTGAATTTTATCTTTGTAAAATACCCCGCGACATAGGGATTAAATTCCCTAATGCGGGCGTTATCTTTTTAATAAAAAAAACCGGCCACGTGCGAGTCGGACTCGCACATGAAGGGTTCCGTAGCAGCAAGTATTTCAGTTGATTAAATGAAAGCAAATCGCGGTTTATGACGTGTTAAAAAAAACTACTTGCTAGATCTCGTTCAAACCAATTTTCGTTGTTAGTTTCTATGGTAATGTACATCATATATTTTTTTTAGTTTTATCATTCTCTTATTTTAGAAGTTAGTGGGGGGGGGGGGACACTCATTTTACCACTTTGGAAGTGTCTCTCGCGCAAACTATTCAGTTTAGCCAAAAATGATATTAGGAACCTCAATATCATTGTTGAAGACCTATCTATTGACACCCCACATATATGGGTACGATGAAAAAAATTGAGTTTCAGTTCTATGTATGGCGACCCCCAAAATAATTGTTCTTTTTCTATTTTTGTGTAAAAATCTTAATGCGGTTCACAGAATACATCTAGGTACTTACCAAGTTTCAGTAGTACAGCTCTTATAGTTTTAGAAAAAAGTGGCTGTGACATACAGACAGACATGACGAATCTATAAGGGTTCCGTTTTTTGCCATTTGGCTACGGAACCCTAAAAAGGGTTATTAAAATTAGATATACTGAAATGTAAGTACTTAGAAAGTTTAACTTTGTGATTAGATCAGTGACTTTATCATTAACGTAGTAAGGGTGGTTTTGGTAGTGTAAGTGTATCCACTGCGCTGCCTTGACAGGAGTATTTGTCATACAATATGAAAGTGAATGGTGAACGGATACAGAATAAAGGTGTGTTCATCTTAAGAGGAAACAATTCATTTATTACTACCTTCTATTCATTTAACATTACAAAGAAATTTTAAAGAAACGTTGTATATATCAGCCAAAGTACGTCCACTGCGGGACAAAAGCCTCCCCAAAGAATGGGGGGAGAGGCCATAATCACCACGCTTGGCAGACGGGTTGGCAATTGCAGTTTGATGGTCATAGTTCACAGAAAAACGCTGTTGCCCGTTCTCTGGTAGGTATTTCCTCGGTCGATTTCTACGCCCCCCACGGGATGAGATGGGGTGATGATATTCTATGCCGTCATCACACAGCAGTGAAAGAAACGTTGACTAAGGCTTAAATACATTATTTGATACTACAATCACTATTCGTATGATACAAGGGTAAGCTTGTCGCCTCATTTCAACCTTTGACCTAATGTGGTGCTTAACATCTTTTCGATGATCAATGCATAGGTACATCGATTCACTGGTCTGCGAATATTTTTTTTTGGAAAGTTTTTTTATTAAATGGTTAACATTTGTTTTAATTGTCTTAAAAGTAATAGAAAACGGCATTCATATGATATATACCACGTCACGTTTATCAAATTTAGATGATATAGCATTTGAATACGAAAAATAACAAAACAAAAATTTAATAAAATTAATGAGAACCATTTGTGAATATTTTGTAAAGTTTTATTAAGTGTGTAGCTATGAAAATATTACATTAAGGTACACATAAAGAAAAAAAATAATGGTAACGTGTTTTTTTAAAAAAAAGCTGCGTTTTGTTGGTTTTCGTTTATGATTTTTTATTTCATCTCTGTGTATCATCCAGCAATAGTCCGCCATCATATTAACGTCCCAATGACCTTGATATCTTCTATTCATCTCTTTTACGTCCTGATGAAACAGTTCACCTCGTTCTTCACTGTAGTCAATTATATTTTTTGGACTAGATTTTTTGGGAAACAATCAATGTGAGACTTCAAAAAATGAATGTTCCGACTCATATTACAACCTAAATTTTTTTAGGTGTTTAACATTTCCTGCACAATATTTTTATACTCAGGATCTTTTGTGTTGCCTAGAAACTTAGATACAACATTTTTAAAGCCATGCCAGGCATTTCGTTCCAAGGTTGTCATCACTTTGTCAAATACTGTATCCGTAATCAGTTTCCTGATGTCAGGTCCCGTGAATATTCCCTCTTTCAACTTCGCATCAGTTAAGCTAGGGAAACATGAAATACTTGAAAGTATTTCCATCATGCGGTAATGCCTTTACAAATTTCACCACTGCTTTGCAGATGATCACTGTGTTCTGAATTTTGTGATAAAGGAGTTTTGAAGCTATTAGTGTCAGTAGGAACTGGTATGGGTATTTCGGGCCCATATAACAAAAAAATAAATTTTGTTACTTTTTCTCACACGGGAAAGGCAGGTTAGTAACAATAGACTATAGGATGATTGGTCATAGAGTATAGAATAGAAATATAGATCATGGAATCGATTAGGTAAAAAAAAACAAACTAATTTACCAATCTAACGAACTATTATATATTTATCTATATGCAAAAAGAATGCGACGTGATACGTTAAAACAAAGTTTATATTTGTTTTAACATCTACATGTGTGTGATGAATTTTTTTTTTAAACTTTTTCATCGCAGACCTGTGTATCAATGCAAATCTTATGTCAAATAATTGAAAATCGACTAACTGATTGATTTTGCCAGCTACCATTCTCACATGAAATTATATTTATTCAGATTTTAACTTGAGACGTACACTTATTTGCTAGCTTGGTATAATAAAAACTGGCCAAGTGCGAGTCGGACTGGCGCACGAAGGGTTCCTTACCATTCTATTCCATTTCCATCGATAAAAACGAGCAAAAAATTCAAGTTAGTTGTATGGGAGCCCCCTTAAATATTTATTTTATTTTGTTTTTTAGTCTTTGTTGTTACAGCGGCAACAGAAATACATCATCTGTAAAAATTTCAACTGTCTAACTATGACGGTTCATGAGGTACAGCCTGGTGACAGACGGCCAGACAGACAGACAGCGAAGTCTTAGTAATAGGGTCCCGTTTTATCCTTTGGGCACGGAAAAATCTAAAATCTGTGTTTACAGAAGCTGTACATTCCCAGATTCACAAACTCCGGATTGGTACGAAACTTCCGGTAAGCTGGTTTTTGTTCTACTCAGTTGTACCGTATTCGATCCGGCAATAGAATATGGCGGCCGTCATTATACACACAAGCTCTTTTATTAAGAAAATCAAAATTCATAAGAAGTATTAATCGAATGTTGGAGTTTACTAAAAATAAAATCTACTATATAAAAACAAGTCGGGTTTTCCTTCCTGACGCTATAACTCCAGAACGCACGAACCGATTTCCAAGGTTTTGCGTTCGTTGGAAAGGTCTCGGGCTCCGTGAAGTTTATAGCAAAGAAAATTCATAAAATTTAACGCGGGTAACACCGCGGGGCACAGCTAGTAATGATATAAAAATATTGAGGTGGTCATTAAGAATTTTTTTTGTTTATTATAGTATTATAAGTATTTTTACACACATATACACAATGTCTACTGTAATTGTACAGTAGATATTGTTATACAACATGTAACGTAATTAAAGCACACCCTCAAACACCCCAATTAGAATATTATGTTGTAATCATAATACATACACTGAATTTTTAATTTAACATGTATATGCATTATTATTTACGAAATTAGTTTCTTGGAATAAAGTTTATTTTTCTTTATTTTGTATTGATTGATGGAATTTGTATGAATACAAATTAAACTGCGATTTTAAAAATCTTATTACTTTGACTTACAGTCCATTTCAATTTGTTTTGACTGTGCAGGGTTAATATGACAATAATTTCCGTAGTTTTAATTATTTTGGAATAAAAAATTACCTACATAAAAAATTATATAAATCAATTCAGTAAACGATTCTGAACAAACTATTTTCAGGAAGTGCGTTAATTAAGTTACATGTTGTATAATTCAATTACAATACAACAAATATTTAAGAGGGGCTACCATACAACAAACCTAATTGTTTTGCCGTTTTTATAGATTATTACGGTACCGTTCGTGCGCGAATCCGACTTCCACTTGGCCGGTTAAATACTTTAATAAATAAATAATAAACAAATATTTTCTTAATGGCCACCTCAATCTTTGTTATATTTATTTTTTAAAGACAACGCCTGCATTAGGGAATCTAATCCCTGTGTCGCGGGGTACTTTACAAAGATAAAATAGATGGACACAAATTACATCCAGAGTCAGAACAATTATTTATGGGTCACACAAATAGTGGTCCGGCCCGGGACTCGAACCCGCGACACGAAGCGGCTTGGCAACTGTCTTGGCTGCTGCGCCACACGTACAGTCGAATTGATAATATTAAAACAGACATACAACATGTGAAATCGCAGTTTTATTTGTATTCATACAAAATAACGAGAAATAAACTATATTCTAAGAAACTTATTTAGTAAATAACAATGCATATTAAAAATTAAAAATTCAGTGTATGTATTATGATTACAACATAAAATTCTAATTGAGGTGTTTGAGGGTGTGCGTTAATTACGTTACATGTTGTATATGATTCCATGGTACGGTTAGCTAACACGACCAGTGAGATCAGATATAGGTAGAACCGTCGGCTTAACAAGCTCTCCAAGGTTGTTAAGCCAACGGTTGTAACATCGCTTACATTCAAAATAACCTCAACATCACCTTTTGGTCCGACCCAAGGTTTAAAACCGTGATCTGCTGTTAAACACGCTACTAATAGACTAACAAAATAGTTCACAAATATATCTCTCTACAGCACAGAACTTCTGTATGATTTTAGTCGATTATTTTTTTCCAAATATAAAAGTATGTTTCTGCAAAACTTGCATCTGGAATGATGATAGAACATTGAAAATACCTAAATCCAATACTGCGCGCCGACAACGCGGCAACGCAACGGACCGTAGCCAACTAAATAATAGTTATATAAACCGGCCAAGTGCAAGTCTGACTCGCCCATGAAGGGTTCCGTAGCAGCAAGTATTTCAGTTAATTAAATGAAAGGTAATTGCGGTTTCCTATTTATCACGTATTAAAAAAAAATACTTACTAGATCTCGTTCAAACCAATTTTCTGTGGAAGTTTGCATGGTAATGTATATACCTATTATATATTTTTTTTACTTTTATCACTCTCTTACTTTAGAAATTGCTTGCGTAGTTTTGAGTTTCAGTTCTATGTATAGGGAACCCCTAAATTATTGTTCTTTTTCTATTTTTGTGTAAAAATCTTAATGCGGTTCACAGAATACATCTACTTACCAAGTTTCAACAGTACAGCTCTTATAGTTTCGGAAAAAAGTGGCTGTGACGTACGGACGGACAGACAGACATGACGAATCTAAATAAGGGTTCCTCTTTTTGCAATTTGGCTACGGAACCCTAAAAAGCGTAGGGTACTTTATAACTATTGATACCACGCATCTCGCGCTTTTCTACAATATATATATTTTCAATTTTTTTGTTTGGTTTTCTATAAAAGTGTGTATAATTTCTTTTAAATATTATTTATTCATCTCAAAGCACTTCCTGGGCACGTACTACCAGTAAAGTGAATACAAATATCACTAATCCTGATTATCCTAGTAAGAATAATGAGTATAACTATTTAGAATATTTAATTTTCATCGGGCCTTAATAAGTATGCGGAACTTCGAGTCAATCCGACGCACAGTGTGTCCCCGTGAACAAGCCAGGTGGACAAATTTATTTTTCCTGTTTTTCGTAATTGTATGTAGGTATAGATATAGTGCTTATATGAGAACAGTAATTAAGAGAAGGTGTATCTACAATATATAGAAAGTACAGTGAGGGTACATGAGTCTACATTACTTTTTCAAGCTTTCAAAAACGTAAAAGATCCAAAAATATACATAAAATTATGCATGTTTTCAAATACATATATATTAACCATAAAACGATGCAGAAAGTTTATAGTTTAAATAAAATGAAATACATACCTTCGTTAATAAAATCCATCACTAAAACTTTTCACTTTAAAATAAACAACCACAGGAGATATTGTATATGTCACAAAAATGCAACTGACCTATTTTTTCAATTCCAATTAACTAATTACCTACCATTGAGACCCTATGACTGACTCATTCATCTGGAATGTGGTATGTAAATAATTCCTGGACTCGGGGGTGAGGGGGTGTTGTTTACTGAAAACTGTCGTTAAATACCAGGAAATTGATAATGAATTTTGTCCACCTGGTTTGTTTACGGGGACACACTGTGCGACGTCTTGAAGGAGTTCTAAATCAGTTTCCATTACATACTACCATACGTATGAAGCTAATAAAACCGTGTTAGAAACGTGGACGTGCCTACTTAACACTGTGCGTACTTACAATAGGTACTAGATGAGTTATAAAAACAGTAGATAAATAATTGAGTTTAATTACTGTTTTATGAGACTTTCTGAGGATCTCTTTAGATACAATCAATGTTGAAAAGTGATTCGTAAATACGCATGTTTACTCAGATGTGTAGTTCTTAAGGTTGCCTTGTTATTAAGTACAGCGAACGCGCAACATAAGAGGGTTATGGATTCGATTCCGACACAAGACCATAAATTTGTGATTCATATATTGAGTGTTGTGTTGACTTGCATGATTTTCAAGTTCCTCGCAATAAGGATATGTTTCCTAGTGTTGCCTTTCTAGATGATGAAACATCATCATCATCACTAAGCTGAGTGATGGCCTCTGCTGAATTTGTCCATATATATCATCACATCACATAATCAGCCTGATTCGTCCACTGCCGGAAATAGGCCTCCCCAAAGGTCTTTATAACGAATGGATATACCACTTCTGCACTTTGGTTGTCCTCCCGGAACATTTGAATTAAACTAATAAGAAAAACCTCGATTTCATAACAAAGTTAATAAATAGGTCTCTCTGTATTTGAATGTATGTACCTATTTCAGAAATTAAAATATGGTGCACTGCCATCTAGAGGTGATTATATAAAAGCATTATAAATATATACAATAATGATTTTATTTTATTAATTCTAATTAAAGAACAACGGAATAATAAGTTTCATACAATGACAATGTTGTGATGACGTTTAGTTTACTGAAAAATATTGTTTTAAAGCCTTATTACCCGTATAATGTCGTCACACAATACAAATACTAAACGCATCTTATAGTATTTTGTCTATGAATGGAGTGATTTTGGCAACCGTTACGTTCTATGTCTACGTAAACTTCGTTTTCGTAAACGCGATTCTAATGTAGCTGGTGGAATCAGATTGTCGTAAACCAAGATTATAAAACTCGATCAAGTAGAACTAAGTTTTATTGAACTAGGTTTTTGATGTAAACGGTAAAATCGGCCCTAAGTCAGTGTCGCTTTCAAGTCAGTGCATCGTTGCTCGAATTAGATATGCTTGCAAGATCTATATAATACCTATAGAAGAAGGTTAAATCGTATTCATACTACCCAATATTCGATTAGAATTTATACCTTAAATTACAGTAATGAGGTTTTCAGTAGCACGCGATATAATAAGAAATCACCCGTGGTTGTAATATTTGATTTGGCGATTGGTCGGTATAAAGTTTGAATAAAAATCTGTGTCGTATAGGAATCGGAAAGTGTGAACAAAGATAAAAGATTGTTAAACATTCAAACCATTGCAAGCTGGTTTTGGTTTCATGTTTGCTCAATAGATGTCAGCATAAAATCCACGTGACCGATCCGTCGGAACCGACGTTCCGTCGCGTCGGATCGGTATGAAATCTTGAATACATATCGTTGTCGTGTAGGCAGTAGTATATGTTATTGCATGTAGGAGTCGATAGGTGAGACTAGAGGAAATTGTTAAATCTGAAGAATGATGGGAACCAAAGCTGTATACTTTGCGTGTTCACTCAATAGATGTCAGAAAAATTTACAGTACAGCCGTAGTATAAGTACGCACACTAAGATAGTGACCCACACATAGGAGTCTCGATTTGACAGCCGACGCGCACGGACACGTTCGTGCGCTCCTGCCATTTCCCGACTATTTCCGACCATACGTGCTCGTGTACGTTCGTCAGTCGAGATAAATCGATCGTTAGATTGGTTGAATCTCGGCAAACCTTCACACTATTAATTGGTGTAGTGGCGTCTTTTTCAAGACAGCGCTACCCCAATATAGTGTGTGTTTCTTAGTACTTCTTGCCCCTTCAGGGAAAATCCACTTTTCTAGTGGTACTTGGTGGAAACGTAACCGTGCCAACTAAGCCAAGTTAGTGTGGACCCAAGCACTAGGCTTTGCTCCTTCGGAGTAACGCCAGTTATTGGAAGCGGTTTGGAACCACTGGCCTTGGGGGCTACCCTAGTCAACGCCAAACCAAAATCCCACCTCCTTACCCTACCTTCCCATTCTCTTTTGTTGTTTGGGTGCTGATGGCTTCGGCCCATATCGCCCTCTGCATTAGAGCTGCTAGGAACCCTTTCGCACAATAAGACTGGCGAGAGGGATACAAGCTTAGGGCTCACCATAGGTACACATACCTCTTCGTCTAACCCGGCGAGGAGGGTGATACACACACTAACACACCCTCGGGCCCGTCCAACCCGAGGCGATAGGTGTTAGGGACAAACTACTGTTAGAGCGACTGCCGAGAAGTTTCTTGTTGGTTCTTCTTCTTGGAACGCTCCGGGAGCGAACCAACGTAAAATTTCGGTAGCTGTTAGGCCACTAAGACCATCACAAGATGGCCGCCCCCACCCCCGCCTCCGTGGCTGACGTCTCTCCATCTCAGCCTCTAGCCATAGAGGATGAGATGGACATCGCTCCACGTGACAGCGATGACGAAGCCCATAACAAGTGGATAACTGTCAAGCGCAACGGGAAAGCTGACAAGCAGACCCGCGCTGACAAGTCATCATCGTCTTCTTCTGACAGCTCTTCGGGCTCCGATTCTGAGGCTTCAACTCAGGAGAAGAGCAAAAAGAGCGTCAAGACGAAGAAGTTGCGTACGGAGAGACCCTCCGTCACTAACTCTGTCCCCTCTTCCCCCACTACAAGCACCCCCGCCTCTCAGGCTAAGGCCGAACCTTCTGGCCTCACGGCCAAGATCACCAAGCCCCCTCCCATCATGTTACTCAACATCGATAAGTGGCAGGAAATGTCCACGGTGTTGAAGTCCAAAGGGGTAGTCGCGCTAAGCACTACCTACATACTAAAAGAGCAGATGTACAAGATACAACTGCAAACCCCCAACGAATACAGAATTACCACCTCCTTCTTCGATGCCCGTAAGGTAGATTACTACACTTACGGCACCGCAGAGGACAAGTCCCTCCGGGTGGTAATTCGGCGCGTTTGCTGCCACCTCCCTGTCGACCTGATCAAGGAGGATGGGGTACGCCTGGGTGATGACCCAGGGGTACCCCGTGAGAGAGGTGCATCGGATGCGCCGATCAAACGGTGGCGAGCCCTTCGACATGGTGCTGGTCCACCTCGATCACTCCAAAGAAGGACAGAAGATCCTCACTGTCCTTAAAACAGTTTGCGGCGTCGGCGGCATCCACGTCGAACCACCGCGGCAAGGGACCGTACAGGGGCAGTGCCACAACTGCCAACTGTACGGGCACTCGTCAAAGAACTGCCACGTCGCCCCGAGGTGTGTCAAATGCCTGACCCCAGGCCACCACACCTCCGAATGCCCCAGACCGAAGGATCGTAGCGAATGCTCCGAGCCACCTGGTTGTGTTAACTGCCAGTCCCTGGGACACCCTGCAAACTATCGCGGCTGTCCCAAGGCACCGGCGAGGAGACCCGCCAGGAGGCCTCGCAGCAAGCGCAACGCTCGCAAGACTCAGGCGCAGACTAGCTCCGTTACCGCCCTATTAGCCTTCTCTGCGCCATGGGGAAACTCTATGAGCGCATCATCCACGCCCGTTTGTCGTCTTACATCCACGCAAACGATATTCTCCCAGATGAGCAAAATAATAAACGGTTAAATATCTTTTAATATTCATTCAAGCGAGCCGCGCGCGTCGTAGATACCTAGGCGGCTCTTTTGACTGGACTCAAAGACGCCGCCAAAGGGGCCGCGTTCGATGAAAGCCGCAAAATTCATCAAATATTGTGCAATTTCATTTATTTAATAAAAATATTAAAATCATCAGTTGTTCGTAAACTGTTGTCTATTTAGGTCGTGTTTAGTTACTAAATCGTCTAAAATGTCGTTTAGTAATGAGTAAAGTGTTCCGCGAAATCCTTAACTATGTCGTTTAGTGATCGTAATAATTTTGAACATTTCGTGCATTCATCTATGAAAGAATAGCCTCAGACGTGCACTTTGTGATGATGAGGATTCATAGGTCACAGAATTTAAGGCTGTTTAATTACGAGGAACCTATGTCGTGAAGGGTACAGTGTCGCAATGGAGGCCACGCCTCTTTATAACTAAAAAACATGAAAGCTTTACGATTCTATGAATATGTTGTACATGAGAGAGACTCGTGTTAGTTGGCAAGTCTTAGAGTCAAGCTTTCGGTGTCGGTGCAGATTTTAGTGAACGTGAAATAATGAAATTCTTCCATCAGTACTGAAAACAACTTCAACTAGAAGTTAAACTATAAAAAGATTCTCGTAATGTGTTTGTGTATCACGTACTTATACGATGTAAAGTATCCAATTGCTATTCAGCAGTGCTATAAATAAAAAAAATTACTCGAAAATAAAACCAAATATGTGTAGTGAGTGCAATCGGAATCAAACTACCAGGCGTGCATAGAAACACAGAGGTATGTCAAATAATTTCTAGCGTAAATCAGAATCAGCTGTGCGGTGTTAGTACGGATGTTCGTTATATCGATAAAAATACTTATCGATATATTGAATGGTATATTATTTTACGATCAAGATTAAAATGATGGTATTTCGGTATGATATTTTGTGTATAGGTAGGCTTAAGGAGACCGTATATGCCCCTTAAGTTACGTTCACTCTTTCTGTTACACGTTGTAGTTTCGGAAAAAAGTGGCTGTGACGTACGGACGGACAGACAGACATGACGAATCTAAATAAGGGTTTCTCTTTTTGCAATTTGGCTACGGAACCCTAAAAAGCGTAGGGTACTTTATAACTATTGATACCACGCATCTCGCGCTTTTCTACAATATATATATTTTCAATTTTTTTGTTTGGTTTTCTATAAAAGTGTGTATAATTTCTTTTAAATATTATTTATTCATCTCAAAGCACTTCCTGGGCACGTACTACCAGTAAAGTGAATACAAATATCACTAATCCTGATTATCCTAGTAAGAATAATGAGTATAACTATTTAGAATATTTAATTTTCATCGGGCCTTAATAAGTATGCGGAACTTCGAGTCAATCCGACGCACAGTGTGTCCCCGTGAACAAGCCAGGTGGACAAATTTATTTTTCCTGTTTTTCGTAATTGTATGTAGGTATAGATATAGTGCTTATATGAGAACAGTAATTAAGAGAAGGTGTATCTACAATATATAGAAAGTAAAGTGAGGGTGCATGAGTCTACATTACTTTTTCAAGCTTTCAAAAACGTAAAAGATCCAAAAATATACATAAAATTATGCATGTTTTCAAATACATATATATTAACCATAAAACGATGCAGAAAGTTTATAGTTTAAATAAAATGAAATACATACCTTCGTTAGTAAAATCCATCACTAAAACTTTTCACTTTAAAATAAACAACCACAGGAGATATTGTATATGTCACAAAAATGCAACTGACCTATTTTTTCAATTCCAATTAACTAATTACCTACCATTGAGACCCTATGACTGGCTATGGCTCATTCATCTGGAATGTGGTATGTAAATAATTCCTGGACTCGGGGGTGAGGGGGTGTTGTTTACTGAAAACTGTCGTTAAATACCAGGAAATTGATAATGAATTTTGTCCACCTGGTTTGTTTACGGGGACACACTGTGCGACGTCTTGAAGGAGTTCTAAATCAGTTTCCATTACATACTACCATACGTATGAAGCTAATAAAACCGTGTTAGAAACGTGGACGTACTTAACACTGTGCGTACTTACAATAGGTACTAGATGAGTTATAAAAACAGTAGATAAATAATTGAGGTTTAATTACTCTTTTATGAGACTTTCTGAGGATCTCTTTAGGTACAATCAATGTTGAAAAGTGATTCGTAAATACGCATGTTTACTCAGATGTGTAGTTCTTAAGGTTGCCTTGTTATTAAGTACAGCGAACGCGCAACATAAGAGGGTTATGGATTCGATTCCGACACAAGACCATAAATTTGTGATTCATATATTGAGTGTTGTGTTGACTTGCATGATTTTCAAGTTCCTCGCAATAAGGATATGTTTCCTAGTGTTGCCTTTCTAGATGATGAAACATCATCATCATCACTAAGCTGAGTGATGGCCTCTGCTGAATTTGTCCATATATATCATCACATCACATAATCAGCCTGATTCGTCCACTGCCGGAAATAGGCCTCCCCAAAGGTCTTTATAACGAATGGATATACCACTTCTGCACTTTGGTTGTCCTCCCGGAACATTTGAATTAAACTAATAAGAAAAACCTCGATTTCATAACAAAGTTAATAAATAGGTCTCTCTGTATTTGAATGTATGTACCTATTTCAGAAATTTAAATATGGTGCACTGCCATCTAGAGGTGATTATATAAAAACATTATAAATATATACAATAATGATTTTATTTTATTAATTCTAATTAAAGAACAACGGAATAATAAGTTTCATACAATGACAATGTTGTGATGACGTTTAGTTTACTGAAAAATATTGTTTTAAAGCCTTATTACCCGTATAATGTCGTCACACAATACAAATACTAAACGCATCTTATAGTATTTTGTCTATGAATGTAGTGATTTTGGCAACCGTTACGTTCTATGTCTACGTAAACTTCGTTTTCGTAAACGCGATTCTAATGTAGCTGGTGGAATCAGATTGTCGTAAACCAAGATTATAAAACTCGATCAAGTAGAACTAAGTTTTATTGAACTAGGTTTTTGATGTAAACGGTAAAATCGGCCCTAAGTCAGTGTCGCTTTCAAGTCAGTGCATCGTTGCTCGAATTAGATATGCTTGCAAGATCTATATAATACCTATAGAAGAAGGTTAAATCGTATTCATACTACCCAATATTCGATTAGAATTTATACCTTAAATTACAGTAATGAGGTTTTCAGTAGCACGCGATATAATAAGAAATCACCCGTGGTTGTAATATTTGATTTGGCGATTGGTCGGTATAAAGTTTGAATAAAAATCTGTGTCGTATAGGAATCGGAAAGTGTGAACAAAGATAAAAGATTGTTAAACATTCAAACCATTGCAAGCTGGTTTTGGTTTCATGTTTGCTCAATAGATGTCAGCATAAAATCCACGTGACCGATCCGTCGGAACCGACGTTCCGTCGCGTCGGATCGGTATGAAATCTTGAATACATATCGTTGTCGTGTAGGCAGTAGTATATGTTATTGCATGTAGGAGTCGATAGGTGAGACTAGAGGAAATTGTTAAATCTGAAGAATGATGGGAACCAAAGCTGTATACTTTGCGTGTTCACTCAATAGATGTCAGAAAAATTTACAGTACAGCCGTAGTATAAGTACGCACACTAAGATAGTGACCCACACATAGGAGTCTCGATTTGACAGCCGACGCGCACGGACACGTTCGTGCGCTCCTGCCATTTCCCGACTATTTCCGACCATACGTGCTCGTGTACGTTCGTCAGTCGAGATAAATCGATCGTTAGATTGGTTGAATCTCGGCAAACCTTCACACTATTAATTGGTGTAGTGGCGTCTTTTTCAAGACAGCGCTACCCCAATATAGTGTGTGTTTCTTAGTACTTCTTGCCCCTTCAGGGAAAATCCACTTTTCTAGTGGTACTTGGTGGAAACGTAACCGTGCCAACTAAGCCAAGTTAGTGTGGACCCAAGCACTAGGCTTTGCTCCTTCGGAGTAACGCCAGTTATTGGAAGCGGTTTGGAACCACTGGCCTTGGGGGCTACCCTAGTCAACGCCAAACCAAAATCCCACCTCCTTACCCTACCTTCCCATTCTCTTTTGTTGTTTGGGTGCTGACGGCTTCGGCCCATATCGCCCTCTGCATTAGAGCTGCTAGGAACCCTTTCGCACAATAAGACTGGCGAGAGGGATACAAGCTTAGGGCTCACCATAGGTACACATACCTCCTCGTCTAACCCGGCGAGGAGGGTGATACACACACTAACACACCCTCGGGCCCGTCCAACCCGAGGCGATAGGTGTTAGGGACAAACTACTGTTAGAGCGACTGCCGAGAAGTTTCTTGTTGGTTCTTCTTCTTGGAACGCTCCGGGAGCGAACCAACGTAAAATTTCGGTAGCTGTTAGGCCACTAAGACCATCACAAGATGGCCGCCCCCACCCCCGCCTCCGTGGCTGATGTCTCTCCATCTCAGCCTCTAGCCATAGAGGATGAGATGGACATCGCTCCACGTGACAGCGATGACGAAGCCCATAACAAGTGGATAACTGTCAAGCGCAACGGGAAAGCTGACAAGCAGACCCGCGCTGACAAGTCATCATCGTCTTCTTCTGACAGCTCTTCGGGCTCCGATTCTGAGGCTTCAACTCAGGAGAAGAGCAAAAAGAGCGTCAAGACGAAGAAGTTGCGTACGGAGAGACCCTCCGTCACTAACTCTGTCCCCTCTTCCCCCACTACAAGCACCCCCGCCTCTCAGGCTAAGGCCGAACCTTCTGGCCTCACGGCCAAGATCACCAAGCCCCCTCCCATCATGTTACTCAACATCGATAAGTGGCAGGAAATGTCCACGGTGTTGAAGTCCAAAGGGGTAGTCGCGCTAAGCACTACCTACATACTAAAAGAGCAGATGTACAAGATACAACTGCAAACCCCCAACGAATACAGAATTACCACCTCCTTCTTCGATGCCCGTAAGGTAGATTACTACACTTACGGCACCGCAGAGGACAAGTCCCTCCGGGTGGTAATTCGGCGCGTTTGCTGCCACCTCCCTGTCGACCTGATCAAGGAGGATGGGGTACGCCTGGGTGATGACCCAGGGGTACCCCGTGAGAGAGGTGCATCGGATGCGCCGATCAAACGGTGGCGAGCCCTTCGACATGGTGCTGGTCCACCTCGATCACTCCAAAGAAGGACAGAAGATCCTCACTGTCCTTAAAACAGTTTGCGGCGTCGGCGGCATCCACGTCGAACCACCGCGGCGAGGGACCGTACAGGGGCAGTGCCACAACTGCCAACTGTACGGGCACTCGTCAAAGAACTGCCACGTCGCCCCGAGGTGTGTCAAATGCCTGACCCCAGGCCACCACACCTCCGAATGCCCCAGACCGAAGGATCGTAGCGAATGCTCCGAGCCACCTGGTTGTGTTAACTGCCAGTCCCTGGGACACCCTGCGAACTATCGCGGCTGTCCCAAGGCACCGGCGAGGAGACCCGCCAGGAGGCCTCGCAGCAAGCGCAACGCTCGCAAGACTCAGGCGCAGACTAGCTCCGCCAAGCCCCAAGCAAGCCCTCCCCCGCTAATGTCCTTGGATGTCCAAAAGACATCCCTGCGACCAGCAAGACCACACTGGCCACTGCCAGATTACGTCCCCTCGACCGCACCCAAGGCTGCGGGTGAGGCGGTCGCCCCTAAGGCTGTGCCAGTCCCAGCCAAAGAGGCGTCCCCCAAACCCTCAACCAGTGCGGCCTCTCCCGCCCCAGTCCAATCGGGCTGGGCTTATAACCCCCTGACGAAGAACTCAAGACAGACACCGACTGGACCATCCCCCCGCTGACGCGTCCGAATCAACGCCCCGCGTTCGATGATGACGAAAAAGCCGAATGCATGGCCGACAATCTAGAGTCCCAATGTTCTCCCAGCAACCTACCAGTAGACCCGGATCACCTCAACGAGATCGACTCTGAGGTAGAACGTAGGCTCGCCATCCCTCTCCCTCCGACCCCAAGTGCCCCCTCCCGGGAGGATGCAGACGTCGACGACGACGACGATCCCCTGAGGCCAGTGACCATCGAAGAGGTTAAAACTCTGATCAGGAAACTCCACCCTCGCAAAGCCCCCGGTTATGACGGACTCACCAATCGCGTTTTCAAGCAACTCCCATTGCTTCTACTTAGCCTGATGGTCGCGATATTAAACGCGGCCTTTTCCAACAACATCTTTCCACACCAGTGGAAACAGGCAAACGTGATTGGCATCCCAAAACCCGGTAAATCTAAATCCGATTAGGCGAATTACCGCCCTATTAGCCTTCTCTGCGCCATGGGGAAACTCTATGAGCGCATCATCCACGCCCGTTTGTCGTCTTACATCCACGCAAACGATATTCTCCCAGATGAGCAGTTTGGCTTTCGAGCCAGACAACCCAGTGTCCATCAGGTGCATCGCATCGTTGAACACATCCTGGTAAAAGCCGCCCGAAGCCGTAGTCATACTGGAGCCATCTTCTTCGACGCGGCCAAAGCGTTCGACAAGGTCTGGCACAATGGCTTATTATATAAGCTGATTGAACTCAAAGTGCCTGACCGTCTCGTACACATCCTACGAGACTTCCTTACGGATCGAACGTTTCGCTACCGCGTCGAGGGAAATTACTCCTCCCTCCGACCGATACGCGCAGGAGTTCCCCAAGGCTCAGTCCTTGCCCCGCTCCTGTTCTCGCTGTACACCAGCGACATCCCCAGACCCAAAAAGGCTCATCTAGCCCTCTTCGCTGACGACACAGCTCTCTACTACTCCAGTAGGAGCCCGTCAGTCATCCACCGAGAACTCCAGTCCTCAGCCGATGCCCTCGGCAAATGGTTCAGGAAATGGAGGATCGAAGTCAATCCCACCAAGAGCGCAGCCGTGCTCTTCTCTAGGATAGACCCCGCCCCCACCACTGATCCCGTCCGAATGTTTGGTGAACCGATCCCCTGGGAGAAGAAAACCAAATATTTGGGAGTGATCCTCGATCGGAAGTTAAACTTCAAGGACCATCTGAGATACGCTCGTAACCGTGCCTCATTTGGCCTTTATCGATTACACGGCCTCCTGAATGAACGCAGTAAAATGTCCCTTGAAAACAAGGTGAGAATTTACAAGACGTGCATTCGACCCATGATGACATATGCGAGCCCGGTCTTCGCGCAAGCTAAGGATCAATTCATCCACCTCCACCAGGTAGTCCAGAACAAGTTTATGCGACGAGCCGTGGGCGCACCATGGTTCGTCCGTAATAACAGCCTCCATGCCGATCTCCAATTGCCTACAATCAGGCAATGGATGAAGGATGCGTACAAAAGGTACTTTGACTCTGCCACTCACCATCCAAGTAAATTGGTGGAACAGGCGGCAAAGTACACCCCCTCCCGACTCTCAATTAAGCACCGTCGTCCGAAGAACGTCATTGATGACTCGGACGACGAGATCACCGTATATTTAGATCAAATCAAATCGATTAGAGACTCTCGCAACACTGCACAACCGATATTTCGTACCCGCCGGACGAGAGTACGACCGCGAACGCGTCGCGACCACCAGCGTCCTCCATGACCCTTAGTTTGCATTCGATCCGATGAATGCCCGTTCCGGACCTAAACCGGAAGCGAGGCCCGCGTCGCGCATTAACGTAGAGCGACAGTTGCACAAAATCCCTAAAAATCACGATATCTCGCCCTCTCCTCGTCAGTATCCGCCCAGAGCCGAGGTTCGAGCCCCACAGGGGGCGCCCTCCGGCGCGGGTACTTAGTTTGTAGTTTGTATTTGCTAGGCGGTTAGAGCCCACGCTCACCCCTACTGTCCGGTGAAGCAGTATAAGCCGAGAGGCTAAATGCACGCGTCAAGTTAAAAAAATAAAAGTAGAGGAACTGCAAGAGGAAGAAGTGGCAGATGAGTACAAAAGTAAGTTGGTTGAGAAGTTTGAGGGATCTGAAGACATAAGAGAAGTAGAAGAGCTATGGAAGGTAGTCAAAGAAGGTGTGGTGAGTGTAGCTGGTGAAGTATGTGGTGTAATAAAGAGACGAAGAGGAAGAAAGATGAAGAATATTTGGTGGGATAAAAGTGTACAAAAAGTTGTATGTGAAAAGAAGAAAGCGTGGTTAGACTGGCTAGCCACCAGAGCAAACGAACGAATGCATAAGGCGACGAATGAGGATATAGAAAGGGCCTGGAATGATTATAGGAAAATGAAAGGAATTGTAAAGGATGTGGTGAATGAAAAGAAAAATGAACAAAAGGATAATTTTATAGAAGGTTGTCTAAGGATTTTCAGACGAACATTAAGTTTTTCTGGAAATCCGTTAGATCAGTAAGAGGCATAACTCAAACCTCAGAACTGAAATCCATACGAGACCAAGATGGAAATATAGTGAAAGGGGAAGAATGCGTGTTAAAACGTTGGAAGGAGTATTTTGAATGTTTGTATGAAAGAGGTGTAACAGAGAGTGAACGTAGTTCACTAAGTATAGACAAGAACAAATGTAAAGATGACATTGGTATGGATGAGATTGTGAAAGCTATTAAGGGTATGAAATCAGGTAAGTCACCAGGGTATGACAGGATAACTTCCGACATAGCGAGTCAGCTGTGCAGCCTATTCAATTTATGCTATACCACCGGCCAAGTGCCAAGTGATTGGTGCAAGGCTGTCATCGTACCTCTTTACAAAGGGAAAGGCTCACGGCAAGACTGTAAAAACTATAGGGGCATTAGTCTACTCAGCGTCGTTGGTAAGTTGTATGCAAAAGTATTGGTTGAAAGAGTTGTGAAAGAAACCGATGCGAAAATATGGGATGCACAGGCAGGTTTTCGGAAAGGAATGGGATGCACGGATCAGGTCTTTTCTCTGCGAAGCATAGTAGAGAAGTTTTTGGGCAAAAACCAAAAGGTTTACTGTGCCTTCGTAGACTTAGAAAAGGCCTACGATAGAGTGTTGAGGAGTGAACTATGGTCGGTACTGTCTATGTATGGGTTGAACGACAACCTTGTTCAAGCACTAAAATCTCTTTATAGGGATTCCAGAGCTTGCGTGAGGATTAACGGGTCATACACCGAGTGGTTTAGCATCCAAAAGGGTGTTAGACAGGGATGTGTAGCGTCACCGTGGTTGTTTAACCTATTCATGGATAGCTGTTTAAAAGATTTGAAAGAAAGTGAATGCGGTGTAAGGATGAATGTGTTACTCATCAAATGTCTGCTTTACGCTGATGATCAAGTTTTACTTGCATCATCGGCGGACGAGTTGCAGGTGATGGTAACAAGTATGCATGAATCTTTTGAAAGGAAAGGGATGAAAATGAATGTAGGTAAGACGAAAGTAATGGTATTTGAGAGGGATGAATACACGACAACGTGTGATATTGTGATTGGAGGAGAGAAAGTCGAACAGGTGAATGAGTTTGTATATTTGGGAACTTTGTTTACGAGAGATGGGAAATATGAAAAAGATATTGTTAGAAGAGTAAATGCGGGGAACAGAGTGAATGGGGCACTACACGCCTTTATGAGTAGCCGGCAAGTATCAAAGAAGGCTCGACTAGCCGTGCACGATGGAGTGTTAGTGCCAACTTTAATGTATGGAAGTGAAAGTTGGGTATGGCAGAAAAAGAATGAAAGTAAAATAAATGCAGTGGAAATGAGAGCTCTGAGAAGTATGTGTGGTGTGACTTTGAGAGACAGAATTCGAAATACTGATGTAAGAGAGCGTTGTGGTGTGAAAGAGGATGTAGTCACAAAGATTGAAAAAGGCATGCTGAGATGGTTTGGCCATTTAGAAAGGGTGAATAAAAGAAGATTGACAAAAGAAGTATACCTGGCCTGTGTGAATGGGACAACCGGAAGGGGAAGACCACGTCGAACATTCTCTGACCAAATTGGAGATGTTCTCAAGAAAGGGCAGGTCAGAAGTACCCTAAACCGGCGAGCATGTATGAAGAATATAATGACAGTAATCGAGGCAAAAGAAGTATGCAAAGATCGTGACAAATGGAAATCCCTTGTCTCTGCCTACCCCTCTGGGAAACAGGCGTGAGTCTATGTATGTATGTATGTAAGTTAAAAAAAAAAGAAAAAAAAAAGTGACCCACATATAAATATATCTGGCACCAAGTAGTCTAAATGTGTTTTGCGAGTAAATACTAGTAAATTTGTATTATAATTAAATAAAGTTAATCAACTTATGCGTGTTGGTCATTACTTCATTACTTAACAGATATAGTGTTATGACAGGTGCACACACTGTGACTATAAAACACTTTATAATTATGTCTGGCACTAAGTAGAATAAATGTGTTTGCTAGTAAAGATTAGTATTTTTGTATTATAATTAAATAAAGTAAATATTATTATGCGTATTGGTTATTACTTAAAGGCTTATAATCGTTAAGTTATGACAAGTACGCACATTGAGACAATGACCCACACATATTTCTGCCACAAAGTACTCTAAATGTGCTTAACTAGTAAATACTGTTAATTATGTATTAGATATAAATAAATAAATTTAATCTGCGTATGCGTGTTTCAAATAAATTTACAGCTAAGTGGTTAAATTTTATAACAGAAGGGTCGCATAAATAGATTTTTACCTACTAGTTATCTTCAACATGTAAGATCTAGTTGCTATGTATTCGTTTTAATATAGATACATGGCTGACTGATACGATATATATATATATATATATATATAATTTATAACCTACTGAAATACGACGGCTGATGGCATAGAATATCGCCACTCCATCTGGGGTCTTGGTGGTCGTATACTTCTATCGTTGTGGTTGTATCCTCCGTGTCTCAGTTAAACGTAAAGATAAGACCGCCAATTGTACATTAAATATTTTTTTTTTTTCTGTTAAATATTTTTGGAACGAAGTTCCTTATCGCGCGTTGTGAAAGGGAGCTAGACGGAAAAAATTCTTACGAAAACTTGTCACGACACTTGTTGCAGCTGTGCGGCGTGCGCATGTTTCTCTGTCTATCTCTCTCTCTCTTTCTCTCTCTTATAGAAAGCAAGCCAGATATTTTCATTTCTATTTCGCATTGAACAGTGTGGTGTCTCGACAACTACGACACAAATTCTGGTTTTTTAATCTGAAAAGTCGTATTTACAAAATAACGGCTTTTTCTGTTCATATTTTCGTATTCCTAGTCAAAAGGCCCGCAATTTCCAATAAGGGTTTTTTAACTAAGCAAAACTTTAAATTGACTACAAAAAAGACCTTACTTCACTATAAGGGCATTGCATATAAGTATTTTTAAAGGACAAGCGCACGGGAGTGGGCACGGGAAGAGGTATATTTGAATGAATCTGCGTCGCTCAGTTGCTAGCCAGGAGGCCACGCGAGGTAGTAGTATATGTGCGGTGACGGGAAATAGGAGAGAAAATATAAGTTTGCAAAGTATAGTTCTTGACAACTCTTGGCTACTGCAAGACCAAAGATAAGGCTGTAAGAAATGCTGTGAACAAACGAGACGAAGTACCTATAAATGATGGTGGAGGTCAAAACCCAAAAAAAAATCGATATAATCATGATCTCATCAAAGCTCATATTGAGTCTTTTAACCCAACTATATCTCACTACAGAAGAGAGCATGCGCCAAATGCCAAGAATTGCGTCACAGAAGCTGTGACACTTGTAAAACCTACGACAAGCATCATGAACGTTATATCTTAGCAAGGCAAGCTTATGATGTTGATCGCCAAAATGCAAAATCTGGTGCAGCAAATGAAGGTTATTTCTCCGTGGACTTACAAAAAGTAATAATGTTACCAAGAATTGACATGCTTAAGTTGGTATTATTTTGCCCGCGGCTGGTGGTGTTCAATGAAAGTTTTGTGCCGTTATATATTATAAGATGATATTATGTTTTTTGCTGCTATATGGTATGAAGGAATTTCGGGCAGGAAGAAAAAGGATATCATATGTGCATTTGGAGCCTTTTTGATGCATTTTAGAGACTTAAATTAGATAACTTTATGGCTCGATAATTGCGCTGCGCAAAACAAAATTGGACATTGTTTTCATTCTAAATCAACTTTATAAATTCTCACGAGACGTCTATCGGCACTATCGTATTGAAATATTTTGAAACAGGTCATACTTTTATGTTCGCTGATGAATTCCATCACCAAGTAGAACACGCCTTGAAGAAAAAATATATGACTTTGACCTTTTTAGCGAAGCTGTTTAAACAAAAAATAATAGGAAAACTGTTGTGATGAAGATGGTAGTCACAGCTTTTATCAAAATTACAGTATCGTCTGTAATTTTGAAAAAAGCTGTGACTACTGTCAGAATTCAACATTCTAACCCACGAGCATATTTGCGTGATATACTCTTTAAAAAGGAAGCTTGTGTTTGTTTTACAAAACTGATTTCAGCACTACCGACTACATTCCATTAGAATGTTTAAAAATCTGCCCAGAAAAAAGGTTTTACAGCGCATGTGCAAAAAACAGAACCCAGAGGAATAAAGAATGAGCGAAAAAATAATATTGTACGAAGAATAGGACCATTAATGCCAGAAAATAGAATGTTGTTCTGGTAAAATGTATATACGAACAACGTTGTTGGGGATCTGACGGTAGACCGGGAAGATTGAATTGAATAAGTTTAACATAATGGTTACTTGTGTTCGGAGATTTTTTTGTTAAAGAAATGTTTTTATTTCAGTTTGTTAATTAATGTACATTATTTTTAGATATGTAAGATATGTTTCTCAGTGTCTGTAAAAGTTCCTATAACTAAACTGTTTAAGATGATTATTAATTGTTTTTTTTTGTTATTCTATTGTCAGAAGATATATTTTTTTATGAGTATAAATAATATGTTTTGTTGATTTATCTTAAATATGTAATGAAAAATGTCTGATCAATAAACATGTTACTTTAAAAATAATTTGATAAATACAATTTTATTAGTACAAGAGAGAATTGATTGTTTAAAAACACTTCAAGGTAACTGGAATTAGTTGTATGTATGAACTTGAATGTGTCTTGCGTAATATATTGAGTTTGACTGAATACTTCAACTTATGAGACTGACTGAATTAATAAAGTACCAATTTTATTAAGTAAACTAGCTGTGCCCCGTGGCTTTACCCGCGTTAAACTTTACAAATTATCACAGCTCCTCCCCCGTAGGTGATAGCTTGATAATAAGTAACCTATATGTTGACCCGACCTCTTAGTAATATTCATGCAAAATTTAAAGTAAATCCATGCAGTACATTTTGAGTTTAGCCCGGACATACATACAGACAAACAGACAAAAATTCTAAAAACTATATTTTTGGCTTCGATATCGATTGTAGATCACGCCCCAAGTACCTATCCTTTTGAAAAAATATTCAATGTACAGTTTTGACTTTCCTACGATTTTATTATATGTAATGGATAGATATTCTTGGTTTCATTTTAATAAGTCTTCTTGCTGCACATTTGAGGCTTTAAATGCAAGGATTTCGGCTTTAAGTAGATTGAGTTCTTTAAATTTATTTAAAAAACTCCATCTACTTAAAGCCGAAATCCGAGGCTTTTTAAAGCCTTAATTATATTATTTGCAATTACGCCCATTGAGATAAATATTTCACAATTTATTATTATATTTTTGCTAAAACAAAAGGGAAAACATTGAATTAAATAAATACGCGTGAATAAATTTAAATAAATTATGGTTCATAATAACGCCTGTATTTAATGACATTTTATATAACAGTAACCACTTACTAAAACGATTCAGTAAATTGCGGGCCTTCATTTTAGATAAAACTTTAATTATCTCGGATTCAGCATTGAGGTAGTTACGGCATCCTCTCTAATGACGGCAGTATATTATATTATACATTTAATATTAACCGTTTAAAGGTAACATGTTGGGTATACACTTGGCTATTCTATTAACTGAAATAAATAATTTAAAAAAACCAATCCATCCTTCCATTAAAGGCCAGTGACGCCAGTGTACTATGGAATTATGCTTCTATTTCTTGCTACGAGATGGCGTCAGCAATTTGTTCGTCTGGCTTAGTAGGTACTCGTAGTATAAGGCGTCATGAGGCGTAGAAACTTTTTTAATTTGTTACTAGATGGCTCTCGTCGACTGTTGGCAAGCGTAGAACTTACAGAAAAATATAAGTAATGGAATCAGGCGTTACTTGGCGGAAATCCATAACAATCGAAATACAAAATCAATATGTAGTGTTAATTCCGCTAATTGTCAGTTTAATCATGCCGGGATGCATATTCCACCGCCCTCCCGCCCGCAAAAATGTGCCCATGCAAGAAGGACAATCTAAAAAAAGCAAATTACATGCGCCAGTACGATACCCAACACGTGTTTTAGTCCTCCACGGACCATTCTCAAGGGATGCTAACTCGTCGAGTGCTCGAAGGAGACTAAAAGTCAACGATTTTTTTTTAACATGACGCGTGCAGTTAGCACGGTTACGAGCGTGTCTCAGATGGTCCTTGAAGCTTAACTTCCGATCGAGGATCACTCCCAAATATTTGGCTTTCCTCTCCCAGGGGATCGGTTCACCGAACGTTCGGACGAGTTCGGACAAGTTGCACCCTAGAGAAGAACACGGCGGCGCTCTTGGAGGGATTAACTTCGATCCTCCATTTCCTAAACCAATTGCCGAGGGTATGGACTGAGGATTGGAGTTCTTGGTGGATGGCGGACGGGCTCTTACTGGGGTAGTAGAGAGCTGTGTCGTCGGCGAAAAGGGCTAGTTGGGCCTTTTTGGGTTTGGGGATATCGCTAGTGTACAGCGAGAACAGGAGCGGGGCACGGACTGAGACTTGGGGAACTCTGCGTGGATCGGTCGGAGGGAAAAAAAAGTCAACGAAGCGAGTGCTCTTTTATATACTACCAACCGCATGGACAATTATTTCTAACTACCCCCAAATATTCGTAATAAAAGAGATGAAACTAAATTTGTTTCGTCATTCAACAATGCAAAACTATTATTGCTATGTTTTAACATTTCTAATTGTTCCAACACACATAACCGGAAACTTTCTTCACAACTATGTAAAATATTATATGTATTATTGTCGCCCAAGGTATGGCCCGTTTCGATGAAATGTTTGGCGGTTGGCAATTCTACATCCAAGCCGTTTAATTAGAGCGATTTTTGTAGTAAAAACTTAAATTTGGCAGGTAATTGGGTAAGATTCAGCTAAGAACAGATTTATAATAATAATAATATCATGGGACATTATTTACACTCGGCCATCTGATCCCAAACTAAGCAGAGCTTGTACTATGGAAAAGAGATAACTGATATACTACTTTTCTTTTTGTAAATACATATCTACTTATATAGATAATTACACCCAGACTCAGGACAAACTGACATGTTCATGCACACAAATATTTGTCCTGGGTGGGAATCGAACCCACGACCTCCGGCGTGAAAAGCAAGCATTTGCCAAGCACGCCTTCAGGCCCGTCAGATTTAGCGGAGTTGGAGTCAATCCAACGCACAGTGTGTCCCCGTGAACAAGCCAGGTGGACAAAAATATTTTTCCTGTTTTTCGTAATTGTATGTATAATATCTATACATACACCTTCTCTTACTTACTGTCATCATATAAGCACTATATAGTGCTTATATGATGACAGTAAGTAAGAGAAGGTGTATCTACAATATATAGAAAGTACAGTGAAGATACATGAGTCTACATTACTTTTTCAAAAACGTAAAAGATACAAAAATGTGCAAAAAATTATGCATGTTTTCAAATACATATATGTATATTAACTATTAAACGATGCAGAAAGTTTATAGTTTTAATAAAATGAAATACATACCTTCGTTACTAAAATCCATCACTAAAACTTTTCACTTTAAAATAAACAACCACAGGAGATGTATATGTCACAAAAATGCAACTGACCTATTTTTTTAATTGCAATTAGCTAATTACCTACCACTGAGATCCTATGGCTCATTGATCTGGAATGTGGTATGTCAATAATTCCTGGAATCGGAGGTTTGTTGTTTCCTGAAAACCGTCGTTAAATACCAGGAAATTGATAACGAATTTGGTCCACCTGGTTTGTTTACGGGGACACACTGTGCAACGTCTTGAAGGAGTTCTAAATCATGTTCACAGTTTCCGTTACATACTAACTGCCATACGTATGAAGCTAATAAAACCGTGTTAGAAACATAGACGTGCCTACTTAATACTTACAATAGGTACTAGATGAGTTATTAAAACAGTAGATAAATAATTGAGATTTAATTACTGTTTTATGAGACCTTCTTCTACAATCATTGTTGAAAAGTGTAAAATAAAATAATAATATCTGAAGCACTAAATTACATTCATATATATATATATATATATATATATATACGTTGTTCAGTTCTTGCTGCGAGTTGAGAAGGTGTTGCCCTTAATCGTCGTCAGAATGTGCGTCTGCTGGATTTGTCCATGTATATCATCACATCACATCATCAGCCTGATTCGCCCATTGCTGGAAATAGGCCTCCCCCAAATGTTTTTGGCTTTGGTTTGCCCACACGGAACATTTGAATTAAACTAATAAGAAAAATCTAAAGGTGCTTGGTTTTACTGCAGCCGTTTCATTCTCGTTAAAGTTAATAAATATGCATATTATAAGTTATTATATTACAAAGTTTCATCAAAATCCGTTTCATAGTTCTTGCGTGAAAGAGTAACATCCATACATCTATGCTCAAAAACTTTCGCAATTTATAATATTACCTATTTGTACGCTTTTCCTTGTTTTGACACATGAAACAGTTCCATTAAAACCTTCTATCTCCAACATCAGATTAAGTCAGTGTCGCTTTAAAGTCAGTGTATCGTCACTCGAGTTAGATATGCTTGCAAGATCTATAAAATACCTACAGAAGAAGGTTAAATCGTCTTCATACTACCCAATATTGCATTAAAATTTATACCTGTAAATTTATAAATGTATTTATATTGTATTGTGTGTGTATTGTAAAATTTATACCTTAAATAAAAGTGATAAAGTTTTCAGTAGCACGCAATATAATAATAGATCGGTCGTGGTAGTCTGATTTGATTTGGCGACTGGTCGGTATAAACTTTTAACTCAAATCTGAGTCGTATGGGAATCGGAAATTGTGAACAAAGGTAAAAGCTTGTTAAATATTCAAGTTATTGCGATCTAAAGTTGGTATTAGTTTCATGTTTGCTCAATAGATGTCAGCAAAAACTTACAACAGTCGCATGTGACCGATCGTTATGGAATCGTGAATACATATCGGTATCGTGTAGGCGGTGTTATTGTAGGATGTCGATAGCTGATACCAGAAGAAATTGTTTAATATGAAGACTGCTGTGAACCAAAGCTGGTATACGTTCCGTGTTCACTCAATAGATGTCAGAAAAATTTACAATATTTAAAGTACTATTATGTGTTTTCTATAGTGGAGAAATTTGGCGACGGAGCGCATTTTCAATGTAGACTGGAGATGCAGGACATCTAGTGAGTGCGCAAAATTCACTCTCCGTTACGTCAGTCTCATAATCCAATGGTAGAGTTCCCCGATACGACCGAGAGATTAGGTTCAGAATTGACAGATTTGCCCTGCTCTTTGAGGCACCGCTAAAGTTCAGAGTGAAATATGTTTTGTTAGTCTTTTTAAGGTAATTTAAAAGATAGCAGATTAACTTCATTAAATTGTAACACATTTGGTGCCAGACATTTATGTGTGGGTCACTGTATCAGTGTACTTACTTATCATAACTTAATCGCTATAAGTCACTAGCAGTTAAGTAATGACAAACACATGTCATGTTACATGCATCTGCATTAACGCGTGTGGATACATTTTCAATGTGTTTTCTATACAAACGGAGTTACTTACAAGCAACGTTAGAACGTTAACGCGAAACTGGGCAAACGATTCGGTAATGAGCTGAGAGTGGGGCAATTTGGAACTGGAGACCGGAACCCCCGGGGCCAAACGTTGGCCGACTTCATGGAGAAGGAGGGACTCTTTATGATGAATTCCTTCTTCGAGAAGCCGGATCACCGCAAATGGACCTGGGTGAGCCCCGATGGTAAAACTAAAAATGAGATAGACTTTATCTTGTCGACGAGACGACAGATGTTCAATGATGTCTCCGTGATCAATGCGTTTAAAACCGGGAGCGATCACAGACTGGTCAGAGGCTCCAATGAGCCTCTGACCAGTCTGTGATCGCTCAGGTTCAATAACCTCAATGTCAAACTCCAGAGGTCCCGACTGATAAAGTCTACGCTCCGACCTTTACCTATCCACGTCCAAAACCCCGAACCATTTCAGCTCGAACTGCAAAACCATTTCGAATGCCTAGCAGACTGCAAGGAAGTGGACTCATACTATGACAGGCTCGTAGAAGCTGTCCATACGGCTGGGTCTAAGGTCTTCAAGGCCCGTCGTACAAACAGAACTAAAAAGATCTCTGACTTTACCCTGCAACTTATGAAAGATAGACGGAAAATAGTTCTGACATCCTCAGATGATGCTACCAGATATCGGCGGCTCAACAGACAGATCTCAAAGTCTTTGACTCGCGACACGCGGCAATTTAATACAATTAGTATTAAAGAGGTCATCGAGCGAAACAAAGGCTCTAAAGTGTTCGCAAGAGCTCTGTCTGTTGGACAGAGCCAACTGACGAAGCTGAAGACTGAGGATAGTAGAATCGTCACGTCTAAACCTGAGTTGCTGGGAGAGCAACAACACAGCCACCTGTCAAAAGTCATGCCTCAGATCCCAGAGCACGACTAACCCGACACTACACCGAAGACATCCCGGACGTCAGCCTGTACGAGATTAGAATGGCTCTCAAACAACTCAAGAACAACAAGGCGCCTGGTGATGATGGAGTTACAGCAGAGCTTCTGAAGGCGGGTGGTACACCAATCCTACGGGCCCTTCAGAAGTTATTTAACTCCGTCATACTAGATGGTCAAACGCCACAAGCATGGCACAGCAGTGTGGTGTTGCTCTTCTTCAAAAAGGGCGACAAAACCCTATTGAAGAATTATAGACCCATCACACTGCTGAGCCATGTTTACAAGTTGTTTTCGAGAGTCGTTACGAACCGCCTCGCTCGCAGGTTTGACGACTTCCAGCCTCCCGAACAAGCCGGTTTCCGAAAAGGCTTTAGCACCATAGACCACATACATACGCTGCGGCAAGTTATACAATAGACCGAAGAATATAACAAGCCACTGTGCTTAGCGTTTGTGGACTATGAGAAAGCCTTTGATTCTATCGAAACATGGGCCGTGCTGAGGTCTCTCATAAGGTGCCAAATTGACTACCGGTATATCGAGGTGATATCGACCGAACGTCAGTTCGGTCGATATACATTCGAGCTGTACAGCCTGCTCCACCGTCAGGTGGAGCAGGCTGTACAGCTCGAAACCCTTCTCGAAGAAAAGGTTATAGAGTCGGCACTTGCTCCACCAACGGACAACGGACCGCCAACCGTACCATCATTTAGAGGCAAGCCAATCGCAGGGGAAGGCGTGCTTAAATTATGGTGTGAGGACGACAGGTCACTAAACTGGCTCAAGACAACAGTGAACGCTCTTGCGTCACCCATACCGGGCACAGAGCTGACTGTGATTAGACAGTCAGACATCACTAAGCGCGTTCGCGGTGCGTTATGGTTGCCCAAAACCATTGGAGATGATATAGTGAAAATCCACCGACTCTTAGCCGCACAAAACACCTGGTTAATCATCTAGTCCTGGCAACTGTACGGCGCGACTCTTCAAGAGAAAGGGATTTTAGCAGCTGAGATGGACCTATTTGTGTGTTCTCTGAGTGAGTTCACGAGAAGTGCATTATGTATAATTTGTTATAAGTAAAATTTGTTTAGTGGTATAAAATTGTATTATACTTAGATAAGCAATCTATCGCATTGGACTTATACCTGTAAAGATAGATGTAAGAGGAAATAAATAAATATTTTTTAGTTTAATCATTCTCTTATTTTAAAATTTATTTACACTCATTTTTCCACTTTGGAAGTGTCTCTCGCGCAAACTATTCAGTTTAGAAAAAAATTATGTTAGAAACCTCAATATAATTTTTAAGACCTATCCATAGATACCCCACATTGGGTACGATGAAAAAATATTTTTGAGTATCAGTTATATGTATGTAAATTATTATTCTTTTTCTATTTTTGTGTGAAAATCTTAATGCGGTTCACAGAATACATCTACTTACCAAGTTTCAACAGTACAGCCCTTATAGTTTCGGAAAAAAGTGGCTGTGACATACAGACGGACGGACGGACAGACAGACAGACATGACGAATCTATAAGGGTTCCGTTTTATGCCACTTGGCTACGGAACCCTAAAAAGTGCTTGTTAATAGTGAGAACATGTTTGTAGTAGGTAATATAGTTAAGTATATACATATATTCCTTATCACCAAAGGATCGGCACTATTGACCTGGAGACAGAAAATAATCCGTTAGTAATATCGTCTACATAAAAGACAGGGGGGACCGGTTTAGGGTCTTAGGTCCAGCTCAAACCCTAGATTCTATATGACGGGCTAGTTAACATGAACGGGAAAATGTTAGGAACAGGTTCAAACAGGCAGGTCTAAAGACAATAGCCGGGAACATCAGCTTAATGTGCCTTCCGAAGCACAGAGATGCTATGAAATTAAACCACTTTGACGGTCACCCATCCACCCCTCTATAGACAGACCACGTGCCTAGGTGCTCTACCTAGCTGAGCACTTAGGAGCCGATGAGTGCATCTAGCTATTAGCTCACTCACTTCACTCTATCACTAGTTGTTTAAAGAGTATAGCAAAATACTATTCTACCTCTCTTGAGCTACGGCTTGCAATACCTCGCCTTGCTATATGCTCTCATCAAACCTCATATCAAAGCTAACTGATTTAGCTTAAAGTAAATAAAGGACTTATTTACCTTTCTTCAGCTGGGTCAATATTGTCTTCACTCACTCACATTCCCAAAATTCCACTCTGCAATATGCTGTTCACTACTTCCTTGAGCTGTGTCTATGAACTTTGACATTTAACTATCGGCTAGCAGTACCCCGCCTTCATATATGTTGTTTATAATTTACCTTTTTAAACTAAATCAGTAAGCTGGAATGGATCTGCAGTTGGTTCACTCACATCAGCTTTAAATAAACCAGTCCGCAGTAGCTACGCTATTCACTGCCTCATTTGAGCTTTCGGCTTGTAACACCTCACCTTGCTTGTCATTATTTCCCTTTATTAAAATAAATAAAGCTATGAAAACTCTTCAGCTGGTTCACTCACATCAGTTCTTAACAAACCAGTTCAAAGTACGCTATACAATACCTCTTTTAAGCTATGTCCATGGACAACACTGTCACACCCCCCCTGCTTTGTGGAAAGTTGAGGTTTTTTTAAGGTTTGACTCTGCTGTTTGCTGGACTCCCACAGGTCCTGTCTGTTTCCGTAGCAAACATGTATTGTATCATTGTACCGCATCAAATTATGTTAGTGGTGGCCAAGCATTCATCCTTCAGGAATTTCTGCACCTTGATCTGAAACATTTAGACTTTATATATTGTGGGTCACTTGTTGGATGCGGGGAGCGGTAGACCAGGAATTGTGGATTTTGGGGAGGCATTTGTCCAGCAAAACAAGAATTTCAGCAGAAATTGCGATGATGATAATAATAATATAGTAGGAGTAAAGACACCCGCTGAGTTTTTTCGCTGGGTCTTCTCAGTTGGGGCGCATTGGATCCGGTGGTAGCATTAAAGCGCGACCGTCGTTATAAACACAAAGTCCGCCATAATAATAGTATTGATTTCGTACCTTAATATAAACAGAACTATTCAGACAATATGTAGTAAAATATAGATATATATAGCTAAAACTCCTTCCTCCTTTCACTACCTAGGTTGCCTGGAAGAGATCGCACTTTGTGATAAGGCCGCCAATTGTACTATTATAATTTGTATGTTGTCGCTTTAAATTATTTTTAATATTTGATAATTAAACCTATACATGATCTATTTGACTATCAAGATTTGACAGCTTGTCAAATCTTGATAGTCAAATAGATCATGTATAGGATGATATGATAGTCAAATATCATTTATTATAAAATAAATCTTAAAATATATTTTTTTCATACAATCGCTGTTCCTAAATATCTATGTGTACAATCACGGACACATCTGGTGCACCACCGCTAAGGCCAAAATCGCTTGCACTCGGCGTCGGAACGTAGGAGCTAGCTCCTAACGCAGACATACTCAATCTACTATTACTACGGAATTACGCAATGAATGAATTTTGAATCGGTATTCATAGTATTTTGTTCTGCTGTAGTTTAAAAATATGGGATTTACATTGAAATAATGGAACAAAAGGCATCGAGTGACTTGTGATTTTTGCACTATAATGTGTGTTTAAGTCGAATGCACACCGTATTTGAAAATTATAGCTGATTATTTGTGAAGGAAAAATAATATTAATTTGTGAAAAATAATATTAAATTGTGTTTCCATATTGAAAAACCGGCCAAGTGCGAGTCGGATAGCGACAACAGAAATACATCATCTGTGAGAATTTCAACTGTCTAACTATCACGGTTCATGAGATACAGCCTGGTGACAGGCGGACAGACAGACAGCGAAGTCTTACTAATAGGGTCCCGTCTCACCCTTTGGGTACGGAACCCTAAAAACGAACTCGCGTAATTTGTCATTCAAACATAATTTTGCCTTCAAGAGTGTAGCACAAAACTGTCAAATTTACCCACGTTTGTAAGTATGACTATTGGCAAATCGAGGTGCCTGAATAAATTTAAAATGAATGTTTTTGTTAATGATTAAATATCTACATTGATGTGTAAACACAAAATTACTATGAATGCTTAATCAATTGCAATAGAGATCTGATAATTTCCAAATATTTATATATTAACATTTAATATAAAAAAAACAATACTTCACAACATAGTAACGGACTGAACTTCGAAATATAAATCAACTGGAATATGATAAAAATTTTAAAATCAAACAATACACAACCTAAGCTTTTTACAACGTTCAGCAATAAATAAGTTAGGCGTGTGAAAGAACATGGTCAAAGCACGGCATTCGGCTAAAACTTAAAGATTATAAAAATGCACAAGCAATAAAATATTCTTTTGAGCCCATTTTGTAAATATTTTGCTGTAATCCCTTTTATCTTTATGGCGTCTAATTCCAACTCGTCACATCATATTTTGTTTACTATGTTGGACAAAAGGCACCGAGCGACTTTTAAGTTCGTAAAAATATATTAAGTGATTAAGTCGTATATTGTGACGGATTGGTAAAATACAAGGAGACGACAACATGTATTGTTGTCGTCGGTATTCTTTAGTGGAATTAGACGACATAAAGATTAGGGCAAAAACAAAGTGGCTACAAAACAATATTTTATTGCTTCGGCACTTTTATAATGTTTTCAATTGAGCCGAATGCAATGCTTTGAAAATTATAGCTAATGATTATTTTTATATTTTATCTTCAAATTACTTTAGTCTGACTTGGTTTGAAACCAACCTTAATATAATAATATACTGGTTTTTCGCAGTTTTCATCAAACTCAGTTTAGTTGTTTAGGTGTGACCACGTAACACACTGACATAATTACTTTCGCATTTATAATATTACTAGCTTTCCGCCCGCGACCTACATTTTATATCACGGTTGAAGCTTTATATCGCGGAGACTCGAGCCCAGGTGTGATAACAAAGTATCCTTTCCCAAGCTCTAGACTTTACCATATTACCATGAGTTCGATACTCTAGTTCGAATGACGTTAGCTCGATGGTAATTACCTCGATGTCTCTACCTCGACGGTACACGGTTTCTACCTCTTATTTTGTAAATATAGATAATTACAGACCGCCTCGTTGGTCTAGCGATAGTGTGTTCACCCGCAGTTAATGAGGTCCTGGGTTCAAATCCTGGGGGAATCCTGGGGACAAAAGTGATTTTGGGACTTTTCTGTAAAAAGAATAAGTTCTCAGCATCAGCCCAAAGTCTGGCAGTTGGTGGTATATACCTCCGTGCCTCGGAGAGCACGTAAAGCCGTCGGTCCTGTGCCTGACCTCTTTCCGGTCGTGTCGCTAGGCGTTCCATCGGATCATGAGAGTGATGGAATAGAAAGTGCTCCTGTGTTTGCGCACACACTTGAGCACTATAATATGTCCCGCGCAGATAGCTAATCTCTGTTGAGACTGGCCGCCGTGGCCGAAATTCGGCTAGGAGGACATTATTATTTATTTACAGACAGACTCAGGACAATCAGCCATGTTCATGCTCACAAATAACTGTCCTGGGTGGGCATCGAACCCCTGCGGCGTGAAAAAAGGAAGGTAGAATATCAGTTATCTGATTTCCATAGTACAAGTACTCTGCTTAGTTTGGGATCCGATGGCCGTGTGTGACTAATGTCCCAGGATATTATTATGATTGCAGGTGTTCAAAAGCCACACGTCCTTGTACCTACACAAGCAGGTGGTCCACAAGAAGGACTTGGCGGAGCATCTCTGTGACTACTGCGGCAGGCCCTTCCCGGTTAGTAGGAAATAAAATAAAATAAATGAAACGAGACGCTCATATCCAGATCCTCTCACCGGTCCGTAAGTGATCGGCGAAGTTAAGCAACTAGACCCGCGGTCAGTCTTTATATGGGTGACCGCCAAAGTGGATTAATCTGTGAGCGTCCGTAAGTGGCACTTGACCGGTATTTCATTATATAACACTAAAGAGTTTTAGCTGTGTGTTGACGGCGAAGAATGTCATCACCCGATCTCATCCCGTGGGTAACTTAGAAATCGTCCGAGGGAATACCTACCAGACAACGGGCAGCAGTGTTATACTGTGAACTATGACCATCAAACTACGATCGCCGACCCGTCTGCCAAACGTGGCGATTAGTCAAAGTCAACAATTATGTATTCCGTAAAAATTTTACATTTATGTGGAATCGTCATTTTTTTACCCTACCATGCAGTGCATGCCCTGGCGTGGCAGCTACTGAGAAACACTGCCAGAAAACTCAGTAGAAATCCTTTTTTACAATAAAATATACTTAAGATTAATTACAATCATGTGTGTTGACTCAGAACAACTCAATCCTAAGCACTTTTATCACTTAAATAATCAGAAATTTTGTAATATGCACTACTACACAATTTGGTTTTAATAATTCTTTTAAACTTATTTGTAGACAATTCTCTAATATCATTGCAAAGTTTTTTATAGAATCTTATACATTGTCCCATAAAAGAGTTACTTATTTTGTGGAGACGGGTAATATGCAATATGAGTTGTATGAGTAAGTATGAGTTTTCACTGCATATGCTGCAGAACTTAATTTGCCGGACAGTTTTTCTATTTGTGGGCTCCATTGTAGCTTTGAGTCAATAGGATAAAAAAAACACAGTTGATTCAACAGGGTCTAACCTAGCTCCATTAAGTTGTACATTGGTTGTTGCCTGTTTCACATTCGGTGTAGTGAATTTTATGACTTTAGTTTTGTTATCATTAAGCACAAGATTATTGGCATTAAACCAATGAACAACTTTAGAGATTACGTCATTAACATCGTTAAAATTGCTTAATTGTCCGTTTATTTTAAACGTCAAGGAAGTATCATCTGCAAACAACACAATCTCATGCTTATCCCTTATATAGTAAGGTAAGTCATTTATATAAATTAAAAACAATAATGGGCCATGAATTGACCCTGTGGGACGCCCATTGTCCCTGGACATCCCGGAGATATTTTACCGTTTATTTCGACCTTCAGAATTCTATTGCCCAAGTAAGAAGTCAGAAGTTCGAGAGCCTTGTTCCTAATACCGTAGTGGTGTCATTTTCTGACCAGAGTATCATGATGAACGCAATCGAACGCTTTAGACAAATCGCAAAAGATACCTAATGCATCTTGCGAGTCTTCCCAAGCCGCGTATATACTTTTTAATAAGTTGACCCCTGCATCTATGGTTGAACAACCCTTTGTGAATTCAAACTGTTTCTATTATGTATATTAAAGTGTCTAAGCAACTGGCTAAGCATAAGCTTTTCAAATATTTTACTCAGAGTGGGCAGCACGGAAACAGGTCGAAAATTTGAAGGGTCTGAAGTATCACCAGCTTTAAACAAAGGAATGATTTTACTATACTACATCAAGTCAGGAAATACACCTGCTGCAACACAGCAATTGAACACAGTAGCTAAGTGTGGGTAATGATGTTGATTTTCTTTTGTAAATACATACTCACATATGTATATAGATAAATACACCCAGACTCGGGACAAATAGACATGTTCTTGCTCACAAATATCTATCCTGGGTGGGAATCGAACCCACGACCTGCGGCATAAAAGGCAATTTACTAACCACGCCAATCGGCCCGTCAAAGTGTGAAATGATCGGTGGGTGTCTATGGAAAGTGTTTTTTATTCTATTCATACGATGTTCCATGTTCCATGGATAGATACTTACTATTTATATTGCCTTGTGTGGCTATATGTATATATTTTGATACGAAGTGAAATAAAAATTGAGTGTGAATTAAATTTTCTTTTTGTTTATTATCCTTCTTTCTTTATCGTATGAGCAGTGGTTACCCTGGTGACTTGATCAAGCCGCCCGCGCCCTGTATGACTCTGACATGCCTTAACGACTGTTGTCTAATGACTACAACCCGGACCGACAGCTCAACGTTTATTATCGTACATTTTTCATCCTTATCACCTGAATAAATGTTCACCTACCGTGCGTTTCACAAGGAACTCTCTGCACCCACTCTGTGGAATCAATAAACAGGTATTTCCGATCCGGTATGACATAGCTACCTGCCAGAAGCGAGCCTATTCCTTTCTTCAAGGCCGGCAACGCACTTGCGGCTCCTCTGGTATTCAAAGTGTCCACGAGCGGCGGTGATCACTGACCATCAGATGACCCACTTACTCGTTTGCTATCGAGTACGAGTAAGTGGGAAAAAAAAGAAGATTGAATCCCATACCGAATAGGAGTTGACTTGGTAGCTATGATCTAAATCGGCCGGACCCATCATCATACAATATGAAATGATCTTCTCAGTTCCGTCAGTGATAGAAATACTTACCCTATGGGCAGTGGCTACCCTAGTGTCGGAATTGTTCAAGCCGCCCATTAGGCCTTTGACATAGCTTGACGACTGTTGCCAATTGGTACAACCGGCACCGACAGCTAAGCGTGCCCTCCGAAGCACGGAGACGCTCAGAAATTAAACCACTTTGGTGGTCCACGACGGACCTTGGGGCCTCACGAGGCCGGGGGAGGCGTCAGCGTCGCGACGCTTGGGGACGGGGCGCCGGCGTCGCGACGCTAGGGGTGGCTACGGCGTCGCGACGCTCGGGGGGGGCGTCGGCGCCGCGACGCTTGGGGAGGGGGCATCGGCGACAAACAACAGGTGCAGCGAGCAAGTGAATAACTACAGCTGCATCAGTCGCTAGTGTCGCTAACCCACCGTTTGCTGTAATTTCAATATAATAATAATATCTAATAATATCTAGGGACAATGTCACACAGATCATCCTAGCCCCAAACTAAGCAAAGCTTGTACTATGGGTACCAGGTGACGATATACATACTTACATAGATAGATAAATACTTAAATACATAGAAAACATCCATGACTCATAAACAAATATTCGTGCTCATCACACAAATATTTGCACTTACCGGGGTTCGAACCCAGGACAACCAGCTTCGTAGGCAGGGGCACTACCAACTAGGCTGCGGTGACCGTCAAATAGGCTATAATAATATAAAAGGCGGTCAACAAGCGTCCCTCCTATACCGTCCGCTTGCCGTCGACAGCTGTTTAGCCTCGCTGGGATTCGCCCTTTTCACCTGGTGTGGCCGGACCGCTCGACAACACGTAGAAATAGTGGATGGAAGGTCAGGCACGCCCAGAAGCCAACAACAGAGGGCACATTCCGTCGCGAGCGCTCCCCCCGCACGGTCGAGCTAAAGTGCATGCGAGTAATTACGAAAAATTAGGATACAGTTAAATTGTTTATAAACTTTCTAATCACAAGTTCCTATCCGCGATGGCTCAGTGTAAACTATGCCAAATGTCCTTGGCGAGAGTGAAAAGTGACAATATTAAGATTTGTACAGGTGCTTGTGAGGGTGCGTACCATACAAAGTGTGCCACAAAATTCAAAGCATTTATGTCCACCGGAAAATGTGATGAGTGCCAAGCTACGAATGCCAGTGGACCAGCGATTGAAGTGGATATTACAAAAACCACTCCGGGGGAACTTTTAGCAGAAGTTAACAAAAAATTGGAAATAGTGTTCCTTATGAAAAAAACGCTGGAGTCCATGTCTGAGGACATCAGTTTTTATGCCGAAAAGTATCAGGAGCTAATAGAGGAGAAGGAAAAGACGAACAAAAAATTAAAATCGTTGGAAAACAAAAATGTGCATTTAGAGACCCATAATAAGGCCCTGGAAGAAAGGATTTCATATCTGGAGATGCGCGAGAAAGAAAAAAATGTGGAAATATTTGGGTTAGAGGAACAAAACGACGAAATTATAGAAGATAAAGTGAAAATTATAGCCCAAAAACTGGGAATGGACACGGATTTAATATGTGAGGCAAGGAGGGTAGGCGAAAATAAACCGACCGTTGTCCTGATCTCTGGTTCTTCCGATAGCGTAACAACATCGGCGATGCCAGGCACCCCCTCTGTCGGAAATAAACGCAATGAGATTCGTAGGGTAAAACCACGGCCGATTATCATCACTATGAATACGCGAACCGCTCGCGATAAGTGGCTATCAACAAGAAAAACTCATAATTTATGCAATGATGATATATTATCAAATGGCAATCAGCAACGAATTTACATTAATGAATATTTAACCAAGTACATGCGTAACCTCCTGTGGACTGTTAAAAATGAGCTGAAGTCTACGTTTAAGTACATTTGGATCCAGAACAATAAGGTGTTGATTAAAAAGGATGACCCAAATGACAAAAAAATACGAGCGATACGTACACTAAGTGACATAAGCATGTACGCAAGTAATAAATAAATATGTCTACTGTGATGCTCTGATATAACACTGAGAGTACCAAGTAGTTTAAGTTCGATGATCAAAGCTTATATATTAAATCTAATATTAAATATAAAAGTTATTCGAATATAAACAGCTGGCAAGAGGACATACAGCGGTATAATAATAGTTTGAATATTGTTCATTTAAACATTAGATCATTAAGAAAAAACTTTGATCAACTACAAGTTTTATTGCATGATTGTTTAGAGAAAATACAGCTTATTGCACTAACTGAAGTTAATATACGGAGAGATGAAATGCCCTTATATAATATACACGGATATAATACATATATACACACGAGAGAAAATAGAAAGGGAGGTGGAATATTGTTATATGCCCAAAATAACTTGAACTTAACTGCAAAAGTTAGAAATGGGAACTACTATGAGATGGTCCACGGTCAACTATTTCAGGAAGGACGGAAGGATATCCATGTATTGGTCGTATATAGACCCCCAAAAACTAACAAACAAGGCTTTGTTGAGGAATTACATTCCTTGCTGTCGGGGATTCCGGGAGACTGTGAAATAGTATTGATTGGTGATATGAATATAGACTTGCTGAACAGGACCACTCGTGCCGGGTGCAGCGCGACCACACAGTACGTGAATAATATGAGTGAAATAGGAATGGAGTGTGCCATCAGTGACGTCACGCGAGAGGAGGTATGCGGCGGTATAGTGACTCGGACTTGTATCGATCATGCGTGGGTTCGAACTCAGTGTTGTGCGTCTGCGTATGTGTTAAACTGTAAATTATCAGATCATTACCTTATCGGTGTGTGTCTTGACAATGGTTCTATAAACCCCTTAAGTAATATACAAACCCAATTGAATACTTTAAGTAACAAAAAGGTAATTGAATTATTGGATAATACTATCTGGACGGACCTGTTGAACTGTAAGTGCCCACTTGATTTGTACAGCAGTCTATATTTAATGTTTTGTGATGTTTATAATAAGTCTAGAATACAAATAACCATACGTCACAAGAGAAAGAGTAAGCCATCGATTACGGAATCTATTAAAAACATGATATATACTAGAGATAAACTTTTTCAAAAGTGGAAATTGAGTCCAGGTGATATGAATCTCAGACTTCAATACAATAAATATAGGAATAGAACCAATAAATATATATATAAGGCTAAAAATAAGTACCGTCAGGAAGAAATAAAAAAATGTCTCAAAAACATTAGGAAAATATGGGGTAAAATTAACTCATGGGTAGGGAGAGAGAAACCTAGTTTGGATAATATCATATTGAAATATTTAGGGAAAACGGATAGCACAACTAATATCTGTAATAAATTTTTCACTACATTTACACAAGATATTTTAGACACAAAGCATGTATGTAATTATAAGTTTATGGATAGGTCTAGCTATGTGAACTATAGCCAAGTGTCATTGAGATTTCAAAAAGCCGGTTCAAATGACATTAGTAAAATTATTAATATGTTAAGCTGTGACAAGTCTGAAGGGGTGGATAATATCAGGGTAAAAGATATAAAGTATCTGAAATCCCAATTGAGTCCTGTTATAGCATTGTTTATCAACTTATGTGTCGAAAAAGGGCAATACCCAGAACAATTAAAAACAGCTTTAATAAGACCCAAATTTAAACAAGGAAGTCACACAGATTATTCCAACTATAGACCGATAGCAATACTGTCAGTAATTAATAAGATTGTGGAAAAATTTATTGTAAATCAAGTAAGCACCTTTCTGGAAAATAATAGCATATTAACAAGTGTCCAACATGGTTTTCGGCGGGGCCGAAGTACGGCTACGGTTCTGGCTCAATTCTCTGACGACATCAATGAGTGTTTAGATCTCCGAAAGCAGGTGGTGGTGGTCTACATTGACTTCAAAAAAGCTTTTGACACCCTCGAACACCACCAGCTGCTGCAAGCTATGGAGGAATGTGGGATTGCAGGGCCTATCAACAACTGGTTTCGTGCTTATCTCACAGGCAGGACGCTGCGAACTGTGGTCGATGGAGTTGTTGGTGAGCCCAAGCGTGTCACCTGTGGAGTGCCGACTGGATCCGTGTTCGGATCATGCATGTCAACAGTATGTGCAATGTGGTACATAATTGTCAAATATATATGTTTGCAGACGATACATGTATGGTGTATGCTGATAGGGACTTAAATGTAATAGAAAATAAAATCCAAACAGATCTCACGAGTATCATAAAGTGGGCTCATGATAACGGAATAGTTATTAACATCAGTAAAACTAAATGTATGCATATACGGTCACCCTACAATAAAAATATGGTCCGGTCGCCGCGCGTCGTGGGTCACACATACGAGTGCCTGCATAGCGTGTACGACGGCAGAGTGATGGAGTGTGAGTGTGCTGATATTGAGGTGGTGACGGAATATAAGTACTTAGGTTTAGTAATAGATACTGATTTCTCGTGGAAAATGCACATCTCAAAACTGTCCGATAAATTACGCTGTGTTCTTACAAAATTCCACCACCTCAGTGCTGTACTGGATAGGGCCACTTTGATTGTTGTATATTATGCACTAGTAGATTCACTGCTCTCCTATGGACTGGCATGCTATGGACGTACATTTAAAACGTATCTGGACAAAATAAAAGCATTACAAATAAGATTTATGAAATTATTAGTAGATAATAAAACAAAATTGAGATGTAAAAGTAATAATTACGAAGAATTGTTCATAGAGTGTAAAATGTTGCCAGTACATGAGAAAGGATTACTATTAGTAGCGTTGGAACATTATGGTTGTAATGATTACAAGCTCATAACGACGCAGCTTAGGCCGCGCAGGGTAAGGCAATGTAAAATATTTGAGGTGCCCACTTGCAATAATTATTATGGCCAAAGATGTAACAAGTTTTTGGTTCCAACCATATTCAATAGTTTTCCTTCGGACATTGAAAGTGGTTCGGTTTCGAAACGGTCATTTGGGCGAAGACCGGCGGAATTCCTGCGGAGCGTTGTCGGTGAGAGCTTATCCTTGCCTGCCTATGTATGACTGTGTATTTGGACGAATGGAGATTCTCGCTGACAGCGTTCTCGGAGGTTTTGTAGCTTTCTGGCTATTTGATTGTTTTGGGCCCGAGTTCCTTTCGGTGTCTAGGATGTTAGATGTTAGGCACATGGCTTGTTGAATGTGGTGGGAACTAAAAAACTATATACCCTATAACGCTAATATTAGTTAATTATATAATGCATATAAAATATTTAATAATCTAACTCAATTTATTTAATACTTTTAATTTCTTAATTAGATATATATTTTGATTTTTTTTTCTTGTTTCGCTTGTGTTTATTTTGTTTCTTTATATTACCTAGATACTAGACCAAATAATGTATTTGTTGTAAGAAATATGTAAAAAGGGAGCTACATCTGCCAACAAACTGTTTTGCAGTTTGGCAGAGGTATCAAAAAGTTTGTAAAGGATTTAATTTAAAATGAATAAACATTTTTTCATTTTTTATGAAAAAAAAAAAAAACAGCAAATAGCTATAACCCACCCCCCATAAAAAGGGGGGTATCATTCTACAGTATCTTCTCCCTTGGGATACGAACACAACGACCGTCCCGTTATTTAGCGGGACGCGCATTGACACCTCCGGCAGGGGGCAATAGCCCCGGAACGGAGTCCTCCGTCCCCATTGAGGTGGTGCGAGATGGCCTTAGCGAGCAGAGGGGATTCGTTCAACGACTGTTGACCGATACACATACTGTACCGTTTCTGTATTATTCAGTGTAGCAATATTTATATTAATAAAAAAATAGTGAAAGTGATTGTGTATCCTGAGTGTGTAGAACAGGGATATATAAAAGGATATTAAAATTCTAAACAACGAGAATCAATACTCACAATCTCGCGACTTTTCACCATTTTTTTCGAAGATGCCCTCTTGTGTTACAACTGCGTCACTGAAAAAAGATAAGGTTCATAAACAATTCAAGCAAGATATTACGTCTTATTATAATGTGCAGAAGTTTTATTTCTACCCTCACCATCGTATCACAAGCATATTTGCTCGTCACTAATGTAGTAGACAATCTTTTTATCAATTGACAAGAACAGACGCCAGCACATCCAGCGAAAGATTGGGGTAGCTGGACGTGCTGGCGTCTGTACAAGTCTATTCTTTTTTTATGTTTAATAAGAACAAATTGAAGGCACTGAACACGTGGTGAACGCAGAATGTTGTCAATCAGTAGTTTAATTTAAGCGACAAATACCGAGGGCACCCTAAGGCCTCCTACGCACTATGCGGTTAGCCGGAATGCGGTCAGCCGTCAGCAATCAATATTGCTGACCGGCTGCCGCATCAGAGTGCGAATAAAAACTACTTTCTCGTACAAATATCTGAGTTCGGTCAGCCGTACGGCTGGCCACATTGCGGCTAGCCACATAGTGCGTGGGAGGCCTAACTGGTTTTGAACCATAGCTCAGGGGGTCGCTGAAATAAAATGTCGTAATTTTAAAAGAAGGCTCTACAGGCACGGGGTCACTGATTAGGGATTAAAGACCCAACGTGATCCTCGCTGGTGAGGAACCTACATCAATTAACCTGCGGCTTTCTCTAGCTACCTAGGTAGACGACCCGCAGAAGAAAATCATAAAGAAATTCGGGCTTCCTTTCGTCTTCTTTTGCCTTTTGTTTTCGATTTTGTTTCTCTATATTACATTGTGATTGGTTAGTATGTGAGCTAATGCACGCATAGAACCGCTGTCCAGTTTGTGTGCGGCACTCGCACGGGATACCCGCGTGCAGTTCGTCTCATAAAGTTGTTTACTTAATAGCTAATTAGTGAGTCACCCGTATACTATTCAAGCTGCGGCCGGCGGCCGGAACCGGTTTGTTATTTTGTATTTAACTACGCTTTGTGTAGATAAATGAATACAAAAGAATGGATGGCAACGAGCAATCTATTTCGAGCTCGGAAGATGGTAATATAATTGATGAATTAGTGGAGATGGAGCTGCAGATACCTCAAGAAGAACTAACAACAAGCAGGGAAGAGACAAATTTGGTCGGGAAATTTGATGAAATAACACCAGACAGAGAGGAAAGGAGACATTTAAAACCGATTAAAAGAAAAGAAGTGGAGGACGGAAATATATCGGGGATAGAAGAAAAAAAATGGAAAGATGAGAATATTATTGTTTATATATCTTGTAAGGATAAAATGCCAAAGCAATTTGCACTAGCCAAGTTATTTTTGGCAAATAATATTGAGGACATTTCACAAGTCAAATATGTTAGCCCTTACAAAGTCAGACTTGAACTAGAATCTGAAAAAAGTGTTCAAAAATTAGAACAAAGTGAAGTCTTCGTAAAGAATGAATGGAGGATTCATAGAGCTTCGGAGAAGTATACCTCGTATGGAGTTATTCGTAACGTTGAGCTTGACATTTCGGATGAGGAGATAGTTCAAAGCGTGACGTGTCCTGGCGCTGGTAAATTGATTTCGGCACGACGGCTAAAGCGACGTGACACGGACAAGTCAAAGTCAGAGTGGTGTCCGAGCGAGACAGTCCGTTTATGCTTTGCTGGTTCCTATATACCGCCATATATTTTAGTGGACAAGCTCAGAATTCCAGTGGAGCCATATATATTTCCAGTGACGCAATGTTCACGTTGTTGGAAGTTCGGTCACACATCAAAGTTTTGCCCATTCCGAAAAATCGTATGTCCTAAATGTGGTAAAGACCACGCCAACTGTACTGTCACTATACTAAAATGTGTTAATTGTTCAGGCCAGCATATGGCGTTAGACAGGAAGTGCCCACTTTATTTGAAGGAAAAGAAAGTCAGGGAGCTAATGGCCGAGTTTAACTGCACCTACCCAAAGGCGTTAGAAATGTATGTGCCTGTATCTTCACCCATACCTAAAAGAACCACCCAAAATGACATAACGGATAATCAAATAAGTGGCCCAGCATATTTTGGTAATCTGTTGATAGAAGAAATTACGCCCGAGCAGGGCAAACAGGAACATCTGTCACCATCTTATGCTCAAGTTGCAAAGTCCAATCTTATCCCTAGACCTCAAATTTCCAAGAGGTATAATAAGATAGAGCGTCCTTCTACACCACATGTTTATATGAGAGGTGATGTTGATATGGAGCATGAAGCAAACATTTCGGACACGTCAGCGCCACCTTCTTCTGAGGAGACTAGTAGCAGTAGTAGTGTTAAATTTGAAAAAGAATTTTTTTTTTTGAAGAAGTGTAGTTTACAAACAAAGGTTAAAAGTATAATTAAATGTTGCTTAGAATGGTTGATCTTAGTAGTTGTTGGGAATATTTCGGACTGGCCTATGTTAAAAAATATTTTAGATTTCTTCAATGGCTAACGATAAGGGTATAACGCAGATAAATATACTCCAGTGGAATTCACAAAGCATTAAAAATAAATTAACAGAATTCGAATGTCTACTAGCTCAAGAAAAAATTCATATTGCTGCTATCAGTGAGACTTGGTTAGTAACGGAGGAGCTAATTAAATTAAATTCATACAATATTTATAGAAAGGATAGATGGGATGGTTATGGTGGTGTAGCCATTTTTACACACAAGTCCGTTAAATGCCATGTGTATCCCGTGTTTTGCACCAACGCCGGTATTGAAATATTATGTGTTAAGCTTTATAATTGCGATCAATTGGAGTACTTAGTATCAGTGTACTGTCCTCCGTCTGTGCATACATCCCGGAATGACTGGGATCAATTATTTTCAGTACTTAAAAAGAAAACATTAATATATTTTTTTTTTTTAATAATAAATTCATTTATTTCTCTCAAAAGGTTACAGTAGTCTTTACAAAGTAAATTTAGCGATTGATAAGTTTCTAAACCTTGTGAGAGCTGGAGTCCGTAAGAGGTTCAAAGACCTGTGTGACGAATCTCCAGGCTCTCTCCTTATATTGTAGTGAAAAATGAGTAGCTAACGTGTCGTGAATGGGTTATTTTGAGATAATGAATGATCGGATACATAATTATTAAAGAGAAAAGGAGCATGCATGCGTGAGGGTATATGTGCATGTGTTGTGTGTGTTAGGGTGTATGTGTGTGTGTGAGAGGGTGTGTGTGTGTGTGTGTGTGTGAGAGAGAGAGAGGGTGTATGTGAGGGGGTGTGCGTGTGTGCCTGTTGCTGTATGATATTTTAATTTGTAATTATGATTTTTTCTGTTTCAGTGTAGTCGAGGGACATGAGCCAATTTGTAACCGTCTTTTTGCAATTAAATTTACTTAGTGAATGAATACTGAGTGTTTTATTTACCTTATTATAAATGTAACCACCAAGGAAAAAGAAACAACGCTGGGCAAGTCTAGTGTTTGTTGAGTTTACTTGACAAACAATATGTTTCCGGCGGGCATTGTTAGGTTTCTTGGGATCATATGGAGTTTGTGCATGAGTGGTTAGAATTACTCTCAGAATAAATAGCTTACGGACGGAGAGAACGTCGCAGATCTTATGGAGTTCTGTTGTGGGAAACTGATAGGGCAATTTCCACCCAACCTTCAGAAGTGCCCTTTGAGCACGTTCTAATTTTATGAGGTTGGTTTTAGCGGTGCCACCCCATGCTACAATACAGTACTGGACAAGAGACTGAGCCAGTGACAGGTATACAAGTCTGAGAGTATCCCCATCAGCAGCATGTCGTAAATTTTTGAAAACGAATATCAACTTTCTTAGCCGTGATGTAAGTACATCTATGTGTTGTTGGAAGCAGAGTCGGTCGTCAATCTGTATGCCAAGGTATTTTATGCAATTTGTACTGTGGAGAGTTGGGCAGTTACAAGATGAGGTGACCCAAACATTACAGGAGTGGGCAATTAGATGGGAAATGGATGAGGGGGGTTTGCCTGCCGAAGTGAGTGAAAACTGCATATAAAATGTTTTGTCGGCGTTCAAGGTGAGTAGGTTTTGTGTGAGCCAGTCCGTGATCAGGTTCAATCCGGTCTGAGCACATGTAACGACGGATTCCCAAGTGGTGTCATGAAATATCAAGGCAGTATCATCGGCGTATGTGAAGATAGAGCAGTTGTTAATATTTAATCGACATAAGTCGTCGATATAAATAAGGAACAGTGTAGGACCGAGAATACTGCCCTGAGGCACTCCATAAGACACGGGAAGCTCACTTCTCAGCCACTCACCAATCTTTACGCACTGTCGTCTATCCTTTAAATAGCTAGAGAGTAAGGAAAGTTGTTCATTCCTTATACCCAGCCTCTCAAGTTTGCCCAACAACAGTGGGACAGAAACCGTGTCGAACGCTTTTGCGAGATCTAAAAATATGCCTACAACTTTATTTTTTTTGTCCAAATTTGATATAATTTTGGTAGTCAGATCAAGCACTGCATTTTCCGTTGAGATGCCTGCGCGGAAACCATATTGGGAGGTTGAGAGTAAGCTATTTTGTTCGAGATATTTTACAAGTCTCTTATTAATGAGCCTTTCTAGTAGCTTCGAAAGTGTAGGCAGTATAGCAATTGGTCTGTAGTTGTTCACACGATCTCTGCCCCCGCTCTTGTAAATGGGGTGTACGATGGCTAATTTATAGACGTCCGGGAAAACTCCTGTGCTTAAAGCCATGTTGCAAATGTGTGTAATTGGATGGATTAATAAATGTTTATATCTTTTGAAGAATGTACCAGAGATGTTATCTGATCCTACAGCACAGTCGCTTTTGAGGCCCATTATCAGGTGTTCTATTTCTGTCTCATCCGTTTGCAGCATGACAAAAGTGTAAAAGTGTGAGTGATATTTTGTAGTGTTAGTGGTACTATTTTTTCAGCTAAGGAGCGTCCCACGTCAGCGAAATAAGAATTAACTAAATCGATTGATTTGGTGGGTTCAGAAGGTGAGATTAGTTCATTAGCCTGTGTTTTAATTTTGTTTGTGTATGTTATGTTTTTGATGGCTTTCCACAGTTTTTTGCTGTAATTTTTTGCTGAATTTAATTGATTTGTGTCATAATTCTTTTTGGCTTTTTTAAATATCATAGTACAGTAGTTCCTGTATCTCTTGTATGTAGTTACTAAAATATTATTATTTGGATTGCATTTTAATTTATGATGTAGACTGTCTCGGTTCCTCGCACATTTTAGGAGACCCGAATATGTCATCCAGGGTTTACGTAGAAGTTTTCGGTTTGGCACTTGTTTCAGAATTTTATTAGCAGTTAGTGTTAGATTTATGGAATTAATAAAATAACTTGTAGCTTCGTTAACATCACAAGAATTATATAATGGGGAAAAATCTAATTTAGTCAGGTCGGATTCAATTTTGTCATAGTCAAAAATTTCAATGGTTTTTTTTTTAGAAGAGATGTTAGTATTATTTTTGGTTGATAAAAAGAACAGGATGGTATCGTGATCAGTGACCGAGGTATGCGCAACGTAACAGAAGGCTTGGTTTTTAGATTTAAGGAATAAGTGGTCAAGGCATGAGCGATTTTGCCGTGTTGGTATTGTATGTGCTGGAAGCATGCCGTGAAAGGCCAGCATGATGAGGTACTCAGTTGACCGTGAATCATTCGTGTTATTCGAGATGTCGATATTAAGGTCACCAGTAAGTATAATATTTTTATAAGTTGAATAAGATATCAGAAGTTGGTTTAAGGACTCGAGAAATGCAGAAATGTTTCGATTAGCCGGGGGACGGTAGATGGCAATCACCACCGTATCTCTATTCCATATTAGAGACACACAGTTAGCATCTTGAAGTGTAGCTGCTGCCACAGAAACCCGATGCTGGGCTCTATGGTATACTACCACTCCCTCATTTTGGGAGTTATGGTTGCATGTAGAGGTAGCAGTATAACCTTCTAGCGTTGGTATGGGTGGTGATTTTAAAAGCCAGCATTCCGTTAAAATTATGATATCCCACGTACTTTGGCTTCTTTCGAGAAGCACAGTATAGTCGTCAAAGTTCTTACATATGCTTCTTATATTTTGACACATAACGGAGACCGATCTTCCGTGCGAGTTAAAAAATTGTATACAGTCTTCTATAATGCATGTGGACGAGTTAGCGACCGAAATCTGATCAATGTCGTTAAGTAGATTATTTAATGAATCGAATTGTAAATGAAGTGTTCAATTAAGGTCCTGTGTATAAGCCTGTAAAACTGGTAGTCTAGTATGCCTGGGTAGTAGTTGAAAGGGGTGTGTAAGGATTTTATATGTTCCGGTCGATGTGAAAAGGTAAATGTTTTTATTTGAATTTTTTTAAATATAATTTTCTTTAAGTGAGAATGAGCAGGTAGCCCATTTTTTATGTTAATTATAGACGCCTGTTTATAAAATGTGAGATTTGTGAGGTAATAATAATATGACATATACATAATGATGGTATTTACTGTATAGTATTGTAAATAGAATGTGATATATATCGTAAATAGGTGTATGTTTTTTGAAATAGTAGTTGTGTATGAATAATATGTTATGTGTACTGCACAGTATATTATTGTATTTCCTGTATAGTATTGCCAATAGTTTGTGAGATATACAGTAAATAGGTGTATGTTTTTTGTAAGGGAATGAGTAAGGGTAAGAGTAGTTGTATGTGTATAATATGATATGTGTATTGTGTAGTCTGATGACAATAATGTGGTGTAATATAAGGTACTGTGTTGGAAATGGTAAATCATGTATTTATGTATAATAAATGAGTAGTTATTTGTTGAGTTATGTCGTGTGTGGCGAATGTAAATGGTGTTTAATTGTATGTGTAAAAATGTAGTAATAGTCATGCATATCATAATTATGATAAAATAAACAAAAATATCTAAGTTGAAAGTAAATAACAAACGCAGTAAACATACTAATTCCGCACGTGATAGTCATTTGGAATGTAGATTTTTCAGGTCCTCTTCGCAGTCTATGCGAATGGCAGGTGAGTCTTGAGTTTTTTTAAGGAATACTTTGCCATATGAGGTCCACGTTCCGTAATATTTGTTGTCCTTTACGAGTTGTCTAGCCAGGTAAGCTAGTCTCCTTCCCAGCATGGTAAGCGACTCGTCAACAAAAACTGATTTAGTCGGTCCAGGAAACTGAAGATGCCCGGTGTTCAGTTTATTGTCTTTGTTGGCCTTGTTATAATTTCTGGACTGTTTAATGAAGCTGTCTTTGCATATGGTGGTTGTAAAGTTGACGATTACATGGTTGTTAGTCTCTTTTTTGGTTTTGAGTCGGTAAACATCCTGTATATCAGAGTCTGATAATGGTTGTTCTATTATTTCGCCGACTTTTTTAACCATTGAACGCAAAATTAACTTATTTTCAGATGGTAGCTTGGGGATGTTTCTGAGTTCGACAGTGGATGCACGCGAGTTCCGTTCAAGTAGTTCTATTTTTGTCTCAAGTGAATTAATTTTGGATTCGTAGCCCTTATTAATTGTTTCCAGGTAGGACATTCTTTCCAGCACCTCGTCATACTTTAACGATATAAAATCTATGCTTCTCTGTATTTCGGTATTTTGTTCTTTAATACAAGCTATTGATTCCAAAAGTTTCTCAAATTTTGAATTTTGTTGTGCTTCATAGGAGGCGAACATGTCTTCAATATGATCTAAGATGGGGTTGTTATCAAGTGATTTTCTCTCAAGTTTGCGTTTCAGCCTACGCGTAATGTACCCAGAGTCTTCGAGAGGCATAGTGCTTTGAGAGGCAGATACATATAATTGGGAGTCAGACCCGTAACTTGAAACGGGTGCAATATTCAAACAAGATGGATTCGACGACTTAGGTGGGGTGCGTTGAATGGACATTGTAAACAAAGCGAGTGAATACTCACAGTGAGAGCTAGCTGTCAATTCAAGTTGCGCACACGCAGTCGTGAATGAAGCAGTAGTGGGCGCAGGGCTCGTGCGGTGCGGTGTGAAGTATGATTATCTCGTTCTAATTGTAGGTGAGCGCAGTCGCACACATAACGGTTTGAGAGTTCACCACTGAGACGCGCGGCGAGAAGACTGTTTGTCACTTTCTAATGCAGGTACTATCCTTCTTTAGCTCGCTGTATGTTGTTCTCTTCGTTGCGTATGTGCGCCTGGTATGTCCTTTGATTTATTTGGCACTATTTAATTTGTTTAAATGATTTAAATATAAAATAATAAATGTGCAGCGGTTTCTTGTATACACGACCGTACACTACGGCTTCCGGAGGGGAGAGGAAAATTTATATTTATTAGTTATATATTAGTTTATATATTATTAATTTAAATTTATTAGGTGATATTAATTGTCATCATACTAACTGGTCTTCCAAAACGGATCAGAGAGGTACACACGTATTCGACTCTTTGGTAGATAATGCATTTATTATTTTAAATGACGGTCAGCATACACGTGTCAAATTAGTAAGTGGAAATCTACAACAGTCCTCACCGGACGTGTCATTAGCTTCCACGGATATAGGTTTAAAGTTTAATTGGAAAGTTTTAAATGAGTCTTTAGGAAGTGATCATTTGTTCATTAAAATTACTTATAATATGAAATTAAATAATAACTTAGAAGGATATATTTTAAGAAGAAATTTTAAAAAGGTTGATTGGTATTCATATCAGCAAGTACTAGAAAATATTTACAGTAATTTCGAGTTCTCCCAAAACTTACAACATTGTTACGATACATTCGTAAATTATATCTATCTGGCTGCTGACTTACACATTCCTTTTATAAAAAATAGTACGAATCCCGAGACTAAGTTTCGCCCTAAACCATACTGGAGCCCAGAGTTATCGAGGTTGGTTGCTGAACGCCGTCGTGCTCTTTCAAAATTCAGAAGTAATCCTACACCTAATAATTTAATTTTCTTACAATCTAAGCTTCGATTTGCACAAAAGAACATCCGTTTGGCTAAGTGCAAGGGCTGGCAACAATTTTGTTCTAGCTTGGATCACTCTGCATCTTCGAAAGAGGTATGGGATAAGATGAAATGGCTCAAAGGCTATAAATTTAACAGAGAATTTGTCAGTCCACAAAAAGCTAAGGATCTCCTCAACAGCTTAACACCAGATTTTGCTTCACCGGAAGATTTGATATTCTATTCGACTAATGATAAATTAGAAACGCCGATTTCATTGCATGAATTACAAAAATGCATTCGAGCTAAAGACACGTGCCCGGGACAAGATAACATATCATATTCGATGATTAAAAATTTGCCGCTTAATGGGAAACAAATATTAATTACATTATACAACAAATTTCTTTTGAATGGTTTCGTACCTAGTCAATGGAGGGTAATATCTATTGTTCCGATCCCGAAGCCTGGTAGAGATTCACAGGATATTTCTTCCCTCAGACCTATTTCTATGATATCCTGTTTATGTAAAGTTTTTCATTGCATTTTACTCAATAGAATAGAATGGTATATAGAAAGCAATAATTTCCTGTCTAATAGTACAACCGGTTTTAGAAAATGTCGGTCCACTATGGACAATCTTACCCGCTTAGTTACTAGCATACAATTAGGTTTTGCGAGGAAGCTAACAACTGTGGGTTGTTTTCTAGACAAAGTGCATATAATAATGTTGATGTCCCTAGTTTATTAAATAAAATGGACAGCGTAGGAGTAGGTTCTGGGATTTATATTTATATTCATATATTTATATATATATATTTATTATATTTATATATTTATATTCATATTTGTGGAAATTTCTCAAAGAAAGGATTCTCAGCATTAGGGTAAGCGATCACGGAATAAACTCAAGAACTACAGGACGTGGATTAGCACAGGGGGACCCTTTGTCACCTCTTTTATTCAATATAGTAACAAGTGATATTGCGAAATCTGCTAATAATATTAGTGGTATTTATATTTCTCAATTTGCGGATGATTTTGTGATATATTCAACAGGAAAGAGACTTCATGAACTTTCGTTAACAATGCAATCATCTCTAGACATAATTAGTAAATTACTTAACGACATAGGGCTAGATACTTCTCCCATTAAAAGTAAAGTATGTATTTTTTAAATCAGGTTATTCAACAGAAGCTGTAGATCTTAAAATTAACAATATACAATTACAAATAATCGAAAATGTCAAGTACCCGGGTGTTTGGCTTGATCGCTCGCTTAGATGGACCAAACACGTTAAGACAGGATTTGTAGGTTTGTAAACATCTTTAAAGTGTTATCAGGAACAGAATGGGGTGTGCATCCATCGCATCTAAGGCGATTATATCTGAGTTTAGTGAGAAGCCGAATTGATTATGCTAGTATTTTATATGGTAGTTGCTGCAAAACACGGTTGAATAAGTTAGATATGGTACAGAACCAATTTTTACGGATTTTGGGTGGTTTTGTGAGAAGTACCCCGGTGCATGCAATGGAGAGTGAACTATGTGTTCAACCGTTGCATGTACGCAGATACTTTTTGGCCGCAAAATATTGGTTGAAGATCAAATCTGTTAAAGATAATGATATTTTAAAATTAATTGATAAGCTTTATGAAATGAATCAAAATTTAAATTTGGGACGTAGAAATAAGCCTATATTGACAGTTGTTCATGATTTTGGCAGTAACATGGGTAGCATTTATGCCAGTGATAAAATTGAAATGTTTTCCCTCGACACTTGGGTTACTAATATCGATGTATCCAGTGTAGTGAGACCTTTCATACCACTAGTAGATTTACCTAAACAAAATTTTTCTAATTCAAAATTATTTGATTTATGTTCAGAATTTTTAATAAATAGTTACAATAACTATTATACATTGTACACCGATGCCTCTAAAGACGGGTGTAAAGTTGGGGCAGCCTTCTTTGACCCGCAAACTAACAGTTCTTTAACTATTAAAATCAATACTTCTAATGTGTCTATTATGGTTGCAGAATTAATCGCTATACAGGAGGCCATTTCATATATTGATTCTTTTCAAAAAGGAAATTACATAATTTTTACGGATTCTAGGAGTGCACTTCAACATATTATTCGATGTACATCTAATTACAGAGGAGTGCCTTTAACATATAGTATCATACAGTCTATAAGAAAATTATTAAAAGATAAGAAAAATATTATTTTACAGTGGGTTCCATCTCACGTTGGTTTAAGGGGTAATGAGAAAGCTGATAGGCTTGCAAAATTTGCAGCAGAGGATGGGCTTGAATACTTTCACGTACCATACTGCTCTGGTTTGGTATACTCGGTTAAAGAAAAGTGCATAGAATTATGAAATGAATACTTTGATGAAAGGTCTCGTACAAAGGGTATATGGTACAAAACTATCCAACCACACCCCTGTCGTCTATTATGGTTTGGTAACTCCAATATGCCAAGGAAAAGCATTATAATGGCCCTGAGGCTCCGTTCTGGACATATTCCTCTGAATAGCTTTATCCATATGATGGGTAAGATCCCTTCTCCTAATTGTGTGAGATGTAATATGAGAGAAGATGTATTTCATATTTTAGTGGAGTGTGCCCTGAACGGGGCTGAAAGGAAAAAGTTTGAGAGGGAGAGTAATATTTCCCTCAATGCTATTGGGACATGTAATATAATTTTGGCTTCTCCGTTATCAGTGGAAGCCAAGAAGATCTACGAAATTGTTAGTATTGGTATTAGTAATAGATCGTAAGATTCTTTTATTATGTTATTTAAGAAAGTACTTTTTAATTTGTATGTTTTACTGTTGTATTTACGAGGGTTACATCATCACTATGTGATAAAACCCTTCTTTTTTAATAAAGATTAAAAAAAAAAAAAAAAAAAAAAAAAACCGCTATCATCTAGTTAATAAATAATATCCTCCTAGCCGTAACTTGGCCACGGCGCCCAGTCTCAATGGAGACTAGCCATCTGCGCAAGACATATTATAGTGCACAAAAGTGTCTGCGCAAACACAAGGGCACTTTCTATTTCATCACTTTCATGATCCAATGGGGCGACTAGCGACACAACTGGAAAGAGGTCAGGTACAGGGCCCACTTTACATGCTCTCCGAGGCACGGGAGTGTATACCGCCAACTCCCAGGTTTCATGCTGATACTTAGAAATTTTCTTCACAGAAAGATTCCAAAATCAAGTTTTGGCCTAATCCGGGATTTGAACCCAGGACCTCATTAACGAGGCACACACACAACCTCTGAAGAAGGACAGGAATGTTATCGTAAAACACGTACCTGATGTCATTACCCAGTTGGCAGTCAGTGCAGCAGACAAACTGGTCTACACCGTCCGTGGAGCAAACCTGAAAATCATATGAATAGCAATAATGGGGATCCCATATTTTAAGACTGTGCCTGCGTTTGCGCAGCACACTCCTAAATAAAATACAGGCACTGCATGAATTATACTACGGTAAATCCTATCCTACTAATATTATAAATGCGGTTGTTTGTTACTCTATCACGCTAAAACTACAGAACATTTTAATGCAAGCTTGTAATAATAAAGCTTATATGTATATCCAAATACCACATCCTACTAATATTATAAATGACAGGTGGTGAGTGTAGATGTATGGATGAATATTGTTCCACTGTTTGGCGGCCGCACTATGCATCTCATGTCCTAAGACTGGAGCGAATTAAAAAACGGTTTCTCTGGCACCTAGCCTACTCCTCGGGTCTAAATAAAAAAATAAAATCATATTCGGGGAGGCTAGCGCACTTTAATATCTCGTCTTTAGAAAAACGCAGAAACGTAATTGATGCTCTTTTTGCATATTAATCATTACGGCATAAAATTGACTGTCCACCTCTTTAAGCGAGAATAAGATATAGAGTTCCTGCCAGAATTCCGCGTGCCCCAATTACACCTTTTTACCCACCACTCAGAAGAACCGTCTTTGGAGCTAACTCCCCAATCCCACGGCTGTGCAAACTCTTAAACGGTTGCAGCGACGTTGTTGATGTGCACGCTGTTACACTCAATTCATTTCGTAAACATATACTTAACACTCTAGCATGACATTTTAATTTTGTTCAATGTTAATTTTGATTACTCTTAATTTTTAACTTTATAATTTATATAATTTACATTCAATTTAATTTAATTATTCTGATATTGTTCATCATTGCCGCAAAATGTTTGTTTTTTTTTAAATTTATGTTTTCTTAATTTATTGTAGATTGTTATTTAGTTTAGTTATTTTAGTTTAATTAAGAATTGTACCCCACATTATTTATATTGAGCTTGTGGTGCTTGCCTATAAGAGGTAACTATACTGGAATTTGTTCTGTGTACTGACTATTTCATATGTATTAGTATAAGTTACTGTTGGTAAGCCAAAAATAAATAAATAAATATATTACTCTTTTACGCAATAACTACGGAAAGGATATTGATGAAATTTTGAAGTAATATAGCTTGTTGTTGTTGTTGTTTTGGCGTAAGAGTAACAAACATACATACATCTTTACTTTCGCATTTATAATATTACTAGAATGTATGTATACCTTTAGCGGTTTTGGCAGTGCACGCCGGAATAGGTTGCAGATGGTAGATTTTTCCTACTTACATACTTGACACTTATCGCCACATTTTGTACAAATCACACAATATCTTTATACATTATAGCCAATGTGTTATTCTGGTATATAAGCTATATTATTGTAAAGTTTTATTAAAATATATTCAGTAGTTTTTACGTGAAAGAGTAACAAACATCCATCCATACTTACAAACTTTTACGTTTATAATATTAGTAGGATAAGTAGGTATATCCAAATAATACATAAGACTATAATTTATTAAGTTTAACGGGGGTGAAACTGCGGGACACAGCTAGTACAGACGCTAGAGCGTCAAGCTACCCCAATCTGTCAAATTACTTTTATAGATTTTTTTAATTTGATAGCATTATTCGCGATGCAAGGCGTTTATCTAATCTCAAAAATGGGAAATCATAAATTTAATCGTCCGGCGGGTCTCGAACCTGCACCATCTACCCGCACAATCCCATTTTTGAGATTCTTTTATAGATTTTCAACTTTATCACAAAAGCATAAGGTTCACTTTCAATTAGGGAAATTTGACAGATTGGGGTAGCTTGATGTGCTGGCGTCTGATAAAAAGATTATTGATGAGAAAGTAAAATTTAGAACGATATTGTCTTGTCATTCTACTTACCGGATGCTTCTCTTCGCTCGACTTATCTAGTAAGGTGGATGGACATCTTTTGGAGTTGACACATTGACCCTTCACTTCCTCCCACTCACATTCAGCTCCTAAAACAGAGAAAAATAAAAGTTGACCCTAAGAGAATGAAAAAGGTTACATTGTTTTATTTAAGTTTATTAAGCACAATATACATGGTGACTTGTAAAACATAAATAATGCAATGCTATCTCCGGGGAGGTAGACCTTTTTAAGGAAGGGCTACCCACTTAAAAAAAATCTCTTGAGTTTATTAAATAGGCTTCAATTAGTGTAATGTTAGTTATTTGTTTTTTTTTGATTAAGCATAAGAATGTGTTGCAATTTTTGTTTTGATTATCAATATGTTTTAATTGTTGTTATTTAAAAAAATTGTTTAATTGTTTGTTTTACATAGTATGTTTTATTTCAATTTAATTTTTTTTATGTGTCGTTATTATAAAATGTAAGCGCATGCTGTGACACCTTAAAATGTTGTGCATTTAATTATAATTTTATAATTAATAATGTAGAATTTAGAAACAATGTAATAACTACTCGTTGTCCAAATAAACAAATAAAGAAACCCCAGAAATATATGCTTTTCTTTGGAAATGTTACCGGATTCCAACCAAATTATTACACAAGAACCATCTTTTACAACCTGCCGTCGGCTGCCAACTGGGCAAACCTCTTGGGCCTGTGATTATCAGCCTCGCGATTCATCCAATTATTAAGCAACTAAATTCGAAATTTAATACATGGTATCTAGATGACGGGTTCCTAGGAGGGGACGTGGAAATGGCTCGTAAAGATCTTATATTTCTTAAAAAAGAATTTTCATTGACAAATAATTAAATACATTAATCAACAACCGCACAGAATACCATAAGCAACAACTTTTGATAATTTGTTAGATTTAATATTCGTACAAAAATAAGTATTCATTTAATTTCCCGCTTGCATGTTTATAACTCTGCGCGCATTACGATGATTACATAGATTTCTTGCGAGAAAGGGGAGCAGCGCTAGCACCTTTGAACTTGATCCATTACTCTATTATTTTTTTCTTGTATTGAGTTATTTCCGGATGTGCTTACAGTGCGGCAACTGTACTTGCTAAACACTATTTTAAAACAACACTCTCTCACAAAATTCACTCCCTTACTTAACAATAATAAACGGCTCAAACATAAAGTCTGCTTGTCGGATAAACAGTGGACTACCAAGTACTCAAACAACTTCTTTGGTTTTTTAGGCGGATACTTATATAATAAGATAAATAAGTTGCTTACTGTGTATCCCCTAACTAAATTTAAATGTAAGCAGATTCTTACAACATGGCTCAAGTCTTTGAACTACGAAGATACGGAAAATGTGCTTAATGTAGGCTCTTAGATAAATAAATTATAAATTATAAATTATAAAACATAACACACACACACACACACACACACACACACACACGCACTCACACACGCGCACACACATACACACACATAAACGCACTTACACACACAGATATTTATGCTCTGATTAATAAATTAGTTAAGGTTAAACTTTGTCCAGTGTCTGGAGAGGCTGGTAATCTGTCATACAGGTCTCCTTGTACGGATACCAGTCTCTCACATAGATAGATTATCGAACTGATGTATTAATTAGAATAATATGTACCTACTCTGTAATCTGTGTGAGAGAACAATAAATAAATTATTATTATTATTATTATTATTTCCGAACTAGTAGACCAAAAGTTGTTCCATATGGTGTTAGCCTGTAAGTAAGTAAGTAAGTAAACCTGTATAGATCTTTTTTTAAGGCAACGCCCGCACTAGGGAATCTAATCCCTGTGTCGCAGAGAACTTTACAATGATACTTTTAATATTCTTACACAGTCTGATAAACTCATCACGCAACTGCGGTATAAATGCAAAATTATAATAATAATAGCCAAGCAATTATTCACACAGGGAGTAATAGTACAAGCTCTGTTTAATTTGGGATCAGAGGGAGGCCCTCCCTGTGTGAATAATTGCTTGGCTATTATTATTATAATTTTGCATTTATACTGCAGTTGCGTGATGAGTTTGGAAACCAGATAACAGATATACTGCATATACTACTTTCCTTTTGTAAAAACATACTTACGTGGATAATTACACATAGACACAGGACAAAGAGACATGTTCATGCACACAAATATCTGTCCTGTGTGGCAATCAAACCCACAACATCTTCGGTACCGAGAGCATTCCATATAAAATAAAAAAAACGCAAAGATTTATGATTTCACTGGTAATCACAGCTTATATGGATCAATCAACAGAAGACCTACCTTCCTGTTTATCGAGATCGCATTGTGCTGCTGTCCAGAAGACCAGAAAACACATAAAAGTACAAGAAAACTTCTTAGACATCGTGACTCCACCACGAGAAGTTGATCTCTGGCGCTGACAAATGCCCAAAATTACTCCTTCTGATATCTTTATTATATAACTATAAATGAGGAGATTACGGGCCAAGAGCGAGTCTGTCTTGTGGTCTATAGGTTGCGTTGTATACAAGGCTGAACCACTGACCTACCGTTGGCGGGTTCAATTCTAGATAAGGAACGTGGGGCATGACTGTGTTAACCTCTGCACGTGAGTCAGTCGCCTCGCCACTTCCTGTCCTGGATTCTATTCCCAGGACAACAACTTGTGTGACCCATAAATAGTTGTACTGATTCTGGATAGTTGGTATAATATATAATAATATATAAATTAATAATTAATAATAAAACAAAATATATAATAGTAAATAATTTCCCATTTACACACGGCCATCTGATTCCAAACTAAGCAGAGCTTGTACTATGGAAACCAGATAACTGATATACTAAATATACTACTTTTCTTTTGTAAATACATACTAATATAGATAATTACACCCAGACTCAGGACAAACAGATATGTTCAACCACAGAAATATCTGTCCTGGGTGGGAATCGAACCACGAACTCCGGCGTGAAAAGCAAGCATTTGCCAACCGCGCCAACAGGCCCGTCTCTCAGGAATATACTCTGTGTCCGTCAAGTATATATTTGTAAAGTACCCCGCGACATAGGGCGTAATTTTTTTAGTGCGGGCGGTGTGGTGACTTTAGTTCAATGAGAAAATTCCGTTGCCATTGGGCGGAAAGTCCGAAATTTTCCGGGAACACTATTTTTACGAAACTATAGAAGTACGAATCTGTTTTTATGGGAAATTCGTTTACGCGACGTCCTGCGTGAGCGATCTAGACGTGAACGCGAAGCGGCGCGGTGCGGCGCGAGAGTCCGAAACAGTCCGAAAAGTTCAACAGTCGAAACCTATTGAAGTATCCTATGTGACAAAACGCACGTGCGGTGCGGTGCGGAGCGACGCGACATGAAGCGAACGCGGTCAGTTGGCTTGATATTTTCGCGCGAACAGGATGCGGTGCCGTCGTGTTTTTGCGGCGTCGCCGCGTCGGTGGCGGCTTCGCGCTTGATCCGCGTGCACGTAGGGCACTGCCACCGCATCTCATTGAATTCGCGTGTCACCGCTTCATAATCGCGTTCGGTTACAACCGCCTACGTAGGACGTAGCGTTAGTGTACAGGCAGCTCGACTATGGAATGCCATGCCTATCGTAATTAGTCGGGCTGCTCTTTGAACGAATGAACACTGTGTCTTTCCTCTTACCTTACAATTCCGTTAATGAGCTTTGTAGTAGAGAGTTTTATAGAGTTTTGTTCAAAGAATACTGAGCGACTCGAGTTGATACGTTACAGTCCGTTTCTGTGTTGATACGCGTGCTTTAAAGAGTTTCTTCTCTTCATATGTGTAACCCTAAAACAATACTGATAAAATTATCCGCGTAGTAAGGTCAACAAATCTGCCAAAGTCTAAGGTTATCAGGAATACCAATTATTGTATCATTTTTAGAATTTAGTAGATAGATAGATAACTCTTTATTGCACACCAAAGACATAAACTTAGAGTAAATAAATAAAAAAATAAAATAAAAAAGGTTTTTATTCACGTAGACTTTAAAAAAGCGCTGGTAAATAATCAGAACATGTTTGTAGTATTATAGTTGTATAAATTATTATTTCTAGTAACATAGATATTTAGGTACACATTGTATTGATTTTATTAAAACATTTATAAAATTTATTTTATAACAGCAATGATATTTAGCTAGCTCGTATCAAGTTATTGTCAAGAGATTATGTTTAAGTTTAATTATCTAGTTTAAGTCTAATATTTTTACTACATATTGTCAATGGTAAAAAAATTACAGTAGGTAAGTAGTAGTAGTAATTATGGTTTCTTAAAACAATGGCGCGACATTAACTTTTACTATACAGATTCGATCTGAATTTATATGGTATCGTACGGAAACCATTTCACGTCGAATAAAAAAGAACTATCACGCTCAGTGACGCTGTCCTCCCGGCCGAATTTCGGCCACGGCGGCCATTCTCAATGGAGATTAGCCAATTGCGCAGAACATATTGTACACAAGTGCGTGCGCAAACACAGGGGCACTTTCTATTCCATCACTCTTATTATTATCCGATGGGACGACTAGCGATACGACCGGAAAGGGGTCGGGTACAGGACCGACGGCTTTACGTACTACTCTCAGAGGCATGGGGGTGTAATACCGCCAACTCCCAGACTTCGATATTGTTTTTTTTTCTTTTTACATTAAAGTCCCAAAATCACTTTTGGCCCGACCTGGGATTTGAACCCAGGACCTTGTTCTCTGCGGGTGAACACGCCACCGCTAGACCAACGAGGCGTTGTATTAATTATTATAGGTATAAATAAAATGGTGCAGAGATGGTGTGAGGTCTAAATCTATGAAAATAGATAAACCAGTAGGTACTCACAGGATATTCTTGGCCACCACTTGTCATGATGAAGAATCCCCAAAAATAGTTTTTTAAAAACATGGCTTCCCAACGATCCACAGTTTTCGCCACCAAGATGGCGGTGTGGTATCGTTGTCAAGTCATTACACTTTCCCACAGTACACTTTAAACTTTAACTAATTTTCTATTAATCAAAAAGGTTTTCTTAATTTCTTTCACATTTTTTAAGAAGCTACTAATAACACGGTGTGAATTTTATCTTAGTTAAAACCATTTAAACATTTAAATCTTGCGCTTGCCTCTTCCTACTTTGCAAGACGGATATCAAAACAACATTTATTCGAAAATATACTTAATCTGATAGATTTCAACTATTCGTTACATAAAAAAACATGTAAATAATTTAACAAACACAACCTAATTTAACAGCAGTTCAAATTGAGTTCCGATTTGCTGACCGGAAGACAACAAATCAAAACTTAACATTTTAACTCAGAAATAGACGGTTATAGTATTCAGATCATAAAAAAGCTAAACTTATCAGTTAACTTCAACCTATAATTTTGTGTTAAATATTATTAACTACCTTATTAACTACCGAACGAACATTGAAAATTCATTCGGTAGTTTTTACGTGAAAGAGTAACCAACATCATTCTGTTAGCGTGCATTTTGTATAAAATAGTAACAATAGTATTATGATAATTTAATTATTAAGTGGTTTATTATTTTATACCAAAGTGTATAATTCCTTTGCATAAAGTGACAACACTGTTTAAATTAAAGTGTGGGAATTTCAACTTGTTAAACTGGCAACACTGAATGGAGTTCTCGAATTATATCAGGAAGCGGAACGACATTCAGTGTTCGTCACTTGCCATGAGCGGTTGTCACCAAGTAAGGAGGAATCGCTGTTCGACGGTTTTACAGTATAGCCATAAGACCATTGTGTATTGTGATAATATTATGTTTAATAAATAAGTGCTGGTGGACTTCAAGTTTTGTTATACTTAAGAGCTGGTAAGTACCCATAATATTTAACACGATAGGAATTTTATTAGTAGTTTGTACTTAGTAAAATTTATTTATATAATAGACGCGTTTTACCTGAAATAAAACGCATATTAAACTACTTACCTTATTAGAAGCTTATTATATTGAGATAGGCGTATCCGTTTTCCGTTGTATTTTACCTCTCTTTCTACCTAATTCATCCATCTCTTTCGCACATCCCCTCCTTTCACCAGGTAGGGGGCCCTGTTGAGCTCAGAGCTCAACGCGCCTTGGTTCAACATTGCGTCGAAATCGAGAAAATATATGCCAGGCAGTAATAAAAACTAAGCTTCTAATAAGGTAAGTAGTTTAATATGCGTTTTATTTCAGGTAAAACGCGTCTATTAAACCACTTGACCGTTATTAGAAGCTTATTATATTGAGACGTGTTTGTTATCGCCTGGTGAAAGGAAAATTATGCCAATGTGACTAAGGAGGATGAATGTAATCAAATAAACAATTAAAACAGCAGATATGAGAAAAATAAGTATTCAGATACATTTATTCATAAGATGATGAGAGTAACATAATCATTTGCAATATTAATTGCCTATGTACTTAATGATTTAACACAACAACAACTATAATCAGTCCACAGGGTTAAACAAAGTTGTAATCGATGAATTATTAGATGTAGTCACCATAACTTCACGCTTATAGAATTTTTGGAAGGTCGTCGCCGATTTCCAATTACCTCTAGCAAGAATGTCGTCAAGAGGAAAATTGTCAATCCAGTTCTTAGAGGCAACGGCGGAACGCACACTTCCTGGCGTTGCTACGATACCGGCAGCCTTCATGAGTGATTTGATCCACCCTGCGATGACTGTACGGGACGCAGGGGATGGTGATCCTCGTAGGTTAATAAATAAATTTGTTGAACTAGAATTATTGCGCCTTTCATTAAGGACTGTTATGGTTTTATGAATCCAATAAACAGGGTTCAGGTTTTGATTTTCTGAATTTGACAATAGTTTCCATCCTGACTGTCTATAAGCACTACAATCTGTTTTTGAACCAAAATGAGGCCATAAAATAATGAAATGATCATCAATGGTACAGTGCTCATTGTCCACTTTGAGCAAAGTGAGGTCGTGAATTCTGCGACCTGAACATAATATTAATAGCGTTGCCGTATGGCGAACTGTTTGAAAAACATTATTATGGTCAACCGAATAGTTACGCAAATAATTAGTTAGCATGTCGATGTCCCAAACTGGTGGTTTTGGAGACTTAGGATTTTTTAACGATATAGATTTTAAAACATGCCTAACCAAAACGTCTTGACTTAATTTGCCCGATAAGTCTACGTTACTCAACGTAGAGATGACAGACTTGTGAAGTAGAATAGTATTATAAGAAAATTTAGAATGTAAATGTAAATCAGCTAAAAATTGGGCTAATTCAGATCCTTCGGGGCGCACTGGATTAATATTATGTTGATTGGCCCATAAAATCCAGCGATTCCAGGCTACTTTATATGTCTTCCATGTGAAAGGTCGCCAGGAGGACTTGAGTAGGGAGACCTGATCAGGGTTCCATGACTTGATTTCCTGAGACCACCCCCACATTTCCAGACCTCCAAAACCATGTCCTGTACTTTTGGAGGAGGCAGCCCCGTGGTTGTGTCGATTAGAGATCGTTTCAGGTTCGTTAGTGAAAATGGGGCTGCAATGGCTCGAGATTTGAGATCTGCTCTCCAGAACACTCTTTTCCAGCGAGGGACTACGATGAGATAAATTCCTGAAGCTACATTCATGTGCAATAACACTCGCGGTATAAAGAACGGTGGCGGGAAGACCCAAGCCAGCGGAAAATTCCACTGTATGCTGAAGGCGTCGTGAAACATGGCCTCCTGATCGTTCAGGTCCAGTGACGCGTAGTTTGCTACTACTTGAGCAGTTTTGGACGCAAATAGATCTATCACCGGTGTTCCCATCCTCGCAAAGATCATTGCCGTGGCATTCGGGACTAGATGCCACTCGGGAAGTTGACGGTGCCTGGATAGACAGTCCGCATGATTGTTGTATCTCCCGGGAATATGATGGATTTTTAAATGAATCTGGTTTCGGTCCAGTTTGCATAAGATTCTGTGTGTCAGATCCATAAGTGCCTGCGATTTGGTCCCCCCCTCGTTGCGAAGATACGCTACCACAGACCGGTTGTCGGTTTGTATCAGAATTGAGCTTTGTCTCATGTTCAGGGCATGGACCTCTAATACTTTTAAGATGGTCAACAACTCTTTCATGTTGCAATGAAGAACCCGTTCCTCTCGGCTCCAAGTTCCAGATATCGTCTGGTTGTTGATTTGTGCACCCCATGCTGTATCGGAGGCATCGGTGGCCAGGAAAATTGTTGTAGGTGGTGCATGCATCAAAGTTGGGTGATGGCAATTCTGAAGCCACCATTCCATTTCTATTAAAACGTTGGGAGGTAGACTGTATTTGGCAGAAATTGTCAGTTTCGGCAGAGAATTCAAATGACCGAGAGTCGCCCGGTGATTTAATCGGCCCCTTGGCACGACAAAGCTGGCGAAGCTTAATAGTCCCACGAGGCTCTGAAGTTCTTTCAATGTGGCCTTGCCTGATTGTAACATCTGAGAGACTTTTTGGATTATAGTAGTAGTTTTTTCTGATGGCAGATGCTTCTGGTTTTTTCACGGGTCCCAAACAACGCCCAGAAAGGTGATATGTTTTTGTGGGATGAGAACAGACTTGTCGTAATTTATTTGAAATCCTAGATATTCCAGGATGTTCAAAAGCACATTCACATGTTCGGTTAACACGCTCTGATCTTGATGAGCAAGAAGAAAATCGTCCAGATACACGATTATTCTTACACCTTTTTCGCGAAGAGTTTGGGCTATCCAATTCGTAAGGCACGCGAAAATCTTGGGTGCTGTGCTTAGACCGAATGGAAGACACGTCATTTCCAGTAATTCGTCGTTGTAAATAAGACGGAGAAATCGTCTGTGTGATTGGCGCATTGGAACATTGAAATAAGCCTGAGACAAGTCTGCCTTGCACATCCAGTCTCGGGGTTGAAGGAAATCCGGGATACGGTGCATATTGATTAATCGAAACCGGTCTGTGAGCACAAAGTGGTTCAGAGATTTCAAGTTGAAAATCGGGCGAAATGTCAATCGTTCTTCCGTACGAGGAATAGAGAGGAGACAAAGCTTGGAGAGAGATCTGCTACCTTCAAAACACCCTGTTGCTTCATTTGACAAATGATTGCCGACATTGTGGTCGATTCTATCGTGCGATGACGATCGGTTTTTAAAACTGGTGTCCTTAACGGAGGTTTTTGTCGGAAGGGTATACGATAACCTGTTATTATTTTTAGAACGAAAGCTGGAGCTCCCATTCTCCTCCAACGATTGACATATTGTGCCAATTGCCCCGCTTGGAACTGTGAGTCATTGTCTGTATCTTTTATTGGTCGCATTGTTAGTGGGCGAAAAGGGGCGTTTTTGACCTCTTTGATTCGCTCGTTTCGTACTAGATCCTCGAGATCGAAAGGAAGTACCTCTATTGTTCGAAATGTAATTGTAATTACGATATTCATTTCCATGCCCTTTCGGAGGGTATTGGGACAAATGACCATAACCCTGCGAGGGTTGGTTTCGATGGTAATGCGTATTAGTGCTTGGAGCAGGCTCGCAGCAAGTATAGGTACCACGCGATGGTACATTATGATGGGCATGCCCCTGCGAGGGGTGCCTTGCAGTATCAGAGGGTTTTGCTCGCGAAGCATTACCACTGTAAGACTGCTTGGAAGGCCAGAAAGCCTTTCTTACTCCGCCAGCTTTTTCTAAGGCAGCAGATAACGCTTTATCGTTAAAAATATGAGTGTTAGAAGGAGGAATTTTGTTTAATGCACATTTTAAAAGAGGGTCCCGAATGCATTTGAGGATACCGTGCCTTCTCATTTCTATGGCTTCGGCTCTGTGACCGCAGGCCATTTGTAACAAATCAGAAGAAACTTTATGAAAATCACCCTTTAGAAATAATTCTTCGATTTTCTCATTAAGATTAGCAAGTGAAGCATTTGATGTCTTAGACCATGCTAATAAACTACGTAAGCTATTGCGAAAAATTTCTTTTTGATTTAAAATACAATAAGTAAAAGCTGCATACGATTTATCAGAATTAATTAAATGGCGTGCACTGTCAAACGCTTTCACCTCATCATTTGTTTCTAACTCTATAAATCCTGGACTGTAATTATAAAGTTTCTGGGTGTCAGCGTAACGCACATCGGACCATGCACTACTGTCAAATCGTTGAACAGCATTCAACATTTCTAAATATTCCAAAGAAGTAGAGGGTACTGCAGGATCTTTAAGTTTGGTTTCAATTTCATAAGTAAGATCTGTCACTAACCCGGTATCTAAATTAGAAGGAGAAGGTAAATTTGGATCGGTCCTGGATGCATTTACGCAATAATCATCGTACAGGTCATTACTGACGTCAGAAATATACGATTCATTATCGTTTCGAATGTATAGTCGGTTATCGTGGCAACCAATGTTCCTTCTTAATTCCCCTACTTCCTTCGATAATTTTTCTAAAAGACGACGTTCGTTCTTATGTTTCTTGTTATGACGACGGTGCGTCTTTCTTTTCTTTTTCTTGGAATCTTGCGCAGATTCTGAAGAACTAGACGTGCTCGACGAACTTGAACTACTACTAGTTAAACTTCGATTATTGTTTTGCCGTTTAAGGCCGGAGGTACCGGCCAAAGGCATCTCATTAGAATTAACAATATCGTTATCCATTATTTTCTAAGGAAGAAAACAAAACTGAATAAGCGGTAGAAAGAAAAAAAAAGTTAAAACAAATATCGAACGAAAATTCGTTAAGCAATAAATATTTGTGCAACTTACATGTCAATATACACTTAATTTATAATGGCACTGTACACTGTCACTATGCACTTAGGAGCACGTGTTGTCACAACGGAAAACTTCAGGCCAATGTTGAACCAAGGCGCGTTGAGCTCTGAGCTCAACAGGGCCCCCTACCTGGTGAAAGGAGGGGATGTGCGAAAGAGATGGATGAATTAGGTAGAAAGAGAGGTAAAATACAACGGAAAACGGATACGCCTATCTCAATATAATAAGCTTCTAATAACGGTCAAGTGGTTTAATAGTAGAATTTTTGGTCAAACACCTAGGATTATGTTTTCATATAACTATAATTAAATAATTTTTATTAATTTAAGACGCACACAACGTTTTTTTAAACTATGTCTTATTCTTTGATAGCTTTTTAAATACATTTAATTTGGGTTTAGTAAATTCAATAGCAGTATTTATAAGAAATGACGTTTACCACACTCAATTTGTAAACAAATATGGCGAATGAGCTCAACAGGGCCCCCTACCTGGTGAAAGGAGGGGATGTGCGAAAGAGATGGATGAATTAGGTAGAAAGAGAGGTAAAATACAACGGAAAACGGATACGCCTATCTCAATATAATAAGCTTCTAATAACGGTCAAGTGGTTTAATAGTACATTATATTATTATATATGGGCAGTAAAATTGTAAAGTGAGATTACTTTCGTAAGCATTTAGCTTTATACTCCTTATGTAGGTAACACCAAAAAATAATAATAAATAAATTCCTTTCTTACACTAATACAGGTTTGTTACGTATTACGGGGGCAATAAATAATTAACATTGATTCGTTACATATTACCAGGGTATACTCCCATGGGTATGTAACGAAGCTTGAGAACATGCATTCCATTTTTGCGAGGGCTACCCTCTGGAGATGTGATGCATGAACATTATTTTAGTATTTACTCGTTATATATTGCCAGGGTACTCCCATGGGCATGTAACGAAATTTGAGGACATGCATTTCATTTTGCCAGGGCTACCCTCTGGAGATGTGATGCATGAACATTATTTTAGTATTTACTCGTTATATATTGCCAGGGTACTCCCATGGGTATGTAACGAAATTTGAGGGCATGTATTTCATTTTGCCAGGGCTACCCTCTGGAGATGTGATGCATGAACATTAGTTTAGTATTGACTCGTTATATATTGCCAGGGTACTCCCATGGGTATGTAACGAAGCTTGAGGGCATGCATTCCATTTTTGTCAGGGCTACCCTCTGGAGATGTGATGCATGAACGTTATTTTAGTATTGACTCATTATATATTGCCAGGGTACTCCCATGGGTATGTAACGAAGCTTGAGGGCATGCATTTCATTTTGCCAGGGCTACCATCTGGAAACGTGATGCGTGCCCTGTATTTTAATTCCTTACCTAAAACCTAGGCACTCCCGTGGACATGAAATAGTTCTCACACATAAATCACAATCTAAAGTTGCTAATGATATATTATTTTCCGGAATAAGTAATCTTACAAAAAATAAATCAATTTCTTATTAACAATCTACAATTCCATAAACAAATCGCAATTGAAGGAAAAATGTGAAGGTCATGTTTTTCTTAATGCCTGGATCGTTTTGCAATCCGACAGTTTCTCATACTGTTTAACTCTTCTCTCTTCACTTTATTATTAGGCATGTCAATGTTTGTTGCAGAGGAAAGAAAAATCATTGTCTCTACGCTTGGCAACTCTGCCCAGAGATTGAGCGCGACCGCAAAGGACTCTAGCGTCGAAGCCAGGCGTAGCCGCAGTCGTACTCAACGTGACAGCATGTTCGTGCATCGTAGCAGTCTCCTAGATGACAGCAATTCATCGCGTTACGATACGCTGCGAGCTTTAGAAGAAACCTGTAAGTACTTTTATTATATTTAACAGGCAATCGATGGCCTAACTCTGTACTGGAGAACCGGTGATATCTGTGAACGTCATGATGTATTGTTTTGTGTGATTTGTTTTATAGATGTTCGAAAACACTCAACGTTTGGTGTATTTTATTATTATGGTGACAACGTGCGCGTTTGATGTTTAAATAGATTAAATGTTTAATATTTATTAGTTTTCAGGAATTGATAGGATATTTGGTAAACTATATTTAGAGGTCTATGGATGTACGGGCAAGTTAGATCGCAGATACGTATTAACCTCTTTAAATACCTTGAGAATTCTAGGGCCTGATAAAATATTAGGTAGTATAATCGGGAAATAATTATTTCATACTAAAACGTGACATGGCGGTATTTGTAAATCAACGTGTTAATTCTTATTTAAGAATTCCTTTGTTTAAAACTGTGTGGCGCCACATTGTTGGGGGTAGGAGACACTAAATAATTATCGCATTGGCAGTGATGTTTGATGCTGACAATATTTTTATTTTTACAATGTTTTAGAGTCTATTTAAAAAGTGATTATAAAACATTACCTTTGTTTAATGAACTAATAGCTGGGTGATCCATGTTGGAGCAAAGTTGCAGTTACAAATTAATTTCATGAAAATGGTTGCAGAAGCAGTTTTAGATTCCATGTCTCGCTTAGAGCATGGCAACTAAAGTGACCACTCTGAGAACAGGTGGGATCTTATCTTCGGAGAGAAAGTGAATGTACAACTAGAGATATTTATTAGAAAATTTAAGACAACGGTGTTTGCTGTTGGCATGGAATACCCCAGTTATTGGTTCCGTATCGAATATATTAAGAACTAGCTGTGCCCCGCGCTTTTACCCGCGTTGAATTTTATAAATTAACACTGTTCCTCTCCCGTAGGTGAGATAGCATGATAATATGTAGCCTATATGTTGACCCGACCTCTTATAAATATTCAAGCAAGATTTGAAGTAAACCCATGCACTGCACACATACTTTTGCGTTTAGCCCGGACATGCATACCGACAAATAGACAAAAATTCTTAAAACTATATTTTTGGCTTCGATATCGATTGTAGAACACGCCTCAAGTGTCCTTTTAAAAAAATTTCAATGTACAGTTTTAACGTTCCTAAAATTTTATCTTTATAGATTTGTAATACTATCGGAATATTTTCGTTTCAAATACCCGCCGCCGACTTGTAATTTAGGAGAATTTGTAACATGTGAGATAATTAGCAATATATTCAAGAAATTGCTCATACATACTTGACACCATTCTACAATGAAATTATATTAAAATTTAGTTGTACAGTAGGAGACAAAAGTATTAATAGGGTAATGGCACCAGTGTTCGGCCTCGTAACGACTCTTTGAAATTTGAACAGCTGGTATTTTCACAGGATTCGTCGGATAGTTAAACTTAGCACATGATTGGATTGTTTATTATAGTTTTTCAATGATATAAGTCAAAAACCACATTCATCTTTATAAATTATATATTTAAGCTCTAACAATAAATGGTACTTTTTGCCAGTGGTCATCCTCTAAAATCCAATAATTTAGATCAAAATCAACTATATTATTCAAGTCTCTCTTCTTTCTTAGATCAATAAACCAGTTTCAATTACTTTTGAAATAACCCCTTTCTTATTCACCGAATCACTTTAAGGGCTGTTTAAAAGACTTTGTTTTTAATGTTTTCTTTAGTGATTGACTAGTCTTCCTTTTTAATTATCCGCATTATTTTGTACGCATTTTGTGTAAGCAGTTCAATTCGCTTTTTATTGTAGTCAACTTTTTTGTAACACATGGTTTAACAATGGACAAATGCCTTTGACAAACAATTATTAGTATTCTCTGGTAGAGATGGCCACTTGAGGATCGTATTCGTCCATTTCAATTTTAGATATTTGAATACACTCTCGTCAGTGGGTTGCATCATGGGCCTAGTGTTGGGTGGAAGTGCATAAAGTTTGATATTGTTATAATAACTAAACTCACCTAATTTCATCATTAAATGACTCTTGTAGCCGTCAACAAAGAGTATCACATTTTTGCCTGAAGAAAGTAAACTGAATTATTTATCGAAAATTACAAAGGTACCTTCTCAATTATTTCAAGTAATTCCATAACCATTTTAACTAAAACTAAAATAAAGTCTTCCAACGCGGCAACGTCCTGAAAAAATACCACTTAATTGGCTATAATCGAGGACTCTAACCGTACATTTACAAACGAACATAAACCTTATCGCAACGTATTAAAGTCTATGGGTGGCCAGTTAACGCGGAAATATAAAATGCTTAATGCGGCTGAACACTGGGTATTATGAGGAACTAGCTGTGTCCCGTGGTTTTACCCACGTTAAATTTTATAAATTATTACAGCTCTTCCCCCGTTGGTGATAGCGTGATAATATCTAGCCTACATGTTATCCCGACTTCTTGGTAATATTCATGCAAAATTTGAAGTAAATCCTGCATGGATGGTACTTTTGAATTTAGCCCGGACATACATACAGACAAAAATTCTAAAAACTATATTTTTGGTTTCGTTATTGACAAGTATCCTTTTAAAAAAATATTCAATGTAGAGGTTTGACTTTCCTACGATTTTATTATATGTATAGATATGAAAGGACATATAATAATAATAATAATAATAATAATAATAATAAACATTTATTTCAGACAAGGTCCATATTTTGTTAGTAACAATGTGCTTAAAAACTAATGTTAGTAATTGGTAACAAAAAAATTAAATTTCTGTGTGAAGCCGCACCCATCTTTGCAGCATGGGGGACTCCCACCGATCTGTAAAAACACCCAGAATAGTGTTGGTACTGCCACGAACGCGCGTGAGTAGGGAGGCGCACCTTTTTCTAACTATTGCGGCAAAGCCATCCACCCGCGCCTCAGCGAACATCCCTGACGCACTGCAACGCCATGGCAGCCCCAACAGTACCCTGAGTGCATTATTATACTGGACACGCAAGTCGCTGTATGTCCGCTTCGAATAGCTGACCCACAGGCTGCAGGTGTAGAAAGATTGGCAATATGCTTTAAAAAGCGTAATCTTAACTGAATTCGTACACCGTGCAAACCTGCGGGCCAGCATGTTACAACGGACAGCCAGCGACCTGCGTTCTCTTTCTATGTCTAAATTATCACTTAAGTCATCGGTGACCCAGTGGCCCAAATATTTAAATTTAGACACCCTACACAGAGGAGTGCCACACAGTGATACATTAGGAAAAGCTGAGTAGGAAAAACCACGGGCTTTGAAGAGCATTAGTTCACTCTTCCCAACATTATATTTGAGTCCATGAGTCACCGCATATGACTCACATATCGACAATAACCTCCTCATAGCACTTATTGATGGACTTAATACCACCATGTCGTCAGCGTATGAAAGGTTATTGGTACATACTCCGTCAATATGACATCCGACCTTGGTGCTGCTGAGCTCAACAATCAGCCGGCTTATATACAGGTTGAACAACCGAGGCGAACTTAATCCACCCTGCCTCACTCCACATTCCAACCGGTACATACTCGACAAGGAACCGTTCCACCTTACACAATTGCGTTGGTTTCTATACCAATACTTAAATATTGATATAACTTCAATCGGTACAGATGTTTCAGATACCAACTTATTCCACATGACGTCATAATTGACAAGATCGAAAGCCTTCGATAAGTCCAAAAAACAGGCAAATACAGGCGTTTTTCTATCCTTGTAGTACTGCACAGTCTGCTTAAGACATAATATAGCGCTTTCAGTAGACAGCCCCGGCCTAAAGCCAAACTGAGCGTCGTGCAGTATTAGATGCTTAGCCAATTGTTCGTCTAGCAGACTGTCCAGCACCTTGGCAAAAACAGTTGCCAAGGATATAGGCCTGTAATTTGAAGCATCAGAGGCATTCCCAGTTTTATTTTTAATAACAGGTACTACAATTGTTAACATAAAGCTATTAGGTAGATAACAGTGGCTTATACATAAGTTAAAAAACATGGCTAGTACCCGAGGCAAGTGCACCCCGGCGTATTTCAGATGTTCGATACTGAGGCCATCGTGACCTGGTGACTTGCCTCGTTTCATCGATTTCACCACTGAAGCTACTTCCTTAGGAGCAAAATGGACGCCAATGTCCCCAGAGATGACCTCAGCATCGACAACCTGTGACGTTCCAATAAGTGGTGACTCAACCTTAAAATGCTGCTTAAATAAGTTAGCTATTTCTGTTGGCTCATGCACGCCCCCGACGCTCACTGGAAAGCTCGGCCTCGGATTTAATTTATTTGTTGCCTTCCAAAATGCCCCAAATTGCTTATCCATCTGATATTTAGCTATAATATCCAATTTTATTTGCTGTTCATTATTCTGGCAATATTTTAACTTCTCTTTAAAAATAATCCTGGATTTACACATGTTTGTGTAAATATACCCCGATGTGGGTTTGTTATGTAGCAACCACGTTTGATAATGCATGCGAGCTTCCCTGTGAGCGTCACGTACATGCATATTCCACCCAGTCACATATTTTTTAATACAACGCGCGTTATCAGAACCTTTAAATGAAATATTAGCACCTTCTTTCAAAATACTTATAACTGTGTCATACATCTTATCTAACAGTATGTGGTGGCTAACATCAGAGCACATTCCATGCGAACAGTTACGAAATTCCGTAGGAAAATCTATTAATCTTAATTCTGTATGGCAATAGTTTTTATACATAGTAATTTGGTTTGCATTTCTTTCACCCCAAATTACCTTATTACAAGAGAGAGTTTTGCTCACTAACTTAGGTATTATTAAATTTATGTCGAACTCAATAACCAAAGGAATGTGGTCGGACGAGTAAACATCATAAAAAACAGCTGCTTTCATTACTAATTGTCTCGCTGCACTACTCACCACACAATGATCCAGCCAGCGCAGAGCACCGTTAGCTGTGCTTTTAAATGTATAAGTATCATTAGGTAACAATTCCATGTCAACACACGACCACGATTGCTCCGTACACACTGTTGACAACTCATTTGCAAAACGTTCGCCCGGGTGAGCGTTAAAATCTCCTAATATGCACACCGTTTCTATATCACTATTTTCGGTAATCGCAATGATCTCACTCAAACAAGTAGTAAATTCTATTAAATTATCACTCGAGTCAGTAGGCATATAAACTGAAAAAATTAACATAGAACGATCCGTGTAATCAATCCTAATAGCAACTAAACGATCGCTGTTACACGGCAATACCGTCACCTTTGAGAACGCCGACTTCCTCCACAGCAGGGCAACTCCCCCGTAGGGTCTGCCTATGAGTACTCCGGCAGACGTATCGACAGCAGATTTTCCCGTATACGCGAAGTCATCGTGCAATGTGCCTAAGTAGGCAACATCGTGAGGTAACAGCCAGGTTTCTTGCAGCGCGATGACGTCAGCCACTGCGCATAACCTTCTAACACAATCAGCTGATCGAGTGACATTTTTGCAATTAAACGTCGCTAGGTTTGTGTTCTTTATTTTCGTGCCCATTATTCTGTGAAGCATTTACATTCAAAGTCCTGTTGTCTATCCTATTCTTGAAATGTATAAACCTTCTGAAAGCAATACCCTCTGGCCACAAGTTGTCGTCTAAAAACGTATTTATTTTGTGCTTAGGAACAAACAACTTAAATGCATTATATTGCCTATCAGCCTTCATATTAATTTTTTCCAAAGTCACCACTTCGTTAACTTTACTTTGTATATAGTCACATATATCCTTCTCTGTAGTTTCTTTATTTACATACGATATAAACAAAGGTATTTTCATATCAGCAGCACGAAACTTCATTGGTACTTTTGACACAGCCCTCCCTGTCAAACCAGTGAAACGACTTCTAGTTCTTTGCACCAGTGTCCAACCATCGTCCTTTTTATTTTCATTCCACTTGCCTTTTTTACAATCTCTGCCATTGTCAGCTGTTTCTCTGCGGTCGTAAAACCAGTCGAGCGCTGTGGGGCGGGCGAGATAGGTATAATATCCTTATCACTGGCGGAGCTAGTAAGCGGAACAGAGCGTTCATGACTCATACAATGGGCGCTTCGTTGACTCGGGGGCGGCGCGCTGAGTGTATTTTGAGATACATTCGACTCTGAGTTATTGTTTTCAATATACCCTCCTTTTTTGACATTCACATTCAAACTTGGTAACGTCGCCGGGGTCGCATTGTTTGCATTCAAATTTATATTTTCGAGCTGATCTTTAGTCACATAATCATTTTTGATTGCGTTAACATCTGATCGTAGAACCAATAAATCCTTCAACAACTTCGTCACGTCTACGTGATCAAAACAAACCGGTGGCAATTTATGAAGGTCATATGCCACAAAAACTGGGATTTGATCAGGATCCATGGTCTTGAACACCGTAATCATGTCCTCCAGGTCTTTCTGCTTTTTGTTCTTACGCCTCGACACGAGCTTTAAGCTTGTCTTCGTAGAAACAAACAATAACTTTTTTGCCTCGTCAATATCTTCCTCGGAGAAAGCCGACGAGCATATTTTTATTAAACTTTCGTTATCCACTACATCATGCCTATTTCGTATGAAGGCAAGAACCTCCGAGATAACAACATTACAACTCGAACACTTGATCGTATTTACACTGTTAACAGACATTTTTAACGCGCTAGACGGCGACCGCTCCATAGTGCGCGCACGCGTCGACTGATATTATTGTTTTACTTAATTTGAAAATTTAAATTAAACGGTTCTAATGGCCGCCTTTTCTCCCGATTTTAAAAATAATTCAAGAACCCAGTGAACAACCCCAGGGTCCAATGGATCTTTTATAAAAAAGTAGTACCCAATGGTCAGCCCCCACAATATTTACGTAAATGAGCGATATTTTTATTCTAATTTTATATAATTCAATACATGGTGATCCCCTGCCGCATCTGTCTTGTGACATATTGACCAATGAGAGATCAGTTTCTATTTAAGAGCACGTGATGAGTTTATTCACATTGTAGCGATATTTATGATCAACAAACTACGTAAAAGGCTGACAACTGGTTCCTGGCTGGCCACTGGTGCTGTTACCCTACATTATTATTTTAGTATTGCAAGATGACATGTAGGAAGTTTTTCCCACGTAGGTTGAATGACTATTGAATACTGATAACGACTGGCTGTTAGAGTTGAAAAAAGAGAAACCCTCTTGTCCCATATTTATCGATGCTAAGTTTATTTTTGATGGTCTTAATATGTGACTCAATATGTGCCAACAAACGTGTTTTCCAGCTAGTGGATTACCACTAGCTGGAAAACATGTTTATTGGCCCAGAATACTTTAAACTCATTGCCTTACTGCATTTTAAGACTAGATTGTTTTAAATAATATAATAATAATATCCTTGGACATTATTCACACACTGCCATCTGATCCCAAACTAAGCAGAGCTTTTACTATGGAAACCAGATAACTGATATACTACATACACTACTTTCTTTTTGTAAATATATACTTTTATAGATAAATTACACCCAGACTCAGGACAAACAGACATGTTCATGCACACAAATATCTGGGTGGGAATTTAACCCACGACCTGCGGTGTGAAAAGCAAGCATTTGCCAACCACGCCAACAGGCCCGTCAAACTTAAATGATAATGATACTTTAAACTTTAACTTGCCAACTCTTTATGTTAAACAGATATTTCTGTTATGGCTAGGGATTCATCTTATAGTTATATACTGACATGACTTGCAAATAACTCGCGTTACTTTAATTACTATATGTTTATTACATAAGTTGACAGTAGGCTAGTTTACTAAACCAATTTTGACTATAGGAATAATATGAAGAACATTCACAATAACATGGTAGACCCTGATTTATTTAAATGTTTATAAAATTGTATGATTAGGCGTTATTTAGATTTTACTATAGAATATTGTCAAATATTAAGAATTATTTTTAATTAGGTTCTATTTATTGGTGTTGTTTATAAATAGAAATCCTTTTCTCATTTAATAGAACTGGGGTTACTATCGGCCATGACGAATTACTGATCACTAGACTAATCACGGGTCCAAATAAATGATTTCAATTGATCAAGTCTACAATCCAATCCAATACAACTTAATACAGTCTTAATACATTTATTGACAATTATAGTTAATTATTATTTATTCAATTATAGATTCTTTTATTTTTTTATGAGTAGGAGGGTTTTTAAAGGGGGGTTTGTTACAAAGGTAAACGAGTGCTCTAGTATCTACGGCTAGGACTACAAACTACACTACGCAATGTAAAATCTCCAGGATTAGGCCAAGACATGGTATGAAAGTTTAACTTCGATTTTTTTAACTGGCTTGAGTGGCAGGATTAATTATTAATGGCTTTTTCATGTGAATGCTAACTATAGCCGAATCCTGGAAGATGGAACTAAATGTCTACGAAAAGTTGGCCCTATTAAACTAATGCATCATTCATGGAACGACTGCAGTAGATTGCATCATACATGGATAACTGATAAGACAATAACATCTAGTGTAATAAAATTAAGCTGCACACAGCCAAAACAATTGTTAAAATTTTTAATCGGCTACAAAGAATCCCAATCACAAAATTTCAAAAGGCCATTTAATATTAAATTTAGATCTATATATAATTTAGAGAATAAAACCAACTCCATATATTGTTACAGTTGTAAAGTAGCTAACGCGTAACAAAATTTCAAAAGGCCATTTAATATTAAATTTAGATCTAGATATAATTTAGAGAATAAAACCAGCTCCATATATTGTTACAATTGTAAAGTAGCTGGACATTTAGTAGTAAATGCACAAAGCCTTTAAATGGGTGTACCAATTGCAATAGGTTAGGACACAGAACTGAAAATTGTTTATTACCGATTCCAACCCAACCCCTCAAAATTATTTAAAGTCGTTGACGTAAACTATCTTTCTACAAAGGCTTTTGTTGATTTTGGTAGCGAGGTTTCGTTAATAAAGTATTCACACTTAATTATTTAGGATTATTTCTGAAACATTAAATTAATTTCATAAAAGGTTGGCAATGATATTGTTCGTACTCTGGGTAAAGTTTTAGTGAGTTTAACGGTAGACTGGGCCAATGCAAACGTTGTTTGCCATGTGGTTGATAAGTATTTTGAGTTTTCTGTACTTGTGTGACAATCATTTACCAAACGTAGCTGTAAACAAGAAATCGGAGAAGTTAACTTCCTTTGATATAGGTGTAAGGACGTGCAAATAAAACAATAACTCTCTTACTTTAATACAAACTATATTTTCTTATCCGATCACTCGTCACACGTACATAAATTGTCCCTTTCACACTTGCATAATAATATACTATTGCATATCGTTCTTTCACACATTTTTGATGCCCTTTGAAATTTCAAAATTTCATGACAATGGGAATTCAGTTTTGAATTTCACTACTACTTATTTCTTACTAGCTCTTTACAATTTTACTTTACACCATTCATACCGTTACATATAGGTACCACGTTGAATAACTAATATTTACTATATCTACTATTATGAAAATGTCATAAAAATTGTTTAAACCTTTTTACTTAAATCATTTTCAGAAATTATAGATTAGGTATAGTTTGCAGTATTACGATAACTGCTGGCTTAAATTCATTACTTTATGCTATTACTTTTTCTTATTTATATCGGACTATCTTTGAATTAATATCAAACTTTAATTTTAGATTTTTTTATAAAACTTGTGTCAGTACATACATTGACTTATGTAGGTAGTAACATTGGTACATGAGTGTTTTAATGTGTAATTAAAGTGTTTTATCATTTCAATTGCATAAAATTGTTACTATTAACAAGTTGCGCCCCCCGGTTTCACCCGCGTGAAAGTAGTTTTGGCGTAAAAGACTAACAAACATACATACATACTTACAAACTTTCGCATTTATAATATTAGTACAAGGTGTACCTCTAGCGGTTTTGTTAGTGCACGCCGGAATAACTCTCAAATGGTAGATTTTTCCTAGTTACTTGAAACTTTGCGTCTAATTTGGACAATTCACACAATATCTTTATAAATTATTCTGATGTATAAGCTACGTTATTGTAGTTTCATTAAAATCCATTCAGTAGTTTTTACGTGAAAGCGTAACAAACTTCCATCCATACTTACTAAATTTCGCGTTTATAATATTAGTAGGATATAAAACTATAGGTAAACTAATGTAATAACTTTTTATTTATACATAAAAAATTTGGTAGTTTGACCTGTCGTCCCCCTGTATAGTATATCCTGTATAGTATGTAGTACATACTACCATTATCATAAAAGGGTATCTTGGGTACAGTCATATCATACTCATGATTAGAATCATCACTGAAATGGTTATCTGAAAAATCTGAAAGTAATCATAAATTATGATTTAAAGACAAAGGCTTCAAAAATTGAACATGTTTTGTTTGTTCTTCACTGATGGATTATTTATATCTTGTCTCATAACATACGGAGCCAATTTTTCTTATTATTTTAAATGGACCTTTATGTTTTGGTGTTAATTTTGTCTGTTCGTTTAAGACAATTCATCAATTCGATCGAACGATTCATCTTTCTGAAATATATCTTTTACTCTTCTTTAATCAAATCTTTCTTTGTTATACATGTGTACCTCGGTAATATTTAATAATACTTGTTTTCTTGCCTCAAATAAAAAATCTAGTTGATGACTTCTTTTGTGTAAATTTTTGGTTCAAATCCATATAACAGTAAAATGGCGAGTTACAAAATACTCTCCATTTCGTCTTCTGTTTTGAAGTGTTTAAAGCCAATACTGCTTGTTGTAATAATACTATTGTTATACTTTCAATACCATATTTTGAGAAAACATTTTGGTTTCCTTGACATGTTTCACAAAAACATGGTGCACTATCCGATATGTATGTTAATGGCAGTCCATACATCTAAGTTATATCATTTTCAATTGTTTTTATTACTTATTTTGCTGAAAGTGAACATATAGGCTTGCCTAAAATATATCTTGTGGCATGATCTATGTGTAAAAATATATATGTATTTCCTGATGCAGTCTGTGGTAGTGCTACTATATAATAATAATAATAGCCTGGGACATTATTCACACGCGGCCATCTGATCCCAAACTGAGCAGAGCTTGTACTATGGGAACCAGAAAACTGACATACTACATATACTATTATTTCTTTTGTAAATACATACTTATATAGATACATTACACCCAAACTCAGGACAATCGGACATGTTCATGCACACAAATACCTTTTTTCTGAAAGTTCCTGAAAACTCTAAAAAGAGCGAACTTCTGAAACTCCTGTACTGACTTAACGTAAGATAAGCCATCTGTAATAGCAATAAGCTTTGTGAACATTATAGTAATATAAGGGTAATCTATACAAAATTGTAAATAGCTATAAGTTTGAATAGCGCCTAAATAGCAGCACCTGGCCCAAATCGGTCCTTAGGCCCATCTGTATAGATTCTTTAATAATTAAAATAATTTTGTAGTAGATATTGTTCGCAACGAGAAAGTAAATTTTGAAAATCATAATTTCTTTTATGTTTATCTACTTTTTAAATACGGACACTCCTAAAACGATATGTAGGTATCTATATTACTCATCCAGGTATTTAGACTATACATTTTAAGTAGCTTACTTGAATGTATAGGATAACACTTATGATAAATGTTGTAACCAATAGTGAATTTCTCTTACGTCTCCAGTACAAGTTTTGACATAGGTTAGACTTGATTTTGATTTTAACCAGTACTTTCCAGAAAGATATGAATGCCGCACACATAGAGAACACATGAATCGGGGTACTTCTAATAAAACTTCCTATAATTCGCATGTACTAGTTCTGGACCTTGTCTAATTTAGCAAGATTTATTACACAAATGGTTTCATATAGGAAATCGATTAATCCAGACGACTACGTATAAGCGAGATATACAGTCTTCTTAGGTGACAAGGATGCATACTCCATCCATGCTCGCTTAAAACCTTAAATACGTTTATAAATTTTAAAGTTCTTTCCCTAACTTCGTTAATGTTTATACCCCATTTTAAGTTACGATCTATCCACACAGACTATTGGTACACATTTCAATGGGATTCCATAAATTGATAGATCAACACTATCTGCCCTATAGTTAGTTTCAAAAATACAGACCTGGCTTTTATTTACAGATATCTCTAAACCCAAATCTTATAAAAGTCTATTAAAAATATTTGCAAAACTCTAGCACAATCGGTAATAGATTGGCAAGTATAATATAAAACAAAATCATCATATAAAAATATGATTTTCTATAGTCCCACGTATACCACTAGTCGCCACATTAAACAGTAGAGTAAAGAGCGGATCGCCCTGGGCTAACCCACGTCATGTCATTTTGGAAATATATCCATTTACAGTTTGAATCCTAAGATTGCATTCCTTTAAAAAAATCTATATATATTTGCATATTTTTATACCACCTCCTTTTAGTTTATGTAAAATTGTAATTAGCATATTTAGTTATATCCACATTATTAGAAGCATTATCTATGTCTATAAAACAGCTAATTGTGTGTAATCTTTCTAAAAATCCAGCCTGAATTCGTGAAACCAAACCACTTAGGTTTGGTTTGGTTTTGGTCCATAGAGCCCGTAGTTTTTCTAAAACCAACATTATTTGAAAATATTTAGTTTTTCTCGAGCCACCATTAAAGTCTCTTATTAATTATAGAATGAAAATTTTAACTTGAAAAAGAAACTAGTGCAATAGGTCTTAAAGATGAACTAAGATTTGGATCTCTCCCCGGTTTTGGAATAGCAATAATATTAATATTACGCCATTCAGATGGCACAAAGCTCCACGTGAAAAAAAAAACTAAATAGGCTAAGCAACATTATTTTCCAATTATAAGAAAAATCATTGAGTAGGAAATACCATCGCATCCAGATGTATCCTTTGATTTAATACATTTATCTAGCCACTGCATAGATTTTTGACTCAAGCTGTACATTGATAATAGAGAAAACAGGCTGCATGGGAGTAACCTAATCTGGCGTTAGATTTCTGAGAAGATTTTTGGCTCGTGTGCGATCTGCACAGCATGTAGGCATTTTGTTTCCTTTTATCCATTTCATTCTACGCCACATATCAGATGCTGAAGTTTTACAAATCTGTTGAAGAACAAAACCGGTACCAATCTTGAAGCTTTGCTTGTCGTATTAACTTCTGTGGTCATCAATACTATTCTTGTCTTGTAAAATTTCAAAATTATGAGAACCTGGATTTCTATGAAAATTGGACAGAGCTAGTCTTCTTTCAGCCACCGCTCCGTTCTTGATAACTTAGGATCACAATACGATTTTGGTGTGAATTTTGTATTTGGATTTTGTGATATTATTTTTATTTTAAATCCATAGGCCTTACCCTAAACCTTAAGGCAACCTAGGCTTAACCTTTCAAAATGTGAACTTTTATTTCGGACAGAACAGACCTACTCAGTACTATCCAAAATATTTACACAATTGCCCAGAGTTTAAAAATGTTAGACCAAATGATCCCTCCGCCTTCTTGGCCCCCGATTCTGGACGAATCTTTCTCTTCATATATAGACGAACCAATACAAAACTTTAGTGATATTTCAGAAAGATTTAACAATATCAATACTCATTCGGCCTATACTATTATTGACTATGTTATTCACGCACCACGATAGCCCCCCACCCACTATAAGAATCTGCCCTCTTTCGACGGAAAACATTATATCCATTTATTTTAAGGAGGCTATCCGGCTCTAACCAAGTTTCTGATACTGTGGGTATAAGAATGTTATTGTTATTTAGTACTAACTTAGGTACTAACTTAGGTTTAATACTTTGGGCATTCCATTGCATGATATTCATTCTAACAATTATAGACTTATCCATTGAAACTATTAATAAAAAAAATGTAACAACGAATAAATTGTACATACTCTTAAGTTTTGAGCCAAACTGAAAATTTTTCATAAAAAAACTAATTCTATCATGCGTGTTCTTACTTGTATGATCCTCGGTAGTATGTTTGAATGCCGTATCTATATAGTTATTTTGTAACTCTTGTGCTTCATCGACGCAATTACCCCATTCGCCTTCACTACCTATCTGATATTTACACATATTCTTCAAACTGCTCTACCTTTTGCAATTGCTTTCTTCTTGCACGGAAGTGATTCCTTGGTTATGAAACCATTTGTTCCGATTGCTTCTCCTGAAAGTTTTCGATAACGCACTCAGGCGTGTTATCAACTGCTGCTATTGGCTGCTGCGCTCTAATATTTGACGAAGACTTATATGTAGTAGGTCTGGTAGGGGATGCTTCAATATACATGGTTAGGGCCCTTTTATAGGTGCAAATAAACTCCGCCATAATTTCACGTAGCTTCAGTTCCTTTTTATACATTGGACATATTTTTGACATAGCCATATGATTACCTCGGCAATTCACGCATTTGAACGTCGAACACAGTTAGCATGTTCATTGTTCATCGCCGCATTTTGGACATATATATTTACGTAACGGACAAGTCTTAGTGAATGTCCCCGCTTCCAACACTTAGAACATTGGGTCACTATGAAAATGAATGACTCTACCTTAACCCTCAACTTGTCTACATATACGTACGGTGGCAGTGAACTTCCTCTAAAACACAACCTGACAACTTCACTAGGAACCCATTCTTCTTTCTCTTTATTCCGACGGTTTAAACGTTTCACGGATAAAAGTTTCATTCGGCTTTGGCAAGTTACACTTTTCAGAATTTCCTCCTCACTTAACTCCAATTCTATATCCTTTATGTCGTATGAAAAGTCTACTTCGTAGTCTTTACTCAATTCCCATTTATTTTCATTGATAAATTTTTCACATAAATATAATTTATTGAGACTCTAATCATCTGTAAACTCCAAACCGACTTATACGGATTTATGTTCTTAAACGATTTTTTGTCGCCTACTTTGTTCAATTTCAATAAGGAAATTGCCCATTCTTCTATAGAGCTTCGTCCCTCTGTAAATAATTTTGTATGATTACCAAAATTGTAGGTAAAAGAGGAGTGATATCATGACATATAATAAAGTAAAAAATTTTGAAATATTTTGTGGGGTTTTCTTAATAATATAAATCAAAGTTCAGTTTTGAGGTTAGGTGTAGATGACCTACTCAAAAAATATTGGTAAATTGAAAGATGGGCTCTGCAACAATGTAAGAATAATATGAAATATGTCCCCTTTAACTAAATAGTTTTTTACAGGTAAGATGATGCTAGAACTATCAAGCAATAACGATAATGACCCTCAATATGAAAGAGAAAAAATAAGCTTTGGCATGTTATTCTTTAATTGAACATTAACAACAGTAGAATTAAGCTAACTATAGCCTGACCTAACAACGAACGGCGGCGACACACTTAATTAAAACAAAAACAGTGGCAACAAACGATAAAAACATCCGGAAACCATGCTTGTTTTTCACCAAGTAAACATGACAGCCAGATAGACATTGACAGTTCTTTTTTTTTACCGTTTGCGGGGACCGTTACGCATACTGTCAAGTGTCAGTTGCTCTTGTAAAACTCACTTTTTTTAATATCTATCTATTAATTAACGATATTAATACATTTAAATAATGAACAACTTAATATAATTAATGATTAAACGAACTTACCTGTACGTGAAGTTCTATCATAATTATACGAGGGCTTCGTCCTCTTAGATTAGCATCAATATAACACTTGTAGTACCGCGCAGTATTCGCCGCTTGCAACACTAAATTTGAGGTGACGTATAGAAATTTTGACGTTTACTTGACGTCTGTCTGTTCGCGCCACTTCATTAAGTTCAGAGTTATTATAAGTATGGACATATTGACGTCTGTCTGTTCGCGCCACTTCATTAAGTTCAGAGTTATTATAAGTATGGACATATTCCACGATAGGGGTTTGACATGGGGGGGAGGGATGCTAATCTCTTCGGACGAAGCCCTCGTATAATTATGATAGAACTTCACGTACAGGTAAGTTCGTTTAATCATTAATTATACTCGGCTTCGTCCTCTTAGATTAGCATCAATATAACACTTGTAGACTTTTAGAGATTTACATCGTGAAATATGGCTTGCATTCTTGCAAAAAAACAGAGGAGAAAGACTTTAAATGAGCTCTTTAATATAATGTGATGTGACCGTCCAATGGTCTGAAGTAGAACCAAAAGAAACCAAAAGAAGCCGTCCAACCAATCGAGGATGTGCGTGCCGGCGTCATCCGTGCCGGCACAGCGGATGTGGCGGCGTGGCGGGCGCTGTGTTCAATCCCAGGCAAATAACGCGTTACATTATGTAAAATAACAGTATTCGAGCCACGCATAAGTTGATTGGTTGAGGATACCCAATTCGGGAGCTCTTTATAAAATCATTAATTTATATTCCCATTTGGGAATACGACCTTGAAATGTTATCTATAATGATTTTCGACAGTGTTTGTACTGTGTGAGCGGTCACTAGTGCGAGCAAGGCAAATATATTGAAATCTCCTCAAGAGACAGAGATTCATCAGGGTAAAGTTTTTCTAATAATTTAATACCAGAGTGACGTCCCAGGTAGTGTCATCCTTTGCGAGTGGAGATCCCCAATGGTATATACCTTTAAAAATCTCTTGATGCTCTCATCGAGTTCTACATGTTCCCCTATAACCTGGGCGAAGGCGGAACGACGGAAATTGAGCCCCTTCATTTTTATACAGTTTGACAAAAACATCTTAATATTTGTGGGATACTAGCATTACGTTGTTGTGTATACAATATAAATATATTTTTTCCAAGTTTATCGAGAGATATACTAACATCAAGTCTAACCCCGACGAAAGGATATTCCTTTTGGCTATTGCCGACTATATAATAATGTCGCCGCCAGGGTAACTTGCGAGGGCATATTGCGGATTCTGTAATGAGAGCACTCAGCAGTGACTTAGTATAAAAAAGAGGCTATGGGAAGATACCAGGCTTTTAAGAGCAGATACCAAGGTTGTGTCGGCCAGACTGGCAAGACCATAATTCTTCTTTATTGTCTTCTAATATTTTCTTTAGTGTTTTAAGTACCATAGAAAATAAACGAAAGGAGTAGAAATAACATGACGAGCAATATATTGTAAATGCATTGATTGCTTGCGAATTTGGGTCGCAATGCCAAGATCTTCAAGATATCTTTTGCATTTTGAATGATCCTACTAGCAACGAAATCAATATCTGGAGAGTGTGTTTTATTTAATCCGTCCATCGAATATTGGACGCAAACACATGAATGCTACGACGGTCGCACCACTGCCACCGGGTTTTGGTAACCTTTGTTAATTGTGGGTACTGGACACCACTCATGCGATTGATATAAGATATTGTTGTCGCATTATCGATTCGGAGTAAAAGCTGACAGTTGGTTAAATCTGGGGCGAAAATTTTAAAACCAAAAATGCTGCTAATATTTCTAAATAATTAGTATGCTGGGAGGATTCCTCAGTACTCCATAAACCACTTGCTCTGCTCTCACCACAAGCCACCCCCCACCCCGTTGTTGAGACATCTGAATTGATCTCCAGATCGATGCGGCTCACAGAGAGCCCACTCGTCCTATCCCACCAGTCCAAGACTGGAGATTGGCATCGATATTGAAGCCGAGAAATTAACAATGTTTGTTCGGCGTGATGCAATTTATTATGCAATTAGAAGCTAGTCGTCAAGGTACACTTTGTATATCAGCCCGGCTGACCTCAAAACTTTAGTGACTGGTTTCATTACTTTGTGGACGCATAGGACACTATGCTGGCGCTGAAAGCGTTCCATTAAAAACGATAATTTTTGTAGTATACATGGAATTTATCTAGATATAAACATCTTTAAAATCGAGTTTAGTCATAAAACAGTCACGAGGAATAGGTTTCAGAGCTGTGTGAAGATCTTATAATTTAAAATATTGTCAGTTTATCAATATGTTAATAGTTTTTAAGTTTAGTATAAATCTCATTTTACCGTTCGGTTAAATATGTATTTAGCCCCAATTCAATTCAAAATCTTAACCGAGCGAAGGTCCATTCTTGTCCAAATTATTTAGACAAACACGGATGCGGCTGAAAGCCTGAGAACCCACCAATAGAAATTAAATTAGGTCTTTGATTGCGTCCACAAAGTGGAAGTTTTCTAAACTAGAACAAGTTCTAGGTGGTGAAGACAAAGCTGAACAACTGAACAACAAAGACCAATGGGTCTTTAGTGGTGAGTGACCATTGATCAACAAAATAAGCTAGTCTACCAGCATATTTTACCTCAGTTGTCAGCGGCGCCGCCGCCGAATTTGCGACGTCTTCCGGTGCGTCCTCCAGATTTTTGACAATGATGCGGGCATTGCAAACTTTTTGCTGGGGTCAGGTTTAGTGGCAGTAATAATTTTCAATACTGCTTCAATAATTTTAGATTAATTTTTGCGGTTTTTAAACTATCAGGAAGTTTATCCCCAAAGAGAAAGTTATCGGCCTCGGCATTCTTCATGTCTTTTTTGATGGAACTAATCACATAGTTAATAAAAATTAAACATTATTTACACACGGCCATCTGATCACAAACTAAGCAAAGCTTGTACTACGGTAACCAGATAACTGATATACTACTTTTCTTTTGTAAATGAAGTACATAACTACATACATACTTATATAGATAAATACACCCAGACTCAGGACAAACAGACACGTTCATGCACCAAAATATCCGTCCCGGATGGGAATCGAACCCACGACCTCCGGCGCAAAAAGCAAGCATTTGCCAAACACGCCAACAGGCTCGTCAATAGTTACGTCTAGTTAATTTATATACCACTATATTGACATTGCCTCGTTGGTCTAGCGGTAGCGTGTTCAACCGCAGATAATGAAGTCCTGGGTTCAAATCCCGGGTCGGGCCAAAACGTGATTTTGGGATTTTTCGGCAGGGTTTTCGGCAGGGTGGGTGGTGTAAGTCCCAAACACGTAGAACCCAGTGGCGCGGCATTGTCGCGCGCATAACTTCGTTATTTGAAAATGAATTAAAATCATATCAGACTATATCATAGCGCGTGAGTTAAGAAACAGACCTATGAACTGTTCACAAAACTTATTATCGCTAGATAAGTAGGTAGATATTGCTCAATCGTCATACGATTGTTTTTGGTGAAGAAATAGCCCTGGTAGCTATCCACAGCGCCATAGTTTTGGTAAGAAACAGCCCTAATAGCTGTCCACAATACCATATTGCAATATCTATGAATAATTTAATTTGAAAATCAATTAAAATCATATCAGACTATATCATAGCGCGTGAGTTAAGAAACAGACCTATGTACTGATCACAAAACTTATTATCGCTAGATAAGTAGGTAGATATTGCTCAATCGTCATACGATTGTTTTTGGTGAAGAAATAGCCCTGGTAGCTATCCGCAACGCCATAGTTTTGGTAAGAAACAGCCCTAATAGCTGTCCACAATACCATATTGCAATATCTATGAATGATTTAATTTGAAAATCAATTAAAATCATATCAGACTATATCATAGCGCGTGAGTTAAGAAGCAGACATATGTACTGTTCACAAAACGTATTATCGCTAGATAAGTAGGTAGATATTGCTCAATCGTCAAACGATTGTTTTTGGTGAAGAAATAGCCCTGGTAGCTATCCACAACGCCATAGTTTTGGTAAGAAACAGCCCTAATAGCTGTGCACAATAAGATATTGCAATATCTATGAATGATTTTTTATAAAGCTAGTAATTGAGGGTAATTGTCACAAAAGTATGTGTAATTTTTCGTTACTAACCATATTTTCCGACAATGATGCTTCACAACCTCCGACGACTCCGAAGAACTGGACAATACCCGCACCCTGCTGCGTTATACAGGTTTTTCACTTCTTTTCTGACGATGGAATTCGTCGATCCCCTTCCATTTCTTCAGCTATTGTTCAGAATTTTTGTCAGTTACCTTTCTTTTTGACATATTGACTCAATTACTTCACTTAGTTAAACCATTTTAACACTGAATTTAACTATATTTAACGGAATACATGCAAAGCGGCAAAACACTAAAACGCGAATGAAGTGGCGCGAACAGACAGACGTCAAGTAAACGTCAAAATTTCTATACGTCACCTCAAATTTAGTGTTGCAAGCGGCGAATACTGCGCGGTACTACAAGTGTTATATTGATGCTAATCTAAGAGGACGAAGCCGAGTATAATGTAAGTTATTAAAATTACAAGACCTCTAGTTTGATATTTACTGAAAGTGATTAATGTGATCGTAATGATTTCAGTCTTTAACTGTCTTTGCAAATGTACTCAAAATAAAAATTAGTCAAATAAATAACCAATAAACATGAAAACTTAAACCCCACAAAGTTTTTGTGCGTAACAAATAAATAATAATTATAAAAATAGGTTATGAATAATGGATTTTATTTCATGATCATACTCGGTTTAATTTAAGGGAGACAGAAATTGGCAATCACCTTTGGCGAATGCGAACGTCTTATGAAGTTTTTCTTTACATGATATTGTGACCGTAGCTTTATTTTCAATTAAATTAGGGTTCTCACCACAAGCCACCCCCCACCCCGTTGTTGAGACATCTGAATTGATCTCCAGATCGATGCGGCTCACAGAGAGCCCACTCGTCCTATCCCACCAGTCCAAGACTGGAGATTGGCATCGATATTGAAGCCGAGAAATTAACAATGTTTGTTCGGCGTGATGCAATTTATTATGCAATTAGAAGCTAGTCGTCAAGGTACACTTTGTATATCAGCCCGGCTGACCTCAAAACTTTAGTGACTGGTTTCATTACTTTGTGGACGCATAGGACACTATGCTAGCGCTGAAAGCGTTCCATTAAAAACGATAATTTTTGTAGTATACATGGAATTTATCTAGATATAAACATCTTTAAAATCGAGTTTAGTCATAAAACAGTCACGAGGAATAGGTTTCAGAGCTGTGTGAAGATCTTATAATTTAAAATATTGTCAGTTTATCAATATGTTAATAGTTTTTAAGTTTAGTATAAATCTCATTTTACCGTTCGGTTAAATATGTATTTAGCCCCAATTCAATTCAAAATCTTAACCGAGCGAAGGTCCATTCTTGTCCAAATTATTTAGACAAACACGGATGCGGCTGAAAGCCTGAGAATCCACCAATAGAAATTAAATTAGGTCTTTGATTGCGTCCACAAAGTGGAAGTTTTCTAAACTAGAACAAGTTCTAGGTGGTGAAGACAAAGCTGAACAACTGAACAACAAAGACCAATGGGTCTTTAGTGGTGAGTGACCATTGATCAACAAAATAAGCTAGTCTACCAGCATATTTTACCTCAGTTGTCAGCGGCGCCGCCGCCGAATTTGCGACGTCTTCCGGTGCGTCCTCCAGATTTTTGACAATGATGCGGGCATTGCAAACTTTTTGCTGGGGTCAGGTTTAGTGGCAGTAATAATTTTCAATACTGCTTCAATAATTTTAGATTAATTTTTGCGGTTTTTAAACTATCAGGAAGTTTATCCCCAAAGAGAAAGTTATCGGCCTCGGCATTCTTCATGTCTTTTTTGATGGAACTAATCACATAGTTAATAAAAATTAAACATTATTTACACACGGCCATCTGATCACAAACTAAGCAAAGCTTGTACTACGGTAACCAGATAACTGATATACTACTTTTCTTTTGTAAATGAAGTACATAACTACATACATACTTATATAGATAAATACACCCAGACTCAGGTAAGTTATTAAAATTACAAGACCTCTAGTTTGATATTTACTGAAAGTGATTAATGTGATCGTAATGATTTCAGTCTTTAACTGTCTTTGCAAATGTACTCAAAATAAAAATTAGTCAAATAAATAACCAATAAACATGAAAACTTAAACCCCACAAAGTTTTTGTGCGTAACAAATAAATAATAATTATAAAAATAGGTTATGAATAATGGATTTTATTTCATGATCATACTCGGTTTAATTTAAGGGAGACAGAAATTGGCAATCACCTTTGGCGAATGCGAACGTCTTATGAAGTTTTTCTTTACATGATATTGTGACCGTAGCTTTATTTTCAATTAAATTAGGGTTCTCATGTGTTATTTTTTCTTGGCAAATATTTTTGTAATAAATTTTCTGTTGTAATGTTGCGTGTTTCCTCCCAGCCTTCATCAGACTTTTCTATCTCACCATCACTTTTTCCACTCTACTTCGTTCTGCTCAGTCTTCTATATATTGTGCAATACTCTGGTCATTCATGTTATTTACCTCTTCACATCGTATCTCTTTGCCGTTTGCATTTGGATTCATTAACCATAGATAATATTAAAATAAATTCGTCTCCGATTAAACGTAAACAAACAGAGTGGCCGCACACCTATCGTAGGTAGCGGACCACTGCGGTCGCGAGAACAATAGAATTCCGAGAACGATATTTATTTAATCACTAGCTGTTCCCCGCGGTTTTACTCGCGTTAAACTTTATAAATCATCACAGCTCCTCCCTCGTAGGTGATAGCGTGATAATATGTAGCCTATATGTTGACCCGACCTCTTAGTAATATTCATGCAAAATTTGAAGTAAATCCATGTAGTACTTTTTGAGTTTAGCCCGGACATACATACAGACAAACAGACAAAGAGACAAAAATTCTAATAACTATATTTTTGACTTCGATATTGATTGTAGATCACGCCCCAAGTATCCTTTTAAAAAAATATTCAATGTACAGTTTTGACTTCCCTACGATTTTATTATATGTATAGATTAACTAACGAACACAACCTTTCCTTAAGCGTGCCGATACGGGAATGATCATTAATATTAAAAAGACAAATATAATGCATTTTAGTCAAAGGAAATAGACTGACACTAATCTTGATATTAAATATAGTAATAATCCAATTAACGCTATTAGTATGACGAAGTTTCTAGGTTTAACAATTGATATGACTTGACTGGAAATCACACACTCAAGAAACATGTAAGAGAATATGTAGTGCCGCTTTCGCTTTAAATAAAATGTCCTCAATAATAAATGAAGAAGCACTAGTTGTTTCCTATAATGACTTAGTAGAATCACTACTCTGATACGAAATAATTTTCTGGGGAAATACTACAGAAAAGGAAAGCATATTTAAGGCACAGAAAAGGTGTCTCATGTGCATGTTTATATTAAAAACTATAGAAAGCTGTAAACCGTACACGTAACAAAATATTAACGTTGCCGTGCCTTTACATTTTAGAAACTGTTGTAAAAACAAACTGATTTATTTACTCTAGGTATTAAACGATGCTATTACTGCCGCGAAATAGGAGGGACAATACAAAAATTTGTCAGCATACTTCTAAAATGACACTTATGCGCAAAAGTATTTTTTGTATGGCTCCATTGATATACAATAATTTACCAAAACACTGTAAAGAGTTAAGTAAAAATGAGCTCAAATATCATCTTAGAATTTTTTTAATAGATGAAGCATACTATGACATTAAAGAATATTTAAAAGCAAGTCTCTAATTGCACTACATAAGTCTGTTGTATGTTTTATCTAATTTATTTTATCGACATTTTGTGTTCTGACATTACTATTAATATTTGTTATTATATAATCTATTAATTGATCATCACATCATCATCATTGGTGCTAATGTAACTATGCCAAACATGGCTGTTATAACTTAAGTATACAATCTTGCATGCAAACTGTGTTACTCATGTTTGGACAAATCAATATCATATCTTATCTTAACGTAAGTGAATGGAGGGGGAGGGGGTATCAACATTAACCATGGTTATTGAGATATCCATGGTTAATGTTGATACGCGCTCTCGACTTCATATTCTTTTAAAATTGAACTAAGAATAAAAGAAAACAATCGGTAGTTCCTACATGGAACTGATAATGGTACCTACTAGTGACAATGAACAATTCAGTTTTGGGTATTTTCATATCAAGGTGTTATAAAAAAAATATAATTTGTAAACATGAAAGCAATGTTTTAAAACTCTGTAGGTATCGAAATCGCTACGAAATATGTTTTATGCATGTGCATGAAGTCTTACGAGTAAAAAAATTTGGCGCGCTCCGGCAAAAAAGAATGCGTTTTATCACTTAGTACGAACCCCCTACCTAACCTACCTCAAATTCAGGCGACTCGATATGAGATCCAACCCGTCTATTTTGGTAGCGAACATGTCTTTAATAAAGTATTCACACGTTAATAATTTAGGATTATTTCCGAAAAATGAAGCTTATTTTATAAAAGGTTTTGGCAATTACATTGTTCGTACTCTGAGTAAAGTTTTAGTGAGTTTAACGGTAGACTGGGTCAAAATGATGTGATGTGATGTGATGTGATGTGATGCGATGTGATGCGATGTGATGCGATGCGATGCGATGCGATGCGATGCGATGCGATACAGTATCGCATCTTACTGTCTGTATTTTGTGTACCCTGAAGTTGATGCTTCTGATAACGACTAAACAAAAATTACAGTATTGGAACATACTGTTTTTAAGACTAGACCACTAATTTACTAAATATGGGGATACTGCTTAGCATCATAACTATATATCCCCTTACTGTTTATTTGCTTGATCGATATCCTATTTTTATACAGTAATTGACTTAACATATTAGTTGTATAGATGCCATACTGTACTTTGGCCGAGGGTCTCTGAATAAAAACTTGTGCAATAAGTGTACCCACTGTAATTATGGTTTGTGATGTAGAAAAAATGGTCAACTTACTGCAAATTTGGACCATGGGCAAAAATGTATGAAGCCTGGGCAACAGATGAGACCACTTTGAATATACTTGTAAAACACTAAATATAAAAATTTAAACTCATTTTTGCGAAGAATCCATGGGGTTATTTTGCTATAAATATTTTTCTCCGACCATAAATAAACTAAAATTCTGCAAAAAGTTGTGCTGTTATGGCATTGTAGGTTTTTTATTGAACATCTTTAACTAGTTTTAATTCCAGGTTTAATGTATACATAAAAAATAAAACAGCTGCTAATAGTTAACATTATTTTTATTAACATTTCAATCAATATCAATAATAATGTCGTCTAAATATCCTGCCGGTGGATTAAATTGTATGTGCCTGCCTAACCCTAGATACCATATTATTGAAATGGTATGAGCACAACTTCCTACTGTGCGTCTACCTGTTAGACACGAGCCACCCATTTCGTTTCTGTTAACCAGAATGTATACGTAATATGTACGTGCACGAACATGTCTTGACTGTATCCTTCCTCTTAATAGCCACACATTTTGGTGATGGATATTGCATGCTGCTAAATTATTTAATTCATTTTTACGACATACTTCTATCGTATATAAACCATTGCGTAAACGTTCGCTGCAATATGATTTAGCAAGTTCGATTTGATATGACCCAAGCAATATCATGAAAATCTCGTTTATTGTTAGCCGAGGGAAGTCTTCCAGCTGATTTGCTTCCAATGTAATAAATGCGGCTCTTTGTCTATTCAGGTTCAATTGAGTCAATTGAGTTTCGAATCTGTCTTTTGTCGGTGGGATGTGTGCCTCATATCCCAATGCCTGTAAGTTTTCTACGCTATCTCGAATGCCCCTGTCTAAGATGAACACATCGTTCCGGTGAAACATTCAGTGGAAAGGATTTTCCTCGTCGTTTAATATATTGTTCATAATTGATGCATCAGAATCCGTAGCTGCATACGCACCATAAACTTCGATAATGTAGCCGTCACTACATACCATCAGAAAAGGTTTTAAAAGGTTTTGAAACTTATGCAAGCTGTAAGTTCTTCTCTGAAATAAAAAGTTTGAGCTTTTTTCGATGAACATATAGGTGCCGTCAGCTATAACAATGGCTTTTGTATTTTCTTCGTTGCCAAACAAGTCTTTTGGTAATAGTAGGTTTCTTTGCAGTATATTTTCTCGCGAAATATGGCCAATACCAAGGTGTCTGTTAACGAAGTCATTCATTAAACATTCTCTGGCTAGTGCAAGTTTTCGTTCCAGTGTTCGGCGAGATATATTAAACAATGTTGACAATCTCTCGTTTGACTCTCCTGTTCTTAGTTTTGTCATATAGATACCGAGGACAGTCCGTGGACGATTACTTTTTTGTGCTAGAGAAGGAGTCTCTTCCGAAATTCTATTGAATTGTTGCAAGTTTAGTCCAGTCCAAAAATATAAGTCATTATCCGTTAATGCAGCTTCTAATTCAAAATCAAACCTTGGGTAATGGTTCTTACCAGCATATTAGTCATATCTGTGATCTGAGGTACATTATAGTTATGCGTAACATTACAATTATCAATCAAAAAGTTCCAATTGTCGTTACCCATCAGATGTTCTTGGCAAACTCTTGCACTTTCAGGTATGTATAAGCGGTGCTCACAAAGAATATGTAATTTAATCGTAACTGGGATTCTAAGACGTTCTGCGTTAGAGCAGCCATTAAAAATACAACGGTAAGCAACAATGGGCGCTCTCATATAATCAGGAATAATGACTTGTTGTAGATCTTCTGCTTGTGGTGGTATTCCCGGCTCTTGTGGGCCTTGCGGTTCTTGTGGGCCTTGCGGTTCTTGTGGGCCTTGCGGTTCTTGTGGGCCTTGCGGTTCTTGTGGGTCTTGCGGTTCTTGTGGGCCTTGCGGTTCTTGTGGGCCTTGCGGTTCTTGTGGGTCTTGCGGTTCTTGTTGTCGAACTGCATTTTGCACTACTTGCCAACACCGATGGCATGTGGCTTGGATGTTATTAAACGCAACCTAAAAAAAGTAAAGACTATTTGAAAATAACATTCAATAAATAAAATAATTTCTGCGTCATATTATTTTTGACTAGCTTTTGCCCGCGACTCCGTCCGCGTAGACTTGATAATCATACTCTTGGGATTTTTATAGCCTATAGCTGGGCCCGCAGCACAGGTCACGTAAAAGTCGGATTTTTTAGGTCCCACTTTTATAGTGATTGGGATTTCTAATTAATCGCCGTTTTTTCCTGACCTATCTCATATTTAACCTCTGCTTTCCCCTTCGATAACTTAGTGTGATGGTAAGTAGCCCATAATTATGTATTAATGAAACAAACTGTATTAAGATTGGTTCAGTAGTTCTCAAAATATGAGCAGATAGAATGACAGACAGACATTTTAAATACAGATTTATAACAGGTATATGTGCCGTGTACAGGAAATGAGTACACTTACCTCGGTGAGCGCATTTTGTTGAATATATTCTGCATACCGGGGTTGTCTTTCTGGTAAGTGTTCATCTAAAATATGCCGCCGTTGGCGCAAAACAGAACGTGGGCACAACACTCAACGCCGTTCTTCGGTAGCCATTGCAAAAACAGGTAGGTAAATCAGTGTCCATAAACAGTCCAAGTCAAGTTAACAGGTTTAATATAATAAATAAATCACCAAGCGCACCAATACGTAAGCATAAACAGAGTGCAAAACAACAAGCTAGGGTCGGTAAATCACAAACAAGAGAGGATACACGGAAACACAGCTAACAACGTGAGAATCACGAGTCGACTGATTGAGAGTAGACGGGCGCCCGCGCAGGCGTCCGGGAGGTGTGAAAGGGGTGGAGAGTGTTGTAAATCACACGGGCGCAGGCGCATCTATTGTTTACCACTATTTTAAGTATTTTAAGAATGAGTATAGTTTTAAGACTCCTAACAATTGTTTTTTTCTACAAAACCTATTTAGGTGCATATCTTTTTTCTGCAATGGAATTGAAGGTAGTGCCCATAGTAACAATTTTAGTACAAACAAAATCCTTCACAACGGCGTATGCTATAACTCTGTTGGACACTGAGCCCAATTTGACTCATGGTCCTTTTTAATTGTTAAATTTGGATTAAAAAGTGATACGAACGTATGAGTAAGATACAAATGTAGATCTCGTTATCGTGATTACGGCTGTATATCTAACTCAATTTTAACAAAAACCCGACTTACTGTAACTATGCTATTGACGGCAGTATTGTATTCTGACGATATAGGCAAGGGCCTTGGTACCTTGCTCATTAATTATATAAGTAGTCCCTTTATTAACTACTGCTTGCCAGGAGTACATTTCTCAGATATTGTAGATAGATTAACTAAGAATAAACACAGCGAAAATTCATGTATTACTATGTTAGTAGGAAATTGTAAGAACTTGAAAAAAAAAATATTACAGATAGTTTAATAAGATGTTGGAGTTAAATTGTAAAAAAATAATATTGTGTGCCTTCCCATATTTGGCAAACATGCCTGATAGAATAAATAATTATATTCATAAACTAAATATGCATCTACAGTTTCTAGTCAGTCATTACAATGACAAATTTATGTTTTTTGACACAAATAGATTTATAGACAGTAGTAGGTTGACCATGAGTACATTACATGTCTCAAGAAAGTTTTTACATTTATTTTTCACCTTAGTAGCTTCAATTAATTATTAACTCAGTTATAAGTAGTATGACGAAGTCACTATTTTTATCATCGCTTAGTAATGTTACTAAAATTAGTTTAGTTAGTAATTTAAACAATTAAGTAAGACAACAGAGAATTGTGATCAATTTTTAACTTTATCTCATCAAAATATTAACCGCTTCTCTGGCAAAATACTAGATGTAGAACTTTTTAGTCAAAAATTTCATATAGATATTCTGTGTTTTACCGAAACTTGGTTGAGGGCACACAAGATGGCTTTTTGTGTTGGTGGCTATAGGGTTGCCAGTTTTTATAATCGGACTTCTGCAGATGGTGGGGGTGTACTGATACTTCTACGGAACCAAATTAAATTTAAGGAACGGAAAGATATCTCTCAAATGTCTATTGAGCGTGTGTGAGAGGTAGCTTGTGTTGAAACACAATTCTATTACATATTATGTGTTTATCGACCACCATCATCTGACTTAAAGCTCTTTGCATCCACAATTGAGGATATTCTTAAGAAATTCAAAAGTAGTAAAAAAATTGTTGTATGCGGTGATTTCAATATAAATATTTTAACAGTATCACCCGAATTGAATATGTTTTTGTCTGTATTTCGGTCTTTTAATCTTCAATGTGTATTCTCTGAGCCCACAAGACTCACACCAACATCGGCTACCAGCATCGATAACATTATTACAAATTTTGAAGTCGCTGAGAAGTGTTTAGTAAGCGGTGTTCGTTCTGATCATAAATGTCAGATGATCAGACTAAGTAATGTGATAACTGTAGAAAAGCAAATAATCACTTGTAGGCCGCTCACAAAATCTAACTTAGGGAAGTTTAGTTCCAACCTAGAGACTAATTTGTGCCATCTTTCATCTAACTCAAATAACCCTAACGACATGTACAGTATATTATTTAATTGCATTTGTAACGAATTTAATAAAGTTTGTAAAATAAAAACATTAAAGTTGACAATAGAAATATAAAATTTACTAATTGGGCAACTCAAGGCATTAGACGGAGTAGAGATGTCCTATATGAGTTGTATGACAGAAGATCCTATACATCTGATGTCAATTTTAAAAATTATGTTTGTAACTATTCAAAAATTTTCAAAAAAGTTTGCATCCAAGCTAAATGTTTGTATATAAGCGGAAAAATAAAAAACTCCGATAATAAGATAAAATCAGCTTGGCAAATAATAAATACTGAAACGGGTAAAAGAAGATTGAGAGACCAAACAGTGGAACTACATATTAATGACGAACTTGTTTCAGACAAACTTACCGTTGCCAACGATTTTGCCGAGATTTTTACAAATATGCCTCTAGTTACTACTAAGTGCCTCCCATCGTCACCGGATGTGGCTGAAATCTTTTTAAAACAATCAATTAAACCAATTGTGCCCAAATTCAGTTTTCGATTTGTTACAAATGCTGATATTTTAAAAGCTTTTAAGAGCATTAAAAAAAAGGGCACAGAGGATTTATGGGGACTGTCTGTAATGGCAATTGAATCAGTTATACAATACATTGCTTCCATCCTTGCAAACATCTTCAAGTAAGTGTGTAAGTGATGGCGTCTTTACAGACCTTATGAAAATCAGTAAGGTAGTACCTGTTTTCAAATCAGGTTGTTCAAATAATGCCACAAATTATCGACCCATCTATAAACTGCCAGCGTTAAGTAAAATATTTGAAAAGCTCATGCTCAGCCAGATGTTGTCGCACTTTAACATGAAAGGGATATTGCATGACAAGCAGTTTGGGTTTACAAGGGGCCGTTCTACTCAGGATGCGGGGTGTACACTAATGAAGTCTATATTGGAGGCTTGGGAGGGGTCGCAGGATGCGCTGGGAGTTTTCTGTGATCTCTCTAAGGCTTTCGATTGCGTAGACCACCATACGTTCATTCTCTCAGCCTCATATCGAATTGGTTTTCGGCAAATAATCTTCTTTTGAATGCAGGAAAGACCAAATGCATCAAATTCTCATTGCCGAATGTGACTCATATTAAACCAACGGTTGCACTTAAAGAGGAAGTTTTAGATTTAGTTCCTTCGACCATATTTTTGGGAATAACACTGGACTCAAAATTACAATGGGGTCCTCATATTGAAAAATTATCTGCCAAATTAAGTTCAGCTTCATATGCAGTTTGGAAAATCAGACAATTGTCAGACGAGCCAACTGCTAGACTAGTATATTTTGCTTATTTCCATAGCATTATGTCCTATGGTATTCTGCTGTGGGGCTCAGCAGTTGACATAAGTGACATAAGTTCACGTATTATTTAGTCATATAAAAGGCCCTTTTCAGGGCCACATATTGTTCTGATATTTTAATATCTGTTTCTTAACGACAAAATGTTCTAGTTACTGTTATATACACACAACCAAAAATAATATAATACACACACATACTTACACATCTAGTTATGCCGTCATTAGATTAGGTAAACAGAGCGTTTTAAATGTTGAAACTCTTTATAAGTCATTTTTTATTTTATATAGTAAATACATTTATAAAATTATATACATTTTACATATAAATATTAATACATACATGTAGGATAGTAAATATTATGTACCACCAGTTTGTTTCTATTAACTAGTGGAGACCTATTTCAATTGTAAATATTCAATACGAGTATTATTATTATTATATACAACAAATAAATAATAATACAACTTGTCAAGAAGTGTCAAAAGTAACACACGTAAAATATTTAATAAAATCACTTTTTGCTGAAAAATAATAAAATCCATCATTTTATGATGGCTATACGACACCGTGGTCACCATTACTGGAAGACACCAACGCAGTAATATGCAGACAAGAGCCAAGGCCAAAAGCGCACGCCTACCACCTTTGGACTCGTTACCCAGCTCCGCCTCGCAGTCGTCGGTACATGCGGTCACCGCACCTTCGACCTCCACAGTAGCAGAGCTCGGGCGACGAACCCTTGTCTCCGCCGTCGTCGCCACCACCACCGTACGTCGGCGGGGACGACCTCCGGCCGGCTTGGGAGTACGTCGGGACATTGAAGCTTCGACAAGGATCCCCGCTACCGGTGGTTTAGTGCGCCGCATGCGATGGACAACATTAAATAATGAGAATGTTATGCGCGCATACTATGGGGCGACAGAGAGGGGAACCAATTTCACCGCTTACCGTTCCCTTACTTTTCGTTCCGTTACTTATGTTGCTATTGTTTCAGGCCCTTGAACCAGATATGACCGTTTTGGAGCTACGCTTATCCGATCAGATCCAACAAGGTATATTGGATTGGATTGAGTAATAAAAGCTACCCTTCTCCTTACTGTAACTATCCCAATTAATTTGCCAGGACCGGAACATTGCTGTATCAGCTGAGAGCGGCAATGTCAACTACTTTTTATTAAATTGTTTTCGGCCAAATACCAAAGCATTGGTTTCTCAGATATAAGAAAGTCTCTAAAACTGTTACATCATTTCTTTGCATACTCCGTTTAGGTCATTGCTGTACACCTGTTTTCTTTCGAAAATTTCGGGTTCGGGATTCATCACTTTGTGGGTTGGATGAGGGTTCTCTGGACCACATATTTTTTGAATGCTCGAAACTTAATTCTGCTTTTAATTTGTACAGTTGCCTCCCTAATTAAAAAATCCCTATCCCCATTAACTTTTCATCATTATTAACATTTTCATCGCCAGAAATTATCAAAGTTTTAATGGCTTTTATCCATTGAAATCGCATCAAATTGTGTGTAACCTGCATCTACCATATCCCATTACCATATCTCATCAGCCCTATCTGTGAATGTTGTGGTGGCATATTTCTAATATTTTAACAATTATTCATGTTCATAATTTTTATTTATGTATATTATGTATTATCATTATTATGTCTGTTTCAGTGTTATAACACACTCAGCAAGATACACAATTAGTGATATCAATGTAGTGTCGTTAAAATTGAATTAAATTATTTCACGAGAAATATGTACCTAACTAAATGCTAAAAATATCATTAAATCAGAAAATAATAATATAAATGAGATTCATACACTTTCACTTAGATAAAATAATTAGAAATACTAAATTAACATCAAATTATTTACATATGTGATTCGGTGCCAAGCCAAGTAAGGTAGTAATATTGTATATATTTTTATGATAAAGTTTTATGTTTCACATAAATTCACATTGTTCTTTAAGTTTATTTACGTAGTTAATCTTTAGTGTAGGAATTACATCACAAACTAAGAAAGCTGTTTGTAATATTAACTTTTATTTTGCTTAGTGCTTGGCACCGACTTCAAACCTATCAATAGGTAGCACATACAAATTATAGCATTTCATTAATATTAAAGGTAATAGGTTTGCATAAGAGATGTATTAATGTAATCTTTATTAAGATATTTTTTTATACTTTTTAGTTTTTGAAGTCGGTTTTTTTAAACCTAGTTTTTTTTATTTGTTACTTTTTAGTGTCTAGCTATGGGTAGGCCTACGAAATGTGCCACGCGCCTCTAAACTATAGGTCCCAACAAACAGGAACGGAAAAATTAAATAAGTATATATCCTCCGAAAAAATGTTGTTCGAAGTTATATATTTCACGTTCTTGTGCGACAGTGAATGATCGAGAAGAACGTTTGAAAACTAAGGAAGATTACGTTCACTCTAAGAAAAACCTGCACTGTACGAGACTAGACTCGCTAAGATTCATGAAAGTCTGAACAGCAAGCGCATAGCTTAGGCCGTATTTATGAGCATCTAGTTGACGAGTCTGTATTCTGTGAGCTCATAGACTAGGTCTTATTAATGATCGATTAGCCAACGAGCCTGCTCAGCAGAGGGCTCATAGGCTTGGTCTTATCTATGATTGATTAGCTAACGAGTCTGCTGAGCAGAGGGCTGTTAGACTAGGTCTTATTAATGATCGATTAGCCAACGTGTCTGCTATGCAGAGGACTAGGTCGTATTGATGATCAAGTAGACAATGAATCAGCTGAGCCTATTTAATTAAAAAAAGCGGCCATGATCGAGTCGGACTCGCCTATGAAGGGTTCCCTAGCAGCAAGTATTTGAGTTGATAGAATGAAAGGTAAATTGCTGTTTACGATTTATGTCTTTAATTTTTGTTTGTGTTTAATTTTTATTATGTTTCTGTATTAAATTTTCGGTAAAAATTTGCATAGTAATGTACTATTTTGGAAATTACAGGAGGGGAAGGAGGAAATTACACTCATTTTACGCCTTTGGAAGTGTCTCTCACGCGAACTATTCAGTCAAGAATTTTTTTTTATTAGAAACCTCAATATCATTTTAAAGACCTATACATAGAAACCCCAAACGTATGTTCCAAGTTTCAACATTTATAGTTGAGGAAAAAGTAGCTGTGACATACGGACGGACAGACAGACATGACGAATCCATAAGGGTCTTGCTTTTGCCATTTGTCTACGGAACCCTAAAAATGGCCACTATTCCGCATCAAACTAAAGAAGAATTACCTAAATCACAATCATCATACTAATATTATAAAGGCGAAAGTTTGTGAGTGTATGTTTGTTACCTCTTCACGGCTGGAGCAATTTTAATAAAATTTGTTATGGAGTTAGCTGACATCCTGGATTAGCACAAAGCCTATAATTTATATAGTTTCACGTGGGTAAAACCGTGGGGCACAGCTAGTCGGTTCATTAATCTCAGCGAAATTGGTGTAAGTACATACATAAAATAATGCGCTTGTACTAAAATGTGCGCTTACATGCGCTTCCAAAAACGAGCTTACAAGCGTGTATTAAACGCTAGTCATCTGAAACTGTTATTTATGTTCACACCAAGAAACACTTGAACAGTATGAGTCTAGCTAGACTGGCTAATATTTAAAAACGTGTGGCAAAGACAATTATATCGTCCACATAAACAAAAATTTTCAATGCAATTTTTCCATAAAATGAAAACTACTCGGCCAAACTATATAAAATTTTAAGGGACCAAATGGCAACTATTCCGCATCAAACTAAACAATAATCACGTAAATTGGATCATACATCTTCGAGATATCGGTACGATTCGAGACATACATAAAAAAATACCAGTGAACTTGAGAACCTCCTCCTTTGAAAGTCGGTTAAAAAATGGAGGCTCTTTGCATCGGAAAAGGGCTACATCTTAAGCCACATAATTAAATTAATAAGGAATTTTTGTATAAAAAAAAAAACTTATACATCGGCTACCTAAACGAGCTTTAACTAATTTCGACATTTTGAAATATGGAAATAATATTCCCTACTTTAGAGGTGTCTTTATGAGAGATGAATTTCCTAAATTTCCTTATAAAAATGAATGTGGAGTTGTTAATTTAGATAGTTCTAATAATCCTGGTTCTCATTGGGTAGCCTATGCAAAATGCAATGACTATATTGAATATTTTGATATTTATGGAAATCTAAAGCCCCCAAAGGAATTTATAAAATATCTAGGCTCGAAAATCAACCATAACTATGAAAATATGCAGGGTGATCACCCTTATAATTGCGGGCATCTATGTTTAACTTTTTTAACAGATTTTTGGAGTAGACATAGAATATACTTAATAAGCAAAATAATCAAAAAGAGTTCAGTGTGCAACTATGTCCATAACAGTGACTATCTCCGGAAATAAATCAGAATTAGAATCGTATTTTCAACCACCTCTTACGTTATCTGAAAAATATGAATGTGCTTTATTGTACTATTCAGTATTAAACTCTACATCTAATGTGTTTTGTAATAATACTCCGTCTGTTATCAGAATTGAATGTGATCTAATATACGGTTCTTACACTAACGGAATACCAACTCATATTATACATGAATTTGTAGCTAATACTACGGCAGGACATCATTACCTAGAAACACCTCAGAACGTTATTTACTTCCCAGTAAACAAAAATATAATTACATTCATATCTATTAAGGTTGTTGATCAGCTTGGCCATAGCATCCCTTATATAGAACATATTCAACTACGTTTTCATTTAAGAAAATTACAATGATATTGTTCAATATAAAGCCTCCTCTCAAACTAAAAGACCTTACTGCTTCTACAACCAGTAAGGTGCATAGACGTAATAAAAAAGTGAAAAGCTTGACAAAAATAAATAAAGACTTTCTGAAAGCATTGGGTTTTAAAGTATGAATATACTACAGATTACCGATTTACCGCACTCCGATACTTCTACCGAAAGTTATGAGATACATTCTTACAATCCTTACAACAACTGTTTTAGAGAAAACGATGAAATCAGAATACCTATCCATCAGCAAGAATATGTGTTGCCATCAGCCAGTTCAGTTTACATCGAGGGTCACACAAAGCTGTTCGGAAAAGATGGAAAACCGATTGAGAAACCTATACCTATAACCTATGATATTTATCACTTCCAAATAAATCTTGATAGAGTACAGTGGAGAGTACCTCACATAAAAGTGTCAGATCGAGAAAAACTCACACTTTTAAAACATTTAGAAAAGATAGACCTATTCAAATGGCATTTAGGAATTGGGATTTGTATGAGTATCCTTTACTTCCTAAAACAACAAAGCATTCGTGGTCAGTTAAAACTGCATCACAATTGGAAAACCTAGATATTTTATTTTGTGTTTACAAACTAATAAAAAAGGTAATAAATTAAACGATAGTTCACACTTCGATCATTGCGCAGTATCAAACGTTACGGTCTTTTTGAATTCGCAATATTATCCATATGAGCCATTAGGTCTAAAATTTTCTGAAAACAAATACAGTATATCATACGAAAAGTATGTGAAATTTCGTCAGTCGTATTACAATTGTCCAGCAGACCCCCTGTTTAATCTGAAGGACTTTAAGACAAGGCGCCTCTGTTCATCATAGATTGTTCAAGGCAAAACGATAGTCTAAAAGCAGGTCCAGTAGACGTTCGCCGGGAAATTGAATGTTCAGAACCAATACCAGATAACACTGCTGCATATTGTTTGATTATAAACGATCGGCTTGTGGAATATAAACCTTTGAGCGACATAGTACGGCGATTATCATGACTGCCATTGTAGATATCCAAGGTTTTAAAACAGAAGCAAATGAATTTATAATAAAAGAAATCGCTATTTGGTGTGATAACAAATTGCAAGTGTTATTAATTCAGCAACCATTTCCATTTTACGATTTGACAAAATCAGAAAGACGACAAGTTGGATGGATTGAACGAAACAGAAAAATATACTGAAAATTAATTTAGAAGATAAAGGTTGTCCTTGTTTGATCAACTTGTATAATAGATATAAGTTTTGCGAAGATTTGTATAGTTGTATTTATCATGACACAATATGTGCTTTAAAAAAGGTTATTTGTTTAAAAAAATGGTGCTTAGAAAATAAACTTTTTCTATAAATAAATATATTTTTCTTATTTTACTCAGTAAATATAAATACCTGTTCCATCCCATGTTTTGATTTCCTACATCTTTATCCTACTAAACCATTACTCAACCGTGATCATTATCAAAAGAGAAAAAGAGGTAAACATTTAAACACTGATCTAAATGTATGGTCTATGTATATATACTAGTAGGAACATTAAAAGAGATGTAGAGTGCTAGTCACCATGGCATTGAATATTGGGGACCTGGTACAGATAATTATTGTAGAAAAGCGATTGTCTGGACTTCACATCGTTAATATTGTGAATCATGAACAATATAGTGCCATACTTTTACCCAGAGAAAGAGGAGATGGCAAATTATTTAATATTCGCTATGAGGGGCTTAAGTTATGGGGTCGAATAATTAGAATCAACGACAACCTCGTAGACGTAAAAGAAATGAATTACTAAATGCGATATGCTCCTGACAACCTGCACGTAGTAGGGTAATAAATCATTCTCGATAGAAAAATTGGGGCTTCTGCATCACGCAGCTCGAGCGGTGGCGCGAGAGCAAGTGATGCAGAAGCCCCAATTTTAACCTACTAAGTACAGATAAAACTTTTTTTTATTAGATCCGCCAAATGTTACAACGAGTTGGTTGACTTTTCTGATCTTGACTAATGAATAATCACAACTAAGCCACATGTATTTAAGCATACACTTACCAAATTTAGTTCAATAACTGTGTTGCTTTGTAAAGTGTTATTTTATAGCTAAGCATACCTAATATCTCAATCTCATTTTCGTTATCTTATTGTATCTCATATTAGGCAAACAAGCTTTTTTTGTATTCATTGGTGAAAGCATACAATTCGTAATTAGTTGTTAGAAAACTAAAGTCATAAAATTCACTACACCGAATGTGAAACAGGCGACAACCATTGTACAACTTAATGGAGCTAGGTTGGACCCTGTTAAATCAACTGTGTTCTTGGGTATCACTATTGACTCAAAGCTACAATGGAGCCCACAAATAGAAAAGCTGTCCGGCAAATTAAGTTCTGCAGCATATGCAGTGAAAACTATTAGACGGCTGACTGATGTTGACACAGCTAGAATGGTTTATTTCAGTTATTTTCATAGTGTAATGTCCTATGGAATTCTTCTCTGGGGTAGTTCTGCTGACATTAACACCATTTATTTTTTATTTAATCATTAATGTACACACGGAAATGGAATACAGAAAATAAATTTTAAAAGAAAATAACATGTACAAAGGTACTGCTTAGTTCAATGAAATTTCTTCCAGAAGACCCGCGAGAGGAGAAATTAAAAGAAATTTAAGATAGCGTGTGTAGTTTCTAGTAATACATATATACATACACTACATGCTAATATACATAAATAATTATAAAATACATAGATAAATATCTATATACACATACATACAACTAGGATGAGGAAGTGAGATAATGTGCTATGACACGATTTTTAAATATAGAAACTGTTTTACATTGGCGAATGTTAGGGGGAAGAGAATTCCACAACCTGACCCCCTGAACCGTATAGGAGTAGGAGTAAAAATCAGTTTTATGTTGAGGGATTAGGAGTAGAGATCGACGATGGGATCTGCAGGGAGCATCGGAGCAATGAAGATAGGAAAAACGGTCCCATAGGTAGGAAGGGGATAAGGGATTGTGAAGAATATTGAAGAGGAGACACAATATACGAGTATTCCTGCGAAGCCGAACGGGTAACCACTTGAGATCCTTGCGAAAATTGGAGACATGATCATATTTCTTAAGACCGAATATAAAACGAATGCAGAGATTTTCCAAGCGCTCAAGTTTATTCAACAGCTCCTCGGTGACATCCAGATAGCAGCAATCAGCGTAGTCTAGAATGGGTTGTAGAAGAGTTTGAGCAAGAGAGATTTTCGTTTTCAAAAGCATAAAGATTTGGAGATGTTTCAGTGAGTGAAAAGTAATTAAAAGGAATCTTCCTACTGACTTCAGAGACATGTGCCTTCCAAGAAAGATTAGAGTCGAAGGTTACACCTAAATTTTTTGCGGTTTCGGTGTATGTTATTGCATAGCCATCTAAATAAACTGCAGGAATGGATGCGATCTCCAGATATCTCAACATATGCCTGCTTCCAATGATCATGGCCTGGGATTTACTCGGGTTAATTAATAGATCATAGTACTTAGCCCATTGGTTGATATGTTCCAAGTCAGAATTTATAGTAGAGATGGCGGCAGTAACATTATTATGAGCGAAGGACCTGTAAAGTTGCAAATCGTCTGCATAGAGATGGAAGTTAGAGGAGATAACTCTTGTAACGGAGTTTATGAGAATGGAAAAAAGTAAAGGAGAAAGAACGCCACCCTGAGGTACCCCCGCAGTGAGTGAACACCAATCTGAATAAGACTCTTCATGGTGAATACACTGCGAGCGCCCCCGAAGATAAGAGTTAAACGAGGAGATGCTGCTGGAAGAGCAGTTTAGCGAAGATAAGACACCAAGAAGGACATCAAAATCGACATAATTGAAGGCATTACTGAAATCCAGCAATACCAAAAGGGATAGGAATTTATTGTCCATGGCCCAGCAAATATCTTCGGTCACTTTGAGAAGGGCAGTGACAGTGCTATGGCCAGAGCGGAATCCAGACTGGAATGGGCTGAGGAACTGGTTGCAGGATAGAAAGTCTGACAGCTGACGATGGACAATATGCTCAAGAACCTTCGAAAGAAATGGGAGTACAGAAATAGGGCCACTTTGGGCAAAGGAATAATGTGAACTCGTTTCCAAGCTGATGGAAAAGTGGAAGAGAATAAAGAAAAATTAAAAATATGAGTAAGAACAGGTAGTAGGGTAGAAAGAATTGGGCTAATCACCCTTGAGCAAATATTGTCATGTCCAACTGCAGTTGAGATGCATATAGAAAGAATGGATTTTTTAACGTCCTCCTTGGTAACGGGAGATAGGTTGAAAGGTGAACATTGCGGTATCGGCAAAAGTGAGAGATCGTGCAAGGTAGCAGATTTTCTTTGAATGTCAAGAGTGAGAGGAGGATTTGAGAAGTGGATATTCAGTGCACCTAAATCGATGTCCTTACAGACTAAGGCGGGGGATTTACCGATACCATTGGATTTTAAAAATTTCCAAACTGTAGAGGAATCCCGACTATCAAGAGACTTATAGAAGTGGCGTTTCTTAGCATCACGACACAGGCGATTGCAACGGTTCCGTAGGTATTTATACCGGGTTTAATTTCCCTCTGTAGGATTGCGTTTATACCTACGCTGTGCCTTATCTCTGCGACCCATATAATCTTTAATATCAGCAGTAATCCAAGGTGCAGGAGAGTGTTTAACCTTTACTCGCCGTTTTGGTGCATGTCGATCATACAAAGCTAGAATATTAATATTAAATAAGTTCACTTTATCATCAACATTAGATGAGTTATAGATATTTGCCCAATCTATGTTCTCTGTATCACACTGTAACATCTCCAAATTAATGCCCTGGAAATTACGAAGAAAAAGGAATATTGCTTTAAGTTTAGGAGGACGTACAGCGTAAGACAAATAAATCAGATCGTGATAGGAGAATGAAGCAGTTAAATGACCATGAGTTGCAACGTGATCAGAAGACGAAACAATCATGAGGTCTAAAAGAGATGGGTTGCAATTAGGAGAATGATGTGTAGCGGAGAGAGGAAGAATATGAAGATTGATAGAAGATAAGAGTGACAGAAGCTTATAAGAACGGTGGTCGTTTTTTAACAGACACGTATTGAAGTCACCCATCAAGACTACGTGATCATTGATTGGACATAAGTTATTAAACAGAGTGTCCAGAGTATCAAAGTAATCAGTTCGAAGATTGGGGCTATAAAAAACCCCAAGGAGTAACTTTGTGTGGTGTACAACAACTTCGAGGAATAAGTATTCCGCGGAACCAGTGTACTGAGAAGGTGATGCACTTACAATTTTGTGAGGGAGATCAGCCCGCAAATATATTGCTACACCACCGCAACCTTTATTAGTGCGATCGTTACGGATCAAAACGAATCCTGGAAGAGAAAAGTAAGGCGAGAGAAGAAAAGGTTTAAGGAAAGATTCTGATATTAGAAGAGCGTCGATATTCGTGCTGCTAAATGATGCCAGAAGATCAGAGTAATGACCAGGTATACTCTGTGCATTAATGTGAGCAATGTTAAGATTATTGGAGTGGTCGGATAAACGAGAGGAGATCTGGTCATGCAGAGTCAGAGAAGTAAAAGAATCATCCGCGCTAACGTAACTAAGTGACGATGACGAACACGAGATAAAACTATCATCCAAGTTAAGTAAAATATCATCCATAATTAGTAATATATAAATAAGCAATGAAATATAAAAAATATTTTATAATATAATAATATATATATACTTATATATAATATTTATAATAATACAGAAGATTGGTATTTACAATTTAGCTAAACACACACCACAGCTAAACCACATAAATGTAAAATTTTTATGGAATAAATGAATTTGAATCTTTGAATCTTTAAATGCGAAAGTTTCTGAGTATAAATGGATTTTTGTTACTCTTTCAAGTAAAAGCTACCGAACGAAACTTTGTAGTAATATATAGCAGATCCGAATAACACATAGGATATAATTAATAACTATAAACGCGGGTGAAACCACAGGGCACAGCTGTTTTTGGTTTTACTAGTGAAATATTGTTTACTAACAGTGCCCGCGTTATAAATGTTTGATGTCCCTGCCCGTTTGTCCCCCGTAATACTTCGGGTTAAAAGTACGGGATACATTTTGGATTTTTTTCATAGCCTATGACACTTCACAATAACGTAGCTTTCTATTGGTGAATTTTGAAAATCGGTTCAGTAGATCAAGAGATTACCCCTTACAACGTCGCAAACGTTACCTCTTTATAATATTAGTACTAACACACGATAAGATACGTAAGAGGAGTCTTTTGATAAGAATCAGTATTTTTTTATTGTTGAAACATAAAAATATGAAGTAGGTACTTACTAGCTATACCCGCGACTTCGTCCACATTTCGTAATGACTCCGTGAAGAATTAATGTATATATATTCGTCCCCGTAGTTGGAAAACTAAATAACTCTGATTTTGTAGTTCTGAGATAAACGCAATTTAGTGTTTTTTTTTTAGTTAATGTACATTTGTAAGAAAATGTGAGACAATTTTGCCGTCGGCAATTTTATATTTTGTGGACCTGATAACCTTTCACATTATGCTTTAACATACCGAACTCTATCTTTAACTATAACTAAATAACAAATAAAAAATGAAGTTGTTTAATTTTGCTACAACTGTTTTTATAACGTAACTACAATTAGCTACTTATTTCGGCTATTTATTTAGTTTTCCTACATGCTAAATACATGTGGTAGAGTCAAATTTGGTGAAATAAGTGCAGTTATTGAATTTATCACACTCGAAATATTTTTAAATGTAAAATTTAGTGGCTTTGTATGTTATTATTCCTTTGATATTTTTTTAACTTTTGTTGGTCTCATATGAAATAAACGCTGTATTAATAAAGTATTAATAAAGTTATATTAAGGAATAAATAGAAAAGTTTAGAAAAGGTGTATTGTGATCAGATACTTATCATGTCACAACCTTAAAAAATAAACATCATCATCACTGATATGATATCAGCCGAACTCCACAATTGCCGGTCTTGCGCTATTCGCACCCAGCGACCCGCACAAGATCATCGGCCCATCTTGTAGGGGGCCTGCCCACGCGCTCACCTCTTCCAGTTCGTGGTCGCCTCTTGAGAACCTTTTTGCCCCAACAGCCGACGGGTCTACAAACTATGTCGCCCACTGCCACTTCAGTTTTGTAATTGTTCGGGCTATGTCGATGACTTTGGTTTGCCTGCGGATTTTGACACTTCTGATTCGATCCCGCAGGGAAACTTCGAGTATAGCCCTCTCCATTGCTCTTTGGGTGACTTTGAGCCTTCTAATAAGGCCCATAGTGAGCGACCACGTCTCTGTTCCGTAAGTCATCACTGGCAACACACACCGGTCGAAGACTTCCGACATGAGAAACTGCGGTATTTTGGAAGAGAAAATGTTACGTAGCTTCCCGAACGCTGCCCAGCCGAGTTGGATTCTACAATTGATCTTCTTCTCGAAGTTGGACCTACCTTGTTGGATGGTATGTCCTAGTCTCTAACGTTCAATTGAGTGGGTACAACAATGATTTTCGTCTTATCCATGTTTATTTTTCAGACCCACTTGTTGAGAAACTCTGCTGAGGTCATTGAGCATTGTACCGAGATTTTCCATGGTCTCAGTCATGACTGCTCAAATTCAAATTTCCTTTATTGCTTGTTACAGGTTGTTTACAATTATATAGTTGTTATCATGCGTTATAAGTTCGCTGTAACATACCCATAAGGTGTACAATATTTTCTAAAACTAAAGATCAAAAACCTATGATGTCCTAATTCCAGATAAACACATATATTATCAATTTACTAATTGGCAAATTCTCATTGGCAAATCGATGGTGAGTGATGTACTTGCCATTGACATTGCTAAAGCCTTTCCAGTCCAGAAGCTTGAAGACATCTCCCAATGCAGTGGTGAATAGTTTCAGGAATATAACATCTCCCTGTCTCACGCCTCGCTGTAAGTGGATAGGTTTCGAATTGTAGTCCTGGTGTGGAAATGGATGCGTGTGGCGAGTCAAAAACTTTGAGATCTGTCTGTTGAGCCGCCGGTGTCAGGTAGCATCATCTGAGGAGTTCAGAACCATTATCCGTCTTTCTTCCATAAGTTGCAGGGTAAAGTCAGAGATCTTTTTAGTTCTGTTTGTACAGCAGCCCTTGAAGAATTTAGACCCAGCCGTATGGACAGCTTCTACAAGCTTGTCGTAGTATGAGTCCACTTGACTGCATGTGTGGCGTGGTGGCTGAGACAGTCACCTCGCCACTGCATGTCGCGGGTTTGAATCCCGCGCCGGAGAGCTATTTGTGTGACCCATAAATATTGTTCTGAGCCTGGATGTAATTTGTGTTCGTCTATTATATGTTTTGTAAAGTACCTATAAGATTGGATTACCTAGTGCTACGCATTCGAAACGGTTTTGCAATTAGAGCTGAAATGGTTCGGGGTTTTGGACGTGGATAGGTAAAGATCGGAGCGTAGACTTTCTCAGTCGGGACCTCTGCAACTTGACATTAAGGTTCAATGAGCCTCTCATCAGTCTGTGATTGCTGCCAATTTTATTCGCATTGAACATCTGTCGTCTCATCGACAAGATAAAGTCTATCTCATTTTTGGTTTTACCATCGGGGTTCACCCAGGTCCATTTGCGGTGATCCGACTTTCTGAATAAGGAATTCATCATTAAGAGTTCCTCCTTCTCCATGAAGTCGGCCAACATTTGGCCCCGGGGGTTCCAGTCTCCAGTTCCAAATTACCCCACTCCAGCCCATTACCGAACCGTTTGCCCAGCTTCGCGTCAAAGTCCACAAATGACCACAGTGAAAGGGTTTTTAGAGCTATGTATGGCTCTTGATATATCCTCAACCTCATCGTCGGAGTTCGTCGAAGTCGGCGCGTATACCTGTATTACCTTCAACGAATGCCGCTTGGTAATTCTGAGAATAAGTAACGCCACCTTAGTCGACACACTCTCGATTTTCTCTACGTTGTCCCAAGTGTTTGTCCTAAGGTGAAACCACCTTGGGACAGTAGGTCGCCGTTAGTTCCGGAAATAGAGCAGGTTCCCGGATTTTAGGATTATCGTGCCCTCTTCGGACTTGAGACAATCTTATGATATCCCAATGTAACTTGCTCAGTTCCTCCTCCAGTACGATGATCTTCTCGTCGGTCCGCAGTATGCGAGTGTTATATGTTGCCAGGGTCAGAGGTTATCGGTTTTGGTAAAACGGCGTCTGCTGGGGGTTTTTAGCACCCCGGTTTCTATTTCCTTATTTTCTGTCTCTATTTCTGAACCTGTTGTCTCAGCGAAATATTGTGTTCCATTATTCTTTTTCAGGGTAACCCTGTGAGACTTGTTCAATAAGGGTTTCAATAATAGCTCGAGTTGTTATAATATTACTTGTTTCATCTTCAGAATCTCTCGACAAAATGGGGTTTATTCGTTCAAATCTCTTTGCTCTTTTTTTCTTCTTATCCAATGAAATATTGATGTCTATTAAATAACTAAGTTTCGTTTTTATTTTCTTCTTCTTCTGTGTCCGGAATCCATGTAGATCCAGAATCAGCAAAATATTCTTCATCTGTTGAAGGTGGCATTGGTATGATACCCGAAATGGGACTTGACCCTCTGATTTCCTCTGATGACAACTTAAGTTATTTAATTTTATTTGCCTAGCATCTTATAATTAATCTGTATCTTGTTGTAGAAGAAATAAATAACATCAAATATTTATAAATTAGATGCACTATATCAGAATTATGAATAGCAGAATTAAATAAATATAGTTATTTAGTTTTCCTCGAACTAAGTTAGTTTTGCAAAAGATTTTTTAAGTTGAGGAAAAATTCAACAACTCAAGTTATTTAACTTATTCGACATTCATCTTGTCATTGACCAGAGTTATTGATTTATTTACTGAGTTATTTAGTTTTCCTTTAAAAAAATTGTGTTTGTCTGAAGATATTTATTATTCCATCTGTCATGACCTGTTTGACAAAAATGGCTATATCTTTGGAACGGAATTAGATATGAAAATGCCTGTAAGGCTAAAATATGCGGTATGTTTTAGGTGTTTTGAAAATAGGAAAAAGTCCAAATCGCCAAAATCGGACTTATTTAGTTTTCCAACTACGGGGACGAATATATATTATATTATATATATACATCCCGCTACCTATTGGGCATCCTTTCATTTTGCATTATTACGACGTCCACCAGTTCCACTTAAAATATATTAATTGTTACAGCGTATATCAGAGGCTAAGGCATTGTCGAACATTGTTTTCATAACAGATTTCTGAAATTTTGGCACATATCGATATACACATATACGTATATCAATAGGCATATTGTAATCGATTAGAGCTCCAGCCAACTAATTATCCGGCTTCCTATGATATACATAATTTCATTTACGTTTTCCAATCTATCCCAAGTCCTATGAACAATGCGACGTTGCCCCTCTTCTCTCTGTGCTAAGATATAATAATCATGTGGATAAACATTATTCACGTGCAATACAGGTATGCTAGCGTAAGTTTAAAGTATTGAAAATATAAAATCATTACGATAATAAATTACACAAGGAATATTGGGTAGTTAGTCGAACGGGGTCCATGCATACAATAACTAGGGAGTGCATTATTTAAATAATAATAAATGTTATGTACATATACGAACGTTGCAATGTCTTAAAAGATCCACAATATTTTTTTGACGTCCAGGATGTTAAATGATAAATGGTTTGAAACTTTTATGATATTGCAAGGTCCGTATACTCGTTGTTAAACTAATTAGAAAAGGCGAAGTAATCAACATAAAGAGTGACAGTAACAGAGAGAGGTGTCCGGCAAGGAGACCCGATTTCACCAAAATTATTCATAGTAGTAATGGGAGAGCTGAAATTTTTGATATGCCGATGATATAGTTTTATATTCGGAAACTTGGTGTGGGACCAATTAAACAAAATGGTAAATGAATTAAACTAGGCTAGTAAAAAACTGGTTTGGAAATGAATCTGGATAAATCTAAAATCTAAAATGTCTTACCGCAGTACAACGTCTATCGCAACAAATAATACTCTTCTCGAGTTTGTCAACTATTACATATAAGTATTATGTAATAGTTGACAAACTCGAGAAGAGTATAATTAAACAAACAATATAGTTAAAAAAATCTCCTTTAGTAAGGAAAGAAACAATGAAGAACTTAACCGAAGAGCTCATAAGGAAATAAGAAAGTCACAACTTCCGCTACCGACCAAGAAAATAGTCATGGATACAAGACTTCTACCGTGCCTTCGGTTGCCAAACTTGGACCTTCGATCTCAAACCAGGACAAAATTCGAACTATAGAAGAATGGAAAGAAGTTACCTAGGTATAAAACTGAAGAATAAGGAAAAGAACGTGAAAAGTATGCGATGCCTTAACTTTTGCAATGGAGTCCAAATGGTAGTGGGCGGGTCACGAAGCCCGTTACAAGGAGGATAGATAGTCTGGGCCAAGAGGCACCCGGTTCAAGAGGTCGATCAAGGGCCAGATGGGCAGACAAAATTGTAGCCGGCGCGGGTAGAAGTTGGCTAGACAGAGCTAATGACAGAGAAGGATGGCATTCCTTGGGGGAGGCTTTTACCTGAAAGGGGTCCATACACTAAATAATTAGGTAGTGGATAATTAAAAGAAATAATGATTACACTAATTACAATATAGAATATATAATTAAAAATCAAATTCATCTAAGTGTAATAAATGTAATTAAATTATAGGCTAATAAGTTACCAATAGTTATCGTTCAATGTGTATTATGCATGGAATTAAATAAAGCTTTATTATTATTACATATACGGACGTTGCAATGTCCTAAAAGCTCCACAATATTTTTTTGACGTCCAGGATGTCAAATGAATAATAGTTTGATACTTCTATGATATCGCAACGTCCATATAGTCGTATATATCTAATACCTGTTAAATGTGTAAATGATTACATATATGGATATTTGGGACTGGGCGTATGCTTTTATGTTGATATACGTCAGATTTTGCAACGCAGGCAAGCGACACAGGTACAGGCGCCCAGCGTAATCCAGAACAGAACACACGAATGTCAGTGTCACGCCTGAACTGCAGGATACGCAGCTGTCATGTTCACGTATTAATATATCTGCTACTGAGCTTCATCGCCTGAGACCCAGCTTACGTTTAGTTACAATTTCGTTACTGTACACTTTCTATCATTTGACGTCCAGGATGTATAATGAAAAATATTTTGAAAATGTACGATATTTCAACGTCCATATACTCGTATATGTCTAAATACGTATGAAATATTCTGTAAAATATTGGTTTAAGATGCTTAATTAGGGTACTGATAACCTAATACGCCTATTTTTATGCTCATGCGCATAAAGTCTTTTCGTGGTAGACTTCATTGTATAAGTTATTATTGAACGTAGTTTGTTTTAGCCCACTGTATTAGACATAAATTTATTTTAAAATATTTGATAATGCCTCAAGTAAATTATCAGTAACTGTAATATCTCAATCACTAAATATGTAACTATCCAAACATAGATAGATAGATAAACTTTTTATTGTATACCTAAAGAAACAATTTTAGAAGGTTACATTACCAAAACGCCTAAAATTTTTTTGTCATGCCCCTATTTTGTGTTTGATTTTATTTTCGATTAATTTTCTATAAGGTTTTAAATACTGTTGCTTTGCACAGTTATTTGAACATATATGGATGTTAAAATGACATAGAAGTATCACAATATCTGTCATTCAACGTCCAGGATGTCAAATGAAAAATATTTTGAACATTTACGATATCGTAGCGTCCGAATACTCGTGCATATTTATATACGTATAAAATATATTGTAAATTAACAGTTTAACGAACTTACTAAAGATACTGATAATCTAATGCCATCATTGCTGTGAGACAACTAATTCTCGAGGATCTTCATGTGATGTGTCGAAAGATAGAGGCTCTTTTAGGCATCTCAGGTACAACCATTCGGAAGATCTTGCATGAAGCTCTTAGTTTGAAAAAGCTATTTTACCGTTTGATACCGCATCTGCTTTCCGAAGATCACAGGGTGGCCCACGTCAGATGGTCTAACTAACTCTGCAAAGGTTCAACCGAGAAGAGTCAAATCACGTCTACGACATCATCAGTGGTGAAGAATCTAGGATGTATGCCTACGATCCTGTTCCAATCAAGGTTCAATCTGGGTCTTTCAAGAGGAGCCAAAGCCGACTAAAGTTGTTCGTCCTCGAAGCATTTCTAAGAAGGTGGTGGCCACGTTCGTTGGAAAAACTGGCCATGTTGCGACTATTACACTTGAAGATCTTAGGACGGTTAACGCAGAGTGGTGTACCACGACAACGCAAGTTCACACAGCGCTCGTCAAACGATTGAGTATTTGAAACAGGGAAAGTAGAAATTCTTGACCATCCTCCATACAGTTCTGACCAAAGCCCTATCTATATTAATATTTCCTAAAATTAAGAAAAGTCTTCGTGGTCAAAGGTCCCAGTCCGGCGAAGAAGCAGTCGACGCTTTCAAGTCAGCCATTTTGAACATCCCCACTTTAGAGTGGAATAAATGTTACAATAACTGGTTTGAGCGAATGGAAAAGTGTATTAAGCTACCTGGTGAATACTTTGAAAACCAGTAAAAAGTACTAAGGTTTTAGTTGTGTTTTTTCTTCAAACGACAAACCTTAAAAGGCATGCCTCGTATCTACTTCCTTGTAATTTATGTTATATTTATGTGTCAGTATGTTTGGTAAGGAACACCTTTAATACAGCAGATATTGCACGTTCTTGTTAAGTAATAATCAGGTTATTAGAGGCAAAAGCAATTTATCTCAAATAAACAAAAGTCGAATACTGTAGGTAATAATAACTTCCATTTATATAAAGATCATGGGGTTTTCAATAATCATGACTTCCGAAAATATATCCCACGATTTAAATATATTTCAAGTATCTGCGATCCATATACCTAAGTACTATTAAAAATATAGAATCATGACTAATATAATGAAATATACCAAGACTTTATGCGCTTAGTGCGTACGCCACTAAAATGATAACTCCTATAAGATTAGCAGTATCGTTACTAAGCCCCATAAACTGTTAATTAACAATAATTTTTATACACATTTAAGGGATGAAAATGAATGTAGGTAAGACGAAAGTAATGGTATTTGAGAGGGATGAATACACGACAACGTGTGATATTGTGATTGGAGGAGAGAAAGTCGAACAGGTGAATGAGTTTGTATATTTGGGAACTTTGTTTACGAGAGATGGGAAATATGAAAAAGATATTGTTAGAAGAGTAAATGCGGGGAATAGAGTGAATGGGGCACTACACGCCTTTATGAGTAGCCGGCAAGTATCAAAGAAGGCTCGACTAGCCGTGCACGATGGAGTGTTAGTGCCAACTTTAATGTATGGAAGTGAAAGTTGGGTATGGCAGAAAAAGAATGAAAGTAAAATAAATGCAGTGGAAATGAGAGCTCTGAGAAGTATGTGTGGTGTGACTTTGAGAGACAGAATTCGAAATACTGATGTAAGAGAGCGTTGTGGTGTGAAAGAGGATGTAGTCACAAAGATTGAAAAAGGCATGCTGAGATGGTTTGGCCATTTAGAAAGGATGAATGAAAGAAGATTGACAAAAGAAGTATACCTGGCCTGTGTGAATGGGACAGCCGGAAGGGGAAGACCACGTCGAACATTCTCTGACCAAATTGGAGATGTTCTCAAGAAAGGGCAGGTCAGAAGTACCCTAAACCGGCGAGCATGTATGAAGAATATAATGTCAGTAATCGAGGCAAAAGAAGTATGCAAAGATCGTGACAAATGGAAATCCGTTGTCTCTGCCTACCCCTCTGGGAAACAGGCGTGAGTCTATGTATGTATGTACATTTACATATTACGCGTAAACGGACGTTACAATATCGTAAATGTTTAAACTATTTTTGATTTGACATCCTGAACGGCAAATGCTAGATAAAGTTATAGTTAAACCAAATTTTAGCCAAGTGTATGCTGGGACCCCAAGGTTAATTCTGTTATGGCAAACGCTAAGCTTCTGAGTCTCCTGCCCTGCGTTATAAAATCATACCCTTGATTCCAAACATCCATATAAATATAATGATTTGCACGTTTTACAGATATTTAGATATATACGAGTATTCGGAGGTAGTATTATCATAATAGTTTTATACTATTATTTATTGGACATCCTGGACGCCATATAATAAATATTGTGAAAGTTTTATGACATTTAAATGTCCGTATATGTTCAAATAACTGTAAAAGGCACGAGTGTTTAAAGCCTGAAAACCAATAAATATTTAGTTTCGACCTGCATCACAAGGCATTAGACATTAATTTTAAATTTTATATCTTACGCTATTTTAAACTTGATTCCAGAATTAAGTATTTATACTATAAAGGTGACTACGAAGCAATCTTTTAAGTATAGACTGGCCTACTGAGTTGTTGCATAAATGTGTTGAGGATGCGGTTGATCATTTTTATTCAAGTTTAATCATGCTTATCGACAAGTATATTCCCAAAATACATATAAATAATAATCGTCATTTCCCATAACACATGTCATGAAAATTATAAACGGACGTCAACAATCCCAAGATATTAATAAACGAAGACTAGACTTTCCGCACTTAAAGCCAGCGACATAAAATGATAGCTTCCATTCGTTGAGCAATGTATTAACCTACAATATATTTTATACGTATTAAGACATATACGAGTAATCGGACGTTGCATTATCATAAAAGTTACAAACTATTATAAATTTGACAACCTGGACGTCAAAAAAAGATTGTGAATCTTTGACGACGTTGCAACGTCCGTATATGTACATAATATTTATCTAAATAACTCACAAATGTTTAAATACTTATGAGTTTTTCAGTTATTTAAGTACATATATGATATCCTACTAGACAATAAATGGAAATCAAAATCTAACACAGTAAAATTGGCGTGGTTGGTCGACAATTGCCTTTCACGCCGCAGGTCGTGCGATCGATTCCCACTCGGGATAGATATTTGGTATACAGCTGCCTTAAAGAAGTTAATTAAGGAGAAATACAAATTCTCATATATAATATATCAATTCATATATATAAATAAAAAATTATGGAATTTTTTCTGACGGTGAATCTTTAAAAAAATTTACAGACTGTGTCGGCGGCAGGAAAATGATTATTATTTGATATACAATCATATTGTATCGAACCAGGTGACTTACGACGCGCTTGAACAAACGACTAAAAATGCTTAGGATTCATCTTAATTGATTCCACGATTGATAGAATATTATAATAATCATTTTCCTGCCGCCGACACTGTCTGTTAATTTTTTAAGTAAGTCACCTGGTTCGATACAATCATAACTTATATTATTAAATCTACCAAGAAAAGACTTATGCGTCAAGTGGTGAGCATAAGAATAGGCATATTAGGATAGCAGTACCCTAATTAAGTACCTTTTACTATTATCTTACAAAATATGTCATACGTATTTAGACATATACAAATATATGGATTCAATATCGTAAATTTCAAAATTATATAGCACTAGCTGTACCCCGCGGTTTACCCGCGTTACCTTTATGAATTATAGCCTATATGTTATTCGATATATAAACTATATTAATACAAAGTTTCACCAAAACCCGTTCGGTAGTTTATGCGTGAAAGAGTAACAAACATACACACTCACAAACTTTCACCTATATATTCGTGTGATTTGATGTCTCGGAGGTCAAAAGACAGATAGTGTCGAATTTAATAAAATTTTAGCTAAGTGTATGCTGAAACTTGGGCGATACAGTAAAGGGTAGAGCAATTTTTAATACTATTATTCATCGCGAATCCAGCCAGCTTCTCACACTGGTTCGTAAGTGATTGGCGAGGTTAAACAACTAGGCTCGCGGTGAGTCCATATATGGATGACTGCCATAGTGGTTTAATTGCTGAGTGTGCTTCGGAAGGCACGTTTAACCGTCGGTCACGGTTTTGCCCAGTAGACAACATCCGTCGTTAAGCCATGAAAGATGCCTAATGGACGGCTTGAACAACACTGACACTAGGGTAACCACTGCCCATACGATTTGTAGTAGTAATAGGTGAAAATATTGACAGCTGCGTATGCTGCGGCTCAGGCACGACACAGACTTGCATGTGTGTTGCAAAATTGTACGTTAAAGCTTACGCTTAGTCTCAAATGTCTAAACATGTAAATATTTGCATATTTTACAGGTATTTAGATATATACGAGTACAAGGCCGATGCAATATCATAAAAGTTACAAGCTGTTATTAATTTGACTTCCTGGACGTCAAAAAATATTGAGAAACTTTTACGAAGTTGCAACGTCATATATGTACATAATATTTATCTAAATAACTGTAAAACTCATAAGTGTTCAAACATTTGTGAGTTTTACAGTTATTTAGATATATGTATACTACCTGCTTAACAATAAACTGAAAGTAAATTCTGACACAAAAAAATTGACGGGCCGGTTGGCATGGTTGGCAGACTTGCTTTTCACGTCGTAGGTTGTGGGTTAGATTCTCACCCAAGATAGATATTTGTGTGTTTGAACGTGTCTGTTTATTATATAAGTATGTATTTACAAAAGATAAGTAGTATATGTAGTATACAGTTATCTAGTTTCTTTATTACAATCTCGGCTTATTTTGGGATTACTTTAAAAACCTACGTTTAAATTGACGTCACTAATCATATCTGCCTCCCGAAAATTATAAACGGACGTCAACTATCCCAAGATATTAATAAACGAAGTCTAGACTTTCCGCACATAAAACCAACGACATAAAATGATAGCTTCCATTTGTTGAGCAACGTATTAACCTACAATGGGGGGGCTACTCAGGATACTCAGGATGCGGGGTGTACACTAATGAAGTCTATATTGGAGGCTTGGGAGGGGTCGCAGGATGCGCTGGGAGTTTTCTGCGATCTCTCTAAGGCTTTCGATTGCGTAGACCACCATACGCTCATTGTGAAACTAAAATACTATGGAATTTCTGGCACATCTCTTGATCTTGTAATGTCCTATTTATCAGGTCGAGAACAACTGGTTTCAATAGACGGGGTAAATTCAACACGACATTTTGTCAAAATGGGGGTGCCCCAAGGATCGATTTTGGGTCCATTTTTATTTCTAGTTTACATCAATGATCTCCCATATCTAGTAGAGAAAGTATCAGACATAATTCTATTTGCTGATGATTCGTCACTCATATTTAAAGTGAGTAAGAAAGATAAGGATCTTATAGAACCTAATAAAACTCTCAGCCTCATATCAAATTGGTTTTCGGCAAATAATCTTCTTTTGAATGCAGGGAAAAGACCAAATGCATCAAATTCTCATTGCCGAATGTTACTCATATTAAACCAACTATTGCACTTAACGAGGAAGTTTTAGATTTAGTTCTTTCGACCGTATTTTTGGGAATAACACTGGACTCAAAATTACAATGGGGTCCTCATATTGAAAAATTATCTGCCAATTTAAGTTCAGCTTCATATGCAGTTTGGAAAATCAGGCAATTGTCAGACGAACCAACTGCTAGACTAGTATATTTTGCTTATTTCCATAGCATTATGTCCTATGGTATTCTGCTGTGGGGCTCAGCAGCTGACATAAGTGCTATTTTCGTATTACAAAAAAGAGCAGTCCGAGCTATTTATAATCTAGGCAGTCGCGAGTCTCAACGAAGCGTTTTAAAAGAGGTAAATATACTTACTGTTCCATCTGAATACATATATCAGAATATAATGTTTGTGCGGAAAAATTTAGATAAATATAAAAAACGGAGTGACTTGCACAATGTCAATACAAGAAATAAGGACAAACTAGCTATACCAGCCTTTAGAGTTAGCAAAACTAAAAAGTCATTCATGGGCATTTCTATTAGGTTTTATAACAAGCTCCCTATTCATATAACTAAACTATCTGATAATAAGTTTAAGTCACACATTAAACGTGAACTTATGGCTAAGGGTTACTACACTACTAAGGATTACATTGACGATAAAGACATTTGGACGCCGTCACCACAAAGACATGCTGTGTGGTGACGGCGACAAATATCAGAATCAGAATATCATCACCCCATCTCATCCCGTGGGGGGCGTAGAAGTCGATCCGAGGGAATATCTACCAGAGGATGGGCAGCAGCTTCCTTCTGATTACTATGACCATCTTACTGTGATCGCCAACCCGTCTGCCAAGCGTGGCGATTATGGCATATCCCCCCAAGACGATGCTTGAGGGAGGCTTGTCCAGCATTGGACTTATTTAGCTGTAATGAAAGACATTTGGCGGTCGGCGTCTACTTGCACATAGTCCGCTGGAGATCTTATGGCCATATAGACATGAGTAATCTTTTATGTTACATGAACTATCTGTAATAAAACTATCTATTATTTAAATATTCTACGAATTTCAGAACTGTTGGTTGTGTCTCAAAATGATTATGTTACTTTTATTTTGACGTTTTTATTTTCTCTTTCTAATATATTAAACCTAAAATAAATAAATAATCAGACAACCGATCGAGCATATTATATTGTGTTTGCCTGCTAAATGATTACAGTAAGTGGATCAAATCTCGTGTATATGCCCCATTGAGTATGTTTCGCCGGAGCGTCTCAACTGGGCCGTGTTGAAACCGGTAGTAGAGACACCCGCTGAGTTTGTTTCGCTGGGTCTTCTCAGTTGGGGTGCATTGGATCCGGTGGTAGCATTAAAGCGCGACCGTCGTTATTAACACAAGGTCCGTCATAATAATATCACCTTAATATAGACAGAACCATTGCCAACATGTATTACAAATATTAGACTTAAACTAGATAATTAGACTTAAACTAGATAATTAAACTTAAACATAATCTCTTGACAGTAGCTTGATACGAGCTGGCTAAGTATCATTGCTGTTATAAAATAAATTTTATTAATGTTTTAATACTATCAATACATGTGTACCTAAATATCTATGTTACTAGAAATAATAATGTATACAACTATAATACTACAAACATGTTCTGACTATTTACAAGCGCTTTTTTAAAGTCTACGTGAATAAAAACCTTTTTTATTTTATTTTATTTATACAATATATTTTATACGTATTAAGACAAATACAAGTAAACGGACGTTGCATTATCATAAAAGTTACAAACTATTATAAATTTGACAACCTGGACGTCCAAAAAACATTGTGAATCTTTTACGACGTTGCAACGTCCGTATATGTACATAATATTTATCTAAATACCTCACAAATGTTTAAATTCTTGTGAGTTTTTCAGTTACATACATACATACATAGACTCACGCCTGTTTCCCAGAGGGGTAGGCAGAGACAACGGATTTCCATTTGTCACGATCTTTGCATACTTCTTTTGCCTCGATCACTGTCATTACATTCTTCATACATGCTCGCCGGTTTAGGGTACTTCTGACCTGCCCTTTCTTGAGAACATCTCCAATTTGGTCAGAGAATGTTCGACGTGGTCTTCCCCTTCCGGTTGTCCCATTCACACAGGCCAGGTATACTTCTTTTGTCAATCTTCTTTCATTCATCCTTTCTAAATGGCCAAACCATCTCAGCATGCCTTTTTCAATCTTTGTGACTACATCCTCTTTCACACCACAACGCTCTCTTACATCAGTATTTCGAATTCTGTCTCTCAAAGTCACACCACACATACTTCTCAGAGTTCTCATTTCCACTGCATTTATTTTACTTTCATTCTTTTTCTGCCATACCCAACTTTCACTTCCATACATTAAAGTTGGCACTAACACTCCATCGTGCACGGCTAGTCGAGCCTTCTTTGATACTTGCCGGCTACTCATAAAGGCGTGTAGTCCCCCATTCACTCTGTTCCCCGCATTTACTCTTCTTACAATATATTTTTCATATTTCCCATCTCTCGTAAACAAAGTTCCCAAATATACAAACTCATTCACCTGTTCAACTTTCTCTCCTCCAATCACAATATCACACGCTGTCGTGTATTCATCCCTCTCAAATACCATTACTTTCGTCTTACCTACATTCATTTTCATCCCTTTCCTTTCAAAAGATTCATACATCATTGTTACCATCACCTGCAACTCGTCCGCCGATGATGCAAGTAAAACTTGATCATCAGCGTAAAGCAGACATTTGATGAGTAACTCATTCATCCTTACACCGCATTCACTTTCTTTCAAATCTTTTAAATAGCTATCCATGAATAGGTTAAACAACCACGGTGACGCTACACATCCCTGTCTAACACCCTTTTGGATGCTAAACGACTCGGTGTATGACCCGTTAATCCTTACGCAAGCTCTGGAATCCCTATAAAGAGATTTCAGTGCTTGAACAAGGTTGTCATTCAACCCATACATGGACAGTACCGACCATAGTTCATTCCTCAACACTCTATCGTAGGCCTTTTCTAAGTCTACGAAGGCACAGTAGACCTTTTGGTTTTTGCCCAAAAACTTCTCTACTATGCTTCGCAGAGAAAAGACCTGATCCGTGCATCCCATTCCTTTCCGAAAACCCGCCTGTGCATCCCATATTTTCGCATCGGTTTCTTTCACAACTCTTTCAACCAATACTTTTGCATACAACTTACCAACGACGCTGAGCAGACTAATGCCCCTATAGTTTTTACAGTCTTGCCGTGAGCCTTTCCCTTTGTAAAGAGGTACAATGATAGCCTTGCACCAATCACTTGGCACTTGGCCGGTGGTATAGCATAGATTGAAAAGGCTGCACAGCTGACTCGACGCCATGTCCAGCCTTCAGCATCTCGGAAGTTATCCTTTTTTCAGTTATTTAGGTACATATATGATAGCCTTCTTAACAATAAATGGAAATCAAAATCTAACACAGTAAAAATTGGCGTGGTTGGTCGATACTTGCCTTTCACGCCGCAGGTCGTGCGTTCGATTCCCACTCTGGATAGATATTTGGTACACAGCTACCTTAAAGAAGTTAATTAAGGAGATATACAAATTCTCATATATAATATTTCAATTCATATATATATTAAATAAAAACTAATGGTAATTTTTCTGACGGTTAATCTTTAAAAAAATAACAGACAGTGTCGGCGGCAGGAAAATGATTATTATAATATTCTATCAATCGAGAAATCAATTAAGATGAATCCCAAGCATTTTTAGTCGTTTGTTCAAGTGCGTCGTAAGTCACCTGGTTCGATACAATCATAACTTATATTATTAAATCTACCAAGAAAAGACTTTATGCGCCAAGTGGTGAGCATAAGAATAGGCATATTAGGTTAGCAGTACCCTAATTAAGCACCTTTGACTATTATCTTACAAAATATTTCATATGTATTTAGACATATACAAATATATGGATTCAATATCGTAAATTTCAAAATTATATAGCACTAGCTGTACCCCGCGGCTTTACCCGCGTTACCTTTATGAATTATAGCCTATATGTTATTCGAATATATAAACTATATTAATACAAAGTTTCACCAAAACCCGTTCGGTATTTTTTGTGCGTGAAAGAGTAACAAACATACACACTCACAAACTTTCACCTATATAATATTAGTGTGATTTGATGTCTCGGAGGTCAAATGACAGATAGTGACGAATTTAATAAAATTTTAGCTAAGTGTAAGCTGAAACTTGGGCGATACAGTGAAGGGTAGAGCAATTTTTTAATACTATTAATCATCGCGAATCCAGCCAGTTTCTCACACTGGTTTGTAAGTGATTGGCGAGATTAAACAACTAGGCTCGCGGTGAGTCCATATATGGATGACTGCCATAGTGGTTTAATTGCTGAGTGTGCTTCGGAAGGCACGTTTAACCGTCGGCCACGGTTTTGTCCAGTAGACAACATCCGTCGTTAAGCCATGAAAGATGCCTAATGGACGGCTTGAACAACACTGACACTAGGGTAACCACTGTCCATACGATTTGTAGGAGTAATAGGTGAAAATATTGACAGCTGCGTATGCTGCGGCTCAGGCACGACACAGACCTGCATGTGTGTTGCAAAATTGTACGTAAAAGCATACGCTCAGTCTCAAATGTCTAAATATGCAAATATTTTCCTTTTTTTCAGGTATTTAGATATATACAAGTACAAGGACGTTGCAATATCATAAAAGTTACAAGCTGTTATTAATTTGACTTCCTGGACGTCAAAAAATATTGAGAAACTTTTACGAAGTTGCAACGTCATATATGTACATAATATTTATCTAAATAACTGTAAAACTCATAAGTGTTCAAACATTTGTGAGTTTTACAGTTATTTAGATATATGTATACTACCTGCTTAACAATAAACTGAAAGTAAATTCTGACACAAAAAAATTGACGGGCCGGTTGGCATGGTTGGTAGACTTGCTTTTCACGACGTAGGTTGTGGGTTAGATTCCCACCCAAGATAGATATTTGTGTGCATGAACGTGTCTGTTTATTATATAAGTATGTATTGACAAAAGATAAGTAGTATATTAATATACAGTTATCTGGTCTCTATATTACAATCTCGGCTTATTTTGGGATTACTTTAAAAACCTACGTTTATATTGACGTCACTAATCATATCTGCCTCCCAAAAATTATAAACGGACGTCAACTATCCCAAGATATTAATAAACGAAGATTAGACTTTCCGCACTTAAAGCCAACGACATAAAATGATAGCTTCCATTCGTTGAGCAACGTATTAACCTACAATATATTTTATACGTATTAAGACATATACGAGTAAACGGACGTTGCATTATCATAAAAGTTACAAACTATTATGAATTTACAACCTGGACGTCAAAAAAACATTGTGAATCTTTTACGACGTTGCTTGCAACGTCCGTATATGTACATAATATTTATCTAAATAACTCACAAATGTTTAAATACTTGTAAGTTTTTCAGTTACTTAGGTACATATATGATAGCTTATTTAACAATAAATGGAAATCAAAATCTAACACAGTAAAAATTGGCGTGGTTGGTCGATACTTGCCTTTCACGCCGCAGCTCGTGCGTTCGATTCCCACTCTGGATAGATATTTGTGCGCATGAATATGTCTGTTTATTATATAAGTATGTATTATAAAGAAATGTAGTTTACCCGTTATCTGGTTTCTATAGTACAAGATGTGTTTAGTTTGGAATCAGATGGCCGTTTGTGATTAATGTCCCAGAATATTATTATTATATAAATTTGACGAAGAAACAACAACTTACGTACGAACACTGGGAAAGCATTTAGTACCTCATACCGCAGTAAGACATAGACAATTATATGTTTTTAAAATTGATTAAAAACCTTTTCGATATGCACCAAAACATCGCTGGCCTGTTATCGAAATCTGATTTACTGACACTCACGTCACGAACTAATCGAAAAGAACATAAATGTCGATGTACTTTGCATTACGGGCTGCTTTATGCTTGAAAGTTATGAAACTCATTTCAACAACCGGATTACACCTTGACTGCCTGCTTCTTAAGGAAAGATAGTAAAAGAGGAGGATGTTGTATCCTACTAGGACTATGTGAAGCTGCCCAACGTAGCCAAAATGTCCACAACTCGTGTGCTTGAATGTTGTGCCATAGCGTTAACAAAATATTAAACTGTTTTTGTTAGTGTCTATAGAGTACCGAACCCAAATAATTTTAATGAATGTATACGAGTAGCTGGACTTTATCTTGTCGAATAGACGACAAATGTTTACGTGACGTCTCTGTGATCAATGCGATTAAAACTGGGAGCAATCATAGACTGGTGAGTGGCCTTAATGTCAAACTCCAGTTGTCCCGACTGTTTCTACGATACGACGTTTATCCATCTACATAAAAAACCCCGAACCTTTTCATCTCGAACTGCAAAATCGAGCACGACTAATCCGACACACACCGAACCATCGAACGACTGACCCACATCACACCGAAGACATGCCGGACGTCAGCCAGTGCGAGATTAGAATGGTTCTCAAACAACTTGAGAACAACAAGGCGCCTTGTGATGATGGAGTTACAGTAGAGCTTCTGATGGCGGGTGGTACACCAATCATACGGGCCCTTCAGAAGTTATTTAACTCCGTTATACTAGATGGACAAACGCCGAAAGCCAAAGGCCAGCGCTCCTATTCAAAAAGGGCGACAAAGCCCTTTTGAAGAATTGAAGACCTATCACACTGCTGAGCGATGTTTACAAGTTTAGGGTCTCTTCGAAGGTGCTAAATCAATTACCGGTATATCGAGGTGTTAAAGTGTTTGTATGAATACGCCACTAAGTCTGTGAGACTCCAGGACCAGAACTTGAAACCTATCCACTTGCAGCGAGGTGTGGGACAGGGAGATGTCATATCTCCGAAACTTTCACCGCTGCATTGGAAGATGTTTTCAAGCTTCTAGACTGGAAAGGCTTTGGCATCAATGTCAATGGCGTGTACATCACCCACCTTCGATTTGGCGACGATATAGTGCGAATCAGAAATGCTGAGATCCGCAAGCGAAACAAAGTAACCGACATAGCCGTGAGAATTGCCAAGCTGAAGTGGCAGTGGACAGGGCACATAGCTCGTAGAGCCAACGGCCGCTGGGGCAGAAATGTTCTCGAGTGGCGACCACAAACCGGAAGATGCAGCGTGGGCAGGCCCCCTACAAGATGGACCGATGTGCGAGTCGCTGGATGCGGATAGCGCAGGACTGGCAATTGTGGAGATCTTTGGGTGAGGCCTTTATCCAGCAGTGGACGTTTTTCGGCTGATATGATGATGATGAGACTTTAAAAAAGGGCTTGTAAACAGTCATAACATGTTTGTAGTAATATAGTTAAGTATTCATAATTATTTCTTGTTACATATAGATATTTAGGTACACGGGTTGTTTAAACATTTATATTTTTTGTTATAATAGTAATGATATTTTGCTAGCTCATATTAAGTAGATATCATAGAGTCTATATTTAGGTTTAATTATAGAAATTTGTAGTTTAAGCTATATTTTACTACATATTGGCTGAATGGTTCTGTCTACGTAAATGGTACGATTTCAATATTATTATTATGGTGGACCTTGTGTTTCTAACGACTGTCGCGCTTTAATGCTACCGCCGGATCCAATGTATCCCAACTGACAAGACCCAGCGAAACGAAATCAGTGGGTTAATCTACTACCGATTTCAAAACGGCCCAGTTGAGACAGTCCGGCAAAACATACACAAGCGGCCATTAAGGCGGGATTTGGTCCACTTAAATTATTTAGTAGGCAAATACAATATCTGCTCGATCGTCGTCCTGGTAAACCACAATTATGTGCAAAAGTGTTGTCTGTAGTTGTAATAAACTGCCACAAAGTTAGAGACAGCTTATATAGATTTATTTACAACTAAAATTAAAACTATTAAATCTACGTTAGTTGACAAAGCTTACTTACTAGGAGATTATTTAAATGACACGAATTTGTGACTAAATTGCATTTGACATTAATTTATGTATTGTTATTTTGATATTTTTGTGACATCAAGATAAATATGGATGTACGCCTCTGCATGAGGCAATATGTATGATAAGACATATAGCCTTGCATACAAATGTATTTTTGTATGTATACAACACGTTATAACAAAAAAAATATATCATTTCTTAAGTCACGTGTAATTAATGTGAAGAGGTGGCGTGTATTTTATCGTACTACATATCTTATCATACTACGGTGACAAAAAAATTATAAACCAATTAATGTACGAAATTTTATTTAACTAAATACCCCCAAAAATATATATAGTTTGTTAAGTATGTATAATCCAGGTCACGTGTAATTAATTTGAAGAGGTGGCGTGTATTTTATCGTACTAATACTACGGTGATAAAAAAAATTATTAACCAATTAATGAACGAAATTTTTATTTTTTTTAATGTAAATACCCTAAAAAGCCTATCATTCTTCCATTCACAGAATTCTTTATGGATTATTAAATATTCGATTCAACCAAAAATATCCCTAGATTTTGTTGATGTGTGAAGTTGCTATCTGATCTGTGATAACTGAATGGGCTGCACCTACTAAATTATTGGAATGTTTTATTGATTATAGATAGATACACTTTATTGCACAAAATATAAAAAAAATATACAACAAAACGTTATATACACAATAATGTACAATTGGCAGTCTTATCGCATAATTGCGATTTCTTATTGTATTTGTTGAGAATTGTTTCCAGCCAATATAGATTCTATTAAAACAGTAACAAATAACTCAGGTAATTTAATTTGAGAAAATTTTCACTTTGATCGTTTTTCTAGACATTTCGTTGAAAAAGGCAGACGCAACATTACGTATTAACTGGAAGCGTTGGAATAGACACGAATTGCGAATAAACATAATTATAGAAATAACAGGAGCTTACGTTCACAAGTGTTCAACAGCACGATGGGGTAACGTCGCATTTTGTTAGATGTCACATAAGGCTAGCAATGAAAGCTAAGAATTATGATGACAGCGCCACAATGTTTTGAGACGAAATCCATCAGAACTAAAGAAATTTTCAGAAAATACATATTGCCAGTGAAATGACGCGACGTCCAAATTTTCATTTTTTATTTTAATTTACTGCTATCACCAAGACAATCCGTGATCATTAATAACATCCTTCGATCTGACGTCCGTAATACGGACGTCGAAAGCAGGTGGAAGCCACATTATATGCAATTTTGGCCATATAGGGCGCCCAACAGGTAGCGGGATGTATATGTATATATATATATACATATACATCCTCATGCAGAGGCGTACATCCATATTTATCTTGATGTCACAAAAATATCAAAATAATAATACATAAATTAATGTCAAATGCAATTTAGTCACAAATTCGTGTCATTTAAATAATCTCCTAGTAAGTAAGCTTTGTCAACTAACGTAGATTTAATAGTTTTAATTTTAGTTGTAAATAAATCTATATAAGCTGTCTCTAACTTTGTGGCAGTTTATTACAACTACAGACAACACTTTTGCACATAATTGTGGTTTTTCCAGGACGACGATCGAGCAGATATTGTATTTGCCTACTAAATAATTTATATATATATATATATATATATATATATATATATATATATTAGGTCTTTACCTATGAAATTGCCGTTCTGCAGTACTGGCCATTTCAAATCAAAATAATTTTTGTTTGGCTAAGAATTCTAATTTCAAATTAATTTTATTTTAAAAACATGGATTCTTTTTTCCAAAAGTAGTCATTTCTTTATTGATTAGTGTTACATTTTCATCGCATTTCAATCTTTTTCGTCATCATGGATACGTTAAAAATTCGAGTAATTATGGAATATGAGTACCGTCGTGGCAGCAACGCGGCACAAGCGGCACGCAACATCAACGACGTTTACGGAGCTAACACTACAAACCAACGCACCACCTGTTATTGGTTTGCTCGCTTCCGTTCTGGAAATTTCGACCTGAAAAATGAACCTCGCGGTCGTCCGAAGACTTTGGTCGACAATGACGAATTAAAGGCGGTTGTGGAAGCTGATGATACACAATCTACGGCTGAATTAGCAGCAGCTTTCGACGTTAGCGTCAAAACAATATTGGTCCATTTGCGTCAAATTGGCAAGGTAAAAAAGCTTGACAAATGGGTGCCCCACGAACTCAATGATCGCCAGCGCGAAGTACGCATCGAGACGTGCCTTGCACTGCTCAACAGACACACAAATGAAGGAATTTTGAACCGCATTGTTACCTGCGATGAAAAATGGATTCTGTTTGATAACCGCAAGCGCTCAGCAAGTTGGTTGGATCCTGGTTCAGCACCTAAACAATGCCCTAAACGAAAACTTACCCCTAGAAAAGTGATGGTCACTGTTTGGTGGTCTAGCGCCGGTGTGATTCATCACAGCTTCTTACCAAACGGGGTGAGCATTACTGCAGATGTGTACTGTGAAGAACTGAGCACAATGATGGAGAAGCTGGCGCATCTCCAACCAGCATTGGTCAATCGCTCGTCTCCGCTGCTCCTGCACGACAACGCGCGACCTCATACTGCACAGCAGACGGTCTCCAAGTTGCAAGAACTGGGGTTGGAAGCTCTCCGTCATCCGCCCTACTCACCAGACCTTGCGCCTACAGACTACTACTTTTTCCAGAATTTGGATAACTTCTTGGCGGGAAAAAAATTCAATACCCGAGAGGCAGTACAAAATGCCTTTGAAGAATTTGTTGCCTCCCGTCCAGCTGATTTCTTTAAGAAGGGCATCAATAAACTGCCACTGCGATGGCAAAGATGCATTGATTGCATGGGTGATTACTTCGATTAATACAAATAAAAAAATTCATGAAAAAAATTCGTTTAAATTTTTTCATACAAAACGGCAATTTCATAGGTAAAGACCTATTATATATATATATATATATATATATATATATATATATATATATGTATATGTATATGTATACATATATACATATGTATACATACATATATACATATATATGCTTATATATATTTAAGAATTAATGTAATAAATTAAACAGAAAGGAAGTTTCCCAGTCAATTTATAGGATAGAAACTAGTCACAAAAAGAAAAGTGAATCAAATCTTTACCACATTACAAAAGTGATCCCAATTTCTACATTAGAAGAACAATGAGAGGAAGAGAATAATTAGAAAATGAAATAATTAATTTTCTTCCATAAGGGGCGAGATGTAAAGAAACAGTATTTCTTTAATTAAACCTTAGGTGCATGGCATAGATAAAGAAATATATTATTTTGTTTTCTAAATCATGTCATGTCAAATTATACTGTCATATGTAAAAAAATTGTGTCCGTCTATTATATGTTTGTAAATTACCCCGCGACACAGATATTAGATTACCTAGTGCGAGCGTTGTCTTTAAAAAAAAAAGAAAGGAAACTTTTCAAACCCTTGCAACCCTTTTTTCGCATTAAAAAGTAGCGTATGTCCTTTCTCAGGCTCTAGACTATTTGAATACAAAATGAGAAGGAAAGGACTCCATACATTCCTGGGCCCAGGTGTTAACTGAATCAAACTAGTCTTATTTGTGAGAAGATATAATTACAAGACTTCACAGAAATTTTGGTGAAATTTGGCTATCCAGGAATCAAGTTATATGAAGTATAGCAAAAGTGAGGTTATATTACAATATTGTAGTTTTTTACAAACATTTTTGAATGACTTCGGTTGTGTTATGGTTTTATGCATGGAGAGTGAGAATGTCGAAGATCTGGCACGTTTGGATCCCCCGCGCCCTGAGCAGTCACTACAGTCGAAGACAGGTTTATACTTACATCCAATATCCTGCACTTACAAGCTATAGGCACCAATATTTTAAAAACTAAAAAAGGGACAAGAGGATGGACAATAAAACAAAGATATGTGTAAAAATGTATTATTCATCTTCAATTACCATATTATCAATGTTTCCAAAGTTCAATAAGCTTTCTTTACGAGATTCTGTTAATGTCATCATATCTAGGATATGCCTTGCCGTAAATGTTTGTAAATAGGAAATCCCATGCCTCAAAAACTAAATGTACATCACAAAGTTGAGTATTTTGTGGCACATAATATTTATTTTATTTTTCAGTTTAGAAAACGTACAGCTAATTAAATAGTAATATTAGGTCTTTACCTATGAAATTGCCGTTCTGCAGTACTGGCCATTTCAAATCAAAATAATTTTTGTTTGGCTAAGAATTCTAATTTCAAATTAATTTTATTTTAAAAACATGGATTCTTTTTTGCAAAAGTAGTCATTTCTTTATTGATTAGTGTTACATTTTCATCGCATTTCAATCTTTTTCGTCATCATGGATACGTTAAAAATTCGAGTAATTATGGAATATGAGTACCGTCGTGGCAGCAACGCGGCACAAGCGGCACGCAACATCAACGACGTTTACGGAGCTAACACTACAAACCAACGCACCACCTGTTATTGGTTTGCTCGCTTCCGTTCTGGAAATTTCGACCTGAAAAATGAACCTCGCGGTCGTCCGAAGACTTTGGTCGACAATGACGAATTAAAGCGGTTGTGGAAGCTGATGATACACAATCTACGGCTGAATTAGCAGCAGCTTTCGACGTTAGCGTCAAAACAATATTGGTCCATTTGCGTCAAATTGGCAAGGTAAAAAAGCTTGACAAATGGGTGCCCCACGAACTCAATGATCGCCAGCGCGAAGTACGCGTCGAGACGTGCCTTGCACTGCTCAACAGACACACAAATGAAGGAATTTTGAACCGCATTGTTACCTGCGATGAAAAATGGATTCTGTTTGATAACCGCAAGCGCTCAGCAAGTTGGTTGGATCCTGGTTCAGCACCTAAACAATGCCCTAAACGAAAACTTACCCCTAGAAAAGTGATGGTCACTGTTTGGTGGTCTAGCGCCGGTGTGATTCATCACAGCTTCTTACCAAACGGGGTGAGCATTACTGCAGATGTGTACTGTGAAGAACTGAGCACAATGATGGAGAAGCTGGCGCATCTCCAACCAGCATTGGTCAATCGCTCGTCTCCGCTGCTCCTGCACGACAACGCGCGACCTCATACTGCACAGCAGACGGTCTCCAAGTTGCAAGAACTGGGGTTGGAAGCTCTCCGTCATCCGCCCTACTCACCAGACCTTGCGCCTACAGACTACTACTTTTTCCAGAATTTGGATAACTTCTTGGCGGGAAAAAAATTCAATACCCGAGAGGCAGTACAAAATGCCTTTGAAGAATTTGTTGCCTCCCGTCCAGCTGATTTCTTTAAGAAGGGCATCAATAAACTGCCACTGCGATGGCAAAGATGCATTGATTGCATGGGTGATTACTTCGATTAATACAAATAAAAAAATTCATGAAAAAAATTCGTTTAAATTTTTTCATACAAAACGGCAATTTCATAGGTAAAGACCTATTATATATGTAAAGAAAGAGTATTTCTTTAATCAAACCTTAGGTGCATGGCATAGATAAAGAAATATATTATTTTCTTTTCTTTATCATGTCATGTCAAATTATACTGTCATGTGTAAAATTGTATTGAAATAAAAAATAACGCATTCTAAATAATAAACGTTAAATGTCGTTTCTTTTAGAAAGAAAGCAACGCATTGTTTTATTTTAATTGCCAACGATGTCCTATGAATAGGTTTAAAATATAGTTATATTATATATATAATAATAGTAATAAGGTTAAATTTACATTAAGTTAAGGCCAATTACAAGTTTTCACTTATACTATTTAAAAAATTGGTAATTAAAAGCATTACAGGCACAAAATAAAATGGTGATGATTAACCATTACATTTTAAGAAAAATATTTGTTACATAAGATCTTTTTCACTTGTGAAGCGCTTATATTAAAAGGATCAATGTCAACTCTCTGGCACGCATCATTGTACAGATGGCAAGCCCTCAACAGAAATGCGTTTCTTTATTTATTTTTTTATTTTATTTTATTCAGGAAACATACAGTCTCATACAAATATTTTACATTGAAATATCTTATTTACTTATAGACTAAGACTTCCATAACAGTTTTATTTTTACGGTAAGGTTGTGCAATAAAAGCTATAGGTAGTATACCTTTGCATTTATACATAACAAAAGTAGCAGGTACAATTAATGACAATAATTATTGTCCAAATGCAGATTACTTATCTTAGATTTAAACATAGTTAATGTATTGCTAAATATATCAATATCTGTAAATTTTTTATTGTATGTGTCAACACTACGTCTAAAAAAGTTATTGCTGGTTTAAACTGTTTTATACATAGGGACCGAAAAAATATTTTTAGATCGTGAGCCAGGTCTGGGTATTCTTAAACTAATTTTCTCTAAAATGTGAGACGAATCAACATGGTTGTTCAAAATTTTGAATAAAAACACTTGGTCAAACATAATTTGACGGTTGACTAGAGTTGTTAGTGAGTGACGGGAAATGGAATTTTCGTATGATGCGTAATCATGAAATCCACGAAAATCCAAAGATTTTAAAAATTTCTTCTGGACCTTCTCAATACGGGAGATATGGCATGCATAAAAAGGACTCCATATTATACAACCAAAATCTAAGATCGATCTAACGAAGCTGAAATATAATATTTTTAGGGTAATGAGATTTTTAAAAGGTTTTGATATTCTTAAAATAAATCCAAGTTGGCGAAAGGCTCTATTAACTATATAATCAATGTGTAAGTTAAAAGATAGATTACAATCCATGATAATACCTAGATCTCGTACAGATTTAACTCTGTCCAAGGACTGATTGTTAATTTTATAATAAAACGAGATAGGATTACGTTTATGTGTGTAGGTTATGATAGAACACTTATCTTAGTTTAAGTAAAGTTGATTTAATGTACAATATATTTAATGATCATATTGCATTTGCAGGGCATCATCAATACATGAAATAGTTTTGTAAAATTTTGCATCATCAGCATACAATAAAAAATTCGATTTTTTTATAACTTTTCCAACATCGTTAATATATAAAATGAATAACAATGGCCCTGAATGCGAGCCTTGGGGGATTTCAGAAGGGATTTCCAAGAATTAAGAAATATTACCCTTTACAGAAACCGCTTGAGATCGGTTTCTGACATAAGACTCTATCCAACGGAGTAAGCCGTGTCTTCCGAGGGTCCATAGCTTTTCTATAAGTAAATCATGATTAATTTTGTCAAAAGCTTTGGAAAAATCGGTGTACACAGTGCCTACTTGCAGCTTCTTATCCATAACGTCAACAAAAAAATTTGTGAAAGTGATCATGTTTGATTCAACGGAGCGTTGTCTACAGAAACCATGTTGATTGACTGTTATATGGTGTTTAAATGTAATTTTTAATTCAAAAGTGACAAGTTTTTCAAAGATTTTACCGAATAAGTTAGTTTTAGATATAGGCCGATACTGAGTTACGTCATTTCTTTTATCATTTTTAGGAATAGGCGTTATGAGAGATTCTTTCCATGTAGATGGATATACTCCCATTTTCAAAGATCTGCAAAAAATTATATAAAGAGGCAATGCCAATTGATCAGCGCAATTTCGAATAAATATCGGCCCCTTTATGAATATCAATATTTTTTTATTTTTTATGAATAGCTTCGATAGTGATTGATATAGAACCGAGGTCAACTGGAGAGTCAACAGGTGGGCAGTTAAAATCATATGTGGGCGTGGTATACTTTGAACAAAAACAGAATTAAAATATTCATTAAATAAATTGCAAGTATCTTCACTGCTATTAGAAGTGCGCTGATTAAAACGCAACTCTTGCGGAATATGACTTGAAGGTAATTTAGATTTAACATATTTCTAGATTTAGATTGCTGTGAGGTATGTACACGCAACACATATGCATGAAACAGGGAGTGGGCGTGTTGGTAGTACAGGTCGACGCTGAGAGACTTACCCATATATGCTCATAAGACACTACTGTATTCCATCCCTCGCGCAGGACTGGATTTTTGTCACGGCGCACAGCGATAATAACACCTCCTCCCCTCTCCGCACCTACTGCAGTGGCATTCCTATCTTGCCTAAAAACTACATACCGGTCGTCAAAATACTCGCAACTATAAAAGTTTTGATTCAGCCATGATTCAGTTATACAATATACGTCATACTCGTTGTTAAGAACTTTATTTAAAAAAGAATGCGATTTAGTTCGTAGGCCCCTCACGTTCTGGTAATATAAGGTTTTAATATGGGGGAATTTAGAAATTGAAGAAACAATATTGTTATTTTGTTATTGGTATAGAATAAATATATTAAATGACAAAGTAGACAACAACAGCGGTATAAGTAATATCCAGACCCTTGACTAATTTTATTAAATAACTTAACGTAATTGTAAATACTAGAAATAACCAGCAATAATTTAACTGCCTTATATAACGAGGTAGGTACAGTACAGTAGTAAACATAAAAACAATAACGTAGTCACATTATTTTTGTCAAATCTTTGTCACTTGTCTTTATTGTACACCAAATAAATAAAAAAATAGAACACGAATAGTAGTATGATAATGTACAATGGGCGGTCTTATCGCTAGCTGCGACCTGCGACAACTGAAAGAATATTCTAAGTTGCGTGGTTGTGGTAATTAAAGATGGTTTTATGATAACACATTAGTTTATATTCAATACTTGAGGAGAATACGTACTCAGTAACAAAGAGGCAGATTACCAAGAGTATATAGAAAAAGTAAGATGGCGTACCAGGATGCGTTCCATTACATTAACACCTTCCCTTGGAACGCAACCCCATCTTCTCTACACAATAGAAGTGTTTATCGGCAGTAGTGCCCTTAGTTAAGTTATCAGCTATCATTTCCTCACCCTTTATATAAATAAACTTTATCTCCAAATTATTTACATGGTCTTTGAGAAAATGATAGCGGATGTCAATGTGCCTTGACCTAGCCAAGTAACAATCATTATTAGACAATTTAATAGCACTTTGACTATCACTAAATATGACGAGGGGCTTGTTCTGTTCCTGTCCGAGCTCTGCATGCAGTTGCTGTAGCCACAGCGCCTCCTGCGCCGCTGAAGACATAGACATATATTCTGCTTCAGCAGTGGATAATGCCACAGTCTGCTGTTTATGTGACCGCCAAGATATTGCACCACCCTGTAACAAAAATATATAACCCGTGCACGACTTTCTATCACGCACATCGCTGGCCCAATCAGCATCACAATACCCTGTGATACTCTGATTACCATTCTTGGTATATTGTGTGGGTCTTTGGTACCCTGAAGATATCTGAATATCCCTTTTTTACTGCTGGCCTGCTTTAGTCCATATATAGATTTATGTAGCATGCATGCCTTAGATCCATGCTTATACTCTTCTGGTTGCTGCATGTAAATTTCTCTATCAATATCTCCTTGTAGAAAAGCTGATACAGCATCCATGTGGTCTATCTCCAATCCATACCTGGCTGCTAAAGCAAATAAGTAGCGTATAGTTGTGTACCTGACAACTGGTGAGTAAATTTCTTCATAATCTGTGCCCCATCTTTGAGCATAGCCTTTTATTACAAGCCTTGCCTTGTACCTCTGAACATTCCCACGTTGGTCAGTCTTTGTTTTAAATACCCATTTATATGGAAGAGCCTTTTTCCCTAGTGGGAGATCAGTCAAACTCCATGTTTTATTTTTCATCAGAGACAAATATTCCTCGTCCATGGCCTTCTTCCATTCCGTAGCATGAGATGATGCAAGTGCTTCCTCAACAGTCTGTGGGTCGTTTGATTCAGTTAACAAACACAATAGGCCCTGCTTGTCAATTTGCCCCTTATTTTGTTTATTCCGTGACCGTGTTGACCTCAATGTTACATTACTATTGTAATTTTGTTTCAAATGACATGGAGGATAGTAAGTTTCATCAAGATCTCCAGTATCAGTCTCATACTCACTTGAGTCTTCAGTATTACCTGGTATATCAGAGTCTCTGTTAGACATCACAGGTACGGACGTTAATGACTCCTGAGTGTGTATATTATTTCTCATACTGCTTGAATTTGTACTTTCTAGTGGGACGGAACATACAGTGGTTGATTGGCTCCTCTGTCCTGGAAAATTAGTATCATACTCAATGGGTTCACTGGCATTGTCATTGTAATTTTCTATAAAAGAAACATCTCTGCTTTTCACAACTGTGTGTGATTCGGGGTCCATCAATCGATATCCCTTTGTGTTTTCACAATAGCCCACAAATATCATTTTTACAGATTTTTTGTCCCACTTTTGTCGCTTTTCTTTGGGTACATAAACCATAGCTTTTGAACCAAATATCCTCATGTGTGATAAATTAGGTTTCTTACCTTTCCACATCTCATATGGGGTTTTACCATGTAGTGACTTTGTAGGGGAACGGTTCACCACATACGCAGCAGTTGCCAGTGCTTCAGCCCAGTATCTTTTCTCTAGGTTAGCATAGAACAGCATGCACCTTGCTCGTTCAACTAAAGTCCTGTTCATTCTTTCAGCCATTCCATTTTGCTGGGGAGTATATGGAGTAGAGGTCTGATGAGTTATACCATGATTAGATAAGTACTGTTCAAAGTTATTATTGCAGTATTCTTTACCATTATCAGTGCGAAGCTTTGTTATCTTATGATTTAATTCATTCTCTACTTTCAATTTAAAATGTTTAAATGTCTCTAGAATATTTAACTTATCTTTCATAAAATACACATGGACCATTCGTGTAAAGTCATCAATGAAAGTAATAAAGTATTTCATACCTCCGAATGACAAATTTTCCATTGGGCCACATAAATCGGAATGAATAAGTTCTAGTGGCCTTGTTGCTCTAGAACCAACATTATTAAATGGCATTCTGGTTTGCTTACCTTCCATACAGTGACTACATGTGACATTACTTGGATCCTGAGACAGAGTCACACCATCAGTACAATCAGGCAGCTTCTTCACATCTAACACATTCAAATGACCCATTCGCAGGTGCCACAGATAAGTACTATTATTCAGAGAACTTGAGGTTGCATATGCCACTTCATAACTGGTGTCCATTATATATAGTTTGTTACTCAATGTTGCTGTACAGACCACTTTATTATTACCATTTTGTATTTCACATCCCTTGTTGGTAAAAGTCACTTTATGTCCATTTTGCACAATAGTGCTGACCGACAGTAGGTTGGCAGCTAGACCAGGAACATACAAAACATTTTTAACTTGTATCACATCATCTTTACTTATGTGTATGTTAATACAGCCAACTCCCTTCACAGCGAATGGCTCTCTGTTAGCTACAGTAATTTGCTTTATAGTTGGTTCGGTGACATTGTACATCCAATCATTTCTACTTGTCATGTGCATGGATGCACCTGAGTCCAATAACTATTTCTCATTAATATTGACTCCTTTGTCTGTCGCTGAGAATGCTGCTACAAAACTGGAACTCTCTCCTTTATTTGTTAATTGTTTCTTTGGCAGTTTACAATATTTGGCAAAATGACCACTCTTATTACAATTAAAACATCTAGGACCCTTAGATTTCACTGATTGCACAATATTTCTAGGTTTCTTAGTATTTGTGTGGAATGCTGATGACTTTGATGAGTTTACCTCTTGTATGAGTTTAGACTTAACTGAGTCTGCACTGATTTTAATGCCAGAACTCTCCAGTCCCATGATCATAGGTTTGTATTCGTCCGGTAGACCAGCCAACATCAAAGTACCAAGCCACTCATCATTTACATCAAATCCAATGTTCCGCAGTTTGTGAGCAGTGTTCATTATCTTACTTACATAGCCCTCAACACTATTACTCGATTCCAGTGTAGTGTTTATCAGGTCTTTGAGTAGACCTACTCTTCTAGTTAAACCATTGTCATCAAAAGCCCTTTGTAAACTATCCCATACTTGTTTTGCAGTTTTGCATTCTTGAACATGCACATAATTCTGTGGGTCCAACAACAATATCAGCTTTGACTTCGCCTTCACGTCTTTACTTTCATCTACAAGTTTATCATCGGGACGTTCGACGCAGCACCACAAGTCCTCATGTTCCAAATAAGTCTTCATACTGAATTTCCACGTTGTGAAGTTTTCTCTTCCGATTAATTTCTCCAGATTGAACATATTTTGGCTCATGTTGCGATACTTTACCAAAAATGTGCTTTCTTAACCTCAAATTCAAATCGCACCGACAATTTTCTGATTGAAGTTATTCTTCTTTATTCCAACTGTACCACTTCGGAACCACGCTCTGCTACCATGAAAGAATATTCTAAGTTGCGTGGTTGTGGTAATTAAAGATGGTTTTATGATAACACATTAGTTTATATTCAATACTTGAGGAGAATACGTACTCAGTAACAAAGAGGCAGATTACCAAGAGTATATAGAAAAAGTAAGATGGCGTACCAGGATGCGTTCCATTACATTAACAACAACCTTAGGATGGACAAGAGTTGTATGAAATGAAAACGGGTAAAAGTTGTAGCAAGTTTAGTAAAAGGAGAAAGATTAAAAGAAACAGAAAAGTAGGTAACAAGTATTAAGTAGGAGTACACCTACACTTTGTAGGTGAATATATAATTATCTAAAATACTATGTTACATACATAATTTATACGTAAGGCATGCAATATATATCTACTAAATAAAATAAATAGATATAATAAATAATCAAAATACAAAATCAATATTTAGTGTTAATTCCGCTAATTGTCAGTTTAATCATGCTGGGATGCAATTTGCACCGCCCTCCCGTCCGCAAAAATGTGCACATGCAAAGAAGGACAATATAAAAAGCAAATTACATGCGCCAGTACGATACCCAACACGTGTTTCGGTCCTCCACGGACCATTCTCAAGGGCTGCTAACTCGTCGAGTGCTCGAAGGAGACTAAAAAGTCAACGAGGCGAGCGCTCCTTTATATACTACCAACCGCATGGACAATTATTTCTAACTACCCCCAAATATTCGTAGTAAAGGAGATGAAACTAAATTTGTTTGGTCATTCAACAATGCAAAACTATTACTGCTATGTTTTAATATTTCTAATTGCTCCAACACACATAACCGGAAACTTTTATCACAATTATGTAAAATATTATACGTATTATTGTCGCCCAAGGAATGGCCAGTTTCAATTAAATGTTTGGCGTAATGAGATTTATCAGGATGGCCATTCCTATAAGCAGCTACATGCTCTTTATATCGTATTTCAAAATTTCGGCCTGTCTGACCTATATATACCGCGTCACAATCATCGCAGACCAACCTATACACACCGGATTTCTTGCAATTTTCCAAATTATCTTTTCCATTACAAAGACGTCGTATAGTTTGGTCCGTCCGAAATGCAACGTGATAGTTTTGCATTGTTGAATGACCAAACAAATTTAGTTTCATCTCCTTTACTACGAATATTTGGGGGTAGTTAGAAATAATTGTCCATGCGGTTGGTAGTATATAAAGGAGCGCTCGCCTCGTTGACTTTTTAGTCTCCTTCGAGCACTCGACGAGTTAGCAGCCCTTGAGAATGGTCCGTGGAGGACCGAAACACGTGTTGGGTATCGTACTGGCGCATGTAATTTGCTTTTTATATTGTCCTTCTTTGCATGTGCACATTTTTGCGGACGGGAGGGCGGTGCAAATTGCATCCCAGCATGATTAAACTGACAATTAGCGGAATTAACACTAAATATTGATTTTGTATTTTGATTGTTATGGATTTCCGCAAAGTAACGCCTGATTCCATTACTTATAATAAATAATATTAATATATAAATACATATATCAATCATATATGTATATATTTTATTAATGAGAGGATTTGTAGCATGTTCCGCTGCTAATTAACGTTTTGTTCTGGAAGATAATGATTTTAGTCGCATGTTCTCCGATGACCTCAAAGAAAGAGAATGTGTGTCATTTAGGAACTCGAAACGTTCTTTGAGATATGATGGGGTAGTAGGATTGAACAATATGTTATATAAAAAAGTTAGAAAGTGAGTATCTCGGCGGAGGCGAGTGGGCAGCCACTTGAGCTTAGCGCGATATTCTGAAACATGATCATACTTACGTAATCCAAATATGAACCTTATGCAATAATTTTGAAGGCGCTCAAGTTTGTCAAGCTGGGCTAAGTGAGATCAGGATAGCTGGCATCAGCATAGTATAAAATATTGTAATATGCCCTGCTACACAATTTGGCTTTAATAATTCTTTTAAACTTATTCGTAGACAATTCTCTAATATCACTGGGAAGTTTGTTATAGAATCTTATACATTGAACCATGAAAGAGTTACTTATTTTGTGGAGACGGGTAGTATGCAATATGAGATCATTCTTATATCTAGTATTTACATTATGTGTATCGCTCCTTTTACAGAAGGAATCGATATTTTTATGCACATATAGTAAGTTTTCATATATATACAGAGATGGTACAGTTAGAATGTTGATCTCTTTGAACTTTTCTCTTAGAGAACTCTCGGGCCAAGATTATAGATAGCTCTTACAGCTCTTTTTTGCAATATAAATATGGTATATATTTCATCATATCAGCCGAAAGACGTCCACTGCTGGACAAAGGCCTCCCCCAAAGATCTCCACAATTGCCGGTCTTCTGCTATTCGCATTCAGCATTTTCCAGCGACCCGCACAAGATCATCGGTCCATCTTGTAGGGGGCCTGCCCACGCTGCGTCTTCCGGTTCGTGGTCGCCACTCGAGAAACTTTCTGCCCCAACGGCCGTCGGCTCTACGAGCTATGTGCCCTGCCCACTGCCACTTCAACTTGGCAATTCTTCGGGCTATGTCGGTGACTTTGGTTCGCCTGCGGATTTCGACATTTCTGATGCGCAGGGAAACTCCGAGCATAGCCCTCTCCATTGCTCTTTGGGTGACCTTGAGCCTTCTAATAAGGCCCATAGTGAGCGACCACGTCTCTGTTCCGTATGTCATCACTGGCAACACACACTGGTCGAAGACTTTCGACTTGAGACACTGCGGTATTTTGGACGAGAAGATGTTACGTAGCTTCCCGAACGCTGCCCAGCCGAGTTGGATTCTACGACTGACCTCCTTCTCGAAGTTGTACCTACCTAGTTGGATGGTCTGTCCTAGGTAAATATAGTTCTCTACAACTTCGAGTGCAGAGTCACCAACTTTCAATTGATTGGGTGCAACATGGACGTTTGACATGATTTTCGTCTTATCCATGTTCATTTTCAGACCCACTTGTTGAAAGACTCTGCTGAGGTCATCGAGCATTGTACCGAGGTCTTCCATGGTCTCAGCCATGACTACGATATCATCGGCAAATCGAAGGTGAGTGATGTACTCGCCATTGACATTGATGCCAAAGCCTTTCCAGTCCAGAAGCTTGAAGACGTCTTCCAGTGCAGCGGTGAACAGTTTCGGAGATATAACATCTCCCTGTCTCACGCCTCGCTGCAAGTGGATAGGTTTCGAGATCTGGTCCTGGAGTCGCACTGATATAGTGGCGTTTTCATACAAACACTTTATCACCTCGATATACCGGTAGTCAATTTGGCACCTTATAAGAGACCTCAGCACGGCCCATGTTTCGATAGAATCAAAGGCTTTCTCATAGTCCACAAACGCTAAGCACAGTGGCTTGTTATACTCTTCGGTCTTCTGTATAACTTGCCGCAGCGTATGTATGTGGTCTATGGTGCTAAAGCCTTTTCGGAAACCGGCTTGTTCGGGAGGCTGGAAGTCGTCAAACCTGCGCGCGAGACGGTTCGTAACGACCCCCAAAAACAACTTGTAAACATGGCTCAGCAGTGTGATGGGTCTATAATACTTCAATAGGATCTTGTCGCCCTTTTTGAAGAAGAGCACCACCACACTTCTGTGCCATGCTTGTGGCGTTTGACCATCTAGTATGACGGAGTTAAATAACTTCTGAAGGGCCCGTAGGATTGGTGTACCACCCGCCTTCAGAAGCTCTGCTGTAACTCCATCATCACCAGGCGCCTTGTTGTTCTTGAGTTGTTTGAGAGCCATTCTAATCTCGTACAGGCTGACGTCCGGGATGTCTTCGGTGTAGTGTCGGGTTAATCGTGCTCTGGGATCTGAGGCATGACTTTTGACAGGTGGCTGTGTTGTCGTATATAACTGTCCGTAGAACTTCTCAATCTCTCCCAGCAACTCAGGTTTAGACGTGACGATTCTACCATCCTCAGTCTTCAGCTTCGTCAGTTGGCTCTGTCCAACAGACAGAGCTCTTGCGAACACTTTAGAGCCTTTGTTCCGCTCGATAGCCTCTTTAATACTAATTGTATTAAATTGCCGCGTGTCGCGAGTCAAAGACTTTGAGATCTGTCTGTTGAGCTGCCGATATCTGGTAGCATCATCTGAGGACGTCAGAACCATTTTCCGTCTATCTTCCATAAGTTGCAGGGTAAAGTCAGAGATCTTTTTAGTTCTGTTTGTACGACGGGCCCTAAAGACCTTAGACCCAGCCGTATGGACAGCTTCCACGAGCCTGTCATAGTATGAGTCCACTTCCTCGCAGTCTGCTAGGCATTCGAAACGGTTTTGCAGTTCGAGCTGAAATGGTTCGGGGTTCTGGACGTGTATAGGTAAAGATCGGAGCGTAGACTTTATCAGTCGGGACCTCTGGAGTTTGACATTAAGGTTCAATGAGCCTCTGACCAGTCTGTGATCGCTCCCGGTTTTAACCGCATTGATCACGGAGACATCATTGAACATCTGTCGTCTCGTCGACAAGATAAAGTCTATCTCATTTTTAGTTATACCATTGGGGCTCACCCAGGTCCATTTGCGGTGATCCGGCTTCCTGAAGAAGGAATTCATCATAAAGAGTCCCTCCTTCTCCATGAAGTCGGCCAACATTTGGCCCCGGGGGTTCCGGTCTCCAGTTCCAAATTGCCCCACTCTCAGCTCATTACCGAATCGTTTGCCCAGCTTCGCGTTAAAGTCCCCCATGACCACAGTGAAATAGGAGTTAGAGGTATGTATGGCTCTGGATATGTCCTCATACATAACCTCGACTTCATCGTCGGAGTGTGTCGAAGTGGGTGCGTATACCTGTATAACCTTCAACGAATACCGCTTGGTGATTCTGAGTATAAGGTACGCAACCCTCGTCGACACACTCTCGATTTTCACTAGGTTGTTCACGAGGGACTTGTGGACTATGATCCCGACACCACCTTGGGATATTTGGTCACCCTCCCGGTAATAGATCAGGTTTCCGGATTTCAGTATTATCGAGTCCTCCCCCTCTCTTCAGACTTCAGATAATCCTACAATATCCCAATGTAACCTGCTCAATTCTTCCTTCAGTTCGGTTATCTTCTCGTCGGACCGCAGTGTACGTGTGTTATATGTTGCCAGGGCCAGAGGTCCTCGGTGTTGGTAATGCGGAATCTGCCGGGGATTCTTAGCACCCCCTGCCCTGCCGTAACCACGGCTGGGAATAGCAGGGCTGCCGGGGACTGGAGGCCGCGGTTTGGTTGTGTCCATCATTGGAGGGGATTTGCCATAATCGCCACGCTTGGCAGAAGGGTTGGCGATCGCAGTAAGGTGGACATGGTACTCAGGAGAACGCTGCTGCCCGTTCTCTGGTGTATATATTTCCCTCGGGACGACTTTTACGTTCCCCCACGGGATGAGAGGGGGTGGTGATATTCTTAGGCCGTCACCACACAGCAAAAGGTATATATTTAACTACCTCCAATTAGTGTTTATAACTATATTTTCTATTCACTACTTTTACTGTCGATTCTTCAGTTTGACATTGACATTTTTGACAACTTCAGTTTGACACCTGTGCACAAACTTCGTTTCGTTTTTCCCTATTACTTACACTACCTAAACAAAAATACGTTTAGTTTAAGTATACGTTGTGGGCCTTCGGACGTTTGTGCCGATATGTATACAGTTTGTTTCTTTTACATTTTTGTACTTAAATATTTTTATTTGCTCTTATCTTAATGTGTATACGTTGCGTAATGTATATTTCCTTTCTCCCATTGTTAATTTTTTTTCCAACTTTCCAGCGAGACGGTGTGTTTAGCTAAATTGTAAATACCAATCTTCTGTGTTATTATAAATATTATATATAAGTAATATATATTATTATATTATAAAATATTTTTTATATTTCATTGCTTATTTATATATTACTAATTATGGATGATATTTTACTTAACTTGGATGATAGTTTTATCTCGTGTTCGTCATCGTCACTTAGTTACGTTAGCGCGGATGATTCTTTTAATTCTCTGACTCTGCATGACCAGATCTCCTCTCGTTTATCCGACCACTCCAATAATCTTAACATAGCTCACATTAATGCACAGAGTATACCTGGTCATTACTCTGATCTTCTGGCATCATTTAGCAGCACGAATATCGACGCTCTTCTAATATCAGAATCTTTCCTTAAACCTTCTCTTCTCTCGCCTTACTTTTCTCTTCCAGGATTCGTTTTGATCCGTAACGATCGCACTAATAAAGGTTGCGGTGGTGTAGCAATATATTTGCGGGCTGATCTCCCTCACAAAATTGTAAGTGCATCACCTTCTCAGTACACTGGTTCCGCGGAATACTTATTCCTCGAAGTTGTTGTACACCACACAAAGTTACTCCTTGGGGTTTTTTATAGCCCCAATCTTCGAACTGATTACTTTGATACTCTGGACACTCTGCTTAATAACTTATGTCCAATCAATGATCACGTAGTCTTGATGGGTGACTTCAATACGTGTCTGTTAAAAAACGACCACGTTATGTATATTAGCATGTAGTGTATGTATATATGTATTACTAGAAACTACACACGCTATCTTAAATTTCATTTACTTTCTCCTCTCGCGGGTCTGCTGGAAGAAATTTCATTGAAATAAGCAGTACCTTTGTACATGTTATTTTCTTTTAAAATTTATTTTCTGTATTCCATTTCCGTGTGTACATTAATGATTAAATAAAAAATAAATGGTGTTAATGTCAGCAGAACTACCCCAGAGAAGAATTCCATAGGACATTACACTATGAAAATAACTGAAATAAACCATTCTAGTTGTGTCAAAATCAGTCAGCCGTCTAATAGTTTTCACTGCATATGCTGCAGAACTTAATTTGCCGGACAGCTTTTCTATTTGTGGGCTCCATTGTAGCTTTGAGTCAATAGTGATACCCAAGAACACAGTTGATTTAACAGGGTCCAACCTAGCTCCATTAAGTTGTACATTGGTTGTCGCCTGTTTCACATTCGGTGTAGTGAATTTTATGACTTTAGTTTTCTAACAACTAATTACGAATTGTATGCTTTCACCAATGAATACAAAAAAAGCTTGTTTGCCTAATATGAGATACAATAAGATAACGAAAATGAGATTGAGATATTAGGTATGCTTAGCTATAAAATAACACTTTACAAAGCAACACAGTTATTGAACTAAATTTGGTAAGTGTATGCTTAAATACATGTGGCTTAGTTGTGATTATTCATTAGTCAAGATCAGAAAAGTCAACCAACTCGTTGTAACATTTGGCGGATCTAATAAAAAAAAGTTTTATCTGTACTTAGTAGGTTAAAATTGGGGCTTCTGCATCACTTGCTCTCGCGCCACCGCTCGAGCTGCGTGATGCAGAAGCCCCAATTTTTCTATCGAGAATGATTTATTACCCTACTACGTGCAGGTTGTCAGGAGCATATCGCATTTAGTAATTCATTTCTTTTACGTCTACGAGGTTGTCGTTGATTCTAATTATTCGACCCCATAACTTAAGCCCCTCATAGCGAATATTAAATAATTTGCCATCTCCTCTTTCTCTGGGTAAAAGTATGGCACTATATTGTTCATGATTCACAATATTAACGATGTGAAGTCCAGACAATCGCTTTTCTACAATAATTATCTGTACCAGGTCCCCAATATTCAATGCCATGGTGACTAGCACTCTACATCTCTTTTAATGTTCCTACTAGTATATATACATAGACCATACATTTAGATCAGTGTTTAAATGTTTACCTCTTTTTCTCTTTTGATAATGATCACGGTTGAGTAATGGTTTAGTAGGATAAAGATGTAGGAAATCAAAACATGGGATGGAACAGGTATTTATATTTACTGAGTAAAATAAGAAAAATATATTTATTTATAGAAAAAGTTTATTTTCTAAGCACCATTTTTTTAAACAAATAACCTTTTTTAAAGCACATATTGTGTCATGATAAATACAACTATACAAATCTTCGCAAAACTTATATCTATTATACAAGTTGATCAAACAAGGACAACCTTTATCTTCTAAATTAATTTTCAGTATATTTTTCTGTTTCGTTCAATCCATCCAACTTGTTGATTTTGTCAAATCGTAAAATGGAAATGGTTGCTGAATTAATAACACTTGCAATTTGTTATCACACCAAATAGCGATTTCTTTTATTATAAATTCATTTGCTTCTGTTTTAAAACCTTGGATATCTACAATGGCAGTCATGATAATCGTCGTACTATGTTGCTCAAAGGTTTATATTCCACAAGCCGATCGTTTATAATCAAACAATATGCAGCAGTGTTATCTGGTATTGGTTCTGAACATTCAATTTCCCGGCGATCGTATACTGGACCTGTTTTTAGACTATCGTTTTGCCTTGAACAATCTATGATGAACAGAGGCGCCTTGTCTTAAAGTCCTTCAGATTAAGCAGGGGGTCTGCTGGACAATTGGAATACGACTGACGAAATTTCACATACTTTTCGTATGATATACTATATTTGTTTTCAGAAAATTTTAGACCTAATGGCTCATATGGATAATATTGCGAATTCAAAAAGACCGTAACGTTTGTTACTGCGCAATGATCGAAGTGTGAACTATCGTTTAATTTATTACCTTTTTTATTAGTTTGTAAACACAAAATAAAATATCTAGGTTTTCCAATTGTGATGCAGTTTTAACTGACCACGAATGCTTTGTTGTTTTAGGAAGTAAAGGATACTCATACAAATCCCAATTCCTAAATGCCATTTGAATGGGTCTATCTTTTTCTAAATGTTTTAAAAGTGTGAGTTTTTCTCGATCTGACACTTTTATGTGAGGTACTCTCCACTGTACTCTATCAAGATTTATTTGGAAGTGATAAATATCATCTGTAAGTATAACGCTGTTTAAATTAGAGTTACTTCTATTCAAAATAAGTTCATGATTACAATTTATCACTATTTTATTGTAATCTTCTGCAAATCCCAATATCTTATTTAATGGTATGATAGCGTTAAAGTGACCATCATTTTGGAATCCGTTTAAATTCCAGCTACATAAGGCAGCAACTTTATTATCGGCCTCATTTAATTCATTAAATGAGGCCGATAAATAATACTGTTGACGTTATGCCCGAATTTTTAATGCGATCTATTTAAATACCATTTATTTCATATCTGATGTCTTGAAACAGAAACAGAACAGGGTTATTGGTAAATTTTATAGGTTTCTCAATCGGTTTTCCATCTTTTCCGAACAGCTTTGTGTGACCCTCGATGTAAACTGAACTGGCTGATGGCAACACATATATGTCTTGCTGATGGATAGGTATTCTGATTTCATCGTTTTCTCTAAAACAGTTGTTGTAAGGATTGTAAGAATATATCTCATAACTTTCGGTAGAAGTATCGGAGTGCGGTAAATCGGTAATCTGTAGTATATTCATACTTTAAAACTCAATGCTTTCAGAAAGTCTTTATTTATTTTTGTCAAGCTTTTCACTTTTTTCTTACGTCTATGCACCTTACTGGTTGTAGAAGCAGTAAGGTCTTTTAGTTTGAGAGGAGGCTTTATATTGAACAATATCATTGTAATTTTCTTAAATGAAGACGTAGTTGAATATGTTCTATATAAGGGATGCTATGGCCAAGCTGATCAACAACCTTAATAGATATGAATGTAATTATATTTTTGTTTACTGGGAAGTAAATAACGTTCTGAGGTGTTTCTAGGTAATGATGTCCTGCCGTAGTATTAGCTACAAATTCATGTATAATATGAGTTGGTATTCCGTTAGTGTAAGAACCGTATATTAGATCACATTCAATTCTGATAACAGACGGAGTATTATTACAAAACACATTAGATGTAGAGTTTAATACTGAATAGTACAATAAAGCACATTCATATTTTTCAGATAACGTAAGAGGTGGTTGAAAATACGATTCTAATTCTGATTTATTTCCGGAGATAGTCACTGTTATGGACATAGTTGCACACTGAACTCTTTTTGATTATTTTGCTTATTAAGTATATTCTATGTCTACTCCAAAAATCTGTTAAAAAAGTTAAACATAGATGCCCGCAATTATAAGGGTGATCACCCTGCATATTTTCATAGTTATAGTTGCTTTTCGAGCCTAGATATAAATTCCTTTGGGGGCTTTAGATTTCCATAAATATCAAAATATTCAATATAGTCATTGCATTTTGCATAGGCTACCCAATGAGAACCAGGATTATTAGAACTATCTAAATTAACAACTCCACATTCATTTTTATAAGGAAATTTAGGTAATTCATCTCTCATAAAGACACCTCTAAAGTAGGGAATATTATTTCCATATTTCAAAAAGTCGAAATTAGTTAAAGCTCGTTTAGGTAGCCGATGTATAAGTTTTTTTTTATACAAAAATTCCTTCTTAATTTAATTATGTGGCTTAAGATGTAGCCCTTTTCCGATGCAAAGAGCCTCCATTTTTTTACCGAATTCCAAAGGAGGAGGTTCTCAAGTTCACTGGTATTTTTTTTATTTTTTTATGTATGTACACCGATATCTCGAAGATGTATGATCCGATTTACGTGATTATTGTTTAGTTTGATGCGGAATAGTTGCCATTTGGTTCCATATAATTTTTATATAGTTTGGCCGAGTAGTTTTCATTTTATGGAAAAATTGCATTGAAAATTTTTGTTTATGTGGACGATATAATTGTCTTTGCCACACGTTTTTAAATATTAGCCAGTCTAGCTAGACTCATACTGTTCAAGTGTTTCTTGGTGTGAACATAAATAACAGTTTCAAATGACTAGCGTTTAATACACGCTTGTAAGCTCATTTTTGGAAGCGCATGTAGGCGCACATTTTAGCACAAGCGCAAATTTATAATATTAGTATGATGATTGTGATTTAGGTAATTCTTCTTTAGTTTGATGCGGAATAGTGGCCATTTTTAGGGTTCCGTAGACAAATGGCAAAAGCAGGACCCTTATGGATTCGTCATGTCTGTCTGTCCGTCCGTATGTCACAGCTACTTTTTCCTCAACTATAAATGTTGAAACTTGGAACATACGTTTGGGGTTTCTATGTATAGGTCTTTAAAATGATATTGAGGTTTCTAATAAAAAAAAATTCTTGACTGAATAGTTCGCGTGAGAGACACTTCCAAAGGCGTAAAATGAGTGTAATTTCCTCCTTCCCCTCCTGTAATTTCCAAAATAGTACATTACTATGCAAATTTTTACCGAAAATTTAATACAGAAACATAATAAAAATTAAACACAAACAAAAATTAAAGACATAAATCGTAAACAGCAATTTACCTTTCATTCTATCAACTCAAATACTTGCTGCTAGGGAACCCTTCATAGGCGAGTCCGACTCGATCATGGCCGCTTTTTTTAATTAAATAGGCTCAGCTGATTCATTGTCTACTTGATCATCAATACGACCTAGTCCTCTGCTCAGCAGACTCGTTGGCTAATCGATCATTAATAAGACCAAGTCTATGAGCCCTCTGCTTAGGAGACTCGTTAGCTAATCAATCATAAATAAGACCAAGCCTATGAGCCCTCTGCTCAGCAGGCTCGTTGGCTAATCGATCATTAATAAGACCTAGTCTAACAGCCCTCTGCTCAGCAGACTCGTTAGCTAATCAATCATAGATAAGACCAAGCCTATGAGCCCTCTGCTCAGCAGGCTCGTTGGCTAATTGATCATTAATAAGACCTAGTCTATGAGCTCACAGAATACAGACTCGTCAACTAGATGCTCATAAATACGGCCTAAGCTATGCGCTTGCTGTTCAGACTTTCATGAATCTTAGCGAGTCTAGTCTCGTACAGTGCAGGTTTTTCTTAGAGTGAACGTAATCTTCCTTAGTTTTCAAACGTTCTTCTCGATCATTCACTGTCGCACAAGAACGTGAAATATATAACTTCGAACAACATTTTTTCGGAGGATATATACTTATTTAATTTTTCCGTTCCTGTTTGTTGGGACCTATAGTTTAGAGACGCGTGGCACATTTCGTAGGCCTACCCATAGCTAGACACTAAAAAGTAACAAATAAAAAAAACTACGTTTAAAAAAACCGACTTCAAAAACTAAAAAGTATAAAAAAATATCTTAATAAAGATTACATTAATACATCTCTTATGCAAACCTATTACCTTTAATATTAATGAAATGCTATAATTTGTATGTGCTACCTATTGATAGGTTTGAAGTCGGTGCCAAGCACTAAGCAAAATAAAAGTTAATATTACAAACAGCTTTCTTAGTTTGTGATGTAATTCCTACACTAAAGAATAACTACGTAAATAAACTTAAAGAACAATGTGAATTTATGTGAAACATATAAAACTTTATCATAAAAATATATACAATATTACTACCTTACTTAGCTTGGCACCGAATCACATATGTAATAATGTTAGCGAATGAAATGTATTTGATGTTAATTTAGTATTTCTAATTATTTTATCTAAGTGAAAGTGTATGAATCTCATTTATATTATTATTTTCTGATTTAATGATATTTTTAACATTTACTTAGGTACATATTTCTCGTGAAATAATTTAATTCAATTTTAACGACACTACATTGATATCACTAATTGTGTATCTTGCTGAGTGTGTTAACACTGAAACAGACATAATAATGATAATACATAATATACATAAATAATAATTATGAACATGAATAATTGTTAAAATATTAGAAATATGCCACCACAACATTCACAGATAGGGGTGATGAGATATGGTAATGGGATATGGTAGATGCAGGTTACACACAATTTGATGCGATTTCAATGGATAAAAGCCATTAAAACTTTGAAAATTTCTGGCGATGAAAATGTCAATAATGATGAAAAGTTAATGGGGATAGGGATTTTTTAATTAGGGAGGCAACTGTACAAATTAAAAGCAGAATTAAGTTTCGAGCATTCAAAAAATATGTGGTCCAGAGAACCCTCATCCAACCCACAAAGTGATGAATCCCGAACCCGAAATTTTCGAAAGAAAACAGGTGTACAGCAATGACCTAAACGGAGTATGCAAAGAAATGATGTAACAGTTTTAGAGACTTTCTTATATCTGAGAAACCAATGCTTTGGTATTTGGCCGAAAACAATTTAATAAAAAGTAGTTGACATTGCCGCTCTCAGCTGATACAGCAATGTCCCGGTCCTGGCAAATTAATTGGGATAGTTACAGTAAGGAGAAGGGTAGCTTTTATTACTCAATCCAATCCAATATACCTTATTGGATCTGATCGGATAAGCGTAGCTCCAAAACGGTCATATCTGGTTCAAGGGCCTGAAACAATAGCAACATAAGTAACGGAACGAAAAGTAAGGGAACGGTAAGCGGTGAGATTGGTTCCCCTCTCTGTCGCCCCATAGTATGCGCGCATGACATTCTCATTATTTAATGTTGTCCATCGCATGCGGCGCACTAAACCACCGGTAGCGGGGATCCTTGTCGAAGCTTCAATGTCCCGACGCACTACCAAGCCGGCCGGAGGTCGTCCCCGCCGACGTACGGTGGTGGTGGCGACGACGGCGGAGACAAGGGTTCGTCGCCCGAGCTCGACGCTACTGTGGAGGTCGAAGGTGCGGTGACCGCATGTACCGACGACTGCGAGGCGGAGCTGGGTAACGAGTCCAAAGGTGGTAGGCGTGCGCTTTTGGCCTTAGCTCTTGTCTGCATATTACTGCGTTGGTGTCTTCCAGTAATGGTGACCACGGTGTCGTATAGCCATCATAAAATGATGGATTTTATACATTTTTCAGCAAAAAGTGATTTTATGAAATATTTTACGTGTGTTACTTTTGACACTTCTTGACAAGTTGTATTATTATTTATTTGTTGTATATAACGTGGAATTTTCGCCAACCGAGCTCTCAGAAAGGGTGACGTCAACACCGCTTACGTCACCATTATCATTATTTTGGCTCATGATGACTCCGATGAAAAAAACACAATTGGATAATAAAATAATACGTTTATTTAATACGAATTGTTTGACTTTAATTAAGACTATTTAATGATTAAGATTCTTATAACAGTAACTTAATAATAGTCCTTAAAATTAACAATGAAAATAAAAACACAAGTACTCACAAGATAAACATTCGGTACACGCTCGAAAATCCAAATCTATTTCGTGCACCGTAACAATCTGAGACAAGTCGACAACTGTCCGGTCCAATCGCCAAAAGCAAAGTGCAAAGCAAAGACAGTACATTATGTTACGACTAGTTGCTGTACTAAAGGAATGAGCTATAATGATAATAATCAAAAGTTCTCGTAGACCGTGTTTGTATGCTCCACGCATTTTACACGTTTTGTATGTGATGTTAAATGCAAATGTCTCCACGCATCCTTGCATTTTTAATTGATGATGTGGTCTGGGCGGTCATGTACGCCGTGGTTCACAGAGCACCTTAGTCTTACTGATGTGGTTATGAGCGGTCATGAACGCCGTGGTCCACCCAGTTTATGTTATGTTATTTACTGTCGTGGTTATGAGTGGTCTTGTACGCCGTGGTCCACACAGATTATGTTATGTTATTTACTGTCGTGGTTATGAGCGGTCTTGAACGCCGTGGTCCACGCAGTTTATATTAATTTATTTACTGTCGTGGTTATGAGCGGTATTGTACGCCGTGGTCCACGCAGTTTAGTTTATATGGTGAGTAATTTTTATTAATGTGTTTTTTTTTTATAATTTTATTTTTATAATGCTCAAAGGACATTGTGGCTGTGGTCGGGGCGGTCATGTTCGCCGTGGTCCACAGAGGCTCTAAAAGAAATGGGAAGGACGATGCTGTGGTCTAAGCCTTAATTTGACCGTGGTCCACAGAGGCTCTGAAAATGACAGTTTAAGGTGGGAGACAGGTCATGCAAGGATAGTACAGTCTTATTATGTGTAAACTAATGTTACTTCATTTTATTATTTCTAGTTGATCGTTTTATAGGTGTTTAAGCCCTAGATTAAGTTATGAAACAAACTCACCGTTCGTTTAGCAATCAAACGTCATCGCAGCTCGTGATGTTGATGGCTGCGGGTCACTGGTGTTTGGCTGAAGTTGAAGGTCATTATCAAACGTCATCGCAGTTCGTGATGTTGATGGCTGCGGGTCACTGCTGTTCACCTGGGGTTGAAGGTCATTAGTATTGTTCTGTTGGTCGTCACCAGAGTACGTCGACACGGTGTTCTAGTCACCCGGCTGCGGTGCCCGGCGAAGTTGGTCATGAGTAACCTTACGAGGTCGCCCTCTTCCTGTTACTTGTTGTCTTCAATTCTTAGAATCTCATAAGGCTCACTATACTTAAGGATGTTTGATTACGTGGATTATTTTTAATCAACACGTAATCACCTCTTTGGAATGGTCTTACCCTAGCCTTATTTTGGTCAAAGCGTCGTTTGTCATACTGAGCGGCAGCTTGCATTTTTTGTTGCACTTGTTGGTCGAGTATGTCGAAATCAATAGTCTCTTCATCCAAGTTTACCAGTCTCAGTAGCTGTGGGGGTACGGTATGCTGTCGGCGAGTCAGGAGAGTAAGTTGAGCCATACCGGTTACACGATGAGGAGTGCAGTTGAATGCCAATTGCAGAGCCTCCAAAGCAGTTTGCCAGTTCTCCGTTTCATAATTTTTAACCATGGTCAACGCGTTCTTTAGTGTAGCCATAACGCGCTCCACTTGCCCATTTGCTCGGCTAGCTCCTGGTGTAATTGCGTGAATGTTAATCCCAAAGTTGTCACAATAGTTTTTGAAAACACCTAAAAATTCTCTTCCTCCATCTACTATTACTTGTACAGGTGTTCCAAATAAATGAATCATACGTTTCAATGCAGCGAGACAGCTGCTTGGGTTTTTATCATTCAAGTAACTAAGGAGCAATTATTTGGTGAACGCATCTATGGTAACAATCACATACTCGTCCTGACCCTCTTGGTTTCTAGAACCCAGTTTTCCTGTAATATCCATATGTATAACTTGGAAAGCTGCAGTTGGTTTCTGTATTGGGTGAAGTTGTACTTGTAAGGCACCAGATGGACCCTTTGACATTTTGCATACAATGCAATTATCTACGAACTTTCTAACTCATCTTATCAAACCAATAAGACTCTCGTAACTTATGCAATGTCTTCTCCCATCCCGGGTGTTGTAAAGCAACGTGATACGAATTTATTAAAGACCATTGGAATGACTTCGGCACCACGATGGCTTCATAATTGCCGAATAGAGCGTCAGTTAGGCATTTCTTGAGTACGCCATCCACCAGGACATAGTTATCTACTGGGTTACCGCTGGCAATGCCATCAATAAGTAAGCGTAAGTCACTATCTCGTCTCTGCTCTACCTGAACCCATTCCGTATTTCTAGTCAAAATGTTGACCGTACTCTCCATACTTGGATTTCTACTGAAGAAATCGGCGTGCTGAAGGTTTTGCCCTTTACGATATTCTATTTTGAAATCGTAGTTTTGGAGGAACGCCCACCATCGATGGATTCGTGGCAGTAAATCCTTCTTGAATTTGGATGCTTTAAGTGCATTACAGTCTGTGATGACCTTAAATTTTCGCCCGTACAGGTACTGACGGAAATGTTTGATTGCTCTTACCACCGCCAAGGTTTCAAGTTCGTAGGAGTGGTATCGACTCTCTACTTCGGTAGTACGCAGGCTCATGTAGGCAACTGGATGATGTCGCCCGTTGACTATCTGCACCAACACTGCCCCGTAGCCGATGCTTCTTGCGTCGGTGTAAAGTTCAATTGGAGCGTCTTCCTGAAAAATCAAAAGCGTCGGCGCAGTAGACAAATGTTGAACTACATAATTCCTAGCCTGATCATGCCTTACATCCCATTCCCATTTCGCGTCCTTTTTGGTTAACTCGTATAAGGGTACTATTACTCACGAAAAGTTTGGTATAAAACGTCTGAAATATCCAGCTAGTCCGTTAAACTGCCTTACTTGGTTAACGGTTGTAGGAATGGGGGATTTCGTTAGGGCCTCCACTTTCGTCGGGCTAGGACTAACCTGTCCGTCTGATATGATATTGCCCAAGTACTCAATAGAGCGTTTAAAGAAAACAGTTTTCTCTACATTGATCGAAAACCCTGCCTCCTGAAGAGTCATAAGCATTCTCTCAATGCGTGACAAACCCTCTGAAAAGTTTCTACATTTTGTGAGGACGTCGTCTACGTATACTTGACATAAGGGATTAGACCCGTAAAGTAGAGGCCCCAGAGCTCTATTTATGCATCTTTGGTACACAGAAACCGCATTGCATAAGCCAAACGGCATGGCCAAGTACTCATAGAGGCCATCGGGCGTCACAAAGGCAGTTTTATTGAGGTTTTGCCATATGGTTTGGCAAGAGTAATAATGAGACAACAAGATGGTATTTTAGTCTGATTTATTTAAGATATAAAAAGGGTTTAAATACTAATGTTGTACGTGTAAAATACTGTCTTATTTTATCGCTAAGCTTAATCAATAAATGTGCCTTATCTAAATACGTGATATTATGTGCGATATACAGTCGCTACATATACACCCCCTTTAAAAAAATATATATTTATAATTCCTATCGTTTATTAAAAATATACAGTAATGTTTTAAATTAGTAATGATAACATAATATGTTACTAGTGACCGTAACCTTGCTGATGCAGAATATAATAAAAATTGCTGATGTTGTTTTGACACATTACACTGCCTTGGTCGATGCACTTGGTTTGTGCAAGCATATGCGCCATGACCTAGGGTAACCGTGGCATTTGTGTTGATTATTTCCCGCAAGCGTTTTCACTCTCCTGTCCACGGCCTTGAGAACTCCGTAGAGTAGGAGGATGCCCAGGGTGATTATAATTTGGACTATTGCGATGTTTCTTGTCCACCGTAGCTCTTCCAGGATAAAGCTTCTTAGTTGGTCGGCTTCATTTTGGTTTAAGCAGCTGTCGGAGTTGTAGACGATTTGGTCTTTGGACCTTTGGTTGCCCATTGTTCTTTTGGAGATGCTGGCGATGAATGATGGCGTTTGTTAAAACACCGTGGGTATTTAAATGGGCAGAATACTTGCGTCAGCGAATACCGAATCGTACTACGGGTTTAACTGTCCGTCCTGACTTCGTGATGTACGTGTTCGGATTGTTTGATTTGATTTCTGAGGTAGGCACGTTTATAGTTTCACTGTTGATAACAAATGCTGGTTTTAATCTGTCTATTGATATTATTGTTTCCTTATCTCCAATCTTAATGGCATATGCTTTGTTCATTCTTTTTGTCACTGGGAAAGGTCCTTCATAGGGGGGTGTTAGACTTTTTTTTATTCTGTCGCATCGCACAAATACGTGTGAGCATTCTTTGAGCTCGGGATGAATGAAAATTGCTCGGCTTTGCTTCTTACGTTTTGGTACTGATATCATATGACTGATGTCCTTTTGAATATTTTTAACTAATTCTTCGTATGTAGAAGGTTGGTGTGATGATTCGGAAAAATCCCCAGGGAGTCTTATAGACGCGCCGTATGTCATCTCTACTGCGCTATATCCTGTATCTTCGCGTACACAACTTCGCAAACCAAGTAGAACCGTAGGAATTTCTTTCATCCAATTAGCGTTAGATCCCTTTGTCATGAGCGCTGCTTTTAAGGTTCTATGAAATCTCTCTATCATTCCATTTGCTTGTGCGTGATAAGGCGTCCTAATTTTGTGTACTCCTAAAAATTGTGAAAGTGACTCAAATATTCTTGATTCAAATTGTCGACCTTGATCCGTCGTAATGCGTAATGGGCATCCGAACCTTGATATCCATGTTTCATATAGTGCGTGGGCTATCCTTTCGGCGGTGATATCTTCAACCGGAATTACTTCCGGCCATGAAGTACAACGATCTATGATTGTAATTAAATATCGTTTTCCTTCCGAAATAGGGAGAGGACCCACAATATCCATGTGCAAATGTTCGAACCGTTGCGATGGCATGAAGTTGCCAACAGGTGATATTGTGTGGCGTTGTATTTTTGATTTCTGGCAAGCTATGCACGATTTGCACCAGTTATTGATATCTTTGTTCATACATGACCATAAATATCTTTGAGTTATCAATTTTCTAGTAGTTTTCTTCCCAGGATGACTCAGTCCATGAATGACGTCAAAAACTTGTCTTCGAAATTTTTCTGGTAAATAAGGACGAATTTTTTCCAGTAGATGTGTCGCAGCTGATGCTTTGTGTAGAACCCGGAAGCATGATGTTATTAAATTTCAAATTTTTATTGTCACGAAGTCTAATTAGTTGGCATCGCGCTAAGTCAGCATAATTAAATGGTGATGGCATATCAATTTGTTCTATACGTGATAGTGCGTCTGCAACAATATTATCACGTCCGCTAATGTGTTGAATATTGGTGCAATATTACGAAATGAAATCTAATTGACGTACTCGCCGTGGCGTATCATTCGATGATGGTTTTTGAGAAAATGCGTAAGTCAAAGGTCGGTGATCAGTGAAAATTGTAAACTCTCTTCCTTCAATTAACCTTTGAAAATGCTTGACTGCCATATATACTCCGAGCAACTCTCTATCGAATGTTGAGTATTTTTGTTGAGTTACACTTAACTTTTTAGGGAAAAATCCTAATGGTTCCCAATTACGTCCAGACTTTTGTTGTAGAACCGCGCCAACACAGGTAGAACTGGCATCCGTCATAAGGGCTAGTGGGGCGGTGCGGGAGGGATGAACTGTTGATACTGCGTTCAAAATGTTTTCCTTGCATTTATCAAAAGCTTTTTCGGCCTCTGTTGTCCAAGGAATAGGAGAATTATCGTTCTTTTTAGAGTCGTGCAGATAGTCGTTTAGAATGTTTTGATAGTCAGCGGCGTGTGGAAGGTTATTTCTATAAAAATTAATCATGCCTAAAAATCTCCTTAATTCTTTGACTGTCTTTGGCTTAGGGAATTCCATAATTGCCTTGTACTTTTCCTCAGTTGGGCATATTCCTTGGCTCGTTATATGATAACCTAAGAAATCTATTTCGCTCTTGAGAAAGTCACATTTTTCGAGATTAATAGTTACTTCATTCTCCTGTAAGCGTTTGAAAACCGTGTCCAAATGCTGATAATGCAAAAGCTCATTGTCAGAAGCTATAAGGCAATCGTCAACAAAGACGAATACGAAGTCTAAATCTCTGAATAGAGAGTCCATGAATCGTTGGAATGTTTGCGCTGCATTGCGTAGACCAAAAGGCATTTTTAAATATTCAAAAAGTCCAAAAGGAGTGATAATGGCAGTTTTTTCCACATCTTGCACAGGAATACAGTGGTAGGCCTTCCGAATATCGATTTTGCTAAAGATTTTTTTCTTCTCTAATATATAAGTGAAATCTGTCAATCGTGGAAGTGGGTATTTATCAGGTACAGTCACGTTATTGAGCATTCGATAATCTCCACATGGTCTCCATTCACCATTCTTTTTCTTAACCATATGTAAAGGACTGGCCCATGGGCTGTCCGAAGGGCGACAAATGCCAAGCTCCATCATATTCCGAAATTCCTTTTTGGCTGTATGATATTTATCAGGAGGTAATGGTCTTGCACGTGCTGATACAGGCGGTCCTTTAGTGATAATGTGATGCTTAATCTTGTGTTTTGGAGTAGTGTGGAGGGAAGAAATTTTCGTAATATCCTCATATTTTTTTAAAAGTTGAGTAATGCGCCGATTGTTATCAACGTAAATAGTCCGAATTGATTGCTGCGTCGATTTGGTCAGGGTTGCAGGTGTCGTCAGCTCAGTTACCCTGTCAATAAGTTTCCGACTAGCTATGTCGACTAATAACTTGTAATGCTCTAAAAAATCCGCGCCGATAATTGGTTGCGTTACATCGGCGATGACGAAGATCCACGTAAAACGTCTACGTAGCCCCAAGTTTAAAGTGAGTGTTTTTTCACCATATGTCTTGATTTTTGTACCATTAGCGGCATAAAGTGTGTATTGTTCACTTTGTATAGATGAAGGTCTCTGTGGCTTGCTAATAACTGAAATGTTTGCTCCCGTGTCAATCAAAAATCTCATACCACTTTTTCGGTCGGTAATAGTGAGGCGGTTGGAGGGGTGAATAGCACAGAGATCCGCCGTAGTCTGTGCTTTAGTTAGTTTCCCTAGTTCCTTGAGTTACTTTCCTGTTTCCAATCACATGGCTTAACACATTTTTTAGCGTGTTTTCTAAATTTATCGTGGTAGAAACAAAGGTGTCTTCTTTCCCGACTGCTTGCTCTTATTTTATTTATTTATTTTATTTATTTATTTATAGTTAAATAAAACGGTTAAAAACCAATTACATTAATTAACATAGAAACAATTACATTACTTATTTTTAGGGTTACATATAAATTTCAATACAAAATACTGGACATCCTTGCATACTTTCTCTCACAGAAAACCAAACATATTCGCCTAATGTCTGTCCATCTACCGGCAAACACATCGCATTCAGGATAGGCAATCAGGAGGGCGTTTAGCATGTCTAGGGTTCGACATACTGGAGACTTGGCTCTAGCGACAGTATGATGCAGCGGCTTCGCAAATAATTCACGCTGGTGGCGGCACTGATGATGCCTACGACCAGGCACATATAATCGACAGAATAAATTGAGGAGCTCAGGACAGGCGATTTCTCCACGAAAGATTTTGCAGGCTACCGTAAGCTGATCAAAGCCTCTTCTAACCTCCAAAGAATTAAAACCTAACATTCCTAAAAGATAATTAGTAGGGTACATATAAGGATAGTAGTTGTATATCCTTTTAAATAGAAATCTTAAGAAGGTTTTTTGCACCTTTTCGATAATCAATATTTGGGTCGCTGTATGAGGGTTCCAGACACAGGCACTAGCCTCGAGTTTGCTTCGAACCAGACAATTGTAAAGAAGGCTGATGACTTGTGGGTTCTCAAAGTCACGGACATTACGCAAAACAAAACCCAACCGCCTAAATGATTCCTTGGCAACACCGGAAACATGATCACTAAATGTGAGACAACGATCAAAGGTCACTCCCAGGTCCTTTATGTTGTTGACACGAGTAATTGATTGACCACCTATAGAATAATTAAAAAGAACTGGTCGTCGCCCGCGACCGTAGGTCATGATATAGCACTTACTAGAGTTGAAGAGCAGCTTGTTTTCAATGCTCCAGTGCCAAATGGCGTTTATATCTTTTTGTAGCTGTTCACATTCTTTCTCTTTTTTTATTTCCATTATTAGTTTTAGGTCATCGGCATATAGTAGGCATTTAGCAAATTTAACTTTATTTACAAGGTCATTGATCATTACTAGGAATAGAAGTGGACCCAACACAGATCCTTGACTAACACCTGAGCGAGTATTATAAGGCCCGGACTCAAAGCATCCATGTTTGACGAACTGTGTGCGATCGCGCAAGTAGTCAGCAAAGAAGTTGAGCAAACCTTGACAGAAACCAATGGCAGCCAACTTAGTTAAGAGTACATCATTGTCGACCCTGTCAAAAGCTTTGCAGAAATCGAAGTAGACGACATCAACTTGCTTTCCTATGTCTAGGCTTCTAGAAATTAAGTCCACCTTAACCATAAGATTTGAGTTAACGGAAGACCTTGACCTCGATGGAGAATGTTGATGCTTATAGTAACTTGGAGTGCTGCGTCGATAGTCTCTATGATTGCGCTGAATTGTATTTAGTTCCAATTGCATTTTTGTTAATTGGGCTAATATGCAGTTCATTGCACCGTCGTCTGTTTTATTTATATTTTCGTTTACGGCTGATACCTCAGTAAGTTTTGAATTTAATAATATTTTGTCGGCAATCTGGCTCATCTTATTGACGTCCATGTCCTCTGTGACAGCTAGAACTGTAGTAACTGATGGTGGTAAAAGTCTCAACCATAGTAGTTTGATGGTTTCATCGCCGATTTTTCCTTTACCCAAAACTTGCATCTTGCGTAGAAGTTGTGATGGTTTTTGATCGCCGAGGTCCATTTCAGACAATAATTTTTGAAATTGACGCTGTTCTGATTCTTCATAGCAGTCGATTAGACGTTCCTTGATGGTCTTATACTTTTCTGTAGATGGCGGGCAGGTAATAAGGTCACTAACCTGTAGTATTTCTTCCTTGGATAGCTTCGCCACCACCGTATAACACTTGTAATCGTCGCCTTGCTTCTGTGGTGCTAATATGGCTTCGAGTTGTGTAAACCATAATCTGGGTTGGTCCCTCCAAAACTCCGGAATGCGGGACAGAATGCCGGTGCCAGCTGCTATTTCGAGTGTTTCATGTTGGTTGCTGCTTGATTTGCACGTTGGTTGAGTCATGTTGCGTGTTTTTCTTCACGGGGTCACCAATTTGCCATATGGTTTGGCAAGAGTAATAATGAGACAACAAGATGGTATTTTAGTCTGATTGCATGTGATAGACCACCGGTTGGTGAAGTAATTTGGCACCCTGCGCCGTAACTAATACACTTAAGTTAGTGTCCTTAATAAGATTATAGTACCGATCAATATATCAGAACATATCTCGTAATCTGGAACAACATGAAATTTCAGTTTCACGCGTAAATTATCAACCTGGCAAATGGTAGTTAAACTAGTCAAAGATACCAATGTAAACTGGCCAATGCCCTTCAAATAATGGACTTCACTAACGCGTTTACCCGGAATTTTTGCAGCCACCGACTCGCGTACCAATGAACATTCCGCTCCACTATCAAATATTGCAGTAAATTCAAAATTTCCAATAGTGACAGATAACCAAGTAAGTTTTGGTTTACCAACGCAATTCACATTAGAAACTACTGTGCGTTCGCGTTTAAAACACGTTTCATATGTATGACCGACCTTAGAGCAAAACGTACAGGTAGGCTTGACGGTATTTTGCGTTCCGTTATGGGAATCATGGCGCGGTTGAGGGGCTGAGCTTTTGTTCCCAAAACGACAATCACGTGTATCATGGTTGGTTCTCTTACAAACTTGACAAAATAAATTGAACTTTTCCGCTAAACGCGGGCGTTTGTTCAAATTGTGTGATGTCTGATTCGGATTTACGCGTTTTGCAGGGCGTATCGATGCGGCTACAGAAATTAATTCTGGTACGGATTTCGCACGTGCATTTAATAATTCTATACGTAATCGTTCGTCACTAATGCAACCAATGACAGCCTCAACGGCGTCATCACTCGTCAGCTTATCTTTGGTCACACGTTGCCACAATACCCAGGCCTCAAACAGGAAGTACGCAATGTTTTTACTACTGTCATAAACGTGTTCTCTAAACCGAATTATATCTCTCGAATATCGACTTTCAGGTTCAAATGTAGTGATCAAAACATCGCGCAACTCCCCCCAAGATCCCGTGGACACCAACCAATTGTCTACGTACAACCTCGCACGACCTTTCAGTAAACTACCTACTTTCATTCGAACATCATAATCACTGAGGTTGTACGTATCCATTGCAGTGGTCACATGCTTGCACCACTCACGAATTCCTATGTTACTGTCCGGATCATATGACGGCAAAAATATGTCATTAATTTTCATTTTAGAATCAACCGTCGTCATACGATCCGATACGTGCTTCATCATCTGCATCATCTGAGCAAAGAACTCGGTCGGGACTCCGACAGAAGTATTAACTATAGGAGGTTGAACAGAATGGCTAGCAGAAGGGTCTGGTAATAGCACTTCTGATAACGTGGAATTTTCGCCAACCGAGCTCTCAGAAAGGGTGACGTCAACACCGCTGACGTCACCATTATCATTATTTTGGCTCATGATGACTCCGATGAAAAAAACACAATTGGATAATAAAATAATACGTTTATTTAATACGAATTGTTTGACTTTAATTAAGACTATTAAATGATTAAGATTCTTATCACAGTAACTTAATAATAGTCCTTAAAATTAACAATGAAAAAAAAACACAAGTACTCACAAGATAAACATTCGGTACACGCTCGCAAATCCAAATCTATTTCGTGCACCGTAACAATTTGAGACAAGTCGACAACTGTCCGGTCCAATCGCCAAAAGCAAAGTGCCTCACTGAACTAAACAACATGGCGACCGAATGTCATAACGCTAAGTCAACGTGACCGGAATTTCAAATAACACGTGTTCACTTTTTAATTCTAACAATTCAAATTGATCTTTCATAATTCATAAAATAATTTAAAACTAATTCTAGAATTATTAAATAATTTTACAAAACAACTTTAACAAAACGGATATTCAAAAAGCAACGATAAACAATGAATATGTGGCGCCCTCTGGGGACTCGAACAAATCAAACGGTCATAACAACTACTAATAATTAAAATGCTATTAAAACCATTGTTGCTTTTTGAATATTGTAATTGATCAAAATATTCCTATAAAATTACTTAATAAATTCATTAATCAATTAATTGATCAAAACAAACGTAATGAAATAAATTGGAAACAATCATATTCCGAATGTAATAAACAGTAACTGAAAAGATAAAGTGAATCTCAACGCAAATGCGTCGACATAAAATAATAATAATACTCGGATTGAATATTTACAATTGAAATAGGTCTCCACTAGTTAATAGAAACAAACTGGTGGTACATAATATTTACTATCCTACATGTATGTATTAATATTTATATGTAAAATGTATATAATTTTATAAATGTATTTACTATATAAAAAAAAAATGACTTATAAAGAGTTTCAACATTTAAAACGCTCTGTTTACCTAATCTAATGACGGCATAACTAGATGTGTAAGTATGTGTGTGTATTATATTATTTTTGGTTGTGTGTATATAACAGTAACTAGAACATTTTGTCGTTAAGAAACAGATATTAAAATATCAGAACAATATGTGGCCCTGAAAAGGGCCTTTTATATGACTAAATAATACGTGAACGAGCACATTTATTAGTCACAGATAAGAAAACGAACGCGTCTAAGAAATTTCGCCTCTGATCCTGCGTGCCAGCTGCATGTCCTTTGGCATGATGGTCACATGGCGTGGATGGCGCAGAGGTTGGTGTCTTCGAAGAGACCCACGAAGTAAGCTTCGCTCGCCTCCTGAAGTGCCATGATGGCAGAGCTCTGGAAACGGAGATCGGTCTTGAAATCCTGGGCGATCTCACGCACCAAACGCTGGAACGGAAGCTTGCGGATCAAGAGCTCAGCACTCTTTTGGTAACGACGAATCTCAATAATAAGAGCTCCTGTGCCGGGCCTGTAGCGATGGGGCTTCTCGACGCCTCCGGTGGCCGGTGCGCTCTTCCGAGCCGCCTTGGTGGCGAACTGGTTCCTGGGCGCCTTACCACCGGTGGATTTATGGGCATTCTGCTTGGTACGCGCCATTATACGATGAATATTCAACTAACGGACGCAAGGACGAGAATGAGTTTGAAATCGCGGTGGCTATTATATGACATGACATGATATGATAAAAAAAAAGTTTTTATTCACGTAGACTTTAAAAAAGCGCTTGTAAATAGTCAGAACATGTTTGTAGTATTATAGTTGTATAGATTATTATTTCTAGTAACATAGATATTTAGGTACACATTGTATTGATAGTATTAAAACATTAATAAAATTTATTTTATAACAGCAATGATATGTAGCTAGCTCGTATGAAGTTATTGTCAAGAGATTATGTTTAAGTTTAAAAATCTAGTTTAAGTCTAATTATCTAGTTTAAGTCTAATATTTTTACTACATATTGTCAATGGTTCTGTCTATATCAAAAGTATTATTATTATGACGGACCTTGTGTTAATAACGACGGTCGCGCTTTAATGCTACCACCGGATCCAATGCGTTCATCTGAGAAGACCCAGCGAAACAAACTCAGCGGGTGTTTCTACTACCGGTTTCAACACGCCCCAGTTGAGACGCTCCGGCGAAACATACTCAATGGGGCATATACACGAGATTTGGTCCACTTATTGTAATTATTTAGCAGGCAAACACAATATATCGTCCCCGTAGAGGGAAAATTAAATAACTCTGATTTTGTAGTTCTGAGATAAACGCGATTTAGTGTTTTTTTTTTAGTTAATGTACATTTGTAAGAAAATGTGAGATAATTTTAATGTCCGTGTTTTTATATTTTGTGGACCTGATAACCTTTTACATTATGCTTTAACAAACTGAACACTATCTTTAACTATAACTAAATAACAAAATAAAAATCAAGTTGTTTAATTTTGCCACAACTGTTTTTATAACGTAACAACAATTAGCTACTTATTTCGGCTATTTATTTAGTTTTCCTACAACTAAATACATTTGGTAGAGTAAATTTTGGTGAAATAAATGGAGTTATTGAATTTATCAAGAACGAAATATTTTTAAATGGAAAACTTAGTGGTTTTGTACGTTATTATTACTTTGATATTTATTGGTCTCATATGAAATAAAAGCTGTATTATGATATTAATAAAGTTATATTAAGGAATAAATAGAAACGTAAACTAAAATTTAGAAAATGTGTACTTATCTTGCCACAAACTTAAAAAATAAACATCATCATCATCATATCAGCCAAAAGGTCCACAGCTGGACAAAGGCCCACAATTGCCGGTCTTGCGCTATTCGCATCCAACAATTTACAGCGACCCGCACAAGATCATGGGTCCACCTTGTAGGGACATGCCCACGCTGCGTCTTTCAGTTCGTGGTTACCACTCGAGAACCTTTCTGCTCTAACGGCCGTGGGTTCTATGTTCTATCTGGCCGCCACTGCCACTTCAGTTTTACAATTCTTTGGGCTATGTCGGTGACTTTGGTTCGCCTGCAGATTCCGACATTTCTGATTCGATATCGCAAGAAAACTCCGAGCATAGCCCTCTCCATTGCTCTTTGGGTGACCTTGAGCCTTCTAATAAGGCTCATAGTGAGCGACCACGTATCTGGTCTGTCATCAAGTCATCACTGGCAACACACACTGGTTGAAGACTTTCAACTTGAGACACTGCGGTATTTTGGACGAGAAGATGTTACGTAGTTTCCCGAACGCTGCCCAGCCGAGTTGGATTCTACGATGGACCACCTTCTCGAAGTTAGAACGACCTAGTTGGATGGTCTGTCCTAGGTAAATATAGTTTTCTACAACTTCGCGTGCAGAGTCTCCAACCTTCAATTGAGTGGGGTTGGAGGTTTGACATGATTTTCGTCATATCCATGTTACTTTTTTTTTTCTTTTACCGAAATCTTCCATGGTCTCAGCCATGACTACTGTATCATCGGCCAATCGTAAGTGAGTGATATACTCGCCATTGACCAGAAGCTTGAAGACATCTTCCAATCAAACACTTTCGGAGATGTAACATCTTCTTGTCTCACACCTCGCTGCAAGTGGATAGGTTTCGAGTTTTGGTCCTGGAGTCGCACTAACATTGTGGTGTTTTCATACAAATACTTTAACACCTCGATTTACTGGTAGTAGATTTGGCACCTTAGGAGAGACCACAGCCCAGGTTTCGATAATCTAAGGCTTTCTCATAGTCCACAAACGCTAAGCACAGTGGCTTGTTATACTCTTCGACTTCTTATGTATCACTTGCCGCAGCGTATGTATATGGTCTATGGTACTAAAGACTTTTCGGATACCGACTTGTAATGCGGGAGGCTGGAAATCATCAAATGGCTCAGCATTGTGATGGGTCAATAATTCTTCAATAGGGTTTTGTCGCCCTTTTTGAAGGAGAGCACTACCACACTTCTGTGCCATGCTTGTGGTGTTTGACTATCTAGTATGACGGAGTTAAATAGCTTCTGAAAGGCCCGTAGGATTGGTGTACTATCCGCCTTCAGAAGCTCTGCTGAAACTTCATCATCACTAAGAGCTTTGTCGTTCTTAAGTTGTTTGAGAGCCATTTTAATCTCGTACAGGCTGACGTCCGGGTGTCTTCAGTGTAATGTCGGGTTGGTCGTGCTCCATCCAAGACATGACTTGGCAGGTGACTGCGTTGTCGTATATAACTGTCCATAGAATTCTCAATCTCTCACAGCAACTCCGGTTTAGACGTGACGATTGCCGTGCATCCTCAGTCTACAGCTTCGTCAGTTGGGTTTGTCCAACAGACAGATCTCTTACGAACACTTTAGAGCCTTTGTTCCGCTCGATGGCTTCTTTAATACTACTTGTATTAAATTGACGCGTGTCGCGAGTCAAAGACTTTGAGATCTGTCTGTTGAGCAGCCGGTATATAGTAGCATCATCTGAGGATGTCAGAACCATTTTCCGTATTACTTCCATAAGTTGCAGGGTAAAGTCTGTTTGTACACTGGGCCTTGAAGACCTTAAACTCAGCCGTATGGACAGCTTCTACGAGCCTGTCGTAGTTTGAGTCCACTTCCTCGCAGCCTGCTAGGCATTCGAAACGGTTTCGCAGTTCGAGCTGAAATGGTGGGTTTTGGACGTAGATAGGTAAAGGTTGGCGCGTAGACTTTATCATCTTGGACCTCTGGAGCTTGACATTAGATTCAATAAGCCTCTCACCAGTCTGTGATCGCTCCCGGTTTTAACCGCATTGATCACAGAGACGTCATTAAACGTCTGTCATCTCGTCGACAAGATAAAGTCTATCTCATTTTTGTTTTTACCATCGGGGCTCACCCAGGTCCATTTGCGGTGATCCAGCTTGCTGAAGAAGGAATTCATCATAAAGAGTCTCTCCTTCTCCATGTCGGCCAACATTTCTCTGATGTCATGTCTCCAGTTCCAAATTGCCCCACTCTCAGCTCATTCCCGAATCGTTTACCCAGCTTCGCGTTAAAGTCCCCCATGACCACAGTGAAATAAGTGTTAGAGGTATGTATGGCTCTAGAAATATCCTCATACATGACCTCAACCTCATCGTCGGAGTGCGTTGAAGTCGGCGCGTAAACCTGAATGACCTTCAACGAATACGTTATAAGTTACGTTAAAAGGTATGCCGCCCTAGTCGACACACTCTCGAGTTTCACTACGTTCCTTGTGGATGAGGGACTTTTGAACTATGAACCTGATATCACCTTGGAACAGTTGGTCGCCCTCGCGGAAATATAGCAGGTTCCCGGATTTTAGGATTATCGTGGGGAGGACACGATATTCCTAAAAACTCTCTTTGGACTTCAGACAAACCTATGATATCCCAATGTAACCTGCTCAGTTCCTTCTCCAGTTCAATGATATTCTCGTCGGTCAACTGTGTGTGAGTGTTATATGTTGCCAGGGTCAGACGTTGTCGGTTTTGGTAACACGGCGTCTGCCGGGGATTTTTAGCACCCCGGTTTCTTTTTCCTTATTTCTTGTTTCTATTACTGAATCTGTTATCCCAGCGATTGTGATATTGTGTTCCATAATTCTTCTATCAGGGTGAGACTAATTGGTCAATAGGGATTTCAATAAAAGCTCAAGTTGTTATAATATTACTTGTTTCATCTTTAGAATCTCTCGACAAAATCGGGTTTATTCGTTGAAATCTCTTAACTCTTTTTTTCTTCTTAGCCAGTTAAATATTGATGTCTATTAGAGAACTAACTTTCCTTTTTATTTTATTTTCTTCATTTTTAAAAGGCGGCATTGGTTCGATACCCGAAATGAGACTTGACCCTCTGATTACTTTTGATGACAACTTAATTTATTTAATTTTATTTGCCTATCATCTTATAATTAATCATTATCTGGTTGTAGAAGAAATAAATAACATCAAGTATTTATAAATTAGGTACGTTATATCAGAATTCTGAATCGCAGAATTAAATAAATGGAGTTATTTAGTTTTCCTAGAACTAAGTTAGTTTTGTGAAAGAATTTATAAGTTGAGGAAAAATTCAACAACTCAAGTTATTTAATTTATTTGACATTCATCTTGTCATTGACCACAGTTATTGATTTATTTACTGAGTTATGTAGTTTTCCTTTAAAAAAAATGTGTTTGTCTGAAGATATTTATTATTCCATCTGTCATGACCTGTCTGAGAAAAATGGCTATATCTTTGGAACGGAATAAGATACGAAAACGCCTGTAAGGCCCAAATATGCGGCAGGTTTTAGGTGTTTTGAAAATAGGATAAAGTCAATTTCGCCAAAATCGGAGTTATTTAATTTTCCAACTACGGGGACGATATGCTCGATCGGTTGTCTGATTAATTATTTATTTTAGGTTTAATATATTAGAAAGAGAAAATAAAAACGTCAAAATAAAAGTAAAATTAATCATTTTTAGACACAACCAACAGTTCTGAAATTCGTAGAATATTTAAATAATAGATAGTTTTATTACAGATAGTTCATGTAACATAAAAGATTACTCATGTCTATATGGCTATAAGATCTCCAGCGGACCATGTGCAGGTAGATGCCGGCCGCCAAATGTCTTTATCGTCAATGTAATCATTAGTAGTGTAGTAACCCTTAGCCATAAGTTCACGTTTAATGTGTGACTTAAACTTATTATCAGGTAGTTTAGTTATATGAATAGGGAGCTTGTTATAAAACCTAATACAATTGCCCATGAATGACTTTTTAGTTTTGCTAACTCTAAAGGCTGGTATAGCTAGTTTGTCCTTATTTCTTGTATTGACATTGTGCAAGTCACTCCGTTTTTTATATTTATCTAAATTTTTCCGCACAAACATTATATTCTGATATATGTATTCAGATGGAACAGTAAGTATATTTACCTCTTTAAAAACGCTTCGTAGAGACTCGCGACTGCCTAGATTATAAATAGCTCGGACTGCTCTTTTTTGTAATACGAAAATAGCACTTATGTCAACTGCTGAGCCCCACAGCAGAATACCGTAGAACATAATGCTATGGAAATAAGCAAAATATACTAGTCTAGCAGTTGGTTCGTCTGACAATTGTCTGATTTTCCAAACTGCATATGAAGCTGAACTTAATTTGGCAGATAATTTTTCAATATGAGGACCCCATTGTAATTTTGAGTCCAGTGTTATTCCCAAGAATATGGTCGAAGGAACTAAATCTAAAACTTCCTCGTTAAGTGCAATCGTTGGTTTAATATGAGTCACATTCGGCAATGAAAATTTGATGTATTTGGTCTTTCCTGCATTCAAAAGAAGATTATTTGCCGAAAACCAATTCGATATGAGGCTGAGAGTTTTATTAGGTTCTATAAGTTACTTATCTTTCCTACTCACTTTAAATATGAGTGACGTATCATCAGCAAATAGAATTATGTCTGATACTTTATCTACTAGATATGGGAGATCATTGAACTAAACTAGAAATAAAAATGGACCCAAAATCGATCCTTGGGGCACCCCCATTTTGACGGAATGTCGTGTTGAATTTACCCCGTCTATTGAAACCAGTTGTTCTCGACCTGATAAATAGGACATTACAAGATCAAGAGATGTGCCAGAAATTCCATAGTATTTTAGTTTCACAATGAGCGTATGGTGGTCTACGCAATCGAAAGCCTTAGAGAGATCACAGAAAACTCCCAGCGCATCCTGCGACCCCTCCCAAGCCTCCAATATAGACTTCATTAGTGTACACCCCGCATCCTGAGTAGAACGGCCCCTTGTAAACCCAAACTGCTTGTCATGCAATATCCCATTCATGTTAAAGTGCGACAACATCTGGCTGAGCATGAGCTTTTCAAATATTTTACTTAACGCTGGCAGTTTATAGATGGGTCGATAATTTGTGGCATTATTTGAACAACCTGATTTGAAAACAGGTACTACCTTACTGATTTTAATATGGTCTGGAAAGACGCCATCACTTACACACTTACTTGAAGATGTTTGCAAGGATGGAAGCAATGTATTGTATAACTGATTCAATTGCCATTACAGACAGTCCCCATAAATATGATATGATATGATATGATATGATATGATATGATATGATATGATATGATATGATATGATATGATATGATATGATATGATATGATATGATATGATATGATATGATATGATATGATATGATATGATATGATATGATATGATATGATATGATATGATATGATATGATATGATATGATATGATATGATATGATATGATATGATATGATATGATATGATATGATATGATATGATATGATATGATATGATATGATATGATATGATATGATATGATATGATATGATATGATATGATATGATATGATATGATATGATATGATATGATATGATATGATATGATATGATATGATATGATATGATATGATATGATATGATATGATATGATATGATATGATATGATATGATATGATATGATATGATATGATATGATATGATATGATATGATATGATATGATATGATATGATATGATATGATATGATATGATATGATATGATATGATATGATATGATATGATATGATATGATATGATATGATATGATATGATATGATATGATATGATATGATATGATATGATATGATATGATATGATATGATATGATATGATATGATATGATATGATATGATATGATATGATATGATATGATATGATATGATATGATATGATATGATATGATATGATATGATATGATATGATATGATATGATATGATATGATATGATATGATATGATATGATATGATATGATATGATATGATATGATATGATATGATATGATATGATATGATATGATATGATATGATATGATATGATATGATATGATATGATATGATATGATATGATATGATATGATATGATATGATATGATATGATATGATATGATATGATATGATATGATATGATATGATATGATATGATATGATATGATATGATATGATATGATATGATATGATATGATATGATATGATATGATATGATATGATATGATATGATATGATATGATATGATATGATATGATATGATATGATATGATATGATATGATATGATATGATATGATATGATATGATATGATATGATATGATATGATATGATATGATATGATATGATATGATATGATATGATATGATATGATATGATATGATATGATATGATATGATATGATATGATATGATATGATATGATATGATATGATATGATATGATATGATATGATATGATATGATATGATATGATATGATATGATATGATATGATATGATATGATATGATATGATATGATATGATATGATATGATATGATATGATATGATATGATATGATATGATATGATATGATATGATATGATATGATATGATATGATATGATATGATATGATATGATATGATATGATATGATATGATATGATATGATATGATATGATATGATATGATATGATATGATATGATATGATATGATATGATATGATATGATATGATATGATATGATATGATATGATATGATATGATATGATATGATATGATATGATATGATATGATATGATATGATATGATATGATATGATATGATATGATATGATATGATATGATATGATATGATATGATATGATATGATATGATATGATATGATATGATATGATATGATATGATATGATATGATATGATATGATATGATATGATATGATATGATATGATATGATATGATATGATATGATATGATATGATATGATATGATATGATATGATATGATATGATATGATATGATATGATATGATATGATATGATATGATATGATATGATATGATATGATATGATATGATATGATATGATATGATATGATATGATATGATATGATATGATATGATATGATATGATATGATATGATATGATATGATATGATATGATATGATATGATATGATATGATATGATATGATATGATATGATATGATATGATATGATATGATATGATATGATATGATATGATATGATATGATATGATATGATATGATATGATATGATATGATATGATATGATATGATATGATATGATATGATATGATATGATATGATATGATATGATATGATATGATATGATATGATATGATATGATATGATATGATATGATATGATATGATATGATATGATATGATATGATATGATATGATATGATATGATATGATATGATATGATATGATATGATATGATATGATATGATATGATATGATATGATATGATATGATATGATATGATATGATATGATATGATATGATATGATATGATATGATATGATATGATATGATATGATATGATATGATATGATATGATATGATATGATATGATATGATATGATATGATATGATATGATATGATATGATATGATATGATATGATATGATATGATATGATATGATATGATATGATATGATATGATATGATATGATATGATATGATATGATATGATATGATATGATATGATATGATATGATATGATATGATATGATATGATATGATATGATATGATATGATATGATATGATATGATATGATATGATATGATATGATATGATATGATATGATATGATATGATATGATATGATATGATATGATATGATATGATATGATATGATATGATATGATATGATATGATATGATATGATATGATATGATATGATATGATATGATATGATATGATATGATATGATATGATATGATATGATATGATATGATATGATATGATATGATATGATATGATATGATATGATATGATATGATATGATATGATATGATATGATATGATATGATATGATATGATATGATATGATATGATATGATATGATATGATATGATATGATATGATATGATATGATATGATATGATATGATATGATATGATATGATATGATATGATATGATATGATATGATATGATATGATATGATATGATATGATATGATATGATATGATATGATATGATATGATATGATATGATATGATATGATATGATATGATATGATATGATATGATATGATATGATATGATATGATATGATATGATATGATATGATATGATATGATATGATATGATATGATATGATATGATATGATATGATATGATATGATATGATATGATATGATATGATATGATATGATATGATATGATATGATATGATATGATATGATATGATATGATATGATATGATATGATATGATATGATATGATATGATATGATATGATATGATATGATATGATATGATATGATATGATATGATATGATATGATATGATATGATATGATATGATATGATATGATATGATATGATATGATATGATATGATATGATATGATATGATATGATATGATATGATATGATATGATATGATATGATATGATATGATATGATATGATATGATATGATATGATATGATATGATATGATATGATATGATATGATATGATATGATATGATATGATATGATATGATATGATATGATATGATATGATATGATATGATATGATATGATATGATATGATATGATATGATATGATATGATATGATATGATATGATATGATATGATATGATATGATATGATATGATATGATATGATATGATATGATATGATATGATATGATATGATATGATATGATATGATATGATATGATATGATATGATATGATATGATATGATATGATATGATATGATATGATATGATATGATATGATATGATATGATATGATATGATATGATATGATATGATATGATATGATATGATATGATATGATATGATATGATATGATATGATATGATATGATATGATATGATATGATATGATATGATATGATATGATATGATATGATATGATATGATATGATATGATATGATATGATATGATATGATATGATATGATATGATATGATATGATATGATATGATATGATATGATATGATATGATATGATATGATATGATATGATATGATATGATATGATATGATATGATATGATATGATATGATATGATATGATATGATATGATATGATATGATATGATATGATATGATATGATATGATATGATATGATATGATATGATATGATATGATATGATATGATATGATATGATATGATATGATATGATATGATATGATATGATATGATATGATATGATATGATATGATATGATATGATATGATATGATATGATATGATATGATATGATATGATATGATATGATATGATATGATATGATATGATATGATATGATATGATATGATATGATATGATATGATATGATATGATATGATATGATATGATATGATATGATATGATATGATATGATATGATATGATATGATATGATATGATATGATATGATATGATATGATATGATATGATATGATATGATATGATATGATATGATATGATATGATATGATATGATATGATATGATATGATATGATATGATATGATATGATATGATATGATATGATATGATATGATATGATATGATATGATATGATATGATATGATATGATATGATATGATATGATATGATATGATATGATATGATATGATATGATATGATATGATATGATATGATATGATATGATATGATATGATATGATATGATATGATATGATATGATATGATATGATATGATATGATATGATATGATATGATATGATATGATATGATATGATATGATATGATATGATATGATATGATATGATATGATATGATATGATATGATATGATATGATATGATATGATATGATATGATATGATATGATATGATATGATATGATATGATATGATATGATATGATATGATATGATATGATATGATATGATATGATATGATATGATATGATATGATATGATATGATATGATATGATATGATATGATATGATATGATATGATATGATATGATATGATATGATATGATATGATATGATATGATATGATATGATATGATATGATATGATATGATATGATATGATATGATATGATATGATATGATATGATATGATATGATATGATATGATATGATATGATATGATATGATATGATATGATATGATATGATATGATATGATATGATATGATATGATATGATATGATATGATATGATATGATATGATATGATATGATATGATATGATATGATATGATATGATATGATATGATATGATATGATATGATATGATATGATATGATATGATATGATATGATATGATATGATATGATATGATATGATATGATATGATATGATATGATATGATATGATATGATATGATATGATATGATATGATATGATATGATATGATATGATATGATATGATATGATATGATATGATATGATATGATATGATATGATATGATATGATATGATATGATATGATATGATATGATATGATATGATATGATATGATATGATATGATATGATATGATATGATATGATATGATATGATATGATATGATATGATATGATATGATATGATATGATATGATATGATATGATATGATATGATATGATATGATATGATATGATATGATATGATATGATATGATATGATATGATATGATATGATATGATATGATATGATATGATATGATATGATATGATATGATATGATATGATATGATATGATATGATATGATATGATATGATATGATATGATATGATATGATATGATATGATATGATATGATATGATATGATATGATATGATATGATATGATATGATATGATATGATATGATATGATATGATATGATATGATATGATATGATATGATATGATATGATATGATATGATATGATATGATATGATATGATATGATATGATATGATATGATATGATATGATATGATATGATATGATATGATATGATATGATATGATATGATATGATATGATATGATATGATATGATATGATATGATATGATATGATATGATATGATATGATATGATATGATATGATATGATATGATATGATATGATATGATATGATATGATATGATATGATATGATATGATATGATATGATATGATATGATATGATATGATATGATATGATATGATATGATATGATATGATATGATATGATATGATATGATATGATATGATATGATATGATATGATATGATATGATATGATATGATATGATATGATATGATATGATATGATATGATATGATATGATATGATATGATATGATATGATATGATATGATATGATATGATATGATATGATATGATATGATATGATATGATATGATATGATATGATATGATATGATATGATATGATATGATATGATATGATATGATATGATATGATATGATATGATATGATATGATATGATATGATATGATATGATATGATATGATATGATATGATATGATATGATATGATATGATATGATATGATATGATATGATATGATATGATATGATATGATATGATATGATATGATATGATATGATATGATATGATATGATATGATATGATATGATATGATATGATATGATATGATATGATATGATATGATATGATATGATATGATATGATATGATATGATATGATATGATATGATATGATATGATATGATATGATATGATATGATATGATATGATATGATATGATATGATATGATATGATATGATATGATATGATATGATATGATATGATATGATATGATATGATATGATATGATATGATATGATATGATATGATATGATATGATATGATATGATATGATATGATATGATATGATATGATATGATATGATATGATATGATATGATATGATATGATATGATATGATATGATATGATATGATATGATATGATATGATATGATATGATATGATATGATATGATATGATATGATATGATATGATATGATATGATATGATATGATATGATATGATATGATATGATATGATATGATATGATATGATATGATATGATATGATATGATATGATATGATATGATATGATATGATATGATATGATATGATATGATATGATATGATATGATATGATATGATATGATATGATATGATATGATATGATATGATATGATATGATATGATATGATATGATATGATATGATATGATATGATATGATATGATATGATATGATATGATATGATATGATATGATATGATATGATATGATATGATATGATATGATATGATATGATATGATATGATATGATATGATATGATATGATATGATATGATATGATATGATATGATATGATATGATATGATATGATATGATATGATATGATATGATATGATATGATATGATATGATATGATATGATATGATATGATATGATATGATATGATATGATATGATATGATATGATATGATATGATATGATATGATATGATATGATATGATATGATATGATATGATATGATATGATATGATATGATATGATATGATATGATATGATATGATATGATATGATATGATATGATATGATATGATATGATATGATATGATATGATATGATATGATATGATATGATATGATATGATATGATATGATATGATATGATATGATATGATATGATATGATATGATATGATATGATATGATATGATATGATATGATATGATATGATATGATATGATATGATATGATATGATATGATATGATATGATATGATATGATATGATATGATATGATATGATATGATATGATATGATATGATATGATATGATATGATATGATATGATATGATATGATATGATATGATATGATATGATATGATATGATATGATATGATATGATATGATATGATATGATATGATATGATATGATATGATATGATATGATATGATATGATATGATATGATATGATATGATATGATATGATATGATATGATATGATATGATATGATATGATATGATATGATATGATATGATATGATATGATATGATATGATATGATATGATATGATATGATATGATATGATATGATATGATATGATATGATATGATATGATATGATATGATATGATATGATATGATATGATATGATATGATATGATATGATATGATATGATATGATATGATATGATATGATATGATATGATATGATATGATATGATATGATATGATATGATATGATATGATATGATATGATATGATATGATATGATATGATATGATATGATATGATATGATATGATATGATATGATATGATATGATATGATATGATATGATATGATATGATATGATATGATATGATATGATATGATATGATATGATATGATATGATATGATATGATATGATATGATATGATATGATATGATATGATATGATATGATATGATATGATATGATATGATATGATATGATATGATATGATATGATATGATATGATATGATATGATATGATATGATATGATATGATATGATATGATATGATATGATATGATATGATATGATATGATATGATATGATATGATATGATATGATATGATATGATATGATATGATATGATATGATATGATATGATATGATATGATATGATATGATATGATATGATATGATATGATATGATATGATATGATATGATATGATATGATATGATATGATATGATATGATATGATATGATATGATATGATATGATATGATATGATATGATATGATATGATATGATATGATATGATATGATATGATATGATATGATATGATATGATATGATATGATATGATATGATATGATATGATATGATATGATATGATATGATATGATATGATATGATATGATATGATATGATATGATATGATATGATATGATATGATATGATATGATATGATATGATATGATATGATATGATATGATATGATATGATATGATATGATATGATATGATATGATATGATATGATATGATATGATATGATATGATATGATATGATATGATATGATATGATATGATATGATATGATATGATATGATATGATATGATATGATATGATATGATATGATATGATATGATATGATATGATATGATATGATATGATATGATATGATATGATATGATATGATATGATATGATATGATATGATATGATATGATATGATATGATATGATATGATATGATATGATATGATATGATATGATATGATATGATATGATATGATATGATATGATATGATATGATATGATATGATATGATATGATATGATATGATATGATATGATATGATATGATATGATATGATATGATATGATATGATATGATATGATATGATATGATATGATATGATATGATATGATATGATATGATATGATATGATATGATATGATATGATATGATATGATATGATATGATATGATATGATATGATATGATATGATATGATATGATATGATATGATATGATATGATATGATATGATATGATATGATATGATATGATATGATATGATATGATATGATATGATATGATATGATATGATATGATATGATATGATATGATATGATATGATATGATATGATATGATATGATATGATATGATATGATATGATATGATATGATATGATATGATATGATATGATATGATATGATATGATATGATATGATATGATATGATATGATATGATATGATATGATATGATATGATATGATATGATATGATATGATATGATATGATATGATATGATATGATATGATATGATATGATATGATACGATATGTAAACTGCGAAGTCTTTCTTGGAACTAGAAATTGCACATGTTTCCCATTTTATGCATGAAAGTATTTTTTGCTCAGGTTCACGTATATTTAATCACATACCGGAGGCTATTAGAACAACAACAGCAATGAAAGCATTTAAGAAAGGGCACCATTATTTGTTGGTAAAGCAGTACCTATCTTTAACTTTAAACTTAGTTATGCTTAACATTGTATGTAAAATATGTGAAAAGAAGAGATTATAATATGTAAGTGTGAAAGGGACCATTTATGTAAGAAAGGTTATGGAGCGTGTGACGAGTGAACGGATAATAAAATATAGGTTAGTATTAAAGAGACAAAATAAAAAGATAATATGGCGAACGTTTTGTTTTATTAGCACATCCTTACATGTCGCCGCGGACAAAAAGATATAATTGGAAATACGTATTATTTCAATTACAACAATCGTGTACGTTTCGCACAATTGTCATTAGCGTTTTCAAGTATATATATTCAGAATATTTCCGTACAATATTAAGATTGCAACAGATTGACGTACTCTGTTTCTAAATTGCACCTGTAGTCCATCGGAACAAGTAGTACGATTATTACGAGATAATATAGTGAAACATGACGAAAATACAATAGACACTTTATTAGAAGAAAAGTCGAGAAGAATGTCCCAAGAGATTGAGATGGATAAATATGGTCTTGACCGGTTGGAACCGGTTGGAAGATGTTTTTAATGTAAACCTATTGTACCTAACATTGGATTTCTATGTAAGTGAATTATTGTAAATTCTTTTAGAGAAATAAATGTCTTTAAAGGTAAAATGCAACCGAATGGGTGTAACAAGTTGACATAATTGCTAAGATAGCTAATTGGTCGGACAACTTGTGTTTAGTTAATGCTTCAATGAGACTAAGAGGTCAAGCTAGCGACTGGTGTAAAGTCATATGCAAATAAAGTCATAGGAAAGAAAAATTAATCCATATATTCAGTGTAAAATTGTCTTTTGCTGAATATATTATATATCAACATAGAAGTGTATTACGATCTACAGAACCTAACGGAATACATGTATAATACTAAAAATGCTTTATTTGATAAATCTACTAGATGCAGACAAGGTCTCTTAGATCTTGGAAAGAGATCGTCGATCAGCAATGGGCAGTAACCCTTGGCAGTAGACTATTGTAAGACAGTTGAACAATTGTTAGATCATGAGTGGGCCTTGGATCATAAGAAACGTTGCATGCACCTACATCAATAAAGATCAAGTAACTAGAGATTGCGCCACTTGCCACAGTAAACATCAGCTCCGGAATTATTTGTTTTTAAAATAGTAATCGAGGTGTTTTTGTATAATATTGTTATATAATCCAGTTAAGTGTACCATAAACCATACTAATTAATGTTTGTGACAAGGGAAGGGGATTACTAAAGCAATAAACTATTACAGTATGGAGATCAGTCTTACTCAACAAACCAGTGAAATAATATAAAACAAAATACATAGAGACTGGAAGAACTAAAGAAGAAGTACTACATATCAAAATAGAGTAATTGTTGAGAGTAATTTTTAAAGAATTGGTTGATAGTTGCATCACTCATGGACACTAACTTAACTTTAAAAAATTGACCTTAGGACTTAAATGACTGGTGATACAATATACTACGTCACACGTCGAGCTCTTAAGGATTAGAAATATTGAAACTGATTACTAACTAACTACCTGGCACAGAAGAAGCGGTGTCCGATTGAAATCTGCGTGGTTGCTAGTTTAAATCCACCACTTAAGACAACATCATTTTGTGACTGATGTTAGTGTTGAAAAAGAGTACCTAATAAATAAACTAAACTTTATTTACATTCTTTATAAAGTATAAAAATTATTAAAAGTACACTTAGTACAACATATAAAGACCAAGAGTCTTGTTTCAAGCTGGCAAGCTATACTTTAGTCATTTTGGCAAAAAATTTGGGTTGGATCCTTATGGAAATACGTCCAATTATATCTGCCGTAATGAGACAGTGAAATTTTAATGGAGAAATAAGAATCTGACTAAAGAATGTTTTTCTTGGTGTCATATACTCCACCTAATACAAGAAATGACTAAACAAATATAAGTAAAGTATCAATCAAGATGCAGCAAAAAAAAATTGACCTTTAATTCATCGTTCAGAAATATCTTCATAAGCGTCACCTACACACGCGACTTACATGCAAATATTCATGCGGTCTAAAACTAACAGCTAATTGATTAGAAAGCAGTAGTATAGATATAACTTTATGGTTTCATTTCACTCAAGTTAACGATACTGGTAACGGATGAAGGAAAATAGCAAGGGCTCAATTGGGATTCCGTATAGAATCTTGTGTTTAAGTTGCCAATTAAAGATAAAATGAACTTCTTCGAAAATATGACATTGCGCAGGCAACGAAGACAATCATTGTCGGAAACTACCCTTACCACTCTTAATGAAACTAGCATTATAAATAATATAACACCAGATGGCAGCACCAGCATTTTACTAAATTTATCCATCGACAACAGTAAAATCCTGAATTTAAAGAGTAACATTGAAAAATTAAAGCTAGATTTGTCCGCAGCTCATGAAGAGATAGCCCAACTGTCCCTTGAAAACTTCAATCTTAAGAAAAATATCAATGAAACAACACAAAAATATGAAATTATTAAAAAGCAACTAGAAAAAATAGAGACCACGAAATCAAAACTTTCGTCACCCATGCAATCTACGCCTATACGAAAACAGAAATTAGATACAACACATGATTATCTTAATGGAACTCAAAATAATAAAATAAAAGGTACACAGGACATCACGGACAAACAAACTTTTACTAAAATGGGAATAAATTCAATGGATGGTGAGAAAAAGCCAAGGATGTTTATTATAAGTAGCAATAAAAGACATCAAATACTACAAATAGCAGAACATACATTTGAGAAAATGCAAATTCGCCATTATTTATCGACAAAAGCTCACTAAACAATGAAATATTTTTGTTTTATTATGACTAATAATTATTTTAACATGATTCTAAATATGAAAGAAACTGTTACCCACAAAAATAGAAATATAATATTATGTCTGCCAACGTATAAATGTAACAACTTCAGTGCCATGTTTAACGGGAGAGTTGAGTTCTAATTATCTAATCTGTCCAGATAATCACACTCATAATTATGTTCAGTTATTTGACTACAACCATGACCTCTCCAAAGACTTTACCATGTTCTCTAAATCAAATGGCACACTGTATAATTACGGAATGCAAAATATTTTTAAAAATCTAGCATATTTTGTAGATATAATCTCTGTAGATGACAAAAACTATATGTACTACATCAGAACATTGCAGGCCTATCGAAGTCAGACGCCCTAACTGTCGTCGGTCTCGATGCTTTGGATAGAAAGAGTAAACCCATTGATGTATTCTGTCTTACCTTCATCATGTCAGGGTACGAATCTCAAGTTAACATACCAAATCTCTATTAAACAGCCAATTATAGTAGGCCAAATATCAAACGATGTGGCTCATGTATATTAGTAAGAAAAGGAAACGAAGGAATTAGAAAAGATCAAACAATTTTCACTAATTATTTGATCTTTCTCTTTCTTTCGGTACATTTGAGTGCTGCGGAATAAAAGAAATACAAAATTGTGGTTATATGTATTTACCGAACGGCCAAACCCGATAGATTAAGAATATATTTACCGAAACTTGTACAATTACTAATAGAAATCAACAAGAAAAAATATTCAAATGTAATCATAGCCGGTGATTTCAATATAAATACTCTAAAAAACTATAACTATGCTTTAGAATTTAAATGCCTACTTTTAAACTTTAACTTGACATTAGCAATTAATACAGCAGAAATTTGCGGTACATTCAATTTCGCTGTAAAACATACTTTCCTGATTATTATAGTAGGTGCAAAAAGTTTCATATGCTTCCCTTACACGAGAGAAGGAAGATAGCGGACATGTCCTTATTACATAGCATTGCGAATGGATTGACAGATGTTTCCGAGTTGGTGGACATAATAGGGCTCCGCGTACCATCAGCATTTCTTAGGCGACAGGATATTCTGCATACGCCTGCTACCTATTGCAATTAAAGGCAGAACTCGTTCTTAATCAGGGCGAGCCGTACATATAACACTAAGTCAGAGAGTCGACATCGACCTCTTTCACTCAAGTGCTTTAAGCATAAAAAGAAACATGTGTAATATTAATCATAAACTCATTACACATGTTTCTTTTATGCTTGAAGCACTGATTAATAGCAGCTAATTTAATTAATGAATAGTCTTAGCATGATAAATATCAGAATTCATAACATAGTAGATATGCGTGCGATGTTCTATGAAGTTATACGTGAAAACTTTTAATTGGCCATCTCTTTTTTATTAATCTGAAATAATTGTAACCTATTAGCTGTAAGTTTTCGAAATTTGAAAATAAAATAAAAATAAAAAATAAGCAACTAACCCGAATCAGAAGAAAAACCTGTATCGATAACCTAGCTCACAATATTCATAAATCATGGAAATCTGAGGTTATAGAACACTTCGTATCAGATCATACAGCACAGTTACTAGAATGTCCAGTAAAAAGTACATGTATCCTTAAATACTGGAAGAAAAACTTGCGCGATTACTCAACAGAAAATATTTTAAAATTTATACATTGACTAAAAACCCTTCTTTTTTCAGACATTTATGACCCAAATGAGGCCTATGACTTATTTATAGAACAATTTAAACTCTTATTATTTATGCTTCCCGTATCGAAACTTTATTTTCAAGGTTATAAAAGCAAAAGTGGATATCCAAAGGTATAAGGACCTGCAGTAGAAAGAAACTAATGCTATTATGGACCTACCAACATAAACGTACCCGTACAAACTACATCAACTATCAAAGATATGATATAAAAAAGATAAGTACGACTAAACGAGTTCAAAATTGTTACAGCAAAAAACAATTAAATGGAAAATTAAATGTACCTAAGAAGTATATACACGAATTAAAAGTTTACGATAAAATTATATCCACTCCATTGACGATAGCAAACATGCTTAATGATTACTTCATAGATAAAGGGATGACATTAGTTGAACCACTTCATAAAGAGGATAAAAAAGATCAAATACAGAACTATAGACCGATTGCACTAAACTAAGGAGATCTGCTATACCGACACGATAAACGCGTTTAGTAATATGCTTAGTGTAAGAGATCATTAAACGTAATCCTGTTAAACATATTTATCGATTTAAACGTATTTAGTTAAATCTGTTTAAGATATATTTAAACGAAATTTCGTGCAAGCCGCCCTAAGAAGCCATTACCGATCGTATATAGATTATTTAGTTTCTCACCTAGTTTTGTGACATAGGTACTTCTTGGCAAAACGACATAAAACATTTATAATTTTCAAATTGATTATTATCTCAATAGCATAAGGAAATATCCAAGAGTTTGAAATCTCTTAAATATATATATGTGTATTAATAGTATTATGTTAATTATTTAGGTCATAAGTACTAATTGGTTCTATTAAAAATAACGATAAGAAAAATACGAATGTGTATTTGCATTTTTATTTAGTTTTATTTTATTAAGATCAGTAAACATCATCATCACTATAGTCTTTTCGCCATAAGACGAGTTCTCAGTCAGTTCTTGTCTGACAATTGTAGTGGCGTGACATAACGAAATATAATATTTTATTTTAAATATCGGTTCAGTTGGCAATGACAATGGGAATCGGATTCGTGTCCATCTCTATTAGCCGACGTTCCGTTCAACGAATTAGACATTTTTAAAAATGTCTTGATTTATACTTTTTTATTCCATTTACTTAATTTATTAACAGTTAAAATAATTAGAACTACAATATTTTTTTACTTTTTGCCAGTTTATTTTTTATTCGTCTAAAGTAGTATGCGTGCCACGGAAAAAAATTTACTGTCAGGGAACTCTCCTTATGGCGAAAAGACTATAGTTTATATAGGTACATTCCATAGCTGGAAAAAGGCCTCCTCTCATACACGATCGGGAATAGCTGCATAAAAATTCGTTCATATTATTATAGCTTCACAGCCGTTATTATGGTTCGGTAATTTCAACAATCTACTAAGTCACATTATAAATTATTTTTTACAAGATGATCTTTTAATTAAATGTAAAGGATTCAGTAAATACATTTTTTATAAATAACAACTTTAGAGGAACCAGTATACTAAAAAAATATGGTTAAGGGGGTCGTTAATACCTGCGTTTACCCTATATAGTCAAATGTATACACATACTTAGAGAAATAGTATACAACGTGTAACAGAAAGTGTGAACGTAACTTAAGGGGGTTGTAGGGTATCAGGACGGCTACCTATGGACGAAACTTCAAACAGAAATAATCATTTTTTTATTCAACTAGTAATTAATTTTTCTATCGTCAACCTAAATCAAGAAATAAGATTACCCACATTACGAACAACACTAGCAAAACTCAGCGGCAAGTGTAATGAACCTTACCGCGAACTCTTTGGGTACTAGTTAGACTGTAAATAAAAAGTGTGGTTCTGCACAGTCACATAATTTATTACACGTGATTATTTTAAGATTCAATCAAATGTTTAACATTCATACAAATTTGATATCTACGAAAAAACACTTAATTTTTAATTTAATTTAAATTGATATTCCACAAGATGTTGGATTTAAGAGAAATAAATATTTTAATTGACTTATGTAACTATAGATATTTTTTTGTGTCTTAGATAGCAAGAATATTAAATTATTCTTTCAATATGTGAATTTAATCTGGCCGGAAACGAATAGGTACTTAATTATTAACTATGGTTAATAATTAAGTACCTATTCGTTTCCGGCCAGATTAAATTTATATATATATATATATATAATATATATATATTTTTTTCTTAATTTATCAGTAGTCGTAGCCGCGTGTGGGTTATCTGGTTAGTTTGTATGCAAACTAACCAGATAACCCACACGCGGCTACGACTACTGATAAATTAAGAAAAAAATATAAATAATGTACTAGGCCCATATGAACATAAGGGGACATTTCGAATTCCGTCCTGATTTTGGCGCAAGGAACTCTAATACGGCGGCGAATTCAAAGGGTTGATGTAGAAAAAGAAAGAATTACAACAAGTAATAAATCATCCTGTATACACGCGACGAGTCGCACGAAACAAACTCTTAACTACCGGTGCAGAAAACTATAATGGTGAACGAATGACCGCGTATCCGATTCCGAGATTAATAAACACTTTACCTACCTCCCTACGCGATAATATTAGTATAAGTAACATTAAATATAAATTAAAAGCATACTATAGTTCGCATTTTTAACGTACATACGAATATATCGTGGGTTAAGAACTAGAGTAGCGTAAGGGCAAATTGTTAACTTTACTGGAGAGCCGAAAAACAATTGAAATTTACTTAACTTTATCTTTTAGCCCTTTTATGGCAAAATCTATAGTAGTTGGATATCTAATTTTTACTAATAATAAAGCTGTATTTATCGGCTACAGAATAGTATATGGGCAATCAAAAAATACTTTTATTATAATAAAGTATATTTTTCAAAAAATGGTTGACTTGCGTCATTTTGGCTGTTACATCAATTTAATTATGTATGGAATCCAACGGAACTTACGTTAAAATGGGCTTAAAATATAATTGAAAAAAATCTCTCTTTAAAATGTAATTAAGAATAATTATTCGTGATTGACTTGCAAATGGTTGTTGAAATCATGATTGGTTGAAGGAATAACTCCTGCTCGACACAGCTCTTGCAAATAGTTGTATTTATCTGCTGATATAGCTATTGGACCACTGTAGGCGTTTTCCAAAATTACTCTCGACGAGGTTCATCTTTTGCCCCTTCTGAATACCTTATTTTTTTTTTAAATTGTCACTGTCCAAGTCATATTTAAAATAAATATGTTCTGGCTCGTCTTTGCGATATTGAAGCCATTAGATTTTTAACCAATTCACAGTCTCCTCATCAGTATCTGTTTTACAGTTCTTAATTATTACAGTTTTCAGTTCCTTCAAATCAAATAAATCTTCCTGTCCCATTTCTTGTGCTTTGCAAGGATTTCTTCTTGACGCAGTTCTAATAATAGTGTAGTAACTAGACGGATCAAAAATTGGTACACTTTTCTTAGCCAGCTCAATAGTAGCGTGAATGTTGTCAACTTCCATCGGACTATGACCGGGCTCAAAATATTTTTGATTTAATTTCGGTATATTCAAAAACCCACACAATAGGGACAATTTCACACAGATCATCCTAGCCCCAAACTAAGCAAAGCTTGTAATATGGGTACCAGGCGACGATATACATACTTATATAGATAGATAAATACTTAAATACATAGAAAACATCCATGACTCAGAAACAAATATTCGTGCTCATCACACAAATATTTGCACTTACCGGGATTCGAACCCAGGACCACCAGCTTCGTAGGCAGGAGCACTACCAACTAGGCAACGGTGACCGTCAATACAATACAACATTAAGGCAGAAATATACATGTTTCGGCATTTGTTTGCCATCTGCTTTTTCGGTCATGTACTTGAACAAAGATGCTCCAACCTCGTTAGCACCTTTATAACCAACCCCTTCATTCCAGCAATAGCATATTACTTCCCTCTTTTCTTTGCCAAAATCCAGTAATGTACAGTTATACACAGGCAGCCTTAGTTTATAAAAGATTTTTTTGGAAGATGAGGTAGGAATATCATAAATAGCTTCCATGTCGTATTCGACGAAATAAATTTCACCATCCATATCAAGATTTTTAGCTTCATCTCTATGTTCTTTCGCTTGAACTTTTCTCTGTAAATGAGCTTCATGTTTACCTTTTTTAGCTTCTTTCTCTCCATTCATGTTATCATATGCCAAACATTCATCGCACATATCTTTCCGTGGCTTATGGACACCAATATTAAAATCTTTCCTTAAAATATTACGGAATATGTTTATTTTGACAGGTCATCTTCCTTGCACTTATCAACATATAGTTCATACATCTTCGTGACATTAAGGTCTTGGTCAAGATACTCTTTTTTGGTACCTTTCCTAACATAGTGAGCTGGCATGCGCGGAAAAGAGTTAATGTGGTCTTTGACGTACTCTCTAGCAATTTCAGGAGTTTTATTGTGTGGACCAAGCACTCCCCTGGCATCAGATTCGGCAACATTTGTCTCCGAAAGTTTTTTGAAACAGCCTCTCATAAACATTTCAAAAATATTGAAAGTCGAAAGGAAAAGGTTTTGACATACTTGAATGACCTCAGATTCACTTGGTTCTTTCAAAAATGCGTAGACTCTAGGTATCAAAGAATTGGGAGGGGCGCCCCGCGTCTTGTTTTCATACGCAACCAGCTAGGCCTAGCTAAACTTTTTGGGGTCAAATTAGCGTACAGTAGTATTAGACGCGAAAGTGAATCAGACCAACAGAGATTTATTACGTGCTACAAGAACGTATATAGCTTTTACACTAGTATTGACATAACCGCTTGAGTGCGCAATGGTAGTTTGCTACCATTTTAGACTATACCGTAGAGTGCGCATTGGTAGTTTACTACCATTTTGTTCGGCGCCAAACTGAGGTTCGTTTTAGCATCTAATTATAATCCATCTCTTTCATCCACACGGATACTTATGTATCTGTTTCATTAAACACTTATCTATGATTGCTTAAAAATGTATAACAATACCATACTCGTTGTAGAACATTTAAAAAAAAATACTTTAAGTGTCGCTCTCGGCTGTAGTTCGACGCAAGTGGCTAGTTAAGTGTACGCAAGTTCTTGTGACCTCATTGTCTGATGCTATTAAGCGTTTATTTTGTAACTTTTTGACACCAAACAGTTAGTTGAAGTGGTATCCGCGTGCAAAATTAATAAAACTCTATTAAATAAAAACAGTTGTGTGGTTTGTGACGTGATCAGAAACTGACCTAAAGACTTTCTGAAAATGGTAGTACCTACAAAGAATCTCAAATGTTTGTGTTATTGTTTTATTTGAATATCATTATTTTCACAAAAATTGTGTACTATAAATCTAGCTTTTAAGTAGTGAACATATTTTGAATATACCTTTAAGGATTACGAAGTTATGATGTTTTTAATTTAGGTTAAAAATATCTCTCCTCTCGGCAAATTTGTACAAACAGTATTATGGATAAAAAATTATATTTTTATACTATTAATTATGTGTTTTATTTTTTTTTGTATGTATATTTAACTCTTTCACTATATAAACAAATAAAATGCATAGGTAAACGATCTACTTTCGGAAATAAAAAATAATAAAGTTCTACTTTCATAATATTTACGATACGTTCATGTTCCAGCCTACTTATCTAAACAAACAAACGTTATATTGAAGTAGTTTTAACATCAATAGCAAGGTTGACTCATGAACTTTAATAATAACAACACTTCAAAAGGGTCTCGGGTTTTTATAATAACAAAAACCATTGATAATCAGAACTCAACCATACGCGCTAAGTCATGACGTAAGCGGTGCGCATTCTACGGTATTGATAACGCCCGGCTTGCACACTCAAGCGGATATAAACTGATTGCATTACATTATTTATTTAGTTCCATATTAGCGTAACACACCCTTACGTTTTTTTGGAAGCGAGAAAAAACAGGGAAGCGCAGGAAATTAAGATCCCATAAGAAGTAATGGTACTTTACGCTTATTTAGCACGAAAAAAACGTAGGCTACATAATCTAACTTACTGCGTTAAAAACGTATGATAAGATACGTTATTAGAGCGATTACATTCAAGGCATCTTCAGTGCCCTATTCGCTCTGTAAATCGAGTTTCGATCGTTGTGCTCATAACTTTTTTGACAAAATAATGTCAAGATTATTGTAAGTAAAAACACTTCATTTTGGCAGTAAACAATAATATTTTTATATGACACGTTATTTTTGTACTAAGCAATTTACACACTACATCGCTCCAGTTTTTTGGCACATAAAAATATAAGGATTAAAAAAGCGAATGGTGAAAAAAAATTTTTATTGAATTTTTGCCCTTACGCTACTCTGGTTGTTAACCCACGATATGTACTTTACAATTGCAACTTATAATACCTTACAACTGTATAATAACTACCTAGATTTTGTGAATTATAATGTTAAGTACCTTAGATAAGAATACAAGTCGAACCTAGCTATTAAGTATGTTTGTCAGCTACACAACGGGCTACAAAAGTAGCACGCACAAGCCCAAGAGGTTTTTGTGTTACTATTATTATTTCTATTCATATTATGTATCTTTAGAGTTTGGTAAATAAATAAAAAAAAAGGTAAATATCTTTTAACATTCATGAAAGCGAGGCGCGCGCGCCGTCGCTACGGGTGGCGGCGCTTTTGAGTGGACTCAAAGACTCCGCCAAAGGGACCGGGTTCAAAGAAAGCCGCCAAATTCAGCAAATATTGTGCATTTTTCACTTATTTAAAAATATTAAAATTATCAGCTGTTCGTAAACTGCCGTCTATTTAGGTCGTAGTCAGTCACTAAATAGTCTAAAATGTCGTTTAGTAATGAGTAAAGTGTTCCGTGAAATCCTTAACTATGTCGTTTAGTGATTGTAATAGTTTTGAAAATTTCGTGCATTCATCTATGAAAGAATAGCCTCAGACGTGTACTTCGTGATGATGAGGATTCATAGGTCACAGAATTTAAGGCTGTTTAATTACGAGGAACCTATGTCGTGAAGGGTACAGTGTCGCGATCGAGGCCACGCCTCTTTATAACTAAGAAATATGAAAGCTTTACGATTCTATGAATATGTTGTACATGAGAGACTCGTGTTAGTTGGCAAGTCTTAGAGTTAAGCTTTCGGCGTCGAAAGTAAAAGTATCCAATAGCTATTCAGTAGATGATGGCGCCACCGCCACGACACAAGTCTGCTCTGTGTATTTTAATCCCGTAAAAATATATATAATCGTTTCGAAATGTTATATAATAATAATATATAATATAACGTTTAAGTGTGAACAAAATATCTTTATTTCTAACCACAAACGTTACCTCAGTATAATTGTTAGAATAAAGTGTTCTATAAACAATTTTAGTAAACAACCGTTGATCCAAACCTACCATTTAAATAAAGTTTCGTTACATAAATAAAAACAATTGCTTAATAACGGCTCAAAAACAAATTAAATAGAGATAAATAGAACAGTGCACATTTAATAAATATTACTGATTTTGGATATTGTAAAGTGTAACAAACAAATGAAGGATAATAACGGTTTAAATAATCTTTTGTTTTTCAAAAATAGAGTCTTGTTTTTTTCATCGCTTACTATATGATCAGAACACTAATTTCATAGTTTTATTGTACAAGGACGGTGGCCAAGTGGTATAAGAAGTCTTCTTTGCGCTTATATCCCCAGTGGTAGACCGTTCAAATCCGTACTAGACATATTATATGTCTTTTTGTAAATATCTTCATGTATTAATTAGCATTACAAGAAAAATGCATACTGAAGGGTTAAATTAGATTGAAGAGATAATAATGTTATGATTCTATGAATGTATTTGATAATTCAATTTGGCTAGGATATTTCTAGTTTAAAAAAACAAAACACCAGAGGGGGTGACCTGTACTTTAAATACATTTCTAGAATATTATCAAACTAAAAATAGCCACGGATTCGCAAGAAATAAACAACGTTACAATAAGGTCTATAATCAAATATCCATTCGGCAGAACTCTGTCATAAGAGTCACTGGTGAATTGTTTAATGGACTCGTCGCATTCCAACGTAAACGCCATGAGTATGTTAGATTTGTCTACTGGTGGATATAATACCTCAGGAAATCTAATCTAAAAATAGAGAATAATAGACTTCTGAGCTGTGCGAATAATAAAATAGGCAAACTGTTGTTAGAAACACACAACAACGAAAAATTATTGATGAAATTACATCGAAGAACAAAAAGTATAAGGATCTTTACGTTCATAGTTTAAATACTCCAACATCGATGAGAACATGTGAAAACAAACGATCTAGAAAATTGTTTCAAACATCTGCAAATGACAAAGTATTTCAGTCTACAAAGAGCATACAGACAGATCTTAAACATCTTAATCTTACTCCTGAAAAGTGTCTGAACAAGCCTTTACAACAAATTCAAAAGCACAAAAAGAGTATAGAGAATGAGTTGAGAACCATCTACATATTTGGTGGGCAACAGTGCACTGGATTAGCATCGGCTTTGATTCGGTCTAGACAGGTTAAAAATATAAAGTAAACTTATAAAGTGACATCAGAAACCAAGCCGTTGGCATCCAGTAAAGATATACTATCTATTAGTGAAACTATCAAACCCTCTAAAAATGATAAAGTAATCATAAGTGTTGGAGAAGATGATAAAAACCCTATCCTATTATTATTGCACAACTTCTCAACAGCCGTACAGTTTTTCAATAAATCTAATATTTTTAGTGTAAAATAGAATGTAAAGTAGAATATTCTTGGTGTAAAAATAGTAGATACTTAAACGAGCAAAAGTTAAATTATACATTAGAGACCTTTTGCAACAATGTTCCAATTTGCAAGTTCATTGATTACTCTACCATTTCCCGAAAGTATTTATGCGAATATAGAAATGTTTGCATTGATACAATTGATTATAATAATAGATTTGTTAAGTTATATAAAAATAAAGCCATTCATAACAAAAATATTCTTACAATTCACGAGAAGGACCAAATGAAGGCAGTGATTGGTATTATGATAATATGATATTATTTTAAGCCAATAGAACCACCCATATCTAATACAGATAAGACAAATAAACACAGTATGCGAAAATTCATTTGTAGATTTTTTTCGTGAATAACAAGTGTACTAATCAAAGTTCAGCTACTTTAATGCACCAAAATATTGCAGGTTTACTTAATAAGACTGATCTTATACAAATATGTTTAAGTGAATTATCCACTCATAATAATATAAACGTAGATGTGTTATGTTTTTCAGAGACTTATAAAATATGGCAATGGGTCTAATATTATATTTAAGAAATACAAATTGGCCTGTGCATTTTCTAGGAAAAAAGAAAAACTAGGGGGTATATGTATTTTAGTTCACAAGTCGTTAGAATTTAAATTTATTGATTATCTTAAAGAACTGAGTATTGATAAAGAATTTAAATGTTGTGGAGTTGAGATCCCTTCGTTTCAATGCACTGTTATATGCATTTACAGAATACAGAATTCAAACACTAGTATTTTTTGACAGTTTGTCACTAAAGTGTACACTGTACAAAAATGAATGAAACACTTCTAGAAAAACTAAGAACAAAGCCAAGAAAACGTATAATACTAACCGGAGATTTAAATATAGATATACTTAAAGATACATGAAACTCGTCTAAACTAAAAGATTTGATGTATAATTACGGTTTCTATACACACAATAAAACCACACGGCTGAACGCTTGTTTGGACCACATTTATAGCAACATTAGAATATCATTGTGTAATATTCATGAACTGTTTCTGTCAGACCACAATACCTGCCAGACCCTAAATTTCCTAATTAAGCACAAAAAGTCTACATTAGAATAGTGTAGCATTAAAGCGCGACCGTCGTTATTAACACAAGGTCCGTCATAATAATAATACCTTTAATATAGACAGAACCATTGACAATATGTAGTAAAAATATTAGACTTAAACTAGATAATTAAACATAATCTCTTGACAATAACTTGATACGAGCTAGCTAAATATCATTTCTGTAATAAAATAAATTTTATAAATGTTTTCATACAAGATGTACCTAAATATCTATGTAACTAGAAATAATATCTAATGTATACAACTATATTACTACAAACATGTTCTGACTATTTACAAGCGCTTTTTTAAAGTCTACGTGAATAAAAACCTTTTTTATTTTTATTTTATTATTTATTTATTTGTTATTCTTTTACAAGAGATTATTGACGGGCCTGTTAGCTTGGTTGGTAGATACGCTGCCTTTCACGCCTGAGGTCGTGGGTTCGATTCCCACCCTGGACAAATATTTGTGTGCATGAACATGTCTGTTTGTCCCGAGTCTGGGTGTAAATTATCTATATAAGTATGTATTTACAAAAGAAAAATAATATATGTAGTACATCAGTTATCTGGTTTCCATAGTACAAGCTGCTTAGTTTGGGATCAGATGACCGTGTGTGAATAATGTCTCAGGATATTTATTATTATTATTTATTATTCCAAAGATAATATTAAGACATTTGTTGAAGCCTTATCAAGTTTATCATGGAAAGGCATAGTTAGTGACACTGATGTTAACAGAAGTTTCGATAATTTCCATGACATGTTTCTGCTTTTTAAGGCAAAAAACGGAACCCTTATACCCTTATTTGTCATGGCTGTCAGTCTGTCCGTCCGTATGTCACAACCTATTTTTTTCGAAACCAAGAGCTGTACTGCTGAAACTTGGTAAGTAGATGTATTCTGTGAACCGCATTAAGATTTTTATACAAAAATAGAAAAAGAACAATAATTTTGGGGGTCGCCATAAATAGAACTGAAACTCAAAAAAACTTTTTCATTGTACACATAATGTGGGGTGTTTATGGATAGGTCTTTAAAAATGATATTGAGGTTCCTAATATAATTTTTTTCTAAACTGAATAGTTTGCGCGACAGACCCTTCCAAAGTGGTAAAATTAGTGTCTTCCCCCTGTAACTTCTAAAATAAGAGAATGATAAAACTAAAAAAAATATATAATGTACATTGCCATGGAAACTAACAACGAAAATTGGTTTGAACGAGATCCAGCATGTAATTTTTGTTAATACGTCATAAACCGCAATTTAATTTCATTTAATCAACTGAAATACTTGCCACTACGGAACCCTTCATGTGCGAGTCCGACTCGTTTTTGGCCGGTTTTTTATAAACTATGTTTCCCTTTACGACGTATTAAAAACTACACCAATAACACATCCCCAAAATGGATCACTAAAGGTCTTCGTGAACTGACCTTAATGCATTAAAAACGTAAATTAAAATTAATTTGTTATCAAAAAAATATGATGTTAAGAAAAATATATAAAATATAACAAGATTTTAAAGAAATGTATTATTGCTTCTAAAAAAATATTAATTACATATAGTTAAATCCAACAATAAGAGTAAAGCTACGTGGGAAATAATAAAAAGGAAGTCAGATCGTTTAGAAAATACCACCAAATTAACTCTGTAGTATACCAAAACTCTACTATAAATGAACCCCATGATATTGCCAATGTGTTCAATGGCTTTTTATTAATGTTGCAAACCATAATCATAACACCATTACCAATACGCATTTACTTCCAGATCGAAATATACACATAAGTATCTCATGTTCTGTCTCAGTTAATAAATATATAATTGACTTCTGGAATCTTTCCAGAAAAACTTAAACTCTCCATTATAAAGCCTTTGTTCAAAAAAGGTGACAAATTAGATTTTAATAATTATAGACCAGTTACTCTTATCCCTATACTATCGAAGATATATGAAAAAGTAATGCACAATAGACTTATCCAATTTTTAAATAAACATAATATTATAAATAACGAACAAAATGGTTTCCAAAATCCACCACTTTAGCGGCTTTTTCACTCGTCAAAACCATTACAGAAAATATAGATAAAAATGTCCAGTAACTGTAGTATTTCTTGATATGAGTAAAGCTTTCGATCTAGTGGATCACAAAATTTTACTCAACAAGTGTGAACGATATGGTATTAGAGGCCCTGCATATAAGTGGTTAGAAAGTTATTTATATGATAGGAAGCAATGCGTTGAGACAGATCGTTCTCTTGCTTATTAATGACTTACCCCAAGTAACAAGCTGGGACATTCACTTAAGACTTGTCCGTTACGTAAATATATATGTCCAAAGAGAGACTTGTCGCCTCGTACAACAAGACGTAATGCGGTGGTTAAATGGTCACATGACAATGGCATAGTTCTCAATGCGGAAAAAACTAAACATTTAATCATTCATTCTCCTTATATAATTCCGCCCGACATGACTCCACCCATTTATACACACAGTTTTGAATGTATTCACAATAAATTTGATAAATGTAGATGCAAACCTATAAAAAAAGATACATGCGTAACGTACCTTGGATTGAAGGTTGATGAGAATTTCTCATGGAAAAATCATATAGACCACTTATGTAACAAATTACGAATACTATTAGGTAAATTCTACCATGTAAGCTTCAAGGTTCCTACTAGTACCCTGAGGTGTCTATATTTGTCATTGGTGGACTCCATACTGGGTCCGCCCTCGACTGCTATGGACTCACTTTTAAAAGCTATGTACAAAAATTAGAAGAACTACAGATTAGATTCTTAAAACTATTGGTTAGCAAACAACAAAAAAGAGCCTGTAAGGGTGATTATTCTAAGTTATTTAAAATATGTAAAATTCTTCCAGTCAGTTTAAAACATAAATATTTACTTCTCACTAATAGTCATGGCAGTTGGGAGCGTTACCCAGTAATGGCACACAACAAAGGCACTAGGTCCGTAAGTCAACGTAAGTTTGAGGTTCCTAAAGTAGGTAATTACTTTGGAGATAGAACCTTACAGAAACGTATACCTTACCTTCTTAACACCTTGCCAATGAGTATAAGGAATGAACCAATAAAAGGAAAATTTATGAAAACTTTAAGATATTATTTACTAGAAAGTCTCTAAATGTATAAATGAATATTTAAAATTAAGTTAATGTTACATAAGATGTATGGATTTAATTACTTTCACTGTATTTTGTATGGTCAGAGCCATATGATTACCTCGGCAATTCACGCATTTGAACGTCGACGTTGCACAATTAGCATGTTCATTGTTCATCCCCGCATTTTTTTCTTTTTTTTTTATTTATTTATTTATTTATTTATTAACTCTTTCCAATAAAACATAAAAATTAGACATTGTCTCACAAAACCGTATAGTAATACCAGTTTAAAATTGTGACTCGATGGTTCTCACAGACAAACCGTTTATACGGTTTTGTGAGACAATGTCTAATTTTTATGTTTTATTGGAAAGAGTTAATAAATAAATAAATAAATAAATAAAAAAAAAAGAAAAAAATGCGGGGATGAACAATGAACATGCTAATTGTGCAACGTCGACGTTCAAATGCGTGAATTGCCGAGGTAATCATATGGCTCTGGCAAAAATATGTCCAATGTATAAAAAGGAACGGAAGCTACGTGAAATTATGCGGACTTTAATTGCAGCTATAAAAGGGCCCTAACCATGTATGTTGAACCATCCCCTACCAGACCTACTAGATATAAGTCTTCGTCAAATATTAGACCGCAGCAGCCAATAGCAGCAGTTGATAACACGCCCGAGTGCGTTATCGAAAACTTTCAGGAGAAGCAATCGGAACAAATGGTTTTTCATAAACAAGGAAACACTTATGTGCAAGAAGAAAGCAATTGCAAAAGGAAGAGCATATTAAAGAATAAGTGTAAATATCGAGGCGAATGGGGTAATTGTGTCGATGAAGCACAAGAGTTACAAAATAACGATATGGATACGGCATTCAAACATACTATTGAGGATCATACAAGTAAGAATTAAAGTTCTACAATTGGTTTCGGAGAATTCATGTCACGCACGATAGATTTAGTTTTTTTATGAAAAATTGTCAGTTTAGCTCAAAACTTAAGACTATGTATAATTCATTCGTTGTTAATTTTTTTTATTATTAGTTTCAATGGATAAGTCTGTAACTGTTAGAATGAATATCATGCAATGGAATGCCCTAAGTATAAAACCTAAGTTGGTGTCTTTTCGCAGTTACTAATTAACAATAACATTCTTATAGCCACAGTATCAGAAACTTGGTTAGAGCCGGATAGCGCCCTTAAATTCCGTCGAAATAGGGCAGATTCTTATAGTGGGTGTGGCCATCGTGGTGCACAAGCCAATAACATAGTCAATAATAGTATAGGCCGAATGATAATAGTATAGGCCGAATGAGTATTGATATTGTTAAATCTTTCTGAAATATCACTAACATTTTTTATTAGTTAGTCTATATATGAAGAGAAAGATTCGTTGAGAATCGGAGAGCCAAGAAGGCGGAGGGATCATTTATCTAAAATTTTTAAACTCTGGCCAATTGTGAAAAAGTTTTGGATAGTGCTGAGTAGGTCTGTTCTGTCCGAAATAAAAAGTTCACATTTTGAAAGGTTTAGCTAAGAAAATCCAAATACAACATTCACACCAAAATCGTACTGTAATCCTACGTTATCGAGAGCGGTGCGGTGGCTGAAAGAAGACTAGCTCTGTCCAATGTTCGTAGAAATCCGGGTTCTCATAATTTTGAAATTTTACAAGAAAAGAATAGGGTGGCCGCAGAAGTTAATATGACCAGCAAAGCTTCAAGATCGATGCCAGTTTTGTTCTTCAATAGATGGTAAAACTTCAGCATCTGATATGTGGCGTAGAATGAAATGGATAAAAGGAAACAAAATGCCTACATGATGTGTAGATGGCACACGAGCCAATAATCTTCTCACAAATCTTACGCTAGATTATGTTACTCCCATGCAGCCTGTTTTCTCTATTATCAATGTACAGCTCGAGTCAAAGATCTCTATGCGATGATATTTTGTACTCCATGATTAAAAACCTTTCGTATAATTGGAAAATAATGTTGCTTAGCCAATTTTTTTTTTTTCACAGAGCTTTGTGCTATCTGAATGGCATAATATTATAATACAAAACCGGGGAGAGATCCAAATCTTAGTTAATCTTTAAGACCTATTGCACTAATTTCTTGTACATGTAAAATATTTCATTCTATAATTAATAAGAGACTTTAATTGTTGCTCGAGAAAAACTAAATATTTTCAAATAATGTTGTTGGCTTTAGAAAAACTACGGGCTGTATGGATAGCCCAAGTGGTTTGGTTTCACGAATTCAGGCTGAATTTACAGAAAGATTGCACACAATTAGCGGTTTTATAGACATAAATAATGCTTATAATAATGTGGACATAACTAAATTTACTAATTACAATTTTACATAAACTAAAAGGAGGTGGTATAAAGATATGCAAATATTTATGGATTTTTTTAAAGGACCGTAATCTCAGGACTCAAACTGTAAATGGATATATTTCCAGAATGACAGGACGTGGGTTAGCCCAGGGCGATCCGCCCTTTCCTCTACTGTTTAACGTGGAAATTGTGGTATATGTGGGACTATAGAAAATCATATTCGTATATGATGATGATTTTGTGTTATATTATACTTGCCAATCTATTACAGATTGTGCTAGAGTTTTGCAACGTTCATTAAATATTTTAATAGACTTATTAGATTTGGGTTTATAAATATCTGTAAATAATAGCCAGGTCTGTATTATTAGAACTAACTATAGGGCAGATAGTGTTGATCTATCAATTACTAGAATCTCATTGAAATGTGTACCAACAGTCAAATACCTAGGTGTGTGGTAGCTACGTGTGGCTAGATCGTAACTTAAAATGGGGTAAAAACATTAACGAAGTTAGGGAAATAACTTTAAAATTTATAACTGTATTTAAGGTTTTAAGCGAGCATGGATGGGGTATGCATCCTTGTCACCTAAGAAGGCAATATCTCGCTTATACGTAGTAGTCTGGATTAATCGATTTCCTATATGAAACTATTTGTGTAATAAATCTTGCTAAATTAGACAAGGTCCAGAACTAGTACATGCGAATTATAGGAAGTTTTATTAGAAGTACCCCGATTCATGTGTTCTCTATGTGTACGGCATTCATATCTTTCTGGAAAGTACTGGTTAAAATCAAAATCCCTTCGAGATAATTCTTTGGTTTCTGAACTTAATATTCTGTCTAACCTATATCAAAACTTGTACTGGAGACGTAAGAGAAATCCTCTATTGGTTACAACACATAATTATCATAAGTGTTATCCTTTAAATTCAAGTAAGCTACTTAAAATGTATAGTCTAAATACCTGGATGAGTAATATAGATACATATCGTTTTAGGAGTGTCCGTATTTAAAAAGTAGATAAACCTAAAAGAAATTATGATTTTCAAAATTTACTTTCTCGTTGCGAACAATATCTACTACAAAATTATTTTAATTATTAAAGAATCTATACAGATGGGCCCAAGGACCGATTTGGGCCAGGTGCTGCTATTTAGGCGCTATTCAAACTTATAGCTATTTACAATTTTGTATAAATTACCCTAATATTACTATAATGTTCACAAAGCTTATTGCTATTACAGATGGCTTATCTTACGTTAAGTCAGTACAGGAGTTTCAGAAGTTCGCTCTTTTTAGAGTTTTCAGGAACTTTCAGAAAAAAGGTATTTGTGTGCATGAACATGTCCGATTGTCCTGAGTTTGGGTGTAATGTATCTATATAAGTATGTATTTACAAAAGAAATAATAGTATATGTAGTATGTCAGTTTTCTGGTTCCCATAGTACAAGCTCTGCTCAGTTTAGGATCAGATGGCCGCGTGTGAATAATGTCCCAGGCTATTATTATTATTATGTAGTAGCACTACCACAGACTGCATTAGGAAATACATATATATTTTTACACATAGATCATGCCACAAGATATATTTTAGCCAAGCCTATATGTTCACTTTCAGCAAAAGAAGTAATAAAAACAATTGAAAAAAAACTTAGATGTATGGACTGCCATTAACATATATATCGGATAGTGCACCATGTTTTTGTGAAACATGTCAAGGAAACCAAAATGTTTTCTCAAAATATGGTATTGAAAGTATAACAATAGTATTATTACAACAAGCAGTATTGGCTTTAAACACTTCAAAACAGAAGACGAAATGGAGAGTATTTTGAAACTCGCCATTTTACTGTTATATGGATTTGAACCAAAAATTTAGGTACACAAAAGAAGTCATCAACTAGATTTTTTATTTGAGGAAAGAAAACAAGTATTATTAAATATTACCGAGGTACACATGTATAACAAAGAAAGATTTGATTAAAGACGAGTAAAAGATACATTTCAGAAAGATGAATCGTTCGATCGAATTGATGAATTGTCTTAAACGAACAGACAAAATTAACACCAAGACATAAAGGTCCATTTAAAATAATAAGAATAATTGGCTCCGTATGTTATGAGACAAGATATAAATAATCCATCAGTGAAGAACAAACAAAACATGTTAAATTTTTGAAGCCTTTGTCTTTAAATCATAATTTATGATTACTTTCAGATTTTTCAGATAACCATTTCAGTGATGATGCTAATCATGAGTATGATATGACTGTACCAAAGATACCCTTTTATGATAATGGTAGTATGTACTACATACTATACAGGATATACTATACAGGGGGCGACAGGTCAAACTACCAAATTTTTTATGTATAAATAAAAAGTTATTACATTAGTTTACCTATAGTTTTATATCCTACTAATATTATAAACGCGAAATTTAGTAAGTATGGATGGAAGTTTGTTACGCTTTCACGTAAAAACTACTGAATGGATTTTAATGAAACTACAATAACGTAGCTTATACATCAGAATAATTTATAAAGATATTGTGTGAATTGTCCAAATTAGACGCAAAGTTTCAAGTAACTAGGAAAAATCTACCATTTGAGAGTTATTCCGGCGTGCACTAACAAAACCGCTAGAGGTACACATTGTACTAATATTATAAATGCGAAAGTTTGTAAGTATGTATGTATGTTTGTTACTCTTTTACGCCAAAAATACTTTCACGCGGGTGAAACCGGGGGTGCAACTTGTTAATAGTAACAATTTTATGCAATTGAAATGATAAAACACTTTAATTACACATTAAAACACTCATGTACCAATGTTACTACCTACATAAGTCAATGTATGTACTTACACAGGTTTTATAAAAAAATCTAAAATTAAAGTTTGATATTAATTCAAGGATAGTCCGATATTAATAAGAAAAAGTAATAGCATAAAGTAATCAATTAAAGCCAGCAGTTATCGTAATACTGTAATCTATACCTAATCTAAGATATAGTAAATATTAGTTATTCAACGTGGTACCTATATGTAACGGTATGAATGGTGTAAAGTAAAATTGTAAAGAGCTAGTAAGAAATAAGTAGTAGTGAAATTCAAAACTGAATTCCCATTGTCATGAAATTTTGAAATTTCAAAGAGCATCAAAAATGTGTGAAAGAACGAGATGCAATAGTATATTATTATGCAAGTGTGAAAGGGACAATTTATGTAAGAAAGGTAATTGAACGTGTGACGAGTGATCGGATAAGAAAATATAGTTTGTATTAAAGTAAGAGAGTTATTGTTTTATTTGCACGTCCATACACCTATATCAAAGGAAGTTAACTTCTCCGATTTCTTGTTTACAGCTACGTTTGGTAAATGATTGTCACACAAGTACAGAAAACTCAAAATACTTATCAACCACATGGCAAACAACGTTTGCATTGGCCCAGTCTACCGTTAAACTCACTAAAACTTTACCCAGAGTACGAACAATATCATTGCCAACCTTTTATGAAATTAATTTAATGTTTCAGAAATAATCCTAAATAATTAACGTGTGAATACTTTATTAACGAAACCTCGCTACCAAAATCAACAAAAGCCTTTGTAGAAAGGTAGTTTACGTCAACGACTTTAAATAATTTTGAGGGGTTGGGTTGGAATCGGTAATAAACAATTTTCAGTTCTGTGTCCTAACCTATTGCAATTGGTACACCTATTTAAAGGCTTTGTGCATTTACTACAAAAGTCCAGCTACTTTACAATTGTAACAATATATGGAGTTGGTTTTATTCTCTAAATTATATATAGATCTAAATTTAATATTAAATGGCCTTTTGAAATTTTGTGATTGGGATTCTTTGTAGCCGATTAAAAATTTTAACAATTGTTTTGGCTGTGTGCAGCTTAATTTTATTACACTAGATGTTATTGTCTTATCAGTTATCCATGTATGATGCAATCTACTGAAGTCGTTCCATGAATGATGCATTAGTTTAATAGGGCCAACTTTTCGTAGACATTTAGTTCCATCTTCCAGGATTCGGCTATAGTTAGCATTCACATGAAAAAGCCATTAATAATTAATCCTGCCACTCAAGCCAGTTAAAAAAATCTAAGTTAAACTTTCATACCTGTCTTGGCCTAATCCTGGAGATTTTACATTGCGTAGTGTAGTTTGTAGTCCTAGCCGTAGATACTAGAGCACTCGTTTACCTTTGTAACAAACAACCCTTTTAAAACCCTCCTACTCATAAAGAAATAAAAGAATCTATAATTGAATAAATAATAATTAACTATAATTGTCAATAAATGTATTAAGACTGTATTAAGTTGTATTGGATTGGATTGTAGACTTGATCAATTGAAATCATATATTTGGACCCGTGATTAGTCTAGTGATCAGTAATTCGTCATGGCCGATAGTAACCCCAGTTCTATTAAATGAGAAAAGGATTTCTATTTATAAACAACACCAATAAATAGAACCTAATTAAAAATAATTCTTAATATTTGACAATATTCTATAGTAAAATCTAAATAACGCCTAATCATACAATTTTATAAACATTTAAATAAATCAGGGTCTACCATGTTATTGTGAATGTTCTTCATATTATTCCTATAGTCAAAATTGGTTTAGTAAACTAGCCTACTGTCAACTTTTGTAATAAACATATAGTAGTTAAAGTAACGCGAGTTATTTGCAAGTCATGTCAGTATATAACTATAAGATGAATCCGTAGCCATAACAGAAATGTCTGTTTAATATAAAGAGTTTGCAAGTTTATCGTTTAAGTTTAAAGTATCATTATCATTTAAGTTTGACGGGCCTGTTGGCGTGGTTGACAAATGCTTGCTTTTCACACCGCAGGTCGTGGGTTAACCCACTCCTACCCAGATATTTGTGTGCATGAACATGTCTGTTTGTCCTGAGTCTGGGTGTAATTTATCTATAAAAGTATATATTTACAAAAAGAAAGTAGTGTATGTAGTATATCAGTTATCTGGTTTCCATAGTAAAAGCTCTGCTTAGTTTGGGATCAGATGGCAGTGTGTGAATAATGTCCAAGGATATTATTATTATATTATTTAAAACAATCTAGTCTTAAAATGCAGTAAGGCAATGAGTTTAAAGTATTCTGGTTAGAGGCCAACAAACATGTTTTCCAGCTAGTGGTAATCCTTTAGCTGGAAAACATGTTTGTTGGCACATATTGAGTCACATATTAAGACCATCTAAAATAAACTTAGTATCGTGTTATCAAGTACTCAATAGCCGCGCAACGGTTATGACGTAGCTGCTATGTTATAATACTATGATTATTTATTTGATTAGTGATTATCATTTCATTAATTACTATAATAATTCTATAATAATTTTATATCTTAAAACTATTAATAATCGATATTATTCTTTCAAATGGTTGTCACTGATAAAAGTATAAATAGGGTAGGAGAATTATTAAGGAGGCATTCTTTGTACGACGGTAGATGAGAACGTTACTCTGTTCGATTAAATATTGTGTGTGGAAAATATGTCGGAGTTTTAATGTGCAGAACCTACGAGTGCGTAACATTCGATAAATATGGGACAAGAGGGTTTCTCTTTTTTCAACTCTAACAGCCAGTCGTTATCAGTATTCAATAGTCATTCAACCTACGTGGGAAAAACTTCCTACATGTCATCTTGCAATACTAAAATAATAATGTAGGGTAACAGCACCAGTGGCCAGCCAGGAACCAGTTGTCAGCCTTTTACGTAGTTTGTTGATCATAAATATCGCTACAATGTGAATAAACTCATCACGTGCTCTTAAATAGAAACTGATCTCTCATTGGTCAATATGTCACAAGACAGATGCGGCAGGGGATCACCATGTATTGAATTATATAAAATTAGAATAAAAATATCGCTCATTTACGTAAATATTGTGGGGGCTGACCATTGGGTACTACTTTTTTATAAAAGATCCATTGGACCCTGGGGTTGTTCACTGGGTTCTTGAATTATTTTTAAAATCGGGAGAAAAGGCGGCCATTAGAACAGTTTAATTTAAATTTTCAAATTAAGTAAAACAATAATATGTCCTTTCATATCTATACATATAATAAAATCGTAGGAAAGTCAAACCTCTACATTGAATATTTTTTTAAAAGGATACTTGTCAATAACGAAACCAAAAATATAGTTTTTAGAATTTTTGTCTGTAGGTATGTCCGGGCTAAATTCAAAAAGTACTGCATGGATTTACTTCAAATTTTGCATGAATATTACCAAGAAGTCGGGATAACATGTAGGCTTAATATTATCACGCCATCACCAACGGGGGAAGAGCTGTAATAATTTATAAAATTTAACGTGGGTAAAACCACGGGACACAGCTAGTTCCTCATAATACCCAGTGTTCAGCCGCATTAAGCATTTTATATTTCCGCGTTAACTGGCCACCCATAGACTAATACGTTGCGATAAGGTTTATGTTCGTTTTTAAATGTACGGTTAGAGTCCTCGATTATAGCCAATTAAGTGGTATTTTTTCAGGACGTTGCCGCGTTCTACAATAAAAAGCGAATTGAACTGCTTACACAAAATGCGTACAAAATAATGCGGATAATTATAAAGGAAGACTAGTCAATCACTAAAGAAAACATTAAAAACAAAGTCTTTTAAACAGCCCTTAAAGTGATTCGGTGAATAAGAAAGGGGTTGTTTCAAAAGTAATTGAAACTGATTTATTGATCTAAGAAAGAAGAGAGACTTGAATAATATAGTTGATTTTGATTTAAATTATTGGATTTTAGAGGATGACCACTGGCAAAAAGTACCATTTATTGTTAGAGCTTAAATATATAATTTATAAAGATGAATGTGGTTTTTGACTTATATCATTGAAAAACTATAATAAACAATCCAATCATGTGCTAAGTTTAACTATCCGACGAATCCTGTGAAAATACCAGCTGTTCAAATTTCAAAGAGTCGTTACGAGGCCGACGACTGGTGCCATTACCCTATTAATACTTTTGTCTCCTACTGTACAACTAAATTTTAATATAATTTCATTGTATAATGTTGTCAAGTATGTATGAGCAATTCCTTGAATATATTGCTAATTATCTCACATGTTACAAATTCTCCTAAATTACAAGTTGGCGGCGGGTATTTGAAACGAAAATATTCCGATAGTATTACAAATCTATAAAGATAAAATTTTAGGAACGTTAGAAGTGTACATTGAAATTTTTTTAAAAGGACACTTGAGGCGTGTTCTACAATCGATATCGAAGCCAAAAATATAGTTTTAAGAATTTTTGTCTATTTGTCGGCATGCATGTCCGGGCTAAACGCAAAAGTATGTGTGCAGTGCATGGATTTACTTCAAATCTTGCTTGAATATTTCTAAGAGGTCGGGTCAACATATAGGCTACATATTATCATGCTATCTCACCTACGGGAGAGGAACAGTGTTAATTTATAAAATTCAACGCGGGTAAAAGCGCGGGGCACAGCTAGTTCTTAATATATTCGATACGGAACCAATAACTGGGGTATTCCATGCCAACAGCAAACACCGTAGTCTTAAATTTCCTGATAAATATATCTAGTTGTACATTCACTTTCTCTCCGAAGATAAGATCCCACCTGTTCTCAGAGTGGTCACTTTAGTTGCCATGCTCAAAGCGAGACATGGAATCTAAAACTGCTTCTGCAACCATTTTCATGAAATTAATTTGTAACTGCAACTTTGCTCCAACATGGATCACCCAGCTATTAGTTCATTAAACAAAGGTAATGTTTTATAATCACTTTTTAAATAGACTAAAACATTGTAAAAATAAAAATATTGTCAGCATCAAACATCACTGCCAATGCGATAATTATTTAGTGTCTCCTACCCCCAACAATGTGGCGCCACACAGTTTTAAACAAAGGAATTCTTAAATAAGAATTAACACGTTGATTTACAAATACAGACATGTCACGTTTTAGTATGAAATAATTATTTCCCGATTATACTACCTAATATTGTATCAGGTCCTATCCCTAGAATTCGCAAGGTATTTAAAAAGGTTAATACATGTCTGCGACCTAACTTGCCCGTACATCCATAGACCTCTAAATATAGTTTACCGAATATCCTATCAATTCCTGAAAACTAATAAATATTAAAAATTTAATCTATTTAAACATCAAACGCGCACGTTGTCACCATAATAATAAAATACACCAAACGTTTGGAGTGTTTTCGAACATCTATAAAACAAATTACACAAAACAATACATCATCATGACGTTCACAGATATCACCGGTTCTCCAGTACAGAGTTAGGCCATCGATTGCCTGTTAAATATAATAAAAGTACTTACAGGTTTCTTCTAAAGCTCGCAGCGTATCGCAACGCGATGAATTGCTGTCATCTTGGAGACTGCTACGATGCACGAACATGCCGTCACGTTGAGTACGACTGCGGCTACGCCTGGCTTCGACGCTAGAGTCCTTTGCGGTCGCGCTCCATCTCTGGGCAGAGTTGCCAAGCGTAGAGACAATTTTTCTTTCCTCTGCAACAAATATTGACACGCCTAATAATAAAGTGAAGAGAGAAGAGTTAAACAGTATGAGAAACTGTCGGATTGCAAAACGATCGATGCATTAAGAAAAACATGACCTTGATCTTGACACGTTTTCTTCTATTCCGATTGGTTTATGGAATTGTAGATTGTTAATAAGAAATTGATTTATCTTTTGTGTGATTACTTATTCCGGAAAATAATATATCATTAGCAACTTTAGATTGTGATTTATGTGTGAGAACTATTTCATGTCCACGGGAGTGCCTAGGTTTTAGGTAAGGAATTAAAATACAGGGCACGCATCACGTTTCCAGAGGGTAGCCCTGGCAAAATGAAATGCATGCCGAGTACCCTGGCAATATATAATGAGTCAATACTAAAATAATGTTCATGCATCACATCTCCAGAGGGTAGCCCTGGCAAAAATGGAATGCATGCCCTCAAGCTTCGTTACATACCCATGGGAGTACCCTGGCAATATATAAGTAACGAGTCAATACTAAAATAATGTTCATGCATCACATCTCCAGAGGGTAGCCCTGGCAAAATGAAATACATGCCCTCAAATTTCGTTACATACCCATGGGAGTACCCTGGCAATATATAACGAGTAAATACTAAAATAATGTTCATGCATCACATCTCCAGAGGGTAGCCCTGGCAAAATGAAATGCATGCCCTCAAATTTCGTTACATGTCCATGGGAGTACCCTGGCAATATAAAACGAGTAAATACTAAAATAATGTTCATGCATCACATCTCCAGAGGGTAGCCCTGGCAAAAATGTAATGCATGTTCTCAAGCTTCGTTACATACCCTTGGGAGTATACCCTGGTAATATGTAACGAATCAATATTAATTATTTATTGCCCCGGTAATACGTAACAAACCTGTATTAGTGTAAGAAAGGAATTTATTTATAATTATTTTTTAGTGTTACCTACATAAGGAGTATAAAGCTAAATGCTTACGAAAGTAATCTCACTTTACAATTTTAATGCCCATGTATAATAATATAATGTACTATTATATAAATAAATTTTACTAAGTAAATAAACATATAATATGAAAAAAAAATACTAAGTACAAACTAGTAATAAAATTCCTATCGTGTTAAATATTATGGGTACTTACCAGTTCTTAAGTATAACAAAACTTGAAGTCCACCAGCACTTATTTTATTAAACAGAATATTATCACAATACACAATGGTCTTATAGCTATACTGTAAAACCGTCGAACAGCGATTCCTCCTTACTTAGTGACAACCGCTCATGGCGAGTGACGAACACTGAATGTCGTTCCGCTTCCTGACATAATTCGAGAACTCCATTCAGTGTTGCCAGTTTAACAAGTTGAAATTCCCACACTTTAATTTAAACAGTGTTGTCACTTTATGCAAAGGAAATATACACTTTGGTATAAAATAATAAACCACTTAATAATTAAATTATCATAATACTATTGTTACTATCTTATAAAAATTGCACGCTAACAGATGTTGGTTACTCTTTCACTTAAAAACTACCGAATGAATTTTCAATGTTCGTTCGGTAGTTAATAATATTTAACACAAAATTATAGGTTGAAGTTAACTGATAAGTTTAGCTTTTTTATGATCTGAATACTATAACCGTCTATTTCTGAGTTAAAATGTTAAGTTTTGATTTGTTGTCTTCCGGTCAGCAAATCGGAACTCAATTTGAACTGCTGTTAAATTATGTTGTATTTGTTAAATTATTTACATGTTTTTTATGTAACGAATAGTTGAAATCTATCAGATTAAGTATATTTTTGAATAAATGTTGTTTTGATATCCGTCTTGCAAAGTAGGAAGAGGCAAGCGCAAGATTTAAATGTTTAAATGGTTTAACTAAGATAAAATTCACACCGTGTTATTAGTAGCTTCTTAAAAAATGTGAAAGAAATTAAGAAAACCTTTTTGATTAATAGAAAATTAGTTATAAGTTTAAAGTGTACTGTGGGAAAGTGTAATGACTTGACAACGATACCACACCGCCATCTTGGTGGCGAAAACTGTGGATCATTGGGAAGCCATGTTTTTAAAAAACAATTTTTGGGGATTCTTCATCATGACAAGTGGTGGCCAAGAATATCCTGTGAGTACCTACTGGTTTATCTATTGTCATAGATTTAGACCTCACACCATCTCTGCACCATTTTATTTATACCTATAATAATTAATACAACGCCTCGTTGGTCTAGCGGTGGCGTGTTCACCCGCAGAGAACAAGGTCCTGGGTTCAAATCCCGGGTTCGGCCAAAAGTGATTTTGGGACTTTAATGTAAAAAGAAAAAAAAACAATATCGAAGTCTGGGAGTTGGCGGTATTACACCCCCATGCCTCTGAGAGTAGTACGTAAAGCCGTCGGTCCTGTACCCGACCTCTTTCCGGTCGTATTGCTAGTCGTCCCATCGGATAATAGGAGTGATGGAATAGAAAGTGCCCCTGTGTTTGCGCACGCACTTGTGTATAATATGTCCTGCGCAATTGGCTAATCTCCATTGAGAATGGCCGCCGTGGCCGAAATGCGGCCGGGAGGACAGTGTCACTGAGCGTGATAGTTCTTTTTTATTCGACGTGAAATGGTTTCCGTACGATACCATATAAATTCAGATCGAATCTGTATAGTAAAATGTCGCGCCATTGTTTTAAGAAACCATAATTACTACTACTACTTACCTACTGTAATTTTTTTACCATTGACAATATGTAGTAAAAATATTAGACTTAAACTTAGTAGATAATTAAACTTGAACATAATCTCTTGACAATAACTTGATACGAGCTAGCTAAATATCATTGCTGTTATAAAATAAATTTTATAAATGTTTTAATACAATCAATACAATGTGTACCTAAATATCTATGTTACTAGAAATAATAATTTATACAACTATAATACTACAAACATGTTCTGACTATTTACCAGCGCTTTTTTAAAGTCTACGTGAATAAAAACCTTTTTTATTTTATTTTTTTATTTATTTACTCTTAGTTTATGTCTTTGGTGTGCTAGAGTTATCTATCTATCTATCTACTAAATTCTAAAAATGATACAATAATTGCTATTCCTGATAACCTTAGACTTTGGCAGATTTGTTTGACCTTACTACGCGGATAATTTTATCAGTATTGTTTGTTGTTAGGGTTACACATATGAAGAGAAGAAACTCTTTAAAGCACGCGTATCAACACTGAAACGGACTGTATCGTATCAACTCGAGTCGCTCAGTATTCTTTGAACAAAACTCTATAAAACTCTCTACTACAAAGCTCATTAACGGAATTTTAAGGTAAGAGGAAAGGCACAGTGTTCATTCGTTCAAAGAGCAGCCCGACTAATTACGATAGGCATGGCATTCCATAGTCGAGCTGCCTGTACACTAACGGTACGTCCTACGTAGGCGGTTGAAACCGAACGCGATTATGAAGCGGTGACACGCGAATTCAATGAGATGCGGTGGCGGTGTCCTACGTGCACGCGGATCATCTCGCGAAGCCGCCATCGACCGCTCACGCAAGACGTCGCGTAAACGAATTTCCCATAAAAACAGATTCGTACTTCTATAGTTTCGTAAAAATAGTGTTCCCGGAAAATTTCGGACTTTCCGCCCAATGTCGACGGAATTTCCTCATTGAACTAAAGACACCACACCGCCCGCACTAAAAAAATTACGCCCTATGTCGCGGGGTACTTAACAAATATATACTTGACGGACACAGAGTATATTCCTGAGAGACGGGCCTGTTGGCGCGGTTGGCAAATGCTTGCTTTTCACGCCGGAGGTCGTGGTTCGATTCCCACCCAGGACAGATATTTCTGTGCTTGAACATATCTGTTTGTCCTGAGTCTGGGTGTAATTATCTATATTAGTATGTATTTACAAAAGAAAAGTAGTATATTTAGTATATCAGTTATCTGGTTTCCATAGTACAAGGTCTGCTTAGTTTGGAATCAGATGGCCGTGTGTAAATGGGAAATTATTTACTATTATATATTTTGTTTTATTATTGATTATTTATTGATATATTATTATATATTATACTATCCAGAATCAGTACAACTATTTATGGGTCACACAAGTTGTTGTCCTGGGAATAGAATCCAGGACAGGAAGAGGCGAGGCGACTGACTCACGTGCAGAGGTTAACACAGTCATGCCCCACGTTCCTTATCTAGAATTGAACCCGCCAACGAAAGATCAGTGGTTCAGCCTTGTATACAACGCAACCTATAGACCTCAAGACAGACTCGCTCTTGGCGCGTAATCTCCTCATTTATAGTTATATAATAAAGATATCAGAAGGAGTAATTTTGGGCATTTGTCAGCGCCAGAGATCAACTTCTCGTGGTGGAGTCACGCTGTCTAAGAAGTTTTCTTGTACTTTTATGTGTTTCCACGTTTTCTGGACAGCAGCACAATGCGATCTCGATAAACAGGAAGGTCTTCTGTTGGTTGATCCATATAAGCTGTGATTACCAGTGAAATCATAAATCTGCGTTTTTTTTATTTTATATGGAATGCTCTCGGTACCGAAGATATTGTGGGTTTGATTCCCACACAAGACAGATATTTGTGTGCATGAACATGTCTCTTTATCCTGTGTCTGTGTGTAATTATCCACGTAAGTATGTATTTACAAAAGAAAAGTAGTATATGTAGTATATCAGTTATCTGGTTTCCATAGTACAAGCTTTGTTTAATTTGGGATCAGAGGGCCTCTGTGTGAATAATTCCTTGGATATTATTATTATAATTTTACATTTATACCGCAGTTGCGTGATGAGTTTATCAGACTGTGTAAGAATATTTAAAAGTATCATTGTAAAGTTCCCTGCGACACAGGGATTAGATTACCTAGTGCGGGCGTTGCCTTAAAAAAGACCTATACAGGTTTACTTGTAAAACACCAACACCCTCGCAGTACTAGATAGCTAACACCATAAAGAACAACTTTTGGTCTACTAGTTCGGAAATAACTCAATACAAGAAAAAAAATAATAGAGTAATGGGTCAAGTTCAAAGGTGCTAGCGCTGCTCCCCTTTCTCGCAAGAAATCTATGTAATCATCGTAACGCGCGCAGAGTTATAAACATTCAAGCGGGAAATTAAATGAATACTTATTTTTGTACGAAAATTAAATCTAACAAATTATCGAAAGTTGTTTGTGCTTATGGTATTCTGTGAGGTTGTTGATTAATGTATTTAATTATTTGTCGATGAAAATTCTTTTTTAAAATATATTAGATCTTTACGAGCCATTTCCACGTCCCCTCCTAGGAACCCGTCATCTAGATACCATGTATTAAATTTCGAATTTAGTTGCTTATATTTGGATGAATCGCGAGGCTGATAATCAGAGGCCCAAGAGAGTTGCCCAGTTGGCAGCCGACGGCAGGTTGTAAAAGATGGTTCTTGTGTAATAATTTGGTTGGAATCCGGTAACATTTCCAAAGAAAAGCATATATTTCTGGGGTTTCTTTATTTGTTTATTTGGACAACGAGTAGTTATTACATTGTTTCTAAATTCTACATTATTAATTATAAAATTTTAATTAAATGCACAACATTTTAAGGTGTATGCATGCGCTTACATTTTATAATAATGACTTAAAAATTTAAAATTAAATAAAACATACTATGTAAAACAAACAATTAAACAATTTTTTTAAATAACATAAATTAAAACATATTGATAATCAAAACAAAAATTGCAACGCATTCTTATGCTTAATTAAAAAAAAAACAAATAACTAACATTACACTAATATAACACTAATTGAAGCCTATTTAATAAACTCAAGACATTTTTTTTAAGTGGGTAGCCTATCCTTATAAAGGTCTACCTTCCCGGAGATAGCATTGCATGATTGATGTTTTACAAGTCACCATGTATATTGTGCTTAATAAACTTAAATAAAACAATGTAACCTTTTTCATTCTCTTAGGGTCAACTTTTATTTTTCTCTGTTTTAGGAGCTGAATGTGAGTGGGAGGGAGTGAAGGGTCAATGTGTCAACTCCAAAAGATGTCCATCCAGCTTACTAGATAAGTCGAGCGAAGAGAAGCATCCGGTAAGTAGAATGGCATGACAATATCGTTCGTAATTTTACTTTGTCATCAATAATCTTTTTATCAGACGCCAGCACATCAAGCTACCCCAATCTGTCAAATTTCCCTAATTGAAAGTGAACCTTATGCTTTTGTGATAAAGTTGAAAATCTATAAAAGAATCTCAAAAATGGGATTGTGCGGGTAGATGGTGCAGGTTCGAGACCCGCCGGCCGATTAAATTTATGATTTTCCATTTTTGAGATTAGATAAACGCCTTGCATCGCGAATAATGCTATAAAATTAAAAAAATCTTTAAAAGAAATTTGACTGATTGGGGTAGCTTGATGCTCTAGCGTCTGTACTAGCTGTGTCCCGCAGTTTCACCCGCGTTAAACTTAATAAATTATAGTCTTATGTATTATTCGGATATACCTACTTATCCTACTAATATTATAAACGCAAAAGTTTGTAAGTATGGATGGATGTTTGTTACTCTTTCACGTTAAAACTACTGAATGTATTTTAATGAAATTTTACAAAAATATAGCTTATACACCAGAATAACACATAGGCTATAATTTATAAAGATATTGGGTGATTTGTACAAAATGTGATGATAAGTGTCAAGTATGAAAGTAGGAAAAATCTACCATCTGCAAGCTATTCCGGCGTGCACTGCCAAAACCGCTAAAGGTACACATTCTAGTAATATTATAAATGCGAAAGTAAAGATGTATGTATGTATGTTTGTTACTCTTACGCCAAAACAACAACAACAACAACAAGCTATATTACTTCAAAATTTCATCAATATCCGTTCCGTAGTTATTGTGTAAAAGAGTAATATACATCCATACATCTACACTCACAAACCTGTCATTTACAATATTAGTAAGATGTGGTATTTGGATATACATATAAGCTTTATTATTACAAGCTTGCATTAAAATGTTCTGTAGTTTTAGCGTGAAAGAGTAACAAACAACCGCATTTATAATATTAGTAGGATAGGATTTACCGTAGTATAATTCACGCAGTGCCTGTATTTTATTTAGGAGTGTGCTGCGCCAACGCAGGCACAGTCTCAAAATATGGGATCTCCATTATTGCTATTCATATGATTTTCAGGTTTGCTCCACGTACGGTGTAGACCAGGTTGTCTGCTGCACTGACTGCCAACTGGTTAATGACATCAGGTACGTGTTTTACGATAACATTCCTGTCCTTCTTCAGAGGGTGTGTGTGTGCCTCGTTAATGAGGTCCTGGGTTCAAATCCCGGATTGGGCCAAAACTTGATTTTGGAATCTTTCTGTGAAGAAAATTTCTAAGTATCAGCATGAAGCCTGGGAGTTGGCGGTATACACTCCCGTGCCTCGGAGAGCATGTAAAGTGGGCCCTGTACCTGACCTCTTTCCAGTTGTGTCGCTAGTCGCCCCATCAGATCATGAGAGTGATGAAATAGAATGTGCCCTTGTGTTTGCGCAGACACTTTTGTGCACTATAATATGTCTCGCGCAGATGGCTAGTTTCCGTTGAGACTGGGCGCCGTGGCCAAGTTACGGCTAGGAGGATATTATTTATTAACTAGATGACAACGGTTCTATGCGTGCATTATCTCACATACTAGCCAATCACAAAGTAATATACAAGCAGAAACAAAATCGCAAACAAAAGGCAAAAGAAGACAAAAGGAAGCCCGAATTTCTTTATGGTTTTCTTCTGCGGGTCGTCTACCTAGGTAGATAGAGAAAGCCGCAGGTTAATTGATGTAGGTTCCTCACCAGCGAGGATCACGTTGGCTCTTTAATCCCTAATCAGTGACCCCGTGCCTGTAGAGCCTTCTTTTAAAATTACGACATTTTATTTCAGCGACCCCCTGAGCTATGCTTCAAAACCAGTAAGGCCTCCTACGCATTATGTGGCTAGCCGCAATGCGGCCAGCCGTACGGCTGACCGAACTCAGATATTTGTACGAGAAAGTAGTTTTTTATCGCACTCTGATGCGGCAGCCGGTCAGCAATATTGATTGCTGACGGCTGACCGCATTCCGGCTAACCGCATAGTGCGTAGGAGGCCTAAGGGTGCCCTCGGTGTTTGTCGCTTAAATTAAACTTCTGATTGACAACATTCTGCGTTCACCGCGTGCCTAGTGCCTTCAATTTGTTCTTATAAAACATAAAAAAAGAAAAGACTTGTTCTGTACAAGTCTTCATTTTTCTCCAATTGAAAATTAACCTTATGCTTTTGTGATAAAGTCGAAAATCTATAAAAAAATAATTGACAGATTGGGGTAGCTGGATGTACTGGCGCCTGTTCTTGTCAATCTGCTGAATGTATGCAAGAGTCTACTTATGCTATTGTATCCATAAAAAGATTGTCTACTACATTAGTGACTAGCAAATATGCTTGTGATACGATGGTGAGGGTAGAAATAAAACTTCTGCACATTATAATAAGACTTATATCTTGCTTGCATTGTTTATAAAACTTATCTTTTTTCAGTGACGCAGTTATAACACAAGATAGACGAAAGATATTCGAAAAAAATTGTGAAAAGTCGCGAGATTGTGAGTATTGATTTTGTTTGTTTATAATGTTAATATCCTGTTACACATCCCTGTTCCACACACTCAGGCTACTGAATCACTTTCACAAATTTTTTATTAATATAAATATTGCAATACTGAATAATACAGAAATGGTACAGTATGTGTATCGGTCAACAGTCGTCGAACGAATCCCCTCTGTTCGCTGAGGCCATCTCGCACCCACTCTCGGACTCCGTTCCGGGGCTATTGCCCCCTACCGGAGGTGTCAATGCGCGTCCCGCTAAATAACGGGACGGTCGTTGTATTCGTATTCCAAGGGAGAAGATACTGTAGAATGATACCCCCTTTTTATGGGAAGTGGGTTGTAGCTATTTGCCGTGTCCTCTGTTGTTGGCTTCTGGGCGTGCCTGACCTGCCATCCACTATTTCTACGTGTACGCCACACCAGGTGAGACGCCCCTAAGGGCGAGGCCCAGCGAGGCTAAACAGCTGTCAACAGCAAGCGGACGGTATAGGAGGGACGCTTGTTGACCGCCTTTTATATTGAAATTACAGCAAACGGTGGGTAGCGACACTAGCGACTGATGCAGCTGTAGTTATTCACTTGCTCGCTGCACCTGTTGTTTGCCAATGTACTGGTGACGTCGTCATATTTTAATAATATGTAACACATTCAAACATAAATGATATTAGTTATTATTGAAAACAATTTTACAGACATCTTTAAAATCAATTGTATAAATTTAAGTGCGGGCGGGAATCAAACCCACGACCCCGGGGTATACGGTCCCATGTGCGTTAACCGCACCGTGGTTCTGAGACTTGAATTTATACAATCCATTCAATATTTCTTAACGCATTTAAGACGCAATGCATTTAAAATGAAAATTAAAGTTTAATTAATTTTCTACAACTTTCAGATTGTTTACAACTCATAAGCCAGTCATGTAGCAGCAACATTGTAAGACAATTTAACAGTGAGAAGAAATGCTACACGGTGATTGAAGAAGATAACTCTTCATCGAAAGACGTGTCTGAGCATCCATACCAGGTATTTATCCCACCTCTTTGACCATGGAGCCAAAAGGGAAATCTATAGACCGGTATGACCTTAAGGGTCTTACTGGGTATGATAAATAAAAGCGTGGACTGTATATAGAGCTAGAGAAAGTCGCAGCATAGCTAGGGTAGGTTCCTCAGCGGAGAGGATCGCGTTGGCCCTGTACCTATCCACCCTACCCCCCTATTCTAAATTCTTTTTATTTGATGTGTTCCCTAACGTTGTACCTGACCACCCTAACTAACGGCATACAATTTAGTATCTAACTAAACCTAACTTTTATGTGTCTAATAAGGAATACTCCTTGATACTAATATGATCCTAAATTTTCTTAACTTAAATCATGAATTTATATTCTTGCTGGATTTGATTGAAACAAGTTGATTTAAATTGGCCAGTGATTCGTCTAGTATGGTAGGAACCTATGTTGCACATAGTAAACCAAGAACTTTTTGAAAAGGAGAACAAACCAATCAATCCTAAATTAACTTTATTCTAAGCATAAATAAACTTTCTAAACTTATGTAATTGTACAAGAGTGACAGAACTAATGAAGCCTAGTTTACCCTAAATTAATTACCATAATGTTATCTAAAATGTTATTAGAACTTTATTTCAATATATAAGACCATAAATATGTAGTTTTAATTCTATAATTTCTCTGATAAACATAAAGTTTTCATACTATTTCTTATTGAAGTATAACTTATTTTCATAAGAGGATATTATGTTATTTGATAAGTCCTGTTGAATGACTGTCTTGTTGATATTGTCTAATTAGATTATATGTATGTTTCCTAAATGAATTGTTTGTTTTAATTCACACATCTTGAAATATAATAATTTAATTCAGCCATAGTATATATGTTTTCCTTAAAATATTGTTGAGATTGACTTTATATCTTTTCCAGATTATTCTAGCTTGTTTGTAGATTATACTAGAATATCATAATATTCAATATTATTTTATTTGCGGCTATGGCACTCGCCCAAAGCATCCCCGCGAGGTACAATAGTCTTCGGCTCCATAGGGTCAAGACTTCTTCCGCAATTGGACTGAAAATGTCCTTAATAGGGGTACTCTTTTATTCTAATCACAGAAAGTCTGTGTGGGTTGTTAGTCTTAGTCAATGTCCTTTGAAAACAAGAGACATGAGAGGGCTTAATCTTTTGACTACCCTAACCTTTACTTATTTATTACAAAAATATATATGACTCTAGTTCATAATATATATATATATATATATATATATGTAATATCAAGGAAAACATTTATATATGGATAATATTTATAATTAACCTTATGTAATAACACAGAAGCCTTAATTTGTCATAAGTAACTTCTTGGATTCACCAATGTTGTAATATCTTCAGAAAGCTTATTCAATATAAGCAAGTTAATTTCAGAATGGTTCTAATCGCAACAACTGGTTTGACTGTTAACAAAGTCAACCCATAGTAATACTTCATCATTGTATTATTATTATTTGAGTCATCTGCTCAAGGAACTTCGCATTCCTGTCAAGGTTCAACAATTCTTGAACTTCAACATCAATTGTATAAGTAATACTATCTTGTATCACTTGTGAAGATTTAGTTCTTTGTATTCATTACCCAAGTAATGACCGCTAGATAAGAAAGCATTCAATATCAGTAAGAAATTCTGCATATGATTCTAATTGGAACCACTTATATGACTATTAACTGAGTCAATATTAGTATAATCAATACTTTGAAGGTGTGTTATTAAATCATTTGTGATTCTTGTCAAAAATCAATGATCTCTTGATCTTCAACATGGTAGATAGAGATGTTGCATAATAACATCATTGGAACTTTTGTAAAGGTTCTACTAAATCTTCCATAGACCCTTTGAAGACTGCTTTGCCGGCCAGCCTTAAGTACCAAGACATCATTATGAAACTTAATATTTCCGGTTAATCCTAAACACAGCACGTCATGTTTGCTGTTGTAGAATAGCCTCTACTATCTTCCATAGAGAACTAAATAAGACTGTCAGTGACCGGTCTTAAACAAACAAGACATCAGTTTTCTCTTCCACTGATAGTAGGTACATGTATTCAAGACTAACCCTATAAGGGCTTTAACATCAGGTAAATAGTTAACTGCTATTAACCCAGTTAATAATTCAGGAACTTTTAATTAAAGTTATTATATTAATAACTATCTAACATTGATAGCTTTCATTCAATAATAGATATAATTCTGGTTCTATCGTCTAGTTAATTTAAACATAGAATTAGGTTTTAAAGTATTTGTCTTATAAATACATAAGTAATACAACTTTGGGACATCATTCCCATTCATCCCAACATATCCGTGAATGAGAATAGAATTGTTTTACCATCTAGACTCAACTAAAGTTATCGAGCATACGTAATAATGTAAGTAATACTTTAAATAAAAGTAACCAAAGCCTCACCTGTGTTCAAACTTGAAAGCCTACCAACACGAGATGACGCTTCCTTCATTATCTCTCCTTTAAAACAAATGATACAACCAATATTCAGCAGATCCTCCACTCTAATTACACCAGGAACGACGCTCGCTTCTAAATCTTCTATAGGACTCCTGAAACCACACTTAAAACTTCTGAAACAACTTTTTCTTTCGTTAGCGTCTGGCGCGAAGCGCCGCCATCCCTTTTGACAGTTCTCCATATTCCCAAAATGCCTCGTCAATAATGCCACATCCGGTCAGTCTCATTAATTAAATAAATGTAATCTGCATAATCACATAAAAATAAATAGTTAATCTTCTATCAAAACGACAGTTAGTATTATATTACACATATAAATTTATTAATACATTATCCATTATTGTATATGAATAATAAGTAGCTGTTTTGTGAAACCATCATTTTTCCCGGTAATCCTATAACTGTTCCCATTGGTCGATTTCAAGATTAGAGAAGGGACTAATCTTTATAGTAACTAGTGATGTCCCTATATGTAAATTATTACGATAATTGAACTAATGTTAAGCTTGTTCCACACATATTTGCATCGATTAGTCTAAATTTGATAATCAGGCATAATACGAATTAAAATACTATAAATCAGTTGTTATATTTTGTTTCATTTAAAAGATATTTTGCAACACGCCAGCTAAATTATAGTACGATTAGCTGGACGAAGGATATGTGAATAATCTCAACGTGACGAGCCAGTATGGTTAGTTACAGCTCCCCCGCTCAATTTTTCAAATGTTAAACTTAAACCCAGTCTAACATGAGGAAAATTGGTCCCTATAACTTGATAAAGTAACTTGAACAAAATAAATTTAAATATTCTAGTTTATTAGAGTTGAAACTGGAAGTGCAGCTTTCATGTGTGAGTAAAATGAGTCCACCTGTAGACAATCCCCGCAAATCAGAAATGTTGATTTATATACACTGTCTCGCATACCCATGAATTAAACACACAAGCCATTTAAATCCTCAAGAAGTACTTGGTTGTGAGTCAAGCAAACGCTAGCCGTTCAAAATACATCAGTTCTCCGTTAAGAGTCATTTAATACCACTCCGGAGACCCGCATGCACTTTTCCTCGGAGGACCCAAAATTGTCGTGAGCATAATCCAATAGATACACAAACTTACAATGCAAACCCTCAACACCTAATTCACGAAGACAAACCCACAAATAAGACTAGATGTGCAGTGTAAAGTCGATTTGATAGCATTTAGCTTCTTGTGGAGTATGGACCTTTCATGAGACCAAAATACAACTTGGTAATAATTGTATACTATCCTAACACTAAAATACATCGTAAAAAGTCGTTTGTATATTGTATATCGTTTCCAAATCTCAACTCAAATTAACCAACCTCTAGCTCTGGAATTTGCCTCAATTTAAAGCCCTTACATATCCTCACTAAGTTTCTTTGTCAGTCATATTGTGGTTCAAAGTCAATGTCAAAGTACTTAATATTTGTTTCCTCAACATTCACAGACTTTACTTTCATGTCTTTGCACTCAACTTTAAATATAACCAAACCCGTATGAGCCAGAGGTAACAAATAATTTCCAATAGTAGGTATTGCCTCCTCACATGAATATAATTTCTAAACATACATATAAGTATATAACCTTTATTTTCTTTTTTTTGTTACACATATGCATGTATATATATCTCAAAGAATTTTTGTATTATACTTGACTATACGTCGTTTTCAATCCCACTCTGATTTGGGTGTCAAACCATTTTTCCATGCGTATGTATCTGATAATTTCAAACATATATTTAAATATTTATCTTAAATTTATTCATTCATTTCATGCTCGCCTGTTCCTATTTCACAAAAATAACAATTCCATAAACTGTTATAATATAACTATATATAATATGTTATTTCGTATTTACTGTATTACTGCTCTTTGTGTTAGTTTTATAAAATAGTATCGTGTGAATTGCCAATATACTTTGTAATAGAATTGTGTGAACCCAGACTACACTAATGAGAAATTATTCTCTTCCCCCGCTAGACTTTTCGATCTCTATTTACCTAAATAAAATAATCAACCCGTATAATGGTTGTTTGCTTCATCATCATCATATCAGCCGAAAGACGACGTTGTTTACTTACCTAATACTTAATATTATTTAATAGTTTGCAATATGCTAACCTTAGACTTGGCTCACACTGTTTTCAAATTTAAAACTATACATATTCTAGATGCAAATCATGATAGAATACCCATTCCAAAAACTCAAAATATCCTACTCAGGTTGAAAAAGAATTTATTATCAACTAAATACTGATTTGATTTTCTAATATTGATATCAATCCCGAATTAAAAATGTGTAATTATAATAAATATATATGGATTGTCAATAAATGACCCTGTCCATATACATAACAATTCATCTGCCATGCTTTACCAATCGATATAAATCAAAGAAAAAGGTAAAGCAATATCCTAAATAATATCCAGTTATGAGGTTCGCATAAATTACAAACTAGAATTAATTCGAAGGAACATCTTCATTCTTATTTTCGGAAATTGTTAGTAATGATCTTTGTAAAGTTAGTTCCTAAACTCGCAATAGGTACTGCTTACTTTGCTAATAACATTATCACAAATATAATTATTGGATCTACGTATTGAGTTTTAATTGAAACGAGAGTTTCTTTTTTTTTTCTTTTCTTCCACACTAAATCATTCACACAACAGAGATTTATAGAAGTTTCATTTACCACATTATTCTACCTATTAATTTATCGACACCTTAATACTACCAAGTTCTGTCAGTAATTCTATTTAAAATCCTAAGAAATCTCCTGTGTGTCAATATCTCATCTTTTCATAAAATTTGTCACCTTACGTAATAACATCTAAAATCATACCGAATATTCGTTCCAAAACTGGCAACATTATTCTGACATGTCACAATCAATAACCTTATTTTTTCTCAAAACAATCGATCGTAATATTTGATCTTACAAAGATATACTTTATTTCTATCTAGTACAAATGTGCTTATAAACAAATTTTGTACAATTGCACTTTGATTAGATTTACGTATTTACCTATTAGATTATACGAAATATCAACTTACTACTCCGCTACTGTATTTCGAATCTAGCAACATGTACATGGAAAGTATTCGAGATCTGTGTTGTCAAAGGTATTTACGGATAACGGCGCCAAATTCTAATTGTAAAGGCAGTATAACGTCTCCGTGGCGAGATATTATGTATCAACATCAAAATAATAATAAAACACCATAGTTTCTAGATGTTGTACAAGAAGTACTAGAATTGATCATATAGTGGAAGAATTATCGAAATGATCATATTACTCAGATGTTTTTATAATCAAAAGTGAATTTGGCACAGTGTGATATTAAAATAAAATAAAATAAAATAAAAAAGGTTTTTATTCACGTAGACTTTAAAAAAGCGCTTGTAAATAGTCAGAACATGTTTGTAGTAATATAGTTGTATACATTAGATATTATTTCTAGTAACATAGATATTTAGGTACATCTTGTATGAAAACATTTATAAAATTTATTTTATTACAGAAATGATATTTAGCTAGCTCGTATCAAGTTATTGTCAAGAGATTATGTTTAATTATCTAGTTTAAGTCTAATATTTTTACTACATATTGTCAATGGTTCTGTCTATATTAAAGGTATTATTATTATGACGGACCTTGTGTTAATAACGACGGTCGCGCTTTAATGCTACCACCGGATCCAATGCGCCCCAACTGAGAAGACCCAGCGAAACAAACTCAGTGGGTTCATCTACTACCGGTTTCAACACGACCCAGTTGAGACGGTCCGGCGAAACATACTCAAGCGGGCATGAACACGGGATTTGGTCCAATTAGAGTAATTATTTAGTAGGCAAATACAATATATGCTCGATCGGTTGTCTGAATGCTATTCTACAACTGCTCCTATTTATATATTCTACATCAAGAGAATGAATAAGAATACCTACAAATTTATATTCAGTTTTGTATGTAACTACATCTATGAACATAAGAAGAAACCTCAGTTTGCTAAGGTTAGTAAAAATACTTTGAAACTTTTAATTGTGACCTATATCTAGGAATACTAAACATAGAATAAGCTTTTGTATATTCTAGATCCTAGTTAATTGTTTATTTATTTCCTGTCTAGTGTCTAGATAACCTTAATTGACCCGTGATATTGAAATTAACCATGAATACTACTACCTACTTACATTGTTATTTTATGATTCGGTTCATTAAGGTCTAAGATGCTTTCACTGCTGCACCAGACAACTAAATTTCATTAAATTACCCAAGCTGATTGAAATTACCTACTGTATAAAATTGCCATAATATTTTTCTTTAATTTATTTTGAAAACCCTAACTAACAATATGCTGCTTTCCTAACCTCTCTATTATCTTATTTTCAGAATACTATATTCTAAATGTTAAGAGGTTTATATGACAAAATTATTTACTGTCAAGATCAGTGCCACTAAACAACAAATGTATAAACATCATCGGGTAAGCATTTCTTTTGATACTATTATGAAGTATTTATTAACATCTTTGTTATTTGATTATACACTTACAATATCCTTATGCATAGAGAATTTTCATAGCATTGACACAAGGCACGTCCGAACTCTTAAATAAAAACTTATCACTCACAGAAGTTTCATTCTTTTCTATGTAGGAATCGAACCCACTATTTGATCAAATGTTATTCATCAATATGTTAATCCTAGAAACACTGAGATAAGTTGCAAACTGCATACTGTATAAACTACAGATAATAATATAATACTCCTTAATTAAATTCTACCAATAGAGTTTGAGGAACTACATTAGATACCGGCTTGTAGTCACTTAAAATAAAATATAAGTAATTATGATGATAATATCATTATGATTATTATAACCTAAGTAAAGATTTTATACACAAAACTAGGCTCTTTATTCTGACCCAGTGTTAAAGCTTATATCTTGATTAATAAAACTTTGTAACATATTAAAACTTATTTACTTAATCACACTCACAAAAGTTTCATTTTCTGCATAGGAATCGAACCCAGTATTAGATCAAAATTGATGTTAATCCTAGAAGCATTGAGTAAAGTTGTAAACTGCATATTCTATTAATTTAACATATAATAAAATACAACTCCTTGATTAAATTCTACCATTGTAGTTTGAGGAACTACATTAGAACCCAACTTGAAGTCACTTCAAAATAAATAATATAACACATAGATTATTTCATTATGATTATTATGACACAACTAAGGATCTATATATAAAACTAGACTATTTAATCTGACTCAATGCCAAACATTTAAAACTTATATACATATCTTCTTGGTTAATAAAACCTTGTAACAAATAAAGGACCAACATTCATGTATAATGTTCACACATGAACACCATGTAAATCCTGACTCAAAACAACTATTTATGGATCACACAAATAGTAGCCATGTGTGGGAATCGAACCCAAAACACAAAGTAAATCCTGACTCAAAACAACTAATTATGGATCACTCAAATAGTAGCCTTGTGTGGGAATCGAACCCAAAACACAAAGTAAATCCTGACTCAAAACAACTAATTATGGATCACTCAAATAGTAGCCTTGTGTGGGCATCGAACCCAAAACACAAAGTAAATCCTGACTCAAAACAACTAATTATGGATAACTCAAATAGTAGCCAAGTGTGGGCATCGAACCCAAAACACAAAGTAAATCCTGACTCAAAACAACTAATTATGGATCACTCAAATAGTAGCCATGTGTGGGAATCGAACCCAGAACACATAGTGACAGACTGTCTTAACCACTGTGCCACTAGTATTCAGTATTAATATATAGTATTCAGTACACATTAATTTTACATACCCTAATTTAATCTAACAATATAATAATCATAAACATCTAAATATATTAGTTCTATTTATTGATTTATTAACTGTAACTATCTTATTTTAAATTGTTATCCTAATTAATTTATTTATTATAACCCATGTTAGATTTATCACTAACTACCATGTACCCTTTTGATCTCATTTTAATTGGACTGTGTTCTTATGAGAAATAAAAACTTTAAATCTTAACTTACTTGTCATTATATATACATGCAGGAATTGAACCCACAACAATAAAAAATTCTAATAGTTATTCTGAATCTCAAACTCAATTCACCTATTTAAATTGATACATTTAATTTATCACTTGACTTTATACATGCAGGAATTGAACCCACAACTATAATGAATTCTAATAGTTATCCTGAATCTCAAACTCAATTCACCTATTTAAATTGAAACATTCAATTTATCACTTGACTTTTCTTTTAATATCTGCATTTGATATTTTCTCCTATCAATAATTCAAAATAACCTATTTTTATTAATTTATTTGATCATAGAAGTTGACAGTTTCATGATCAAACTCAGTTTTTAACAGACTTCAAAAGTTTGCTATTAATTAATTACAATGATACAACCTAAGAATTAGCTGTCTCAGTAAATCAGCAGTATTATTATTAATGGTATCACCTGATGGTCAATAGTTACCATAACCTATTATGTTAATCTATCTAGTATCTACCTAAAAATAAACAAGAGTTTTATATCACTACATTAAATAATGAGTATGGGACTTTCATGATAGTATGTGGATACCATTTTTTTTTTTTTTTTTTTTTTTTTTTTGCGGGGTGGAAAGTCCTGCATGGATGTCCTCCGCCTCGGGGGAGGCGGAGGGGTCTGTCAGACTCCTACTGACTAAAAACCACCCCGGTGTTCCATCTCACACCTGCGCCGGGGGTCGCGGGAACAAACGATACTTCCGCAACCCCCGGCTGGTGCTGGCCCATGTATGCGGGCCTCCTCGCATTAGCGGGGGGAGTGAGTGTTAAACTCCCCCCGCAACGTCTAAGAGGGGCGCGCGTGGAACACGTCGCGCCGCCGCCTCGGGTACAGATGTGTAGTGGGCGACGGACGCCCCCGAGTCCATCGCCCCTGGACCCATTTTAGGGGGGCCGAAAGAGGGCGTTATCCGCCCTCCGCCGACGCCCGGTGCGTCTGCTGCGGACGGGGTGGGAGGATGTGATCTCCCTCTCCCTCTCCGCAGCTTCCTTCTGCGAGACGACAGTCTCGCAGAAGGAAACCACCGCGTCCCAGGACTCCTCGCCGCCAACCATCGAATTCACGACGGCCGGCAGCGACAGGTCACTGCCTACTCCAGAAATGAGGGCACGGCGCTGCTCCTCCCAAGCGGCACACTCTGCCAGCGTGTGCAGCGCCGTGTCCTCCCGACAGTCGACGCAGTGGTGACACCGGGCGTCCGGCTCCCTGTTTATGCGACAAAGGTACTTCCCGAAGCAGCCATGCCCCGACAGTACCTGCGTCACCCGAAACGACAGGGAGCCGTGCCTCCTCTCGAGCCAACGCTCGAGTACCGGCCGGACCGCCTCGATAGTGATGAGGCCGGCGGTTGGGCGCGAGAGCCTGTCCCGCCATTCCGCCACCAGGGCCTCGCGAAGCTGCGACCGACGCAGCCCCATGTGTGGCTGCATCGGCCGCTCGCCTTGCGCCAGCATCTCCTCGCGCCACCGGTACAGTGACGCGAGTACTTTCGCCTCGAGGTCCCAGGGCGGGGATCCGGCCAGTACACAGGCCGCCTCATAGGAGACCGTGCGATAACCCCTGATGACTCTGACGGCCATAGCTCTCTGCGGTCTCCGCAGAACAGCAATACTACCGGCCGTCAGGTCAGCCGCCCAGATCGGGGCCCCGTACAGGGCCATCGATCGCACGATCCCCATGTAGAGCCGCCTACAGGCTGCGCTTGGCCCCCCCAGATTGGGAAGCAGCGTTGAAAGCGCCCCAGCCGCGCCCATCAGCTTGGGCACCAACCGCCGGAAGTGAGGTCCGAAGTCCCACCGGCTGTCGAGCACCAATCCTAGGTACTTCATGGTAGGCTCGACAGCGATCCGGACCCCCCCGACCACAATGTGTGATCCGGGCGGCGGCGCCCGCCGGGGACCATGGAACATCATGGCCTCCGACTTGTTGAGGGCCACCTCCAGGCCGAGGCGCCGGATGCGGCTCACCACCTGTGAGACCGCAGCCGTCGCCACCAACGCTGCCTCCCTGTGCGAACTCCCACGGGCCGTGACCAGCGTGTCGTCCGCATAACACGTCAGGTCCACGCCCGGCTGGAGTTCGCCCCTCAGCACCCAGTCGTACCCGATGTTCCACAGGAGCGGGCCCAAAACCGAACCCTGTGGAACACCGCACGACATTGAGTGCAGGTGTCCGCCATCACGTCCCACGTAGGTGACACACCTCTCCGCCAGGTAAGCCCCAACGATGTGGCGGAGGTAGGAAGGCACCCGATGATATCGCAGTGCATCCCGAATGCAACTCCAGGGCAGGGTGTTGAAGGCGTTGGAGATGTCCAAGGACACCGCCAACATCACCCCACCCCGGGACACCGCTTCCTCCGCCAGGACTCTCACCCTCGACACAGCGTGTATGGTAGAGCGCCCATGCCGAAAGCCGAACTGGCTCTCGTCCAGGTCCGGCCCCTCTCCGCACAAGTGGCCGACAAGGCGGGCTGCGATTATTCGCTCGAGCAGCTTGCCCACCTCGTCTAGCAGCACTATGGGCCGGTACCCGGACGGTGAGTCTGCAGGGCGCCCCGCCTTTCTGAGCAGGACCAGACGACCAGATTTCCACAGAGTGGGAAACTGGCCCCGCTCAAGGCACGCTGTGTAGAGTCCCGTCAGTTGGGGACCTAGCTCTTTCAGAGCGAGGGCCAACGCACAACCGTGAATCCCGTCAGGCCCCGGAGCCACGTTTTTGGCCCGGAGCCGCATCACGGCCGCCCTCAACTCTTCCTGTGTCACCTCTGGGACGCTGATGGCATTCTCCTCTGTAGGCTCTGCGGCTGTGGGCAAAGCCATCGGCGGTGGCATGTGATCCGCTCTTGCCGGGAAGAGGGCTGCCACTACTTCCTCCAGCAGCTCGGGTTGGAGACTCTCAGTGAGTGGAGGCGCCGCGGCTCGAAGTTTCCCTCGAACCGCACGATAAGGGCGCCCCCACGGATCTCCGTCCAGAGTCTCCAACATCTCCTCCCTGGCTCGCGTCTTGGCTTCACCGATGGCCAGCCGCAGAGCCTCCTTCGCCGCGCGGTACACCTCATACAGCGCGGCCTCTTCGTCAGGGACCCGACGACGTCTCCTCCGGTATCGGGTGTACTGGCGTCTGACCGCCACGCACGCGACGCGCAACTGCGCGATCTCGGCGGTCCACCAGTACACCTGGCGCCTTCCTGTATGTGTGTGAACCCGGGGCATAGACGCGTCGCAGATTTGCGTCATCGCCCCGCGGAACCACAGCGCCTCCTCTTCGACGTCGACGGGTCCGTTCGTCGCCGACTCCCGGTACCAGGCCTGGACAATGGCGGCCTCCTCGAGAAGTTCCCTGTCGATGCGCTTACGCGCCCAGCGTGGACCATCCACCCGCGGGGCCGGTGGACCGCGGCCACCAGTGGTCTGGGCGGAGACGTCGAAACGGATGTACCGATGATCCGACAATGTCTCCACCTCCACGGCGACACGCCAGTCGTGGACACGGCTCGCGACAGCAGGGCTAGCGAACGAGACGTCCACTATTGAACCACCCCGCTGCCGCACGCAAGTGTGGACCGACCCCCGATTTAGGACGGTCAGGCCAGTCGTGACCGCCCACTCCTCCAGCACCTCACCCCGGGCATCCGTCACCGGAGATCCCCACGCCGCAGACTTGGCGTTGAGATCCCCGAGCAACAGCACGGGGCGAGGGTGGAGTCGGCCTACGACGGCACCCAACTCGACAAGGAAATTCTCGAAGTCGGCGAGACTCTTGTTGGGCGAAAAATACGCCCCAATTGTACCAATGCCGTCCACGAGGGCTGCTACCCAGCCGTGACCTCGGGATGGGTGGACCAGAGCCCCGCCAATTATGGCCACCAAGCCGTCCAAGTCTCCCAACCAGTTATCCCTGGGGGGGACAAAGTACGGCTCGGCGACCACCGCCACGCGAATCGACCACTCTGCCATGCTCTGGAGCAAGAGATCCTGAGCTCTGGCACAGTGGTTGATGTTGCCCTGGAGGAAATGGAACAGCGCCATTAGGCCGTGTCCATTCCCTCCGCACCCCTCTCAGGCCGGGAGTCGGCCGAAGGGCAGCCAGGCTGTCGGGGGGGTAAAGAGCCCCCGGCAGCCTTGGCTCCCTTTTTCTTCTTATTGTTGGCGGTAGCGCCACAGGCCTTCCCGCCCGCTCTGTGCCCCGCGGGCCTCCCTGCAGCTGTACAGAGGCTGCAGTTTGGCGCCGCAGAGCACTGGGCCGCCTTGTGGCCGGGCTGGCCGCAGCGATAGCATTCCTCGCTGCGGTCCGTTTCAGCAGTGCACCGCGCCCGGACATGCCCAATGTCCAGGCATCGGTAACACCGCATAGCCCTGGGCTGCACCAGCTTGACCCTGGCTGCAACCCACCCCACCAATAGTCGCCCAGCGTTGGCGACCTTACTCGCCGCCGCCACTGGACACCGCACCCATATGAAGCCGAGTCCGGAGGCGTCGGCGCGAATCTCGCCCGTCCGCACATCGCCAGACGGACATCCGCCGGCTCGGGCAATGGCCGCCACAACTTCAGCCGGAGTGGTCGAGTCATCCAGGCCGTCGACACGCAGCTCCGCGGTCTTAACCGGCCTGGACACCCGGACGTCCTCCGGGTTGAGGGCCTCCTTCAGCTTGGCGGCTAGAATATCCGCCTTCTGCCCACTGGACTCACCCGACACCTCGAGGAGCCGCGCCCCCGTCACCGCCGACTTTATTCTAAAGCCGGATGGTGTGCCAAGGTCGGGGAACGCGACTTTGGCTTTTGCCTCCGTTAGGACCGCCTTGTATGTAATGCCCCTTTCGACGGCTCCGGGCAGCAGTGTTATCACTACAGCCGCGGAGCGTGGGGCTCTGACCTTAGGCGGTCCCCTCGCCTTCTGGGGTGCCGGTGTTCGTGCTGGCGGCGCCGCCTTCTTCTTTTTGCGGCCCCTCTTGACGACTGTCGACCAGACCTCCGTGCTAGGCCCAGGCGCAGCCGCCGGAGGCGCCGCTGGAGGTCCCGCTGTTCGGGAGGTGGGCATTTGAGGCGCGGGTTTTGGGGCCGCTGTCCTCCCCGATCGGCCTGGTTTAGCCACCCCAGCCGTCGCAGCCACCGCGGCCGCCGGGCCCCGTTTGTTGGACCCCTCCCCCCTTCGCCCGTCCCCGGCGAGCGGAGGGCGGACGGACTCTGCCGGGAGAAGTCTCCCCTCTATGGCCGCGAGGCGGGCACCCACCATGTCACCACACTGCATCATGCAGATGCGGACGATCTTCTCGACCTCCGCATCCACTAGTGCACGCGCCGATGATGAGGTCGGCGATGGAACCGACGGTGGGGCCGCCACAGGAGAGGACCCAGTGACCGCAGGAGCTGTCCCTTGGACGGCAACCTGCCGCTTGAGGTCCTCCAGCTCAGATCGGAGACGGCCGTTCTCCTCCCACAACTTCGCCGTCTCCTCCGTGCCAGTACGATGGACGAGGACCTCAACCGCCTCGCGGATTCCATCAGCTGCCTCCTTTAGAGCACGCGTGAACGTACCCTTCAGGTTGCCCGATTTAGTGGCAACCCTCAGGACCACGTCCACGCCGTCCAAAACCTGGCGGCTAAGTGCCACCGCCGATGGGCTCCCTCCAGCGATCCGAGCGGAGCGCCGCTCTCGGGCTTGCCGGGCCAACTCGCTGACCTCATCAGCCGCGACTTCCCTTCGCTGTGCCCGCCTAGCAGCAGCGGCCTCCGCACGATTACTGCCCAGCAGGGACACAGTGGAGCCTCCGCTCGAGTCAGCCATGGCGAGGCCGGCGTCGCTCTCCGCGCTCTCCGTGTGCTCCACTGGAGCTGCCGCAACGAAGCGACCCCGCCCGTCAAGCTCTGGCATCCGAGCGATGACTACGCTCGGAACCGCGCGAGCCTTCCCTCTCCGGGCCGTGGAGACCTTTGCGGCCACCAGGTTCTCCACGTTTAAGGAGCCGCTGCGCTTCCTATCCCTTTGTCCGGGCATGGATCCGGACCGGGACCTGGACGCGCAGCCGCCTGTGTCCTTCTCGGACATTTGGTCCCTGTTGGGACTGGCGCCTTCTCGGCTGTTGCAAGCGGAAATAGGGGTGGCTGGACGAGACCTCGACCTCGTGGTCCGCCTGCTCCTCCTTGCACCGCGTGCAACCCCTTCCTGCACAACTTCGTCATCCTCCATCGGGTGCGCAAAACTGGGCGTGCGCACCTTCTCCGCGGCTTCCGCGGTTTTATGGCTTTGTTTGCCCCCCCCAGATACGGTGGGGCTGCCAGATCCGTGAGGACCTGGGAGGGATTCTCCAGCGGAGCTGGTACCCTCCTGGGGTAATATGTTCTTCAAAGCCGACATTTTCATACAACTAAAATTGCTACCCTTTGGACCAGATTGCCCCCTGGTCATACAACCCCTCGCTGGGCAGCTAAGCTGGGGGCGTGAGGGTTTGCTGACTCTGAATACTCCCTTCTAATGAATAGAAGGGGGAACAGAGGCGTAAGATGTCGGAATATTCGCCACGGACGGTGGCTTATCCCCATGCAAGCACAGGAAAAAGCCAGCGCCCATGCCCAGGGCACACCAATCCGAAAAACTGCCGTTCCCACCGAATATAAATATTCGAATGGGACCGATAGTCTCGGACCACGAGGAGGTTTTCCGACCACGTGCCCCAGTATGTGGATACCATATCCTAACATACTATTTACTTTTCTTAATTAAGTAAATACTATATATATATTTTACTTATTTAAATAACCAAATGAATGAACCACCTGATGGCATTATATATAAAGAAAGTGATTTTGTTTCATAAATACTTGAATGAAACAATTTATTGAAATTTCATTATGTTTCAATATTTATGCATAGGTACTGAGAAATCAAATGTTACAATGCCTATAGTAACATCATGTGATTTTATCTCATTATATCCTTTCACAACAGCTTAAACAGAAACTTGTTGTGGAATATATCTACCATACCTTCTACTATATCACTAATTATAAAATAATTCTAATTGATTTTCCTATACCTTAATTTATTCTTGTACTATTAGTTGAATTATTTATATCTCTAATAATTTGATTATTTTCTTTCAGTAAATATAACAACAAATACTGAGATTGTTAACCTCATTCTACAACTACCAGAGATACACCTGCATGGACCGCTACTACTATTGAATACTCAAGATTAGAAAGAAGTTTAACTTTTAAGTAATTGATTTGTCTGTTTCTCCTTTCAATACCCTTTCTCACGTCATCAATGATGTGCAGCTAAGAACTGCATCTTGTAACCTATAATTCAATCAAACCAGCTTAAACACTTTTCTATCTAACTTTATATATAAATTACTGAAAATACTAATTAAAATAAAGCCTATTTATCCTGGAAAACGGCGCCACCAATTATTTACCTATCCACCCTACCCCCCTATTCTAAATTCTTTTTATTTGATGTGTTCCCTAACGTTGTACCTGACCACCCTAACTAACGGCATACAATTTAGTATCTAACTAAACCTAACTTTTATGTGTCTAATAAGGAATACTCCTTGATACTAATATGATCCTAAATTTTCTTAACTTAAATCATGAATTTATATTCTTGCTGGATTTGATTGAAACAAGTTGATTTAAATTGTCCAGTGATTCGTCTAGTATGGTAGGAACCTATATTGCACATAGTAAACCAAGAACTTTTTGAAAAGGAGAACAAACCAATCAATCCTAAATTAACTTTATTCTAAGCATAAATAAACTTTCTAAACTTATGTAATTGTACAAGAGTGACAGACCTAATGAAGCCTAGTTTACCCTAAATTTATTACCATAATGTTATCTAAAATGTTATTAGAACTTTATTTCAATATATAAGACCATAAATATGTAGTTTTAATTCTATAATTTCTCTGATAAACATAAAGTTTTCATACTATTTCTTATTGAAGTATAACTTATTTTCATAAGAGGATATTATGTTATTTGATAAGTCCTGTTGAATGACTGTCTTGTTGATATTGTCTAATTAGATTATATGTATGTTTCCTAAATGAATTGTTTGTTTTAATTCACACATCTTGAAATATAATAATTTAATTCAGCCATAGTATATGTCGCAGATTCTGACGGATTTAACTCCGAAACATCGTCGGTGTCCGCCATCATGCACGTGGTGAAAAGAATCAGTGCGCACACCCGGCGCGGTCGAGTTCTGTATGCCAACTGTGTCGTGTCGCTAACACACTAATGTCACTTAGACAACTGACAGACGGCAAACGTCACATGCGACAGTTCATAGACAACCTCGACTCGAACTACTGACTCAGTGAGTAGTGTTTTCCAAACGCTAATAGATGGCGTTACTAGTACGTAAACAGTCCTTTAACTTAATTTCTCCGACACGGCCATTCTGACAACCAACGCGCTCTCGCGTTGTTACTCGCTGACATAATCAACATGAATTACAGTTCTTCAGTTTGGCAAGGACACAAAGCGTTACAAACAGCTTTTAATGTTACACAAAGCAAAGCGTAAAGGCTTTCAGCATTTACCACAAAGCGTTATAGCTTTCATCATTAGTTAGAGGGCGTAGGTACCTCTCACACAATGCAAAGCGTTGAAACTTTCAGCATAAAATGCAACGCATAGCAAAGCGTTGAAGCTTTCAGCATAAACTGCAACACACAGCAAACCGTTGAAGCTTTCAGCATAAACTGCAATACACAGCAAAGCGTTGAAGCTTTCAGCATAAACTGCATCACACAGCAAAGTGTTGAAGCTTTCAACATAAACTGCAATACACAGCAAAGCGTTGAAGCTTTCAACATAAACTGCATCCCACAGCAAAGCGTTGCAGCTTTCAGCATAAACGGCAACACACAGCAAAGCGTTGAAGCTTTCAGCATAAACTGCAATACACAGCAAAGCGTTGAAGCTTTCAGCATAAACTGCAATACACAGCAAAGCGTTGAAGCTTTCAGCATAAACTGCAACCCACAGCAAAGCGTTACAGCTTTCAGCAAAAGTCCAATTACTCGGCAAAGCGTTACAGCTTTCAGCATTGCACACAGGCAGCACTTAAAACACGCTGCAAAACGTTGCAGCTTTCAGCATCAACCTTGGGTCACGACAGATGAGTCCAACCTTACTGCAAAGCGTGATGGCTTTCAGCGGGACATCAGGACAAAGCGATAAGGCTTTCAATCCACCCTTCAATAAGCATAGTAGCTTTCAGTTTAAATAAAATATTTTATCAAACAGCAATGAACATAAGTCTTTTATCACGGGTTTACGTTCAACAAAACAATGTAATTATCGTTTCAACTCAAACAATGATCATAATTCAATACAGTAATTCAATCCAAATTATTAATTACACCAAATTAGAATACCAAATTAATCAATACAATTTGTTCCATAATTAAATAAAACTATTCAATTATGGGTTCTACAGGATCAAGACATTCTGACAATTCAGGCAAACTAGCTGGATATTTACGTAGTCGTTCATGACACACATATTGGGCCCGTCCCCCAGATACTGCTTCCAACCTATAACGCTCATTGGAACACACTTTAGCTACCCTGTAAGGGACCTTTCTCTATACTCTTACTTACAGTACAATTCAAAACGAGTTTTACTTCGTCTAAGACAGATTTCTAGGATTTATTTTCATAATTTTCGGCCACTGTAAAACTATTTGTTAAGGTGGACATCATTCGCTCCACCTGACCATTAGCTTGGCTAACACCACTAGCAATCTCGTGGAACTCAATGACCGAACCTCAGCATAAATCCTGAAAGTCTTGACCAGTAAAAGATGTACCTTGATCAGAGATAATTCGTTTCGGGGTTCTAAATATGTGGACAAAGTTACGTAGTGCCTCGCAAGCAGATCGTGATGTTAAATCTTTGACACACATTAATTAACAAAATTTCGTAAAAGCATCTACGATGACTATCACATACTCCTTAGAAGTCTTGCTACAAGTTCGAATAAAGTGTTCTCCACCCTGGAGCATTATAAGTAAGTGCGCAATGCAGCGTCACGAACTCAAAGCACGAAGCTTGCAATAGTCAATTGTCACAAGCACGAAGCGCGGAGCTTTCAATACTCAATCGTCACAAGCATAAAGCGCGGAGCTTTCAATGCTCAACCACCACAAGCACAAAGCACGGAGCTTCCAATGCTCAACCACCACAAGCACAAAGCGCGGAGCTGCTTTCAATGCTTAACTTTCAATGCTCAACTGCTAGAGGTGATTCGTAGAGGTTAACCTTACCATATTTTTGGACAAGGGCATTAATTTTGGATGGGAACTTTAATTACAACCCATCAACAATTGAAGCGGACTTCTAACTGTACTTCTAACTATGATACAATTTAGCGCGATTTGGATTTGACCTGAAGCTGCCTTCCAGAACCTACGCTCGAGGTTCTCGGTTATAGTGAAGCAATTAATTAGAATAGTTCGGGAAGCTACGCAATATCCTCCTATCACAAATAACGCAGTGTTTCAAGTCTAAAATCTTTCACGTGGTCGCTCACTACTGGTCTCACAAGAAGGCTCAAGGTCACCCAAAGAGCAACGGAGAGAGCCACGCTCGGACTATCCCTGCGCGATCGAATAAAAACGTCGCAATCCGCAGGCGAAACAAAGTAGCCGACATAAAAATTGTGTCACAAATCAGTAAGTTAGTATTTTGAGTTCAATATACCTAGTTTGTAAGTACAACATTTGTATGCCATGTACAATATGGCAAATGTGTGAAACTTAAATGATGTAAACAATAACACCTGTATTCACCACATTTACACAAATAAAGATATTATGATTATGATTATAACCAAAGAATTGCCAAACCGAAACGGCAGCGGGCGGGGCACACAGCTCCCAACACCGACGGCCGCGGGATCAAACAGGCTCCCGACCGGGGACCACGCACCGGAAGACGCAGCGTGGGCAGGCCCCCCACAAGGAGGATCGACCACTGCGGAGATTCCCTTGGGAAGCCTCCGTCCAGTGGACGTCCTTCGGCTGATACAATGATGATGAATTATTATTAGAACAGACATGAACCTCTCCACTTGTCAGTAATTGAGAAACTTCTTTACAGTCGATCAAATCAGTATCGATAGCTTGTACAAGTGTCAAGATTCTGTAATAAACAAACTTCAGCATGGACCTCGCGAGTGATAATGATGACTTTGTTACTAATAGTCAAGCTCAATCCCGGTTAGGTAAAAACATCTCTACCTATAATAGCATCATGAGGCAAAATATGTGAAACTACAATTACAAAAGTCACTTCTCACACACGAGCACTTCGTTGACATTGACAGGCAGACTAATACGGGAAAAAGAAAATGTAGTGTTCGACCCAATACCTGTCAGGTGCGTGGATATAAAATCTCGAGTACCTGTATGGTTATCAACAAATCATTTACGAATTAGGGAACAATCTGTCTGTTACCAACCACTGTCCACAAGAGCGTGTATGTGACCTAACTTGCCCCTATATCCATAGACTTCGAAATAAACCGTTCAAACTATTTAACCTTCAAAACGCGCATATTGTCACCATAAACATTAAATGTAACAGACGTTGGGCATATTTTCAACATCTAAAAAGTATAAACCACACAAAACAACATGTGTTATGAATTTCACAGATATCAAAAATTCTTCAGTGCAGCATTAGGTCATCAAGTGTGAATTCTCCCCAATGCAGAATCGCCCATGCCGTCGCCTTACTTGCAAAAAGACAGCACGATCAACTTCGCCTCGAAAAGAACAAACCAATTATTTTAACTCCAAGACTCGACCGACAGAAAGGCAGCCTAACTATCAGAGCCCGTACTCTGTTCACTGTTAAATAAAAACTTCTTCCACGTTCACTGATGCACCAAAAACTATTCTTCAACGATAAACACGAACTGGCCGAGAGACTCCGCTTATCGCGAGTAACCACATCGAAACACGAAATCAGTAGGCGTGTTTTAAACAAGTCTGAACATACCTGAGTATCCGAGGTACCTGCGATAACAACTTCGATTTTGTTACCTTCGCTCCAAGCAGGCTTCAACCAGTTAATCAAGGCAAGCTTGTAAGTCGAGTACTCCACGTATGTAAGTTCTCGCACGGTCACTGCATCATATCTTGAAAAAGGTCATCAATCTCTCGGTCGCCGCAAACTGTCTTGATACACGCTCCTTTGCTTCGTCTAACGTTTTGCACAACGGGTACGACTTCGAAGTCCATTTGCAAGCTCGACATCGAAGATGTGTCAATGTAACGTATCGAGTTTCGTAATCGGTTCACGAGTTTGCGATACAGCCGTAAATTCACAATCAGCGGGGTTGTATTTTCATCGTAATTTTTCAAATTTCAAACACTATTTTCGCTACGTGGTGGAACCGAATCACGAAAATATTCTTGATTTTGAGTAGCAGGCATTGCGGTAGACACGTAGGATGATTTTGGAATCGATCCCACCGCTGCTGTCGCAGATTCTGACGGATTTAACTCCGAAACATCGTCGGTGTCCGCCATCATGCACGTGGTGAAAAGAATCAGTGCGCACACCCGGCGCGGTCGAGTTCTGTATGCCAACTGTGTCGTGTCGCTAACACACTTATGTCACTTAGACAACTGACAGACGGCAAACGTCACATGCGACAGTTCATAGACAACCTCGACTCGAACTACTGACTCAGTGAGTAGTGTTTTCCAAACGCTAATAGATGGCGTTACTAGTACGTAAACAGTCCTTTAACTTAATTTCTCCAACACGGCCATTCTGACAACCAACGCGCTCTCGCGTTGTTACTCGCTGACATAATCAACATGAATTACAGTTCTTCAGTTTGGCAAGGACACAAAGCGTTACAAACAGTTTAAATAATAAGTTTGTCATTCTAAGAGTTATCTTTCTTTTTATCAAATACCTATCGAGTTTGCTAAATTCAGAAGTGCGATTCCTACCCTGTGCTTTACCGCTGTGGCTAATCCTTAGTTAAATTTATTAATTTATTATTGAGTTAAGAATTTTGCTATAGCAAACAATGCTATAAAAATGTCTTGTAATCGTAAGTCGTGAAGATAGTTCGTCTATTCAAGGCCCGGAGCAAACGCTTCACAAAATTTTACAGCGCTTAAATTCTCTGGAAGATAATTCCATGTTACGAAATCCGAGCGCAGACAATGCGGGTACCTCAAGCGACATGCCGGCGCGCAGCACGGGACCAGAATCGGGCGCGCCACCGCCGCCGCTGCATTTACCGCTAGTTTCGGCGGGCGATCGAAGCGTTGCGTTGCTAGCCGTGCCGTGGCCTCTGACGCCGAATCATGCGCTGCAAGCGACGACAAGTTTGTGCCTCGTGCGAGGGTGATAAATTATAGTACTAACACCGCGACCGACATGGTTACGAGTCAGGTAACCGAGAAGATAGTGAGTGCAATAAGTGTTATTCCGGTAAGGTCAAACAGTGTTTTATTTCAAACTATTTGGGTGTTTCGGCTACTGAAGGAACTGTTGACGCGATTCAGTCCTTAGTTCTGAGTTGTTCTAGCCATTAATTTGTGTGTGTCTAATTTTATATCTCCTATATACACTTATGGAGCGACGCGATGGATCGTGTTTAAACACTTGAACCACAAGTGTTTGTTTTATTACCGAGTGTATTAACTGTAAACATAGTCCGCACGTTCGACAGCGGCTAAGACAGTCGCCTTGCCGCTTCGGGTCGCGGGTTCGAGTACCGCACCGGACAGCTCTTTGTGTGGGCCATAAATAGTTGTTCTGAGTCTGGATGTAATTTGTGTCCGTCTATTATATGTAAGTAAAGTACCCCGCGACACAGGGATTATATTCCCTAATGCGGGCGTTGTCTTTAATAAACGGAACAAATCTACCCCACGTGAAACATTTATTTTTGTGTTGTATGATGTTACGTAAGCACATTTTAATATTATATTTGTAAAATGCTGCGATATATTTCACGTGGCCGATCAAGAAGTTGCTTGAAGGAATGCTCCCGTATCAGGGCACTACACCATTCGCATATTTTGTCGCGCGGTGGTTTGTTTGTGACATTTATGATTCAACCAGAAGTCTTCAAACGTTGATAGCCGTGACCGGCGCCGCTCAGTATCACGCGCGTTGCGTAATAGCCATAGTGTAGGTGTAGTAGTTTGTAGCCACCGCTGAGGCCTACTTCAACTCGATGGACTACACGATGTTGTAGAAAATGTCATACCGTTATTACGCCTTATGATAGTGAGTGAGGAGCTGAGAACCCTATGATACTATTGACAACGACTGACTACTCAAACCACGTACAACCATAGCTAATACCGAACTAACATCTGACCTATTCGTATTATTTTTGCCAATTCATTAAATACCTGGTAGGTATATAACCCTAAGCGTTCTCAAGTTACTTCTTAGCAGCGCGGTTATCTAACTAATTCTGAAGACATCCTCTGATATTACTTGCACATTTTTTAAAATACTAGGTCATACAGAGGACAAACGTTTCACCAAGGTGAGATCAGAGTCATGTAAGCAATCTCAAAACTGGCTAGTGAGTTAGGGTCAGGTGTGGCCGAGACGGAAAAATGTGGTTTGTTACATATTTTCTCGTCACAAACAGTCTGACATGCAAGACAATTTCTTGGTCTACTTTTACGTTTACTCCCATTATTATTGTATTGCTCTGAAATATACCGAGCGTCAATGTGATCTAATACCGCGTGTACCGTGTAAGTGAACTGTTTCCAGGATTTTGATTACGAAAGGGGATAATGATTCCACATGCTGATGTTAAACTAATAAGAGTCCATCAGATTTCAAAGCCTTGTTATTGGACACAGATAACATAGGAAGCGAACGAAGTTATTCAATGGCCTCAGACTGGTATCCTTTTGTATCCAGGTGTATTGTTGTGTATTGATACTGTGGTTCTTGTTACTTTCTTAAGGGACCTCTGTTGAATCCTTGAGGATATAACATGACGAATATGAGCACTTAGGGGTGAAAAATAAAACTGTCGCCCTTATTTTGAAATATTTGAAGTTCCACGTGCTTAGACTTTTATTAAAGCTAACCAAAAGAGTTCACATTTGATAGTGTGCTCTTTGTAAATAAATTCTCTTAGTCCACAGGGAGATTGGACCCGGAAATGTGTGGACCCTGGAAGGTGTTCAGCGTGCTGCCAAGCAGTCTTTGTGAGCTTGCGCTGTTGAGTGGCAGATGTGGCAGAACGCATGCTACGGCCGGTACATGATCTCCTGGCGAGGTTTGATGCAGTTTGCCGGAAAGTATACAGCCCATTGTCTTATTTGCGTTTGAAATCAATGAAACTTGTCCCAAGAGCCTCGCTAGTGTGTTACCTCGTGGGATAAATGTTACGTTCCATTCCAAACTGCCCATTTGGAAGTATACCAGAGTACTACCGGAATAATTTCGTGCTTGTTCGTGTTAATGAATTTACGTTGATCTAGCGGTAGCGTGTTCTACCGCAGATAATGAGGTCTTGGGTTCAAATCCCGGGTCGCGCCAAAAAGTAATTTTGGGATGTTCCCGTAAAGAAAAATGTCTGAATGTCAGTGCGTAGTCTGGGAGTTGGCGGTATCGGAAAGCTCGTAAAACTTTTGGTCTTGTACCTAACCTCTCTCCGGTCGTGTTGCTACTGGATCCATCAGATCACGAGAGTAACTGAATAGAAAGTGCTGCTGTGTTTGTGCACACACTTGTGCACTAGAATATGTCCTGCGCAGTTGGCTAGTCTCCATTGAGAGTGGCCGCCGTGGTCGATTTCCGGCATGGAGGACATTATTATTACTCTACCCTCTTATGTACAGACCAGATACTAATGAACTAAGATTTTGAAAACTCTATTTCATTATTCGGTACTCCTTGTTTAATTATATGAGATCAAGGCCGAATGTATGAGAACTCGTCATTTTGTTACTCGATTAGAAACCCAAGTTGTTTGAAACATTTTATAACTGCAGAGATTCATCACGGTGATGGTCAGCTTGACAGGTACTGTCGCACCGTCATTTACATGATTCGTGTGGAAACTAAACTTTTGACAAGAAAGTTGGTCCAATATCCTGTAGAAGTTTACAGCTCAGCCTGAATAAACTCTTCACCTTTAAATTTATTAATTGGCAGTGATGGTGCTTCGCGTATGATCATTGGTGCGCGACATCGCATATGAAGCAGCCAGTCCGAACCGAGAATCTTTGGGTGAACTTGCGCGGCAGCGCGCTAGTGGGTTGCTCGAAGAGAACTGAGCGCAGCAGGATGCTTGCGTGAACGAGCGCCGCAGAGTGCTCCAGCCTTTCCGTATGGTTGACCTAGTTTTTGTGAGGAAGACAAGGTCGTGGATCGTATGGTAAGAACGTGCAAGCCGCGGCTTAAAATATTGTGGCGAGGGGAGTGGACACATGATGTGTGCGCGACATTCTTTGATTGCAAGTATGAGTATGCGGTTTGGCTATGTATGGTGCGCTCTGCGTGTATTTATTTTATAACCATCTGATAGCCTAGTTGTACATACATACATAGACTCACGCCTGTTTCCCAGAGGGGTAGGCAGAGACAACGGATTTCCATTTGTCATTATATTCTTCATACATGCTCGCCGGTTTAGGGTATTTCAGACCTGCCTTTTCTTGAGAACATCTCCAATTTGGTCAGACAATGTTCGACGTGGTCTTCCCCTTCCGGTTGTCCCATTCACACAGGCCAGGTATACTTCTTTTGTCAATCTTCTTTCATTCATCCTTTCTAAATGGCCAAACCATCTCAGCATGCCTTTTTCAATCTTTGTGACTACATCCTCTTTCACACCACAACGCTCTCTTACATCAGTATTTCGAATTCTGTCTCTCAAAGTCACACCACACATACTTCTCAGAGCTCTCATTTCCACTGCATTTATTTTACTTTCATTCTTTTTCTGCCATGCCCAACTTTCACTTTAGTTGTTACCGCTTAATATTGTGTTGTTGGATCGCATCCTGAGGGCACTGCGATGATTGAGACTATCCTGAACGGTACGTCTCTTGTACTTATTGTGCATCCTGAAGGCACTGCACTGATCGCATCCTGAGGGCACTGCGATGATTGAGACTATCCTGAACGGTACGTCTCTTGTACTTATTGTGCATCCTGAAGGCACTGCACTGATCGCATCCTGAGGGCACTGCGATGATTGAGACTATCCTGAACGGTACGTCTCTTGTACTTATTGTGCATCCTGAGGGCACTGCACTGATCGCATCCTGAGGGCACTGCGATGATTGAGACTATCCTGAACGGTACGTCTCATGTACTTATTGTGCATCCTGAGGGCACTGCACTGATCGCATCCTGAGGGCACTGCGATAATTGATTCTATTCTAACTTCCCTTGTATTTATTGTGCATCCTGAGGGCACTGCACGGTTCGCATCCTGAGGGCATTGCAATAATTGATCCTATTCTAACGTCCTTTGTACTTACAATGCATCCTGAGGGCACTGCTATGATGGAGACCGTCTCAAACGGTACAATTCCGGATATAATATCCAGATCCAGATAATAAAAGTAACAAGTTCTTAATTTATATTTTGAGTCCTATTCTGAAAACTAATAAAGGCAATATCTTTCACAGGCGATGTCGATGACGATATCTACGAGAGTCTGCCATTTAGTGCTGAGTGCCTAGTTGTCGAAGTGGAGGTACATGGATCTGGAGATCTACAGCGGGCGAGGGCGCACCGCCGTCAGGAGGGGCCGAGTTAGCAGAGTCGAAGTTCAGGCAGCGGGCGGAGCTTGTGATGTTATCGAAAGTGGAGTCATCGAACGTGGAGGGGCACGCAGAGGCTCCGAGCGGCGCGCACGCCTGCCAACCGGCCTTCTTGTTCCATCGCCAGAGATCGACGGACGTTATACTGTGTTACTGCCACCTTGCCATTTTACCTTGTAAATCATATTATTTAAATAATAAGTTTGTCATTCTAAGAGTTATCTTTCTTTTTATCAAATACCTATCGAGTTTGCTAAATATACTATAAATCAGTTGTTATATTTTGTTTCATTTAAAAGATATTTTGCAACACGCCAGCTAAATTATAGTACGATTAGCTGGACGAAGGATATGTGAATAATCTCAACATGACGAGCCAGTATGGTTAGTTACAGCCCCTTAACACGTGATCAGTTATCCCATACATGTGATTACACTCTCATTTAGAATCCGTCTTTACGGCCGCTGAAGGCCCCCATTGCTGTGGCCCGAATCCCATAAGTGTAGCCTCAGGTATTAGTCGCTTAAATTAAGCTACTGGCTGAGAGCCTTCTGCACTAGCCAACTGCTCGTTGTCTTCAATTCTTTAATTTTAATAAAGTAGTAATACATTTAAAAATAATTGCTTAGTAACTTGTTATTTATTTAAGGGTTAAAAAACATATGTGATAACACAGACCGCACCAACGGATTAATTAATTTTATTTGTTACTTTTATACTATATTCTACTATGTTTGTGTACTGCATTGTGAGCTTGACAAGTACAAGTGCATGTTAATACCCAAGTGCTGAATAAATTTTATTATTTCATTTCATACTGGTTATATTACCGTTAGAATTAATTAAGACTGTACAAAATTGAACCCGCGAATAAACTTTAGGGAATGGAGATCGGTTGATCTCAGGGAGTGAAAGACTGTTGCCTCTGATGCCATGATGTCTTCACCGTAGCGTCGCACCGCCCGAAGTCTCTTGACGGCAGCGGACGGCGCGGCGTCCCGCACCCTTCCACTTAAGCGTTATGATGAGAAAATTCTAATAGGAAATCTTAAAAGTTTTATTTAATTCTGCAGCAAAATTATCTCTCTCCAATTTAAATGATGTACACTTGTCGGTGTAGCAGTTTCCAGCCTTCTCCTTGACTTCCTTGGAAGCCTCCAATTTCACAAATTCCTTCACTTTCTCCTCTGTCTGTCTCTCTTTCTCCATGCTTCAGTTGTGCCTTCTATGATGTTGGTGATGAATGTGTCGAATTAAGTGTCCAATCATTTTTCCTCGTCTACTCTCTATAATCTTTAGAATTTGCGACAAAATTAGATGTACTATTTCATTAGGATTTTACAGACTTGTAATGACTTTAAGACAACAACCAAGAATTAGAAAACAACCGTGATATCACGGTCTGGACATATACATACATAGCACGCTTGATTCTCAAAGGAGTAGACAGAGCCAACGGAATTTCATTTGGCAAGATCTTTGCACACCTCTTTAGCCTCGTTAACTCTCATTATATTCTTCATACATGCTAGGCTGTTAGGTACCTCTCCAACTTGGTCAGAGAATGTTTGACGACGGCTGTCCCTTCCGGTTGTACCATTCACACAGGCCAGGTATACTCCGGCGCTGGGAGCTAATCCCAGCACGAGAGAATATGCGGCGCTCGGCGGACTTCTCCTCGGTGGGCCACCGCCCCTGGGATTGCTGGCGTTTGGAGGGGAACTCCACTCATCTTGTATAAGCGGTCTGCTGTAGCTCAGGTTGCCTAAATACGCTCGTGCGTGCTGGGGAGAGGGGCAAGGCATTCATGCCCCCTCCGCTCCCCGGGTGAGAACCTCGCTGAGGCTACAGTGTACGGCGGGGTACTGGCGAGATCGTTCACGAGTACCCAGAGCCCCCGCTACAAGCACTGTGAGTCTGGCTACCGTGGTGGTTTTAGTGGGTCGAGCTCTACATATCCCGTCACCTCCCCAAGCGACAGAAATGCGATTTGAGCATTTCCACCACGTAAAAAAGGCCAGGTATACTGGATACATATATAATATATAAAAATATGTAAACCACTTTTGCCACATATTGGTTGTGGTCTGCGGTTGCCTTCGGATCCACACTTCCAGCAGTTACCAAAAAGCATCAACGCTTGTATATTACCAGGGGCATAAATCACGTGTTGGGGACCTATTCCCCATCTCCGATGGGATCTGGAACCCGTACACTTTATATTTTAGGATAGCCGAGTGTATTCCTTTCTGCAGTTGGGTTACATCTTGGTTTTACTACACTCTGAGGTAATTAAGCGTCCTGTGGCCCTCAGGCTGTTCAGATTTTATTTTGTTTGTAAAAAACTACGTCAATAGGAAATTTAATATCCCTAGATCACTGGAGACTTTACAATACACATACCCAGACTATGGCTGTGTGGTGACAGCGAAGAATATAATCACTACATCTCATCCCGTGGGGGGCGTAGAGATCGCCGGGGGAATACCTGCCAGAGAACGGGCAGCTGCGTTTTTCAGTGAATCCAATCCATCAAACTGCGATCGCCAAACCGTTTGCCAAGGGTGGCGATTATGGCATATCCCCCCATTCTTTGGGGAGGCAGGAGTAGACGTTATTTGGTTGATATGATGATGATACCTAAACCAAGAATAACAAATAGTGGGTTACACAAATAATTGTCCGGTGCGAAGAACAAAGCAGAAAAACAATAATTTTATCGTATGGGTAGTGGTTCTCTAGAGTCAGGTTTGTTCAAGTCGTCCAGTAGGCCTCTGACATGGCTTAACGACTATTGCCTGATGACTACAACCGGGACTGATAGCTTAACGTGCCCTGCGCAGCACGGAGATGCTCAGAAATTAAACCAGTTTGTTGGTCATCCATCCATAGACGCGCCTAGTTGCTTAACTTCGCCAATCACTTACTGACCGGTGAGAGCATCTAGATATAAAGGCCTCGAAAAATAATGTGATTTTACTATAATATGTTCCAGGCTCTTATAGGTCACGGTGAGAACCTGGAGTCTGTCAAATGGCACGGCAGCGGCGCAATTATCAGCGACAGATATATTCTTACCAGTGGATTCCATAGTGAGTAAGTACATTGCACGCATTTCACAAAAGTACATTTCACAAAAGTAACGCATACGTATTTTAAGAGAGGTAGTGGATAACGTTCATTCGCTCAAAGAGCAGCCCGACTGGGGAAGTACCTTCACCTTACAGAAGACATTCCTTAATAATAACATTAATCATTTTAATGTTGTGTTTCCGAGTGTGAGTAAGGTCGCCAGAGCTCATCGGGGTGAGGGGAAGGGTCAGCAACACTTGTTTGCTGACTCTTAATGGCCGGCAACGCACCCGCGACTTCTCTGATGTTGCGAGTGTCCATGAGCGGCGATGATCACTTACCATCAGGTAACCAACTTGATCGTTTGTCGCCGATAAAAAAAAATAAAAAATCAAACGGAAAAGTGCAACAACCGATTTCAGACAGGTAATGTTTCACAAAAATATTTAAATTGAGGTCTTTTAATGTTATAAAGATTCTACTTAAACTAATTTTGATTACACGTATGACGCAGCGGTTAAGACAGTCACCTCGCCATTTCGAGCTCCGGGTTCGATTTCCACACATAAATAACTATTTGTCTGACCTATAAATAGTTGTTTCGAGTCTGCGTGTACTCCATCCGTCAATTAAATGTGTGTAAGTACCCGGCGGACGTTAGCTTAAAATAAAAATATAGTTGTTTTAATGATCATTTTCCGAGAGAGGTAGGGCACAGCGTTCATTCGCTCGAAGAGCAGCCCGCCTGGAGAAGTACTTCCACCTTACAGAAGACATTCATCATTTTAATGTTATGTTTCTGCGTGTGAGCTCATAGGGATGGGGGAAGGGTCGGCAACACGGTTGTTTGCTGATTCTTACGGCCTGGCCACGGGGAACGGCGCGCGGCGGTGCGAACGACGATGCGGGGAGCGAGGCGACCATTCGCGTGGCATCGTTTACAAGCCACGGGCAGTCACGTTCGCCGCCGCGACCAGTAAGGAAGTCCGGGAATGTCTTTATTATGTCGATATTGCTTAGAAAATAGTAGTTTTTTGGTTCAAGAATATTTGGAAGAGATTGTGGAATACATTATTTGAATAAGAATCGAGGTAAAGATGGAGAATTTCACAAAAGTACGAGAAATACAGAATGTATCTAAAAAAAAAAATTGAGTATACCAGAATGAGTGTCGAAACCTCGCGACCCCTATGGTGTTGCGAGTGTCCATGGGCGGCGGTGATCACTTACCATCAGGTGAACCACTTGCTCGTTTGTCTTGTTGGAGTGTGTGTGTGTGTGTGTGTGTGTGTATGTGTGTGTGTTGTTATAGCGGCAATATAAATACACACTCTGTGAAAATTTCAACTGTCTATCTGATTTCCAAATATATTTTTTTTGCTGATGCTATATTACTAATAATATTTTTATTTTCGAGGCGTAGACATGGAAAGTTGAAGTACATAGCTCTGGGTGTGACAAACAGAACTGGTTCTAGGCAAGACTGGAAGATCTATGATGTGAAAAATGTAATTAGATACCCTTCGTACGAGGAAAGACCAAGGAACAACGATTTAGCTTTAGTAGAGACGGAAAAGGCGTAAGTAATCTTATGATGGTTGATAGAATATATGTAAAATCTCGAATATCTCGTTGGTCTAGCGGTAGCGTGTCCAGAGAACGAGGTCCTGGATTCAAATCAGAAACCACCCGCGTTACTATTCAAGCCTACTTTCAACTTTATATATGTTTCTCATAAAAGTGAACTAAGTAATTCTTTGAGAAAAAGAAAGAAGTCTGGAAGTTGGCGGTATTATACTCCTGTATAACACTCGCTTGCAGTAAGGGGTACTCTATACGGAATCAAGGGAGAGACCTTCACAATGATAACACACGTATTAAACACCAATCACTTATTTTATTGAAAAAATAATAAAACTAGATTTTACAATGTATTCTTTAGCACTTCATTTTGATAACTCCTACTATTGACAAACATCACTCAAACGTAAAATTATACTTTTTATTTAATATCGAATTCAATTCTAACTTTAAAAGCTATGGCCAGCTCTTTGAATAAAATGACCAGAGTTAGCTATCTTCTCAAAAGAGGTTTTATTCTATAGGAGGGCAGGTAATATTATTACACTCCCGTGCCTCGTAGAGCACGTAAAGCCGTCGGTCCTGTACCTGATCTCATTCCGGTGTCCCAACGGATCACGAGAGTGATGGAATAGAAGGTGCTCCTGTGTTTGTTTGTTTGTTGTTTTCGCACACACTTATGCACTATAATATGTTCTGCGAAATTGGCTAGTCTCCATTGAGACTGGCCGCCGTTGCCGTAATTCAGCTAGGAGGACATCATTATTAAAATTAGACTTTGGAATACGTACCAAACTTAGGTCCTATATTGGAATTTCAATTCATCATCAATATTATAAACTAGATCTGCTTTTTAGGGTTCCGTAGCCAAATGGCAAAAAACGGAACCCTTATAGATTCGTCGTGTCTGTCTGTCTGTCCGTCCGTATGTCACAGCCACTTTTTTCCGAAACTATAAGAGCTGTACTGATGAAACTTGGTAAGTAGATGTATTCTGTAAACCGCATTAAGATTTTTAAACAAAAATAGAAAAAGAACAATAATTAAGGGGGGTCGCCGTACATGGAACTGGAACTCAATTATTTTTTTCATTTCTTAGCCATTCATGTGAGATGTCTATGGATAGGTCTTCAAAAATGATATTGAGGTTTCTTTTTTGAGAGAATTTTTCTGTTTTGAGAGAGATACTTCCAAAGTGGTAAAATGAGTGTCCCCCCCCCCCCCTGTAAGTTCTAAAATAAGAGAATGATAAAACTAAAGAAAATATATGATGTACATTACCATGGAAACTAATAAAGAAAATTGGTTTGAACGAGATCTAGCAAGTAGTTTTTTTTTTAATACGTCATAAACCGCAATTTGCTTTCATTTAATCAACTGATATACTTGCTGCTACGGAACCCTTCATGTGCGAGTTAGACTCGCACTTGGCCGGTATTTTTTTAGATGTAGATGTTCTTTCACTCCAAAAATACGGAATGAATTTTGATGAAACTTTGAAGTAATATAGCTTATATATCCGAATAACACATAGGCTATATATCCTGCTAGTCCCCATTATCTTAAGGAATGATTTGATTCCTACGTGATTCACATTCAAGGGCCTGAGATCATCGGAGAATCGGCTTAGAATATAATCTGAAATTCCACAGATTACCTCGGAAATTCCACAGATTACATGGATAAATCTTTTACAGTTCAAGCAGCTCGACTGTGGAATGCCCTGTCATTACGTTTAAGAATTCAGTTAAGAAGAAACATTACCTGTCTCTTTAAATCATAAACCTGCTATATATTTCTTATACTTCTCAAATACTTTTTACATTTGGTGTACCTATATTTATTTATTTACATTATGTAAGTTTATATTTATGAAGCGCAGGGCTCAGCTAGTAAGCTATATTATTACAAAGTTTCATCAAAATCCATTCCATAGGTTCGAGAGAATAATTTAGATCAATACTCATAAGCTTTCCCATTTATAATATTAGAAGTCCGGCTCCAACTTATTAACTAGGATTTTTTTTTAAATTAGTTTTAATTTTAATAGCAAAGTAACTATTACTAGTATTATATTTTTTCGTTTACTACTACTTACAGTCCCGCAAACTTATCTGACCCGGTGGCAGCGTCGCTGTTATCGCATTTAGTGTTGCTAGTAACAATTTTTTGCAATAAAGTGGGTAAAAATAATATGCACATTGTAACGTTAATGTTATTTAACTAAAAAGCAAACAAATACTGTCATTACTAATCTTTATATTGTTATACAATAATTATGATCATTTACATTAAATGTATGCTAAGTGTTCTCTAACGGAGATACTTTAGGTATTATTATGTCACCGGAATGGTTTAATTCAGAAGTCATTTCATCATCATCATTATCGTAATCACTGCTTTCACAATCTCTACCTAAATGAATGATGAAAGGCTCGTCTAAGTATCCATCCCTTTTTCGATACACATTTTCAATATTTTTTTACATGGTTGCAATGCTTTTGCCATTCATTGACTGTTATTTTATCAAAAGTTTCTGCAATGAATGATAGGATTTCAGAATTCTATCTACCATGCTCTTTTTCTTTCACAAGTTTTCTTACACATCACTCCCGGACACCTACAAAGGAAACAGCAAAAATTAAATAAATAATGAATATTTTAAAATATGTATTTTAATTTAAAGTGCGAGGGGGAGTTTTGTATTTTTTCAGAAGCTGACAACACTAACCTGTAGCAGCAGCTACGCGTTCATACAACTTATTGAAGGGTATAATTGGTGCCTGAAGGCGTTTTTCTTCCTTAATATAATTCAATACTTGTAATATAACGTTCCTCGCATCACTTTTTAAAGCTTTCGGCGTTTTTCACAATTAAAAACCACAAAAAGAAATATTAATACGCGCAACAAACAATCAATGGCAGGAATGTCATGGAATAACAGGCCGATTGACATTTCAAACTGGCGTCGTTAGTTCTACTTTTGGCCACCGGGCCAGATAAGTTTGTAGCACTATACACAAATGGTTCGTATCAATTATCTGTCACCATCTATTTTTTTTTTAATAAAGACTACTCCCGCACTATGGCGTTGAATTCCTGTGCTGTGGGCTACTTTACAAACATATAATTGGCGGACACAAAGAACATGGATAAGACTCGTTTCACTTTTAAACCACGAGAACTAATTTTCAAAACATATAATTAAATTTGTTATAGTATTTTTTATTGGAACGAAGTTCCTTACCGCGCGTTGTGAAAGGGGGCTAGACGGAAAAAAATTTCAAGAAAAGTTGTCACGACACTTTTGCAGCTGTGCTTATGTATGTAAATTTTGCTCGGTATATCACTGTCGGGGCACACATTTTTTGGACGCTTCTAACAAACAAGCATACGGACCACGTGATGCTAAGCGGTCACCGTAGCCTATGGACGCTTCTAACAAACAAGTATACGGACCACGTGATGCTAAGCGGTCACCGTAGACTATGGACGCTTCTAACAAACAAGTATACGGACCACGTGATGCTAAGCGGTCACCGTAGCCTATGGACGCTTCTAACAAACAAGTATACGTGCCACGTGATGCTAAGCGGTCACCGTAGCCTATGGACGCTTCTAACAAACAAGTATACGGACCACTTGATGCTAAACGGTCACCGTAGCCTATGGACGCTTCTAACAAACAAGTTTACGGACCACGTGATGCTAAGCGGTCACCGTAGCCTATGGTTGATTCTAACAAACAAGTATAAGGACAACGTGATGCTAAGCGGTCACCGTAGCCTATGGTTGCTTCTAACAAACAAGTATACGGACCACGTGATGCTAAGCGGTCACCGTAGCCTATGGTCGCTTCCAACAAACAAGTATACGGACCACGTCATGTTAAGCGGTCACCGTAGCCTATGGTCGGTTCTATCAAACAATATAGACCACGTGATGCTAAGCGGTCACCGTAGCTTATGGACGCCTCTAACAAACAAGTATACGGACCACGTGATGCTAAGCGGTCACCGTAGCCTATAGACGCTTCTAACAAACAAGTGTTTGGACCACGTGATGCTAAGTGGTCACAGTAGTCTATGGTCGCTCTCAACTCCAAACAAGTATACGATGTTAAGAGGTCACCGTAGCCTATGGTAGTTTACAACACGAATCAAGTTTACAATGTTAAGCGGTCACCGTAGCTTATGGGCGCTCTCAACACCAAACAAGTACCTATACAATGTTAAGAGGTCACCGTAGCCTATGGTCGTATTCAACACGAATCAAGTTTACAGTGTTAAGGGGTCACCGTAGTCTATGGACGCTCTCAACACCAAACAAGTATACAAAGTTAAGAGGTCACCGTAGCCTATGGCTGCTCTCGACATCAAACAAGTATATAGACCACTTGATGTTAATCGGTCACCGTATCTTGTTGACCCTCTCGAAACGAAACAAGTAATAATAATAATGTCGTCCTAGCCGAATTTAGGCTAGGGTTTTTTGTACATAGTAAATAATAAGAAATAACTTCGTTCCATCCGAGTGCCCCTGGACACCTCTCAAGTTTACGTTTATTAATATTTTGATTTATATACATACATATGTATATGTTATTAGGTTATGTTATATTAAGTAACTATACAATATTCTCCAGTTTTAGTGCACCAACCATAATAATTCTGCATCACCCAAAAAGTCGACTGGAAGAGAATGCCTTCGGCATTAAGCCGCCTCTGTACAATCTTGTGCAAAAAGTAGTAAATTAATAAATAAACATCCAGACTCAGAGCAACTATTTATGGTTTTTTTTTTAAATAAAATAAAAAAGGCATTTATTCACGTAGACTTTAAAAAAGCGCTTGTAAATAGTCAGAACATGTTTGTAGTAATATAGTTGTATACATTAGATCTAGTAACATAGATATTTAGGTACTTACATATTGTATGAAAACATTTGTAAAATTTATTTTATTACAGCAATGATATTTAGCTAGCTCGTATCAAGTTATTGTCTAGAGATTATGTTTAATTATCTAGTTTAAGTCTAATATTTTTACTACATAATGTCAATGGTTCTGTCTATATTAAAGGTATTATTATTATGACGGACCTTGTGTTAATAACGACGGTCGCGCTTTAATGCTACCACCGGATCCAATGCGCCCCAACTGAGAAGACCTAGCGAAACAAACTCAGTGGGTTCATCTACTACCGGTTTCAACACGACCCAGTTGAGACGGTCATGAACACACACAACATACTCAAGCGGGCATGAACACGGGATTTGGTCCAATTAGAGTAATTATTTAGTAGGCAAACACAATATATGCTCGATCGGTTGTCTGAATGCTTATTATTTTAGATTATATTTAGGTATACAAAAGAAAAACTTCGAAACAATAACATTATTCATTTTGAGACAGAGTCAATAATTTTAAATAAAGTATATGATAGCAATCATTTACAGATAGCTCACGTAACACAGCAGATCAGTCATGTCTATACGGCTACAAGATCTCCAGCAAGCAATGTGCAGGTAGGAAGTGAGAGCCAGACATCTTTGTCATCGATGTACTCTTTAGTGGTGTAATAACCCCTAGCCATAAGTATACGTTTATTATGTGGTTCACACAAATAGTTGTCCTGTGGGGGATTCGAACCCAGAACACGGAGTGGTGAGGCGATTGTCTTAACTGGAACGCCACACAATCGTATACTATATGTAGCAAGTCCGAAATGGCTCTATCTCTCTCTATCATCACTTTGTTTCACATTTTATGCAACAGTATAATTTTGTAGCAAATACTGAGACAGCCATTATGTTGGCGTGGTTGGCAAACGCTTGCTTTTCACGCCAGATGTCGTGGGTTCAATTCCCACCTAGGACAGATATTTGTGTGCATGAACATGTCTATTAGTCTGGGTGGGATTACCTTTATAAGTATGTATTTACAAAAAAATAGTATATTATGTAGTATATCAGTTGTCTGGTTTCCATAGCACAAGCTCTGCTTAGTTTGGGACCAGGTGGCCGTGTGTAAATAATGTCCCAGGATATTATTATTATTGGGTTTTCTTCTTGTGTTATGTTTGTTCGCGTTTTTGTTGTCTACGCAATTTGTTGAATAAACTTTTTTTTTATTTCACACAACGTAAATATCTGAGTGTTATGACGAAATATGCACGAAAATATTGATACATTGTGCACAAGAAATCACTCCAATATTCACAATCTTTCGTTTAGCGTTGGTCGCTTTCCTGAACCTCTTAAGCTATCCATAATAAAACCACTGTTTAAGAAGGGGCATAAAATATGTTTGGATAATTATAGGCCTATATCATTAAATTGCATTGAATCAGCAATGCATAGACGATTGACTAATTTCATCCGTAGACATAATATTTAAAAAATGCAACTATACGGTTTTCAAAGAGGTAAGTCTACGACATTAGCATGCTTTGATTTAGTAAAGCAATTAATTGAGAATTTAGACCAAAATAAAACGCTATTAGTCGTGTTTTTTGTCATGTCCAGGGCATTCGACTTGGTGTACCATGACCTCCTATAGGGAAAAGTTGAACGATAGGGTATTAGGGGTCCAGCTCTGACTTGGCTGGAAACATATTTAATAGACAGAAAACAATCCGTTATAATACAACACATAAATTCTAAAAAAGAACTACAAACATACAAATCTCGCTTCCTCACCAATTAATCAGCTGTGCCCCAAGGCAGCGTTCTTGGGCCTTTGTTGTTTCTACTGTATATAAATGACCTACCTGACATAACTTCCAACCCGTGTATATTATTCGCTGATGTCTTTTCCGTAACTATGACTTGTGATAAAAATGCTGATATTAATCAATTTTCATTTGACATTAATAATACAATTAATAATATAATTTTATAGCTCGAAAATAATAATTTGCAAGTTAATTTAAATAAAACAAAATTCATTCAATTTAGCACGTACGGTAAACCACATAAAACATAACAATAAACCATAAAGATCACATAATTAATGAGGTTGAAAACACAACTTTCTTAGGAATTCATTTGGATAAGAATCTAAACTGAAAGCTGCACGTGGAAGACGTATGTATTAAAATAAATAGATTTGTGTATGTCATTTACAAATTACGTAAAACTTCCACTGAACATACTGTACTAGCGGCATATCACGGCTATGTATCCTCTGTATTAAATTACGGCCTCATATTGTGGGGCAACTCAACTGAGGTACAACGTGCTTTCTTGGCACAAAAGAAATGTGTTCGCGCCATTCATGGCATACCACCATGGGAGTCTTGCAAGCCACTATTCAAATGGTCTCGCATACTCACTTTACCCTGTATGCTTATCCTAGAGTCAGCTACATTTTTTATGCAACACCCTAATTTATTCAAAAAAGCAAATGAAGACATCCCGACAGAAATGTTTTGTCAAAAATACCTAGACCGTATGTACCTTAAAAGTAGTTTGGTAATATGTAGACGTATTTTTAATGCCTTACCGAGCAGTTTTAAACTGCCTACTCCCAAACTTTGTAAGAAATTAGAAGACTGGTTAATTGACAGATCTTTTTACTCACTAGAAGATTATTTTCAAGTTGTCAAAAATTAATGTGAATTGTAGCACTATAAGTCGTATGTTTAATAAGCAATAATTCTCAATTTATAACTTTTAATTTCAATTAAGATTTGCATGTTACAGATTGACAAAATTTTGTATAAAATGTGCTTCAATTATATTATACTCCAACTTATGTACCTACATTTTATGCAAATGAAACCATTCTATTCTATCTATTTTAACACTCGAGTTCAACAAGAAGCTAGAAGCGTTCTCTTCCAAAACTCCAATCATCTCCTTCAAAAGCTCACATGCATATGTTTAATTTTTTAGGATTGAATTCACTGCAAATATCTAGCCTACCTGCTTACCCACCAATGACGTCAGGGACGTAGATGCCTACGTCACTACCTGGGAGAGGAAGGAGTTCCTGCCAGGTCAGTCTAGCGACAGGAGACATTCGCATTGAGTAAAACTATCTTATCACACTAATCCTACTAGTATTATAAACGTGAAAGTTTGTAAGTATGGATGGATGTTTGTTACTCTTTCACGTCAAAACTACTGAATGGTTTTTAATGAATCTTTACAACAATATAGCTTATACATCAGAATAACACATAGGCTACAATTTATAAAGATATTGTGGGAATTGTCTAAAATATGACAATAAGTGTCAAGTAAGTAGCAAAAAGTTTTACTTATCACAAAGTGTGATCGCGAACTATTACTTATCACAAAGTGTGATCTCTTCCAGGCAACCTAGGTAGTGAAAGGAGAAAGGAGTTTTAGCTATATTTTTACTACATATTGTCTGAATAGTTCTGTCTATATTAAGGTACGAATTCAATACTATTATTACGGCGGACCTTGTGCTTATAACGACGATCGCGCTTTAATCCTACCACCGGATCCAATGCGCCTCAACTGAGAAGACCCAGTGAAAAAACTCAGCGGGTTTCTTTACTTCTACTATATTATTATTATCATCATCATAATTTCAGCTGATATCATTGTTTTGCTGGACAAATGCCTCCCCGAAATCTACAATTCCTGGTATACTGCTCCCCGCATCCAACAAGTGACCCACAATATATAAATTCCAAATTTTTCAGATCAAGGTGCAGAAATTCCTGAAGGATGAATGCTTGGCCACCACTAACAGATATAACTTGATGCGGTACAATGATACAATACATGTTTGCTACGGAAACAGACAGGCCCTGTGGGAGTCCAGCAAAGTAAGTCAAACCTTAAAAAACCTAAACTTTCCACAAAGCAGTGGGTGCGACAGTGTTGTCCATGGACATAGCTTAAAAGAGGTATTGTATAGCGTACTGTGAACTGGTTTGTTAAGAACTGATGTGCGTGAACCAGCTGTAGAGCTTTCATAGCTTTATTTATTTTAATAAAGGGAAATAATGAACAACAAGACAAGCAAGGTGAGGTGTTACAAGCCGAAAGCTCAAATGAGGCAGTGAATAGCGTAGCTACTGCGGACTGGTTTATTTAAAGCTCATGTGAGTGAACCAACTGAAGATCCATTCCAGCTTACTGATTTAGTTTAAAAAGGTAAATAATAAACAACTTATATAATAACACAAATTATATATTAACACCTAGGCACGTGGTCTGTCTATAGATGGGTGTATGGGTGACCGTCAAAGTGGTTTAATTTCTGAGCATCTCTGTGCTTCGGAAGGCACATTAAGCTGATGGTCCCGGCTATTGTCTTTAGACCTGCCTATTTGAACCTGTTCCTGACATTTTCCCGTTCATGTTAATTAGCCCGTCATATAGAATCTAGGGTTTCAGCTGGACCTAAGACCCTAAACGGTCCCCCCTGTCTTTAAATAATAATAATAATAAAACATTTATTTTAGATTGTGAATTAATCCATATTTAGTTAGTAAGCTGTCTTATATCCTATGTTAGTAAATATTAATAATCTAAAATTACATTCAAGCAGCGCCTATTACTTTAGCCACCCAGTGGTTGTCATACCGCACAAAAATGTTTTCAGAATGCTATTGTGACTATTGCGTGTTCTGTGTAGTATCGATGCGACTCTCTTGCGGATGATTGCCTGGAATCCATCTGTATAGGCCTCCGCAAACATTCCGGACTCACTACAGCGACTCGATAGTCCCAACAGCACTCTGAAACCATTATTATATTGAACTCGGAAGACGTTATAAGCTCTGAGCGTATACCTTATCCACAGGCCTTTTATGTAGATGATGTTACTAACGGATTATTTTCTGTCTCCAGGTCAACAGTGGCGATCCTTTGGTGATAAGGAATTACCTCTCCTCCTGCCTTCACACCCTAATCGGACTCCAATCGTATTGGATTTCGGGATATTCAAGCGTACCCACGGTCTACACAAGGATTTCCTCTTATTTACCGTGGATCGAGAGTTTTGTCTGGGCTTGAAAGTGGAAGATCTGTAAGAGTTCCGTTTGACTTAATTTCATGGATCAGTTTTGATAATGTTACCTCAATTAGAAATATTGGTATGATATTGAGTCACACGGGCTTAGTCTTTATCTTAAGTTGGTGTTTATAAATCAAACTGAATTTAAAGCTTAGTTTTCTTTTACCCTGGCTTCTTTCAGTTTCTTAAAAAAAGCACTTGATATCGCTCTAAATATCATTAACGTATAACATACACCCTTCGCCAATCAACACAGCCTCCTGATACACTAGCACTAACAGCTCATACATCCTCAATCACACACACGAATTTTATAAATTGTCCTTGCCCAAAACTTGAACGCGCCTCTAAACTCAAATATTTGGGCATCACAACCTTACCTTTACTGATCATATAGAGACACTAACTACACGAATGCGTAAAATGACATTAATTTTTAAAACCCTTCGTCATATCGCTGAGAAGATTCTACCTATCACTTTCACATTTCACATCCATTTTAACCTATTGCATATCAATTTGGGGAGGGACACAAAGGACAGCAATGTTGAAACTAGAAAGAGCCCAAACAGCCATTTTAAAAGTGAGTACATTCCAACCATTTCTCTTTCCAACGGAAGAACTGTTGTTATCAAGTACTCAATAGCCGCGCAACGGTTATGACGTAGCTGCTATGTTATAATACTATGATTATTTATTTGATTAGTGATTATCATTTTATTAATTTCTATAATAATTTTACATCTTAAAACTATTAATAATCGATATTATACTTTCAAATGGTTGTCACTGATAAAAGTATAAATAGGGTAGGAGAATTGTTAAGGAGGCATTCTTTGTACGACGGTAGATGAGAACGTTACTCTGTTCGATTAAATATTCAATGTGGAAAATATGTCGGAGTTTTAATGTGTAGAACCTACGAATGCGTAACATTTCAGAAGTGGGATTTTACCCACAATGCCTGGACCATATTTCGCCAGTTTGGGGAAACTTAAAAGGAAGCACAACGAATCAAACAGCTCCGTAGATCAAAATTGCGATATTTTTTTTCTCGGACGTTGGTCGCATTAACAATGTCTACAACAAAAAACCATAGGTGTCACGGGTTCACAAAATAGACCAGCTCGGCGACGTCTACAGTTGGGACGACACTGATTGCACGTTTATAAATCCTGAAAACTATGACCTCACCTGGGATCGATGGAAGGAGATGCTGAGGGTCGCCTTCCCGCGATCTGGAACACATGCTGGCGAGAACTAAGGATGAGAAGGACACTATGACGAAGTATTACCACGAGATGCTATTGCATGTATAATTCGAGGGTTCCCGAATTGAGAGCCAACGCAGCGGACACACCACTGCGGCCTGCTGGTTTGGCGCCGGAAGTGTCGAGACATCAGGAAACCCACCACATAAGGTTAGTGACATATTGCATATCACTTATGATAATTATAGTTGTAGATATATACTAAAGAACAGTGACGGTCGATGGCAAACTGCTCAGAGCATACATAGCAACTGGCAGTAAAATCAATATACTTTGGATCTCGCAAGTTCAGAACTTAAGAATTATAATCGAACCTAGCAGTACTATTATGGAAGGTTTCGGTAGAGGATGTGTAAATTCTCTCGATTGAACGGAATAGTCTAATTAACTAATTCCATTACATTGGATATTGATCTATTCATTGGACAAACCATGATTAATAGTAATAATGTTAGCTCGGTGACCACTAACTAAGAGAAACATTACCATAGTTACGAGCTCAAAACACTCGTTGTGGTTCAATCTCTCAAACATTTCCAAATATATTTAATAGGCTTCAAATTTAAAGTTATTGCTGATTACACAGCTTTAGTTTCACCCTTGTAAAACGCGATTTAATTCCTCGGATAGCTCGTTGATGGCTCACAACTAATGAAGCATGTACATGCACTGAGTAGAAATCCCACGAACAATACTTATGATTGACAATTCTGATTGGCTATAAACTTTAGTTACAGGATGACAATATACAAAGTATTATTACTAGACTTACGATAATTCAGATTCAAATTTATCAACAAATTACATCGTTAAAGATAATAAAATACGCGAATAATGGCTGAAAATCAGACTATTTCATCGTAGTCGTGTTCTTTACGAACTGAAGTTTAGCAGTTACCCTATTAGTCTATAGTTCATTTAGTTTGGTCTCGGAAGTAGATGTATCTGAAAGGGAAGATATTTGGAGTTTGAAGACCATTTTATAAAGTGCAATTGACTTGTTGAACTTGGCCATTGGAGCGAGGGCTGCCTATTGCATTTAATGTGTTTGAATTGATTTTGTTCGGAACATTGCTTAAAATATCTACTCGTAAAAGCTTTGCCTCTACTGTAATTATTCTAACTAGATAAACAAACTGCAAAGTAATTTCTTTTATGATTCGAATGATCTTCAATCGAATAGTTTCAATCGAATTTGTCTCGTATCTACAATATTTTTAGCAGGTCGAATGAATACAAATTTTGTAAAGCGACAATTACTACAATACAATAAGGGTTCCTCTTACGAGTTTTGGCAAAAAGGACCTAAATGATCTGCGTGCAACGTATGCATAGGAAAAGGCAGCCTTGTTGACGAAATGGAGTTTTAATAGATCACATTTTTCATATCTGGGATATCTTATTTGATCGTGGACTTTTTGTAGTAGACCGTATTTAGCTATTGGTATCATAAAACGTTCACCAGTAACAGTTTTTCTAAAAAGCATATTATTAATTAAGTAAAGCTAGTGGTGTTATTAAATTGTGTGTATACTTAATAAATCTATATCCTCGCCGATCGATCGATCTCATAGAAAGTGCATTAAATACGCTGTAGGACAATTGGTATTATGAAAAAGGGGATTTACAAGAGAAAACTGCGAATATAACTAGAAAACTTAACGGTTTGTATACAGGGCCTTATAAAGTGTGTAAAGCTGACCACTCACTGGATCGTTATACGATAGGTAGTATCAAGGGTATGACAGGATCAAGTATCTATATCCTGGAAATTTGTAAGTTTGTTACAGAATACTACACCAAAAGAGAAAATATACAATCTAACTTTACACTTAGGTATGGGAATAGATTAAATTTACCAACATCCCATCTATCTATGCACTCTACAAGCCCGTTGGTCATGTCAATAAAAGTCTATAATAAACTTCCAGAAGATTTAAAAAAACAAAAAAAGGAATAATACTTTTATTAAAAACTAAAAGCCATTATACTGTAAAAGAATACTTGGACTCAAAGAAATAATTCTATAGATCTTTACATTTATTAATCTGATAATCTTTTCGCTTTAAATATTGAAATTTTTAAATTAAAAGTTGGCATACTATAATTCTTACAAATAGCATAAATTCTTAAACTTTTATTATTAACAAAAAGCCTTCTTCCTCTCTTCTACTATGCTGTGCCCGTCAGAGTCCATAATTGTTACATAATTATAAGATTATACCATCTGTTATACATTATGGAAGCAATAAATGATTATGTATTGAGGATATCGAAAATTCTCTGCAATTGTACGCGGCGAAATCCTCAGATCGTATAACATAATCGTATAACCTGATGAAAATAGCAGCTGATAGCAGGATGATTCAAAATCAAAATCAAAAATCGTTTATTCCATTTAGGTACCTACACGTAATACACTTATGCACGTCAAAATTGTAAACATAGAATGATATAACAAAAAAAAATTACAAATTAATACATGCAGTGATATGTCAAAAGAAAAATAAATAAATAAAAATAATTACTAGAAATTAGATTGAATATCATATTTAAGCGACAAAAATGCGCTACATCAATAAAATAATATGTAAAACTACTTAACGGCTCGTCAGGGGTATACGGAGACATGTCTGGAACACTATTTTCCTAATTTATCATTTATTATTAGGTGAGGTTATGCAGGCAGTTAATTTAAAAATATAGGCGGACTTCACTTCCTTAGCAATCAATTATTCAGCAAAATCAATCAACTATGTTTAATGCGTCGCCAAATCACTAATTAAGTTAGATTTTAATTTCAATTACGGCGATCCGTCGATAATATGCGATCACTATAACGTCTCCAAGCAATAGTGACGTTAAGATGGCCGCCCGTTCGACGCTCCACCAGAGTGACACCGACCTATCACTCTTATCTATGCAGTTCTGTTGGTAGCGCCACGGCTGCGCCGTCACGGCCATACTGACTATCGCCCGCCCTCGGGCGCAATGGAGCATTTATGACGGACTAAGACATAAGCAATCAGCATCGCTCGACCAGCCTGACCATACTCTACTCATCGTTTAGTTTTACTATACTACGGCTCTAAATAACAACCTCAAAGCCTCAGGCTCAACGCCTCGCACAAATGTACATCTCCTTAACCATTAACGTAAGGTCATATTCATGATCATCTTAGTGCTAGACAAATTTGTCTCCTCGACCAGCCCGCGAAGGCAAGAACAACCGAAAAACACCTGTTCTGCGATTAACCCCACTTATTCCAACTCTGGCCCGAACAATTGCGTCCTTTCGACCAGCCCACAAGAGCATAGACCTGACAACACAGTCCCTACGACCAGCTTCACTATCTCTACTTCTGGACCGGACAAATGCGTCCCTTCGACCAGCACACAATGGCATGGACCGGATAACACCGTCCCTTCGACCAGCTTCACTACCTCCACTTCTGGACCGGACAAATGCGTCCCTTCGACCAGCCCAAAATAATAATAATAATAATAATAAAAATCATTTATTTCTCTCATAAAGTTTACACAAGTAGGTTAGCAACAACAGTGAAGGATATAATTAAGTCAAATCTACTTTATGAGAGCTGGTGCCCGTGGTAGGTTTAATAAAAACCTGTATTACAGGTCACCAGAGCCCACTCCATAGCATAGGTAACATATTGATATAAAGAAATTACAATTGCTGTTAAAGCTACATTGATTTATGACAGTAATAATATAAGTTAAAAACACAAGCAAAGAAAAATACAAATATATGCAGAGGATGAAAAGGCGAATGAGTGTGTGTAAGTGTGTGTGTGTGTGTGTGTGATTGTTTAGGTAACAATTATATATTAAAGATTAAAGATAGGCCAAATTACATAGTTATCCCAGTTATAGTTTCATAGTAAAGGTTGAGGTAATTACATAGGAATTTGATTAGGCTTGTTATGATTAGTTATTATATTAAGTGATTTAATATTTTATAATTATTTAAAAGGTGCTAATCTTAGCAGTATCTACTTATCTCAAGACTCTCAGTTACGACGAAACCGAAAGTCTGCTCAAACAAATAATATAGCTATCTAGCTATATTATTTGTTTGAGCAGACTTTCGGTTTCGTCGTAATTGAGAGTCTTGAGATAAGTAGATACCTTCTGCTTACAGCGGGATTTATTGAGAGGATGAAAGTCAAGTCTTGTATTTAATTTGTTGTATAAGTAGTCGCCAAGAAAACAAAAGAACCTGTGGGAAAGATTGGTGTTGTATTTTTGAGTTAAACACACGGTGCACTTGCGCCTTTTATGTTTTAATTTAAAAGCATCAAATCCCAATTCCGAATGTTTTTTTAGAATGGTATGGAGTATAAACGTTTGTCTAACAGAGAGCACATCCCATTTTTTGTACAAATCCACTGTAGGAAATCGGAAGGGAAGGCCAGCAGCGACCTTGAGGATCGCACGCTGTGCTCTTTCAGCCTGAATTAGATGGGTTTTGGCTGCGCCGCCCCAAGATGTGATGCCATAATCTACCAGCGAATGACACAGAGCGTAGTAGACCATTTTTATGATGCGAGTATCTGCCACGTGTTTGAGGGCTTTGAAAATATGAATAAGCTTCCGCAACCTTGGCACCAACGCATTAATATGGGGCCTGAAACTTAAGTGTTGGTCAATTACTACCCCAAGGTATTTGATGTCACTGGTTCTATCAAGTGAAGGACAGGAGCATGGTGCATTTCTTGTTATACAAGAATGTGCAGTAATTGAAAGAGAAGGTGGTGGTAAAAGGTTAGAATTGAATGCAAATGCCATGTATTTAGTTTTATCAACATTCAATGTCAATAAATTATCTTGTAACCAGGCACCGACTCTATCAAACCCCATCTGAGCGGTGGCAAAGACCTCATCCCATGTGTTACCAGAAAAAAAGAGGGCAGTATCGTCAGCAAAAGTGAGGATTCTGCCTCCGCTCAGGCAGAGCTGACAGAGATCGTTTATATAGATTAGAAAGAGGGTGGGCCCAAGGATACTACCTTGGGGCACACCGTACTTCACATGCAGTTTGTCGCTTAACCAGTGATTTATTTTTACCTGTTGATACCTGTTGGATAGGAAGCTTTGGAATAACTTCAAAGGAAAACCGCGAACGCCTATTTTTTCCAACTTAGATAAGAGGTGAGGAATAGAGACCGTGTCAAATGCCTTAGCAAGATCGAGGAAAATACTAAGGCATTTCTGTTTTTTATCAAGTGCCATCACGATTGAATTTACTAGCACATTTACTGCCTCGTTTGCAGACTTACCTTGACGGAACCCATATTGTGCAGAGGATAAAAGGTTATGAGATTCTAGGTATTTAATTAGTCGTTGGTTCATCAAGCGCTCTAGAATTTTTGAGAGTGTAGGTAAAATTGAAATGGGTCTAAAGTTGTTAACACAGTCTCGACTTCCCCCCTTGTGTATGGGTTTTACGATAGCTAATTTGAAAGCTGAAGGGAATTCTCCTGTAGAAATGGCGAGGTTACAAATATGTGTGACAGCAGGGGTAAAGAGTTGGGCATATCTTTTTAGTAATCTGCTTGAAATTTGGTCAAATCCAACAGCGCAATTGTCCCTTAAGCCATTAATCAGTCGGAAAATTTCGCATTCATCCATAGGAAACATGACAAATGAGTTCAGTTGCGAGGAAAGGGAAAGTTCCTGGGCCTTATTCCTATTAGAAGGGGTAATAGAAGTCACAAGTTCCGCAAGTCTCCTTCCAGCATCCACGAAAAAGCTGTTCACCACATTTACACTATTATAAGGGCTTGAATCTGAGATAAGGCATGTTGAGTAGTCTGTTTGTCTATTAGGGCCACTGATTTGTTTAATAACATTCCACAACTTTCTTTTATTACCCTTTGCATTTTCTATTTCAAATGGCATGGACCGGACAACATCGTCCCTTCGACCAGCTTCACTACTTCCACTTCTGGACCGGACAAATGCGTCCCTTCGACCAGCCCACAATGGCATAGACCGGACAACACCGTCCCTTCGACCAGCTTCACTACCTTCACTTCTGGACCGGACAAATGCGTCCCTTCGACCAGCCCAAAATGGCATGGACCGGACAACATCGTCCCTTCGACCAGCTTCACTACCTCCACTTCTGGACCGGACAAATGCGTCCCTTCGACCAGCCCACAATGGCATGGACCGGACAACACCGTCCCTTCGACCAGCTTTACCATTTCCATCTCTGAACCGAACAACGTCTTAGTGCCCTTCCATTTGTCAGGCGTCCCTTCGACCAGCCGTTATCATATATGACGACGTGGACTGGACAACCCTTCAATCACCACTTAACCGACCCCTCACAGGCCACATCATCGAACTCTCATAGGCCACACATGTAGCGCAGTGCTTCCATTCGGAACGTCGACCAATATAAGTCAGTCCCTGAGACCAAGCACTCACCGCTAGCACATTTTTAAGCTCGTAACTGAAACCTCTAGATCCGGCTCTATTTTTTCTCCACCAATACCCATCTCCAACTTACAGGTATCTATTATGGTACATCGACCCTCACAAATCAGCTCTTTCAAACCCATACAACTCGTTAAATAAGTCACACAACAATTGACTATGCGAACCACAGCAGTCTCAGTATCCCCTCATCATTAGATGATCCATCTCCCATTACACAAACCGCCGTCTCGGCCGTTTTCAAATCATAACTATAATATCTCAAAGAATCTGGGATATCATTCACACACGGCTACCAGTTTCGGTTTCCAAACTAAGCAGAGCCAGCACCACGGAATACTTACAACCGTTACAACACATACACCACCTTTCCCCTGCCAGCACATACCTACATACATAAACAACTACACTTCATGCACACAAATACCACACCAACCGGTCAAATCCCCCAACTCAAAAGCCTCCACCGCTCCCGGGCGTCACACTCATTTTTTTGCAAACCAAATTAGTAGACCAATCAATGCTTTTTAACTCAAATCTGTCATTATCCAAAACACTAGTTATGATGAAGTAGCCCTTGAATTTTCTATTAAATCTAGTTGGCATCCCTCGCCACACGTTATGAAGACAAAACTGCCTTTAAAGAACGGTTCTGTTGCCGCCTCACAACGGTTGAAACCCTCCACTTTTGAACCAGCTGCACGTGCAATGTTCCGAATTTTGTTTATAACTAACTAAACGAAATTCATGGTCGGGATGCGAGGTCACACCAACTACGCGTACCGATCGCGATCGTATACCAAACATAAGTTCTGTTGGTGTGCAACCTGTAACCCCAAACCATGTATCATTCAAAGTCAATTGAACTTCTGGAAGCCCATCACGCCATGCTCCTCTCTAAGGCTAATCTCAACCATCACAAGAATACACTTCACCGCGCGCATGAACCACTCCACCCGACCAGTAGAGCCAGCAGCTATGAGGTGAAGCCCCATACTATGGTCACTACAAAATTGTTTGGAGTCTGCGCCCAAGCAACATCTGCCCCTATCCGCAATAATCCTTTTCGGATCACCAATCACGCAAACAGCCTTTTCCAACGTTCTAAGCACACTAGCTGCATCCAGAGGCGCAGTATATTCAAGAACTTACCTAGTAAAATAGTTTATCATAACTGAAGAGTACTTCCTACCATCGCTCCCGCCATCAAGCCTCCTCGCGATGTCTGCACTAATTGTGTACCACGGTGCAGGCACCATAGAGAGTACAGTTAAGCCTGCTATACTCCGAGCAGCCCCTAAGAGCTAGTGTCGTAGTGAAGTTCTAACCGTAATTCAGGGTAAATATTGTGGCGCGTGGTGGGTCAGAGGATTGGAAAATAAACTAGCGTTTTCAAGGGAACTTAATCGGCATTGACAGTAACAGTTGGCTCACCACCAAGATCACGGAACGCACACACACTCTAGAGTTCCGGCGACCAGCTCCCGTTAAAAGTCAACACGTGGCGCCCTTCAGAGCCCCCGTAACGAGCACTGCCAACGCCAAAGTCCTGAATTACACGACCTACTTCACAATGTGTAGGGAACACTTGGCACCGTTCACCCTCACTGACAACTTGCAGCCGTTCAGTCCTCTACCCATACTTACACCTCTCAACTCGCCCTCAATCTCACCCGAATCAAACTCACCGTTCTGCTTTAACATTCCGTCCATATACCCCTAAATTATTCCAAACTTCAAACATTTCGAAAGTCATATTTTTCTTTTGAAAAACCTCACCTACATGACAGATTGATCGTAATGCTTCCATCCCCGTTTCCACCCATCTCACTCTCTTTAATCTGGAAACATCTATTGTCAATTTTTGCATTAAGAACTTTGTAGGTCCTTATCATCAGCCATCCTTTCTCCCCTGTTCCGGCATTATGTAGAACATTCTAGCGACTGGTACCAAGGTTCGAAGCCTGAACGTGACAATATTATTAACACAGGTACTGAAGTGAGAATCAGAATTATGTATCTTTTCATTAGTTTTCGTCCACTGGACGCTACCCTTGAATTTTGTAATGGGATACAAAGGTCCGAATATTTACGTAAATTCGCATATACATTTTCTAAAATATGAAGCGAAAAGAATTGTCTCTTTTGAGATGCGGTTTAAGGAGTTGTCGCGTCTAATGCCTCAATTTTAAGAGAATTTGGTCTAATATTACCAGTTAGTAAATGACGATAACAAAGTCATCGGTAAAAGACGCCTTTCACAAAACTAGTACACGTTATGGTAGTGCCAGTCATCACGCCACCGCAATATCCTACAGGCTCAGAAAAACAGTCATCCGGAATTTTATGAAATAAGAAGATCGTTGTAAAATCACCTGTTTTCACTATACTAGAAATATGTATGAGATGTGCATTACACTTCACCCTTTTCTATTTCTTTCAAATACACGAGATCCGAACATTGATTACCCAGAAAGTCCAAAGAGATTACATAATATAATCACCAAGCAATTCGAACTACTGTCAAGGAAAATGGAATTCTCTCACCCAGTGCTGTCACCAGAGTCCCTTTCGAAGCGTCTCGTTCACATACATAAACTTTTTTTTTGTTGTTCCACCGCCAATATATTTGTCAGGTAACGTGATCTCGATATCGCCTGGTTTTCCATAGACATATTATTATCTTTTAATATCGGGCCTTGTCTCGGGGATGTAGACTGGTGGTTTAGCTCTGCTTGCGCAAGCAGTATGCCTAAAATCGCCGGCGGCAGTCCGTTTCTCTGTATCCAGGTCCGCCACAAAATTGTCATTTTCTACAACAACGCCTATCGGACAAGCGAAGTCTCTGAAGTGTCGAAGTCGTGCCCAACAGAACTTTATGATTGGCGTTGTAATGAGATTGCTCCGAGTGCACTAAATAGCTTTGCCTTATTCTTTATTATCTGACAGTTCAACAGACAACTCGCGACGAATCAGCCCATCCTTCTGGCATAATACCGATATTACATAAGAAGCAATTGCACATTTATACCTTCGGCTTTCTTTCTATGAAATATCATAAGTATAGCGCAATTTGAAAACGCATGATTTCGTCGAAATAATGAAGAATGAGTTTAGTTTTCGTAAACTTGGCTAACAATGTCTGCTTTACCAAGTGTCACGAGAGTTGGTCCAATGGCAAATTGGTTGGGCAGGCGGCTATCCTATTTTAAGGACTTGGTCACCAACAACAGTAGGACACCTTTCAATTGTGTGCTCTTAATAATCAATTCGGACACATAACATCAACCCTCCACGTCTTCGTAAGTATCATCCAGATTAAAATTTATTAGCTGCACTGTACTTGCGCTGTTAGAACTCGGTTGCTAAGCAACCGGTAAACATGATAGTTAAACCACCAAACTGCACAACAATTTGCTCGCACTTTCACCACCAGGTGCTCTTCTCCCATCAGTGGGCTGGGCTTGGGATCCCACTTCTGATAACGGCTCGTCAGGGGTATACGGAGACATGTCTGGAACACTATTTTCCTAATTTATCATTTATTATTAGGTGAGGTTATGCAGGCAGTTAATTTAAAAATATAGGCGGACTTCACTTCCTTAGCAATCAATTATTCAGCAAAATCAATCAACTATGTTTAATGCGTCGCCAAATCACTAATTAAGTTAGATTTTAATTTCAATTACGGCGATCCGTCGATAATATGCGATCACTATAACGTCTCCAAGCAATAGTGACGTTAAGATGGCCGCCCGTTCGACGCTCCACCAGAGTGACACCGACCTATCACTCTTATCTATGCAGTTCTGTTGGTAGCGCCACGGCTGCGCCGTCACGGCCATACTGACTATCGCCCGCCCTCGGGCGCAATGGAGCATTTATGACGGACTAAGACATAAGCAATCAGCATCGCTCGACCAGCCTGACCATACTCTACTCATCGTTTAGTTTTACTATACTACGGCTCTAAATAACAACCTCAAAGCCTCAGGCTCAACGCCTCGCACAAATGTACATCTCCTTAACCATTAACGTAAGGTCATATTCATGATCATCTTAGTGCTAGACAAATTTGTCTCCTCGACCAGCCCGCGAAGGCAAGAACAACCGAAAAACACCTGTTCTGCGATTAACCCCACTTATTCCAACTCTGGCCCGAACAATTGCGTCCTTTCGACCAGCCCACAAGAGCATAGACCTGACAACACAGTCCCTACGACCAGCTTCACTATCTCTACTTCTGGACCGGACAAATGCGTCCCTTCGACCAGCACACAATGGCATGGACCGGATAACACCGTCCCTTCGACCAGCTTCACTACCTCCACTTCTGGACCGGACAAATGCGTCCCTTCGACCAGCCCAAAATAATAATAATAATAATAATAAAAATCATTTATTTCTCTCATAAAGTTTACACAAGTAGGTTAGCAACAACAGTGAAGGATATAATTAAGTCAAATCTACTTTATGAGAGCTGGTGCCCGTGGTAGGTTTAATAAAAACCTGTATTACAGGTCACCAGAGCCCACTCCATAGCATAGGTAACATATTGATATAAAGAAATTACAATTGCTGTTAAAGCTACATTGATTTATGACAGTAATAATATAAGTTAAAAACACAAGCAAAGAAAAATACAAATATATGCAGAGGATGAAAAGGCGAATGAGTGTGTGTAAGTGTGTGTGTGTGTGTGTGTGTGTGTGATTGTTTAGGTAACAATTATATATTAAAGATTAAAGATAGGCCAAATTACATAGTTATCCCAGTTATAGTTTCATAGTAAAGGTTGAGGTAATTACATAGGAATTTGATTAGGCTTGTTATGATTAGTTATTATATTAAGTGATTTAATATTTTATAATTATTTAAAAGGTGCTAATCTTAGCAGTATCTACTTATCTCAAGACTCTCAATTACGACGAAACCGAAATAGCTATCTAGCTATATTATTTGTTTGAGCAGACTTTCGGTTTCGTCGTAATTGAGAGTCTTGAGATAAGTAGATACCTTCTGCTTACAGCGGGATTTATTGAGAGGATGAAAGTCAAGTCTTGTATTTAATTTGTTGTATAAGTAGTCGCCAAGAAAACAAAAGAACCTGTGGGAAAGATTGGTGTTGTATTTTTGAGTTAAACACACGGTGCACTTGCGCCTTTTATGTTTTAATTTAAAAGCATCAAATCCCAATTCCGAATGTTTTTTTAGAATGGTATGGAGTATAAACGTTTGTCTAACAGAGAGCACATCCCATTTTTTGTACAAATCCACTGTAGGAAATCGGAAGGGAAGGCCAGCAGCGACCTTGAGGATCGCACGCTGTGCTCTTTCAGCCTGAATTAGATGGGTTTTGGCTGCGCCGCCCCAAGATGTGATGCCATAATCTACCAGCGAATGACACAGAGCGTAGTAGACCATTTTTATGATGCGAGTATCTGCCACGTGTTTGAGGGCTTTGAAAATATGAATAAGCTTCCGCAACCTTGGCACCAACGCATTAATATGGGGCCTGAAACTTAAGTGTTGGTCAATTACTACCCCAAGGTATTTGATGTCACTGGTTCTATCAAGTGAAGGACAGGAGCATGGTGCATTTCTTGTTATACAAGAATGTGCAGTAATTGAAAGAGAAGGTGGTGGTAAAAGGTTAGAATTGAATGCAAATGCCATGTATTTAGTTTTATCAACATTCAATGTCAATAAATTATCTTGTAACCAGGCACCGACTCTATCAAACCCCATCTGAGCGGTGGCAAAGACCTCATCCCATGTGTTACCAGAAAAAAAGAGGGCAGTATCGTCAGCAAAAGTGAGGATTCTGCCTCCGCTCAGGCAGAGCTGACAGAGATCGTTTATATAGATTAGAAAGAGGGTGGGCCCAAGGATACTACCTTGGGGCACACCGTACTTCACATGCAGTTTGTCGCTTAACCAGTGATTTATTTTTACCTGTTGATACCTGTTGGATAGGAAGCTTTGGAATAACTTCAAAGGAAAACCGCGAACGCCTATTTTTTCCAACTTAGATAAGAGGTGAGGAATAGAGACCGTGTCAAATGCCTTAGCAAGATCGAGGAAAATACTAAGGCATTTCTGTTTTTTATCAAGTGCCATCACGATTGAATTTACTAGCACATTTACTGCCTCGTTTGCAGACTTACCTTGACGGAACCCATATTGTGCAGAGGATAAAAGGTTATGAGATTCTAGGTATTTAATTAGTCGTTGGTTCATCAAGCGCTCTAGAATTTTTGAGAGTGTAGGTAAAATTGAAATGGGTCTAAAGTTGTTAACACAGTCTCGACTTCCCCCCTTGTGTATGGGTTTTACGATAGCTAATTTGAAAGCTGAAGGGAATTCTCCTGTAGAAATGGCGAGGTTACAAATATGTGTGACAGCAGGGGTAAAGAGTTGGGCATATCTTTTTATTAATCTGCTTGAAATTTGGTCAAATCCAACAGCGCAATTGTCCCTTAAGCCATTAATCAGTCGGAAAATTTCGCATTCATCCGTAGGAAACATGACAAATGAGTTCAGTTGCGAGGAAAGGGAAAGTTCCTGGGCCTTATTCCTATTAGAAGGGGTAATAGAAGTCACAAGTTCCGCAAGTCTCCTTCCAGCATCCACGAAAAAGCTGTTCACCACATTTACACTATTATAAGGGCTTGAATCTGAGATAAGGCATGTTGAGTAGTCTGTTTGTCTATTAGGGCCACTGATTTGTTTAATAACATTCCACAACTTTCTTTTATTACCCTTTGCATTTTCTATTTCAAAATGGCATGGACCGGACAACATCGTCCCTTCGACCAGCTTCATTACTTCCACTTCTGGACCGGACAAATGCGTCCCTTCGACCAGCCCACAATGGCATAGACCGGACAACACCGTCCCTTCGACCAGCTTCACTACCTTCACTTCTGGACCGGACAAATGCGTCCCTTCGACCAGCCCAAAATGGCATGGACCGGACAACATCGTCCCTTCGACCAGCTTCACTACCTCCACTTCTGGACCGGACAAATGCGTCCCTTCGACCAGCCCACAATGGCATGGACCGGACAACACCGTCCCTTCGACCAGCTTTACCATTTCCATCTCTGAACCGAACAACGTCTTAGTGCCCTTCCATTTGTCAGGCGTCCCTTCGACCAGCCGTTATCATATATGACGACGTGGACTGGACAACCCTTCAATCACCACTTAACCGACCCCTCACAGGCCACATCATCGAACTCTCATAGGCCACACATGTAGCGCAGTGCTTCCATTCGGAACGTCGACCAATATAAGTCAGTCCCTGAGACCAAGCACTCACCGCTAGCACATTTTTAAGCTCGTAACTGAAACCTCTAGATCCGGCTCTATTTTTTCTCCACCAATACCCATCTCCAACTTACAGGTATCTATTATGGTACATCGACCCTCACAAATCAGCTCTTTCAAACCCATACAACTCGTTAAATAAGTCACACAACAATTGACTATGCGAACCACAGCAGTCTCAGTATCCCCTCATCATTAGATGATCCATCTCCCATTACACAAACCGCCGTCTCGGCCGTTTTCAAATCATAACTATAATATCTCAAAGAATCTGGGATATCATTCACACACGGCCACCAGTTTCGGTTTCCAAACTAAGCAGAGCCAGCACCACGGAATACTTACAACCGTTACAACACATACACCACCTTTCCCCTGCCAGCACATACCTACATACATAAACAACTACACTTCATGCACACAAATACCACACCAACCGGTCAAATCCCCCAACTCAAAAGCCTCCACCGCTCCCGGGCGTCACACTCATTTTTTTGCAAACCAAATTAGTAGACCAATCAATGCTTTTTAACTCAAATCTGTCATTATCCAAAACACTAGTTATGATGAAGTAGCCCTTGAATTTTCTATTAAATCTAGTTGGCATCCCTCGCCACACGTTATGAAGACAAAACTGCCTTTAAAGAACGGTTCCGTTGCCGCCTCACAACGGTTGAAACCCTCCACTTTTGAACCAGCTGCACGTGCAATGTTCCGAATTTTGTTTATAACTAACTAAACGAAATTCATGGTCGGGATGCGAGGTCACACCAACTACGCGTACCGATCGCGATCGTATACCAAACATAAGTTCTGTTGGTGTGCAACCTGTAACCCCAAACCATGTATCATTCAAAGTCAATTGAACTTCTGGAAGCCCATCACGCCATGCTCCTCTCTAAGGCTAATCTCAACCATCACAAGAATACACTTCACCGCGCGCATGAACCACTCCACCCGACCAGTAGAGCCAGCAGCTATGAGGTGAAGCCCCATACTATGGTCACTACAAAATTGTTTGGAGTCTGCGCCCAAGCAACATCTGCCCCTATCCGCAATAATCCTTTTCGGATCACCAATCACGCAAACAGCCTTTTCCAACGTTCTAAGCACACTAGCTGCATCCAGAGGCGCAGTATATTCAAGAACTTACCTAGTAAAATAGTTTATCATAACTGAAGAGTACTTCCTACCATCGCTCCCGCCATCAAGCCTCCTCGCGATGTCTGCACTAATTGTGTACCACGGTGCAGGCACCATAGAGAGTACAGTTAAGCCTGCTATACTCCGAGCAGCCCCTAAGAGCTAGTGTCGTAGTGAAGTTCTAACCGTAATTCAGGGTAAATATTGTGGCGCGTGGTGGGTCAGAGGATTGGAAAATAAACTAGCGTTTTCAAGGGAACTTAATCGGCATTGACAGTAACAGTTGGCTCACCACCAAGATCACGGAACGCACACACACTCTAGAGTCCCGGCGACCAGCTCCCGTTAAAAGTCAACACGTGGCGCCCTTCAGAGCCCCCGTAACGAGCACTGCCAACGCCAAAGTCCTGAATTACACGACCTACTTCACAATGTGTAGGGAACACTTGGCACCGTTCACCCTCACTGACAACTTGCAGCCGTTCAGTCCTCTACCCATACTTACACCTCTCAACTCGCCCTCAATCTCACCCGAATCAAACTCACCGTTCTGCTTTAACATTCCGTCCATATACCCCTAAATTGTTCCAAACTTCAAACATTTCGAAAGTCATATTTTTCTTTTGAAAAACCTCACCTACATGACAGATTGATCGTAATGCTTCCATCCCCGTTTCCACCCATCTCACTCTCTTTAATCTGGAAACATCTATTGTCAATTTTTGTATTAAGAACTTTGTAGGTCCTTATCATCAGCCATCCTTTCTCCCCTGTTCCGGCATTATGTAGAACATTCTAGCGACTGGTACCAAGGTTCGAAGCCTGAACGTGACAATATTATTAACACAGGTACTGAAGTGAGAATCAGAATTATGTATCTTTTCATTAGTTTTCGTCCACTGGACGCTACCCTTGAATTTTGTAATGGGATACAAAGGTCCGAATATTTACGTAAATTCGCATATACATTTTCTAAAATATGAAGCGAAAAGAATTGTCTCTTTTGAGATGCGGTTTAAGGAGTTGTCGCGTCTAATGCCTCAATTTTAAGAGAATTTGGTCTAATATTACCAGTTAGTAAATGACGATAACAAAGTCATCGGTAAAAGACGCCTTTCACAAAACTAGTACACGTTATGGTAGTGCCAGTCATCACGCCACCGCAATATCCTACAATATCCTACCTATTAAAAAGGGCTCAGAAAAACAGTCATCCGGAATTTTATGAAATAAGAAGATCGTTGTAAAATCACCTGTTTTCACTATACTAGAAATATGTATGAGATGTGCATTACACTTCACCCTTTTCTATTTCTTTCAAATACACGAGATCCGAACATTGATTACCCAGAAAGTCCAAAGAGATTACATAATATAATCACCAAGCAATTCGAACTACTGTCAAGGAAAATGGAATTCTCTCACCCAGTGCTGTCACCAGAGTCCCTTTCGAAGCGTCTCGTTCACATACATAAACTTTTTTTTTTTGTTGTTCCACCGCCAATATATTTGTCAGGTAACGTGATCTCGATATCGCCTGGTTTTCCATAGACATATTATTATCTTTTAATATCGGGCCTTGTCTCGGGGATGTAGACTGGTGGTTTAGCTCTGCTTGCGCAAGCAGTATGCCTAAAATCGCCGGCGGCAGTCCGTTTCTCTGTATCCAGGTCCGCCACAAAATTGAAATTTTCTACAACAACGCCTATCGGACAAGCGAAGTCTCTGAAGTGTCGAAGTCGTGCCCAACAGAACTTTATGATTGGCGTTGTAATGAGATTGCTCCGAGTGCACTAAATAGCTTTGCCTTATTCTTTATTATCTGACAGTTCAACAGACAACTCGCGACGAATCAGCCCATCCTTCTGGCATAATACCGATATTACATAAGAAGCAATTGCACATTTATACCTTCAGCTTTCTTTCTATGAAATATCATAAGTATAGCGCAAGTTGAAAACGCATGATTTCGTCGAAATAATGAAGAATGAGTTTAGTTTTCGTAAACTTGGCTAACAATGTCTGCTTTACCAAGTGTCACGAGAGTTGGTCCAATGGCAAATTGGTTGGGCAGGCGGCTATCCTATTTTAAGGACTTGGTCACCAACAACAGTAGGACACCTTTCAATTGTGTGCTCTTAATAATCAATTCGGACACATAACATCAACCCTCCACGTCTTCGTAAGTATCATCCAGATTAAAATTTATTAGCTGCACTGTACTTGCGCTGTTAGAACTCGGTTGCTAAGCAACCGGTAAACATGATAGTTAAACCACCAAACTGCACAACAATTTGCTCGCACTTTCACCACCAGGTGCTCTTCTCCCATCAGTGGGCTGGGCTTGGGATCCCACTTCTGATAACGGCTCGTCAGGGGTATACGGAGACATGTCTGGAACACTATTTTCCTAATTTATCATTTATTATTAGGTGAGGTTATGCAGGCAGTTAATTTAAAAATATAGGCGGACTTCACTTCCTTAGCAATCAATTATTCAGCAAAATCAATCAACTATGTTTAATGCGTCACCAAATCACTAAGTAAGTTAGATTTTAATTTCAATTACGGCGATCCGTCGATAATATGCGATCACTATAACGTCTCCAAGCAATAGTGACGTTAAGATGGCCGCCCGTTCGACGTTCCACCAGAGTGACACCGACCTATCACTCTTATCTATGCAGTTCTGTTGGTAGCGCCACGGCTGCGCCGTCATACTTATAAAATGGAAACAAATCACTCGCATCAGTTACTTATTTAGAGACTAAGATTGAAACGCATTCTTGTCATTTATATACTTAGTCATTTACTGTTTAATATGCCTTTTTAATTAAACAAGATTTTGTTTCCGATTTGAATTGGTTAAAAGGTATAAAGAGGAAACTAGAAGGAATATTATTTTTATTAATTAATTTTTGTACACACAAAACTGACAATAAATTGATACAAGTAGGTACACAAATGATGAGTACTAATGTACTATTAGTTCACAAGAAATTTCTTCCAGCAGACCCGCGACAGGAGGAGATTTTGTAAACCATGATAATGTGTGGTGTAGGTCTATAATACACGTACACACTAATAATTACATAAATACTTAAATATGAGTATTATATCCAATTTAAATTTAGCATTATACTAAATACTAATACATTCTATGACGATGAAATTGAAAGATAGTGCTTCTTTACTTGTCTTTTGGAAGAGAGAATGGTTGTACTGTTTCCTATATTTGGCGGAAGAGAGTTGCACAATCTGGCTGCATGCACAGTAAAGGAGTAGGAATAAAAATCTGCTTTATGGATGGGGAGTTTTAGGACGGATTTCAGGTGAGATCTACAAAAATCATCGATTGGAGATTTATAAAAAAACCGCTCACGCAGATAGGACGGGGACAGAGGATTATGAAGGATATTGAAAAGGAGGCACAATATACTAGTGTTCCTACGAAATCAAATCCGACAGATAAACACAAAGTTCCGTAAAGACCACAAGCGGCTTCCCCGCTTGTGGTCTTTACGGAACTTTGAAACATGGTCGAACTTTTTCAGTCCAAATACAAACCGAATGCATAGATTTTGTAGACGCTCAAGTTTATTTAGAAGCTTGCGGTCCTAATCCAACAAAGGATCCATGAACTTTACGTATATGATGATATTGAATACATAAATCAATATCATATCTATAATAGACTTGTTAGAAAGTTAAATAAATATTTAATTACCTATAAATCCTAATCCGTCGAAGGCGAAATAATAGAGTACGTTGAAAGTACATTTATTTAGGCAAACTGATTTCGTTCAGAGAGATTGACTCGGAGGAAATAGATAGACGAATGGCGCTGGCATGGAAACGATACTGGTCCCTGAAAAATCTTAAATCTAAGTTACCTATTGTCCACAAACGGAGACTCATGGACTCTATCATTCTACCTACACTAACCTATGGCAGCCAGACTTGGTCTTTAACAGAAGCTAACCCAAATAGACTGTCGGTATGCCAAAGAGCCATGGAGAGAAGTCTCCTAGGGATAAAACTTAAAGACAGGGTCAGAAATGAAGAAATTCGGAAACGTACCAAAGTTAGAGACGCTATACAACATGTCAGAAGACTAAAATGGAAGTGGGCCGGTCATGTAGCGAGACTTGAGGATGGGCGTTGGACGAAAGTGGTCACAGAGTGGAAAGGACCAGAAAATGGAAAGCGCAAACAAGGTCGTCCGCTCAAACGCTGGTCAGATGATATACGCGAGACCCCAGGCAAACACTGGCTTGGTTTGGCACAAAATAGGGATAAATGGCACAACCTGGAGGAGGCCTTCACCCGCACGGGGGTTCCTATGGAAGAAATCCGATAAATATTACCTTACTAATAAATACTAACAAAAATTACTTTTATTCCATTATAATTACTAACCCACTTAACAAAATGTACTGTTAATGTTAGTTCATAGGAGCAAATAAAAAGGCTTTTTATTTTATTTTATTTTATTTTATATATAAATCCTATAAGATTGAAAATTGAGCTATTAGATGTAGTTAATAAAAAGCCAAAACAGATATGTGGAATGGAAAATGATTAACCTTATTTGAATACTTGTGAAATTGTTAGCTTGTTTATTATTTATCATAAACATATTTCTACCCTTTAATATATAAAAGCTGTGTGATAATGGATACATGAAAGCTGTGTGGTTTGGGATATATAAAAGCTGTGTGATTTGGGATACATAAAAGCTGTGTGATTTGGGATACATAACAGCTGTGTGATTCGGGATACATAAAAGCTGTGTGATTTGGGATACATAAAAGCTGTGTGATTTGGGATACATAGCTATAGGTATGGGGTACATAAAAGCTGTGTGATTTGGGATACATAAAAGCTGTGTGGTATGGGATACATAAAAGCTGTGTGGTTTGGGATACATAGAAGCTGTGTGACTTCCACGTCATTTTGCTATCAACAGTATAATCCTTAAAATTTTGGTTGTATTCGTTTCATGGACATGCTGTCCTTTATGATTGACTTTTATAACCGGGGTAGTTGTATGTTAACTGAAAGTAGTCACTATTTGACAATGATACTGATAATTTTTGTTAGTTCTATGTACTGTATTCTGTGTTCATAAGAATAGAAATGAAAACTTTGTGACTAAACAGAAATACAGCTGATCAAATAAGTATAACGGTTAAGACAGTCGCCTCGTCGCTTCGTGTCTCAGGTTTGATTCTCGCGCAGTAAATCTATATGTGTGACCCATAATTAGTTGTTCTGATTCTGGATCTGGTTGTGTTCGTCAATTATATGTATGTAAAGTACCTCGTAACACAGGGATTTAATTCCATATAGCGTTTTGTCAAAAAAAAACTACAAAATTCAGTTTCATTAGATGTATAACTCTTTAGTGTAAAAAACATTCCATAGTAATCCTTAAAATGTATATAAACAACAAGTTACTACGGAAGCATATTTCTATTGCAGGACTCTGGGTTCAGCTCCGAAGCGCAGCAGAACGCGGGCCGTGGGACACGACCTTCACAGGATGGCCGAGTGTTATCAAGTACTCAATAGCCGTATGACGTAGCTGCTATGTTATAATACTATGATTATTTATTTGATTAGTGATTATCATTTTATTAATTTCTATAATAATTTTACATCTTAAAACTATTAATAATCGATATTATACTTTCAAATGGTTGTCACTGATAAAAGTATAAATAGGGTAGGAGAATTGTTAAGGAGGCATTCTTTGTACGACGGTAGATGAGAACGTTACTCTGTTCGATTAAATATTCAATGTGGAAAATATGTCGGAGTTTTAATGTGCAGAACCTATGAGTGCGTAACAACTGTACAAGTCTTGTGAAGAACTTACAGTAAAGCAACTTTTTGTAGTTAATATAATACTCCTACAACATAAAAACACGCCTTTTCATGAAATTACCAAGGACTTGGTATGTGACACATTTCAAAGCCACTTCTCTTTTACACAACGCTTTTTAGGGTTCCGTAGCCAAATGGCAAAAAACGGAACCCTTATAGATTCGTCATGTCTGTCTGTGTGTCTGTCCGTCCGTATGTCACAGCCACTTTTTTCCGAAACTATAAGAGCTGTACTGTTGAAACTTGTTAAGTAGATGTATTTTGTGAACCGTATTAAGATTTTTACACAAAAATAGAAAAAGAACAATAATTTAGGGAGGTCGCCATACATGGAACTGCAACTCAAAAACATTTTTTCATCGTACCCACACATGTGAGGTGTAGGTACGATGAAAAAATCGTACCCACACCTCATTATAGGCCTTCAATAATGATATTGAGGTTTCTAATATCATTTTTTTCTAAACTGAATACTTTGCGCGAGAGACAAATAAATCCAAAGTGGTAAAATGAGTGTCCTCCCCCCTCCCCCTATAACTTCCAAATAAAATGGGTTTGAACGAGATCTAGTAAGTAGTTTTTTTTAATGCGTCATAAATCGTAAAGCGCAATTTACCTTTCATTTAATCAACTGAAATACTTGCTGCTGCGGAACCCTTCATGGGCGAGTCCGACTCGCACTTGGCCGGTTTTTTAAGTATACGTGAATAAAAACCTTTCTTTATGATGATTCTATTTTATAGTACTCAGAAAGATGCTGATTCCCTGTTCACTGGTAGATATTTCCCCTCACGATGAGATAGCGTGATGATAACGGTTAACCTGTGGTGAATACGATCACCCTGTAAAACGTATTGTTTTCTTCATATGTATAATGAAGCTATATTGTTTGCTGTGTGGTAACGGCATCGAATATCATCACTTCATCTCATCCTGTGGGGGGCGTAGAAATCTTCCCAGGGAATACCTACCAGAAAAACATATATATGAGATACATCATTTATCTGGTTTCCATAGTACAAGCTCTGCTTAGTCAGAAAGACGCTAATTCCCTGTTCACTGGTACATATTTCCCCTCACCATGAGATTTTAATTTTTTTTATTTTTGTTTTATTGGGATATCAAACAGTTACACATTAATACATAATTTTAAGCAGACTGATAAAGAGCGTAGTAAACGTGTAACCCACACCAATGTCCGCGAAATAATGTTAAGTGCGTAGTTAAGAATACTCGCGCGATTTAATGCAGAGCGTGATAAGGTAATCTTGATATTTTATTTTAATAAATCAATTGCCATTCTTTTAAATTTTGACTTGGAAAGTGATAAAACATCTAAATTAAAGAAGTGTGTGTTATATGTTTCTACTAGGCGGTGGAGAGGCGCCCTTGCGCCGGCGTTACTTCTGCAGCGTGCAGTGTAAAACAGCCGGTACACTGTAACATAATTGATTTTTGATGTCAGTGCAATCAAACATATTGTTACAAAATCCATAAAGCATCATAAACATTAGCAGTTTTCTTCTGGACTCCATGCTTAAAAGTTTATACCTATTCAGTAGTAGTAAATACGGTAGCTTATTATCGGAAACAACGGAAATGCATAGAACGGAGAAATATTTTTTTTGATCATTTCCAATCTGTTTATGTAAAGGTCGTAAAAAGGACACCATACCGGGACTGCGTACTCAAATTGGGAGCGGACTAAAGTTTGGTATAAAGTCAAAAATGTGCGAGGCTTCTTAAAATCACTAGTAGATCTCATTACAAAGCCATGATATACTTTGTTAATAATGTCATCAATGTGGTTATTGAGGTGTATTTTTGTGTCTAGTGTAACCCCTAGGTGAAATGGACTATGGATGGAATGGACCTGGAACCCGAATGGACTTGACTTTTGCAAAATGATGCCCTGTAAACTGTAATAATAAATTATAATTTTTATTTTTCGTATAAGTTATGGCCTTACATTTTGGCAGGCTTAGCAATAGTTTATTATTGGAACAATACTGAGAGAGTTTGTCAAGATCGTGCTGTAGCAATAAACAGTCTTCGGGACTCTTGCATGTTTTATACATTTTGATATCGTCCGCATACAGTAAAAATTGGGAGTTCTTGAAGCAGTCCGCAATATCATTGATGAACAATGTGAACAATAGACTTGGGCAGGATAGAGATAGGACGATAGTTTTGAATACAGTTTTTGTCACCATTTTTAAATACCGGCGTAATAAATGCGGACTTCCAGATTTTAGGGGATGTGCCTTCACGTAAACATTTATTAAATAGGATACAAAGAGGAAGATATATGCTATTAGAAACTTTAAGAATATAGGCGGCAAACCTTCTCCTTTATTCACATCAATTTTTTTAAGAGCCTTGTATATATTTTCTTGTGTTAGATATATATCAGCAATGTAGGCACAGTTGGCTGTATATGAACCAGGTGGATGCCAACTTGCTGGGTTTAAGAGAGTAGGTTCGTGTACTGAGGTAAAAAAGGTTGAGAACAAGTTACAAATTTCTGTTGGGTTATTTGAATATATATTACCGAGATACATGCGAGCAGGAATATTTGCCTTGCCCCTACCTTACCCCCCCTTACCATTAAATGGTATGCTCTCTTCGACCGATGAGATATATCTATCGAAGCACTTACATGCCTCAGACTTAAAATGTCTGCGACGGATAGAAAATGTTTCATAGTCCGATATGTTGCCGTATTTTTTCCATTTAGCCCATGCCTTTTCTCTTGTGATAAAATATACGTCGTAAAAAACGTCAACTGATTGCTCGGTGGGAAGATCGACAAGTAAAAGGTTCCAGTACAATTTCATAAGTTCCCTATTAATTATGTCATAGTCCGCCTTGAAAAAGTTGTATTTGGACTGCGTGTGTCGAACCATAGGCGTGAATTTAGTTGCAAGTGACGTCATAACAGTAAAAGGAGGGTGATGTGGGTCGGGTGGAAGTAGAGATGTACACATTTTAATGTGGCATTCATTGTTTGATAAGAACAAGTCTAGACTTGTTCTTATCAAACAATCTAGGTCGTATACTAGTATACGACCTAGATGACTACCTAGACGACTAGACGACAGCAGACAGCAACAGTTGAATGATAGTCGAAGATGTGAATGTTTCGTGTTTCTATGCCGCACACTACTCGGCGGGCGGCCGACACAATTCCAACAGGTGCAAAGGTGCAAGCTTATCAGCCACACACACACGGATCGCTGTGGTAACTAGTCAGCGTACACGCGCACTAGCAAAGACTATAGACTTAAGAGTAGGGAGTGATACCAAGACTACCGGTTCTATCATCACCCTGTAAAACGTATTATTTTCTTCATATGTATAATGTAACTATATTGTTTGCTGTGTGGTAACGGTATAGAATATCATCACTCCATCTCACCCTGTGGGGGGCGTAGAAATCTTCCCAGGAAAAACCTACCAGAAAAATATATATATAAGACATATCATTTATCTGCTTTCCATAGTACAAGCTCTGCTTAGTCAGAAAGACGCTGATTCCCTGTTCACTGGTAGATATTTCCCCTCACGATGAGATAGCGTGATTATAAAGATTAACCTGTGGTGAATACGATGAATATCATCACCCTGTAAAACGTATTATTTTATTCGTATGTATAATGTAGCTATATTGTTTGCTGTGTGGTAACGGCATAGAATATCATCACCCCATCTCATCCTGTGGGGGGCGTAGAGATATTCCCAGGGAATACCTACTAGAAAAACATAATATATATGAGATATATCATTTATCTGGTTTCCATAGTACAAGCTCTGCTTAGTCAGAAATGCGCTGATTCCCTGTTCACTGGTAGACTATATTTCCCCTCACGATGAGATAGCGTGATTATAAAGATTAACCTGCGCTGAATACGATGAATATCATCACCCTGTAATACGTATTATTTTCTTTATAATAATATGTATAATATAGCTGTATTGTTTGCTGTGTGGTAACGGCATAGAATATCATCACCCCATCTCATCCTGTAGGGGGCGTAGACATCTTCCCAGGGAATACCTACCAGAAAAACATATATATGAGATATATCATTTATCTGGTTTCCATAGTACAAGCTCGGCTTAGTTTGGGTTGGGTCCCAGGATATTATTATTATAATGCAGCCTATTAGCGTCCCACTGCAGGGCAAAGGCCTCCTCTCACAATGAGAGGGCATAAGACATAATTGCTTGCCGTGGGCTGGCGACATAAAATCTCATCCTCATCTCACCCCGTGGGGGGCGTAGAAATCATCCGACAGCCAAGCTATAAACAGTTAACCCCACATTTTAACTTGAATAAAAAAAATATTATTTTTATTATACTATTAATAATTTGTGGTTTAATTGCTATGTGGTGCCGGGATAGAATATCATCACCCCAATCACATCCCGTGGGAGGAGAGGACGGGCAGAGGCGTTTATCTGTGAACTATGACCATCAGACTGCGATCGCCAACCAGTCTGCCAAGCGTGGCGATTATGGTATAACTCCTCATTCTTTGTGGAGGCTTTTGTCCAGCAGTGGACGTACCTTGGCCGACTTGACATTGGTGGTATACACCAATAAAACGTATAAGATATACAATAAAACTCTTTCTCAAATGAATAGCTATGTTTTATTTGCCTCTCTTCAAGGCCATACGATATTCTTAATCCAAGGTACATAATGATATATCATTGTGTAGACATCGGGAAGTTTACAGAAGGCACCGTAATCTGATACTGATCACAGTGGGATAGGTACTGTCGTCGTTATTCGCCACCAAGGGATCACTGGACCAGATCTGGAAAGAAGTAAAAAACACTTTAATGATAATGTCCTCCTAACTGAATTACGGCCACGGTGACCAGTCTCAATGGAGACTAGCCATCTGCTCGGGACATATTATAGTGCACAAGTGTGGGCAAATACAGCAGTACTTTTTTTTTTAACTTATTGCACAAAACTGTACAAAGGCGGACTTAATGCCAAAGGCATTCTCTGCCAGTCAACTTTTGGGTGATGCAGTGATAATATGGTAGGTGCACTATATATATATATATATTTAGGAATAAGAATAAATCATTTAGAAATCAACAACAATTTTCTTATGACAAATCACTTGTAACGAAAAACACTGTTACCACTGCACATTACACTCAAGATTTGATCGATACGTAAACCAGCAGAGCTTCGCCCTCGTCGACGTCTGGCCCCAAAAAGAGAGAGAGCCAGCGGTAGACCGGGTCTTATATAGGCAAAGTCTGCCGTCACTCATCGCCCATCTTGAAAATTCCTCACACGGCCTCTCCTGACTTCGCGTCGACCACGACCGCGCTTCTTCAGCAGCACCAGGAGACACGGCGAAGCCATGATCGCCAGCTCCTACTGCATTAGAGAGCTCACAGTCATCCGAATCATCATCTGCATAAAACACAAACAGTTAATTATCATGGCAACTGCACAAAGTTGCCTATTCAGTCGTCCACCTGGCACTCGAAGGCACTCAAACAAACAATCACTCTTGTAACAGAGATAAATACACTCAAAACACTTCACTTTCAAATGTATGCAAAATCTCTTGCGAACTTCTGTCATACTCATAATTGAACAAGTTATAGCGACAAACGCCAAATTATAGCGACAAATACCAAGTATTGCGACGAACGCAAAGTTATAGCGACAAACGCAAAGTTACAGCGACAAACGCCAAGTTACAGCGACAAACGCCAAGGTTACAGCGACAAACGCCAAGCGACACGCCTGAGTGCCTAGTACCATAGCGACTAGCACTTATAGGTCATTGATTTTACTATTCGGAGCGCATGTCTTCACACACACCAAGCGTACTATAAACAAAACAACATTTAATGATTAGGTTGAAACTTATTACCAAAGTTGCGGAACAAAACTCAAAACGTAAAGATTTCCTGCCAGCGGATCAGACGCTTCAGGACTTCAGCGTCGAAGGCAGCCACTCGGCCACGCAGACAGTTTGTTCCAAACAGCAAGTCACTCACTCGCCTTTCTTTGACACGCATATACACCATTCATGAAACAAAATTAAAGAGGTTTGGTTAAAAATTTACTATCAAGACATGCTCACCAACTTTGGGGTTCACGCATTTCCGGATCCAACAATTTGTACATATGAATGATTTTTTTTTTATAGGGACTATTCCCTCCCTCTTACCCACCACTGCAACTCCTGTAAGCCAGGATCAACAGTGGCACACAATGAAATGACACTGAGCGGTGAGGCTCAGGCATGTCCCGGGGAATGGCTTTAACTGTCTTGGATCCCGCAACGAATTTAATCAGAAAGAAAAAAAAAGGAGGAGTTAGAAATGAATAGTTCCACTTCCCTCCAGAGCAAAGCGGGAGACAGAATGATATAAAGAGGCTATAGCCTTATTAAATGAGAGAATTGCAACAAGAGAAGCCAGCTGCAAGAGATGTCCATGAACTTGGCAGATCATTTGTCAGCAGATCAAAAATAAATAAGAGTTCTCGTCGCATGCAGGTGAGTTCTATAGTTCCTGATACTACTTAAAAATAGTTCTGGCATTTTTAGTCAGAAAAAGTCAATCAAAAAAATGATCTGCTAACTTCCCGTAGCAGATCATTTTCAAAAAACTTACAAAAAAATGAGAGTTCTCGATGCATACCAATGAGTTCTGGAGTTCCTGATACTTTTTATGAATAGTTCTGGCCGATTTCACTAAGAAAATAATTAAAACAAGTGATAGATATGCCGATTTCCCGTAGCAGATCATTTCCAAAAATGTTACCTAATTTTTAAATTTTTATCATATTTCGATGAGTTCTAGAGTTCCTGATAATTTTTAACGATAGTTCTGACATATTTTCCTAGAAAAAAAATGTAAACTTTTTTTACGTTATATGTAAACTTCCCGAAAAATTACAAGTAAAACAGGATAAGGCGACATGTTTAAGAAAGTCGATTGTAACTAAGAAGTAACGACGCATGCTGATAAGTAATATTTATTTTCTGGTTAACTAAGGACCCAAGCATACATTCTGATACATTTAAGAAATAGTTCTGCAACTTTTATGACAAAAAAAATATTTGAAGATTTATTTGAAATTCAGAAAATCACGACTTCAAGAACATTGCAATAAAACACAAAGCTGACAAGGTCTTTAGTATTTAAAGTTAAGACAAACTTTGGGCATACAGCGAGATAGTTGTGACAAAAAGTTCAGTTTACCTGGATCAAAAACGCATGTCAGAAAAACAATGTATATCAGAAAAAGACAGGTTTTTTTAAAAAGAGGTCATAAATTAGGAACAATTAGCATGCTGATAAGTTATATTTATTTTCTGGTTCACTAAGGACCCAAGCACACATTCTGATACCTATAAGAAATAGTTCTGCATCTTTTCTGACACAAAAAAAAAATCAGAGACAATGAAAATTCAGAAAGTGACGACTTCAAGAACATTGCAATAAAATAAAAATTAGCCCGCATGCTGTCATCTTTTATGGTATTTAAAGTTAAGACGTAAGTTGTAAATACAGTTAGATACTTTAAAGAAATAGTTCTGTCAATATGGAGCAGAAAAGCATGTCAGAAAAAAATATCATATCTGAAAAATACATGTTTTAGAAAAAGGGTCGCAAATTAGAAACATCGACGCATGCTGATAAGTTATATTTATTTTCTGGTTCACTAAGGACCCAAGCACACATTCTGATACCTTTAAGAAATAGTTATGCATCTTTTCTGACACAAAAAAAAATCAGAGTCAATGAAAATTCAGAAAGTGACGACTTCAAGAACATTGCAATAAAATAAAAATTAGCCCGCATGCTGTCATCTTTTATGGTATTTAAAGTTAAGACGTAAGTTGTGAATACAGTTAGATACTTTAAAGAAATAGTTCTGTCAATATGGAGCAGAAAAGCATGTCAGAAAAAAATATCATATATGAAAAATACATGTTTTAGAAAAAGGGTCGCAAATTAGTAACAACGACGCATGCTGATAAGTTATATTTATTTTCTGTATCACTAAGGACCCAAGCACACATTCTGATACCTTCAAGAAATAGTTCTGCATCTTTTCTGACACAAAAAAATATCAGAGTCAATGAAAATTCAGAAAGTGACGACTTCAAGAACATTGCAATAAAATAAAAATTAGCCCGCATGCTGTCATCTTTTATGGTATTTAAAGTTAAGACGTAAGTTGTGAATACAGTTAGATACTTTAAAGAAATAGTTCTGTCAATATGGAGCAGAAAAGCATGTCAGAAAAAAATATCATATCTGAAAAATACATGTTTTAGAAAAAGGGTCGCAAATTAGAAACATCGACGCATGCTGATAAGTTATATTTATTTTCTGGTTCACTAAGGACCCAAGCACACATTCTGATACCTTTAAGATTAAAATAAAAATTTACCCGCATGCTGTCATCTTTTATGGTATTTAAAGATGAGACGTACTTTGTGAACACAGTTAGATACTTTTAAGAAATAGCTCTGTCAATATGGAGCAGAAAAGCATGTCAGAAAAAAATATCATATCTGAAAAATACATGTTTTAGAAAAAGGGTCGCAAATTAGAAACATCGACGCATGCTGATAAGTTATATTTATTTTCTGGTTCACTAAGGACCCAAGCACACATTCTGATACCTTTAAGAAATAGTTCTGCATCTTTTCTGACACAAAAAAAAAAAATCAGAGTCAATGAAAATTCAGAAAGTGACGACTTCAAGAACATTGCAATAAAATAAAAATTAGCCCGCATGCTGTCATTTTTTATGGTATTTAAAGTTAAGACGTAACTTGTGAATACAGTTAGATACTTTAAAGAAATAGTTCTGTCAATATGGAGCAGAAATGCATGTCAGAAAAAAATATCATATCTGAAAAATACATGTTTTAGAAAAAGGGTCGCAAATTAGAAACAACGACGCATGTTGATAAGTTGTATTTATTTTCTGGTTCACTAAGGACCCAAGCACACATTTTGATACCTATAAGAAATAGTTCTGCATCTTTTCTGACACAAAAAAAAAATCAGAGACAATGAAAATTCAGAAAGTGACGACTTCAAGAACATTGCAATAAAATAAAAATTTGACCGCATGCTGTCATCTTTTATGGTATTTAAAGTTAAGACGTAAGTTGTGAATACAGTTAGATACTTTAAAGAAATAGTTCTGTCAATATGGAGCAGAAAAGCATGTCAGAAAAAAATATCATATCTGAAAAATACATGTTTTAGAAAAAGGGTCGCAAATTAGAAAAAACGACGCATACTGATAAGTTATATTTATTTTCTGGTTCACTAAAGACCCAAGCACACATTCTGATACCTTCAAGAAATAGTTCTGCATCTTTTCTGACACAAACAAAAATCAAGAGTTAATGAAAATTCAGAAAGTGACGACTTCAAGAACATTGCAATAAAATAAAAACTTGACCGGATGCTGTCATCTTTTATGGTATTTAAAGTTAAGACGTAAGTTGTGAATACAGTTAGATACTTTAAAGAAATAGTTCTGTCAATATGGAGCAGAAAAGCATGTCAGAAAAAAATATCATATCTGAAAAATACATGTTTTAGAAAAAGGGTCGCAAATTAGAAACATCGATGCATGCTGATAAGTTATATTTATTTTCTGGTTCACTAAGGACCCAAGCACACATTCTGATACCTTTAAGAAATAGTTCTGCATCTTTTCTGACACAAACAAAAATCAAGAGTTAATGAAAATTCAGAAAGTGACGACTTCAAGAACATTGCAATAAAATAAAAACTTGACCGGATGCTGTCATCTTTTATGGTATTTATGGCAATAAAACGTACATGATAGCTGCATTCGTCGATTACTGCGTTGGAAATAAACATTACGTAACGTTTGGGTTAACGGGTGAGTTTTGGTATAAATATGATGGGTTGACAAAGAAACGTTATTCAGCTAACCCAAAGACGACTATTACACCTCATTTGATTTTATACTCATTATGGGACGAAAAACGTTAAACATTACAATATTTCATAGCTCACACTGTTATATAACATAAAGTCGAAATGGGGCATACTGTGCGAATAAGTCGTAAGGAAGAATAGTCATTTCCCTCGTACCATAAATTAATCGACGCATGAACCTAATTCTAAGTATTTGTTTACTATAAAAAAAAAAATAAAAAAAGCAAATTAAAGGTAATAAAATAAGACATTAAATAAGAAAAATAAAACTATTTTGTAAGAAAAATGTAGATTTGATTTTTTATAGCATTCATCGCAATGCAAAGCGTTAATCAAATCTCAAAAATGGGAAATCATAAATTGAATCGTCCAGTGGGTCTTGAACCTCCACCATCTACCAATCCGGGGTAGGCGCTCTGCGTTAAGCTACTAAAGATACACACAGGCAGATTAAATTTAGGATTCCCTTGCTAACAACCTTCCGGAGGACGTTAGCATTATTTACCGGTTTTGTTTACTGAATGTTCTTGAAGTAATGATTTTCTGAATTTCAATTAAATATTGAATTTTTTTGTGTCAGAAAAGATGCAGAACTATTTCTTAAAGGTATCAAAATATGTGCTTGGGTCCTTAGTGAACCAGAAAATAAATATAACTTATCAGCATGCTAATTGTTCCTAATTTATGACCTCTTTTTAAAAAAACCTGTCTTTTTCTGATATAGATTGCATTTTCTGACATGCGTTTTTGATCTGGATCACCTGGATGGATTTACCTGGGTAAACTGAACTTTTTGTCACAACTATCTCGCTGTATGCCCAAAGTTTGTCTTAACTTTAAATACTAAAGACCTTGTCAGCATGTGTGGAACTTTGTGTTTTATTGCAATGTTCTTGGTGTCGTGATTTTCTGAATTTCAAATAAATCTTCAAATATTTTTTTTGTCATAAAAGTTGCAGAACTATTTCTTAAATGTATCAGAATGTGTGCTTGGGTCCTTAATTAACCAGAAAATAAATATTACTTATCAGCATGCGTCGTTACTTCTTAGTTACAATCGACTTTCTTAAACATGTCGCCTTGTCCTGTTTTACTTGTAATTTTTCGGGAAGTTTACATATAACGAGTGATAGGCTATTTTTTTTCTAAGAAAATATGTCAGAACTATCGTTAAAAATTATCAGGAACTCTAGAACTCATCGAAATATGATAAAAAATTAAAAAATTAGGTAACATTTTTGGAAATGATATGCTACGGGAAATTGGTATATCTATCACTTGTTTTAATTATTTTCTTAGGGAAATCGGCCAGAACTATTCATAAAAAGTATCAGGAACTCCAGAACTCATTGGTATGCATCGAGAACTCTCACTTTTTTGTAAGTTTTTTGAAAATGATCTGCTACGGGAAGTTAGCAGATCATTTTTTTGATTGACTTTTTCTGACTAAAAATGCCAGAACTATTTTTAAATAGTATCAGGAACTATAGAACTCACCTGCATGCGACGAGAACTCTCATTTATTTTTGATCTGCTGACAAATGATCTGCCAAGTTCACGGACATCTGCAAGAGCACCAAGGATTAATTTAAGGGTCCTAAGTGAGCTGTTATATTTGATTCCAATAGTAGGTATGGCAAAAGCGCTTAAACGCACGGAAGTTGTTCCTTGTTGCTACAAGATTCGTATAATAAACTACTCCAGATATTGATTGCAAGCTATTTAACATAATATCACGCTGATTTTGCCAGAGATCACATTCCCAAAGTATGTGGTGAGCGGTTTGTTCATATTCGTTACAGAAAGTTGAGCACAGACAGATTGGTGAAGATACTAATTTGAAACTAAACAATTTGCTTTTAAAATTGCCGTGTCCGGTAAGAAATTGTGCAACACAATGTTATTTAATTTTTTATAATTAGCCAAGTTTTATTTAACCGTTCGCGTATGTCCGGAAAGAACTGGTGCAGATGGCGACCCTTGGTTGAGGTATTCCATCTACATTGCCATTCATTTAGCAGTTCGTCATTTATTTATTTATTTATTTAAGGTCAACCAACAATTGTTTGCACGATACATTAATAAATTATATTAAACACGGAAAATTATCAGGTGCAACAATTAATAATAGGTTGACACCGCATGCACTAGTTACAGCTTAGAATTAATTAAGACTAGAACATTATCTAATAACAAATATCAAAAATAGAACTTAAAATTAAATATATTATAAATTGAAGTGTATGGCATTCATCATTACAAGAATTACAAATATTTATTATTTTAGAATACTAATTAAAATAGGGAAACCAAGAAATCACATTTAACCTGTATCATTATTTATGAAGGCTTTTATATATTTACCCACAGTGTCATGATGAACATCTACCAAGTCACTGCATCCATTGAGGGCTTTACATAACCTCGCCACTGGCGAGTTTGCACCCAGCACTGTCCTTCGTAATGGTGGGCATAGGGGTGTAATGTTATGCCTAGGGTATCTACCTGGAGCTCGGAATCGGATATGACTAAGAATATTAGGGCAATCTATAGTATTTCTTAGTACTTTAAATATAAATAAGGCGTCTGTAATATTTCTGCGGTTAGATAAGGACAGCATACTGAAATACTGTAAACGAGTTTGGTAGGAGGGCAGGCGCTTGGATTTCCCGACACTGAAAGCAAGATGCCACAAGAAACGTTTCTGTACACGTTCTAGTCGTAGTATGTGCGACGCGAAATGTGGTCTCCAGACAACGCTGCAATCCTCTAGGATATTACGTACTAGACTGTAGTATAACATTATCTTGGTGCTGCTTTCACGGAAGCCTTTAGTATTGCGAATTAGAAACCCTAACATTCTTGATGCCTTTTTTACGGTGTTTTCAATTTGGGGAATGAAACTGATCTTTCTATCAAACTGTACTCCTAAGTCCCTAATTGTCTCGACTTCTTGTACTTTGTCTTGATTTATGAAATATTCGGTGTGTATATAGTTATTTTTTCTTGTATATTTTACGTGATAGCATTTTTTCGGATTTAATTGCATTTTGTTGTTATTACACCATTCAATAACTAGGTTAAGATCATTTTGCAGTAGTTCATTATCTTTTGGAGTTTCAATCAAACGTGCAATCTTTAAATCATCCGCGTACATAAATGATTCCGAAAAACGTAAAAGTTGGGGTAGGTCATTAATAAATATATTAAATAAGATGGGTGCTAGGTGCGAGCCTTGAGGTGCCCTGATGTGATTTTATGAGATGCAGATTGGTAGCCGTTAACTACGACATAGAACTGGCGCTCCACAAGGTACGATTTAAACCATTCTCTTAACGACCCAGTCACCCCATAAGCTTCAAGTTTGTAAATTAATAGAGAGTGGGACATCTTGTCGAACGCCTTACTAAAGTCCGTATATATAACGTCAAATTGCTTACCCCTATCTACAGCTTGGATTAGTGACTCCGTAAAATTTACTAAGTTAGTAGATGTTGATCTCGATGCAACAAAACCATGTCGACTTTCTGAAAGGTACTTTCTAAAATGCTGTTGAATGTATGGACAGATTATAGATTCAAAAATCTTTGCAAAAGTTGATAGGATTGAAATTGGCCTGTAATTGCAAATGGCTTCTTTATTGTCCGATTTGTGCACCGGGACTACTTTGGCTTTTTTCCATTCCGTCGGAAAAATTCCCGAGGCCAGGGAGGAGTTATAAATTATTTGTAGCGGGGTAGCCAACGCGGAAGCGCATTCATAAATAAAGGCAGGTGGGATGCCATCAGGACCAGGCCCTTTATTCATTTTAACTCCTTTTAGTTTTTTGAGTAAATAGTCTTGGTTAATCGTTGGACGAGTCAAGCAGTCACTATTAATATGTAGCATTTGAAGGTAACTTGAGTCGCAATTATGGTCTTTATCATTGTCATGCGTGTATGCTTTCGAGAAATGGGTAGCAAACATTTCACAGATATCAGAACCATCAGATGTTACAATCTGTCCATCAGTCATAGTCATTGGGTACGAACTAGATCCACCGCGTTTTGTCTTAACATAACTCCAAAACAGTTTATTGTTAATTTTTATATTTTTTCTATGTTTTTTAAATAATCATTGTATAAATTCATTGCAAGTTTATCACACCGCTTAGATATCAGCTTCAGCTCAAGCTCGTCCATAGGGTTTTTGTATGTTCTAAAACGTAACCTTATCTTATTTTTTTCTTTTAAAGATTTAATTAATGATTTATTGAACCACGGTGGATAATAATTATTCTTTGGTTTCCGATTAGGTACATATTTTGCAATAGCATTATGTAAATGTTTGTAGAATATCGCCAACATATGGTCGACATCTTTACTATTTTTAAAAAGTTCAATTTAAGTTATCAATTGGCATAAATAGCCTGGATATTTTAGCACGGTCGCGTAATGATAAGAAATCATTATTTAAATTTTCTCGCGTAGAATAATACATCGCTGCTCGTCTTTGAACCTCAAGATCAACCGGAAGTACACCCGCTAGTACAGGTAGGGCCTCTGTGCTTACTGTTCTATAGGCATTACACAAAAATATCAACGCCAACCTTTGGCTTTGTAGTAATTTACGGCGAGCAGCTCCGATGGTAGCCCTATCAGCCCACACAGGCGAGCCGTAGCATATACACCCAAGATAAGTAGCTCCGTAAATGATTCTAAGAGTATTGAAAGAGAGGCCCCAGGTTGCCGTTGATATCCTTGTAAGTGCAAAAAAGTTTCGCTTAGCCTTTTCTCCAACCGATTTAATATGTTCTATAAACGAGAAGTTCTTTTCTAAAACTAAACCCAAATAACACGTGGATATCTTACGTTTAACAGTAACATTATTCAGTTTTACGCTCGGGGGAGATTTTAGTTCACCCTTCAGAAGGAGTTGGTAGGTTTTATGGGGAGCAAATGTAAGGCGATTTCTTTTACCCCATTCACTTATCATACTTAAACAAGTTTGAGCCAGATTTTCCAACTCTCTCCTGGAGTCACCCTGTATAAGTAAGAGGCCATCGTCGGCATATGCCGTTAGAGAGCAGCGTGATGGCAAGGGCAATGTCAAGAAATCATCAAAACCCAAGTTCCAAAGATACGGCGCGAGCACGGAGCCCTGGGGGCAACGCATGGTTAACGATTTAGTGACTCTGTCGTGACCAAGCTTAAGAGTAGCAGAGCCATGTACAAAATAAGATGTGATTATCGAATATATATATATTACTGTAGCAACCGCGTAACTTCAGTTTTTGTAACAAAATTGGCCACCACGTGTTATCAAACGCCCCTGAAATATCTAGGAATATGGCCAAAACGTATTTACATTCCGACGAGTTTACAGTTTTCCTCACCGAGATAGCTGCGTCTACTGTCGTTTTACCCGCAGTAAAACCAAATTGATTACCATAAAATTTTGTTCCTCCTGGTAGCAATCGCGGTACGATAAGTCGTTCTAGAAGCTTGCCTAAGGAAGGCAGTAACGTTATTGGTCGATATGACTTAGGGTCCTCAGGCAGTTTATCACCATTTTTCGGTATAATACGAATAAAACCGTTGCGCCAGGTACGCGGAAAAGTCCCTTCAGATATGCAACGATTAAAAACTTTTAATATTAATTGACCGGATTGTTTTGTGGCTTCTATTATCATTTTGTTGGATATTTTATCTTCACCTGATGCTTTGTTAACAGGTAGCGATTTCACAGTATTTATAAACTCATTAATAGTAGGAAGACTCGACATATACGTAGCGGGTGAATCATTTGCCCACTGCCTAATCTGCTTGTGGTAGTCATCATCGTTCAAGGAACTATCATCAGGTATGAGCGAACTAAGTAGGGATTCCGTGGTCTCCTCTATGCCTCTGGTGTAGGTATTATTAATTTTTAAGTTTTGAATATAAGCTAGATCTATAGACCTATTTTCTTTGAACTCATGGTATAGGGGTGACCACGGGCCTTCTTTTTCTAATTTATCGACTATTTTTCTAATAAGATTGCCTTTGGATTTCTCTATTGACGAGCGGTAACGTGAACGAGCAATTTTGAGATTAATATATGCACTATTTAAAACATCGCCTACGATTTTACGTTTTTTTAGTTTATTATATTTTTTACGTGCTCTCCAAAATTCACAGCGAACTTTAATTAAGTAGTTATTCCACCAATTATATCTTCGAATATTAGTGATAGGGACGCGGCCTATTGCAATATCGCCACAGTAGGTAAAAGTATCCGACATAATTACGGCACATTCTTCTGTTGTTAGTTCATCCCGGGTGAAATCCCTGGCATGCGCGGCAAAAAGAGCTCTGAAAAAATCCCAATCGGCCCCTTTGAGCCGATATCTATAATTACCGTAAGTAGCCGTATTTCTTTGTACCAACCGAGGAACATACTCGTACACGATTAAGCGGTGATCACTGGATGAAGCGTCAGGCAAAACACGCCATCCATCTACTCGGACGTCTGAGCTTGAAATAGTGACGTCAATAAAAGATTCGCCAGTAGGGCTACAATAAGTAGGCGGTGCATCAGGGGTGTTATGTATTGATAGATTTATCTCAGCGACGAAATCTTCTACGGCATTACGCCGTTCTGTATCGCTTGAACGGTATTTGCCATACCATAACGTAGAGGATGCGTTAACATCTGCACCAATAATGATTTTGTGTCCATTGAGGGACATCAAAGCAGTCAAGTGATGTAAATGGGGACCAAAAGGATCTGAATACTGAAAATAACAGCTCACTACGTAAACTTTCCACAACAATAACTTATGGTTCACACACATAGATTTCCCGTGCCGGAATTGAACCTGGGACATGGAATTCACAAGGCGACGGTCTTAACCTCTACGCCACACGTGCAGTCAAACTTTAGAGGATGACTTCAAACTTATTTTGTTAACTCCGCTGCTAAGAAGTAGCTTGAGAACGTGCACTGCTATTATACCTACTAGGTTTTAAATAACAACTCATTTACATTGTAGAATGCAAAGAACACATTGAGCATTAAATTGAAAAAAAATGATAAGACTGTAAAGTGTTACTTAGTAAGCTTTGTCAATACCTTATATCATACTTTGCTTTTCAGCTCCTTACTCAATCCTCGCACTACCATTACAAAACGGCGCAAAACAACGGCATGACATTTTATGCAACATCGTGATGTCAAACGTTTGAGGTACCATTCCTCAGCGGTGGTCAATACCTACTGCTATATAATATGACTATCATGCAATGCACACGATACTGAGCGGCACCTACGATGGCTATCAACACTACGACGTCTACTGATCGAGCTTAGATTCGTAACACACATCGCAAACTACCTTTTATTTTAACATGACGAATCGGTTAGCCTAAGAGGCTTTCACTGCTTCACCGGACTATCGCAAACTACCGTGCGACAAACTAAGTGAATGGTTTCGCGCCCTGATATGGGATCCAACTTTCAAGAAAGTCTTGATCGGCCACGTGAAATACTTCGCGGTATTTCAGAAACAAAGCAATAAAATTGTACTTACGTAAATCACACAACACAAAAATTTACAAAAATAAATTTACACTGGGGTAGTTTTGTTCCGTTTAGGTATACACTTCGTAGACTCTTTTTACAGTTATAACATCCAGTGAAGACTTAAACAAACTATCCTTGTCGTGCCAATGATTCAGTGTTTGAACACGATCCACCTAGTTGTATCATAATTGTAAATTGTGAAGAGATAGATTAAAATTAAACACAATGACATAATAGTGGCTAGCACGACTCGACTGTCAATTGAATTGTGTCAACAATTATTTGTGTAACCGAAATACCCACATTTTTTAAGTTATACTTCTTTTGGCGCGATGGAGAAATATGATGAGAGTGAATTTTTACGATGCGCGCGCACCCCGACACCAAAAAATTTAACAGCATGAAGTTAGTTCTAGGTGGTATGAAAATTGATAACTATGTTTAAGTTGTATATTAAGAAGTATAACTTCTAACGCGTGTACATAAGTACACACAAGTTTTTTTTGGTTTTATTTTATAGATCTAAAATAACTTTCGATAATTAATAACGTACGGTGTCACACTTATACTGCGATCACTCAAGGAACAGAAATCGTCCAGTTTTTGAGAAACTAATCACGAACAAACACGCCTACGTTAATGGTTATTCTCTTGAGAGGGCGACCGCCGTGAGGTATGGCGTCGGGGGCTACTGCCACGTGCTCTATTAGACGCACTTTTTCTGACTTACGCTACCGATCACAATCCTTAAGCACTCGATTACACGAGATACGCAGCGGCGTTGGAATTTCAGAACACCATAACACAATACACAACGTGGTTGATTTGTCTTAAGAAAATCACAAATGAAAGTAACACGAGGTTAGATCTTATTCAATTTGGATGGCAACAAGGCGCACTTGGGTTCTTTATACCAATTCTGATTTAAGGAATTAAAAGGATTTTATTATAAAAATGAGGTTTATTCACACTTCAGAATAAATCATTTAGAAATCAACAAGAATTTTCTTATGACAAATCACTTGTAACGAGAAACACTGTAACCACTGCACATTACACTCAAGATTTGATCGATACGTAAACCAGCAGAGCTTCGCCCTCGTCGACGTCTGGCCCCAAAAAGAGAGAGAGCCAGCGGTAGACTGGGTCTTATATAGGCAAAGTCTGACGTCACTCATCGCCCATCTTGAAAATTCCTCACAATATATATATATATATATATATATATATATATATATATATATAACGACGCGTCTGTGATACACGGAGGGATGCCTGGAACACTATTTTCCTAATTTATCATTTATTATTAGGTGAGGTTATGCAGGCAGTTAATTTAAAAGTATAGGCGGACTTCACTTCCTTAGCAATTAATTATTTAGCAAAATCAATCAACTATGCTTAATGCGTCACCAAATCACTAATTAAGTTAGATTTTAATTTCAATTACGGCGATCCGTCGATAATATGCGACCACTATAACGTCTCCAAGCAAATAGTGACGTAAAGATGGCCGCCCGTTCGACGTTCCACCAGAGTGACACCAACCTATCACTCTTGTCTATGCAGTTCTGTTGGTAGCGCCACGGCTGCGCCGTCACGGCCATACTGACTATCGCCCGTCCTCGGGCGCAATGGAGCATTTATGACAGAGTAAGACATAAGCAATCAGCATCGCTCGCCCAGCCTGATCATACTCTACTCATCGTTTAGTTTTACTATACTACGGCTCTAAATAAGAACCTCAAAGCCTCAGGCTCAACGTCTCGCACAAAAGTACATCTCCTTAATCATTGACGTAAGGTAGTATTCATGATCATCTTAGTGCTAGACAAATTTGTCTCCTCGGCCAGCCCGCGAATGTGAGAACAACCGAACAACACCTGTTCTGCGATTAACCCTACTAATTCCAACTCTGGCCCGAACAATTGCGTCCTTTCGACCAGCCAACAAGAGCATACACCTGACAACACAGTCTCTACAACCAGCTTCACTATCTCCACTTCTGGACCGGACAAATGCGCCCCTTCGACCAGCCCACAATGGCATGGACCGAACAACATCGTCCCTTCGACCAGCTTCACTACCTCCACTTCTGGACCGGACAAATGCGTCCCTTCGACCAGCCCACAATGGCATGGACCGGACAACACCGTCCCTTCGACCAGCTTTACCATTTCCATCTCTGAACCGAACTACGTCTTAGTGCCCTTCCATTTGTCAGGCGTCCCTTCGACCATCCGTTATCATATTTGACGACGTGGACCGGACAACCCTTCAATCACCAAACAACTGACCCCTTACAGGCCACATCATCGAACTCTCACAGGCCACACATGCAGCGCAGTGCTTCCATTCGGAACGTCGACCAATATAAGTCAGTCCCTCAGACCAAGCACTCACCACTAGCACATTTTTAAGCTCGTAACTGAAAACTTTAAATACGGCTATATTTTTTTCTCCGCCAAAACCCATCTCCAACTTACCGGCATCTATTATGGTACGTCGACCGTACGAGGATTGGAATAGAAACTAGCGTTTTCAAGGGAACTTAATCGGCATTGACAGTAACAGTTGGCTCACCACCAAAATCACGGAACGCACACACACTCCAGAGTCCCGGCGACCAGCTCCCGTTAAAAGTCAACACGTGGCGCCCTTCAGAGCCCCCGTAACGAGCACTGCCAATGCCAAAGTCCTGAAGTACATGACCTACCTCACAATGTGTAGGGAGCACTTGGCACCATTCACCCTCACTGACCACTTGCACCCGTTCAGTCCTCTACCCATACTTCCTTCTCTCAACTCGCCCTCAATCTCACCTGAATCAAAACTCACCGTTCTGCTTTAAAATTCCGTCCATATACCCCTAAATTGTTCCAAACTTCTAACATTTCGAAAGACATATTTTTCTTTCGAAAAACCTCGCTTATATAACAGATTAATCGTAATGCTTTCGTCCCCGTCTCCACCCATCTCCCTCTCTTTAATCTGGAAACATCTATTGTAAATTTTTGCACTAATAACTTTGTATGTCCTTTTCATCAGCCATCCTTTCTCCCCTGTTTCGGCATTATATAGAACATTCTAGCGATTTTCGAACAGTCCCCAAAAACCCTTACTGGTACCAAGGTTTGAAGCCTGAACGTGACAATATTATTAACACAGGTACTGAAGTGAGAATCTGAATTATAGTATTATGTATCTTTTCATGAGTTTTCGTCCACTGGACGCTACCCTTGAATTTTGTAATGGGATACAAAGGTCCGAATATTTACGTAAATTCCCATATGTTTTTTCTAAAATATGATGCGAAAAGAATTGTCTCATTTGAGATGCGGTTTAAGGAGTTGTCGCGTCTAATGCTTCAATTTTAAGAGGGTTTGGTCTAATATTACCAGTTAGTAAATGACGATAACAAAGTCATCGGTAAACGACGCCTTTCACAAAACTAGTACACGTTATGGTAGGGCCAGTCATCACGCCACTGCAATTTCCTACAATATCCTACTACCTATTAAAAAGGGCTCAGAAATGCAGTCATCCGGAATTTTATGAAATAAGACGGTCGTTGTAAAATCTCCTATTTTCACTATACTAGAAATATGTATGAGATCGATGGCCCCACAGAATAAACGTGCAAGAGCTCTTACACAAATATTTTTTATTGCATTTTTCGTTTCTTTGACCTATGCAGCACCTTCTCAATTTTTTGTATTAATTTTTGACTAAAATATACGCCTATTATATCATTTGATTCCTTTATTCTAGGCAAAAATCATGCAATTATATCACAAGAATAATAGTGTATGCTATTCTTAAACGCTTTTTAGGTCCCTGAGTTTACACGAAGAAACGTGTTAAAACTAGCAAACGTTTGAGAGGACTTGTGCACTTCTTCGACTTTGTATAATAGCAGCTTTCACGTTTATTCGTGTAATGACGCACTCAATTTTTATTCCTAATGTGTCATTTTGTGGAATGAAAGTTTGAAAATATATTTTTATTTAAAATTAAAGTATTGCATTGCCTCCTACGGTATTTAATCGGATTGCTTAAAGCATTAAGTGTTCAAATACTAGTGTTTTGGTCTTAATAGTTAAAGTTTTTGCATAGTAACCATAGACCTATATGTAGTCTACTAGACGCGCAATCCCATATTGAGAAAGAACCAACAAAAATCGATTGGACCGCCTTGCAACTGCAAATTACAATATTATCAAAAGATAAATGAAGAAACGAGGATGAACATTTTTATGAAGTTTTGGAATATTGGCGATCATGAAAGACAATGGAATTTCATTGCGCGTTATGTAAAGAAGGAACATGTTAAAAGAATTACAGTAGAACGCAAAAATAATCGTACACAAACATTAATATACCAATTTCCTGATGATAACGATACGAATATTAGAATTAGCAAAACCATGTTTTTAAATACTTTGTTTATTACACAGCAAGTAGTATATACATCTATTGAGAAGTTAGGAGATGAAAATTATGTAAAAGATAACAGAGGAAGACATAAAATAGACCTAGAAAGATGTCAGAAGAGACTGAGAGCAGCATCATTGACCACTTAACTTATTTCAAAGAGTTGAAGCACACTTTGTTAGAAAAGATAGCCAGAAAGAATACCTTTGTGAAATATTGAATATATCTAAAATACATAGACTGTAATTAGAATGGATGGATACAAATGAGCGGTATAATGTTGCATGTAAAGCAACTAAACGGCAATATGAAACCACATTTAATAGTAAATTTAACCTTTCCTTCCACAAACCTAAAAAAGATTTATGTGAAGTGTGTTCAATATATAAAACAGCTGACAATGTAAGACAAAAGCAGTTAAAAGTTGACTATGAAAAACATTTAAGAGAAAAGGAACAAGTAAGGCAGCTAAAAGAAGAAGAAAAAAATAAATTTGATAAAATGCATAGTGTTGTGGCATGTTTTGATCTCTAAAAAATATTGAGTATCCCTCAAAGTGAAGTAGGAATATTTACAAACGAAAATATCCCGTATATAACTTTACAGTTTATAATATTATAGATAAAAAAGGATACTGCTACCTTTGGCATTCCCAGATTGCGAAGAGGGAAGCCATACAAATAGAAAGTTGCCTGTGGTCATTTATTCAATTTCACGTTGAGTTAGGGATAAAAAATATATCTTTTTATTCCGATTCATGTGCCGGGCAAAATCGCAATCGATTTGTGTTTGCCATGTATGCTTTTGCGTCGCAAAAATTTAAGATAAAAATAACTCATCGATTTTTTGAAAAAGGTCATAGCCAATCGGTACTCCGACTTCTCTCATGAGCATCCTCATTCAATTTACTTCAGGTATAGTTTTGAAGACGAATTACGGGAGATGCAAATCATAGTAAGAACCAATTCAAGAAGGCGGCGGGGAGAACCTACTGACGGTCCTGAAAACTTAGGACTTGCATACGCTGAACTGCTGCCCATACCTCTCTTCCTTTACATAAGGATTTGATAAGTTTGTGTGATTCAGGAGCCATACCAGACCATTACCAAACTTTTTATAGAAACTTAGTTCCTTTGGACAATTCGATCTCTGTCACCAATGATAGTGTGGGAGATTAGAAGATTAAGTATTTCAGATTAGGATATGATTAGTTTTTTTTTTGTTATCAGTTCAAGCTAATAGGTAGCTATTTCCTAATCATGAAAGAGATTTAAGTTGTTTACTTTGTGATTATTATTTAGTTTTTATGCAAGTTGATAGTTACCTTATTATATTCTTATTTTATTAAACTTTTTTCTTTTATTTCAACATTTCACTTAATTGATAAAGTTTACACTATTACACCATGAAATAAAAAAAGTATATTACATAAATGAGAATCGATCTTATGAACATTGATATAAATGCATTTTATCTTTACAATAATCAAACAATACAGAAAGTTACTGTAAACAATCGTGCTTATGCTTGTAACTAGGTATTAAAGAAACTTGATTTCTGTCGAATAATAGTGTAATATAATATTATTAGTTTTGTTTGTTGACACTTTACACGAAAAACCGTGTAATGAAAGTTTACTGTTATCTACTCATAGAAATTAACAAGAATACAAAAATAAAATGGTTTTTCATAAATTGTCGGAAAACCGTTTAAATTAAAAATAAATAAAAAATCTAATGTAATAATATATTTTTTTAGCTTTAATTTGATATAATTTGTTTAACCCTATATACTTCCAAACAACAGTTATTCAAGTTTAATCGTTTTTATTTTTTCCTGAAAAGTTGTGGTTTTTTACTAACACGTTTATTCTGTGGGGCCATCGAGATGTGCATTTCACTTCAACCTTTTCTATTTCTTTCAAATACACGAGATCCGAACATTGATTACTTAGAAAGTCCAAAGAGATGAGATAATTTTTTCACCGAGCAATTTGAACTACTGTCAAGAAAAATGGAATTCTCTCACCCAGTGCTGTCACCAGAGTCCCTCTCGAAGCGTCTCGTTCACATACATAAACTTTTGTTGTTCCACCGCCAATATATTTGGCAGGTAACGTGATCTCAATATCGCCTGGTTTTCCATAGACATTTAACATTAGGCTTTGTCTCGGGGATGTGGACTGGTAGTTTAGCTCTGCTTCCGCAAGCAGTATTCCTAAAATCGCCGGCGGCAGTCCGCTTCTCTGTATCCAGGTCTGCCACAAAATTTGACATTTTCCACAACAACGTCTATCGGACAAGCGAAGTCTCTTAAGTATCGAAGTCATGCCCAACAGAACTTTATGATTGGCGTTGTAATGAGATACCTCCGAGTGCACTAAATAGCTATGCTTTATTCTTTATTATCTGACAGTTTACTGATATTACATAACAAGCAATTGCACATTTACATTGCATTGCACCTTCGGCTTTCTTTCTATGAAATATCTTAAGTATAGAGGACTCGCTTGCCGTTTCCTTAATTCCAATTTGGAATCGCATGATTTAGTCGAAATAATCAAGAATGAGTTTAGTTTTCGTAAACTTGGCTAACAATGTCTGCTTTACCAAGTGTCACGAGAGTTGGTCCAATGGCAAATTACTTCGGCAGGCGGCTGTCCTATTTTAAGGACTTGGTTAGCACCAACAACAGTAGGAGCCCTTTCAATTGTTTGCTCTTAATAATCAATTCGGACACATAACATCAACCCTCCACGTCTTTGTCAGTATCATCTAGATTAAAATAGAATAGGTGCACTGTACCTGCGCTGTTAGAACTCGGTTGCTAAGCAACCGGTAAACAGGATAGTTAAACCACCATACTGCACAACAATTTTCTCGCACTTTCACCTCCAGGTGCTCTTTTCCCATCAGTGGGCTGAGCTTGGGATCCCACTTCTGATAACGACGCGTCTGTGATACACGGAGGCATGCCTGGAACACTATTTTCCTAATTTATCATTTATTATTAGGTGAGGTTATGCAGGCAGTTAATTTAAAAGTATAGGCGGACTTCACTTCCTTAGCAATTAATTATTTAGCAAAATCAATCAACTATGCTTAATGCGTCACCAAATCACTAATTAAGTTAGATTTTAATTTCAATTACGGCGATCCGTCGATAATATGCGACCACTATAACGTCTCCAAGCAAATAATGACGTAAAGATGGCCGCCCGTTCGACGTTCCACCAGAGTGACACCAACCTATCACTCTTGTCTATGCAGTTCTGTTGGTAGCGCCACGGTTGCGCCGTCATATATATATATATATATATATATATATATATATATATATATATGTATGCGTTCAAAAACGACTTTAATTTTTTTGGGACACCCTAATATATATATATATTTATATAAATATATAATAATAATATATATATATAAATTAAAGTCGTTTTTGAACGCATACCCTCTTAATTTATTCCTTTTATGTCAAAACAATTACACATAAAATTTTAAGAAGGTAGGACCTCGGTAACCCGTGCCGACTTACATCACTACATGCCAGTACTTGCTCTCTAAGGCTGACGCGACCTAACGTGTCGATTTGTGATTACTCATTATTTAGTTATAGAACTCGTATTGTTTTCAATCTGTAAACATGTTAGTGCAATCACGCATTTTTAAAAGGGGTATATTTTTAATAAGTGACGTAAATCATCAAATATCGGGTTCTAAGCTTCTGTCTAAGGGATAAGCTCTAGCAGTTTTATTTTACAATAAATTTGTAAAACAAAGGATATCTATTTCATATTTTTCATTAAAAAGTTCTATGTCTAGAATTTTGTCAGAGAAGCGGTTTATATTTTGATGTGATAGAATTAGAAACTTATCACACTTCTCTATTGTCATGCTTACATGTTTAAACTACTAACTAAATTGATTTTAGTAACATTACTAAAAGATGGTATAAAAAGTGACTTTGCCATACTACTTATGAGTGAGTTAATATGTGCCGCTACTAAAATAGCAAGTATGTTCAAAAAAATTCTTGACACAGTAACTGTACTCATGGTCACCCTACAAGAATCTATAAATCTATTTGTGTCCAAAAATATAAATTTATTACTATAATAGCTAACCAAAAACTGTAGGTGCATATTTAGCTTGTGGATATAATTATATGTACTATCAGGCACATTGGACACATAGCACACAATATTATCTTATTACAGTCTAATTCTAGCATCTTAGTGAAACTATATGTAATGTCTTTTTTCTTTAAGTTCTTACAATTTCCTACCATTAGAGTTATACATGATTTGGCACTGTGTTTATTCTGAATTAATTTATGTATTATGTCTTTATAATGTAATCCTGGCATACAATAGTTGACAAAGGAAGAACTCAGCTTATTACAAAGCAAGGTACCAAGGCCCTTACCCATTTCATCGGAATACAGTATGGAGCTATGTTTAGTATTGTCTCTCAATCTACTTAAGGCTTGGTCATTTTCTTCTTTCATGCATTGAATCTTATTAACCTGGGGAAACAAGGAATATCCCAGAACCTCTGGTCCTTGCCAAAGTGTTTACCATCCATCAAGGTCTGTGGCATCTCTGTGTCCATCGTCTCGGGGAGGAATAGGCAGAGCATACCGCCAACTACGCCGAGCACTCCAAGGATTAACAGCGGAAGATCTTGGAGATGTTAGCCTGGGGAAAAAAGATACAGTAGTTTTAGACTTTTAGACCTAGATAAGAGAGCGACTGGTTAAGATAGTGACAGTGAAAAGATACTTATTCAGCACTCCAACTCGTAAAGAGCATTTTTACTCTTCGATATCTGAGTGGAAAAGTCGTTTTTATCCTCTAGAGGTTAAAGTAAATTTCAATTTAGGACATCGTGTGCATTAAGTTTGTGAATGCAAAATATCAGTAAACCTATTTACTTCTACCTCTATGTTGCCGAATGTTTCATACAACTTTTTTAATTTATTAAAAACTAAGACTTGGAACCTTGCTGGTGTACTTTTTTTAATTGTTTTGCGCAATATTACTGTTCTATTACACTCAAACTGTAGCAACTTTACTTTTACGCGATGTCCTGCCTGAGCGATCTAGACGCGAACGCGAAGCGGCGCGGCGAGAAAACAACAAACAGTCGAAACCTATTGAAGTGTCCTACATGATAAAACGCGGTGCGGTGCGGAGCGGCGCGAAATGAAGCGAACGCGATCAGTTGGGTTCATATTTTCGCGCGAACTGGATGCGGTGCTGTCGTGTTTTTGCGGCGTCGCACTGTGATTCGCGTAGAACAAACTAGCTGGACAAAAACAACTCTTCAATTCCTAATAGTTAATTATTAAGATGAACTCATTAGCCCTATACATTAAGGAATACATCTATTAATTTTCGTAATTACCCTCATTAGGCCCGTCATTAAGGTAAGTATATAAAGTGTTGATAATTCAAAGTGCATTCATTTGCATTTTTACACCATATTGTTAACATTATTTTAAGTCACTAAAAGAAATTTGTGATAGTGTTTTTGTGATGGATTGTGTACATAAGGGTAAGTAGTTTTGTTTTAGTTAATTTTTATCACAGGATCTTCATTATTTAATTTTATTAAATTAAATGTTTCGATAAAAGTGGACTTTTTCACCCATATTTTTGAATTCAATAGTCAAAATATTACATGTCCACTCATGTCCACTCTGTAAAATCTATTTTATATGATTCTCACAAGTATTTAGTAGTAATTAGTAGAAAAAAATATTGCGAATTATTTGCACAACTAATTTTTTTCTTTTTTTTTCTTTAAACAGTTTTCACCGTCTCAAAAATGGACTTTTTTGAAGAATGGCTAAAACACCCGAAGGAAACGCGAAACGTGGAGCTCTTTCGGTTTATATCTTTGAGACATGACTTTGATGGTGTTACGGAGCAGTCCCTGAGAGACGTCAAGGTCATCATCTCAAAATATTCTTCAAAATTGGCTGAAAAGTGGAGCAGCTGTGCAAGAAATAGCAGCTGTGCAAAGAATAGCTACGAATAGAGATTTACTTAATATGTTATTGATAACATCTGACCCTGTAATAAATGGTTTAAGAGAAATTCCCCGGAAGAAAATAGGTTCATTCCCTATCGAAGTCCTAGATTTATTAGTTCAACCTAGCTTTAAGGAACAAAATGTTAATATAGTTTCTAGTTTTCATAGTTCTGCCACTCATGATCATGACTATTCAATGGATGATTCATCTGATGATAGTGATGATGAGTGATCGATTTAGTTTTTAAGTAGGTATTTTATGTATCTGATATTAGATTTTATAGTTACATTTATAGTTAAATTTATTTATAAAATTGTTTAAAAAAATATTGTGTTTTTATTTCACTATACCTGCTCAAACGACCAATGGACCTCAAATAGTATTATGACCCTTATATCTTTGCTTAATAACCTCATTTATAAATAAAAATCGAAACAAATAATATTGTCCAGCTAGCTTGTTCTACACGAACCACTGTCCGTCGGTGGCGGCTGCGCGAGACGATTCGCGTGCACGTAGGACATAGCTGCCGCGTCGCACCGCATCGCATTGAATTCGCGTGTCATCGCTTCATAATCGCGTTTGCTTTGAACCGCCTACGTAGGACGTAGAGTTAGTTTTTCTTAATTATACCTAAGTATTATCACACTAATATTGTAAGGGAGAAAGTTTGTGACTGTGTGAGTGTGTATGTTTGTTACTTCTTCACGCGTAAACTACCAGACGGCTTTTGATGAAACTTTGTAGTAATATAGCTTATATATCCGAATAACATAAAGGCTATTATTTATAAAGTTAAACGCGGGTGAAACTATGGGGCGCAGCTAGTTTGTTATAATTTAAAGATTGTCCTGTATTACTTACATATAATCATATAGTAATTACCTAATACCTAAACTGAGATAAAAGTATTTATGATAAGATTTTTTTCGCATTTAGCCATTTCCTCGCCGAGGTGTGATGAAAAGTTATGTGTTGCACTCGAGTGCAAAGATTTTTCACCTTGTGCTCTTTTGATTTCCTCGCTAATGTTCAGGATTCTAATTTTTTTTAGATTCCTTCGCTTGCTCGGTTATCAAAATTGAGCACGCGGTTAAAAAGCAACTTTGCACTCTTGTATAACAAATAACTAAAGTGCTTAAGTGTGGTTTTGGAAGTGCGCTGCCAAATTTTTGTCTTATTTTATACTTATTAGTACCAGTAAACATCGCAGTAGATCGTGACACATGCAAATCCGTTGTCTCTGCCTACTCCTCTGGGACTCAGGCTTGAGTCTATGTATGAATGTAGTATCAGTAGCAAGTAATTGTCCAGATTTTTCTGTCTTTCGCAATTCTAGGTCAGTCGTTACTAAGTCGCGTTATATTTAAAAAACCCAAGAAACATTATCATCTACTACGAAATTTTACAAGTACAGGTGGTGTGGCAACGTGTCCTTCTAACGCTACGTCCTACGTAGGCGGTTCGATGCGAACGCGATTATGAAGCGGTGACACGCGAATGCAATGCGATGCGTTGGCGGTGTCCTACGTGCACGCGAATCGTCTCGCCAAGCCGCCCCCCACGACATCTTGACACGACATCTTGTTCGCGCGAAAAATCAAGCCAACTGATTGCGTTCGCTTCATGGCGCGCCGCTCCGCACCGCACCGCACGCGCGTTTGGTCACGTAGGCCACTTCAATAGGTTTCGACTGTTTGTTGCTTTCGCGCCGCGCCGCGCCGCTTCGCGTTCGCGTCTAGATCGCTCACGCAGGACGTCGCGTAAGCCTGATATCAACCACTGTGGGACATAGGCCTCCACAATGATTTTTATAACCCCTCCAAGTTTGCCGTAGTCACCACGCTTGGCATTCGAGTTGGCGACCGCATTTAGGCGCTGCGCTGCTACACCCACGGGATGGTATAGGGTGGCTCTTTTGTACTTTCAGGACCAGAAACCACACGGCCAGTTTTAAGTGAACAGATAGATATTAAAAGGGATCTTACCAAATATACCACAAAAGGCGCAACAATGGATGTGATGTAACCCATGATATGGATCAACGCTACGCCTTGGGCTCTGACGACCGTGGGCAGTAGCTCTGCGGCATACTGCAAGCCGATGTTGTAGGAGATGTTCCCTGCGAAACGGCCCAGAATAGCAAGGGAGGCTGAAGGTCCACCTGAATACATAAAATTAGTAAGTTACATTTTCTTTTAGATATTTTTAGGGTTCCGTAGCCAAATGGCAAAAAACGGAATCTACGAACGAAATCTTATAGATTCGTCATGTCTGTCTGTCCGTCCGTACGTCACAGCCATTTTTTTCGGGAACTATAAGAGCTGTACTGTTGAAACTTTGTACGTAGATGTATTCTGTGAACCGCATTAAGATTTTCGTACAAAAATAGAAAAAGAACAATAATTTTGGGGGTTCCCCATACATAGATCTGAAACTCAAAAATTTTTTTTTCTTCGTACTCATATACAACATGTAACGTAATTAACGCACACCCTCAAACACCCCGATTAGAATATTATGTTATAATCATAATACATACACTGAATTTTTTGTTTAACATGTATATGCATTGTTATTTACTAAATTAGTTATACCAATTCTGGGCGAACTTTTTGGTCATACTACTACGCACGCAACGCAAACAGTCGCCCCGCTCGACTCGACACAAGATTGCATCTTCCCATCACATTTTTCTGGCTTTGGACTTTCGACTCTGAATTATTTTGTTTATTGAATATGATACCTACTTGCCCGCAAGTTGCTAGCATGTCCTTTTTTGAAAAACTTATATGTTGCCATGAATATGAGCCGAGGGGGTATAAAAAGTTAACTTTTTATACCCCTTAGTCTCGGCTGTTTTCTATGTCTTTTAATCCTTCTCCTTTTATTGAACTTATTACACATTTTGTCCGTTTTCATTTCATACAACTCTTGTCCATCCTAAGGTTGTCTGTAAGAAATCGCAGCTAGCGATAAGACCGCCCTTTGTACATTATTATGCTACTATTTTCGTGATTAATTTGGTGTACAATAAAGAGTATTGTATTGTATTTATTTTTTATAGATTTTGCAAGTTCATGTTAGACATTGTTCAGTTTCATAGGCAAAGTAAGCTACTTAAGTTATCTATACTATTTATGTTTACACCTTGTAAGTAGAACAAGGTTAACGAGGTCTTTTAAAATAATTTTTTTTATAAATCATGTGTTCAAAGTTTGTCTACTTATTTTTTTTAATTCCCAATATATTTTATGTCATGCATCTTCAGTTTTAGCGTTAAATATTATTCAAATTCATTAAACATTTTGTATATTGTCTGAAACTTTTTTTACGATGAGTGCATTCAGCTTCCGTGTAGATGTGGTAAAATATTATTATTAGTAATTTTGAGCACGGATAAAGGGAGCCAAAAATGTAAGTCCACGTTCGCACGGGAGCCAAATGCACTCACCGAAATAAATGTTTGTATTGTGATATTATGTACAGACACCAGCACATCAAGCTATCCCAATCTGTCTAATTTCGCCAATTGAAAGTGAACCTTATGCTTTTGAGATAAAATTGAAAATCTATAAAATAAATTTGACAGATTGGGGAAGCTGGATGTGCTGGCGTCTGTACATACTCTACGGAAAGTTTGGTAGATAATTTACTAAAATACTATTGCATTTAAAAAACAAAGCCTATTTGCTTTGTCTTTCTCAAGCTAAATCGTACACGTAAGAAAAAATCTTGAGAGGTGTCAAGGGACACCCGGATGGAACGAAGTTCAAACCTGTATACACTCAAACAAAATAATCGTCGTGACACCACACTGTTCAATGAGAAACAGAAAGACAAAACGATAATATCTGGCTTGCTTTCTATAAGATAGAGAGAGAGAGAGAGACAGACACTTACTATAGCAAAAAGTGACGTTACAACTTTTCGTCTTAATTATTCTCCGTCTTTCGCAACGCGCGATAAGGAACTTAGTTCAAAAAATAAAAGTTTCATGTTTCATGCCGTAGGTCGTGGGTTCTATTCCCATGCACACAACTATATGTCGCATGTCGGTACATATAGTTGTGTGCATGAAAATATCTGTTCGTTCTGAGTCTGGGTGTAATTACCTGTATAAGTATTTCCAAATTAAAAGTACTATATGTAGTATATCAGTTATTTGTTTTCCATAGTACAAGCTCTGCTTAGTTTGGTATCATGTGTGATAGATATTAGTGAAACAACAGAATTTCTTCATGTTCATTTATTTCAGTTTTCATCATGGACTACTTTACATTATTTATTGTATAACGTCACAATATTTCTTAATTATATGAAATTTTATTATATCACTACATTTTTATCACAATTTCCACAACAGAATGTTCAGTTCTATACTGTAGTAGGTATATGTAAACATTACAATATGTTACCTACTTATAACTTATGCTACAAGCTTAGTAAGTAACCATAATACTTATTACTCGTATATTAAAAATATTTTAATACGATTATAACTTTATAACCTCTAATTATATACTATGTCTAACTCATTTAGATATTTTAAACTGTATCGTAAGAAGGTTATAATCAGCAAGGTGTGTAAAATTAAAAAATATAGATATATTTAAAAAAAAAGAATAAGTTTTTAGTCATTCTTATTTGGACAAATCCTTTTTTCGACCGGTAGCGGCAGCTTAATCCGTGGGATTGGAATGCCTTCCCACTTTCCCTGAAAGCAGAATTATAAAAATTTTATTTGCCGAAAGATCCGAGCGCACTCATATTACTTGATTACACCTGAAACAATTAATTATTGTTGGTAGAGACGCCAGCACATCCAACTATTAATTTAACTCTCAAATTTATTTTACAGATTTTCAACTTTATTACAAAAGAGTAAGGTTCACTTTCAAGTGTGCATGGTACCTATTAATACGGGCACTTTCATTAATGTGCAAAATCAATCCATTCCACCATCCTGTGACCACCGAAGTGGTTTAATTTATGAGCGTCTCTGTGCTGTGGAGGGCACGTTAAGCTGTCGGTCCCGGTTGTAGTCACAAGGCAACAGTCGTTAAGCCGTGTCAGAGGCCTACTGACACTAAGGTTAGATTGTACAGACGCCAGCACATCAAGCTACCCCAATCTGTCAAATTTCCCCAATTGAAAGTGAACCTTATGCCTAAGTGATAAAGTTGAAAATCTATAAAATAAATTTGGCAGTTTGGTGTAGCTGGATGTGCTGGTGTATGTTAATTCACAATAAATTTAAGAAGAGAAAAGAAATATACCTGAAATCGGCTGCCATCAGACTTGTTGCACTGCATCGAGATCGGAGACTTAATATATAGCTCGTGGAGAGCATTGACTCTCAGTGGTGTCCACGGCTTGACGGCTAAGTAGTTTGTGGCGTCATTATTTTCGCCACACATTAGACACAAATAGATAATGTATAATCTATCTGTCCTCTCAGCTGATGCAGTTGTGACGCCGCGCCAGCTGGACCGGTCTGCCGCACCTCTGCCCCCTCGCTCCGCCCTTCCCCGGAACGGCGTCGCGGGCGCATGCAGTTTTGTATCGCCACGAGATAACAGTACATTTCGTCTATCCCATTCGACCGCACGTCGCTTCGTTGTATTTAATTACATATAAGAAACGCATGTTATAGTTATACTTTACTACCGAATAGAGTGTTAGAAACTTAGTGTTTACGTTTTATTCAACAACATTAAAATAACCCATAAATTGGTGACCCCGAACGAACTATATAACGAGTGCTGGAGTGATCGAGACTGTAACCAGTGTGCCGCCGGGTGTTACGTAACAGTTTCTCGACGGTTTTAGAAGCTGCGATACTCGTGTTTTTTTTTTGTTTTACGTGAACCATCATGATGGCGGACGATGAGGGCGCAAGCAGCAAAACTACGGCGAGTTTGACGAATGCGCTGATCGCGGCGTTAGGTACTACCGAAACCGCAAGGGTCAGCGTGCGTGTGCCACCGTTCTGGGCTGAACGACCGAGCGTTAATAATAACAATTTATTCTTCCATTCATTCCAATTTGGCGTGGTTGGCAAATGCTTGCTTTTCACGCCGCGGATCGTCGGTTCGATTCCCACTCAGGACAGATATTTGTGTGCATTTGTGATACATGTCTGTTTATCTTGAGTCTGGGTGTAATTATCTATATAAGTATGTATTTACAAAAGAAAAGTAGTATATATATATTATATCAGTTATCTGGTTTCCATAGTACAAGCTCTGCTTAGTTTGGGATCAGATGGCCGTGTGTAAATAATGTCCCAGGATATTATTATTGGAACGAAGTTCCTTATCGCGCGTTGTGAAAGGGGGCTAGACGGAAAAAAATCTTACGGAAAGTGGTCACGACACTTTTTGCAGCTGTGCGGCGTGCGCATGTTTCTCTGTCTGTCTCTCTCTCTCAGTTATAGAAAGCAAGCCAGATATTTTCATTTCTATTTCGCATTGAAAAGTGTGGTGTTGCGACGATTAGTTTTGTTGAGTGTATACAGGTTTTTTGTACATAGTAAATAATAAGAAATAACATCGTTCCATCCGGGTGTCCCTTGACACCTCTCAAGTTTTTATTATTATGAAAAGGATAGAAATATATACTTTCCAAATGGACTTAAATGTCTAGAAATAACCTTGTGAGAGCTGGAGTCTGTAGCAGGTTCAAGTCCCTTATGACAGATCTCCAGACTCTCTCTTTAAGGAATATTATCTTGCGTAGAGTCAAGACATGAATAGTTAGGGCTTACAGTTTTTTCGGAAACACGGATACGCTAAACTCCGCGTAGATGGTTAGCCTCTATTGATACTGGCCGCCCTGGCCGAATTTCGGTTAGGAGGACATCATCATGTTTCTGTTTGCAATCACACTAATATTATAAAGGTAAAAGTTTGTGAGTGTGTGAGTGCGTATGTTTGTTACTTCTTTACGGCGAAACAGCTGGAGCGATTTTTATAAATTTTGGTATGGAGTTAGCTGATACTCTGGATTAACACATAGGCTATAATTTATAAAGTTTCAAGCGGGTAAAACCGCGGGCCACAGCTAGTAAAGAATAAGAATCACACATATATGTTACCGGTAGGACATGGACAGGACGATGCAAGATCCTGATCTCCTGGAAGTGCGTGGAGTAGTGGGTGTCTCTGTTGAGCACCGGCAGTTCCACGCCTTGCCGCGAGTGTCGCGTCCAAACTGCTACTCCGGTCAGGTGAGTGTGAAGCTGACTGCCGAACACTACGATACCGTCTGATGGTAGACCCTGAAATTATAATTAGGTAATGTTGAAATCTACTTCCACAACAACTGGGGTGTAAGCTAGTGAATGCGTTACGAAAAGTGTGATCGGGCGAGGCGAACGGAAGTGAGAGGGGATATAGAGGTAAGTAAGTGAAGATATAAAGAAAGTGAGCGAGATTTCTTATGAGAAAATTGTAAAGTGTGTTTTTGTTGAATAAGTGATCACCGTTATATATAGCCTATAGATGCAGTTGACTCTTGACACCAAACAAGTAAAAGGACCACCTGTTGTCAAGTGGTCATCATAGTAAATGGACGCTGTCGACACCAAACAAGTATACAGACCACCTGATGTCAAGTGGTCACCGTAGCATGGTGCTAAAGAAGTTTTACTTCAGCAAGTAAGTATTTGGTATATTGTTGTGCTACACGTTGTTCAGCGTCATAGTCGTATTTTTTATTTATTTATCTAAAATATAGAATAATTGCTAGTAAACATAGCATATTTAAACCACAAAGGGCCTTTTGTTGGCCAACCAAATTTATTATATTAATTTAGCGATGTATGGTAAGATTTCTTTTTTGCCAAAAATAAACATTTTTTCATTTCATTTCATTTTCATTTCAAAGGTTTGTACTTACTACTACAGGTAATCTACGCCAATCTCCGACCATACGCCGATACAATTATTAGATATCTGCAGGAGTTTGGCATGTACAGACGCCAGCACATCCAGCTGCCCCAATCTGTCAAATTTCTTTTATAGATTTTCAACTTTATCACAAAAGCATAAGGTTCACTTTGAATTGGGGAAATTTTACAGATTGGGGTAGCTAGATGTGCTGGCGCCTGTACATTCATGTCACCGATTACTGATTAGTCAGTAGATTAAATTTGTTGTAAGAAGTAAGACTTCAGTCTTACTTTAATATTATGTATAGTAATTTTATCACGAGATTGGATGGTAGCTCAATAATTAGTCGAGGAACTAAATAGCCAGATGTGCATTGTTTGCCCGGAATGTGCGAAGCCGGTTTTGTGCGACGGCATGCGTGTATACAGGATGTTGAAATCTATCCTTTAAATTAGGCTCCTTAAGTTAAGACCACTATGTAAACTACATCTTGTAAAATATTTGAATGTACTTACCACGCCCGTACACTGTGGCACGCAATACCCGGTCAAGGGGAAAGCTCTCTGGCCACCAGGGATCGCCATCTTGTCAGTGTACTCCAATCCTAACTCCACAATACCCGCGTCGTACTTACGCTTTTGGGAGGTTATATGCATAATTATACCCGAACTGTCAACCCAATCTGCAAGGCAAAACATTCCACAACGTCAATTGTAAGCAATGATAGGCATAAATATAATAAGTAATACAAAAAAATATAATAATATTAATATCCTGGGACAAAATTTACACACGGCCATCTGATCCCAAACTAAGCGGAGCTGAACTATGGAAACCAGTAACTGATATACTACTTTTCTTTTGTAAATACATACTTATGTAGATAATTACACCCAGACTCAGAACAAATAGACATGTTGATGCACACAAATATATGTCCTGGGAGGGAATCGAACCCACGAGCTCCGGCGTGAAAAGCAACCATTTGCCAACCACGCCAACAGGCTATTTAATATTCGAATTTTCTTCATTTTACCATTTTTTTGTGACCCGACGCAAAAACGAGAAAGTATGTATAGGAGAGTGTGTGTGTAAATAATTATAACTTCAGAAATGTTTGTTTAATACCCGTGCGAAGCCGGGGCGGGCTGCTAGTCTATATATATAAAAAACAATGCCACTTTTCGTTGTAATGTTATAACTCAACAACGTCTTTACCGATTTGGCTAATTTTGGTCTTGAATTATTCGTGGAAGCCCAGGGAAGGTTTGTACGAAGAATTTTAAAAAGTCTTGAAAAAGTGTAAAATCAACATATTTTGACAATTTAAAATATTTGTTTGTTTGAATAAATGAACTTAATAATATTTTTTTATTACTATGCCTTAAACGTAGCGAAGCACGTACCGGGCCGCTAATGTATTATAAAAAAACACTTGTAAGTACATTTAGACGGGCCGGTTGGCGTGGTTGGTGAATGCTTGCCTTTCACGCCGCAGGTCGTGGGTTCGATTCCCACCCAGGACAGATATTTGTGTGCATGAACATGTCTGTTAGTCCTGAGTCTGGGTGTAATTTATCTATATAAGTAATTATTTACAATAGAAAAGCAGTATATTAGTTATCTGGTTTCCATAGTAACAAGCTCTGCTTGGTTTGGAATCAGATGGCCGTGTGTGAATAATGTCCCAGGATATTATTATTAAATACTTTGTGATTGTATTATATTTGTGGAGATCTTTGTCCAGCAGTGGAGGTCTTTCGGCTGATATGATGATGATGATATTATATTTCATGCCGTGGCGACTTGTAAATAAAGCAACATTTGGCACGTAATTTTATAACATGTATGTAATCAATGTATTAGTGTATGTTTTGTAAGTTGTCCTAAATAAATAAATATTTGAGATGGCTTCGCTCGGCTATATAAATAAACATGCAAAAATTATTGCACAATTGATCCCAAACTTGGCAAAAACTGTGCTATGACCACACAGTACACACAGACAACTAAAAAACATACTTAGGTACGTAATTCTAAATAGATACATATTATACACAAATAGTACCCGTCACTCAAATATTTGTCCTGGGGCTCTACCGGCTAAATCGCTGAACATCGATTTCTTAAATGGCGTTCAAATAAATAAAGGTTAAAATGACTTAATCCATCGTCAAATCGGCTTCCATGACCACATGTGACGTGATAAATGGTCCGGAATTGATTGTCAACTTTGAAGCCGATTTAATGATTGATTAAGCCTTTTTAGCCTTTATTTAGACCCGCTGCTGGGTATAATATTGAGGAATCAATTAACAATTCTCAATAGTCTCATAATTGAGATGAACATCTCAATCTTCAAAAATTAAAGGTTTCAATAACCGCATGCTAGTCTGCATTATCTTCGAAGTTAGGAATTTTCGTACGGTACTTATATTCTCTTATGAACGAAACTATACCGCGATGTAGGCTGTCCTGACCTGTACAGTGCCATCTATCGACAAGCATCGTAAGCATATTAAGTTTGGATAGAATAAGTACAGACGCCTGCACAGTAAGCTACCCCAATCTGTTAAAAAATTCCCCAATTGAAAGTGAACCTAAAAGTGAAGTGAAAACTATGTGATAAAGTTGAAAATCTATAATTAATAATAAAATTTATCATCATCATCATATCAGCCGAAAAACGCACTGCTGGACAAAGGCCTCCCCCAAAGATCTCCACAATTACCGGTCTTGCGCTATCCAGCGGCTTCCAGCGACCCACACAAGATCATAAGACCATCTTGTATAGGGGCCTGCCCACGTTGCGTCTTCCATAGCGCTCCGGTTCGAATTGCTTAGTAAAAAAGCAGCGAGCCCTTAGCCTTAGCCTCCTACGCACTATGCGGTTAGCCGGAATGCGGTCAGCCGTCAGCAATCAATATTGATGACCGGCTGCCGCATCACAGTGCGAATAAAAACTACTTTCTCGAACAAATATCTAAGTACGATATCTTAAGCCGCACGGCTGGCCGCATTGCGGCTAGCCGCATAGTGCGTAGGAGGCTAAGGCTAAGGGCTCTAACAGAAAATTTACCTTTCCTCATTTCAGGGTTGTTGTAATGAACCTCAAGCATCACGTATTTGTTCGCCTTCGGTCCACCAAGCGGCAGTCCAGCTTCTTTGGGATACACAAACGGTGGCGCCCCCATTGCCCATGCTGCCTTTACCTAAGTCATAAAAATGTATTGTACAGACGCCAGCATATCCAGATTTTTTTTTACGTGGTTTTAATGCCAATCGCACGTCGTGTAGGTTACTTGTAGGGGACCCACTAAAACCACAACGGTAGCAACCCTCACAGTGCTTGTAGCGGGGGCTCTGGGTACTCGTGAACGATCTCGCCAGCACCCCTGCTGTACACTGAGCCTCCGTGAGACTCTCACCCGGGAAAGGGAGGGGGGGGGCCCGAATGCCTCCCCCACTCCAGAGCACGCACAAGCGCGTTTAGGCAACCTGAGCTACAGCAGGTTACCTCTTCCCGGGACTGCTTATACAAGACGAGTGGAGATCCCCTCCTCCAAACGCCAGCGATCCCAGGGGCGGCGCCCAGTCGGGAGAAGCCAGCCGGGCACCGCATACTCTCCGGCGCTGGGATTAGGTCCCAAAATCAAGCTACGCCAATCTGTCACATTTCTTTTATAGATTTTCAACTCTATCACAAAAGCGTAAGGTTCACTTTCAATTGGGGAAATTTGACAGATTGGGGTAGCTTGATTTGCTGGCGTCTGTACTATAGATACTATTAAAGGTGGAACAGTTTGTATCTTTATTATGTTAAACTATTTTTAAATTTGTTCCAATGAAAATAATAATATCGATTGAGTTTAAGTCCGGTCCCATATAAATTATGTCCTTACCGAGAAAAGTTCAAGTCGAGATTGATTTAGATTTATATTTTTTATACAAACTTAACGTTTAGAAATGCGTCATAAACTTACACTTTATATATAAATTGCAAGTAACTAAAAACCAGTATAAAAAAACGAGTATGCTTCAGACCACACGACTAAATCTCCACACGAAATGTATCTCTATCTACTCTGTATGTGGCTATGAGAGAAAGAGACAAAGAAAATGTGTGCTCGCAGCTCTCTCTGTTGACCCTACATACATTAATAGGTAGGTATGCAAAACGTAACTCTCTGTAAGTAAGTAAGTATTTATTTCGCTTAAAAACGTGGTACATACAGGATGTTTACGTAAGGTTTAAGTTCCCACATAACATATTCTGTTTCTCTCTAAATAACTTAAATCTCTCTCACAAGCATATAATGACAGTAAATGAGGCAAAAGAGGTGTGCAAAGACCGTGACAAATGGAAATCCGTTGTCCCTGCCTACCCCTCTGGGAAACAGGCGTGACTACACTTTATTTCTTTATCTATAACCAACCTTGCATGTACTATTACAGGATAAATCCCAATGCAGTAGCGAAGACCCCAACTTGTTTATTTCCTACTAGCTGTGCCCCGCGGTTTTACTCGCATTAATCTCTATAAATTATCACAGCTCCTCCCCGGTAGGTGATGGCGTGATAAAGTACCCTATATGTTGACCCGACCTCTTAGTAATATTCATGCAAAATTTGAAGTTAATCCATGCTGTACTTTTTGAGTTTAGCCCGGACATACATACAGACAAACAGACACACAGACAAAAATTCTAAAAACCATATTTTTGGCTTCGATATCGATAGTCGATCACGCCACAAGTATCCTTTAAAAAAAATATTCGATGTACAGTTTTGACTTTCCTACGATTTTATTATATGTTACTTTATATGCTGTCCTTGTAAATTCGCTTAGTGTACAGTGGAACGCATCTAACTCCGAAGCAATATCATTGAGAGTGCGCAGTGCGCGTGTCAGTGGCGCCTCCTCCAGTAGGTTAGTGCTTTACTAGTTACGTATAAGTTATATGAATGTACTAGCTGTGCCCCGCGGTTTTACCCGCGTTAAATTTTATAAATTATCATAGCTCCTCCCCCGTAGGTGATAGCGTGATAATATGTAGCCTATATGTTGACCCGACCTCTTAGTAATATTCATGCAACATTTGAAGTAAATCCATACAGTACTTTTTGAGTTTAGCCCGGACATACATACAGACAAACAGATAAAAATTATAAAAACTATATTTTTGGCTTCGATGTCGTTTGAAGATCACGCCCCAAGTATCCTGTTAAAAAAATATTCAATGTACAGTTTTGACTTTCCTACGATGTTATTATAGGTATAGATGTTCATCTCAACGTCCATTCGCTTCACTTTTCGTATCTCGTCACGCATTCATTAGCTGACTACCCAAGTCAAGTGTGCATATAGAAGTTTTACTACTTAAACAGAAAGATAAGCCAAAAGCGACGGTGAACAATTCTTACCTTTGAACAAGACTTGGTGGCCTCAGGTCTAGTGGTAGCGAAGCAGTTCCCTTCATACAGAGGAATGTCAGTGTTAGAGTCCGAGTCACAGTAAAACACCTCCATGTGATGAACTAGGCCTTCATTAACTTGCTGGATGGTTGACTCGAACTTGAAAAAGAAAAACAATATTTGAGCTGTAGAGTATTTTTCTAAAAGACCATGTAGATATGAGACGGCAATATAGACATTACATGAAGGACTGAACCACACTATGGGTGGTTAGTTCAGAATAAAATACTTTAATATCAGTTCGAACAGTTTATAATAGCTGGAAAAAAAATTACTTCCGCCAATATCTTAGACTGGTCACCTTAAAGACAGTGGATAGAACAAATGGTTTAAAAATCGGCAACTTAAAAAATGTAGACACCTATCCACAACCCTTAAAGTTAGCATTTTAAGTTTCTTTAATAATGTTTGGGAATCCTAATTAATTTTTCTCACCTGTACAATATGATGAATTTTCTTAGTGACAAACTCGGGCAGCTTCACCACCTTACACCAATAGATCGTATCATCCCCTGGCACCTTCAGTTCTTTATTAGTTATCTTTAATTTATATGCGTTTTCGACTTGAGTATGTCCTACAGTGGTAAGAAGCCGAACGCGGATGAACCCATGGTGTGATGAGCAGGTTAAACAGAGCCCGACGGACGAGTACAGCTTGTCTGTGCCATGAGCCCAGATTACGTGGGTTGTGCCATCCTGTGAATGAAGGTAATATGATGACTATATACACCAGGTTCGAGACCCGCCGGACGATTAAATTTATGATTTCCCATTTTTGAGATTATATACACCGAGTTTTTTTTGATTTCCACTAATTTTAATAGTATAATATAGAAAATCATAGAATACACACATCAACACAATCTAGGGATATTGAACATTTCATTGATTATCTAGAAAACTATAAACATTTTGTTATGACTGTAAATGGAAGAATTAAAGATAATTTCATGGCCGATATTTAAACATTAACAACACGATGCGATTTTGTTTTTCTAATTAATAAAAGTCTTAAATTAATTAAGCCATAGAAAATAACTGAGTGAACAAAAACATTTTATTCTTATAAAATTATTCAATCGAATTAAATGAATAAAAATCTTACCAAATCTGATAATCAGTAATCGGTATTTCCTCCTCTAACATTAATCACACAGCAGCGGCAACGATTTTCCATACTTAAAATTAAGGTGTCAATGTCTTGCTGGGGTATGCAGTCCCAAGTTCTTTTTAAATGTTCGAAAAGTTGTTCTTCTGTTGTCAAGTTGGGCGGAAAATCCCTCAATGCTCTTCGCTGTAACATGTCCCAGGCGTGTTCAATTGGGTTTAAGTCTGGCGACTGTGGAGGCCAATCTAATACCTGAACATCGTGTTCTCGAAGGGCGGCCCTCACCAGCCGCGCTGTATGGGAAGGTGCATTGTCATGCATGAGCTGAAATTCTTGCCCCGTTAGGGCCCTGAGCGGGACAATGACACGTTCTACTACCTCCTCACGGTATCTATGGGCAGTCATGCTGCCCTGAATCCAAATGAGTTGGGTTCGTCCGCCGATTCGTATTCCTGCCCACACCATAATTGTCCCGCCTTGGTAAGAGTGGACCTCCTGTGGATGTCGGAGACGGCTGACCCTGCCTGGAGTTCTCCAAACGCGTGTTCGTCTCGAATCTGGATGAAATCCATAGCGGGACTCATCAGTGAACAGCACCAATGACCATTGTTGATCACTCCATGTCAAATGTTCTTGAGCCCATAAAAGTCGCCTACCGCGATTGCCACGTCGCAGCGCTGGGACTCGTAGCGGTCTGCGAGCATGAAGACCAACTTCATGCAGCCTCCTTCGCACGGTTTGGTCGCTCACCAGCAGCTGCTGACCCTCCTGGAGCCTTTGCACTAGTTGCATCGCTGTGATATTGGGTAGTCTTCTGGCGGTCATTTGGAGAAATCGATCCTGTCTCTGAGTGGTAACACGATATCTACCTGTGTGCCGTTCTGCCACATCTCCAGTAGCGCGATAACGTGACCACAGCCTGGATACCACATTTTGGCTTGTGCCCAGAGACTCAGCAACGACGCGTTGAATAGCACCGTTTTGTAACATGCCAACTGCCCGTAACATTTCATCTCGACTCAAATGATGGCGTGGCATGACGCTAAAAAGCTTACACAACCAATTGAGAAAAGAAAATAAAACAATTTATCAGGTTTTCTTCAATTAACACGCAAAAAAAATTTTAATGCAACTTCTTGAAATTAGATACAACTCAAGATTGCGCTGTGCTTTGCGTGTTTTCATTTGTTTCTCATTTTAATTTTTAAATTTTGAATAAAGAATAGACAAGGTTTAAATCTGTAAATAAACTTTTTAAGGAAACTAAATAGGTTTTAAACAATAAAGCCATGTTTGATTTCAAAATAACGTATCCCTAGACTTTGTTGATGTGTGTATATATACAACATGTAATTAACGCACTCCCTCAAACACCACAATTAGAATATTATGTTGTAATCATAATACATACATTAAATTTTTTATTTAAAGTGTATATGCTTTGTTATCTACTAAATTCGTTTCTTGGAATAAAGATTATTTTTCTTTTTTTATTTTGTATTGAATGATGGAATTTGTATAAATACAAATAAAACTGCGATTTAAAAGTCTTATTACTTTGACTTACGGTCCATTTCAGTTTGTTTTGACTATACAGGGTTAATATCACAATAATTTATGTTGTTTTAATTATTTGGGAATAAAAAATTACCTTTATTAAAAACTAGCTGGTGCCTGCGACATCGTCCGCGACAATTTTGAATGATGACCAATGTAACTACTTACTTCTAGCTTAAGAGCCATTTCACGTTTTCGCGCGAATTTCTAAGATTTTGGGCTCCTATATTACCATCTTAAGTAATACCCAGAAATTATTGAATACATGTTAAATATGGAAAAATCGTTTTTGTTGACGTTTAATGTATCACATTTACCAAAAATAATTTGCTTGTTCTGTAGTGATTCATCTCCCACAACCATTTTAATGAAAAATCGCCGCAGAGTCAATTTCAAAGTCCTGTATCTAGCAATAATACTTATAAACTAAGCTAAAAAAAATACATTCAGCATGAGACATATATTTTATTCGTCGTTTAATGTAACAGATTCTTGAATTTTGTTACCATTAATTAGTAAAAAAATAAATCCTTACACCAATTTTAAGTTTTTTTTTTTAATTTCATATTGTATTTTGGTTTAAACAAAGCGTAATTACTAAAATAAAATTATACCAAAATAAACTATGTTCTTTGTAGAATCGAATCCTACAGTTTTTTTTTTAAATATTTGCAATTAATTTGTCATAATATCGATTTGAACATCAGTTTAAACTACAATAAATAACGATACACGAGCGAGTGGGCGCCGATTAGTACGGCGCGCGGCGCGAGCGTAATCATTTTGTGAAATGGCTCTTAATCTAAAAATTATAACTTTTACACAACAAACAAGTAACATAGAAAGAAACTAAGGACTACTTTGCTACTATTATTTAAAAAAAAGGAAGAGTACATAGCAATTGTCCTTATTGTCAGTAAGTCAAATAAAGTAAAATAAGAATCAACGATGCATTAATCACAAAGGTAACTCCCATTAGATTAGGTTGCGACCACGGCATTGATAGGTCTAATATCACATTTTGTGAACGAAACCATAGCGCGATCTAAAACGATGATTACGCCATCTACTAACAAAACTATAAACTTGTAAAGCGGTAAAATTAAGACGTGTGTGCATATTTTTTAGGTGAGATTTATTTGATCATCTATTGATTCGGAGACAACCTTTTATTTCAAGCATTTATTTATTATAACCGATATGCCAAATAAGTCCCGCGATCTGAAACGTACGAACGCCATATAGTTACAAAATTGTGAACTTGTAGATCAGTAAAAATAAGATGATATTTTTTGGCTGCGATCAACTGCGATCATCTCGACACCAACATATTATGCTACGCTAACTCGAATTTTACGTAAATTGGTTGTTTATCCAAATTTGATTAAAATATTGTTTTTTATTTTTACTATGTATTTACAAAAGAAATAATAGTATATGTAATATATCAGTTATCTGGTTTCCATAGTACAAGCTCTGCTTAGTTCGGGATCAGATGGCCGTGTAAAGAAAGAAAGAAAAAAGTTTTATTAGACACAACATAAAAAACATTAAAATCAACACAGATATATACTACCTACTTTAAACAAAGAAATAAACAAAAACAGCGAGAACAGGTATAGGTAAGTACATAAAAGCTACAATACAAAACTTAATATAAGTACAAACATAATTCGATACGTGTCTAAAACGCTGCAGCTCAGCATATCGTTACTGTCTATGTAAACTGTAACACTGATTTTCAGCTTCCAGCCTTAAAACGTTAGGCACAAATGCTTAGGAAGACCTAGCATGTGATACGCGGGGAAATGACACATTTCCCCGCGTATCACATGCACAAAGTATTATTTTAATTATATTTTGATTCACTTTTACATCATCTATTTTATATAAATATCAAAGTGTGAATAATGTCCCAGGATATTGTTATTATTATATAGTTCTGGTTAAGAAAGTGATATTTTTTATAAGCAGCGCATGCGCCCGCGAGTGGAGCGTCTCGTATGAATGAAATATAGACCTACTAATGTCTCGACAGTACTACAAAAGCTTATAAAATGACTATATACACCGTAATTTTTGATATGTACTGATTTTAATAGAATAATACATAAAGTCCTAGAATATATGGTTCAAATATGTATAATTTCGAAGATATCATCAATCATAATCAACCTTTTTTTTTTTTTTTTACCTGGGAAAATTCTTTATGGATCGTCCCGCCGCTGGGGATGCGACGGGGTATGTCGGACTCCCAGCCAGATGGTAGTGCTGGGTTTACCGACTAAAACCCCACGGTGTTCCTCAGCCACCTATAGTCCAGACCACGGGTTTCGCTCGCGCATTCACCGCAGTCTAGACAGGCGCTGGGATCATAATCAACCTAGTTTAACCAGTGTAGAGACTACAAGACTGTGTCGACGATTAAGACGACCACTTTCCATCAGGTGGGCCGCTAACTCGTCTGCCTCGGTAGGCAATAAAATAAATCAATTTAATAAGACATTATAGTAAAAAAAGAAGGAATACGTACCTCTATAATATAATCGTCGTCATCACAAGTGTCAAAGAAGCGCTCAAACACCAAACTCTGTGTCTCCTCGTCCAAGTAAAACCCATCGCAGTCCTGTCTCTCGTCACGAATCACGTTGCCCCCGTCATCCGCGTGCATATCCTTTGAATACAAATAATATTAATATTAGTAGTTCCTGCCAACCAACTAGGAAGGACATGTTATATTGCACATGTGGTTTCTGAACTACACTGTCTATTCCTGGCTGGAAAGAGCTCAGGCGCAAGACATACTGCTGTATGTAGCCACCAAGTGGCGAGCTTGTGATAGCAACATTATCCACACTCCAGGATTCTACTGCGAGTGTATCTAGCCAGAAAAACCACAGTATCACTTTTTGGCCCGACCCAGGATTTGAACCCAAAACGTTTCCTTTTATGGTTGGAAACTTATCGTTAGACCAACTAGGTAAAAAGTGGGGCCACACAAAAATTTAGTTGCCCCCCACTACCCGTTCCTCGCTTTGCCCTTGAACACAGAACTGGGCTCCCATATAGATCTCGATTATTTTATCGGTGAAGTCGGGAACGACGCATTATTCAATGTGGAACTTAGCTCTTACTTAACATTTGTGTTTTTGATGGGATTTAAAAGTTACCTCAAAATGCTGGTATCCTTTATAGTCAGTCCAAAACACGCACACATCTGAATTGTTCAGGTTACCCCGGTCGGAGAATCCTATGGCCAGCCAGTTGTAGGCTGAAGCCTTTCCTGATACCACCAACTGGAACTGAATCTTCCGTATCGAATAGTCTACTCGCCATTTTAATAACAGCTCGCCATTGGGATCCAAGACTGATTCACTTTCCGCCAACTGTCCCTCTAGGAAGAAAAGATACGAAGTTTTGATGAAAAATATATAGCGTTACTGATAAAACACCAACAACCTCGCAAGACTAGATAGCTAACACTATAAGCAACAACTTGTATTCTACAACTTTTGATATTTTGTTAGATTTGACTTTCGTATGAAAAAAAGGATTAATTTAATTTCCCGCTTGAATATTCATACCTCTACGCGTCGCAAAAAAAGTGGTATTATTATGAAATAAAATAACATAAAAACGGTTTTTAGTCACGTAGAAAAGTACTTTAAAAAAGCGCTTGTAAATAGTCAGAACATGTTTGTAGTAATATATTTAAGTAAACATAATTCTTTCTAGTTACATACAGATATTTCGGTACACGGATTGGTAAAACATTTATAAAATTTATTTTATAATAGTAATGATATTTGGCTAGCTTGTATTATGTTATTGTCAGGGAGATTATGTTTAGGTTTAATTACCGAAATTTATAGTTTAAGCTATATTTTCTATACATATAATAAAATCGTAGGAAAGTCAAAACTGTACATTGAATATTTTTTTAAATGGATACTTGTGGCGTGATCTAGTATCGATATCGAATCCAAAAATATAGTTTATAGAATTTTTGTCTGTTTGTCTGTATGTATGTCCGGGCTAAACTCAAAAAGTACTGCATGGATTTACTTCAAATTTTGCATGAATATTACTAAGAGGTCGGGTCAACATATAGGCTACATATTATCACGCTATCACCTACAGTGGAGGAGCTGTGATCATTTATAAAGTTTACGCGGGTAAAACCGCGGGGCACAGCTAGTACTACATATTGTCTGAATGGTTCTGTCCATATTAAGGTACGAATTCAATATTATTATTATGACGGACCTTGTGTTTCTAACGATGGTCGCGCTTTAATGCTACCACCGGACCCAATGCGCCCCAACTGAGAAGACCCCGCGAAACAAACTCAGTGGGTTCATCTACTACTGGTTTCAACAAGGCCCAGTTGAGACGGTCCGGCGAAACATACTCAAGCGGGCAACGCAGGCGCACGGAGCGCGAGCCGAGCGTCGTCGTATGAATGAAACATAGACTTAGAAATGTCTAGACAGTGCAACAAAAACTTATGAAATATATTTTTTTCATGTATTGAGTTGAGTTATAATGTCCAAAGTTGGTTTGCTTTAGGATAAATAACAACCACTTTCTACCATCGAACTTCTCGTCAAACGAAGACGGTAATACCTTCTCACATCCTGGAACCTTAACTACCTCGTACGATACGGTTTATACGAAAGTTCATCCCACGTAAGCTGATGCTATGGAGTTAACTATATGATTTTCCCAAAGCAAGTTTGGGACCTTACAATTGACCACTTTGAAATTAGCTTAAATAAGCTAGCTAAGTAATTAATCATTGTGTAAATTAGATGCAAATTACTTCATAAAATTAATATAATGACAGACCCTAAAGAGGTGTGCAAAGGTGGCAAATGGAAATCCGTTATCTCTGCCTACCCCTCTGGGAAACAGGCGTCATATGTCTACGTGAAAGACCTTTGTAACAAAATATTAAATCATGTAAATTAGAAATTACAAAATTTATCAAAAAGAGAATTTACATAATTTAATTTAAATTTTGAAGTAAGCAAAACGTCGTTCTGTACCTATGCATAGTTGTTCAAAGACTGGGTGTGTTTTCGGTGTACAATGACAAATTGAATGCCAAATAATCGAATATCTATTAATCGACCACTATAAATCGAATGCCATAATATCGAATGGTTAATTAATCTAACATTTCCTACTAGAAACGTAGGATAGGTTAGAACTGCGAACATAGAACGCCAGAAACTAATCAATTGTTTAAATCGCTAATTGATACATTCGGTTGAATGTTCGATTATGATATGTAAGTAAGTATATTTATGATGATAAATTTCTAAATGTTTCAGTAAGTTTTAGTAGTTTTCAAGAAAACCCCCGCACTAGTAAAATGAATCCGTCTCGCGGAGTACTTTACAAACATATACACACCTATGGGTCAGGCAAATATTTGTCCTGTGTTTGAACCCTGGACACGAAGTGCAGAAGCGACTGTCTTAACCGATGCGTTAATGAATTAATTGTAAAAAACCTCATCCAAATCGTTTGAGAGTTAAGATACGACAGATATATGTACAGTAGTGTGCGTCCAATTTTATAATACAATTTATATATATTTGATAATAGGTCTTTACCTATGAAATTGCCGTTTTGTATGAAAAAATTTAAACGAATTTTTTTCATGAATTTTTTTATTTGTATTTATCGAAGTAATCACCCATGCAATCAATGCATCTTTGCCATCGCAGTGGCAGTTTATTGATGCCCTTCTTAAAGAAATCAGCTGGACGGGAGGCAACAAATTCTTCAAAGGCATTTTGTACTGCCTCTCGGGTATTGAATTTTTTTCCCGCCAAGAAGTTATCCAAATTCTGGAAAAAGTAGTAGTCTGTAGGCGCAAGGTCTGGTGAGTAGGGCGGATGACGGAGAGCTTCCAACCCCAGTTCTTGCAACTTGGAGACCGTCTGCTGTGCAGTATGAGGTCGCGCGTTGTCGTGCAGGAGCAGCGGAGACGAGCGATTGACCAATGCTGGTTGGAGATGCGCCAGCTTCTCCATCATTGTGCTCAGTTCTTCACAGTACACATCTGCAGTAATGCTCACCCCGTTTGGTAAGAAGCTGTGATGAATCACACCGGCGCTAGACCACCAAACAGTGACCATCACTTTTCTAGGGGTAAGTTTTCGTTTAGGGCATTGTTTAGGTGCTGAACCAGGATCCAACCAACTTGCTGAGCGCTTGCGGTTATCAAACAGAATCCATTTTTCATCGCAGGTAACAATGCGGTTCAAAATTCCTTCATTTGTGTGTCTGTTGAGCAGTGCAAGGCACGTCTCGACGCGTACTTCGCGCTGGCGATCATTGAGTTCGTGGGGCACCCATTTGTCAAGCTTTTTTACCTTGCCAATTTGACGCAAATGGACCAATATTGTTTTGACGCTAACGTCGAAAGCTGCTGCTAATTCAGCCGTAGATTGTGTATCATCAGCTTCCACAACCGCCTTTAATTCGTCATTGTCGACCAAAGTCTTCGGACGACCGCGAGGTTCATTTTTCAGGTCGAAATTTCCAGAACGGAAGCGAGCAAACCAATAACAGGTGGTGCGTTGGTTTGTAGTGTTAGCTCCGTAAACGTCGTTGATGTTGCGTGCCGCTTGTGCCGCGTTGCTGCCACGACGGTACTCATATTCCATAATTACTCGAATTTTTAACGTATCCATGATGACGAAAAAGATTGAAATGCGATGAAAATGTAACACTAATCAATAAAGAAATGACTACTTTTGGAAAAAAGAATCCATGTTTTTAAAATAAAATTAATTTGAAATTAGAATTCTTAGCCAAACAAAAATTATTTTGATTTGAAATGGCCAGTACTGCAGAACGGCAATTTCATAGGTAAAGACCTAATATTACTAGCGACCCTAGTAGTTCCGCGCGGGTAAACCAATTCAGAGATAGATTTTGATAACATACATTTATATGTAACTAGCTGTGCCCCGCGGTGTTACCCGCGTTAAATTTTATAGATTTTCTTTGCTATAAACCTCACGGAGCCCGAGACCTTTCCAACGAATGCAAAACCGTGGAAATCGGTTCGTGCGTTCTGGAGTTATAGCGTCAGGAAGGAAAACCCGACTTATTTTTATTTATATGTAATTTTCTTGCTGTTTCTTGCTGGCTGTAAAAAATCCAATATCATTATGAAAAAAAGTGCAGACACTCACATTGAGTGTATAAAGGGCCAGTGTGAATTAAAACAAAAGACCCTCCGTCTCACGAATATTCGATCAGGTCATGTGACCTGACTGGAGTTTAAATTTTGCTACCCCACCCGAAATAATATCACTTAAAAAAAAATCGCGTCATTACTAAATTGTCATAGTCAGAAACAAATGCAATTATATTAAAATTTGTTTATTTGGTATTCCATAGACTAGAGATAAAAAAGCTCACCTGAATTCTTGTTGATTGTGTATGAAGAGAGTGATGAAACAAATAACGAGAAAACTACTAAAATACACTTTAAAGCCATAATCACTCGTACATTATATTCTAAGTTCGGAGTGGTGCGCCTCCGACGGCTGCTAAAAAGACAATGAGAGTTCCCTTTAGAGGCTTCTAACTATATCTAGATTTCCTACTTGAGTATATAGATAGGGTGCTTATTGCAGGGCGAGGGTTGGTATGGTATGTCAAACGATAGTATAGTTGAAGTGAAAATGCGTTGCACACATTAGTACAGTCATAAATAAAATGCGATTTAATCTAAGGTGTGACACAGAGTTTGCCAGAGTAAAGTTTTGATTATGAATGTGTGGTGACGGCGACAAATATCAGAATCAGAATATCATCACCCCATCTCATCCCGTGGGGGGCGTAGAAGTCGACCCGAGGGAATATCTACCAGAGGATGGGCAACAGCTTCCTTCTGATTACTATGACTATCTTACTGCGATCGCCAACCCGCCTGCCAAGCGTGGCGATTATGGCATATCCCCCCAAGACGATTCTTGAGGGAGGCTTGTCCAGCAGTGGACTTATTTAGCTGCAATGATGAATGTCATATTCTCGAAAAGATAGCCATAAAAGTGCCTGTTTCACGATCAAAATAATTTTCTGTACCTCTAGGTACAAGACTGTTTACACCAACAATAATTTATTTAAACGTGGTGTTGATGTGTATTGTGATTAATTTCAGGAATTTTATACGACTTTAGTTGCTTTTAAAATCAAATTAAATAGCAAGTTTTTAAGTTTAATTAAGTTTTTAATCGGTGGATGCGGATAGCGCAAGACCGGCCATTGTGGAGATCTTTGGGGGAGGCAGTGGACGTCTTTCGGCTGATATGATGATGATGATGAATGCGGGTAAAACCGCGGGGCACAGCTAGCTAGTTACTAGTTTATGAACTGTAGGTTTTTAAGTAACCCTAATTTGTATTAAGTTATTATGAATGGCTGTCTGTGTCCTAAATGAAATAAAAATTTAAATTTTGCAATAAAATTAGAACTTCATTCACGCATTATGCATAATTATTCCCAATTTCCTGGTGGAAAATTGTTATTATGACTGGTTAGTCGTTATTTTCATTTCATGTTTATCCCATGCAAGGATTGTCTTAAAATTTAATCTGGGGCTCCACCGGCTAAGTCGCGGAACATCGGTTTCTTAAATGGCGTTCAAACAAATAAATGTTAAAAATGACTTAATTAATCGTTAAATCGGCTTCTACGTTGACAATCGATTCCGGACCATTTATGACGTCACATGTGCTCATGGAAGCCGATTTAACGATTGTTTAAGTCATTTTTAACATTTATTTATTTAAGAAACAGGACTAAGAACAGAATTTAAGAAATCGATGTTCGGTGACTTAGCCGGTAGAGCCCCTGAAAGAAGTCAGGTACAGCACCGACAGCTTTACATACTCAGGCACGGGGTATAATCATTAGATTGACTGCACGTGTAGCGCCGCGGCTAAGACAGTCGCCTCGCCGCTTCGTATCGCGGGTTCGAGTCCCGCGCCGGACAACTATTTGTGTGGCCCATAAATAGTTGTTCTGAGTCTGGATGTAATTTGTGTCCGTCTATAATATGTTTGTAAAGTACCCCGCGTCACAGGGATTAATTTCCCTAATTATGGCGTTGTATTTAAAAAAAAAGACCAACCAGTTGGAACTTTACAGATAAATGAAACTGTTTATTAGAAGAACTTTGACTTTTATTGATAAAGCAGTAAGGACGGCATTCGTAGTGTACGAGTATCTACTGATGTGCTATGGGCTGTACGTGACAAAACGCAAAGGGGATGAATATTGTCTGTTATAGAATTCTATAGGTATACAAATATAGGGCGCGAGGAATGCACCGCCCGCCGATATTAAATTCCTTCAGAATTAAGATTCGCCGCCTCGAGATGAGGTCGCGTTCCTAGATTAACATTTTATTTGATTAAAGCCGTTTGGATCCCGGCTTTATTAATGTGTACCTGTAAATATGAAATGAAGTTACACAATATTAGACGGATATTTGTAGGTAAATCACAACAGAGACTAGCCAGATAACACAGGCGTCATGGAGTAAATTCTATCTTTTTTTTATATTTTATATAATATTAGAGGGCGACAAACGAGCAAGAGGGTCACCTGATGGTGAAGTGATCACCGCCGCCTAAGGACACTCGCAACACCAAGGAGTCGCGAGTGCCGGCATTAAAAAAAATTGTTGCTGACATATATATCAACGCAGGGCCTACACTATAAGGGTTGGAAATCTGAAATTTTGCACAGGGGCTCCTTTAATAACGTCCCATACGTTATAAAAGAAGCCCATGTGCAAAATATCAGATTTATAACCCTTATAGTTAGCACTAAGAAACGATTTTTGGAAATTCATCCCCTAAGGGCGTAAAATAGGGGATGTAAGTTTACATTAGAAATGCAATATTTTTGAAGTTATTCGCATGATAATTGGTATTTAACTTTTCAGTGAAAAATAATAAATATGTATTTCAGGATTTTTGGAAATTCCACCCTTAAGGGCGTAAAATATGGGATGAAAGTTTGTATAAAAATGTGACATTTTATGAGTTAAACGCATGAAAATTGGTATTTGGTCTTTCAGTTAAATATTATTAATATATATTTCAGGATTTTAGGAAATCCTTCCTCTAAGGGTTTAAATAGGGGATGTAGGTTTGTGTGAGAAATGCGACAATTTTGAAGTTAAACGCATGAAAATTGGTATTTGGCCTTTAAGTTAAAAATGAAAAATATGTGTTTCAGGATTTTTGGGAATTCCACCCCTAAAGGCGTAAAATAGGGGACGTGAGTTTGAATGAAAATCTGGCAGTTTTGAAGTTAAACGCATGATTTTGTAAAATCAATTAATGTTTCCTTGCTCTTATCATGTGGGGTAGATTAGAAGTGAAATAATATGTGTATGCTTTTCGTCTTACAGAGTAAGAAGCTTACTTTTACGTTGACACTGTTTGACAGCGAATGACATGTATCAAAAATCGATAATTTTCTCTATTTTCCTTTATCTCTTGGTTCCATATTTCAAAATTGTAGGTCAAAGAATAATCGTCTAAAAAACTATACTTATGTGTTAATTAGTGAGGCAGTGAAATCTTTATTATTATGTGTGTGTAAGAAACATTTGTACAGTGTTATGTTTAATAAAAGAAATTATTCTCGTTTCAGAGCAACGCGATTGGAGTTTTAGCCGGTAGAGATCGGGCGGGCGCGACCATAATATGTTTTCCGTTTTTGTCTGTCTTTAATGCGATAATGTCGTCTTCATGTATTGTGAATACCGTGTGATATTCATATGTATGTGGTGAGCGCGAAACCACGTTACGCCGAGAACGTCACGTGGCGAGCGTCGAATGACGCCCGCGTACAGTTCGTGTATTGAATCCGATCGCAGCGACCGGCGTCGGTAGAGATCGGGCGGGCGCGACCATCATATGTTTTCGGTTTTTGTCTGTCTACTTTTAATGCGATAATATCGTCTTCAGGTATTGTGAATACCGTGTGATATTCATATGTATGTGGTGAGCGCGAGTCCACGTTACGCCGAGAACGTCACGTGACGTCGTGCGTAGAGTTCGCGTATTGAAGCGACAGCCGCGCACAGCGCGCGCGCTGTCGATACTATAGACTATCGAACTATAGACCGATAGCAGTACTGTCTGTATTTGGAAAAAATATTTGAGTCTATTCTGTATAAAAAAATATATAATAAAATGCACAGATGGTTTTCTGAAGAACAACATGGTTTTCTGCCTAATCGCTCCACAACATCTAACCTTCTCAACATTGTTACCCCTCGCTAAAAACCTGGACTTAAAGAAACAGGTGGATGTGGCCTATTTCGACGTTCAAAAAGCTTTTGATAGGGTAGATAATGATATAATTTTAAATAAAATGGCAATAGCAGGTTTTTCTGATACGTTGCTGGAGTATTTCTCGAACTATTTGCTAGACAGGAGACAATATGTTATATATAAGTCTGCTAAATCGGAACTGTACCCTGTTACATCAGGAATTGGGCAAGGCAGCAGCCTCGGCCCACTACTGTTCCTCATATTAATTAATGACCTCCCCACTCGTGTGACGCACTCCACAGTCCTTATGTTTGCTGATGACGTAAAGGTTGCACTCCCAATATGTAACACAACCGATGTATCCTATCTTCAAGAAGACAAATAACATTCATGCTTGGAGCGCCGAAAATAGGCTGTGCCTCAATGTAAGTAAATGTGCGATTATGTCTTATTCCAAAGCAACACAACCCCTAAATAATAGTTACACTTAAGGGAATGAGCCGCTTAAACGTGTTTCATCTGTACGAGATTTAAGTACTTACTTTGATCCAAAACTTACATTTAAGCAAAATATTATTCAGGCCTCCAATAAATGTAGAAGAAACCTCGGATTTGTCTTACGTGAAGCTAAAATATTTAATAGTCGCCAAGCCATAACCATACTTTACAACTCGTATGTTCGCAGCTTGTTAGAAACAAACAGTGTAATTTGGAACCCTCATGAGAAATCGTATACGCTATTAATTGAGAAAATTCAGAAATTTTTTGTCCGCTATTTATATTTCATATTATATGGTTACTATCCTTACATGTTTCCTACACCATTCGTGTTAGGTATGGTTACTTACCAGAGTTTAGAGATAAGAAGAAACTTTAATCTTATTAAGTATTTTTTCCGTCTTATCCAATTGATCTCTCTTGCAAAGTATCCCTTTTAATGTACCACCACCTATCAGGTATACTCTTCGGCCCCGGGTTCGTCCTCTATTCGCAATACCTCAAACTAGCACAGTAACCCTAATTACAAGCCCATTGGACTTATTTACATGCACGGAACCGAGATTTCTAGCTACAGCCAATCTTTATTTAGAAACTAATGCTACTCCTAGCTCAATAACCGGGTGATTGTTTTCGGATACTGATACTTTATGTGATACCGTTACCGCAAAATGTTTATTTAAATATTAATGTAAAAATATCTCATGTTTAATGTATAAATATAACTATTAATTACATTATAAGTTGTAAATGTTAGTAACATTTGCTTAATATGTAACCTATAACTTGTATGTTTGGTGTAACCGTTAATGTAAGTTGTTTTTTTCTGTTGCGTTAATTTTTTTTCTGAGTATGAACTTAAAACCTACTCGATGTACTGCACTCGGTATCCTTACCAGAAGATCAGACGGTGAAAAAGAAAAACTTTAGTCCGCCAGTAGCGCCGCCATAGTCATTCGCTTTCCCGCTCCATCCACGTCGTTAGCACCGCTGCAGCGCTGCTAGTGCTGTGCGTATTATAAAACATTCTGTTATGTGTTATGTATTATTAGCCGGCCGGCTATTATTAGTAGGCGGGAGAGTTAAACTGCTTTTCACATTATATATAATATTTTCTAGTTCAAAGGGTTTTTACAGAATTAACGATTGATTAAGTCATGTTTAACCTTTATTTATTTGAACACCATTCACGAGAACGATGTTCGGCGACTTAGCCGGTAGAGCCCCTGGACGATTCTTTGTCTTCGGAATTGTCTGAATGTCTTTTAATCTAATTTATTATATTACAAAATAGCTTTAAAAAACCTAGATTTTAAATAAATATTTGGGCAAAATGTTCTATGGTATGCAACACCAACCGGCTGCTGCATGTTTATGTGTTCGTTAACTTAGTCTAATCTTACCGATAGCTAGATAGATATATGTTTACGTTAAAATGTTTCAAAACTACGTCGTCACTGTTAACTAGTGGTTAGGTAGACTGCGACGCGCCATAATGAGGTTTTTTCTCTATATATTAGTTTTATTAATTTCTCTATTAGTTTAACTCAATGGCCATGATGCAAAAAGGCGGCACAATTGTAATTGGCCTCTGGCATGTAGCTAATGAACGCATTGACGTTTCGGTCGCATAAATTTAAATACAATTTTGAAAGTTTTTACTCTCCCTCCTGGGCAAGTTTCCCGGATTCCCCTATAGTGAACATGACAACGTTTGTGGCAACAAATTCGTCGGAAAAAGCCAGCTTTATGGATTTTACCATAAATATTGCCTTACTTGGAAATAAAGACAGCCGCGAAATCGCGACGGAACTGTCTAACCATCGGAACTGATCGGTTATTTTATCTCACGCTAAATCAGTAGCACTGTACGTATCTGAGGAGGTACAAGGGATACAAGAGCGACAATTAATGTTGGAGTACATTAGGTCTGATTGGTCTAGGGACCAAATCCTAAATAAATAAGATGTAACGAAATTGAATACCTCACTTGTTGATTCCGATTAGGTAGGTACAATCTGTCAAAATTCCCCAATTAAAAGCGAACCTTATACTTACGTGATAAAGTTGAAAATTAATGAAAGAAATTTGACAGATAGGGGTAGGTCGATGTGCTGGCGTCTGTACGTAGAAATATTAAAATATTTTCATTGTATCTGTCACTAGATGGCGCTATCTACGGAAAGTTAGAAGTCGCAATGGTTTCGTTACCGCTGACTGGGGTAGTCAACGACAACTTCAGTGAGTATAGTATGTGGGAAGTAAAAATGTATATGAATTAAATTTTTGTAAAGGCTGTAGTTTTACTACGGCCTTCGTTTTTGTGTATTGCGTGAGAATAGTGAAGACTCAGTGTTCATCTTCTACTTTTATTATTGCATGTAATTTTGTCAAGTGGATGATGACGTTATGATGTTATACGTCCAATTACGGATCAGATCTCCTCAGAGCCGTAATCGGACGTTTTAATTTGGCAGCTCGTGACTTTCCATACATTTTTGGTGGGTCGCTTGCTCCTCCTGGCGGGCTGCCTGCTCCTCCTTCAGGGCGCGCAACTGCTCCTCCTCCTTCCTTCCTTTTCTTTATTGTAAAATAAAATTTCTGGAATACATACTGCTAAATGCAAACTCAATTCTGTTAATTAAATCACATTAATCATGTCAACACAAAATATTATCAGTTATTGTAACGTTGATCATTTGTTTAAGTATTATTTTAATGTTTTCCCAAGATATTTATTATTTAATATCATGAATGGGAAATCATAAATTTAATCGCCTGACGGGTTTCGAACCAGCACCAATCCAGGGTAGGCGCTCTGCCGTTACGCTACAAACGATTTACATTAGCCGTATAAGTTCAAGATTCCCTTGCTAACACACCTCTTCCTGAGGAAGTAGATATTGTTATCCATTAGCTTTTTTTGGGTAGACTGCACGTGTGGCGCAGCGGCTAAGACAGTCGCCTCGCCGCTTCGTGTCGCGGATTCGAGTCCTGCGCCGGGCAACTATTTGTGTGACCCATAAATAGTTGTTCTGAGTCTGGATGTAATTTGTGTCCGTCTATTATATGTTTGTAAAGTACCTCGCGACACAGGAATTGGATTACCTAATGCGGGCGTTGTCATAAAAAAAAGAAGCTTTGTTTTCATCATCATCATCATGTCAGCCAAAGTATATCCACAGCTGGACAAAAGTCTACCCAAAGAATGGGGGGATATGCCATAATCGCCACGCTTGGCAGACGGGTTAGCGATCGCAGTTTCATGATTCACAAAAAACGCTGCTGCCAGTTCCCTGGTAGGTATTCCCTCGGACGATTTCTACGCCCCCCATGGGATGAGATGGGCTGATGATATTCTATGCCGTCACCACACAGCAAGCATTGCGAATAATTCTATAAAACTAAAAGTTAATAGTTGGGAATCCTACTAATATTATAAAGGCGAAAGTTTGTGAGTATGCGAGTGTGTATGTTTGTTACTTCTTTACGTCTAAACTATAACTAATTTGGTACGGAGTTAGCTGACACACTGGATTAACACATAGGCTATAATTTATAAAGTTTATTGCGGGTAAAACTGCGGGGCACAGCTAGTGTGTTATAAATATGATATGATCTTTCACATGCAACTGTGAACATTATCAGTCGGCCATGTTTCTGCCCATAAGTAGTTATACACAAATAGTGAACCTGTGCGGCATTCGAACCCGGGACACGAATTGTCGAGGCGACTATCTTAACCGGTGCTTAACGGATGGACACAAAATTATTGCAACAAGCTGTACCCTTCTTGCTACGTTAATATACGATATTCTTTTTTTATTGGAACGAAGTTCCTTATCGCGCGTTGTGAAAGGGGGCTAGACGGAAAAAATTCTTACGAAAAGTTATCACGACACTTTTTGCAGCTGTGCGGCGTGCGCATGTTTCTCTGTCTCTCTCTCTCTCTTATAGAAAGCAAGCCAGATATTTTCATTTCTGTTTCGCATTGAACAGTGTGGTGTCGCGACGATTATTTTTATTGAGTGTATACAGGGTTTTGTACATAATAAATAATAAGAAATAACTTCATTCCATCTGGGTGTCCCTTGACACCTCTCAAGTTTTTTTTTAGTCTTTATTTATTTTACAGGACTTTCGTAACGGTGACGATGCCAATCCCATCGTACCTTATACTAAGCCAATGACTAACCCACTAACATAGACGTGTCATTTAATTTTAAATAAATATAGCATATAGTACGGTTCAGCTTAAGGGGCCTTTTACAGTCCACTAGCGCCGCCAATCGAAAAAATGTCATAACTCATAAATAGAATCAAAAATACAAAATGTGGTCTATTATTACCTTAGAAAAGGCAATAACGTAATTTTATAACACATTGTCAACACTTGAAATATAACTGTTTAGCTAAATCGTGCATTTGTAACAAAAGCGGCCGTTTATGGTTTGAATGCACGATTTAGCTAAACGGCTATATTTCAAGTGTTGATAAGGTTTATACAATTACGTTATTGCCTTTTCCACAGTAATAATATAACATATTTTGTATTTTTGATTCTATTTACGAGTTATGACATTTTTTCGATTGGCGGCGCTAGTGGACTGTAATAGGCCTCTTAAATGCTATAAAATACACCAATATCTCTTAAATTTATATTGAACCTTGTTATCATCTCATCTCGCCTACAATATGAAATTCATTGGAATGATAGTGGCGCCATCTGTCGAAGATTGGTCGTACCAACTCAGAAACCTTCGTGGGCTCATGCACAACACTTTGCTGAAGATCAGCACATGATTCAAGGCATAGTTTACGATTCTATAAAGGACATACAGTCAAACATTCAGGGTTCCGTACCCAAAGGGTAAAACGGGGCCCTATTACCAAGACTTCGCTGTGTCTGTCCGTCTGTCACCAGGCTGTATCTCATGAACCGTGATAGAAAGTTGGCACAGATAATGTATTTCTGTTGGCGCTATAACAACAAATACTTAAAAACAAAATAAAATAAATATTGAAGGGGACTGCCATACAACAAACGTGAATTTTTGCTCAGATAATGGCCGGTTTTTATGATTGTGGGATGAAAATATCATAAAAGCAGTAACGATTTAATACATTTATTTGTATATATGATATTATACAATTTTATCGTCATCCGATTTAGCTTCAGCAATGGAGTCAGTTTCGGCTTCAAGAACCTCAGTTTTACCGCCATCTTCACCTGCAGAGCTTTCCGGAACATCGTTAATTCTCATAGTATGCACGACTTCCGGTGCAACAGAGGATTCACTAGCATTTTCAGCAGGTACAGAATCGCCGTTTTCAGTTTCTGGTGAACTCTGCAAAAAGGACTAAACATTATAACTAAACATTAAGGTTAAATCGAAGTATCATAAAATTTATAAAACAACACGATCAACGTGTGATTACGAAACGTTTTCTCGGTATCGGTCATTGGTTAAACGAAAACTTATATCGACCTATGAAGCTTATCAGCGTAGGCTACAATTAAACATTAAAAATGATCCGAAATCTTTCTGGAATTACATTAGAAGTAAACAATGCAAGCGCTTCAAAAATGTAGTAAAAAAGGATGGGGTAGTATTGAATGAAGAAAATGGTGCGGAATGTTTTGCTTCATTTTTTCACTCCGTTTATAGCACGGAGCGCCCGGTTTTAGATCCGGTTGAAGCAGAGCGGTCGGCGGGCACGAGAGCGGGCGCAGCGCGGGTGCACGTAGGTCAACTCAGCGCACGGGAACTGCGCTCAGCGCTCAACCACCTCAAGCCCAAGCACTCAGTGGGGCCTGATGGGATACCACCGTATATCGTGAAGGATTGTCGCGAGGTGCTCTGGAAGCCCTTGTTGCACGTATTTAATATGTGCTTAAAGGAAGGCCTATATCCAGATCGATGGAAAATTACGAGAGTAATACCAGTCCCGAAGGGTAGTGCAAGTGATGACGTTAGTGGTTATAGGCCGGTAGCGGTGCTGTCGGCGTTCGCCAAAGTATTTGAGTCTGCATTACACGCGTGTATTTACACGCAAATCAGCTCCCAAATGACGGACGCGCAGCACGGTTTCCGGCCAGGACGAAGTACGGGGAGTAACCTATTGTCGTTTATGACGTACCTAGCACCTGTCATTGATGCAGGAGGGCAGGTAGACTGCGCGTACTTCGATTTCCGAAGGGCCTTTGACACCGTTAATAATGATTGTCTGCTGTCTAAGATGGCGGCGCTTGGATTTACGTCGCACTTACTCAAATTCTTCGCAAGCTATCTGGGAGAACGCAGACAATACGTGGAGTATGAGGGATATAAATCTAGGCCATACTTTACTCTTTCAGGAATTAGTCAGGGGTCTAACCTAGGGCCCCTGGAATTCATTATTATGATCAATGATCTGCCGGCAGTTGTCCAGCATGCCGACTGTCTGCTGTTTGCAGATGACCTTAAGGTGTATCTGCCGATAGTAGACGACTCGGACGCTGGACGATTGCAGGGAGACATCGACCGGATAGTGCAGTGGAGCTATGCCAACAAGCTAGGTTTTAATGTAGCTAAGTGCGGAGTAATGAGCTATAGTCGGGCCAGGGCTCCACAGCATTATACATATAAAATGGATAGTGCGTTGATTCCACGCTTTAATTATACTCGAGACTTAGGGGTCGAAATGGTACCTGAGTTAACGTTTCGTAAGCACATTATTGACATCTGCAACAAGTCATTTAGAAATTTAGGTTTCATTTTGAGAAATTGTAAGGATTTCAATAATCTTTTAGTTGTAAAGATGTTATACAACGCCCTCGTTCGGAGTCATCTCGAATCAACATCATTTATTTGGAACCCACATGAGGCTAAATACAGCCTTATGGTGGAAAAAATTCAAAATAAATTTTCTCGATTTTTATACAACAAAGAATACGGAGTGTACCCCATGTACCCACTGATGTACCCAAGCTTGTTTGTGCTTGGTATGGTCGGATACGAGCGGCTAAGCGTGCGGCGCGATGTGGCACTAGTCATATACGTATGGCGCGTACTGCGCGGCCATCTATACCACCCAGCCGTGCTCTCGGAGCTGCGGCTGTGCGCCCCTGATGGCTACGTGGGCGCGCGCCGCCGCCCCGCTACGCTCAGCGTACCGGTAGCCAGAACGAACTTACTCAAGTTCGCCCCCGTGTCGCGTGCCATACGACTCATAAATTTAATAGCAGCGGAAATTGACATATACTACTGTAGCCTGCCAAAATTCGCAGAAGTAGCGCAGAGGTGCATTGTATGTAACTCAAATGTATAAATTTTGTATGTAATTTTAATTATAGCTTATAATATCGTTTTGGTGTATGCTGTAAAGATATTGTAATTTGAATTGAAATAAATAAATAAAATAAAAAAATTATTGACGGTTGGCGTGGTTGGTAAATGCTTGCCTTTCACGCCACAGGTCGATGGTTCGTTTCATGTTGATGCACACAAATATCTGTCCAGGGTGGACAGATATTTGTGTGCATGAACATGTCTTTTTGTCTAGAGTCTGGGTGTAATTATCTATATAAGAACATTATGTAGTTACAAAACAAAAATAGTACGTGTAGTATATAAGTTATCTGGTTTCCATAGTACAAGCTCTGCTTAGTTTGGGTTCATGTACACACATTTCATGATTGTTACAGTTTTTTTTTTACTTTTTTATTATATACAAAGAATATATATGTAAATGAAGGTTTACTTCATTTAGCATAGGCCATATAGTTCGCATTATTATTTATAATTAAATGTTGTCAACCATCTTGTCAAATGAACAAAGAATTATATAGGTATTGAATATAAAATATTGTAAATATTATAACGTGTGAAATAGTTGCATAAATGTTGTTTCTCTTTACAGGTAAGTATATGTTATAGTTGTAAATAATTTGTATAGAATTAAGATAAAATTGTACAGCATTTTGATAAATAAAAATTCTCTTTACAGAGCAACGCATTAGTTCTTATTTCAAGACATTATAAAACAACATTTCTATAGCTGTTACATAAAAAAAATGGAAAAATTAAAGTTTGAATTTATGTTAAAATCTAGTGAAGATCCAAAAACAAATATAATATGCGTAACCTCAATTTTGGATGCTGATAAAAATACCTTTTACGTCCCCGAACATCTCCAACCGGTAAGACTGCATGAGGTGATTGTAAGAACTCAAGCTTTTAAAAATGTAAAAGCTACTCTACAAAGGCGTTATGAAAAAAGACAAGTATGGATCTCATTGACATCGGAGATAAGTAATGAGTACATAGATCAAGACGGAAATATGCAGTTTAAAGGATATTTGCTGGAAGAAGCTTCACCGACACCACAACAGCAGGCATCTCTTGCAGGAGTCCCAGAAGAGGTTTTAGCAAAAATACTGGAAAACTTTGCTGAGATGAAGAAGGATACACCTAAACCTTACAATATAGGAGATTTATCAGAGAAATTCATAATAGAAAAATTTAATACTCAAACATCAAATGTCTCACAATGGATGAATATTTTTGAAACAGAATGTAAGCGTTTAGGAATTGATGATGATGTTAAGAAAATAGAAAGTCTTAGGTTATTTTTGGAGGATTCTTGTCTTAACTGGTACAGCTCCATGCTTATAAAATATACTGTTAACTCTGAATGGTCAACATGGAAAAAAAGCTTTTGTGAGACTTTTGCGGACAGAGGTTGGTCGCCGGTCAGGTATGCAATTTTATTTAAATATAGACAGGGTTCATTACTAGAATACGCATTAAAAAAAGAAAAATTGTTATTGGAGTTAAATAAATTAATGGATAAACCCACACTTATTGATTTGATTGCTACGGGTCTACCGAATTTTATAGCAGATAAAATTGATAGGAACTCACTAAAAGATACTGAAGACTTGTTTAATCATATCAGAGGTTTAGAATATTTAATAAATAAAAAGAATTTTGAAAACAAGGTAGTCAGTTTAGAATGTAACAATAAGAATAGATATGTAAGAAATATAGTTAATCCATGTAAAATTTGTGAAAAAGAAAATAAAGGGACCCGTTATCATCCTGAATCGTTTTGTTGGTTTAAAAATAAAAACAGTGAGAGACCAAAAAGAGATCAAATAAGAAGTATTAACAATTCTCAATTAGAAACGGAATTAAATGATTTTGATCCAAAAAACTTATAATTTCGCCATTAATTAAAATTAAATTGTTAATAAATGACACATTGGCAATTTTTGGAATCTATGATTCTGGCTCAAATGTGTCGTTAATAAACTCTAGATTATTGTCATTAAAGAGAAACTCAATTAATAATAGTAAAAAAAAGCACGTTTAAAAACGATTAATGGCGTAAAAAAATCCATTGGGGTGGTAAATTTAAAGATAAGAATTTTTAATATTGAAGAATATATTAATGTTTTTGTGATTGATGAAGAAAGTTTCGATTATGATTTCTTAATTGGATTAGATTGCATAGAAAAATTTAAATTGATTCAAAATGAGAAATTAAAAATTACACAATGTATCAACAATCCCAAAAATGGGGAAAATAAAAAAGAAATTAGTCTTAAAAATACAAAAATTATTCCTGGCTTTACAGGTAAATATAAAAATGTGGATAAAGTTGAGAAGACGAATAATAAAAGTAACATAAATTTTAATGAAAACATAGAAGTGGACAACTTTTGCATCACAATAAATCATCTAGATCTGGAGGAACAGTTACAAATAGATACGTTGATATGCAAATATAATTCACTTTTTGCTAAAGACAAATATGATATAGGCACTGTAAAAGGTTATGAGGCTCATATTGATTTATTAATAGATAAATATTGTGCTAAAAGACCATATAGATGTTCTATTGATGATATGAGAGAAATTGAAGATCAAGTTTCAAAATTACTACAACGAAAATTAATCGAGGAGTCATATAGTCCTTTTGCCGCTCCAGTAACATTAGCTTTTAAAAAAGAAGAAGGAAGAAAGTCCCGATTATGTATAGATTTTCGTGATTTAAATAAGATTGTAGTTCCTCAATCACAACCTTTTCCTTTAATCGAGGATTTAATGATCAAGACAAGAAAATGTAAATTTTTTTCGACACTGGATATAAACTCAGCGTTCTGGTCAATCCCTTTAAAAATTGAAGACAAACAAAAGACAGCATTTGTGACTCAGGAAGGCCATTTTCAATGGACTTGCTTGCCGTTCGGTTTAAAGACATCTCCTGCGATTTTTCAGAGAATATTAAGTAGCATTATAAGGAAACATAGACTATCCAATTTCACGGTCAATTATATAGATGATATTTTGGTATTCTCTGACACATTTGAAGAACATATTAAACACTTATCGCTATTATTAGAAGCAATATTAAAAGAAGGTTTTAAATTGAAATTCTCAAAATGTAATTTTGCACAAGACTCCGTCAAATATTTAGGTCACATAATTAAAAACAATACAATTACGCCGCTAAAAGATAATTTAATTGCTATAAAGGATTTTCCTATTCCGAAAACACAAAAAAATGTTAGACAGTTTCTGGGTAAAATAAATTTCTATGGAAAATATGTCCCCAATATATCAATTATATTAGATCCTCTACATAATTTGTTGAGAAAAGGGCAAAAATTTATTTGGTCAGAAAAATGTGAAAAATCTTTTGAGGCAATAAAAAAACTACTGTGCTCAAAACCAATTTTGGCAATTTATGATCCAGATTTACCAATCCATATTTATACGGACGCCAGCATACAGGGAATTGGCGCAATATTAAAACAACCACAACTCAATGGAGAAGAAAAACCATGCGCATATTTCTCAAAAAAATTAAATGAGTCCCAAAAACATAAAAAAGCCGTATATTTGGAGTGTTTAGCAATTAAAGAAGCAGTAAAATATTGGTATCACTGGCTTATAGGAAAATCATTTAAGGTTTTTTCGGATCATAAACCATTAGAGAAAATGAATATTAAAGCTAGAATTGATGAAGAGTTGGGAAATCTCACGTACTATCTATCTCAGTTTAATTTCGAGGTAATATATTCTCCAGGAAAATATAACTTAGAAGCAGATTCTCTAAGCAGAAATCCAGTATTAGAACCGTGTGAAAATCAAGAGGAAGGTTTAAAAATTGTAAACTTCATTAAACTAGGAGACATACAAAATGATCAAAAAGAAAATGAAAGCCTAAAACAAAATACTAATAATCTAATATAAAAAAATAGCATATACTATAATAAATCTGGGAAAAAGGAAAAAATTATACTGAGTGAAGAATTTAGTATAAAACTGATAAAAAATATACATTATCATTACTGTCACATAGGTATACAGCAGATGGAAAATAAAATTAAACCATTTTACTTCGCGAAAAATATAAGTAAAAATATTAAAAAAGTATGTGACCACTGTGAAATCTGTATAAAAAAACAAATCAAGAGGAAAATATAAATTTGGACTAATGTCTCACTTAGGCCCCGCTACTTACCCTTTTGAAATTGTATCTATAGACACCATTGGTGGATTTGGTAGTTCACGTTCTACAAAAACATACTTACATCTTCTAGTTGACCATTTCACCAGATATACTTATATTTTGACATCAAAAACTCAAAATTCAAGTGATTTTATAAAGCTTATTAAAAAAGTACCTCAGGGAAATACTAAAATTGACATGATTCTATCTGATCAATATCCAGGTATAAATTCAAAAGATTTTAAAAACTTTTTAGATAAACAAAATATAACCATTGTCTTCACTGCAGTAAATGCACCATTTTCCAATGGTTTGAACGAAAGATTAAACCAAACGTTAGTTAATAAGATTAGATGATAAACGAAAGAGGAAATAAATTGGCCTGGGCAACTATTGCCCATGAATGTACCAAAAGGTATAACGAAACTGAGCATACTGTGACAGGATTTTCGCCGCAGTATTTATTAGAAGGAAAAAATATTGATATTTTACCAGAAGAATTAAAACAGAACATAAAACAAAATGATTTATTAAGAGACAGGAAAGTTGCACTGGAAAATTCAATAAAATCACACAATTATAATAAGGCACAATTCGATAAACACCGAAAACATCGTGAATGGAAAGTAGGAGATGCAGTGTATGTGGAAAACGGAAATCGATTAAATAGAAAAAAACTTGACGAATTAAAAATTGGCCCTTACAAAATTTTAGAAAAATTGTCAAATTCGATCTATAGAATAAACACAGGGCATCGGAAGGTCGAGTCTAATCTTTTTCATGTCACAAAACTTGTGCCGGTACCGGAAGATCAAGATGTTATTAGAATTATGCACTTAAAAGGGGGGGGGGGAGATGTAAATGAAGGTTTACTTCATTTAGCATAGGCCATATAGTTCGCATTATTATTTATAATTAAATGTTGTCAACCATCTTGTCAAATGAACAAAGAATTATATAGGTATTGAATATAAAATATTGTAAATTTATAACGTGTGAAATAGTTGCATAAATGTTGTTTCTCTTTACAGGTAAGTTTATGTAATAGTTGTAAATAATTTGTATAGAATTAAGATAAAATTGTACAGCATTTTGATAAATAAAAATTCTCTTTACAGAGCAACGCATTAGTTCTTATTTCAAGACATTATATATATTACAAGAGATATATATATATAATCATAAAAAATAACAATAATTACTAGCATCCAAAAAACCACTAAGGTTTAAACCGGTGCCATAATGAGCCCCATAAATCTAACTACATAATTATCCTAGGAGGCTTTTACTGCTTCACCGGAAAGAAGAAGCGAGCGGGGTCTCAAATAAGGCTACCAAATTTCAACTTCACCCATTTCTCAAGTAGCCAGTCGTCCGTGTAAAATATATATATTTTTTGGTCACTGGTTTTATACACTGGTCGAAGACTTTCGACTTACACAAGTCGCGTAGTAAGAGTATATAGATAACTAGCGGCCGGGTACGTGCTTCACTACGTAAAAGGCATAGTAATAAAAAGAAATGATTATTAAGTTCATTTATTCAAACAAAAAATAGTTTAAATTGCTAAAAGATGTTGATTTTACACTTTTTCAAGACTTTTTTAAATTATCTCTACGTACAAACCTTCCCTGGACTTCCACGAATAATTCAAGACCAAAATTAGCCAAATCGGTAAAGGCGTTGTTGAGTTATAACACTACAACGAAAAGTGGCATTGATTTTTATATATATAGATATATTAACTCACCTCTCTCTCGAATAGTATAGCTAGTTCGACGTGTTTAGTTTGTGGGAACATATCCACCGCAACCGCTCGGACTGGCAGGAAGGGGGCTCCTCTGAGGGTCTTGGAGGACGGTCGCGCTAAATCTACGAAATTCTTAACAGCGGAAGAAAGGCTGCAGGAGATGTAGACCAGGCGTTTAACTTTCTTGGTGTTCCGGAGTTGGGTGACTGCTCTCATATCTGTGAAGAGAGAATGGAAGTTAGTAGGAACAACATTAGTCAGTCAGAGTTCGTCTCAGCATCTGTACTCAGCCAGCTAGCCGACTTCGCCCGAGTAGATCCGAAGCATGTGTTTTCTCGCCGTAGCCACATGGTCTGTGTGTTCTAGAGCATTCTGGTCAAGTGTTGTGTTTAACCAGCCGGCTGGATATTAATAATGTATGAGTGCATGAAGATAGTCGTTAAAAGGTTGTTCCAACTTTTACCTATGGCAATGGTCTTTTTGCTTCGCGCAAAAATTCTTCCTTCGATTCTTTAACCAGCCAGATACACAGCTTTACCAGACAATACCATACATAAGTAATTTTTGTACCACTCTCTATTCATCCCAACCAGTAAGCAAATTCGGCTAGTTCAGTTTACTGATATAAGCAGCTGAATATCAATTAAAATCTTTAGATGCCTTGTCACTTTCATGTGAACCAGTTGTCAGTACAAAATGCCCTTACAGAGCATTTATTGATTTTGCTTCGAATTGTTGTATTTTTTAAGCAATTTTAACGATCTGCTAAAAATGCAATGAAACTATCGCCCGTTACTACTTTTAAAATACTGGAGATATTTCGCAGCCTCTCACACACTCGAAAAAGATATCGCTCAGAATAGTCTTTCCCTTTTTAGCCTTTTAACTGACCTTCTAGTTGTTCGTAAACCTGACTGCACAAATGTCTGTGTGATGAGAAGAGATGAGTACGCAATGTCAATAATGAAATTTGAGAGATTGGGGTAGCTGGATGTGTTGGCGTATATACTTGTAAAAACTCTCCACGAAACAGGCTCGGCCTGGTGTGGAGGGTTTTAGCGAAGACAAACCCATGTACAAATAATTTTCACCAATAAACCTTTTATTTATTATTAATTTATAGTTGTTGGCAACATCGGTTCGACAACGCCATCTAGCGGTGAAGTTGCAAAAAGAACAGAGTGTTTATAATGGCTGTGCGCGAGTGGAGCGGGCTCTCTTGCAGTCGAACCGTTGAAGTGAACACATATAATTTATTGATTGTACTAAGTCGGTATTTGAAAGTGATAATGAATAAAAGAATATTGTGTATTTGGTATTTTATTAGAGTTTAGATTACATCAGAAGTGACAAGAACTTTACGCCATGGGTAAGTGAGGTAAGGCCGTAAGCGTTCAAAGCCAACATAGTATACTACTGCCTAGTTTGGGATATGATGGCATGTTCTAGTTGTCCTAAGATATTTATATAAAAAAGTAGCCGTTGAAGTTCCTCACCGCTAAAAGTTGTTGCCGTAAGTTAGTAATAAAAGTAGGTTTTTAAAGGCTTGGGTCTTCTATAGCGCTAGTCACAATAAACTTGAGTAACTTACGCAATCCAGCTCTCGGCGGGTCGACTATCGCGATGAGATCTTCTGCCGTGGCCTGCGCTAGTACCGGAGGCAATATGTCCTCAGCTTTGCCCGTGAAGAACTGGCAGTTCTCGATCTTGTTGAGTTCAGCGTTGGCTTTTGCATCTTATACAGCTTCAGCTACTAGTTCCAGGCCCAGAACTCTACCACAGTGCTGTGAAGATAACATAGATTGAAAATTATAACCAAGCTATAATGTATACATAACTATGTATATTACTACAAACATGTTCTGACTATTTACAAGCGCTTTTATAAGTCTACGTGAATAAAAACCTTTTTTATTTTATTTTTTGTTTATTAAAATCGTGCGCGATAATCAGCTGATGTTATTTTTTGTATGGAAATCTTTTTATTTGTGAATTTTTATGTTGATATGCTACACGTTGCTCAGTTTATTCGCAGATTAAGCTCCTTAAGTTACGTAAGTACACTATTTATGTTACACCTTGTATAGGGTGCAAGTAAACACGGCTACATATCAAGCTATACATCTATATTAATATTCTAAAGAGGTATCGTTTGTGAGTTTGTGACGTTGTAAGGGGTAATCTCTGGATCTACTGAACGGATTTTCAAAATTATTTCGGTAATAGAAAGCTACGTTATTGTGGAGTGTCATAGGCTATGATTCATCCTCATAATTTTGATTTATTCCTAACTTTTAACCCGAAGTATTACATGGGACAAACGGGCAGGGAAAAAATATTTATAACGCGGAACGATGTCCACGGGCACTGCTAATTTCCAATATAAGCTGACCTCTCATTGTATGGAAATCCTATTCTACGCGAGATCAGCTTATACTGGAATTGTATAGCTTGATATGTAGCCGTGTGTACCATATATCTTCTAATATTTCTGCTCAAGTCTACAGTGACCTGTACAGACTTATAAAAAATTACATATTACGTTACATGTACCAAACCTAAGCTTATGATTCCAGTAACATCATCATCAGGAATTCGACATAATTCTTTTATTGTATGAATATGTTGATTTATATTTATTAGATAGATTATATTATTTCGTTATATATTGTCTTGAATACAATAATGAAATGTCCGACGAATCGAATCTTGTAAAAGGCTGCGCCAATATCAATGTAATCCTTACACTTTACATTCTGCCAAATAATCTTCATAATAGTGTTAATTTATAAAGTTATGTTGTTATTAAGCGTTCGGCGAGGTTAGGCAACGAGGCTCGCGGTCAGTCCATAGGTGGGTGACCGCCAAAGTGGTTTAATATCTGAGCGTCTCCGTGGTTCCAAGGGCACGTTAAGCTTTCGGCCTCGGTAGTTGTTATTAAACAACAGTCGTGAAGCCATATCAGACGCCTACTGGCATCAGGTACACATGTATCAAATGCCGAAGGAATTGTTCGTCTTAATATTAAGTATAGTGGCCGGCACGAGTCGTGAGCACAGATGGACAGTAGTGGGGGCACGTTCGCGCATGTAAACTTTCGGCCAAATTTATTCATTACAGCTTTTGCTCAAATTATTGACAGGTACTTACGCAAACTATAATTAAAATATTAGTGGTACTTCAAATTTTACTTTGATACAGTAATTTTATAGGCCTTAGTGACTTAAACATAATTATCTCAATAAAATAATCATAATCTGGTTAAAAGCGTTTTATCATTGTTTACTGTTGTTTTTACAAAAAGTCGTCTCAATCTGGAGAAATAGGGAATATGCCTTCCATAAAACTAGACGCTGCGTTGGTGGTGGTAGAAGCCATTTGATCACTCATCTCCTCATCATCGTCAGTGTCCTCATCCTCCGAATTGGTCTCAGAGTCATCGTCACCAACGTGAATTGTAAATTGTTCTGACAGTGCATCCACAATGTGATCATTTTTTATAAATACCTTCTCAATTTCCTTCACTTTTTGGCATAATTTTGTCCATTCATTAGCTCCCATTACATTTACTTTTGCCGTAGTAAGATTCGTTACGTGACTTACGTTCCACGTCACATTCTTACTGCCGACATATTCTTTTATTGCAGCCCTTGCCATCTCAATGGGATTGAGGTCTGGGTGGTATGGAGGTAATCTTATAACATCGCGGCTATGTTCAGCCATAATCTTATCAATATTAAATTTTTTGTATTGGTTTTTACTAACTTTTATTAAATGATATAGTTGAGGCTTCAGCATTCTTTCATCATGTTGAATCCCTTTTTCTCTTAGCCATCCCAGCATCTCAGACTTCCGGGCATTTGAGCTTGGTGCAGGGTCATATTGTTTGTTGTGGTAGGATGCATTATCTACTACCAAAACAGATTTAGGTGGAATGTTTGGAATTAGCTGCGTGCAAAGCCATTTTTCATAATTTTCATAGTTCATATTATCGTGATAGTCCCCCGACTTAGTGCCTGCTTTAAATGTGAGCAGGGCATTTGGCACAAAACCTATCTCAGTTCCTGCGTGGACTATCACGATTCGTTGCCCTTTTGATATAGGCCTTTTGTTGTGCCGTCTGACCATGCCTGAGTCGATGAATGGGACGAATCTACATATGATTCGTCCGTATAAATAATTGTTCTTCCCTCTTCCCGGAATTTTTGCATCTTTTGCAAATATGTTATTCGCTGGAACAAAATGAGTAAGTTTTTACATTAAAGCTTTAAAGCAACACTACGAAAAATTAAGAGGCACATGATATAGGTATACCTGGAAGCGAATATTGGATTGTTCAATCAAAATTTTCCGGTTATTCTCGGTTTTCCTCCCAACATTTTGATTATACGGCGAAGACTGCGCTCAGACCCTTGAAAATGTATATCTTCCCTCAACTTCTGTCGTAGTTTTTCAATGGTAGGCATTTCTTTATTGGTGAGGTGGTAGTTGTGAATATACCTTTTAATAACCCCCTGATCAAAACTATCCACATCTGTGACAGGATGTTCTCTTGGTCTTTTCTTTCCTGGCGTTCTGAATACGGTGAGAAATTCTGAATCATTGGCTTCTTTAACGATTCGCCGTACTGTGGCTACTGAGGTGTTGGTCGCCTCCGCTACCTGTTTATAAATTTCCATCATACTTTAGTCAATACCTAAGTCAGCGTTGCTCTTTATGAAACAATACACTGAATGCACCATTTGCCTTGCCTGTCTATTTAAAACTGTATTTTTTCTCCTCGGCATTTTTAAAAAGTTTGTGTGACTACGATTTTAAAACCAAACATTTAAAACACATCAATTTTATAAAACGAAATAACAAAAATAAACTATATTAAAAAAAAAGCAAAGAAAAAACACGAAATAACAAAAATGAACTATTTTTAAATTGGAAAAGCAAGTCACTAAAATTGCACGAAAGTGTACTGTAGCCGAATAACACGCGAGAGTCCAATAGACGACGAGCATCGACTGACGAACCAATCGCGTGCAGCCTCGGCGCCCCCTGCCTTCTTCATTCCGCTAAAGAGTCCGAAAAATTAACTACTGCGCAGGTGTCAGTTTGTGCTCACGACTCATGCCGGTTACTGTACGCGTTGAGTTATAGTAGGGCCAATTTAATAGAATCTGTCAGTTACTAGTAAAGTGAATTGTAAAATGACCTTATTTGGTAATTATTACAATAAAGATAAATGGATTAAGCAAATGTGCAGTTCTTACTACGCAAAAAATAATAATATTCTATGCCCGCCGGTTAAGGTAACGTTGCTGAATTTTGATGAAGTGTCAAATGTGATCTATTAAATTTACTTTACTTTAACTTCGCAAAATATAGTATTTATTCCCTGTGCAAAACATTAACGTACCTCAACAAATCATTACCCGTGCATTACTTTGAGTAACCTGTGCAAAACATTATGTAACCTGTGCATAACATTACTTAACCTGTGTAAAACATTGAGTTACCTGTGCAAAGCATAGTCCTATGGTGCCTGTGCCGCAACATATATCTATGACGGTGGAATCTTTCTGCACTTGACTCATTTCAATAGCACTCCGGTACAGGACATCAGCGCCGGCCGTGTTTATCTGTGTTTCATGTAAAAACATTAAAGTACAAATACATAATACTGTTTTACACACATCATAAATGTCTTGAGATCAAGTACATTTATAAATATAAAAAGATATATCTTATTAATATTTACCATATCTAGTGTTCCAGACTGACTTCTCAGTTTAATTCATATGTTTACATTAACAACTTATGCCTATAAGCAAAAAAATAATTGCAAGTTTTTGCAAATTGTGGATGTGCATTTTTACAAAATATTGAATTGTAATAAAAAAATTGTTAATTAATAAATTGTTTGCTAATACATTGTTTAATTCAATTCAATTCACTTTATTTGCCAAAAAATATGGTTACGTAATGATGTTACATATACAGAACAAAGGCCTCACATTTAGCCCAAAAGCATGCAAATACAAAACACAAAATTAATATCAAATCACTACCTACAGTTACAATAATTAAGTCGTCGCGCAATCAAATTTTAAAAATGTCATAAAAAAAAGTATTCTTGTCAAAATAAAATGTAGTAAGTACGTTATTATGATTTTTTGTTCCTTGTTAAGAATTCATTTACAGAATAATACATTTGTTCTAGAAGCCATGCCCTTAATCTTTTTTTAAAGGGTACAACCGGCAATATTTTAATATCTGTCGGCGTAGCATTAAATATTTTGACACACATTGCGTAACAATTCTTGGATAGTAGCGTCGTTTCGGTTTTAAATGGCATTACTAGTCTATTACAATTTCTTGTATTTCGCAGATACATGTCTTTCGCCATTGTAAAAAGTTCCATGTTTTGCTTTACGAATACAGCAGCCTCGAAAGCCTATTTTATACATTGTTAACTTAATAATAAATAGGAAATTAAAATTAATTGGATAGTATTTATGATTAAAAAAGACCTTGATCCCTAGACAATTTTGATGAGTGTATATAGATTTTTAGTTATCTAATATTTTAACTTAAGGAATAAAGATATATAATAACATTTATTTTGGGCAGGCGCGTTTCTCAGCTAATAGGAATGCGAACTAACTTTTTAGATCCAATTTTAATAACATTTAAAATTAAATTGAAATAACCGTAAAACTAACGGAAACTAACGAACTAACGAATTTTTCACCATTAAAAAATCATGATAGATAAAGAACACGCTATACTAACATATGACGTCACTTGTAGTGGAGTAATAGAAGCTAATGCGAAAAGACATTTTGCGTAAAAGGGACAGAGCATCCCCACTTACACCACCAAAAACTTAAACGCTTATAGCTGGCTGAGTAGTTGACGTTCAAACGCAAAATTTAGATACTTTATGATGAGGAGTCTCCGAATTAGAAAAAACGAACGTAGAAAATACATGGGGGTGCCATGTATGTTCTACGATTTTGCGCTCAAGCTCAAGCTTAGGGTGTTAGGTTATGCTAATTAATTATCACAAAAAAACTAAACCAGAAATGTTCAACAGAACGAGAAAAAAAAACGGAAATTTCACCTAACGGTGAAATTTACGAAAAAAAATCTATCTCGAAAACTACGCAAAATCGTACACCATACATGTGGGTGATGCGGATACTCCTCATCATAAAGTATTTAAATTTTGCGTTTGAACGTCAACTACTCGACCAGCCTATATATAAAATCTTAACAGCCGATTTCGAATTATTTTGCCTTCTGTATATATTGTGGTTGTTTCTTATATTAAGTTTCCTATATTTAATATGATGATACAATATCAGTCGGATCCCCTATTATTGCTATGATTTGTTATATATGTGTGATTCTAATATATATAAAAGTGCGCCGGCAATCTCAAAAACAAAGAAAGAGATTATATGAACAGTTTGGAGTGGAGACGCTTGGGCCATGGGATCCGAAAGCGCGGATTATTTTCCGCGAATTATCTAAACGCTTGGTAGACGCTACATGCGACCAGAGGGCTGGCCAATTTTTTGGACAGCGTTTAAGCATTGCCATCCAGCGTGACAATGCGGCCAGCATTCTGGGTACGATGCTCAAAGGCAGCGATGCCGAATTTATTTTGAACACCCAGGGATAATTTCTTAAATTACTGGGGCACCTAAGACATTATTTACACACGGTCATCTGATCCCAAATTAAACAGAGCTTGTACTATGGAAACCAGATAACTGATATTATTATACTACATAACATATACTATCTTTCTTTTGTAATTACAAACTTATATAGAAAATCTTGTGTGTACTTATGTACAAGCGTTAGAAGTTATACTTCTTAATATACAACTTGAACATAGTTATCAATTTTCATACCACCTAGAACTAACTTCATGCTGTTATTTTTACGAAGCGCGCGCATCGTAAAAATTCACTCTCATACCACCTAGAACTAACTTCATGCTGTTAAATTTTTTGGTGTCGGTGTGCGCGCGCATCTTCAACCTCGCCAACAGGCCGGTCAAAAATTATTTAATTCTTCTTTAAGTATTTAATAAGCCTTCCTCACAGTAGCACCTTTCGAGCGTTGTCGTCTCGTCAGCGCCCGCAACGTCGTTATAAACAAAATCCACTGTCCACTATTTCACATATTCCTAAAGTACTATGAGAACAAGACAACTACCTGAAAGAATGCTTCTGGCGATATCCTGAACTGCTTTCCCAATATGGTTGCAAATATGGTTGCAAACTTGCAATTATTTTTTTGCTTATAGGCATAAGTTGTTAATGTAAACATATGAATTAAACTGAGAAGTCAGTCTGGAACACTAGATATAGACTATTATATGCGTTGATCCATACAGGTGTTTAGGCTTCGATCCATCTTCACCTACCCGCCTGAAACATATGACATGTAATAATAGGCGCCAGCACATCCAGCTACCACAATCTATCAAATCTCTTTTATAGATTTTCAACTGTATCACAAAAGCATAAGGTTCACTTTCATTTGGGGAATTTTGACAGACTGGGGTAGCTTAGAGTGCTGGCGTCTGTACATATCACACATAAGACACCGATCTCTCTTTTTATCTTCACTAACTTATGCCCTCGCAACTTCCGTTCGCCTTGCCCGATCACACCTTTCGTAACGCTCTCGTCAAACATTCACTAGCTTACTCGACAAGTAATGAAGTTTTACTTGAAAAATTAACCTACAAATAAAACTGAGTTCAAATATTCACCTGCGGGCAAGCCCAGAAAGTTGGCAACATTACCACGTTGCATGGCGAAGGGCGTTATGGCGCAAACGCGGAAAAAGACGCATTTTCAAAAACTGGTGTAAATTCAAGTTTTTGGAACGAAGTTCCTTATCGCGCGTTGTGAAAGGGGGCTAGACGGAAAAAATTCTTACGAAAAGTTGTCACGACACTTTTTGCAGCTGTGCGGCGTGCGCATGTTTCTCTGTCTGTCTCTCTCTCTCTTATAGAAAGAAAGCCAGATATTTTCATTTCTATTTCACATTGAACAGTGTGGTGTCGCGACGATTATTTTTGTTGAGTGTATACAGGTTTTTTGTACATAGTAAATAATAAGAAATAACTTCGTTCCATCCGGGTGTCCCTTGACACCTCTCAAGTTTTTATGTGTAAATATGGTGGATTTTTAGACATAACAACGTACACAAGTGGTGGAAAGTGCCATACTGCTGTGAATTGCGATTTTCTGTGTTGAATCTAAATCTCCATATAAGCCTCTAGTAAAGTCTCCACTGCTTTACTGGGGTAGGACAAGGACTATGTATGATTTGACTGTGACGGACTTAACTTGACATTGACCAATGACGAAAATAAATGAAATAAAAATATATTTTACTGAAGGCTTATAAGACCGAAGAAGCCAGAGCCGTAAAATTATATTAAAAAACAAAAAAAAAGAGGCATGGCGAAGTTCACACGTGGACCACATATAAACCAGCTATTAATTCATATACCGGAATGATAAGTTCCCCGAACAAGTCCTTGAGTCCTTTTATAATATTCATTAAGATTCAGATATTAATATCATGGGGCATTATTCACACGCGGCCATCTAATCCCAAACTAAGCAGAGCTTGTACAGACGCCAGCCCATCAAATTACCCCAATCTGTCAAATTTCCTCAATTAAAAGTGAACCTTATGCTTTTGTGATAAAGTTGAATATCTATAAAAGAAATTTGACAGATTGGAGTAGCTGGATGTGCTGGCGTATGTACTATAGAAACCAGGTAACTGAATATAATACATATACTATTATTCCTTTGTAAATACATAACTATATAGATAAATAACAACGGCCGTCAAGCTAATAAATGCAATACGTACTTCTTAGTGATAAGTTCGCAGTATAAAGATTTAATACCACACGCCGCAGCCTCCTCTGAACTAAAATGGTCGATTAAATTCATTTTTATTTTTTCTAATTCTACTTCTGCTAGATTCTGTAATATTAAAAAAATATTAAGTATTTATGTCCAAAAAAACCATAAAGGTTATGTAGTTTTCTTTCACTTTTGCCTATGAGCTCCGAAGAAGAAGGCGGTAAGAGAGACAGAAGGCAGAATAAAATTAGAAAGGGACAGAAATTGATTTTTGCAGCCAGGGTTTTGTCTGATTAATACAAAAGAAGAAGGTAGTTCTTTTTTATATATTATGAAATGTTTTAAGAAAATGAAACAATGCTGCATATACTATGTAAATGCGACGCTTTGGCAAGACACAGAAAAGCCATCCTGAGACTACAAGGATCTATCCCTAACAAGCATACTGAAGTATATATGTGCAGGCTGCTTTATAAGCCTCTAGGGATAGAATAAAAAGTAATGGGGGTTAGTACAAAAGATCCTGAAGGGTCGAAGTGCTGTACGCAAGTACACCCCTACCAAGACAAGACAAGATTTAAAGTACTTTTAACATAATGCTACTTACTTGTGGGTGCATAGCGACTAGCAACATCAGTTCACCGGTGGAAGTGGAGTCCCTCACTGTGAGATACCTCCAGTAGCCGGTGTAGTCTGCTGGCGAGAACGGAGCCAGATTCGATTTGCGAACGAAGTCTTGGAATAACTAAAAGGAATTGTTATTACTTTTATTAAGTTCTGTTTTTCTCATTTGCACAGTGCATACCCTTGATTTAGAAGTGTTTATGGCATGCAAGTACCATCTAACATGGATAAGGGATTAGACTATTCAGTACTACAACAAGAAAAATCACCAAAATATTGCAATAAAAGTGCGGAATAACTAAAAAAAAATTGCCATAACTTTTATTAAGCTCTTTGTATCGAATTTCGACAGTGCATACCCTTGATTTAGAAGTGTTTATGGCATCCAATTACCATCTAACATGGATAAGGGATTAGACTATTCAGTACTACAAGAAAAATCACCAAAACAATGCCATAAAAGTGCGGAATAGCTAAAAAAAATTACCATTACTTTTATTAAGCTCTTTTTTCTTCAGTACTACAACAAGAAATATCTCCAAAATATTGCCATAAAAGTGCTGTCGCGGAGCAGAAAGATTTTCGTACATTATCGACAATCTCGTCATAACCTGGCTTTGTCACTACTGCGTAAATACATCGCCTAATGCTCGCAGATATGCCGTGACCGCCATATTAAGGGATTGCATAGCTTTTAACTTCAAAAATAAGGTCTGTTTTTCTCTCATTTTTTTTTAATTATGTTATTTAAACTGGCTCTTAATACAAAAATCTATTTTTTGAAACAAATATTAATAGCTAAGTGAACAAATATAACTCTTATCATATACCTACAGTACAAATTTCCTCCTGCTCAGCTACATTCAGCTGGAACCCACTCGTAGCACAATCGAACATTACTGATGTCTGATGAGTGCCAGAACTTTCAATCTGTCCCTGGCTAAGAGATGACGCTAGCAATTTATTATGGCACTGTTAACATAGACATTCAGAAACAAACCGGAGAAGTAAAACCTCGTGTCTAAGGACATACCTAACCTCGCCGATGATATGGCAATAGGTTCTGAGTATTTCTAGCAATATCTTGTTCTGGAACATGTTCTTATGATTAAGTTTTCCATAAGAGTCACAGACTTATTCATATGATCGCAATATACCTAGTTACTCATAATTTCTTTATTGTTTAATTTGTTATTTATTTATATATAGTACAACCACATTATACATATTACACATTAAAAAATATATAATTACATGGTTTTGCATCACGCGATTAAGGTGTACATAACATTTACCAGCTAAAATTAGATGTATTTTTACATGCAAATTGACATTAAAATAAAAAAAACAAAAACGAAATCTAAAAATTGTAACTACATAGACCATAATTATGTGTAATGACTAAATTAAAAAATATTTTTAATTTAGTTTTAAATTCGCCAAACAAATGACTAAATATGTCAACATTTGGATCGCGACTTTGGAGAGCATTGTACTGATCAAGAATTCGGTTGGTAGGTGTATGACGGCCCAAATAGGTCTTAAAAAATTGCGTATGAAATATTGTGCTGATTCTGTGTCTAGGGTAAGAGAAAGGTATATAGGTGTATATATAAAGGTACTTTTTGTAGAAGAGAGTTGCTATGTATTTTATTATTGATTATATTATAAAGAAAACAAAGATCAGAAATTCTTCTGCGATTATAGAGACTATTCATCTTCAACTTCGATAACCGTTGGACATATGAACTCCTGTGAGAGAAGCCTTTACTAGAAAACTTGTTACAACCCTTGTCAGAATGGCTTGGTTTACTCAAATGACAAATTTCAGCGAATGTGACAGGGTGTCTTCGACTTCTTAAAGAGTGTATATACAGGGTCACTTGTAAAATACCAACAACCTCGCAGGACTAGATAGATAACATCATAAGCAATAACTTTTGTTCTACGAGTTCAGACATAACTCAATACATAAAATAATAATAAAAAGATTTTACTAGTTTTTGTTGTACAATCCCACAGTCCTTGGCTAAGAAGTTAGTATAGCTACTAGACCAGCGGTCCAAAGAAATACAAAATCATTCAATCAAACGTTTATTATAACGACGGTCACCGTAGCTTAGTTGGTAGTGCCCATGCCTACGAAGCTGGTGGTCCTGGGTTCGAGTCCTGGTAAGTGCAAATATTTGTGTGATGAGCACCAATATTTATTTCTGAATCATGGATGTTTTCTATGTATTTAAGTATCTATCTATCTATATAAGTATGTATATCGTCACCTGGTACCCATAGTACAAGCTTTGCTTAGTTTGGGGTTGATCTGTGTGACATTGTCCCTAGATATTATTATTATTAACTTACCAAAACAGCCTTCTTACTCTTCTCTGAGATATGAATCATGGATTGCACTGGTCCTACTCCAACAGTTCCTGTTACATAGCTTCCCAGTCTGAACCCGACTGTGGGCAACTTAGTCTCTTCATCAATCCCAACAGTGAACTCACATTTGTTCCTGTATCCCACTAACACAGGGGATTTTTCTATAGGTTTCAATTCAAAACTAAGTCCATTGTATGCTTTTCTTTTTGTCTCTATCTCATGACGCCTACTTTTGTCAATTTTCCATATTTCATTGTCAAATTTTATGAGTATGTTTCTTATTTCTTTTTCTTTTAGTTTGAGCTGTAAAAGGATTATAAAATATAATTAGTATAATAAGTTAACTGTAAAATCGAGAATTAGTGTAATTTTATCAATGCATATAAATACATACATATATATATATATATAAATTACACCCAGACACTGAAGAAATAATCATCTTTATTTCACAAAGATTTGTCCCGAGTGGGAATCAAACCCACAACTTCTGGCTTAGCTGTCAAGGTCACTAGCCACTAAACCAACAAGCCATATTGAGTTAAGACTCTTGAAACTTTACCTTACAGAAGACATTCTTTAATAATAACATGAATAACTTAAAGTTGTGTTTCTATGTGTGAGCAAGGTTACCAGAGCTCATCAGGTGGGGGAGGGATCAGTGACACTTGTTTGCTGACTTTTTAAAGGCAGCAATACAGCTGCGTATTCTCTGGTGTTGCAAATGTACATGGGTGGCAGTTATCACTTTCTATCAGGTGGATGTGTATTAAGCAATTTATCTTGTATGACAACCAATTTTAATAATTATTTTTTATATCATGGGAAATGCTTTCTTCATGGTACCACATAGCTTGAAGAACCAACAGCATCTGGGGCAGAAAGGTAATCAAGCGATGACCATGAACTGGATGACATAATGACCAGGCCCCCTGCAAGATGCTGGATGCAGGCAGTACAAGACCAATGAGTCTGTAAGTGACTCAATAATCTTTGGGAGAGGCCTTTGTTCAGCAGTGGATGTGTTTTGGTGATCACCAAATTCTGTTCAAATCAGTTGAAGTCATAGTAGAAGTTTATTACATAAGTTATAATTTTAATATCCTAAACTAGTTTAACTACCTGTTCTTCATATAGCAGGTTCCAATATGGAGTAACAGCATCCTTTAGTCTTTCTTCTTGACTTTTATTGTCATCTTTTTTCTTCTTCTGTTGGTCATCTACTTCTACTTCTAGTTTCCTCTTTCTTACTAAAGGATCTGGAGCTGGTTTGGCCACTTCTGCTATTAACATTTTGCCTAAAATATTTGATAAGTATATAATGTATTTATTTTATTCATTTTATACTTCATACTTTCTAAACTCTGTAACATACTTGCGAGAAATATAAGGCTTTTTATTTCTTTTTTTCTTTTTTTTTATGGCAATCTGCTGAGGGCTTTTTATTTTATTAATATATAATATGTATTGAATTAATAATTATCATTAGATGATATGTGGTTAGTTATAATTAATGTTTATTTTAGTCGGAGTTATTAAATTAACTGTTAATTTGACAGCATACTGTGATGTACTTATAAGGTAAGCCCAATATGATACTTAATACTTAAACCTTTTTTAAATTCATTCAAAGATTAGCAATAAAGCATACTATTGAGCTCGCCATGCCAATGCACTTGTGGACTTGGAAGTTAAAATAAGTACAACTTGTATGACATATTCTTTTTATTTATTTATAAGAAACAAACAGTTACAAAACTTAGGTAGTTAGAAAATAGAATGTGTATAATTGTAGACCTAAAGTTCCTTATATGAGATACATATATGCTAAATAGAGCTCCTTTTTACTTACAATATAAGTTAAGCAAGTGTGGGTTATTTAAAAGTAATTAGATAAACTAAATTTAGAAATATATAATAATGTTTAACAGTTGCCTGGGGCCCTACCGGCTAAGTTGCCGAACATATTTTTCGTGAATGGTGTTCAAATAAATAAAGGTTAAAAATGACTTAATCAATAGTTAAATCAGGTACCATGACCACATGTAATGTCATAAATGGTCCGGAATCAACTGACAACATTGAAGCTGATTTAACGATTGATTAAGTGGAGTGTAGCCTTAGGGGCGCTATGGAGCGAGGACTTAGAAAAATTTGAATAGTGCCCCTAAGCCCGCGCCTCATAGTCCCTAAGCGTATACTCCAACTCCAACAAACCGCCCCTAAGAATACCCACTGACCCATTTTTAACCTTTATTTATTTGAACACCATTCATGAAAACCATCTTCGGCAACTTAGCTGGTTGAGCCCCTGTCTCCATAGTCTGCTCTGCCCAGTGTGGGATCAGATGGCAGTGTGCTAGTTGTTCAAAGATTTTTATTTATTTATTTATACACATAAGAAATGGACAGAAATTAACTACAGAATTTAAACAACGAAAATAAAACCTGTAAATATGGTACTGTGATATTTTACCTTTCCAATTGTAACCGTTGAGTGCCTCAATAGCTTTAGAGCGTTCTTCATCATTTTGGAAACAAGCAAAAAGCCAGTGACTGCCATTTTTGGGCCGCTTTATCTTGCTAGTATTCAGTCCGAGTTTTTGTTTCATTAGTTTCTTTAATTCCTACAAATTGGAAAGTAATGAGAATAATTTAAATAGGGGACCATGTTCCTGTTACCTTTATTAGTTTAAGAGAGGGAAAATTACAGGATACATTAATAAACAACAAATAAACATACCGCAATACCATAAAACTTAGGTAGTCCACGCAGTTCGATTTTAAATTTCTCAGAAGAAAATCCGCCCCTATCTAAATAAGCGTACTCTTCATTACTTTTGGATTCGGCCACTATTTCCATGGACTTTTCCACTTTTGTATCGTTTTCTTCAGTCATTTATTACCTACTTAAAAGTTTTATTGCACATACAAAACAGTATGAGTAGTTTCAATTTTGAGGTTATTCTTGCTTGTTTGGCGTTTGCTTTTGCTCAATTCAGTATGTATGTAGCGCAACAAATACAGCATACAGCGTTTCTAAGGAATTGCTCCACCTCGCAAATAGGCCTGAGTTTGAAAGAGACAGCATATTTATGCTTAATATACAGAGGAGCTGGAATTCAGTTTCCTTCCTAATAATCTAAATTGTCAAAATAAACATTTAAGAATTCGTTCAGAAACCTAAATGTATTAATATATAATTTATTATCATTTTTATATTATAATTATTATCATATTTTTTATAATATTTTTACATACTTTCTGGTAAGTGGCGGTTTGTTACAAAAATGTTAAAATGCAGGAATATGGATAATTCTTATTTATTTATAGCCATCTACCACGCATGCCTATATTGAATGAGAATTAATATTGTGGACGGTGTTTTATAGATATTTGGCATAATAAATATCGATAACACACACGCACTATTGACATAATTATTCATGATTGAATAGCTAAGGGCACGAACCTGTACTCAAACTGGACTTCGCAGTATCTAAAGAAAAACAAGCCGAAAGAGAGGTTCTAAAGTAGATGTGCTTCTTTTCTAATAGGGCGTCCATAAAATATAATTTTCTCGGATATGTCTTTCTGGATTGATAAGTACTTACTGAATTAAAAACTATCTGAAACGGATTATTAGAATCTACATCTATTCACCTGCTAGCCCATGCTTTTAATTTTTGTTGAATTAGGGTATGCTCTTTATTACTGTGAATTAGAGTAGGTAATTAGTGCGACTGGGTAGATTAAAGTGCCGGTACCGGTACTGCCAATGACTATACCTACTTTAATTATTAGTTGTTTGGAGCCACATCGAAGTAAGTGATGTGATTGGTAATGCAAACAAGAAATTAATAACAGAAATTTATTAGAAATTCAAACATTGCTAAATAAAATTGTTTTATGCAGCCGTTGTCGCATCGAAATGCGATTTCCCATTATTATAAGGGTCTCCTCTTTCGCGTACGTTTTCATTCTTATGCTTAAATATCTGTTCGCGATACATTTAATTAGTTCTAATTCATGCCTTGATTCAGTGGTGAGAGATTGTACTGGATGAGAAATATCGTTTAAGCGAGGATAAAATTGATGTATTTCATTTGACGTTCATCATATATTTTTTCGTAAAATTTTCTACACATTGGTGGGATAAGGTAACAAATATTTTTTCAGGGAATTTTACAATATCGAACACTATTCTAGAAGCATACAGTCTTAAGACCACCTCTGTCGATGAATGTTTTAAACGATGAAAAATTACAAATGTCAAGAATGTCGTAATTATGGTCTTTTTGACCTCTTTTTGTTAGCAAGGCTGCTTTACATTACTTACATAATATTTTGGCTGTAATTTTGCCAACAATATAACCCGCTATATAATACAATATATTGTTCTTAAAATCTGAAATGTTTGTTCTCTCTATAAACTGCACCAAAAAATCAATACGGTCTTCTTTATTTTGTTCAGAACTCGATACTTGCAAAGTTGACTGCTCTTTTTGCGGTCCTAAACTCAAGTATTCGCGAAGACTCATAACTGTCATCAGTACAGTTAGCATTGATACTTGGTCGTATGCTGTTGCGAAAAAGTAATTTGCGCATTGAGTACATAAATTGAAGGGCATCTGGGTTATCATTCGTACGCCCGCAAGTTCTAACACATGAGAAAAATAACTCTTAGTGATCTTGAGAAGCTTTATGTGTTAGAAGATATTTCAAAGCATTTTCTTCAAAAAGATTTGTAAAACTATACATATCAATTATCAGACCAAGAGCAGGAGTTTGTCTTCTGTGGGTTAAAATATTTTAGCCGTTGACTTTTAATTTTGACAAATAATCTCTGGTTTCTTGAAAGACATTCAACCATATTTCTTTGTTATTTGGGCGTAACGGAGACTTAAAACCAGTCCCACAAGGATTTTTTGAATCTAATGCGTCAAAAATTCTGTCGAAGTACCTTAGATACTCAACGGTGTCCTCGCTACCGGCAAAATTGGGATGGCCAGAACTTCTTAAAAAATCCAGTGTACCGGCTACCGAACTACTGAGGACTTGGACTGCTAACCTAACATTCATTTTCTTACCGAAAAAGTTGATATGAGCACGAGAAATTTTGTTTGCAAACTTTAGCCCTTCCTCTTCTTGTAGTTTTTGTAGTTTCTTTATATAATCAAATTTTATTTCACCCTTTTCGGAACTCAAAGATGTTTCAGCAAACACGTTTCTCGCTAGTTTAATCATATAAACAGGGTCCAAAATGCAATGCACATTAACATCCGTGATTGGATGCTTAAAAAATGAGCAGATATTAGGATAGATTAAATTACAACCCAGTATTCGATATGTTTTCAAATTATTAGCAGCACCATCTGAAGTCAAACATCGAACAATTAAATTAATGTCTGCTAACATTCTTAACGCAGTAGATATTAATTGTGCCTGAATGTCAGCAGATATCTTATCCACAAAAAAATATCCAATTGGACATTTAAACATGTTTTTCAGTGAATCTATTTGAAATACTAATACCTCTGAGGCTAACTTCTCGGCATCAATGGGAACGATACCACTAATATCTATTTTACCCCACCATTTGTCATTTTTTTCGTCATATCTCTTCCCTGATTTGATTGACATGGAATCGAATATAAGGGTGACATTAGCTATATCCTCAGACTGGTTTGCTTTTACTTTAAGAAAATTAACGACTTCGGTCATGAATCCTACATTACAGTTATGTGTAGATAACATTCTTCGTAAGGTCGCTGGGTGCGGAAGACTGATGTGATTTCTTTAAAAAATGTAGGCTTTTCCTGAATAATAGTACAAAGTCAACGCAAAGGACTTCAAGCTATCGCTGTACCTAATTCCTCGGCTAGATTTTGTTTCATTTATTTTCTCGTGGATATTTTGAAAATTTAGTTCAATCATGTCTTTTACCTCCGAGTAACTGTTACATTTCTTCTTTATCAATGAAAGTAATGATTTTAAATTGTTAATTGTAGTATTACGCCTTTTCAAGCGTTGAGATAGAATTTTGATATTTCGTTTTAATTTTTTTTTCTGTTGAATAATTAGATTTTCATTTCGAATTGATTTATCCAATTCCTCTTGCATTTTCTGTTTTTTCTCAAGTGGTTCCGATGTAGATGGTTCAACTAATTTTATGCTACTAAGAACATAAATACTCTTCTCACCTGGTAAAACCTAAAACAATAAATTGCATAAGTAGGTAGGCATTCTTCGAGATTACAAGACAATTCCTAAGTAAATAAGAAATCACTTAACACAATGTATACATTGTTTTGTGATTTTTTTAGCTTATTTTAAAAGACATGTTCAAACTTATGGAACACCCTAAAGGGCCAAACATTGTACGCCTAGCCCCGTGACGGAAAATATTGGACTTTGGAAACAGCGCCAATGTTATTGATTCTCCATAATTATAATGTCAGAATAGGTCATCGAACTCTCATGAAAATGTAATTTTCCTCGAATTTTAATGGAAAAAGATCCTGCTTACCTTTGGAAATATCGACGGCACTGCGTTGCCATTTAATCGTTTTTTTGGACTCGATGACAAAATCCTCATCTTTAAATTATTGTAAGTTACATACAACTGATGTTTTGGTTATTTTGCCAGGTATAATTTCTTTCCACTTTTTAGCAACAAATTCATCCTTAGGCATACTGTACAGCAATAAAATACACATATAGTAAAATTACATCCTCGTCACTTGAAATACCTACTCAAAGGTCAAACTAAATATTGTTCACGCCACTGTTCTGAAATATGGCAATAGATAACGGGAATCGGGACGTCAAAATTGTCAATAGTAACCGAACTCATGAACTAGGACAACTATGAACCTAAAACACTTCAACAATTTTATAGTTGTAGTGTTCAAAGCGTCCAATCAGAACATGCCGTGCACTTCATATGACACAATATCAACCAGTAACAACTCGTAAAATTTAGGTATTTTTAGTGTCGCTGACTATGTTACGAAAAAACATTTATTACATAAAAACACCTTAGAATTATCTAATTACACTGGTCATTAGGTTCGAACTCGAAAAGAAAATACAAAAAAAAGTAGGCGGGAGATAGTTATAAATTTATCGAGTTGCTGAAATATCTACAAAATAGCTTTTTACTTTCTCGCAGTAGTCGTGAAAAGCACTGTGTTAGCGTCGGCCGAAAGTGCATTAGCTGGACGTCGGCCCTCGAACTAACTCGTCCATTTTTTGTTTACTTCTAGCCTAAATAGTAAATTGTTGCTATTTATTTTATAATATTATAAGCCGTGGTAGCAGAGTTGGAAGAACGCTTGACTGTAACTATGAGGTCAAAATAAAAACGACAACCCACTCATATCTAACTCTAAAAGACCCTTAAACCTATAGCGTGGACACCCTACCCCATAACCTGCAAGAAAATCTAAATAACAACTGACCTGTGGAATGATACGCCGCAGCCAGGATACCATTCTGTTTTACAGCCATTCACGCAAATAAAATACACCATTTTCACATGTACACTGATGAATTATGTAAAAAAAGAAAGATAGCAGACATATTGCTTTTTGTCTGAAGACAAGGTTGTCATTATAGACAGAACATTCTACTAATAATATCTTCAAATACTTATTTATTTGTATGTTTTGCCTTAACATACAAGACTTGTACAAATCTTAAACAATTATAACATCAATTTAGGAACACATTTATCGGTCAATAATAATTAAAATGTAATATTTAAAATAGTGATAAATCTACCACTCACTACCAAATCAGATTTTCGAAATTGAATTTCTTAGTGTATGTACATCACGATTAGTTCAGAGCCATTACGCCTAATATTAAGAGTGGGACGCTATGTCAGACGAGGCGATGTGGCGTATTTTTTCGTTTCCAATACATGCAAGACACCCAACTGTAATTCACTTGGCCGTACATCTGGAAGATGGCGTATATCATAAAGCATTAGAATAATAAATACACTTTTTTTTAATTAATTATACCAATTCGAATTAAATAGTCTCCGTTACGACAGGTCAACGTCTGTCGGGTCAGCTAGTCATATAGATAAACTAGCGACCCGGTACGTGCTTCGCTACGTATAAGGCATTAAATTGTTAAAAGATGTTGATTTTACACTTATTCAAAACTTTTTTTAAATTTTCTCTACGTACAAACCTTCCCTGGACTTCCACAAATAATTCAAGACCAAAATTAGCCAAATCGGTAAAGGCTTTGTTGAGTTATAACATTACAACGAAAAGTGGCATTGATTTTTATATATATAGATAGATATAGAAGATAGATAATTCAATAATTATTACATATTATTACAAAATAATATAAAACATGAGAGCAGTAAAAATTCTACAGACTTCACAATTTCAATCAATTGCATACATATTCCATCCATCAAAACAATGAACTCAGCTTGGGTAACACTATCTTCACCTAGATTCTTTAGGTTTGGGAGGTAAGTTAAATTAGGAATGACAGTGAAACAATTACTTTTCGTTTTAGCTGGTTGGGTTGTTTTTATCTGTAGACTGGTTTCACTTAAACATATCATTCACATTCACAATATCATATTAAGTTTTTTTTAGTTTAACCTATTTATAGTGCTTCAAAACATTTCTAGCGTGGCTTTACTAGTTTTAGCGTACTAGTTTGTTACATTGGTGATATTAAGTGATGATGACTTAGTGCTCTCGTAGTAGGCAGTGCCCCGGAACAAGCAATACAGTGCTCGCCACTTAATCACTGTCAATATAATTAAAATAATATCTGTTATGCAACTTCTTTCTTTTTACCCGTGTCTGTTGTTACCCTTACATCGTATTTAAGGAATATCTAGAAAGTTTCGAACGTAATCAAAACGTACCAATGTATATGTATGTTTGTCTATAAAAAAACTGAAGACTTTAAATAATTAATTTCATTTGATTTACAGATATGGTCCAATACGAAGAATATCGCAGTCGTGGACTCAAACAACAATGGACTCCTCCACACGTAATGCATCTTCACAACAAGAGGACTTTAATTTAAACTCCGTCAAAAACAAAAAGGACCTTGATAACTCAAAAAATTGAGAATACAAAAATAAAAAATGGCTTAAAGCCCAGAACTCAACGCATACCTTTCTCGCTTGCGAATTTATACGATTAAACGTTATTGAATATATCTTAGAAAGAATTACTTCATTCAACTTGTGAAACGGATATTCCAAAATATTAAAACAATTTTGCACCGTGATATTTTGCATACTTACCAATTTACATACATAAATACGTTCCCGTTTTTAAAGCCGTCAAAATAATCCAAATCTGATTTGTAACGAATATTTCGTAATATGAGTTTTTAAAGGTGAGGGAAGCATATTTTCCTAAACGCAACACAAATATTTTATATCCTAGAACATGTACAGACGCCAGCACATCCAGCTACCCCAATCTGTCAAATTTATTTTATAATATTTCATCTTTATCACAAAGGCAAAAGGTTCACTTTTAATTGAGGAAATTCGACAGATTGGGGTAGCTTGATGTGTTGGCGTCTGTAAATACCGACACGCGAGCTAGATTGTTGTGCGTTAAGATTCACTTATCTTAATTGTTGTGTGGAACAATGGAATTTAATGGCACTTATTTACTTGCCTTGAGCACGCTAGGAAAAGCTATATGCCCAAAAGTAAGAATTATATATCTTAAAGCTTCGTTTAATGGTCCGAGTAATTTCTCAGACCATAAATATTATACCAAATAAATTATTAGTGGTTTAAGAAATAAGTAAAATCTGACTAAACTCTTTATAAATGCTATTTGTTAAATAATCTGTAGCACGCTGCATCACACATTTGAACTGTAAAATTTTTCTTATTTTCTATATAATAAGATTGGTTAGTAATAATACGAGTATGTATTTAAAACTTAAGTTGCAAATACAAATCTTTTTGTAAGTTTATCATACTGGAAAACATGGCCTCCCTGTGGTGTTCCTGTGGAAATAATTAACTTCTTAAACAACCTCCACAATACTTTGGATATATTTGAATCAAAATGATACAATTTTAAATCAATCATTTAAATATCCAAAATCAATGATCGTATTAAAATATGCTTTATCTTTCGAATCTCTTATGAAGTCTCAGAAATACATTCAAGCAGAACAATTTAGACTTTAATATGATCAACCCGTTTATTGGGTAGGGAGGCAAGAAAACCATCGACACAGAAGCAGTAGTAAGCTAGTATCAGTAAGCTTTACTCAACTGTTATTTAAATACGGGTAATGGTTCCGTCACTAAAGAAGTAGATTAATTACTACGTAGTGACGCGACGGAACGTACTGTTTTATTCATTCCTCTAAAATAAGCAATTTCTCACCTTTAGTCGAATAGTTACTCATCAAATCTAAAAGGGTATTAGCAAGGGAATCCTAAATCTGATCTGCCAGTGTGTATCGTTCGGAGCTTAACACAATGTCCCTACCCTGGATTGGTAGATGGTGCTGGTTCAAGAACCACCGGACGTTAAATTTATGATTACCTACTGATAGTTTCTTAATTTGTATTATTGATTTTTTTTAATAATTATCGTATACGATAAGATTGTATTTGAAAATAAAAGATAATAATCCATGTCGACCTAATAAAATCCTCATAAAGTTTTTATGCATCTGTTAGAAGCCTAATAATAGCAAAATTTGCGTAACAAATGCGCAAATTTATTATATTTTTATTATTAGGAAAGCAATAATACAAATTAAGAAACTATCAGTAGGTAATCATAAAATTAAGATATCAATAAAGAAAAGCTCTGTTTAATTTGAGTTAATTATTATAGGATACAGACAAATAAAATATGAAATCTGTTGTAGGTATGTTTTGGAAATATTAAGTATAATATTTGTACGAGGTAGGTACTTATTCCTTGATTTTTTTCATATAATTATTATATTAAGATCAAGTCAACACATTTTGTGATTATTAATGTGCTATACATTTTTAATAATTGATTAAGACTTTATTATAATGCATTTACTTAGAAATTTAAAACTTGTAAATTTATTTTATTGTGAACTTTATTTTATTTTAAAATAAAACTAATAAATTGAATGTTTTATTATAGTATAGTATAGACGCCAGCACACCAAGCTACCCCAATATGTCAATTTTCCCCAAAAGAAAGTGAGCCTTGTGCTTTGTGATAACGTTTAAAATTTATAAAAGAAATTAGACAGATTGGGGTAGCTGTACATTTTTATGAAATCATTCGCTTGCTGTTTCGGTTGAGTTAGAGCCAATCCTTACTAGCGCAGGGTCGAAGGGCATCGGAGCTTTAAAATAAAAGTAATATTAAAAAATTCATCCCTATATCAACAACTTAAGAATTGGTAATTTTTCTTCTGTGACAGTAAGTACGCACAAATTCTCGCCCAATATACAGAATAAAAATATTTCTTTTGACTGCACGTGTGGCGTAGCGGCTAAGACAGCCGCTTCGCCGCTCCGTGTCGCGGGTTCGAGTCCCGCGCTGGACAACTATTTGCATGACCCATAAATAGTTGTTCTAAGTCTGAATGTAATTTGTGTCCGTCTATTATATGTTTGTAAAGTACCCCGCGACACAGGGATTAGATTGACTGCGGGCATTGTCTTTTTTGAAAAGAACAAATAAAAAGAAAAAATATTTGTGTTTCTTTACATATAACTTATTAGGTGGGGTACATACTCAACTTGCTCAATGTTAATTAAAGTCGGAACAACCTAAAAATGGCGCGCAACTCCCAACGTTAAATTCTATATATAATGATATACACACAGGACCAACAAACATGTTCATGCATACAAATATCTGTCGCAGGTGGGAATCGAACCCACGACCAGCGGCGTGAAAGTTGATATCTACCTACCACGCCAACAGGCCCGTCATATATACTTTATTGATTAAACAATTAGTAGCCCCGGGGCTCCCCCATCAGGTGCCAAGAAAAGTCCCCGGCAGGTTAGGTTTAGTCGGTGTAAGTCCGACATACCAACCCGCAGACACTTTTTACGGATAGCATGCATAGGCATATCTCTGCCTTAACAAAAAATAGGCTTGCCTTGTGTGGGCCCACAGAAAATAGATCATCATCATCATATCAGCCGAAAGGCGTCCACTGCTGGACAAAGGCCTCCCCCAAAGATCTTCACAATTGCCACTCCGCAATCTCTGCAATCGGTCCATCTTGTAGCGCACCTGCCTGCCCACGCTGCGTCTTCCGGAGAACCTTTCTGCCCCAACGGGCGTCGGTTCTACGAGCTATGTGCCCCGCCCACTGCCTCTTCAGTTTAGTAACTCTTCGGGCTATGTCGGTGACTTTCGTTCGCCTGCGGATTTCGACATTTCTGATTCGAAAATAGGTAACAATAGTTGAATAACAGCAAAATAAAGAATTTTATTATTATTATAAACTCTGGAAATAAAAATACTAAAAGGGTAAAAACAAACGCCTGCTACAAGTTAATCGGCAAACGTTGGGTAACGTAGGAATAGGTAGGTATTTTAAATATTATTTTTCATTACATTAAATTATAGCTTTTCTTTCACAAAATTTTAGCTTTGCCTTATTTAAATACTAAATTAGAAAAAAATGAGTACACAAAATTCACTGCCAGAGATTTTATCAATACAGTTATCACAATGTTGTAAAAAGAAGACAGAAATGGATCAACGTGCATTATGGCAAATAATTAATAATATCTATTTAAAAAAACGCTTTTGTTGTGATTGTGTGTGTAACGTAACTAGTAGATAAAACTTAAGAAGCTCAATTTGAGTTACGACACTTAACAATGCGTAGAACATCGAAATAAAAGCACACAAATAGAAAGATTCATTTCCCATAAAGAAATCTCGATTAGCTGACACATTTCGTATGGGAAGTCAAAAAATAGGTTTTCATATATTTGTACAGACGTCAGCACATCAAGCTACCCCAGTCTGTCAAATTTCCCGAATTGAAAGTGATCCTTATGCTTTTATGATACAGTTGAAAATCTAGAAAATACATTTGACAGATTGGGATAGCCGGATGTGCTGGTGTCTGTACAACCTGGTTAACCCTGACGCAAAAACGATGGGGTTATAAGTGTTAGCCGTGTTTTGTTTCCGATGTAGAAAGAATAACAAGGCCACCCCATACCATCCCTTGGGTGTCGTAAAAGGCGACTAAGAGATACGTCAGGCAGCAGCACCATCTGTGTAGATGAGTGTGTGGGCAAATGGCTGATCAAATATACTACGATAGCAATACCATTTTTTTTTTATAAGGCACGGGGAATGCTAGTGCATGCCACCCACAAAAAATGTCTGCGGGTGGGTATGTCGGACTCGCACCGACTAAACCTAACCAGTAGAGGACACTTCTCATACTGCCACCGCAACCCCGAGGGGAGTAGGGCTAACGGCTGCCGCCGCCGTCCCGACGCCTCCTCCGTCTACGAGCGGGGTCGGCTCGTTCCCGATCCCGCTCGGCGGCCTCCTTCTGGAGCATGACTGCTTCGCAGAAGGAGACCACGGCGTACGATAGCAATACCTGCTATGGTATCCGGTTAGCGGCAGGCATACCTACTAATATTATAAACGCGAAAGTTTGTAAGTATGGATGGATGCTTGTTACTCTTTCACATAAAAACTACTGAATAGATTATAATGAAACTTTACAATAATATAGGTTATACATCAGAATAACACATAGGCTACAATGTATAAAGATATTGTGTGTATTAATATATAATAATAATAACAATCTTTATTTATACAAAAACCATACAGAGTTTGAAATACAGCTTAATATTTGGTTTGGAAATACATTTTATTTTATGCTGCAAAATCTGTACAAGAATAATGCTCTACCTCTTAAGCTAGGGACCCTAGCCTAGGGTATACCGTATTATAAGAGGTAGTTTGCGGCCAATTATCAACAAAAACTTATATTTAAAACTTATATCTCAAGTGGACTGTGTCATTCTACTGTATGGTATACAGGAGTAGAACTGTATGCTGCGTGTTTGCGTGTGTGTGGTGTGTGTATGTGTGAATGTATGTGTGTGTGTCTGTCTGTGAGTGTATTATACAAGATAGGTGAGTAAAGACTCCGTGTAAGAGTAATCCTGTTACTTTAGATTTTAGTGGATGTGCTAAAATCTAAAGTAACAGAATGGCTGCTCCTTTTTAGGGTTCCGTAGCCGAATGGCAAATAACGGAACCCTTATAGATTCGTCATGTCTGTCTGTCCGTCCGTATGTCACAGACACTTTTTTCTGAAACTATACGAGCTGTGCTGCTGAAACTTGGAAATAGAACAAAAATAGAAAAATGATACAATTTTAAATCAATCATTTAAATATCCAAAATCAATGATCGTATTAAAATATGCTTTATCTTTCGAATCTCTTATGAAGTCTCAGAAATACATTCAAGCAGAACAATTTAGACTTTAATATGATCAACCCGTTTATTGGGTAGGGAGGCAAGAAAACCATCGACACAGAAGCAGTAGTAAGCTAGTATCAGTAAGCTTTACTCAACTGTTATTTAAATACGTCAGGCAGCAGCACCATCTGTGTAGATGAGTGTGTGGGCAAATGGCTGATCAAATATACTACGATAGCAATACCATTTTTTTTTTATAAGGCACGGGGAATGCTAGTGCATGCCACCCACAAAAAATGTCTGCGGGTGGGTATGTCGGACTCGCACCGACTAAACCTAACCAGTAGAGGACACTTCTCATACTGCCACCGCAACCCCGAGGGGAGTAGGGCTAACGGCTGCCGCCGCCGTCCCGACGCCTCCTCCGTCTACGAGCGGGGTCGGCTCGTTCCCGATCCCGCTCGGCGGCCTCCTTCTGGAGCATGACTGCTTCGCAGAAGGAGACCACGGCGTACGATAGCAATACCTGCTATGGTATCCGGTTAGCGGCAGGCATACCTACTAATATTATAAACGCGAAAGTTTGTAAGTATGGATGGATGCTTGTTACTCTTTCACATAAAAACTACTGAATAGATTATAATGAAACTTTACAATAATATAGGTTATACATCAGAATAACACATAGGCTACAATGTATAAAGATATTGTGTGCATTAATATATAATAATAATAACAATCTTTATTTATACAAAAACCATACAGAGTTTGAAATACAGCTTAATATTTGGTTTGGAAATACATTTTATTTTATGCTGCAAAATCTGTACAAGAATAATGCTCTACCTCTTAAGCTAGGGACCCTAGCCTAGGGTATACCGTATTATAAGAGGTAGTTTGCGGCCAATTATCAACAAAAACTTATATTTAAAACTTATATCTCAAGTGGACTGTGTCATTCTACTGTATGGTATACAGGAGTAGAACTGTATGCTGCGTGTTTGCGTGTGTGTGGTGTGTGTATGTGTGAATGTATGTGTGTGTGTCTGTCTGTGAGTGTATTATACAAGATAGGTGAGTAAAGACTCCGTGTAAGAGTAATCCTGTTACTTTAGATTTTAGTGGATGTGCTAAAATCTAAAGTAACAGAATGGCTGCTCCTTTTTAGGGTTCCGTAGCCGAATGGCAAATAACGGAACCCTTATAGATTCGTCATGTCTGTCTGTCCGTCCGTATGTCACAGACACTTTTTTCTGAAACTATACGAGCTGTGCTGCTGAAACTTGGAAATAGAACAAAAATAGAAAAATGACAATAATTTTGGGGGGTCGCCATACATAGAACTGAAATTTAATTTTTTTTTATGTTCGTATAGTATAATAATATAATAGTTTGCGCGAGAGACACGTCCAAAGTGGTAAAATGAGAGCCCCCCCCCCCCTGTAACTTCTAAAATAAGAGAATGATAAAACTAAAAAAATATATGAGGTACATTACGATAGAAACTAACAACGAAAATTGGTTTGAACGAGATCTAGCAAGTACTTTTTTTTAATACGTTATAAACCGCAATTTGCTTTCATTTAATCAACTGAAATACTTGCTGCTACGGAACCCTTCATGTACGAGTCCGACTCGCAATTGGCCGGTTTATTAGATTTATTAAGTTGAGATGATTGTTAATTTTTTTATAGATATGAGTACTTAGTATATAATATTGATGTTTGGCGAAAGAAGTCTTGTGTTGTGTATTTGGTGGAACGTACGTGCATTTTTTTGTAATAATAAGAGGTGGAAGTGGCCTGCGTGTTTTCTAAGGGTGGATTTAAGCACATAAAGCTGACGAACCGTAAGTATGAATTACGGTACGTGGATAATTGTCCAAAATATGACGATAAGTGTCAAGAAAGTAGGAAAAATCTACCATCTGCGAGTTATTCCGGCATGCACTGCCAAAACCGCTAGAGGTACACATCCTACTAATATTATAAATGCGAAAGTTTGGGAGTATAGATGGATATGGATGTATGAAAAATTAAAATAATTAAACTACAGTGTCCTCTATGGTAAAAACCGCATTGTCTCTAGTAGAACAGTTTATTTTGTTCACTCCATGTTTAGTACTTGGCCAGCGGTCAGCCAAATTTTGCGAGCGCACTCTATCACAATTGGGTTCTTTTAAATTAACACTAAGCTGTCGCAGTTCACATCTTGAAGCTGGTTGTCGTCTGGTAATTCTCGGCGCTGGCGCAGGCAATTGCAGCGACTCCCGTCGTGGCCTTCCACGACCACGAGCAGCCGATCTTGCACACATGTTACAACTTCCTCTTCTCCACAACCACGTAGCAATGAATCCCATGCCTGCTATGAGTACAATATAGCTGACGATAGCATAGTGTACAAAGTTTAAAAAATCCAAGTCTTCCGGATCTTCAGTCAATGCGCAGAGAGGGCGGGAATTCATGCAAGCTTCTATCCTCGATAATAATGTGGTATAATAATAATAATAATAATAATGTTTATTGACAAAAAAGTTTGTACATTATTTGACATATTATGTGCTAAGTTTACAAATATTATGTACACAAAAGTATTAGCATTTGGGGCCAAACTAGGCATAGCCTGTATTTCAGCCCTCAACGCCGATCCACCTGAGTAACGTGTTGTTATAAAAATTCTAGTTTTTGAGTGCCCTTTAATGTACATGTCTAATATAACACAAGTAAGAAGGAAAACAGCATTAAAAATAAAATGAGTTAAGTGAAAACTTACAAGCTAACTAAAACAAAATGAAAACTTACAGCTAATAATTAATAGTATGTGAGTCAGTCCTCTCTTTGTGTGAGATGGGGGTGTGCATGAGTGAGTGTGAGAGGGTGTGTGAGATTACGGTGTATGGGGACTTGTGTTTTAGTTTAAGCTATATAAGAATATTAGATGAATGAGAATATTATTAAGTAGGGACCTGTAGCAGTTTTTCTGTCTCTCCGTACGTGAGCTTTTGGAGGTATTCACTTACTTTAATTTTGCAGGATTTTTGTGTCAACGGGTAGGTGTTGAGAGTTTTATTTAACTTGTTGTAGATGTAGGGGCCCATAAACGGAGAAAATCGGTTACTGAATTTAGTTTTGAGGGAGACCATTTGTGGGCAAACAAAGTGTTTTTCAAATGTAAGCTTTTGGTACCCAATTACACGTTTAAGATACGCCTTCAGGGATCGGATGTTTCGCTCCCAAATTCCCCCGGAATGTGCCGAGCTAGGTGAATTGTAATGCCATTCTATTTGCATTTCGGTAATCAGCGTAAAGAAACTTTTACTAAAGACCTGCTGTAGATTTTCGTACTCTTCTTGAATCATTCTGTTTGCACCAACTAAGTTTGTGCCATTATCACTGTAGATATGTCGTGCCGCTCCGCGTCGCGCTGCCATCCGGTGCAGTGTCGCCAGTAAAGCTGAACTAGTTAGATCGGATACAAGCTCCAAATGAACCGCTTTCGTTGCCATACAAATAAAAAGGGCTATGTATCCTTTAGTTCTATAAAACCCGTGTAGTCTACTCCACAGTGATAGAAGGGACGCTCCGGGTTCACTCTGGAGGCTGGTAAATCACCCATAAGTTTAGTTGGTTCCTGTTTTCTGCACGTAACACACTGACGTATAACTTTCTTCGTGGCCATATATCCGTTTCATCATTACAGCTAAATAAGTCCACTGCTGGACAAGCCTCCCTCAAGAATCGTCTTGGGGGATATACCTTCGTCCGTTATGCCTATATCCGTTTACTATCCACTATTTCTGTCGAAGAGTTGCTAATGTAAGTCGTGCTCCACCAAGGAATGTTAACTTATGCGCCTCTTGAATTAATAATGTCGTGAAGCGGTGTTTATGTACAAGTATGATAGGCTGCTTCATAGATTGGTTTATCTCAGCATCTCTGAGTCTCCCTCCCACGCGTAATATTGCGTCCTGGTCAATGAACGGATTTAAAATATTACTTTTGCAATGCACTTGATTATGTTTTCGTAAGTAATCTATGTCATCGCTAAACAATGATCGTTGAACGTTTTTGACGATCAGCATTTTCGCTCGTCGCAACTCGTGTAATGTGATATAGGGTTCATGAACTTGCTTTCTGTCACTGAGTCTTAATATCCATGCAACAATTCTTATAATTTTATTTATAGAACTAAACTTATTCAATAACTCTTCTAATAATTATTTGACTGCATTATCTTTATGGGTTTGCTTTCTATACTTGTTTCATATATATATATATACTGATGTTCTTCCTGGTTAGATGTTCTGATGTCAAAAGCCACTTCGGATCTTGCCACCATAACTGATGGTCTTTCAATTGTTTTGTAGACAACCCACGACTTGCACAATCAGCTGGGTTTTGGTCTGTCCTTATATGACTCCAGCATTTCGGCGGTATGATTTTGGTTATAGATCGTACTCTATTCGCGACGAATATCTATTTCCAACGTCCTGGATCTCCCTTTAGCCACCCTAATACTGCCGTTGAATCGGTCCAGCAATACGTTGGAATGTTGTAATGGTCTGGTAAGCAATTTGGAACTTTGTCCATTAATTGTGATAATTGCTGATCCAACATTAATTCCATTCTAGGCGTGCTGATTTTCTTATTTAAGGGAGCTAATCGAGCTTTGTCCATTACTAAAGTAACTGTAATGTCATTCCCATGGATGATTTTGCAATAAATACAGCATGCGTAGGCTTTATTTCAGGAATCACAGAAACCATGTAATTCCACCCTTTGGTTTTTATCTCTTAATCCTAGCCATCTATTTATCTCAATGGTTTTGATATCCTTTAGTTCTTCTCTCAAGCTCTTCCATTAACTCGTTATATATATGGGCAGAATATCATCCCAGGCCAACTGAGAAAGCCACACAGTCTGAAATAATATTTTCATGGTAGTACTGACGGGCGTAAGCCATCCCTGGGGGTCAAACAGTTTCGAAATTTCGGAGAGTAAGGCTTTGTTGGTAGTTCCGTTTCTAACTGCAAATCAAATATAAAAATATCCCTTTGAGGGTTCCATCCTAGCCCCAAAGTTTTGGTTGTGTTCGCTTGCTTAAATTCAAATGTTTTCTGGTTGCATTGGTCTACATCTAAGTCTTCTAGGAGAGCTGGATCATTCGCAGTCCATTTTCTAAGATTGAATCCGCCTGATTCTAATAGCGCAATTAATTCATTTCTTAAGTGTTTTTTTTATCAATGAATTTCCGCATCCGCAGTAATCATCCATATAAAAGGATTCCTCTAAAGCCCTTGCAGCATCCGGATAGTTATTTTTCTCATCTATGACCAGTTGTCGTAAAAACATCATGGCTAGAAATGGAGCAGGTTTAATACCATAGTTGTTAACAGAAATATTCGAATCGATTGATTTGTGTTATCTCTCCACAATATTTTTTGATAAACTTGATCATCTTTATGAATCATAATCTGTCGGTACATTTTTTCAATGTCCGCAGTGTAAGCATATTTGTATAGTCTCCATTTCAGAATTCGTGTCTGTAGATCCTGTTGCAAATTAGGACCGGTATACATGGTATCGTTTAGGCTTAGGCCCGTTGATGATTTTGCTGAGGCGATAAAAACTACTCTGAGTTTTATAGTTAGGGACTCAGACCGAATTACCGGGTGGTGTAGTAGATAGTTCCCGACGGTCTTGGTCTTGAGTTAAGTTTGTTGGTATCATATTGTTTAATTTTCTATATTGATCCATGAAGTTGTTGTATTCGTTTTTGGGTTCAGGATTAGTCGTAATTTTTCTTTCCAAGGCCCGAAATTGAGCTAGAGCTCTTGGTTTTGTGGAACCTAACTTTTCTTTGAGCTCAGGTTTAAATGGAATCTTACTTCGTACCTCCCGTTTTCTAGCCTTTTGGTGGTTGATAAAAATAATTCAAACAATCTTGATCTTCAGATGACATCTCAGTCTCTTGGTTGGTTATTTCTTCAGTTTCCCAAATTTTTCGTAAGTCGTCGGTGTTATATAATACTACGTTACATCTGTATGATGTGTTCATAGAGCCACAGAGCAGCCAGCCTAACTGTGTTTGCTGAGCAATGGGTTGGTATTCGTTATTACCTCTCAAAATGCCTTCTAGTACAATTTTACTGTGGACATCTGCCCAAAGAAGTATGTCAATAGATCGGCTGTGATTAAAATCAGGATCTGCTAAATTAATATTCTGTATATGAACCCACTCGGGTTTGGTAAAAGATGTGTTTAGTAATTTTTAATCAAATTATTAATGATTAAAACGTTGGTATCTAAGGTGAAGTCATTGTAGATTGTCTTTACCGTGATACTCAGTATCCCTTTGCAGTTATTTTCTTTTTCTGATAATTCAGATCTTAAAACAACATTTACCAGATACAGAAACTTCTGTAATAACTTACTTAAGAAAATAAAAATAGAATACGAAAAATATCAAATACATAAGGCTGGAACAAACCCAAAACAACTATGGTCAGCAATAAATACTATAACAAACAGGACTAAAAAAAAAAGAAACCCTCTCTCATCTTTTAACTCTATCAGCTACGCCAAAACTATCAGTAAACAGTGTTAACGACTTTTTTGCACAATCTGGTAAACAACTTGCCGAAAATATTATTCCCCCGACTGAACCTGACACATTGCCCACTACAAAAACTCTTAATTCTTTAGTTCTGTTACCAACCGATGACCACGAAGTTGAAAAAATAATAATGTCCCTTCGTAACGACTGTGCTATGGGATGGGACAAAATATCAGCTAGTCTACTTAAAAATCATACAGCTTTAATTGTACCCCCCCTTACATATATATGCAATTTGGCTCTGTCAACTGGTAAATTCCCAAAAGTTTTTAAAAAGTCTATTATTCACCCGATATTCAAGAGTGGGGATAGAAACCGTGTCAACAACTATAGACCAATATCTGTACTACCAACTTTGTCAAAAGTTCTAGAGAGGATAATGAACATTAGGTTAGTAGATTACCTAGAAAAGCACAAATTTTTATCCCCATCACAATACGGTTTTCGGACTGGTAAATCTACTTCCGATGCAGTTCACGATTTGACAAATTACGTCGTTACCAATCTAGACCAAAGGAAAAAAGTAGTAGGCATATTCTTAGACCTTGCTAAGGCCTTCGACACGGTTTCTGTGCCCATTCTCTCGCAAAAAATGGAAAACATAGGAATCAGGGGGATCCCACTTGAACTTTTTAAAGATTACCTATGTGAGCGTATCCAATGCGTTAAGATAGATGAATACATTAGCGACGAGCAGACCGTCTTATACGGCGTGCCCCAAGGAAGCGTGTTGGGCCCTACTTTATTCCTCATCTATATTAACGACTTGGGCATGCTTACACTTCCTCGAGGTAAAATCATAACATTTGCAGATGACACTGCTCTCCTATTTAGCGCTGACAATTGGGACCAGGTATTCTCATATGCACAATCCGGTTTTAATACTGTTTCAAATTGGCTACATAGTAATTTCTTAACGCTAAACGTTGATAAAACCAATTATATGACCTTTTCTCTAAGATCCACTAATAAAGTTCCTAATGCCTCACCTCCTTACACAATAACGTCACACAGTTACACAAAACAAAAGGGTGATAATGCCTCATGTTGCCAACTACGTAATGCAAAAGATGTCAAGTACCTTGGAGTAATAATTGATGAAACCCTTAGATTCCATAAACATATTGATACGCTGAAAACCAGGTTACGTAAGCTAATATATATCTTTAAAACCTTGAGGCAAGTGGCTGACGATAAATTAAAAAAATCTGTTTATTATGCTCTAGTTCAATCACTGCTAACTTATTGCATCTCTGTTTGGGGTGGTGCACCAAAAACTACCTTTATTGACTTGGAGAGAGCCCAGAGAGTAATTCTGAAAGTGTCCTCTTTCCTTCCGTATCGTTACCCCACGGAACTTCTATACAAGGAGGCTAAAGTAATGACAGTGCGTCAACTCTTTATTTTAAGTATCATCCTAAGACAGCACTCATTACTTTCATATGATCCCTCCGCCTCACATGGAAAACGTCGGTACAACCCCGTAGATCGTACAGTAAACTTTTCTACTCAATTCTCGAATCGTTTCTTTTGTCACCTAGGTGGCTTTCTATATAACAAAATTAACAGAAAATTACATGTAGCTAAACTTACAAAAAACGTGTGCAAAAAGAAAGTTACTGCTTTCCTTCATGAACACAATTATGAGGATACTGAGAAATTGCTTGCAATTATGTTGTAACTATATTGATATATGAATTCTTACACAAATACACAAACACACGCACACACACACACTCACACACGCGCACACGCGCACACACACACAGAAACTAACGTAATTACTAATTCTTACTAAAAATGTTTGTTATTGTATTCTTTCTTACTCTTTACTTTGTTAACTTAATTATTCTCTTTTAAACCAAATTATGTACATATGCATGTGATCCTATTTTCCTAAGAATGTATAATAAATGTACCTCTTCATTAAGCGTGGAGACCTGGTGTCCTGAAATACACGCCTTGAGCCTAGTTTAGGCACTAGTCTCCCACAATATTATAATTGTTACCTTTAACTAATACACCTTATACAATTTATTCTGTAATATTGTGGTGAGAGAATAAAACATTATTATTATTATTATTATTAATGCCAAATACCTTTCCTTTACAGTGGTTTCTTTTTAACCCTAATAATTGTGCCGCATTTTCACTTATTAATGAAATTTGAGAACCCCCATCAACTAAAGTCCTCATGGTGTAATGTGTACCATCATTTCCGTAGACTTTCACTAGAGCTGTGGCCAATAATATCTCTGACACTTCATTCGAAGCTGCGTGACTCTAAGCTGGTGGAACATTATTCGACGTACTGGAAGGATTTTTGTTATTGGTCTGTGGCCTGGTTAACGCCTCGTGCAGATAAGAGTTATGAAATTTAAAACACGTGCGACATTTTTTGGTAGAATAGCATGGTTTATTAAAATGACTAATTAGACAGTTTGCGCAATATTTCCGCTGGTTAATAAGTTTTAATTTCTGCTCACTCGATTATTGCAAGAATTTATTGCAATTCCATAAACCGTGGTCACCATTACACATTGCACAAGTGACCTAGATACGTGCATATTGACTTTAATTTATTATTAATATTATAACCATACTTGTTATAATTTTTATTGAAATGATTTAAGTTAACTTTTTGGTTGGTATGAGGATTTTGGTTATTTCACCCTCTTAGGTTAAAATTATGGTTTTGGTTTAGTGACATGGTTGATTTTGGGTAAATTGTTCATTTTTACGGCTTGAACTTTCAAGGGTAGTAAATTTACTTTCCAAGAAGTCCAAAAAATCTTTTAGAATAGGTAATTCTCTAGGTTTCTTTACCGACTCTATATACTCAGCGAATGATTCGCAATCTCATTTTTGAGCCAACAAGTGTACAAGCAATAGGTCCCAAGTGGTAATATCAGCACCTAGATTTTTGATGGCATGGAGGGTTTCTTTGGTGACGTCATGTAATCTTTTCATCATACTCATGGACTGCTGCTGCATGTTTGGTTGACCTAGCATTATGTTGGCATGGGACACTTTTTATTGCCAAATCGATGGGATCTCCCAGCAAACTTCATAATTATCTGAGCTTATCTGCAGATGGTGTATAAGACGCTCAGCTTCCCCCGTTACTTTTCCCTTCAAAAATTGCATCTTTTGCGCATCTGACAGTGACGGATTCTTATGAATGGCCTTACTAAATAAATCTTTAAATAAGGTCCAGTAGTGATAATTTCCGCTAAAAACCGGTATATCCATCTTTGGTGTGGACTTTTCTCGGTAAGATACAGACCACATTTTGGTATTAATAGATTTCTCCAGCATCTCATGTTTAGTAAATTCTGTCTGGTAATGTGCATCATCTCCAAAATTTTCTTCTTCTATTTCCCAATGATAACTATCGATTACCGCCCAACGCTTTTCAAGAGTTTTAAAACGTCCTCAAACTCCCATTTATGCTGCATTCGATCTACATTCATGGTACCTACTGTTCTCTTTAAAGCTCTAAATTTATGTTTTGTTTTTTCATCATTTCTCCTATCTTACCTACTCCACTCGTCAGCGAAATATTCTTCAGGCGCTGGACTTCTTCACGACGCGAAGACGTACCTGGTTCCCTCTCGGTCTTTTTGATGGTAACCGTATGCTCACTTAAGTTCAGTTCTTCAGACTGCTGCTGCTTACAAGATAATAATTAAATGGTTTATGGTAAATTATGGTTAAACGATAAAGTGGTAATTGAGCTCGGTCGCTGGCGGATTGCGAACTGACTTAAATTATAAATTAGCTGCGTACCAATTGTGCATGCAATGCACAAATGGAAAACGCTGAGCTGTTCGGTTTCATAACTCCAAACATGTTACTCTTTTACGCCAAAACTACTATAACGCGGGTGGAACCGCGGGGCATAGCTAGTTTTCTTTTTTTTAATCAGGTCTAGTCCCTCCCTCTTACCCACCACTGCAACTCCTGTAAGCCAGGACCAACAGTGGCACACAATGAAAGGACACTGAGCAGTGAGGCTCAGGCATGTCCCGGGGAATCGCTTTAACTGTCTTGGATCCCGCAAGTCCCGCAACTCACTGCTAAGCCGAAGGTCGTGAGATCTCTATCGGTCATCTCACGTCCCCTCACGGGGGCGGAGGAATCGGGTTCGCAGCGATGGCTCCCTGCCCGAAGTGTCGATCGCTACCCGTAAAAGTGCGGGTAGGCATTTGGGTGCGCTCAATGTTGAGGGACGGGTCACAGCTTTCGCCGAGTGTAGTAGAAGCCGGCCTGTGCCGGGGCAGCAGTGGGGGGGTTTGTGTTGACCACCTCTTTCTTCACGGTGCCGGGAGATCAAGGCCCTACCGGGTGAGACACCATTAGGTGAGGCCCAGCAGGAGCCGATCTACAACCGACATCGACTCAGTGTGAGGTGGCCCCCGGAGGCTGTCCCGGGCGGCCAGGGGTAGCTTGGTTGTTGGTGTCCGCTGTGGCCAGATCCCTAGGGAGACGGCGGCGGTCAGGAGGACGGACGTGGTAGGGCGCGATGTTGCGCAGGTGTTCCCAGGAGGAGGAGTCGGCGCGGCGGAACATCTGCTCCGCCAGGCGCCGCACGAAGGCGTCGATCCCCTCCATCCTTAGGTCCTTCTCAATGGTGGCGTTTCTCACGTAGCGAGGAGCGGCAGCGATGGTCCGGAGCGCTAGGTTCTGCTGGACCTGTAATTTACGCCTGCTCGACTCGCTCGTGAGAGCAAACCAAGCAGGGGCAGCGTAGGTCGTGAGATGGATCGGGCACGATCATTTGTTCGGTATCTGGGTGTAATTTATCTATTATATGTAGGTATTTAGAAATATACAAGTATGTTTACCATCCAACTAGGTAGGTCCAACTTCGAGAAAGAGATCAATCGTAGAATCCAACTCGGCTGGGCGGCGTTCGGGAAGCTACGTAAAACATCTAGTCCAAAATACCGCAGTGTTTCAAGTCGAAAGTCTTCAGTGTGTGTTGCCAGTGATGACTTACGGAACAGAGACTTGGTCGCCCACTATGGGCCTTATTAGAAGGCTCAAGGTCACCTAACTCACTTGAATTTCTGAGCACACCGCCGTACTTCGGACGGTACCTAAGTTAAGGCGGTAATTCTGGATGTAGTCAATAAAAACACTGTCTATATGCTATAACAGAGAACATAAACAGCTGGAATAACTCTGAGATAAGCGTACCAACAGCTGACACGGACAAATAAATAAATTAACATATATTATTTTAAATAAATTCAATTAATCATTAACATACCATTTCTGTCTATAGTTCATAAACAATATATCTATTAATTAGTTCTTGTATTAACCTCTGTATAAACAGTCGTTAATATGTGGCTAAAATTTATCCTGGTTAATTTTCTATTATATCACATAGTATTTAGTCTTCCAACAAATAATAATAATAAGACTATTTATTACAAAAAAATATACGAAACTAAGCCCTTCGTTCATAAATGTTGTCGTAAAGGACAAGCCATAAGTCATGCTTGGAATAGGTCGTGTAAAAGAATTCATAACGACTTACATTTTAATGAAATTGTTATATACGATGAAACTATCCGCGTAACGAAGAAAGCTTTTGAAGATGTGTTCAATGTTGTGCCAGGAAGATTTTATACAAAAGGGTTTAAGAAGCATCTTCGTGATGTTAGATGGCTTGGAGTCATTCCCCACCTTACAGAGGTAAGTCTCACATAGCAATAATAATAAAATAATAATAATATACACACACATAGCTCGCACATAGCTCGTAGAACCGCCGGCCGATGGGGCAGAAAGGTTCTCGAGTGGCGACCACGAACCGGAAGATGCAGCGTGGGCAGGCATCCTACAATATGGACCGATGATCTTGCGCGGGTCGCTGGAAACAACTGGATGTGAATATCGCAAGACCGGCAATTGTGGAGATCTTTGGGGGAATCTTTCGGCTGATATGATGATGATGATGATGATGATGATGTTGAATAATACCATGGGACATTTTTTATATTTACATGAAAATCCTTAAACTAACCACCTATTGTCGAGGTTCGAACCCCAAAGGGGGTGCCCTCCGACGTCCTTTGTTTGTAGTTTTATTTGCTAGACGGCTTGAGCCCTCGCTCACCTCTATTGTCGGGTGAAGCAGTGAAAGCCTCCTAGGGAAACTGTAAACGTCATGTTTAAAAGCGGCAAAGTGCGAATCGGACTCGCTTATGAAGGGTTCCGTAGCAGCAAGTGAAATAATATGTTTTTTTTTATTTATTATTGTATTTGATTAGTTGAATGAAAGGTAAATTGCGATTTATGATTTATGGCGTATTAAAACAAACTACTTAACTACTAGCTAGATCTCGTTCATACCAATTTTCGGTGGAAGTCTGCATGGTAATGTACATCATATATTTTCTTTTTACTTTTATCATACTTTGGAAGTCACAGGGAGGGGGGAGGGGGGACACATTTTATTACTTTGGACGTGTCTCTAGCGCAAACTATTCAGTTTAGAAAAAAAATATCTTAGAAACGTCAAAATCATTTTTGAAGACCTATAGATATACCCATAGATGACCCACATGTATGGGTTTGATGAAAGAAAAAATGTTTGAGTTTTAGTTCCATGTATCGAGGGAACCCCCAAAATTAGTATATTTTTGTGTGAAAATCTGTATGCGGTTTACAGAATAGATCCACTTACCAAGTTTCAATAGTATAGATTTTATAGTTTCGGCAAATAAAGTGGCTGTGACATACGGACGGACAGACAAACCGTTTGGCTACGGTAGGGTTCCGTAGCCAAACGGCAAAAAACGGAAAGCATTGACTCTAATTCTGAAACTTTACAAATCGTTTTCATATAATCAAAAATGATTTTTATTTCAGACTGGAGTTCTTCAAGTAGAATATCCCAATGTTTATGAAAGGTGGACACCAATACAACCTGGCAACTTCTGTGTAGACTACCGCCTCACCAAGAACAGAACTAAAGCGAATTTACGTTTCTATGCTATTGTCCCCAAACTTAATTTCGTAAGGGCTAGAATATTGTCGATTATTCATGACAACATTAACCCCTTTTTTACAGCTGGTAAGTTTTGTTAAATTACTGAAGTAGATGTACATTGAGACGCACATTGAGTATAGACGGGATATCCACCAGTACGTTCTAGTGTAGTACGTGCACTGCTAGAGTTACGCCTTATCTTGCGCCAGCGTGCCGTCGGTACCATCCTGCCCACGTCGAGGCCTGGGTGGGGACTAACTCAGATACTCACCGGACGCGGGTGTTTCGGTGAGTAACTAAACCGGATAGACTAAGAAGCGACGACACACTTTCACCACTGCGGGAGCGACTTGACTCTGCCTAGCACACTCTTGCTGATTACCCTGGCCGAAAGGCGGGTCTTGGTCGCAGAGATCGGTCGGGATCTGTCCCCGCGGGCAATAGTAGGCGATGTTGGCGGGTGACTACTTCAAATGCGACGCTATGGCTGAGCAGGAGCGGGAGAGAGCTGGTCCTGCTCGCAGACGGAGGAGGCGCCGGTAGCCCAACTTCCCCTCAGGGCTGCGGCGGCAGTCTGCTTGTGGCGCAGTCGCTGTGCCGGACTAGTAGAAGTCAATAATAGGAAAGACAATCCAGTGCCCTCCCAGGGTACGTGTCCCGACCCAGCCCTGGATCTGAGGGGGGGCAAGCCGGGGCCCATGCCCCGGGCGGCAAGTTCAGAGAGGGCGGCCAAATTCACACTTTAGAGACGAATGGATAATTCATCATGATTCACTTAACTTTGAACACAGAATTAACGTACTTGTGTTTCTGTACTTATACTAAATTACACTCTTGTTTTGCTTTGGCCATATCACTTGGACGGATTGTATCACAATCCGTGATCCGTGTGCTGTACCCCTGCAGGTCACGGATCACATGACCGCGGGTTCGGTGAGATCGCGGAGACGCGCTGCATAAAAATATTATTCGCGAGGCGTGTAATCATAGTTCAAAATACGCGCCCGCTTCGGGGTTACCGGATGAAAAAACGCGAAGAAAAGGCCTTTTATATTTCTTTGGTTTTTTTTTTGTTAAGGCAGGCGGAAAGCCTATGCATGCCACCCGTAAAAACTGTCTGCGGGTGGGTATGTTGGACTCGCACCGAATAAACCTAACCTTCCGTGGTCTTCTCTTGACGCCTGATTTCTGGGAACGCAGCTGCTCCGGTGCCCCCTTTCGCGCCATGTCGCAGAGGGTCGGTACACGTTTCCTGGTAAGACTCTGGATGGCCCTCCCCTATTGCAGACTTCTGCTAGTCCGGCACAGCGAATACGCCACAAACAAATCGCCGTCTTCCCAGTGCTACTTTCACGTGGCGGCAGGCAGATACTTTTTTTACTGCCACCGCAGCCCTGAGAGGAGTTGGGCTACAGGCTGCTGCCGCCGCCCCGACGCCTCCTCCGTCTGGAGCAAGACTGCCTCGCAGAAGGAGACCACAGTGACGGAGAAAAGGCCAGATTTTCATTGAAAAATCCCGAATTTTTTTTAATGTTTATTTTTATTTAAAGACAACGCCCGCGTTAGGGAATTTAATCCCTGTGTCGCGAGGTACTTTACAAACATATAATAGACGGACACAAATTACATACATGTAAAAGGAGTTTACATGTTCAAAAGGAAATTATTAGTTGAAGATACAGATCTAGTTCTTTTCAAGACAATGGATTATTCAAGATTACCTGAGAATGTGTATTTCTCAATAAATATTTGTAAATTGCAAATATTTGCATATGAGGCATGGACCACGGCTCGTGCTACTAAAGATCCCAATATCGCTGATGTGAAACGGAAACTGAACGCTGCCTCGAGGTCTAGTAAGAAAGCAATTGCCAGAGTAAAATTAACTTTGTCGACAGAATTGGTGACCGACTGGTGAACTACCCCTCCGGGAGTAGAGCCTTCTGGTCACTTGCCAAAGCTGCTGAGGAAAACTTTTGTCAGTCATCTTTGCCACCGCTCCAGAAGCCGGATGGTAATTTAGCCTATAGTGCTCAAGAGAAAGCCGATCTCTTGTACACTCTCTTTGCCTCGAATTCGACTTAGAGATTCGGCAGGTATTGCGGTCCCTAGATATTCATAAGTCAAGCGGGCTAGAAGGCATACCGGCGGTGGTATTAAGGCAGTGTGCCCCTTAACTGTGTCCTGTATTAACACGCCTCTTCACACTTTCCATCTCTACAAGGCAAGTACCGTCTTCATGGAAGACCGCTCTCGTTCACCCGGTGCCCAAAAAGGGCGATAGATCAGACCCATCAAACTACGGGCATATCGCTATAACCTCTCTCCTCTTCAAAGTGATGGAGCGCATTATCAACAACCAGCTCCTGAGATACCTAGAAGAATGCGATCTGATTAGCGACCGCCAATATGTATTTCGCCACGGTCGCTCATCTGGTGATCTTCTAGCGTATCTCACACACCGATGGGCGTGGGCCATTGAGAGTCAAAGTGAGCAATTGGCTATCAGCCTAGACATGGCGAAGGTGTTTGATCGGCTTTGGCACCGGAGTCTTCTATCGAAGTTGCCAGCACACGGTCTTCCCGAGGGATTATGCACACGGATTGCGACCTTTTTGTCCAACAGAAGCATAAAAGCCGTTGTAGATGGCAGCTGCTCAGATACCATAGACATCAACGCTGGCGTTCAAGGCTCCGTGCTGTCCCCAACGCTGTTTTTGCTGCATATCAATGATATGTTATCCATAGAAAACGTTCATTGCTATGCGGATGACAGCACCGGGTACACCTCCTACACGGACCGTGCCAATATTTCTCAACCTATTATAGAGGAAAGTTGTGAAAAAACTTGTGTCTGAAATCGAATGCACTCTAAAGAGAGTTTCCGATTGGGGACGACTGAATTTAGTCCAATTTAACCCCGTCAAGACACAAGTTTGCGTGTTCACCGCTAAGAAAACCCCATTTGCTTTGGCCCCACAATTCTAAAACGCAGCCCTGACCATCTCTGTAAAATCTGGGATCCTTGGTGTCGTTATGTTTAGCGACGTACAATTAAATCTTAAGTTTAATACGTAAGTAGGTAAGTAAGTAAGTACTTGGTATATTGTAAGTACTTGGTTTAATCCTTTACATAAAATTGTTAATATTAGTTTTTTTATGTGTTTGTTGTTTCTTAAGTTAAAGATATCAAATTATATCACTGTTATTGGTTCTTAAGTTTCTTCATATTCTCGTTTCCGAAGAAGAAATGTACTCCGTGACAAAGGGATTAGATTCCCTAGTGCTGGCGTTGATATAAAAATAAATAATATCTTGTGTATAGTGTTACCTAGCAATAATGTATGATGTTCACTGAGTAACTTTCATTTTGTTTACAGGTATATTTTTATCTAGTTTCTTCTTATTTTTGGTGTTCATCGTGTATGTACTCCTCCCTGAGCTCCGAAACTTGTGTGGAATGATATTGATGGCGTACACTGGCTCTCTGTTCATGGCATTTATACTTGTAGCGGTAATGCAAATTACCTACGATATTTCACATTATTTCTGCATTGGTTTAAGTAAGTTAAAATGTATTATTATTTATTATACCCTAGGACAATAATTACACACGGCCATTTGGTCCCAAACTAAGCAGATAGGTTACTGTTATGTAATACATACTTAACTCGGTGACGGGCCTGTTGGCGTGGTTGGCAAATGCTTGCTTTTCACGTCGGAGGTCGTGGGTTCGATTCCCAACAAGGACAGATATATTTTGTGTGCATAAAAATGTCTGTTTGTCCTGAGTCTGGGTGTAATTATCTATATAAGTATGTATTTACAAAAAGAAGTAGTATATCAGTTATCTGGTTTCCATAGTACAAGCTCTGCTTAGTTTGGGATCAGATGGCCGTGTGTAAATAAGAGAGAATATTATATCGATAAATTTATAGGGCAGTACCTTCATATAGCAGGTAAAGCCGTCGATCCTTGGCCTGACCTTTTTCCGTCGTCGTATAGTCAGTCGTTCCAACGGATCTAGAGAGTAATGGAATAGATAGTACCCCTGTGCATGCGCACACACTTGTGCACTATAATTACGTCCACCGAGGCCGAAATCAGGCTGGAAGACGTTTTTTTTTGTTTGTTTATCATGCGGTCAGCCCTGAAGCCATCAGCAGATTGTTTGTGGGAGGTTTAGGCAGGTGGGGTGAGGATTATTTTTCCAATGAAGAATCTGCCTCTTTACTTGTAGTAGCTTAATCCCATATGTAGTGACATTTCAGTCTTTGGAAGAACTATGGTTTGATTAAAGCTATAGTTAATGTGTTTACGTGTACGATGACCCTCTCCTTGATAATATATCATTATTTTTGTTTCAGCTATGAGTATTTACTTCTTCTTTCTTTCTACTTTCTGCTGGATGAACGTCATGTCTTATGATATATGGTGGACTTTTAGGTATCAAACTTGTTTTTTTTTTGTATTCTCTAGTTTAAAAATAAACCTTTAAAATAGGTGATCGGAACTTTTCAAAAACTTATTACTTATTATACTGTTTATGAATGAAACACAGACCTACAAATGTCACGACGTTACAAGAAAACTTTTAACATATTTTTTATTTTTATGTATTGAGTTATGTCCAAACTCGTAAAATAAAAGTCGTTGCTTATGATGTTACCAATGTCTTCCTGAGGGTTGTTGGTGTTTTAAAAAAACTGTATTGTAATTTTTATTTTTATATAGTTTGTGGATAGCAATATTTATAGGAGAACATCTGTTCCCCTCGGTTTTTCCCGCGTTAAACTTTATAAATTATAGCCTATGTGATAATTCAACCACATACCAAATTTTATTTAAATTGCTGCAGCGGTTTAGTCGCGAAGAAGTAACGAACATACACTCACGCACTCAAAAGACTTTCGCCTTTATAATAATATTAGTGTTATTTATTTGAATTTTTCAGAGGTTATGTAAATAAACGCCCGATCCATCGTCGCGGTGAATACTTTAAGTTCAAAATGTACAGCTTATACGCTTTTGGAGTGCCGCTTCTTATGACAATTGTACTGGGAGTCGTCAACTCGCTTGATTTGACACATATACCTTGGTTCATACAACCTAAGTTTCCAGAAAAGGGCTGCTTCATCCAAGGTAGGAATATCTTAATGGAGTCTGGTTCCTTCTATATGTAAGTCAGATAATGTTTAAGTGAATTTTTCGAGCTTATACCTGCCGCCAAAGTCCGCCACAGAACCTTTCGCCAAATGTGGAAATTTCATCCTTATCACCTGGATCAATGGTCGTCTACGACCATGCGTTTCACAAGAACCATTCATACAAGGTTGCTATGTCTTTCCGGTCCAGTATGACATGGCAACCTTCTAGAAGCGAGCCTATTTCATTCTTAAAGGCCGGGAACGCACGGCTCTTCTGGTGTTGCGAGTGTTTATGGGCAGCGGTGATCACTTACCATCAGGTGACACACTTGCCTTGCTATCTATAAAACAAACAATTTGAATTTGAATGCGTGTGTTGACTGTAGCCGTCTCGTTTACCCATTGCAGCAGTTAGCGGTATCCCTTTTAAAACGCGTAGTAGGATAATTTTTCATTGTATTTCAAATGATTAAATTATATAGATTTCCTATTTGTATATTCACATTTGCTAGTTGTCACTTATCAATTTAATCTAGGCATAATAATAAAGAGCAGACCCCCTACAAGATGGGCCGATGATCTTGTGCGAGTCGCTGGAAACTGCTGGATGCGAATAGCGTAAGACCGGCAATTGTGTTAACATCTGTTAATTAGAATTACATACAAATTATTATTGACGAGCCGGTTGGCGTGGTTGGCCTTTCACGCCGCAACTCATGGGTTCAATTCCCACTAAGGACAGCTATTTCTGTACATGAACATATCTGTTTGTCCTATGTTTGGGTATAAATATCAATATAAGTATGTATTTTCAAAAGAGAAGTAGTATATGTATGTAGTTTAACAGTTATCTGGTTTCTAAAGTTCAAGCTATGGTTAGTTCGGGATCAGATGGCTATTATACTTAGATACCAATATAATAATATAATGGATTTTGACGGGTTACTTAAATGACCGTATCGAAGGAAATCAAGTTACGCTGTCGTAAATACGAACGTTTAAGTTATGAGTTTAAGACAGACTTCAAGATTAATATAAAGCAAGCGTTCATAGCTACATGCTCTCACAGGTCCCTAAGTGATCGACTAGGTCAAGCAATTAGGCTCGCGGTCACCCCATAGATGGGTGTCCGCCAAGGTGGTTTAATTTCTGTTCTGAGTGTCTCCGTGCTTCCGACGGCACATTAATCAGTCGGTCCCGGTTGTAGTCATAAGACAACAGTCGTAAAGCCATATCAGAGGCCTACTGGGCGGCTGAAACAACTCTGACACAAGGCAACCACTGACCATACGATAAGTAAGTCTTCATATATAGCTATATTTGGTATAAACGTCGGTTTAAATAGAAATAAGTACTCTCTTCCAACTTAAAGTTTCTTTATTCCACCAGGTGGTCAGAAGCTGGTGTACTTATACATACCGATGCTTATCCTTATCGTCAGTAATTGGATATTTTACTTGATGACGGCTTACAACATCTGGAGACTGAACTGCGTAACCGCAATCCTGGATACTGATGCTGCCAGCACTCCTCAGGCACATAGATCGCAAATACGGCGGTAAGAACTTTTTTGTTGTTGCTTATAACGCCATTTTTAAGTCTTATTTACTACTAGCTGTGCCCCGCGGTAACTCAATATCTCAAACCATCAACACGGCTTTAAACATGGGCGAAGTGTCGAAACAAATCTCACTCAATATGTTACCGACATAATACTGGCCCTTGATAGTAGATTGGAGGTTGATGCTGAGTATACAGATTTTAGCAGCGCTTTTGACAAAGTGGATCATCTTATGCTGATTTCTAAACTTGAATACAATGGTATACATGGTTCATTGTTAAACTGGATTTCGTCCTACATATCTCGCAGATGTCAAGTTCTGGTTTTAAATGGCTACGAATCCTATCTTACTATGCCGCGTCGGGAGTTCCTCAAGGCTCTCACCTTGCACCTGTTCTCTTCCGCCTTTTCATAAACGACATAACTGACCAAATCCATCACTGTAAATACTTAATGTTTGCGGACGATCTTAAAATATATAAAACTATAACTACAAACAATGATCCCATTCTTATTCAACAAGATATCGATAGGATAGAACATTGGTGCTCATTAAACCATATTATTATGAAGCTCAATATACAAAAGTGCTGTCATATCCGGTTTTCTAGGAAAAAACAAACTCATGCTATATCGTACATCATAAAGGGAGAACCATTAAATTCTGGTAAAGAGGTGAGGGATCTCGGCGTCATTTTGGAGAGTAAGGTTAACTTTATCAAGCATATAGACACTATTGTCAAAAAATCGGCACAAATGCTAGGTTTCATTAAAAGAAGTACCAAAGGTTTTAAAGCAGCTCGTTCCAAAATCCTTCTCTACAATGCCCTAGTTCGTAGTCACCTGGAGTTTGCCAGCGTGGCTTGGAACCCACAATACTCAGTGCACTCGCAGAGGGTCGAACGCATACAGAGAGCCTTTACCAAGCATCTTGCAAACACTACGAATAAAGTATCACCGAGATCTCCATATGAACAACGCCTTCAAATCTTTAATATGAACTCTTTACGTGAACGAAGAAAGCTACAAGATTTAATGTTCCTCTTCAAACTAACTAACAATAAATTAGATTGCTCTGAACTGATTACGCGCGTAGCTCTGAATGTACCATTTAAAATACCGAGATATCCTATAACGAACATTTACAACATTCAACCTTCTAAAACCAACATCGGGATAAACTCACCGCTCAATAGGGTTTGTAGAGAGATGAACTCTTTCATGAAATCTGTACCGGATGCCGACATACACCATGATTCCTTAAATTATTTCAAGTCCAAAATGTTGAAGTCACTCAAAACTACCGTTAACTCGTCGTAGGTATTTCATTGTTCTATAGTCTAAGTAATCTCAAGTGCCGATTATTCGTCTAGATTTGGAGAATGTTGGTTAACCCGTAATTGGCTAGTGTCTAAGTCTAATTTGTTAAAAAAATATTCATAAGATATATATTGTATGCACAAGCTGTGGGTAAACCTGATGTTAATAAATAAAATGAATAAAAATAAAATCATAAGCAACAACTTTTGTTCTACGAGTTCAGAAATAGCTCAATACATAAAAAAAAAGATTTTTAAAGTTTTTGTTGTACTGTCGTGATCTTTATATGTCTATGTTCATTCATAAACGAAAGGACGACGCGCGAACGACACTAAACTCGCGCGCGTGTCCATCTATAGTTCTAGTTATAGGCATTCAAGTGCCAAATTAAACTAATATTTATTTTTGTATGAAAATAAAATCTAACAAATTATCTAAAAGTGTAAAACAAAAGTTGTTGCTTATGGTGTTAACTATCTAGTACTACGAGGTTGTTGGTATTTTTTGGAATGAACCCTGTATAAGTCTGGTTGCACATCAAGCTACCTCAATCTGCCAAAGCGGCTTTTTTATGGTCCGTCGTAACACATAAATAACGTATGGACAAATAAAAAACATGTCCCCAAAGACTGCCCTTTGGGGACTGCCGATAGAAGAAGCAACTAGTTTTTCATTTCTAATACTAGGAAAGTAGTGTTTATTTGATCCAAGTAGCGAGTGGAAGATACTACTTCCCGCAATAAAGACTCGTAGTACTAATAAATTCCCTCCCTATGGTGCGGATGGTTTTAAAAACAGAACTAAATTTGGTTAGGCAGTCGGCTGTTATAAAACTACGATAATAAAAAAAAATGCTGCGGTCATGTGAGTGTATAAAAGGATAGTGTGAATTAAAACAGTCCCTCCTTCTTCTGGTCACGTGTCCTGACGCGAGTTTAACATTTTTTACCCATCCCAAAACGTGCACAACGCCGCTTAAGAAGTTTTCACTTCAAAAAATTGTCCGCATCGCTATTATATGGAACAAATTAAATTGTGAAACAAGGTTGAAATAAATATAATTACAATCTAAGGAAAACCTTACTTTTAAATAAATTATTATCATTTAATTGTTAATGTACTGGTTTGCAAGCCTGTAACAATCATTTAGAGTTGTATAATAAACTAACTATTAACCTGGGACATTATTCAGTCACTAGCCGTGTGTGAATAATGTCTCTGATCACAAACTAAGCAGAGCTTGTACTATGACAAACATATATATATACTACATATACCTACTGTAATATTTGTCTTGGGTGGGAATCAAACCCACGACCTACAGCATGAAAGGCAAGAATTTATCAAACACGCCATCTGGTCCGTCAACTATCATGTTAACCACGTCAGGACGACCTCCATTTACATACCTTTTATTTGTGCCTTGCTTTGATCTCCAGTTAAGACCATATTATTCCCTAATCATTGTTTATTTAAATTAAAAAATAATAGAGGCTCTAATACGCTCCCTTGTAGGGCACCACATTTTACACGTGTTAAGTACCAGATTTACTGGGAATGTGCAGATTAAGGAAACTAATTGTAACACAATGTAAATGTTGCATCACCCCAGCGACCACCGTGGAAATGCTGACTAGACTCAACGTGACCCGCGCGGTGCATCGGGCGGCGGCATCACCATCCAGTTGTTGCTCACTCTTGTTTCTCACATCAAACGATTGTCACTAATTTAAAATTAATATAACTTTGTAATTTTTAATATTAAAACCTATTGCAATAATATCGGTTTTTTTGCAACCCGTCTGCCGGACTGACGTAATTGGCGGTGAGTGGTAGGATTCCCGAGGACTACTGCGTGTCTACGAGTCATCCTGGAGGTTTTCAAGTCTGTACAAGGGAACCTAATCTACGTGTCAGGCCGTGCAACGGGAGTATCTAGCCATCAATACCGCAGAGAACGCCGAGATGCAATTATTGTGAGTACCTCTAAAATCTTTAAGTGAATTGCTCATCCCTTTCTTTTTAAGTTTCCTTATAATTTCCCAAGATTTTCCATCCACGAGAATCTCGGATTGATAGGTTAGGACATAATAGTAGGCAAAATACATTCGATTTAAACAGAGGTATCAATTTAAATTCGAGATTTGAATCCGTTGACTTAGAAATAAGGAAGCAGAATTAGATGGTATTTTTAAAGCCCTCCGCTTGGTACCAGAGTTTGATCTGATAATTAACGTTAACGTACTTACACGTTTTATTGGCTTATGTTAAGAGTTAATCAGTGAATTCGTTAATAGGGATACACCTGCTAGTAAATTGTGCGAATCGGCCTTTCTTAACGGCATCTTGAATAAAATAACCGGTCCTGCGGCTAGATTAATAAATACCAATGGCATTCCATCAGATTGGGCAGGCATTCGAAAAGCATTGATCAATAATTTTTCCGAGCAGCGCGATAAAACAGCCCTGTATATGACTTGGCTCTTTTATCGCAAGGTAACGAGACCCCACAGGAGTTTTACAAACGGTGTCAAAATTTATTCAGTACATTAATGACTTATGTTTCGCTACATGAAACCGTACAGACTACAGTCGACGCGAAAAGGGACCTCTATAAAAAAATTACGCTACAAGCGTATTTGCGCGGCTTAAGGAATCCATTAGGCGCGCGCGTTCGTTGTATGCACCCGAATTAATAATTTCTTCCACTTATAATCTCTATAAGTTATCTATAGTCCCCAACAAGGATTATAAGATACTCATCCCTTCACATCCCTTCCTGGCAATTCATGACAAAGATTTTATGTACATAGAGGCTGAATGCCCGAAGTCTGGCCTATATTATCTCTGCGAGGACAACATCAATTACCACTATAATAATCAAGAGGACTGCATCTACCAACTGATCACCACTCAACAAATCGACGCATCTTGTACATTCGCAACGGCCAAATTGTCAACAGAAACTGTAGAAACCCTCGACGATCGGTACTATGCGGTAAATTTCCCAGTCTCCACCAAGATTCATGTGACCTGCACGCAAGATCAGTTCAGCACAATACAGGGAAGCTATCTAATCACTATTCCCAAAGGCTGCACTCTACGTAGCCCGAAATTGACTCTAATAAATCGTGACGACAGAATAAAAGGACAGGTAGTCAAGATAATGAATTTCCCGCATTCTAAGGAGACTATTCAGAGCCCAGAGAAAAAAAGGTTGACATTGAATTCTATCGATCTTTATCGCCTACAAGTAAGCGCTAGTGAACTGTCAATAGAACTGCCATTATCTCTGAATAAGGTTGAATTGTACAAAGTATATTATAGTATTACTCCACTATACCTACTGCTATTTGGTGCAAGTGCACTTGGTATTGCGCACACCGTAAGAAGATATTGGAATTAACGTCCACAAGTTACTTTTCCGAACAGAAATAATCAGGTAGAACAGGATAATAACTATGCCGAGATCCAGATTCATTCTGCCACCACACAAGCTACATTCTCAGCGCTACTTGCGAACCAGTCCACTAGTAGGCGCTGATCTACGGGAGGGAGATGTTAAGTACCAGATTTACTTGGAATGTGCAGATTAAGGAAACTAATTGTAACACAATGTAAATGTTGCATCACCCCAGCGACCACCGTGGAAATGCTGCCAAGACTCAACGTGACCCGCGCGGCGCATCGGGCGGCGGCATCGTCTTCCAGTTATTGCTCACTCTTATTTCTCACATCGAACGATTGTCACTAATTTAGAATTAATATAACTTTGTAATTTTGAATATTAAAACCTGTTGCAATAATATCGGTTTTTTTGCAACCCGTCTGCCGGACTGATTCAAGTATGTCATTAGATCAATATTTATTTTCAATCCATAATTTATCCTTACAAAATTTGAAGAATTCGAATGCGTGGTACCCCATTTCTCGTTTACACTGCTATGTTGTAGTAAAATAAGTAGTATACATTTTATTTTATGAAATAATATCAAATAATGATACCACTTTCATATTATTTCTGTGAGTTACCTTCATATAAGTAGGGTCAGAACTTATAGCTAGATTAGGTATTTCGGTATCGGTTACTAGCATATTAAGAAAAGTAAAACTAGGTGAGCTGTTTCTACTCATTGTATAAGTAGTAATAAGACGATATAATTTGGAAACTAATAAATGTGCAGAAATAAATGAAAAACAATTAAATTGAATCATTATTGCAATTTGACAAAGATTTCGTACAAGACCTGGAATCCTCAGAGGCATCCTTTCTTATTTTATCTTATATGCAGCAATTAACCCTCTAGTAAAGTTTGATGACACTTCTGTGTCATTACCAACAGCGCTACTGAGCGTTAATCATCATTGTTGAAACTATTCGCTGGTGCTACTGGTCTGTGTGTATATCCGTCTGTTAGACTTTTTGCTTAGCAATTAAAACATCTCTATTTCCGTAGATTTGTGGTATACCTAAAGTTGTCGGTGGTCATGGGTCTGAACTGGCTTCTTGAGATCATCAGCTTCGTCTACCCAATGTCCAAGATGATGTATATATCAGAAATTTACAACGTGCTGATCGGTCTGGCTATCTTTTTCATATTTGTTTTCAAGAAGGAAATATATGTGAAAATTTTAAGAAGGTAAATATACTTTCTCTATTTTGTATATTATGTGATTCGAATACATTTTAAATTTGTACTCGATCCTCATACCCGATATATGTGTGTTTTTGTTTGGAGTCGTTGTTTCAGGGAGTGTTATTTGTGTCCAGTAGCAAAGAACGAATTTACAAGCAGACAAAAAATATTGAATAAATTCATTAGAACATTTGAAAGTCTCTCAATTATTCTAGTAGCTAACCGTAAAAAAAATGGGAACAATGATTATTGGAATAATTATTTCCTTATGGAAAGTGTAGTTGCTTCCAATAATGGGGACTTGTCTACAACTAAAATATATAACACTTTATTATTTTAAAGTATTTGCTTAAGTTATAGCACAAGACCTGACAGAATTATATTACTTTAGCAAGTGAATTACCTTGTGGTTAACGGCGCTAGTTGTGTGATAATGATTATTTATATAACATAGGTAATTAGTTTTAAGCCTTATTATGCAATTATTTGTTTTGTTTTGTTAATCTAAAAAAATAAAAATAATATAGTAATATTATATGCGTCAGCAATTTAAAGTCTGCTTCTTTATAGTTAATTAATAAATTACCTCCCAATAGATGTCACTAAAATCAAAATGTTTGCCTAGAGTGGATTCTAAACACGATACAAGTACAGCAAATAACTTGACAAATAGACCTACAAGACAATAAAAGCGATCATATGATAGTTTTTTAATTATTTTTCAGGTACAATATTGCCAAGTGGCGTCACCAGCCAGCCAAGAAGTGTTATTTCAATAGTCCTTCAGATTACAGGAAAGTGACGTCTTCTCTCTAGGTGTTCTCTAACCTACGTACATTCTTTGAACTACGTATCGACATGTAATCATTCAATTCCAATGGATACACAAAAACACACGGGCGTTATTTCATGATTATCATCAAATATTCATTCTTTTAATGTATCAATGAAGGATATTTTCCCAAAATGAAATGAAATGAAATATATTCAGCAGCACCTGGGTATTAACATACACTTGTACTTGTGAAGCTCAGAATGCAGTACGTAAACATAGTCAGATACAGTAGCAAAAAAAATATATTGTGTCCGTCCGGATCCCAATAATTATGCACCTGGTATATCAGAGCTTTCGGAGTTATCAATGTCCGACATAATAAGCACATTGAATTCAGCCGAGATGTAGTAAAATATATCTAAAACTATAAATATTTGACGGCTCTGTGCCGTAGTTGGTAAATGCTTGCTTTGTACGCCGTAGATCGTGGGTTCGAATCCCACCCAAGACAGATGCAGTGTGCATGAACATGTCTTGAGAAATTTAAGTATTGTGCTGAGGCAGACTCAAGGATTTACAAATATAACCACGCTTAAGGTGTAGTACGATGTGCTAGTGAGAAGTCAGCTGGAGCACAATTCACTTATATGAGGTCCATATGAAGCGAAGTACAGTGGCATGTTGGTGCGCATTCAGAATAAATTTGTAAGTGTGTTACAGGTTGTGTGGTGTATATACGTTTTACCTGCTAATGTACACTACACTATTTGTACTTGGTATGGTCGGGTCGGAACTCAGGGTGAGACGTAACTTTGCATTGGTTGCGTATGTGGTAAAGCTATTGCGTGGTGTGGAACACAATATACAGGAGTTCTGCATCACCTTAGACTACAGGCTATTACACCTGTTGGCTATTGAACCTGTAGCTAGGACCATGAATCTACTGGAAAAAACCTTACTCACCCGAGCAATTAGAACAATAATAATTGGGTGCTAATTAAACAGACATATTATTTTAATAGCATTTTTCGCTTCTAAAAATTTACATTGCAATCTAAATTACCAAATCAGCCACAATTAACGAGCATCTGAATAATACTATCTTAGCTACTAGTTATCTTCTATGTAAGCCATTAAATTCACAAAGTTCCAACTAATAGAATTTTTGAAAACTCTCCACCAATCTTCAATAACAATAATGTATCTAGATGGTTCTAACCTAACCTGACCCAAATAAAAGACAAATTTATTAGAGGCTATCTCATTTTCCCACGGCTTAGTTATAAAATTAGAAGTTTGATCACGAGGCCAATAAAGAAATTTGTGTCTTAACTTATAATTTATCATAATAATTAATCAAGTACACGAAAACGTGGACATACCTATTCTCGCATCTTCTCGTGTAATTTGAGTAAATTCGCAAAGGTGTTGTTGAATGTAGTTAGTTATATGATAAATTACTTTTAAAATATAGTTAAATAAGATCGTATTTTTATAATTGTAGTTACCAACACTATCGCTTTAGGTCAAGACCTGTAATGATAGATGTTAAGGAGAGATAATAAAATAAAGATAAATGTTCTAAATATGCTCAATCAAAATGATTCTTTAATTTAATTATCTCCATTAAGTTAGTGAAATTAAATTACAATACCAGTGTTTATAAAACTTTTCTCTTAGTTTTTAATAAAATACGAGTAGTTACGTAACTAAGCCAATACTACCATAAATTAAATTATTCTATATTATCAAATGTTATTTGTGTCCGTCGACATAGGGATTAGATTCTCTAGTGTGGACGTGGTCTTTAATATATATATATATATATATATATAAAACTCCTAAATATCACGTACATATCTTGCGTTTAACAATAACGTTATTAAAGTTTACTCTTAAGGGAAATTTTATTTCATCCGTAAGAAGCAGGTGGTTGATTGGATGTAAGGCGATCTCTTTTACGCCCGAAGTTTGAAGCGCATTATCAGTAGACAGGTTTAAATTTATTTTCGATATAGCAATTACATAAACAGCGACTATCGCGTCTGCTTAATAAAGTTTAATTTAACTTGCGCGGGCGCTGTATAATTTAGAACCTAAAATCTTAAGTATACTAACATGAATAGTATCATTCCAGAGCTTTATTTGCTCTGACTATCGAAGATTCTGTCCTCTTGTTTTTGCTCGACAAAGTTATATGAATAAACGTGGCCAGACTCTTCCATGTATTAGTAGGTTCCTAGTATAGGAAAGTTTTATGTCAATGGCAGTTAAGAACTTCATGGGTAACTATTGCAGGAAAATTAATTTAATATGACAATAATAAAATATATATCACATACCTACATGTAATGTATTTGCGTGTAATATATTTGCGTGTTTGTACATAAATATTGTTACAATTATTCCGACGAAGTTCATATTTTCCTTAATAATCTATATATACTTATAAAAGGCAAACCTGACTCACTGACTTATATATCAAGGCACAGCCGAAACGACTCTAAGTAGAATCTTGAAATTTGGTACAAAGATTACTTTTATAATGTAAGTGAGCGCTAAGAAAGGATTTTTAGAAATTTAGCCCCTAAAGGGATGAAGTTTACATGGAATTTTCTCATTTTTGGTGTTAGAAGAATGAAAATAGGTATATAAGTTCTCGGTTACAATAAAAATAATATGTGTAGGACAAAATTCCTCCTTAACGGGCTAAAAATAGGGGCTGGGGCGGGGGGGGGGGGGGTGTAAAGTTTATAATTTTCTCATTGTTGGACTTAGCCGTATGAAAATTGGTATTAGGGTTCTAAACACAAAGAAAAACACCCTCGTTTTTCACAGGGTTTATCAAATGGTCATTTTGAAGCCTACGTGGCATATGAAGAACATGAAATAATTAATTCTACAACAGCACCAAAATCTAGGCCAGTTATAAAACCACGTAGTGTAATATCTAACATAACACAGTTGTTATCAACAGATTCAGACTCACCACTATCTACAGACTCTTCTTAAAAGCCGTCGGATTTAGACAGTGCTTTGGCACGATCTACAACGAAAAAGAGGAAACGTAGGGCTAGATCAACAAATTTGTCATTTTAATACTCTAATAATTGAGGATCATAGTATTATAAACAACATTCGAAAATTTAACAATAGCCTACAAATGACGTCATTTTGAGAAAAACAAGTCACAGAAGACGGCTTCATGCCGACATTCAAAGTTCAGGGTCAAGTATATCATCTGGGAGGAGGTTTATTACCTGAACCTGGAAATTAAGCCCAATTACTTCAGATTTACTTTGTTGGTGAAGATGATAAGGGGTCTAATTTAAGACATTCTAACCATCCAGACCTGAAACCAACGTTAATACAATAGTTACAGAAAATGTTGCATGAAGTTAACCCGTATATAAAATAATTAAAAAGTATAATTGATAAGATTCCACCATCCTGTGAATCATTTAAAGTTGTGATTCACGCTGAAAAAATTATAAATCAGCAATTTGAACATCGAGATATAATTCTGGAAAGACGCAGAAAATCCTTGCATCGTATAAGTGAAATTCCTAGATCGTATGATTCTCTCCAGTATCCATTACTGTTTTGTCGGGGAGAAGATGGTTACTCGATAAATATACCACAGCGTGATCCAAAAACTAAGTTGCCATTAAAAATACTGTTTCAGCAGAAAATTTTCATTCTTATCGCATCTAATGACAGGCAAGAAGTGGAAAATTATTTAGTATAATTTTGTGCTCTTTTAAGTCAGTATTTAGTTGATATTTAAAGTCAAAGTCAAAGTAATTTATTTGTTAAACATAGGTAATATGGTATAAAAATTGTGTTATATCACTATGTTTTGCCTTGCAAGGCGTACAAATTATACAGAGCTAGCAAAATAATAACATAATAAATATTAAATTTCATAGATAAGGTAGAGTAATAAGTAGATCGGACATTTCTTATTTTATGTTTTTGTCATCCAAATACTTATTGATAGTGTAGTAAGCCTTTTCAATTAAAAAAATCTTAAGTTGCAATTTAAAATGGTTTATGTTACTAATGTTTTTTGTAATTTATTGAAAATTTTTGGACCCATGCCGAGACAACTCTTCGAAAAAAGTGCAGTATTATGTCTTTTTAACTTTAGTGTGCTTTGGTGACGTCTATTATTAAGTGTATCAAATTTAATTAGATTCACCTTTACAAATATTGCAATTTCATAAATATAGAGGGATGGAAGCGTAAGTAATTTTAGATTAATGAAATATGTTTTGCAACTTTCGGTAGTTTTTAAGCAACATATGGCTCGAAGACATTGTTTCTGGGCTTTAAATGCCATTTCTCTGTTGGTAGAGTTGCCCCAAAACATTATGCCATAACGAAGAGTTGTGGAGACATATGCATGATATATGCGGTAAGAACAGTATTACGGTTTGCACCTTATTCAAATTGTGCAAAGCGTAACAGAATTGATGATATTTTTTTGTCATGATCTCGATGTGTGTTTTCCAAGTCATGTTTTCGTCTAGCCAGATTCCCAAAAATTTGGTTCGTTCCGTTTGCATAATCTTATTTTTGTCATAATTAATGTCAAGAATTATAACTGACGGAAAATTTAAGGCTGCTGATATTAAGATAGCTTTGTATGTTTCTAACGTGGACAAAGGCGTATGATATAATTACGTACATAAGAGAGAGAGAGAGAATTACGTACATAAGATAAGAGAGATGATATAATTACGTACATAAGAGAGAAAACAGATCTTCACGTAAGTGCAGAGAAAATTAATAGGCAAATAGATAAAGACTATAATAGCTATAAGATTTTCATTCCAAAACAAAAGGAAGACCTGTTCATGAGTGATGATTTTTGGCCGGAGGGTGTATCATACCGTCGCTTTATAAACTTCAGACGAAACCGGAACGATTTAATTCAGACACGGAATACGACAAAACAAACTAGTAATGGATAGGTCTGTAAAGATAGCTAGTTTTAATTGCAAATGTGTGAAATCATCTGTTGAGTGTATTAAGCGGCTGTGTGTATCAGCGGATATTATCGCTTTACAAGAGAATGGTTGCTACCGCATGATCTGGACTTCATTCACGATGACTTTGCCTACACTGGGACCTCGGCTGTTGATACGTCAGCTGGTCTACTACGAGGCAGGCCTTATGGAGGTGTGGCCTTGCTGTGGAGAAAGAGTTTATCATTGTCGGTGAGTGTTATTCAGTGTCATAGTGTACGTCTTACAGCCATAAAAGTAAACCTGTTAGAGCGTGAAATCCTTATTTTCTCTGTGTATATGCCAACAAACTCTAATGAAAACTTAGGGGAGTTCACGGACTGTTTGAGTGAAATATACGCCGTTATAGAGACTAATAACGTTCAGTGTGCCTATATGATAGGAGATTATAATGCTCATACAAACGAATTGTTTGGTAATGAGTTACAAAAATTTTGTCAAGAGCAGAAATGGTCCTGCGCGGAAATCGAACTTTTACCGCACGATGCGTATACGTTCGTGAGTGAAGCTCACGGGTGTAAGCGATGGCTCGACCACTGTGTCGTCACAGAGGCCGCGTGGCGCACGATCACCGGTGCGCACATTTTATACGATTGTTATTGGTCTGATCACTTGCCTATTGTAATTGAATGTAACTTTAAACTAATTAAACCTAATATTATACAACCTATTAGGGATAAGAGCAGCAATGTTATATGGGGAGAACGCGATTTGAGCCAAATAAAATTATATGAGGAATTGTGTCACGCTGGACTGCGGGAAATAAATTTCCCTTCTGAACTATGTAAATGTGCGGGTACAATGTGTAAGATTCATCAGCATAGAGTAATATTGGATGAAATATACAGTAAAATTACAGTAATACTTACAAAGTCCGCCGAACGTAGTGCAACAATAGTTAATGACCGTAGGTATAAACTATTGATAGGATGGAATAAACATGTACGAATTGCTCACTGTGAGGCCCGGCTTGCTTTTCCAATGTGGAATGTATGTGGTAAGCCGTCTATGGGTAATCTCTACGAGAAGATGCGCGAAACTCGTAGTATTTTCAAAAATAAATTAAAATGGTGTCGCAAAATTCAAAACCAAATCAAACTTGATATTATTGTAAAAACCCATGGATCAAAAGATTTTGGACAGTTTTGGAAAAAAACTAATAAAGTGAATCCTAAACGGGGCCTCCCAGTGAGTGTAGCAGGACTGTGTAACCCTGTCGATATAGCAAATATGTTTATGAATAGTTTTAAAGTTGATTCACCGTTAAAACAAATTGTACCAGCTTCATCGTTGGTATCTGACAGTCAGGACCCATTGGACTTAAGTGTAAAATTCTCTGCCAGGGACATTGCCGAGGTGATCAAAAATATGGTTCGTGGGAAATCACCAGGGTATGATAACCTTAGTATTGAGCACCTGCGGTATGCTGGAGTACACTAGCCGAGGGTACTGGCGATGTTGTTTACTCGTACATTGTGCATGAGTCACTCTTACCTACCGGGTGATCTTATGAAAACAATTGTTGTGCCTATCATAAAAAATAGAACTGGCGACGCTGCGGACCCCTCTAACTATAGGCCGATTTCACTGGCTACTGTTACGGCTAAAGAGCTGGACTGTCTGCTTGATTCACATATGGCAAGTTGCATCACTCTTCATGATGCCCAGTTTGGCTTCAGGCCCGGCTCATCAATAGAGAGTGCCATTATGTGTCTCAAGCAGACCGTACAGTACTACACAGCCAGGAAGACACCAATCTATGCGTGCTTCCTTGACTTGTCCAAGGCCTTTGACCTGGTGTCATATGACATACTTCGGGAAAAGCTACGCAAGGAAAGCACCGTGGACAGTACTGTTATAGATGTACTTAGGTATTGGTATAAGAATCAGACAAACAATGTTAAATGGGGTGGAGTTTTATCTGATGTCTATGGGATGGAGTGCGGAGTGAGGCAAGGGGGGATAACCTCTCCGCGCCTCTTTAATTTATATATTAACCGACTGATCGTGGAACTCAGCAGTACCAATGTCGGTTGTCACATTGACAGGACTTGCGTTAGTAATATAAGTTACGCCGACGACATGGTACTCTTGTCTCCGACGATAGAAGGTCTCCGGCGGCTTCTAGGGTTGTGTGAAGATTATGTGAAGGCTCACGGGCTCAGGTAACTCACTCTTTTTGGCGTTGTACGCCAAAAAGAGTGAGTTACTTGTGTTCAAGGCAGGCACCAAAAGTTACTTCAACGTGCCACAAGTCACAATTGCTGATACCCCTCTGGCAAAGTAACTCAATTTAAGTACCTGGGTCACTGGGTCACAGATAATCTAAACGATGATTTGGATATTGAAAGAGAACGTAGGGCGCTGGCTGTCCGATGTAATATGCTGATTCGTAGATTTACATGTTGTACCAAGGACGTCAAAGTTACACTTTTTAGAGCATATTGCCAGACATTTTACACGTGCAGTCTGTGGATCAGGTATATGCAGAGGGCATACAGCGCCCTTTGTGTGCAATATAATAATGCGTTCAGGATGTTCTTGTGTTCTCACACAGCATCTTGTGATAAATAGCAAAATCAACGCATTATGTGATAAATAGGATAGTCCGATGCTGGAGCACTGGATACGACTGCACACGACGTAGACGGTGCCCTAGTACCGCGATTTTATATTTATGTATTGTAAAATTACTAACATTAACACTAAATTAAGATTTTTGAAACTAACAACTTATGAACTTAAAATGGTCTGAAATAAATGATTAATTAAATTATAAGATCAGTTTTTTTGTTTAAATGTCATTATTTAAGTTTTATTAAAATTAATCTGTAAATTGTTATTATTTAGCCTGTTGAGTGTATTAGGGTCGATTTTAGATTGGAGCGATGTTTAAGAAATTAAAAACGTGTGTGCTTTGCCACTGCTTGAATGCGACTGGTTTTATTCACTAGCTGTATGCATAGTAGTAACAAATAACAAAACATACCGGCCCCCAAAGGACTACTAAGTCCTTTTAAAACGAAAACATAAGAAATTGTATTGATAGGCCAGTAGAAGATTACTACAACACAAAATATACATGCAAATAATCAACAGAATTGTTTAAATGAATTACGAATCAACATCACATTATCAGGTAATTACGTAACAGCATCACAATCTACAGGTAAGTAGCATAGTTTAGTTATACTTCTTTTCACAATACTGTCTCTGCTCTTCACGCTGTATACTTGAGTCAGGCTATCTGGGCCTGGGTGTATCTCAGTAATTCTTCCTAGAAGCCATTTGCCAGGAGGTAAGTTGTCTGCTTTTATACTTATAAAAGCAGACAACTTACCTCCTGGCAAATGGCTTCTGGGAAGAAGAATTAAAAAAGGGACAAATAGTACTTACTATTTGTCCCTTTTTTAATTCTTTTTCTATTTTCAGCCAATTAGGTCTTTGCTGCAAGTGGGATAAATATTCGTTCTGCCACCGTTTCCAGAAATCTCTCAGGAGCTTCTGTACGTGTTGCCAGCGTAAGGTAAGTTAAAGGTAAGTTACTTTTATATCGTTTAGACTAGGATAGGTACGGTACTACAATTGGATATTCTTATCATTGTTTTACAACGTCTTTTGCTCATAATATCCAGCATCTCGATGTTATGTAGGCCAACATTATTTGTATCCCTCCATGAAGAGTTAGCGTCTGCATTTTTGAAAATTAACTTGATTAATTCGATTTTGTTTCCGAGAATGGTAGGGTGCTTCCTTTCTAGTCTAATGTTTGCATGTCTCAATCTTCCTCCCACCCTTATAATACCATTGGTATCTAAGTATGGATTTAAACGTTTCAATGCACTTGTCTTATTTACTACTGCAACCATTTCCGATGTGTCCGTCAATCATGCTATCGAAGGCAAGAGTGAGACAACATTAACAATGATGGCACATTGGAATAAAAGACAAGGAACAGCACTTCTAGCAACCGCAATGGTGACAGTTAAGAGCGAGGAAGGACACACCATTGTTTTAAGAGCACTCATAGATCAAGGATCAGAAGCCTGCTTTATACGTGAGAAGGCAGCTCAGCTTCTAAAACTTAAAAGACAACCAATAAGAGGTACCGTGATTGGAGTAGCATCTACGAAAACAGATGTCAAGCAAGTGGTTCCGCTACAGATCTTATCTAGAAGAGAGAACAACTTCTGTCTTAACATACAGGCCTATGTGATGAGTAAACCGCTGACCGCTAAATTACCAGAATACACCATCACTATAAACAATGATTTTCAACACCTTGAAGGGTTAGACCTAGCTGATCTGAGTTACTATATACAGGGGTCTATCGATTTTCTACTTGGTGTGAAAGAATATGGAGAAATCATACAGCAAGAGCTAATCAAAGGTCCACCAGGCACACCCTGTGCACAACGAACCAGCCTCGGTTGGATACTTTTTGGAGAGATACAAAACAAACACAATGACACGTCTGTGCTTGTCATGCACCATCGAGTAGATGTAAAAAATATGTTGAATACACCCTGCGAGATAGACACGGAAAGCAAAAGAAAATATACGGAGGAAGAGCAACTATACGAAAATATATACAAATCAAGACATGCAGAAAATGAGGAAGGAAGATATATAGTTAAACTACCATTCAAGTCACCAGATGGCAATACTAGAAAAATTGCAATGCGTAGACTATTACAATTAGACAGAAGATTCATAAGACAACCAGACTTAAAGAAAGCTTACGAAAAAGTGATGGAAGATTATGTTACGCTAAATCACCTGGAAGAAATACCTGTAGAAGACAGAAATACAAAGAAGGCAGCATACTTACCTCACCACGCCGTTTTCCATAGCGACAAAGAAAACACAAGTTCCCGAGTTGTTTATGATGCTTCATGTAAAGGAAAATCACAAACCTTCGCTTTGATTGACTTTTCAATAGTTCTGGCATGGTTGTCTGGCGAGCCATCTAGATGGAAGACATTTGTTGCAAATCGGGTGGTCGAAACACTGGAAAACTTAAACAGCAACCAATGGTATCATGTACAATCACAAGAGAACCCTGCCATCAGGCAGGGTTAGCTTCGCGAGGTATGTCAATACAAGAATTGAAGAACTGTAAACTGTGGTAAAAAGGCCCAAGTTGGTTAACTGACAAAAAAATACAATTCACGCGTTTAAATAATGTACAGACACATGAAGAAGAGAAATCAAACAATGAGATAAAAACACATCTAAGTATAGATTACATGTAGAAAGACAATACAAAGATGATTGAAATGTTTGATAATTACGACAGCCTAAATGAACTACTTACATCTATTTGTTACTGTCGAAGAATTTTAAATCACAAAAAAGACACACTCAGTGCTCAAGAAAAGAGAGGTATAACAACTAAAGAACTAGAAGAATCATTGCAAAAATGTAAAAAGTTGATACAAGAAAATGAAATTGAAGAGGAGATAAGAACACTGATAAAGGGCAACGAAGTAAATAAGACAAGTGCATTGAAACGTTTAAATCCATACTTAGATACCAATGGTATTATAAGGGTGGGAGGAAGATTGAGACATGCAAACATTAGACTAGAAAGGAAGCACCCTACCATTCTCGGAAACAAAATCGAATTAATCAAGTTAATTTTCAAAAATGCAGACGCTAACTCTTCATGGAGGGATACAAATAATGTTGGCCTACATAACATCGAGATGCTGGATATTATGAGCAAAAGACGTTGTAAAACAATGATAAGAATATCCAATTGTAGTACCGTACCTATCCTAGTCTAAACGATATAAAAGTAACTTACCTTTAACTTACCTTACGCTGGCAACACGTACAGAAGCTCCTGAGAGATTTCTGGAAACGGTGGCAGAACGAATATTTATCCCACTTGCAGCAAAGACCTAATTGGCTGAAAATAGAAAAAGAATTAAAAAAGGGACAAATAGTAAGTACTATTTGTCCCTTTTTTAATTCTTCTTCCCAGAAGCCATTTGCCAGGAGGTAAGTTGTCTGCTTTTATTATAAAAGCAGACAACTTACCTCCTGGCAAATGGCTTCTGGGAAGAAGAATTAAAAAAGGGACAAATAGTACTTACTATTTGTCCCTTTTTTAATTCTTTTTCTATTTTCAGCCAATTAGGTCTTTGCTGCAAGTGGGATAAATATTCGTTCTGCCACCGTTTCCAGAAATCTCTCAGGAGCTTCTGTACGTGTTGCCAGCGTAAGGTAAGTTAAAGGTAAGTTACTTTTATATCGTTTAGACTAGGATAGGTACGGTACTACAATTGGATATTCTTATCATTGTTTTACAACGTCTTTTGCTCATAATATCCAGCATCTCGATGTTATGTAGGCCAACATTATTTGTATCCCTCCATGAAGAGTTAGCGTCTGCATTTTTGAAAATTAACTTGATTAATTCGATTTTGTTTCCGAGAATGGTAGGGTGCTTCCTTTCTAGTCTAATGTTTGCATGTCTCAATCTTCCTCCCACCCTTATAATACCATTGGTATCTAAGTATGGATTTAAACGTTTCAATGCACTTGTCTTATTTACTTCGTTGCCCTTTATCAGTGTTCTTATCTCCTCTTCAATTTCATTTTCTTGTATCAACTTTTTACATTTTTGCAATGATTCTTCTAGTTCTTTAGTTGTTATACCTCTCTTTTCTTGAGCACTGAGTGTGTCTTTTTTGTGATTTAAAATTCTTCGACAGTAACAAATAGATGTAAGTAGTTCATTTAGGCTGTCGTAATTATCAAACATTTCAATCATCTTTGTATTGTCTTTCTACATGTAATCTATACTTAGATGTGTTTTTATCTCATTGTTTGATTTCTCTTCTTCATGTGTCTGTACATTATTTAAACGCGTGAATTGTATTTTTTTGTCAGTTAACCAACTTGGGCCTTTTTACCACAGTTTACAGTTCTTCAATTCTTGTATTGACATACCTCGCGAAGCTAACCCTGCCTGATGGCAGGGTTCTCTTGTGATTGTACATGATACCATTGGTTGCTGTTTAAGTTTTCCAGTGTTTCGACCACCCGATTTGCAACAAATGTCTTCCATCTAGATGGCTCGCCAGACAACCATGCCAGAACTATTGAAAAGTCAATCAAAGCGAAGGTTTGTGATTTTCCTTTACATGAAGCATCATAAACAACTCGGGAACTTGTGTTTTCTTTGTCGCTATGGAAAACGGCGTGGTGAGGTAAGTATGCTGCCTTCTTTGTATTTCTGTCTTCTACAGGTATTTCTTCCAGGTGATTTAGCGTAACATAATCTTCCATCACTTTTTCGTAAGCTTTCTTTAAGTCTGGTTGTCTTATGAATCTTCTGTCTAATTGTAATAGTCTACGCATTGCAATTTTTCTAGTATTGCCATCTGGTGACTTGAATGGTAGTTTAACTATATATCTTCCTTCCTCATTTTCTGCATGTCTTGATTTGTATATATTTTCGTATAGTTGCTCTTCCTCCGTATATTTTCTTTTGCTTTCCGTGTCTATCTCGCAGGGTGTATTCAACATATTTTTTACATCTACTCGATGGTGCATGACAAGCACAGACGTGTCATTGTGTTTGTTTTGTATCTCTCCAAAAAGTATCCAACCGAGGCTGGTTCGTTGTGCACAGGGTGTGCCTGGTGGACCTTTGATTAGCTCTTGCTGTATGATTTCTCCATATTCTTTCACACCAAGTAGAAGATCGATAGACCCCTGTATATAGTAACTCAGATCAGCTAGGTCTAACCCTTCAAGGTGTTGAAAATCATTGTTTATAGTGATGGTGTATTCTGGTAATTTAGCGGTCAGCGGTTTACTCATCACATAGGCCTGTATGTTAAGACAGAAGTTGTTCTCTCTTCTAGATAAGATCTGTAGCGGAACCACTTGCTTGACATCTGTTTTCGTAGATGCTACTCCAATCACGGTACCTCTTATTGGTTGTCTTTTAAGTTTTAGAAGCTGAGCTGCCTTCTCACGTATAAAGCAGGCTTCTGATCCTTGATCTATGAGTGCTCTTAAAACAATGGTGTGTCCTTCCTCGCTCTTAACTGTCACCATTGCGGTTGCTAGAAGTGCTGTTCCTTGTCTTTTATTCCAATGTGCCATCATTGTTAATGTTGTCTCACTCTTGCCTTCGATAGCATGATTGACGGACACATCGGAAATGGTTGCAGTAGTGTCTTGTGTATCTTGTTAAGTTTTGTAAGTGTTTTCTTTCTTTTCATGAAGTAAAGAGTGATGGCGCTTGTTACAAACTCGGCAATTGAATGGCACTCGGCACTTGAATACCGAATGTCCTGGTAACAAACAATTGTAGCATAATCGCTTTTCCTTCACGTACTCGTTTCTATCTTTGACGTTCATCTCTGTGAATTGTTTGCAGTGACACAACGTATGATTATCTTCGCATTTAACACACGTTTTTCAGTGGTAGTAGTAGCGATAGCAGCGAATGTCCTCTGTTTAGGTTTATCTCTTACAGGTGCAGCGGTGCCAGGTGATATGAACTCAAGGGTGCGGAACTTCGATTCAAGAAATTTCTTCAAAGTGACCCAGGTAGGTAACTCTTTAGAATCATCTTCGTATGAATATTCTTCCCAGTCTTTATGAGTATCTTGGTCCAATTTCTGCACGACTAGAAATATTATTAAAGGATCCCAAGACTCGGTATTAATAGACATGTTGTTTAAGTTGTTAAGGCACTCATTAGTTGTGTCTAACAAAGATTTTATCTGACTTGAACTCTGTGTGTTAATTTTTCTTTGGTTAAATAAACGTTTGAGAACGGCATTCACAATAAGTCGTTTATTTCCGTATCTTTGTTGCAACACTGACCAGGCTTGAGAATAATTACTATCAGTAATTTGTATATATTTCAATAATGCTTGCGCTTCGCCGCCAATGCTGGACTTTAAGTAATGCAACTTTTGGACATCGCTTAACGAAGTATTTTTGTGAACTAACGATACAAACAAATCGTGAAAAGTTGCCCATTCTTCGTAATGTCGCGTAAATTTCGGCAGTTCAATTTTCGGAAGTCGAACTTGTGACGTAAACAACTCACTTTGATTTGGATTGAAGTATTTGATGACGTTAGCATTAAGTCGTTGAGGTCCGCTAGCATAATTAAGTAAAGATCTTCACATAAAAAATAATGTTCGTTCACAAAATAACTTATATCTTGTCTACTTTCGCGCGTCGTACCTTTAATTAAGTCTTGGTGCGCGGCGGTGAAATTATTCTAATACTCTTGTATGCATTTTATTCGTGCTTCTATGTATCCACGGGTCAACCTTTGTTTTGGGCACTTTTTCAAGTTTATTTGCGTTTTCTGAAGTAATTTAGTAATATCTTCTAAAACTCCGAGTAGTTGTTCAGGTGTAGACATTTTAAACAGTTGTATAATAATATGTAGTCACTTCACAAACTTAAGTTTCTTCAAAAAAAATGTTTCAAACGATGTTCGACGTTTCTATTCGTATAATTACGTAAACAAGTTGCTAATTAGGTTCAAAATAACACTTTTATTCTCATCGAGTCGCTTCTTATCTAAGGAATGCGGCTGCCTTTTGTTTCCGACGCTCGGGTCCGGCCGCTCGATGCACTGACGTATCCAGCTCGTTTTAGACCATATGTTGAGTGTATTAGGGTCGATTTTAGATTGGGGCTATGTTTAAGAAAATTAAAAACGTGTGTGCTTTACCACTGCGTGAATGCGACTTGTTTTATTCACTAACTGTATGCATAGTAGTAACAAATACAACATAGCCATTGAATTATTAGACTTAAGCTACTGTTTATATCATTTTTATGTGAGTCACTATTTTTACCAGAAAATACTACAGTGCAGTCATCAGCAAATAGGGTGATAGGGTGTGGTATGGTTTTCGGAAGGTCATTTATATAGCATAGAAATAACAATGGGCCAAACACACTTACCTGAGGCAAGCCATAATTAATTGGTCTCTCTCTCGATTGGTAATTAATTTCAGTTTTACTTTTGACATTGACTGTTGTAATACTAGTTATCTGTTTTCTGTCAGTAAAGTATGACTTCATTAAATTTAAAACTTTGCCCCTAATGCCATATTTATATAGTTTTCCCAGAAGGATTTCCTTATCAACTAAATCGAAAGCCTTAGTCATATCCATAAATAAGGCTGTTACCGGTATTTTTTGGTCCATATTTGTAACTATTTCATTCATTAATTCATAAATGGCCTTTTTTATGTTTTTGCACCTTCTTAAACCATACTGCTCATTAGTTAGGATGGCATTTTTTTCCAAAAACATGTACATGCTGTTATAAATAACCTTTTCAATTATTTTGGAAAATATTTAAAGAAGGGCAATGGGTCCATAGTTTTGTATATTTTGAGGATCATCCCTTTTATGTAGAGGTTTTATCACGGACAGTTTTAGGTTTTCTGGAAAGACGCCTTGTTCGATACATAGGTTAGTAATGAAGCTAAGAACCGGTGAAATTTCAACAGGTACTTTCTTTATTATCTTAGTCTCAATGTCGTCAAAGCCAGAGCTATTCGTATTTTTTAAAATCATAATTATTTTATAAATGTCAAGTGGTGCTGTTGGTGATAAGAATAATGAATTAATGTTAGAATTTGTGACTGTTATTTTATGGTCAGAATTATTTTTTGGCTGTATTTGGTCAATAAAATGATTATTAAAGAGTTCTACTATGTCAATTGGATTTGTTACGCATTTATTGTCAATAAGGAGTTTATAAGGAATGTTCCTCGGGAAGTTATTTATTGAAGAGTTTATAACCCTCCAGGTTGCTCTAATTTTATTTTCAGCATTATATTTTATAAAATAACTATTTTGCGATTTTTGTGTCAATTTGATAATTGTTTTTAAACGCTTGGAATATGAGCTGTATCTTTTTTTATTGACTACATTTGGATGCCGCCTTAAGGTCCATAGCATCTCACGTTTACGTTTAGAGCACAGTTTAATACCTTTCGTTATCCATTTTTAAGATTGAGTAGTCACGTTTTTTATTTTTATTAAATTGAAACACAGATCGTAAAATAATTTGAATAAGTTATGAAATTCTTAAATGCATTATTTGGATCTTTACAGCTATAGACACTATTAAAGCTAAGACTTTGGAAAGCCTCTTGAAATTTATTGACATTTTCCTGGCAAAAAATCACGTTTATAAGAAAACCAGTGTGTAATTGAGCAGGTCTTTTTGACGGGATATTTTATAATTTGAGCTGTATGATCAGAGACGGCTAGCTCCATTACCTCACATACACTTCCTCTTACGTTTTGTATAATATTATGGATGCATGTACCGCTATCTAGGCGGGTTGGTACACTCACGCCTAATTTCATATGAAAGTTAAGTAAGAGATTTTGAAATTCCATTGCCATTTTCGATTTTTTTAAGATATCGATGTTAAAGTCTCCGCAAATCAGCACCTTCATTTTGACATTGTTACATATTTTCCTTAAGATTCCATCAAAGTTCTAGAAAAACGAAGTTAGAGTGTCAATATTATTCTTAGGCTATCTATAAATTCAGACTATAATTATTTGATGTTCGATTAATTCAATTGCACAAGCTTCTAAGACGCAGGAACTGCAATATTCTTTTACGTTAAGAGTTTTATACGGATGTTTATTATTCACTTAGATGCATGAGCCTCCGCTCCGGGACTTTCTTGCATAATAGGTAGCAAGAGAATAGTTTGGAATACAAAGATTGCGATGGTCCTCTTCTTTCATATTATGTTCTGTAATACAAAGTACATTCACATGTTTACCAAGGCCAGCAAGATCATTTATATGCAAACTTAATAAGTCCGATTTACTTTTTAAACCGTTTGTATTTTGATGAATAACATGAATATGGTTATACATGAAAAAAATTTTGATCGTTCACAGTTTCAGGAGTGTCTATTTTCTGAGAAACATTGTTTATATTATTAGAATTGGAAAAATAATTATGAGAGTACATGTCAATATCATATTTTACATTGCAGAAAATATTGTTCATGCCAGTATTATTAATGACACCATTTATCAAAGAGAACATTTTATAATCACAGGGTAGATCGAAATTAGAGTCATATAAAGATGCATATTTGTGAATTTGAATGTCATTGTATAACAGTTTATTGAACAATTCTACTCTTAAGTTGTACATATTAGAGTAATAGCTGTATTTATACGTAGGTAAACATATTACAATATTTGTGTTGCTCATAGCTACAAGTGATACACGTAAGTTATGTATTAGGTCGTGATAGTTGTTTGTTGTGATAAAGTCTTCTTCGCCGATGAGAATTATGCAGTAGTCATCTGTTGTAAAAGTAGTTAGTTTTTATAAATGCCGTTGACGAGATGCTTTATTCCACAATATGGTTTAAGGTAGTGACATATATTATAGCTCGGGAATGTTCTTTCTGCTATTGATAAGATCTTATTCGTCTTATTAGAACTAAGAATACATAATTTATGTTTTTGTTGTTGTTTTTTGCTGGATACCTCAACATTTAGTTTATCAGTGTGAAATGGGTTATTTTGCACATGTTTAGGAGTTAAAGTTGCTGTAGAACTTTGCAGTCTATTGTTAAGTGGATTTGATTTACGAATAGGAGTTGGTTGGTCTTTATTTGGTGTCGACACGTCATTAATCAGCTTCTTAGTTACCTTTTTTACGAGTTTGTGTTTGTTGTTTAGGGATTCAATTGTTTTCTTTAGTTCTGTGTTTTCACATGATAAATTATTTATTTCGTCATGGGCCGCCAGTAATTCCGAGTTGAGTCGGTCAATTTGTTGTTGAAGTTGTGTGACTTCGTCGTTTTCACCATCCGATATTGTAGGTAAACTGTGTGTGGTGCCATATATGGACGAGTCATTTGAATTATTACATGATTCTGCTATACTTTCGTTGAGTGATTGAGTACGGGTACGCGCCGGCCTAAGCGTAATGTTCTCAAAGAAATTCATATCTACACTTCGATAGTATTGTAGTAGAGAAATAATATACTTCGCAAAAAGATTTTCTCTTTGTGGGATACGAACCGGCGACACGTAGATCAACCTGCCACTTAGACCACGCCGCCAACGAGACTTAGCATTCGGTGACGAAATTTTTGATCGCTATTCGCTAGTGATGAATAATGCTTAGAGGCGCCAACGGGGATAGTGGTGGTAAGCGCGGGAGGTATCGAGCGCTCTGCGGGCTGCCGTAGGTCAGGGATTAAGTTCGTTAACACTGTTTTCAAATTGAGAGATTTTTTCCACAGTTTATTTTCTTTATAACTTTGTAAAACTTAAGTTGATTACCATAAAATTACACAAGTCAATAGGTCACTTCACTGGCTTTAAGTTAAAAGTATATTATTGCCACAATATTCACCAGTAAACTTAGTTAAATCTGAGAAGCAAAAATAGCAAAGATCCGTCTCTCGCCGTGGTTTGCCGCCATTATACATTAATAGAGACAGAACGGTTAAATTTTATAAGAAACAATCAGTCAAAGTTACGCTCAGAAAGCTATATTCACCTAAAAGATGCTGTTCAATTAGGTCAAATTGAGGTGCTGCCATCATCTGCCAGCAAAGATGCAATGACCTACGTTCGGCAATTTGGTTGACTTGATCTTTTCTTTACCTTAACTTGTAATCCTCGACAAGACATTACAAAAAACTTGCTTCCGGGCCAAAAGTCATTCAATCACCACGACATAATTGCGAGAGTTTTCCATGTTAAAGTTAAAAACTTATGAATTTGTTGACTAAAGGCATTGATATAAACTACTAGATTAGTAATAACCGCGCCGATGCGTAACCACTCCACATAAGGCCACAGCCTTATGTGCAGCTAATGTCAGTTCAGTGCTTAGTGAGACGCCAACCGTGTTCAACCAAGAGAAAAATGGGTAAATGTGTAGTCAAAGTATGCGATTCAAGGTCGCAAAAACATCACAAATCAAGCGGAATTACTTTCCACGCGTAAGTTAATTGTTTATGTATTCATATTAACGTAAATGACGCCAAAATTGAATTAAAACATTTAATATTCTATTTAAGGTTCAGTGTTACCACTAAAACATTGGTTAGTTCTCCCATAAAATCGGGGGAATTTGTAATATATGGAATACGTAACGTTGTTACCTCTGTTTTTTAATTAAATAAAAATAATTTATTTAAGTGAGTAATAATCAATTGTCTAGTATTTTTTATAACCAATTTTATATTAATTGCGGTATGTCATAAGATGCATCACGCCGTGAAAAGTGGGTGGAAGTTATTGGATTCCTGAGAAAGCAACCAAGAGCGATTGTGGCCGTGTTTATTTGTCTAACGTAGCAATTCCAATGCTTGTATGTAAAGGTTTAATTTGGTAATAAATATTGTCAGAACATATATAATATTGGTCTAAAAATACTTCTTATGAAATTGCTTTAAACCGCAAATTGCTTTCAAAGCCACAAACTGCTTTAATACAACTCAAACTAAATTGTGTAGCAAGTGTTTGATGTAATTATTCCATTTTCTTTGTAATGGTTTTAAATTTATTATATTCTTAATTCTATATTGCTATGTATTCTGTATAATAATATATAATGTGTTTGAATAATAAATAAATAATGCATTTCTTCATCAGTTTCCACATTTAAATATACTTTTGTTTCCATTCCATTCTCTTCACCATTTTGGAAACTCTATTTGTAATTATAATTCAACATTCCATTTTTTGGTATAATAAAAAATATTGAAACAAAATCTGTTTTTTATTATTTAGTCATGCTTAATTCATTTATTAAAAAATACTTACTTTAAATAATTTATTTTATTACAAATTATCTGTAAAATAAACTTGATTTAAAATATATTTTTTTGGGGAATTTTTATACGGTAAACAACCCCAACCGGCCGATGCAGACATAAGCAAAACTGCTTATGTCTTTGTCTAATCTAAGCGACTGTATTGCGATTGCGGCCGGTGTAAGTAAAATAGATATATGTTTACTTTAAAATGTCTAGTGGTTTCAAAGCTACGTCGTCACTGTTAACTGGTGGTTACACTTTTTGCGACTCGCTATAATGAGGTTTGCTTCTCTAGTTATTTAACTCAATGACTAAAGGGAACATTTTCGGTGAAGTTAGATGCCATATGTATTCTGTTGTATGGCAGAAAAGAGGATTTCCACATATTCATGTCCTATTATCGTAATTCATTTTCGTTTCTAAAATCTAAAATCATTTGTGCTGAGATTCCTGATCCAGAACACGATCCTAAGCTTTTCGATATAGTGAAAAGTAACATGATGCATGGCCCCTGCGGAAGCTTCAATAATATTTCGCTATGTATCATACATACACTTATGCACTAAAAAATATCCCAAGCCCCTAATTAGCGAAACACAAACTGGCAGGGATGGCTACCCCCAGTACAAAAACGTTCCAAAAATGAAGCTGGTTTTACTGCAATTATTAATGGAAATGAGTTAGATAATCGTTGGGTTGTTTCCTATAATCCTGTATTACTGAGAACTTTTAACACCCATATCAATATAGAATACTGAAATTCTGTTGAATCTATTAAGTATGTATGTAAATACATTAATAAGGGGTCCGACCAAGCTACAATCACGCTTCGAAATGACAAAGATGTAGTAGAGATTTATGAAAGTGGAAGGTATGTAAGTAGCTAGTGGCGGATTCTTGAATTTCCTATGCACGAACATTTCCCCTCCGTGTATCATCTAGCAGTTCACCTAGAAAATGGACAGGGGGTATATTTCAATGAACAAAACCGAACTGACAAAGTTCAAAATCCCCCAAAAACAACTTTTCTTTCCTTTTTCGATCTATGCCAAACAGATAATTTTGCCAAAACTTTGTTATATAGTTAGTAAGTTGTAGTATTAGGTCATCCACCACTATATTCCATAGTAAGGGGGAGAGCACCCTTCCTTGGGGACACCCTTTAGCTACGATGCCTCTTGTGGTGGAGTTTACTGTAAACCTGTAGGAAATTGTTATACAGAGTACGCAGGTGAACCTATGTTATTATATAGTTTTATATAAAACACACATTACAGTCAAGACAGTTTTATTCTCTTTTCCTGAATGACAACCAACAAGTCAAAGCTAGTAGTAGCAATTCCAATGCTTGTATGTAAAGGTTTAATTTGGTAATAAATATTGTCAGAACATATATAATATTGGTCTAAAAATACTTCTTATAAAATTGCTTTAAACCGCAAATTGCTTTCAAAGCCACAAACTGCTTTAATACAACTCAAACTAAATTGTGTAGCAAGTGTTTGATGTAATTATTCCATTTTCTTTGTAATGGTTTTAAATTTATTATATTCTTAATTCTATATTGCTATGTATTCTGTATAATAATATATAATGTGTTTGAATAATAAATAAATAATGCATTTCTTCATCAGTTTCCACATTTAAATATACTTTTGTTTCCATTCCATTCTCTTCACCATTTTGGAAACTCTATTTGTAATTATAATTCAACATTCCATTTTTTGGTATAATAAAAAATATTGAAACAAAATCTGTTTTTTATTATTTAGTCATGCTTAATTCATTTATTAAAAAATACTTACTTTAAATAATTTATTTTATTACAAATTATCTGTAAAATAAACTTGATTTAAAATATATTTTTTTGGGGAATTTTTATACGGTAAACAACCCCAACCGGCCGATGCAGACATAAGCAAAACTGCTTATGTCTTTGTCTAATCTAAGCGACTGTATTGCGATTGCGGCCGGTGTAAGTAAAATAGATATATGTTTACTTTAAAATGTCTAGTGGTTTCAAAGCTACGTCGTCACTGTTAACTGGTGGTTACACTTTTTGCGACTCGCTATAATGAGGTTTGCTTCTCTAGTTATTTAACTCAATGACTAAAGGGAACATTTTCGGTGAAGTTAGATGCCATATGTATTCTGTTGTATGGCAGAAAAGAGGATTTCCACATATTCATGTCCTATTATCGTAATTCAATTTCGTTTCTAAAATCTAAAATCATTTGTGCTGAGATTCCTGATCCAGAACACGATCCTAAGCTTTTCGATATAGTGAAAAGTAACATGATGCATGGCCCCTGCGGAAGCTTCAATAATATTTCGCTATGTATGAACATACATACACTTATGCACTAAAAAATATCCCAAGCCCCTAATTAGCGAAACACAAACTGGCAGGGATGGCTACCCCCAGTACAAAAACGTTCCAAAAATGAAGCTGGTTTTACTGCAATTATTAATGGAAATGAGTTAGATAATCGTTGGGTTGTTTCCTATAATCCTGTATTACTGAGAACTTTTAACACCCATATCAATATAGAATACTGAAATTCTGTTGAATCTATTAAGTATGTATGTAAATACATTAATAAGGGGTCCGACCAAGCTACAATCACGCTTCGAAATGACAAAGATGTAGTAGAGATTTATGAAAGTGGAAGGTATGTAAGTAGCTAGTGGCGGATTCTTGAATTTCCTATGCACGAACATTTCCCCTCCGTGTATCATCTAGCAGTTCACCTAGAAAATGGACAGGGGGTATATTTCAATGAACAAAACCGAACTGACAAAGTTCAAAATCCCCCAAAAACAACTTTTCTTTCCTTTTTCGATCTATGCCAAACAGATAATTTTGCCAAAACTTTGTTATATAGTTAGTAAGTTGTAGTATTAGGTCATCCACCACTATATTCCATAGTAAGGGGGAGAGCACCCTTCCTTGGGGACACCCTTTAGCTACGATGCCTCTTGTGGTGGAGTTTACTGTAAACCTGTAGGAAATTGTTATACAGAGTACGCAGGTGAACCTATGTTATTATATAGTTTTATATAAAACACACATTACAGTCAAGACAGTTTTATTCTCTTTTCCTGAATGACAACCAACAAGTCAAAACACGCTTAATGTGGCAGATTACTATTTATATATGGAATGCTGCCAGTGCAGTGATATGGAACCTCCAACAAAACCTTATAGCTCTCAGCCTTAGGAGGTTGTCAATCCAGCCACTGGTGGTTTGATCCACTCCGAGTTTAGCAAGAGAGTGAAAAACTTGACGTAAACACTCCCAGTGATGAACGAGACACGCCTCTCTCTGTCCAGAATCTTTGGTACCTCGGATTCCGGAATGCCCAAGGTCAGGAAAACCCCCTTCTCTTGGAGAGTCGCGCTGTACAACTGCCAGCCTTGGATGTTGTACCACGGGTTTTGCGTGTCCAAGAGTTGGTGGATCTTCTTTACGTCCTCTCCGACGGTTATGGGCAGACAAAGCGCGGCACGGACGCACTTTGTGATGTCAGACTGTCTGATGACAATCAGCTTAGTGCCCGGTGTAGGTGACACAAGTCCTTCCAAGGTCGACTTGAGCCAGTTGAGGGAACTGTCATCTTCGCACCACAGTTTCAGCAAGCCCTCTTCCGCAACGTCCTCGGTTCGTTGTATGTTAGTGGAGCAAGCGCAGACTCTATGACCTTCTCTTCTAGAAGGCTCTCCATCCGCGCAGCTTGTTCCACCGTCAGTACGTTTTACAGCTTGGCTTGGGATGACCTCTTCGCACATTTGGTAGTAAGACCTCAAACATGAGGAGTTACTAGTGAATGCCCAGGGTGTACCAGCTTGGAACTTTTGCGTTTCAGAATAAAAACAGGTTTTATTCTGAATGGCGAAAGCCCTTGCACGCTTGGAGGTAGGTCACGTCACACCCCTTGGTGTGACGTGACCTAACTTCTAACTTTGTTATATGCAGAAGTAACTGCCTACTACTATGTTGGGACCAACTTCAAAATTTGCGCGGAGGAAAAGAGGAGTGGATGTTGAAGGTTGGCCAGGTATAAAAAAAGAATATGCCCTTGGTAGAATGTGCACACATGTTGCTGTGTGGTGACGGCCTAAGAATATCACCACCCCCTCTCATCCCGTGGGGGGACGTAAAAGTCGTCCCGAGGGAAATATATACACCAGAGAAGGGGTAGCAGCGTTCTCCTGAGTACCATGTCCACCTTACTGCGATCGCCAACCCGTCTGCCAAGCGTGGCGATTATGGCAAATCCCCTCAAATGATGGACACAACCAAACCGCGGCCCCCAGTCCCCGGCAGCCCTGCTATTCCCAGCCGTGGTAACAGCCATGGTTACGGCAGGGCAGGGGTGCTAAGAATCCCCGGCAGATTCCGCGTTACCAACACCGACGACCTCTGGCCCTGGCAACATATAACACACGTACACTGCGGTCCGACGAGAAGATAACCGAACTGGAGGAAGAATTGAGCAGGTTACATTGGGATATTGTAGGATTATCTGAAGTCCGAAGAGAGGGGGAGGACTCGATAATACTGAAATCCGGAAACCTGCTCTATTACCGGGAGGGTGACCAAATATCCCAAGGTGGTGTCGGGTTCATAGTCCACAAGTCCCTCGTGAACAACCTAGTGAAAATCGAGAGTGTGTCGACGAGGGTTGCGTACCTTATACTCAGAATCACCAAGCGGTATTCGTTGAAGGTTATACAGGTATACGCACCCACTTCGACACACTCCGACGATGAAGTCGAGGTTATGTATGAGGACATAACCAGAGCCATACATACCTCTAACTCCTATTTCACTGTGGTCATGGGGGACTTTAACGCGAAGCTGGGCAAACGATTCGGTAATGAGCTGAGAGTGGGGCAATTTGGAACTGGAGACCGGAACCCCCGGGGCCAAATGTTGGCCGACTTCATGGAGAAGGAGGGACTCTTTATGATGAATTCCTTCTTCAGGAAGCCGGATCACCGCAAATGGACCTGGGTGAGCCCCGATGGTAAAACTAAAAATGAGATAGACTTTATCTTGTCGACGAGACGACAGATGTTCAATGATGTCTCCGTGATCAATGCGGTTAAAACCGGGAGCGATCACAGACTGGTCAGACGCTCATTGAACCTTAATGTCAAACTCCAGAGGTCCCGACTGATAAAGTCTACGCTCCGACCTTTACCTATCCACGTCCAAAACCCCGAACCATTTCAGCTCGAACTGCAAAACCGTTTCGAATGCCTAGCAGACTGCGAGGAAGTGGACTCATTCTATGACAGGCTCGTAGAAGCTGTCCATACGGCTGGGTCTAAGGTCTTCAAGGCCCGTCGTACAAACAGAACTAAAAAGATCTCTGACTTTACCCTGTAACTTATGGAAGATAGACGGAAAATGGTTCTGACATCCTCAGATGATGCTACCAGATATCGGCAGCTCAACAGACAGATCTCAAAGTCTTTGACTCGCGACACGCGGCAATTTAATACAATTAGTATTAAAGAGGCTTTCGAGCGGAACAAAGGCTCTAAAGTGTTCGCAAGAGCTCTGTCTGTTGGACAGAGCCAACTGACGAAGCTGAAGACTGAGGATGGTAGAATCGTCACGTCTAAACCTGAGTTGCTGGGAGAGATCGAGAAGTTCTACGGACAGTTATATACGGCAACACAGCCACCTGTCAAAAGTCATGCCTCAGATCCCAGAGCACGACTAACCCGACACTACACCGAAGACATCTCGGATGTCAGCCTGTACGAGATTAGAATGGCTCTCAAACAACTCAAGAACAACAAGGCGCCTGGTGATGATGGAGTTACAGCAGAGCTTCTGAAGGCGGGTGGTACACCAATCCTACGGGCCCTTCAGAAGTTATTTAACTCCGTCATACTAGATGGTCAAACGCCACAAGCATGGCACAGAAGTGTGGTGGTGCTCTTCTTCAAAAAGGGCGACAAGACCCTATTGAAGAATTATAGACCCATCACACTGCTGAGCCATGTTTACAAGTTGTTTTCGAGGGTCGTTACGAACCGTCTCGCGCGCAGGTTTGACGACCTTCAGCCTCCCGAACAAGCCGGTTTCCGAAAAGGCTTTAGCACCATAGACCACATACATACGCTGCGGCAAGTTATACGGAAGACCGAAGAGTATAACAAGCCACTGTGCTTAGCGTTTGTGGACTATGAGAAAGCCTTTGATTCTATCGAAACATGGGCCGTGCTGAGGTCTCTCATAAGGTGCCAAATTGACTACCGGTATATCGAGGTGTTAAAGTGTTTGTATGAAAACACCACTATGTCAGTGCGACTCCAGGACCAGATCTCGAAACCTATCTACTTGCAGCGAGGCGTGAGACAGGGAGATGTTATATCTCCGAAACTGTTCACCGCTGCGTTGGAAGACGTCTTCAAGCTTCTGGACTGGAAAGGCTTTGGCATCAATGTCAATGGCGAGTACATCACTCATCTTCGATTTGCCGATGATATCGTAGTCATGGCTGAGACCATGGAAGACCTCGGTACAATGCTCGATGACCTCAGCAGAGTCTTTCAACAAGTGGGTCTGAAAATGAACATGGATAAGACGAAAATCATGTCAAACGTCCATGTTGCACCCACTCAATTGAAAGTTGGTGACTCTGCACTCGAAGTTGTAGAGAACTATATTTACCTAGGACAGACGATCCAACTAGGTAGGTCCAACTTCGAGAAGGAGGTCAATCGTAGAATCCAACTCGGCTGGGCAGCGTTCGGGAAGCTACGTAACATCTTCTCGTCCAAAATACCGCAGTGTCTCAAGTCGAAAGTCTTCGACCAGTGTGTGTTGCCAGTGATGACATACGGAACAGAGACATGGTCGCTCACTATGGGCCTTATTAGAAGGCTCAAGGTCACCCAAAGAGCAATGGAGAGGGCTATGCTCGGAGTTTCCCTGCGGGATCGCATCAGAAATGTCGAAATCCGCAGGCGAACCAAAGTCACCGACATAGCCCGAAGAATTGCCAAGTTGAAGTGGCAGTGGGCATACATAGCTCGTAGAGCCGACGGCCGTTGGGGCAGAAAGGTTCTCGAGTGGCGACCACGAACCGGAAGACGCAGCGTGGGCAGGCCCCCTACAAGATGGACCGATGATCTTGTGCGGGTCGCTGGAAAATGCTGGATGCGAATAGCACAAGACCGGCAATTGTGGAGAACTTTGGGGGAGGCCTTTGTCCAGCAGTGGACGTTTTTCGGCTGATATGATGATGATGATGAGAATGTGCACAATACTCCCAAACAATACTGAATGTTATTTCCTTCGTATGCTTTTGCATCAGGTTCGCGGCCCAATTTCATATAAAGCATTTAAAACTGTTAATGGTTTAACGCACCCAACATTTCAATCTGCTTGCAAGGTATTAGGCTTGCTTGTAGATGACCAACATTATCATTTAGATTTGGAAGAAGCTGCAATGGCCCAGTCTCCGTTTAGGATGCGGGAGCTATTTTCAGTTAGGTTAGTATTTTGTCAGGTTTCAGATCATTTCAATTTGTGGGAACATTATAAGGAAAGTCTGTCTGAAGACTTTTTGTGGCATATTCTAACGCTGGTCGATAATAACGCAGATCAGTACAAAGATCAAACTTTTAACAACTGTCTCTTAGTTATTGAGGAAGCTGTTTTAGATTTAGGTGGACGACCTCTATCGGAGTTAGATTTGCCACAACCAAGTAGACCTCAAACTTTACGAAATAGTGATTATTTGAGAGAAACTAGCTATAATATACTAAGTTTAAATAAATTAATATATGACAGGGAAAGTTCACTAACTACGGAACAAAAGTCTGTTTGTGACAGGGTGATCAGTAGCGTGGGGTCGGATGAAGTATATATTTTATTCTTAGGTGCCCCAGGTGGTACTGGCAAAACGTATCTTCTTTACTTTATTTTAGCTAAAGTGAGAAGCACTCACAATATTGCCCTAGCCGAGGCATCTTCTGGTATAGCCGCGACGCTTCTAGAAGAAGGGCGGACTGCCCATGCAACTTTTAAGATTCCTCTTAATTTCTAATAATTATAAACTAACAAGCGTTGAAACGCCCATGTGTAATATATCCAAACAAAGCAATCTTGCTCAAGTGTTAAGAAATACTAAAATTATAGTTTGGGATGAGTGTACAATGGCGCATAAAGGTGGAATTGAAGCTTTCGATAGATCATTACAAGACATACTAAACAATAAAAAGTTAAGGGGTGGAGTGACAGTATTATTGCTAGGTGATTTTCGCCAGACATTGCCAGTAATTCTTAAAGGCACTCGCGCTGATGAAACAAAGGCGTGCCTCAAAAGATCTGTATTATGGCCTTCGACAAAAATATGAGAGTACATCTTAAAGGGTGCTGGTGAATTTTCAAATTTATTGTTAAACATAGGAAACTGGGAATTACCTATACATGACGGTTTAATTGCTATCCCAGAAAAATTGTGTAAGATAGTCGCCAAAATCGAAGAACTCCTAGAAATAATTTATTCGGATGTTGCCCACCTTAATGACAATCCTATGGAATGGCTGTGTGAGCGCGCTATTCTTACTCCAAGAAATGACCAAGCTGCGGTTATAAATGATCTACTGCTGAAATCTTCTCCATGATGAGTTGTTGTACAGTTCCATAGACTCCGTGTTGAATGCAGACGAGGCAGTCCATTACCCTGTAGAATTCTTGAACACACTTAAACTCCCAGGTCTTCCATATCACAAGCCAATCTTAAAAATTGGCACTTCAGTTATATTGCTACGTAATTTAAAACCACCAAAGTTATGCAATGGAACCAGATTACAAATCACAGGGTCCAAGTTTAAAATTCAGTGGAGTAGATTTAAGAGAAGGGGGCTGTTTTTCTCATGGTCAGCTTTATGTGGATTGCTCGCGGGTTAGTGCACCGAATAGCTTGGTCATTCTAGCTCTAGCCTCAAAACTGGTTAAAAATGTTGTTTACAGCGAAGTATTGTAGTAAACTGTTACCTATCGTTTATGGCAATACTTCGCTGCCCGTGTAGTGACGGATTAAGAATACATTAAGTCACTACCTCATTTCATTCTTAAGGTATCGTAAAAGGCAACTAAAGGAGTAAGTTTAAACAGACAAGATACTGCAAAAAAAAGGAAAATTCGAAACAAAACCTTATTTAAACCCGTCTGACCAGCGTGGTATAGTAGGCTAATTTCCTTCCACTATTTTGGAGGAGACCAGCGCCCAAGTGGGACGTTTATAATGTGCTGTGTTTATAATGTAATGTAAGTTCCTTGCTATACACAACACATGTCACAATTATAAACGCAGTTAATTAAAACATATGCCCTGATAACTAAAGTATACGCGGACGAAGTAAAGTGATTAATACTGTTTGCGGGTATTTACGTAGCTCTTGGTTCATGAGTAGCCACATAGCCAACAGTAATGATGTTCTGGGTTCAAACCGAAGGTCAGGTCAATAACGTTTTATTTATATCCTTCGTAAACATACGTAAATAAACTCTAGTATTAACGCAATAAAGTTAAATTTAGTTTGTGCGAACAATATGATTGTCACGACACAAGACGAATGTCAACCGAATCCATGGGTATGGGATTTTCATTTTCTCTGACCGTCGTAAAATCACTAATTCTTACTTATCATATGGTCAGTGGTTACCCTAGTGGCAGAGTTGTCCAAGCCCAGTAGGCCTCTGACATGGCTTAACGACTGTTGTCTAATGATTACAACCGGGACCGACAGCTGAACACGCCCTCCGACGCACGGAGACGCTCAGAAATTTAATCACTTTGGTGGTCACCCATCTATGGACTAACCGCGAGCCTAGTAGCTTAACCTCGCCGATAACTTACGGGCCGGTGCGAGCTCCCATAATTACGCAGTGTATTGAAGCATCGTTAAGCACCCTAATTGAGAGTTCATCTCTGTTTCCAAATATACTCATCTATACTAATATTATAAAGAGGTAACGTTTGTGGGATTGTTAGGGGTAATCTCTAGATCTACTGAACCGATTTTCTAAATTATTTCACCAATAGAAAGCTACGTTATTGTGGAATGTCATAGGCTATGATTCATAATCATAATTTTTATTTATCCCGAACTATTAATAGGTTATAATACGCGGGACAAATGGGCAGGGACAAAAATTATTACAACGCAGAACGAAGTTCGCGGGCACTGCTAGTGTAATATAATGTCCTGCGTACGTGAGCTTAGTCACAGCAGCTGCATTACATTTCATTAAACTTTTTTTTTGTAAAGGCAGGAGGAATGCCTACGCATGGCACCCACAAAAAGTGTCTGCGGGTGGGTATGTCGGACTCGTAACGACTAAACCTATGCCTCCTGCCGTGGACTTCTGTTGGCGCCTGATGGGGGAGCTCCGGGAACGCGGGTATGCTGCTCCGGTGCTCCCCTTTTGCGCCATGTCCCAGATGGTCGGGACATGTACCCTGGGAGGGCTCTGGATTGCTCTCCCCTATTGCCGACTCCTGCTAGTCCGGCATAGCGACTGCGCCACAAACAGATCGCTGTCTTCTCGGAGCTGCTTTCACCTGGTGTCAGTAGAGGACACTTCTCATACTGCCACCGCAGCCCCGAGGGGCGTTGGGCTACCGGCTGCTGCCGCCACCCCGACGTCTCCTTCGTCTGCGAGCGGGCTCGGCTCGCTCCCGATCCCGCTCAGCGGCCTCCTTCTGGAGCATGACTGCCTCACAGAAGGAGACCATGGCGTCCCATTTGGTGGCGTCGCCAGCCAGCATCGCATGCATGACTGCTGGCGGCAAAAGATCCCGACATTACATTAACCTACATAATAATTAGTAGTAAAGGCTTCATGGTAAAATATCCTTCGTAAACATACGTAAATAAACCCTAGTTATAATGCAATAAAGTTCAATATGGTGTGTTTGAATGATATGATTTGAATTGATTTTACGCGAGTATGGGATCTTTTATTTGCCCGTCGTAAAATCTACAAATTTTCATTAAGTCGGTATCGAAAGTGCCCAGTGACACAAACTGATTGGGCTGGGTTCGCATTTTAAATGCTAAGAAATTGTACATCACAGGCCCGTCTTGGGGGACACAATCATTGAATATTGTTCGAATGGGAAAAAGAAAGGCAGGAAGAAAGTGCAATCAAGCAAAGATGCTTACATTAGCCCACATGTGAATTTATGTCAGAATAAATTATAGGCATCACGTGCCCCAGTGACCCAAAAAAGTTTATTTCGTAAAATGAGAATCACTATTATATGAACTGTTGATCTAGTGGTCACTTGCCAGTAGATCAACAGGTCACCCAACCCTGACTGCTAAGCTATAGGTCGTGGTTTCAATTACCACCCGGGACAACTCTTTGTGTGATGAACAGAAAAAAATATCGCGCGTCTGGGTTTCATTTATCTATAATATGTATGTAATGAAATATATACCTAAGTTAAGATTTATTTTCAAAATAAATAATTAAATTAAATTATAAGCTAAAATTAGAAAAACTACAGAAACCCTATTTACCCTAATAGGCGTCAAATAATCCCTCCGCATCGCATATGGGAAAAGTGCCCAGAAGGCTGGCCGCATTGCCACGCTGGATACCAATGCTGATCCTCTGACCCAAGAATACGCCAGCCCTCTGATAATGGGAAGCGTCGATCAATCTTTTTGTTATTTCCTAAATATAAAATGTGCGTTTGGGCCCCATGGTCCTAAGGTTTCTACCCCAAACGGCTCAAAACCAAAATTTGTGTATTTGCGCCGTTTAAGAGTTTCCGGCTAAGCAGTAGCAGCGCCTGCAGAACCTGACGTATGGGAAAGATGGGCGCGAGGGTGTCGACACATGTTGCGTCCTACAACAGGGGCCTACCCATCTTCCACGGAACCAAAGACATACCATCGGGTCTGTTTCCATGCCAAACCACTTGGTTCTAGAACCGCTGGGACGTCAGACGCTGGAAAGAGCCCGACGGATTATGTCATTGATGCTACTGTGGCGTGAGATTCACACTCAGACTACCCGCGCTACGGCAACATGATAGACCATGGCGTCCAAGATGATCGACCGCTTCCCCACACCTGCAACGATGCTAATGATAATTTTACGGATGCCGAGGCCGCCCATGCGCACAAAAAGAGGAACTTGCACCCAGGCAAGGTCATCACGGTCTAAATTTAAAATTGAGCATAGGGTGTCCAAACAACAGTAACGGTGAACAAAACAGCAGTATCAAATCAAGGTGTACGATGAATGTGAGTTTTGTTTGATCGTACTGAAATATCAATAAAATTTAATTTTTTCGTCTATGAAAGGTAAGAACTCCTCTACCAGGATGGGAAACCCCAGGAGGCGTAACGTGTTTTTATTAGGATTTTAATATCTGGGGCTATATAATTAAAATTAGAAGTTATAGTGTTTTTGTTGGCTTCGTTAGTTATCAATTATTCACATTTGGATGCGTTAAGCTCATCATTACAGCTAAATAAGTCCACTACTGGACAAGCCTCCCTCAAGAATCGTCATGGGGGGATATGCATAATCGCCACGCTTGGCAGGCGGGTTGGCGATCGCAGTAAGATGGTCATAGTAATCAGAAGGAAGCTGCTGCCCATCCTCTGGTAGATATTCCCTCGGGTCGACTTCTACGCCCCCCACGGGATGAGATGGGGTGATGATATTCTGATTCTGATATTTGTCGCCGTCACCACACAGCAGGTTAAGCTCAATTGATTTAAATTATTATTTTAGGAAAAGTAGGTCACTCAGGGCAGTTACATCACCTCTTAAAGTCCCGTCATCTTAATACCATGCGTAAATTGTTTTATTTAGCTGTCTAATTATTGGGTGTATGGCAAGACTAAAAATGACCGGTCCAAGAATGTCACCTTGTTGGCATCGGACGGCTGAATGAAACGTGTGTCCTTTGTATGTTGTGGGTTGTATTTTGTGGGGTAACGGTAACCGTTATCTCCCAAAATTAAGCCAAATAAAGTGATATATTTCAGGGGTTTCTTTTTGCACCTTGGCCAACAAGGTATGCCTGTTTACAGAGTTAAAGGCGTTCTTTAGGTCAACCTTAAGGACGACCTCACCTTTACCACCACATAAATACAGCCCCCGTTGGAGCCAAATCCGAGCTGCAAGGGCTGGAAAATGGATGAAAGCTTTCCATAAACGTGTTTGCAACATAATTTGGCTGGCATGCCACCATCGCGTTAGTAAAGGGCTCAGAGGTTGGCCTCGTACAAAACATCAATAATGGATCCGCAAACATTGCCGCTAAGCATTAAGTTAATCAGGGCCGTAAGTTCCTGCAAAAGTGACTCGCCAGCGACCCCCATGGATAGATTAGCCAGGTCTTGGAGATGCTGAGGGGTTAATCCATCAAGACCCCCCGCGGAACCGCTTCGGAAGGAATATACGGCCACTGACACTTCCCGGGCAGTTACAGGCAGAGCTGTTTCACTAACGGGTGGTGCTGGAAAGTTGAGGTCATCTGCTGAAACCGGATACTTGCACTGCAACGCCCCAAGTGCGTCCGGCGTGCAAGGCGCCACTACATCACTGCTAAATAAAAGCCTGGCGGCGCTCCCACCTAATTTGGATTGAACATAATTATACAAGCTTTTTGAGTTGTTATAACGTATTTTTACGTTATAAACATCAAAATTAGCCTATTGGTGGGTATCGTAGTGGGTACAATTATTTTTTATTTACGCTGTTAAATTATTCTGAGGATTTCTTGACTTTTTGGCGGGCAAACCGCTATAGGCAAAGGTGAGCAAATTCCGCCAGCCTTCTGGATCCTTCCAGCATTCCTATTGTCCCTAATATAAGAACAATGCGAATACACTGAGCTAGGGTTTGTGCAACTAATTGCCTAGCTCCTTGAGAGATTCTTTTCACTAGTGGTACAACATTTTTAAGGTTGCTTATGAGCTACTGAAAGTCTTGAATAGGTGTCATTGGAGCATGCATTTGAGCTATTGCTGTTATTGGGGCTAGGGCTCTGAGAATAATTTTTGTAGTTTGTGTTTTTTGCCTAAATGTATATTTAATCCCCATCTACTTTTAAAAAGTTAATAATACCTAAGTTTGTTTATCAATTGTCTGGTTGCCATAGCACAGACTTTGCCTAGTTTGGAATTTATTTATTTATTTTACTTGGTTCACTCACAATTATTTACATTGGTTCAATCAAATGAAATAAAAGTAACTTATCGGAATAAAGTGTAACAATCACGTATAGGTAAACTGAGCATGCACATATATACCTAATTTTGTCGTAACTTACCAACTAAAAGATATAAATAGAAAGACTATATTCTCGAAATGAATCAAAGAATCAGATGGCAGTGTTATAGTTGTTAAAAATATAAAAATAAAATTATGGATAAAGTTAAAAACTACGAAGCCAATTTCAAAAGTTAAATTTATTCTATGGTAAATATAACAATTTATTTATTTTCCATTATGAATAGCAAACGGTAAAGTAATTAATAAATAATTAGCTCGGTAATACTAACAAACTGTAAATTATTTATAATATTACTTTACGCTTATTTATAATAGTTTATTTCCACGAAATAAAACGGAGTTAAACCAACGCTTAACCAACGCAGACACCATAGCTGGTCTGCGGGTCGAGCGCCACATCCTCTCTAGCAAATCTTGGTGCACTGCATCACGAGTAAATTGTTATGCATTTTACCGACTGGGGAAGTACCTCCACCTTACAGAAGACATTCTTTAATAATAACTTAATGTTGTGTTTCTGCGTGTAAGTAAGGTCGCCAGGGCTCATAGGGGTGGGGGGAAGGGTCAGCAACACTTGTTTGCTGACTCTTAAAGGTCGGCAACGCACCCGCGATTCCTCTGGTGTTGCGTGTCCATGGGCGGCGGTGATCACTTACCATGAGGTGACCCACTTGATCGTTTGTCGCCCTCTTATATATAATTAAAAAAAAATGTCAATCACGTCAGCACCTTGACAGGCCGACGCTGTAGGTCGTGGGTTCAATTCCCAACCCAGGACAGATATTTGTTTGCAATGTCTGTTTGTCGTGTATCTATAAGTAGGTATTTATTTGCAAAAGAAAATAAGTATATTATTATCTTGTATATCAGTTATCTGGTTTCCACAGTAACCTATAGTAGTTTGGATTCAGATGGCTGTGTGTGAATAAAAAAATATTATACGAGACTAGCTGTGCCCGCGGTTTCACCCGCGATAAAGTAGTTTTAGCGTAAAAGAGTAACAAACATACATCTATACTCACAACCTTTCGCATTTATAATATTAGTAGGATGTGTACCTCTAGCGGCTTTGGCAGTGCATACCGAAATAGCTCGCAGATGGTAGATTTTTTCCCACTTACTGACCTTTACACTTATCGTCATATTTTGGACAATTCACACAAAATCTTTATAAATTGTAGGCTATTGTAAACTTTCAATAAAATCCATTCTGTAGTTTTTACCTGAAAGAGTAACAAACATCCATCCATACTTACAAACTTTCGCCTTTATAATATTAGTAGGATTATAGTATACACATTCCAAAAAATGTCTACGGATAGCCTATCGTAAAAGTTCGTCGTACTGTGATTACAATATGACCACTGTACCTGCTCACCCTACCCCCAGTTCTAATTGCCCTTATTTGATGTGTTCCCTATCGCTGTACCTGATCATTCTAACTAACGACATACAATTTAGTATCTAACTGAACCTAACTCTTATGTGTCTAATAAGGAATACTCCTTGATACTAATATGATCCTAAATTTTCTTAACTTAAATCATGAATTTATATTCTTGCTGGATTTGATTGAAACAAGTTGATTTAAATTGGCCAGTGATTCGTCTAGTATGGTAGGAACCTATGTTGCACATAGTAATCCAAGAACTTTGTGAAAAGGAGAACAAACCAATCAATCTTGACAATAACTTGATTCGAGCTAGCTATATATCATTGCTGTTATAAAATAAATTTTATTAATGTTTTAATACTATCAATACATGTGTACCTAATATCTATGTTACTAGAAATAATAATGTATACAACTATAATACTACAAACATGTTTTGACTATTTACAAGCGCTTTTTTGAAGTCTACGTGAATAAAAACCTTTTTTATTTATTTATTTATTTAATCCTAAATTAACTTTATTCTAATCATAAATAACCTTTCTTACTCATGTAATTGTATACAGATTAACAGAACTAATGAAGCCTAGTTTACCCTAAATTAATTACCATAATGTTATCTAAAATCTTATAAGAACTTTATTACAATATACACAGCCATAAATATGTTGTTTTAATTCTATAATGTCTCTGATAAACATAAAGCTTTCACACTGCTTCTTATTGGAGTATAACTTATTTTCTTAAGAAGATAATATGTTATTTGAGAAGTCCTATTGGATGAATGTTTTGTTGATAGTGTCTTATTAGAATATATTTATGTTTCCTAAATGAATTGTTTGTTTTAATTCACACATCTTGAAAGATAATAGTTTAACTCATTGTATATGTTTTCCTTAAAATATTGTTGAGATTGACTTTATATCTTTTCTAGATTATTCTAGCTAGTTTGTTGATTATACTAGAATATCATAATATTCAATATTATTGTATTTGCGGCTATGGTACTCGCCCAAATCACCCCGCGAAGAACTGTAGCCTTCGACACCAAATGGTCAGGCTTCCACCGCAGGACAGTAGCAAATGTCCTTAGTAGGGATACTCTTTTATTCCAATTACAGAAAGGTCTGTGTAGGTTGTTAGTCATAGTCAATGTCCTTTGAAAACAAGAGACATGAGAGGGCTTATTCTTTTGACTACCCTAACCTTTATTTATTACAAAAATATATATGACTCTAGTTCATAGTATATATATATATATATATATATATATTATATCAAGGAAATCATTTATATATGGATAATATTTATAATAAACCTTATGTAATAACACAGAAGCCTTAATTTGTCATAAGTAACTTCTTGGATTCACCAATGTTGTAATATCTTCAGAAAGCTTATTCAATATAAGCAAGTTAATTTCAGAATGGTTCTTAATCGCAACCACTGGTTTGACTGTTAACAAAGTCAACCCATAATAATACTTCATCATTGTATTATTATTATTTGAGTCATCTGCTTAAGGAACTTCGTATTCCTGTCAAGGTTCAACAATTCTTGAACTTCAACATCAATTGTATAAGTAATACTATCTTGTATCACTTGTGAAGATTAAGTTCTTTGTATTCATTACCCAAGTAATGACCGCTTGATATGAAAGCATTCAATATCAGTAAGAAAATCTGAATATGATTCTAATTGGAACCACTTATATGACTATTAACTGAGTCAATATTAGTATAATCAATACTTTGAAGGTGTGTTATTAAATCATTTGTGATTCTTGTCAAAAATCAATGATCTCTTGATCTTTAACATGGTATGTAGAGATGTTGCATAATAACATCATTGGAACTTTTGTAAAGGTTCTACTAAATCTTCCATAGACCCTTTAAGACTGCTTGGAGGCCGGCCTTAAGTACCAAGACATCATTATAGAACATATAATATTTTATGTTAATCATAAACACAAGCACATCATGTTTGCTGTTGTAGAATAGCCTCTACTATCTTCCATAGAGAACTAAATAAGACTGTCAGTGACCGGTCTTAAGCACACAAGACATCAGTTTTCTCTTCCACTGATAGTGATCAAAATCAACCTCTGAACCAAAGACTATACATTAGTTAAATAGTTATAAAGGATTACCTACTATTAACCCAGTTAATAACTCAGGTACTATTAATTAGAAGTTATTATATTAATTACTATCTAAAATTGATAGCTTTCATTCAATAATAGATACAATTCTGGTTCTATCGTCTAGTTAGTTTAAACATAGAATTAGTTTTAAAGTATTTGTCTTATAAACACATAAGTAATACAACCTTTGGGAGCATCCCAACATAATCGTGTATGAAAATAGAATCGTTCTAGCATCTAGACTCAACTAAAATTACCGAGCATACGTAATAATGTAACATACGGTCACCGTAGCTAAGTTGGTAGTGCTCCTGCCTATGAAGCTGGTGGTCCTGGGTTCGAATCCCGGTAAGTGCAAATATTTGTGTGATGAGCACGAATATTTGTTTCTGAGTCATGGATGTTTTATATGTATATAAGTATTTACTTATCTATATAAGTATGTATATCGTCACCTGGTACCCATAGTACAAGCTTTGCTTAGTTTGGGGCTAGGATGATCTGTGTGACATTGTCCCTAGATATTATTATTATTATTATATTATTATTTTAAATAAAAGTAACAAAGCCTCAACTGTGTTCAAAGCTTACCAACATGAGATGACGCTTCCTTCATTATCTCTCCTTTAAAACAAATGATACCACCAATATTCAGCAGATCCTCCACTCTAATTACACCAGAAACGACGCTCGCTTCTAAATCTTCTATAGGACTCCTGAAACCACGCTCAAAACTTCTAAAAACCTTTTTCTTTCGTTAGCGTCTGGCGACAAGTGCCGCCATCGTCTGTCAGTTCCCCATAATGCCAAAATGCGTCCTCAATGACGACACTTCCGGTCAGTCTCATTAATTAAATAAATGTAATCTGCATAATCACATAAAAATAAATAGTTAATCTTTTATCAAAACGTCAGTTAGTATTATATTACACATATAAATTTATTAATACATTATCCATTATTGTATATGAATAATAAGTAGCTGTTTTGTGAAACAATCATTTTTCCCGGTAAACCTATAACTGTTCCCATTGGTCGATTTCAAGATTAGAGAAGGGACTAATCTTTATAGTATCTAGTGATGTCCCTATATGTAAATTATTACGGTATTTGAACTAATGTTAAGCTTGTTCCACACTTATTTGCATCGATTAGTCTAAATTTGATAATCAGGCATAATACGAATTAAAATACAATAAATCAGCTGTTGTATTTTATTTCATTTAAAAGATATTTTGCAACACGCCAGCTAAATTATAGTACGATTAGCTGGACGAAGGATAAGCGAATAATCTCAATGTGACGAGCCAGTATGGTTAGTTACATCACTTATACTTTTAAATTATTCCGGAATTAACAGCAACATGTAAATAAATAAATAAAATATTTTTATGAGACTTTAATATACGAGTATAATGTCAAACAGCTAATGTACGAATAGAATATCTTTATTTGCTTTGAATGTAGATACAAACATTAGTTGTTAAAATACATTTTGAAGAATCCTTGTACATACATTAAGTCTAAATAAAGCATGCAAATTCATTTTAAACTAAAAAGAACATGGATGCATTTATTTAAATTTGCTTATCATCTAGGAAATCTTGCAAGGAATAATAGCATTTTTCAGCTAGCGGTGCCGAGAGGTATTTTTTGGACCTTTCCAATGGGAGATCTTTGATGCTGTTTGGCAGCTTATTGAAGATAACAGGTGCCATAAAAAAACACATTTTTTCAAAAGACTGGTTTACCTATCTATATAGGTTTATATAGATTTACATAATAATATTATTCGACGGACCTTGTATGTACAACGACGGTCGTGCTTTAATGCTACCACCGGATCCAATTTGGTGTCTGGGTAGGCATGGTTGTCTATTTACTTTTTTGATGTAAACCTATATAGGTATACATAAACCATAATAGGCTTTGCCTCTGGTGTATAATTATTTGCGTCATTCCTCAGATTTACTTTGTTAGTGCTACATATTATTATAAACGAAGGTGAAAAATTAACATCATGTACAATATAACAAAATTTCACTAAAATATAGCTCGTGATTAAATAATATGCACTATGTTTCTTTTCATGCGCAAATTTAAACTAACATCGCATATCGAATAAAGCGGTGTACTATGCCAAATTGAATGACAAATAATCGAATATGAATTGATCGACAACTACAAGTTGAATGTCTAAATACTCAAACGTTCATAGCGGCCGCGAATGTAAGAACAAATCAATCGTTTAGCGCTAAAGGATACATTCGATTGATTGTTTAATAAACTTTAATTTTCAATATTTGATCACAAATACAAGGACCGGGATAAATTTCATAGGAGCTTGTAATAAGGGAATTTATACTTTTTCGTGTTACAAATAAATACAGTGGAACAATGGAAGATCGGAAAACTTAAAAAAGAACTTATTCAAATCAACTATAATGGATATATTTACCCAGGAAAAAATACTATTTAACTTATATACAGGTATTTATATACATGGCTAAATGCTCTCACCGATCCATAATCGATCGGCGCGGTTAAGCAACTAGGCTCGCGGTCAGTCAATAGATGGGTAACCACCAAAGTGGTTTACTTTCTGAGCGGGTCCTTGTTTCGGAGGGCACGTTAAGCTGTCGGTCCCAGCTGTAGTCATTAGACAACAGACAAACCTTGTCAGAGGCCTACTGGGCGGTTTAGACAACTCTGACACTAGGGTAACCACTGCCTATACGATATGTAAGTAAGTATTTACCTAAACTTATGTAAAAGCATTACCGATTTAAAATTGCCGCCCTATAACTTACCCTGATAAACATGATATAATACATGTATAAATAAGTATAAATAAATAAATAACATGATATCGTGAACGGAGTGATTTAAATGTTTTGTGAAGTTTTAGTATCGTAATGGAACGAAAAACAAATAAAAAAAAAACTTGTGTGTACTTATGTACACGCGTTAGAAGTTATACTTCTTAATATACAACTTGAACATAGTTATCAATTTTCATACCACCAAGAACTAACGTCATGCTGCTATTTTTACGATGCGCGCGCATCGTAAAAATTCACTCTCATACCACCTAGAACTAACTTCATGCTGTTAAATTTTTTGTTGTCGGTGTGCGCGCGCTTCGTTAAAATTCACTCTCATCATTTTTCTCCATCGCGCCAAAAGAAGTATAACTTCAAAAAATGTGAGCCGTCACGGGACGCCTGGCAGATGTGAAACATCGACATTATTTTGTAAAAGTAATATGCAGAAAAGAACAAATTGTGATAGGAACTAAATATGTCTTAATGATAAAATAAAAAGTTGATTGCGCATTCGTCACGGCATGCGTCGCCACGCCAGAAATTTGTTTTACGTGCGGCTATAGATGTTTCACATCAAAAACCGACATCTCTAAAGCATGTTGACACGTCGGCGAATGATGTTTATTTGTTTACTTATATAGGACGTCAGACGTTGTGATTGGTGTTTGTTTGACGGGGAGAATATATTAAAATTGATTATATTCGTTGGCTTAAATTATAAAGGATTAATACCTCACAAAAATATTTAAATCTTATAAGAAATCTGTGTCTAACCAAATTTTAGATTGTTTGTGATTATCGTCTGATTGCATTTAAAAAATAATATGACTAATACTTGTACCATTACCTACAAAACTGAAATACACTCAGTTATTTAATAACAGGGATAATTGAATACATATTAGAAGTTTATTAACTAGGATATATTTATTAATTATAGATTATAGAACAATGCTAATATACAACAGGACAACTGAACTTTTAAATGACAGTCGCTATAATCACATAACTGTTGCAACTTCGAGTAGTACAACATGTCCATACAATTCATTTACTTCTTGTTTTTTCTAATTTGTTCTGTACAAAGTGATGTTCTACGTAAACAAAGCAATTTCAAAATATCTTACTGTACAAATAAAAACAAAGTGTGTATACCAAAGTGCTGCGATGAAGGAAAAATACTAAAATTTCGTCGGAACGAAAGTAGATTTATCTGCATGGACCCTAGTGAAGGTAAAAAGACTAAGGATTTAAAGCTCGATTATCCTTCCTTAATGAGAGTGGGTGTTATGAAAGGTGACAAAGTGATACTTTCAAGCAAGAAGTTTGAAGATCTATTCGAGTTTACGACGGAATACAATTATCCAGACAAAAATAAAGTTGCAATATATCGAAACCTCCATTATGATGACTTTTACATATCAGAGGTTGGTAAATTAAGGCCCAGATTCCAACATGTAGCCATGTCGCTCGCACAACTTAAGTATAATATTACCTTTTAGGGTTCCGAAGCCAAAGGGCAAAAAACGGAACCCTTATGGATTCGTCATGTCAGTCTGTCTGTCCGTCCGTGTGTAACAGCCACTTTTCCAAAACTATAAGAACTATACTGTTGAAACGTGGCAAATAAAATGTATTCTGTGAACCGCCTTAAGATTTCCCCACAAAATAGAAGAAGAAAATGGGAGTTCCCCATACTTAGAACTGAATCTTAATCTCTCTTTTTTTCCATGAGTTTACTAGATCTCGTTCAACAGAAAAAAATAATATTAGAAACTTCAAAAATGATATTGATGTTTCTAATATTATTTTCTTCTGTTGAACGAGATCTAGTAAGTAATATTTTTAATACGTCTTAAATCGTTAACCGCAATTTACCTTTCATTCAATCAACTCAAATACTTGCTGCTACGGAAGTCTTTATGGGCGGGTCCGACTCGCACTTGACCAATTTTTTTATTGACGATGTGACCGTTATCCTGTGATCGCCAACTCGTCTGCCACGGGTGGCGATTATGGCATATGCCCCCAAATGATACGCAATTCCACTGTGAAAGCCTATTTCCAGTATTGAACGTCATTTAAATTACATGTTGTAGAATAATTGTGTACAGATGCCAGCACATCAAGCTACCCCAATCTGGCAAATTTACCCAATTGAAAGTGAACCTTATGCTTTTGTAATAAAGTTGAATATCTATAAAAGAAATTTGACAGATTGGGGTAGCTGGTTGTGCTGGCGTCTGTATGTTTTCTATAAAAGTTCTTTGATTATCTTGGGAACTTACCACTCCAAAATATTTTGAATAAGTTTTCATGTTGATATTTTTTTTAGTGACGACTAAATGTGGTTAAATCAGATTTCCTATTTTTTTAAATCGGTAAAATAATTTTCGAAGGTAAAATTAGTTCCGAATATATTTTGTAATATTGATCTTTCAAAATAAACAATTCACATCATTCTAAAGAGCTTACAATATAATTATATTCTCTAAAAACTATAAAGGCATAGCCGAGAGCTCCTGGTCGGCTCAATGAAGACTAGATACCTGCGCGGAACTTATTATAGTCCACAAATGTGTACACATGGGCACTTTCTATTCATACACTCTCCTGATCATGGACCACTAACTAGGATATTATCACATTTTGGCTCGACCCGGGATTTGAACTCGGGACGTCATTATCTGCGGTTTAACACGCTACCCTTAGATCACCGAGGCAAACACTTGTATGATATATTTGATAATATTTGAGTAAATTGTACTACTTTTTATTATCACACAATCATAAAATTTACATTATCCTCTCATAAACAAGTATCACCATCATATCAGCCGAAAGACTGCTGAACAAAAGCCTCCCTCAACGATCTCCACAATTGCCGGTCTTGCGCTATCCGCATCCAGCGGTTTAAATGAAAATAGACATTAGTAATTCTGTGAGCAGTTGTGAAATTAATCTTTGAAGACCCACTGTAGCTGGGAAAAGCTCGCTGAAAATAGAGTTGAATAGCGCAAACATGTCGTGGAGGGTCGTAAGATCTATGTTGAAGCCTGGTTCAGAGTACTTGCTGATAAGAGACAGAAGCGACATGAAAGCAGCTCGGCAACATCCACCTCAAACTTCCCTAGTCAGGCCTGCGGCAGGTTATGGGCGTTCTCGCATCGGTTTGTTTAGCCACAAAAAGAAATCTTCTGTAATAGAGGCAAAAGCCATATATGTGAAATTAATAGTTTTAACTATCGCTGTTTATTGTTATTATTTTATTGTTGTCGAACGAAGTAAAATTAAATATAATTACTAATAATATAAGTCCTTTTTCATGAAACAAAAATCTTTAAACCGCAATCCCGGGTCGGGCTAAAGAGTGATTTTTGGGATTATCTGATAAGAAAATTCACCAGTATGAGCCCGAAGTCTGGCAAGTGTCGGTATTACACCCCCGTGCCTCAGAGAGTACGTAAAGCCGTCGGTCCTGTATCAGGCCTCAATCCGGTCGTGTCGCTAGGCATTCCACCGGATCATGAGAGTGATGGAATAGAAAGTGCCCCTGTGTTTGCGCAGACACTTGTACACTATAATATGTCCCGCGCAGATGGCTAGTATCCATTGATTTCAGCCACTTGGCCAAAATCGGCTAGGATGAAAATATGAGTATAAAAAGGTTATGCATACATATTTCCTACTTATTTTTTTTTACTAACTCCAAACAGGCATTATTTTAATTATTGATATATTTTGTGCGCTAGCAACGGCACTTGTTCATTATTAATTCTCATAACATTCAGGATGGAACTATATTAACCAATGGAAGCCAAGGGTGGGTTACACTTGAAGTACCAGATTATTGTGTGGATATTCGTGTCACCGGGAAACGCATATTAACAACTGAGCTCGTTCTGCAGTTGGCAACATTAAAACATAGAGAGAATGTTATATACACATTTTTATCAATTGGTAAGTTCGACACTAAGTTTTTCTTTTTAAGGTATCATTCAATTTTCTTCTTTTATTTTAGTCTTGTCATCTCAGAGATATCAGTGCGACTGGTTTGGGTTGGGTTTGCGCTTGAAGGAGGCTAGATTGCTCTGGCACCTTGGTGCATCCGTGATCATTTACACGAAGACCCAGGGCCCGGGGCCCTACCGCCTAATTCGTCAATCATCGTGATCACGATCGGCGTTCAAATACGTGAAGGTTAAAAATTACTAAATCATTCGTTTTACCGGCGTACCTATAAGCACATGAGACGACATATATGGTTCGGAACAGATTTTAAACGTTGAAGCCGATTGTAAGAAAGATTTAGTAATTTTTAATCTTCATTGACGGTCACCGTAGCCTAGTTGGTAGTGCTCCTACCTACGAAGATGGTGGTTCTGGGTCCGAATCCCGGTAAGTGTAAATATTTGCGTGATGAGCACGAATATTTGTTTCTGAGTCATGGATGTTTTCTATGTATATAAGTATTAATCTATCTTTACAAGTATTTATATCGTCGCCTGGTACCCATAGCTTTGCTTAGTTTGGGGCTAGGATGATCTGTGTGACATTGTCCCCAGATATTATTATTATTTATTATATTTTTTTGAAAGTGATGACTTGAATGATGGAATAGAGACGTGGTCGCTTACTATGAAGGCCCAAAGTAAGTGACCACGTCTTCATACGTATCAGACGGCTCAGAGACACGCAAAGAAGAAAGGAGAAGGCTATGCTTTGAGTTTCCCTGCGAGATCGAATCAGAAATGTTGAGATCCGCAGGCGAACCAAAGTAACCGACCCAGCTCGAAGAATTGCCAAAAGAAGTGGCAGTGGACAGGGCACATAGGTCGTAGAACCGACGGCTACTTGGGCAGAAAGGTTCTTCAGTGGCGACCAAGAACCGGAAAACGCAACGTGGGCAGGCCGCCTGCAAGATGGGCCGCTGGATGCGGGTAGCGCAAAACCGGCCATTGTGGAGTTACTTAGGGGAGGCCTTTGTCGACGATATGACGATGATGATGATGATGATGTATTTGAACGCGGATCATAATCATGGTTATCGGCGAATTAAGTATTACAGACGCCAGCACATGAAGCTACCCCAATCTGTCAAATTTCCACAGTTGAAAGTGAACCTTATGCTTATGTGGTAAAGTTGAAAACATATAAAAGAAATTTGACAGTTGGAGTAACTGGGTGTGCTGGCATCTGTACATCCCTTGGCAGTGACGCACCAGGCGGATATAGGAACGTTCGCTCCCGTCTTTGGTTCATGAACTTATGTCTACATTTATATATTTCCTTATAATGGGTATTTTGCGGTATTGTATAACATACATTGAGGTATCTTTATTATAATGACAGGAAAAACCATCATGATGTTGACCTAATGACTAAACAGTGATTTCACCAATACCATACTAGCGTTTGAGATACCTAATTACATTAAATGACCCTTTTTAATTCTAACTTCCTAAAAATGTTCAGAATTTTATAGCGTTTTTTGAAGCTTCGTGTCTTAGTGGCTTCTTGCTACTTCGATCATTACTGATCTATTGTAGAGCCCCTAACATGTTTAGTCCACTAGATCTATAGCTTCAATAAACTTTCAGATTTTTTGAGCAGTGTTTGTATCTCTTCCGGATACATACACGGACAGGCTGGTTGGCGTGGTTGGTAGATGCATCTTCCTGGCGTTATAATATTGTATTATTATTCCCGCTTACCAGTATGCGTAGGTAGTTGGTTAATACTTGCCTTTCACACCGCTGGTCGTTTAAACCAGGAAAAACACAAATAGTGTGCATGAACATGTTTGTTTTTCCTGTGTGTGGGTGTAATTATCTATATAAGTATGCATTTACGAAACAAAAGTAGTATATGTACTTTCCATAGTCCAAGCTCTGCTTAATTTGGGATCTGATGGCCGTGGGTGAATAATATCCCAGGATATTATTATGATACATGTTATGTTGTCCTAGGTAGATATTTCTACAGCGCATTAATGACCCGCACTAGAACAGACCAAGCATTGGTGTTTCCTCTCCTTCTTGTCAGAATCTGTAGATTGTACTGTCTGCCGGCTTTAGGTTGAACATACATTGTTTAGCTTGCAGTGTCTCGTAAGAATCTGAGTTACTGCGCATGCTTTGTAGCTTTTGAATTCTAGTAATTATTTTGATTTTATTTTTGTTGTAGCCCCTGATCATACAGCCTTTGCGTGTAAGCCTTCCAGTGCAGATTTCCACATTTCTTTGACCACTTGGTCTCAGAAATAAAACCTTTAGATTCCATTGGGTCTTTGTTGTTGACCATTATGCCGAACGAAGCGGTTTGCTTCCTCTTTCATCAAACGCACGGCTAAGCAGTGGAACACCTTCCAGAACGACGTGTTTCTAGACTCCTACAACATGGGATTTTTCAAGGATATAGTGAACAGGTTTCTATGGGTATGCGCGGTCAACCTTCGATCACACATTCACTTAACATCAGGTGGGATCGTGGTCAAGTGCAAACCCATCCAGCAAAAAACAACACTTAAAGATCTGATGGACGCTACTCATTGCGATTCTCGCGGGCCCGTGCAATCGACTCATACAAACAGATCAATGAAACCCAACTCTCTCGAGTTAGTAACTCTCAAATTTACTTTCTAATCGTCACTGTGGCGGGGGCAATAGACACCAGTTCTTCTGAGGGGTTCGAACAACTGTGGCAACGAGGGTCACCTGTACATACGAATAAACAAATAAAATAAGTACTTGTCGCAATCGAGTCATCCTTGGAATGTTAGTATCATCTGTCAGCGTTCTACGGAGTCAACGATGCACAATCGAGGCATGCTCGGAACGCCAGTGCCATCTGTTGGCGCTCCACAGAGTTAAGATTCATCGGCTGACCGGCGCGTTTGACACTTTGAGCAGCAGCCGGCCATTGCGGACGAATATTGAAACCGACACGCGATCGTAGCTATAGCCGGGTATTGAATATCTATGTACTGTCTCAAGTTTAAATGTGTTCGATTTATTGTGTTAAAGTGTATAACTTAAGGAGATTTGAAAATTGATCTAATACTTTCATTTTATTCGCACAAAGCAAACACGCCCACTAAAATGTCCGACGGTGAAGATTCGAGCGACAACCGACAATTCTAATGGCGACTCACTTATCATTTTCAGGTACAATGATAACATGCTTTTTCATGTTTCTGGTGTTACTGGTCTACTGTTTGCTCCGTGAACTTCGAAACCTTTTAGGCTACTGCCTCATGACATACATTGTAACATTTATCACATGCATGATGCTTAAAGAAATGCAATATTTCACTAAACTGTACGGTTCAGTCTGGTACGAAGATAATTGTGAAGTTTTGTGTAAGTATATCATTCCACTCTGTTATAAATTAAGTGAGCACATTCTAAAAAGACTTATGTATAAACGCAATCATCGTAATCATATTATTATGTTTCTATGGTATAATACACACACACACATCTAATTTTGAAAATTAAAATTGAAATTATCAAGCTTGCATCCGTCTCACTTAAAGATTAAGTATAGCAATTCTAAAAAAAATACATCATTGTATTCCCAGTCTTCTACCTGCTGTCATGGGACTTGCATTATTTTTAAAATACATAATTAAACAACGCAAGGAGGGGGTGACATATTGACCTTGAGCCACTAATTCAACAGTATTTCTCTTACAGTGCCCATAATATACTACTTCATTCTAGCGTGTTTCACTTGGTCAAACATATTGACAGTTCAAGCGTGGTCTATTGCGACGAGGTATGTTTATTTTTTTTATTTTTAAGTCACTAAATACCTATAACCAGTTGTGGTGGAACAACGTCCACACGCACGCCGTTTGTAACCGGCAGAATATCCTGCTTCTCGGCGACATTGTCTTTACTGGCCGTCTGGAGCTTACATTGACGAGGTATAAATCGCCTACCATTGACCTCGCTCATAGCCAGATGCTCTCACTTATCCGTAAGTGGCAAGTTTAAGCAACTAGGCTCTCGGTCATTCAATAGATGGATGACCGCCAAAGTGGATTAATTTGTGAGCATCTCCGTACTTCGGAGGCACCTTAAGCTGTAGGTCCAAGTCTTTAAGCTATGTCAGAGGCCTAATGGACGGCTTGAACAACTCTGACACTAGGGCAACCAAATTCATTGCCAATACGATAAGTATATATTGGCCTGTAAGAGTGGAGTCGCATGCATAGGAATATTAGAAGAAAGATTCTGTAACAAACTTCCCATTGATATCAGAGAAATGTCTACGAAAAAGTTTAAAAGGACTATAAAAGCCAAATTGTGTAGCAAGCTTACTAAAACATTTCTGATTATTTTAAGTGGCAAAACGGCATGGGATTGAGTGGCTCTCGATTAACATATTTAAGTACAATGTTATCATATTAGGAAATCAATATTTTTAAAAAGGATTCCTACTGAGTTTAAGGGCAGTGTTTTTTAGTAGCTGCAGCGTCATACAAATACGGTAGGGTAAAAAAAATTACAATTCCACATAAATGTATTTTTTTACGGAATAAAAGATTTTTTGACTTTAATCGACCATCAATATGTATAAAATTAATATGTAAAGAATTTAATTGACCATTAATATGTATAAAATTTCACAGTGAATTGAAAGTGATGTTAACAAGACGCAGCTGGAAAAAGAAGTTTTGGAAGTACAGTCTGTACGCATGGCTCATACCGCTGGTAGGAGTAGGATTAGCTGAGGGTTTGGACCATACTCCTTCATTCCCTGTACAGTACAAACAAAACTTCGCTTATTGCTCAAACTCTGGTAAGGCCATGAAATGGTTTGTTAAATATTCATAGGCTTAAGAGACTAATAAGATATAAGAGAAGACTAATTCTTAGCATTCCTTGAATTCACCGTACGGAAATCGGGTCCATCACGTGGTAGAGGAGGGAACACTCGACAGATTCTGAGCCTTGCGACTCAGATGTAGATTAAAGGGCGGGGGCCCTGTGATGCATCAACGCTCACCTTTTCTCTCTCAATGTTCCCCCCTCTTTTAGCTAAAAGTATGATCCTAATAATGCCGCTTTGGATTGTTTCACTTGGAGTCAAGAAAATAATAATTATTATTTAAGCCAATTCAGCACGTATTTTTGGGGCCCTCTAATACATCTCCACACTGAGCCGAGATTTGAACCTCAAAGAGCCCCAAACTCCTTTTGGCGCGGATTACTTATTTTATTGTCTTATTTGCTAGATATTTCGAACCTCTGCTCGCCTCTTAATGAAATAATGAAATTTATTCAGCACTTGGGTATTTATATACACTTGTACTTGTCAAGCTGACAATGTATTACATAAACACAGTTTTAAAACAGTAATTAAAGCAACAAATTTTTTGAATATGTCCGTTCGTGCGGTCTGTTTCGTCACATATATTTTTAATATCCTTAAATAAATAATAAATAGCAAATAACTAAACTATTATTGTTACATTTAGCAATAGTATAGTTGGCTAGCCCAAAAGCCTCTCAACCAGTAGCTTAATTTAAGCTACTAACACCTGAGGGGTATTTGGGGTATTTTCAGAGAAGCAGTAAAAGCCTCTAAAGAAGCCCCGTTCTTACCAAATAGAAAACTATCAACATGAGTTCGAAATATAGGATACTAGTTGTGCCCCACGGTTTTACCCGCGTTAAACTTTATAAATTATATCCTATGTATTAATCCAGGGTGTCAGCTAACTCCAAACCAAATTTTATTAAAATCGCTCCAGCCGTTTAGACGTGAAGAAGTAACAAACATACACACTCACCAACTTTCGCCTTTGTAATATAAGTATATTTGTATATTATACGGCCCTGGCTTCTTCGGCCTTATGAGCCATCTTCAGTAGTATATATTTTCATTTCATTGGTTTTCGTCAATAATTTAATGTCATAGTCCTTGTCCAACCGCAGTCAAGTAGAGGAAACTTTGCTAGAGGCTTCTATGGAGTTTTAAATTCAACACAGAAAATAGCAATTCACGGCAATATGGCACTTTCATCTACTTGTGTACGTTGTCGGAGATGTTATGTCTAAAAATCCATCATATTTCCACATACGGCCTCTAATTTACACCAGTTTCTGAAAACGAAACAATGCCTCGATGCGGTATTTTTCGCGTTGGCACTAAAACTCCTAAAAATACATTACAGATAAAATATTTTATTTTGTAATTTAAAATACGAATCCCAAAATAGCTAACCAACGCCGTTCTTTTTATTTGCAGAGGTGGCACAGTATATTTGGGTGATAACACCGGCTTTACTGCTAACGTTAATCAACTTGATATTTTTCATAAAGACTGTACGATACGTCTATGAAACCAATAGAAGAATAGAAAAGGTTGCTGGATCTGGAAACTCAAACAGGATTAAAATGAGGCAGGTATTTTTTTATTTATCACAGGGCGACAAACGAGCAAGTGGGTCATCTGATGGTAAGTGATCACCGCCGCCCATGGATACTCGCAACACCAGAGGTATCGCGGGTGCGTTGCCGGCCTTTAAAAGTCAGCAAACAAGTGTTGCTGACCCTTCCCCCCATCCCAATGAGCTTTGGCAACCTTACTCACACTCGGAAACACAAAACTAAAATGATTAATTTTATTATTAAGGAATGTCTTTTGTGTGGAGGTACTTCCCCAGTCAGCCCTCTGTACCTCTAGTACTTCTCTTAAAAAGGTAGACATTTTAGTAGGAGTGGATGTTATCATTACGCGCTATTGTAATTTATTCATTAAAATGTGGCGCAACTAAACACACTTCATCATATCAGCCAAAAAACGTCGACTGCTGGACAGAGGCCGGTCTTGTGCTACCCGCACCCAGCGGCTTTCCATGACCCTTGCAAGATCGTCGATCCACCTTGTAGGGGCCTGCCCACGCTGGGTCTTACGGGTCGCCACTCGTGAACCTTTCTGCCAACTTAACATACTTTAAGCAGCTTTTAGCTTAAAGTGTGTTAATTTGCCGCTGGATGCGGGTAGCTAGCACAAGACCGGTGATTGTGGGGACCCTTGGGGCCTCCCTCAAGGAGCTCCACAATGGTCGGCCTTTGTTCAGCAGTTGACGTCTTTCAACTGATATAATGAAGTGCGTTTAGCTGCGCCATATTTTTATGAATAAATTACAATAACGCACAATGACGAAACCCACTATAAATTATCAGGTAAAGTTCTTATGTTGATTGATGAAGCGTGGACAGTGGTGAACTAAGTAAGCTTAAGACTTGAAGTTTGAAGAGCACAAGAATTTGGCTTGTAGACGATATTCTGATTTTAATTTGGCCGCTTCAGACCAGATGATTAATTATAATTTAAGAATTCATCTCTATAAAATGATTTTTAACTTGACTTTGTGATGTTAGAATTTTTTTTAAGGTACAACAAGAAATTAACAACAATAATTATTAAAGAGCAGTAATTAGTATCTCTTCTCGCAGCAGTTGCTTATATCAATAGGAATAGTTTCCATCAGAAGCTCAATCAGTTCAGCTAGCAATGCCTTGAGAAGCTTTCGAGACGTGATCGTTATTGATCAATTAAAAGTGGTATATTACTCGCTCGTAGAGTCGAAGCTTAGGTACAGTATCATTCTATGGGGTGGTGGTTACGCGTACAATATAAATAACCTTTTATTAAATGCAGGGAAAACGAAATGTATCAAATACTCATTACCGAATGTGAGACAGGTTATACCAACAGTTGTATTAAATGAGGAAGTATTAGATTTAGTTCCGACAACCGTATTTCTGGGATTGACACTAGACTCAAAATTGCAATGGGCTCCTCAGATTGAAAAGCTTGCAGCTAAATTAAGTTCGGCTTCCTATGCCGTTTGGAAAATAAGACAATTCTCAGATGAACAAACAGACGTATATTTCGTGTACTTCCATAGTATTATGTCCTACGGCATTCTGCTGTGGGGTTCGGCAGCTGACATAAGTACTATTTTCATTTTACAAAAAAGAGCAGTCAGAGCCATTTATGGGTTAGGTAGTCGCGAATCTTTGCGAACTTTGTTTAAAGAAGTAAAAAACTAACGGTGCCATCTGGGTATATATATCAGAATATATTGTATTTTAGAAAAAATATTAACTAATAACTATAGAAAAAAAAGTGACCTGCATAACATAAATACTAGGAATAAAGACAAACTTGCAATGCCGGGCTTTAGAGTCAGCAAAACCAAAAAATCATTTTTAGGAAATTGTATTAGGTTTTATAACAAGCTATCCTAAGCTATCCTACTCATATTACTGATCTGCCTGACACAAGTTTCAAGACACATATTAAACGTGTACTTATGGCAAGGGGTTATTATACCACTAAAGAGTACATCGATGACAAAGACACCTGGCGCTTACCACCTACCTGCACATTGCTCGCTGGAGATCTTGTAGCCATATAGACATGACTAATTTGTTACGTGAACTATCTGAGACTATCTGTAATATGATTGCTAACATATACAAAATATAAATTTATTGACTCTGTCTCAAAATGAATAATGTTGTTGCTTCAACGCTTTTTTTTTTGGTTCCTAAATATAATCTAAATTAATATTCATTCAGACAACCGATAGAGCAGATATTGTGGTTGCCTACTAAATAATCACTTTAAGTGGACCAAATCCCGTGTTCATGCCCGCTTGAGTATGTTTCGCCGGACCGTCTCAACTGGGCCGTGTTGAAACCGGTAGTAGATGAACCTGCTGAGTTTGTTTCGCTGGGTCTTCTCAGTTGGGGCGCATTGGATCCGGTGGTACCATTAAAGCGCGACCGTCTTTTTAAACACAAGGTCCGTTATAATAATAATACTGAATACCTTAATATAGACAGAACCATTCAGACAATAATATTGTCTGAATGGTTCACACGTACATATTATGTAGTAAAATATAAATTTCAATCATTAAACCTAAACATAATCTCCTTGACAATAACTTAATAAAAGCTAGCTAAATATCACTACTATTATAAAATAAATTGTATAAATGTTTTAACATTCCATGTACCTAAATAATATCTGTAATAAGCAACTAGAAATAATAACTGTATTACTACAAACATGTTCTGACTATTTACAAGCGCTTTTTTAAAGTCTACGTGAATAAAAACCTTTTTTATTTTTTTATTTTTATTTATACAGCTTTCATTATACAAAACAGGGCCATAAGAACCATTGTGAGAGTTCCACAGTGGGTATCGTGTAAGGCGTACTTTAAAGAACTTGAGATACTAGCGGTCCCTTGTTTGTATATTTTAGTTCTTCTTCTGATCTCATGAAAAAGCTGCAGAATTCGAAACAACAGATGAAAGAAGTAAGCGGGAAGCTACTAGGCGTAGGGACGTACAAAATAAGATACAACCTCATTTAGAAGTAGTGCGTCATGCAGCAGGTTATCAGTCGGTGAAACTCATTAATAAACTTCCTGTACACTTGAAGTCGATTTAGAACATAAATCAGTTCAAGCAGCAGTTAAAATCATTTTTATTAGAGAAGTGCAACTACACCCTTGATGAGTTTCTCCGTGATACATACAACTAGACTTATTCATGCTAACAATTTTTTTGATATTATATTTTCAATGTTGACGACATCTGTATTGGTATGTGCAATATTTTTATTTTTGACTTTGTATGGGAATTTGTAATATATTTGTTTTGTTTTTAGCATAATTATTTTAAGTTATTTTTTTTAACATAAAAATTAAATAAATTGTTTAATATTCTTCAATTGACATACATAATAATAATAATGTCCTCCCGACCGAATTTCGGCCACGGCAGCCAGTCTCAATGGAGACTAGCCAATTGCACAGGACATATTACAGTGCACAGGTGTTTGCGCAAACACAGGGGCACGCTGATCCGATGGGACGCCTAGCGACACGACCGGAAAGAGTTCAGGGTCAGGACCGACGGCTTTACGTGCTCTCCGCGGCACAGGGGTGTAATACCGCCAACTTCCTCCATTTCGCCATCTGTTTTTACATTATATTATTTTTTTGACAATATGTAGATTGTTAAAAAAGTAAAATATTTTCATCATTACACTATTGTAATGATGAAAATGTTTTACTCTTTTAAAAATCTTTTTTTTTGGGATCTGTTTTATTAATGAATTTCTATTGTATTTTATGATTTCTATTGTACCTTTGTTTGTTTTAATTTTATAATTTAATGTAAATTTTCAATTCAATGTAAAAATTGTTACTGAAATAAATGAAATGAATCCGATAAGTCACTTTCGCTATTAAGATTTGTGCTGGAATACCATGAAATATCATGCACAATATTGAACTTTATTACATTGATCTTAGCGTTTAGCAAGTGGGGCAGGAATCATGGGTGGAGTTAGAGCTCCATAGTGCCTTTGTTAACCTATTTATTTATGTTTTGTTCTCAGCTTGGGACATTACATTAAATTTTCTGTGGCAATGGGAGTGTCCTGGCTATTAGAAGCAGTCCCTATGGATGGAATACCGTTGTGGCTGTTCATACTCGTTAATTTCTACAACGTTTTCATCGGAGTTGCTATGTTCATAACATTTATATGTAAGAAAAAAATCTACAGATTACTTTGTAAAAGGTAAGTTCCTAGAAATTAACGCATCACATACATATAAGTTTGTAATATATCTGTCTATAAACCTGTTTTCTGTGGCAATGGGAGTGTCCTGGCTATTAGAAGCAGTCCCCACAGATGGAATACCGATTCGGCTGTTCAGACTCATTAATTTCTACAATGTTTTCATCGGAATTGCTTTGTTCATAACATTTATATGCGAAAAAGATCTATCATCAATAATGCACCCCTAACGTATAAAGTTGTAATCTATCTGTCCATAAAATAAATTAACTATCAGGGGACATAGCACAGCATCTAGCACAAACTAAGCAAAGCTGTTCTATGAATACAGGACAACAGATAGAAATACTTATATACCTATTTATAAATATGAAAAATACACGGAAAACAAGCGCGCGTTTCAACAGCCGCGTGCGAGACGCGTCACTCTGAAACGCTAGCTGCCAGTAGAGGGGCTCGGGCAGCGCTGGCCGACGCGCGACGGCGCGCGTCTCACACGCGGCGCGTTTGAACTGCGTGACTATGAATGCAGCTACTATCTAGTGTAATTGTAAGCGCGCGCGTTTGGACGGCTCTGAAATCAGCCTTAGTATTACAGGTTGATACATATATAGCAATAGTTTATTCCATGTTCCACCAGTAAGCATACAATTTTTTTCTAATATCATGCAGAATACAATGCCAATATAAAAATTATGATATACTATTATGTTACAAAATGTATCATTTAAAAATAATAATAAATACCAACAATGTCAACAAAATAATCTTCTTTGCAAAATCACTTTATTTTTCTATGTATTGACTCGTAGAACAAAAGTTGTTGCTTATGATGTTAGCTATCTAGTCCTGCGAGGTTGTTGGTATTTTACAAGTAACCCTGTAGAATAGAATACTCTTTATTGTACCGACCCCAGCACATCCAGCTACCCCAACCTGTCAAATTTCTTTCATAGATTTTCACTGCGAAGGCTTTTAAACTTTTTGGCTTTGTTAGACGGACCTGTATCTCGTTCAAGAAACCCGCCACTTTCTTATTAGTATACAAGTCACTCATTCGGTCACAACTGGAATACGCCACATGTGTTTGGAACCCACTTTATGACAAATATAATGTCCAAATAGAATCAGTACAACGCAAATACCTTCGTTACTTAAATTATAAAGTTGAACGGAAGCGGTTCCCATATGAGACTGTTCTCAAAAAAAATTTCCTTACAACTCTCAAAGAAAGAAGAATGTACAGACGCCAGCACATCAAGCTATCCCAATCTGTCAAATTTTCCTAATTGAAAGTGAACCTTATGCTTATGGCATAAGGTTGAAAATCTATAAAAGAAATTTGACAGATTGGGGTAGCTGGATGTGCTGGCGTCTGTACCTTGACTAAATGTTGCTTTAGATCTGTCAAAATAAGCTAGACTGTGATAAATTAGTCAATCAAATATATATTCGCATACCTAGTCGCTCCCGTCGTATCCGTGACACCTACGCTCATAATCTATTTACTATCTCCTACACCTAGCAGAACCAACGATGGCAAACGACCGCCTTTAAGGCGGATAATGAAAGGTTACAACGATAATTTCACTGATATTGATATATTTGCTTTGTCTATATATCAGTTTAAAAAACAGTTATCGAATAAGATTGTCTAATTTAAATATTATTACCGTATAAATACCTATTATTAACACTGTATAATACCTAACATACATCTACTGTATGCTACCTAGACTAAGTTAATTTTGTTGATTACCTATAGTTTGCCATAGTTGCTTGTTACTAGTTTTACCGTTTCATATGATCTGTTGTAGATAACGATGCTGGTTGTGTGATTAACTAAGTCTTTTCTAAGAAATACTGTATTAGTATTAAGCAAATTACGCAATTGTTTGTTGTCTCAAATAAAATAAAATAAAATTTATCACATAAGCATAAGGTTCACTTTCAATTGGGGAAATTTGACAGATTGGGTTAGCTTGATATGCTGGCGTCTGTACACCATAAGAATACATATGGCATGAGATATTACATAAACAAGTTGTACGAAGGGCGGTCTTATCGCATAAAGCTTTATATAAGTTTATAAAAAAGAAAATAAGAACCGCTGACAATCCGACAAGGTCCGAGTACAGGCCGAAGTAGGTTCGAATTCCATGTTTAGTTCCACATGTTTAAAGCAGAATTTCTTTATCAGGTTTAATATTTCGGCCGGATTTACTGAACGTCTCAACTCTCGATACACTTCTTTCAAAAACAGTTTCACGAAAAGTTCACGACTAAGTAATGCCATGGCATCACGTAAATCGGATTTGCAAGTTACACCACCACAAGCATCGAGAGGACATATTGCTGTGAATTTGACGGATCAGGCTGCAAAATTAGAAAAAGTATTGGAAGAAAATCCTATTGACACAAATGGTCTAATGGAACCCGAATTTAGCCACAAAGATTCACCATAAAAATACACATAGCCGTATTGTAGGGTAATGTAACCTGTTCAATAAAAGGATTGAAGAAGATTATAATATTGAAGTAACACAAACAGTACATTAAAAAAAAAAATCACGAACGTCGCAGATAAGACACTGGGAGATAGTACAAAAAAGCCCGTTTTCGAATCTGCTAAAACTCACTTTTTGAGTTGACTTATTTATATATATGTAGGTAAGTACAGACGCCAGCACATCAAGCTACCCCAATCTGTCAAATTTCCCCAATTGAAAATGAACCTTATGCTTATGTGGTTAAGTTGAAAATTTATAAAAGCAATTTGATAGATTGGGGTAGATGGATGTGGCTGGTCTGTACATTATTCTATGCAGTCTTTTATTCAGTGTTGTGCCAACGGGTTGAGGGTTACAATCTGCATAGGACAAAAATCGAACACTACGCATTTTAGTGGACGAAACAATTAGGGACCAGGTAAAAGCGAACTGGTAGTACCAATCGGTCAGTGGTCAGTGTTTGCCCCAGTTGAATACATAAGGCATGTAAACAGTGTCACAAAGGAGAAGGAAACTTCTGGGCCCAGCAGTTAACTAGTTGAAATGTAGATTAAAAAAAACCGGTATATTTTTCTAAAGGAAATCACAAAATATCGTATCATGTTTCTATCTAGGAAGCGAGAAAACTTAAATTAAGTTATGAAACGAAATAATCGATTAAATAATTACGAATTGCTCGCAATCGATTAGGAATAAATCGGTAAAATCTCAGAATATGTTTGACATCAAGTGACAAGTGTTTGGAATCGATTCATAGCGGATCGTATTCCATTAATTTTTCTTCGGGCAACACTTCTCTGCCTGACAGCCTTTACTGTCACTCGTTCGTTGTCTTTCGTTTTAAGTGCGCACGTATTTTCCATGTTTTATTTGTGGTTTTCTTCGACTGTAGTGACTGCCCGGGCGTGGGGGATCCAAACGTGCCAGATCTTCGACATGCTACACTCTTCATGCATAAAACCATAACACAACCGAAGCCATTCAACAATATTTTGTAAAAAAACTACAATGTTATAATTTAACCTCACTTTTACTGTACTTCATATAACTTGATTCCTGGATCGCCAAATTTCACCAAAATTTCAGTGAGGTCTTGTTATTATATCCTCTCACAAATAAGGCTAGTTTGATTCAGTTAACACCTGGGCCCAGAAATGTAAGGAGTCATTACCTTCTCCTTTGATCCAGTTAAGTAAAATGTATGCAGATGACATGTGTCTATTATGCTTGTCTAAAAACTCAAAAATGGGAAATCACGAATTTAATCGTCCGGCTTGTCAGTGAGGTCTTGTTATTATATCCTCTCACAAATAAGGCTAGTTTGATTCAGTTAACACCTGGGCCCAGGAATGTAAGGAGTCATTACCTTCTCCTTTGATCCAGTTAAGTAAAATGTATGCAGATGACATGTGTCTATTATGCTTGTCTAAAAACTCAAAAATGGGAAATCACGAATTTAATCGTCCGGCTTGTCTTGCACCAGCACCATCTACCAATCTGGGGTAAGCGCTCTGCGTTAAGCTACGAACGATACACACTAGGAGATACAATTTAGGATTCCCTTGGTAACACCCTTCCGTAGGACGTAGGTTTATCAATCGTCTTTGTTTTCTAGAAACATGGCTGACTGATATGTTCACAGTTGCATGTGAAAGATTATATCATATTGATAACACTTTCCAAACTATTAACTTACAATTTTAAAGCATCATTTGTAATGCAAAGCGTTAATCTAATTTAATCTAGAAAGTATCGCGCAAAATAACATACATATCAACATACATAAATATTACAAAATGGGCGCATGACAATGGCATACTTAATGATAAATTAAAAAAAACCGGCCAAGTGCGAGTCGGACTCGCACATGAAGGGTTCCAGGTAGCAGCAAGTATTTCATGGTTTATGACGTATTAAAAAAAACTACTTGCTAGATCTCGTTCAAACCAATTTTCGTTGTTAGTTTCTATGGTAATGTAAATCATATTTTTTTTTTAGTATTATCATTCTCTTATTTTAGACCTTAGAGGGGGCGGGGGGGGGGGGGACACTTATTTTACCACTTTGGAAGTGTCTCTCACGCAAACTATTCAGTTTAGAAAAAAATGATGTCAGGAACCTCAATATCATTTTTGAAGACCTATCCATAGACACGCCACATGTATGGGTAGGTACAATGAAAAAAAAAAAATGTGTTTCAGTTCTATGTATGGCGACCCCCCAAAATAATTGTTCTTTTTCTATTTTTGTGTAAAAATCTTAATGCGGTTCACAGAATACATCTACTTACCAAGTTTCAGTAGTACAACTCTTATAGTTTCGGAAAAAGTGGCTGTGACATACGGACGGACAGACAGACAGACATGACGAATCTGTAAGGGTTCCGTTTTTTGCCGTTTGGCTACGGAACCCTAAAAATAAGGTACCTAATGCTTCTTTGTTCTCAGTAGAGTAAGTTTAAAAAAAATCTTGAGAGGTGTCAAGTGGCACCCGGATGGAACGAAGTTATTTTTTATTATTTATTATGTACAAAATACCTGTATACACTCAACAAAAATAATCGTCGCGACACCACACTGTTCAATGCAAAATAGAAAGGAGAAACGAAAATATCTGGCTTGCTTTATATAAGAGAGAGAGAAGCAGTCAGAGAAACATGCGCACGACTTACAATAGCTTACTATAGAAAAAAGTGTCGTTACAACTTTTCGTCTTAATGGTTTCCGTCTAGCCCCCTTCGCAACGCGCGATAAGGAACTTCGTTCCAATAAGTTAAAAAATATAAACATCCTTGACGACACATACAAATGCTTACACAATAATAAAGCTATGTGTCGATGTGTTGAGTATAAAAAAGTAGATAAATATAAACTTGGGTTGACAGAGGACCGTAATTTAAGTTGGAAATATCATAGGTTTGTAGTAAATTAAGAACAATTCCGGGTAGATTTTATCACCTGTCTGTATTTCTTAATATAAAATATTCTGTATTATATTATCTTACGCACTTCCTGATTCTGTGGTACCTGGTCTTAGTATTTATTGGACGGGCCTGTTGGGGTGGTTGGCAAATGCTTGCTTTCACGGCGGAGGCCGTGGGTTTGAGTCCCACCCAGTACAAATATTTGTGTGCATGAACATGTCTGTTTGTCCTGAGTCTGGGTGTAATTATCTATATACCCATTTGCAATAAAAAAGTAGTACCTATAAGTAGTATATCAGTTATCTAGTTTCCATATCGTGTGTAAATAATGTCCGAGGATATTATATTATTATTGCTACACATTTAGGATACAGCAGGATTTTTAGGGATTTTTAATTAACACATAAGATTTACAAATAAGATCTTAAATTATCTAGTGTATAAGAAAATAGACAAAATTTAAACCTAACTAAGACCAATTATTTAAAGTATGTAAAATATTCTGTATTATCTTATTTAGGTTGAACGGGTCCATTTAACTTTAGCAGAATTTTGAATAGTGATTGACCTATTCCATAGCACAGACTTCAAAATACAAATAATACAAAAATAGCAGAAAAGGTAAACTTTATACACCATTAGTAAACAATTATTAGGGGAAAAGAACGAGAAGGTATTTAACACCCGTCATTTACAATAAATATGATTATTTAAATATATGTTTATGTGTGCTATAAAGAATCACTATCTATTCCATCACTCTCATGATCCGATGGGACGCCTAGCGACACGACTGAAAAGAGGTTAGGTACAGGACCGATGGCTTTACGTTCTCTGCGAGGCACGGGGGTATAATACCGCCAACTCTCAGACTTCGGGCTGATAATGAGAAATTTTCTTTAGGGAAAAATCCCATAATCACTTTTTGGCCCGACTTTTTTTGAACCGAGGGCCTCATTATCTGCTGTTGAACACGCTACCGCTAGATGTTAGTCTAGCGGTAGCGTGTTGGGTCTAGCGGCAGTCCAAAAGATAGTAGATCTAACAATAATGATACAGTGTAATACCAATTTATAATTGTCGGGTATATTAATATAAATTATTATCAATGTATGTGGGTATCTTTATCTTGTGGAATAAACAGTCTACCACCGAGCCCCGTGTTTGATTGACATTACATTGGCGACGAGTCGGTTAGAGAATCATTTTAACGCGTTTTAAGTTTTGTTACGATTTATAACAATGCCGATCGGGAAATTAGAGTCGTTCGACTTAAATTCTAAGCAGTGGCAGCCGTATATACGACGTGTGCGGCAGTATATTTTACTCAATGAAGTGAAAGATAATCTTCATGTGTCGTTGCTAATAACCGTTGTGGGCGAAACAACTTATTCGCTTATGTGTGACTTGTGTTCGCCGGACCATCCCGAATCAAAAAACATTCGATGATCTTGTGCAACTAGTGGCAGATCACTTGGAGCCGCAGCGATCGGAGATTGCCGAACGACACGTCTTTAGATTACGTAGGCAAAAAGTCGGTGAGCCTTTGACGTGTTACCTACAAAGTTTAAAATATCTCGCTGCGACTTGCAATTTCGGGACGACTCTTGAGGAAAATTTACGCGATCAGTTCGTCTCCGGACTGTCAAACGAGGCGATGAGATCAAGGATTTTCGCTGAAAAGTCAATCAACTATAAGAAGGCGGTGGAATTGGCTCTGGCGCTAGAGGCTGCAGAACGGCATGCGGACGTGAGCGGCGCCACGGGCGTGGCGTCGGCGTCGACCTCAGGTGCGGGTGGCGATGCAGGCGAGGGCCTGCATCATGCGAGCGCAGCAGCGCGCCGCATGGCTGGCGCGCGCGGGCCACGCGGTGGCGGGCGCGGCCAGCGCGGCGGGGACGCGGGCGCACACGACGGGGCGCTGCGATGCTGGCGTTGCGGCAAGGCTCATAGGCCCGATAGATGTCGGTTTTCTAATTACAATTGCGATAAATGTAATCGTCGCGGTCATCTAAAAGTGATGTGCAAAGAAGTGTGCGGTGAAGTGCGACCCTACGGGCATAATTATGTGTGTGATAGGGACACGGCGGAGGAGGAGGATTTTTACAACATTGACTTGGTTGCTAAAGGTAACAAACCTTATGTATTAACTGTGAGGATCGATGGACAGCCAGTGGAATGTGAAATAGACACTGGCAGCCGAATTTCCGCAATAAGTGAGAATTTTTACATTAAAAACTTCAAACATAAATTGTTAACCACAGATAACTTATTGTTGCGCTGCTACTCTGGTTCGCGGATCGTATCATTAGGTTACATAAGTGTCAATGTTGTAGTAGGCGGGATGCAGGTACCTAATTTGTCACTCTATGTAATAAGAGACGGGGGACGTCCATTGCTCGGTAGGGAATGGTTACGTGCTTTTAGCATTAAACAAATAAACTTAAATGAAATTGTGGATGACAGTTTCGTCAGTCGTCTAATAGCAGAATTCCCGGAAGTATTTACTGACAAATTAGGCACCTGTAAAAAAGAAACAAAATTGCATGTGACCGATGAGACACCGGTGTTTGTGCGCGCCCGACCTGTGCCGCTGGCACTGCGCGGGCGCGTTGAGCGAGAGCTTGAGCGGTTAGAGCGGGATGGCACCACGTATCGAGTCGACCATTCGGAGTACGGCACCCCTATAGTTCCGGTTGTGAAGGCGAACGGAGATATAAGAATTTGCGGGGACTACAAAATCACTATTAATCCGAAATTAAAACGGGATTTTTACCCGCTCCCTCGGATCGAGGAGTTGTTCGCGTCTTTAAGTGGAGGGGAGGAGTTCTCTAAAGTAGACCTTTCTCACGCTTACGAACAGTGTTTACTAAGTGAAGCTTCACAACCGTATACCGCGATAACCACCCACATTGGAACTTTCGCATATCGCCGTACTCCGTATGGGCTGTCCTGTATTCCTGAAAAATTTCAAAGGTTGATGGAGGAAACCTTGCGTGGTTTGACTGGATGCGTGGTATATCTTGATGACATATGCTGTACAGGCCCATCACGATCTGATCATTTAATTAATTTAAGGTCAGTGCTCACCAGGTTACGTGATATGGGATTCACAATAAAATTAAGTAAATGCACGTTTTTACAAAAGAATGTAAAATATTTGGGGTATATAATAGACAAGCTAGGTTTGCATCCAGATCCCGAAAAAATTGAAGCAATCGCAAAGGCCCCAAGGCCGGAAAATGTAACACAATTAAAATTATTACGGAAAATTTATTTATAATTTAAGTATAATACTTTACCCGTTGCACAAACTATTAAAAAAAGAGATCAGCTGGGCGTGGAGTAATAGTTGTGAAGAAGCGTTCGTGGCATGTAAGAAGGTTTTAATGAGTGATCGAGTACTAGTCCATTATTCGGAGGGACGCCCTTTAGCGCTATCCGTAGATAGCAGCGCATACGGTCTAGGAGCTGTGTTATCGCATCGCTATCCCGATGGCACGGAGCGACCGGTAAGTTGCGTTTCACGAACGCTAAATTCAGCGGAGCAGAATTACAGTCAGTTAGATAAGGAGGCTTTGGCAATATTTTTTGGAGTTACGCGACATCATCAATATTTGTTTGGCAGACGATTCCTTTTACGCACAGATCATAAGCCACTAACTTATATTTTTGGGGAAAAGGGTGGTATTCCGCAAACGGCTGCAAGTCGCTTACAGCGCTGGGCAGCACGGTTAGCTGCGTATGATTTCTCCGTTGAATTTGTGCGCTCGGAACAAAACGGCCCGGCCGATGCGTTATCGCGTTTGCCCGTGCGATCGGAAAGACGCCCATCTGATCCGGTAAGCTATTTATGTTTAGTTCAAGATGTTTTACCCATTAACTTTAAGGATGTATGTAGAGAAACGAAAAAGGATGCACTGTTGACAAAATTGTCAGGTTATGTTATGTTTGGTTGGCCATCGACAACCAGTTGTGAGGAGGAAAAACCTTACTTTATTCGGAAAAATGAAATCATTTTAGATTTAGGGTGCTTAATTTACAAGTATAGAATAATTATTCCACCATCTTTATATCAAGAGGTCCTTAGAGAGATCCATGAAGGCCATCTAGGCATAGTCAAGATGAAAAATATTGCACGTAACTACGTGTACTGGCCGACACTGGACAAGGACATTGAGAGTGTGTGTAACACTTGTGAGGCTTGTCGAGCGGTTCGGGATTCCCCACCACACTCTGTTTTGCATCCGTGGGAATTTCCTACTAAGCCTTGGCATCGCTTACATGCTGACTTTGCAGAGTGTGCCGGAAAAAAATATCTTATAGTCATAGATGCACATTCTAAATGGATCGAGGCCATCACTATGACTCGTACGGACGCGTCAGCTACTATTGCTGTGTTTAGATCTATGTTCGCCAGGTTTGGTCTACCATCGCAACTGGTTACCGATAATGGGCCCCCTTTCTTTTCACAAGAATTCAAAGATTATTGTTTAAAAAATTGTATAAGACATGTGACTTCAGCACCCTATAGACCGCAAGGAAATGGTGCCGCGGAAAATGCAGTGAAAGTGGTAAAGAAGGCCATTAAACGCGCATTGTTTGAGGGCGAGAGCGTATCTCAGGCGTTAAATATATTTTTATTCCAATACCGTAACTGTGAACAGGCAACCACTGGGGTGGCGCCGGCCGTGGCTTTGTTAGGGCGTCGGCTGCGTAGCCGGCTCGACGCTCTGCGTCCTGACGTCACGCAAGTCGTCGGCTTGGCGCAGAGCAAACAAGTAGCTGCGGCCGGCGGCACACATCGTGATATTAACGTCGGGGATGCCGTACTTACCCGGGACTATACTAATAAGGGTGATAAATGGTCAAAAGGGAAAGTAGTGAATAAAACAGGACCGGTTTCCTATAAAATTAACGTGGGAAATGGGGTCGAATGGAGGCGTCACCAAGACCAAATAATACCTCTCAAAGAGATTGGTCGGTATTCGTCAAGTTTTAGTCCGACTACGGAGAGGGAGATAGATACTCGTGCGGATGAAAATGAGGCCAAAAACACGAATCAGGAGGTATTGGGCGAGGGAGGAACGGTAAGCGAAAAGGAACAATGTTTGGAACCTTCACCTTCCAAAGAGGACCCAATCTTGCCCGTCACTCCCCCGCCTGATGCGTCTGCTCGTGCCATCCGCGCTTATAATAGATCTAAAAGAATGTTGGATTGAATGTCTTATTATGTAGATATTATTCTATACTTAGTGTTCATGTATTAGTGTTAAGTATTAGTTTTATTATTGTTACAACTTAAAAGGGAGAGGTGTCGGGTATATTAATATAAATTATTATCAATGTATGTGGGTATCTTTATCTTGTGGAATAAACAGTCTACCACCGAGCCCCGTGTTTGATTGACATTACAATAATAATTATTAATTTTCTTTTTTTTCCATGTTAAATTGTTGATTATTTTATATATATTATCGTGTATTATTTTTTGTTTAAGTCAAAGTGTTTAAGTTAACCTGATTGCCTATTTCATGAACAAACTGTGTAATGCAGTTGGACGACTAGTAATATTAGTTTAATATGTATTGTTGATCTTAATAACAATAAAAATAAATTATACTTATGACGTGACGTATTTTTTGTGCATCACCAAAGAGTTTTTGTGTATTTTTTTCTGCACATGGTGCCAAGCACCTAAAATATACCACCAATTATTTTCGTGTTTTTTTTTAAATACAGCACCCGCACTAGGGAATCTAATCCCTGTCTCGGGGGTACTTTACAAACATATAATAGACGCGTACAAATCACATCCAGACTCCTAACAACTATTTATGGGCCACACAAATAGTTGTCCGGCGCGAGACTCGCACCCGCGACACGAAGCTGCCATTTCGCATGGAATGACGCAGCAATGAATGGTAAATTTGTTACATATTTTAAAATACTTATTACTAACACTAGTTTATAAGAAAATTGTTACTTACTTATTGGACACTAATTTGGTCTGAAAAAAAAGTCTTATTATTATTATTATTACTGACGCTCATAAGATCAAAAGTCGCTTAGCCATGTCAGATGCCTACTGGGGGGCTTAAACAACTCTGGCACCAGGGTAACCACTGCTCATACGATAAAAAACCGGCCAAGTGCGAATCGGACTCGCGCACGAAAGGTTCCGTACCATTAATCAATAAAAAAGAGCAAAAAATTCCCGTTTCTTGTACGGGCTCCCGTACAAGAAACGGGAATATTTTGCTCTTTGATATTTATTATATTTTGTTTTTTAGTATTTGTTGTTATAGAGACAACAGAAATACATCATCTGTGAAAACTGTCAACTGTCTAACTATCACGGTTCATGAGATACAGTCTGGTGACAGACGGACAGACATACACAAAGACAGACAGCGAAGTCTTAGTAATACGGTCCCGTTTTACCCTTTGGGTACGGAACCCTAAAAAGAAGTAAAGATCTCAATTTACTCAACAAACATAGTTCACGGAAACATCCAAGGTCCCTGACACGAGCACTCCCCTCTGCTTTGAAGAGGTGGCGCTCCTGTGTGCACCGTGGTTACTGATGGTAATGCGAATTAGCCCACACGTGGTGATGGTATGGCCGACTAGATGTGCAGTATGAAGTGACTCGTTAGCCGCAGTTGTTACTGGATAATGGCCCAGTCTGCCACGTCGTAATATAGGACAATCTGTCGTCCTCTCCGTTTTCAGTGAGGTACGCAGCCTACAAGGTGAAGTCCCTGGAAATAGCGCAAGGGTGCTTTGCTGAGATCAATGTGCATGAAGGGGCAGTGTTATGTCCTCTACATGGAGCATCTATAGACGTGTATAGTAAAGTTCAACATCAGAGGAGCTACACCGCGCTGCGCTGAAGACATGACACTCGAGCTGCCGGCTTTACCAAAGAGTGATAATAATTAATGTCCTCCCGACCGAATTTCGGCCACAGCGGCCAGTCGGCCATATTAACTTTCTATTCCTCTCATGATCAAATGGGACGACTAACGAAACGACCGGAAAGAGATCAGGTACAAGACCGATGGCTTTACGTGCTCTCCGAGGCACAGAGTGTAATACCGCCAACTCTCAGACTTCGGGCTTATACTGAGAAATTTCTTTTTACGGAAAAATCCCAAAATCACTTCGTGGTCCGACCTGGGATTTGAACCTAGGGCCTCATTATCTGCGGTTGTACACTCTACCGCTAGCGGTAGCGTGTAGAAGACCAAGCATAGTTAGGATGATGTGACACTTTGGTTACACATAATATCCATCAATGATAGTATGCTTAACAAGATTTTTTTACCCAAAGAGATGCCCTCAATGAGTATACATTATCAATGAATTAGCATTAGCAATAATAATATCTAGGGACAATGTCACACAGATCTTCCTAGCTCCAAACTAAGCAAAGCGTGTACTATGGGAATCAGGCGACGATATACATACATATAGATAGATAAATACTTAAATACATAGAAAACATCCATGACTCAGAAACAAATATTCGTGCTCATCACACAAATATTTGCACTTACTGGGATTCAAACACAGGACCACCAGCTTCGTAGGCAGGAGCACTACCAACTAGGCTACGGTGACCGTCGAATAGCTTGCGAAGTAATAATAATCTCGTCGACCGATTTCGGTCACGGCGACCTCTTCAACTCCGTTCTAGCTGACGTTGGTGTGCTCGTGTGTGGCTAACGTAACCGATCTTATTGGTGAAAGCCCGCGCACAAGGGTCCGCGCATCAGGGCAAGTGCGCACACCATTGCCGTAATTGTAACTGATAGCACAAGGTGGGCGTGCTTTCAGTTCAGATTATGGCGAGCGAAATACTAGCGTGATTTGACAGATTGTACCTAATATAAGGCTGATTTCAGAGTCACGCCGGCAAGCGGCGCCGTCCAAACGCGTGCGCTGCCAATTACACTAGATAGTAGTTGCGTTTCATAGTCACGCAGTTCAAACGCGCCGCCGCCGCGCCGGTGACACGCGCGCCGTCGGCCAGCGGTGGCGAAGCGCGCACCGCCCGAGCTCCTCTACTGGCAGCTAGCGTTTCAGAGTGACGCGTCTAGCACGCGCCGTTGCATACACTAAAATGGCTGTTGAGACGCGCTGGCCTCCGGCGCGTGCCGCGCGCGTCACTCTGAAATCAGCCTAACACAGCAATAAACCTGCAGTTTACTGCTAATCATGCGGGCACAGTAAAATTATTTAGCAATTTAGATGATTTACGTTATCATATGCGCACTAACACTTAATACCATACTATGAGATCAATGAACTCGTCTTAAGGGCGGTGGTGCAAGGTAAGGTGGTGGAAAGTACTAGGCGTGTTATGAATACGAATGCAAGTATCGAACCGAGTATTTGACTGTACGTGTGGCGCAGTGGTTAAGACAGTCGCCTCGCCGCTTTGAGTCCCAGGTTCGATTCCTGTACCGGACAACTATTTGTACGATCCATAAATAGTTGATCTGAGTCTGGATATAATTTGTGTCCGTCTATTATATGTTCGTAAAGTATCCCGCGACACAGGGATCGACCAGATTCCCTAGTGCGGGCGTTGTCTTTTCAAAAACAAGTAAAAACAAGTTAACAGAAATACAATCTTGTTATAAAATACTGCAAGGATCACTTACCCGATAATCGGGGAGAGGTCACATAATCAACATGTAACGTAATTAACGCACACCCTCAAACACCCCAATTAGAATATTATGTTGTAATCATAATAAATACACTGAATTTTTATTAATCATGTATATGCATTGTTATTCACTAAATTAGTTTCTTAGAATAAAGATTATGTTTCTTTATTTTGTATTCAATGACGATGCGATTTCAAAAGTCTTATTACTTTGACTTACGGTCCATTTCAATTTGTTTTGACTGTACAGGGTTAATATGGCAATGATTTCCGTAGCTTTTGGAATAAAAAAATACCTATATTAAAAATGATAGAAATGGATTCAGTAAACGATGGTGAACCAACTATTTTCAGGATGTGCGTTAATTAAGTTACATGTTGTATAGTTAAAGCAGATTAAATGACTAGGTAGACGCCATAAATCGCGCCGCTATCACCCTTTTTTCATTTCCACGCAGGACAGATATTTGTGTGCATGACCATGTCTTTTTGTCCTGAGTCTGGGTGTAATTATCTATAAGTATGTATTTACAAAAGAAAAGTAGTGTATGTTGTATATCAGTTATCTGGCTTTCATAGTACAACCTCTGCTTAGTTTGGGATTAGATGGCCGTGTGGGCATAATGTCCCAGGATATTATTATTAAACGCATTGAACTTGAATGAAATTTTGAGGTAATTCATAACTAGAACTATCTCCGTTCTAGTTATGAATTACCTCAAAATTTCATTCAAGTTCAATGCGAATTTTTTTATTTTTTTTTATTTATTTATTTGGTCAGTCTACAATTGTTTACACATTACAATTACAGATTCTTCATTAATAATAATTCAATTTTAAGTGCAACAATTACTTACAGACTAACACCACTTGCAAAAATTATAGGTAAATATGTAATAAATATTTTATGTGTGTATATACAAACATAAACTGTAAAAATTAAAATTATGACTTATCAAAATTATAACAAAAGAAACCAAACTAAATGGTTCATAATTTATTAAATGGTAATAAAACTCCTTTTTTATTGGTTGAATAGATTTTATTGAAACTATGATATTTAAGTATAAAATATAGAAATAACTTAACCTAGGTACCTATTTCAATTAACTTAACAATATAATATGACTTGTTATACATACATAGACTCAAACCTGTTTCTCAGAGGGGTAGGCAGAGGCAACGGACTTCCATATGTAACAATCTTTGCACACCCCTTTTGCTTAGTTTACTTTCATTATATTATTCATACATACTCGCCAGTACAGGGTACCTAGGGACCTGGCCTTTCTTGTCAGAGAATGTTCTATGAGGTCTTCCCCTTCCAGTTGTACCATTCACACGGGCCAGGTATACTTCTTATGACTTGTCAATAACTGCTTACGTATAGGTACTAATAATACTCACAAAATTTATACTTATTACAATAGGGTCAAACGGATTTCCCACGAGCGACTGCCGCGCCACCGTTTCATACGCATTGCGCGCGCGCCGAGTGTCCGACCTAGCCTACTTATACAATAATTTTCTTTATGTCTTTGGTGGTTTTTTCTATTCTTCTTATAATTATTACCACTTACAGTCTAGGCTATGAGAATTTAAGTCAAAGGTTGAACAGTAGGTGCAGGCGTCAGCACATCAAGCTACCTCAATCTGTCAACGTTTTTAATAGATTTTCAACTTTATTGGGGAAATTTGATAGATTGGGATAGCTGGATGTGCTGGCGTCTGTACATACACCAATCAACCCTGACAATTTCCCACACCGAGGAAGTCCATAAACGTATCTTAAATGCAGCCATTACCCGCTTTTCTACTCTTTTTAGTAGTAGTGAAATAAAGAGCCAGTATACCGGAGTGTATTGCTTCTTGGTGGTATGTGCACACAATATATAGTGTATCAGCCCGGAGACTGTCATTAGTATAAGTGTACATATATCACGCCGTGTCTTATTTATATAATACAGGGTGGCTGAGGAGTTTACTTTCAAACGCAAATTTTTGATACTTTAAGATGAGGAGTATCCGAATCACCATGTATGTTCTACTATTTTGCGTTTTTTGATACTTTGAAAATTTACGAGTCCTGAGCTCAAACCCTAATTTTGAACTTCCGAATAAATTCCAAGTCAGTTCTGCAATGATTAGATAAACCATACTTTTTAGGGTGTTAGGTTAAACTATACTAATTAGTTATCACAAAAAACAGAACCAGAAATGTTCAACAGAACGAGAATAAAATAGAAAACTGATGTTAGGTGAAATTTACGAAAAAAATCATTAAAACAATTTTATCTCGAAAACTACGCAAAATCGTATAACATACATGGGGGTGATTCTGATACTCCTCATCATAAAGTATCTAAATTTTGCGTTTGAACGTCAACTCATCGGGCAGCATGTATATTGGTTAATTCGGGGAATTAGATGATGGCGGCATTTCATTGTTTTCTTAAACTAAATTAACACAAAGTTTGTATAAAAACTAAATATTTACATGGACTAGGAATTAGTTAAAAACATGATGACCTACCATATTTTTGAAAGGTCTAATTATAATATCACCACACCTCCATTATTTCTAGGTACAATCACACAATAGTGGACAATTACTTTGTTTATATAAAATTTCAATATGCGGCACACACAGGCCATTATTTGGTGATTGTATCTGCAATGGATGCCGTTTGTCATTATAAAAACTAAGTTCCAAAAATAGTAATTCTCAATTCTTAGCCTGACACTCGTACTGTCGAGTTTAGAGCAAATAAACGAGTTCAAGCTTTCGATGGAAAGTTTTCGTATTGGCAACATTAAATACATCATCGCAACGAAAACCAATCGAAGCATGAAAGCTCAAACTCGTGAGTAAGTTTAGTTTTAACGGCTTGCAGAATACAGCAAAAAACTAACGTTTAGAGCCATGATATTTTGTTTCATTATTGCCCTCAGATGCTTTAGCCTGTACAATGTTTTCCATACTGGTTGGGACGTGGCTAGAGTAAAGAGCCTTTGTGGAGCTTTAAGCAGTTTTGCTATATGATTTACGCCAATAATTATTAATTGCCTATTAAGAGCTTCCTATAATTCCGAAGAAAGCAATTATTTGACAACTACTAACAGACAACTTTCATGAATTAAGGCGTATAGGACATAATATTAATTGATTCAGAGATTTTCGATTGAGAGAATGAACTGTGAATGACTTATTCACTCGTCATTCACTCTTTGATCTTAATAACCAAACTTATTGTGAACACTTTCATTTAGACCCCATTTAAAGAATTAAGTGCGAATTTGTTGAAATCTCCTGTAATATCTTTAGAGTTATCTGCCTTTCCATTGGAATTCATTGTGTATCCATTAGAACTGAGTGAATATCCGTTTATTCCTGTTGGATTGGAGCACACCTGGAGTGTAGAGGTCTCTTGATTAGAATCTGTGGTACTACTGGAATTGCTCTTGGAAGATGGGTTGGACCAACGCAATTTTCCGCTGCTATATCTGAGACACAATCAAAAAAGTTGGTCATATTGAGTTCAGGTCAGAAAAGTCCAATAGAATGAAGAATATGATGATAGGTTCAAGCAATGTTATACTGGGATCTAAAAAAGCAAAAACATGTTTTAAATATTGTATATGTACGCCAGCACATCAAGCTACCCCAATCTATCAAATTTCCCCCATTAGAAGGTAGCCTTATGCTTTTGTGATAAAGTTGAAAATCTATAAAAGAAATTTGACAGATTGGGGTAGCTGGATGTGCTGGCGTCTGTACAATGAGCTGCACCAATGTATCCATGGTTACTTCTACAACACCAACAACCTGGCAGTACTAGATAGTTTACACGATAAGCAGCAACTTTTGTTCTACAACGTTTGATCATTATTGTTAGATTTTATTTTCATACAAAAAAGGTATTTATTTAATTACCCGCTTGAATATTTACAACTCTGCGAGCATCGCAAAGAAGCACACAAATGAAACATAGACCTACAGTGACACAACAAAATCTTTTTAAATCTTTTTATCTTTTTCATGTACTGAGTTATGTCCGATCTCGTAGAACAAAAGTTGTTGCTTATGGTGTTAGTAATCAAGTCCTGCAAGGTTGTTGGTGTTTTACAAATAACCCTAAATAATTTCTATTGTCTGTATTAAAATAAAATATTGAACAGTATCTAATTTGCCACCATATTTGCAACCCTATAAGCTTTAATAGGTTGCCTGGAAGAGATCGCTTTTAGTGATAAGGCCGCCAATTGCAAAAATAATCTTCTATGCATATTGTATTTTGTATATTCCTTATGCAATAAAGTGTACTTCTTCTTCTTCTTGTGATAATGTTCAAAACCAATATATTAGAGACATATCTACTGCATTATTACGGTTCTAATATATATATGAAAGACCTGCTTTATCATGTTTGTAATGTGATTGCAGTTGTTATAATATATTAAACTAAATACATCAGGGCAGCTGGATAAACTTGGTTGATCAACACTAACAGCATCATTATGATTCTACTAAGCCCTTCACACTGCAAGCTTTACTCTTGGTTTAAAACCCGCTATATTATAGCAGAGCATTTCACCAGTCTGCTATAATGTTGCGGGTTTTAAACCAGGCGTACCTACAGCTTGAAAAGTGAAAACCGTTACTCGTATGAAGTAAAAATCATCTTATTCTGTACATTTTGAGTAAATAGTAATGCTTCATTATTTCTGCGCTCGAAACGATTACTAAGTCAGTAGCCACCATCACTGTAAGTCTGTGCTGATTTTTTCAGGCAGCTGCGCTAGCGGATAAAACCAAATTGTCCATATTAGTGCGTTTTTTTTCACTTCACATTCTAGCCTTCGCATCGGTGTGGTTCATAAAACTGAAGGCAGATAGTTAATGCGGTATTTTTTTATTATAATTATTGTTATTTGGGACTTGATGCCCTATTGGCATCTTGCAACCTCGACCATTTCTGATCTATTGTAGCAGAGCTCTTGATTTGTTAGAGTTCACTGCTTAATCATGTATATTATAGCGTGGTATAACTTAGTTTTTTAACCGGTGATTTTTATTCACCAGAGTTTCCACTGGACCGAATTTAACCCAGATCCATCAAGAAAGCGATAACCCCATCTTTTAAATCAATCATATATTTAATTGATTAATCTGATTAAGTTTCAAGACCTTATTAAGATAATATATAAATATAAAAGATATATTTACCTCCTTGATATATTAACATAAGTCTTCTTTTTCCATACAAATATAATAAAGATGGCAAGGCCAATCAGTACGTTGTAGATGTCTGATATATAAAACATCTTGAATCCGGGGTACAGGAAACTGACGATCTCGAAAAGCCAGTTCAGACCCATGACCACAGACAACTTCAAGTAAACCATGAATCTGCGGAAGTGGATACATATTTTTATTTACACTGCATATAATAATTACTAACTTTTCTTATGGGCAGTTTTACAGGTTTTTTTTAGCAGGTTACCCTAGTGTCAGAGTTGTTCAAGCCGCCCAGTAGGCCTCTGACATGGCTTAACGACCGTTGCCTATTGTCTGCAACGCTCAGAAATTAAACCACTTTGGTGGTGACCCATCTATGGACTGACCGCGAGCCTAGTTACTTAACCTCTCCAATCACTTACGGACCGTGACCGGTGAGATATTTTTTTTTAATGAATAGCTCGGATATTAGGCGGGTTGGAGCCGCACCATCATTGGATCTTCTTTTAAAGTCGAATCGACATACTTAATTGTTCGCACAATCGTCAACAAGTAAGTAAGAGAGTTACATTTGACTATTGCAGTTTTGTAAACACTTTTTACTTTGTGAATTGATTGGAGGAAGACGATTAGTGGTCTAGAAAAAGTTACGACAATTCCACAAATAGAGAAGGAAGAAATATTCTTAACTTCAGAATATTAAATGTTTTCATTTCATATAAACACTATAAAAGATCAATACAAATTAAAAAAAATGTGAGCCGTCACGGGACGCCTGGCAGATGTGAAACATTGACATTAATTTGTAAAAGTAATATGCAGAGAGAACATATTGTGGTAGGAACTAAATATGTCATAATGATAAAATAAAAAGTCGATTGCGGATGCGCCACGGCATGCGTCGCCACGCCAGAAATCTGTTTTACGTGCGGCTATAGATGTTTCACATCAAAAATAAAATTAAAACCGTCAAATTGAGAGTTTTTTTCTTACAAAACAAGTTCCATGCCATCATGAAAAATGAAGATCGAGCAAAAACAAAAGTTTGAAGTGCTTTTGAAACAATTATGGTCAGTCACAGAATCGTTAATCATGTGCGATTAACGATCCTGCGACAAAACTCATCTGCCATTTGACGGCTTTATTTCTTATTTATATTGTGTTTATATGAAATGAAACCATTTTATATTGTGAAGTTAAGATAGAATATTTCATCCGTCTTCTTTGTGTCTGGAATTGTCGTTACTTTTTCTAGACCACTAATATTCTTAGTGTACACTTTGAAATGTGAACTAAGTTTTAAAAAGGAACTGTTTCTTACCGATGAAGATGTGATCTATGTGCCTGAGGGTTGCCAGCAGCAGCCGTATCCAACACAGCAGTTCCTCGACTCAGTCGCCAAATATTGAAGGCAGTCATCAAGTAGAACATCCAGTTGCAAATGATAAGGATCAGCATCGGCATGTATAAATACACCAGTTTCTGACCACCTGATGGAATAAAAAACGCCTCTAAATTATCCGTAAAAAGCCAAGAAGCTGTCTGCTTAGATTCAGTTAAATTAATGTCTTCGATGTGAATTCTTGAAATCGACCTACCTTGATTTCACGCACGAAGTACTGCCATAAGAGCTGGTCTCAATGAAGACATTAATTTAACTGAATCTAATAGGATGAGGGTCTGAAAAACACGTTTTTCTTTCATAATGTCAGCCGAATGACGTCCACTGTTGGGCTAAGGCCTCTCTGAAAGATTTCCCAGTTATGTCCATATTTAGAGGGATATTCCATAATCGTCACGCTTGGCAGACGGGTTGCCAAGCATAGTATTATGGTCACGGTACACAGAGAGACGCCGCTGCGTTGTCTGGGCGATATTCCCTTGAGTCTATTTCTACGCCCTCCCCCCCCCCCCCTCCCGGGGATGAAATAGGGTGATGATATTCTATGCCGTCAGCCACACAGCAGATTTTCTTTATATACCAACATTTGTGACATTTATTAAAAATGTAAACGATAGAAAATTTGATTTTTTTAAATCTTAACCTTTCAAAAGCTGTGCAAACCTATTGAACAGCTATTTTCTGTATTTATACATTTTATAGGTATAATGTAATTACATATTATCACACAAAGTTCAAAGGTAAAATTCCTTATAATGTACTCCACTGCGCACATTGCAGGTAATCGCAAGGATTTTCCATTCAGACACTAAAAGGGGAAACATATTTGAGGAAAAACGATCGCGTCAAGTAGTTCACTAGAATTCTTGAATCACCGGGAGTCCCTCAAGTAAACATATCCACAATCTAATAGCATGTACTTATACAGTGCTTAGTATAGGAATTAGAAAGGAAAATATAAGATGTTTTCTTGTATAATAAATGCTTGAGGCCATGATGAATCACTCAAATACATCATAACATTAGTTACGGTAACACTTTTCCTATCTGAACAAGTACCCGCAGCTGTTTGCCATCTTCAAGTATACAAACACATTGATTGATAAATAGATTAACAATCCACTACTACACACAGTTTAATGTAAACATGTACAATTTTTTATGTTATGTAAATGTTTCGCAATATTATACAAGGAAAATATTTTGTGTGTTCGTTTTTCGTAATGGTTAAAACTACTCCATCATTCCCATGTCAGCAGAAAGACCTGACCACTGTTGAAGATCACCACAATTGCCAGTCTTGCGCTACTCGCATCCACAGCTTCGAGTAACACTCCCGAGATCAATAATATAATCCATCTTGTAGGGAGCCTGCGCACGCTACGTATTCCGGTTCACGGTCGCCACTCGAGAATCTTTCTGCCGCAGCGGCCATCGGTTCTACGTGTTGTGTCCAGCTCAGTGCCACTTCAGCTTGGCAATTCTTTGGGCCTTGTCAGTTACTTTACCTCGCCTACGGATTTCGACATTTCTGTCTCAATCTCGCAGGGAATTTAGAGATACTAGTTTTATGGATTATGCTGACCTGCTTAACCCGCGCCCAATTCTAACTAATATCCTGGGATATCCTGGGACTTTATTTACACACGGCCATCTGATCCCAAACTAAGCAGAGCTTGTACTATGGGAACTAGATAACTGATATACTACATATAGATTGGTTCTACGCTACGATGCGTAAGAGATGCGCATCTCTGGTGCGCAGAATACGTGGCAGCACCAACAGCATCCTTTGCATGATCGCTAGTCGGCTAGATTGTATTTACGTCAATCATTGCTGCGCCATTTCGCATGGAACGACGCAGGAATGATTGGTAAATTTATTAAATTTGTTACATATTTTAAAAATACTTATTACTAACAATAGTTTATAAGAAAATTGTTACTAACTTATTGGACACTAATTTTATGTGAAAATAAAGTCTTATTATTATATACTACTTTTATTTTGTAAATACATACTTATAATAGGTCTTTACCTATGAAATTGCCGTTTTGTATGAAAAAATTTAAACGAATTTTTTTCATGAATTTTTTTATTTGTATTAATCGAAGTAATCACCCATGCAATCAATGCATCTTTGCCATCGCAGTGGCAGTTTATTGATGCCCTTCTTAAAGAAATCAGCTGGACGGGAGGCAACAAATTCTTCAAAGGCATTTTGTACTGCCTCTCGGGTATTGAATTTTTTTCCCGCCAAGAAGTTATCCAAATTCTGGAAAAAGTAGTAGTCTGTAGGCGCAAGGTCTGGTGAGTAGGGCGGATGACGGAGAGCTTCCAACCCCAGTTCTTGCAACTTGGAGACCGTCTGCTGTGCAGTATGAGGTCGCGCGTTGTCGTGCAGGAGCAGCGGAGACGAGCGATTGACCAATGCTGGTTGGAGATGCGCCAGCTTCTCCATCATTGTGCTCAGTTCTTCACAGTACACATCTGCAGTAATGCTCACCCCGTTTGGTAAGAAGCTGTGATGAATCACACCGGCGCTAGACCACCAAACAGTGACCATCACTTTTCTAGGGGTAAGTTTGTTTTCGTTTAGGGCATTGTTTAGGTGCTGAACCAGGATCCAACCAACTTGCTGAGCGCTTGCGGTTATCAAACAGAATCCATTTTTCATCGCAGGTAACAATGCGGTTCAAAATTCTTTCATTTGTGTGTCTGTTGAGCAGTGCAAGGCACGTCTCGACGCGTACTTCGCGCTGGCGATCATTGAGTTCGTGGGGCACCCATTTGTCAAGCTTTTTTACCTTGCCAATTTGACGCAAATGGACCAATATTGTTTTGACGCTAACGTCGAAAGCTGCTGCTAATTCAGCCGTAGATTGTGTATCATCAGCTTCCACAACCGCCTTTAATTCGTCATTGTCGACCAAAGTCTTCGGACGACCGCGAGGTTCATTTTTCAGGTCGAAATTTCCAGAACGGAAGCGAGCAAAAATAACAGGTGGTGCGTTGGTTTGTAGTGTTAGCTCCGTAAACGTCGTTGATGTTGCGTGCCGCTTGTGCCGCGTTGCTGCCACGACGGTACTCATATTCCATAATTACTCGAATTTTTAACGTATCCATGATGACGAAAAAGATTGAAATGCGATGAAAATGTAACACTAATCAATAAAGAAATGACTACTTTTGGAAAAAAGAATCCATGTTTTTAAAATAAAATTAATTTGAAATTAGAATTCTTAGCCAAACAAAAATTATTTTGATTTGAAATGGCCAGTACTGCAGAACGGCAATTTCATAGGTAAAGACCTAATATAGATAATGACACCCAGACTCAGGACAAACACACATGTTCATGCACACAAATGTCTGTCCTGGATGGGAATCGAACCCACGACCTCCGGCGTGAAAAGCAAGCATTTGCCAACGGGCCCGTTAGTCAGTAATCTATCTGAACAGACGGTAAGCAATGGATTCCCGCCTACATTCTAACATGAGAACTTAAGAAAAAAAAGGAACTACTTACCAGAGATGCGTAAACGTAAGAATTCTCGTAATAATAAAAAATTAGGATAACATTTTATTAGGATAACATCTTTAACGCACTATAGATATTTGCTACATACATGCTACAAATCATTTAGAAAGCCTATTTTACACTACCGAAAATAAATGGCTGGAAACAAATCTAGCGGTTTGATATAAAGTAAAAAGCAAGGTATTGTCGTTTGAATATCCAATGGCTGGTAAATAGATCTGGCGGCTTGATATTTATAATAAACACCTAGGTTGTCGAATGGATATCGAAAATAATTAAATTGATTTTGTTTTAGAGGAGGGAATATGATAATATTGGTTAGTATATTTAGAATTGTTTTCTTTGTTACACCTACGTGTGAAGACAATAACAATTTTACACAGTAAGAAAAACAAAGAAGGAGAAAATGTGTAATAATTTATCGTCCAGCCGCTGGAGTACATGAGCACAAGTATAAGTGTATAGTGAATAATATCCTCAGATTCAAATTTAAGAAAAGCAAATAATATCTGACTATTTAGTTTTAAACAAAACAACCCACAATATTGTATACCCTCATTTTGTCACATATTCGCATTCACGTTCGCGCTCATAGCCAGATGTCCCCACCGGCCAATAAGTGATTGGCGAGGTGAAGCAACTAGGCTGACGGTCAGCCCATTGATGGGTGGTCGCCAAAGTGGATTCATTTCTGAGCGTCTCCGTGCTTTGGAGGGCACGTTAAGCTGTCGGTTTTAGTTTTTAGGCAATAGTCGTTAAGCCATGTCAGAGGCCTAATGGGCGGCTTGAACAATTCTGACACTAGGGTAACCACTGCCCATACGATAAGTAGAAAGTATATTCGCATGCAAGGCTCTGATGTTTGAAATTCAAATGCGTACCTTCAAGGAAACATCCCATTTGTGGCACATTGGGCTGTATGAACCCGGGCATGTCGGTCAAATCAATTGAATTGAGGACACCCAGCGCTATTGTCATTAGGAGTGGCACTCCGAATGCGTATAAGCTGTACATCAGGAACTTGAAGCGTTCACCGCGACGATGGATTGGACGAGCTTTAGCATAACCCCTGGAAAAAACAAATAACATATAGTAAACAAATTATATATATATATATATATATATATATATATATATATATATATATATATATATATATATATATATATATATATATATATATATGTGTGTGCATGGGGCACGGTTTTATGAAACTTACTAAAACTATTTGCATGAAACTTTATAAAATATAGCCTAAGAGTTAATCCAGGGTGTAAGCTAAGTCCATACACAACTTTATTAAAATCGCTCCAAACGTTGAGACGTGAAGAAGTAACAAACATACACACCCACAAACTGTCGCATTTATAATATTAGTAGGATTAATCTGAGTGTGATATAATTATAATTCTGTGTACCGCAGTAGCGATTTTGATAAAACTTATAGACAATATTTATTTTGGCACAGAGAGCGATCTATTTATTATCAGCGCCGGATCTGATTAAGTAGGTTAAAAAGTCTGGATTTAAAATTGGATCCAATATGTGGGACTGCGCAGCTGCAGTCAGATTCCAATTTTTTTTATATTTTTATTTTTACTTTATTGGGACATAAAACAGTTACACATTAGGTATAGTTAAATTATTTAAATATAAATTTTAAGAATAGGTAAACGTGTAACCCACACCAATGTCCGCGATTTAATGTTAAAAATAGGTAGTAATAAATGTGTGCATTCATTAAGCAGAGAACTATGTAGATACTAGTGAGTAGGTTACCTTAACTTTAACTATATCTTACGTTACCGTTAACGTTAACTATAACTATGTTAGTAGTTCAATAGCCATTCTTTTTGAACTTAAAGTGCGATAGTGCAAAAATGTCCAAATCGTGAAAGTGTGTGTTATACGTTTCCACAATGCGTCGGAGAGGCACCCGTGCGCCACAGCGTGAGCTCTGCACCGCGCGGTGTGGAACAGCCGGGGCACGCGTGCCTCTCGACGCATTACAGTTCTAGGTACAATATAACATAAGTTGTTAGTGATGTCAGTGCAATCAAACTTGTTATTACAAAGACCATGAAGCATCATGACCATCAGTAAACTACGTCTGGACTGTAAGCTCTGAAGTTTATAGCGTTCCAGTAAATCTGTGTATGGTATTCTAGACTTAGTGCATCTATAGTGCATAGATCGTAGAATTTTTTTTTAACAATTTCTATTTTTTTTATGTAAACGTCAAAAATAGGGCTCCAAATCGGGACAGCGTATTCCAATTGAGAACGTACTAAGGTTTTATATAAAAGTAAAAATGTCGACGGTCTTTTAAAGTCAGATGAAGATCTCATTATACATCCAAACATACGACACGCTTTATTAATGACATTATCTATGTGACAGTCGAAGTGTAATTTTTTCAGGGCAAAATAACGTCTGTTGGTACCGCTACTGTGTAATAAATAACGCCAGCACATCCAGCTACACCAATCTGTCACATTTCTTGTATAGATTTTCAACTTTATCACAAAAGCAAAAGGTTCACTTTCAATTGGAGAAATTTGACAGATTGGGGTAGCTTGACGTGCTGGCGTCTGTACATATAGAGAGAGACTGTACATAAGAGCGAGTCAAGAATTTGTAATGACATAATGAAATTTGATCAGCACTTTTGTAATAAAATACACTTGTTTGTCAAGCCCATAATGCAGTACATAACTATAGTCTTATAGATTATTATAAAAACTTGAACAAAGATTTTTCAACTCATTTATAAATTAAACTTATAAACGTACTTAAATATTTCTAAATACATCTTCATTATAGTCAAATTACACCCAGATACAAAGCAGATAATTATTTATGTGATGATGATATGATTTGTCATAGGTAGGGATTAAACCCACAACCTCTGGCTTAAGAGGCCTGTTGGCGTGGTTGGCAAATGCTTGCTTTTAATGCCGGGGATCTTGGGTCTGATTCCCACCCAGGACCGATATTTTTGTGCATGAACGATCTGTTTGTCCTGAGTCTAGGTGTAATTATCCATATAAGTATGTATTTACAAAAGAAAAGTAGTATATTAGTGTCCATAGTATATACTCTGCTTAGTTTGAGACCAGGTGGCCGTATGCAAATAATGTCCCAGGATATTATTATTAATATATTATTAACATTCGGGGTCGCTAACTATTACCAACAGGCCAGTCTCTTCTTACAACGTCCTAATTCTTATATTTTTTGAAACCGCAATAATATAAATACTAATTATATTTAACAGTTGCAAATATTATCATTTCCGTGTTGCTATTCAGATTACTAATTCCGGCTTTATTATCAACATCCTGTTCGCCCAATATAATAGAAAAATATTAAAATGGTATTTTAAACATTCTCATGATGTGTCACAGTTATATTGGACTCCTTAGTTCAGCTTTTGCTTTTTACAAATATACTCTTTGAAACTCTCATATAGCGTTTACAAGAAAACATTTTGCATGAAGCATATGATTGAAATAGGACTAAAAGGAAGTTCCTTAAGATGAATCCCTACGGCCAAGCCTGTTTCGTACTTGACACATAAAGAATGAGCAGCTTCATGACTCATCATCACCATATCGTCGGACCACCTTGTAGGGGCCTTCCCACGCTGCGTCTCCAGGTTTGTGGTTGCCAATCAAGAACCTTTCAGTTCCAGCGGCTGTCGGTTCTAGCTATGTGCGCACCCACTGCCACTTCAGTTTGACAATTGTCAAACTGAAGTGGCAGTAAAAGTGAAATCCGCAGGCGAAACAAAATAGCAGAATTCTGGGTATTTTGGTTCACCTGCGGATTTCAACTTTTTCAGTAAAGTTGATCGTCCTACTTGACTACAGGACCATAACAATAATAATTATCATGTCCTCCTGGTCGAATTTTGGTTACGGCGGCGAGTCAAAATGTAGCAGTTAATGAGGTCATTCAAACCGATGAACGCATCATCGGTTTCAAATTCGTGTCTAGCCCAAAAGTGACCTTGGAATTTTTCTGTTAAGTAGAATTCTCAGAATCAACCCAGAGTCTGTAAATTGGTTGTGTTATACCCCCATGATTCCGTGATCGAATCATGCAATAAAGTGCACTGGTGTTTGCACATACATCCCGCGCAGGTGGTTCGTTCCATTCCATTTTAGACATGCCCAAAAATCGACCAAGAAGACATCACTACTATTACACGTCTAAGTAAATTTAATAATAATAATAAATCTTTATTTCAGACCAAAAGTCCATACAACAAGGTTTACACAAATTATGAATAAAATAGAATAAGGCACTATCTAATTTGAGCGCGAATATACGCTTTTAGGATATTGGAATCCTGTTTATCTGCAATGACTTTTAGGATGCTGTTAGAGCTGCCTCGTATCCTGGTTATCATTGACGTCAGTCTCTAATATACAATCTTTAATATACAATGCCTACTCATCAGGACTTTATAAAATCTGAACTACTTGTATTTCTTACTATATTATGCTTGGATGAGTCGCAAAATCAAAGAGCGTGATTTATTGGTAAAATTCCATTGAACTGACAAGAAATACATTGCTAATGACTTTTAATAATATTTCAATAAATATAATATATTATATGTACTGTTATATAAGTTATGTGTTGTATTATAAGGAAAATCGTGTGTGTCTCCTTATCTCCTTTGGCTATACCTACGTCTCGTATGTTCGCGAACATTGCCTTCGGAGCCATTGCACTCTATCCTTTTCTTTAGCCGTATGATGTTCTAGCATGTTAATACATCCTCATATTCATATCAGCTACAATACGTCCACTGCTGGACAAAGATCTCCCCCAGGATCTCCACAATTGCCGATTTGTGCTGCCCGTATCTAAGTCGAAGCTTTTATCACCTAGAGTGAAAAAGGTGCTTACCTGAAAGTCCACCATATGTCATAAGACATGACGTTCATCCAGCAGAAGGTGGCGAGGAAGAAGAAGTAAATTCCCAAAGCTGAAAACAAAATCATATTATGAATGTCTTTCAAGACACAATTTTACCGTGTAGAGCTCATCCAGTCCGAAATTTAAAATTAGGGTTTGAGCTGAGGAGTCTGAGATCAAGAACATTTTGGAGAACTCATGGTGTTCCCTTCACCGTTTCGATTACGATAGTTGTCTAATAACTACAACCGGGACAGACAGATTCACGTGCCCTCCGAAGCACGAAGACGATAAGAAATTTAACTATGGCAGTCACCCATTAATGGACTGCCGCGGGCCTAGTTGCTTAACTTCGCTGATCATTTACGGACTGGTGACAGCATCTAGCTATTATATGCAAAGGTTGTGACAAATAGAAATCCGTTATCTCTGCCTACCCCTCTGGGAAACAAGCGTGAGTATATGTATGTATTTATTTTGTATATATGGTGCTTTTCCTTTAGTTTCTTCATGGTATTAAGTAAATTAATGATTGTATTTCCTGGTAATTTGTTACTTCTTATTAATTATCTAACGGTAGAGGTGTCACATTGAAATATTTCCTTATTTTAAACAATATATAATATGCGGGCAATCCGTTTTTATTTGTAGGAACATAACTTATTTAAATATAATAACATTTCCTCATAATATATAGGTGTATGAACAGGATAATGCATTTTTAGTATTTTCAAAATAGCTAACTACTTATTTAGTTAACTACATTTAGTAATTACTACCTACTTAATTTATTTATGTATTTTAACATGACGCTTATTTATATATAATATCTAATGACATGGTGGTATTACTATTAAGTAAATGCCATTATTAGTTTGTAAGTATTTCGATTCCTACTTAAATTATTTTATCTTGCACTACCCTTATCATGTTGTCTTTCTTTATTTCTTATCCATCCAAGGGTTGTCTGGAAGAGATCGCTGACTGCGATAAGACCGCCTATTACACAATTTGCTTTCAATGTTTTCTATATTTCTTTTTATCTGTAATTTGTGTGCAATAAAATGTATATCTTATCTTATTAGGCCATGACTCTTTCACTACTTCACCAGACAATAGTGGCGAGAGGGTATATTAGTCTTCTAGCAAATAAACTCAAAGCAAATAAACTTCTCCGTGTCATCCACCTAGATAGCTAGAGAAAGCCGCAGGTTAGCTAGGGTAGGTTCCTCAGCGGCGAAGATCGTGTTGGTGATCACACCCTCATTTAAAATTCCATCTTTTTACTTCAGCGATCTCCTGGGCTGTGGCCCAAAGCCGACAAGGGTACGACCGCCAAGGCGGAGGGTGAAAGTGCTGCGCTGCTAAGGGAACTGCTGGTGGAGGTAAAGGAGAGCAGAAAAGACATGATGGAGTGTGCGCACGTTACCCGCACACTCTCGCAAGACATACAGGACGGAATTCGCTCACCTGTGGCTCCCCCAGCGGAACCAATCAGCGCAACCACAGACGCCAAAGTTACGTCCTCCTGTGTACCCAGCATGCCCCCACCACTCCACTCCATAATCGTCTCGTCGAAGGACATGATGGTCACCGCCGCGATGATTATGGAGAAAATCAGGACGACCGTGGACGCAAAGATGTCGGGAATACGGGTGGACCAACTTCGAAAAGCCAGGAATCAAATGGACGTAATAGGGTGCATCAGCAAAGGAGACATAGAGGCTGTGGCCGAAAAAATAAAAAGGACATCGGCTGAACTACAAGTGGAGACAACAAAACCCTGGAACCCATTAATAGTCCTAACTGACCTGTTGTCTACCAACATCGATGAAGACGTCGTGGGGTCCATTAAGACCCAGAATGAACCTGCTGGGTGATGTCACGCCCGACCAGATAACCGTCGCGGTGACGTACAGGCGAAAAGCGAGAAACCCCAACGAACAACACGTCGTTCTGGAGGTTTCTCCCCCCGTGTGGAGGTGGCTGATCGAGGCGGAGAGGGTGTACATTGACCTTCAGCGGGTGAGAGTCTACGACCAAAGCCCGCTGATTCAATGTACACGTTGCCTGGGCTTCGGTCATAGACGAAAACTCTGCACGGAGGAAGCAGACTTGTGCTCCCACTGCGGCGGTTCGCATCGGAAGCCCGACTGCCCAAGCTGGACCGCTGGAGATTCGCCCAGCTGTAAAAACTGCAGTGCTACAAAATCCGTAAAGCAAGACCATAACGCATTCGACAGGCTTAGTAGCGGTTTCACCTTAATTTCGTTCGCCCGAATTGGGCGAATGAACTACTTTCAATTTTGAATATTTTTTAGGGCCGGTTTCGCCCGAGGCAAATTTAATGGCGGGCGAATCAGGTCAAGCAAAATTCAGTAACGTCCTATTCGCCCAAATACTACTATACCTCAAAAAATAAGCCTTTATTTAATAATAAAATGTGAAATTTTATAAAATAGTACAGTTGCATTTATTTTAAGTAACAATTGTGTACAATTAAATAATAAATGTTGTAATTTTATGTATGCACTTTATGCAGTTATGTTGGTATACTGTCAGTATTTTAGATACACTAAACCAAATGATGGGAAACACGCCGCACAATTTGCAAATGAGTGACAAAGACAGCATTATACTACTATATTTTATGTTCCTGTGGGTGCATTTATTTGCTGTGTCTTTACTTCTATCGCTTAGGAACAAAAGTCATTGTGCATATTATCTAGTACGTTACTTACTATTATCGAGTAACACATGTGCCTCTTTAAAAATATTTGTACATGGTGCGCTCGATTGCACTACTTTTTTTTTCAGAGGTATAATAGTATTTGGGCAAATAGTGCATTACTAAATTTTACTTTACCTGATTCGCCCACTATTAAATTTGTCTCGGGCGAAACCGGCCCTAAAAAATATTCAAAATCGAAAGTAGTTCATTCGCCCGATTTGTGCGAGCAAAATTAGGGCGAAACCGCTACTAAGCCTTCGACAGCGTCTTTCCCATTCATAACAAATGGGACGCTCTTGCGAGAGCTAGAGTTTCTTACTCCTAACATAACGCAAGAGACAGTCGTTGTCGAATGTGAAATGTATCAAAACCGGACAGAGAACCCCAAAAATACAACAAAAAATAACAATGAAATTAATATCTACTATTATAACAATAGACATTTAATTACAAAAGGAACATACTTAAAACACGGGGAAACTCACGATGGAAGCTCACAGGGAAGTGGCACTCAGCATACACACAAGGAAAGTCCTGTTATGGACCCTACAGTGCACACCAGGTCAGCTGTGTATGTTTCGACACAATTATCTTGATATAAACCGACAATTTGTATGGAAAGCATAATATGAATGAAGGATATACAAATAAAGCAAATCAGAGCTTAGATACCGCGAAAATAAGATACATATAATATAAATACATATTTAAATAAGAAAATACATACATGTAAAAGAAGGATGGAAAGAAACAATAGAAGGTTTGAAATAATGAAATTTGGTCAACACTTGGGTATTAACATACACTTGTACTTGTGAAGCTCACAATGCGTAGTGCATGTAGCATTGTGTGAGCATTTATAATTTTTATTTTCTTCATTTATAAAGATAGTAAAATACAGTAACAAACAAAATTGAATTAGTCCGTAAATTTTTATTTTTATCCTTAAATAAATACTAGAGGCAATAACAAGTTACAAATATATTATTTTAAAAAATTGAAGACAATGAGCAGATGGTTAGCGCAGAAAGCTCTAAATCAGCAGCAGAGCTAATTAGTGGGGCTCCACTTTGGGGTTACCAATCAACACAGGGTGGTTATTAACCTGAATGCTTGAGAAGGTCGATTTTGTGAACGTAAAGTGCAGCTGCCGATGTACTTAAGACGCGAAGGTGGCAGCCGCTCGTCGGTTTAAGAGCGAAGAACATCCTATACAGCCATGCTTAGGATTCCTACGAAGTTTGGCGTAAGTATACGTACACCAATTTATTTGACGGGCCTGTTGACGTAGTTGGTAGATTCTTGCCTTTCACGCTGCAGGTCGTAGGTTCGATTCCCACCCAGCAGAGATATTTGTGCGCATGAACATACCTGTTAGTCAATATGTTTGTGTCTGCGTGTAATTATCTACATAAGTATGTATTCTCCTTCTTCTTAGCGTTTCGATTGCAAACTCATAAAATTTTTGTGGCTCAGTATGTATTTTCAAAAGAAAAGTAGTATATCAGTTATCTGGTTTCCATAGTCCAAGCTGTCCTTAATTTAGGATCAAATGGCTGTGTGTGAATAATGTCCCAGGATATTATTATTATTAGTTAACTGACTAGTTTAAGAATGTTTCTGTATTAATTGATTTAAATCTATGAACACGGGATTTATAAAAAAATAATTTTCTGAAATAAAGCTCCACCTGATATTTATAATTATTATGGACTGGCCTATTGGTTAGTGACCCTGACTGCAAACCAGAGTTCGTGGGTTCGCTCCCCACCCAGGACAAATCTTTGTGTGATGAGCAAGATTATTTGTTCACTAAGTGTTCATAGTGATATACTACATATACTCATTTTCTTTTGTAAATACATACTTATAAAGATAATGAAATTGAAATCCGTTGTCTCTGCATACACCTCTGGGTAACAGGCGTAAGTCTATGTATGTAATAAAAATAAAATAAATATGATCAGATTTGAAATAAGCCTTTACTTACTTAAGCCAATGCAGACATGTTCTTCATGGAATGCTATTTGGACGGTAGCCAATAGCACAAATGCCATGAACAGACATCCAACGTAAGCCATCAGGATCATTCCACATAAGTTTCGAAGTTCCGGGAGAAGAAGATAAACGATGAATACCAACAGCAAGAAGAAGCAGGATATAAATATACCTGTAAAGAAATGAAGATATACTTCCGAAATAAAAATTACGTAGGTTAGATTAAATTAAATGTTTTTACACAATCCGTATATCTCAATATATATATTCTTTTTTTTTCAACAAGACAACGCCCGCGTTTGGGAATCTAGTCCCGTGTCGCGGGTTAATAGTTATGAATACTTATCTATATTATTTACAAGTAGCAATTTACAAGTAGTAGTATAGCTTGAAACGTGAATTAGTCGGGAGTGTTCTTTTTTGATAAAAATCGGTCCAAGATAGCCGCTGCCACAAAACGGCGGATAACTTAATATATTTTTACACAACTCCTTTAATATTTAGTTTTAGTCGCGGGGTACTTTACAAACATATAATAGACGGACACAAATTATATCCAGGATCAGATCAACTATTTATGGATCATACAATGAAAAAAAAAAAAAAAAAAAAGGTTTTTAGATAGTCTTGTAAATAGTCAGAACATGTTCGTAGTAATATATAATTAATTTGTAATTATTTCTAGGTACATAATATAGATATTTAGTTACACGGATTGTAGGAAATAATTTACAATAAGATTTATTTTATAAAAGTAACAATATTTCATCATATCAGCCGAAAGACGTCCACTGTTGGACAAAGGCCTCCCCCAAAGATCTCCACAATTGCCGTGTTGCGCTATCCGCATCCAGCGAATTCCAGCGATCCGCACAAGATCATCGGTCCATCTTGTAGGGGGCCTGCCCACGTTGCGTCTTCCGGTTCGTGGTCGCTATTCGAGAACCTTTCTACCCCAGCGGCCGTCGGCTCTACGAGCTATGTGTCCTGCCCACTGCCACTTCAGCTCGGCAATTCTTACGGCTATGTCGGTTACTTTGGTTCGGCTGCGGATCTCAACATTTCTGATTCGATCTCGCAGGGAAACTCCAAGCATAGCCCTTTCCATTGCTCTTTGGGTGACCTTGAGCCGCCTGATAAGGCCCATAGTGAGCGACCACGTCTCCGTTCCGTAAGTCATCACTGGCAACATACACTGGTCGAAGACTTTCGACTTGAGACACTGCGGTATTTGGGACGAGAAGATATTACGTAGCTTCCCGAACGCTGCCCAGCCGAGTTGGATTCTACGATTGACCTTCTTCTCGAAGGTGGACCTACCTAGTTGGATGGTCTGTCCTAGGTAAATATAGTTCTCTACAACTTCGAGTGCAGAGTCTCCCACCTTAACTAGAGTGGGTGCAACATGGATGTTTGACATGATTTTCGCCTTATCCATGTTCATCTTCAGACCCACTTGTTGAGAGACTCTGCTGAGACCATCGAGCATTGTACCGAGGTCGTCAAGGGTCTCAGCCATGACTACTACATCGTCGGCAAATCGAAGGTGGGTGATGTACTCGCCATTGACATTGATGCCAAAGCTTTTCCAGTCTAGAAGCTTGAAGACATCTTCCAATGCAGCGGTGAACAGTTTCAGAGATATAACATCTCCCTGTCTCACACCTGCACCTCTCTTACCCACTGCAAGTGGTTCCGAGTTCTGGTCCTGGAGTCGCACTGACAGTGGCGTTTTTGTACAAACACTTTAACACCTCGATATACCGGTAGTCGATTTGGCACCTTTGGAGAGACCTCAGTACGGCCCAAGTTTCGATCGAATCAAAGGCTTTCTCACAGTCCACAAACGCTAAGCATAATGGCTCTATACTCTTCGGTCTTCTGTATAACCTGCCGTAGCGTATGTATGTGGTCTATGGTACTAAAGCCTTTACGGAAACCGGCTTGTTCGGGAGTGGTTGACCCTCGAAAACAACTTGTAAACATGGCTCAGCAGTGTGATGGGCCTGTAATTCTTCAAGAGGGTTTCATCGCCCTTTTTGAAGAAGAGCACCACCAGACCCCTGTGCCAGACCTTCTAGTATGACGGAGTTAAATAACTTCTGAAGGGCCCGTAGGATTGGTGTACCACCCGCCTTCAGAAGCTCTGCCGTACCTCCATCATCACCAGGCGCCTTGTTGTTCTTAAGCTGTTCGAGTGCCATTCTAATCTTGCACAGGTTGACCTCCGGGATGTCGTCGGTGAAGTGTTCGACAGGTGACTGGGTTTTCGCATACAGCTGTCCATAGAACCTCTCGATCTCTCCCAGCAACTCAGGTTTAGACGTGACGATTCTGCCATCCTCAGTCTTCAGCTTCGTCAGTTGGCTCTGTCCAACAGACAGTTCTCTTGCAAACACTTTAGAGCCTTTGTTCCGCACAATGGATTCTTTAATACAATTTGTATTAAATTGGCGCGTGTCGCGAGTCAAAGACTTTGAGATCTGTCTGGTGAGCTGTCGGTATCTGGTAGCATCATCAGAGGATGTCAGAACCATTTTCCGTCTTTCGTCCATAAGCTGCAGGGTATAGTCAGAGATCATGTTGGTTTTGTTTGTACGGTGGGCCTTGAAGACCTTAGACCCAGCCGTATGGACAGCTTCTACGAGCCTGTCGTGGTATGAGTCCACTTCCTCGGAATCTGCTAGGCATTCGAAACGGTTTTGCAGTTCGAGCTGAAAGGGTTCAGGGTTTTGGATGTGGATGGGTAAAGGTCGGATCGTAGACTTTATCAGTCGGGACCTCTGGAGCTTGACATTTAGGTTCAATGAGCCTCTCACCAGTCTGTGATCGCTCCCGGTTTTAACCGTATTGATCACTGAGAGGTCATTGAACATCTGTCTACTCGTCGACAAGATAAAGTCTATCTCGTTTTTGTTTTACCATCGGGGCTTACCCAGGTCCATTTGCGGTTTTCCGGCTTCTTGAAAAAGGAGTTCATCATAAAGAGTCCCTCCTTCTCCATGAAGTCGGCCAACATTTGGCCCCGGGGATTCCGGTCTCCAGTTCCAAATTGCCCCACTCTCAGCTCATTCCCGAATCGTTTACCCAGCTTCGCGTTGAAGTCCCCCATGACCACAGTGAAATAAGAGTTAGAGGTATGTATTACTCTAGAATTATCCTCATACATGACCTCAACCTCATCGTTGGAGTGCGTCGAAGTCGGCGCGTAAACGTGTATGACCTTCAACGAATACCACTTGGTTATTCTGAGTATAAGGTACGCAACCCTAGTCGACACACTCTCGATTTTCACTATGTTGTGGACGAGGGACTTGTGGACTATGAACCCAACACCACCTTGGGACAGCTGGTCGCCCTCCCGGAAATAGAACATATTCCCTGATTTCAGGATTATCGTGTCCTCCCCCTCTCTTTGGACTTCAGATAATTCTATTATGTCCCAATGTAATCTGCTCAATTCTTCCTCCAGTTCGATCATCTTCTCGTTGTCGATTGTCGATTGTAGATCACGCCCCAAGTATCCATATTATAAAATATTTAATGTACAGTTTTGACTTTCCTACGATTTTATCATATGTATAGATGATAAATTTACAACCCAAGATGGCCGCCAACACAAAAATGGCAAAAAGATCATTTTTTCAAAACTCCCTCAACATGGGTATTAAATGAATGGGCTTGACTAACAGAATACAACACCATGAGAAATGTCAGGGGTTGTTTTATTATAAATGGAGAACATGTTAAGCTCACTCAGTTAAATTTAACTAATAACAATCGGACCATCAGTACATCACATCACACACACCCATACACACCCACATCCACATCCACATACACAAACACACACACACACACACACATTTTTGCATGCTTTTTTAAAATTATTAATTGTTATTTTAACTTCTATTTTTATTCACTAATCATTATCTTAATTAATCAATCAATGTAATCTAATATTAAATAAATGTATTTTCATAATTCGCTACCGATGTCAGCGTGCTCTTCAGGGAGTTTGGGCCTAGCATCTTTATTACAAGTTATTTCAAAAAAAAAAACTTAGCGAAGATGCTAGTCACCACACCAATCTATGTGACCTAGCATCGTAATGAACCTTATATTTTTATTGTACCAGTATACTACACATACTGTATTTTTAAGCACACTTAGTATACCTAAATGTACTCAATGAATTTGATGTGGTGAAAAAAAAATATTATTGTTATTATTAATATATGTACATGAATAAATAAAAAAAAGTGTGAGTTATAATTCTTATGGTATAGAATCACGACAACTTCGACTGTTACCGCTTACCTATTGAAATAAAACCGGTACATGGTAAAACCCTATCGCAAAAGCGTCCGTTGGTATGCTCGTTAATTAAAATTGCCCCAGATGCTATTTGTATTTTTATATTATTATTGTAATTGTAAATATTGCTACAATACATGTTATAGTCCTTGTTTGTAGTACCTAGTTAGATAGGTAGCAACCGCAAGAATATATACATTAAACAAACTAATGAAGTACACAAAGCCACAGATAAAATATGAATCAGTAAATTGTAATAATTAAGTAGATTACGTAAATCAAACACTCTTTTGTTTTAATATTGCTTAAAGAAATCATTTTTGACAACATTCCTTATTGGGAATATTAACAGGGCAGGGCACATAGCTCGTAGAGCCGACGGCCTCTGGGGTCTGCCCCAGAGGCCCACGGTTCTCGAGTGGCGACCACGAACCGGAAGACGCAGCGTGGGCAAGATGGACCGATGATCTTGCAAAGTCGCGCGAAACGCAAGGCCGGCAGTTTTGGAGATCTTTGGGGAAGGCCTTTGTCCAGCAGTGGGCTTCTTTCGGCAGTTATGATGATGATGGTGATGAATACTAAAATTATAATTGTTACATAATTAAGAAACTCACCAGCTGTTAAGTAGGGGCTGGTTTCCTCTCGATTAGTTCCTGGGATGATAGCAAAGAATCGTAAGTCGGCTTTTGTCCTGTTTTTTGTGAGACGGTAGTCTATGCAAAAGTTCCCAGGTGCTACTGGCGTCCATCTTTGATAGGCATTCGGGAATTCTAGTTGAAGAACTCCAGTCTGGAATAAATACAAGATTTTAATAGTTTAGTTAGAGGGAATCTGAAAATAGCTAAATACCTAGCTAGCTAGCAAAAGCTAGGCCTTAAGGATAACGACACTTATCAGTGAAGTTATTGACGGCGTCGGCTTTCTTAAAGCCGACCCCGCGTAACGGCAAAAGGCGAGGGCGAAGAAGAAGTCAGAGTGAATCTGTGTAGTGATCGCGGCGAATACCAGAATATCATCACCCCATCTCATCCCGTAGGGGGCGTAGAAGTCGAACCGAGGGAATATCTACCACACGACGGACAGCAGCTTCTTTCGACACTTTGTGCTTTTGCACAGGGCATACATAGAAGTGCTAATAATATGCGCACCAGTGATGAGCACCGGGAGTATATATCATTATATACGTATCCCTTTCTTACTAAGCAAAGTGAGCAGGATAGATACAACATTAGCACGCTCTGCTTACACTAATCTAAGACTACTCACAAATAGGCAACTCTATTGAGTATTTACTAGAAAATATAGATTAAGGTATAGATAAAGGTATAGATAAAGGTATAGATAAAGGTACTTTATGTTGAAGATAACAGCAATGTATTTTATTATTGATTATTTTAGAAAGAAAACAAAGGTTTATAATCATAGATATATTTTTGCGTGTGCGATTATAAATACTATGATGATGACACATAAGTACGTGGTTGCCAACAGAAAATACACACATCAAAATAATCTTCATGCCATTCGCCCAGATATTCACAGAAATATAAGCGTTTAGGTTTATGTCAATTTACTTAGTAACTACTATACAAGGAAAGATGTTTTGTAAGTAGTTAATAGTATATTAAGGTATAACAGAAGGTATTAATTACGCATAAAATGATTTGAGAACAGGAAATAAAATCCAATATGTATATTGTAGCTTTATTTTGTAATTATTACGGCACGTAGCTTGAATAATTTATAAAAACACTTGAATCTAATATTAATTTACGCTCTTGTAAGGGCCACTAGGAGAAGGGTTACCAAATGGAAATATCAAAAGTCCGGTGAAAAGCCTATAGAATAGAATAGAAATTTTATTTTTCAAGTAGCTATGACTCACATATGTTAGTAGGACTTACAGCTATGTTAGTAACATACAATATGATTACCCTGCAACCGTCATCCCCGCGACAAGCCATGGGAGACGGCACAGCAACGACTTATGTAGGCGCAGTCCAACCTACTTGCATTGTATTATCTAAATGATTCTGTCTATATTAAGGTACGAATTCAATATTATTACTATGACGGACCTTGTGTTTATAACGACCGTTGCACTATAATGCTACCACCGGATCCCATGCGCCCCAACTGAGAACTTGCAACCAGACTGTATGGGCCACTTACCGGCCACTGACGGCCCTACGGCTCCTAGAAAGGGATGGGTGATGTTCTCGCTTTTCCAGAATGTCTCATTGCGCCAGCCGCACCGCCTAACAACTGCGGCAGGTAATGGGCGCACTCCGCCCGCGTATTCGCGTGATTCACTTTCCCGCGCCTCCCAAGAAATGTGTTTCGTTTTCTTCCTACTCGCGCCCACATTTCGTTCCATGTAACCTTTCCTACTAGAACCTGATTTCTATTTAAATTTTTTACAGTTTCAGAATTTTCTCTCAAACGTGGAAACTTAACAATTTAAAAAAGGCCGTAGTTTAATAATTTTTAAACAGTGCGGAAGGGAAGCGGCTGTATTTTACCGAAGATTCAAAAAATCATAGGATTGATGGATGAGTATAGCAAAATTCAGCTGCAATCCTGAGAAGATATAATCCTGATATCTCAGGACACATGTTGAGATATGGTAAATCCAGCTGGAAGCCACTGTATGCGGGTAGCGTATCACCGGCACTTGTAGATATCTTTAAGAGTGGTTTTAGTCTGACAGTGGGCGCCTTTCGGCGGATATAATGATGATGATGATACTATACAAAAAATAAAACGGGATTTGAGAAAAACATACTATTTTAACGAAAGCGTTTAAGTGGCCGGCACGTAAACATTCAAGACGAGTGTCTTGATAGCCATGGTTTACTACGCAGTGTAATATTGATAATAGGCGGCCTTTTTCCTACTTTTACAATTTTTTATTATTATGCTGGGGGAATGTTTGCGCATGCCACCCGCAAAAAGTGTCTACGTGTGTGGACGTCGGATTCGTAATAAAATAAAATAAAAAAGGTTTCTATTCACGTAAACTTTAAAAAAGCGCTTGCAAATAATCAGAACATGTTTGTGGTAATATTGTTATTATTTCTAGTTACTTATTACAGATATTTAGGTACACGGAATGTTAAAACATTTAGACAAACTTTTTTTTTACAATTTTCCGGTAGCAGCAAACCCGCTGGCTCCTCTCATCAGGCGCCAAGGGAAGTTCACGGCAGGTTAGGTTTAGGTTACTAAACTTCCCTTGGCGCCTGATGAGAGGACCCAGCGGGTAAGTTGCTCCAGTGCATGGTAGGCGGGCCTAGGTATAGATTCAGTCCTATATACGTTTCCTGTACTACTCTTTGACCACCACAAGCAAAAGCTAATTAATTAATCAAATTATTATTATTTGTTGTGTTTCAAAAATCAATTTATATTCGTATAAAAGATTATACAAAAATTGGTGTGCTTATGACTGTAAAGTGAAAACTTCTTGTCGGACACTAAACGTGACTAAATGCGTGAAGCCGAGTAAACCCGATTCAGCATCACCGACCCGAGCGTGACGATTCATTTACGTTAAGTCTTCAGGAAAAAAATCATTAAGTAATTTAACTGATACCAGAGTACCACTGATCAAGGAAGAAAAAGAAATAAAAATAGAATGAAAAGAATAAGAAAGAAAAAAATACTACTAAATATTCGCTGCAACTGATACTGATGCTGTTCTTGATACAACTGTTAAGGACGGACACCTCAACAGTCGTATCAAGAACTAATCATTGTAAGCAATTATTATATCACTGTCTCGACATCAAAATATATCGTGTTTAAGCAATGCAGGCCGACCTTTCTATTGCTCTTCATGTATTGCTTATAATTCGTAAAAAGAGATAGTCATATGAAATTTAGCCCCCAAAAACAGAATAATTAAAGTCTTGTAGAACTTAAAAATGGGGAGCTTTTTTATTTAATTGAAAAAAACGTGTAAAGTGGGAGTCGCACTCGCCCATGAAGGGTTCCGTAGCAGCAAGTAACATAATATGTTATTTTTTATTATATTTAAGTTGATTGAATGAAAGGTAAATTGCGGTTTATGATTTATGACGTATTAAACAAACTATAAAAATATACTACATCTCATTAAAAACAATTTTCGGTGGAAGTTTGCATGGTTAAGATGGTTAACCAGATTATTTACAAAACAGTGTTGACCTAATAAATAAAAAGAAGTCTCACAAAACTGTATAAACAGTTTGACTGCGAGATCAAAATTATTAAAATCTTTAGTAGCACTTTAAATATTAGTCTAATACATACCTCAGTAAGACGTGGATTAAAAGCCATTTTCTGTACATCAACTACAATGTTATGAAATTCTTTGCTTTTGTTAAACGCTCTCGGCAAAACGTGAAACACATGTGAAAACATTTTATTCGTCTTCTGAATATGACTATCGTGCAAAATTATTTCGGGTAACATATCAGCTTTTTTATAAGGAATGCACTTCTTACGGCCTACGATACTTTGGCCCGGGGGGCAACATTTATAAACACAGATTTGGTTCCCGCACTCATTTTCAAATTTGGTATCCGCTTCTGTACATGTTATTATAGTTAATAACGCTAAAATTAAATTAAATATTTTATGAACCATGGTAACGTGTAACTTCAGACATGCGAATTAATATAATGACTGAAGTATGAAAATGACTAAGTCTTCTCGCTTGTAACGATAAGGTTGCGCACGACTATTTATCCTTAATTATAAACAAATATATATAAATGAATAAAATATGATACATATGTTATACAATGTATAATAATCTATACCTCATCCTACTCCTGTGTTCTTCTGTGCGCACCTCTTTTTATACAGGATGGCCAAAGTTTTAACGTTCAAACGCAAAATTTAGATACTTTATGATAAGGAGTATTCGAATCACCACCATGTATTTTCTACGATCTAGCGTTTTCAGATACTTTAAAAGTGTATGAGTTGAAACTCTAATTTTGAACTTTGAATAAATTCTAAGTCAATGCTCTGAAATGATTAGATAAACCATACTTTTTAGTGTGTTCGGTTTAACGATGCTAATTAGTTATCACAGAAAAAAACTGAAATTGGTGTGCTTATGACTGTAAAGTGAAAACTTCTTGTCGGTCACTAAACGTGACTAAATGCGTGAAGCCGAGGAAACCCGATTCAGCATCACCGACCCGAGCGTGACGATTCATTTACGTTAAGCCTTCAGTTGTTCAAAATATCATTAAGTAATTTAACAGATAGTACCACTGATTAAGGAAGAAAAAAAAAATAGAATGAAAAGAATTAGAAAGAAAGAAATAAAAAATACTACTAAATATTCGCTGCAGCTATGACTGATGATGTTCTTGATACAACTGTTAAGGACGAACACGTCAAAGTATCAAGCACATTATTATTTCAATGCCTCGGCATCAAAATATACCGTGTCAGCAATACAGGCCGACCTTTCTATTGCTTTGCCTGTATTGCTTTTATAAGTCATAAAAAGAGATAGAAATATTAAATTTATTAATTATTAATTATTGCCCCCAAAAACAAGATAACTAAAATCTTGTAGAGCTTAAAAATGGGGAGCATCTTTATTTAATTTTAAAAAACCTGTTATGTGGGAGTCGGAGTCGCCGATGAAGGGTTCCGTAGCAGCAAGTAACATAATATGTTATTTTTCATTATATTTAAGTTGATTGAATGAAAGGTAAATTGAGGTTTACGATTTATGACGTATTAAAGAAACTATACAACGTGTAACAGAAAGTGTGAACGTAACTTAAGGGGGTTATAGGGTATCAGGACGGCTACCTATGGACGAAACTTCAAACAGAAATAATCATTTTTTATTCAACTAGTAATTTATTTTTCTATCGACAACCTAAATCAACAAGTAAGATTGCCAACATTATGAACAACACTAGCAAAACTCAGCCGCAAGGGTAATGAACCTTACCGCAAACTCTTTGGGTACCTACTACTTAGACTGTAAATAAAAAGTGTGGTTCTGTACAGTCACATAATTTATTACACGTGTTTATTTTAAGATTCAATCAAATGTTTCACTGAATTTTTGCTCTAATTTTTAAAGGTTCCCTGTAACGACATTTTAATCATACATACAAATTTGATAACTAGGAAAAATCACTTAATTTAATTTAAGTTGATATTCCGCAAGATGATCGATCTAGGAGAAATAAATAATTGAATTGACTTATGTAACTGCAGATATTTTTTTGTGTGTTAAATAGTAAGAATATTAAATTTTTCTTTCAGTATGTGAATTTAATCTGGCCGGAAACGAATAGGTACTTAATTTTTAATACAAACTATACAAACTAACCAGATAAACACACGTGGTACGACTACTGATAAATTATGAAAAAATATGAATAATGTACTAGGCTCATATGAACATTAGGGGACATTTCGAATTCCGTCCTGATTAAGTCGCAAGGAACTCTAATACGGCGGCGAATACAAAGGATTGATGTAGGTAAATAATAAATGGTTAAATATTTTTTAATATTCATAAAAGCGGGCCCCGCGCGTGGCGGCATCTTTGAGAGACTCAAAGAAGCCGCCAGCGCGCGCCGCGCCATTTGAATGTGTTCGTGTATAACTCATTGGTCTAGCGGTAGCGTGTCAACTGCAGATAATGAAGTCCTGGGTTCAAATCCCGGGTCGGGCCAAAAAGTGATTATGGGCATAATGAAGTCCTGGGTTCAATTCCCGGGTCGGGCCAAAAAGTGATTATGGGATTTTTCCGTAAAAAGAAATTTCTCGGTATCAGCCCGAAGTCTGGGAGTTGACGATATTACACCCCCATGCCTCGGAGAGCACATAAAGCCGTCGTTCCTGTGCCTGACCTCTTTCCGGTCGTATCGCTAGTCGTCCCATCGGATCATGAGAGTGATGGAATAGAAAATGCAGGTGCACTTTCAATTCCACCTTTAAAATTTAGAGTGATACACTCAAAATTTTCAAGGTTCCCTGTAACGACGTATTAAACATTCATACAATACATACAAATAAAAAAATATGAATAATGTACTAGGCTCATATGAACAGTAGGGGACATTTCAAATTCCGTCCTGATTATATCCAAAGTTACACTAATATGGCGGCAAAATCAAAGAGTTGATGTACGTAAATAATAAACGGATAAATATATTTTAATATTCATGAAAGGGAGCCGCGCGCGTCGTCGATACCTAGGCGGCTCTTTTGAGTGGACTCAAAGACGCCGCCAAAGGGGCCGCGTTCGAAGAAAGCCGCCAAATTTATCAAATATTGTGCATTTTTCACTTATTTAAAAATATTAAAATGATCAGTTGTTCGTAAACTGCTGTCTATTTAGGTCGTGTTTAGTTACTAAATCATCTAAAATGTCGTTTAGTAATGAGTAAAGTGTTCCGCGAAATCCTTAACTATGTCGTTTAGTGATCGTAATAATTTTGAAAATTTCGTGCATACATCTATGAAAGAATAGCCTCAGACGCGCACGTGATAATGAGGAATCATAGGTCATAGAATTTAAGGCTGTTTAATTACGAGGAACCTATGTCGTGAAGGGTGCAGTGTCGCGATGGAGGCCACGCCTCTTTATAACTAAGAAACATGAAAGCTTTACGATTCTATGAATATGTTGTACATGAGAGAGACTCGTGTTAGTTGGCAAGTCTTAGAGTTAAGCTTTCGGTGTCGGTGCAGATTTTAGTGAACGTGAAATAATGAAATTCTTCCATCAGTACTGAAAAAAACTTCAACTAGAAGTTAAACTATAAAAAGATTCTCGTAATGTGTTTGTGTATCACGTACTTATACGATGTAAAGTATCCAATAGCTATTCAGCAGTGCTATAAATAAAAACATAACTCGAAAATAAAACAAAATATGTGTAGTGAGTGCAATCGGAATCAAACTACCAGGCGTGCATAGAAACACAGAGGAATGTTAAACAATTTCTAGCGTAAATCAGAATCAGCTGTGTGTTAGTACGGATGTTCGTTATATCGATAAAAATACTTGTCTATATATTGAATGGTATATTATTTTACGATCAAGATTAAAATGATGGTATTTCGGTACCTATGAGATTTTGTGTATAGGTAGGCTTAAGGAGACCGTATATGCCCCTTAAGTAACGTTCACTCTTTCTGTTACACGTTGTATACTACATCTCATTAAAACCAATTTTCGGTGGAAGTTTGCATGGTAATGTACATCGTATATTTTTTTTTATTTTAGAAGTTTCTCTTATTTTAGAAGTAACAGGGTGGGGATACATTTATCTCTCGCGCAAATTATTCAGTTTATAAAAAAATTATATGAGAAAACTCACTATAATTTTTGAAGACCTATCCATAGATACTAGACATGTATGGTTTTTGTGAAAAAAAAAATTGGTTTCAGTTCTAAGTATAACCCCAAAAATTATTTTTTTTCTGTTTCTAATTTCTGTGAAGATTAATGATAGATAATGCGGTATTTTTCTGTGAAATGCTTAATGCGGTTCACCTTACCAAGTTTCAACAGTATAGTTCTTATAGACAGACATGATGAATCGATAAAGGTTCCGTTTTTTGCCACACTTGGCTACGGACACCTAAAACGGTATACATACAAAAATATGTTCCAATTAAAAAATTATACAGCCGTGTGTTTCCTGTTAAGAGGAAATTATAAACAGGAAATTGACAATTACAATAAAAAATTTATCGTGTTTGATTCTGCACCTGTGGGTAATTTGATTTTGTATTTTTATTTATAATAATAATAATATCTAGGGACAATCTCACACATATCATCCTAGCCCCAAACTAAGTAAAGCTTGTACTATGGATAGCAGGCGATGATATACATACTTATATAGATAGATAAATACTTAAATACATAGAAAACATCCATGACTCAGAAACAAATATTCGTGCTCATCACACAAATATTTGCACTTACCGGGATTCAAACCCAGGAACACAGCTGTTAAGTTGAAGCACCAGATAAATACATTTTTCAATGTAATTTGTGAAAAGGATCGAGTTTCATCCAACGTGGATTATAATTAATTATATCATCTAACATAATATCTAAATCTTGATTTATGATATTGAGATTTTTTCGGTCTTACGCTTTGGTGAGTTGTTATATTGTTTATTTATCGTCCCACCACTTAGTAACTTCTCTATGAGAGATAGGAAAAAAGAAGTAACATTTACCTATCAGGTTATCTACACGCTTGTGTACCGATTTAGTTCTTTATAAATCTTAATTTTACTTTAATTTTCTATTCTGACACCCTTTCAATGCGTTGAAATGGAACATCGACACACTACGATGATATTTTTTTTAATAAATACGAAACAATATAATGTTGATAATATAATGATTAATAATATGAATAAATATATAATGTTGCCAAGGAAGAACAAAAATGATTTAAATACGAACCAGATCGTATCTTGGACAGTGCTACTATGAAAATGCTCTGTTGGTAGAATAGAATACTCTTTATTGTACACCATAAAAATAAATACAACATAGTAGGTATGTAAACAAAGTCTAATGGCATTGTTATCAGCTTAAACATTATTATTATTATTAACATCATTTGATAATGATTAAAACTTTTTTGTTACAGTTATTTTTTATGCACTTAAGTTTTATTTTTGTTCAGACGCCTAGACGCCAGCACATTCAGCTATCCCAATCTGACAAATTTATTTTGTGGGTTTCAACTTTGTCACATAAGCATAAGGTTCACTTTCAATTGGGGAAATTTGACAGATTAGGGTTGGAATAAAATGAAAATAATGAGAGAGAATATTACTTAAAAATTAATAATTAAATATTTATTAAATTTAACAAAGGTACAGACGCCAGTAGAGCTTGATCTACTGGCGTCTGTACCTTTGTAAAATTTCTTTCATTATTTTCATTTTATTATATTATTGTATTATCTTAGTTTACTTATATGCTAATTTAAGACAGTTACGTGTTCCCTGTAAGTGAAAAAGAACTGCCCGGTATCCTTTGGCTGGAGATGCTAAAAGTTTTGTTATTTTTATTCATTGCGGTTAATTACATACAATGTTGACCTTATGAATTAAAAACAAAGTCTCACAAAACTGTATAAACAGTCTGACTGCGAGATAAAAATTATTAAAAATCTTTAGTAGCACTTTAAATATTAGTCTAATACATACCTCAGTAAGATGCGGATTTAAAGAAATTATCTGTACATCAACTACAATGTTATGAAATTCTTTGCTTTTGTTAAACGCCCTAGGCAAAACGTGAAACACATGTGAAAACATTTTATTCGTCTTCTGAATATGCCTATCATGTAAAATTATTTCGGGAAAAATATCAGCTTTTTTATAAGGAATGCACTTCTTAGGGCCTACTATACTTTGGCCCGGGGGGCAACATTTATAAACACAGATTTGGTTCCCGCACTCATTTTCAAATTTGATATCCGCTTCTGTACATGTTATTATAGTTAATACCGCTAAAATTAAATTAAATATTTTATGAAACATGGTAACGTGTAACTTCAGACATACGAATTAATATAATGACTTCCCGCTTGTAACGATAAGGTAGGTACTGCGCACGGCTATATATCCTTAATTACATATATGTCGGAGATAGTTAAAAATTAAATTCGCCAACCAAGTTAGACATTTAGTTGGTACTGTACAAAACATTGTTGAGAGTATATTTTGATATTGTAATTAGATTATAGTTGTTAAAAAACAACTGTTATAACTTCACGATAATTCCTGTTAGATTATTTGATGAATTTTAATAATTACACTATTTGGATTTAGATCCTTTTGTAAATTGTATCGAGTAAACGCGTGACGTATTTCCGTACGCCATTGAACAGAGCTGTTTGGAGGGAGTAGGAGGCGTGGCCAACCCCCATATAAGAGCTCGCACTGGCTTGTACAGGCAGTCTATCTTCGGATTAGACTCGAACAAGAGCTCTGCTCCCAACAGAACTGTTGGTCTACTTGGTACAGTCTTGCACTGTATATTGCATACGCGGAATTGCTGACGCGATACCCTATGCTATAGCTAAATTGCCTAGACAATACGCTATTCGGGTGGTTGTATTGCCACTATACGAACGTAGAATTAAGATTCTGTTCGTCTGCATTATACTTTCTTTATTTTAATTGTAATATTGTAATTGGTGTGTAAATTAATCGACCTTGTTAGTTAATTGTGGCTATTTAATCCCAACAACATGGGAACTCCAAACCCTGACATACCGCTCTTTGACCCCCGGCTCCTACATCAGAAGTGGGATAAGAACAAGTGCAGGTATCGCAGGCTGAGGATCCATGGCGTGCAATGTTAGAGCTTCAAAGCCGTTACATAGCCCAATTAATTGACGCTATTAGGACGCCTTCCACCCCTGCGCCTGTGATACACTTGCCCGATTTTAATCCTGATTTGCCCGATTCTAATGCTTTGGCTTGGAGTAATACCGTAGATGTTTGTCTGACCGAGAAACCACTTCAGGGCGGAGCTCTTATTATTGCTTTAAGCAAAGCCTTAAAAGGCAGTGCTGCCACATGGCTTTCCCAAATATCATACGCAGGTATGACCTGGTTAGACTTTAAGAGTCTCTTTATTTCTCATTTTGTTGTAACCGAAACTATAGCCGCTACTCTTATTAACCTCCAAAATGGCCCACCAAAAGATGGTAAGTTTATAGCTGCTTATGCTGGTCGTTTAGTTACCACACTTACTTCCAAATGGAAAACTGATTCCTCAGATAATTCTAACTCAATTGAAAGTAAGCGGATCAGACCCGCTTCGGTGGTTTGCCACTTCTGTGTTTATCTTTTTGCACGATGTTCTAAAGATATGCGGGTGTATGTTATTTGCTTTCGAGGGTAGGTTTTAAGGTCAGTACGAGATACAGGCTCACGGCGGTGGGGGTGCAAGGGGAGCAAAACTTTCGTTACTTTTTCGATTAAACTAGCGGTTTTAGAGCTATTTGCAATTTAAGCTTGTGATAAAGAAAAGGGAACATCTAACTTAGTAGGCACATACATAGTTATTTCTGTTTTCGAATTTGATCCAATACCTAAAGTTAGTATTCCTTCGCATACTGTACACATTGACGTTACTGGAAGACTTAGTGGAAAAGTGATCTCAAAGAATACATCACAGTTCTTATTGATCCTTTTACAAAGTATGTCTTATTATACCACACTACCCAGTTCGACACTTCTAATTGTATTAAAGCTCTCAAGTCTAGTGTTTCCTTATTTGGAGCGCCTATTAGAATTGTAGCCGATAAGGGTCGTTGTTTTGCCAGCAAACACTTTAAAGAATTTTGTGATTCCCATAATATTACTTTACATTTAATAGCAACTGGATCATGTAGAGCCAATGGTCAGGTTGAACGTGTAATGAGAACGTTGAAAGGTATGCTTACCGCCGTCGAAACCAGTGAGCGATCATGGCAAGACGTGGTTGGTGATGTCCAATTAGCCCTTAATTGCACAGTCAATCGTGTTACTAAGGCTAGTCCTTTGGAATTATTGATGGGACGGGTTGCTAGACCTCTTAATTTGATGAGTATTGATGATGGAGAAATTGAAGTTAATTTATCTTATGTTAGAGAACAATCAGCTCTAGGTATAAACAAAAGTGCTCAATATGATAAAGAAAGATTTGATAAGTCTAAAGTTTTTTTTAAAATATTTTTGGTGATTTTGTCCTTATTGAGAATGAAGAGAGAAACCAAACTAAATTAGACCCAAAATTTAAAGGTCCTTATAAAATGATTGAATTATTGGATGGTGATCGATATTTGTTGAAATCTTTAAATAGTAATGTGTAAGAAAAATGCCTGAATTTCCAGTTAGTATTATTGAGGACGTCAATGTTGACGGTGATGATAATGATTGTTCTGTTACTGACATATCATAGCTACAATTTACAAAATGTGTTAGGTTGTCTATCTTGACTTGACGCCAATGTGGTTGTCTATCTTGACTTGACGCCAATGTGGTTGTCTATCTTGACTTGACGCCAAAGTGGGTTGTTTATCTTGACTTGACGCCAATGTGGTTGTCTATCTTCACTTGACTCCAATGTGGGTTGTCTATCTTGACTTGACGCCAATGTGGTTGTCTATCTTGACTTGATGCCAATGTAGTTGTCTATCTTGACTTGACGCCTAAGGATGTCTATCTTGACTCCAAGTTTTGGATGTTGATCTTGACTCCTATGCGGGATGTCTATTCAACTCCAATTAGTCGAATCCCATGGTGTGATTTCGACTGAGTTTTGTTTGTCTGTGACAGTTTTAATTATTATAACTACTTTTTATGATTTATGATGGATTCAGGATTTTTCTTTCAAGTTTCTGTTCTTTATTGTTGGTCAGGAAGGCCGATCGGTATTTACCCGATTGTGTTTTGTTACCACACGAGGACGTGTGAATCGTCAGTTCTGGCCGTGTCGGAGATAGTTAAAAATTAAATTCGCCAACCAAGTTAATCATTTAGTTGGTACTGTACAAAACATTGTTGAGAGTATATTTTGATATTGTAATTAGATTATAGTTGTTAAAAAACAACTGTTATAACTTCACGATAATTCCTGTTAGATTATTTGATGAATTTTAATAATTACACTATTTGGATTTAGATCCTTTTGTAAATTGTATCGAGTAAACGCGTGACGTATTTCCGTACGCCATTGAACAGAGCTGTTTGGAGGGAGTAGGAGGCGTGGCCAACCCCCATATAAGAGCTCGCACTGGCTTGTACAGGCAGTCTATCTTCGGATTAGACTCGAACAAGAGCTCTGCTCCCAACAGAACTGTTGGTCTACTTGGTACAGTCTTGCACTGTATATTGCATACGCGGAATTGCTGACGCGATACCCTATGCTATAGCTATATTGCCTAGACAATACGCTATTCGGGTAGTTGTATTGCCACTATACGAACGTAGAATTAAGATTCTGTTCGTCTCCATTATACTTTCTTTATTTTAATTGCAATCATTGTAATATTGTAATTGGTGTGTAAATTAATCGACCTTGTTAGTTAACTGTGGCTACTTAATCCCAACAACATGGGAACTCCAAACCCTGACATACCGCTCTTTGATCCCCGGCTCCTACATATATATAAATGAATAAAATATGGTACATATGTCATACAATATATGATAATAATCTATACCTCATCCTTCTCCTGTGTACTCCTGTGCGCACCTCTTTTTATACAGGATGACCGAAGTGTTAACGTTCAAACGCAAAATTTAGATACTTTATGATAAGGAGTATCCGAATCACGCCCATGTATTTTTACGATTTAGCGTTTTTAGATACTTTAAAAATTTATGAGTCGAATGCCTAATTTTGAACTTTTGAATAAATTCTAAGTCAATGCTCTGCAATGATTAGATAAACCATACTTTTTAGTGTGTTCGGTTAAACGATGCTAATTAGTTATCACAAAAAAACTGAACCATAAATGTTCACCAGAAAGACAAAAGTCGAAAACTGATATTAGGTGAAATTTATGAAAAATTTCATTAATAAATTTCCATCTCGAAAACTAAGCAAAATCGGAGAACATACATAGGGATGACCATCTCCAGGTATTCATGTACCTCTATGTTCCTAACATACCAGTGCGCATTTGATATAACTCTCAAGGCGATATTTTGGAATCTCTGGAGGATTTCTATATTAGAATTGCTCGAAGAGCCCCACAGTTCTATTCCGTAAGTCCAGATGGGTTTGATTATAGATTTATAAACCAGAAGTTTATTGTTAAGAGACAGGGTAGACTGCCGCCCAATCAGCCAATTCAGAGATTGTAACTGAATGTTAGCTTCTTTTCTCTTGGCTTTAATGTGCTTACCCCAGGTAAGGCTTCTATCAAGGTGTAGGCCTAGATACTTTACACTGTTCTGGCTCGTTAAAGCCTTATTTTCTAAAAAGACTGGTGGACAGTCGCCTCTTCGTAGTGTAAATGTCACTTGCGTTGATTTAGTTACACTAGGTTTTATTCTCCATCTTTGTATCCAATTTTCTATTTTAGAAAGCTGTGCTTGGAGCTTTGATGATGCATTGTTTGGATCTTTGTCACTGGCAAGGCACGCGGTGTCATCTGTGTAAGTGGCCGTTACAACACCTTCCGTTTCAGGCAGGTCTGTCTAGTCCTAGTCATATAATATATATCTTTTGATTATATATGTTGGAGATTCTGACGGATTTAACTCCGAAACATCGTCGGTGTCCGCCATCATGCACGTGGTGAAAAGAATCAGTGCGCACACCCGGCGCCGTCGAGCTCTGTATGTCAACTGTGTCGTGTCGCAAACACACTAATGTCACTTAGACAACTGACAGACGTCAAACGTCACATGCGACAGTTCATAGACAACCTCGACTCGAACTACTGACTCAGTGAGTGTTTTCCAAACGCTAATAGATGGCGTTACTAGAACCTAAACAGTCCTTTAACTTAATTTCTCCGACACGGCCATTCTGACAACCAACGCGCTCTCGCGTTGTTACTCGCTGACATAATCAACATGAATTACAGCTCTTCAGTTTGGCAAGGACACAAAGCGTTACAAGCGGCTTTCAATGTTACACAAAGAAAAGCGTAAAGGCTTTCAGCATTTACCACAAAGCGTTAAAGCTTTCATCATTAGTTAGAGGGCGTACCTCTCACACAATGCAAGCGTTGAAACTTTCAGCATAAAATGCAACGCATAGTGAAGCTTTGAAGCTTTCAGTATAAACTGCAATACACAGCAAACCGTTGAAGCTTACAGCATAAACTGCAGCACACAGCAAAGCGTTGAAGCTTTCAACATAAACTGCAATACACAGCAAAGCGTTGAAGCTTTCAGCATAAACTGCATCACACAGCAAAGCGTTGCAGCTTTCAGCATAAACGGCAACACACAGCAAAGCGTTGAAGCTTTCAGCATAAACTGCAATACATAGCAAAGCGTTGAAGCTTTCAGCATAAACTGCAACCCACAGCAAAGCGTTACAGCTTTCAGCATTGCTCAGAGGCAGCACTTAAAACACGCTGCATAACTTTGCAGCTTTCAGCATCAACCTTGGGTCACGACAGATGAGCCCTACCTTACTGCAAAGCGTGATGGCTTTCAGCAGGACATCAGGACAAAGCGATAAGGCTTTCGATCAATCCTTTAATAAAGCGTAGTAGCTTTCAGTTTAAATAAAACATTTTATCAATCAGCAATGAACATAAGTCTTTTATCAACACAGGTTTACGTTCAACAAAACAATGTAATTATCGTTTCAACTCAAACAATGATCATGATTCAATACAGTAATTCAATGCAAATTTCTAATTACACCAAATTAGAATACCAAATTAATCAATACAATTTGTTCCATAATTAAATAAAACTATTCAATTATGGGTTCTACAGGATCAAGACATTATGCCGATTCAGGTAAACTAGCTGGATATTTACGCAGTCGTTCATGGCACACATATTGGGCCCGTCCCTCAGATACTACTCCACCATATAACGCTCATTGGAACACACTTTAGCTACCCTGTAAGGGGCTTTTCTCTATACTCTTACTTATAGTACAATTCAAAACGAGTTTTACTTTGCCTAAGACAGATTTCCAGGATTTATTTTTATAATTTTCGGCCACTGTAAAACAATTTGTCAAGGTGGACATCATTCGCTCCACCCGACCATTAGCTCGGCTAACATCACTAGCAATCTCATGGAACTCAATGGCTCAACCTCGGCATAAATCCTGAAAGTCTTGACCAGTAAAAGATGTTACCTTGATCAGAGATAATTCGTTTCGGGGTTCTAAATATGTGAACAAAGCTACGTAGTGCCTTGCAAGCAGATCGTTATGTTAAATCTTTGACACACATTAATTGACAAAATTTCGTAAAAGCATCTACGATGGCTATCACATACTCCTTGGAGGTCTTGCTACAAGTTCGAAAATTATAGGTAAGTGCGCAATGCAGCGTCACGAACTCAAAGCACGAAGCTTGCGATAGTCAATTGTCACAAGCACGAATCGCGGAGCTTTCAATACTCAATCGTCACAAGCATAAAGCGCGGAGCTTTCAATGCTCAACCACCACAAGCACAAAGCGCGGAGCTGCTTTCAATGCTCAACCACCGCAAGCACAAAGCGTGGAGCTGCTTTCAATCCTCAACTGCTACAAGCACAAAGCGCGGAGCTTTCAATGCTCAACTGCTACAAGCACAAAGCGCGGAGCTCTCAATGCTCAACCGTCTCAAGCACAAAGCGCGGAGCTTTTAATGCTCAACAGTTTCAAGCACAAAGCGCGGAGCTTTCAATGCTCAACAGTTTCAAGCACAAAGCGCGGAGCTTTCAATGCTCAAGTTTCAGGAACTCTAAGTAGGATATTTCCCTTGTCACACAATTTATTTCAAATCAACCAGCTTTATTACTCATGATGTTACACATAAATGTGTCTTACAATGAACTCCAATAATAATTTTAAACGTTGGAATTAAACTTAACCATCGGCATTAACTACACTGTTATTTCTGACTACCACTGTCAAATTCAAGTTTTTTTTTTTGTAACATACGTAGGTACTTAACGCGTCCACCAGCTATTGGCTCTTCCTTGTATCTATCGTTGTCATAGACCTCTATTATCTTACAAGGATTTGAAAACTTTTCACTTCATTTGTTTATTATCAGAATAGAATACTCCCCATTGTACACACTCAAACAGGACAATTACATAGAAGACAAAGTAAATAACACAATTTGTTAGGGTTCTTTCCGACAAAAACAACGTCTCCTATTTTAAATGGACGAATTTTAACTTTGCTCTTGCCATAACGCACCTTATCAGCATGAGCTAGCTAGTCCATCCTGCATTTTGCTTCACATCTAAGTGCGTAGAGGTTAACCTTACCATATTTTTGGACAAGGGCATTAATTTTGGAGGAGAACTTTAATTACAACCCATCAACAATTGAAGCGGACTTCTAACTGTACTTCTTCTTACTATGGTACAATTTAGCGCGATTTTGATTACACCTGAAGCTGCCTTCCAGAACCTACGCTCGTGGTTCTCGGTTATAGTGAAGCAATTAATTAGAATAGTTCGGGAAGCTACGCAACATCCCCCCATCACAAATAACGCAGTGTTTCAAGTCTAAAGTCTTTCACGTGATCGGTCACTATTGGTCTCACAAGAAGGCTCAAGGTCACCCAAAGAGCAACGGAGAGAGCCACGCTCGGAGAATCCCTGCGCGATCGAATAAAAAAAACGTCGCAATCCGCAGGCGAAACAAAGTAGCCGACATAAAAATTGTGTCACAAATCAGTAAGTTAGTATTTTGAGTTCAATATACCTAGTTTGTAAGTACAACATTTGTATGCCATGTACAATATGGCAATTGTGTGAAACTTAAATGATGTAAACAATAACACTTGTATTCACCACATTTACACAAATAAAGATATTATGATTATAACCAAAGAATTGCCTAACCGAAACGGCAGCGGATGGAGCACACAGCTCCCAACACCGACGGCCGCTAAATCAGACAGGCTCTTGACGGGACCACGCACCGGAAGACGCAGCGCGGGCAGGCTCCCCACAAAGAGGGCCGACCACTGCGGAGATTCCCTTGTGAGGCCTCCGTCCAGTGGACGTCTTTCGGCTAACATAATGATGATGAATTATTACTTGAACAGACACGAATCTCTCCACTTGTCAGTGATTGAGAAACGTCTTTACAGTCGATCAAATCAATACGCCATAGCTTGTACAAGTGTCAAGATTCTGTAATAAACAAACTTCAGCACGGACCTCGCGAGTGATGCGGATGACTTTGTTACTAATAGTCAAGCTCAATCCCGGTCTACAATTACAAAAGTCACTTCTCACACACGAGTAAATCCATAACAATCAAAATACAAAATCAATATGTAGTGTTAATTCCGCTAATTGTCACCATTACGATACCCAACACGTGTTTCAGTCCTCCACGGACCATTCTCAAGGGCTGCTAACTCGTCGAGTGCTCAAAGGAGACTCCTATTATGATTGACAGGCAGACTAATACGGGAAAAAGAAAATGTAATGTTCGACCCAATACCTATCAGGCGCGTGGATATAAAATCTCAAGTACCTGTATGGTTATCAACAAATCATTTACGAATTAGGGAACAATCGGAACCACTGTCCACAAGAGCGTGTAATTATAAATTATCGATATTTACTTTGGCTTATCGGACTTCAGATGGCAGGCATACGTTCATTCTGGCGGGAACGTGAAATAAGAGGTCATTTGTAACTTTTAATTTTTCTCAAAAATTTTATGATTTCCCAAATCATAAATTTAATCGTCCGGCGGGTCTCGAACCTGCACCATCTATCAATCAATCAAAATCAATAAATTTTAATTTTTGTTAAATACTAAGAGGTCTTTCGAGTGCCACGAAATCAGTAGGCATGTTTTAAACAAGTCTGAACATACCTGAGTATCCGAGATACCTGCGATAACAACTTCGATAGAGTTACCTTCGCTCCAAGCAGGCTCCAACCGGTCATTTAAAGCAAACTTGTAAGTCGAGTACTCCACGTATGTAAGTTCTTGCACGGTCACTGCACCATACGGCACCATATCTTGAAAAAGGGCATCAATTTCTCGGTCGCCGCAAACTGTCTTGATACACGCTAATTTGCTTCGTCTAACGTTTTGCACAACGGGTACGACTTTGAAGTCCACTTGCGAGCTCGACGTCGAAGATGTGTCAATGTATCGAGTTTCGTAATCGGTCCACGAGTTTGCGATACAGTCGTAAATTCACAATCAGCGGGGTTGTATTTTCATCGTTATTTATCAAATTTGTAACGACACTATTTTCGCTACGTGAACGAACCGAATCACGAAAATATTCTTGATTTTGAGTAGCAGGCATTGCGGTAGACACGTGGGATGATTTTGGAATCGATCCCACCGCTGCTGTCGGAGATTCTGACGGATTTAACTCCGAAACATCGTCGGTGTCCGCCATCATGCACGTGGTGAAAAGAATCAGTGCGCACACCCGGCGCCGTCGAGCTCTGTATGTCAACTGTGTCGTGTCGCAAACACACTAATGTCACTTAGACAACTGACAGACGTCAAACGTCACATGCGACAGTTCATAGACAACCTCGACTCGAACTACTGACTCAGTGAGTGTTTTCCAAACGCTAATAGATGGCGTTACTAGAACCTAAACAGTCCTTTAACTTAATTTCTCCGACATATATATTTTTTTATATAGTATATGAAATCACATAAATTCACCATTTTAACGGAGTTGAGTTTTGAATTTAAACTCATGGTTTGGTTTTACTGTAATAGCCCACTATTTATACTATACTACGTTATCACGACTGTTGCTACGACGTAGAACCTATGAGTATATAATACAATCTTGCTGCCTGACTACATAGTCTATTAAAAGCAACTATACAATTGTTCCTGGCTAAGTTTCGCAACTCAACGATGTCTAACTATGAAAGACAGCAATGTCATGCATGGGGAATAATCATCTCCAAGGTATGGGGGTGGAACTGTATCGTCACTAACTGGTAATTGCGGGTGTTACTAAAGGTTTTATTTTTGACTCTTGTTTGCAATCTTGTTAGGCATGAAAGAGATATATTCTACTTAAAAGGGATAGTGCGAAATTCACCAACACAGGATTTGCCGCTTTGGATTTCGGAAACTAAGTACTAAATAAGAAGAACAAAAATTGTATGCTCTCCTCCTTAGTTTGCATTTGTATCGATGAAATGCCCTACTGATCTTCAGTTGGATAAGCGGCCAGCTTCTTCGTGTATTCAGGTACTCACAAAACTCCCATAAAACCTGACCTTCTCATGCATTCGCCCTGAGCAAAATTTAAACCCCGAAGGAGGTTCAAACTTCGGTTCGGCTGATCCGGTTTCATAATATGTAGTTTAATGTTCTAGAAGGCCCCTGTTCACCCTGCTCACCTCAATAGTCGGGTGAAACAGTGAAAGCCTCATAGGCTAACTGTAAATATCAACCAAGGGACCTTACACCTGCATCAGTTTTTTCCGGTCGTTCGCAAACGGTTAAATAAAACTTGGCTAATCATAGACCATTGTGTGGGACACATTTTTACCGTGCACGGCTATTTTAAACTAACTCCTTTAGTTTCAATTTAGTGTATGCACCAACAGATTTTTATAAAAAAAAAAAAACAAAGCTGTTAATTTTCTAGACCAAAGAGGTCAATTAAGAAACAATCCATACTGCCAACGCATTGAAGACACTTTCATAGATAAAGTTTATCCATCGGCGTGATATTGACCATACGTGTTTTTTGCATGTTTACAAGGTAATAGATATATATACTAACTAATCCAAGAAAAGTTTGAATATAATTGCGATAAAACTCTTTCTTTTAATTTATGTACAGTCAGAATGAAACGGCACTTATTAAAAGCTTTATTTATTTTTCAAGTTATTATTTAATCCAATGCCACATCAGTACTGCTGCCATCTAGTTACCAATAAACACACTAAAATGACGTATATCAGATGACGACATACGTTCTTTACATTATGAAAACTATAGTACCTTGTTTTTTCGAATGCATTGATTGATACACAATTATATAACGAGGTTAGAGTCTCATAGAATGAGAATATTGCAACAAGAGACGTTTGCCACCGTCACCGTAACTTTTAACGCTGGTGATACACATAGCTCCACTAAGCGGTACCGACCTTTGTTCCTCCCGGGTGAGCTCCGGTTTTTATGGACTTTACTTATACATACCCAGGAATATAAAATTAATATAATTATGACTGCATACTTGGAATGTATTCTGAGGTGCGCCCGTAATTGGGCCACACAAAAATAAAACATGCGGGGCAGTCTTTGGGGACTGTCAATAGAAGTGAAAACTATGTTTTCATTTCTCATACTTAAAAAGTAGTGTTTATTTGATCCGAGTAGCGAGTGGAAGATACTACTTACCATCTTTGGGCGGTAAAGACTCATACTAATTGCTAATCTCCCTACGGTGGCAATAAATTGTTAAAATAGAACTAAGTAAATTTTGTTAAGCAATCGGCTGCATATAAGATTTTTATCTTACATAATTAAGAAAAATATGCTGCGGTCATATGAGAGTATAAAAAGCCAGTGTGAATTAAAAAAAAAGACCCTCCGTCTTACGTATATTCGATCAGTTCATGTTTCCTGACGCAAGTTTAACTTTTATTACCTATCCCAAAAAAATCTCAACGCCTCTAAAGAATTTTTCCCTTCAAAACTATCTAATGAAACCACTGATGGAGAACCCAATCAGTTTGTTTTGATGTTTTTTTTTCGTTAGCCAGCATTGGGTTTGGCAGTAAAATTGAAGGAGCATCATCGCCGTTAATACAAGGATGGTAGAGCCATCTTTGTTGATAATGATCCCTGTATGTTAATATCGAAACAGGGGCTCTACCGGCTAAGTCGCCGAACATCAATTTCTTAAATGGCGTTCAAATAAATAAAGGTTAAAAATGACTTAATCAATCTTTAAATTGGCTTCCATGAGCACATGTGACGTCATAAATGGCTATGATCGATTGTCAACGTCGAAGCCGATTTAACAATTGATTGAGTCATTTTTAACCTTTAAGTATTTGAACGCCATTTAAGAAATCGATGTTCGGCGACTTAGCCGGTAGAGCCCCAGACACGATAAAAATCTAAACTCTATCACTATTACTCTCATGTCAGCCGAATGAGGAGCAGTTGTTAGACAAAGGCTACCCCAAAAGATGCCATAATTGCCACGCTTGGCAAACGGGTTGACGATCGCAGTATGATAGTCATAGTACAACTGAGAGATGCTGCTGCCTGTTCTCTGATATATATTCCCTCGAGTCGACTTCTACACCCCCCATGGGATGAGATGGGGTAGCGATAATCCAGTTCTATGGACTCCTTATAATTAGTGTTAGGTATTGTAATATCTATATTATGAATTTCACTCACCTCAATAAGATACGGAATGAAAACATTTTCAACGTTTACAGCTTTAGTTTTTAATAAACGGTTTTCATTGAATCTGCCTGGTAACACTTGGACTAAGTTCCCATTTATTTTACTTATCACTTTGATGTTCTTATCATATATTAGGGTTTCATTTAAATTCAGTTGTCTATGATAATCTGAACATTCGTTCCATCGTACAATGGCTTGGCCTATGGGACAACATTTGTATAAACAGGTCTTATTTTTACACAATATATCAACATTTTCAGATATGTCAAAACTGTTAACCGCACTAATATAAAATAATGCAACGGAAAAGATAATTTTGAAATCCATTGTAACGTCTTTGTACGAACAAGAGACTAGGAATAATAACTCAATGAGAAATAACTGCGGAGTTTGTAAAATTATTTTTATCAATGCTACATTGACGTGTGTATGAATTACCTATAAAAGTGACGAACGTAACGGGCATTGGATGACTCCATTATTGTACTTAGTAAATTTTCCTGGAATTCTCGAACAGAATCCTTATCCCAAACCGAGTAGTAACTGGTACTTATAACTATTAGTCATAGCAGTTAAGTTAAAGTGGTTTATATAAATACTGTAGAATACTTAAGGGCGATTACTTGGTGCCATATATATAATAATAATGTCCTCCTAGCCGAATTTCGGCCACGGCAGCCAGCCTCAATGGAGACTACCCATCTGCGCGGAACATGTTATAGTGCACAACTGTATGCGCAAACATACCTTCTATTCCACCACACTCATGATCCGATGGGACGTCTAGCGTCACGACCGGACGTCTAACGATACTATCGGCCGTCTAGCGACACGACCAGACGTCTAGCGACACGATCGGACGTCTAGATGCACGACCGGAAGTCTAGCGACACGATGGGATGTCTAACGACACGACCGGACGTCTAGCGACACGATCAGAAAGAGATCAGGTACAGGCGGCCGACAGCTTTACGTGTTTTCTGAGGCACATATTTGTGCACTATATGTCGCGCGCAGATGGCTAGTCTCCATTGAGACTGGCCTCCGTGGCTCAAAATAGACCAGTAGCATATTATCTTTACTTAACGCCATCTTACCAAAACCAGCATGGCTAAGACGGCTGGCTTAGCTTAGCACTTTTATTAGTTATTCTTTTATTTTAAGTGTTTTAAACAAGTTAAACTGAAACCAAATTAATAGTTTAGATAAAATACATACATCGGGTAAACATTTTGCTAGCTCCGATTCTTTATATACCTACATTATTTTTTGCATTATGTTCTGCATTATTTTCGTACGGATGTATGCTTCATTTTTCTCCTAAGATTTTAAGGACGGATCACTATGTTTTATGAAATACCCAATAGTTTTTAGATCAACCAAGTTTTGTGGATATTGTAGTCCTCCAATCGTTTAATCAAAAAGTCTATTTATAACTACGATTATCTTTTGATGAATAAAGCAATAAACTAAAACAGAATAAAACTCAATTTTCCCTTTTGTTTTATACATACATTATTTTTCATATATACATAGACTCACGCCTGTTTCTCAGAGGGGTAGGCAAAGACAACGGATTTCCATTCGTCACGATCTTTGCACACCTCTTTTACTGTCATTATATTCTTCATACATGCTCGACGGTTTGAGGTACTTCTGACCTGGCCTTTCTTGAGAACGTCTCCAATTTGGTCAGAGAATGTTCTACGAGGTCTTCCCCTTCCGTTTGTCCCATTCACACAAGCTAGGTATACTTATTTTGTCAATCTTCTTTCATTCACCCTTTCTAGATGCCCAAAGATGTTCTTTTGTTTTATGGTTACCAAAAAAGGAAAAAAAGTTTCGTTTTAGAGGTTGAAATACGACAATTTTATACCTCAATTTTGTATGTTTTTTGTTCGGATTGCTTTGTCATAATACCTATTACAAAGCAATCCGCGAGGATAGCGTAACGGTTCCAGTAGCAATTCCTCTTAAGAACCACAAAGTACCCATAAACTAGGACAAATTGTATACAATATGGGACGTTGTATTTATAATTTACAATGAATCTTGACAATTAGCTAACGCAATTCATATGTCCTCTACATAATTTATCATACTTTTTTTTTTAAACGAACTATGTATATCTACAAAATTCAAAAAGGATCTGATACAGTTTTTGGCAGTTAAGGTTTACTACAGCATTAACTACCTTCTAGATAAATTCTAATATAACACCTATATTTTTGTTATTTTTAAGGTGATTTATTTTGTTCTTGACCTGTGTAATTGTATATTTTATGCCTTATTTGTTTATTTCATTTTATGATCAAATTGTTATAAATATGAATTTATTACTGACTTATATCTTTAGGTTTAGAATTGTGACATTTTATATTTATGTAGTAAATTCACGTGACATAAGCTGAACGTAGCGACACAAACATTTCACTAATACCATGAATTATGTATCTATTATTAATGTACCTATGTTCGCAATAAATAGATTGAATTGAGTTGAAAAAAAAAACCTATTCAGCAAACCAGACTGTGAACCACCTTATGGTAAGCAGTTAATATAACCAAAGAAAAATTGCCTTATTTTTCCTAGTTTTTTTTTGCTGGATGTGCTTGCTCTTAATCACGATCTCACCTGATGGTAAATAAAGATGTGGTGGAAGGTGGAACGCGCGTACCCATAAGATGTCTGTTCACTCTAGCCTTGAATAAACCCATTTGGGTCTGAAAACGCGTCGTAATAAGAGTGCCATCCCCACCAGAAAGAGGGGCCACTTATGACTTTCGGTTACATATAACGCGGTTGGTTGCAATAATCTATAACTTAAAGTTATAATTACTTTCTATGTATTGGTAAGAGAACGCTACCTATTCAAGGGCTGCTCTTCTATACTACAATTAAATATTCGTCTGCCTCGTTAGTCTAGTGCCATATTAAACTTGATAATCACACCCAAAGCTCACCAAATTAACTAAACTAACTAAAAACTACAAATTCACAACATCCAATTAATCAAAACGTCCAATTTGTGTGGCTGGTGGCAAAGAATTTCATTCTTAAATACTTTGAATATTTAGTCACAATGGTGTCACGGCCTTGGACAGTACATGGCAAAACGCAAAATTGATGAAAAAAAAATCTGGTAACATCGATTGGAACATTAGAAAAATATTTTTCAAACTCAGTCGCAACTTCTAAATCGCTTTTAATGTCGACATTATTTATTCTTAAATTAAAATCACGACTACGTATTTTTTCCCTACCTGTCTCAGTATTAATAATCTTCCAGGTAGTTTTAATAATATTTGTCGAATTTTTTATAATATTTTTTAAGTACAACGATTTAGCAATGGAACAGGCTCTTCTAAAGGTTTTGGCATTTACATGTTCTAGAAAAATCGTATTTTGATTATAGGATCTTTCTTCATACAATTTATAAAATTGATTGCGACTTTTATAAATTCCTGGAGTTGCCCAATCACAGAACATCAAGCGGTCACTTACATACAACTTTTTGGGTGTGAATATTGAGCAGAACTCACCGTTAATCAAGTTGAATAAAGAGTTGTACAAGTGATCCGGATCACTATGATAGGGCAACAATGCCAGTTTTCTTGCTATATTATATTTAAATACACACATCAACACAATCTAGGGATATTGAACATTTCATTGATTATCTAGAAAACTATAAACATTTTGTTATGACTGTAAATGGAAGAATTAAAGATAATTTCATGGCCGATATTTAAACATTAACAACACGATGCGATTTTGTTTTTCTAATTAATAAAAGTCTTAAATTAATTAAGCCATAGAAAATTACTGAGTGAACAAAAACATTTTATTCTTATAAAATTATTCAATCGAATTAAATGAATAAAAATCTTACCAAATCTGATAATCAGTAATCGGTATTTCCTCCTCTAACATTAATCACACAGCGGCAACGATTTTCCATACTTAAAATTAAGGTGTCAATGTCTTGCTGGGGTATGCAGTCCCAAGTTCTTTTTAAATGTTCGAAAAGTTGTTCTTCTGTTGTCAAGTTGGGCGGAAAATCCCTCAATGCTCTTCGCTGTAACATGTCCCAGGCGTGTTCAATTGGGTTTAAGTCTGGCGACTGTGGAGGCCAATCTAATACCTGAACATCGTGTTCTCGAAGGGCGGCCCTCACCAGCCGCGCTGTATGGGAAGGTGCATTGTCATGCATGAGCTGAAATTCTTGCCCCGTTAGGGCCCTGAGCGGGACAATGACACGTTCTACTACCTCCTCACGGTATCTATGGGCAGTCATGCTGCCCTGAATCCAAATGAGTTGGGTTCGTCCGCCGATTCGTATTCCTGCCCACACCATAATTGTCCCGCCTTGGTAAGAGTGGACCTCCTGTGGATGTCGGAGACGGCTGACCCTGCCTGGAGTTCTCCAAACGCGTGTTCGTCTCGAATCTGGATGAAATCCATAGCGGGACTCATCAGTGAACAGCACCAATGACCATTGTTGATCACTCCATGTCAAAACGCAAATGTTCTTGAGCCCATAAAAGTCGCCTACCGCGATTGCCACGTCGCAGCGCTGGGACTCGTAGCGGTCTGCGAGCATGAAGACCAACTTCATGCAGCCTCCTTCGCACGGTTTGGTCGCTCACCAGCAGCTGCTGACCCTCCTGGAGCCTTTGCACTAGTTGCATCGCTGTGATATTGGGTAGTCTTCTGGCGGTCATTTGGAGAAATCGATCCTGTCTCTGAGTGGTAACACGATATCTACCTGTGTGCCGTTCTGCCACATCTCCAGTAGCGCGATAACGTGACCACAGCCTGGATACCACATTTTGGCTTGTGCCCAGAGACTCAGCAACGACGCGTTGAATAGCACCGTTTTGTAACATGCCAACTGCCCGTAACATTTCATCTCGACTCAAATGATGGCGTGGCATGACGCTAAAAAGCTTACACAACCAATTGAGAAAAGAAAATAAAACAATTTATCAGGTTTTCTTCAATTAACACGCAAAAAAAATTTTAATGCAACTTCTTGAAATTAGATACAACTCAAGATTGCGCTGTGCTTTGCGTGTTTTCATTTGTTTCTCATTTTAATTTTTAAATTTTGAATAAAGAATAGACAAGGTTTAAATCTGTAAATAAACTTTTTAAGGAAACTAAATAGGTTTTAAACAATAAAGCCATGTTTGATTTCAAAATAACGTATCCCTAGACTTTGTTGATGTGTGTATTCCTAAACGGCTTTCACTATATAGTATGTAACTTATTTGTGTACTCTGTTATATAAAGAGGCAAAGGTTCTAATTGTTCGTCAACTATTTATAAAAAACATATTACTAAAGCAACACTCTCAGCTTTATTGTTATACAGGAAAACGACGATTCAACCCTGTTGATAGACCTTGTACTCACCTAAAAACTGTGGTAGCAAAGAGGTTCTTCTGTCATCTTGGGGGCTTCTTGTACAATCTAATTAATAAAAAACTGCCTATGTACCATCTAACTACGAATAAATGCAATAATGAAATAACAACTTGGCTCCAGGCACTGACCTATGACGAAACTGAGAAGCTTTTGAACAATCTGACATAAACGTTAATGTAACAAAAACATTTATAAATACAATTTACCTGGTATCCTTGGCCAAAAATTAAAAATAATAAAAAAATACTCATACGTGCATCCACAAAACACCTCACGCACTCACATACCACACATTTTGTTTGCGGATGACATTTCTTTACTTACCAATTGCGAAACGAACTCTGACATTAATTACCAATTGACAAATATTTTCAATACATTAATGACCTGGATGCAAGAACATAACCTAGAAATTAATTTTGCAAAAACTAAACTTATGACATTTCACCCTAATCAGAAGGCACCTATTAACATTGACTTTACATATAATACTCTAAAAATAGAAGTAGTTAACGAATTCACGCTACTAGGATTAAAAATTGACAAACAAATAAGTTGGAAACAGCACATACAAAAAGTAAAAGCAAAAATCTCGAAATTCACGTATGCTCTCCGAGAGATTAAGACAACCACGGATCTAAAAACAGCACTCACCACCTACTACGCATATGCTTTCGCATGGCTTAGCTATGGTATAATAATGTGGGGAAATAGCACTGACGCACCTACTCTCTTTACGTTACAAAAAAAACTAGTCAGAATCTTAGCTAACATACAACAAACCGACAGTTGCAAACCACACTTCCAAAATTACAAAATACTTACTTTACCAGGTATCTACATTTATGAAATATGTAAATTCGTTCGGAAGCAGCCAGAATTGTTTAACAAAAGAGGAAATACATCAACAAAATACACATTTCGACATAAAAACAGATTAAAATTACCATCATCAGAAATAAAAATGCACTCTTCTAGTCCACTTGCTATGTCGGTAAAACTCTACAACAAACTACCAGACTGCATAAAAGACGAAGAAAATATCCATATTTTCACAAGAAAATTAAAAAGCTTCCTCATACAAAAAAGCTACTATTCAGTAAATGAGTATTTGAATGATGAATCATTATAATAAATTAAAAAAACGTTTGATATCTTTAAATCGTAATAAATATTAATTCAATCATAATATAATAGCATATAATAAATAATAATACGCGCAAATGCAATTAGTAAATAATATGAATAACACAATTATTTTTTTCTCTTTTCTTACTCTATCGTGATTTACATAACATAAACTCAAGACCTGACATCACACAACATGACAATTATTTATACCTGTACCTACTATACTACCTCCCTTATATGTTTAAAATGACAAATTATATTGTAAAAATATTGCTGTGCCCTAGCAGGGTTCATGTTTGGTACTGTACCTATTCTATTGTTAAGACCTATGTAAACCCTTGAATGCAATAAATAAATTGAAATTGAAATAAATTGAAATTGAACACACACACACTAATACACTCACACACACACACACACACACACTTTTGCTCAAACTTTTATATATTTTTGATATGGTCAATACTCCAAGGGTTGGGGGACCTGGTGACCTGAAATACAGGCCTACTAGAGCCTAGTTTGGGCATCAGTCTTCCACAATATTTTTAAATATATAATATTGATTGATTGATTGATTGACTTTGAACCTTTGAAGAATTTGAAAAAGTTACCAACTGACCAGAATGATCTGACTGAATCCTATTAATTATTAATTTATGTAAAGGTTTTTCAGAGCTAAATATATTGGCAATGCATGTAGCACTTGTGGTAGTAACTCTAGTTGGTTCTGTAAAGTTGTGATGTAAATTATAGGATTAAAATAAATTTATCAAATTACAACTTTTTAAAGTTTTTCTCCAAAATTACATTAAAATGATAGCAGTTTTATGGCTATTAGATAACTTATTTAAGGCATTCTCCATAATGTCTGAAAAGGTATCAAATGGTGTACAAGGAGGTTTGTAAAGACTTACAACAATAAATCGCTCCAACTCAACACATGAAATCTCTACTACTCGCTCAACAGAGAGGCTCACGACGTCGCTTCTTTCTTTAAACTTCAACAAATTATTTATTAATTTTAGAAAGCCACCATGAATATACTTTTCCCTGATGAACGAGCTTGCAACCTACATATATATAAATATAAAATATCAATATTGCTACAATTCAAAAACAACTCCAATTCTAACTCTTTCCCCATCAAACCTTGAATATTTTGATGCACCAGGTTGATACAATTTTTTTGGTTTTTCTTATTGTAGGCATTTATGTTTGATGGGTTCACATTATTTTCCATTATAAGATCTGAACATTCCTTATCTAGCTTGACTGTACAATTAAGATTTGAATTTGCTATTATGCAAGAGTGATTCTCTATTGTCATATCAGTTAATTAAAATTATCCTGTATACAGATGTCACCATTCAATCTGGATATGTCATGGTCAGTAGGAAAAGTACTGACATTATCTATAGCATCAGTACATTGCTCAATAGAAGCAGTATGTTTAGCCAAGTTCTTGGCTGAAATATGAAAACAATAACATAGCGACAAAGCTATTTGTCTGGTATAAAAACTAGGCAGATAACAATAGTTATCTTTTGTCAAATAAAAGGGTTTCTTAAGATAGGAGTTAATGTCAATCACATGTAGTTTTTCTCTCATGTAGGTAGACATTGTATGTAATATCAAATTCAAATTATACCTTATCCTATTTTCCTCCTGTGACAAACTATGGCTATAAGGAAATGTAAACATAACAATTTTACTTATATTTAAAAGATCTAAACAATCAATATACTGTTGTTTTGTTTAAATTACTCCTATTTCCCATAAAAAGAATTAGATTTCCATCATTGTTAAATTTATAATTATGGACCTTTTCAAAAATGTGGTGACAAGAGGCACCCGGTATACAAAAATTGATGAATGTCCTTCTGTTGACAGTAAGCGCCCTAAGTTTTTACCTATTTCATCACTGAATATTGTTATTACAGGTTTAAAAATATTTTATTCATTCCTTGTGTATGACTTAACTGCTAATGTTTTGTTCATTACAGATTGAGATTGACTAATGAAACTAGTGTTATTCTTATCATTACTAATTTGCAATAAAGCAGAAGTATCATTTGGTGGTGAGGAACGGCTAAGTGACCGTTGACACATACAAGAATAATTATTGCTAAGTGATTCTAATCTTTCATTATTATAATTGCCAAGGTCAATCAGCTCATTCATAGCCAAAATGTAATGTTGTGTCTGTTTTTCAGATAGTTCATACTTTATTGATAATGTATGGAGTTCATCTTTAAGAGAGTCCATTTTCTTCTGTTGAGCTTCTAAATCACAAGTGTATTTTAAAACTAACATTTTTTAATTTCATGGTATACAAATTCAATTTTCTATTAATTCTAATCGTTCCCTATTTTGGCTATCATATTTAAAAAAGAATTTATGTTTTTTTTTTGTTTTGTGACTTTCTAATGAAAATTATTTATTTTTAGATATTTTTTAAATTTATTTTTGCTACAGCCATCAACCATTGAATTCATTTTAATACAATCATCATCCCTTGTGGGCAGTTTTGGTTATTGGCAGAAACAAAAACCATGGAAGGGTCTTTGACTACCAACTCATCATATAGTGTTTGGTTCTGTGAAGCAATCAAATTATGTTTTAATTATTGTAGTTGAGATCTCAGTAATGATAGTTCATTATTAGCCTGTTCAAGTTGTTGTTCTAGGCTATTGGATTTGTTCAATGCATAGTCACAATGCGACATTGATCAAAGCCGTCTATGATGATTTGGAGTCTATCCTGTGAGTCAATGGCATCTGTGTATTGGACATGTAATTGTGACAATTGACTTTTTAACAGTTTCACTTGGACTGATGACTCTAATAGTACTCTTTCATTTTCATCCCGTTCTTTGTCAAATCGATCACACAACTGCTTTGAGGCTTGGAGTTCTTTCAAAGCCTTTTGAAGTTTTTCTTCAGCTTGGCGAGCTAAGACACCACGAGTAAGAATACCAGACATAGTTTCTGGATTGTTTACCGATCGATTGAACAAAGAATCGTGTCACCGGTCGACTCGAATGGGGTTATGTTCACGTATTTAATATCTAGACTACTATGTCGCTCCTTGAATACAAAAGGGCCACAATTAAACAGAATGAAAATCGTTTTATTGCAAAAATGACACCAGAACCGACTATATTTTATAGTGAAAAAAAAACTCCCATCATTATTGCTTATATTGTGGCTGCACTGACTTACCGCCCTTTTTGCATTAGCTCACTTTGACAGGTAATGTCAGTGCAAAACCGCCATGTTGTTAGTTGCGCCCGGAGCAAAGACTACTATAGTACCCGGAGATTCAACGCAGCCGCACGTCGGTTGCGTGAAAAAGTGCCACAATCCAAAATACGTCTGTGTTGGATTCAAAATTTCAGGTAAGTGTTTACAATACAAAAGTGCCATATTTTGGAAAACATCCGTTTTGCATTCTAACATTAGTATTTGTAACCATATTTTGTAATACAAAAGTGCCATATTTTGCAAAACGTCCATTTTGCATTCTAACATTAGTATTTGTAACCATATTTTGTAATACAAAAGTGCCATATTTTGCGAAACGTCCGTTTTGCATTCTAACATTAGTATTTGATTATATTTTGTAATACAAAATTGCCATATTTGAAATGCGTCCTTTTTGTAATCCAATATTAGTTAAGTATAATTACATTTTATAATACAACAGTAGCATATTTTGAAAAACGTCCCGTTTGCATTAAATTATAGTGGAATAAATCATTATTGTTAGCGTGCTAGAATGGGAATGCCATAAATATGGCCGTTTTGCATGATAATAATTTTAGTTATCGTTACAATTTAAAAAATAAAAATTACCATTTTGATGTTAATTTTGTTCTATTCTTATTACTTCAGTGATTCTTAACTTAAAAATCATACATATGTATTTATTTGTTTGTAAATTAATAATATAAACTAAATTGAAGCCCTGTCGCTGTAGCTTTCGTCACTAATTTAAAGATTTTTAAATAATATTAGTGAGTGTTTATAGGGACCTATAATAATATGGGTAGATATTCGTAAATGTTAAAAAATATGTGATTAAGATGCATTGCCCCATATTTTCTGTGAATTTTACTGTGAATTTGAATGTTAAATATGAGGTGGTGCTAGCTTAAATTTGTTAAATATAATTAAGGTGTTATTCCTGGCAAATCAGTATTGAAAATGTCATATTAAGGATTGTTACGTATTTGATTGTGTGTATGTTTTAGTGTATGTATGAATTGTGTGTATATACTAAGGACTGTATAATATATGTATAGAATTGTGTGCATTTTATGTTTTTTAGATATAAAACGTTAAAGATGTTTTTTTTTTACAGATTGACAAAATTAATAGAGCATGTAAAATATTGAATATGGCAACCTCCGTTCAAGAATCGGAAAAAAATCAAGCATTAACTGGCCACAATAATAATGTGCAAAATAAAATTTTCTTTAATACTCCAGCTGCACTCGGTCTACCCGTCACGTTACCTATTGATTCTTCAGATACAAATCCTATAGGAGACAGTCAACCTGACCTTAACCTATCAATATTAGAGGATGAAGACAGTGAAGTAAGCTATGTAACGAATACCAAGGATACAAATAGGCCAAAATAGTTGTTGAACAGAGTGACTCGAGTAGCAGTTCAAGCGACTCTGATAATGACTCTGATACCAATTCCAGCCGATCATCAACATCCAGTAGTTCATGAATTGCAGTTTTTTCTTCATATGACAGTGTTGAAGAGCCCAACTTTCTACCTAGTCATGAAAGATCTTCTGATTCCGAAGGAGATATACAGTCAAAAATAATTGCCAAACCATTTTGTATTTCACCCCAACCGAGCCCTTCTTGTGTAGAAACTCACTTACTCATCAATGATAATCTGCCAGTCAATTTGGATACTCAATCGCCTAATATAAAAACACAGCCATCCATCAGTCATAATCAAAAAGTCAAATGGGCTGATTGATATAAAAACTATTAAAGTCCATCGAGATTATGAGAACAAATTTTTCTTCAAGACTTCTTACGAAACTAAAGAGTTTACCTCGGTAGCCACGCTGACAAAAAGAAGGTCTGCTAATCCTATAGCGCAAAAAAAACTGTACCAACAAAAACTTGAAATAACTGAAACTAAAAAACAGGGTATTCTAAAACTTATTGAGAAAAATATTATTCCTAAGTATTACCAAAGCTTTTACGAAAAATTTTTATTTTAATAATAGATACCTAATTGTGATAATATTTAGAATAGTTAATTTTAAAAGTTCCTTTTGATAATAAAGACTTATAAATTTCAAACAAACATTTACATAACAATAATAAATAACGATTATAAATTGTAACTTAAAAAAGGTTTCGTAAAAAGTGCCTTAAATTGTTTATAACTGTGATTTTGTAAGACTACTTAGATTGTTATTGTGCAATAGTTGTTCGGACATTGACCGAACAGCTCAGCACTTTTAGGTTATTCATTATATAAATTCACTAATGTTAGCAAATAAAGTTAGTTCGTAAGTAACTCGCGATCGATACACTATCAAAGCAATCGGAAACCGCTCCGATTGCCGCGTAAAGATCAAATCAAATCATTTTAGCTTAATATATCATTTTATAAATCTTAGTATTAACCAACTAAATAATTGTAGTTTATATACTTTTAATATATCATTTAAAACCTCATATTTTGTATCATTAACAAATCAACCAGAATACTTAAAAGTGCAGGTCAGTGCTAACTACGGGAGCAGGCCTAAACTTTTATATGGTCCTTCGAGTATACTATCAGTTCGCGAAGTGCAGTGCAAGTGTTTCGTTTACCGAGTTTTAGTGTTCAGTGCTATACGCAAAATTAGGGCTTTGGTTTTCGAGATACTTAGCAAAGTATTACGTGCGCCGTTAGTTCGTAATCAGTGACGTGTGGACAAGCACATTAGACAAGGAAATCGCTGCTGGGCTGCTGAAAAGCTGTGACAGAGGAGCTGTATCGTAAGGAGAATATAAGGTCAGACCAAACCATTTAATTACATTTTTTTTATCATATCGTATCATATAAACAACGAGCAAGATGGAGAGTATTGTAGTTGGCCAAACTGAAATCTATGACGCCCTGGTTCATCTCTTAACCAATTTTAAGAAGGATGGTGCTGGGCGGAAAACAGTTGACTATTGTAAGAGAAAGTTGGAGATATTGGAAGCTTATTGGAGAGAGTATCAACAGAATCATAAACAATGCTGTGAACTTGCTGAGTTTGACCATGTCTATTTTACTAAAAGATGTTATGATAAGGCGGAGGAAGTGTATATCGCGATCAAGGAGTTAATCAACAGGACTTTGAGTCAGTTGTTGTCGAAGCAACAAGAGTTAAAGCAACTTCCTATAGAGGTAGGAGTATCAAATCAAGGAGAACAAGCAGGGCATTCTACTCAAATCGGGAAATTTAATCCAAATGAAGGGTCGTCTCGTTCCGAACCTGACCAGCAGCAGGACGCCACCTTAAAACACGACACCATCAAACGGGATGAGATGATAAAGAAACAAAACATAAACTTTAAGGCGTTTTTGAGGACAGTAACCAACATTGAAATTGACCATTTGAAAAATAACTGGGAATTCGAAGATGCACTGCGGTCCCTACAAAGTCGCTGGAATATTATTGACATTTTACATTGGGAGATAGAAGCTGAGAACGGTCGTGAAGATGTATGGTACCAAGAGGAATTCACCAGATATGAGAAAATGTATAATGATTTAAAGAAAAGTATTAGTTCTAATATGTGGTGTGAAGCGCATCGGGATAATTCAACACCTAAAATGAATATTCCTGAATTTTATGGGAATTACCACCAGTGGACGTCTTTAAAGATTTGTTCACAGAAACTATACATAAAAACCCGTCGTTATCGAAAGCACAGAAAATGCAGTTGTTGAAAGGTAAAGTAGTAGGTGAGGCTGAGCGACTGATCCATCATCTTCAGATTAGCTCAGAGAATTATGAGGTATGTTGGGAAATACTAAACCATAGATACGATAACAAGAGGCTGATATTCACATCGCATATCAATATTTTATTAAATATCCCCACAATGCAACAACAAACCGCAGGAATGATTAAAAAACTTCACGACGTCACAAAGGAATGTTTACACGCCATACAAAACTTAGGTATCGATATTACTAACTGGGATCCGCTTTTAGTACATCTACTGTCGCAAAAACTGGACTCCGAGTCATTTTCAGAATATATAGAGTCTGTGAAAAAGCATAGGGAAGTACCAGTACTTCAAGAATTCCTGGATTTCTTGGAGACCAAGTTTACTGCCTTGGAAGTAGCTCGGCGTAAACAGGAACCGAACAATCATAAGATGAACCATCCAGCATCGCATCTAAACTATCAATCAAGTCAAAAGAAACATTTTTATCATAGCAATAACTATCAGCCACCAAATAAAAGTAATTCAACAAACACGAAAAACATGAAAACTTTCCACGTTTCGCGGTCATTCACTTGTCCATTTTGCAATGCTGACCACGGATTGTGGATGTGCGCCCAATTTTCGCAACTGACAGATGAGCAAAAATTAAAAACCGTCAATAAATTAAATTGTTGCGTAAATTGTCTATTCAACCACTTTAATAAATCATGTATTTCAACAAAAAGGTGTCGAAAATGCGACGCTCATCACAATACATTATTGCATGAAGCAATTGTCGCGAAGAACAAATCTACCACCTCAGCAAAATCAAACAATAAGGGCGTGAACACACTGAGCGGTTCTAATAAAACAAATGCTCAACATACATCGAGCTCAAATCATGTCTCATGGAATGATATGACTGAAACTCTTTTAGCTACGGCTATAGTGAAGGTGACAGCAGCCGATGGATTGCAGCATACCATGAGATGTCTAATTGATCAGGGGTCTCAAATCTCAATAATAAGCGAGAATGCGGCCCAAATTTTAAACTTAAAAAGATATAAGTGTAAAGGAAAAATTATTGGAGTTGGGGAAAACGAGAGAAGCTGTAAGGGAATGATGAATATTCGCATTCAATCAATCTATAACGACTTTTCGTTAGAAGGCGAAGTTCTTATCATGAGTAGTTTAATCAAATGTTTACCAAACAAATCTTTTACAAAACCGTCTTGGCCACACATACAAAATATAAATTTAGCGGATCCGGACTTCAATACAAGTCGCCCCGTGGACTTACTTTTAGGAGCGGATGTATACGGCATGATTGTCTTAAATGGCATCTTAAGAGGAGATAGTGAGGATCAACCGATTGCCCAGCAAACACAATTGGGATTTTTGCTATGTGGTGCCATGAAACCAAATTACATGTGCAACGTTGTCCTTCAAAATACAGATGACTTACGCAAATTTTGGGAAAATGAGGATATCAGCGAGCCGATTGAGATGTCTACAGAGGATCATGAATGTTTACGGTACTTCTTATCAACAACAGAGAGATTAGAAAACGGAAAATACCAAGTTCGACTACCATTTAAATCAGAAATAAAAGAACAGCTCGGGTCTACTAGATCTTTAACATTGGCACAGTTCCGTAAATTAGAAGAAAAACTACAGAAACATCCCGAACTGAAATTGGATTACGTTAATTTTATGAATGAATATTCTACGTTGGGTCATATGATACCTTCGGCTGGGAACACGACACCCGAGTGTTATCTACCTCATCACTGTGTGACACGTGATTCAACTACTACAAAGCTGAGAGTGGTATTTAATGCCTCGGCTAGGTCAATGTCAGGACTCAGTTTAAATGACGTCATGTACCGGGGCCCAAATTTGCAACAAGATTTACAGGAGTTAATTTTGAAGTGGAGACAGTATCAATATGCTTTCACAGCCGACATTGAAAAGATGTACCGTCAAATATTGGTACACCCTGATGACCAACCCTATCAAAAAATATTATGGAGAGAATCACCTGATCAACCTATCAAATCATTTTCACTTACAACAGTTACATATGGTACAAAACCAGCACCATTTTTGGCAATGATGTGTTTGAAGCAATTGGCCCAGGAAGAGAAACTAAAATTCCCTGACGCAGCAAAAGCATTAGAAGAATCCTTCTTCATGGATGACTATTGTGGAGGGGCCCACTCTAAACGGGAAGCAAATGAAATCGGATCTTATAAAACTATTACAAAAGGGAGGATTAAATTTACGAAAGTGGACCTCAAACAAATCACATCTTTTGGCAGACTTAGATAAAAGTTTATGCAATCAATCAACATATGAGTTCAAACAGTCGGACTCTACCAAAACGCTAGGACTCGCATGGAATCCGCAAAGGGATAAATTCATTTTTGACTCTAAATTGGAACTAGAGTCAAAAACATCAGAAACCAAGAGATCACTTCTTTCGGACATATCCAAGTTATTTGATCCGTTGGGGTGGCTCACTCCTTTAAGCATTAGCATGAAAATTCTATTTCAACAAGTATGGTTAGCAAAATTGGAATGGGATGACGTACTACCAGAAGATATAAAGAGTAAGTGGCACGATTTAAGGAGAGATTTGGAGAAAATAAACACTATAACAATAAACAGATGGATAGGTACAACAGGAGACCAAAATGTGCAGTTACACGGATTTTCCGACGCATCAAATAAAGCTTATTCTGCCGTTATTTACTGCAAGACAAGCGGCAGAGATGGTTGTAACATATCTTTGGTAACTGCGAAGGCCAGATTAGTGCCTATAAGTAAAGTTATCTCGACACCTAGGTTGGAGTTAATGGGGGCTCATCTCTTAGCCCAGCTAATGAAGAAAGTGTGTGCTTGCTTTACAAATTACAAAATAGAAACATACTGCTGGACTGATTCCACCGCCGTACTCGGGTGGATTCAAGGAGACCCAGCGCGATGGAAACCCTTTGTAACAAATCGAGTTAAATTTATAACCAAAATCATATTATCAGAAAATTGGGGATATGTAAATACGAACGAGAATCCGGCAGATGCTGCAAGTCGCGGATTAACTATCAATCAATTGAAGGAACATTCGTTATGGTGGGACGGTCCATCATGGCTTCAGTCATTCCAGAACAAAAGTATACCACATACTATTTATGAAACAAACTTAGAAATTAAGAAATCTATTTTAAAACAAACAAATGCCGTTATCATAGAACATCAAAGTCAACCTATACTTCAAAATATCATAAACCATCTCTTATATAAATTTAGTTCATTTATAAAAATTGTACGTATTCTAGCATGGATACTGCGGTTATCTACAAAAAAGGTTCGTCAACCTTACCTCACGTTGCAAGAACTACGACGCGCTAAAATGCTTATTGTAAAAAAACGTGCAACAAACAGAATTTGTCGACGACATACTTTACATAAACAAGCATGGAAAAGTTCATTCTAAAAGTAAAATTTTGAATCTGAACCCCATTGTTGATCAAGACGGCATTCTTCGAGTGAGTGGTAGATTAAGAAACGCTCAGATGTGCCCCGAGATGAAGTATCCCATCATCATACCTCATAATCATCGACTTACTACATTAATAATACAATATACTCATGAATTATCATTCCATGGTGGGGCCCGCCTTACTTTATCTAACATTCGACAAAAATACTGGATAATTGGCGGTTATATGGCAATAAAAAAGTTTATACGACAATGTATTACATGCAGAAAACAAGAACCAGTAAAACAATTTCAACTCATGGGTGACCTACCATCATCTAGAGTTAACCCTGAAAGCCCTTTTTATCATTGTGGCGTAGATTACACGGGTTTCGTAGAAGTTAAGGCTAATAAAGGGCGCGGGATAAGGACGAGTAAGGGATACATAGCACTTTTCATATGTATGGTGACAAAAGCTGTTCACTTGGAATTAGTTTCCGATTTAACCACTTCAGCTTTCCTAGCAGCTTTGCACCGAATGGCCGCTAGACGCGGAGCACCACGTCACATATACAGTGACAACGGAACAAACTTCGTGGGAGCCAACAGAATGCTACAAACAGAGTATGAACAACTTCAGCAAATCTTTAGTGAAAAATTCTTTACGGAGATTACTGAGCTACAAATTGAATGGCACTATAATCCAGCTAAATCAGCACATGCCGGTGGAATTTGGGAAAGGAATATTGGTTTATTGAAAAAACATTTAAAACGTGTAATCGGTCAACAAAAATTAACATTCGAAGAATACACCACTCTACTGTCCAGAATAGAAGCTTGTATGAACACACGACCGCTCTGTGCGCTGTCAGAAGATCCTCAAGATCTAGAATTTCTAACGCCAGCCCACTTCCTATCGACACGACCAGGTTTATCTGTAATGGAAACAGAGGAAGATGCACGGACCAGATGGCACTTAACGAATAAATTGTTTACAGATTTATGGAAAAGGTGGAAAACCGAATATCTAACACAATTATCTGCAAGAAACAAGTGGAAGGAGTATCAGAAAAATATTAGCGTGGGTGACCTAGTAATGATACATGATGATGAAATTCTACCGGCAGGAAAATGGCCAGTTGGTCGCGTTACAGAAGTCCACCCAGGAAAAGATGAGCTCGTGAGAGTGGTCACCTTGAAAACAAAGAATGGCTACTTAAAACGACCCATCGTAAAATTGTCGATTTTACCTTTGAAAAACGACACGGAAGATAAAAAATATCAACATATGAGTAAACCAGCATCCAAACAGACTTCTATATCACAGCCAAAGAAGCAAAACAGCCGTCAGTCGAACACAGGAACAAATTCCAAATTATTAAACATTGCACTAGCATTACTTTTTTTTATTAGTATTATATCGCCAACTACAGCCTCATATAACTTTACCCAATTCGACAGCAACCAGACTTTATATTTTGATCCAGTCGGAAGAATAAATTTAATTCGAGATAAATGGAAACTCGTAACATATTATGACATGTCTCCTTATTGGAAAGGATATAAAGCCGTTAAAGATTTTACAAACTACATTGAAAGGTCGTGTGAGTCACTATCAGTACCAACTCATTGTAACATGATTCTATTACAAATACGTCATGATTACAATGAACTTGAATACTATAACCAGCTTTTGCTGAGCCAACACTATGGCACGAGCTTACGATCGCGACGCGGTCTTATCAACGCGGTGGGTTCAGTCGCTAATACTTTGTTCGGAGTTTTAGACGAGAATTTCGCCGAAAAATACCAGGAGGATATTAAACTGGTGTTTAGTAACCAAAAACACCTTGTTCAGTTATGGAAAAACCAAACCTCTATAGTTGAAGCGGAACATAACATATTACAAAGAACCGAAGCTATGATAGAAACCCAACACAAAATCATAAATAAACATTTAAACGCTTTGGATTCAGCCACCAATGTACTCCAAAAAGAAATCAATAACATGGCAACTCAGCAAGATTTCACTCTCATATCGATTGCAACACTTAATATGATTAACAATTTAAGACGAATACAAGACACCTTAATCGATACGATTTCAGAAATTTACCATGGTCAGATTAGTCTGCATTTGTTGAACCCTAATCAGATGAAACAAGAATTACAAATCATACATAGTCAAATGCCCAAGGAACTAGCATTACCAACAACTAATATTGAAACCGATATTCAGCACATTTATAAATTACTGAAAGTAAAAACACGAGTCACTCGAGAATATATCATATTTGAAATTACTTTCCCATTGATCGCAAGGGAAGATTTCCAATTATACAAAATAATAGCTATCCCGCACCAAAGTAATACTACCATGGTTACTATAATTCCAGTATCTCAGTACGTTGCAGTCAATCTGAAAAAAGATTCTTATTTTATACCTAAAATAAATGAACTAAATACATGTTTGCTTCACGGAGACTCATTCATGTGCGAACTATTTAAACCTATCATGAAACTAGAGAATGATAACAGCTTCTGTGATAGTAATCCATTGACCCATAAATGCAAAACACAAAGGTCAATGTGTATAAATAAATGGGTCGAATTACATTCAACGCCTCAGTATTTATATTTTTGTTGTGATGCCTACACAATTAAAGTGATATGCGACGATCAAGTTACCGTACACCAGATAACTCGGGCAGGGGTCATTAGCATGTCTGAGAAATGTGTTGTACGAGGCAAGGATTTCGAACTATATACGCTATTGCGACAATCTAACCAAATCCAACTTTCATCAAAAATTACGGTACCAAAACTTGACCAAATAAATCACATCATCAATATTCAAATGCCTGAAGATGAGGTATTAACTGAAGATAAGTCTTTGAATAGATCAATATCTCTTCTTGGAGAACAAATAGAGACCTTGAGATCCAGCAAAGCAGAAGTAGAAGAGATGTCGTCTCATGATATCCATCATTACACCATCTCTTACATACTGTTAGCCGTCGTTGTATGTGCAGCAATAATGTGGATATGGAGGAGGGCCTACTGCGGTTTGTGCCGCAGACCTCGCCGTGGGGAGGATCAAGACGGACAGAACGGAAGGGCTTTATCACGAACAATCAGAGACAGAGTGAACAGTGACAATGTGCAACCATCAAACCGTGAAAGTGAAGTGGAATTAAAAACTTTTCTGGCCAGACGGTGGCCCAGTGCAATGCGAAAAGCAGGACAAAGGGAGAGGGCTACAATGCCTTCTACTCGAAAAGAACGCGCCGTTTTCACTATAGAGGACTCATTAGTTTAAGACATGTTTTATTTAGATTTTTTTATCATTTAATTACTATACCAATAAAACTAACCATTAAATATAATTCACTTGACTAACCATTTACAAATTTAATACATTAAATCAAATCAAATTTTATTGTTATAAATATTATTGTTTACATTAATATAGTTTACATAATTGTGCTTAGATAGAATAGGGTATTTTATTATGAAAATATGTACGATGATTTGATTTACTCACATCTTCCCTTCTCATCTCGTGCTCGGGAGTATGTTCGGACATTGACCGAACAGCTCAGCACTTTTAGGTTATTCATTATAACGGGTGGCGCAAAAGTAAAGACCCTATTTGGTTCAGCTATAACATTTTTTCTAAATTAGAAAACTAGATTTAGATTTTTTTAAATGTATATTTGTGCCATTAAATTTCGTACCATTAGGATTTAAAGATGATGTCTTTTAAATGGTGACCTCCAGAGTTGATACACATTTGAGCCCTATTTATGACATTTTGCATAACTTGCCGTAACACTTCCTGCGATATGTTCGTTATTTCTTGACGAATGTTTTCTTTTAGAGCTGCGAGAGTCTGTGGCTTGTTCACATACACCCGAGATTTCAAAAAACCCCAAAGAAAGAAGTCTGGACTGGTCAGATCGGGTGATCTTGCAGGCCAAGGCAAATCGCCAAAACGAGAGATAACTCGGCCTGGAAAAGCGTCCCTCACTAAGTCCATAGTGTCGCGCGCTGTGTGTGCCGTAGCGCCGTCTTGTTGAAACCAGATGTGCTCCAGCCCCAATTCGTCCAAACTGGGTATCAAAAACTCACGTAACATGGTTCTGTAGCGTTCTCCAGTGACAGTAATCGCATTGCCTCCAGCGTCTTCGAAAAAATAGGGTCCGATCACTCTGTCAACACAGATGCCACACCATACAGTAACTTTTAGTGGGTGTAGAGGTGTTTCTTGAATAATGCGCGGATTATCAGTGCCCCAGAACCGAGTATTCTGCTTATTGACATGCCCTGAGAGATGGAAATGCGCTTCGTCACTCATAACCAATTTTGAAGGAAAATCATCCTCTTCAAGGTTGAGGTTTATGACGCGCTGGCAGTAATCTAGACGAGCTCGGTGGTCAGCAGGCAGCAGCTGATGAGTCATTTGAGTTTTATACGGGAACATCTTTAAGTCTTTCACCAAAATACGCTGCAGGGTCAGTCTGGAAATGCCCAATTGCGTGGCACGTCGCCTCGTTGATGTTTCTGGACACTCTTCCACATCTTCGCGCACAGCATCGATATTTTCAGCTGAACGGCCTGTTCTTGGTCTCCCAGACTTAGGTCTATCCAATGTTGAGCCAGTTGCTTCAAGGCGTGTGGCAAAGCGTCGAATTGTGCGACCAATCGGTGCCGGACGGTGGGGAAATCGTCGACGAAATTCACGTTGTGTTCTTATCACTGATGAATTATTCCGTAAGAACATTGACACAATTATTCCACGTTCTTGGGGAGTAAAACGGTCCATGTTTATTTTCAGTGTATTTTACATTTGTTCACTACACAATTTTCAACAACAGAATGACAGAAAATGTCATATAAAAAAAAAAAAAGTATTTTCTTTAGTGCCAGTACTTTTGCGCCACCATAAATTCACTAATGTTAGCAAATAAAGTTAGTTCGTAAGTAACTCGCGATCGATACACTATCAAAGCAATCGGAAACCGCTCCGATTGCCGCGTAAAGATCAAATCAAATCATTTTAGCTTAATATATCATTTTATAAATCTTAGTATTAACCAACTAAATAATTGTAGTTTATATACTTTTAATATATCATTTAAAACCTCATATTTTGTATCATTAACAAATCAACCAGAATACTTAAAAGTGCAGGTCAGTGCTAACTACGGGAGCAGGCCTAAACTTTTATAATAGTATTATTACATATAGTATTATTAATATTTTGTTACTGAATTATGTGCCTCTAGGACTGAAATCGTATTTTGTTTTGTTTAAATTATTAATGTTAAAGAGAGACAAATTAGTGTCGTCGGTTGATTATTATTTGAGATTTTTAGAGAATTTATTAATGAGTATGGTTATTTTATGTATATTTTGATAATGATTATTACAGTTTTATCTCTTGTTTTTTCTATTATTCTTACAAATATAATTGTTTTAGAGAGATGTTTAATTTTACTGAATAATATAGTTACGTACAAAGTTGATCTCAATTATATTACTTAAAAATAAGTAAAGAATTTTTGGTTTAGATTTTTCAATACAATGTTTTCCTGGTGTCCATTCACTTACGTTTTTACCTAGTAATAAGATCAAACTTTTTGATACGGTTTTATACCAAAAAGGTACAATAAACCATTTTTAATTGTAAAACTGTGTTTAATTTTTTACTTATTTTTTTGTAATATTGGTTCTAATTTTGAATGCAAAAAGGACTTTTATGCTTTTGTTAAGCTGTAACCTAACTGCTATTACATATATTAACATCTTATATTCATTATCAGCTCTCAAGGACTTACAGACATACCAAGATCAGTGTCATAAACTTGAACAGGAGCGTGAGGAGAATGAGGTAGAGATAATAAGGGTCATTGATAGTAACACATCACTGAAAAGAGAACTTGTGAAACTCAACCACCAACTAGAGTCTACTATTGAAGAGCGAGACAGACTGCATGCGGAGACAGAGTCTTTTGATAAGTGTATAGTGTTATATGAAGAAGCACTGTTCAAAATTAGAGATCTTGAATTAGAATTAATTAATTGTAATGAGAAGTGGTCAAATTATGTAAAAAAAACACTTCCATTAATCAGAGCTTGTATGACGAGTTGGCCAGTTGTAGTCCGGTGGATCTCCCTATTATTACAACGGTGACCATTGATTTGACTGGCGATGACTGTGTAGACTGCCAGCCAAGTGTTAATTCCGTAAGTAGTGACAAGCTAAAACAATACATACTTGAACTAAGTAAAGAACGTAGGGCATTATTAAACAAATTAGAAAATTATGAAATGAAATTAGAGGATAGCAAACTAATTTATGAAAAAGATACTCAGTATTTGCTTTCTGAGATAAAAACTCTTGAGAAGTCTCTAGCAATCTCATATCACAGTTTCCAGTCATACAAAAATGAAATGCAATTGCTGGCTGGAAAGTGTAATCCTGAAAGCAATAGGACATTGGAACCGGTTAACACCAGTAGTGCAGTAGTGGAGTCATACACACAGCTGGGATCAGTGTCACCAGTATCTCCACAAAATGACAATACTAAACATAGCTCCATACTGTATTCCGATGAAATGGGTAAGGGCCTTGGTACCTTGCTTTGTAATAAGCTAAGTTGTTCCTTTGTCAACTATTGTATGCCAGGATTACATTATAAAGATATAATAGATAAATTAATTCAGAATAAACACAGTGCCAAATCATGTATAACTCTAATGGTAGGAAATTGTAAGAACTTAAAGAAAAAAGACATTACAGATAGTTTCACTAAGATGTTAGAATTAGACTGTAATAAGATAATATTGTGTGCCTTCCCCTATGTGTCCAATGTGCCTGATAGTACAAATAATTATATCCACAAGCTAAATATGCACCTACAGTTTTTGGTTAGCCATTATAGTAATAAATTTATATTTTTGGACACAAATAGTTTTATAGATTCTTGTAGGGTAACCATGAGTACAGTTACTGTCTCAAGAAAATTTTTGAACATACTTGCAACTTTAGTAGCGGCACATATTAACTCAGTCATAAGTAGTATGACGAAGTCACTTTTTATACCATCTTTTAGTAATGTTATTAAAATCAATTTAGTTAGTAGTTTAAACATGTAAGCATGACAATAGAGAAGTGTGATAACTTTCTAATTCTATCACATCAAAATATAAACCGCTTCTCTAGCAAAATTATAGACATAGAACTTTTTAATGAAAAATATGAAATAGATATCCTTTGTTCAATTGTTTTATATAAATGTGTTACGTGAACTATCTGTAAATGATTGCTATCATATACTTAATTTAAAATTATTGACTCTGTCTCAAAATGAATAATGTTATTATTTCGAAGTTTTTCTTTTGTATACCTAAATATAATCTAAAATAATAAGCATTCAGACAACCGATCGAGCATATATTGTGTTTGCCTACTAAATAATTATTCTAATCGGACCAAATCCCGTGTTCATGCCCGCTTGAGTATGTTTCGCCGGACCGTCTCAACTGGGTCGTGTTGAAACCGGTAGTAGATGAACCCACTGAGTTTGTTTCGCTGGGTCTTCTCAGTTGGGGCGCATTGGATCCGGTGGTAGCATTAAAGCGCGACCATCGTTATTAACACAAGGTCCGTCATAATAATAATACCTTTAATATAGACAGAACCATTGACAATATGTAGTAAAAATTTTAGACTTAAACTAGATAATTAAACATAATCTCTTGACAATAACTTGATACGAGCTAGCTAAATATCATTGCTGTAATAAAATAAATTTTATAAATGTTTTCATACAAATGTACCTAAATATCTATGTTACTAGAAATAATATCTAATGTATACAACTATATTACTACAAACATGTTCTGACTATTTACAAGCGCTTTTTGAAAGTCTACGTGAATAAAAACCTTTTTTATTTTATTTTATTTTATATTTAATTAATAAATATATGAAATATTATAAAAAAACAGTATCAAAAATTTGTTTTAGTTGTCCAGTAAAATTTATGGATTTTGATTTGTGTCCCTTTTGTATTCAAGGAGCGAAGTGATAACTTTGATTAAAAAATAACTTAGTCTATGCCAAATTAAATGATAGTTAATGATATTCGATGTGCAATTACGCGTAAATGCAGTGGTTTTTACCTTTAAAGTCCATACAAATGTGCCGGTAACTGTCACAACACAATCACTTCACTCACACGAATTTCACATACAAAATACAAAATTAATACGTGGAACACTTTTAATACGCTAAATACTCAGTGATTTACGGATAACTATTCTTATTTACAATGAAAATACAATAATTTCTAATAAATAATTGAAGACATTCAAAATCAGCTGTTAGCGATAGTGTTGCCAGCAGGAGAAAACCTAGTTGTTCTTTCTGAGCCGGAAATTACCGGTTTCTATATTGCATGGCTTTCATGCGTTACTTTATTTTAAAGGTTTGAAGTGTAGCAGCGATAGAATTACAAGTATTTTTTTTAATTTTTTGTCTATGTAGGTCAAAAGATTATTAACGTTTAGGAAAAACATAAAAATATGACGTTTCTATATATATCTTCCATATTTCATCACTGTCCACGAATAAACGAACTACCACCCTCTAATATTTAGGATAGCCGTGTCCATACACGATCATCTTAGTAAAGCACTTAAGTGTGCAGTCAAGCGGTTTAATTTCGGAACATGTTCTTGCTTCTGGAGGCTACGCTGTTGAGCCCGGCCTTGGGCATCAGACAGCAATCCTTAAGCCACGTCAGAGGCCTATTGAGTTGGTTAAACAAGTATGACACTTATGTAACTGAATAAAATAAAATAAAAAATTGGTAGTTATTTCCTGTACACCTAGACACCTTTTTCCAGCTTACACAAAAATAACCTCGTTACTACGAGGTTGTGGTTGCTACAATTTTATGACTGACGCGTCTGATTACTCCAATTATGCTTTAAAATATTGTTTTCTTAGTATTTCAATTATATTGATTATGAGGAAGCCGGCGACACACACATAAAATAATAATTATTCTGAGAATGTTAATAATTAATTACTATTCACATGTATGTGGCAAATCGTATATACACCTTTTTATGAGGTATTTATTGTAATAATTCATACTGAAAATAAAAAAGCTATAATTGGTTAACCTAATCCTAGTAACATTATAAAGGCAAAAGTTTGTGACTGTGTGTGTTTGTTACTTCTTCACGTCTAAACGGCTGGAGCGATTTTAATAAAATTTGGTACACCCAAAATTGCTGAACGCGCCTACAGAACTTTTCACTACAATAACAATCTTTCGTGATCTCTATAAATCTATTAGCAGCCTTTGTCTTGATGAAAAGTTATTGGAAAAAACTGTAAGCTAATATATATAAATATGTTTTACTATTCGGATATATATATCTAATAACAATTCAAACATTCCTTTACAAGAAAGCCTAATCCCTTAGTTCACCCATACAAGCTATCGGATACTGTGATAGCTAGGGCAAGTACTATCAAAGATCGGGGGGTGACATTTGACTCAAAGCTCTTATTTGATGCACACATTGAGAACATAGTCAATAGAGCTTCTAAAGCTCTAGGCTTCATTTTCAGAATTTCCAGCGAATTTAAAAACATTAAAACTGTTAAAATCTTGTATTGTGCATATGTCCGTAGCCACTTAGAATATGCTTCACAGGTATGGAACCCCAACTATGAAATATATATATCACGTTTGGAAAATATTCAAAAGAAATTCCTACGGTACATTCAGCTCAAATCAAAAACATATTTACCCAATTACTTTAGTCGTTGCAGAAAGTTCCACCTGCTTCCTCTTCAGGAGCGTAGAAAAATAGCGGATATTTCTCTTTTACATAACATTATGAACGGATCGACCGATGTTACTGAACTTGTTAGTAAGATAGGTTTGCGCGTACCGTCGGCGTTACTTCGAAGATACCACCTTCTTCATACTCCTGCCGCACAGAGTAACTATAGAAGAAACTCGTTTCTGTTGAGGGCTTGCCATCTGTACAATGATGCGTGCCAGAGAATTGACATGGATCCCTTTAATATGAGTGCTTCACAACTAAAAAAGGCCTTATGTAACAAATATTTTTCGTAAATTGTAATGATTTATCATCACCACTGTCTTGTGTGCCTGTACTGCCTTTAATTACCAATTATTTAAATACTATAAGTGAAAACTTGTTATTGGCCTTAATTTAAACATACAACCTTATTATTATTTAATTAGCTGTAAGTTTTCTAAACAGAAAAATAAAATAAAATAATAGCCTAATACCCGTAATATATGGGAACTAGATGACGGTCCAATAATAGCCCTTTGTGATACTAATTGACCGGATAGGCCGTCCCTTTAGATTAAAGACAAGAATTAACAAAATTTCATATATAGGTACTACTCTGTCAAGAAAGTACCGGGAAAAGATCAATAACATACAAAATGTTTGTTATTCATCCAAATTTATTTTATCACCTTCAAAGTATGCTCCTTCAGAAACGATACACTTACGCCAACGAATAATCCATTCATCAAAACATTTTTTAAACGCTGCTTTCGGAATTGAGTTCAGTTCTCGCCGCGAATTCTCCTTTATGTCTTCTTCCGATTGAAAACGGGTACCACGAAGTAGTAATTTGAGTTTAGGTTAAAGAAAGAAGTCAACTGGAGCCATATCTGGTGAATATGATGGTTGCTGGATGGTATTTGTTGAGCGTTTGGTCAAAAATTCGTTCACAATGATGGCCTTGTGCGAAGGCGCACTATCGTGGTGCAAAATCCAAGAATTTTTTTTCCACAAATCTGGCCTTTTTCGTCGAATTTGCACTCTTAAACGCCGCATAACGCTCAAATAATATTCTTTATTTACCGTTCGACCTTCCGGTAGGAATTCAGAGTGCACAACACCGCGATAGTCAAAGAAAACAGTCAACATGACTCGTTCTACCATGTCCTCAGCGACTTTCATGCGATTGAGTTTGTGGAGAAAAGTCAGATCTTAGCCGAGCGGCAACATGTTTCATACCCAAATGATTAGTTAAAATGGTACGAATCGACTCGTAAGATACAGAGAAAGTTTGGCGGCTATCTATCTCCGAGCTGAATGAGGATTTTCAGTCACTATTTCCTTCACTTTTACGATGTTAACTTCAGTTGCAGACGTTGATGGCCTACCAGAGCGAGGCAAATCTTTCATCACATCTCGACCGCTTTTGAACGCTTTGAACCACTCATAAGCACGAGTTTTTGATAAGGTCGATTCACCGTAAGCCTTCTGTAATATTTTCAGTGACTCCGAACACGAAATTCCATTAGCGATGCAAAATTTACTCTTTGTTCGATGTTTTTGTCCATTATGAAATTCGTAATACACACTGTATATGATATTACTACAACCAGCACTGTATTTAATATAAATAACAGATGCTACTCAAACTCCGCGCCAAAATGGAAAACAGTTGTGCCAATCTAACAACAACAAAAAGAAACAAAAATTTCAATTTGGAACTATAAACAAGTCATCCATTCCCGATACTTTTTTGACTGAATGTATGACTTCATATAATATGACTTCTAGGTTAGTATAGTGGTAGCAAGCATGTTTAACAGCTGATATAATAATATCCTGCATTATTCCCACACGGCCATCTTATCCCAAACTAAGCAGAACTGCTTGTACTATGGCAACCGGAAATCTGATATACTACATTATAATAATTTTCTTTTGTAACTACGTATTTATATAGATTACACTCAGACTCAGGACTAACAGATATGTTCATGCACACAAATATCAGTCCTGGGTGGGAATCGAACAAAGCAAGCATTTGCCACCACGCCAACAGGCCCGTATATAGTTAACAAATATACACTTACCTCTGTGAGATGAGCTGCAAAAAGATATGTAATATCAAATGAAGCATTTCTAAATTCAGGATTATCTTGTAATATTCCTGGTATCACTTTAAATATATCATTAAAATCTTTATTCGTCTCCTGCACGTTCTGATCGTATACTTTTATGTTAGAAAAATTAATGAGTTTATTATATTTTTGGCACACATTAAATCGTTTCAAAATCTGATCCAGAGGGCAACATTTATAGATACAAGTTTTGTTAATACACTCCGAATTATTAATAAATTCATTAGCAGCGACACTGGTCAATATAAATAAATTTAACAATATTTTCAGTATCATGGTAACGTTTGGTAATGAAAAGCATGAAGGTTGCTTTTAAAATATGTGGCCTACTCGGTACAACAACCTGACAGGATGTAAACGACAACTTAACGCAAATTGCGATAACAATTTGTATGCTTTTATCATCATCATCATCACCATATCAGCTGAAAGTCATCCACAACTCAAGATCTCCCCCAAGATCTCCACAACTGCCAGTCTTGAGTTGCCCGTATCCAACGGCATCCCGTTACCTTTGTAAGATCGTTGATCTACCTACATTTCATTATATACTACTAAATATCATATTTTGAGAAATTTAGACAAGTAACTGATCGGCCAACAGATATTATCGTCTTTATCATATCAGCCGAAACACGTTCACAGCTGGACAAAGGCCTACCCCAAGGATCTCCACAATAGCCGGTCCTGCGCAGCCCGCATACAGCGGCTTCCCGCAACCCTTGCAAGATCGTCGGGCATATGGGCGTACCTTCCAGAAACACTGGAACCGAGAGGGGAAGGTAAAAAGAGGTTGAGTATTCTTCTTAGGGAGGTGCTTGCCGGTTACTCATCTCACGGTGTAAAAGAAATCTTTAACATGAGTCCTGCGGGGAGGTGGGTCGGAGGATGGAGTAAATATCTTTATGTAAAACATTTATAGAATAGAATATAGCTGTGTGGTGACGGCGGCGAACATCAGAATAGAGGGTGTAGAAGTCGACCCGAGGGAACATTTGCCAGAGGACGGGTAGCAGCTTCTTTCTGAGCACTATGACCGCCAACCCGACTGCCAAGCACGGCGATTATAACATTTCCCCAAGATTACTCTTGGGGAGGCTTTGTCCAGCTGTGGATTTATAACAGCTATCATGGTGACAACATGCCATCAATAACATTTATGGAAAACTCTCAGGCATTCGGTTTTCTTACGATGTTTTTCTTTGCCGCTGTAAGAACGAGATAGTTAAATTTTTATACGCTATGTGCGTATTATTTTTCGACATGATCTCGAAATCCGCAGGCGAACTAAAGTAATCGACATAGCCCGAATAATTGCCAAACTGAAATGCCAATTACCGGACACATAGCTCGGAGAACTGACGGCCGCTGGAGCAGAAAAGTTCTCGAGTGGGGACCACGAACCGGAAGGTGACGTAGGCAGGCCACCCACAAGGGGTTTCAATGATCTTAGACGGGTGGCGGGATACTGATACGATGATAATGATGCACGTGAATTTCAAAAGTCAGTGGTGCATCCCTTGGGAATGAAGTCGAGATCACAGACTCTACAGTCCAACGGTCTCCGTTGAGGAATTATCGTTCTGGGTCTCAATTTAATTAAGATGAACAATATGATCATGATGAAGACGTGTAAAATTACATTCTAGAAACGTACAAATTAAAGTTACGGTTATAGTTTGCGGTAAACAATCTCTTACGCCCTGTAAATTATCACACTATATTTATAATATCACTGCGGGTTTTAATATTTGTGGGTGTAGATAGTAAACACGTCCAAATGACTAGGTACTGATTTCGCCATCCGTTGATAAAATTTATACATAATACCTATGGAGCTCTGCCGTTTTGTCTTAAAATCAGACATTGGCATTAACCCTTTCTTATTCTTTATTGCACGTAGAAAATAAACATTTATACCAGTATATTTGTAAATTAATGGACAAAGGCGAGCTTAACTCATTGATGACTTTTCTTCCAGCAAACCACTGATAGATGGAGATTTGTAGAAGTAGGGTAAAACAGTGTACCACATCAAAAAGAAAAAAAATGCTGCAACCAACTGGTAGAAATAGACATTTATCTTGATACTAAAACATACTTTCTTAAAGGATCACCAATATCCTTAGCCACCGCATATCTTACAGTACACAAATATACAGTTTAATACATTTTTTACACCAATGTTTAGACTAAAGATGCTTTTTATATGTCAGAGTATGCATAGGGCGATATATATAATCAAATTTTCTTTTAAAGTAAATATCCTTTAAAGTAATGATTTCGATTACTTAAGTTACGTAAAGTTAAACAACATTTTTCTTTTTATTTATTTATTACTTACTTATTCTTAATGAGTATTCAACTGACCTAACCAATAACGCTCAAAATAACAACACTTACATAGGTATATTTTAATGCATTTTCCTTTAAAATTATCGACTGCCAAATGGCTCAAAGTAAAGAACTTATGTAACCATAACAATTCAATCAATAGAATTGATTGCTCTTTCGCTCAAAAATAATTAATATTATTTTATCAACTATCACAATGGATTTTCACAACCCTTAAAAGTGACACTTCTAGTCAGCAAAGATGTCTTATTTGATTGCCACATCGCTCAAATTGAATTAAAATTATTTAATCGAAAGTTTTTTCAACCTTAATAATAGATTGCCACATCGAACCCCTACGCTCAAAAACTATGTAACAGAAGGAAACGATTGCCATATGCATCAAACACAAGTAATTCTTTCATATTCCAATGACTTTTTTAGTTATTAATAATAATAATAGCCTGGGACATTATTCACATACGGCCATCTGATCCCAAACTAAGTAGTGCTTGTCTTATGGAAACCGAAACCTATATAACTGATATACTACATATACTAATTTTCTTTTATAAATACAAACTTCTATAGATAATTACACCCAGACACAGGACATACAGTCATGTTCATGCACACGAAATTTTGTCCTGGATGGGAATCGAACCCACGACCTGCGGCGTGAAAAGAAAGTATCTACCAACCACGCCAACCGGCCCGTCAAAATGATGTAATCGTTTGTTACAACACTTATAACTTGAAAACTTTTATACCAATGACAAAAATTAATTAAATGTAGTCGATGCCACAACACTCAAAAGTATGGAAATCATATTCCAAGAAATATATTCTAATGTGTATATGATCAATAAAATAGACTGCCACTTAGTCCTTGTGTAATGGACTCCAACTAACAATTATTCCAAAAATATCATAAATTGCTTCTTCAATCAAGAAATGATGGAAAAGTATTGAGATTTTATCGTCCCAATCTGTTTTCGGGAAGCCACTGGATGCGGCACAAGACCGGCCATTGTGGAAGTCCTTGGGGAAGCCTTTGTCCAGCAGTGGACGATCTGATTTTTTAGTTCTTTGGTGTTGTTTGTTTGTCTTCAAAACCCTTATTCTCCTGTCCCAACTCAGATAACATTTGTGCTTCTATATAATTTTTAAGAATGGTGCGGATTTCAGCCCGTGCTTCATTCGCCGCAGTTTTTCCCGTTACTTCTCTATACCTAGAAAACAAATGTCACGTTAAGGGCTAAAATAATATATAATTTAAAATAAATAGAAGTAAAATAATTTTTCTGTTAATTAACCCCTTACTCATCATCAATTTAAAATAATAATCTCTAATAATGAACAGACGCCAGCACATCAAGGTACCCCAATCTGTCAAATTTCCCCAATTGAAAGTGAAGCTTATGCTTTTGTTATAAAGTTGAAAATCTATAAAAGAAATTTGGATGTGCTGGTGTATGTACAGCGCGTCAACAGACACAATACAATTATTATACAATGATTGGTGGATTGACAACTCCTGCTACGGTGTTCGCATTGAAGCGCGCCGTTATAAACATAAAGCCCGCCATAACAATAATATTTAATTATAAACTTAATATAGACAGAATATATCTAGTAAAATATAATATTCTGAAATTTCAAAAATTAAAAGGTAAGTATTCATTTTGAGAATAACTTAAATAAGCTTGCTAAGTTACTAAATCATGTTATTTCGAAATTACTTCATACGAACCGCAGTCGCAGCGCACGTAATATAGGTACCTACTTACATTTATTTACCTAGAAATAACTATATTACTACAAACCTGTTCTGACTATTTGACAAGCGCTTTTTTAATTATACCTGAATAAAAATCTTTTTCATTTAGTTTTACTTTAGTCTTTTGATCACTTGTAATTGTGAAAGTTTGTGGATGTATTGATGTCTGTTACTCTTTCACGCGTAAACTGCCGAACAGATTTAGATGAAACTTTGTAGTAATATAGCTTATATATCCAAATAACACATAGGTTATAATTAATACAGTTTAAACAGGTGAAACTGCAGGGCACAGCTTGTGACTATTACATGAGATGTGTATGATACTGAAAGTCCCAACTCCTCTGAGTATATCTAAAGAACGGGACTGTAAGTTAAAAGTTCTACGACGGTTTCTGCCTGTGGACAACTACGTTCTATTTCAGTAGAAAATCATCTACTTTTTACACCTGACTAAAATAAAATAGCTACTGGTAATCGAGCTTGCTACTAGACTAAAACGGCAGTTACCTCGGACAGATGATAGCTCAAGCAACATTATTTACAAATTACTAACCTTTCTTTAATGTCAGTCAATATCGTCCTTCTGCATAAAAATGCAATGAAGATGAAGAGGCCAAGAAGATAATTGTAGGAATAAATACAGAATACAAAGTATTTTGCCTCATAAGGCAGGAACAGATCGCAAACCATTTTGCATATACATCCGACTCCAATGATAGCGAAAATAATGATATACAGGATGAACCTGGAATTAAAGACACATTTCAATAAAACTATAAAATATCAAAGGTAAGGTTAATAAGAACCAGAATTTTTATTTGTAAAACATAGGTATTTACATAAAGGTTAGAACAATTACATAATTATGGGCGCTATTATTTGCCGTGAAGGTGTACAAATATAATTTAAGCTACTTAAGAACTAAACGAGAACTTAATATAAAAATAAAAAATTCAGAAAAAATAAGTTTAATAATATAATAATAATGATGTATATAATAATAATAATGTATATAATAATATAAATATGTAATATAATGATGTTATATTTGAAAAATGAATATATATATATATACATATAATATCTCAAAATACTTAAAAATTAGGACAATGTTATATTACATTATCATTTAAAAATTCTTCAACAGCATAATAACATTTCTCCAATAAAAGTGAGTGGAGAGTTTTCTTAAACTTTTTAGGTGTATATGTAATTTTTGGGTATTTTATTATAAATTTTCAGGCTATTCTAAAAACGCCTTTTATCATTTTATGTGGCAAAGTTGTTTTATGTATAAGAGTATTTTTTATATCGGACAGGTTTTGAAATTCATGTACATGAATTGATTTTAACAAATAAAGAATGTACAAAGTAAACATAGCTAAGTCTTCTTTAATTATTTAAGACAATACTTTGGGCTAATAAAAGGTCATGTTTACAGCTAATTTTTAACACATGCAGCCTAAAGAATCCAAGAAAAAGATTAACAATTACAATGCAACGCTTTTCTTATTTTTGTAGTGAATCTGGTATTATTTTATTTTGTTAAACGTCTAAATAATACTAAAAAGCCTTCGATGATACAACAGCGCCTCGATTCCAATAATTTCCTAGCTTATATAATATTAGCAGGAAATTAATTAACCTCTTCACATGATACGCATTACTGAGTAAGACATAATTAAGCGTATTTAATAATAACCCACGCCTACTATAAGAAAATGAACATAATAATATCCTGACATTAGTCACACACGGCCGTCTGATCCCATACTAAGTAGAGCTTGTATTATGGAAATCCGATATCTGATATATATACTAATTTTCTGTTGTAAATAGGTAGGTACATACTTATATAGATAATTACACCCAGACAAACAGACATGTTCATGCATACAAATATCTGTCCTAGATGGGAATGAATCCATGACCTGCGGCGTGAAAGGCACGCATTTACCAACCACGCCAACCGGCCCGGCTGTTATAAATACATAGTTATATAGATAATGACAAACAGACATGTTTATGAACACATTTTTTTTTTATGTGCACTTCTCACTTTCTCCCACTTTCGAAAATAAATAAACACAGTCGTAGTAACAGCCGTTAGCTAGGTCAGAGACGCCTATACGATAAAGTAGGTAATGTAAGTTTATTTACTTACTAGCTGACCTGGCGAACTTCGTTCCGCCTAACAGTAGAATCTTTAATTTTTTTAGTTATTTTAGATAGATAGATACACTTTATTGCACAAACTATAAAAAGCATTTTACAGAAAAAACTTAATATTTAAATAATGTACAATTGGCGGTCTTATCGCATAATAGCGATTTCTTCCAGACAACCGTAGTATGAACTAGCATAATTGAAAATGACAGGCAGCTGATAGTGTACCGTCGTCAGTTCTACAGAGTGTAGTGTCCTAACCTAATAATAAATATACTACATATATTAATGTACTTACAAACAATGATATCCAAACATAAACAAATATAATAAACTAATAAATATTGCATAATTCCATAAATAAATAAATAAATTTATATTAAAAATGGAAACGGAAATTAAATAAATTGTCAAGTAGCAGGACTAATCTAACTAGTATTATTATTATTATTTGTTTGGGGCTTGATGCCTTGATGGCATCTTGCTACCTCGACCATTACTGATCTATTGTAGCAGAGCTCCTTGACTTTGTCAAAGTTCACTGCTCAATCCTACAGCTTTCAAAAACTCCCAGATTGATTGTGCAGTGAGTGTTTGTATCTCTTCAGGTTGCATAATATGCTGTCCTAAGTGGATACTTCTACAACGCATTAGTGGCCCGCACGAGCACAGAATATGCAAAGGAGTTTCCTCTGATTCTTGGCAGAATCTGCAAGTTGTGCTGTCGGCCAACTTTAGGTTGAACATGTGCTTATTCAGCTTGCAGTGTCCGGTGAGATTTCTAACTAGTAACGTAAACACTGGTTTTTCACCATATTTTTAAACGATATTATATTTTGAGCACGCCGTATTGATTTGGCACTGGTAGTGCATTCCACAGTCGAATTGCTTGTACAGCAAAAGACTTATCTAGGAAGTCTGTATAGAGCACCGGCATTGTAAGCTTCAAAAATTTTCTGATGATCTCAAATCGTTCCTTAAGGTAGTGGGGGCTAGCGGGATTGAACAAAATATTGTAAAGTATGGATGAAATGTGAGGTTTTTGAGTTTTTTTGCGAAATTCGGATACATGATCATATTTTCGAAGACCAAATATGAATCGTATGCAGAAGTTTTGAAGACGCTCAAGTTTGTCAAGCTTGTCCTCCGTAAGATTGAGACAGCTGGCATCTGCGTCGTCAAGGACTGGGAGTAGGAGAGACTGTGCAAGCGCAATTTTGGTGGAGGTTGGAAGGAAATTTCGTAACCTACGGAGCGCACCCGCAGTCGCGTATAGTCTGCGACTAGTTTCCTGTAATTGTTTTTTACTTAATTAATTCTACTTAATTTCATTTTATTTTTGCTTATTCCAAATTGAGTTATATTTTTATTGACAATAGCTGTACCCGTGCTTCATTCGCGTGTTAATACGGTTGGAATTTCTTTATTTCTCAAAGATTTACAATCACTTCGGGGAGAAACAAGATATTTGTACATAATTAAACTACAAATATTACATAATTGAAAAGTACACACTGCGCATAATATAAAATAATTTGCTAAACAACGTAGCATTAACAATTGGTAAATAATGTAGTTGTGTAGGTAGAGGTGAATAATAACCGGCGCGCTGCGCTCACGCCCTTTGTCCGTTGTAAGTAAGTGAGCAAATTTTAAGAGGCATTTACACTGAGTGTGAATATGTTTACCATTTTTATTTTATTTTCTTGTTATTATTGTTCGGTAGAGCCTTTGGAAATATGTTGTTTTGATATTTTTTTGTAAATATATGCTGTCTTAGCGTTTTTTATATGGTAAGGTAATGCATTAAAATATTGTGCTCCTTGGTATACAATTGTCCTTTTACCATAATTGGTTCTTTGTTTGTATAGTATTATATAGTTCAATAAGTTGTTTATAATTTTAATACCAACACTATCGCATTAGGTCAAGACCTGTAATGATAGGTTTTAAGGAGAGAAATAATAAAATAAATAAATATTGTGTGCCCTTCTTGAACTTCGTGTTTGTACTTGTATCTTTTATGTAAGTTTTATTTCTGTGTGTATGTCTTTGTTTAATATTTTATGTATCAAAATTGCTGTATTGTATTAGTAAATTTGTGTAATATTTTATAATTTGGTTTCAGTATAAAGCTTGTGTTGGAGTAAAATAATTGTAATGAAATAGAACTTTTATTAATTTATTTTGCGACTTCTGTAATGTCTGAATGTGTACTTTAGCAGCTGACCCCCAGACCTCGATTAGGTAATCAATGTGAGGTTTAACTAATGAGTTATATATAATGTAACGGATTTTTAAGGGTATGCATCTTGCTATACTACGTAAGGTCCCAGTTAATTTACATAATTTTGAACGTATCTTGTCGATATGTGGCTTTTTTGTTTTTGGCTGCAAAAAATATGTAGTTGGTTTTATCTGCATTTATAGTCAATAAATTGGATAGAAACCATTTTTCTAAGGTGTGAAGATGAGTCTGTGCGTCTTTTATGACAGTGTCGATAGAATTTCCATAGTAAAACAGACAGGTATCGTCAGCATAAAGTGAGATATGACCTTTTAGGCCTATTTCATGGACGTCATTTATGTAGATGAGGAATAAAAGTGGGCGTAATATAGAGCCTTGTGGGACGCCACATTTGATTAATTTTGGTTCACTTATATGCTCATTTATATTAACTACCTGGTACCGTCATGTTAAGTAAGATTGAAATATTTGAAGCGCGTTTCCTGTAATACCAATGCGTTCCAATTTACGTAATAGCAATTTGTGACTAACAGTATCAAATGCCTTTTTTAGGACAATAAATACACGTAAACCTAGGCGTTTCTGGTCAATATTAGTTTTAAGTTTTGTAATCAGGTCAGTTGTTGCTGAAAGTGTATTAATTTTTTTTCTAAATCCATATTGACAGTCAAATAAAGTTAAATAATAATAATAATGTTTTATTCTCTCACCACAATATTACAGAATACATTGTATAAGGTGTATTAGTTATAGGTAGAAATTATAATATTGTGGGAGACTGGTGCCTAAACTAGGCTCAAGGCCTGTATTTCAGGACACCAGGTCTCCACGCTTTATGAAGAGATACATTTATTATACATTCTAAGGAATAATAGGATCACATGCATATGTACATAATTTGATTTATGAGAATAATTAAGTTAACAAAGTAAAGAGAAAAAAAGAATACAAAAACAATGTGCGGAGTGTGTTTGGATTTGATGTAATTCCATTGGGTGTTTCTAGTTTCGAAGGGGCTAGGCTTGTTTGGTGTTTATTGTTTGAAATACTATTTATTAGTTTCCACGTTTTCATAGGCTTACCTTCACATTCTTTAAATGAGTTAGCGTAATAATTGGTTTTAGTCATCTGAATTTGCTCAAATACATTTTTTCTTTGTTATTTGAATTTCTGCTTTAATTGTTCATCGGAAGGGGTATTTTGTAATTTAACTTTCCATAGTAAATTTCTTCTATAAATTTCACTAATGATATTCTTGTTAATCCAGTCTGCTCTGGGCGGTTTAAGATATTAATTTTACTTATTTCATTGCTTTTAATGGCTGATTTCATTGTACCGTGAAACATTGCATAGTTTTCACCAATAGTAGTAAAGTCCAGTTTCTCTAAAGATCCGTATAGTTTATCATACGCTAGTCACGTATTACTCACACTATATACGATTTTTTTCACTTCCATGTATGTTTATGATCTGACATAGCAGATTCAATTATAGCAAGATGGAAACTATTTTCTTTTAAGCTAGTTAAAGCGTGATTTAGAATGGTTTTGGTAGTAGCTGTTTCTCTTGTACAATAGTTAGCGCTTATCTTATTAAGAATATTGTATCCGTTTTCCTGTAGTGTTTCTTTGTACACTATGATTGGTCGTTCTTGGTTGTAATTGAAGTCTCCTAATATTATGGATCTTTTATGTTTGTATAATTCTTCCGAAAAGGTCTCTAGAAACTGTGTTGTATTTGTCCTTTCTAGTTTATAGATGGCGCCTATATCTACAGCAAATTTATTCAGATGATGATTGTCATTTTCACATTTGTCGTACAAGAAATTATGTTTTAAGTTATTATGGATAAAAATGGACACTTCTCCTTGTCTACTATGGGATCTAAAATTATAGTAGTGTGAGTAATTTTGTATTTGTAGAGTTTGGGCTTCATCTTCAGACTTAATCCAGGTTTCGACCAGTATTACGACATGTATAGTATTTTTTATTGCTGCTAGTATACACTTTAATTCATCTAGTTTCCCTGGTCTAACCAAGCTTCGGATGTTTGCATAGAAAACCCTAAGAGAATCTGTGTTAGGTTTTAGGTTGCCGTATTGACTTGTAATCTTGTAAGTGTTTTTATAAGAATTGCTGTCGTTTGGTACTAAGTGAACGTATTGTATTTTAGGTTTCCTTTTTACTTTTTTGGATCTTGATTTATTATTTTAGGTGATCCATTAATATATTTGATCACTAAATTGTTTTTTTTTTATTTCTAAACGCTTCTGTAATTCTTCGTTCAATGATTCCATATGTTTTTGTTGTGCAGGAGTTTGATCAGAGTACATTTTTATTGTTTTGTCTTTTATCATGGCTTTCTTACGTAGTAATGATATCGCAGTCTCTTTTAGTGCATAAAGTACTTTGATATGGCGAGTAAAGTTAGGGTTATATGCTCCAAAGCGTCTGATTTTTATCGGCTCCGTAAAGTTAGGCAGTATATTTTTTATAATTTGAATAACTTCTTCTCTGTCCTGGGTCAGTCTATCTTCATTGTTTTTGCCCTTTGCTTCTGGTATTCCTGTTGAAAATAATGTTTTATTGCCTAATTTGCCTGTCTTGTATTTCCAAAATAACTTCACACATTACTACTGGAATGTGAGTTATATTCTGGTTATTTATTAATTTTTCTATATCTTCCTCTAACACATTGAATTTTTCGGTAGTGGATATACTCTCGGTTTGTAGTGCAATAATATCTAGTTTCATCTTATTATGTTCTATGATTAGGTTATCGGTAATTAGTTTACTTAGTTCAATTTGTTATTTTTCTAAAATAAATTATATTTCTAAAATAAACGTAGTCTTAGTTACTCCTTATAACATCAGCTACCTGCCCATGAAAGTCCCGTCAAAATTGGTCTAGCAATTTCAGAGATAAGCCGTAACAAACAAACAGACAGACAGACAAAAATTGTACAAAATTTTTTTTTTGGTGAATGTACCGTATATACTACTCTGTCAAGAAAGTACCGGGAAAAGATCAATAATATACAAAATGTTTGTTATTCATCCAAAAGAGAATGGCAGAATTCGTATCGCATACTTCTGTTGTTGTTCAGCTATATAATTTGTACCACTTGTTAAGACAACTAAGGTATTGATTTTAATGTAAGTATAATATTTTTAGAACTTGGAATTAATTAATAAAATCAAAAAGAATATTTCAATTATTATCAATAAATAAACGTAATAAAATCGTAAACTAAACGCAGTTACGTTTACAAAAATTGCCATGTGTAAAATAATATAAATGTCGAAATTATAATTAATTATTTATAAATGGGAACAACATTACATATAAATCATATAATAATATACTTATTTATTATACCTAAAAAAGCACAGTAGTTGCATTAAATCGTAATAATTAATGATTTAGAATAGGAACGATTTTCGTCGTCAGTATTTTTTTTTGTTCATGGTAATTATTTATTGACAGGCAAAAACAATCTGTCAGGTATTTATTGCTGTTGTTTTGATACATGTCATCAATTTAGCAAATAATCTTGCAGATATTACGTGAGTTCAGCATCAGTTCCTCCGTGCTATAATATATATCTGTTGACAGTGGATTCACGAAAGGACGCTTTATCATTTAATTAAAATGACGAGTTTGCAATGTGTTAATTGCAACATTCGTTTGCTCCGTCTAAGAAGACAAACATTATCCGAAGAGAGTGAAGTTCTCAATAAACCCAATGTTGCTTTGTGCTATGTGATAATTATTGTTTGGTACTTATATGAAGATATTCTTAGATGAAGTAATTCTTAGGATAAATTAATAATAATATCAATAAGATTAATGTAGTTACAAAAAACAAAGAATCTATTGTTTTATTAATTACCTCCACTCAAAACCTCATATATAACCCCTCGCAACCTCACACTATGTAATTAATGGCAAAAAAGATCTTTTCATTATTTCAACAAATAATAGCTTTTTGCATCTTCCTAACCTAACTCGCGACCCGTTTAGGGTTTTCAGGGCAGGTTCGGAATAAATCAATGTAAAAAACTATAAAAAGAGCTACAACATTTACTTTATCACCATAACAATGTTTATGTAATAATAATAAAAATATCTAGGGGCAATGTCACACAGATTATCCTAGCCCCAAACTAAGCAAAGCTTGTACTATGGGTACCAGGCGACGATATACATACTTATATAGATAGCTATATACTTAAATACATAGAAAACATCCATGACTCAGAAACAAATATTCGTGCTCATCACACAAATATTTGCACTTACCGGGATTCGAACCCAGGACAACCAGCTTCGTAGGCAGGAGCACTACCAACTAGGCTACGGTGGCTACGGTGTAAATATAATATGTAACAATCTTCATTGGTACACTAGTTAACACTAGCATTTCATTGCCACATCAGTAGACACACTTTGATATTTACAGTATCTTTATTACTTAGGCAGTAAGAGTGATTTTTGAACTGCAATGTTTCCACGGTCATGGGGTTGACCCACAGATTACCAAACGTAACCTTAAAATAAAACTGGCTATAACTTTTATATCCCAACTTCTAAAAATCTAAGAAATTAAAAATGCCTTTTCTATCGCATTAACCACCAATTAAAACATAAAATATCCCGAAACACGAAATTTTACTAGCGGTACAAAATTCTCAGACATTCTTGCCGTTTACCTTTATTTTATCACCTTCAAATTATGCCCCTTCAGAAACGATACACTTACGCCAATGAATAATCCATTCATCAAAACATTTTTTAAACGCTATTTTCGGAATTGAGTACAGTTCTCGCCGCGAATTCTCCTTTATGTCTTCTACCGATTGAAAACGGATACCACAAAGCGGTAATTTGAGTTTAAGAAAAAGAAAGAAGTCAGCTGGAGCCATATCTGGTGAATATGGTGGTTGCTGGATGGTATTTGTTGAGCGTTTGGTCAAAAATTCGTTCACAATGATGGCCTTGTGCGAAGGCGCATTATCGTGGTGCAAAATCCAAGAATTTTCTTTCCACAAATCTGGCCTTTTTCGTCGAATTTGCTCTCTTAAACGCCGCATAACGCTCAAATAATATTCTTTATTTACCGTTCGACCTTCCGGTAAGAATTCAGAGTGCACAACACCGCGATAGTCAAAGAAAACAGTCAACATGACTTTGACTATTGATCGACTTTGGCGTGGTTTTTTCGGTTTCGGTTCAGTTGGAAGGCGCCACTCCGAAGCTTGTTGACTAGTGTGCATGTCAAACTCGTAAACCCACATCTCGTCACCAGTAACAATGCGTTTCATGAATGTTGGGTCGGAATTGACTCGTTCTACCATGTCCTCAGCGACTTTCATGCGATTGAGTTATTGGAGAAAATTCAGATCTTTTGGGTTTCACCACATCTCGACCGCTTTTGAACGCTTTGAACCACTCATAAGCACGAGTTTTTGATAAAGTCGATTCACCGTAAGCCTTCTGTAACATTTTCAGTGACACGAAATTCCATTGGCGATGCAAAATTTAAGACAAACTCTTTGTTCGATATTTTTGTCCATTATGAAATTCGCAATACACACTATATATGATATTACTAAAACCAGCACTGTATTTAATATAAATAACAGATGCAACTTAAACTCCCCGCCAAAATGGAAAACAGTTGTGCCAATCTAACAACAACAAAAAAAACAAAAATTTGAATTTGGAACCATAAACAAATCATCCATTCCCGATACTTTTTTGACTGAATGTATATTCATATACGTGTAGTAAAAAACGGTTATTTCAATATTACAAACATATTACACTCCAATTTTATTTGTATGTGTAACATGTAAGATAAGATGTATAAATGTATAGAAGATGTATAGATGTATAGATTATTGGGATGTTTATTATTAATCAACTTACCTTTTCTGGTGTTTGTTGTATTCGTCGTAGATGTTTTGCTCATCAGGTTTTGCTTCTGCCGCCGACACATTGATTTTTTTTATCTTTAAACCAGTCACCGTGATCAAAACGATGTTTATTCCACATATTAGGCAGACGGGGATGTAAATATAAATGTTTTGACCTGAAATTGATAATTGTGTTAACTTTATCTCGATATTACTAATTGGATATATTTTGAAGGTACAGAAGCCAGCATATCAAGCTACCGCAATCTGTCAAATTTCCCCAATTGAAAGTGAACCTTATGCTTACGTGATAAAGTTTAAAATCTATAAAAGACATTTGACAGATTGGAATAGCTGGATGTGCTGGCGTCTGTACAACAATGTTTTTGAAATTGTCTTTAAGTCAACAAAACATTCTCTGACAGTGGAACAAAATTGTCTTTGTAAATTTTTAACCTCATCATCATCAGCCTAATATTGTCTACTGCTGGGCATAGGCCTCCCCCAAAGATTGGATATTAAAGAGCGGTAGGGCATAGCGTTCATTCGCTCAAAGAGCATTCCGACTGGGGAAATACCTCCACCTTATAGAAGAGATTCCTTAATAATAACATTAACAATTTTAATGTTGTGTTTCTGCGTGTAAGTAAGTAATGCCGCGAGAGCTCATTGGGATGGGGGGAAGGATCAGCAACATTTGTTTGCTAAGTCTTAAAGGCCGTCAACGCACTCGGGTGTTGCGAGTGTCCACCATTTTTTCATACACTCCGTGTACTTAAATATCTATATGTACCTAGAAATAATTAAGCTTACTTAATTTCCTACAAATATAAGCGCTTTTTTAAAGTCATCATCATCATCATATCAGCCGAAAGACGTACACTGCTGGACAAAGGCCTCCCCCAAAGATATCCACAATTGCGGTCTTGCGCTATTCGCATCCAGCAGTTTCCAGCGACCCGCACAAGATCATCGGTCCATCTTGTAGGGGGCCTGCCCACGGTGCGTCTTCCGGTTCGTGGTCGGATTTAAAGTCTACGTGAATAAAAACCTTTTTTTATTTATTTATTATTTAGTTCAACACTCACCTTTCAAGCACTCTCGGTTTTCATATACGCCATCTAAAAGTTTGGGTTCTGACTGTCCAGAATACGCCAAAGTTGCAAATAATACAGTAAGAATAGTTGAAATGCCAAAGGTGTACAAACAGTAGCAGTAGAAATGGAGATGTGAAGGCTGGGGTTTTGACGTAGACCGTTTACCACTGAAAAATGTAACAAAATTTATTATGAGCGGAAATGGAGATGATGAATCACACTAATGTTATAAAGGCGAAAATTTGTGAGTTTGTGAGTGTGTATGTTTGTTACTTCTTCACGTCTAAACGGTTGGAGCAATTTTTATAAAATTTGATATGGACTTAGCTGACACCCTGGATTAACACATATGCTATAATTTATAAAGTTTCAGGCGGGTAAAACCACGGGGCACAGCTATTATAGAACATCACACACACTGGACTTTATTCGTGAATACCTACTAATATATATTGTCCTACTGATAATTGACCTACTGTTTTATATTAGGTCTTTACCTATGAAATTGCCGTTCTGCAGTACTGGCCATTTCAAATCAAAATAATTTTTGTTTGGCTAAGAATTCTAATTTCAAATTAATTTTATTTTAAAAACATGGATTCTTTTTTCCAAAAGTAGTCATTTCTTTATTGATTAGTGTTACATTTTCATCGCATTTCAATCTTTTTCGTCATCATGGATACGTTAAAAATTCGAGTAATTATGGAATATGAGTACCGTCGTGGCAGCAACGCGGCACAAGCGGCACGCAACATCAACGACGTTTACGGAGCTAACACTACAAACCAACGCACCACCTGTTATTGGTTTGCTCGCTTCCGTTCTGGAAATTTCGACCTGAAAAATGAACCTCGCGGTCGTCCGAAGACTTTGGTCGACAATGACGAATTAAAGGCGGTTGTGGAAGCTGATGATACACAATCTACGGCTGAATTAGCAGCAGCTTTCGACGTTAGCGTCAAAACAATATTGGTCCATTTGCGTCAAATTGGCAAGGTAAAAAAGCTTGACAAATGGGTGCCCCACGAACTCAATGATCGCCAGCGCGAAGTACGCGTCGAGACGTGCCTTGCACTGCTCAACAGACACACAAATGAAGGAATTTTGAACCGCATTGTTACCTGCGATGAAAAATGGATTCTGTTTGATAACCGCAAGCGCTCAGCAAGTTGGTTGGATCCTGGTTCAGCACCTAAACAATGCCCTAAACGAAAACTTACCCCTAGAAAAGTGATGGTCACTGTTTGGTGGTCTAGCGCCGGTGTGATTCATCACAGCTTCTTACCAAACGGGGTGAGCATTACTGCACATGTGTACTGTGAAGAACTGAGCACAATGATGGAGAAGCTGGCGCATCTCCAACCAGCATTGGTCAATCGCTCGTCTCCGCTGCTCCTGCACGACAACGCGCGACCTCATACTGCACAGCAGACGGTCTCCAAGTTGCAAGAACTGGGGTTGGAAGCTCTCCGTCATCCGCCCTACTCACCAGACCTTGCGCCTACAGACTACTACTTTTTCCAGAATTTGGATAACTTCTTGGCGGGAAAAAAATTCAATACCCGAGAGGCAGTACAAAATGCCTTTGAAGAATTTGTTGCCTCCCGTCCAGCTGATTTCTTTAAGAAGGGCATCAATAAACTGCCACTGCGATGGCAAAGATGCATTGATTGCATGGGTGATTACTTCGATTAATACAAATAAAAAAATTCATGAAAAAAATTCGTTTAAATTTTTTCATACAAAACGGCAATTTCATAGGTAAAGACCTATTATTTACTATAAATTATATGAATGTTAAGAGTTGGTCTTCCGATTAAATTTATAGTTTCCCTTTTTTGACATTAGATACACGCTTTAGAACATTTTCTGACCAAATAGGAGATGTTTCATATTCCAATAATGTCCCAAGATAATAGGTCTTTACCTATGAAATTGCCGTTTTGTATGAAAAAATTTAAACGAATTTTTTTCATGAATTTTTTTATTTGTATTAATCGAAGTAATCACCCATGCAATCAATGCATCTTTGCCATCGCAGTGGCAGTTTATTGATGCCCTTCTTAAAGAAATCAGCTGGACGGGAGGCAACAAATTCTTCAAAGGCATTTTGTACTGCCTCTCGGGTATTGAATTTTTTTCCCGCCAAGAAGTTATCCAAATTCTGGAAAAAGTAGTAGTCTGTAGGCGCAAGGTCTGGTGAGTAGGGCGGATGACGGAGAGCTTCCAACCCCAGTTCTTGCAACTTGGAGACCGTCTGCTGTGCAGTATGAGGTCGCGCGTTGTCGTGCAGGAGCAGCGGAGACGAGCGATTGACCAATGCTGGTTGGAGATGCGCCAGCTTCTCCATCATTGTGCTCAGTTCTTCACAGTACACATGTGCAGTAATGCTCACCCCGTTTGGTAAGAAGCTGTGATGAATCACACCGGCGCTAGACCACCAAACAGTGACCATCACTTTTCTAGGGGTAAGTTTTCGTTTAGGGCATTGTTTAGGTGCTGAACCAGGATCCAACCAACTTGCTGAGCGCTTGCGGTTATCAAACAGAATCCATTTTTCATCGCAGGTAACAATGCGGTTCAAAATTCCTTCATTTGTGTGTCTGTTGAGCAGTGCAAGGCACGTCTCGACGCGTACTTCGCGCTGGCGATCATTGAGTTCGTGGGGCACCCATTTGTCAAGCTTTTTTACCTTGCCAATTTGACGCAAATGGACCAATATTGTTTTGACGCTAACGTCGAAAGCTGCTGCTAATTCAGCCGTAGATTGTGTATCATCAGCTTCCACAACCGCCTTTAATTCGTCATTGTCGACCAAAGTCTTCGGACGACCGCGAGGTTCATTTTTCAGGTCGAAATTTCCAGAACGGAAGCGAGCAAACCAATAACAGGTGGTGCGTTGGTTTGTAGTGTTAGCTCCGTAAACGTCGTTGATGTTGCGTGCCGCTTGTGCCGCGTTGCTGCCACGACGGTACTCATATTCCATAATTACTCGAATTTTTAACGTATCCATGATGACGAAAAAGATTGAAATGCGATGAAAATGTAACACTAATCAATAAAGAAATGACTACTTTTGGAAAAAAGAATCCATGTTTTTAAAATAAAATTAATTTGAAATTAGAATTCTTAGCCAAACAAAAATTATTTTGATTTGAAATGGCCAGTACTGCAGAACGGCAATTTCATAGGTAAAGACCTAATATGTCCCAAAATATTTCATCAAAAATGACAGATTATGATTCAAGTTTCCATTGATAATGTACAGACGCCAGCACATCCAGCTACCCCAATCAGTCAAATTTCTTTTATAGATTTTCAACTTTATAACATAAGCATAAGGATCACTTTCAATTGGGGTAATTTGACAGATTGGGGTAGCTTGATGTGTTGTATAACTTGTGACAAAAAATCGGTATAGTAGTAGGTAAGAACAAACCCTGCTTCTTAAACAAGGGTAGCCAATTAAGCCTATGTCACGTCGTAAGCTGTTTGACTATTCGACAGTATTCGGATATGATTGCATTTTTACATATGTGTGTGTATGTTTGTCAGTGTGTGAGTGTGTGTTTTTGGGGGATGGGTTTGTGCGTGTACACAATGAGAACAAACAAACATTTTTCATATACTGACAAAAGTTGTTAAGAAAAATATTAAATTTCGTAATATTGTATGTGTGATTATGTGTGTGTGTTGCAGAGTACACCGTGAGAACGAACAAAAATTTTTAAATACTGACAAAAGCTATAAAAAAAATTTACTTACATAATAATGCACCATACGTCATAAAATATGACGTTTAGCCATAAAAGTGATGCCAGGCTCAAGAAATCGTTGATTAATCCTGAAACTAAGAACCATATTATTTACACAACGAACAACTATACAATATATACAGCGAATGCAATAATATTAAATACGAATACGTCATGTCTACATCATGTTATTATAATATTAATTATAATAATTATAGTTTTGAATATGCGCAAATATGGAGAACCGAAAGGCCTGCGATCATACCTATTGTTAAATCCACAAATGTAGTTATTCCTAAATCCCTGAAATCAACCTTGCACTTACTTAGGACTTGATATCTGGCTGGAGAGTTACATGCAGAAGGCGGTTTTGCTGGCGAATGCCAGGATTGTGCGGAAATTTCTCTCCATGTAGCCCATATATTGTATGAGTTGTATTGTATTAAAATATCTTGTAAATAATATTGGTAATAAACATGTGAGAATAATAACATTATTGAGACCCAGCCATTCTGTTCCCAAACTAAAGAAACCAGATAACTGATAGGTATGCTACATAAACAATTTTTCTTTTGTAAATACATACTTATATAGGTAATTACACCCAGACTCAGGACAAACAATGTTTATGTACACAAATATCTGTCCAGGGTGGGAATCGAACCCATGACCTGCGGCGTGAAAGGCCCGTCTAAAATATTATCATCATCTCATCCGAATAACGTAAACTGCTGGAGAAGAGCCACCCCCAATAATGGGGGATATACCATAATCGTCTAATACCTTGAAATTTCTTATTGACACCGCGCGTGGCGTATGCGAGATACTGGCGGACAAAATACGCTCTTATTAGTATCAGTATGTGGTGGTAATAGATCAGAATCTACCTCCTCGTGGTCCACCCTGGGCAACGGCTTCATCACGAATCCGGCCAAAAGATTCCGACTGTTCCTGGCAAACTGGACTTGCTCTCGCGTGAGTCTCCCAGTTACTCCCGAAATTTTTAAAGTAATGCTCGAAAAAACGGCCCTTCTAAGGGCCTTTCGACAAAAAGTTTGGGACCTTCTGTCCTAATACAGCAAATTAATGTTGAAGGTATGTCCCAATCTAAAGGAGAGTACCTAGCTCGACTGGCTCATGATAATAATGTAGACGTGATTGCCATCCAGGAACACCACATAAATGATTATAATAATTTTGCCAGCCGCGCTTCAATCGCAGGCTTTGACCTAGTAGCCTTTACCCTTTCGCCGATATATGCTCGGCTGTTTATGTGAAGTCTGCTGTTTCAAATGTCCATATATTAAACATCAACAATGATAAAAACTTGGAGACTATAACCGTCAGGGTTTCCAATGTTCCTATCTCACTTCTGTGTATAAACCACCCAACAGCGACTTTCCAACCCCCCGCTCACGACACACAACCACCCGGCTGTTTATCTTGGGGATTTTAACAGCCGACATGGAGCATGGGGTTATACATCTAACAACACTAGTGGTGAGGCGCTTTACGAATGGAGTCCAGAGGAAAATTTCCATCTGGTCTTCGACGAGAAGCAGTGGGGCTGTTTCCGATCAGCGCGGTGGCAGAGCGATTCAAACCCAGATCGCTGTTTTGTTACTGAGGATGGTCATGGAAATGTATTTCCTACCGTACGCACAATATTAAGCGACTTCCCTCGCAGTCAACACCGACCTGCACTTGTAAAGATCGGCCTAGAGGTGCCCATTATAAAATCACTACCGAAACCTCGGTGGAATTATCAAAAAGCCAATTGGGATTCATATAAACATCAAATGGAGTCAGATATCAGGTGGTTGAAACCTAATGCATCCAATTACGGGAGGTTCTGCAAAATGGTAATCAGTGCGGCTAAGATATCCATACCTAGAGGTTTCCGGAAAGAATATATATCCCTGGATGGTCTCCGGACACCAAGGAAGCATACCAAAGGTATGTTGCTACCAATGATTCTAACACGGCTGAGGAATTAATGGCTTTACTCACCAAATCGCGCAGCCCATAGTGGACCAAGAGTGTTGAGAGCATGAACTTTGCACACTCAAGTAGAAAAAGCTGGGCACTATTGTGGAAATTGGGTGGAGCTACCCCATCTGTTAGAACAGAAGTCACAACACACCCTGACCAAATTGCAGTACGGTTAAAAATTATCTCGAAAAGTGCCACCGTTGCCAAAGCTTTCGCTAAAGATATACTACATGAAAACCGGGCTCTACTTTGCTCCCAACAACCTAACGACATACTTGATAAGCCCTTCTCAGAAAATGAGGTGCATCTAGCTCTGAAGAAAATAAAGTGTGGGAATGCCGCTGTGTTTGACGACTTATATCCTGAATTTCTTATCCAACTTGGTAACAAATCTCTTCGCTGGCTGACCGACTTCTATAATAACATCGTCGAGACTGCTGAACTACCCAACCTGTTTATGAAGTCCAAAGTGATAGCTATTCTCAAGCCAGGGAAAGCGTCCGATGACCCAGCCAACTTCAGACCGATATCACTGCTGAGCGTCACATTTAAGTTGCTGGAACGCATTATATACAACCGCCTTAAGCCAACAGTTGACCAACATATCCCAGCTGAGCAGGCGAGATTCCGTGCGGGCAGAAGTTGGGGAGACCAAGTTCTTGCACTCACTAGCCATATTGAGACCGGGTTCCAGCGAGGGCTGAAAACTCTTGCCGCTTTCATAGATCTAAGAGCGGCATATGATACCGTATAGATAGGAGGGCTATTGCACAAGGCTGGCAAAATTATACCATCTGCAAAGATTCTCCGTTTACTGGGTAGTATACTAGGAAGCGCCAAATTAAAGTTTTACTGGGTGATAGAGAAAGAAAGTTTAGACTTCTAAAAAACGGCATACCCCAGGGATCGGGCTTAGCGCCTCTGCTGTTTAACATTTACACTTACGACATGCCTGCAACCGAGTGCGATAAATTAGGCTATAGATGGGTGATCGCCGAAGTGGTTTAATTTCCGAGCGTCTCTGTACTTCTCTTATTGTGAGACGTTTTTTTACACACATTCCATTCTCGGACACAAAACATACCCACATAATATGTGTGCGCGGAATGAACCCGAAACAAGTGGGCGCAGAGTTAGTACCGAGGTGACCAACATAAATCAACGTACCATAAGAGCAGTCTTATATGGGACATTCATTTTTAGTTCAATCAGTTTATCTTACCCTTTTATTGACTGGCCCGTTATAACCGTATAAACCGTCTGTAATAGGTACCGACGCCAGCACATCCAGCTACCCCAATCTGTCACATTTCTTTTATAGATTTTCAACTTTATCACATAAGCATAAGGTTAACTTTCAATTGGGGTAGCTTCATGTGCTGGCGTCTGTACATAACAGCATACCTCCTAAAAGACACGAGCGATTAGGATAAGTTTTTGTGTGTTCGAGTTTGAGTGAGTCCCTGAATATTTGGTTGTACAATTGGAATCCATATATGGGACATTGCAATCAGGTTTACTTTAAGGGCAGTTTTTTATAATTCTGAAGCCGGTTTCACAAAACGTCATATCAGTGACGTGACAATAATTAGTGTGTAAATAATTTCTTTCATTTAAAACATAAATCCATAACGTGTGTAAGACGTGGTGCAAGCGACACAAGCTACGGTAACCGCTAACCATCAGATAGGCAGTATTCTTGTTCGCTAACTAGCTGGGAAAAAAAGTGGATTGCCTTTATTATCTAATCAGATAATTATACAATATTAGAAAAAAAGCAACCACATTTTTCTGCGCTTACGCAACAACACGCGGTCACATCAAGTCACATGTCAAGAATAAGCAATTGTTCTTGTCCGATAATATCTATATTGTAGAGTCAAATGGTAATAAAATACCTCCATTCTATTCATTAAGGACTTATCATGTCACGCGTGCCCTATCAATTGCACGCTTAAAAATCTGATGGACGTTACTCATAGTGCTATTCTCGTAGTCAAGTTCTAGGCTGTCATAATTTACATTACCATCGACTCGCTGAGAATAAGATTAAGTATAGAATGGAGGTGGTCATAGCCAGTCGCTCTTACTGCTCTGTAAGTGATCGCCAAGGTCAACGACGTGGTCAGTCTATACATAGGTGACCTTCAAAGTTGTTCCGGTTGGTATCCAAGCTTTGGAGGGTATGTTAAGCTATCGGTTCTAAGGCAAAGATGCCTACTGGATGGTTCTAACAAACTCTGACAATTTTCCCGTAAGTTAAATACAATGCTTTAAGTTTATATATACTATATCATACATATAATACAATCGTAGGAGAGTCAAAACTGTACATTGAATATTTATTTAAAACGATACTTGGGGCGTGATCTGGAATCGATTACGAAGCCAAAAATATAGTTTTTAGAATTTTTGTCTGTTTGTCTGTGTGTATGTCCGGGCGAACTCAAAAAGTACTGCATGGATTTAATTCAAATTTTGCATGAATATTACTAAGAAATCTGATCAACATAATAAGACTACATTTATCACGCTATCACCTACGGGGGAGGAGCTATATAGTTTAACGTGGGGCGCGGGGCACAGCTAGTGTTTTGATAAATATATATATATTTATTTCGATAAAAATAAGTGTTTCAATTCCAATTGTTGTAACCTTGCCCATATTATGTTAAAATGCTTGTAACCAATATCTGGAGTAGTTAATAATACAGATCTTGTAGCAACAACGAACAACTTCCGTCCGTTTAAGCGTTTTAGTCAAACCTACGATTGGAATCTAATATAACAGCACACTGGATAGGACCTCCAAAATGTGTACTTGGTACATTTGCAGCTGGTTTCAACTGCTAAAATTTCAATCTAGATGCAATTATCTACTTTTATGAAGCTCTATCTTCGTTATATCATTCTTTCTCCCGCTTTGCTGGAGGGACGTGGAACTACTTTCTCTCAACTCCTCCTCGTTTCTTTTTCATTAAATTCTTTGACAGTTAAAGCAACTCTCCGGGACATGACCACAATTGATCCTGGCTTACAGGAGTTGCAGTGGTGGGTAATAGGGATGGACTAGTTCTACAAATAACCATACCCATCCGATACAGTAAAGTACGTTCTAATAGAATTTTCCCACCTCGGTCCCTACTCCCTATCGAACTGCACTTAAATTGCCAGAATATCTACATATAAAAAACTGCCCTTAAAGTAAACCTGATTGCAATGTCCCATATATGGATTCCAATTGTACAACCAAATATTCATCAAACAATGTCAATACAACATGGATCAATGGCCAAGGCTCTTATCCCGCTAAGGTTGAGGTTCGATCCCCAGTAACATTAAAGGTTTTTGGTGGCTTTTGTGAGAATTCAAGATTGTTCTAGTTAATAATAGAACAAAAAAGGATAGCTTATGAAAAGATCATAGAAAATTCTTAATGCAAAGTTAAGATGAACCGAGAAAGAAAATCAAGAGATAATGCGAACTCAAAACCAAAATTCCTGTTAGGAACAAAAACTTTTCTAACAGGAATTTTGGTGTGAAGTGAAGAAAATGACGGAAGGATGAAAAATTAACTTGGAATTTCATTAATGGATCTAGAAAGAAAACAGACTTTCGAACTATTTGAAATAAGCAGTAAGAACATAGACACGAGACTAGTCAGTGTTCATTCAAGTGAAATATAAAGAGAAGTAAGAAGAAGAAGTAAAAGTGAGTGTGCAGTAAATTGTATACGTCGGCACTCTCGAGCGCTCGTCGAGGGCTCTGTAAATGCGCCACGTATAAACTTCAAAAAAGCTACTTAAGTTCCCTCCATGTTACCTTGTTATTGCTGTAAGTTTACCAAAGTTGTTGTTTAAAATAAGTAGCCGATACGCGAAGAGTAGCAATTTGCCGTGTAGTTTCCGGCCTAAAAGAATAACAGGGCCACCCCATACCATCAGGGGTCTAAGGGATCAGGTAGTTGGGTAGCAGCGCCACTTAAAGACTCATCATCATCATCATCATTACAGCTAAATAAGTCCACTGCTGGACAAGCCTCCCTCAAGAATCGTCTTGGGGGGGATATGCCATAATCGCCATGCTTGGCAGGCGGGTTGGCGATCGCAGTAAGATGGTCATAGTAATGAGAAGGAAGCTGCTGCCCATCCTCTGGTAGATACTCCCTCGGGTCGACTTCTACGCCCCCCACGGGATGAGATGAGGTGATGATATTCTGATTCTGATATTTGTCGCCATCACCACACAGTTAGGTGATATCTTAAAGACTAGATATCACCTAACTGCGGTCGTCAACGCATTCCAAGCGCGGTGACTATGGCAAACCCTACCAAATGGCAACGTCATAGTAAGCTTGGGAACTATCGTAGAATAACAAATATTCTCGACTTTCAGAATTTCCATGCATATGCACTCTTTGTCAAGAGAGTTTCCGAAAATATTCTAGCTGGCTGGTGCACTCAAATTGTAATGTTGTTAAAAATTGGGGGAGGCCTATGTCTAGCAGTGGACGATATCAGGCTGATGATGTTAAGCGAAGATGCTGGCTATTTCTATAATACTTACTTTTATTCTTGCATTCTGGATTTTCGAGATTCATTTGAACCGAAGATGAAATAAACAAATCCACAAAATACACAAAGGTGGTCAGGAGATATGCCATTAGCACCATGCCGTGAAGGTTTCGCTGGGTAGGAAGACATGCGTATACAATCACAGTGATCAGTAGAAAGAGCCAGGAGAACAGCGTACCTGGAAACGAAAATATAAAGCTCTTACTAAGTATTTACAGACACAATAGTTTAAAGGATATTTTTAAATGCACATCAATTATCTTATCACCCATTAACTTCTATTCATAATGAAATCATTTCCATATCAAATATACTGATTACATCTCAAATTTACCTGGGCGTAACTGAAAACATAAATCGCTAATAAATAAATATCTGGGGACAATGTCACACAGATCATCCTAGCCCCAAACTAAGCAAAGCTTGTTCTATGGGTACCATGCGACGATATACATACTTATATAGATAGATAAATACTTAAATACATAGAAAACATCCATGACTCAGAAACAAATATTCGTGCTCATCACAAAAATATTTGCACTTACCGGGATTCGAACCCAGGACCACCAGCTTCGTAGGCAGGAGCACTACCAACTAGGCTATGGTGACCGTCAATAGAAATGTAGGTTAGGTTAGTTTTTAACTACGACCATACAACGTATGAGCCGAGCGACCGAAGCAAGCGTACATAAACAGTCCCCTTATAAATAAACTGCAATGTGTCATGAACTTAATTTACAAATACAAATATTTATTGCGATCATGATACCCTGTTAGGGCGCAGCAATACAATTTTAATATAAAATGACTTACAAACTATTTAATTAATCTTAGGTTATATATTTATTTATATATATTATTATATTTATATATACCTTTATTATTATGTTATCATTATATTTATACTATTTACTTTAACATATTATAATTTAATTATTTTTTATTTGCACACTGTCTTACTGTTTAGTTCTGTCCTCGAAAAACTCTTTTATACTGTAATAACATTTTTGGGTTAAGTATTTTTTAAATTTATTCTTGAATATATTGGAGTTGGATGTTTCTTTTAGTTGTTGTGGTGTTTTGTTATATATCTTAATGCACTTTACATAGGGCCCAGAATGAAATATAGATAGCTTTGATGTTGGTAGAGCTAGTGAATTGCTGGTAAGATTATTATATTTTGACTGCCTGTTTGGTCTAGCGGTAGCGAACACGCTACCGCTAGATAATGAGATGGGTTCAATTCGGTTGTTCAAATGGGGTCGGAATATCATCACCCCATCTCATCCCGTGGGGGGCGTAGAAGTCGACCCGAGGGAATATCCACCAAAGGAAGGGCAGCAGCTTCTTTCTGAGTACTATGACCATCTTACTGCGATCGCCAATCCCCCTGCCAAGTGTGGCGATTATAGCATATCCCTAAGATGACTCTTGGGGGAGGCTTTAGTCCAGCTGTGGACTTCTTGCAGCTGTTATGATGAAGATGATGATAAGATATTATATATGCTGAGATGGTGACCCTTCCGCAGAGCATGCAGGAGAAATATAAGTAGCAGGTTCTTCTTGTTTAATTTTACTATGTTTTATGTTCAAGTTTGTTGTATTTTATGTTTTCATTCCCGTGTGTCTTTGTTGAATATTTTTTTTATTTTTTTTTTAATTTATTTATATTCAGTTGTACTTAGTTATCTAAATTACAACATGACTATTTTATTGTATACGAGATAAGTTGACAAACTCACATGTTATTTGCGTTGCAGGGGTTAATTCTGATTCCCAATTCAACTCCATCGCAATTGTCTCGTTCCATATAAAAGCTTATATCTGTGGTTTTGTCGTTTACATCTCCAAATAGTGTTTCAATGCAGTAATTCTCCACTCCAATGAACTATCTTGTACTGAACTACTTCTGTATTACGGGTTGGCTGTCCTGTAAAAAATATCAATTAATTCACAACTGTCTTCTTAGTACCGTTGGCGCCACATCTGTGGATACACTTTCTCCACAAAACTAGCCCATACTGCTTACGTAATAATGACGTAATCAAGGACATATTAAATCCATGGACATAGCGTCGACATACAAGGAAAACAGTCAAATATAATAGTTAAATATAATATAACAACTCTTGTAAGAAAATACATTTCTTCTCGGGTTTTTGAAGTAAAACTTTTTAACGCACACTTGACTTAGGGAGATGGTGAATGCGTGACGAGAGCGTTACGAAAAGTGTGATCGCGCGAGGCGAACGGAATTAGTGAAGAAGAGACAGTTACGTTTCATGCGAGCACACATTTTTGAAGTTATACTTCTTTTGGCGCGATGGAGAAAAATGATGAGAGTGAATTTTTACGATGCGCGCGCACACCGACACCAAAAAATTTAACAGCATGAAGTTAGTTCTAGGTGGTATGAAAATGTATGAGAGTGAATTTTTACGATGCGCGCGCATCGTACGCGCATCGTAAAAATTCACTCTCATACATTTAGTTCTCATACACTTAGTTCTAGGTGGTATGAAAATTGATAACTATGTTCAAGTTGTATATTAAGAAGTATAACTTCTAACGCGTGTACATAAGTACACACAAGTTTTTTTTTCTCTCTTCCTCTCAAAGACAGTTACATTTTGTGTATCTAAATTTTACTTTTGTCGTGTGGTCTAAAACACACCTGTTTTATTAAAGCATGACCACGCTCAACGATGTAATTTACGGTTAAACTGCCTAAATGTAAGCTGTTCGTCAATTCAGGTTATAAACTATTCCCACACCAAATGCCATCCCATTCTGTTCTGCCGTTTTAGCATAAAGAAGTAACAAACATAGTAAACAGTTACACACACAAATATTTTGTGATTTATTTGTGATTTTACCATAACCATGATACGTATACATATTTCATTGCCCCCTTAACACGTGATCGTTAATTCCGTGCAAGTGATCTCACCCCCATTTCCAATTCCATCTTTTTACTTCAGCGGCCGCCTGAGCTGTGGCCCGAACCTCATAAGGGTGCCCTCAGGTATTAGTCGCTTAAATTAAGCTACTGCCTTTTGAGCTAGCCAACTGCTTGTTATTTTCAATTATTTTGTTGCTTGTTTTATTAATAATTTTCAATTCTTTAATTTTTATATACAATTCCTAAATGTAACAATAATAGCTTAGTAACTGGCTATTTATTATTTATTTAAGGATATTAAAAATATATTGTGTCGAAACAAACCGCACGGACGGACTAATTCAAAATATTTTGTTGCTTTAATTAAGTACTGTTTTTAAACTGTGTTTATGTAGTACATTGTGAGCTTGACAAGTACAAGTGTATGCAAATACCCAAGTGCTGAATAAATTTCATTATTTCATTATTCCGTCGGTGGATATGAGACTGCGGCTAAGACAGTCGCCTCGCCGCGCGCCGCTTCGTGTCGCGGGTCGGACAACTATTGGTGTGACCCACAAATAGTTGTTCTTTCTGAGTCTGGATGTAATTTGTGTCCATCTATTATATGTTTGTCAATTACCCCGCGCCACAGGGACTAGATTCTCTAGTGCGGGCGTTGTCTTTAAAAAATATCTCACGTTCCCAATGATAAAATATATTATATCAACAACATTTACTTACATATATCTATGTCAGTAAATAAGCATATGGTAAATGTGGTGGTAAGCGAATACCGTGTGTAGCCCATGGTTGACCGAGGTATCACTCCTGACCGAAGCCCCCACCTGTGGCATCGGTGCTCACAACCAAGTAAAAAACTATACAAAGTTTTTATTCCTAGCTAGTTAGTATCCTGCTGTAATAGGAGGTACTTGCCTCATCGGGTGGCTTTTACAAAGAAAAATATACTATGCCCTACCTATCAAACATGCCTTAACACAATATACATATGTACCTAACTGTTTTTCTGGGCTTAACGGTTAATTGCTGTCTGTTACGATCATAAGTTAATATATATTAACTTATGATCGTAACAGACAGCAATTAACCGTTAAACCCAGAAAAACAATTATATTATGGAATCGATCAACCGCTTCGATCGGTTACCAGCTTCCTACAAACGTCCGGTTTATTTGACACATGCTGTTACTACGTCCACGTGATTTCGTCCTTGCAAATGCTACCTGACTATACGGATAAAAACACTTCGTATTAATGATTTACATGTCCTAACCTAAAAAGAAAAAATGTGCTATAAAGCTTAAAGTACATAGAACGTACTTATCTACCTGATTGTGAATCTATTTTCATTTAAAATTATGAAATTGTGGGTTAAACATGCGACATGTAAAATTTTCCGAGTTGAACAAACTCCTACAAATTAACATCGACTTTACATAAAAATAGTTCTAATTGCAACATATTAACGTGCATAACAAAAAACTAGATTAAATACCCTTTTAAATGATATATTAATATCTATAAATCCCATACATAATTACAAAGAAACATTCAAAAGAAATCTATAACTCTTGGCGCGAAATATGTCCATTTCAAAGAGCTGTCACTGGTAGACGCCACTTTACGAATGTTTTTGTTTTATGACATACATTTTAGCGGCCCCACTTATTTTTTTTAAATTCTATACTCTATCCTCTTGACCATGGCGCTTCGATTCATTCCAAGTAGTGCCGCAATTTGCCACAGGATGGCATTGATTTCAACTATTGAATGCGCGGGGACTTTAGTACCCGGGACGTAGTACGGCTTACCTGCCGCGGGGACAAATGTACCCACGGACGTTTTAGTCGGACTTGACATTCAAATATTCTAAACTGCACGTGTGGCGCAGCCGTTAAAGTAGCCGCCTTAACGGACAACTATTGGTGTGACCCATAAATAGTTTTCCTCAGTCTGGATGTACTTTGTATCCGTCAATTAAATGTTTGTAGAGTACTTTACGACGCATAAATTAATTAACCTAGTGTGGGAATTGTCTTATAAAAGAATATATATGCTTCTACTGGCACTAAGCATCATTTATGAGAAAAAAAATGTTCCATCAAATTCCCCGGTCATTCCTAACTTATTACTCCATATTAATCTAAGTGATTTACGTATCAGTAATCCAAACAGATAAATAGTTTAAAAGTTTAGTCATATGACATTCCATGTAGGAATGTAACAAAGGAACATATACACTTTTAGAATTATTAGTTTGTCAAACTCGAGACATGAGAGTTCATGTCACTCCTAACGGTGACTAATGTTATGTGAATCATTAATTGCAAAGTGCGCAAACACTATTGCTATACTTATTTTCTCACTCTATATAGTACTTTACTGAACTTAATGAATTCAAGCTTCTGAAGATAGTTCTTGCAAGAAAGATGGATTTTTTCTGCAAGCACACCTTCAGTCTTTCTTACAAGGAACTCCCACTTTTGTGGTCGACCAGAAAGAGTATTCTTAAGCATGACAATCGTCAAAGGAACCAATTACAGTAAAGGAGATATGTAAGCCTCCCCAATAATTTCCACATTGGCTGGTCTTGTGCTGCCTGGATCCAGCGGCTTCCCGCGACCCTTGCAACCCTTGCTATGATGCGATGGCACCGGGCGTGGTGGGTAGATCGTGGGTCCACCTTGTAGGGGGCCTACAAGGTGGACCCACGATCTACCCACCACGCCCGGTGCCATCGCATCATAGCGTTGAGTTAGATTGGACTACAAATAACTGGTATGTTTCAGGATTTTGTGATGAACGTACGAACCGCTATCAATCTATAGTTGGGTAATCGTCAAAATTATTTTATTATTTTGTTAAAGTTAAATTTCAAGTTGTCGGTCCCGGTTGTAGTCATTAAACATCTCAGAGAGGTACCGAGCAACTTTAAGCACTCAAGGGTAGCCACAGCCTTGATCACCCTAATATTATAAAGGCGAAAGTTAGTGAGTATGTATGTTTGTTATTTCTTCACGGCCAAACGGCTAGAGCGATTTTAATAAAACTTGGTATGGAGTTAGCTGAGACCCTGGATTAACACATAGGTTATAATTTATACCATGCAACCCAGTACAAGTAAATATGAAGCTAGTGCCTTGATATTTACTTGTACTGCGATTTGGAACAAGAAATTGGATTAGCTTCTATCCAGCCTTGTTATTTGGAAAAAGAAATAAGATTAGCTTCTATTTAGCTTTAAGGTTTGGAACAAGAAATTAGATTAGGTTCTATCCAGCGTTGCGATTGGGAAAAAGAAATGAGATTAGCTTCTATTTAACTTTGATGTTTGGAACAAGAAATTATAGTAACTTCTATCCAGGCTTGTGATTTAGAACTAGAAATTAGATAAGGTTCTATCCAGCGTTGTGATTGGGAAAAACAAATGAGATTAGCTTCTATTTAACTTTGAAGTTTGGAAAAAGAAATTATAGTAACTTCTATCCAGGCTTGTGATTTAGAACAAGAAATTAGATTAGCTTCTATGCAGCCTTCTATATCCACAAAACGAATTCTTTAACAACATTACCTTTTTATTGCGATATAAAAAACATTTATTGAATGGGTTTTAGTATTTTTATAATACCGGCAACAGAAATACATCGTCTGTGAAAATTTCAACTACAACGGTACATGAGATACAGCCTGGTGATAGACGGACAGAGCGACAGACAGATAAACAGCAGAGTATTATTAATAGGGTCCCGATTTAGCCTTTGGATACAGAGCCCTGATTATGTTTGTTATTTATACTTTGTTTGTATCATTGTTTTTTTTTTAGACAACGCCCGGACTAAGGAAATTAAGCCTGTGCCGCGGGGTACTTTACAATTATATAAAAACTGCATTGGGATTTATCCTTTAATAGTAGATGTAAGGTTGGTTATAAATCAATAATTGACGGACACAAAGTACATCCAGACTCAGAACAATTATTTTATGGGTACAATTATTTACAAATAGATGTCCTGCGCAGGAATCGAACCCAAGACACGAAGTGGCGAGCATCTTTTTTAAGGTTCCATATAAATTTTGTTCGAATAAGTTAGTTGTAATAAAGGAAAGTGACGGCATAGAATATCATCACCCCGTCTCATCCCGTGGGGGGGCGTTGATGCAACCAGAGAACAAAAAGAAAATGTCACACGATTATGGCATATCACCCATTCTTTGGGGACTATAGGCCATATTCTTAACTATGTTTCTTAACTATCTATGAAACAAGAATTTTTATTCGCTTTTCCTTAACTGGTTAAGCAATAAGAATATTTTATCCATTTTTCTAACTGGTTAAGGTAAACTATTCTTATTCCTTAACCAGTTAATAAAGCTGACAAAAAAATCTTATTTCCTAACCAATTATGATAGAGTAAACAAAAAGTCCATATCATTTGGGTTAGGTTAGGTTAGTTGGTGACCATTTGGCGTGCGAAGGCGAGCGAGCGTAGCGAGCGTGCCGCGGCAGCGGCCGCCGAGCGCTAGAAAAACATTAACCATGGATATCTCCATAATGGCATGCCTTGCCTTGCCTTCGCACTAACGTGATACTTTTCTTTATCGATACTTTTCACTGAAAATGTTGTTGTATACATTTACATAAAAAAAAATAAACAATTTAATATCTATGAATAATGGACTTTTTGTTTACTCTATCATAATTGGTTAGGAAATAAGATTTTTTGTCAGCTTTATTAACTGGTTAAGGAATAAGAATAGTTTATCCATTTTCTTAACTGTTTTTCTTAACCAGTTAGAAAAATGGATAAAATATTCTTATTTCTTAACCAGTTAAGGAAAAGCGAATAAAAAATCTTGTTTCATTGATAGTTAAGAAACATAGTTAAGAATATGGCTTAAAGGCTTTGGGGTGGCTTTTGTTTAGCAGTGGACGTACTTCGGCTGACATAGTTTAAGTCAGTTCAAGTCAGTTAGTTCAAGCCTTTCATTACATTATAAAGAAAGCATTGACAAGACCTTTACTTTTAAGTAAAATAAAGACATAACGAGATATAGTTATAAATTAAACCAATGATAATTATGAAAAAAAGAACAATTTACATGGAAATCGATTGAAACTTCCTAAATAAAGGCAATTCACATTTATGGCCAATAGTATAAATTATACCGTAACCATAATATTATAATCTCACGCTAAAATATCCCTTAGACCGGACAATTTTTTGCTGGTCCTCTATGGTACATAATCCACCAAAACAAAATAAACAAGTTATAGATACAATAATATATTGTTTGACCGTGTCCAATCGCGCCAAGTCCGGAACAGGTTTCTGTATAATTTGCTGTTTTTGATTTCGTTAGTTCAATTTTATAAATAAACTGCTCTATCGCTTTGATTTCTCTATTGAAATCTCCATTGCACCATGCAAAAGAATTTAAAAGGTCCTTGTGAGCCGTAACACAGGTTTATGCCTACTTCGGAAACCAGCTCTCTACCAACTAAAGATATTGTACAGACGCCAGCACATCCAGCCACCCCAATCTGTAAAATTTCTTTTATAGATTTTCAACTTTATCATAAAATCATAAGTTTCACTTTCAATTGGGGAAATTTGACAGATTGGGGTAGTTTGATGTGCTGGCGTCTGTACATTAAATTGTTAGTATATCTAACAATTTAATTTGATGAGTTATGTAAGTGAGAAGACAAACGATTATTCGTATTTCTATTACTATTTGTAACGAAGCAAGTTTGTGTTAAATTATTGAAGGATAGGACAGAACGACATTTTCTTGGACAAACTTCCTTGAAACAAACACATCCTCGTTCGATTCCAGTAGCGTTATATACAAAATACCCTTCTTCCATAATCTCCAAGTTATTATAAATACCGTTACTCAACTCAGCACAGAAATTTGTCTCCTGACCACAAACTTTTGTCACAGTTTTCGATATATAGCAAACAATACTATCGGCGAACTGATTCGCATATTTTTATAATTTGATACTTGTGAACAACCGCCTCAACCGATTATCGTATGGAAACTGCTTAATATAAAGACGAAGGAACTCGAAATGCAAACTAGTTTTGATATCTATTATGAGGTCTTAATAATATATTGGTTGCGATTTAAGGCAAAGATTTAGGTTTTTTATATAAACATTAATGCATTTGGTTTTAATACTGTCTGAGATCGAGTCTTGTGTGTTATCGATGGAGCTTAAGATGCAGCGTACATGTCAATACCCTTTCCGAATCTGGTTCTCACATAGAGAAGTGTAACAGGTTTGTTTGACCTTGTATTATGTCAGTCGCTTGATATAGCTCCGGGAAGAGGTAGCGAGCGGGATTCCTGTATAGAATTAAGTATTTTGCACGTATTCGATTCACTGAGAATATCAAGTATAACGTCGGTAGTATATTTTGTATTAATATATTCAATAAAAAGTTGTTACAATAAAAACTGCTGTTAGTATATGATGTAGACGGTTGATAAAAATAATGTTATGTAGGTTAGAGTTTGCTGTTTGGTGATGGCGGCGAATATCAGAATATCATTACCCTATCACATCCCGTAGGGGGCGTAGAAGTCGACCGAGTCGTAGAGGGAATATCTAACAGAGGACGGGCAGCAGCTTCCTTCTGAGTACTATTGCCATTTTACTGCGTTCGCCAACCCGTTTGCCAAGCGTGGCGATTATGACATATCCCCCCAAGATGATTCTTGGGGAGGCTTGTCCAGTAGACTTCTTTCAGCTGTTATGATGATGACGTTAGAAAATAGTACCTACAGTTTTCAAATAACACAGAACGGTCTTCAATTTAATAACAACCAAATTAACATTTATATAAGTACTTTCTAAAAACCTTTCATATTGAATAAAAAATCGGTTCGCAATTAATGGAGAACTCGCATATCATTATATACTTATACAACAAAACATGCAGTCCAATTTAAAACCTCCTTCATTTCGCAAGAGACTGACCTCAATGATAAGCAGGATACGAGGCAGCATGCTGAAAGACATTGCAGATAAACAGGATTCCAAAAGTCATAAAAGCGTATGTTCGAGTTCAAATAAGATAGTGCCTTCTATTTTATGCATTTCACTTTTATGTAATTCTTCTATGTATAGACTTCATCTGAAATAAAGATTAATTATTATTATTTCCAAGTCCGGTAAAAACAATATTCATCATCATCATATCAGGTGAAAGACATCCACTGCTAGACAAAGGCCTCCCTTAAGGATCTCCGCAATGGCCGTTCTTGTGCTGCCCACATCCAGCGGTTTCCAGCGATCCTTGCGAGATCGTTAGTCCACCTTCTAATGTATCTGCCTACTCTGCGTCTTCCAGTTCATGGTCGCCACTCGAGAACCTTTCTGCCCCTGCGGCCGAAAAATAATAATATGTATCGTATACATAGACTCACGTCTGTTTCCCAGAGGGGTAGGCAGAGACAACGGATTTCCACTTGTCACGATCCCTGCACACCTCCTTCGCCTCGATTACTGTTCGATTACATTCTTCATACATGGTCGCCGGTAATAATAATATGTTATATGTAATAATTAGAAGTTATAAAAACCCATTGTTAATTTTCCAAGACATTTTCTTAAAACGGTCCTATTAGGTTTTCGGGAACGCTTAGAGCCTAATATCTACCATAGTAGAGCTTAGGCTCTAATAATGATGATGATAATGTCCTCCTAGCCGATTTGAGCCATTCATCTGCGCGGGACATATTACAGTGCAATAGTGTTTGCGCAAACACAGGAGCACTCTCGATTCCATCACTCTCATGATCCGATGGGACGACTATATAGCGACACACCGCAAAGAGGTCCGGTACAGGACCGACGGCTTTACGTGATCTCCTAGGCACGGGGTATAATACCGCCATCTCCCAGACTTCAGGCTGACACTTAAAAATTTTTCTTTTTGATTTCACTATATCACATTTGGCCCGATCCGGGATTTGAACCGAAGACCTCATTATCTGCGATTGAACACGCTACCGCTAGAACAACGAGGTAATCAACTATATATAAGATATGAAGAACTATTAATACATGTGTTTTGTGAAAGCACCTACATGATAATCCGAACCGAGAACTTCAAAATCCGGAGACGCCTGATTTTACTGACTAGCATACCAACGTAGAGTCTTCTTTGGTCTGAAATTTTGATCAGGAGTGTCAGATTGACACATCAGGTACCGTGTTGAAATTTAATTCAAAATTCAAAAGGTTTAAAACTTGAGGGACCTTTGATGTATTACACAAGTCAGGCTAGTTTGGTTTTAAGTTAATGCAGGATGTTTGTAGCGGAGTCACTGTGGCGCTTGACAGGTGATGGTAATCCGGGAGGATATGTAAGTGTCCCCTCAAGGCATGTGGCATAAAAGGGAGCATCGGAGAAACATTCCCCCAATCCCGGGGCTCCCTCACAAGGCGCCAATAGAAGTCCATGGCATGTGAGGTTAACAGGGTCCTATAGATATCCTCTAGATACCTAATCTATTGATTGGATAGAAATTTACTTTGCATTTCGAGTTCCTTCGTATTATATGCGATATAATACGATAAGATAGAAATGAAATGGAAATGGATGAAAATAATTAAACAATATCGCCTCCCTCACCAAATAATATCGTAATCGAAAAATCTAAATTTTACAGGAAATATAAAAACGATTTCCGGCTCGTTACTTTTTACCGGGTTTACATAGAAAAATCATTTCTGTACCAGAAGTTAGCAGTTTTTTTTCTTTGATAAGTTAATATAATTAAAAAAAATATGATCATACTAGATTGGATCTATAAGCGAAATTATTTAAAGACGAATTCCAACAGTTCATTGATTAATAAATCTGAATATTGATTTCGCAAGATTCAAGTTACGAAACCCCAAGAAATTAGATCAATACATAAATATTCGTCTTAATGCCTACGTAGGTTGATATATTTATATCCAACTAATGTTATAAATGCGAAAGTTTGTGAGTATGGATGTATGGATATTGTTTGTTACTCTTTCTATAATATGTTATGTGGATATTGTTTATAACTACCGAACTGATTTTAATGAAACTTTGTAGTAATAAAGCTTTATATATCCGAGTAACACAGTTTATCGCCGGTAAAACCGTGGGGCAAAGCTAGTATTATATATAGTAGTCTAGGCGACTAATCTCGATGACTAAGCAGGACATAATGCAGCGCTCGAGTCAGAGCTCAGCAGATAGTTCGTGCACATACCATCGCTTTAATAATCTGATTTTTCCTTTTATTTATCATAGCAGGGCAAACTAGCAAGCGAGTCACCGGATGTTAAGTAAGCACCGCTGCCCATGGACACCTGCAACACCAGAGGGGCTGCAAGTACGTTCCCGGTCTTTGAAAAAGGTATTAAATTGCTTTTTTACAAAGACACGACTGGGGAGATAACAGGCACAAGATCAAAGTTACTTAATATAATAATGAAAAATTTATATGTTTTGATCATCTTTATTCTGGACAATAAATACACTTTGTTTATAGTACGAGTACCAACAACATTTTAAAATAAACTTATATTATAGGTGCATATTACTAATATATTTTATTATGCGAAAGAAGTACATAGAAACGTGTATTATTTATTTTATTAAATAGTAAATAGGTAGTTATCAGTCTGTACCCATTATAAAAATATCTTAAAAAAATTAACCATTTTAGGTTTTGACGACCAACATAAATTACGAACATTTATATTAGATAGTTGATGTTAACTTACTAAATCGTCAAAGACAGCTCATGTTATTGTATACTACGCATATTCTATACTACGCAGCTTACAACAAAATCCCGGAGCATATCCGGTACATAGCACTAAAAAAATATATGGATATATAAACTCACACCTATTTCCCAACGGGATTCCAATTCACGATCTTTGCACCATGCTAAATTAAATAATTAATTAAAAAGCTCGAATGAAGCGGTGGTTTATCGAGCAATCTTTGACACGTTAAATGATGAATTTATAAAATTTGAGTAGTTATGTATTGACATTATTTTGTGACATTTGCGTACTTATCGTACGCAAAACTATGATACCTAATATATATTACTTTTAGTGACTATTTGACTAAATAAGGGCACATAGTTCGTAGAACCGACGACCGCTGGGCCGGAAAGATTTTCGAGTAGCGACCACGAACTGGAAGACGCAGCGCAGGCAGGTCCCCTCAAAGATGGACCGATGATCTTGTGAGGGTCACTTGAAACTACTGGATATGCAAGATCAGGATTGTTGAGATATTTGGAGGGAGGCCATATCCAGCAAAGGAAGTCTTTCAGCTGATATGATTATGATGATGACTCAATAAGGTAAGATTTTAAATACGGTATTGCCCCCGACTCTATGCCATGGCAATTAAACAAATTTTCATATCATTCTTCTTTTTACTGTAGTTCTTATGAGAAGGACAGAGCATATTTAGTTGTATAAATATCATTGCTATAATAAAATAAATTTTATAAATGTTTTCATACAATGTGTACCTAAATATCTATGTTACTAGAAATAATAATGTATACAACTATATTACTACAAACATGTTCTGACTATTTACAAGCGGTTTTTAAAGTCTACGTGAATAAAAATCTTTTTTATTTATTTATTTTATTTATTGTATCAATTTAGCTGACAGTTCTATGTATACCCTGTTCTTTTCATACTAGCTATATTAGAGAGAGACGTAATGACATTCAAATTAGTTGTGTATAAAACTGAATAACATCACCATTGTTTAGGCTTAATTTAATTTCATCATCATATCAGCCGAAAGACCTCTCCAGTGCTGGACAAAGGCTTCCCCAAAATTCTCCACAATTGCCGATATTGTGCTATCTGATAAAATAAATGTAAATTTGAATGGTGAACTACCAACTTCGTACATTACCATCATCTATACAAAGTTAATCTATCTAAAAATACGAGTTAACGAAAAGTTTGTACAGACGCCAGTGCATCCAGCTACCAAATTTTCAACTTTATCACATAAGCCTAAGGTTCACTTTTAATTGGGGAACTTTGACAGATTGGGGTAGCTTGATCTGCAGCTGGCGTCTGTACAATTTTAATGATATATTGAAACTCAATGAAAATATTCTAAAATTAACTATTTATTTTTATCACGTTTTTATTGAAGCTACATATAATTCACCACTCCCTGAAGTTACTTAATACACATTCTTCTCAAGCACACTTACTGAATTCTCAATAAAAGATATTATAACACCAATCAGTTATTGATGACATACATACTTAACATAATCATTGAGATAGCTTTTTTTTATTTACATTGAATAATTTCAAATCACAGTAATTAATACCAATTGATACGATTTAACCATGACAATTTTGCACATATAATCTCATTTATTATGATTCTATTAATTTGATCTAAAAATAAAATTGTGGTTCTATTAAGTATTATGGATTATTACAATTTACCATATAAATACAACACTGATAAAAATATTTCTATAAGGCAGTGTTCTTAATATTTATATCATCAAATCATTTTCCAGCCATAATAACAATATCCACTCAAAGAAGAACCAATAGACAAAAGTCCAGCAAAGCGATAGGTTGATCCTCTGGTCACGACCAGACCTCTACCACGAATCAATTTAGTTTACTCACTCGAAGAAACATACCGTTTTTTCCCGACATTCTAAGTTCATTGAAGTTTCAACTACAAGTGGTGCTAGTTAATGTACTGGAAAAACCGCAAGCATTATCGAAGAAGTAAACTGCATAAATTTGTGGTAGACATTTTGATCTTTTCTTTGGCAAAGGAATAAGCATGACTATTTTTTATTCTGACCAAGTTTCCTTTTGGCGTCGATTTGGAGGAATACTTTGACAGAGGACGCCAAAGTTTTAGGTTATTATTTATCTTTTATCGTCTTAGTTTACATTTTCTAATGTTAGCTAAGTTGTTCTAACAGTTATTCGTTGTAATAATATTGCTTATAGTTTCAATCCTAATACATTAGTTGCAGTTTAAAATTATTAGGGCCTTTAAAGTACCGGTCGTCCTCCAGTTCCTTAGTTAAGAAACAAATTCGTACAGTTCGATATTTACAAAATACGCATAACATCTTAATGACGCGTGTATCAAATTTATTAAAATTTCGTTATTTTCATAAAAAACATATTACAGTTGAATTTTTATGTTTTATTTTCAATGTCAAATATGGACACTTTGATGATATGTGGAATACCACATCTGAATTGGAATAGGCTTTGATGGTAAATATTCATTAGAATGTCACGAAAAATCACGAGATTACATTTTCACATAAATGGGTAATTGTATTTTGTCAATGACTCTTCGAAATTCCATTTTGAGGTGGTCCAACTTTCCCAATTCGTTATTATGCATTTTTTCGACTGAAAAATAGTTCATGGATTAACTTTATACTGTGATGCTGATATCTGAAAAATATCTGTGTTTCATATTTGACACACAGAAAATCATACGAAATTCAAAATTCTAGTAGGTTGTAAAAATATTCCACTACTTAATAATAATAATCACTTAAACGCTACCGTACCAGAGCTGCTTTCAAACATCAGAATAATGTATCGTAGATTACAATATTCAATCCAGTGAAGCAGTGAAAGCTTCCTGGTCTTACAGTTAATGTTAGTAAATATAGCCGTGTGTACAGTCTTACGGAATAATAAGTAGTAGATATAACATGTTCAGTAAAGGCTACTATAAATTGCTACTAATTTTTTTTCTAGTTTTTACTCCGCAAAGCCTAACAATCTAAGAGAAAAATGGTGTATAAGTCTTTGGTTACGGTTGGTGACCAGGGTGCATGCCAATTTGTTTCGATTTCTACAAATAGACTTAAAAAAAAGTGGAAAGACTAATGCAATTATTATTTTTTATGAATAATAACGCCACAGCTTCAATTCTGGCTAATTCTTTGGATCTTCACCAACAGCATCTGTTACAGTATTTTTTTTTATAGAGCCCATTCGTATCTCGTCACGGGACTGAGTCGAGATGGTATGTGAAGTATACGGCGTTGCGGTCCACGCAGACACTGGCTGTCCTCTCAGGTGTTGGTATCTGGGAACATATTAAAGCGTTAATTAAACAAGTACTTATAACAGTATTAGATACTTTCGCTGACGTTAAATTATAATTTAAAATTAAAATGCTATAATCCTTGATCATACACAAATGTGTAGGATTTTTTCTGGCTTATACAAGGTTCTATCATTTTTGGGAGATTGCTGGATGCGAAAAGCGCAAGACCGGCAAATGTGGAGATCTTTTTGTTTGGCTTTGTCCAGCAGAGGACGTCTTTCGGCTGATATGATGATGATGATGATGATATAAGGTTACTTGTAAAACACCAACAATCCTTCTTCAAACGAGGTTTAAAAAGAGTATTAATATCACGGTAGGCAGCGCTTTTTCTATTTATAGAAAAAAGGTTGCTTATTGATCCGTTGCTCTAGAATTCGTTTTTATATTGTGGTCTCTTTTTATATTGTAGTATAACTTGATACGCACCAAGTAACTTTTATTTTTCTTTATTATTGATCATCCACAAGTGAAATTAACACATCATAACAAATGAACTTCAGACCAGATGAACTGTTTAATTGCGTTTTTTTTAGTTCCCAAGTTAATTAGAACTCATAAATTCTTAGGTTTATTTTGCTAATTTGAGCTGGAAAATGTAAATGGTACAAAATGACCACAGCATTTTGCCTTGTTAAGGTTAAACCTAAATTTTATTTCGACATTTCATACAACATATTTTTACCCTAAATGCCTACTGTACTTTAATAAACAATATCCATAAATATTATATTAAAAAGTAGGCAACCTTACAAACCCAGATGGTGTTCTATAAAGACATTAATAAACGTGACAAAAGTTTGGGCACGAATTACATAAATTGAAAAGGAATTTCATAATCGTAATGCTTGAACTAAAGACCCATAACTACTGTGGAATGCATAGGAGTATGCAGCTTTAGCTTAGGAATTTAGAATGCGTGTCGCAGAGAAACTTAAAACGATTTTTAAGATATGAAGGGCTATCCCTTCACATCTTAAAAACGGCCTTAACAACAGTGTTAGTACTAAGGAAAGAACACGTGCATTCCGACCAAGGCGGATTGGCAACCACATGACCTTTGGACGGAATGATGAAACGTGATCATATTTGTGAAGGCCAAATATGAGTCTAATACAAATGTTTTGGAGATGCTCAAGTTTATGCAGATGTTCTTCTGTGAGGTCGCTGGCATCGGCGTAGTACAGAATAAATAAGAGAAGTAATTAATCATAATTTTAGAATCTCACGATTGGTGGCAAATTAAAATTTATTAAATATTGGAACTAGTACCCGTATAATAAATGCAATTTGTTATTTAACGGGGCTATAGGAAATACATTCTATTAAATTTAAGTTCACCGTTATTGTGTTGCAAGAGGTTATGCGGATTGACAGGTCTGACGATTGCGTTATTATACAACAAAGGTACCTCTATATTAAACACTGTGTATCAATTATGTCGTGGCATTTCAAATTTCCTTGTTTGACCTTTGTTACGAGTTGTTCGTTGCATATTGTTTGCAGTTTCCAGTAAATCTTTTTTTTTATATAAATTAAGATGGCAAACGAGCAAGCGGGTCACCTGCTGGTAAGTAATCACCGCCGCCCATGAACACTCGCAACACCAGAGGAGCCGCAAGTGCGTTGCCGGCCTTTAAGAAAAGAATAGGCTCGCTTCTTGAAGGTTGCCATGTCATGCCGGATCAGAAATACCTCCGCAGCTAATTAATTCCACAGAGCGGTAGTGCGCGGCAAAAAGTTTCTTGTGAAACGCACGGTGGTGGATGACTTTTCATCCAGGTGATAAGGATGAAATTTCCACTTTTGGCGAGAGGGTCTGTGGCGGAATGTGGCGGCAGGTATAAGCTCGAAAAATTCCTCTGAGTACTACTCGCAGGGTAAGAGGATCATACCAAATAGTGGGAACCCCGTCGTCAACGACCATTCAAGCTGCACGACGTTGTAAACGATAAAACGGGAGAAGTTGATACTATGCGGCCCCGGCCCAGAGGTGGCAGCAATATTCCATATGCGGCCGTATTTGCGCCTTATATAATTGGAGGCGATGGGCCCATATAAAGTATCGCCTAGCTAGGCTCATCGCAGAGCTCTGCAAAGGACACCCAGCTTTTTGGAGGCCAATTTGGCCTTGTCTTCCAGATGACCTCGAAATTTGACGTCACTCTCGATGTCGATGCCGATGTTGCAACATTTATGTTAATCCTGTATAAAGCGCAAATTACTTGTCTTTATTTATGTTAATTAAAATATATTCCCAAGCAGTGGTTTAGTTTTGTAGTTATTCTTTAAAATAACAAACTGTAGGATCATAAACTCCATCATGCCGATGAAAACCATTCAAATCATTCAAGTCAAATTTTAGTTGTGCTCAATAAGTATAACAAATAAAATATGTGCGCAATATTAATAATGTTTTGTGCATACCTCTAATACGTAAGATCTAATTATAATCATGCCTGATATAAGCCAACCTAAATTAATTGCCATTATTAACTAAATAGATAATACCGTTATTAATATTAGTTGCCACATCAGTTCCTTTTAATGATTGCTGTACCTCTTTGCTGGTGTATTTGCCCATGCCTGCTCTAGCACCGATACTATTATTATTTATATAAATCTGTATCTGTTTTAGAATATCCTCTCCAATTTTGCTATTTCCTTTCTAGTTTGTGTCTTATTGATGGTTCCAACAATTATATTAATATTGTACTAGTTTTGCATTTATTTTCTATCTTCATTTTTGTAACCTTCGTGTTTCGTTCGTAATTATTTATAATTGGCTCTTCTTACCACTATCTATCGGTTTTTATTAGTATTTCCTCTTATTTTATCAATAAACACATTTTATTTAAAGCTTGGTACTTTATAAACTTATAACTTTGTTTCATTGTCCGATATAACAAATTGTGCGTTAGTTGTTGCAGTTTTCATGTTATCGGCTGTTGTGCCCGTATCATTTGGTATACGGCAATTTTCATTGGTGACAGCTTTCTTTTCTTCCCTAGCTATCTTGTTTAATTGGCAACGTTTCATCCTGGTTACAGAACGTTTAAGATCAATAATTGTTTGAACACTTTGAAAGGATTTTAAAGTCCTTTGATCGCTTTTATCGCTTAAACTACACATTTGAGTGTCAATATTAAGTTATATAGAAAATAATGGCTCCAAGATGTAAATTTAATATGTTTTATGAATGCGATACATGCAATTTAATATGTTTTATCATTTTATACATCTATGGGCTGTACTAAATATCTATTATTATACAAGTTGTTGACAGCACTGTAAAATTTTAGATGTTTTATTATTCGAGAATAGTCACTCCCTCTTGCCCACCACTACAACTCCTGTAAGCGAGGATCAACAGTGGAACAAAATGAAATGACACTGAGCGGTGAGGATCAGGCATATCCCGGGGAATCACTTTAACTGTCTTGGATCTCACAACGAATTTTTGTTTGCCAAACATGTAACGCAGTTTATTCAAAAAGTATGACGAGATTTTCATAATTGAATTTTTCAATCTAAAATATAAAACAAACAAACCTGTCTTTAATTTTTATAAATATCTTCTTTTTGCATACAAATATGATGAAGATAATGAGACCAACGAGCACGTTGTATGCGTCGGAGAACTGCCAGATGTAGTCCCCCTCCGGGTAAAGTGCACTGATGACTTCTAATATCCAGTTAACACCCATCACAGCAAACAGCTTCACGTATAGAGCAAACCTGTAATATGAAAATTTAATACTTTTGGTGACTATGAGTATATTCTTATGAGTCTATGATAACATTGGCAACATGTCATTGTGGTTCTTAAATGAAGAATTGGTTTGCACAAAAATAGAAAGTGGTTGAGATATCCTTACAGATACTAGCTACACACGCACACACGCGCGATAATACACTACAAAACTGTTTGACGGGCATGATGAGATCGTGATACTTAATTCTTTGCTCTGAGGGTACTAATATTATCTCCCAGGGGTACTGCCAAATATAATGTATTAACTTCAATACTTTCTTGGAAGAAATTAGGAAAATTATATAAAATTGTAACTAATAATTTTAATAATAGTACATTATCGAGTTTAGAGGTATTGTATAGGGGTAATCCTTGAAATTCAAAATTAAATAATATGCTTTCTCCGCGGTCACCCATCTATAGTCTGACCGCGCGTAGCGGTGAAAACCAGTGAAAGCAACTGGCTAAGGGCCATGAAGGCTGATAGTAACCGAGGCGTCTTTGCAGTAACGACAATCTGCCGATAAGTAAGATATGTTGGATTGTGTTACAGTGTCACGAAAATTTCTAATAAACTTGACTTGTTCTAAACAAGTCGTGGTGGTGCCTAAGATGGTGCTTACAGGAGTGACTGACTGGGAACGAGGAGGCACTGCACTACATATTCAGAATGAATATTTACAAAATAGAATTACAATGCCAATTTTCATCGCATGGTGTGATACACAGATGAGAAAAATCAAGCAATGTACTTAATAATAATGACCTAGTAACAACGAACGAAACTCTTACCGTTGCTGGTCTTTCTTCTGTTGATTATTTGTGGAATCCTTTGACTTTAATGTCACTGCTGTCATTTTTCTAATTGCTGCTATCTTTATAGCCGTTAACGTGAAGAAGACTAAGTTTGCAATACATAGGATCAAGATGGGCGCGTACAAATAAATCAGCTTGCTTTTACCTGTAATTATAAACCATGACGTTAGGAACACTTTTTAACAGTGAGTTTTCTTTAAATGTTCTGGATGGAATGTGGAGTCTACCAGTCCGAACTACGCCATCGTGGTGGACTCTCATTGTGATAAGAAGCCACTGCCTGGCAGTGCGGCATTAAAGGTTTATGCATCGTCATATTTCGGGACCCCCAGTCATCATTTCATTAAAAACCAACTTTCATTTGCTAATTATAGACATACTAACTGTGCCCGCGACTTCATCTGCGTGCAATAGTGTCTTTGGTTAATATTCGCATGCGTATGGCGCATTTTACTGCCCTTACGTATCTTCTCGTTAGTTAAAGGTAAATGAAATCTTAAAAATTGGAAATCATAAATCTAACCAAGCTACCAACATGATAATACACGTAGATTAGACACAAGTATTCAGGCCAGAATATCTGAAACTTATTGTCACTTGACATTGGCAAAACAACTAATAACAAAAAGTAATTGCCGGCCTTGCGTTATCCGCTATCTATGGGAAATGCTATGGAAATCTTTGGGGGAGGCCTTAATCAAACAGTAGACGGCTTTCGGCTGATATGATGTTGATGATATGAATAACAAAAATCGAATACTCACCATATAAGAAACAGCCTTGTGTCTGTATGTTTGGTAATAGAGGATTGGGTCTTGGTATATTGGAGAACTCCAGAATAGCCATCAGTACAGTTAGAGCCGTTGGTATACCAAACGCGTACAAACAGTAGGATACGAAACGTTTGCGAGGTGAGGCACGATTGTTGGAGCCCCGTTTTCCACTAGAAAGTAAACAAAACGACATGATGTTTTTGAATAAAATTGTAAATTGTTTTTTTTTTTAATAGATAAACCCTCATAACTAAAAGTAAGTCTAGAGACTTACTACACTACATAGAGATTTTTTTTTATTTTGTATTTATCTACCTATATCGACATTTTGTATTCTGACGTTACTTTTTATGTTTTCTTATATTTAATATGTTCTGATTATTATATAATTTATTCATTGATTTTATTATACAATATTTATTAAGGTCTAATGATAATAATATTCTGATATAAATAATCTACAAACCTAACCAACATTTGTTTACCTAAACAATTTTGAAGAGTATTTAATTTGTATCAGTGCAACTGTCATTTCTTTTTTATATAATAGTAGGCACTCTAGCATGCGGATCACCTGATGGTAGGTAATCACCGCCGCCCATGGACACCTGCAATATTACAGGGGCTGCAAGTATATTGCCGGCCTTTTAAATGGAAAAAGCTCGCTTCTTGAACGTTGCCAGGTCATACCGGATCAGGAATCCCTCCGCAGATGATTGATTCCACTGAGTAGTAGTGCGCGAAATAAAGTTTCGAGTGTAACGCATGTTGGATTAGATATATTACATCTCACGGAGTATATATATAAATATAATTGTAAATTTTCCGGAATCGCGGGCGTTTTTCGATAGTGCTTTCCATTATATTCACATGTCAACTTTAGAAAAATATTTATCCGGATATTCCAGCACTGTTTATTTGCAAATATTATTTTGGGTCAGTAAGGGCTAATCCGAAACTACTGGAAAGACATAATGTGGATCTTAGGTTGTTCCAATCCAATCCACATTATTGAATTAAATTGGACATTAAAATAATTAGAATAAAATCTCAAATTGTCCCTCATTGACCCACACAAAATTGTCACCCCCAGTATGAAAAATCTATTTAATATGATTTATGATAAATTTGCAAAAAATATAGGGTATTTACCTAAACGTCCACCAGATGTCGAAACACATGATGTTCAACCAGAAGAAAGCGGCCAACAACGCAAAGTAAATAATAAAAGCTGAAAAAAAATATTACACTATTTTAAAAAGGAAATTATGAAATAAAATAACGTTGACCGAGTATTTTAAATACTCTCATTGTGGCATACTAAATTATTTTGATATTTTTTGTCATGTCAATGTGTAATTTTTTTGTAATGCACGTTCATATATTTTATAAATTATTAATTAATGTTTGAGTTATATTTAATCGTAATTACAAACTCAGAAATAAAACAAACATCGGACTAGGTTTAACACGGAGAACATTTTGACTTAAATATATTGTTTGTTTCATAGTGTCGCTTGTCTGGAAGAGATCGCTTAAGGCAATAAGACCGCCCGTGGTACAGACGACAGCACATCAAGCTACTCCAATCTGTAAAATTTCCCCAATTGAAAGAGAACCTTATGCTTTTTTGATAAAGTTGAACATCTATAAAAGAAATTTGACTGATTGAGGTGGTTGGATGTGCTGGCGTCTGTATATTATGTTCTTTATATCCTATGTATTTTCTTTCCGTTTGAGTGTGTACAATAAACAGCATTCTATTTTTCTATCTTGAAGAGGGCATTGTCTTATGTTAGTTTTAAATTGCGGCGGGTTGGAACGGGGGTTGGAAATAAAGGGGTACAGCGATTTTGCTGGCATTAATAATATAGTATACGCCCTTGCCTCAGAGAGCACGCAGGGCTGTCGGTCCTGTGCTTGCTTCTTCCTTGCTGTATCGGCTAATGTTCCCATCGGATCATGAGAGTCAGGAGTCAGGAAATATAAAGTACACATAATAATATGTTTGCGTACGCTTGTGCAATATAATTATCTCAAGCGCAGATGATAGTCTCTAATGAGGCCAGAAATATATTATTGATTTTAATGAGAGAGTTAAAACTTATATTTATTTTAGAAACTGTGCTAGTTTCTGATAAAAAACAAATACTTGTAAAGTTTTTTAACGAAATCAGTTACTTGATTAATTATTCATATCTAACCGTACAAAACGCAATACATATAAAAATCTATTTAAACGGTCTTTGAAAACTGTAAATAAATAATATATTTTTTGTTACAAAATAATATCAATAATATTTATAAGTGTAGTGCCTTTCGAAACAATCTTATTTTGAAACATTCTTTTCCATGTTTCATAACTGAAGAGAAATTAGATTAAAAAAAAAATATTTCATTCGACATTTATGCGTTTCATAAAAAAAGCTATCCATAAGTATAAAATTGAACAGTCTAGATATAATAGAAACACGAACAGAAGTAAAATATTTGTAACCTTTGATATAGCATTTATTACAAATACTTAATTAGATTAATTTATCACAAACATAAAAATTTAATTTAAATTTATTAAGGAATTAGGGGAAAATTCAATTCTTTCATTTTTATGGGTTTATACTTCGCCGTTCTTATGAAAAAATTCAATAAGTATGTGGAATCAAATCCAATTTGAAGGTTAAAAAAATGACGAAATTAGAATGAAGTTTATAAAACGCAATGAAAACAACAAAATATTTGATGTTAAAAATAAAATTAGATATGTTTACCAAGGAGATGAGATTAAATATAGATTGACCTAATAATCAGTGCCAAGACGATGAGCGAAAATAAAATTTAATTGTTAATCTAAAGCAATAAATACTTTGCTATCGTGTTAATAACTTATTTACTTTTTAATTAAGACAACGCCCTCACTAATTAATGAAGTATGAAATCATCGTATCGCGGGGGACTTTGCCGACATGCAATATACAGACAAAAAGTACACCCAGCAACAATTTTACTTGGAAATCTAATCCTTGTGTCGCTGGCTACTTTACAAACATATAATAGGCGGACACAAGTTACATCTAGACTCAGAACAACTATTTATGGGTCTCGAACCCGTGACACGAAGCGGCGAGGCAACTGTCTTAGTCGCAGCGCCACACGCGCAGTAATTTACAATTTATCAAACAAATATAATTAGCCTTTTGCGAACTTCGAACCCAAACCCTAACCACTGCGCCCATTATGGGACTGCTAAGAAACCAGCCATATTCAAGTATTAGTTAGCGGTAGCGTGTTCACCCGCAGAGAACGAGGTCCTGGGTTTAAATCCCAGGCCATAAATGATTTTGGGACTTTTCTGTAAAAAGAAAAATTTGTCAGTATCAGCCCGAAGTCTGGGAGCTGACGGTATCATACCCCCGCGCCTCGGAGAGCACGTAAAGCCGTCGGTCCTTACCTGACCTCTTTCCGGTCGTGTCGCTAGGCATCCCATCGGATCATTAGAGTGATGGAATAGAAAGTGCCTTTGCGCACACACTTGAGCACTATAATATGTCCCGCGCAGATGGTTAATTCGCGAAATTCGGCTAGGAGGACGTTATTATTATTATAAAAAACCCTGTACGATGAAAAAAGTAATATACATCATTACTTTCTCAAAAATATTTAATTACTATAGAGATCGCACTTGTTCGAAATTTGATCATTAATCTATTGTCGTAAACTATAGACATTAAAGACAAATAATGTTGATCTGGTCTCACTTTTGACATCTCTTCTCAGTTTTTCAGTGGTAAAACCATGGTAGGGCCATTTTTTTTTATAATTGCCACTAATGTATGTTCTATAAAAATATTAGCTTTATTTATTTATTTATACTTCAGTACAATGGGAATGAATACCTACATAGGCGGACTTAATTAATGGAAACCAATTTTAACTGATATACATACTATACAACTTTTCTTTTGTAAACACATATCTACTTATAAAGGTAATTACACCCAGAGTCAGGACAAACAGACATGTTCATGCACACATACTTATATGCAGTCCTGGGTGGGAATCGAACCCACGACCTCAGGCGTAAAAGGCAAGTATCTACAATTTACGCTAACTGTCAAACTTACTTGTAACGAGGCACATAATTGCAGGGACGTTGTTATTTAAGATCATGATCTGCATTGTTGCCAAGGCAACGAAGCCGACGAAAAAACTGAGGAGATATGCTATTAGCACCAAGCCATGTAGGTTCTGCAGCTCAGGAAGCCACACGTATACCGCCACAGTCAACAATATGAAGAAACAGGAGATCAACATACCTGAAAGAAATTGATATTAATCTATCTATAGCTACTTATTATATTATATACTAGCAGTACCCCGCGGTTTTAACCTCGTTTAAATTCATAAATTATAGCCTATGTGTTATCCAGCTATATAAGCTGAATACTAATCAAAATCCATTCGGAAGTTTTTGAGTAAAAGAGTGAGAATTTAAACATGCATACATCCATACTCCCAAACTTTCGCATTTATAATATTAGTAGGATAAACAATAATATTATAATATAGAGAAAAAAAATGTATATTTGTTTGTTATGGATACACTTGGGAACGTTCAAACTGATTCTTAATACATACATATTATGCACAAATTAAAGCCAGACACAGAAAAAATAATCGTGCTCATCACACAAATATTTATAATGGTTGACGATTGAATCCAGGACCTCTGGCGTAGCAGTCAGGATCATTAACCACTAGACCAACATAATTTCTACATAATTTTACTTTATACATATATATTTTTTATTATACATTACATTATATACATATACATTTTTTTAAACTTTTTACTACATTAAATCAAGCGCAAATAGCAATCGGATAGATGTGCGCAAATAGCAACCGAGACCGACAGCTTAACGTGCCCTCTGAAGAACGGCAACGCTCAAAATCTCGGTCACCAGATTTTGAGCGTTGCCGTTCTTCAGAGGGCACGTTAAGCTGTCGGTCCCGGTTGCTGTCATTATAAAACAGTCGATAAGCCATGCAAAAGGCTTACTGGGCGGTAATAAGTCATTACTTTATTATAGCAAAAGTTGTTACGAGAATACGATAGTAAAATCTTATACCAACATTTATTTGTCTACTTTTTCACCGATCAAACGAGTCAAATGACACGAAAATAGGTTATCCTTGACCGTTTTATATAAATAAATATGTTGGGACAACTCTCACAGTGCCATCGGATCCCAAACAACTACTATTATACTTACTACTTATTTTATACTACTACTAGCTGTGCCCCGCGGTGTTACCCGCATTAAATTTTATATATTTTCTTTGCTATAAACCTCACGGAGCCCGAGACCTTTCCAACGAATGAAAAACCGTGGAAATCGGTTCGTGCGTTCTGGGGCTATAGCGTCAGGAAGGAAAACCCGACTTATTTTTATATAGTAGATTTTAGATAAGTTACAGCCTTACACAGAAGAAATAATCGTGCTCATCATACAAAGCCATCTGATCCCAAACTAAGCAGAGCATGTACTATGGAAACCAGATAACTGATATAATACATATATTACTTTTCTTTCGTAAGAACATACTTATATATTTAATAACGCCCAGACTCAGGACAAACAGACATGTTCATTCACACAAATATCTGTCCTGGGTGGGAATCGAACCCACGACCTCCGGCGTGAAAAGCAAGCATTTGCCAACCACGCCAACAGGCCCGTCGATTGAATTTATGACCTCTGGCTGTGCTGTCAGGGTCTAGCAAGCCATATTACAAGTCGCTAGATTTAAGTATTTCATCCTAACAGCTGTAAAAAGTCCACAGCTGAACAAATGCCTCCCCCAAGAATCATCTTGGGGGGATATGCCATAATCGCCACGCCTGGCAGACGGGTTGGCGATGGTCATAGTAACCATGAGGAAGCTGCTGCCCGTCCTCTGGTAGGTATTACCTCGGATTATTTCTACGCCTCCCCACGGGATGAGATGGGGTGATGATATTCTATGCCGTCACCACACAGCAATAATCACACTAATATTATAGAGGAGAAAGTTTGTGAGTGTGTGATTATATGACTGTGTGAGTGTTTATGTTTGTTACTTATTCACGTCTAAACGGCTGGAGCGATTATATTAAAATTTGGTATGTAGTTAGATGACACCCTGGATTAACACATGGGCTATAATTTATAAAATTTGTAAAACCGTGGGGTACAGCTATATAAGTTTATCCAAGAAGTTATTATCACACATAGACACGCTAGATTACATATAGGTAGGTACATAAAATGTATTTTAGTCTTCAATTACAGAGAGAAATATAAGGAGTATGTTTTAAATGGCTCTCAAGATTTTTTAAATAAACAGAATATTGTTGACATAATTTAACTGTAGTCATTTCTATTAGTACAGTTTTGAATTCACATTAAGTTTTACTATATTTTATGAACTTTAGTTAGTTTAACATGTTTTATTGGTGTTTTGGTTAAGATATAAATAAAGACATCTCATATAAATAAATCATGACGTTATAATAGAAATATTTGCGTACCTTTAGGCACACCCTTATCTTCAATATTTAAAGGCCATCTATAGAACTTGTTTATATCCTTTGATTTTTAAGATATCATCCTACTAATATTATAAAGGCGAAAGTTTGTGAGTGTGTGACTGTGTATGTTTGTTACTTCTTCACGTCTAAAGAGGCTCGAACTCGTCTATCTAATAAAGCTACAAGATAAATAAACAAACGAGTTTAAAGCTTTGCTTCACGTGTAAATATTATGATGGTGATACGATCTATCATATACGACTGTGAAGCTATTAGTAGGGGCATGTTTTAGAAACCCGATGGATAGCACCTACATCCTCTGTAAGTTAGCAAGGGAATCATAAATTGAACTTGCCGGTATGTGTTATTTATAACTTAACCGCAGATCGCTTATCCCAGAAGGTTGGTGCAGGTTTAATCGCCGCCAGGGGATTATTTATAAAAGAGTCAACGCCGGCACTATTACAATCCTTGTGTAGCGGGGATTACAATCATGTGTCCCAGTTTGAATTTTAAACTATACTTCTTTATTCTTTATTTCACACAGAAAACAATAAAAAGAAATACAATTTATGATAGAAAGACATGTACATAGGCGAGCTTAACTCAATAATGAGTTTTCTTACAGCAAACCAAACACAGAGGACAATTTGTTTTACAGGGTAGAACAGTGTACAACATTATCTACTTAAATTAATTCTACTTACCTATATGTATACTTCTTTATTTCATAAGTAAGTTGGGTGTAAATTTAGGAGAATTGAAATTGAATTGAGAATGTTTGATTTTGGAATAGATGTTCAGCTGAAGATTTCAAATTTGGAAAAGAAGCTAATCAAGTTTGTTTGTGAGCTCCTGAAATGAGGAAGTTAATTTCGTTTTGGTATGGCAGTAATTAATAATCTGTGGTCTGTGAGACAAGGATGAAAAATTGTAGATTTTATTTCTTGTCGTCTATTGAATAAAGACTTGTCCAACGGTAGACAATAACCTTCTTGCAGCTTAAATAAGCCAATTGCTGCATAATTTGGCCGGTACGATATTATTATTTTTATGCTTGTGCCTTCAAAATTATTTAATTTGGAAATAAATCAAAAATTGTACTTACAACTGCTACTTAAAGCATAATGATTAGGTTCCTCAGAAGTTTTCCAGCATATTAGAGCATTGATAGTTGTATTTTGGTCTTCTAATGTGTTGTAAAACGAGTCTATGCAGTACTTATCTTGACCGTAGATTATAACAGATGGAATTGCGTTCGAAACTTGGACGTAAAGTTGGCCATCCTGCAAAAGAAAGGAAACTTAACAATAAAATAAAACTATTCACTTTAGTAACTGTCCTGAGCCGATGTTCGAACCCCAAAAGGGTTCACCCACGGGCTGCTCAGTTTGGTGTATTATTCAAGTTATCAAATTCTTTATTGCTTTCATGTGTAAAAATAGGTGTTTAAATATAAAAGTAGTAACAAACATGAGCCCTGTCAGGGTGTTATTTGCTCATATGCCTGTATTTTTCAATAAAAAATAAAACAAATTTTATTCACATAAGACTTTAAAAAGCGCTTGTAAATAGTCGGAAGATGAATAGTATTACAAATTGTCTATAGATATTTAACTCTAGGTATAAGTAAATTATTCGATTGTGACTTATATTTAATCAAGTAGAATATAATATATGTAATTTAAGATAATAAAGCTTTAAGTATTTCTTGAAGTTATTGTCAAATCGGTAATATTAATTCTCAATACTTACTTTTAGTTTTAAATATATTTAAATACATCTTATTTAAATGGTATGGTCTATATATAAGAAAGAATTGAATATTTTTATTGTGAAGAACTTTGTGTGTATAGCGATGGTCGCGCTTTAATGATACCACCAGATCCAATACAGTAACCTAGCGGGATCATCTACTACCGGTTTCAACACGGCCCAGTTGAGACGCTAGTATACTCAGTGAAGTGGTAAAAGCTACATATGCTAAATTTTAATGTTGTATTAATAATCCTAATAATCACCCTTTGTTGTATGGCTGAAGGCAAAGAACCCATCTCTTCCTGTGGGAAAGTACGCCAGGAGAAGTCACTTTGAGGGAATATTTCTCAGAGGACAGGCAGCAGTCGCTCTATGTACTATAACCATCATACTGCGATCGCCAACAACAATAATAATAATATCTAGGGACAATGTCACACAGATCTTCCTAGCCCCAAACTAAGCAAAGCTTGTACTATGGGTACCAGGCGACGATATACATACTTATATAGATAGATAAATACTTAAATACATAAAAAACATCCATGACTCAGAAACAAATATCCGTGCTCATCACACAAATATTTGCACTTACCGGGATTCGAACCCAGGACCACCAGCTTCGTAGGCAGGAGCACTACCAACTAGGCTACGGTGATAATTTCTAAGCCCCTTCTGCCAAGCGTGGCGATTATGGCATATTCTCTCCAAACGAAGACACAACTGCATTGTGGAAATCTTTTGTGCAGCAATGGGCGTTATTTAGCTGACATCATGATGATAAATGCTACGAGCATTCCAAATTATGCGTTCTGTATGATTTCTAGTCGTTCATGTTGTCCCTTGCTTATTATTATGTATTATATGCATGTATTCTATTTGAACAATGTTGTCTACTATAACTCGTAAACGATTAAAATAATTGCAGTAGTTATATGTATTCCTATAATGTTATCGTTTATACTGTTTCGTTATATTTTCAAGTATTACTAGTGTTGTGTCATGGCGCAAAAGGGGGGCACCGGTGCGTTCCCGTGGCTTCCCCATCAGGCGCCAAGAGAAGTCCACGGCAGGTAGGTTTAGTCGGTGCGAGTCCGACATACTCAACCGTAGACACTTTTGCGGGTGGCACGCCTAGGCATTCCCCCTACCAAATAAAAAATAAATAAAAAGGTAGTGTTGTAGCTTTAGGCATTTTCAAAAAACATAGTTATGTAAGGTATGCTGAGATGGTTTGGGCATTTAAAAATAATGAATGAAAGAAGATTGACAAAAGAAGTATACCTGGCCTGTGTGAATGGTACAACCGGAAGGTACCTCGGAGAACATTATCTGTCCAAATTGGAGACGTTCTCAAGAAAGGCCAGGTCAGAAGTACCCTAAACCGGAGAGCATGTATGAAGAATATAATGACAGTAAAAGAGGCAAAAGAGGTGTGCAAAAAACAAAAACAACACACAAGCGCTGCTTTGTGTCATGGGTTCGAGTCCCGCGCCGGACAACTATTTGTGTGCCCCATAAATAGTTATTCTGAGTCTGGATATAATTTGTGTCAGTCTATTAATGTTTGTAAAGTACTTTTCTAAGTTAAAAGTAAAGTAGTTTGTAAGTTGTCTCAAAGATCGTGACAAATGGAAGTCCGTTGACTCTCCCTACCCATCTGGAAAACCGGCGTGATTCTATGTATGTATGTATATAAACTAACATAATTTTCCAATTAAAATTTTGATTTCTTGCCCGACGGCCGCTGGGACAGAAAGATTCTCGATTGGCGACAATGAACCGGAAGACGCAGCGTGGCCAGGCCTCCTGCAAGATGGACCGATAATCTTGTGAAGGTCACTGGAAGCTGCTGGATGCGGATAGTGCAAGATCGGCACTTGTGGAGATCTTTGGGGGAGGCCTTTGTCCGTCAATGGGCGTCTTTCGGTTAATATGATGATGATGATATTACGAGATCCAAGCCCACGAAAACTACAATACAGTAAATCTTCAACTGCACAAAATGGAAAATCAAAGAAAATGGAGACATTTTTCTCCTTTTTAACGGAATTAATGCCGTCATGTTTCGCCAGATACCAACCTGATACCTTAGAAAAATAGCCGTGTAATCACGTAGTTGTTCAATGTCTGGAGACCTATATAGGTCCAGGTAGGATCCGTATGGATGCCGTAATAAATATGATAAATATATATATAATTTATTTTTAATCTAATTTATTTAAGGAGGCTTTGTACATTAAATAAAGATGTCACCTCCGTTGATAAATATATATTGCAATAATAAAAAGCGGTAAACTATTTCAGTTGCCTGATCTGGTATCTGATCTGACCTCATTTAATGTATCCATCGTTTTAGGTTGGTTCATATTTATTTAATTAAAAACGATTAAACAATTATATTCTGTGGCATCGCTACAATAATAAACACAAGAGAATATGCACGTGCGGCGCAACGGCTAAGACAGGCTGGCCGCTTCGTGTCGTAGGTTCGAGTCCCGCGCCGGACAACTATTTGTGTGACCCATAAATAGTTTTCTGAGTCTGAATGTAATTTGTGTCTGTCTATTATATGTTTCTAAAGTACCCCGTGACGCAGGGATTAGATTCACTAGTACACGCATTGTATTTAATTTTTTTTTTTATTGACACCCGCATTAGGGAAATTAATCCTAGTACTGGGTACTTCACAAACATATAATTGATGATAACAAAGTCCCTCCAGAGGAGCCGCCTAACAAAAAACGTTGAAAACGAACGAATGATTTAGTAATTTTTAACCTTCATCTATTTGAGCGCCGATCACGATCACGATGACCGGCGAACCAGGCGGTAGCCCCCCAGATTCAGAACAACTATTTATGGGTCACACAAATAGGTGTTCTGCGTAGAAATTGAACCCGGGACACGAAGCGGCGAAGCAACTTAACCTCAGCGCCACACGTGCAGTCCATAATATACACATAATACTATTTGTATACTGTATTATATTTAGAAAGAACAAGTATTATAGTCGTTGATATAATATTTACCAGTGTGATAAGGCTCTGACCAAAACAATAAATAATCAAAGGGCAATGCGTGGAGATAGTGTGCGTGGTAAGAACTTTCTTATGAAACGCACGGTCATAGTCGTCCATTTATAATATCCTGGGACATTATTTACACACGGCCATCTGATCCCAAACTAAGCAGAGCTTGTACTATGGCAACAAGATAACTGATATACTACATATACTACTTTTTTTTGTAAATACAAACTTATATAGATAAATTACACCCAGACTCAGGACAAACAGCCATGTTCATGCACACAAATATCTGTCCTGGGTGGGAATCGAACCCACGACCTCCGGCGTGAAAACCAAGCATTTGCCAACCATGCCAACAGGCGCGTCGATATCCAGATGATATAGATAAAATTTCCACTTATAATGAGAGGGTCTGTGGCGGGACGTGGCGCCAAGTATAAGTTCATAAAATTCCTTAGAACACTCATTGTGATAAATGCGGAAAACATGTGTTTACTCTATGATACTAAACTGGTTTTCAAGCAGTGTGTTGTCTCACAGTATGCGTAAGTAGTTGCTTTAGTTGTTAAATTTTAGGGTTCCATATCCGTGGAGTAAAATGGGACCCTGTTACTAAGACTCCGTCCGTCTGTCTGTCTGTCCATCCGTCTGTCACCAGGTGTATCTCATGAGCCGTGATAGTAAGTAACTCAGTGGAATTTTCACAGATGATGTTTATCTGTTGCCGCTTTAACAACAAATACTAAAAAAAACAGAATAAAATAAATATTTAAGGCGGCTCTCATACAACAAACGTGATTTTTTTGCTCGACCTTGAAAACGGAGACATGTAGAATCTTGAAATATTCACAGAATGTCTAGTTATATATTACTACTTACTTTAATAATAAATAATTTAATTTAATTAAAACATATACAGGCGGCTCCCATGCAACAAAAGTGACTTATTGCCGTTTTTATTGATAATGATACGGACTCCTTCGACCGCGATTCCGACTGGCACTGGGCCAGTTTTTTTATACTAAAACTAGTTAAATAATAGAATGGTAAAAAATCCTTTCAATCATCAATCATCTTTTTAGCTTGATTTAAACAAGGGAATATTTTTTACACTTTGTTCAATGTGCTGAAGTACCAACATACATAAATAGGTTCATTAACGATAACCATTGCGAAACCGCAATATCGATTCTAACTCGAACTTTAGGTAAATTCGTTTTATATCCCAATTTGATTCGAATATTGTTTTTTAATTTGTTATTTATTTATTTTTATTTTATTTATTTAACTTACAAAACATACACTAATACATTAGTATAAGTAACATTAAATATAAATTAAAAGCATACTATAGTTCGCAATTGCAACGTACATTCGAATATGTGTACTTTACAATTGCGAACTGTATAATACCTGCCTAGATGTTGTGAATTGTAATGTTAAGTACCTTAGATAAGTATATAAGTCGGACCTAGCTATTAAGTATGTTTGTCAGCTACACAACGGACTACAAAAGTAGCACGCACAAGCCCAAGAGGTTTTTGTGTTACTGTTATTATTTTTATTTATAACTAGCTGTGCCCGCGACTTCGTCCGCGTGTTAATTAGTTTATTTCGTTTTTCTTGTAAAATAAAAGACTTTTTATAAAATAAAAGTAGCCTAAGTTACTCCTTATTACATCAGCTACCTGCCAATAAAAGTCCCATCAAAATCGGTCCAGCCATTTCAGAGATTAGCCGGAACAAACAGACAGACAGACAGACAAAAATTGTAAAAAAAATCATTTTGGTGTATGTACCGTATATATATTCATATTAATGTAGTAAAAACCGGTTATTTCAATATTACAAACAAACACTCCAATTTTATTTATTTGTATAGATATGTATAGATATGTATCTTTAGTGTTCGGTAAATAAAAAAAAAAACATACATGTTATAAAATTACGTGCTAAATGTTGCTTCACTTATAAGTCGCCACGGCAAAAAAAAAGAAGTTACAAATCTTATAAAACGCTCAGTCTTTACTTAGACGACGACGACTACGGCATTTTAAGCAACTTGGCATAAAAAACCGAATTTATCTAAAATTCGAGTTGGCGTAAATTGTTGGTGTCGATCTATTGAATCAGTTTTGGATTACCTCTTTTAACAACAAATTATTTCCTGAATTTTGGTTTAAAAACATACCTATTGCTTTATTTTTAACTGAAAGACCAAATACCAATTTTCATTCGTTTAACTTAAAAAAAGACAGATTTTCATACTAACTTACATCCCCTATTATACGTCCTTACGGGTGGAATTTCCAAAAATCCTGAACTATATATTTATAATTTTTAACTGGAAGGCCAAATACAGATTTTCATGCGTTTACCTTAAAAATGTCCCATTTTTCATACTAACTTTGCACCCCGTTTTACCCCCTTAGGGGTTGAATTTCGAAAAATCCTTCCTTATTCACATGTCACAATTTTACGCCCTTGGTGGATTTTCAAAAACCCTGAAATATATATAACTGCAAGGCCAACTTCAACTACAACTTTAACATCAAAAATGACGGAATTTCATAAAGTCAGTCAGTCAGTATAAACTTACATCCCCTATTTTACGCCCGTGGGGGTGGAATTTCCAAAAATCCTGAAATAACTATTTAATAATTTTTAACAGAAAAGCCAACGACTAATTTTCATGAGTTTAACTTCAAAAATATCGCATTTTTCATACAAACTTACATTCCCTATTTTGTGCCCTTCGGGGTGGAATTTTCAAAAATGCTGGAATATATATTTTTATTTTTTTACTGAAATTTTAATTACCATATTTCATGCGTTGAACTTCAAGTCGCAGTTTAAATAGTAACTTACATCCCCTATTTTACGCCCTTAGGGGTGGAATTCTCAAAAATTCTGAAATATAAATTTTAAATATTTAAATAAAATAACAATTTCATGCGTCTAACTTAAAAATTTACATATTTTTTATACAAACTTACTCCCCCTATTTTACGCTCTTGGGGCTGGAATTTCCAAAAATCCTGAAATATACTTTTTTTATTCTTAACTAAAAGGCCAAATCCAAACTTTCATGCGCTTTACTTAAAAATTGTAAGTTATTTCATACAAACTTACATCTCCTATTTTTCGGCCTTGGGGGTGGAATTTCCAAAAATCCTGAAATATATATTTTTTATTTTTAACTAAAAGGCCAAATCCAAATTTTCATGCGCTTTACTTAAAAATTGTAACATATTTCATACAAACTTACATCCCCTATTTTTCGCCCTTGGGGGTGGAATTTACAAAAATCCTGAAACACGTAATTATTTATTTTTAACTGAAAGGCCAAATACCAATTATCATGCCTTTAACTTCAAAAACGGTAAAGTTTTATACTAACTTTGCACCCCCGTTTTATCCCCTTAGGGGTTGAATTTCGAAAAATCCTTCCTTATTCTTCGTCTACATTATATAGAAAACATTTGTGCAAAATTTCAGCTTTCTAGGTCCAAGGGTTTGGGCTACGCGTTGATGAGTCAGTCAATCAGTCAGGACTTCTCTTTTTATTTATATAGATTTAGTTCCTATCACAATATGTTCTTTTCTGCATATTACTTTTACAAAATAATGACGATGTTTCACATCTGCCAGGCGTCCCGTGACGGCTTACATTTTTTTTTAAACTTAACTTATCGAACGTCGCGCAAATTTTTTGAATAAATTTTCTATTGATTACATTTTTAAGAAATCTTGCCAACTATGGTAAAAAAAGAAAAATGGGTTTTACTTACTTTCAGTCTAAAAATGGCCTTTAGAGTAAATTGACGTTATAAAAATCGAGCGTGGATGTTGAAAAGTGGTTTTTACTTGCAGGTATATTGACATTATCATCAGCCTAAAATGGTCCACTGCTGGACACAGACCTCCTCCGAAGGTACCCTTGAGGGGTTTGCCGTTGTCACCGCGCTTGGCATGCGAGTTGGTGACCGCAGTTAGGTGGAAGCTAGTACACAGGTGACACTACGGCCCGACTACTTGGTGTATTCCTTGGTCGCCTCTTACGACACCCACGGGATAATTTGGGGTGGCCCTGTTGTTCGTTCTTGGCCGGTAATCATATGGCTAAACAGGTTTGTTACTCCTTATATAATTATTGACCTTAGTTACATAACAAATCTCTTAGTTTTTACTTCTGTTAGGTACAGATGCCAGCACATCAAGCTACCCTAATCTGTCAAATTTCCCCAATTGAAAGTGTACCTTATGTGATAAATTTGAAAATTTATAAAAGAAATTTCACAGATTTGGGTAGCTTTGTCTGTACAAATTGTATGAATCGTTCGATCTGATCCAGTTATAAAAAATAGTTCTACTATTGAAATTCGGATCTTTAATATAATCTTCGGAATATAATCTTCCGAACTCTGGCAGACCCAACTGTCCCATCCAGAGGCACTGGGTGGAGACGGTTATAGGTGCTAATTAGTTTTATCAATTAGTAAATTTAGTACTAACAATACTAATATAGCATGTAAGCATAACTGGTTACTAACACGAAACTAACGAATTATGGGTTACGCCTGAAAGAAAGATTTATTATTATTATTAATAGTTCGTCTTGTCAATGTTAAATAAAAACAAGATTGTTTAAGTAGTTTTAATTGTAGATATTATGTGTTGACTATCTACAAGCGCCCTTAATGGGTTTATAAATACTGTATATTAAATATATATTATTCTCCCTTTGTGTTTAATCAAGTTACCGCTTGTGACATTAAGAAGAGCATTCTGTCAAAGGCGGTTAGTAAAGCATAAGCCGTAATATGATCCTCCCAATCCTTGACGAAATCCATCGTTTGCCATATCCTAAATTATTCCTTGTCCAATGACTGTTTTCCATAATCATATCATTCCATTACCAAAAAAATCTAACCCTTCATCCTTTTCAGAATTCCGTCCTATATCCATTCTTCCCTTTCTTTCTAAGATTCTTGAGCGATTAGTTTTCAACCAACTTTTAACACTTTCCTCTCCAAAAACCAACTCCTAAATCGCCTTTTCAGAATTTCGTCCTATATCCATTCTTCCCTTTCTTTCTAAGATTCTGGAGCGATTAGTTTTCAACCAACTTTTAACACTTTCCTCTCCAAAAACCAACTCCTAAATCGTCTAATTTTTATAGTTAATTTAATAAGCCTCCCTAAACGCTTGACACGTTGGCACGGTGGACGGACCAAATAGATGGCGATCTACCGACAAAAGCCCAGTTTTTATAATCCATTGAATAATAGATACAAACAAACATATAAGCAGCTAAAACACTTTGTACGAACAACCAATTTATCACAACAATGTCAAAAATCATCGTTTTGCCAGTTTTCCATCAAATCAGACTCCATACAGACTCCAGCTCACTCAAAGGTTCAAAATTAATGTTTAGTTTTTGTACTTTTAATCTTACATGGATTGTACTTTTATTTGTACCTTTTTGAGAGGAATAAACGATTACATTATTATTAAAAAATATATTTAGTACCGTAAAACGGGGTGAATAGAATCGGGGTGAATTGACGTGCGTGGTTGGTAAATGCTTGCTTTTCACGCCGCAGCTGCGCAGTTCATGGGTTCGATTCCCACCCAGGACAGATATATGTGTGTATGAACATGTTTGTTTGCCCTATGTCTGGGTGTAACTGTCTATATAAGTATGTATGTACAAAAGAAAAGTAGTATATGCAATATATCAGTTATCTGGTTTCTATAGTACAAGTTCTGCTTAATTTGGAATCAAATGGCCGTGTGTGAATAACGTCCCAGGATATTATTATTCCTTAAATAAACGTGAATAAATTTCCCCCGTTCCACCATACCTAAAATTAATAGAATCACAAAATTTGGCAAAGAGAGAACCCGACGACGGAAACACTGCGGTCATAAAACAACAAAATGTGATTATAATCTTAAATTTGCAGTTGAAGAATAGACCGTGACGAATGGACAGGATAACGTTTATTAAATACAAGGTTAAGTTTGTCCTTCAATCAGACTTTAGAAAAATATCTTCGACAATCGTTTCCCACAATGAATTAACTAGATAGTTCATTTATGAATCTATTGTCGAAATAAAAAAGTAACTAACTCGAAGTTTTCATTCGAGATTGTTACTTTTACCGCACGTAAAACAGATTTCTGGCGTGGCGACGCATGCCGTGGCGACGCATCGCGACGCTATACGATAGTAGTGTGTACGGAGTGGCCACGCGTCGCCATGCGCAATCGACTTTTTATTTTAAAATTATGACATATTTAGTTCGTATCACAATATGTTCTGTTCTGCATATTACTTTTACAAAATAATGTCGATGTTTCACATCTGCCAGGCGTCCCGTGACGGCTCACATTTTTTTTATTTCTTGTAACTACATATTAAAACTTCATTAAATTGTTAGTCTGCTGAAGTAGGAATAATTATTTATGTAATAGTTTTGAAAAACTTATAAAATATTTAATTGCTGCGCCCTAATAGGGCTCATATTGATACCTAATTATATATAAGAACAAAGGTTACACAAGAAAGCAATTAAGGAACTCGAAACTATTAATTTTAATGTCATTATAATATAAACATATATAGTTAATTTTTTATATCGCATTTAATATTCTGACTATTTACAAGCGCTTTTTAAGTCTTTATAATGTCAGCTGAATGACGTCCACTGCCGGACAAAGACCTTCCCGAAAGATTTCCACAATAGAGTTCTGTCCATCCTTTGGAGCCAAGCAGACGGGTTGGCGATCCCAGGGCTGTCATAGTACTCAGAGAGACGCTGCTGCCCGTCATCTAGGAGATATTCCCTCGAAACGACTTCTACATCCACCCAAGGGATTAGATGGGGTCGCGATATCCAATGCCATCATTGACACAGCCATTTTATAAGTCTATTTGAATGAAAACCGTTTTTATTTATTTTATTTTATTGGTGACACTCTTCTTTTACAAAGTTAATATGTAAGTAATGGAATCAGGCGTTACTTTGCGGAAATCCATAACCATCAAAATACAAAATCAATATGTAGTGTTAATTCTGCTAATTGTCACCAGTACGATACCCAACACGTGTTTCAGTCCTCCATGGACCATTCTCAAGGGCTGCTAACTCGTCGCTCTTTTATATACTACCAACTGCATGGACTTGACATGATTTCTAACTACCCCCAAATATTCGTAATAAAGGAGATGAAACTAAATTTGTTTGGTCATTCAACAATGCAAAACTATTATTGCTAAATTTTAATATTTCTAATTGTTCCAACACACATAACCGGAAACTTTTATCAAAACTATGTAAAATATTATATGTATTATTGTCGCCCAAGGTATGGCCAGTTTCGATTAAATGTTTGGCGTAATGAGATTCATCAGAATGGCCATTCCTATAAGCAGCTACATGCTCTTTATACCGTATTTCAAAAGTTCGGCCTGTCTGACCTATACCGCGTCACAATCATCGCAGACCAACCTATACACGCCGGATTTCTTGGAATTTACCAAATTATCTTTTCCATTACAAAGACGTCGTATAGGTTGGTCCGTCCTAAATGCAACGTGAATATTATTTTTACGGAGTAAATTGGCAATTCTATCTAAAATTGGGCCCATATAGGTCAGACTACCACTACCTGAATTAACACTACATATTGATTTTGTATTTTGCTTTTAAATTCATATGTGTCATCAATACGGCAATATTCGGGTCTTGCTTTGATATTAATGGATTAAAACGGGTAGGAAAACGAACGCACTTAAACAAGATCAAGTTCTTTATTGCTTTCATGTGTACAACTATGTAAGTGTCTAAATATAAAATAAGTAACAGGCATGAAGCCTGTCAATTTTTTTTTGTGATTCTAATTTGAATGTGAATTTTATTACATTTATATTTTTAGGCATTTCATCAATAGGTAGCATTAACTTATTAAATAAATTAAATTAAATAGGTACGTACATTCAATTGGTTTGATAAACAGATCTGTTATATACCTACTATGTATAAATAAGTTTTTACATAACTACGAAGCGAGCGAACAAAAAGTGTTAAATCTATTTTTGTATTCTTTTTTTACTTATTATGTATAAAAACTACTGATGAATTCCATGGCATCTTGATTCAATGACAGTAGTGTTAACTGAAATATTGTACATAATAGTAAAAAAACTCGCTAAACAATATAAAAATTAGGTAATTATATAGTGTATCGCCTGGCCAAAATGGTTTTATTTCTGAGCGTCTCCATGTTTTGAAGGGCACGTCAAGCTATCGGTCACGGCTATAGTCGTTTGTCAATAGTTGTTAGGAGGCGCTCATAGACACATGCTCTTGCCGGTCCGTAAGTGGTTGGCGAGCAACTAGGCTTGCGGTCAGTCCATAGATGGGTGACCACCAAATTTCTGAGCTTCTCCGTGCTTCAGAGGGCACGTTAAGCTGTCGGTCCCGGTCGTAGCCATTAGGCAACAGTTGTTAGGCCATGTCAGAGGTCTAATGGGCGGCTTTACCAACTCTGACACTTGGGTAACCACTGCCCACACGATAAGTAAGTAACAGTCGTTAAGCGATATCAGAACTCTGACACTAAAGTAACCACTGCAAATAAGATAAAGAAAGAATAAAGGTTACCATTTGATCCAGATACTAAGAGATACTAATTTTTTTAACAACACCCGCATTAGGGAGTATAATCCCCGCGTCACGGGGTACTTTACAAACATATAATTGAGGGACAAATAGTACATCAAGACTCAGAACAACTATTTATCGAGAACACAAATTGTTGTCCAGCGCGGGAATTGAACCCGGGACGCGAAGCGGCGAGGTGACGGTCTTAACCGCTGCGCCACACGTGCAGTCGGTATTGAAACATCACTTGTAAAACACTCTTTCTCCTCTCTCCTTAAATCTGTGCTGTACCATACAGGGTCCATAATTGATACCTTATTACTATTATATATATATATCGGTCACCGTAGCCTAGTTGGTAGTGATCCTGCCTACGAAGCTGGTGGTCCTGGGTTCGAATCCCGGTAAGTGCAAATATTTGTGTGATGAGCACGAATATTTGTTTCTGAGTCATGGATGTTTTCTATGTATATAAGTATTTATCTATCTATATAATCTATCTATATATATATATGTGTGTTATTATACATATATATATCAATATCTGGGGACAATGTCACACAGATCATCCTAGCCCCAAACTAAGCAAAGCTTGTACTATGGGTACCAGGCGATGATATACATACTTATATAGATAGATAAATACTGGGTATGGTATGCTAGCTCTAATGACTTATATGAATATGTATTTCTGTGTGCAATAAAGAATAAATATATATATATATATATATATATATATATATATATATATATATATATATATATATATATATATATATATATATATATATATATATATGTGTTATTATACCCTTGTTTTTTACTACCAACTGATATATACATACATACATTGTGGAATGCAATAAAAGGTTTGAGATTTCCTCTCACTATACTCCTTAGAAAGTACTGTAATAACAAGTGAGTATTGACGAGCAATGTTACTATCCACACTGAAGATAGAGTGCATGCGAATAAAAAGAACAAAACCCGAACACCAATACAAAGTGCTTCCAGTTTGACCGAGTCGGTTCTTAAACCCAGCATGCTTAATTTCCTAACTAACAAGGACCAAAATAACATGTCAAAGCCCCAGAAAAATAAAAATAAGAACCACAAAAATGTAGCAACTAGCGCCCCCCTCTAGCATGGGTAATTATATTCAAAAGCAATCTACATTTAACAAACAAAACATCTTCCACGCCGGCTGGTCACCGAGGAAGATTAAGACCAAAACCCTCCAAAGGAACAATTATTCATAAAAGAGAAGCTCTAGATTGACTTTATATTATCAAATTTAGATTCAAAATAAAGAGCAACGGTCCAAGAGAATTAACCCAGATAAAAAAAAAAAATTGAATGTCATATATATCAATATCAACAAACGCGTTAAAAAACAGAGACGAAATATAGAAAATGTTTAAATACTTACATGCCATATGAACTACTGAACCTACATGAGAAAATAATAGGTCTTTACCTATGAAATTGCCGTTTTGTATGAAAAAATTTAAACGAATTTTTTTCATGAATTTTTTTATTTGTATTAATCGAAGTAATCACCCATGCAATCAATGCATCTTTGCCATCGCAGTGGCAGTTTATTGATGCCCTTCTTAAAGAAATCAGCTGGACGGGAGGCAACAAATTCTTCAAAGGCATTTTGTACTGCCTCTCGGGTATTGAATTTTTTTCCCGCCAAGAAGTAATAACACACATATATATAAATATATATATATATATATATATATATATATATATATATATATATATATATATATATATATATATATATATATATATTTAAATCGCCGAAGACTTGTTGCGTCTTTTCAAAGTCGAACCCTATAGCGTCTACCATTTCCAATGACTTTTTAATTGTTATTTGTGCGAATATAGTTACATTGCTGTCATATGAATTCTATTGTCGACGAGAAATTTTGTTTAAGTACGAAAATTAGATATTCAATTTGAAATAATTCTCGCTGGTTTTTTGCGTCCGTTCTCGATGGAAATCATGTGACACATTGTATATTTTTGTATACCTTCCATGCATTTAATCGTTTTTCCTACATCCATCTAAATGTATGGATATATTGATACCGTATATTGTACTATATTAATTCCATGCATTCTACAAATTAAATGACTCCTTACTATATTTGAGATTATATCGGTACCGTATATTATTTTTCTATGTACGCCATAAACTGTTAAGTTTGTTGCTTCCTCCTAACCTTATGTTATATCGATACATACATAGATACATAGGTACCCAAATAATAAATAAAAATTATAAATAAATTAAATAATAATAAATAAATCAATCAATAAATTCATTGCGTGACGTGGTCTCTGCCTACCCCAATGGGGAACAGGAGTGACGATATGTATGTATGTATGAATAGAGAATCATCACTTTTTATGAAGTCGTTTAAAATAAAATACTTATTTATATAACTTGGAGTACCTACATAACAGGCAATCAAAACAAGTTATTCCTATATTACATAGATTAATTAAATTTTAAATTATAGTTAGCTAAGTCCGCTAGGCTAATTAAAAAATATTAAGTATATGATATTTAGGTTTATGTGGGATCATTATATTTATGTGAGCGTGTTTCTTCTGTACTTAAGTATGAACACAAAATAAAACAATTGTTTCGGTAGTAGGTATTTTTAAGTTTTATTGTTTACAAATCAAGTAGGTACAATAATAATACCATAGTCATAATAATCAAAATGTCGGAAAAATCGGAACAAAAAGTAATTTAAGAAATTAACAATTTTAAGAACGACCAGATGAGAGGCTAATTTACTGTGTCATTGACTATAATTAACTTGTGTATGTAAGCAATACTAGTTTTCAACCGTGGCTCTGCCCACGTGAAACGTCGATAAAATTAACAAACAGAAATTTGTTTAGGCGTTAAAAAAATAAAATAAAGATGCTTAGAAAATTATTAACCTGAATATTCACATATCAAACATACCTATCAGTACAGTCTCAAAAATAAAAAAAAAACATTAAGGCGTCAAAAAGTAAAATAAAAATGCTTAAGATATTATTAACGTAACTATCAAAAATAAAATAAATCAGTCCGAAATCTCAAATATAAAAATTACCCAACAATACTCTTATTTAAACATAAAAAAACCAAACCCATTGAGGTAGGCGTTAACGTCACTAAATATTAAACATAATTATTAAGTAACAAATCAGTCATGAGCTAAATAGCTGTTGCTTTTATGGCTATTAATACTTTGGCTCTATATAGTATTAAAAGATGAGGCACAATAATAATTTCTTAAATGACAGTATATATTCAAATCACTTTGGAAACAAACCACAATAATAAAAACAAAACAAAATAAAATATAATAAAACTTAAAAATGCTTAAATTAAATCAATCACAAGATGACAGTATCTTGTGATTGATTTAATTTAAGCATTTTTAAGTTGGCACATTTAGTCCAAAAATACAAAGTACTCGCATCTGGTCTTGAAGATTAGATGAGTTGTTAATTACGAGTCGTCGACTTTGGTTAGTCCCGTCCCTCTTCGAGAGTTTTAGCGTGTTTATCAGGATACCTGAATTACAAACTATACCTACCAGTATTCAGACTTCAGAAAATCTATATAAATAAAAAGAGAAGTCCTGACTGACTGACTGACTCATCAACGCCCAGCCCAAACCCTTGGCCCTAGAAAGCTGAAATTTTGCACAGATATTTTCTTTATAATGTAGACAAGGAATAAGGAAGGGTTTTTCGAAATTCAACCCCTAAGGGGGTAAAACGGGGGTGCCAAGTTAGTATGAAACTTTGCCGTTTTTGAAGTTAGAGGCATGAAAGTTGGTATTTGGCCTTTCAGTTAAAAATAAAAAATATGTATTTCAGGATTTTTGGAAATTTAACCCCCAAGGGCAAAAAATAGGGGATGAAAGTTTGTACGAAAAAAGTCCCAATTTTTAAGTTAAACGCATGAAAATAAGCATTTGGCTTTTTAGTTAAAAATTAAAAATATATATTAGAGGATTTTTGAAAATTCCACCCCGAAGGTCATAAAATAGGGGATGTAAGTTTGTATGAAAAATGCGATATTTTTTAAGTTAAACGCATGAAAATGAGTATTTGGCCTTTCTGTTAAAAATATATAGCATTTATTTCAGAATTTTTGGAAATTACACCCCCAAGGGCGGAAAAGAGGGGATATAATTTTATAATGCGTGACTGACATATCATAACGCACAGTCTAAACGGCTGGAGTTAGGGACTTGAATTTTGACAGTAGTTACCTTTTATGACGTAGGCATCCACTGAAGAAGGGTTTTTGAAAATACCACCCCTAAGGGACTAAAATAAGGGATGAAATATTTTATGAAAGTCCTTAATTTTGATGTTTAAGGCTTTAGTATATAGACTTGCAGTTAAAAATTAAAATATATATTTCAGGATTTTTGAATATTCCACCCCCAAGGGCGTAAATTGGGGATGTAAGTTTAAATGAAAAAAGTGCCAACAAGTTTTAAGTTAAACGCATGAAAATTGGTATTTAGCATTACAGTTAAAAATTAAAAGTATATGTTTCAGGATTTCCGAGAATTCTACCACGTAGGGTGACAAATAGCGGATGTTTGTATGAAAAATGTGACATTTTTTAAGGTAAACTCATGAAAAGGGGTGTGAGGGTATATTGCCACGATCACATCGAGCTCTGCGTTTAAAATAAATTAAAATTGTATATCGGCGTGTAAATAAACATTATTTCATCGTAAAATGTTCCCAATAAAGTAACTTATCTGTGATAATGTTAGAAAGTCTACAGTGCTCCTTTTAACTATAAAATATAAACAAACAAAGACTGCGATCCAACATAAAATAAAAGTGTCACGGAAACCTTAATAACTCAACATAATATCTAATAATATGCGTAAATACAGTGCAAAAACATTACATAATAAACAATAAAACGATTAAAAACAAAAAAATAAAGTGAAGTGTACAGTGTTATTCTATGCTACATACAAATTTTACGCATGACTCATAATAACGAAGAAGTTTATTTAAAATCTGTTATACTAATGAACCAAAGAAGAATTTCACACGCAATAGATAACAGTTGATAGCCTAGCGGTCAAGACGACGACTCAACGTAACGCCACCGCATGTTTAGAGTTCGAGTCTCACTGGTGACAAACGCTTTTTGTGCATATTTCTATCCAATTTACCAGTATGGAAAACGATAATATAACGTTTAGAAAGCTACAAAGGTCAAATGTGCTATCTGAATCTATGAATTCATTATTTGACTCCACAGCAATGAGCTTACCAAACATATCATTACACGACAATGAAGTAGTAAACGAGTTAAAAGAACAAATTATTAAACTAAACACTGACCTACAAAGTGCTAATAAGGAGATAGATACCTTACTGTTTGATAATATGCGACTTAAATCTGACTTACAAAAATCAAATAGAGTAATTGAATTGTACAAAAAAATCGGGTCAGATACAAATAGTCGACTGACACCACGCTCAATGCAAAAATGTAAAATAAAAGCACGAAGACTAAGTCTTAGTACAGTATCTACGCCATTACGAAATCACTATTCCAATGAATTAGAAATGATACAAAATCATAGCGAAATTCAAGATATCCAGCCGTTTAGTGATTGCCACGACACCTCGTTTCATGTTGATCAGTTAAAACTAAATACTACTCACAAAGTCCCCTCAAAAACTACAGAAGCTAAGAGAAAAATAATCATTCTGGCGGACCAACAAGGACGTAATCTTCAAAAATCTCTGCAATCCCTGGTTGGTCATAAGTTTATAGTAAAATGCTATAGCAAATCTGGTGCAAGGATAAATGAAGTATTGAATTCAATGGGAGAAGAAATCCAGACCTTAAATGAAAATGACTTCATTTTAATATTAGGAGGTATAAATGATTGTAGCCCCTTTGAGTTACAATCTACGCTGAATAGCTTTTTTATAAACTGCAACAATCGTATTAATATTTTTGTAAGCGAAGTACCATATAATAAAACATTAAATGAGATAAAACTAAATAACGAATTAAGATTTATATGCAGTAACTATAGTAATGTAACATTTATCGATTTCAATTATATGACCTACTTACCAAATATATCCTATGTGCCGAAATTTATCAGTCGCCATGTATTAAAAGAAATTATAAGCATTGACTATAGAACTAAGTTTAAAAACTATAACGACAAGTTACAATTACAGAATAAGAGCTCACAAAATATGATAGATCAATGTACACAGACTGATACAATTCGTTTACATAAAGAAGTAGCCAATCAAAAACAAAGCGATGTAAATGAATGTACTTCATCGGAGCCTCTTTTTCGTGTATGACCGTTTATTTATACTACACCAAAATATAAATGGGCTTTTGAGTAAATCGGGTATGTTTACAGTCTCATTAGATGATCTAAGGTACAAATATTGACATCCTCTGTTTTTGCGAACACAATATGATAATGTCAGATGTGACTCAATTGTATTTGCCTAATTACACACTAGCCACGTGTTATGCAAGAAAGTCAAGACACGGTGGCACATGCATAATGGTAAGAAATGGTCTAAAATTTAAGCCAATTAATAATATAAGGACATATAGCGTACCCAACGTAATTGAATGCTGTGGTATAACGTTAACCGAGCATAGTATAACAGTTATATGCATTTATAGAGTCCCACAAAATAAAGATGTCAGTAATACATTCGAATTATTCTTAAGCTCTTTGGATAAAGTAGTTAATTCAATTGTATTTAAAAACAACAATAAGTGTATCATCTGTGGAGACTTTAATATAGACATTTTGAAAAAAACTACATACTCGCAACGATTTAAGTATTTCCTTGATGGCTTTAATTTGAAGTGCGCAATACATTTGCCAACTCGTCTGAGTAGTGGAACCTGCATCGATAACATAATACATAACATTCGAGGTTGTAAAAGCGAAATATTAGAATTAGCAATATCAGACCACACTGCACAATTGTTAAAATGCCCAGTCAAAAAGACATGTAGATATAATTACTGGTATTTATTAAAAAGGGACTTTTGTTACGAAAATATAAATAAATTCATTGACTGCATTAAAAATATAAGTTTCTCAGAAATATATGATGAAAAGGACCCAAATATAGCTTTCAATAATTTTCACGAACTATTTTCTCTTTTCTATAACTTAAGCTTCCCTATTTTGAAATTTAGAGTAACTTCATACAAAAAGCCTAAATGGATAAGCCGTGGTATTAAAGCTTGTGCTAAAAGAAAACGTATATTGTTGTGGAAACATAGAATGCACCCAACTAAACAAAATAGAAACAATTTTAGGGCCCTTTCCAGCCGACTTAAAAAAATAATCCAGTTTACACAAAAAATACAAAATAACAAATTAATTCAGTCAGCTAGAAATAAGTGTAAAGCCACTTGGAAAATAATCAACACTAATAAAACCCACTATCCTACGGCAGGTATAGAACGAATAAATTGTAATAATGAAACATTGACAAATGCAAAAGCAATTGCACACGCTTTTAATAATTTTTTTGCTAACCAAGTACAACCTGGACATGCAATAAATAATCATACACGTGTTCACTACAACAGATCATCATCAATGTTTATGAAACCGACAATCCCGCAAGATATACACCAAATTATAATGAAGTTAAAAAATACAGCCAGCACAGGTTATGACGACATTTGCACAAAAATAGTAAAAAACGTTTCAGTACTTATTGCTCCTGTTCTAAGCCACTTAATTAATAATTGCATTTTTAGAGGTGTTTTTCCTGAAAAACTAAAAGTATCAATAATAAAACCTGTATTCAAAACAGGTGATATAGAAAATATGACATGTTATAGACCCATTGCACTACTATCGATATTCTCTAAGATCATCGAAAAAGTCATGTCTAATAATCTGAATGAATACTTTGAAAAATATGCTATATTCACAGACAAACAAAAAGGTTTCAGTTAAGACAGATCTATTAACGTTGCTATTTATGATTTCTTAGAACTGATTTATAGTAGAGTTGATAAAAGACAACCTGTACAGGCTCTCTATATGGATATGACGAAAGCGTTCGACTATGTTGACCATAAAACACTGATAGGCAAATTAAACGTATATGGTATAAGAGGAAATGTATCTAGTTTATTTGAGTCTTATTTAATTAATAGAAAACAAATTACAGTCATCAAGAAACTCTGCAGTAAATCCAAAACAGAAAAATCTTATAAATCTGATACTAAAACATTAAAGTATGGAGTGCCACAAGGGAGTACACTCGGCCCTTTGTTATTCATAATTTACATAAATGACTTTCCGTCAGCAACACAATTTCCAATGATTATGTTTGCTGACGACAGTACAGTGGTGTTTGACAGGGTTGAGTCTGATACAGTTCAGTCAGCGATAAATCAGAATATCGCTTGCCTAGTTGCTTGGCTGCAGGCAAATAATTTAAAAATTAACTTAGATAAGACTAAAATAATGAACTTTGGACAAAGGAGAAATAAAAATTCAGACTTAGTTGTAGAATATAATAACAAAAAAATTCTAGAGACAGAGGTAACAAAATTTCTTGGAGTACACATAGAAAGTAATTTAAAATGGGATACTCAAATTGAAAAAGTGTGCAGTAAATTAAATCAGTATGCTTATGCATTGTATATGCTAAGCAAAAATGTTAATGAAGCTGCTGTTCTTACGGCATATCACGGGCTAGTTGCGTCCACTCTAAGGTATGGTATTTTATTTTGGGGTAACGCAACGGGTAAAGAATGGGTATTTAAGGCCCAGAAACGTTGCATTAGAGCAATATGCAAATTAAGTACTACTGACACATGTAAACCACATTTTGTGAAACTCAAACTGTTAACTATGCCTTCTTTGTACTTATTTGAAGTTGCTATGTTTGTAAAGCATAACTGGTCCAGATTCTCGTCAGTAGCCAGTATTCGCAGGTCTGAGAAGTTACACTTGATCCCCGCCAAAACAACGCTGTATCATAAATCTATAATAAATTACCATCGTTTTTGCGTACTATAGAAACTGTAAAAATATTCAAAAATAAATTACAACTATTTCTGGTTGAAAAGGCATATTATTCTCTTGACGAATTCTTTAATGACAAATTGTAATATATTATAACAGTGTATTAGAGACATAACAATTTAATTAATTACAATGATTATTATTTCTGACATGACATGACATTTACTTCACTCTAGCGGGACATTTTGTTTATTTTGTATTTTGGATTTCATTTGACTTTCTGTTTTAAATTGAATTTTTTGTATTAGAATTTTGTATAATTTGTAAAATTTGTGTTTTTTTGTAAACTTAGATGGTATGTACACCAAATAAGTAGATGTAATTTGTACACCATTTTCATGGTAGAACATAGTGCACGTAACCTAATTTAAGACCAATTGTTGTATTATTACCTATGCTTCACAAATAAATGATGATTATGATTATGAAAATTGGTATTTGGCCTTTCATTTAAAAATATGTATTTCAGGATTTTTGGGATTTCAGCCCTTTAGGGTGATAAATAGGGGATGGAAGTTTGTATGAAAAATGTGACATTTTTTAAGGTAAACGCATGAAAATTAGTATTTCGCCTTTCATATAAACATTATAAATATATCATCAGGACTTTTGGAAATTCCAACCCTAAGACCAGGCGACTAAAATAGGGGATGTAAGTTTGTATGAAAATCTGTTTTTTTTTTTGGAGTTAAAAGCATGTAAATTGGTATTTCAGTTAAAAATAAAGCAATCAAGAGAATAATTTGTTGTTAAAAAAAGTTAATCCATAACTGATTCAATAGGTCAACACCAAAAATGTACGCCAACTTAAATTATAGAGAAATTCGTTTCTTATTGCTTATAATGTAGTGTTTGTTGTCGTCCAAGTAAAGATTTAGCGTTTTATAAGATTTGTAACTTCTTTTTTTTGGTATTTATTAATAACATATTAAAAAAAACGTCAATTTAATAAAATTGGGGTAAAAAAGTAATTTTCCCAAAATTCGAGTTAGCGTAGTATAAATGGTTCGTGTCGAGATGATCGCACCCAAAAAATATCATCTTAATTTTACTGATCTGCAAGTTCACAATTTTGTAACTAGATGGCGTTTATATCGTTTCAGATCGCAGAACTCATTTGACATATCGGTTAAAATAAATAAATGCTTGAAGTAAAAGGTAGTCCAAAACTGAATCAAAAGATGATCGCCTAAATCTCACCCAAAATATATGCCCACATCTTAATTTTACCGCTTTACAAGTTTATATTTTTGTTAGTAGATGGTGTAATCATCATTTTAGATCGCGCTATGGTTTCGTTCACAAAATGTGATATTAGACCTATCAATGCCGTGGTCGCAACCTAAGCTAATGGGAGTTACCTTTGTGATTAATGCATCGTTGATTATTATATTACTTTATTTGATTTACTGACTTTACTTAAGGACAATTGATATGTATTCTTTGATATTTTTGGGTTTATGATATCGGGTCTTGTTTTTTAATAACAGTAGCAAAGTAGTCTTTAGATTATTTCTTAACTAGGTTATTTATAGGTTAGGTTTTCTTAAATTTATATTGTTTATTTCTTTTAAAAGTATTTTTTTATACAATGTGGATCTGGAACTACGACATTAAATTAAAACGAGCACAGTACTAGTCCATCAAAACATTTTAAGACACGAAGATTAGTAGAAAATGGAAAATTAAAAAATTGCAATTTTCAAACAAAATAAATAGCAGAATCAACTGCATAAAAAGTAAACACGCTTTATCTACGAAAAGTCACTGACCTAGTGCGCGGCGTGGTGCGGCGTGCAGCGGGCGGCGGCCGTTTACTTATTATTACGGACTCCGATCTACATCATGTTGAAAATTATGAAAATGAAAAATAACTTCCTGTGGCTAAAGTATTCATTGAATTTGATTGATTTTTTGTATACGGGTTAAGAGCATGCCATTCTTTACGTGGTTTAGAGGAATGTCAATCGTCCTGCTCCACATTGTAGATTAAGCTAGAAGTAAGTAGTTACATTGGTAATCATTCAAAATTGTCGCGGACGAAGTCGCGGGCACCAGCTAGTAATAAATAAAATACTACGACTATGTTAAAATAAATGACTAGGTTTCATGTAACCACCCGGCAAGAATGACAGAAATAAATGATATTGATAGAGTGCTAAGACTAAACGACAAATTTTGAATGAACAATTACCAGGTCTATTTCTTAGTGTGTTTTGTATAAATACTTTTATTTTGAGCCAATCTTTATTATGCAGGAGGTCTCGGCGCTTCTCTTTAAGAGCCTAACATTCATGTATTCTAGGTGGTTGTTTGTTATTTATATGATGTTTAAAAAATGCAGAACATACTTTTTTTTGTTCTGCAGTCCATGGTATCAGAGTCCTCTTTTTGCCTTTCTTGACGTGATGATCAAACTCCAAAGTAGTTTTTTGAAGACCAGATGGTCCTGGCTGAGATGGTGGTGATGGTGATCGCGGTAGTCGTGACGTATTTCCGTCTGTTATATCTTGCGCTCGTCCAGGTGACTCGACATCATAATCTAAAATTACTTCATTTTCTGTCATCCCTTCATCTAATTGTTCATTTAAATCAAGTTCAATCTCATCCAGGGATTTGCCTCTGAAAGCGTCTGCTGTCCCATCTTCCATAAGGATGAGCAGCTTAGATATCTTGGCAGTTTGGTAGACATCATCCGGTAGCCGATATGATTTTTTGTGTACATCATTTGTATGGCCCATAAATGTAGCTAGTTTCATGTCATTTTCAGACATACTGAATATTTGTGATATATATACTGAATAACGTGGCTAAGTGTTTCCTAAGCCTTGTAGATGAAATTGCTTTCGGATTTTTTGCTCCAGATAGCCTCGCATACCTTTCTAGTACTTTGTAACCATATATTGTATTTTCAAAACCTGGATTACCAAATAAAAAACGATTTGATGTTGAAACAAATGTGTCTCTGATCGACAGCAATAATTTAATGTCCTCTTGAACCTCCTTATTAAATAAAACAGGAACCTCACGCCCAAGCTTGCCCCTAATGACAACTCTTTTAATTTTCTGTACCAAGACCCTTTCCGATACAGTAAGAGCCCGGTCAAATTCTTCGTATTTATCAGCAGCATTATTATCGTGAACTTTGATTCTCTGAAGCTCTCCAGGCCTGCGTCTGTTCAGTAACAAAACCCTACAATATACAGTCTCTAAAAGCTGAATATAAGTCGAAACATTAAATAACCCTTCTTTGATTTTGTTCGCAGCTTCTTCTGATTTTTTTCCGAGGTATTCTTTTAGGATTTTTAGGTCAGGACTTGAAACAGATATTTGTTCCTGGACAGGAAAAATCAGGACTTGAAACAGATATTTGTTCCTGGAAAGAACATAGGTACAGTCGTTAAAAATAAGTCGTAAGCATGAAACAGTTAAGGTTTTTTTTTTTTTTTTTAAATTCATTTAGATATACAAACCTCATTGAACAGCGTTGAATCATATAAATCACGTGAATTTTCTTCATTGCCTCCTAAAAAATCAATAAAAGTCAGTTAAATAAATCATAAAAAAAATATATATTAGACTTTAACTAGATAATTAAACATAATCTCTTGACAATAACTTGATACGAGCTAGCTAAATATCAATGCTATAATAAAATAAATGTTATAAATGTTTTCATACAATGTGTACCTAAATATCTATGTTACTAGAAATAATAATGCATACAACTATATTACTACAAACATGTTCTGACTATTTACAAGCGCTTTTTTAAAGTCTACGTGAATAAAAACCTTTTTTATTTTATTTTATTTATACGTATCTGTGTAAAGACTACTCAAGATATTTTAAACCTAAATAGTAAACAGTAAAAATAATGTTTATATCAACAGCCAGTTGGGTGCAATTAGTTGTTCAGGTGTCCCGAAACCCAACGTAAAGTGGTCACCGGGTGACGGGCTAGACAGTACCTCTGGTCTAATTTAATTTTTAATTGTATGTCACTTGGTACTTCGTGGTTGATTTTGATGAAAAAGCGAGATCACTTTATTATTATTATTTCATTTATTTATTTTATTACTAACTAACAAACTCTTTCATTATGACACTTACACTACGAAAAACAATCATTATTATTGTGAACTTGTATTATAATCAAATACCGTCCTCTTTTTGTACAAAACAAATAAACAGAATTAATACTATTCATTATAACGATATAATAACGATAATTTCCAACTAAGTATACATTAAAACTTACTACTCGTAGGTTCTTACCTACCTATTCATTATTTTTAATATACTTTATGGGATACTTACTTGCCAATGAGAGTATCCTGGCACTTCTTTTCATGGTGCCTGTTATTTTACTTCCACTATACAATATTTATACCACAAGCGTTATTGCGTCCGCACTGGCCCGCAAAAACATATTATAAACTAAAACATGCCGCGTGCATATCGCATGCGAACCCCGCCCCCTCACCTCTGTCACCCTCACGTCTCCTCTGGGACGATGTCGTTTTGTGTGACGCAATTAAATCACACATTAGAATTGATAAAAACTTTTACTATATACAGAAGCCACATTATCGGCGTGTTATACGTCAACAAAATATCGAATATACGCCACTGATATACGGCGCACATAAGCGACCTCCAAAATTCGCGCGCCAAACAGCGGAACTAAGAAATACGCCGAAAAGCACTCCGGTGACAAAACAACGTCCATGCCAATATTTCACCCAGCCATTGTACTAACCTTTACACTACTTCTGGCTGAATTTGAGAGATGGACAATCTTGCGTCCGTATACAGGATGCAACAAGTCAGTCGGACGCAACATCATCGGTAAAAACCGCCATGTAGGACGTAATATCAACTCCGGGATGGAAATATATATATATATATATATATATATATATATATATATATATATATATATGTGTGTTATTATACATATATATATCAATATCTGGGGACAATGTCACACAGATCATCCTAGCCCCAAACTAAGCAAAGCTTGTACTATGGGTACCAGGCGATGATATACATACTTATATAGATAGATAAATACTGGGTATGGTATGCTAGCTCTAATGACTTATATGAATATGTATTTCTGTGTGCAATAAAGAATAAATATATATATATATGTGTTATTATACCCTTGTTTTTTACTACCAACTGATATATACATACATACATTGTGGAATGCAATAAAAGGTTTGAGATTTCCTCTCACTATACTCCTTAGAAAGTACTGTAATAACAAGTGAGTATTGACGAGCAATGTTACTATCCACACTGAAGATAGAGTGCATGCGAATAAAAAGAACAAAACCCGAACACCAATACAAAGTGCTTCCAGTTTGACCGAGTCGGTTCTTAAACCCAGCATGCTTAATTTCCTAACTAACAAGGACCAAAATAACATGTCAAAGCCCCAGAAAAATAAAAATAAGAACCACAAAAATGTAGCAACTAGCGCCCCCCTCTAGCATGGGTAATTATATTCAAAAGCAATCTACATTTAACAAACAAAACATCTTCCACGCCGGCTGGTCACCGAGGAAGATTAAGACCAAAACCCTCCAAAGGAACAATTATTCATAAAAGAGAAGCTCTAGATTGACTTTATATTATCAAATTTAGATTCAAAATAAAGAGCAACGGTCCAAGAGAATTAACCCAGATAAAAAAAAAAAATTGAATGTCATATATATCAATATCAACAAACGCGTTAAAAAACAGAGACGAAATATAGAAAATGTTTAAATACTTACATGCCATATGAACTACTGAACCTACATGAGAAAATAATAGGTCTTTACCTATGAAATTGCCGTTTTGTATGAAAAAATTTAAACGAATTTTTTTCATGAATTTTTTTATTTGTATTAATCGAAGTAATCACCCATGCAATCAATGCATCTTTGCCATCGCAGTGGCAGTTTATTGATGCCCTTCTTAAAGAAATCAGCTGGACGGGAGGCAACAAATTCTTCAAAGGCATTTTGTACTGCCTCTCGGGTATTGAATTTTTTTCCCGCCAAGAAGTTATCCAAATTCTGGAAAAAGTAGTAGTCTGTAGGCGCAAGGTCTGGTGAGTAGGGCGGATGACGGAGAGCTTCCAACCCCAGTTCTTGCAACTTGGAGACCGTCTGCTGTGCAGTATGAGGTCGCGCGTTGTCGTGCAGGAGCAGCGGAGACGAGCGATTGACCAATGCTGGTTGGAGATGCGCCAGCTTCTCCATCATTGTGCTCAGTTCTTCACAGTACACATCTGCAGTAATGCTCACCCCGTTTGGTAAGAAGCTGTGATGAATCACACCGGCGCTAGACCACCAAACAGTGACCATCACTTTTCTAGGGGTAAGTTTTCGTTTAGGGCATTGTTTAGGTGCTGAACCAGGATCCAACCAACTTGCTGAGCGCTTGCGGTTATCAAACAGAATCCATTTTTCATCGCAGGTAACAATGCGGTTCAAAATTCCTTCATTTGTGTGTCTGTTGAGCAGTACAAGGCACGTCTCGACGCGTACTTCGCGCTGGCGATCATTGAGTTCGTGGGGCACCCATTTGTCAAGCTTTTTTACCTTGCCAATTTGACGCAAATGGACCAATATTGTTTTGACGCTAACGTCGAAAGCTGCTGCTAATTCAGCCGTAGATTGTGTATCATCAGCTTCCACAACCGCCTTTAATTCGTCATTGTCGACCAAAGTCTTCGGACGACCGCGAGGTTCATTTTTCAGGTGGAAATTTCCAGAACGGAAGCGAGCAAACCAATAACAGGTGGTGCGTTGGTTTGTAGTGTTAGCTCCGTAAACGTCGTTGATGTTGCGTGCCGCTTGTGCCGCGTTGCTGCCACGACGGTACTCATATTCCATAATTACTCGAATTTTTAACGTATCCATGATGACGAAAAAGATTGAAATGCGATGAAAATGTAACACTAATCAATAAAGAAATGACTACTTTTGGAAAAAAGAATCCATGTTTTTAAAATAAAATTAATTTGAAATTAGAATTCTTAGCCAAACAAAAATTATTTTGATTTGAAATGGCCAGTACTGCAGAACGGCAATTTCATAGGTAAAGACCTAATATCAGTAGAACAATACTTAAATATTCTAATTGAAATAATTAATAGAGACGACTGGACATCCTTGGAGGAGGCCTTTACCTGTCGAGGGGTTCATGCAGAGGAGAAAAACAAAACTTTATCATAATATTAAAAAAACACTTCTACATACCTAATTATCAAAAATATCTAACCAACTTAGAAATTCTGTAATTCAACATACTGTTCTGTTCTGCTGAAATAAAAGGCTTTTTATTTTTTATTTTATTTATATATTGACGAGCAATCCATCCTCAAATTGATCTCTCCTACTTAACCTAGAGCTTATAAGCATAAAGTGTGTGAGTAGTGCTTTTATGCTTCTCAGTAGCTGCCACGTCATGCACTGCACGGGAGGGTAAAAAAATATGACGATTCCACATAAATGTAAAATTTTTACGGAATAAAGATGTTTTGACTTTGACTTTGACTATGCAAGTTATGCATAAGCAGGAAGCGCAACCAAATCGTATTAAACGAGCAATATTTGTATACACATAAAGTTATTATCTAAACTGACTTGACTGGCTTGTTGGTGTAGTGGTAAGTGACACCGATTGCTAAGCCTAAGGGTTTGAGTTCGATCCCTAATCAGGACAAACCTTCACAAGGTTATTTGATATGTCTGGGATTTTTATTAGCATCACGTTTACAGTTCGCCTTGGAGGCTTTCAGTGCTTCACCGGACACGTGTTTGGGTGTAATTCATCTAAAATATCTATGTATTTAGAATATATGAGAATCACTTGTCTGGTTGGTCAGGTGACAGTAAACGAGGCAAATGAGATGTTCAAATATCATGAAAAATGGAAATCTGTTGTCTCTGACTACCCGTCTGGGAAACAGGCCTGAGTCTATATATGTATGTATAAATAATAAATAAATAAATATCCTGGGACATCATTCATACACGGCCATTTGATCCTAAACTAAGCAAAGCTTGTACCTACTATGGAAACCAGATAACTGATGTATTACATACCTGTACTACTTTTCATTTGTAAATGCATACTCATATAAATAATAACACCTAGACTCAGGACAAACAGATATGTTCATGCACACAAATATCTGTCCTGGGTGGGAATCGAACCTACGACCTGCGGCGTGAAAGGCAAGCATTAAGTGGTAATACATTCTAAATCTACTTGATCTTTGTGAGAGAAATAAATGTATTTATTATTATTATTATTATTTACCAACCACGCCAACCGGGCCATGCATGCATGTATAGTATAGGCTCTGCCTAGTTAGGGATGAGAATCATCATCATATCACCCGAAGCTGGACAAAGGCCTCCCAAAGATCTCCACAATTGCCAATCTTGCGCTATCCGCATCCAGCGATTTCCAGCGACCCTCACAAGATCATCGGTCCAACTTGTAGGGGGCCTGCCAACGCTGCGGCTTCCGGTTCGTGGTCGCCACTCGAGCACCTTTCTGCCCCAGCGGCCGTTGGCTCTACGAGCTATGTGCCCTGCCCACTGCCACTTCAGCTTGGCAATTCTTACGGCTATGTCGGTTACTTTGGTACCCTTGCGGATCTCAGCATTTCTGATTCGATCTCGCAGGGAAACTCCAAGCATAGCCCTTTCCATTGCTCTTTGGGTGATGGGATGAGAATGCAGTATATTAATTGTACCGGGATATTAATTATTATAAAACAAACTGTTCAATAATGTGGTTGGGGCGCGGGCGGTGTTAAAAATAATCATTTAAAGAATGGTGTATAGACCGCTGAGACCTTTCCTTCGCTATAAAACCGGAAACGAAACCGCAAACGGTTTGAAAAACGGCCCCACTTAGGAAGTTCCTTACATTATACTATTCTGGTAATAGCACTATCACCAATTGTTTAGTGCACGGTCAGTGAAGGATAAATACAAAGAAACAAACGTTGCCTGAGTGAATGGCGTTCATTTGTCGTAAGCAAACCTCCACCGGGGAAGTACCTAACAGAATACATTCCAGGTAATAACACCATCAAAAAATATTATACGGACACTATGAGATTAAACATCATTGACACGAATGGTGCAAGGACGCTAAAGGGCTCCACCGTGTGCGATTGTTACCTCTTTATTATTTTGTAAGATTAATAATTATTATCATAAAGCTTTTTATATTTTTTTAGGTGCCCTTCGTGGACAAGGGTAGGTGCTATTCGCGCCGCCGGTCCTATTCGGACGGGTGCTCTAAGTGGACTACGCTGCAAGTGCCCGAACAGAATTTTACCTATTTTACTACTATTTTCTGAAATCGCTTTAATAAACGAAGTACTTTATCACATGAATATATCAAATCAAACAATTATTCTACACCACAAATAAAACGACTGTACGTCATTGTCATCTGGTAACAATGCATAGTTATGTAATATTGCAACCACGACTTTAATATTATATTATTATGTATTAATTCACTCAACAAAGTAACAAGACTATAATAAAAATCATATCAAGTGTTTCAACAGCCGTCATTAGTTCTAAACTAATAACATCTATGTATTAAATTATCAAGTTGTCCAAATCAAATCAAGTCGTTTATTTGCATAACACAGGTTATAAGTGGCGGTAACATTGCCAACAACACTTTTCTTTTTAAAAAAGACAACGCCTGCACGAGGCAATATATCATAATACGAATAAAAATTGCCGGGCTGGTTGGCGTGGTTGGTAAATACTTGCTTCCACATTGCAGGTCGTGGGTTCGATTCCTACCCAGGACAGATATTTGTTTGCATGAACATGTCTGTTTTTCCTGAGTCTGGGTGTAATCTTTCTACTATATAAAAATAAGTCGGGTTTTCCTTCCTGACGCTTTAACTCCAGAACGCACGAACCGATTTCCACGGTTTTGCATTCGTTGGAAAGGTCTCGGGCTCCGGGAGGTTTATAGCAAAGAAAATTTATAAAATATAACGCGGGTAACACCGCGGGGGACGGCTAGTTATCTATATAAGTATGTATTTACAAAAGACGTTTATTGTATGTAGTATAGGTATCAGTTATCTGGTTTCCGTAGTACAAGCTCTGCTTGGTTTGGGATCACATGGCCGTGTGTGAATAATGTCCCACAATATTATTATTATTTAAAAAAGAACAATATGTCCTTTAAATAACGTTACTGCCGCTATGCCGTGGACTTCTTTTGGCGCCTGAGTGGGGAGCCCCGGGAACGCGGGAATACTGCTCCAGGGCTTATATTTGCGCTAGGTATGTGCTACTTAGCGTGGGACACGTAGCTTGAGAGGACATTTACTTGCCCTCCACACAGTACAGTTTTTTTATATCAGAGAGAGACTAACTAGCAAGCGGGTCACCTGATGGTAAGTGATCACCACCGCCCATGTACACTCACAAGACCAGAGGAGTCACGGGTGCGTTGCCGGTCTTTAAAAGAGTCAGCAAACATGTGTTGCCGACCCTTCCTCCCTCGCCCTCCCTCGCCGATGAACTCTGGCGACCTTACTCACACTCGGAAACACAACATTAATGTTATTATTAAAGAATGTCTTCTGTAAGGTGGAAATACTTCTCCAGTCGGGCTGCTCTTTGAGAATGGACGCTGTGCCCTACCTCTCTCAAAATACAACGACTAGACCACTAACAGATCGCTGCCTTCTCAGAGCTGCTCCCAAATGACGGCAGTAGAGGACACTTCTCTGACTGCGGCTGCAGGTCCAAGGGGGAGTTTAACTACCGGCTGCTGCCGTGCCGCCAGCCCCGCCTGCGAACAGGCTCTTCCCCGATCCCCCTCGTCGATATACATACTCTCTTACTTATGATACATTGGTCTAGCGGTAGCGTGTTCAACCGCAGATAATGAGGTCTTGATGATCCTGGTGAGGATTTGAACTCACTCACTTGTGAGTAGGTTCTTAGGTAAAAGAACGCACGTACAACACTTTGGGTTCAGGTTTAGGTGGTTTTAGAAGATAAGACAGGAAGATAAGGTCGTGATGAGAAAATCCAGGAGCTGGATATTGGCCATGGGACGAAACCAAGGAAGGAATCTAGGTAAGGGTTAAATCGAGCCAAGTGTCATCACCTAAATCCCAGGTCGGACCTGGGATTTTGGGATTTTTCTGTAGCTGGGAGATGGCGATATTCAAGCCGTCGGTCCTGCACTTGAGCACTTTCCGGTGCTGTCGCTAGTCGTCCCATCGGATCACGAGAACGATGGAATAGTAAGTGCCCCTGCGTTTGCGCATACACTTGTCCACTCTAATAAGTCCCACGCATATGGCTAGTTTCCATTGAGACTGACGGACGTGGCCGAAATTTGACCAGAAGGACCTGATTAATTATCTCAAGCATACGTCCTAATACAAAACGTCTTTAAGTTAATCAGCTGATATAACTAATGAGTCTACATTAGTGTTCGCCCAATCACCACCCTCAAAGTTATAGACTCGTCCGTATTTCTGTGATTTCATTGGTCAAACGTTGTAGAGGACTGCTTAGTTAGCGTTCAATACCGATTCTTAATAACAGTGAAACGAGCAGTTACTCGTTTCACTGTTTTTATAACTACGAGAGAGTATGTAAAAGAAACGATGGTTAGGCAGTGGTGTTATATTAGTCAAGGTCATTAGACACTCTCGTGACATTTTACATAATTCAATATATCGTAATCCCGCACTAGGGAAATTAATCCTTGAGTTGCGGGGTATTTTACAAAATAATAATTGACGGAAACAAAGTACATCTAGCGGCGGTGGTACTGTGACCAGGTCTGAACCCCGACTGTAGTGGACTTATGAGGTTGTTCATGAGAACGAAGCGGGAAAGTTGTTTATGGATACAGTACTCAAGTACTTTGGAAAGGAAAGGAAGAATGGATTTTGGACGGTAGTGAATAGGACTAGAAGGATTTGAGGTTTTAGGAAGTGGATGGACTAGAGCTTTACGCCATAATGACGGGAATGATCCGGAAGTGAGGGAAAAATTAACAATATGAATAATAGCCGGGAGGAGGTGGTCTAGGATAGGAATGATCATGCGTCGACCGATTTTATCGCAACCCACGGCGTTGGATTTAATAGAGACGATTATCTCTTTGATCTCGTCCAAATCAGCTAGAGTAAATTTACCTTCATGTAAAATAAAACCTTCATGACTAAAGTGGTTGCATGTAGCATTGGCTCCCAATCGATTAATGCAGCATCTTTAGATATAAGCTCAACCTTTAAAGAAGCAAAAGAACGCACGTACAACACCCTGGGTTTACGTTTAGGTGGTTTTAGTAGATAAGACAGGAAGATAAGGTAGTGATGAGAAAATCCAGGAGCTGGACATTGACCATTTATTTATTTATTAGGGACCATGGGACGAAACCAAGGAAGGAATCGAGGTAAGGATTAAATCGACCCAAGTATCATCACCTCAGACGTTATGGTGAGTAGCTTGAAGGGGCAAGACGTGCAAGCTGCTGACTCGATTATGTGTAGGAGTTTGCGGGAACTAGGAGTGTTGCGAGCAAGGAGGTTGGTGTTAAAATCTCCCATGATAATGTTATTCTGATAGTTATTCTGAGTCTGGATGTACTTTGTGTCCGTCTATTATATGTTTGTAAAATACCGCGCAACACAAGGATTAATTAGTGTGGGCTTTCTTTCATTAAACAAAAAATGAGCCAAGTGCGAGTCTGACACGCGCAGGAATTGTTCGAGAGAGACCCGCTCTATAAAAAACGGCAAATAATCACTTTTGTTGATTGGGAGCCCTCTTAATTATTTATTTAGATCTATTTGTTTTTCATTTATTGTTATAGCGGAAACAGAAGTTCACAATCTGTGAAAATTTTAACGGTCAATCTATCACGGTCCATGTGATACAGCCTGGTGATAGACGGACTGACAGACAGACAGTGGAGTTTTAGTAATAGGGTCCCGTTTTACCCTTTGAATACGGAATCCTAAAAAAGACTTTAAATTCATGAAGATATTAAATACCAATACATATGTACGTATTTATTCCTACATTTTAATACAATAAATATGTAATCTTTAAAATATCCACTCAGAGATAATATCATTAACAATGACAGTTTCGAAATAAAAGAACAGGTACAGTGCCGCAAACTTATCTGGCCCGCTGGCAGCGTCGCTGTTATCGCATTTAGTGTTGCTAGTAACTATTTTTTGCAATAAAGTGGGTAAAAATAATATGCACAATAAAACCACTCGCAAAACCAATGTAAGTGCAAAGGATATTTATTGTTCTTTTCACAACGTTACTTTAAACAAAATCTACACACTGATAACAATAGTTATGAAGAATGACTGCCCGATATCGGTTCCGTGACGGATGCCGACCGTGCAAGCCAGAGAGCGCTCAACTGCCCGAGACCGTTCCAAAGGAAGCGTGTCCGTGCGAGCCGAACTGATAAATGCCTTTATTTTTTTTTTTTTTTTTTTTTTTTTTTTTAACATGACGTGTGCAGTTAGCCTTACGGCTTTTACTGCTTCACCGGGCAGTAGGGGTGAGCGTGGGCTCTAACCGGCCTAGCAAATAAAACTACAAACTAAGTACCCGCGCCGGAGGGCACCCCCTGTGGGGTTCGAACCTCGGCTCTGGGCGGATACTGACGGGGAGAGGGTGAGAGATCATGGTTTTTAGGGAGTTTAGTGCAACTTTCGCTCTACGTTAATGACATGACGCGGCCCCCCGTCCGCGTTGAGGGGGGCTTTTTATCGGTACGATGATAAATGCCGGGTGCGCATGCCTTTATATACTCTCAGGCCGCAGCCGGCAGCGGCGGCGGCGGGCGTGAAAGTGGGGGCACGGTGAGAGGGGCAGGTACACAGGTACGCGCGCGGAGCGGCGTCAGCGCGCGGTTATGCTACAGCACATTGTAACGTAAATATTACTTTATACTAAAAAGCAAACAAATACTGTCATTACAAATCTTTATATTTTTATACAATAATTATGATCATTTACATAAAATGTATGCTGAGTGTTCTTTAACGGAGATACTCCAGGTATTATTATGTCACCGGAGTTGTTTAATTCAAAAGTCATTTCATCATCATCATTATCGTAATCACTGCTTTCACTATCACTACCTAAATTAATTATGAAAGGCTTGTCTAAGTATCCATCCCTTTATCGATACTCATTTTCTATATTTTTACATGATTGCAATGCTTTTGCCATTCATTGACTGTCATTTTATTAAAAGCTTCTGCAATCAATGTAGGCATTTCAGAATTCGATCTACCAATATTCTGATCTGCTATAAATTTTTGCATCTGCTTGCTCTTTTTCTTTCACAAGTTTTCTTACAAATCTCTCCCCGGCACCTACAATGGAAATAGCAAAAATGTAATAAATAATGAATATTTTAAAATATGTATTTTAATTTAAAGTGCGAGGGGGGGGACTTTCGTATTTTTTCAGAAGCTGACAACACTAACCTGTAGCAGCAGCAACGCGTTCATACAACTTATTGAAGGGTATAATTGGTTCCTGAAGGCGTTTTTCTTCCTTCATATAATTCAATACTTGTAATTGAATGTTCCTCGCATCACTTTTTAAAGCTTTCAGCATTTTTCACAATTAAAAACCACAAAAAGAAAAATAAATACGCGCAACAAACAATCAATGGCAGGAATGTCAGGGAATAACAGGCCGATTGACATTTCAAACTGGCGTCGTTAGTTCTACTTTTGGCCACCGGGCCAGATAAGTTTGTGGCACTATATTTCAAAGATAAGTAGGTAATGATTATGGAATGCCGTAGTTATGTCAAAAATATGTCAAATTATCTTTGCTTAGAAATATGTATGTTTGGTACGTTTGACTAACAGTTAAAGATTTATTTATTTATTTAATCTACTAAACATTATCATAACAGGTTTTGTACCCAATGCGATAATGCGAACAATATTATTAATTATTACTAATTAAATCCAGAATCACCCTCACGAATTCCGCCAATGAACAATTAAAAATGTCCACTCTTTGTGAGGCGCTGTTTAATACTTGTAGGCCTCTTGCCACCGGTGCGAATTTACCAATGTTAGTACGCGCCACCGAGACGTCAAAAAGCCGTGCCCTCGGCGCTTGCCACAACCTGGTGTTTGGAACGAGCAGCTTCATTGAGTCTAGTATACTAGGATTATTTAGCCTGCCTCGAAATACTTCAAATAAATACTCGCTAACGCTAAGTCACGCCGTACCTCCAGCTTATAATATCCAACCATCCCTATAACAAAGAGGGTTGGATACATAATTGTAGGGAGCCTTGTATATAAAAATATGTTGAACCCCATCTTCTACTTTAAGCAATACGGAGTTTACCCTTAAACTCCGTATTGCTTAAAGTAGAAGATGGGGTTCAACATATTTTTATATACAAGGCTCCCTACAAGATGGACCGATGATCTTGTGAGGGTAGCAGGTAGCTCAAGACCGGCAATTGTGGAGATATTTTGGGGGAGGCCTTTGTTATCCCAACATATTATATTTGTTATCCCAACATATTTTCTTAAAACTATAAGGTACAAACGGCGGTCTTATCGCTAATGTAGCAATTTCTCCCAGACAACCGTGGGTGAACCAAAGCACTGCAGGGAGACAAGTGGTAATTGGCAGTGTATCAACTGATGTAAATTAACATATATGTGTACTTCTGTACAAATAATTCTGGTATATACGCATATAATTTCTAATAATTAAGTATATACTATTTATATATATAAACGTATTATATATATATATATATATATATATATATATATATATATATATATATATATATATATATATATATATATATATATATATATATATCCCTACTATTTAAGATATAAATATATATTTAAAAAATATATAAATAAATAACAATAATAATGAAGAATCAAGGAGTTCTGTAGGAAGGTGGAAGATCTCAAGCTGGAGATAAGATTAGAGTGACCAATAATATTTCTTTAAAAGTGTTTTAAAAGAAGTTATAGATTGCGCGCGTCTGATGTGTAGAGGCAGTGAATTCCACAATCGAGCGGCTTGAACACTAAAAGATTTGTCATAGAAATTTGTGGGCAATGAATGAGTGTGCAAATGTAGTTTCAGATTCTCTGACGATCTCAAGGGCCTAGGGTGTGTATCACATAGGAATTCAAACCTAATCTTGAGGTAAGAAGGAGATGTGGGATTAAATAGAATACTATATAGAAGAGAAAGTATGTGAGTATTTCGGCGAAGGCGAATGGGTAACCACTCGAGCTTTCTACGAAATTCGGAGACATGGTCATATTTGCGGAGCCCAAATATGAACCTTAAGCAGAAGTTTTGAAGTCGCTCGAGTTTATCTAGTTTATCCTCCGTAAGGTCAAGATAGCTGGCATCAGCATAGTCAAGGATTGGAAGAAGAAGGGACTGTGCCAGGGCAATTTTAGTGGCGGTTGGGAGAAAATTGCGTAAGCGCCTCAACGACCCGGCTGCGGCGTATAGTTTGCGATTGGTTTGTTCAATATATATATATATATATATATATATATATATATATCCTCACAGGACTACATAGTTAACACCATAAGCAACAACTTTTGTTGTACAGCTTTTCATAATTTATTAGATTTTATTTTCATACAAAAATAAGTATTAATTTAATTTCCCGCAAAAATTTTTTTTCGTCGTGTCACAGGGAACTTCACAAACATATAATCGATGGACAAAAAGTACATCCAGACTCAGGAAAACCTAGTGGTCCTGCGCGGGACTCGAACTCGGGACACAAAGTGGCGAGGCAACGGTTTGTTCCACTTTTGCCCCACTTTTTCGTCGTACATTCCAAAGAAATCTGTTTTTGCCCCATATTAAATTTGATTCCTGTTTCGCCCTACTTTATAGTACCAACCAAAGTATGGATAGCAAATTAAAATGTGTTATAATATTATTATGAAAGGCCTGTTGGTGCTTTGGTTAGATAATATACAAAGCTAGGCCAAAATATGTGGTTTTGGTTTCCATTCAAGTCAAATATTAAATGGCTAAGGCGGTATTTTGTTGTACGGGTGGAACTTATCTATTATATGCAGGAAGTTAGAAATGTATCAGTATCTTTGTCATTTTTTTAATACCATATTTTAATCATAATATTTATCATAGTTTTCAACCTCTGTTTCTCCAACACCAAGTAGGCCAACACTAAGTCTACCATAGTATCCTACCTAGTTTATGATTGAATAATTATTGTCTTCAAAAACTTTGCATGCTGTCTGTACTAAAATTCTATTAATTTGGACACAAAAAGTGTTCGAGGCGAATAAGGAAAGGAAAATAGGACGAAACAGGCATAAAACATTAAATTTAAAATAAATATTACATTTGGGGCTAAAAAGGAACAAAATGTATGGCGAATGCGGAATTTTTTATAGGGGGCAAAACTTCGCGAGGCGAACGCGGAACAAACCGAGGCAACAGTCTTAACCGCCGCGCCACACGTGCAACAACCAATGTGGAAACTAGTTATCATACGATGAAAACATTGTCAATATTGTTTGGTCGTGGTATTTACTATTTAAGTATATCAAATGACCGCCATCAACAATTTTACCACTTAATCGATTCGTACATTAGATAATTAATTTCGAAATCAACCCGGATATTATCGCACCATTCAAAGTAGAAATATAAAAAGCATGTTTGATTTTAACATGGGAACTCCAATTCTTACTTTTAATTCTGAGGTTTCATTTCTGCCACGGGGGCCACGTTAAGGTTTAGACCTCAGCGTGCAGCAATCTCGCTTACGCTTTTCGGTATTTTAAAGATTATGTGAACTATACAAAAACTGGCCATGTGCGAGTCGGACTCGCCCATGAAGGGTTCCGTAGCAGCAAGTAACAATATAAAAGTAATAATATAAAAGTTCTTGTAGTAATTTATTGAATGAATGGGAAATTGCGGTTTATGATTTATGACGTATTAAAAAAAATACTTAATAGATCCCGTTCAAACCAATTTTCGTGTGAAGTTTGTATGGTAATGTACATAATATATATTTTTATTTTTATCACTCTCTTATTTTGGAAGTTACAGGGGGGGGGGGGGACACATTTTACCACTTTGGAAGTGTCTCTCGCGCAAACTATTCGGTTTAGGAAAAAGTTATATTAGAAACCTCAATATCATTTTTGAAGACCTATCCATAGATATCCCACATGTATGGGTTTGATGAAAAAAAAATTGAGTTTCAGTTCTAAGTATGGGGAAGCCCCAATTTTTTTTTCTCTATTTATATGAAAATCTTAATGCGGTGCACAGAATACATTTACTTACCAATTTTCAACAGTATAGTCCTTATAGTTGCGGAAAAAAGTGGCTGTGACATACGGACGGACAGACAGACAGACATGACGAATCTATAAGGGTTCCCACTTTTTTTACGGAACTCTAAAAATGAACTTATGAAGATTATAATTAAGAAGGGCTAGTTTGGGTTTTCTTATTTTGCGTATTTAATTTTCTGACATAGGTACTAATATTTATTTAATTTATTTATATTATAATACTTATTTAATTCATTGACATTCTAATCCTTATTTAATGTATTAATATAATAATACTTATTCATTTTATTGATATTGTAATACGTTATTGATTTAAAATGTATTGTGTTCCAATTGTAGTCACTAGACGGTTGTCGGAGGCCTTCTGGGCGGCATGAACTACTCTGAGACTTGATACTAAGGTAACCACAGCCCATACCATAAAGTTAAGTAAAAAAAACTGAGACGTGAGTTAAGGCGACTCAGCGTTTAATTTTACGCTGACTCATGATAGTGGTTGTTCCTTTTCGTCCGTCTAAAATAAGGATAGATCCTCATTTTCACCGACCTTTTTTCTGTATGTGTGTTACGCGATTTATCAATTGTCTGTTAAGTGATTATTTATTTTTCGATAGAAGGTGCTTTGTAAATTCCCATATAAATTTTGTTCAAATTGGTTTTTGTGATGAAAAGTTGAAGACTGTTCTATTTATGTTTAAACATTTATTATGATGTGTATACTCTTTTTATTTTAATTGTACATTCGAGCGAATAGAATATTACTCGAGTTGGTCAATTGACGGGCCGGGTGGCGTGGTTGGTAAATACGTACGACCTACGCCCTACCTTATGTGTACACAAACCCACAGGACTGCTGACGTGGTAGTTTCCGATACGCTGCTAGTAAAATTTGGAATGATCTGCCGCCACCTTTTCATACTTTGAAATCGGTCAACTCTTTCGGTATGCGCTATAAAAAATATTTACTATCACAACAAAAAAGTTAAATTTGATAATTATAGGTTCTATCGTTCGTTATTAGTGTTAAGTAGTGTAATGTTATCAGTGAATTATTTTTATTTAGATTATAAGATTATTTTAGTTGCCTATCCTTAATTTTATAATATGTTTTAAATTATTTACTTATTTTTTACTTTGTTATGTTTTAATTTTAAGTTATATTTTAATTTATTTTATATGTATATTTATATTACTTCCTATTTAATTTACTATGCCATTGTGGCTTATATCAGCCTCTATCGGAAGATCAGCGCTGCGGTAATACACCTGTGTTGCCTGTAGCTAATGCTGAGATAGGGGCCTTTTTTGACAACCAAATTTATTATATTAAGTTAGCTATGTATTGTAAGATTTCTTTTTTGTCAAAAATAAACATTTTTTCATTTCATTTCAGTTCATGAGTTCGATTCCCATCCAGCCTTCACCCAGGTCAGATGTTATGATCTGATATGATCAGGAACATGTCTGTTTGACCTGAATGTGGGTGTAATTATGTATAAGTAAATATGTATTTACAAAATAAACTAGTATATGTAATGTATCTGTTATCTGGTTTCGAAAGTGCAATCTCTGCCTAGTTTGGGATCAGGTGGCCGTGTGTGAATAATGTCCCAGGATATTATTAGGTCTTTCACACCTAAATTGAAGGGTCCAAGAGACTAATTTCCCCAATTGAAAGTGAACCTTATGCTTTTGTGATAAAGTTGAAAATCTATAAAAGAAATTTGACAGATTGGGGTAGCTGGATGTGCTGGCGTCTGTACCATAATCAGTAACATTGATAAAAGTAATATAAAAACTATGCAATCAATTTGCATGGCTTTTGATATAACAAACAGATTTTCTGATGGCAAACTGTAATGATCTATAATTCTTTAATGTTGAGATAATTTGCCTTTAAAGGAGTACTTAGTTGCGTATTACCAGTCCATTCACTCATGTGTACGAGTATATAAATAAAAATGAATGACCGAACTGTTTGTACGCTCATCATTTCCAAACGACTGGACCAAATTGGATAAATCTTTCTTTTATGTATTCGTTTTTGTCAGGAGAAGGCTTGTACGAAAAAAAGAAACTGTTACCGACTTCCGGACCTGCGTACACTCAACCACATAAATAAAACTTAGCCTTATTAGCTTTATTAATTTTAAAGGAACACAGCAGTAATACTAATTAATAACAAATAATTATAACAACTTCCGCTTGTCAGCTTCTGGAGCACTAATTATTAATTTAGGATAATATTAATTGTTTGTTTTAATTACTAATAATGTTTACTGATAAATCTTCAGCACAAATTGTAATAATTAATATATAACAATAAATATTTGATTACATGACTAAGTAACTGATTTGTCTATATAAAGCAGATGTCTCACGCAGGTGGACAGTCGTTTTGTATCCGTCACTTAGCAAGATAGTTAAAGGGAACCTCTGCCCGATTGTATACCAATATTATAGTGGATAAAGAGCTACTGCGGTTTCTTACTCTGACTATCCTGATTACCCACCTTTTTACATAACAAATATTTCAAAATCTCCGAAAAGTGATTGTGCGAATGAGACAGACTTTGTGACTTTTTTGGTCGTTGTTTCTTCAGCACATTACACTGCATTAAAATAATGATTAAAATATTAGACTTTAGACAGTATTAACGGCAAAAAATATAGCGGTATGAACTTTGCCGGTACAGCTAGTTTTATATATGTATGTATGTATAGGTATTCACACTGATTTCTCTGATCATATGACCTTATTGTGAGTAGTCGGTATTTTGTTGACGGGCCTGTTGGCGTAGTTGGCAAATGCTTGCTTTTCATGCCGGAGGTCGTGGGTTCGATTCCCACCCATTGGGGTATTTTGATGTGCTGGCGTCTGTACTTAAAGAATCAATAAAATGAAAAAGGTATTTATTCACGTGGACTTTAAAAAAAGCTTGTAATTGGTCAGAATATGTTCGTAGTAATTTAGTTAAGTATACAGAATTATTTCTAGGCACATATAGATATTAAGGTAACGGATTGTATGAAAACATTACGAAATAAAATTAATTATATAATTTAATTTTTTTTTAATTTACTCATTGACAAAGATATGATTTTTTTTAAAGATGACGCCCGCTTTAGGAAATCGCCTCCCTTTGTCGCGGGGTACTTTACAGACATATAATAGACGGACACAAATTACACACAGATTCAGAACAACTATTTATGGGTCACACAAATAGTTGTTCGGCGCGGGACTCAAACCCGCGACACGAAGCGGCGAGGTGACCGTCTTAGCCGTTGCGCTACATGTATAGGTGATGATGTATATATAGGTTTGATTAAATAAATAAAATATTGTTTTCTTAATGGAGAGTCCAGTTATTTTGTGTATAGAGTTAGTTTGTAGCTAAGTTAAAAGCTGCCAATAAGAAGAACTCGTTTCCACGAGGCTATAATTATAACTCGATATGCTTGGGCAAAAAGTGATCTTTCACACGACGACACTGTTTCAGTAGCTAACAGGAATATAAACTACACTTACGAGTACAGAAAACCGGATTCAAAAGGGGCATTAGGGGGCATTAGCTTATACACCATGATCGCAGAGGTTGTTTTGAGGGAAGTAATAACAGCCTACGTAATATCCTTAAGTATCCTTTACCGGGCAGTGGTCATATAATTGCCACCATATTTTGAACTCTATGGGCTTGTAATAAAGTTCAAAACCAATAAATTAAAAATATACCTACTGCCTTATAAAGGGTTAACGCCGGTTGGTAAATACTTGCCTTTCACGCCTCAGGTCGTGGGTTTGATTCCCACTCGGGACAGATATTTGTGTGCATGAACATGTCTGTTTGTCCTGAGTCTGGGTATAATTTTACTTTTCGTACTTTCATCGAAATATTTATAATTATAATATCTAGGAACAATGTCACACAGATCATCCTAGCCCCAAAATAAGCAAAGCTTGTACTATATACCAGGCGACGATATACATACTTATATAAATAGATACATACTTAAATACATAGAAAACATCCATGACTCAGAAACAAATATTCGTGCTCATCACACAAATATTTGCACTTACCGGGATTCGAACCCAGGACCACCAGCTTCTTAGGCAGGAGCACTACCAACTAGGTTACGGTGACTGTCAATTATCTATGTATGTATGTATTTACAAAAGAAAAGAAGTATATTATCAGTTGTCTGGTTTCCATAGTACACACGGCTACACATCAAGCTATACATTTCCAGTATAAGCTGATCTCGCACTGAATAGGATTTCCATACAACGAGAGGTCAACTTATATTGGTGTTTGTTGTTTTAGCTTGATGTGTAGCCGTGTGCACAAGCTCTGCTTAGTTTGGGATCAGACGTATAAGTTAACGAGTATACTCGTTACGTGATAGTAAGTGATCACCGGTGCCCATAGACACTTGCAATACTAGAAGGGCTGCGCTTATACTCGTATTCATATTTGAGATACTATCACATAATTCCGATAGTTTTTTTATACACATTATGTCCTGCTTAATTTAGACGTTCACCGTAGCCTAGTTGGTAGTGCTCCTGCCTTCGAAGCTGGTGGTCCTGGGTTCGAATCCCGGTTAGTGTTAATATTTTTGTGATCCAATTCAATTCAATTTTATTTGCTCAATACAGGTATTACAGAGGATGGTACACATTAAACTTATTTGAACGCTGTTTTCTACCTACGAATGCACGAATATTTGTTTCTGAGTCATGGATGTTTTCTTAGTATATAAGTATTTATCTATCTATATAAGTATGTATATCGTCGCCTAGTAACCATAGTACAAGCTTTGCTTGGTTTGGGGCTAGGATGATCTGTGTGACATTGTCCCTAGATAATAATAATAGATATTAATACAATTTAGCAATCTGTCATAGACATTTAGCTTTTTCGTTGTCTAACCATTTCTGTGTTTTCTTTTGTCATTTGCAGCAGTGATGAATTGTCCATTGAAAACTCTCACTTGGAGAATCATTTAATAAGATTCGGAACACTGTTCCTCGTCAGTCTTGTGAAATGCGTACTTCCAGAACATGTTAATTTGGCAGCGAGAACATTATGTTGCGTTAGTTTTTGTTGGTAGTTAAAACTGCGAACAGTGATTTCCCGTTCACGGGATTGAGACTTAGATCGCACAGTAGGTATATAGTTGTTATGGGTGCTTTTCCGATAGATTAATAATTTCATTAAGGCCCGGACTTCAAAGCGCAGCTATCTCGCTGACACATTTAGTTTACTCGTTTGATGGAGTAATAAATTATTTTCAGAAGTTTCAAACAATGTGCATGGGTCAGTTTGGCGATTAACATTCCAAAATATTGAGAACAAGTTTCCACTTCTGTATGTTATTTGATATTTGTTCTGATAAAACTTGTTCTAAATGTTTTTGAATATTAATTGCATAAGCTGACCGAAGCACACTTTTAGAAAGTGCATTCAATTAATGAATGGATGTAAAAAAACCGGCCAAGTGCAAGTCGGACTCGTCCCATGAAGGGTTCCGTACTTCCGTAGCAGCAAGTATCTCAGTTGATTAAATGAAAGCAAATTGTGGTTTACGATTTATGACGTATTAAAATTATTTTTATATTTTGTTTAAAATCTTAATGCGGTTCACCGAATACCTACATCTACTGTTATGATTTCCAAATAATTGGTAACATTTTTGGTGAATTGTTTACTTAAAAAGGTGTGATTTTGCTTTGTATTTAATTAAATATTTATTAAAAGGATATAATCTGCCTAAAAGAGATGAATGAGCGGAATGGCCGATGCATTCAGTTCATTCCCATTCAGCATGCTCGCCTAATTCGGTAGATCTCACCGAGCGCGGGAACCGAAACGTTGTTAACAAATAACAAGTATCGTGTTTTGTGTGTACCTTCATTATTATAATGCTGAAGTGAATTGGTTTAGTTTAAGTTGGATAAGTGTTGTAATGGTGCAATCCTGATGAGTTGAATATACGTATATGGTTGCTGAATAACGTGTTTTATTATTACTACCTACCAAGTATCAACAGTACAGCTCTTATAGTTTCGGAAAAAAGTGGCTGTGACATACGGACGGACAGACAGACAGACATGACGAATCTATAAGGGTGCCGTTTTTGCCATTTGACTACGGAACCCTAAAAATGTCCAACTGAGATGCTGCGCGTTGAAAGTTGACCGTACGAAGTTTTACCTATAATAATAGTAATATTTTGGGGACATTATTCACACACGGCCATCTGATCCTAAACTAAGTAGAGCTTGTTCTGTGACAATCAGAAAACTGACATACTACTATTGTACTACTTTTCTTTTGTAAATACATACTTATGTAGAGGTATATAATTACACCCAGACACAGGACAAACGATATGTTCATGCACACAAATATCAGTCCTGGGTGGGAATCGAACCCACGACCTGCGGCGAGAAAGGCAAGCATTTATCAACCACGCCAATTGGCCCGTCGAATAAAATTATAAATACGCACCTTAAATGAGGACGTGTGAAATATATAATTTGTATACTTAGCCATAGCAAAGCATTGTAAAACCAGTTAACTACGTAAATCATCGCTGGAATCATTTCATTATTATTATAGTGTTAATATACCTACGTATTTTTGTATGTTTTTGTTTTGAATTGGAACACGTAAGTACTTATATGACGTGTCGCGTTTCAAGGAGAGAGATCTAAAACTTTGTAGATATTCCATTCTTTGTAATATTTATTTAAGTAAAAATATTTAGATTTTATTCTTAACAGAATCTATGCAAAAGTGGAGGAGGCACATTGACAATTAATTCATAAAAAAATTGATTCGATCTTACATTACATAAAATTATAATAAAACTTGAGAGGTGTCAAGGGACACCCGGATGGAACGAAGTTATTTCTTATTATGTATTATGTACAAAAACCTGTATACACACTGTTCAATGCGAAATAGAAATGAAAATATCTGGCTTGCTTTCTATAAGAGAGAGAGAGAGAGAGAGAGAGACAGAGAAACATGCGCACGCCGTACAGCTGCAAAAAGTGTCGTGACAACTTTTCGTAAGATTTTTTTCCGTCTAGCCCCCTTTCACAAAATTACATCTTTGGGGGAGGCCTTTGTCCAGCAGTGGACGTCTTTCGGCTCATATGATGATGATGATGACACTGAAGAAGAACGTTTGCGAATTGGTGAATTAAGAAAAGCACAAAATAATGAAATCCCTATACAACACCGTTTCTGATACAGGACAGTGTGGAGTGCAGTTATCCTCCTAATCAACCGGACCGATTTTGGTTATTTTTTAATAATTTTATAGAAGACTAGCTGTGCCCCGCGGTTTTACCCGCGTTACATTTTATAAATTAGCACAGCTCCTCCCCCGTAGGTGATAGCGTGCTAATATGTAGCCTATATGTTGACCCGACCTCTTAGTAATATTCATGCAGAATTTTTAGTAAATCCATGCAGTACTTTTGAGATTAGCTCGGACATACATACAGACAAACAGACAAAAATTCTAAAAACTATATTTTTGGCTTCGATATCGAAAGTACCTAGATCACGCCCCAAGTATCCTTTAAAAAAAATATTCAATGTACAGTTTTGACTTTCCTACGATTTTATTAAATATATATATATATATATAGATAGATATACAATAAACTTGCGAAGTGGCACTGTGATCAGATTCCCTATTATATTTATATTTGTGTGGCAGGACGACGTTTGCCAGAACAGCTAGTTATCTACCTATATAATAATTATGTATTGACTAAAGAAAAGAGGCGCTCATAGCCAGACTCTCTCACCGGTCCATAAGTGACCGCCAAAGTGGGTTAATTTCTGAGCGTCTCCGTGCTTCGGTGGGTACGTTAAGCTGTCGGTCCCGGTTGTAGCTATTAAACAACAGTCCTTAAGTCATATCGGAGGCCTACTGGGTAGCTTTAACAACTCTGACACTAGGGTGACCACTGCCCATACGATAAGTAAGTGAGTACAACAGAAAAATAGTATATGTAATATATCAGGTATCTGGTTTCCACTGTACAAGCTCTTTTTTTAGTTTGGGATCAGGTGGCCGTGTGTGAATAATGCCCCAAGATATTTTTTTACAGCCTACTTAGCTTAGCAATCTGTCATAGACATTTATTAGATGTTTCGTTGTCTGACCATGTCTGTGTTTTTTTTTTGCAGCAGTGAGGAGTTGTCCATTGACCACTCACACTTGGGGAATCAGATTCGGAACACTGTTCCTCCTCAGTCTTGTATGATAAGTAGGTACTTCCTAGAGGATTAACATGAAGCGTCAGTTTTTGTTGGTAGTTAGAACTGCGAACAGCGATTTCCCGTTTTACGGAATTGAGCCTTAGACGCAGTATATAGTTGTTCGGTATGCATTCTGGAATGTTGAGTATGGATCTGGTGCCAAGATATTATTATTATTATTTACGCGTGCGATGTCGGGGTCATACTCTAGTCATCTATACAAATATCTATATATCTATACAAATATCTATATATCTATACAAATAAATAAAATTGGAGTCTCTGTTTGTAATATTGAAATAGCCGGTTTTTACTACATAAATATGTATATACGCTACATACACCAAAATAACATTTTTTACAATTTTTGTCTGTCTGTCTCTCTGTTTGTTCCGGCTAATCTCTGAAATGGCTGGACCGATTTTGACGGGACTTTTATTGGCAGGTAGCTGATGTAATAAGGAGTAACTTAGGCTACTTTTATTTTAGAAAAAGTCTTTTATTTTACTAAAAAACTAAATAAACTAATTAACACGCGGACGAAGTCGCGGGCACAGCTAGTTTCATAATATAAATCTCTATGACTTTTGTTTTATTTTTGTTCTCCCACTAATCTCTAATGTTTATGAGTCTTCTACGTCTTATAGATAATTGTACTTATATTCATTCAATTACTGATTTACGATGCAGATGATGCTTGGTTAATGTAATTTTGATCAGACGTTATATGTGTAGCTGATCATTATACCAAAGGAATGCCATTAGCCCCACGTAATTAGTTTTATGTTGAACTTTGACAGCTACCGACGACCGCCGTAACTGGACAGGGAACTGCATTCTGAACCAAAGGTTGCGGGTTCGATCCTCACACAATAGGTACAAGACAATATTTGTGTTCATGAGCATGTCTGTTTATCTTTATCTGGGCGTAATCTATCTTTTGCTACCATTATCCATTAATAATAAATTCTGGTCCATCCAACGCAGATAGCTTGCCTGATAGAGACTGCTTTTTGTGACAAGGTTGTTAATTGCAAAATATTGTTACATGCATATTGTTCTGTATATATTCCTTATGCAATATAGTCTACTATTTCTTCTTCTTTTCTGTGTATAAAGTATATATTTACAAAAAAAAAGTGTATTACTATTCGTTGTCAAGTAGCTGTTCTTAATTTAGGCTAGATGGCGCTGTCTTCTATGCCCAGGATATTTATTTATTATTATATATTTAAATCTGTTCAAGAGATTATCTTCAGGGTGAATAGTCTATAAAGCTGTTGCACATCGCAATAATTCCTCTGATGGGAAAACAATATGATAATTTATCATGAATTAAAGCTTAAATACCTTCAAAAACATATTAATTATATTGACTGGACCTTACAATGTTGTATATAAGGACTGTTTTTTTTTGTAAATAGCAATGTTAGTATTAGTTGAGTGGCTGAGCGTAGTAGTGCCGCCATCCTAACTAATATTATAAATGCGAAAGTAACTCTGTCTGTCTGTTACTCTTTCACGCCAAAACTACTGAACGGATTTTAATGAAATTTGGTATACAGATGGTCTAGACCCTGAGAAAGAACATAGGCTAATTTTTATAGTTAGGAGAACACATAGGCCATATTTTATAAAGTTTAACGCGGGTAAAACCGCGGGGCACAGCTAGTTATTTATAAATTAGTTGAAAATATTAAGGTATTGATATATTTATTGAAAAATATTACAATAATATCCTCTTACATCATTCACACGCGGCCATCTGATTCCAAACTAAGCAGAGCTTGTAATATGGAAACCAGATAATTGATATATAACATATAATACTTTTTCTTTTGTAAATAACATCATTCACACACGGCCATTTGATCAAAAAATAAGAAGAGCTTGTAATATGGAAACCAGATAATTGATATATAATTTTTTTTTTTTTTATAAATACATTAGGACTTTATTCGTAGAATCTTCCAACTGGCGTTTATCTTGCCCCATTCCATTGAGGACTGGCTACCTACGAGTTGTATAAATTCCACCTTAGAAGGAAACCAATTCAATAATTGAATTATAATAATAAATATACTTTCTGAGTAATAGCTTAGTAGGTATATAGTTAGATTTATTACAAAACTTCCTGTGCTATTAATATGACGAGGCTTTGCCTGCTCTGGGGGGAAGTGTAACTATTAATTTTTTTAATCTTTGTTATTTTTTTATTTAATTCGTCGATCCAATACAGTTAAAGCGATTCCCCGTGGCGAATATTATAATAATTTAGTGAAGGATTTCGTAGTAGTCGGTACTACGAGAATTCGTATTAACAATTACTTATTTTAAGTTACCCACATACCTATTTTTGATGTACTTACTAATTAAGCAAGTACAGACGCCAGCACATCCAGCTATCCCAATCTGTCAAATTTCTTTTATAGATTTTCAGCTTTATCACACAAGCATAAGGTTCACTTTCAATTGGGGAAATTGACAGATTGGGGTAGGTTGATATGCTGGCGTCAGTACATCAAACAAAGTATTAAACTATTTAAGGTTAAATGACCTAATGTTAATAAAATTTAATAACCGTTGCAATTCTTGCTGCATATACAAAATAACATAATTATAGAGCAAGAACATATTTCTCATAGCAAGTGATTTGTATTCCGTTTGAAAAATAAAGTCTTTAAAGGTAGGTTTTTATGTACTGATAAATTGTTTATACTTAGTGGCAATTATCTTAGTGTTATACTGAGGAATATAAATTTGATTTTGGACCTATCATCTTTACAGATATTTGAACATTCACTTACTAAATTATTTTAACCTACCACGCGTATTGATGTAGCTCAGTATTTATAAAAATAAATCCCGTTTATGAACTTAACTTAATGAAACAGATTAACTTTGAATTTAAAGAAGATTTCAAAGTTTTGACAGTGGAGAATCCAAGCTTCCGATTCTATGGAAGACTAAGTAAACAAATTTTTAAATCATTCCATTCCTTTCTAACATACCGTAACATGCACTGGGTGCATAATTGGTGAGCATATTCTAAGCAGATGTAGTAATTTGGCAGTTCCATGTATGCCCTGATCTATTATAGGAACTACTAGGTTTTGCCCGTGACATTGTCCGCGTGATAGTCGAAATCAGACCTATTCTGTGTTACCTATCCAGTTTAGTCCTAACCAGTTTAGGACTTCCCCCTATTGTCCGAGACAAAAACACGTCTTATGATTTTTCAAATTTGATGAAGTTTTTTACAAACGTTTAACCCCTACCTTAACCTCTGACGGGGTAAATCTCTAAAAAAATGTTATATGAATATAGATGCCATGTTTAAGTTGATTACACCAAGAAAATACGTTGTTCCATACAAAATTTGCAACCCCTTTTCACCCCCTTAGGGGTAGAATATTTAAAAATCGTTTCTTAGTGCACACCTACGTCAATTAATATTTGTGCAAAATTTCATGGTTCTAGACCCAGAGGTGTCAGCTGTACGTTAATGGATAAGTCAGTCAGTTTTTGTCTTTTATAGGTATATATAGATATTAAAGAGCAATGTAATGACATTTAACGTTTTGACTGGCACAGTAATTCATAGATGACAAACCAAAATGTATCACGCCATGGTCAGATTACATAGTCTTGACCGTGGCATGCAGGGATTATTTTGGTTGGTCGGACTAGACCCCCCTCCTACCCACCACTGCAACTTCTCTAAGCCAGGATCGACAGTGACACACAGTGAAATGACACTGAATAGTGAGGCGCAGGCAAGTCCCGGCTTTAACTGTCTTGGATCCCGCAACGAATTTAATCAGAAAGAAACTGAGTTAGAAAATAGGTACATAGTTCCATTTTGGTTGGTCCTCTATACAGGACTCGGTTAAAACGTTGTAGTAGTTTAGTAATGTACAGTATCACTAGCAATATCTTCAAACTAAGGTCAATAAAACACGCGAAATAAAACTTTAAAGAATCATCATCAGCCTGATACCGTCCAGTGCAGGACATAGGCTTCCCACAGAGGTTTTGATAACGTTCCCATTTTGATGAGTTTGCCGTAGTCACCGCGGTGGACAAGCGAGTTGACGATCGCAGTTTGTTGGCAGATATAATACACAGAGCGCAGCTTCCCGACTACCTGGTGTATCCCTTAGTCTTTTTCGACACCCATGGGATAGTATTGGGTGGGCCTTTTTTCTTTTTGGCCTGGAAACCACACGGCAGTTAATATTCGTGAGTGCTGTTTATAGTTAGAAGATATTGATACTTACTTCTGTGACGCTTTGTTTACAACTAAAAGTAAGTCAACAAAACAAGTTTGTTTAATGAATAGAAATCTATAAACATCTTACCGTTCTCAGTCGAATGTCATCCGCAGCAGGTAAAGCCTTTATGCGAACCTCCTTTAGTTCTGATGAACAATTCATCTTGCCAATAATAAAATGTAATTCATTCGTCGCATTTTTCCCTCTCATCAATGAAGATTCCTTCCATAGTGACGGTGAAAATTTCTCCGTCGTATTAACACATTGAGCATTCATTGCAGCTTGTCCGAATGGACAACACTTTTTTGCACATATTTCTTTTAAACACACACATCCCCGTTCAACACCAGTGGTATTATCAAAAAAATACTCTCCATCTTCATATTTATTGCCGTTATACATACGATTATTTAACGGGACACTGTAGTTTCCTTCATTGCAAACTTTAGACACTGTTTCTGTTACGATCACTAAAATTATTGCTATTATAGTCCGCATTACTAATGTTTGGACACTCGTTAACAACCTTCACGTTCCACAGCCGCGGAGAGACTAACTTCCTACCGAATACCAATTAGTCAATGAGGGATTTCCGACGTTAAGGCGTCGCACGCGCACCTTTGCCTTCGATGACGCAACAATAATTATAACAATAATTGAATTCAACCATCTCAGGTAAACCAAGGGTGTCAAGCGTAACGCTGAATACTAGATACTTTGTCATTTTAGAAAAAAGAATTGTTTTAAATGTGGAAGTGAATAAAACTTTACAATTTTCTAATTGACTTGTTTTAGTTGATTCTGATAAAAACTGGTTTCAATCTGTGGTTTTGAGAAAAAAATATTTCATTGATATAAAGTTGTTTTTGTAAATAAAAGGTTAGTTTGTTTATTTGTGTTTTTAGGTCTATATTTAGACGTGGGTGGTTTAAGGTATTAGGATATAATAGGTATGTATATTTTATAGAATGAGGAAGAATGAGGCTGTGTATATCTCACAATTCTTAACTAATTGAACTCGACATTTGCATCGACAATTAATTTTAACAAAAAACTACACGTGTCAAGACCTAGTGTATTATTTGTATTTTTAATTCTAATTCTAGACGTAGATGGTATATTTAAAAATATTTTTATCAAGAAATAAACAAAAAAAAAATACACGGATTTGGCTCAGTTATTCTGAAACAACTGAGCCAAATCCGTGTATTTTTGATTTGATGAAATGAGGCTTTGTGTTGATCAATATCCTATTAATATTATAAATGCGAAAGTAAATTTACGGATGTATAGATGTCTTTTATACTTTAACGCAAAAAAAAATATAGCTTATTTATCCGAATAGCACATAGTCAATCCTACTTATATTATAAACGCGAAAGTTTGTAAATATGGATGGATGGATGTTTGTTACTCTTTCACGTAAAAACTACTAAATGGATTTTAATGAAACTTTACAATAATATAGCTTATGTATCCGAATAATACATAGTCAATAATTTATAAAGTTTAACGTCGCGTAAAACCGAAACACGAAGAGTTCTAAATATAAAATAACAAGTGTCACCTTAAGTAAAATGCTAAAGGCTTAACTAAATGTATGTACATACGTTCTGTAATATAATTATCTAATGTTAGAACGAACATGCTCTAGGAGCTAAATTACCTACTTCATAACCAGCATTACTTTCTACTTATCGTATGGGCAGTGGTTACCTTAGGGTCAAAGTTGTTCAAGCCGCCCAGCAGGTCTCCGATATGGCTTAACGACTGTTGCATAATGGCCACAACAGGGACCGACAGCTTAACGTGCCCTCCGAAGCACGGAGATGCTCAGAATTAAACCATCTTGGCCATCTATGGATTGACCGCGAGCCTAGTTGCTTAACCTCACCAATCACTATTGGACATGTGGGAGCATCTGGCTATGATCGCCTCAATTATGGATAATAATAAGTTTTAGATCGGATTTTCACGCGTAATATATGATTGCACACTAAAGTTTTCTTTTAATATACGATTTTAGACCGTTTTAACACTTTGTACTATGCATTACTTATTTCTTAATGATGCATAGTGTTTCTTAAAAAAATAGATGTTAGTTTGTGTCGACAACACAGTTACGACTGCTGGTGAACTAAAACCCAGCCCAAAATAACATAAACTATATTATAAAAAAAAGATTTTATCCACGCAGACTTTAAAAAAGCGATTGTAAATAGTCAGAGTTATTTCTAGTTACATATAGATATTTATGTACACGGATTGTTAAAACATTTATAAATTTTATTTTATAATAATAATGATATTTAGCTAACGTGTATTAAGTTATTGTCTAGGAAATTATGTTTAGGTTTAATTATCGAAATTTATAGTTTAAGCTATATTATACTACATATTGTCTGAATGGTGTCGACAGCACAGTTATGACTGATGGTGAACTAAAACCCAGCCCAAAATAACATGAACAATATTGTCACTTATATAAAAATAAATGGGAAAACGAAAGAATCAAAATAGGGAATCGGTACTCAAGCAACTGGCTATGAGCGCCACAATTTTAGGTAATGTAAAATTTTAGAACGGATTTTCACACGTAACATTAGTTTGCACCTTATAGTTTTCTTTTAATATACGATTTTAGACTGTTTTAACACTTTGTACTATTCATTAGTTCTTTCTTAATGATGCAAAGTGCAAATAAAAAAAATTGGGATATAGATGTTAGTTGGTGTCGACAGGACAATTATGACTGATGGCGAACTAAAGCCCAGCCCAAAACAACATGAACAATATTGTTAATTATCTAAAAAGAAATGGAAAAACGAAAGAATCTAAATAGGCGCATCGGGCAATAGGCTCTTCAATTTTGATACCGATAAATTTTAAAACGGATTTTCACACGTAATATCAGTTTGCACCTTAAAGTTTTCTTTTAATATACAATTTTAGACTGTTTTAACACTTTGTACTATTCATTAGTTCTTTCTTAATGATGCGAAGTGTAAATAACAAAAATTGGTATATAGATGTTAGTTGGTGTCGACAGCACAATTATGACTGATGGCGAACTAAAGCCGAGCCCAAAATAACATGAACAATATTGTTAATTATATAAAAAGTCGCTATGACGATGATGGCTGACGGCTGACCATTTGTCTACCTACATATGTGTGAATTGTTTATAGACTAAGAGTTACTGGTCCTCAACGATTAACGGTTGTTCGTTTATAACATTTTGCTGTGTGGCTGACAGCCATGAAGAATATGACCACCCCATCTCATCCTGTGGGGGGCGTAGAAGTCGTCCCGAGAGAATATACAACTGCAAAGTTCTTTTGAGTACCTACTATAATTCAATTCAATTTAAATTCAAAATTAAGTCATTTATTCCGTTAAAATATTACATTTGTGTGGAATCGTTATTTTTTTTACCCTACCGTGCAGTGTATGATGTGGCAGCTACTGAGAAACACTGCCAGAAAACTCAGTAGGAATCCTTTTTTATAATATTTATTTCTTAAAATACAATAATAATAATATTGTAATAAATTTAATTTGTGTCACATTCACTTTATTTTTTTATTTTAAACATTATTTAATTAAGGCGGCGGCGTAAGAAATATAACCAAAAATTTATATCGTGGAAAATTTACCCTGAGCTTCAGTTGTATAACTATATTGTATGTGCATAAATAGGAGAAAGGAAGGAGAAGAAAAGAGAAGTAGAAGGATCTTAATTAAACAAATAACTAGAACAGAAATAAGAACAATCTGATCACTGGAAAAATATTTAAAAAAAATTAAAAAAATATATTTAAAAATTTATCATACACACTTTTGTTGCAAATACTAACATTAATAAAAAAATAGCAATATCTATCCAACATTTTATTTGCTGTTGCACGATAGAATATCACACGACCCACCAGCCACTTATTCTATCGTGAATAGATGCGTCTACGTCTGTTTTGACATGGCCTAATTAATCAACCTGAAAATAGAGATTGTAATGCTATATATTATAGGAATATATAAGAATGTGTATCAGTTATCTGGTTGCCATAGTACAGGTTCGCCTAGTATCGGATCAGATGCCAGTGTGGTGTCCAAAGAGAGAGAATCTCTTTTTTGAACAACACCCGCGCTAAGGAATCTAATCCCTGTGTCGCGGGGTACTTTACAAACATATAGGTAATAGACGGACACAAATTACACCCAGACTCAGAACAACTATTTATAAATAAATAAATAAATAATCTGGGGACAATGTCACACAGATCGTCCTAGCCCCAAACTAAGCAAAGCTTGTACTATGGGTACCAGGCGACGATATACGTACTTATATAGATAGATAAATACTTAAATACATAGAAAACATCCATGACTCAGAAACAAATATTCGTGCTCATCACACAAATATTTGCACTTACCGGGATTCGAACCCAGGACCACCAGCTTCGTAGGCAGGATCACTACCAACTAAGCTACGGTTATGGGTCACACTAATAGTTATACGGCGCGGGACTCGAACCCACGACACGAAGCGGCGAGGCAACTGTCTTAGCCGCTGCGCCACACATGCACATACGATAATCTACATGTCTATTCAACCTTATTAACTACCGTTGCATATCGGAACCGTTAGCTCTCAGACTTTAATTAGTAACTAGTGCTCATTCCTATAAGTATAGCAAATATTTTAACAAATTAAGTTATCATGACTTAGCAAATTATTTAGGGACTAAAATATTATTACACAGTAGGGTGACAATAAGTAAATATACTTTAGGATATTATCTATGGCTATGATATACGCTTGCCTCCCACGCCGCAGGTCGTGGGTTCGATTCCCATCTAGGACCAATATCTGTGTGCATGAACATGTATAATTATCTATATATGTATTTACAAAACAAAATAATAAAACAAAAAGTATATTTGGTGTATCAGTTATTTTGCTTCAATAGTACAAGCTCTGCTTAGTTTGGGATCAGGGCCGTGTGTGAATAATGTCCCAGGATATTATATACAATTCAAAGGAGGAGTTTCTAATGTCAGAGGAGTTTCTAATGTCAGATTTTTATTGTTACGACATCAGATCTATAGTCCATTTTTGTACAAGCATGTCAGTAAATAAGCACCGTGAAACCCACGGCATCATAATTAATAATTAAATATATGTACATGGTCAAAACGATTCTCAAGTTTTTAATAACTCATAAAAAACTTGAGATACGTTTTTTCCACATCATTCAAACGTCATTCTAAAGTTCAGTGAATGATGGCCTAGGTTTGCTCGCGTACTAATGAATCTCCCGCCAAGCGTAAAATGTATTAACATACCTAACCGTTTAACACAAAACTTCAAGAAAATAATTCTATAGCTTTTGCTAAGTCTTTCAATTTCAATTCAATTCATTTATATCTTCTTGTTTTAGAAAAAAAAACATTTATAGAAAAAAAGCAAAGCGTAACTTTTTTGCTTATACAGGTATCCTTGTATAAGTAAAAACGTTATATATACTTATACAAGAATATCAACGGCTATTTATGACGCAAAGACGATAGGCTGGTTGGTGTGGTTGGTAAATGTTTGGCTTCCACGTTCCAGGTCGTGGGATCGATTCTCACTCAGGGGCTCTACCGGCTAAATAAAGGTTAAAAATGGCTTAATCAATCATTAAATCGGCTTCAACGTTGACATTCGATTCCGGACCATTTATGACGTCACATGTGGTCATGGAAGCCGATTTAACGATGATGAGGATGATTAAGTCATTTTAACCTTTATTTATTTGAACGCCATTCACGAAAACGATGTTCGGCGACTTAGCCGGTAGAGCCCCAGGACAGATATTTGTGTGCACGAACAGATATAAGATGTATTTACAAAAGAAAACTGGTACCTATATCAGTTATCTGGTTTCCATAGTATAAGCTCTGCTTCGTTTGGGTTCTACTGGCCGTGTGTAAAAACACCTAGTTTAGAATTACATACATGCCACGGAATCGCATAACTTACGAGTTGTTTTAGGCTAAATATAAACGTCGTGTAAAATTAATGTTCATTGCACTAGTCATTGGTCAATAGAGGCCAACGCGGGCAAAAGCCATCTCACATTAGAAAACTACAAACTTAGGACCCGCGCCGGAGGGAACGCCATTTGGGGTTCGAGCCTCGACTCTAGGCAGTTACAGGCGTGGTGATGCAGAGGGTTGGTTTTTTTTGGAACGTTTGATGCAACTGTCGTTCTACGTTAGTACACAAAAAGGCAAGTCTCTCGACCGGTGGCGATTGGAGAGAGCATTTCATTGATACGAAAGCAAACTAGAGGTCATGGAGGAGGCATGTGGTCGCGGTCGTAGTATCGGGAGTTGGAAATCCCCCTTTACGCAATGAGATCTGGCCACAATAGTCACTCCTCCGATCAAACTATTAACTTAATAATGGTACTACCTGTCTTTTCTAATGCGCGTGCTGTTTTTAATTCATGATAAGATTCTTTATGCAATTATAGAGAAGCTGAAACCTTAGTAATAATAATAATGGTAAGCTTAATAATAGTAGGTGCCAATCGACCCGATATTATCGTCATTGACAATCAAATTAAAAAGACATCCTTTGTGGATAAAACAATACCGTATGATGAAAACATCTCTAACGCAGAAAAAAAAATCTAAATAACTTGATCTGAGTTTCGAATTTGCGCAAATATGGAGAACCGAAAGGCCTGCGATCATACCTATTGTTATATCCACAAATGGAGTTATTCCTAAATCCCTGAAAATCAACCTTGCAAGTTAAGGACTTGATATCTGGCTGGAGAGTTACATGCAGAAGGCGGTTTTCCTGGCGAATGCCAGGATTGTGCGGAAATTTTTCTCCATGTAGCCCATATATTTTATGAGTTGTATTTGTATTACAATATTAATATATTGTAAATAATAGTGGTAATAAACACGTGGTACAATAATAAAATTATCTCAACCACTAATACCACAATGTTACCTGCAAGTAGATGAATTAGCAGGTATATATATATATATATATATATATATATATATATATATACAAATTACCGGCATTATGCAGGCAAAAGTATTAAATAATCACTGACGTTGACCGCGATCTTTCTCACCCACGGTCGTCCCAGGACCGTCTTAAAGTCCCAGAGGAAAAAACTGAACCAAATTACTGACTCAATTGAAAATAGGACCTTATTCCCATAGCCTAAAGTAGGAAATTGAATGAATTTAGACTTTACAACTGAACTGTTCAGAAGGACTAACGCGAAGAAAGCCGCCAATAAAAGGCTGTTATTTAATAAAATAACAGCAATATACTTAGTATAAATAGTAAGAATATGTAATCTTGTGATAAATGACAGACTATCATCATCATCATCACCATAACAGCTGTAATAAGTCCACTGCTGGACAAAAGCCTCCGCCAAGATTCATTTGGGGATATGCCATAATCAACACGCTTGGCAGACGGGTTGGTGATCGCAGTAAGATGGTCATAGTGACGGGTCTGTTGGCGTGGTTGGCAAGTGCTTGCTTATCACGCCGGAGGTTGTGGGTTCGATTCCCACCCAGGGGCTCTATCGGCTAAGTCGCCGAACAACGATTTCTTAAATGGTTTTCTAATAAATAAAGCTTAAAAATAACTAAATCAATCGTTAAATCGGCTTCAACGTTGACAATCGATTCCGGACTATTTATGACGTCACATGTGCTCATGGAAGCCGATTTAACGATTGATTAAGTTAACCTCTATTTATTTGAACGCCATTTACGAAAACGATGTTCGGCGACTTAGCCGGTAGAGCCCCTGGACAGATATTTGTGTCCATGTACATGTCTGTTTGTCCTGAGTCTGGGTGTAATTATCTATATAAGTATGTATTTACAAAAGAAAAGTAGTATATGTAGTATATCAATTATCTGGTTTCCATAGTACAAGCTCTGCCTTGTTTAGGATCACATGGCCGTGTGTTAAAAATGCCCCAGGATATTATTATTATAGTACTCAGTAAGAAGCTGCAGCCCATCCTCTGGTAGATATTCCTTCGGGTCGACGTGGGGATGAGATGGGTTGATGGTATTCTGATATTCGCTGCCGTCACCACAATTACAGACAGTATATAAAAAAATATACTCCTATGAGGCACTGTAGTTAAATATTTATTTCACTTCCTTATGTCACATAACTGTCCATAAACCAGTTTAAAGTAGATTATCAAGGCCAGACAAAGGCTTCTAATTTAACGCATTTAAAGGATTACATGTAATTAAATTTTAGGTTTCCTTTATGATTTCGTTATATTTTGCAATTCAATATTTTGGTAATGTATCGAATGCTATCAGCCGAAAGACATCCACGGCTGGACAAAGGCGTCCCCCAAGGATCTCCACAATGGCCAGTCTTGTGCTGGCCGCATCCAACGGCTTCCCGCGACACTTGCAAATTTCGTCGGCCCACCATGTAGGGGGCCTCCCCATATTTTGGTATTATTTATTAACCAGCGACCCTCCCCGGCTGCGCATGGGTAGTATAATTATGCCCACATGTTTTTTTTCTGTCATAGGACCATATCAGTTTGTTGCGTCAAATATGTATGTAGAAGTTAAGATATTATTATAATATCCTTATCTTCAAAAGATAGGTATACACCATCGTGGACATTTCTGTATAGACCTATTCTTTGCTATCTGGATATGAATATGGACTGTTTCCAGTGGAAGCTCCCAAGCGGCTAGCCTTTTCCGATATTACCAACTATAATCGTCATATTTCAACTAATTTACACGAAATCTTAACAAGTTATTCACCTTAACCTTCCTCTTTAAAAGCACATAGAAATCTGTTCTTTGAGTTTATTGCGGACAGACAAATAGGTGCACCGTGGGAAATTGATTAATAATGTTTAGTGATATATCAAATTGTCTGTAAGTTATTGGCGTGGCGTAGCGCGGCACTCTGTAGATGGGTAACCAATATTGTAGTTTAACCTCTAAGCGTCTCTATGGTACGGAGTTTACTTTAAGAGGCGATTTCACTGTTAAAAAGAAACACGATTAATGGACGCTAAACTCAGCTACAGGACGCTGAACTGAGTTTAGCGTCAATTGATCGTGTTTAATCTTAACGGTGAAATCGGCTCTAAATTCCCGGTTCCGACTGTTATAAGTAAAATAAAACCGGCCAAGTGCGAGTCGGACTCGCCCATGAAGGGCTCCGTAGCAGCAAGTATTTCAGTTGGTTAAATGAAAGCAAATTGCGGTGTACGATTTATGACGTATTAAAAAAACTACTTGCTAGATCTCGTTGAAACCAATTTTCGTTGTTAGTTTGTATGGTAATGTACATCATATATTTTTTTTTAGTTTTATCATTCCCTTATTTTAGAAGTTACAGGGGGGGGGGACACTCATTTTACCACTTTGGAAGTGTCTCTCGCGCAAACTATTCAGTTTAGAATAAAATGATACTTGAAACTTCAATATCAAAATATCAAAATTGCGCTTGCCCAGTCCCTTCTTCTTTCGATACTAGATTATGCAGATGTCAGCTATCTTGATCTTACTGAAGCCCAACTGGATAAACTTGAGCGTCTCCAGAATGTCTGCATAAGATTTGTATTTGGTCTTCGCAAATACGATCATGTCTCTGAATTTCGCAAAAAACTCAAGTGGCTACCTATACGACTTCGCCGGAATGCTCATATTCTGTCATTTCTATACAGTATTCTGTTTAGTCCTTCCACTCCCTCTTATCTGAAAGATCGTTTTTCTTTCCTACATGAATTACATTCGAAAGCCTTGAGATCCACTAACAATCAGCGGTTAAAAATACCGACGCACTCCACAAAGTTTCTCGATAACGCATTTGTTGTACAACGTGCTCGTTTGTGGAATGCGTTGCCATTGTTTATTAGGCGTGCACAAACATTAAATACATTCAAAAGACTTGTTAATGATCACTATTTGAATACTACATAGTTCACATAATGACACGTATTATTATTATGAATATACATATAATTAGTAAGTAGGTATAAATAGTTTTAAGTATGGTACAAATAGTACCTTATAATAAGTACTTTGTACACTTGAAACTGCCCCATCTCTGTAACTCCTTTCTCCTTTCACTACCTAGGTTGCCTGGAAGAGATCACACTTAGTGATAAGGCCGCCAATTGTACTATAATAATTTGTATGTTGTCGCTTTTGTATTATTTCTTAAGGTGTACAATAAAGAGTTTATCTATCTATCTATCTATCTATCATTTTTGATGACCTCTCCATACATGTATAGGTACGATGAAAAAAATTTTTTTTAGTTTTAGTTCTATGTATGGGGACCCCCGAAATTATTGTTCTTTTTCTATTTTTGTGTAAAATCTTAATGCGGTTCACCTTATACATCAACTTACCAATTTTCAACAGTACAGCTCTTATAGTTTTGAAAAAAAAGTGGCTGTGACATACGGACGTACAGATAGACAGACAGACATGACGAATCTATAAGGGTTCCGTTTTTTGCCATTTGGCTACGGAACCCTAAAAATATGGTCAATATAGATTTACCATTTACATATATATGTTCGGACTTGCTTTTTTATTTATTTATAGTATTAGTACGTAGGCATAAGTACATCTCCGGGATGACAGCGATCTGTCTGTGGCACAGTCGCTATGCCGTACTGGCAGGAGTCGGCAATAGGGGATGGCAATCCAAAGGAGTCCTCCCAGGGTACGTGTCCCGACCATCGGGGACATGGCGCAAAAGGAGGGTACCGGAGCAGCATACCCGCGTTCCCGGGACTCCCCCATCAGGCGCCAAGAGAAGTCCACGGCAGGTAGGTTTAGTCGGTGCAAGTCCGACATACCCACCCGCAGACACTTTTTGCGGGTGGTGCGAAGGCATTCCCCCTGCCTTATCAAAACAAAAAAGGCATAAGTACATATGTATCTAATCACCTGTCATTCACACATGTCTCACTCTGACGAAGTTAATCAATATCTTTTCTGCATAGAATAGGCAGCCTATGACCTTTTTACATGAGTCAACATCACTGTAGTTTAAAAACTGCCTTCAATGCCGAATTAACTAAAGTCCGGGTTCAGCATAATTCCTTGATCTTTTGTCGTTTAACTGTGAAATCGGTCAAACAAAGTTTATCTTAATAAAGTAATCTTTATACAATTTTATTTTATAGTTTATTGATTAGTTAGTACTTATTTTATACGTACTATCAAATTGATCGGATGGAGATGTTATAGAAGATTATAATATGTAGATGACACATCTTCTATGCATATAGTAAATCTGTAGAAAATAAGTTCATGTACGTAAAGGATAACCAACAAACAGAACCCATTTATTGGATTTTTTTTCTGTTTGTACACACGGCTACATATCAAGCTATACATTTCCAATATAAACTGTCCTCTAATTGTATGGAAATACAATGCGACGCAAGGTCAGCTTATACTGGAAATGTATACCTTGATATGTAGCCCTGTGTATGTACACGTATCACGCAAAAAGTACGGAACCAATGTAGCTAACTTTTATACGTAAAAATGGTACCTACGCAACTTAAAGTACCTCCTACCAGTAACTTAGCGTTTGTTTTATCCCAATCCCAGCACTCTATCAAGAGGTATTAGATTTTAGAGAGCAAGAAAAAAAATAACACACGCTATTCAGTTAGGTACTTAAAGACCTAATATTGATAGTTGAAATCTATATTCAATAGATGTCGTTGTGCATATGACGTCATTTTCTGAGTCAAGTTGAAGTTAAACCGCGGAAAAATGACCCTCACCCGTGTTTAATATTCTAATAATAACAAATAACATAAAGAAAAGTTTTTTATCCACGTGGACTTTAAAAAGAGCTTTTAAATAGTCGGAGTATGTTTGTAGTATATAAATATAGTTAATTAAACATAATTATTTCATACATCATTACATATAGATATTAAAGTATGGTATTGTATGAAAACATTTAGATATATCATTTAATTTATGATTTGAACACTATTTGCGTAACCAACAAATAGTTGTCCTGAATCTGGATCTACTATGTGTCATCAAGGAAATGTTAATTTTTGTTAGTGGTATCGTTTATAGCTTAATGCAGAGCGCCTTCCCCGGACTAGTAGAGGGTACTGGTTCGACCGACACCCGTTAGAAGATTAAATTTATGATTTCCCATGATTGAGATTAAAATAAATTACTGACAAATTGACTACATTTGATAAATTTTATGGATGGACACATTTCAGTAATCTGTACATACATACTCGTAGCTAATGTTTTCTAATATTCCTGGATGTAGTTTCCTTGATTATATTTCTTGGAATTTCAACCCACGTAGGTGCCTGTATTCTTTCTATTTATATTGCGTCAGTAGAAAACAGAAGGACAGACAAAGTACATGTTCACGACCGTGTTAGTAATAATTAAATGGGTCAATTTACCTCACTTCTTCTTAAAACAACAAATTATTGTACTATAAGAAGATTAATTTTCCTTGTATTAAGTGTGAATCAGGATCGTACTCAAAAATACTTGCTCATCATCTGAACTAATAGAGGCGTTCGCAGCCAGTTCCTCTTACCGGCCCGTGAGTGATCGGCGAGGTTAAGCACCTAGGCACGCGGTCAGTCTACGGATGGGTGACCGCGTAAGTGGTTCAATTTCTGAGCGTCTCTGTGCTTAGTAGGGCATGTTAAAGTGTCGGTCCCGGCTGCATTCAGCTGGCCTACTGGGTGGCTTTAACAACTCTGACACTAGGGTAACCATAAATATCTATTATTTTTATTATATTTCTAGTTCTGATTTATTGTATGTTTATTTATCATGGATAAATAAAAAATTATATAATGATAGTAAAAAGTCTTTTACATTATAAAGCAACATCAAATAAATAAATTGGTATATTTAAACAACACCATCTAGCATAAACTAAGCATATCGATTCCCACCCAGGACAGATCTTTGTGTGCATGAACATATCTGTTTGTCCTGAGTCTGGATGTAATTATATATATATATATATATATATATATTCAATTGTTCTTTTGCCTCACTTAAGCATAAACTCAAAATATTATTATAGTATTTTTGCTGTGTCTACATCAGAGTAGGGAATAGACTGAAAAAAAATCTATTTAGGTATGTATTTACAAAAGCAAAGTAGTATATGTAGTATATCAGATATCTGGTTGCCATAGTACAAGTTCTGCTTAGTTATTATTCAGAATCAGAATTATTTATTTGCTAAAACATGGTAATATTGGTGTTACATAATTATGCTCTACATATTCTGTCATCAATATATGACGTGCAAATTTTAATACATGCTTAATGATAAAAATATAATTATAAATTGGAATTAAATTAAATTCTTAATAATACTAAGTCAACTTATCTTCTAGGTAATCTTTTAATTTGTAATAATTTTTAATACGTAACATGTCAGTCAATTGGTTTTTAAATTTTGGTAATGGCAATTCTTTTAAAGATTTAGGCAGGTGATTGTATATTATTATAGACATGCAATAGACATTTCTTTTTAAAAGCTCCAACCGTATTTGCGATATGCGCTATCTGTCTCTGTGTCTTGTACGACTACCTTCCATATCACCCATGGCCTCAAATAATTCTGAGTGCTTTTTGACAAAGAGGCATATTTCTAAAATATATATACAGGGTATTGTTAGTATTTTAAGGTCTTGAAAGAGTGGCTTACAACTTTCAAGAAAATCTGCTCCTGTTATTGCTCGGATGCATTTTTTTTGAGCTTTAAACACCTGGTAAACATCGACTGAGTTGCTCCATATAATAATTCCATATCGCAGTATGGACGATACATAAGCGTGGTAAGTCATCATGGCACTTTCTCGGTTAACTGTTTGTCGAATTCTTCTTATAACATATATGTAACGATCTATTTTGTTGACTATTTTCTCGACATGTGGTTTCCAGCTACAATATTTTTCAACTGTAATACCCAAAAATACACATTCAGATACATTAGCTATGTTTGTATTTGTAAAGTTTATGTCAAGGTTAGTACTGTTAGATTGGTACGTTTGAAATTGAATGATTTTAGTTTTTGTTACATTAATTTTAAGGTTATGTTTGGTCAACCAGTCAGAAGCATCTTGAAACGATGAATAAATTTCTTTTTCTAATGTATCCTTTTTGTCACTTTTAAGTATCAATGTTGTATCGTCGGCAAAAAGGATGCAGTCATTATTAATTGCATCAGGGAGGTCGTTAATATATAGTAAAAAAAGCAAAGGTGCTAATATACTCCCTTGTGGTGTTCCGTATTTGTTGTCTTTGTAGTTAGATTTAAATGTTTTTAACTCGTTTTGACATAATTTCGTAATTTCGACGCATTGCAAACGGTTTTCAAGGAAACTTTCAGTCCAGGTATTAGCATTCCCGCGAATTCCGTAGTCATAAAGTTTAGATAAAAGTGTTTTATGACAAACAAAATCGAATGCTTTTGTCATATCTAGGAAAATGCATCCTATCTTCAATTTATGGTTAAGGCTTTCAGTTATATGATTAACTAAAGAGAAGCATGCTAATGTGGTAGAACTATCCTTTCTGAACCCGTATTGTTCCTGTTTGAATATTTTGTAAGACATTAAAAATGACTCTATTTTATTGTACATAATTTTTTCTAATACTTTTGATAGTATGGGCGTAAGAGTTATAGGGCGGTAGTTCCCCATTTCTGTTTTTAGCCCTTTTTTATATAATGGCTTTATGACAGACATTTTTAGACGCTCTGGAAAAACTCCTTCTGTGAGTGATAGATTTATGATATAACTAAGGGGAGCTCCCAGGTCACTTGCGCATTTTTTCAGTATTGTGGTGTTTAGGTCATCGTAACCGGTAGAGTGCGTGTTTTTTAGGTTTACAATTGTTTTAAAGACGTCTGTTTTATCTACAGGTGTAAGAAATATGCTTTTTAGATTGTAGTGGATTTGAGTTTTAGAATATTGATTATTACCTATTTTGAAAATATAAATACATAGATACACAGAAAACACGCAGAACAAGTATTTTTGAAGGTTGGTTTTGAATACATTAACCTCATCACAAGTTTTTACGTCATCTGCTAGAATGTTGAACAGCTGTGCTGCCTCAAACATTTTATTTTCCGCATTTATTTCTCTTGGGAGAACTAACACATTACCATCAGGTCCCAAAATAAATAAATAAAATAAATAAAAAAGGTTTTTATTCACGTAGACTTTAAAAAAGCGCTTGTAAATAGTCAGAACATGTTTGTAGTAATATAGTTGTATACATTAGATATTATTTCTAGTAACATAGATATTTAGGTACATCTTGTATGAAAACATTTATAAAATTTATTTTATTACAGAAATGATATTTAGCTAGCTCGTATCAAGTTATTGTCAAGAGATTATGTTTAATTATCTAGTTTAAGTCTAATATTTTTACTACATATTGTCAATGGTTCTGTCTATATTAAAGGTATTATTATTATGACGGACCTTGTGTTAATAACGACGGTCGCGCTTTAATGCTACCACCGGATCCAATGCGCCCCAACTGAGAAGACCCAGCGAAACAAACTCAGTGGGTTCATCTACTACCGGTTTCAACACGACCCAGTTGAGACGGTCCGGCGAAACATACTCAAGCGGGCATGAACACGGGATTTGGTCCAATTAGAGTAATTATTTAGTAGGCAAACACAATATATGCTCGATCGGTTGTCTGAATGCTTATTATTTTAGATTATATTTAGGTATACAAAAGAAAAACTTCGAAACAATAACATTATTCATTTTGAGACAGAGTCAATAATTTTAAATTAAGTATATGATAGCAATCATTTACAGATAGTTCACGTAACACAGCAGATCAGTCATGTCTATATGGCTACAAGATCTCCAGCGAGCAATGTGCAGGTAGGAAGTGAGAGCCAGACGTCTTTGTCATCGATGTACTCTTTAGTGGTGTAATAACCCCTAGCCATAAGTACACGTTTAATATGTGTTTTAAAACTTGTGTCAGGCAGATCAGTAATTTGAGTAGGAAGCTTGTTATAAAACCTAATACAATTTCCTAAAAATGATTTATTAGTTTTGCTTACTCTAAAGCCTGGCATGGCTAGTTTGTTTTTATTCCTAGTATTTATATTATGCAGTTCACTTTTCTTTTTATAATTATGAATATTTTTTCTAACAAACATTATATTCTGATATATATATTCCGATGGCACAGTAAGTATATTTATTTCTTTAAACAAATTTCGCAAAGAATCGCGACTGCCTAAACCATAAATGGCTCTGACTGCTCTTTTCTGCAATACAAAAATAGTACCTATGTCAGCCGCCGAACCCCACAGCAGAATGCCATACGACATAATGCTATGAAAGTACGCGAAATACACTAATCTAGCAGTTTGTTCATCTGACAATTGCCTTATTTTCCAGACTGCATAGGAGGCCGAACTTAATTTACCTGCTAACTTTTCAATCTGAGGACCCCATTGCAATTTTGAATCAAGTGTCAATCCTAAAAATACGGTCGATGGGACTAAATCTAATATTTTCGCATTAAGTGCAACTGTTGGTACAATTTGAGTCACATTCGGCAATGAGAACCTGATGCATTTAGTTTTCCCTGCATTTAACAAGAGATTATTTGCCGAAAACCATTCTGATATAAAGCTGAGTGTTTTATTATGCTCAATAAGATCTTTATCCTTTCTATTTACTTTAAATATGAGCGACGTATCATCAGCGAACAAAACTATCTCTGATACTTTCTCTACCAGATAAGGGAGATCATTTATATAAACTAGAAATAAAAATGGGCCCAATATAGACCCCTGGGGCACCCCCATTTTCACAGGATGACGTGCCGAAGTGACACCGCCTATCGAAACCATCTGTTGTCGCCCCGATAAATAGGACATCACAAGATCAAGAGATGTACCAGATATTCCATAGTACTTCAGTTTAACAACGAGCGTACGATGATCAACGCAATCGAAAGCCTTAGAGAGATCACAGAAAACTCCATGCGCATCCTGTGATCCCTCCCAAGCCTCCAATATTGACCTAATTAATGTGCAACCTGCATCCTGAGTAGAGCGGCCCCTTGTAAACCCGAACTGCTTGTTATGCAATATCTCATTCACGTTAAAGTGCGACAACATTTGGCTGAGCATCAGCTTTTCAAATATTTTACTTAAAGCTGGTAGTATTGAGATAGGCCTATAATTCGTGGCATTTTTTGAACAACCTGCCTTGAAAATGGGTATTATCTTACTTATTTTCATTAAATCGGGAAAGACACCATCACTTATACAGCCATTGAAGATGGCTGCAAGGATTGTAGCAATGTTTAGTATGATTGATTCAATTGCTTTAACAGACAGTCCCCACAAATCTTCTGTGCCTTTCCTTTTAATACTCTTAAAAGCTTTTATAATATCATCACTTGTTACGGATTCAAAACTAAAGTTAGGTACAGTTTGTTTTACGCTTTGATTTAAAAAGAGTTCAGCCACATCTGGTGATGATGCGAGACACTTAGTAATATCCACGGGTATATTTGCAAAAAAAGCAGCTAAAAAATTGGCAATGGTAAGCTTGTCTGAAACCAGTTCATCACCAATATTCAATACTAATGTTTGATCTCTTGATCTACTTTTACCAGTTTCAGTATTAATTATTTGCCAAGCTAATTTTATTTTATTATCAGATTTTTTAATTTTATCTCTTATATATAAAGATTTAGCTTGAATGCAAACCTTTTTAAAAATTTTTTTGAATAATTTCTAACATAATTAATAAAATTGACATCAGGGTTATAGGACCTTCTGTCATACAACTCATATAAAAAATCTCTACTCAGTCTAATGCCTTGAGTTGCCCAAGAACTAAATTTTATCTTATTACTGTCAACTGTTATGTTTTTTATTTTACAAGCTTTATTAAATTCTTTGCAAATACAGTGGAATAATGTAGTGTACATATCGTTAGGGTTACTTTTGTTTGGCAATAGATGGCACAAACTATTCTCCAGGTTGTTACTGAACTTTCCCAAATTAGATTTTGTTAAAGGTCTAAAACTAATTTTTTGTTTATTTATATTTATCTCATTTTTTACAGACTAGACAGAACCTTAACTACGGCAACCAAACAACTGATAAACATACTAATATATTTCCAAATACATATTATAGATAAATTACACAGAACAAGTAAACGACAATTTAAAAAAAACTACCCGCAAAATAAGGAACTCTTTTATGGGGCAATATATAAGGTCTTACAAGTTTCCTAGTGATACCAGACAATTGCTCAGTAATAAGTTTTATGGAACCATAAAAGTTAAATTATACATGTATTATGGTTCGGTACAGAAATAGGTTTTTTGTAAAGAAATACCAAACACGTATATAAAATTAAGCTATGACAAAAGACAAATCATCGTCATCATTGATATGTCACGACCACGACTCAGCAGCACCATTTCAGCCTCCTTGCAGGTTATTCTTAACCAAAGATTACCCCCCTTATCATTTGTGTTCTCAATACAATATGAATATTACAAAATTTCCGTGACAAAACTGCTTGAGATTGCAACTCTAAGTTAAAACATTACAAAAAATATTATGATACTTAAAATCCAGTAGAAAGTTAGTTTTAACTTAGAGTTGCAATCTCAAGCAGTTTTGTCTTTATCTACCTATTTTTCTTAGTAAAAATAGGCAGGGTAATAAAGAAAATTGACGATACTACAGTACAGTGACATTTCTTGATATAAATTAATTCTGAATTTGAATGTACTACATCCAAAGAAATACAGCGCTACGACATGTCCTCCTTTAAACGAGGTTTAAAAAGAGTATTAATGTCACGGTATGCAGCGGTTTGCTGTGCACTTGTCCATTTGCAGCAGTTACCACTTACCATCAGGTGGGCCGCTAGCTCGTCTGCCTTCAAATGCAAAAAAAGGAATAGAAATCAAAACTATTTCGTATCAACATGCAAATAGTATATTATCTTGTACTGTTTCACTTATCTAACAAAATAAGACTAGGTAAGCATATCTCCAGAACATGGGCAGAAAATGGATATATATATTTTTTAATAAATGGCATGTAAATCTGATAATAGTTATGTGTAAGAAAACTTAATTTTATCATAATATTTTTTGTTAAATGGAATGCTTAATTAGTTAGATATTGTAAGAGAAAGTTTTATATATTTGTATAGTCACACACAATGTTAATTGTTCTATGAATAAACATAAAAAATGCACCTCAAAGAACTCATCACCTAGCAATTTATTTTTATCAATTAAATAAACTAATTTCACTTCAAATTTACTCGGCGTAACTGAAAATGTATTTCGCTACTAGAAAAGTAAGTCGCAATTATAACCTAACCTAGGTTATAATTGCGACCACACAATGCACGAGCCGAGTGAATGAAAAGAGCCGGCCGGTGCCAGAAATAAATTTATCTATACAAACAAACTACCCTTAAATACTTAGCAATACGTCGTGAAACTTAATTGCTGTTAATATTATAATAATTAATATCTAATTATTTTGTGTGGAGTGACTTTTAGGGACAGAATATAGATGTAAGAGAGTGTTGTGTCGTGAAATAGGATGTAGTCACAAAGATAGAAAGAGGTATGTTGAGATGGTTTGGGCATTTAGAAAGGATGAATGAAAGAAGATTGACAAAAGTATACCTGGCCTGTCTGAGTGGGAAAATCGGAAGGGGAAGACCTCGTAGAACATTCTCTGACCAAACCAGAGAAGAATAAAGAAAGAAAGAAATCGTTCTCAATAATGTCCAGGTCAGAAGTACCCTAAACCGGCGAGCATGTATGAAGAATATAATGACAGTAAACGAGGCGAAATAGGTGTTCAAAGATCGTCAAATGGAAATCCGTTTTTTCTGCTTACCCCCCTGGGAAACAGGCGTGAGTCTGTATAAATAAATAAATATCTTCGGACAACTAACACACTATGGCAACCAAACAATTGATAAACATACTTATATATTTCTAAATACATAAGTATTACAGATAAATTACACCCAAACACAGAACAAATAATCGTGGTCATCACACAAAGATTTGTCCCGGGTGGGAATCGAACCCACGACCTCAGGCTTAGCAGTCACGGTCACTTACCACTAGACCAATAGGCCAGTCAAGCTGTATGTATGTATTATAATATTTTGAGGTACTTACCTATTTTGCTGAGCGATCAGTGTTTTTGTTTGGGATTTTTAATTTGCAGTTAAACACTATCCTTATACATAAAATATCTCTTTATAGTTGGTAGATATGTTATTCTTTTTATAGTTTGATTTATAATATGATGGTATAATACTATATATATAAAATATAACTATTGCTTATAAATATGGTGACTGCGACAGGTACAGACGCCAGCACATCCAGCTACCCCAATCTATCAAATTTCTTTTAAAGATTTTCAACTTTATCACAAAAGTATAAAGCTGCTTTTCCATTGGGGAAATTTGACATATTGGGGTAGCTTGATGTGATTTATGGCTTGGCGTCTGTACATTGTCACCTAATTCCTTGGATTTTCGCCTCCAGTTTCTGGTGAAGTTCTTATTTCCATATCAAGTTCCTCCGGGGTGCAAGTCGAACTAGTCGAGAATGCTTGCGAAGTTGTAGTGGTAAGAGTAGACGCTGTTGCTGGCCGTATTCCCCTCAAGTATTGGTACCTGGAAACATAGAGTAGGTACTGTTACTACTAGTTATCAAACTAATATTATAAAGGCGAAATTTTGTGAGTGTGCGTGTTTATATTTTTGTTACTTCTTCACGTGTAAACGGCTTAAGCCATTTTAATAAAATTTGGTTTAGAGAGAATCGAGAGAAACTTTATAAATTATAGCCTATGTGTTAATCCAGGGTGTCAGCTTACCACATCCTGGATTAACACATAGGCTATGGCATATCACACTAATATTATAAAGGCAAAAGTATATGAGTGTGTGACTGTGTGAGTGTGTATGTTTGTTACTTCTTCACGTCTAAACGGCTGGATCAATTTTAATAAAATTTGGTTTGAGGTTAGCTGGCATTCTGGATTAACACATAGGCTATATAATTTATAAAGTATTATTAATCTAGGGAATCTAATCCCTGTGTCACGGGGTACTTTACAAACATATAATAGACGGACACAAATAACATACAGTCTCAGAACCACTATTTATGGGTGACACCAATGGTTGTCCGGCGCGGGACTCGAACCCACGACACGAAGCGGCGAGTCGACTGTCTTAGCCGCTGCGCCACACGTGCAGTGTTTTCTGTTCTACTTTTACAATGTATCTCCACAATAGGGATTTTTCACGACATTTGTCACATTTTGGTGGAATGTTCATAATACGAGTCTATATTCAGAGCTTCAAATTTGAATAAGGCGTATATATATTCATTCATGTAAGTTCCATAGTTTCTTATCGTCTCTAACTTCTGACGCAGGATATATCTTTTTATGTCTGCTCACTCTTTTTTTTTTGTTTGGTTTGTGCTTGACCACAATACCACCTGATGGTACGCGTAGATGTACTAGTCTAGGATATAGCGATATGGACTTGAATAAACCCAGGCTGTATGTGTCTTGAAACACGTAGTCCGGGAATTCCACAGTTTTGCCGTACGAATGAGAAAAGACGAAGTGAAACATTTAGTACGGTAATATCTCTACAGGGTGGCCGAGGAGTTGACGTTCAAACGCAAAATTTTTATACTTTATGATGAGGAGTATCCGAATCACCCCCATGTATGTTCTACGATTTTGCGTTTTTTTTGATACTTTGAAAATTTATGAGTCCCGAGCTCAAACCCTATTTTCGAACTTTTGAATAAATTCTAAGTCAGTTCTGAAATGATTAGATAAACCATACTTTTAAGGGTGTTAGGTTAAACTAGGCTAATTAATTATCACAACAAAAATGAACCAGAAATATCCAACAGAACGAGAAAAAAATCGAAAGCTGATACAAAATCGTAGAACATACATGGGGGTGATTCGGTTACTGCTCATCATAAAGTATCTAAATTTTGCGTTTGAACGTCAACTCCTCGTCCAGCCTGTATATATATAAATGAATGTTTATATCTCCTATAGAACCGCAAATTATGTATTTGATCATGTGATGATCTTCAGCAAAGTGTTGTGCATGAGCCCACGAAAGTTTCTGAGTTGGTATGACCAATCATCGACAGGTGGCGCCACTATCACTCTGATAAATTTCATATTTATGTGTGGTCTTGCTGTGTGGTGACGGCAACGAATATTATAATCAGAATAACATGTCACGTCATCCCGTGAGGGGTTAGCAATCGACCTGAGGGAATATCTACCAGAGGAGGGGCAGCAGATTCATTCTGAGTACTAAGTATGACCATTTATTTTATTTATTTATTTGGTCAGTCTACAATTGTTTACACATTACATTTACAGATTCTTCAATAATAATAATACAATTTTAAGTGCAACAGTTACTTACAGACTAACACCACTTGCAGAAATTATAGGTAAATATGTAAATAAATATTTTATATACATAACCATCATACTGCGAACGCCAACCTGCCTGCCTAGCGTGGCGATTATGGCATTTCCCCCCAACATTATTTTTGAGGGAGGCTTAACCAGCAGTGGACTTATTACAGCTATAATGGTGAAGATAAGTGGTCATATTACTGAACTGTCAGACTCTGTTGTATTCATAAGGCAACAGTGGTTAAACCATATCATTGACTGCACGTGTTGCGCAGCGGCTAAGACGCCGCTTCGTGTCGCAAGTTCATGTCCCGCACCGGATAACTATTTAATTGGTGTGACCCAAAAACAGTTGTTCTGAGTCTAGATGTAATTTGTGTCCGTCTATTACAGGTTTATGAAGTACCCCGCGACACAGGGATTAGATTCCATAGAGCATATTGTTGTACGGTAAGATAAGTGGTCAAATATCGGAGATGTCAGACTCTTTTGTAGTTCAAGTTCAAGTTCTTTATTGAATTCATGTGTTACAATGGTGTTAATGTACATAATTTATGTCAAACATGAACCCTGTTAGGATGTTGCAAATACATTTCTTATAACAATCTTAAATTATATAAAAGGTGAATATAATAGCTGTAATCATAAGACAACAGTAGTTAAACCATATCAAAGGCCTTCTGTGCGGCTTGAACAACCATAAAAAAAATGCAAAAAGATCGTAAGTATCACATCCCCAATCTGTCAAATTTCTTTTATAGATTTTCAACTTTATCACAAAAGCGTAAGGTTCACTTTCAGTTGGGGAAATTTGACAGATTGGGTAGCTTGATATGCTGCGTCTGTACCTTTTCTTAATTTTGATAAACATTTTCTTCTTGCATACAAATATGATGAATATTACGAGGCCAACGAGCATGTTGTATGCATCAGAAAACTGGAAGATGTAATCGCCCTCCGGGTAAATCCCGCTGATGACTTCCAATATCCAGTTGATGCCCATCACGGCAAACAATTTGATGTAAAGACCGAACCTGAAACACGTTAATATTTACATTACACATATATTATATATATATATATATATATATATATATATATATATATATATATATATATATATACATCTTGAAGGACATGTTGCGTCCTACATGGCGTTATTTACCGATGATGCTGCGTCCGACTGACTTTGTGCGTCCGGTATACGGACGCAAGATTGACCGACCCTCATTTTTAGCCCAAGGGTCCCTTATGATAATAATAATAATAATAATAATAATATTTATTTTCAGAAAGTTACAGATACTTAAGTTAAACCGTGGGTACATAATCATTATAAATTTCGCTCAAACATTGCGTATTTTATGCCCATACTTATAATATTAGATAATGATCATTAGAATCCAAGGGCGAAAAATTGGCATGGACGTAATTCCATCACTAGAATGCCTTTTAGCGTATAATATAGTTCCGCCATCGTAAGACTGAAATTTGGAGGGCGCTAGTGTTCAGCGTATAATTTACCACGTATACTTTGAGTTCAGTTCACCGATCTTATCGTGTCCATTGAATATCGTACTTAATTTGTCAAGTTTTTATCATGTTTTCGTGACAACTATCTTGCGTCTCACAAATATCCTTAAACCGGCACTAGGTACGGTGTCTGAGAGGCCTATTCGGGGTTCACGAGGGACGCATGGAACGGGGCGCGGGGCGGCGGGCTTCAGCGCGCTCGCGTGCCGAAGTTTTTAACAAAAAGACATGTGCCGGCCGTGATGCAACCTTGTCACCAAAGTGAATTATTGTATTGTAGTGGTTATTTATTTGGTCTATTATTATAGTTAGTGATTATAATAATATATGAATCACAATGAAAAGAAGTGCAAGGAGGATTCTTAAATTGGCAAACCGTAACTTCTTCAACCTTATAAAGCAGATGAATTCGTACCAAATCAAGGAATACCACTCGGTGTTAATAATTCCTTGTCTAATGTATCTTTCAAGCTACCTAATAACATAAGTTTAAGTGAAGTATTTTTTTTGTGTTATGGCAATTTGCCGATGTTTTCAGCAATTTCTGCCAGTGTCACGTGTTTGTTGACTGCTAATGGGAAACTACAAAGGCTAATTAATACTTTATTTTTGTGGCACTAGTTTAGAGCCTGTAACAAAAGCCAAACACAAATATGAGTTAGTGAATAGAAATACATAAATTACGTATCAACAAAGACAATAATCATAAATATCATAATTTTATCATGTTAGTCGATATAAATTTAATAAAAGCATTTATCATTAAGGAAAGAAGGTGACGTACATTCAGAGGATGGTGAACGTTTAAAGAAGAAATATTTGCAAATGAGAAAGGTTTATTTAAGTGACATTTAAGAAAAATATGATCTAGGGATCCATCATCTAATCCACATTCACACAAGGAATTGTCACGAATCCTAATTTTATGAAGGAAGACAGGGGTACAACAATGGCCAAGACGGATTCTGCAAATAACTGAAGTCACAAGTTTAGGAACTTTTTTGTATTTGTAGAACCATAGTTTAGAGGGTATTTCTGCTTGAATAGAGGCATACCAATGGCCCTTGGTCTTACTTGATTCGATCCAAGAGCATTGCCAGGACTTATGCATATCAGTTTTGGGAAGGTGAAGTAGATCATACACCTGCACCGAAAAATATTTAGGATCAGTCAAATTGCTGGTAATAGCAGCCTTAGCATATGCATCTGCGCACTCATTACCTCTTATACCTGAATGCCCAGCGATCCATACTAATATGACCTCTACATTCTTTATAGAGCAAGAATGAAGACACTTTTTTATTTCCAGTATAATAGGAGAGCGAAGGGAATCTTTAAAAGGATTTTTGACAATAGCAGCCAAGGCACTATTGGAGTCTGAGAAAATAACAGCTTTGGATATAGTATTATGAGATAGGATAAACACACATGCCTCAAGGATACCTATGCACTCCCCAGTAAAAACAGAAGCCTCTGGGGGACACTGAAACTGTAAAAAAATTGAGAATTTAAATAATATACACTAACACCTGTTTCACTATCATCAGATAACTTTGAAGCATCTGTAAAAAAATTATGATAGTCTCTCCATTTATCATAAACAATAGAAGAGAAAACATCATTGGCATGAATAGTTTGTTTATCTATGCCAATATGAGGAATAAAATTTGGATTAAAATTTAGAATTTCATATGGGAAGTCATACAATGGGAATTTAGTGCACTGGTAAATAGAGGATTTCATCTCTACCATACTAATCTTTTTAAATGAATTTAGAATTAGAGGGCTTGCTTTGTGCTTCCAATACTCACTGTGATCATATAAACTAACTAATTCAGACAGTTTTGACAATATATTGTGATTTTTGAGAAAATATGCCTTAAAAACATTTGTCAGCAAGATATTGTCTACGAATAACAAGGGGAGCGTCTCCACTCTCCACCTGCAAAGCATTGATGGGCGTGGATCTCATGCAACCCAGAACAATACGGAGTGACTTAGACTGAATGGACTCTAATTTAGCCAACGCGATTTTACTGCAGGGCTCAAGTAAGAAAGTGCCATAATCCAGTAAGCTTCTTATTGTGGCATTGTAGATAAGTTTCAGAGTGAAAGGGTGAGCACCCCACCAAACAAATGCAAGTGCACGTAACATATTTACATTCTTTTCACATTTGTTAGTAATATAATTAAGATGTGAAACGCCAGATAATTTAGAGTCTAAAGTAACACCCAGAAACTTTACTCTATCCTCAACTCTGATAGGAGATCCCTCAATTTCTAGGTGAACATGTGGGATCACTCTTTTACGGGTAAATATGACTGATGAGCATTTTTGGGGAGATAAATGGAGACCATGGGAGAAAAGCCAGTTGTTTAAAGAATCTAGAGAAACCTGCATGGATTCTTTAGCAGCTTCAATGGACGAATCAGTAACATACAAACAAAGATCATCAGCATATTGCAAAATTTGGCAATTGATGTTGAGAGACCTATGTAAGTCACATGTATAAATATTGTACAATAAAGGACTCAAGACAGAGCCTTGCGTTAATCCACGCCACACTGACCTGGGACCATACCTTTCCCCAGGAATGTGTAGGCTGATCAGGCGACCTGATAGCAGATTGCAGATACAATGAATCATCCTTACTGGGATACTCAGCTGACTTAACTTAGTCCTGAGTATTGAAAGAAGAACACTGTCGTAAGCAGCTGAAATGTCCAAGAAAACTGCAAGAACAGATTTATTCTTAGTAAAGGCAATGCGTGCATCGGTCACAAAGTTAGCGAGGCTGTCCATTGTTCTAAATCCTTTACGAAAACCAAACTGGGATTCCGCTAAAATACCTCTATTTTCCACGAACCATTTTAACCTGTTTTTAATTAGGTGCTCAAATATTTAACATATAACAGGAGAAAGAGCTATAGGACGATAGTGATTTGGGTTATTTTGTGATTTCCCAGGTTTTATTATTGGAATAATTAATTGTGTCTTCCAGTTGTTAGGGACGCATCCCTGAGAGAAACATAAGTTTATTATATCTAAAAGATATTGCTGACCAAAAGGACCCATCATTTTATCAAAAGAGTAGGGAAAACCATCGAATCCTGGAGCTGAATCCTGTACATTATGTAATACAGCCTCCAGCTCAGGTAGAGAAAAAGGATTATCTAGAGGATCATAGGAGGGAGGACTTATACCCAAAGAAGGACATTCTCCATTCAGAGGAACATAAGACGGGGCCAATTTGTTAAGGAAGGATTTAGCTGTCTCCCGAGGAATTATTGATGGATTGCAGGGAACGCAGCCACGTCAAAATCTTTTAAATTTTTTCCACATAAGGGAAGACGGGGAAGATGGAGAGAGGGAGAAACAAAATTTCTTCCAGCCCTCAATTTTTTTTTTCTTGAAGAGACGTTTCGACTTTGTAATACATACATACATACTTACCTGTCCAACTCCGAACTTACCTGTTCACACCAGCCTGTACCTCTGAGCTTACATGTTGATACATACTTACCTGTCCAACTCCGGACTTACCTGTCATCAGCCTGAGCCTCTGAGCTTACCTGTTTGTACCTACATACAAACTTACCTCACTCGTCCTGGTAAGCTCAAAAGGCACAGGCTGGTGTGAACAGGTAAGTATGTATAAACAGGTAAGCTTAGAGGCACAGGATGGATGTAATTTAGTTATTATAATCATTATGATATATGCAGAACATTATACGGAATTGATTTAAACATATGGTTGGATGGAGGCGGGAATGTGCATGCAGTGTTTTGAATGTATACGTAGATATTCAGTGTGCAAGAAAGATTTAAGAGTGAACGGTCGCACTAATTCAGTTATTCGGAACCAATCTGAATTCAATAGTAGATGGATGTAATTTAGTTATTATAATCATTATGATATATGCAGAGCATTATACGGAATTGATTTAAACATACATTCGGATGGAGGCGGGAATGTTCATGGAGTGTTTAGTAGGTATACGCAGGTATTCAGTGTGCAAGAAAGATTTAAGAGTGAACGGACGCACAAATTCAGCTAGAAATATTTAATTTGAATATCACCATTTAACGTTTAAATGAAATTTGACGTCGACTACTGATATGATACTGATTAAAATATCCTACATACGCATTGAAAACATAAAAAATCTCACTACATTCAGTGGACGCCGCAGGGTGGTAGTTAGTAAAGACGCAAGAAGACCTTCGCGATTTATATATATATATATATATATATATATACATATATATATACGTACAGTTATATACATTAATAATAGGTATGCCTGTTCTTGGGTCAGAGGATCAGCATTTCCGTCAAACGATTTGCGATGGGGAGGGATTCTTCGACGTCTATTAGTGTAAATAGGATATCTGTAGTTTTATCTAATTAGTATTAGCTGAAATATTATATTTTTAATTAATTAAGACTTTGTAATTAAATATTCTAATGATTTAAATAATATAGAAAAAAATTATGCCCTATTTGAGTCTGAAGTATTTATATATCTATACATATAATAAAATCGTAGGAAAGTCAAAACTGTACATTGAATATTTTTAAAAAGGATTCTTGGGGAGTGATCTACTATTGATATCGAAGCCAAAACTATAGTTTTTAGAATTTTTGTCTGTATGTATGTCCGGGCTAAACTCATACTAACAAAAAGTACTCCATGGATTTACTTCAAATTTTGCATGAATATTACTTAGAGGACGGGTCAACATATAGGCTACATATTATCACGCTATCACCTACGGGGGAGGAGCTGTGATCATTTATAAAGTTTATTGCGGGTGAAACCGCGGGGCACAGCTAGTTCAAAATAATATAAAGATATTTGAATACCGTACACATTTGGAACCAAAATAAATCGCATATAATTCCTAGGACGACACATTTTATGCATGAATGTATACTTTGTTCAGCTTCATGTATATTTAATAATATACCGGAAGCTATTAATGTCCTCCTAGCCGAATTTCAGCCACGGCGGCCAGTCTCAATAGAGATTATAGAGCACAAGCGTCTGCGCAAACACAGGAGAACTTTATATTCCATCACGATCCACTTTCCACATTCCGATGGGACGACTAGTGACACGACCGGAAAGAGGTCAGGTACATACAAGACCGACGGCTTTACGTGCTCTCCGAGTCACGGGTGTTATACCGCCAACTCCCTGACTTGGGCTGATGCTGAGAACATTTTCTTTTTACAGAAAAGTCCCAAAATCACTTTTGGCCCGACCCAGGATTTGAACCCAGGACCTCATTATCTGCGGGTGAACTTGCTACCGCAAGACTAACGAGGCAGTTATGAACTACAACCTACAACAGCCTGCAATAAAAACAAAACGCTATTTTATCCTACCGTTGCTGGTCGTTTTTCTGTTTATTATTACTTGAGTCCTTGGATTTTAATGATTTTGCGGTGAACCTTCTTACTTCTGCAATCTTTATAGCCGTCAAAGAGAAGAAAATGATGTTAGCTATACACAGAGCCAAGATAGGCGCGTATAGATATATCAATTTGCTGGTACCTGAAAATAGTAAATAATTTAAGTTGATTTTTTTAATTTTGCTGTGTTCCTGACGGCATAGTTTATAAAATATAATATAGCTAAAACTATAAATTTTGATAATTAAACTTTAACATAATCTCTTTGACAATAACTTAATACAAGCTAGCTAAATATCATTGCTTTTATAAAATAAATGTTTTCAATTTATTCATTTATTGCACGCCATATATCAAAAAAATTGTTACAGAATTGTAAACAGTACAAATATGGATATGATAATTTTAGTATCATACAAATAACAGGTATGCATAACATTGTTGAAAATGAATTTATAGAATTCCAGTGCAGATAAAATTCGGCTTAGGAATCACATTTATTAACTTATGAGACTTCCGGGACTCCATTGATGAATGTCAGATTAAAAGTTATCAATGATATATATAAAATTATAAAAACTCACCGTAAATATAACAACCTTGCCGCCGAAGATTTGGTAAAAAACGATTGGGTTGTGGAATATCAGCGAACTCCAGAAACGCCAGCAGTGCAGTCAGAACAGTTGGTATACCAAATGCGTACAAAGAATATAATAAGAAACGATTGCGAGTCGAACCATGACGACTAGATCCTCGTTTGCCACTGTAATGACATAAAAGAAAATTTTAAGAGAGGTAGGGCATAGCGTTCATTCGCTCAAAGACTCCCGACTGGGGAAGTACCTCCACCTTACAGAAGACAATCCTTAATAATAATATTATTAATTTTAATATTGTGTTTCCGAGTGTGAGTAAGGTCGCCAGAGCTCGCTGGGGTGGGGGGAAGAGTCAGCAACACTTGTTTGCTGACTTTTAACGGCCGGCAACGCATCCGCGACATCTTTGGTGTTGCGAGTGTCCATGGGCGGCGGTGATCACTTACCATCAGGTGACCCACTTGCTAGTTTGTCAGTCTCAGATATAAAAAAATAATAAAATAAAAACTGTGAACGGCGAGGTAAAGCGTCTTGGCACACGGTAAGTCTTTAGATAAGTGTCCACGAAGTGGTTTAATTTTTGACCGTCTCCGTCTTTCGGAGGGCTTGTTAAGCTATGGGTCTCAATTTCAGTATAATAATATAATATAATAATCATATCCTGGGACAATATTCACCTGGACCATCCCAAACTAAGCAGAGCTTGTACTATGGAAACCAGATAACTGACAAACCTATAACAAATACTACTTTTCTTTTGTAAATATATACTTATATAGATAATTACACCAAGACTGGGGACAAACGGACATGTTCATGCAAACAAATATTTGTCCTGGGTGGGAATCGAACCCACGACCGGCATGAAAGGCAAGTCTCTACCGACCACGCCAACTGGCCGTCTGGTTTCTATAGTAAAAACTCTGCTTAGTTTGGAATCAGATAGCCGTGTGTGAATAATGTCCCAGGATATTTCGACCTATCCGCAGCATAATGTTACTTCTGCATAATCGTTACTTTAGAGGACAGCGCTTTGAAATTTGTCTAGTACAAAATCAGCTATACATTTTACATTATTTTTCTTGCAATTTATTTATTTATACAACAGTAATCAGACTTTCGTAGGTCTAAGTTTCATTCATAAACGAAAGGACGACGCGCGAACGACGCCAAGCTCACGCGCGTGTGCGAGTCTTTGCGATGCTTGAAAATACAACAAACTATCAAAAGTTGTAGAACAAAAGTTGTTGCGTATGGTGTTAGCTATCTAGTGCTGGGAGGTTGTTGGTGTTTTACAAGTAACCCTGTGTACAGACGCCAGCACATCAAGCCACCCCAATCTGACAAATTTCCCCAATTGAAAGTGAACCTTATGTTTTTGTGATAAAGTTAAAAATCTATAAAAGAAATTTGACAGATTGGGGTAGCTGGATGTGCTGGCGTTTGTACTAGACAAATTTAAAACCGCTCTCCTCTAAAGTAACGATTATTCACAAGTAACTTTATTTTTCGGATAGATCGTATAGAATAAGGTCTTTACCTATGAAATTGCCGTTTTGTATGAAAAAATTTAAACGAATTTTTTTCATGAATTTTTTTATTTGTATTAATCGAAGTAATCACCCATGCAATCAATGCATCTTTGCCATCGCAGTGGCAGTTTATTGATGCCCTTCTTAAAGAAATCAGCTGGACGGGAGGCAACAAATTCTTCAAAGGCATTTTGTACTGCCTCTCGGTTATTGAATTTTTTTCCCGCCAAGAAGTTATCCAAATTCTGGAAAAAGTAGTAGTCTGTAGGCGCAAGGTCTGGTGAGTAGGGCGGATGACGGAGAGCTTCCAACCCCAGTTCTTGCAACTTGGAGACCGTCTGCTGTGCAGTATGAGGTCGCGCGTTGTCGTGCAGGAGCAGCGGAGACGAGCGATTGACCAATGCTGGTTGGAGATGCGCCAGCTTCTCCATCATTGTGCTCAGTTCTTCACAGTACACATCTGCAGTAATGCTCACCCCGTTTGGTAAGAAGCTGTGATGAATCACACCGGCGCTAGACCACCAAACAGTGACCATCACTTTTCTAGGGGTAAGTTTTCGTTTAGGGCATTGTTTAGGTGCTGAACCAGGATCCAACCAACTTGCTGAGCGCTTGCGGTTATCAAACAGAATCCATTTTTCATCGCAGGTAACAATGCGGTTCAAAATTCCTTCATTTGTGTGTCTGTTGAGCAGTGCAAGGCACGTCTCGACGCGTACTTCGCGCTGGCGATCATTGAGTTCGTGGGGCACCCATTTGTCAAGCTTTTTTACCTTGCCAATTTGACGCAAATGGACCAATATTGTTTTGACGCTAACGTCGAAAGCTGCTGCTAATTCAGCCGTAGATTGTGTATCATCAGCTTCCACAACCGCCTTTAATTCGTCATTGTCGACCAAAGTCTTCGGACGACCGCGAGGTTCATTTTTCAGGTCGAAATTTCCAGAACGGAAGCGAGCAAACCAATAACAGGTGGTGCGTTGGTTTGTAGTGTTAGCTCCGTAAACGTCGTTGATGTTGCGTGCCGCTTGTGCCGCGTTGCTGCCACGACGGTACTCATATTCCATAATTACTCGAATTTTTAACGTATCCATGATGACGAAAAAGATTGAAATGCGATGAAAATGTAACACTAATCAATAAAGAAATGACTACTTTTGGAAAAAAGAATCCATGTTTTTAAAATAAAATTAATTTGAAATTAGAATTCTTAGCCAAACAAAAATTATTTTGATTTGAAATGGCCAGTACTGCAGAACGGCAATTTCATAGGTAAAGACCTAATACTAACGTAGTAGAACAGTGTTAAAATGGATACCTGAAGGTCCACCAGATGTCGAAACACATAACGTTCAACCAGAAGAAAGCAGCCAACATTGCGAAATAGGTGACAAAATCTAAAAAGAAAATAATGCATACACGTATACACGTTGATTATTGATATATACACGTTGATTTTGAAGAGTAAGGTGTAGATATCTACCTATTTCCTTTTATATCAAGCGCAGGCGATGTAGTAAAAATTTACACCTTATTACTTACGTCCAAGGCGTCCTCGTGTTTTCAGATGATACACACAAGGGACGTACCAGGGGACTTTAGTCACAGATCATCGTGATCGTGATCGGAGTTCAAATGGACGAAGATTAAGAATGACTAAATCATTCGTTCAATCGGTTGCCATGAGCACATGTGCCTTCATAAATGGTCCAGAATCGATGTATACTCCCTGGACAACCTTTTCTGTTACCTAATTTTTTTTAAACTTTTACATAAATTTAGTCTTATTATATTAAAACTAGCTGAGCCCGCGACTTCGTCCGCACATTTTGTAATGACTCCGTAAATGTTACATTTGAATATATTTAATATTTTGGCTCTCGCCGCAAACTTATGAAACATTAACATGAACCTAAACATATTTTGATACAAACTTTCATCCCTAACTCTCTATCCTCATTTTACACCCTTGAGGGTAAAACCTTTACAAACTTTGAATTTTATATTTATTTCTATCGAATAAACAGCCAAAAACGTAAGTTTCAAGCTTCTATCTTCTTCTTTCAACCCCTTACAAACTTTATTCGTATTTTAAAGTAGACTATATTCCATATCATGCTCCAGACCATTTGTGTACTAAATTTAATTTAAATCGCTACAGAAGTTTTTTTACCGAGCAGTTGGCTAGCCCAGAAGGCTCTCAACCAGTAGCTTAACATAAGCGACTAATACCTGAGGGCACGCTTATGGTATCCGGGCCAATGCTCAGGAGTAAAAAGACGGAATTCTAAAAGAAGCTGTGATTACTGGCACGGTCTAAATATATATATATATATATATATATTTTTTTTTAATCATGTGTTTTGTTTTATTTTAACCTTTTTGTCAAGTGTCATTTAAAATAGCTTTTTTAAGGCAACCTTTTGTGACGAATATTCAATAATAAGCTTACTTGTAACGAGGCATACTTTTGCCGGGATGTCCTTGTTCATGATCCTGATCTGGACATGAGCCAGCGCAACGAACATGACGAAAAAACTGAGGAGATATGCTATCAGTACGAAGCCATGAAGAGTCTGCAGCTCAGGGAGAAATAGATACACCGCCACGGTCAACAAGATGAAGAAACAGGATACCAACATACCTGAAAATTATACCAACATCTTTAAAGAACTACAACATGTAACTTAATCAACTCACATCCTGAACATTGTTTGTTTAGAATCGTTAACTGAATCGATTTTTCATTCCAAAAATAATTTAAACTACGGAAATTATTGTCATATTAACCCTGTACAGTCAAAACAAATTTAAATGAACCATAATTCAAAGTAATGAGACATTTAATATCGCAGTTTTATTTGTATTTATACCAATTCCAACATTCAATACAAAATTAAGAAAAATTAACTTTATTCGAAGAAACCAATTTAGTAAATAACAATGCATAGTCATGTTAAATAAAAAATTCAGTGTATGTATTATGATTAGAACATAATATTCTAATTCGGGTGTTTGAGGGTGTGTTTACAAGGTTTTTTTGTGAACGCATATTGTCTTTCGACGAGATTACTTTGTACACCGCCCAATTGGGTGGCTAACCAGACCGAATTTTATCGCTTCACACCAAACCCACCTGTATAAACTTACAAATACGGGTCCAAATTCAGTGAACGAAATTCCGTCAAAACAAATAAAAATCCGGTGAATTTGAACAAAATCACACATAAACTTTACGATAAATTACTTCATAATCATAAATAGCGGCTTAAAAATAAAATCGAGTTTATTTTATTGTATGCTTATTTTAGAAGTCTACTCACCTTTAAAACTTGAATTCAAACATGTTTTAAAATCAAGAAGTAGATACATTATGGTTTAGGATAATGCGTTTCTTCAAATAATAGTCAAAAGAACATTTAGTAATTCTTTGCAAGCATGGGGTATGAAAAAATATAAACTAAAACAAATAAAAAAAACTATTTTTTTCGGGACTAGGGGCCGCAATTTGATGGCTCAATGGAAAATAGGACGATATTACAAAAGCTTAAAGTAGAAAATTGTATAAATATCGAAATAATAAACATACGCTAGGCTAATATGTATGTTTGATTCATACAATATTCCACTTAAGTCCGTCTGTTCTGCTTCGTTGGTCTAGCGGTAGGGTGTTCACCCGCAAAGAACGAGGTCCTGGGTTCAATTCCCGGGTCTGGCCAAAAGTGTTATTGTGACTTTTCTGTAAAAAGAAAAAATCTCAGAATCAGCTCGTAGTCTGGGAATTGGTGGTATCATACCCCGTGCCTCGGAGAGCACGTAAAGCCATCGTCCTGTGCCTGCTCTTACCGGTCGTGTCGCTAGGCGTCCCGTCGGATCATGAGAGTGCTGGAATAGAAAGTGCTCCTGTGTTTGCGCACACACTTGTGCACTATAATATGTCCCGCGCAAATGACTAATCTCCATTGAGACTTCTCCTCCAATAGCATCCTTAATATTTTTTCTCTTTAAAGCAGGTGGGTAAGAGTCCAGACACCCTTAATATAATTAATGTAATTGATACTAACATTAGGCTAAGTTATACTAACAATATATGGATATTTTTCTAAAATAAAATATTTGAATGTGTATGCAACCATTTTCATGATGACTGTAGCTTCTTCGTAATCTAAAGAAATAGTAATTAATGCCAATACTTCAAATACAAAATCCATCGTTCCTTGTTCACAATACTAGCACGATAGTTCAGAGCTGCTGTCACGATGAGGTAGTCCACCTAGGGCACCCATCTGAATGGCACCTGCGCGAATGGCACCTAGCCTAGTCCACTAAAGGCACCTATCAATATTTTTGGCAGGTGCTCTTCGTGGATTCAATTTATTATGAAGCGCACTTACGACTCAGTAGCTTAGGTTATTCAATGAAAGATACCGATAAAAATCACTAGAACGTTTATGAACACAATCTTATGCACGTTGTGACGTTCAAGCGTGGCCGCGCGATAAGAAGCGAAGAGACTCAAAGAGCACTTGCCAAAAATATTGATAGGTGCCTTGAGGGGACTAGGCTAGGTGCCATTCGCGCAGGTGCTATTCCTATGGGTGCTCTAGGTGGACTAAATCGTCACGATGCATGCGCGTCCACGTCCCGTCCACGTTACATATGCAGCGATTTTATAGTCGTGAAGGTGATCATAAATTTAGTTTGTGATCTATACATGACTGTGGCGTTCAAAGGGTCAAATTAATTAAGTAGTGTAAAAGGTCAAATTGGTTTGGTGGTTTAAAAGGTCAAATTATTTACTGGTGTAAAAGGTCAAATTAGTTTAGGGGTGGAAATTAGTTAAGTGATGTAAAATGTTAAATTAGTTTAGTGGTGTAAAAGGTCAAATTAGATTAGTGGTGCAAAAGGTCAAATTAGTTTAGTGGTGTAAAAGGTCAAATTAGTTTATTGGTGCATAAGGTCAAATTAGGTCAGTGATGTAAAAAGTTAAATTAGTTTAGTGGTGTAAGAGATCCAATTAGTTATGTGGTGTAAAATACAGGATCGCCAGCGTAATACTTACAACTACTACTGAAGGTATAATCATAAGATTCTTCTTTCACTTTCCAGCATATAATGGCATTCATAGTTGGCTTTGTGTCCTCCTCATCTTTATAGAATTGCTCAATGCAGTACTTGCCTGGGCCGTACATGGTTATAGGCTTCTCCTCATTTAGAACTTCAACGTAAAGATATCCATCCTGTAGATAATAAATGAGAGAGTTAAATAAAAATTTCACCTATCTAATAAAAATAACCAGTTAAGTGCGAGTCGTACTCGCGCACGAAGGTTTCCGTACCATTATCTATAAAAACAGGCAATTCATATCAATACATCATCTGTGAAAATTTCAACTGTCTAACTATCACTGTTCATGAGATACAGCCTGGTGACAGACGGACAGAAGGACAGACTAATAAGTCTTAGTAATAGGGTCCTGTTTTACCCTTTGTGTAACTAGTAACACACATTGCGATCTGATCCCAAACCAGGCAAACCCGGTACCATGGCAACCAGACAACTACAAATAACCAGCGAATCGTGACGATGACGCGAGTTCCATGATTTTTATTCAACCAAACCTGCCCAAGACGCCTAAAGAAGTTTTCACTTCAATAAATAAAAAATACGCTTAAAAATATCGATTCCTTCTGTAAAAGGAGCGATACACATAATGTAAATACTAGATATAAGAATAATCTCATACTGCATACTACCCGTCTCCACAAAATAAGTAACTCTTTTATGGGGCAATGTATAAGATTCTATAACAAACTTCCCAATGATATTAGAGAATTGTCTACGAATAAGTTTAAAAGAATTATTAAAGCCAAATTGTGTAGCAGGGCATATTACAAAATTTCTGATTATTTAAGTGATAAAAGTGCTTGGGATGGAGTTGTTCTGAGTCAACACACATGATTGTAATTAATCTTAAGTATATTTTATTTTAAAAAAGGATTCCTACTGAGTTTTCTGGCAGTGTTTCTCAGTAGCTGCCACGCCATGCACTGCACGGTAGGGTAAAAAAAATATGACGATTCCACATAAATGTAAATTTTTTACGGAATAAAGTTACTTTGACTTTGACTTTGACTACGCTATTACTACTACGCTTGCTTTTGATGCCGGAGGTCGTGGGTTCGATTCCCCCCCAGGACAGATATTTATATGCATAACATGTCTGTTTGTCCTGACTCTGGGCCTAATTATCTATAAAAGTATGTATTTGCAAAAAAGTTGTATATGTAGTATATCAGTTATCTGGTTTCCATAGTACAAGCTTAGTTTTGGATAAGATGACCGTGTGTAAATAATGTCCCAGGATATTATAATTATTATAAGACTGTGTAGTGACGCAGTGAAAGCCTCCCAGTTCCATTATTGCGCTTATAACTAGTACCCTCACCGTCCGTCAATAATCTTTTAGATTAAGCACCTAGGTCCGCACTCTGTTTATAGATGGGCTACCGCCACAGAGGCTTGATTTCTGAGAGTCTCCATGATTCGGAGGACACGGTAAGCTGCCGGTCTTGTCAATAGAGAACATTCGGTAGACCTGAATAACTCTGACAATGAGCTAGCCAATTTTGCCCAAATAATAAAAATAAACCAATTCTGAACTTTTTTCGAAGTGTTAAAGCCGAGATTTATAATTTATTCGGGAACTAAATATAATGTATATACATAAATATAATCAAATACAATATTAAAGTAACAAAAAAATTGTCTAGTCCGTCCGTGTGGCTTGTTTTATCACTTTTAAATTTATAACAAGATACTACGTTTAATTTTACAACTCAAACTTTAATTTTATCTTATATATTTATTATCTTATATACTTATTGATGGGGTGTACTTGCGTACAGCACTTCGACCCTTCAGGATCTTTTGTACTATCCCCCACTGGGTTTTATTCTATCCTAGAGCCCTGAATAAAGTCTTCACATAATCCAGTACGCTTCTTAGGGTTAGATCCTTGTAGTCTCCTGGTTCTGGATATGCCAGCCCCAGGATGGCCATTCTGTGTCTTGCCAATGCACCGCATTTGCATATTATATGCAGCATTGTTTCATTTTCTTCGCTACAGGTCCAGCAGATCGGGCTATTCGACAGTCCCAATTTGTGTAGGTGATAGTTGGTGCCATAGTGGCCCGTGAATACTGCTATTATCAGTCGTAGCTGGTTTCTGCTGTACCTACTTCTAAAGCTTTTTGGACCAGCTTTTGTCTACTCCATAAAATTTAATTTACTACTTATAATAATTTAAAAATCGAAGACGCCGAGCAGTTTGTTACCGGAAAAGGCTCTCAACCAGTAGCTTAACTTAAGCAACTAATACTTTAGAGCACCCTTATGGGGTTTGGGCCACAGCTCAGGGTCCCGCCGAAGACGAAGAAAAGACGGAATTCTAAAAGAGGGTGTGATCACTGGCACAGACCACATGCGCGGGATCACCGATCAGAGCCTCTAGCACGAGTTCCTGCAGTTTACTTACTCGATCACACGTCCAGTTTCTCCCATACATTGAGCACCAGCGCCTCTCGCGGAAACTATTAAGAACTAAAACTCTGGTGCTCAATGTATGGGACGAAACTGTACGTGTGATCGAGTAAGTAAACTGCAGGAACTTGTGCTAGAGGCACAGGGGTAAAGGGGCCAACGCGATCCTCGATGGCGAGAACCCCACCCTTTTTTTCCATCGGCGGAAAATTCTGCATGGATGTCCTCCGGCTTGGAGGGGGGCGGAGGGGTCTGTCAAGCTCCTACTGACTAAAAACCACCCCGGTGTTCCATCTCACACCTGCGCCGGGCGTCGCGGAAACGTACGAAACCCCACCCTAGTTAACCTGCGGCTTTCTCTAGCTACCTAGCTGTACAACACGGAAAACAAAGTCAAAAAGAAACACCGGGTTTTTTTCGTCTTCTTTTGCCTTTTGTTTTCTATTTTTTATATATCTTGTTTTTATGTGAATGGCCGATATGTAGTCTAATGCACGCTAATGCTAAATTCTAAATTAAACATAAAAAGAGGTAGGAGTGGTGAAGCACTAGTTGGATTTAGATACTTAGTATTTTGTGCCTTCCTTAGATGTACAGACGCCAGCACATCCAGCTACCCCATTCTGTCAAATTTCTTTCATGGATTTTTAACTTTATCACAAAAGCATAAGGTCCACTTTCAATTGGAGAAATTTGACAGATGGGGTAGCTTGATGTGCTGGCGTCTGTACAAAAAAGTTATAGAAAACTTAATAACGAGGTGTGTAGTGGATTCAAATCTCGATATTAAATTTTCTTGGAGAAGATATTTTAAACATCTAAAAATTATAGTCCTAGTTTAAAACCAACGATTCATTTTTTCTTGTATCGTTCACGTAAACATCTATAATATTAACAATAAAAATATCCTGCGACATTATTCACACACGGCCATCTTATTCAAAACTAAGCAGAGCTTGTACTATGGAAACCAGATAACTAATATACTACATGTACCTACTACTTTTATTTTTGTAAATACATCTATACAAATAAATAAAATTGGAGTGTCTGTTTGTAATATTGAAATTACCGGTTTTTACTACATAAATATGAATGTATATACGGTACATACACCAAAATAACATTTTTTACATTTTTTGTCTGTCTGTCTGTCTGTTTGTTCCGGCTAATCTCTGAAACGGCTGGACCGATTTTGACGTGACTTTTATTGGCAGGTAGCTGATGTAATAAGGAGTAACTTAGGCTACTATTATTTTAGAAAAAGACTTTTATTTTACTAAAAACACAAAAACGAAATAAACTAATTAACACGCGGACGAAGTCGCGGGCACAGCTAGTACTTATATAAAACAATTACATCCAGACTGAGTAGAAATATCTGTCCTGGGTGGAAATCGAACCTACGACCTGTGGCGTGAAAGGCAAGCATTTATCAACCACGCCAACGGGCTAGTCAAACTATCTAATTAACGGTAATTATTTCAGATGTTTTGCAGTACAAACTTTGAAAAAGGTAAGTTCACTTTTTAATCATCACACTAATATTATATTAAAGTCGAAAGTTTGTGAGTGTGTGAATGTGTATGTTTGTTACTTCTTCACGTCTAAACGGCTGGAGAGATTTTAATAAAATTTTGGAATGGAGTTAGCTGATACCCTGGATTAAGATATAGGCTATAATTTATAAAGTGATAAAAAAAAATAATTTACTAGATCCATTTTAGTTAGTTAAATACTTTTCAAATTATTTTCCATTTAAGCTATAATAAGCCATTACAGTTAATCATTTAAAGTTTAAAGAAACTAGATCTGTAACATCTTACCGTTCTCAGTCGAATTTCATGTGCCGCAGGTAAGGCTTTTATAGATACCTCATCTTCTGAACAATTCACCTTTCCAATAATAAAATGTAGTTCATCTGTTACATTCACCCCTTTCATCAATGAAGACTCTTTCCATAGAGACGGAGAAAAGGTTTCTGAGCTATTTCTACACTTGCTATTTAACCTAGCTTGTCCGAACGGGCAGCATTTCTTTGCGCATTTTTCTTTTAAGCAAACACAGCCCCTTTCAACTCCAGTAGCATTATCAAAATAATATTCCCCTTCTTCATATTTTAGTCCGTTATACATACGATTATTTAAAGCCACTGTGTAACTTTCTTCATTGCAAGTTTGAGACACTGCTTCTGTTACAATCACGACGATTATTACCAGTATAATACGCATTACTAATTTTTAAACACACGAAAACAACCTCAGCAATCTACAGCCGCGGAGTGACTATCTCGTTTTTGAATACTAATTAGTCAATGAAGTAGTCTGCCACTAATTTGCATGTTATATAATATATAAATAATAATATAAATTAATATAATAATTTGATTTGCCTTTACTATACAAGTGCATACAATACTTACAGTATTATTACAAAACAAAACCTAATAAAAACTTATTAGCGCCTTATTAAATGGTCCTTAGTAATCATAGATACAGGCGAATCTTATACAATAGTTACTGAAATATTCTTAGTCGTACATACTTAGGAGAAAGTAGCTCTGGGACCAGGAGTTTAACATGTCCTCAGAAGCACATAAGAATCGCACTTTACAGCCGTTAACCTGATCGTCTGTCGTCTAACTGACAATGCCCCCTGTCGTACAAACAAAATATGTTAGCGTGGTTGGCAAATGCTCGCTTTTCACGCCGGAGGTCGTGGGTTCGATTCCCATTTTTTGTGTGCATGAACATGTTTGTTTGTCCTGAGTCTGAGTGTAATCTATACATATAATAAAATCGTAGCAAAGTCAAAACTGTACATTGAATATTTTTTTTAAAGGATACTTGAGACGTGATCTGCAGTCGATATCGAAGCCAAAAATATAGATAGATTTTTGAATTTTTGTCTGTTTATCTGTTTGTCTGTATGTATGTCCGGGCTAAACTCAAAAGGTACTGCATGGATTTACTTTAAATTTTGAATGAATATTACTAAGAGGTCGGGTCAATATTATCGGTATAGGCTAAATATTATCACGCTATCAACTACGGGGGAGGAGCTGTAATAATTTATAAAGTTTAACGCGGATGAAATCGCGGGGCACAGCTAGCTATCTACATATGTAATTTACAATTTTTTTGATGAAGTATATTAGTTATGTGGTTTTCATAGTACAAGCTCTGCTGAGTTTGAGATCAGAAAGCCGTGTGTAAATAAATGACTCTGTATATGTAGATGACTGTAGAAAAAAAATGTGAAGACGCATAATTAAAGGATTAAAGTCATTGATATTTTTGACACTGTATCTATCCTGTCCGTTGGATTGCCATACGCGTATTGAATAATAAGGGGAATGAAAATAATAATGAAAAGAGACGATTCTCGTGCGCAATTCATTTCGGAACTTCACGAGGCGAAAGGAGCCGCAGTTTATAACAGGTTTGCTAAGCTGTAGAGAACCAGTTGTGAATCCCAGATCACTATTGGTGCTTAGCCGAGGAATATCGATACTAACGAGCAAACTATTTCATATATGCTCTTGAACTTTGACGTTCATGTTGGTCACAATGGAGGACTAGTTTAAAATAAACTGGTTTCATAAGATCTGGTTTGGTCGATTGTAATGAAGACAGATCATTTTATAACAATCACATTCTAATCGATGGATGGATGCTGATGGGACTGCCAAGACATTGTAGCGAGTCAAAAATATTCGCCGAAGCACGCACGGATGGATTCCACGCCATCATGCGTAAGCGATGCGCTTCTATAACGAACAGGGTACAGTCAGGCAGTCCCAATAAAATATTAAATACGATCGTGGACCGGCGGGACAGCCCAATACTGGAACATTGGATGTGCAAAAATACCTCAGTGGGGTGCTTTTTGAGTCAAATCAAATCGTTTATTTGCATTTTGATTTGATTTGATGTTGAACTTTAAGGTATTAACTAACAATAGTGTAAGTAATTAATTTACTATAAAAAATGGATTCCAATTATATGAATTAAATAATTATTATTAATGTCATTCTCAGAAAGGTTCTCGAGTGGCGACCACGAACCGGAAGACGCAGCGTGGGCAGGCCTCCTACAAGGTGGACCGACGATCTTGTGCGGGTCGCGGGAAGCCGCTGGATGCGGGCAGCGCAGGACCGGCTATTGTGGAGATCCTTGGGGGAGGCCTTTGTCCAGCAGTGGACGTCTTTCGGCTGATATGATGATGATGGTGAATGTCATTCTCAGTAGCCAGATGCTCTCACCGTTCCGTACGTGATCGCCGGCGTTCAGATAACAGGCGGAAACGGCGTATTCCCGTTGGTACTGGCAGCCATGGGCCAGCTTAGGTGATTGGCACACTGCCCCGCATGATGCAGAGTATTGCGTGAGTGCGTGTTCTAACGTTGCTTATAAGTATCTCCGTTTGAAAAGAAAACACGCACAGTCCAACACTCAGAACACGCATCTGCATGAACATAGTGGATGCAGTTTCAGTGTGTTGGACTGTGCGTGCTTTTTGTACAAACGGAGATACTTACAAGCAACGTTAGAACACACACTCACGCACTACGCTGCATCATGCGGGGCAGTGTGCCAATCTCCTAAGTCATGAGCATATTATCATTGCCATCCATGCAAAGGGCGTGCCACTAGTTAATTAATAAAAAACAATCAAATTTCAAACATTTAATCATAATATTTGGTTTTAATAGCTAATAAATGCTTGACATATTATACTCATAAATCATTATGTAAGTACTCTTATGTTATTAATATTCTATGTACAGACGCCAGCATATCCAGCTACCCCAATCCGTCAAATTTCTTGTTTAGATTTTCAACTTTATCACATAAGCTTCAGGTTCACTTTCAATTGGGAAAATTTGACAGATTGGGGCAGTTTGGTGTGCTGGCGTCTGTACAATTACGAAAAGAAGATACCTATACCAGGCCAGCAATTATGTTATCGTTCCATTTTTAACCTCCGACGCAAAAAGAGGAGTGTTATAAGTTTGACGTCGGTATCTGTCTGTGTGGATCTGTCTGTGGCATCGTAGCTCTCAACCGGATGGACTGATTTTGATACGGTTTTATTCATTTTAAAGCCTGTTTCCTTGCGGTGGTTCTTAGCTATGTTCGATTAATAATAATAATATTATAATATCTTAGGACATTATCACACGGCCATCTGATGCCAAACTAAGCAGAGCTTGTACTATGGAAACCAGATAATTGATATGCTACATATAGATACTACTTTTCTGTTGTAAATACATACTTATATAGATAATTACACCCAGACTCAGGACAAATAAACATGTTCATGCACACAAATATTAAACCTGGGTGGGAATCGAACCCACCACCTGCTGCGAGCAAAGCAAGCATTTAACAACTACGCCACAGGCCCGTCAAATATAGGTCCAGCAGTGTAAGAGTATAAGCTCTTTTCCAAAATAAAGTAATTTTAATTGAAGTCGGGGGTTTTCTAACGGTTAAGTTAGTTATTAACGAGTGTATACAGCTTTCTTAAAGGAAGATAGTAGTAAGTATTTATGGAGTCCTGGTAAAGATATCTCCTTTGTTGACTGTACTTTTGACGCTACGTAAGTAGATACACTTACACAGCAAAACCACAGTTTAAATATGAACAGTACGGAAATAAAACATATTTAATCAAACGCTCTATTAAACCAACAGGGTTGGATCCTATAATTTTTTTTTAATAATTATTCTTTAAAAATTCAGTAGGAAGTTTAAAATACGTTAACTTCAGTTCAGATGAAACCGTGTTCAAACAGCCGTAAAGGGCGCAATACACTCGTGGTATATTTAAAAAGATCGCGGAGATAAACTTATACGTGACCACTGGTTCCGACGCGGCACTCAGTATTGATAGCAAGCACCGCGACAACCGCTTAGGATCTTGTCGATGTGCATGTTCGTGTGTGTGGGCCGCTTCGAGCGTTAGTTGGTAGTTTCCGTACTGTCAATATTTTTATACTGTGGCATAGATGCTCTTTCCATCTACGTAATATAGCCTCTACCGACACGTAACATTGTCGATACATGCATACAATAAAATAATAATAATAATATCTGGGGACAATGTCACACAGATCAACCTAGCCCCAAACTAAGCAAAGCTTGTACTATGGGTACTAGGCGACGATATACATACTTATATAGATAGATAAATACTTATATACATAGAAAACATCCATGACTCCGAAACAAATATTCGTGCTCATCACACAAATATTTGCACTTACCGGGATTCGAACCCAGGACCACCAGCTAGGCAGGCTACCATCGTAGGCAGGAGCACTACCAACTAGGCTACGGTGACCGTCAAAATTGGTAACATGTGTGATTTGCATGTTTTTGTTCTAAGACTCACTATCTTCTTGTATGGTGGAGTGCGGAGCTCTTCGTGTTGGACTCGCACTTGACCAAGGTAAGTACCTACCACACTTTCTTCCCAAACATTTAATGGTTGTACGTTTATAAAACAAAACCATTTTAACCGATCTGAAGCACAAGTGGGTGTTCTATAAATTGATGGTTATATTCTTTTTTAATGATAACTTAACAAAAACAAGATACCTACTTAATTAACTTTATATACTTATATAAGACAGCCACTTACTTAGATACTTTGTAAGATCGCTTATTATATTAATCAATAGTCTTATCTGTTTAATGGTATTTTTGATAACACAAAATGTAGAATATGACGAGTATAATTAATATCATATTTAATTATAAAATTATGATTAAATTATAATAATACATTTGTATGGTAAAATAATCGACTAGTACAGCTATCGTTACTATTTTATTTTTGTACATTCTATACTGTAATTAACTCTACACGTCAACGTGTAGACATAATAAAAAAATAAATGAAAGCTGTTTGTTAATTAATAGTTAATTTGTACTTTTTTGTGTTATACGCCTTATAGAGGTTGGTATGTCTATAATTTCATAAGAAATCAAATAAGGACATTAATTGCTTTTTTTATTATCTTTTTCTATCAAATACGTTGTCATATATATTTTTTTATTACGGCTCCATTCCATTCTCATTGATATTTTATACCTCTAGGTATTTTAGTGTTAAAAACCTGCAATAGGTACGTGTTTTTTTTTTTCAATAAGTTTCCAAATGAAATGCATTGGATAGGAAGAACCAAAATCGGCAACATTACTTTAAAATATAAACAATAGTAAAAAAATCCATTGTATATATTTAGTAATGAAATTATTTAAATTAAAATATTAAAATTTGGGCTACATATATATGTACAAACATAGACTCACGCCTGTTGCGCAGAGGGGTAGGCAGAGACAACGGACGTCTTTTGTCACGATCCTTGCACACCTCTTTCGCCTCTGGGCTACAACTTGCTTTATAACAACCTACTTGCACAGCTTTTGTTCACATAATTAACGAATGTGGCCGGTTTTGGTACAAAAAGAGAGATTTGCATACATTTACCTTACCCTATCTATACAAATAAATAAAATTGGAGTGTCTGTTTGTAATATTGAAATAACCGGATTTTACTACATTAATATGAATATATATACGGTACATACACCAAAATGACATTTTTTACAATTTTTGTCTGTCTGTCTGTCTGTTTGTTCCGGCTAATCTCTGAAATGGCTGGTCCGATTTTGACGGGACTTTTATTGGCAGGTAGCTGATGTAATAAGGAGTAACTTAGGCTACTTTTATTTTAGAAAAAATCTTGTATTTTACAAGAAAAACGAAATAAACTAATTAACACGCGGACGAAGTCGCGGGCACAGCTAGTCTTAAATAGAAAGAAAGCATTGCACATTTACATTCAACACATCTACATAAAACACTTAAACGTGAATATAATTTTTTAAAGTGAAACTTATTAGGCGGCATTTCGATAATTATCGATAAGTGGACGAGAATTGACAATTACATTTTAAGAACACATCTTGTGTAAGCACATTTCAGTACTTGAGAGAAGACATGACGTGCAGATTAAGAGAAAGAGACATATATATCTCTTTGATATAAAGAGTTATTTGTAAAACACCAACAACCACGCAGGACGAGATTGCTAACATCATAAGGAACAAATTTTGTTCTACGAGTTCGGACATAACTCAATACATGAAAAAAAAATTTGAAAGTTTCATTCATAAACGAAAGGACGACTCGTGAACGACGCTATTCACCCGCGTGTGTGAACGTCCTTGTAATACTCGTAGAGTTATAAACATTCAAGCGGGAATTACATTAATACTTATTTTTGTATAAAAATTAAATCCAACAAATTATCAGAAGTTTTAGAACTAAAGTTGTTGCTTATGGTGTGAACTATCTAGTACTGCGAGGTTGTTGGTGTTTAACTCTGTATACACACGGTTGTCTGTATATTTTGATGTCTACACAACGATACGAAGCGATACATAATGAACAACTGACGTATCACGCTAGCGTTTTGTTAGATTAAAGGTCCAACCACACCAAACGGCCCGCATCGGCCAGTATCGCACCGCACCGCCGCGGTCGAATGCGACGGCAACCGACCGCGTCCGGCCGGACATCGCGTCGTCGCATACTACTACCTTCGCTTCTTTTTTAGTTTCATAGTTTTAAGCCCCAGCGCACCCGGCGGAATCCGAACGCAGGCGGACGGCTCCGAGCGCATTCGGCGGTATTCGAACGTATGCGCCGGTATCCGAACGCATGCGGACGGAGCCGATCGCGTGTCGCGGCATGTCACCGGCTGTGTTTACCCTTGACTTGGTAATATAAACTTTAAACACTGTCTACAAGATTTAATTTCGTTTAAAGATTGTAAAATTCGTTTCGATGCGGGCCGATGCGGGCCGTTTGGTGTGGTTGGACCTTAAGACGTTTCATTTCTATCTCCAGCCAATTATATAACATATAAATAGAGGCAAATAATATTGCAACCACCTCTCATTGTGAGCGGATACCGTTGCCTTGCAATGGTACAGTAATAAAGCGCATTATCGTTTCATAAAAAAAACTATTTGGTCTAGTCTTGCTACTATTACAAATTAACTGAGATCACCTGACCACACACTGACCATTATCATTTGGAATTTGACATTTAAAATTATCTGTTGGAATTCTATATTTTGTAAAATCCGTTATAATTCTATATTTAAAATTATCGAAGTTCAAATTCATAAGTAAAAATACAAAATTATCTGTAGGAATTCTACATTTAAATAATCCGTTATTTAATTCTACTTTTAAAATGATATAAGCCTAATTAAAATTCATAATTAAGTACATAAATAATAACATTATTGAAGAGAATTATTGTAAAAAGCTGAAATATTCCATTATTTGTGGGTATCACTGTTGAATCCATTGGACGAGCGCCAAAACTCTTGTCGAAATTTATTTTTTCACCGAATTCATGTATAGTTCATCTCTAGATTGGGACGAAAGAGTTCTAGAGCAGACAGTAGTGGTATTGCCTGATACTGGTAGACCCTTCAGGTGTCTGTACCTGGGAACATAAAGAATAAAATTAGCTGATGTACTGGAGCTGAACGACCACGGGACTTGCATCAATGCATCCTTCAAACGGAGTCGTTCTAGGGACCTTTAATAAAACAAAAGCTAAGTTAATAATAATAATTAGGCTAAGTTAATATGTTTTGACAAAACTACATTATTTTCATATTCTAGTTATATTTAACAATCATCGTTACTTAAGTAACTTTAAGTATAAACTAATTTTGTAAGCAATTCATGTTATAGATAACGATCAATACATTTCAACCATTCTTTATTGATAAATGAATTATCATCATTTGGCACACAGAATTAGTTTTTATTAATTAACAGTAGGTATATTAAAAATATTAAAATCACACTTAAGCAATTTAACAGATGAGTTTCAATTATTAGAATTTATTGCAATTAGCACCTACATAAAACATAAAATACAGAAAAACTTATAGCAATGTCTTCCTTACACATTGCTACAAGGTTTAATTGCTACAAGTAAAATTTGAATCAATGATTAGAATTTATTGCAATTAGCACCTACATAAAACATAAAATACAGAAAAACTTATAGCAATGTCTTCCTTACACATTGCTACAAGGTTTAATTGCTACAAGTAAAATTTGAATCAATGATTAGAATTTATTGCACCTACATAAAACATAAAAAATAAGAAAAGCTTATAGCAATGTCTTCCTTACACATTTCTATAAAGTTTAATTGCTAAAAGTTTAATTTATTATATCAAATGAACCCATGATTTGCTTGATGAGCCCTGAGGTTCGCAAGCTGGATAAATTATATACTAGGTACCTGTCAACGATCTGTTCTATGTGTGTATGCTGGCTAGCTAGTGACAATCTACTGCAGTTTAAGTTAAATGACAGCTAGTGACAATGTACTGCAATTTAGGTTACATGTATCTAGTGACAATCTTCTGCAGTTTGAGTAACATGCTAGCTAGTGATAATAAATCTACTGCAGTTTAAGTTACAACCAAGCTAGTGATATTCTACTGCAGTTTAAGTTACATGATAGCTAGTGATAATCTACTGCAGCTTAAGTTACATGTATCTAGTGACTATCTACAGCAATTTTAAGTTACAAGCTAACTAATGAAAATTTACTGCAGTTTGAGTAACATGCTAGCTAGTGATAATCTACTTAACATTTTAGCTAGTGATAATCTTCTGCAGGTTGAGTAATATGATAGCTAGTGCTAATTTGCTGCCTTTTAAGTAACATGAAACTAGTGACAATCTACTGCAGTTTAAGTAACATGCTAGCTATTAATAATCTACTACAGTTTATGTCACCAGCTAACTTGTGACAATCTACTGCAGTTTAAGTTACGTACTATAACTATCCCTTGCATGCAAATACTATGCTTACAGTTAATAATTATGGTATCATGATTTGTGTTAATCCTTTGTTAAGTTTCTGTCAGGATACCTGGTCGGGCTTTCAACACTAGAACGTAATGTGTAGCTGACGATATTATAGCCAAGGTTTTCGCTAGCATGCCGGTAAATGTATGTTAACAGCCTGCTGAAATACTGTATTGTAGTTTTAGTCATTCGAGTGTTTTTTTTATAAATGGCCTGCGGAGCGGTATGTCGGACTCGCACCGACAAAACCTTACCTGCCGTGAATTTCTCTTGGCGTATACTGGAAAAATCCCTGGAAAGCGTGAATGCGAATTTAAGTGCGTGGCAATAAGTTAAAGGTTAACGCGCAGTTCCACGCTGAAAGAGCCGCACGCACCGTAGTCATCGCATTCATAAATCTTTATATGAAATAGTATGCACCATCACACACCTATTCGCGCCGAACCATCCGCATTTCCATAAAGCAAGTGCGCGAGGCCATGTGGAAATTGGATGATTGCGGCGCGTGCAGCTCCTTCAGCGCAGACCTGTGTGCGTTCACCTTAAGACCTTTACTGCCACCACGTGAGAGCGGCTCATTGAAGACGGTAATCTGTTTGTGACACAGTGGCTATGCCGGTTGGCAGGAGCCGGTAAACCGAGAGGACATGAAATTGTCCTCTCACGGCACGTGTCCCACACCATGTGGAACTATGGCGTAAAAGAGCGCACTGGAGCAGCATTCCCGCGTTTCCGGGGCTCCCATTGCAGGCGCCATGTGAAGTCCACAGAAAGTGAAGTTCAGTCGGTGCGAGTCCGCCATACCCACCCGCAGGCCTTTTTGCGGGTAGCATGCGTAGGCATACTCTATACCTTATAAAAAAATGCTATGCTTTTTTAACTTATACACCTATTGCCTGCAGTTAAAGTAGGACTTGCAAACTTTCATGGCTCTTATGTTTGTTCTAGGGGTTCAGTATAATTACTTTATTTTGCTAAATAGTTAATGTAAATCAATTGGCTTATCCTGCTAACACACAAATTAGGTACTTCACAAAATTGTTAATAACATATTTTTTATAAAGCTATAATTTAGTAACATCATAATTATTTACTACACATTTAACATTTAGTGACTGCGTTTTCCATTTATACATAAAAATAAGAAACAAGTTCCTTATTGTTAAACTTTAAGCAAAATTCGGTACATAAAATCTACTCTAAAAAATACCAATGCATGTCTAATCTATATCAATTGTATGTACGTACAACTAAATAATAGCACCTACTAAGTTATTTTTATATGATAGCAAGGCAAACGAGCAAGTGGGTCTCCTCATGGTAAGTGATCACCGCCGCCCATGAACGCATCTTTTACATAATCCATTTCGACCTGGTGCTCTACCGGCTAAGTCGCCGAACATTGATTTCTTGAATGGCGTTCAAATAAATAAAGGTTAAAAATTACTTAATCAATCGTTAAATCGGCTTCCATGAGCACATGTGACGTCATAAATGGCCCGGAAACGATTGTCAACGTTGAAGCCGATTTAAAAATTGATTAATTAATTTTTAACCTTTATTTATTTGAACGCCATTTAAGAAATCGATGTTCGGCGAATTAGCCGGTAGAGCCCCTGGTCCCATTATATTCCATCATGCAGACGAACGACCATTATGAGCACTAAAAGCTAAAATATGGTTCAAATAAAAACAAGCCAACCTAAGTTAATTGTTATAATTAGTACCATTATTATTACCACAACATTAATCTCTATTAAAATTGCACCTGGAAGTACCTTTCTTTTGAGGTTTTTAAGAGTAGTGTCTTCTTGTCCAGCAGTTTGCTCGTTTTGATATACAAAAACTGATTCATCTGTGCATTTTCAAGGAATTCATGTTACTTTTCTTCAACCATTTCAACCGTATTTTCTGCACGTATTGTTGCTTCTATGCTTTTTATTTTACATATATTCACTCATTTTGTTCATCTTTGCCTTTAGTCTTTCTTTTTTCTTGTCTTTGGTCTATAAAAGCATTCTTATCCTATCTTTTATTTTAATATAATAATATATTTCTATAGTTGTGTTCCATTACTGGATTCAACACTTTTTTTAATACTTTTTAATGAAATGTTCAGTTCTGAACCTTTACCATTCTGGAAACGGTTTGTAGCAGGTTCCGATTCTTCACTTTCTGCCTTATATAATTGAAAATGTTTGATCCTGGTTACAGAATATTTTGGGTTAACAAAAGAGTTCTGTTAAAAGAGTACTTTTATCTTAGTACACTTGATAGCGGTTACATATTTGTGCCTTTTGGGGTGCAACCATTAGGGCCGTGGGGACAAGCGGCCAAAATATATAAAGAAATAATTGCACGCCTTGTTGAGGCCACACGTTCTCGGAATGCTGGTTTATATTTTGCCCAAGAAATAAGTATTGTCATACAGCGTGGTAATGCTGCCAGCATTCTGGGAACATTATGAATATGAGAAAATTTAAAATACTTTTAATTTAACTGTACATATTACTATCTTACATTAAATACAGTTATATCAAAATAGGTTGTCAAATCTGCAGAACATTACCCTTTTGACCATCACAGTCATAGATGCCAAACGAAAATGTGTCCAGTACGCCACGGTCATGATTATGTGGTCGGTCCGTGGCGTGCTGGGTACATTTTCGTTTGTCTTCTATGACTGTGGTGGTCAAAAGCGTAATTAGTAAATATATAATTCATGTAACATATATAACGAGATAGTTATAATGACCTATACAATTTGTTCCTTGCAATAAAGAAGGTTTTCTTTTTCGTTTGCGTCTATAACACTACATAAAATCTATTAACTGAAAAAATATTGGAAATATGATTAATATTCTTCTTCAGTCTGATATCTTCCACTGCTGGACATAGGCTTCCCCAAAGGTTTCCACAACGTTACCATTCGGAGGGGTTTGTCGTAGTCCCCGCGCTTAGCATGTGAGTTGGGGACCGCAATTAGTTGATAGCTAGGTGGCGCTGCTGTTCGACTACCTGCTGTATCTCTCAGTCGCTTTTTACGACACTCACGGGATGTAATGGCCAACCCATTACATCCCCACCCTGATATTCTTTCTCGGCTAGAAACCACACGGCTAATGATTAATAGTATGATGCTTAAGAACTTAAAAGATCAACTGTGGCAATTTCTAAATGACAAAATTTTCCAAAATGCCAAGTGTATATCTACTGCGTAATTTATATCATTTATATCACTATGTAAGTTATACCAAACTGTATTTAGTCCCGGCAATGTTATAGTGGCAAAAACGGTTTAAAAAATCTGAATAAAAGGGCTAAGTAAATGAATAATAAAATTCAATAATATGTCATTATACCGTTTTTTTTAAATGACGTTGGCAGATAGCCTAGATTTTTTCACTTCTTCTCCAGACTATAAAAGCAAGTGGGGTCTCAAGCCGTCTAGCAAATAAGACTTGCTAACTAAATAACCCGCGCTAGAGAAAATCTCTTCAATAAAATCTGTAGTAAGTTAAGAATTATGTTGAACGAAATTGCTTACCTGTCTCTGATTTTTCTTAAAGTCTTCTTTTTGCATACAAAAATGATGAAAATGATAAGACCAACGAGAACGTTGTACGCGTCAGAAAAGATCCAGAAGTTACTAGCCTCAGGGTAGAACGAACTGACCACCTCCAAAATCCAATTAATTCCCATCACGGCGAACAGTTTGACGTAGAGAGCAAATCTGTAACATGTGACATTAACGGGTTTTTACCTTCAACAATAATTAAAATAATCTTAAGTCCGTAATAATAATATAAAGAGCCTCAACCAACATCTTAAGTGGCTCTCGCTAGATCACTGGGCCGGATACAGAGGCGGCAATTATAGGAACGACACGCATCGTGAGGAGGTTCCTTACTCTGTCGCCCTGACCAGCGGCGGCCTAGGGCGTATAACCCCACCGCAGGAGGAGCTCTGTTTTTTACATATTTATTTGTACATTATTGTTTTATGTATCAATTTTATAAGAATAGATAATATGTATAAAATAGGAAAATAAATAAAGTGGAATAATAATAATGTATTGAGGGGAAACAGTGATACGTAATAACCCGATGTGAATTTTACTTAAAAGAATAATTGGAAGTAAAATTCAAAAAGTTTATTCACCACACATATTTAAGGTGAAGTTGACGCTTATAGCCGAGGCTCCCACTGGTCCATAAGTGATCGGGGAGGTTAAGAGACTAGGCTCGCGAGTCCATAGATAGGGGACCGCCAAAGTGGTTTAATTTCATAGCGTCCCCGTGCTTTGGAGGGCACTTAAGTTGTCGGTCACGGTTGTAGCCATTAAGCAACAATCGTTAAGCCATTCCAGAGGCCAAATGGGCGGCTTGAACAAAGACACTCTGGTAACCATACGAAAACTACGTCATCATATCAGCCTAATTACGTCCTCAGCTGAAAAAAAAAAAAAACATGTGTGTGTACTTATGTACACGCGTTAGAAGTTATACTTCTTAATATACAACTTGAACATAGTTATCGATTTTCATACCACCTAGAACTAACTTCATGCTGTTATTTTTACGATGCGCGCGCATCGTAAAAATTCACTGTCATACCACCTAGAACTAACTTCATGCTGTTAAATTTTTTGGTGTTGGTGTGCGCGCGCATCGTAAAAATTCACTCTCATCATTTTTCTCCATCGCGCCAAAAGAAGTATAACTTCAAAAATTCCTTAGGCAGTCGGCTGTAAATAATCTAACATACCCAATTAAGAAAAAAAAGTGCACATCCCGCTAAAGAAGTTTTCACTTTAAAGAATTCAAGGAGTATATAAGTTAATTATTCTCACCGTTGCTGATCTTTCTTCTGCTGACTACGTGTAGAGTCTTTCGATTTTAATGTGTCTGCGGCCAACTTTCTGATGGCGGCTATCTTTATAGCCGTCAACGTGAAGAATATCAGATTGGCAACACACAGTATTAAGATAGGGGTATATAAGTAAACCAGCTTGCTTTTACCTGAAACGTTAATAAATAATTTTGAAGTATAGTAACAGAAACAAAGCTTAAGGCTCAATTTACACTTCCATGGAATGGAATGGAAGCGAATATTTGCAACGAAATTGTACATAGTATAATGGACTCTATGTCTATTTCATAAGATACAATTTAAATACGTTCGAAATTAGAAGTTCTCGGGTTCGGTTCTCGAAATTAGAAGGGATTCTCGAGCATTCGCCTGTTCAGTCGCTCGTATTTGGATTGTATCATACACAATTGATATAGAGTTCATTATGCTTTGCATAATTTCGTTGCAGAAATTTGCTTCCATTCCATTCCGCGGCGTTGTAAATTTAGCCTAACACTACGATACCTACCGCCTTGAAAAATCCTTTACGTGACTCATTATACTTTTGTTTGCTGTTGCTGTTTGGAGCAAAAGAAACTCACATTTGTCTTTGGTAAATTGGCGAACTCAAGAACCACCAACAATATGGTGAGGGCAATTGGCATACCAAAGGCATACAGACAGTAAGACAAGGAGCATCCAATAATATATCCTGTAGCGTTTATCTTCCAGTAGAAACAATAGAAACTTACACAACAAAACAACTAAGACAAGCAACTCACCGTAAAAAAAACATCCTTGAGTTCGAAGATTTGGTAGAAGGGCATGGATTTGGTAGGTTGGCGAACTCAAGAACCACCAACAATATGGTGAGGGCAATTGGCATACCAAAGGCATACAGACAGTAAGACAAGGAACATCCAATAATATATGTATGTAGCGTTTATCTTCCAGTAGAAGCAAGAGAAACTTACACTAAAAACAACTAACAGGCAACTAACCGTACAAAAAACAACCTTGAGTTCGAAGATTTGGTAGAAGGGTATGGGTTTGGTAGATTAGCGAACTCAAGAACCACCAACGATATGGTGAGGGCAATTGGCATACCAAAGGCATACAGACAGTAAGACAAGGAACGTCCAATAATATATGTATGTAGCGTTTATCTTCCAGTAGAAGCAAGAGAAACTTACACTAAAAACAACTAACAGGCAACTAACCGTACAAAAAACAGCCTTGAGTTCGAAGATTTGGTAGAAGGGTATGGGTTTGGTAGATTGGCGAACTCAAGAACCACCAACGATATGGTGAGGGCAATTGGCATACCAAAGGCATTATATACAGTACGACAAGAATTGTTCAATAAAATTTCCTGTAGTGATTATCTTTCAGTAGGAGCAAGAGAAACTTATACTAAAAACAACCAAGACAGTAAACTCACCATACAAAAAACAGCCTTGAGTCCGAAGATTTGGTAGAAGGGCATTTGGCTTGGGTAGGTTGGCGAACTCCAGAACCACCAACAATATGGTGAGGGCAGTTGGCATGCCAAAGGCATATATACAGTAAGACAAGAAGCGTTTCCGTGACGATCCACGATTAGACACAGCTCGTTTGCCACTGTAAAAGATTTTTATTACAAATATTATTAACAAGCTGAGTCCCACGGTTTTACCCACGTTAAACTTTACAAATTTTAGCCTATGTGTATTTCGCATAATAACTACAAAGTTTCATAAAAATCCGTTCAGTAGATTTGCGTGGAAGAGTAACAAGCATCTCTACATCCATACACCCATACTCACAAACTCTCGAAATTATAATATTAGTAGAATGCCATAAATAAATTAAAAATTACATTTGTCAATAAAAGAGTGATAATAACCCTTTTATTGACAATCTAGCTGTGCCCCGTGGTTTTACCCGCGTTAAACCTTATAACTTATCACAGCTCCTCCCCCGTAGGTGATAGCGTGATAATATGTAGCCTATATGTTGACCCAACCTCTTAGTAATATTCATGCAAAATTTGAAGTAAATCCATGCAGTACTTTTTGAGTTTAGCCCGGACATACATACAGACAAACAGACACACAGACAAAAATTATAAAAACTATTTTTTTGGCTTCGATATCGATTTTAGATGACGCCCCAATTATTCTTTTTTTTTAATATTCAATGTACAGTTTTGACTTTCCTACGATTTTATTATATGTATGTATAGAAGATGTAGTAATTTTTACAATAAGTACACATTATCATGTTGAGGTTATAAAAATTTGGCTCGTCGGTTATGTTAGAGCAATAAGGCAAAGCACTAAATGAACAGGAAACAAATTTCTAGGCGCTCCAACTAAATTATTCATATTTAATATAGCTGTTATAAAGACTTCGTCTGAGTCAATCAAATCTTCTATTTTTCTTCTCTTCTCAAATCCGAAGAAATCGGTTTACATTCACGACAAAAAGAAGGATCGGATATCTCCTTCTTGAAGTCGATTGAAAGAAAGAGAAAAGTAGCCGCAGAACCCATGACGACGGCTTTATACGCTCTGGACTGCTTCAGAGAATTTTTACCGGACCTGCTGGAATGTTGCCACTATATACTTATATTTTAAAGGACATTCTATAGGTATGGACATAAAATATCGACCCCTCCAGGATGAAACGTAGTAAAAGCCAAATGACCATTTTTCAGTACGGCCAAAAAACATAAATGGTAAAGTTTATTTCCTGTATATCTTTTGATGTACTAAATATATAATAAAACACTATAACTCATTAAGCTTGGATTTTTGAGTTGTTAACTAAATAGAAACTCAAAATAACCTACATTCATTATTTCCAGAGATGGCATGGCTTTTACTACAAAAAAACAAGTTGCAAATGGCTTCTACGACATTGTTCTTCTGCTTGGCTACTGTAGCCTTTTTTTTATTAAGTTGTATAATACTTTAGAATTTGTTTTATCGAAGGGATTTTTTAATTAAAAGACAATTGCAAAAAGAAGAATGTGTAATTCAGTGTAGTAAATGCAGCACATTAATGATCAAAATCATTATTAGTTCAAAGTTCTTCATTAAATAAAAGTAATATTGTACTTATCTGACAAACGCTAATAAAATTATCAAACTAAAATCAACACAACCTTCTAACAATAACATAATATAATTATCTTAAACCAATCAGTTCTTCGTAATGTATGACTAAGTAATTAGTGTTTTAAGGAAAAATGCTTAAGTTCCTACATTTTCCTAAACTTATTAAAGAAATATCAAACTATCTTAGGTTCATAACTAAATAAAAAATTGCAGAAACTTTTCATCTTTGGAAGTAATTGTAAATGGCACATTATTTTATACCTACTGAGAAAAATCAACACACCCTCTAAACTATGCAAAAATAGGTAAGTATATTAATAACATCATCTCTTAAAACAATCAGTTCTTCATAATGAATGACTAAGTAATAAGTACTTTTAAGGAAAACTACATTTTCCTAAACTTTTGATTAATACGAGTATCAAACTCAATCTTATCAAAAACAAAACAGAATCTTAGGTTCATAACGAAAGCAAAAATAATTTGTACTAAAAAACGCAGTTTTACACCTATATGAAGAAATAAATATAACATAATTAATATTATTCGATCACGTCTTCATCTTCTTCATCGGTCTCAATCAAAGTATCATTTTTATTACCAGTATGTGGCATCTCCATAAGATCTTTGTGAAACCTTTTGGGTATTGTTCCGTCTGTGCACAATTTTTTTAAATCTTTATACTTTAGTACTGAAATCGGAAATTTGTCTACATAGGATTGTTGCAAGTTTATGTTATTTAGTTCTTGTAAATAATCTGCATCTTGTCTTTCACTTATTTCAGGTTCTTCTGCCGGCTTGCTCTTTCCCTTCCCTTTTACCTTTCCTTTGTTTTTTGTTTTTTCAAATAGTGTCACTTTCTCACTTTCTGCTGCTTCGCTCATTGAATATTTTATTTCTATCTTATTTAAGTTCTTTTTTCTAAAAGTAACTGTCCGAATATTCTTGAATTTTATATTTTTTGACGCTTCTTTTGTAAAGGTTCTTGCCGCTAAGTCGTCCCAGTTGATGAAATCGCTATGTTCCATTACATTGACTCTATACGGCTTAGGTTTCTTCCTTGCAATCTCATAGTACGAAGCCCACTGAGTGGGACTCCACACAATAATTTTCTTGACTTCAGACTCTATTGTGGCGTGAACAGAGTCAGCAGGCATATAAGTATGGCCTGGAAGTAAATAATTTATTTGGATTACTTGTAGATTAACAGATTTCAGTAAAAAGTAATTCAATACAGATAAAACGACTCTATTTTTGTTTTGGCCTGTACATGAATCACAATACAAAAGCGCTGTTTCAATTCCTTGATTGTCCAATTCTTTAAGATAAAAATACAAACAAGTAGCTATCTCGTTGCTCCCTCTCTTCCCGTCACATTCGCCCCATGTATAGCAGTAGACGTTCTGCGTTATACTTTCATAAACCGTAAAATTAAATACGGCGTACTTTCTTGCATAGTACAATAGCATGCTCTCACCATACGGTGTATTTAAAACTTTTTGGAGATCAAAACTACTGCACACAGTTTTAGCGTCGTTCAAAGTTTGGTGAGCTTTGAATCGTCTATATGACGCCTCTTTTTCTTCTTTATGTTTTTTTAATATTTCTTTATCTTCTTCGGTCATTTCCTCGCTCGTGTTTTCAGCCTTTGTGCACAAGACGCATTTGTCTTTTTTAGGGCTATGAAATCCCAGATCGCACTCTTTGTTAAATATTTCTCTGAACAAGGATTCACTGACAGATTCTTCGTTATTATTTGTACAACGATCGCGATAAATTCGGAATAAATTCGTCAAGTTGCGCAAATCCTGTGAAAGATACATACGTTGACTTTTTTTTCTATTATAATGTGATGGACACGCTGGGAGGCTTTCAATGAATTTCCGCACATTTTCTTTCGCAGACTCAGAATATTTGTTCTTAGTGGTTCGCTTTCTTAAGTCTGCTTGTGACATGCCTTCAATTTATTTGTTATAATGTTATTTAAATGTCTTTGAGTTATATCCAAAGTACGTAATAAAAATGTTTGGCATACTTTTTTATGGTCTTCATTGTAATTGATAAAATAATCAACTGTCAATTTTCGTCTGTTAGATTCCACTCTTTTTCTTCTAATACCATCGACACGTGCACAGCGAACTAACCAATCTCGTCGTCGTTTAACATCTAAGTTCCAGTAAAATGTAAAAATACTTTTCCTACGGTCCTCGCTTATTTCGTAACAACCTCTCTTGCATTTTTCAGGGATGCATGGATTTGTTTTCATTGCTTTAGCAGCTATTACTTTTCCTTTTGATGTAACATATTCTTTTCCTTCGTTCTTTAGATTTTGATTTATTTTGCGTACATTAACTTTTGTATTTTTTTTTGTTATAGTAACTTCAGCGTCTTTCAAAGGTTCTGTAGAGTTTTTCTTCTTTTCTTCGTCTTTTTTGCCCTGAGTATTCCTGCGCTTCTTTTTTTTTTACTTAGTTCATCACTAGACATACTTGAATCACTGCAAGTCCAAACATCAGAGCTTCCTGCAGAAAAATCTTCACGCTCTTCATCGGACAGAAAATTCATATACGATTTTAACACCTTTGAAGCTTTGCGCTTTTTTTGTATTTGTTGGGATTTCGTTAATTTATTTGTGACAGTGGAGGATGAGTGGTCGGCTGCTGTTAGGTTTATACCTATAAATTCGGAATCAGTGCTGGAAAAATAGCGGTGAGCATCTTCCACTACGACGTGTGCAGAGACAGGTGAGTGGTCAAGAGGTGCTGCGTTTTCAGATCTGGTGCTGAGAACATGAAGGTGAGCATCGTCCGCTGCAGAACGTGCAGAGACAGGTGAGTGGTCAAGTGGTGCTGCGCTTTCAGATCTGGTGCTGAGAACATGAAGGTGAGCATCGTCCGCTGCAGAACGTGCAGAGACAGGTGAGTGGTCAAGGGAGGCTGCGCTTTCAGATCTGGTGCTGAGGACATGAAGATGAGTATTGTCCGCTGCAGAACGTGCAGAGACAGGTAAGTGATTTGCGCTGTAAACATTAAGATTAGGACCCTGGTCCCTGGAAAGATACCCGTGAGAATCTTCTGCCGCTGTCGATGTCGAAGGAGTATTATAGTTAACAGCTAATTCAGAAGTAGACGAAAATAAACTAGAAATAATTTTAATAGGAGTTGTTTCCGGAGTTTTAAAGAATTTGTGAGATCGCGATAAACATAATGTGGAAGTATTAATACTATCCTCTGGTGAAACGCTGGTACGTTGTATCCATTGTCTCTTAACTGGCGTCTCAACGTCACTATTTTCTATAACATCTAAACTTTCAATCGATGTTCTCACAGGTGTCTGAGTACATGTCTTTATTTTTTGTTGTTCTCTTGACTGATTAGATGGTTTGTTGGGATTGCTCGTTTTTGACCCACTAACGACGTCCTTAGAAGATGATCTGTATTTTATTTAATTGTGAGTTTATTTCTTTACTTACTGATACACATACATTTATCTAATCACATAATTAAGAAATTAATAATTATTTAGTAAAAGCCAAAGTAGGAAAATCATTTGCTTCAACGAATTGTGTTAAAAACCAATTTATATTAAAACAATACATTACAATTTGTAGTAAAAGCCAGTTCTTATATTCTCTCAGTAGATCATCATTTCAATTAAAAGCCAGGTTTATAACCTATCAGTATAAATACATATAATAATAATATATATGACAGTTTGTAGTAAAACCAAAGATTTTTAGTCATTAAAATACTTTGTTGAATAAAATGACGTCGCTGAGAACCGTCGGATAAGTATCGCGCCTCGCTACAATCTATATTATTATTTTCGAATGAGAAACTTATATTATTATACTTTAGGTACTTACTCCTCGCCAGTCCGACGTTTATGGTGTGATAACAAAGATTCCAATGCTTGTTTTCTTCGTAACAACGAATTCAAAACACTGTTTTTATCTTCCATTATTTATATTAGTACTTATCACCTTTAATAAGCATCACACATTCAAAATACAAATACTTTTCGCCGATCGCTGTTATACAAGTTCAGAACATCCTACTGCCATAAATGATCAAAGCCAAGTGAGCGGGGAGTTGCTCAGACGCTTGGCCGCCCGGGTGCTCGCGGTGTACGGGGAGAGAGAGACGGGGGAGTAGGTATCCCGCGTGCGTGCGAGTGCCTACCGAACGCGCTGGCCGAACCGATGTTATTAAATGTAAGTACTTAGTTTGACAAGTTCCCATACAAAATAATGCAGCAAAACACAGACTTAAAATAAAAAGTCTTTTACAATTTTATGCAGATTAGTAATTTTTTGGACGATCTGAGTTAAATGTGTAGGTATAAGCCATATAAAAATGAGACATGTTCTTAAAGTCAAAAATTAAAATTACATTTCAATAGTCTCGTAGGAACAAGAGGGTCGTAAAAAGCAAGATATTAAAAGTTGTGGATGTTACGATTTAAATTGACATTGTTAATTTGTAAATGTTTAGTTCAAAAATTGTCATAAAAGCCATACTTCTTACTATCGTGGCTTTTACTACGAAATGTTCAATAGTATTATTTTCAGGTATTATATTATAAAATGTTGTATTAACCATGAAATGCAAAAATATGTATCTTACTACATAAATTTTGAAATTTATTTAAAAATTTGCTCAGTGCGACATTTAAAAATAAGAAAATTGGGTACAGGGAGCTATGGGAGCATGTTGTAAAAGCCATTTTTTTGGTGAATTTGAACATTTTAAATATACAGTTTGATAGAGCGCGCGATTCTGATTAAGAAACCGTTAAAAACAGATTTTGGCCAAAATGGCTTTTACGACGTTTCTTCCTGGAGGGGTCGATATAGCAGTCGGCATATAATTTTGCTCACTAAAATATTTAGGAAATTCTCTAATTTATAGATGCATTGAACTTCTTTAACAAAATATATAAATTTTATAAGAATATCAATTTCCCTAATAAGGCTATGGATTATACGGGACCACATTAATTTCAACCTTATCACTTTAGAATACCGTCCAAAAATACTTAAAAGGTAAGTAAGGTTAAGGGTTAAATGATAAGTACCCACAATTATGAAGGGCTACTTAAATTATAACGCTATTAATATTTTAAGAAACTTGGCTGTCGAATGCTATAAAAGTGTTTGAAAATATTTACCTAAACGTCCACCAGATGTCAAAACACATAATATTCAACCAGAAGAAAGCTGCCAGCAACGAGAAATATATGATGAAGGCTGAAAAAAGAAAACACCAATTTATATAATGGTACCTGATTATTTATATAAATAATCTTTGTATTGCAATAATATTATGTACGAACGCTAGCACATCTAAGTACCCCAATCTGTCAAATTTCGGCAATTGAAAATGAACCTTATGCCTTTGTGATAAAGTTGAAAATCTATAAAAGAAATTTGACAGATTGGTGTTGTTAGATGTGATCGCGTCTGTAACCCGTTATAAGGATTGGGCCCACTTGACTTCGCATAATTTGACTCTATGGCACGATTATAACTCCCACCTTATACCTATAACTGGAGAATTGTTATTCTTTTTTTATGTATTATTTATTATCAGTCGCAACACTCGCAACGGACACACAAAAAATTTGCAAAATTTGTTTGCCACCAATAAACAACAAGGTTAAACAACTAGACTTGCAGATGGTCCATAGATCTGTGTCCACCAAAGGGTTTCATTTCTGTGCGTCTCCGTACTTCGGAGGGCACATTAAGCTGTCGGTCCCGGTTGTAGTCACAAGACAACGGTCATTAATACATGTCGGAGGCCTTCTATGCGATCCATCTCAATCTGCTGGAGGCGAATAGCGCAAGACCGGCAATTGTGGAGATCTTTGGGGGACGCCGTTTTCCAACAGTGGGCGTCTTTCAGCTCATATGATGATGATGACGATTACATTCTATGTCATTTATGTTATTGATACAAGTCTAATTATCAATTTATTTGTATGAATAGAGCGAATACATGGAAAAATACTTGACATAATTATTGGTGCTATCTCACAGACAATTTTTTGCATTATTTTGGCTCCAAACGCTCGGTGAAGTAGTCGCAGTAAATTTATCGTATGAGCAGTGGTTACCTAGTGTCAGAGTTGTTTGAACAACTCTCGTCCCCCAAAGATCTCCACAATTGCCGGTCTTGCGCTATTCGCCTCCAGCAGATTGAGATGGATCGCATAGAAGTTGTCTGTGGTACAACTGTGGCAAAGAAGCAAGTGGAGTTTCTAGCGACCCGGACAAGATCATCGGTCCATCTTGTAGGGGGCCTGCCCATGCTGCGTCTTCCGGTTCGTGTTAGCCACTAGCTTTCTGCCCCAACGGCCGTCGGTTCTACGAGCTATTTAAAAATCTCTCGCAAATAGTTATAACAAGGTTGTAGTATTACAAGATAACTGCATGCTTAATTTTCAGGTATATATTTAAATGTAAGTGGTGTACTTTATCCTTTGGTATTATCATTTTATATTAATCTCTTCTACTACTACTAACTCTTTATTGCCCACCAAAAACTTAAACTTAGAGTAGAAAATTACATTAAAATAGAAATAGTACAAGTGGCGGCCTTATCTCTAAAAGCTATGTTTCTAGTAATTTAATATTCAAGGGGTTTATCTACCTGGGACTACATTAAAAGTTTCTAAATACCAATATATAATCCAAAAAAGTTCAGCTTCGGCTTGAAGGGCTGTACCAATTTGCACAACCTTTTAGAATTAGTTTAAGGATTAGCTGGTTTATTTAGGAGTATCAGTTTTAGTGTTTACACTATTTTTTATAGAATATAGTAATTTATAAACGGTTAACCAAACTACATTGAAAAAAAAGTTACCTACATTTTAAATAAAATAAAGTTACTTACATGAAATAAGGCATGATAACGCAGAAGTGGAGTTGTTCATAATCATGATCTGAATTGATGCTAGTACAAGAAATCCGACAAAGAAGCTTAGAAGATACGCTATCAGCACCATGCCGTGAAGATTCCGTAGTTCAGGAAGCCACGCATACACCGCCACAGTCAACAAAATGAAGAAACAGGAGATCAACATACCTGAAAACAATAGCAATTTGTCTTTTATTATATAATCAACCGGAAGGGAAAGGCCTCGTAGAACATTTACTGACCAAATCAGAGACGTTCTCAAGAAAGGCCAGGTCAGAGGTATTTACCTTAAACCGGTGATCATGTATGAAGAATATAATGACAGTAAACGAGGCAAAAGGATGTGCATAGATCGTGACAAATGGTAAGCCGTTATCTCTGCCTACTCTTCATTAAAACCAAATTTACAAAATATTAAATTAAAATAAACTCGCAAATGATTGGCGATATTTTCTAACCACTTCTGAGTCCTAGTTCAGAGACCTAAAATTGTGTAAACATCATCAGTTATATTATAATGAAATGAAATAATGAAATTTATTCAGTACTTGGGTATTTACATACACTTGTACAGTCAGCTCCAAAAGTCGATGAACAGAATGTATATTTAACAGTACAGTTACGGCGTCAAATCAGGGAAATCTAATGATAATATTTAATGGATAAAAAGTCTGTACAGACGCCAGCACATCCATTAAATATATCATTAGATTACTGATTTGACGCCGTAACTGTACTGTTAAATATACATTCTGTTCATCGACTTTTGGAGCTGACTGTACTTGTCAAGCTCACAATGTATTACATAAACACAGTTTAAAAACAGTAATTATAGCAACAAAATATTTTGAATTAGTCCGTCCGTGCTGTCTGTTTCGTAACATGTATTTTTAATATCGTTATTTAAATAATAAATAGCAAGTTACTAGTTCTCAACCAGTAGCTTAATTTAAGCGAATAATACCTGAGGGCACCCTTATGGGGTTCGAGCCACAGCACAGGCGGCCGCTGAAGTAAAAAGGTGGAATTCGAAATGGGGGTCAGTACCAGAATTTTAGTTTTTAATAGTTTTCGCGAGATGCGCTGGTGCTCAATGTATGGGAGAAACTGTACGTGTGATCGAGTAAGTAAACTGCAGGAACTCGTGCTAGAGGCCCTGATCACTTGCACGGGATTACCGATCACGTGTTAAGGGGGCAACGCGATCCTCGCCGCTGAGGATCCTAACCTAGCTACCTAGGAGGACGACCCGGAGAAGAAAGCCACAAAAAAACTCCGGTCTTACTTTTTTCGTCTTTTTTGCTTTCTGTTTTCGTTTTTTTTTATATCTTTTTTTTGACATTGTTTTTTGTTTTTACATCGTGATTGGCTGGTATGTGGGCTAATGCACGCTCAGAACCGACGACATCTAGTTAATCAAAACAATTGTGAAGTAATAAACAATAACATTCCATTTCACTCAAGCAATTAAAATTAACCTCTTGCAAGAAACGAGCAAGTGGGTCACCTGATGGTAAGTAATCACCACCGCCCATAGACACTCGCAACACCAGAGGAACCCCAAGTGCGTTGCTGGCCTTTAAGAAAGGAACAGGCCAGCTTCTTGAAGCTTGCCATGTCATACCGGATCGGAAATACCTCCGCAGTTAATTGATTCCATAGAGTGGTAGTGCAAGGCAAAAAGTTACTCTCTACCAGATGCGTGTCAGAACTACAAAAACAAAATAAAAGAGACAATACTTACAAGCACTACTTATATTATAGAAGACGGGTTGCTCGGTAGCGAAGCATACGAGAGCATTGATGCTTGGAACTTCATCTTCTGGGCTCATATAAAAAGTATCTATGCAATACTTGTCCGGGCCATAGATCATTGCTGGTGGAATTGTATTGGAAACTTCCACATAGAGGTGGCCATTCTGAAAGAAATACCAACATTAGTTGTCAATTTTTTTCTTAGTACCTACACTTTGGAAATTTGCATTTTTTTGCAGAAGTAAGAACTGGTGACTGGGTTTATCATTTCTCTCGTCTAACACTCGCAGAGCTAAAGAACTGGCGAGTGCAACAAGTGAATTGATAGTGTTAAAGCCGACTTAAATGATGACGAAATAAAGGCGACATTAGGTGCATTAAGTACACCCTACAACTCACAGAACAGAAGACAGAAGCTCATCACACAAAGATCGAAGACAAGAAGATGCTTTCATTTAATCTACTGAAATACTTGCTGCTACGGAACATTTCATGTGCGAGTCTGACTCGCACTTGGCCGGTTTTTTTTTATTGTCCGAGTTGACAATTGAGCAAGTGGGTCACCTGATGGTAAGTGATAACCGCCGCCTATGTACACTCGGAAAACCAGAGGAGTCGCGAGTGCGTTGCCGACCTTTAAGAATCAGCAAACAAGTTTTGCTGACCCTTCCCCCCACCCCAATGAGCTCTGGTGACCTTAGTCACACGCAGAAACACAACCGCCCAAAATTATTGTTCTTTTTCTATTTTTTGTGTCTTAATGCGGTTCACCGAATACATCTCCTTACCAAGTTTCAACACTACAGCTCTTGTAGTGTCGGAAAAAAGTGGCTGTGACATACGGACGGACAGACAGACAGACATGACGAATCTATAAGGGTACCGTTTTTTGCCATTTGGCTACGGAACCCTAAAAACACGCCATCATGCTCCGAATCATTTCTAAATTCCCTGAATTAAAAGTCTGAGAGCTATCTAATCTAAAAATAAAGTCAGCACGCGTCTAAATGTGAAGTAGTCCTTAACCTAGATTCTTGCAAAATTACATGTTCGATGTAAGACACAGATTTTCCTTATTTTGTATATCTCTGGGTCAACAAGAATAACTGCGTATACGTCTGGAAGTCATCATCCATCACTAAATCTCACTACTCATTACAACTAAGCAATTCTGAAATCGTTGCACTCGAATATCAAATCTTATTGAAATTTCATACCATACTATTTTTTTTATACAATATCCAACTTAATTAACGCACATCCTGAAAATAGTTTGTTCAGAATCGTTTACTGAATCGATTTATATCATTTAAATATAGGTATTTTTATTCCAAAATATTTAAAACTACTGTAGTTATTGTCATATTAACCCTGTACAGAGTGTACAGTCAAAACAAATTGAAATGGACCGCAAGTTAAAGTAACAAGACTTTTAAAATCGCAGTTTTATTTGTATTCATTCAAATTCCATCATTCAATACAAAATAAAGAAAAATAAAGTAAATTCCAATAAACTAATTAAGTAATTAACAATGCGTATACATGTTAAATTAAAATTCCGTGTATGTATTATGATTACAACATAATATTCTAATTGGGGTGTTTGAGGGTGTGCGTTAATTACATAACATGTTGTATATAAGCGGGCGACAAACGAGCAAGTGGGTCACCTGATGATAAGTGATCATCGCCGCCCATGGACACTCGCAACACCAGAGGTGTCGCGGGTGCGTTGCCGGCCTTTAAAAGTCAGCAAACAAGTGTTGCTTACCCCTCCCCCCACCCAAACGAGCTCCGGCGACATTACTCACACTCGGAAACACAACATTAAAATTATTAATTTTATTATTAAGGAGTGTCTTCTGTAAGGTGGAGGTACTTCATCAAACAAATCTGTCGAAATATAATATTAGGTCAGGACTGCGTGTGTGGCGTAGCGGTTAAGATAGTCTCGAGTTCGACTCCGCCATAGGACGACCTTTCGTGTGACCCATAAGTAATTGTTCTGAGTCTGGCTGGTGTTTGTGTCCATCAAACATACACATGAGAACACAGAACAGATAATATATCAACATGAGAGCAGAATTACAATAAAAACATTTACAATACTGAAACTTAGGATGGATAAGAGATGAGTATATTAAAAAAGAGAAGGTATTAAAAACCGGCCAAGTGCGATTACGATTATGGGAGCCCCCTTCAATATTTATTATATTTTTTAGTATGTGTTGTTATAGCGGCAACAGAAAGACATGCTCTGTGAAAATTTCAACTGTCTAACAATGAATTTACGGACCATAAAGAGCCGACTGGCGAGGTTGGTAAATACATGCCTTTCACGCCGCAGGACGTGGGTTCGATTCCCACCCAGGACAGATATTTTTTTTCGCTCTCGGAATTTCTGACCAAGTCGAGGCATGATTTATTTATGTTAGCGCGTGAACGGTGCGGAATTTCAAGATCGTGGACAAATATGGGCACTGTTTATGTTCTTGGGCCAAACAACTCATGGCAAAGGATTCTTTCCGTCTCGGACCTCAATAAGATCGAGAAACAGGACATTATCAAGCCGGTTGAGCCAGGTGCATCGAAACCGACATCAACTCGATCCAGGCGAGCTGCCGCCGTCACCAAGAAGTGATCTCATTTATTCTTCTTGTGGTAGTCTGGGTAGTAAGTAAACATTTACTTCAAATAATTAAGCAGGTAGCCCAACATTTAATTATTATTACAGTGTTTGATGGTCTAACCTAAATTTTTCTTTTGACGTACGGATCAGTCAGAGAGTATATAATCATATATGGTTTCTACATTCTCGAATACTTTCAGAGAGTAAGTAATCACTGTGACCATTGACCATATAACTACTCTATCACATTAAAATGTGGACAAATTAAGAAGATATGGTGGTAAAATTCGCCATGATTATCTTATAGCATCTATAATGTTCGAACGCATACTATGTACCTATTTTTTATTTTTGTCTAAGTATGAACTAGTTGGGTATCTCTTGTAATGCATACTCCCCAGACTATTATTTTGTCTATCATATTTCTTTTTTGTTTATTTTTACGTTAGGTTTGAGTATTTTATCTGTTAGCCTCGATATCAAGTTGCTATTTTTATTTCTTTTACATTGTGTTTGTATATTTCTTTTTTTTTTAATGTTTTACTTTAACGCTCAGCTGGTGGGTGGACCAAAGTGATACAACATATTAATTTTAATTCAATTTAAAGCATATTAAGTAAATATTCTATAGAAAATTAGGTATATTTTATAGTATAGTATAGTATTTATTGTATATTAGTTATTTATATATTATTATGTCTGATTTTGGAAGCGATGTTGAAGATTTTGTCTCAGCTTGTAGTGACGACGTGAGTTTTCTCAGTATTCCGTCTTTAAGTGAAACCTTAATATCTCAGTTCTCTGACGAACCTAGGAACTTTAATGTTATTCACATTAATGCACAGAGTATTCCGGCACACTATTCCGACATGCTGGCCAGTTTTGACTGTAAGAACATCCACGCCATTCTTGTTTCCGAATCGTGGCTTAAACCATGCTTGCCCTCTACTTCATATTCGTTGCCCGGTTTTCAATTGATCAGAAATGACCGGATAAACGGCGGTGGTGGTGGTGTTGCCATATACCTTCGACCACACATTCCTTTCAGCGTTATTAATATGTCGGCCCAGCCCCCACCGTCTAACACCGGTGAACATCTTTTTCTGGAAGTAGAGTTGCATCACACAAAAATTCTCCTTGGGGTTTACTACTGTCCTTCGTCACATATTAATTTCTTCTCCTCATTGGATACTCTCTTAGCAAACTTAGTTCCTTCTTACAGTCATACAATAGTCATGGGTGACTTCAACACCTGTCTTCTTAGAAATGATTCACGTTCTTCTGCACTCCGTTCACTCATTGAGTCTAATAACCTTTCTCTTTTACCTTTAACTGCTACTCACAACTTTCCTCACTGCACGCCTTCACTCCTTGATCTTATTTTTGTTTCTTCCAAAGAGCACGTGGCCAAACATGGCCAGTGCTCGGCGGATTCTTTCTCTTATCACGACCTTCTTTATTTATCGTATAAAATTCGCCCACCTAAGGCAAAACCTAAAATCATTATTCAGCGCAATTTTGGTGGTATGAACGTTGCCAATCTAAAAGTAGACGCAGGTAACATTGACTGGACTTCACTATTTGATTCGCAAACTATTGACGAAAAGGTTTATCTGTTCGAAATGTACATGCTTCAGCTTTATGACGTACACGCACCTTTAAAAGCCATAAAACTAAAACATATTCCAGCGCCTTGGCTTACACAGGACATACGAAAATCGATTGATAAGAAAGCAGGAGCTAAATCGAAATATAAATCCAATCCATCCGCTGAAAACAAAAGTAAGTACGTTTCGGCCAGGAACCATAGTAATAAGGTGTGTAGGAATGCTCAACGCCAACACATCCACAGCTCTGTACAAAATGGAGACCCAGCCAAAGTCTGGAAGTATTTGAGATCAATAGGGATAGGAAAATCACGCCAAGTTGACACTCCCAATAATTTAGACATAAATTCACTCAATAGTCATTTCTCAACTTCGTCCAACTTTGATAGGACAACCAAATTAAATACCTTACGGTACCTTTCATCTATTCCTACCACTGATCATTCTGAGTTTGTCTTTAATCAGTTTTCCACTTGTGATGTTAAGAAGAGCGTACTATCAATTACTTCCAATTCCGTTGGAAGTGATTGTATCAGTCGCAATATGATCCTTCCTATCCTCGACGAAATCCTTCCGGTCCTTACCCACCTCCTTAATTTTTCCATTTCTACAGCTACTTTTCCATCAACGTGGAAAAGTGCTCAGATAATCCCACTACCTAAAAAACGGAATCCCTCATCCTTTTCCGAATATCGTCCCATCTCCATACTACCTTTCCTGTCCAAAGTTCTGGAACGCCTCGTCCACAACCAACTGAGTACATTCCTCTCCAAGAATATCCTACTTAATCCTTCACAGTCCGGTTTTCGTCCAGGTCACAGTACAGCCACCGCTCTTATCAATATTGCGGATGATATTCGACTAGGCATGGAATGTGGAAAGTTCACGGTGCTTGCGCTGCTTGATTTCAGCAACGCATTCAACACTGTGGACTTTGACATTCTACTTGGCATATTACGCTCTCTTAATATATCTCCAATGGTAATTGATTGGTTTCGTAGTTACCTGTTTGGCCGTCGGCAACGGATTCGTATTGACGATAACTACTCGTCGTGGTGTTACACCAGTGCTGGCGTGCAACAGGGTGGCGTTTTATCTCCACTACTCTTCACTATATTTATAAATTCGATTTCCTCTCGCTTAACTTCTTCCTACCACCTTTATGCCGACGACTTACAAATATACACTCAGGCACCGGTTGAGCACCTTAGCGATGGCATTGATATTATTAACAATGATATGGAGAAAATCAACAAATGGAGCACAGACCACGGTCTCACAGTAAACCCCTCCAAAACTCAGGTCATCGTGATTGGCAGTTCTAGAATGCACAACAAAGTTGACTGGACCCATACCCCTCGAGTAATATTTAACAATACAATAATACCACTCAGTGAAAAGGTGTAAAACTTGGGGGTATACTTTGATCGAACACTGTCTTGGGGTCCACAAATAGAACAGACCAGTCGCAAATTATATGCTGCAGCAGGATCCTTAAGGAGGTTACGTAATTTTCTCCCAATTGCCACCAAAATTGCACTAGCTCAATCCCTCCTTCTTCCAATCCTTGACTATGCTGACGCCAGCTATCTTGACCTTACGGAGGACAAACTAGATAAACTCGAGCGACTTCAAAACTTCTGCATAAGGTTCATATTTGGACTCCGCAAATATGATCATGTTTCCGAATTTCGCAGAAAACTCGAGTGGTTACCCATTCGCCTTCGCCGAAATACTCATGTACTCTCCCTTCTTTATAGCATTTTATTTAATCCCACGGCTCCCTTTTACCTCAAGATTAGGTTTCAATTCCTGTGTGACACACATTCTAGGTCCTTGAGATCGTCAGAGAATCTAGAACTCCAGTTGCCCACACATTCCACTAATTTCTACGACAAATCTTTCACTGTACAGGCGGCTCGATTGTGGAATTCACTCCCTCTGTATATCAGACGCGCGCAAACTTTAAGTTCTTTCAAAACACTTTTAAAAAAACATTATCTATCACTTTAATCTTCACAGCTCGCGATCTTCCATCTTCCTCAAAAATTTCTTTAGTCTTCATAATTATTATTTATATTTATTTATAGTATATTAAAAAGTAGGGAACTATATATATTTATATTTTTATGTTATATATCTATATATTGTGTGTGTATATATATATATATAATATTTGTACCTAGGTAGGTACATATATATGTAAATGTATATAAGTAGATGCACTGCCAACTACCACTTTATCTCCCTGCATTGCTTTGGTTCATCCAACGGTTGTCTGGAAGAGATTGCTGTATTAGCGATAAGACCGCCGATTGCACCTTATTATATAAGTTAACTGAAATTATAATGTTATGCTTCACTTTGGTGCAATAAAGTGTTATCTATCTATCTATCTATATTTGTGTGCATGAACATGTCTATTTGTCCTAAGTATACGTGTGTAAGTATGTGTTTACAACAGAAATAGTAGTATATGTAGTATAGCCTAGTTGGTAGTGCTCCTGCCTACGAAGCTGGTGGTCCTGGGTTCGAATCCCGGTGAGAGCAAATATTTGTGTGATGAGCACGAATATTTGTTTCTGAGTCATGGATGTTTTCTATGTATATAAGTATTCATCTAACTATATAAGTATGTATATCGTCGCCTGGTACCCATAGTACAAGCTTTGCTTAGTTTGGGGCTAGGATGATCTGTGTGACATTGTCCCCAGATATTATATCAGTTATCTGGTTTCCATAGTACCACCTCTGCTTAGTTTCGGATCAGATGGCCGAGTAAGAATAATGCCCCAGGATATTTTAATCATTATATAGATCAAGGTTGTACCTTGGCATTGTTTTAAGCTATTAAATACGCAAAACATGTTGTAAATTTTCTAAAAAATTATGAGTCTTAGCACGATCGAGTGTTTACTTAAAACGTCTAAATCTAGAATAAATGAATATTTATATTCAAAGTGTTTTGCCTCAACACATTTTTTACACCTACTTTATAAAAATATTTTGAATTTTAATAAACAATAAAGATTCGCTGTGCTTCGCGGTTTTTCGCGTCAAAATTTATATATTACAGACTTTCAAAAAGCGGTTGTAAATAGTTCTAGGTATTTGGATAAGCGGCTTGTATGAAAACAACAAATGGAAATCCGTTGTCTGGGAAACAGGTCTGAGTCTATGTATGTACGTATATGTATTTTTTTTCTTTTATTTTGTCAACTTACAGTTATGCACATACATTGACAATACTTATAAATATATGGCTTTTTACAACAAACTTACAGTGCCAAACAAAAAATTCAGTAATAATATAATTTTTACTCTTTATTTCGAAGGACGCGCATGACAAGATTTGTTTAGTAAAAAAAGAAATGATAAAAAGAAAGGATACATAAATTATATATAAGATGTCAAATAATATTAAATCTACGTTTTAATTCTATTTTAAGACTATTGAGCGAGTTAACGAAAAGATCTATATAATAATATCCTGGAACATTATTTAAACACGGTGATCTATTCCCAAACTAAGCAGAGCTTGTACTATGGAAACCAGATAACTAATATACTACATATACTACTTTTTTTGCAAATTAGTACTTATATAGGTAAATTACACCAAGACTCAGGACAAACAGACATGTTCAAGCACACAAATATCTGTCCTGGGTGGGAATCGAACCCACAACGATTTGCCAACCACGCCAACAGACCGTCAATCTATGTCTGTGAAGTCTCGGTTATATATATAAGTTAGTAGATAATTCCACCGAGGCATAATTAAACGATTAAGTAATTCAAGATAAACCAAGTCACGATTACCAAGACAATCTTATAAATATTCATCTATACATATCTATAAGTAGGTACATCTTCTATACCCTATACATATAAATAAAACTGGAGTGTCTGTTTGTAATATTGAAATAACCGTTTTTTACTACATGTATATGAATATATATACGGTACATACACCAAAATAACATGTTTTACCATTTTTATCTGTTTGTTCCGGCTAATCTCTGCAATGGCTGGACCGATTTTGACGGGATTATTGGCAGGTAGCTGATGTAATAAGGTGTAACTTAGGCTACGTTTATTTTAGAAAAAACTAAAAAAAACTAATTAGCACGCGGATGAAGCCGCGGGCACAGCTAGTTCTAAATAAATCCGATGAGTATTGTGATGATGCGAATAGGTACTCACACACCAAGTCTATGGATTCAAATAAAACTGTGTTACTTTGTCGTTTCATTCCACAGACAAATATATTTAGTTCCGTCAGCTGTTGATACTTGTATAAAATTAACCAGACTGAGGAATTTTGTAGAATATTGTGTCCCATTTTAAAAACTTACTTATCGAGGCGCTCACAGCCAGATGCTCTCACCTGATTGGCGAGGTTAAGCAACTAGGTTCGCAGTCAGTCCATAGATAGATGGGTAACCGACAAAGTGGTTTAATTTCTGAGCGTCTCCGTGCTTCGGAGGGGCCGTTAAGCTGTCGGTCCCGGTTATAGTTATTATGCTACAATCGTTAAGCCATGTCAGAGGCCTACTGGGCGGCTTGAACAACTCTGTGACTAGGGTAACCACTGCCCCGGCGCTGGGAGCTAATCTCAGCGCGAGAGAGTATGCGACGTCCGGCTGGCTTCTCCCCGGCTTGACGTCGCCCCTGGGACCGCTGGCGTTTGGAGGAGGGGCACTCCACTCGTCTTATATAAGCGGTCCCGGGAAGAGGTAACCTGCTGTAGCTCAGGTTGCCTAAACGCGCTTCTGCGTAATGGGGAGGGGAGGAGGCATTCAGACACCTCCCGTCCCCAGGGAGAGTCTCAGACGCTCAGTGTACAGCGGGGGTACTGGCGAGATCGTTCACGAGTACCCAGACCCCCCGCTACAGGCATTGTGAGGCTGGCTACCATGGTGGTTTTAGTGCGTATCCCGGGACTAGCCCGGCGAGTCCCACATAACCCGTCGCCTCCTCAAGCGGCGGGTATGCGTAAGTTTAATGCATTTCCACCATTAAAAAAAAAAAAAAAAAAAGCGTAACCACTGCCCATACGATAGGTAAGTAAATATGTACTTATCGTAGGAACAGTTCTTTATTTCTTTCCACTTTATGTCCGGGGAAAGAGGTGGCTAGTTTTATCGGCCTGAGACTGAATCCTTGTATAGGTTGTTTCTAATTTGTTTAATAATGAATTCAGGTGATTTCTTGTTTAGAGGACTTATTTAGAATTGTTAATTGTTTTGTTGCTTGTAGTTTGGTAAATAAATCCGATGATGTCTGTAGCATCGTAGCTTTTAATCAGACCGATCGATTTGAATGTGATTTTTTTCATAGGAAAACTTAGTTAGTCAAAATAGTAATTAGCTGCCTCGTTCATATTAGGGATTTTCTGTTTAGAAAAATTCTTAGTATCAGACCGGAGTCTTGACGTTGATGGTGTTCCGGAGAGCGAAGAGTGAGGGGATCGAGAGTGAACTTCTATGTGTGCACTTTAACGCATATGTATGTGCTGTGCTGTAGATGGCTAGTCTTCATTGCGGACTCAAATTTGACCAGGAAGAAGCTATTATAACAATCCATCCAGCTATCCCAATCTGTCAAATTTCTTTCGTAGATTATTTATCATATAAGCATAAGGTTCACTTTCATTGGAGAAATTTGACAGATTAGGGTAGCTTGATGTGCGTCTGTACATAGGGAACTGTTATTTTAGGTACTTGAAGTACTGAGTTTGTTGACGGTAAAATTAGAGAAGGTACAATTCTTGTTTTGACTAAGTTGTCTTAACTGATAGAACTGAACCCCATTTGTAAACAAATTGTCAAGTATATTTCCAATATTTATAGTTCCGGTATCACCGAAAGCACCAGACGTATCAAAATGTTAAGCAAGAAACTTAGGGTGATGCAGATAAAAACAATGTGCACACGGCTACATATCAAGCTAGTCATTTCCAGTATAAGCTGATCCCGCGTTGTATAGGATTTCCATACAATGAGATATAAGCTTATATTGGAAGTGTCCGTCATAAGAATAATACCTTAATATAGACAGAACCATTGACAATATGTAGTAAAAATATTAGACTTAAACTAGATAATTAAACATAATCTCTTGACAATAACTAGATACGAGCTAGCTAAATATCATTGCTATAATAAAATAAAATTAAATTTTTTTTAATACAATGTGTATCTATGGTACTAGAAATAATAATGTATACAACTATATTACTACAAACATGTTCTGACTATTTACAAGCGCTTTTTAAAGTCTACGTGAACAAAAACCTTTTTTATTTTATTTTATTTATTTTATAGCTTTTCAACGAAGTAAGCAAAAATAAAAAGTATTTATCACGAGATGTAACTAAATTACAACTACCTAAATACTCAACAACTCTTTTCAAAAGAAATAAAAATTGTACATTTATGATAATTGAAGTCTTTAACAAAATCCCTACGGATATTAGAGAACTCCCAAGAAAACAGGCTTATAGAAAAATGTTATTGTACTATAAATGAGTTTCTGATATTATTATGAGTTTTATAAAGACCATGTATTTATAAAACTCATAATAATATTTCAATCAACTTTAGAAATAAGTATTGACATTGTAGATTGCGGTGATTGACTTATATTATTGACATTTTAATACTAAATTTAACTGTAGACTGTAGTTATTATTAAATAAATAAATATTCTAATTGTTATTACGTGTTTTTCTGTAATTCTTAATTATGAGGTCATTATCAAAAGTTATAGAAAGTATAGGACCCAGTATTGAACCTTGCGGAACGCCAGTGTGTACAGTAGACTGTTTCTTCACTGTGAAAGTTGCTACAAGAAAAGTTTGTCATTGATACTACTGCTTTAGGGTTGGACCTCATCTGGCAGCACGGAATCGCTTTTTTCCGTTGCCCTTTCTCTTTCTGTCGCTTGGAACTGCCATTTGCTAGACCGAGACAGAAAGCATAATGCGATAGCACGCGGCGGAATCCTCGAGGCGATCGGCATCACGGACAAAATGCAATGGTCGGCAGGGAGACTCCGGAACGCTGAAGCGCGCGATAGCATGCTAACGCATCCTTTCACCGCCTATCACGTGCTATCGCATGCTGTCTCACTCTATCGTACAATGGCGCACTCGGCCGCTCGCCAGCTCAGTGCAGCCTGTTCATTTATGCCGTACGGATGGAAATAACAATGACTGACAAAAATTTTATAGTTTTAGTCCAGAAATATCCTTGTCTCTATGACATGGAGTCGGCGGAATACAGTGACCAATCACTGCTCTCTCTTCCGTGGTCCTATCCATCTCGCGCTTGAAACTAAACTGATCATGAAAGAACGCGGCAGTATGCCACCCATGCTGCAGCATGCTGACGCGTGCGATCGCCTTTTTTGTCTGCGGAATGCGACAGCGCGCTTTCGTATACTGCAGCACGTGGTAGCACAGGGAACAAATGCGATTCCGTGCTGCCAGATGAGGTCCAACCCTTAAGCTCTACAAAATCTTCCTATTTTTTAAATATGTACTACTATGTACACATTGATAATCTCTGCTTTTGTTTGTGATCAGATGGCCGTGTGGGAATAATGTCACAGGCTATTGTTATTGCATTTTCGGGCCGGTCATCACGCGAATATATCGCGATCTTTGTATGAACCACAAATTGTTCTTCATTTGTCCGTCGTGCAGATGTCGAACCTTCCGGCTTGTTATTCGCATACGAAACTTATTTTTCAACATAACGTTTACAATTAATTTAAATACCAATGAAAATTTTCATTGGTATGTAGTGCTGCTTAAGTATTCTCGACTAATGATGTTCCTGCTTGTATATTTATTTATTTAATCTTCAGTGCAATCATGTCAGCCAAAGTACTTCCATGCGGGACAAAAGCTTCCTCAAAGAACCCCATTCTTTGGGGAGGTTATATGCCATAATCGCCACGCTTGGCAGACGGGTTGGCAATCGCAGTTTGATGGTCTTGTTCACAAAAAACGCTGCTGCCCGCTCTCTGGTAGGTATTCCCTCGGTCGATTTCTACGCCCTCCACGGGATGAGATGGGGTGACGATATTCTATGCCGTCATCACATAGCAATTTTAGTACAATGGGACCAGTCAATCTTAGGATAGTGCAGAGAGATCATGGCAGGTGCGCTGAGGTTATAATAAATGTATTTAATTTTAATTATATTTAATAATTACAACACTATCTATAATATATCAATCAACACATTACATAGTATACAATAAATACTATATGATTTTAAATTACTAAGTACTATATTATAACATACTACACTACAATAAATTAAATTGTTAACGAGACCTTTCTGCGTGAAATTTCTTGGAAATATGCTCACATTCATACTTTATATATAAACGCGAAGCGAGTCTTAGACATCCTGATTCTTACAGGAAGCTCATTCCAATAAAGATAGTTTGGACAAAGGAAGACGAGTCAATAATTTTAAATTAAGTATATGATAGCAATCATTTACAGATAGTTCACGTACGTAACACAGCAGATCAGTCATGTCTATATGGCTACAAGATCTCCAGCGAGCAATGTGCAGGTAGGAAGTGAGAGCCAGACGTCTTTGTCATCGATGTACTCTTTAGTGGTGTAATAACCCCTAGCCATAAGTACACGTTTAATATGCGTTTTAAAACTGGTGTCATAGATGGGTGACCACCAAGGTGTTTAATTTCTAAGCGTCTCAAGTGGAAAAGCACCCTAAGAGTGATTCGTAAAGCCATTTTTCTATATAAATGATTTCACTTCCTGGACTTGTATGTCGAAGTCAAGGTCAAAAATCATTTATGTGAGTGAATAAAATCAGAGCTATGAGATGGACATCGTAAAAGACGATTAAGACTAGAGCGGAGAGTTTTGCTATGATTATCAAAAAGAAAAGTGAGGCGTGAAATAAGAAGGAACAGTATGCTGATTGCAAAATACAAACCTTCCTAAAATTAACGAATACAAAAACAGATCGCCATTAATTTATAACACCTATTCTATTGTATGCAAAATTTCTGCCGGTAAAACATTATTATTCGGATAACAATTAACTATCAGGTAATATTGATACACGTACGTACATAATATACCTACTAAAAAAAATGCCATGTGAGAGTCGGACTGACGCACCGAGGGTTCCGTACAAACCTGTAGACTACTCTATGCTTTAAGGTATTATAGACCTGAGTATTTTATATGAATTTCAATTTAATACTCCTATGCATAAGTTTAAAATTATAGAAAATATTTTTTTTATATCTTGTTATATACTCTAGTAACTAGATATAAGGATTTATGTAACTTTTCTTTGCTTAATAAATTATTCTTATTCTTATATGATGTAAGTAACAGAAAATTTACGGCTGTTGCAGTTTTTCCTTTATCTGTGCTATAAGACGTTGTTTCGTACAAAATTTCAAGATTTTTAGTTCACGGGAGTACCCTGTAGGATTTGAAAATTTGCGGCTTAAATGGCTGTATCTTTTAATAGCATTGGCTTAGAAGTTTAATTTTTTCGTAACTCCTAGGGATTAGACTTGAGTATTTAATATAAATTCCAGCTTGATACCTCCACGCATACAGACGGACGGACGCACAGTGGAACGAATGTATGGGAGCGGTTGGACGTAGACATGTCCGAAAAATAAGAGTAAAATTATGACAAACTAATGATGCCATCTTATTCGATTACTTAATGCCTTCATAAATTGTGGTTATGAATTTCTTCATAACTCCCATATTTCGGGAGTAATTTGAGAAAATGTGAAATTTTACTATGAAAATGAGTGTATCGAGCTCTCTCCCTCCTGATTCCGGGCTTGTTTCAAGTAGCGGTCTCTAATATCGTAATGCTATTACTAAGAGCTATATTTAATACTAAGACACATAGTGCGCCAAATGTGCACTTTCTGGGATAAAAGGAAATGAAAATTAAAAAAAAAAAACGTTTTTTCCCCATTTGTATTTACTTTAAACCGCAGACAGACTTATTAAGAGGTCTATAAATATATTATATATATACAGAAATATATATTAACAAAAATATTCACAAGAACTGATGAGAGTATGACTTTTAAGTAAGTTGAAGATTTACGAGGACTAGGATGTGTACAAGTTGAAGCATCAGATTTAGCAGGAGAAATTATGGGCTCGATGACGTCACTTATATTTTCTGTAGAAGGTTCCATATTTTCATTCTGTAATTCCGGCCATTGAATTGCAGCCTGTAGCCAAATCTCATGTTTCTTCCGAAACTTATCTGTGCTTTTTCCAGACTTTGTCCATTTTGCATAAATGCGGTAGCAAAATCGACGACACCAGTCTTTTAAACTTGTTTCAGCACTTTCACATAACTGAACACAACTGTTATCTTTTAAAACACTGAACAAATAGTTAAAGTCGCGTAAATCTTTATGTGCGCGTGCGCATAAAGCAACGTGAATATCAAGATTTGTATTAAAATTTGGAAAATACATTGCGAGATTAGCTTGGATACAACGAGGTGTAAATCAACACTGATTTTAAAGTTACTAATAGTGACCTATTTATATAAAATCCAGGTATCCCAGGTATCCTTTGTTAAATATTGCAAGGTAATTAGTTATTGTGATAATTAGTAAATGATGCATGCTAAATTAGTGTATTAAGAGCCATTTAGTAATTAAATAATAGCAATGTTCTTATCAGTAATCATTAGTGCATCAGTTTTATATGTAAACCTTAAGTCCCTAATTATATATCCTAATTAGCTTATATCTTCTCTAATTGGCTGCTCAGAAATGTTATTGTAATAAGGTAAACCTTTAGAAAAACGGTTTTAATCAACAAAATAAACAAAAAATAAAAAAATTGTGTTATAAAATAAACATCACTCTTTATCCCAGAAAGTGCACATTTGGCGCACTATGTGTCTTAGTATTAAATATAGCTCTTAGTATTAGCATTATGATATTAGAGACCGCTACTTGAAACAAGCCCGGAATCAGGAGGGAGAGAGCTCGATACACTCATTTTCATAGTAAAATTTCACATTTTCTCAAATTACTCCCGAAATATGGGAGTTATGAAGAAATTCATCACCACAAGTTATGAAGGCATTAAGTAATCGAATAAGATGGCATCATTAGTTTGGCATAATTTTACTCTTTTTTTTCGGACATGTCTACGTCCAACCGCTCCCATACATTCGTTCCACTGTGGGACGGACAATAAAGCGATTCTATAACGGTTCCATTTTTCCTGTCGAGGTACGGAACCCTAAACATTAAAAACACAGTACGGATTTTAATTGGCTATTTCATCTTTGTACAAAATAATACATCACTGACAGACTGTAGATTCTATTGTTCGCAAACAAGTTTACCGCTCATGTATAAGGATGTAAATATAGATGAGATAGGAATAATTGTAGTCTAAAACTAATATAATGTTGACTAATTGCGTGTTGGACATCACACTATTAGGTATTCCACGCTGCAAGTCGTGAGTTCGATTCCCAACCAGAACAAATATTACATGTGCATGCAATAATATATGTGCATGAGGACCAACTGACATGTCTGTTTGCCCTGTGTCTGAGTGCAAATATCAATAATGTAAATAATAAGTAGGTATGTAATTTACAAAAGATAAGTAGTATATGTAGTATATCAGTTATCTGGTTTCTATAGTACAAGCTCTGCTTAGTTTGGGATCAGATGGCCGTGGGTGAATAATGTCCCTAGACATTATTATAACTAATACTGCTAAGTAATAATAATGTCCTCCTAGCCGAATTTCGGCCACGGCGGCCAGTCTGAACAGAGATTAGCCATCTGCGCGGGACATATTATAGTGCTCAAGTGTGTGCGCAAACACAGGAGCACTTTCTATTCCATCAAACTCATGATCCGATGGGACGCCTATGCGACACGACCGGAAAGAGGTCAGGTACAGGACCGACGGCTTTACGTGCTCTCCGAGGCACGGGGGTATAATACCGTCAACTCCCAGACTTCGGGCTGATGCTGAGAAATTTTTCTTTTTACAGAAAAGTCCCAATATCACTTTTTAGCCTGACCCGGGATTTGAACCCAGGACCTCGTTCTCTGCGGGTGAACACGCTACCGCTAGACCAACGAGGCAGTGAATATGACGTGTAGTTTCCAGTTCAGAAAGAATAACAGGGCAACCCCAAACCATCCCGTGGGGGTTGTAAAAGGCGACTAAGGGACACAGGCGACTAAAGCAGCGGCGACTTTTTACTTTAGTGTTGCACTCAGGTATTAATCGCTTAACCGCGCCGCTTAAGCCAACAGCTCATTGTCTTAAATTTTTAAACTTTAATTTAATAGTACTAAATTTAAAAACTAAAAGCTTTGTATGTAATTAATTTTTAAATTATTGGTTATTTAAGTAATTAAATAAATCTGATAAAACAGACCGCATGGACTTACTAATTATTATATATTCATTCTTCTTTTTGTTACTTTAATATTGAATCGACTCTGTTTAGTTATGTGTTGTTGAATGTACAGACGCCAGCACATCAAGCTACCCCAATCTGTCGAATTTCCCCAATTAAAAGTGAACCTTATTCTTTTGTGATAACGTTGAATAGTTTAAAAGAAATTTGACAGAATGGAGTAGCTGGATGTGCTGGCGTCTGTACTGAATTGTGAGCTTGGCAACAAGTGTATGTTAATACCCAAGTATCGACTCTTAGTCAAACTGATTTCCAATATAGGAGGGAGACACGTGCTAGTGGGTCACCTGTTGGTAAGTAATGCATTTTAATCTGTGTTAGTTATAATATTTTTGTTTGATTTTAATTCAAAATAACTTGTATTGTATGTCAAAGTTGTTTATGTTTAGTGTGTGTTGTGCATGCCTTTAATAGGTGTACATATAAGAGCTGAATTATATAGTGAGCTAAGTATTTAAATGTTGTGTATGTATAGTGTTGGTGTGTCTATAATAAATAAATAAAATAAAAGTAAGTGGATATCGCTGCCCATGTACACTCGCAAAAAAAGGAGAGTCGCAGGTGCGTTGCCGGCCTTTAAAAAGTCAGCAAACAAGTGTTGCTGACCTTTGTTCTCACCCCAATGAGCTCTGACAACCTAACTCACACGCAGAAACACATCATTCACCTAGAGCATTGAAAGGCTTAATCTCGCGGCGTGCGGAGACGGGCTGTGTAGTTTTTTTTTTCTTTTATTCATTTTTACGGCTCTGGCTTCTTCGGCCTCAAGAGCCTTCAGTAAAATATATTTATATTTCATAAATTTTCGTCTTTAACTCTATGCCAAGTAAAGTCCGTCACAGTCAAGTCATACATAGTCCTTGTCCTACCCCAGTAAAGCAGTGAAAACTTTACTAGAGGCTTAAGTATATGTAGTTTTAGATTCAGCACAGAAAATCGAAATACACGGCAATATGGCACTTTCCTCCACTTATGTACGTTATCTTTTATACCAGGCTAGCGGCCCGGTACGTGCTTCGCTACGTATAAGGCATAGTAGTAAAAAATGATTATTAAGTTCATTTATTCAAACAAAAAAATATTTTAAATTGCTAAAAGATGTTGATTTTACACTTCTTCAAGACTTTTTTTAAATTTTCTCTACGTACAAACCTTCCCTGGACTTCCACAAATAATTCAAGACCAAAATTAGCCAAATCGGTAAAGGCGTTGTTGAGTTATAACATTACAACGAAAAGTGGCATTGATTTTTATATATATAGATTTTAAAAATGCCCCGAACTTTTTCCGCATTGGCGCCAAAACTGGGGCTATGTGGGAATCTTCAGAATTCCTCACTAAAACCACCATGGTAGGTGGTTTTAGTGGGTACCCCTGGGGATTCCCACATAGCCCGTCGTCTTCCCATGCGGCGAAGACCTACAAAATGACCCCATCATGAATAACCTAACCGTTACGAAACCAACAATCTGTCTCCAACAATGATTATATAATTTTGGAAAAGAGCTGATACTCTTACACTGCTGAACCGATATCAACCAAACATAGTCAGTTTTCTAGAATAATATAAAGAAACTGGATTTCAAATAAAAATCCGCATTGAAATCGGTCCATCCGTTTGAGAGCTACGATGCCACAGCCGGGGAATCGAATGTTGCGGGTTCTAACTAATCCAGTCGGCTTAGAAGTCAGAACCCGCAACTAACCTTAATTATTAAGTAAAAGTCGACGCGGCGCTTTTGCAGTTTTACTCGTACTCCAGATAGGCGCACACGGCCACCTGATCCCAAACTAAACAGAGCTTGTACTATGGTAACCAGATAACTAATAATAATATACTACATGAACTACTTTTCTTTTTAAATACATTCTTATATAGATAATTACACCCAGACTCAGGGCAAACAGACATGTTCATGCACACAAATATCTGTCCTGGGTGGAAATCGAAACCACGACCTCCGGCGTGAAAAGCAAGCATTTGCCAACTACGCCAACAGGCCCTTAATTATAATAATAATATCTAGGGACAATGTCACAGATCATCCTAGCCCCAAACTAAGCAAAGCTTGTACTATGGGTATCAGGCGACGATATACATACTTATATAGATAGATAAATACTTATATACATAGAAAACATCCATGACTCAGAAACAAATATTCGTGCTCATCACACAAATATTTGTACTTACCGGGATTTGAACCCAGGACCACCAGCTTCGTAGGCAGGAGCACTACCAACTAGGCTACGGTGACCGTCTTACACGACGACCGAATTACAACTGCATAACCATATTTTTTGTTGAATTGTTTCTTAAGTATCAACAAGGTTTAATCCTGGAATTATCGTCATACTAAGTGTCATGTTTGCATCCAATTAAAACTATATGACATTAAATAAATAACTACACACTTCGCTCATGAATACTTATAATGAGTAGGTTTCGTTAATATGAATGGACTTTGAGTATAAAATGGTAGTAAGTTCCTACTATATTTCCCTGTAGAGTTGGTCGGAAGTGGGTTACACCTATATTTTATATCAAACTAAGTACAACAGAATATGTGGGTATACTAACGTTATTAATGAATTTAAACATCAACAAGCTAAATATAGAATCCCCATGAGCAGGTAATTTCGAGAAGTACAGTCATTTTGTAAATATTTCCCTAATGTTTTGACTGTATTTAAAGTTTAAATGAGGCGAACGACATTTAACTAAGGTCAAAGACCCTTAAATAAGTTGAGATTATTATGATATTAAACTTACTGATGCGCATAGCTAATAGAATGGATTTTTTTTTATTCGAGTAACCAAGACTCAACAAGACTATTAGTAGACATTTCCGACTATGTTAGTAACGACAGACATTAAACAAAATCACTAAACACGTAAAACCAAAAGGTTGAAAAGGTTGTGTCATTGGTGGGCCGCACAACAGTGACCAACGTTTTTACAGTCCAGTCGAATGGCAACCGTGCTTAAGATTTGTGTTGATTGTTCGGGCTGCCCCCGCCCGCATCAGGGAAGCACACCTTTTGCGCATTGCTGCGTAAAAGCAATCCACATGCGCATCTGCGAACATCCCTGACACACTACAGAAACGGGGCAGCCCCAAAAGTATCCTAGACGCATTGTTCAACAATCGTAAGCGCCTAGGTGCGGGGACTATCGTAAGATGAGTGACTTCCAAAATAATTTATTTTCTGAGCATCTCTGTGCTTTGTACGGTACATTCAACTGGTGGTCCCTGTTGTAGCGATCACCGTTCAGACAAAGACCTATCGGGCTTGATTGTCTCTGACGCGAGGGTTATCACATTACTTACGGTCCGGTGAGCGCCTCGATTATTTTTGTATTTACTTTTTACGAAAATGTTCTTTAAAACAGTGATATATTTTGTCCTTTCGAAGCGAAGTGACCTCGTAATCAGCACCCATGCCTATATAACCAATCACTAAAATATTTAGCAAAGTACAATCATAAGAAATAACTGCATGTATATCACAATTAATAAAATAGCTATTGACACTTATTGAAATCATTCTAGCTCCGCGATACTCAACTTGCGGCTCGCAAGCCGCATGTGGCTCACCGGCGCGCCGCCGGGCCTTTATCATTGGCCCATCTGAAGTTACACATTTTTTCATTAGTAAAGTAAAAGTTACAAAGTGTAGGTGAACTCCTACCTTATATTTGATACCTACTTTTTCTGTTTCTTTTAATCTTTCTCCTTTTACTGAACTTATTACACCTTTCACCCATTCCTCATACAACTCTTGTCCATCCTAAGGTTGTCTGTAAAATCGCAGCTAGCTATTTGTACATTTTTATGCTACTATTTGTGTTCTATTTTTGGAAATTCATTTGGTGTACAATAAACAGTATTGTATTGTACCTCGTTACCTTGAAATTACGTTTTAATTAGGACCTAAATAAGTTTTGCTTGCGGCCCTCGACGATATGATTGTAACGTGTTTGTGGCCCCTAAAAAAAAAGGTTGAGTATGGCTGTTCTAGCTAGTTGGGCAATAATGCTCTTCAAATATACTCGTCGTTCCTAATATAGATGATGACTAGTGATGAAATTGCGAAATATACTCATTTGAATTTTTCGCCACATTCAATCTTTCCAGTCATATACATATAACTTAGGAATAATACAAATTTAGGGCTATTTGAAAAATATAAATTTAGATGTATAGTGTATTTTTCATAAATTACAACTACCACTAATAAATTGGTGCAAATTTTTTATCATATGTAAAGGAGTATACTGATTTAATCATAAAATCATTTTATTATTATTAGTCCTAAAAAAACAGCGAAAATATGGTAATTCGGAATAAAGTACTTCGGAGTATTTGGGTGTTCCCCCTTTTTTGTGAACCGGCCGTTTATAAACTCACATGATCGCAGCATTTTTGAAGTGAAAACTTCATTAGTGGCGTTGTGTACCTGTGTGTTTTTTTCTTAAATATGTTAGTTTTTTTATAGCTGACCGTCTAGTTCACTGTCGTGACTGTAGTGACTGTATAGTTCAAATTTCGTTCTATTTTTAAAATTTAGGCCCACCATAGGGAGGGCAGAACTTATTACGAGTTTTTACCGCCCAAAGGTGAGAAATTGCATCTTCCACTCCACGGGCCTGTTGGCGTGATTGGCAAAATAAAAATAAAATAAAATAAATAAAAGGTTTTTAATCACGTAGACTTTAAAAAAGCGCTTGTAAATAGTCAGAACATTTTTGTTGTAATATATAATTAATTTATAATTATTTCTAGGTACATATAGATATTTAGGTACACGGATTGTAGGAAATAATTTACAATAATATTTATTTTATAACAGTAACGATATGCAAATGCTTGCTTTCCACATCGGAGGTCATGGGTTCGATTCCCACCCAGGACATATATTTATGTGCATGAACATGTCTGTTTGTCCTGAGCCTGGGTGTAATTATATATATATATATATATATATATAAGTATATATTTACAAAAGAAAAGTAGTATATCAGTTATCGGGTTTCCACGGTACAGACGCCAGCACATACAGCTACCTCAATCTGTCAAATTTCTATTATAGATTTTCAACTTTACCACTTAAGCATAAGGTTCACTTTCAATTGGGGATTGGGACAGCTTGATGTGCTGGCGTCTGTACAAACTCTGCTTAGTTTGGGATCAGATAGCCGTGTGTAAATAATGTCCCAGGATATAATTAAAACAAAGAAAAATTGTTTTCACTTCTATCGGTAACGTTTTATTTATTTGACAGCAATCAAACAAACGACTATGTGTCTCTCATCCCCTTCTTCAAATGTTATCCCATAAATCATAATTTAAGTTTTTTTATTGAACTTATATCCTTACACACCTCACCTCACCTCTCAGTAAATAATAATAAACTACTTTTCACTTTTACTCTCTCCACTGCCTCTGCTCTCTCTTTGCGTCTTAAAATAAGTATATTTATTTATACAGACATAATTTTACTAAGGGTCAACATATGACCCATTTACCAATAATACGCATGTTACAAAAAAAGAGAATGTTGTTCAATTAATAAGGCTGACACCTGAATTCCCCAACGGCAATAAAAAGTTACAAAATATGACTGTTATTGAACAGTAGTAATACTTATGGAACAATAGTAGTAACCGTTACTATTGTTCCATAAGTATTACTACTGTTCAATAACAGTCATATTTTGTAATTTTTTATTGCCGTTGGGGAATTCACGTAATTAATTTTATGTTACATTCGGCCCACAGTTTCGAACTCTTCAATAAATCATATAAAGGGCAAATGCGACTCGAAAACGTCGTATTCCGTCTCTCACTACGCATTTGCCCTGAAGATGATCTCCTGAAGGGGATGATACTAAAAAGAAAACACTCGAATCGTCGCACATTACAAGAAAATAAACTTGATAATACTTTTTGGCTCGATCTGTTATTACAATCCCTGACCTCAATATACTGACTGTCAAGAAGTATATCACTACGCCATCTACTCCTTTGGGTAGCACAGAAGTCGTCACGAAAAGAACGGGCAGCAGCGTTCCCCTGAGTACTATGACCACCTTACTGCGATCGCCCACCCGTCTGCCAAGAGTGGTGATTATGGCATATCCTCTCAAATAATGGACAGACCTTTGGGGGAGGTTTTTGTCCAGCGTTGGGCGTCTTTCGGCTGAAAGAGGCAGTACTTTCAAGCCTTTTTCTTGAAAACCAGGACAATGAAGACCTGGGCTTAAAGCGCGGGTCGGACCGAAAAGCGGTTTTGGGATGTTTCTGTTAAAAATATTTTTCATAATCAACCTGACCTGGTATTACATACATACATCCCCGCGGCTCCAAGACCACCTAAAGCCTTCGGTCCTGTTACGAACCTCTAACTGTTGTGTCGCTAGTCGTTCCATCGAGTTATATGATGGAATACTAAGTGCATCTGTGTTTGCGCTCACAATTGTGAACTATAATATGTCCCGCGCTTGACCATGGCTAGTTTCCATTGAGCTGTGGCCGAAATGAACTAGGAGAACATTTTTTTATCCTTTATTGTAATACAATTATTAACCATCATGAGTAACATAACACGTAAACACGTAAACATTTTGTAGGTTTGAAGTGATGACCAAAACACCAACGATTAGAGAATTTTATTGTTGAGTCATTTTATAACTAAACTACCTGATAATAAGTTTAAGTCACACATTAAACGTGAACTTATGGCTAAGGGTTACTACACTACTAAGGATTACATTGACGATAAAGACATTTGGCGGTCGGCATCTACCTGCACATAGTCCGCTGGAGATCTTATAGCCATATAGACATGAGTAATCTTTTATGTTACATGAACTATCTGTAATAAAACTATCTATTATTTAAATATTCTACGAATTTCAGAACTGTTGGTTGTGTCTCAAAATGATTAATGTTATTTTTATTTTGACGTTTTTATTTTCTCTTTCTAATATATTAAACCTAAAATAAATAATTAATCAGACAACCGATCGAACATATATTGTGTTTGCCTGCTAAATAATTACAGTAAGTGGACCAAATCTCGTGTATATGCCCCATTGAGTATGTTTCGCCGGAGCGTCTCAACTGGGCCGTGTTGAAACCGGTAGTAGAGACTCCCGCTGAGTTTGTTTCGCTGGGTCTTCTCAGTTGGGGCGCATTGGATCCGGTGGTAGCATTAAAGCGCGACCGTCGTTATTAACATAAGGTCCGTCATAATAATATCACCTTAATATAGACAGAACCATTGCCAATATGTATTACAAATATTAGACTTAAACTAGATAATTAAACTTAAACATAATCTCTTGACAATAACTTGATACGAGCTAGCTAAATATCATTGCTGTTATAAAATAAATTTTATTAATGTTTTAATTACTATCAGTACAACGTGTACCTAAATATCTGTTACTAGAAATAATAATGTATACAACTATAATACTACAAACATGTTCTGACTATTTACAAGCGCTTTTTTAAAGTCTACGTGAATAAAAACCTTTTTTATTTTATTTATTTATTTATAACACTCATAATATCGACATGCACTCATGGTCCTAAAGTGGAACCTGGGCATTACCAATACCATAATCCTACTCCTTACCACCAAAGTTAGTGGAAAATTATGGAATAAATCTAAATTAATATATACAACATGTAACGTAATTGACGCACACCCTCAGACACCCCAATTAGAATATTATGTTGTAATCATAATACATACACTGAATTTCTAATGTAACATGTATATGCATTGTTATTTACTAAATTAGTTTCTTGGAATAAAGTTTATTTTTCTATTTTTTGTATGAATACAAATATAAATTACTTTATTTCGGAAAAAAAATCTATAGAGTGTTAGTAACATAAAAATAAAACTTATTTTCTATTGTTAGTATTTATTATTAACCGAACAAACCGGCAAATAATTGGCGAGTTGAAGTTTTCGGCTAAAATTTTCAGAATGCTATATTGACTGTATCTCACTCTCTGCACAAGGGGTGCTGTTTTTTTAATTAATTTAATTATTTAATAATAATTTAATAATATCTAGGGACAATGTCTCACAGATCATCCTAGCCCCAAACTAAGCAAAGCTTGTACTATGGGTACCAGGCGACGATATACATACTTATATAGATAGATGAATACTTATATACATAGAAAACATCCATGACTCAATAACAAATATTCGTGCTCATCACACAAATATTTGCACTTACCGGGATTCGAACCCAGGACCACCAGCTTCGTAGGCAGGAGCACTACCAACTAGGCTACGGTGGTCGTCGTCGTTGTTGCTTATAATCGCATAAAAACTGTCCGTATGAGCTTGCGCAAACATTTCCTACGCACTGCAGTAAACAAGGCAGTCTTAATAACATTCTGAAGGGGCTTTATTCTGAAGCCAACATGTTGCTCCGGACCGCCAGAGCCCTGCGTTCCCTCTCAATGTCTATATTGTCCTTGAGGTCACCAGCAAGAAAGAAATATATAGACATAGAATGTATAATGTTAGTAACATAAAAATAAAACTTATTTTCTATTGTTAGTATTTATTATTAACCGCACAAACCGACAAATAATTGGCGAGTTGAGGTTTTCGGCTAAAATTTTCAGAATGCTGTTTTGACTGTCGCTCACTCTTCGCACAATGGGTGTTGTTTGTTGCTGATAATCGCATAAAAACTGTCGGTCTGAGCTTGCGCAAACATTTCCGATGCACTGCAGTAACGAGGCAGTCTCAATAACATTCTGAAGGGGCTTTACGGGCCAACATGTTGCTCCGGGCCGCCAGAGCCCTGCGTTCCCTCTCAATGTCTATATTGTCCTTGAGGTCGTCAGCAAGAAAGAAATATAATATAGATAATATAATATTTCTATATAATATAGATATAGAATGTATAGGCCTAAATTTATGGACACACGCATAAAATAAAATAAATAAAATAAAAAAGGTTTTTATTCACGTAGACTTAAAAAAGCGCTTGTAAATAGTCAGAACATGTTCGCAGTAATATATAATTAATTTATAATTATTTCTAGGTACATATAGATATTTAGGTACATGGATTGTAGGAAATAATTTACAATAAGATTTATTTTATAACAGTAACGATATTTAGCTAACTAAAATTAAGTTATTGTCAAGGATCATGTGTAGGTTTAATTATCATATTTTAGCTATATTTTTACTACATATTGTCTGAATGGTTCTGTCTATATTGAGGTACGAATTAAATGTTACCATTATGGCGGACCTTGTGTTTATAACGACGGTCGCGCTTTAATGCTACCACCGGATCCAATGCAGACCCAGATCACATATTCAAATAGATGTCCTGTGCGGGGATCTTCTCCCAAAACACTGTGGGCACTCTAACCACTGCCCCACGCGGATACTAAAATAGTAGCAATAACAATGTACTCCTGGTCGAATTTTGGCCATCACGGCCAGTCTCAATAGATACTAGCCATCTGGACATATTATAGTGCAAAAGTTGGTGCGCAGATACAGGCGCACTTTCTATTCCATCACTCTCATAATCTATGGGATGACTAGTGACACAACCGGAAAGAGGTCAGATACTCCGTCTGCCCAATTTTCGTAAAAAGAGGTACATAGTTTTTACTCATCATCATCATCATCATATCAGCCGAAAGACGTCCACTGCTGGACAAAGGCCAAAGTTTTTACTCCACTTATTAATATTATTATATTTCTTTTTATAAATAGGAAATGCTTCTGTAATTGTCCTATTTAAATTTTGTTCCTATCACTTGTCTTGAAAAAAGTTAGAGTTAGTTTTATTTATTATAAAGCAGCATCCTTATTATGTATTTACAAAGGACTGTTTTTTTATGTGTAAATGTATCGACTGCACTGCATCCATAGTCATATTATAATGTAGGAACAAAACCCTGAGACATAGGTAGTACGCTGCAAATATTTAACCTTGACAACTCCACTACAAAAGGTGATTCATACTTATTTCTTGACGTCAGTTGGGCTTAGAAATTTAAATAAGTTCCTTCATAGAATTAAACCGACTCATACTATTATTTATTACTATAACTCCGTTATTCTAAGAGCATTAGAGACAAAGTACAGTCAGCGGACAAATTATGTATGCAATTATCGTAAAAACTGTGTGAGTTTATTGGAGTGTTGGTCTAGTGGCTAGAGACTCAAGACTCGTAAGCCAGAGGTCGTCGGTTCAATCCCCGACTAAGATAACTCTTTGTTTAATGATCACTATTATTGCTTATGCTTGTGGATGTAATTTAAATACTGCCTCGTTTTTCGGCAGCGTGTTCACCCGCAGAGAACAAGGTCCTGAGTTCAAATCTTGGGTCGGGCCAAAAGTGTATCTATGTTGTTACTCTTTCACGTAAAAACTACCAAACGGATTTTGATGGAACTTTCGTTTTATAACCGAGCAAAATAATAGCAAAATTAAAAAGAGGCTATAATTTAAAAAAAATGATGCGGATAAATCCGCAGGGCACATGTAGTTAATTAATAAAACTGACTGTATTAAATTAGGATTTAGGTATTTTTATTCTAGACGTTAGGGTTGACGGCCTTTAAGCTCTTCAATGATGCAGCTAATACTTACATAATATATCGCATACAAAAAGGAGCTCATTCAACTCTAGGTAGAGTTTAATTTACATTGCATGACTTTAATAACATCTTTGTTAAAACTAGAAAACGATAGTTTTAAAAATTTTAATTGAAATTTATATTTTTACATGTGGGGTCAAAGTACGTTCACTGCTGGACAAAAGCCTCCCCAAAGAATGGGGGATATGCCCTAATCGCCACACTTGGCAGACGGGTTGGCGATCGCAGTTTGATGGTCATAGTGCACAGAAAAACGCTGCTGCCCGTTCTCTGGTAGGTATTCCCTCGGTCGATTTCTAAGCCCCCCATGGGATGTGATGGGGTGATGATATTCTATGCCTTCACCACACAGCAAACGTCTAGACCGACATAAACCTTTTTGAAGTTATACTTCTTTTGGCGCGATGGAGAAAAATGATGAGAGTGAATTTTTACGATGCGCGCGCACACCGACACCAAAAAATTTAACAGCATGAAGTTAGTTCTAGGTGGTATGAAAATGTATGAGAGTGAATTTTTACGATGCGCGCGCATCGTAAAAATAACAGCATGACGTTAGTTCTAGGTGGTATGAAAATTGATAACTATGTTCAAGTTGTATATTAAGAAGTATAACTTCTAACGCGTGTACATAAGTACACACAAGTTTTTTCGTTTTCAAAGTTTCTTCTCATTTTATATTTTATTTATGAAAAATAATCACGTAAGCTGGAGTAAGTAAGGAGTAAGCTTGCGTGACGAAGTGAGACGAAAGACTCGTAATGACGAAGGAGTTACGTTTCGAATATTACTTTAGAGGCAAGAGAGAGGAGCGAACACATATTTTATTTCTCTCTTTCTCTCATTCGTTCCGTATATCTAAGTTTTACTTCAGTCGTGTGGTCAAAGCACACTTGATTTTTAACAAGGCGTTTTCAGTTAATATAGTCTAGCGAGGGCTGAAACCGACAACTACAAACGAAGTAATCTAGGGTACCCCCTTTGGGGTTCGTACATCGGCTCAGAGTAGGATAATAATAATATCTTGAGAAATTATTCACACACGGTCATTTGATCTCAGAAAAAAAATTAAGCAAATGTGCAGTTCTAACTACGAAAAAAATAATAATATTCTATGCCCACCGGTTAAGGTTATGTTGTTGAATTTTGATGGACCTAGTGTCAAATGTGATCTATTAAAATGGCCCTACTTTAGCATCCTCTCCAAAAGAGTCCAAGATATTTACATAAAAGTATTTGATCCCCCGACCTCAAGGCTCGACTGGACGGCGGATTACATATTTATATACATAAATAAAATAATTATAGATAGAATAACTTGTGTGGTTCACAGATATTGTCTCCCACAACTTCCTGTTTCTGGTGTTGAGTGATAATACTAGTAGGTATATCATCATCATTTTATCATTATATCCTTGGCTTCATTTCGGGCAAGGTCAATGTTACTGTATAATTTTATTTATAAATACTATCCTAAAAATTAATTAACTATTTTTGATGGTAAAATGTATTAAAAAAACGTCAGACGTAAATAGTCATAACATGTTTGTAGTAATATAGTTATGTATACATAATTGTTTCTAGTTACATATAGATATTTAGGGACACGGATTGTTAAAACATTTATACAATTTGTTTTATAATAGCAATGATATTTAGCCAGCTTATATTAAGTTATTGTCAAGGAGATTATGTTTGAGTTTAATTATTGAAATTTATAAATAGTTTAAGCTATATTTTACTTCATATTGTCTAAATAGTTCTGTCTATATTAAGGTATGCTTTCAACTTTAAACTTAGAACATTTATTTTTACTTGGAATTACAGCCTACGAGTATTTGACTGCTTTACCGGAATATAGAGATGATTGGAGTTCAAACCTTCTAAATGAGACTACAAACTAAGTGGCTCGGACCAGAGTCATGATTTGAACCCCAAAAGATTACAAACACTGATCAAGGCAGTTAAAAATTTAGAGATGCATGAAACGCTATAAGAGGTGATTTCTGCAACTGATCTTTACTGAATGTAAATTATTAACAAAGAAGAACGATAAGTGGCATGAGACTCGTCTTGACCTGGTCATCATCCAGACATATATACTACTAGTTGTGCCCCGCGGTTTTACCCGCGTTAAACTTTATATGTGTTAATCCAGGGTGTCGGCTAACTACATATCAAATTTTATTAAATTCGCTCCAGCCGTTGAGACGTGAAGAAGTAACAAACACACTCACTCGCACACTCACAAACTTTCGGCTTAATAATATTAGTGTGATAAGCCTGACGACGCGACGTTGTAAATGACTACTGGGCTTCATTCTCTTACAAGGGTTATAAGTTAGTAGAAACGTATAAAATTTTATTATTATACCTCCTCTTAGTTCACTTTGTTACGCCACTTTCAACCTTATTCCATAAGCAAAATGTAAAATCTATTTGTCTTTAATGTTGGTTGCCTGTCTATCGAACAAAGACCATTTTTGTGAACATGAACTTATAATCAAAGACACAAAAACAAATTAACTCTTTCTTGAAAGTGATTAAAAAGTTAAAAACTATTCATAAGGAACGAACTATAAGGAGAGATTTGATCCTTAACAAACCTCATAATTTAAAATGAAATGCACGGATCAATGATCTATAATAATAATATCCTGTGCCATTATTCACACATGGCCACCTGATTTCAAACTTAGCAAAGTTTGTACTATGGGACCAGATAACTAATATACTACACATAATACTTTTATTTTGTAAATACATACTTACTTATATAGATGATTACACCCTGACTCAGGACAAATAGACATGTTCATGCACATAAATATAAGTCCTGGGTGGGAATCGAACCCACAACCTGCGACGTGGAAGGCAAGCATCTACCAACCACGCCGACCAAGAGTGAAGGTTCTAAGTTTTTCAAATCGTTAATTATTGTAATACCAGTAGTCGTTACAATATCCACGTACCACGGAGGGCACGTATAGCCGTCGGTCCTGTACCTGACCTCTTTCCGGTCGTGTCGCTAGGCGTCCCATTAGATCATGAGTGATGGAATAGAAAGTGCTCCTGTGTTTGCGCACACACTTGAGCACTATAATATGTCCCGTGCAGATGGCTAACCTTTGTTGAGACTGGCTGCCGTGGCTGTAATTCGGCTAGGAGGACATTTATACTAAAGGCATATTCACATTGGAATCTGGGTTACTACTGGAATAAATAAAAAATACTCAATAACAGCTATGACTCCAAAGTTTTTACAACAGTTAACTGGCAAAAAATACCTAGATCTTACCTTGTCGGTCATCGACTTTTGCTACGCTTATAATGCATACTATGTTTTTAAAGTTTTATTTTTAAAAATAACATTAGGTTAGGAGCCAAATATAGAATGCTATATCTCTGAGATTATTGTACGCATAAATAACTCGTAAATGCTAGTTTGTGTAAATGGCAAAAATAATTAAATTTTACTTGTGTGTTCTAAAGTTTTCAGCATATAATGGTCTCAGCAACATCTCTCAAAAAATTATAAAAGGGAAAAAATGTCGTTAGTAAATGCCAATACTCTTATATTATTTTAAAAACATTGATGAGTATCTATATTGGATTAAGTTACTTGTAAAACACCAACAATCTCGCATGACTAAATAGCTAACACCATCAGCAACAAAGGAGAAGGAAACTTCTGGGCCCAGCAGTCAACTAGTTGAAATGTGAATTAAAAAAACCGTTATATTTTTCTAATGGAAATCACAAAATATGGTATCATGTTTCTATCTAGGAAGCGAGAAAACTTAAATTAAGTTATGAAACGAAATAATCGATAAAATAATGATGAATTACTCGCAATCGATTAAGAATAAATCGGTAAAATCTCAGAATATGTTTGAAAATCGAGTGACAAGTGTTTTTCGTGGAATCGATTCATAGCGGATCGTATTCCTTTAGTTTTTCTTCGAGCAACACTTCTCTGCCTGGCGGCCTTTACATACTCTTTGACTGTCACTCGTTCGTTGTCTTTCGTTTTAAGTGCACACGTATTTTCCATGTTTTATTTGTGGTTTTCTTCTACTGTAGTGACTGCACGGGGCGCGGGGGAACCAAACGTGCCAGATCTTCGACATGCCACACTCTCCATGCATAAAACCATAACATAACCGAAGCCATTCAAAAATATTTTGTAAAAAACTACAATGTTATAATTTAACCTCACTTTTACTATACTTCATATAACTTGATTCCTGGATAGCCAAATTTCACCAAAATTTCAGTGAGGTCTTGTTACATACATACCTGGGCCCAGGAATGTATGGAGTCATTTCCTTCTCCTTTTATTCTAGGAGTTCAGACATTACTCAAAATACAACAAAAAAAATATTTTATAGGTTTTTGTTGTCCTGTCAAGATATTTGCGAGCGTTTGCACTGCTAATATTGTATACGGTGGTAGCATTAAAGCGCGACCGTCGTTATTAACACAAGGTCCGTCATAATAATAATACCTTAATATAGACATAACCATTGAAAATATGTAGTAAAAATATTAGACTTAAACTAGATAATTAAAGATAATCTCTTGACAATAACTTGATACGAGCTAGCTAAATATCATTGCTATAATAAAATAAATATTATATATGTTTTCATACAATGTGTACCTAAATACTTGAAATAATAAGTAATAATGTTACTAGAAATAATAATGTATACAACTATATTAATAGAAACATGTTCTGACTATTTACAAGCGGTTTTTTAAAGTCTACGTGAATAAAAAAAAATACTAATAACACTTTCTTCGCCAGATACTTATCTAGTTAATTTCAAGACTTGTACGTAATTTGAATACAGTATGTTTAACTTTACGTAATCTTTGCGATCCCCGTAGAGTTATAAATATTCAAGCGGGAAATTAAATTTATACTTATTTTTGTACAAAAGGGAAATGTAACAATATATCAAAAGTTGTTGAACCAAAGTTGTTGCTTATGGTGTTTGCTATCTAGTCCTGCGAGGTTGCTGGTGTTTTACAAGTAACCCTGAATGACGGAATCTTTCAACGTAATTTTCAAAAAATTAAAGGTATATTTACTTTAAAAATTGGTACAGACGCCAGCACATCCGGCTACCCCAATGTGTCAAATTTATTATATAGATTTTCAACTTTATCACAAAAGTATAAGGTTCACTTTTAATTGGAGAAACTTGACAGATTGTGGTAGTTTGATTGCTTGCGTCTGTACATGTATCAAAGACCAATGGTGATTCAATAATTTTATAACATTTTCTTAATATCCCTATCAGGATATATTAAAAGATCGATGCTTTATCCAGTTTGACTTGCTAAAGCTAACATATCGTCTTAAAATATACTTAGAAGTTAAAATGTTACAGGCAAGATATATATATCCAGTGAAATAAAGTGTCAAAAAGTCGAGTTGATCGTTATTACGCCCGTCATAACATTTATGTGAGTTACGAGTATGATGGAGTATTTCAAAACATAGCATAAAGAGTTCTTATGATCCGACAGACGGAGATGTTTTGTAAATCATTGTCCCTGGCATATTTAAACGCCTACTAATATTAGACACGTCTCAAATTATAAAGTAAATCTAATGAAATAAAAAATACGTGTTTCATCTTAGATTATGTATGTCATTATACATCATTTGATCGGATGATTCTGTATGGCGTGGGCACGGGTCTGGTTCCAGAAATAAACAAATATGTCTTTATTACATCCATAGACTCATACATGTTCCCCAGAGGATTAGGCAGAGTCAGCGGATTTCCATTTATCATCCTTGCACACCTCTCTGGCCTTATTTACTCTCATTATATGTATCTACTCTATATATGTGATCGCCGGTTTATGATACTTCTAACCTAGCCTTTCTTGAGACATCTCCAATATGGTTAGAGAATTTTCAACGAGGTGTTCGCCTTCCGTTTGTGTCATTCACATAGGCCAGGTATACTATTTTTGGTTTTTTTTTTTAAATATAAAAGGGCGACAAACGAGCAAGTAGGCCACCTGATGGTAAGTGATCACCGCCGCCCATGTACACTCGCAACACCAGAGGAGTCGTGGGCCGTGGGTGCGTTGCCGGCCTTTAAAAGAGTCAGCACACCAGTATTGTTGACCCTTCCCATCCCTGATGAGCTCTGGCGACCTTACTACACGCAGAAATACAACATTAAGTTATTAAGGACTTTTACGGACTGACTATTTAAAGACTGTCCTCTGTAAGGTGGAGGTCCTTCTGCAGTTGGGTTGCTCTTTGAGTGAGCCCTACATCTTCTTTTATCAATCTGCTTTCATTCGTCCTTTGTAAATGCCAAAACCACCTCAGCATACATATTTCAACCTTTGTGACTGCATCCTCTTTCGCACGACAATGCTCTCACGTCAGTATTTCGTATTCTGTCTCTCAGTCACATGTCTTTATTAAAGCTACTAATACTAGAAAATATTCGGGATGAGTAACAAGTGCTTATATTATTTATTTATTAATTATTATTTATTCAGCCCGTTAAACTGGGTGAGCGATTAAATTTTTATGGCTGTATCGTTTGGTTCGTTTAGCTATAGGCTGTCTCTCAACACAGTATGCCTTTTGGCAAAGGCCTCCAGTAGTTTCACAATAGCAAGTACTTATAAATCAATCATTAATATATTTTTTTGCTTCACTGTAACTAAACAGTGACACCAACTTATAGAAAGAGTTGAGAAAACCGGCCCACTATTAGACTAGTGCGCTGATAGTTCTAAACTAATTTTGCCCATAAAAAGTTGTTTATGTTTTGATAATTTAATAATGACTAAATAACACGAAACGTGATCTAGTATTCTCTGTGTTTGACATGATAGGGACCGACACATGTGTCAGCTAAATTAGAAACATGGCAATATTAATTATACATAATGAAATTGAGAACACTTATTAACAGCCTTAAAAATGAGCTTCATTTGAGAATAAAAACAATTCAGAAAAAAAAGAAAATTGTAAGGTCCACTCAGTAACTAATCTTACTGAACTATTATTCATAACTATTAATTTAATTATAATGAACATATTACAAAAATAATTCAAAAATAACAAATCATATTTACCCGTTGAATATACCATGGATTGGTTTCTAAATACACCCCACCGCAGTTAGGTTTACCGAACACCAAATTTAAACCGGCTTCGCTTATTGTCGATATTTTGTCAAAATAATTCCCATTATACACTTTAATACCGTCATTCATAATCAAATCTTTACCGGAAAAATTACACGCTCTTTCAATAATAACTGCATTTGGTAAACAACATTTCCGTAAACAATTTTTAATTGTGCACAAACAACCAAAAGCTTTAATTTCACCGGTAACGTTTTTATGAAAAATAAATTTTGGCGGGTAAGTTACGCCATCTTGGATTATGGAACCGTCTGAAAAAGTTTTACCGTCACTGATGTCAACACTTTCATCGTCCAAACACGGTTGTTCTGCAAACGCAGGCACAAGTAACAAAATTATCAGCCACATATTTATTTTATTAAAAAAGAAACCGCGAACCCTCCGACCGCGCGATCATAATATTTGCAACAATCTGTTGTAACAACGACCGTCTCATAATGTTGTACGTTGTACACTGGCAGCAAGTCGACTTTGTATTATACTACTTCAGTTAGGATATCAATTCATTAGAGGGAATTAATTGTTTTACTCATTTCGTGTATGCGAGGTGTTCACAACGGTTAGTGAAATTAAAATGGGTTCATTTACATGAATACGGTTTTACCGACTTGTGTATATAATCAGATTTATAACATCACATGGAGACCACAACATCAGTGTAATTAATAGTTCAAATGTCTGTCTACACACCTTCTATGTCTAGACTTATTAGTAATATATTTTTGTTATTATATAAATTATATTTACAAATAATTACATTGATAACAGTTTCAGACACCTTTGAAATGAGTTAGTATTAACCATTCCACCGCACCGCCGCTATCTAATCTAACTGATGATGTCTTCCCGGCCGAAATTCCGCCACGGCGGCCATTCCCAATAGAGATTAGCCAATTGCGCAGGACATATTATAGTGGACAAATGTGTGCGCAGGCAGCGAGGCACTTTCTATTCCATCACTCATGATCCGATGGGACGACTAGCGACACGACCGGAAAGAGGTCAGGTACAGGAACGATGGCCGCCAACTTCCAGACTTCGGACTGATACTGAGAAATTTCTTTTTACGCAAAAATCCCATAATCACTTTATGGCCCGACCCGGGATTTGAACCCAAGACCTCATTTTCTGCGGTTGAACACGCTACCGTTAGACCAACGAGGCAGTCAAACAAGTCATACGATCAGCATTTTATTAGGATATTATATTTGAATAAGTGCACACCGGCCGCGTGCACTTTGCTTCTTAGATGGGTGACTGTCAAAGGGGGTTAATTTCTGAATGTATGCGAGCTTAAGAGTTTGCACTTTAAGCCATGTCAGAGGCATACTTCAACAAATCTGACACCAGAGTAGCCGATGCTCATACCTTAAAGAAGAAACATAATTCAGTACTGTGCTGTCTTCCCCAGTCGGGCTGCTGATAAAGCAAAAACATTATACTTCATCTCATTTGTTTAGGCTCGTCTGGACTTGTAGGTTACTACCCTTTGACGTCACAACATATTTGGCATCAAACACGCATTGCGACCTTTCTAATCCTCTCCTATGATCTCTGGAAATTTAATAATAAAATTAAATACTAAATTAACGAATATCAACTGATCAATCACCAAAAATCGAATGTCTAAATACTTGTAAGTTCCTAAAATCGAACGATTAATGAAAAGAACATTCAACCGAATATATCCTTTAGCGATAAAGTTTTGATTTGTATATGGCCGATTCGTTGTATGGTCGTTCTAAACTAACCTAACTTTCTCTTCTATTCGATCTATTAACCCTTCGACATTATGAACTTTCTAGTATTTAGATATTCGATTAATATCGGTCGATCATTCCATATTCGATTATTTGACATGGAGTGTTAAAAAGGATTTCTACTGAGTAGCCTGGCGGTGCTGCCCAGTAGCTGGCACTACTTAAAAAAATTGACGTTTCCACCTCTACATAAAAGTTCCTTTTTACGGAATAAATGTATTTTAAGTTTGATTTTTTATGGGTCAGCAACGCGTGAGTTAGGTATTCTCTAGTATGGTAAGCACATTATGGTGCTCCCACCGGTCCGTAAGTGATCGGTGAGGTCAAGCAACTAGGCTCGCGGTCACTCCATAGATGGGTGACCGCCAAAGTGGATTAATTTCTGAACATCTCCGTGTTTCGGAGGGCACGTTAAATTGTCAGTCCCGGTTGTAGCCATTAGTAAACAGTCGTTAAGCCATGTCAGAGGCCTACTGGCTTGAATACCTCTGACACTAGGCTGCCCATGCGATAAGTAAGTACCTTAAGTTTATTAAACGTACTTATAAAATCAAAATACACCTTATTATGTACTTCAGGTATGTAGATAACCTGAGTACTGTCTGTACGGTAGCAGAATAACAAAGGCTTGTTTTTAGTTTATTTTAGTTTTTCCTTGAGAATGATACAATGCGGCTACTTATAGTTCAGTATTGAATCATTAAGTGTAATTTAAGGGGAATATATTTTTCCTGCACTTCTCAAAGTAATAATTAAAACACAGTAATATCATCTACTTATGCACACATACTCACGATCTTCCTTATATATTTACCTATTATTAGATGTTCAATAATTAATAATAATAATAATATAATAATATCTATGGTCAAAGTCACACAGATCATCCTAGCCCCAAACTAAGCAAAGCTTGTACTATGGGTACCAGGCGACGATATACATACTTATATAGATAGATAAATACTTTACATAGAAAACATCCATGACTCAGAAACAAATATTCGTGCTCATCACACAAATATTTGCACTTACCGGGATTCGAACCCAGGACCACCAGCTTCGTAGGCAGGAGCACTACCAACTAGACTATGGTGACCGTTAGAATTAATATTTATTGTATACTAGCATCTGTACGTGTAATATTGTAGCTTCTGTTGGTAAATAATAAAAAAAACTTCGTTTAAAAAAACCGACTTCAAAAACTAAAAAGTATAAAAAAAATATCTTAATAAAGATTTAATTTAAAACATCACTTAAAATATAATGCTAATGAAATAATATAATTTGTATGTGCTACCTATTGATAGGTTTGAAGTCGGTGCCAAGCCAAATGTAATAGTAGGTACCACACTCGCCGCGGGTTACTTTCAGCGGGATAGCTTCTTATTTCTACACAAACAACCCAAGCGTGCAGACGTCGTTGACGGTCGTCATATATTTTTATGATACAGTTTCATCTGTTTCATATTAATTCATATTGTTCTTTAAGTTTATTTACTTAGGTTAATCTTTAGTGTAGGAGTTTCATCACAAAGTATGAAAGCTGTATGTAATATTAACTTTTATTTTGCTTAGGGCTTGGCACCGACTTCAAACCTATCAATAGGTAGCACATACAAATTATATTATTTCATTAGCATTATATTTTAAGTGATGTTTTAAATTAAATCTTTATTAAGATATTTTTTTTATACTTTTTAGTTTTTGAAGTCGGTTTTTTTAAACGAAGTTTTTTTTATTTGTTACTTTTTAGTGTCTAGCTATGGTTAGGACTTCGAAAGGTGCCGCGCGCCTCAAAACTATAGATCCCAACAAACGAGAACGGAAAAAAGAAACATCTTCCGAAAAAAAATTGTTCGAAACTCTTTTTCACGTTCTTGTGGGACAGTGAATGATCTAAAAGACCGTTTGTAAAGTAAGAAAAACTACATAAAATTACGTTCACTCTAAGAAAACTTGCACAGTACGAGTCTAGACTAGCTAAGATTTATGAAAGTCTGAACAGCAAGCGCATAGGTTAGGCCGTATTTATGACCATCTAGCTAACGAGTCTGTGTGCTGAGGGCTTATACACTAGATCTTATTATGAATCGAATGATCTTATGATCGAATAGCCATCTAGTCTGCTGAACAGAGGGTATGAGTCTATATCTTATTAATGATCGATGAGCCAACGAGTCTACTGAGCAGAGGGCTGATAGCCTAGGTCTTATTTATCATTGATTAGATAATGAGTCGGACTCGCCCGTGAAAGGCGGAATGTTTCTTTCCGTAGCAGCAAGTATTTGAGTTGATAGAATGAAAGGTAAATTGCGGTTTACGATTTATGACGCATTAAAAAAACTACTTACTAGATCTCTTTCAAACCAATTCTCGGTGGAAGTTTGCATGGTAATGTACATCATCTATTTGTTTTAGTTTTATGATTTTCTTATTTTAGAAGTTACAGGGGGGGGGGGCATTTTACGCCTTTGGAAGTGTCTCTCGCGCAAACTATACAGTTAAGAAAACATTATATTATAAACCTCAATATCATTTTCGAAGTCCTATCCATAGATACCCCACATGCATAGTTTAATGAATTTTTTTTTTAAATCAGTTCTAAGTAAGTATAGGGAACCCCCAAATTTTATTGTTTGTTTTTCTATTTTTATGTGAAAATCTTAATGCGGTTCACGGAATACATCTGCTGACCAAGATTCGACGGTATAGTTCTTATAGTTTCGGAAAAAAGTGGCGGTGACATACGGACGGACAGACATACAGACATGACAAATCACGAAGAACCTTTGTAAAAGACATTTGGCTACAGAACCCTAAAAATGGCAGCTATTCCGCATCAAACTAAAGAAGAATCACGTAAATCGGTTCATAAATCTCAGCGTAATCGGTGTACGTACATAAAAAAAATACGCTGGTGCTAAAATGTGCGCCTACATGCGCTTCCAAAAAAAAGCTTATACGTGCGTATTAAACGCTAGTCGTCTGAAATTGTTGTTCATGCCATGACACACTTGAACAGGATGAGTCTAGCTTGACTAGCTAAGATTTACAAACGTCTGTGCATCATCGACGTCGTCGACTTGAGCAAAAAATTTCATACAAAAATGTCCATAAAATAAAAACTACTGGGCCAATCTATATAAAATTTTTATGGGACCAAATGGCAACTATTCCGCATCAAACTAAAAAAGAATCACGTAAATCGGATCATAAATCTCCGAGTAATCGGTGTACATACATAAAAAAAAAAAAAACCGGTGAACTTGAGAACCTCCTCCTTTGGAAGTCGGTTAAAAATAAAATATAATAGGCCGACAAACGAGCAAGTGGGTCTCCTGATGGTAAGTTATCACCGCTACCCATGGACACTCGCAACGCTAGAGGAGCTGCAAGTGCGTTGCCGGCCTATAAGAACGTCATAGAGTGTTCTAGTTTTCCAAATTTTTGAATGTCTGAGCTAGTATATAATCTATACATATAATAAAATCGTAGGAAAGTCAAAACTGTACATTCAATATTTTTTTAAAGGATACTTGGGGCGTGGTCTACAATCGGAATCGAAGCCAAAAATATAGTTTTTAGAATTTTTGTCTGTATGTATGTCCGATCATAACTCAAAAAGTACTGCATGGATTTACTTCAAATTTCGGATGAATATTACTAATAGGTCGGGTCAACATATAGAATACATATTATCACGCTATCACCTACGGGGGAGGAGCTGTGATAATTATATTAAATTTAACGCGGGCGAAACCGAGGGGCACAGCTAGTTTATTATAAATAAATAAGTATCTGACCCCAAACAAGGCTGAGCCTGTACTTCAGCAGCCAGAGAACTAATACGCATATTTCTATATTTCTAACTACATACATTTTTTTTATTTAGTTCTTTAAAAAAGACAACGCCCGCATTAGGGCAGTTAATCCCTGTGTCGTGGGGTACTTTACAAATATATAATAGACGGACACAAATTACATCGAGACTCAGAAGAACTATTTATGGGTCACACAAATAGTTGTCCGGCGCGGGACTCGAACCCGCGATACCAAGCGGCGAGGCGACTGTCTTAGCCGCTGCGCCACACGTGCAGTCAATATAGATATATAACACCAAACACAGAACAAACAATCATATTCATCACACAAAGATTAGTCTCTTAGGGTGGGAATCGAACCCACGACCTCTGGTTTAGTAGTCAGGGTGACTAATCACTAGAGCAATAGGTGAGTCAATTATACTTATTTAATCACTTTATTTTTATGTTTATTGTCCGGGTAGTGATTACTCTAGTGCCAGAGTGGTTCAAGCATCCGGGTACGCTTCTGCCAAGATATTGTTGTCTCGGGACCAAAGCCTAACGTGCCCTCCGAAACACAGACATACTCAGCAATTCTTTTGTTAAGTTTATTGGAGGAAACACACAACAATATCAGGAGAAACAAATAAAAAAATCTAATGTTTCTCTAAGGAAGCACTCACTGTGTAGGGGCAAAAATAAAAATATGGATTCCTTCTGTAAAAGGAGCGATACACATAATGTAAATCTATATATATAAAAATCAATGCCACTTTTCGTTGTAATGTTATAACTCAACAACGCCCTTACCGATTTGGCTAATTTTGGTCTTGAATTATTCGTGGAAGTCCAGGGAAGGTTTGTACGTAGAGAAAATTTAAAAAAGTCTTGATAAAGTGTAAAATCAACATCTTTTAGCAATTTAAAATATATTTTTGTTTGAATATATGAACTTAATAATAATTTTTTTATTACTATGCCTTATACGTAGCGAAGCACGTACCGGGCCGCTAGTACTAGATATAAGAATAATCTCATACTGCATACTACCCGTCTCCACAAAATAATTAGTAACTCTTTTATGGGGCAATATTTAAGATTCTATAACAAACTTCCCAATGATATTAGAGAATTATCTACGAATAAGTTTAAAAGAATTATTAAAGCCAAATTGTGTAGCAGGGCATATTACAAAATTTCTGATTATTTAAGTGATAAAAGTGCTTGGGATTTATTTGTTCTGAGTCAACACACGTGATTGTAATTAATCTTAAGTATATTTTATTTTAAAAAAGGATTCCTACTGAGTTTTCTGGCAGTGTTTCTCAGTAGCTGCCACGTCATGCACTGCACGGTAGGGTAAAAAAATATGACAATTCCACATAAATGTATTTTTTTTACGGAATAAATGATTTTGACTTTGACTTTGAATATCCAACCTAAAACTATTCACAAACCCAGCATTATGATCTCACCAGAGATTTGAATTCTTAAAAAAGTTTTAAGCTGCTACCGTTAAGATTCAGACAAAATGTAGTAAAATATATCTAAAACTGTATAGCTAGATAATTAAACCTATAGATATAATCTATTTGACTACAACTTAAGCCAGCTAAATAACTATTACAAACTAGCTGTGCCCCGCGGTTTTACCCGCGTTAAGCTTAATAAATAATACATATGTGCATACATAGACTCACGACTGTTTCCCAGATGGGTAGGCAGAGACAAAGGATTTCCATTTATCCGTATAATTATAAATTATAGCCTATGTGTTATTCGGATATATAAGCTATATATTACTACAAAGTTTCATCAAAATCAGTCCGGTAGTTTTTGCGTGTAAGAAAGAGTTACAAACATACACACTCACACACTCACAAAGTTACGCCTTTTTTTATTAAAGTAGTTAAATATTATTTCTATAAACATACATACATACACCGTGTAAGTAAATCTCCATGTATTATAATAATTATGTATACTTAAATATATGACTACAAACATGCTCTAACTATTTACACGTGCTTTTTTTAAATCTGCGTGAATTAACCCTTTTTAGTTCTGTAGCATCAAATACTCCCTTGCCAAACTTGGAGCGGATCAAACTATTAGTGGCTGGATTGACAACCTCCTAAGGCTGAGAGCTATAAGGTTCACAGTAAACTCCACCACGAGAGGTATCGTGGCAAAAGGCTGTCCCCAGGGAGGTGTACTCTCACCCCTCTTATGGAACATCGTGGTGGATGATTTACTACGACGCCTTAACCAAAGATGCTACTACACCGTCGGCTACGCTGATGACATCACGATTCTGATAAAAGGCAACTCAGAAAACATGATTTGTAACCGCATGCAATCTGCCTTCAAAATCGTAGAACAATGGTGCGACCAAAACGAATTAACGGTCAATCCAAAGAAAACAGAAATGGTCCTATTCACAAACAAGAGAAAACCAAACTCTATGGACCTACCAATATTGTTTGGCACTAAACTGAGCCTCTCATCGGAGGTCAAATACCTAGGCTTAACTCTCGATAGTAAGCTCAACTGGAATAGACACATAGAGGTGAAAACCGACAAAGCCCGCTCAGTCTTCTGGCAATGCAGAAGACTCATAGGGAAGAAATGGGGTTTGAAACCCTCCATAACCCTATGGCTTTACAAAATGATAATACGCCCAATGATAACATATGGCGCCGTTGTATGGTGGCCCAGAACCCAAACAGGCACCGCAAGGGCCAAACTACAAAGCCTCTAACGACTAGCATGCCTAGCAACGACAGGAAGCATGAGAACTACTTCCACCGCGGCCCTTGAGGCCTTACTAAACCTCAGACCGTTGCACCTAGTAGTTCAACATGAGGCCGCGGTTACAGCCATAAGGCTTAACAAAGCTGGGTTGTGGAAGCAAAATAACAGGGAAACGCATACGCGCCTCATGGATGACATACAGAAGACGCTCCCAATGATTGACGCGACATGTGATATAATCCCAAAAACTTTCGTTTTTGATAAAAACTACGCAATCGAACTTCAATAAGAAGCCAAGGACAGTTCCGGTATCCACGAAGTTAGGATATACACGGATGGATCTAAAACAAATAAAGGCACAGGAGCCGGCGTCTTCTCTAGTGACCTAAACATCAATATATCGACTACTCTAGGAAGCCTAAACTCTATTTTCCAAGCGGAATGCGTGGGAATAATTAGAGCTGCAACAGCAGTCAAGTCTAGAATGGTGCGCGGGAAATCCATACGCATTATCTCAGACAGTGCTTCTGTACTCCAGGCTTTAAAGAGCAACAACTTCAACAGCGGTCTCATCATGGAGTGCCATTGTGCACTCGAAAACATAGCATCTGACAACAAAGTTACACTACAGTGGATCCGGGGCCATAGCGGCTCTCTGGGTAATGACACTGCGGACCAGCTGGCAAGAAAGGGCTCAGAAACGAGGATAGTGGGACCAGAACCTCTAGTACCCATACCCTTTAACCAACTGAAAACATGGCTTAGTGAAAAAACCACGCAGCAACATGAAAAAGAGTGGATGGATCTAGAATCATGCAGACAGACTAAGGAAGTTCTACCATCTCTGAACAAACGTCTATCACGCAGTCTACTACATCTGAACAGAAAAGATTTGCGCATGGTGATAGGCATAATCACCGGACACTGCACACTAAACAAACACCTCTTCAAGATTGGCGTCACAGACAGCCCCTTGTGCAGAGGATGCATTGAATCTGAAGAAACACCGGCACACGTACTGCTACACTGCAATAGCTTTGCCAGCCAACGGGCAAAGTTCCTAAACGATCCGAAGACACTGCAGGAAGTACTCAAGCCAAGCTTTCGAGGCCTCTTGGACTTCTGGATGGAACTAAAATGGTTTGAGTAGCCAAATAAGTTCACGTACAATGGCCCAATTAGGAGGCTAAGTGCGAAAACCAATCGCCCAACTAACTAACTAACCCTTTTTATATATTTTTTTATTCCAAGGGTGAAAGCAAATATCGTTGATCTTCTTGTGCAGGAATAACTTCATGTGAGAGAACTACATTTATTAATTGTGTTTTCTTCTGATGAAAATTGTGTATACATACTGTAATGTTGTGAGCGGTTTATTGACGTTTATGGGCGTGGAGGCCTATCAAGCAAGTGATTGGCGCCTCTTCATTGACAGCACCAAGCGAATCATTAAGGCTATCCTATTACATAATGGCAATAAACATAATTCGATCGAATTGCCCACTCTATTTCTTAAAAACAAAAGAATTTAAATTATTGATGATGAATTTAAGTCAATAAGAATGTAATAGTTAATAATACTGTCACTTAATTAATATACTGCACTGTTTATTTATGTATATAAAACAATTGGCATGCCTTATCTTTTCGGTAGAATACAGAGTAAAAATAAGTTTTATCTGTACCATCCTCTGCAATACTTGTATTGAGCAAATAAAAAATTAATTGAATTGAAACGAAAATTATTATTTTAAAGAAAGGTAAATATTATAACATTAATAGGTGATCTATTTGGACTTAAATATGTTACACGAGTTATTATATTACATATCATCTATGGTTAGGTTACAGAGTTACACAAAATATCCATCATTTATTTGCCTATGATTAAGAAAACATTGGTCCCTTAAAAATACTTTGGTGATTGGTTTAAGAAATGTGATAAAAGAACCTTTAGTTCCCCAAGAAAAACGTCATGATTTTACCATTACACATAAACAATAGACGGATGAAAGAGATAGTTAACACTCTAGACAAGAATATACTTTGATGCACCTCAAATACATCAATTAATTAAATACTGTACCCATTTTGAGGCATATTTGAACGAACTAGAGCGATTTGTATGGAAATATTTCGTAGCGGTTATATTTATTTTTATTTACTTATGTAATCATCAATATACACACGAAAAAAAAAATTAAAAATAAAATAACATGTACAAAAATAATTTCAATAGATATAAAATTAATTACAACATAGCGTGTGTAGTTTCTAGTATTCTACTAAAATAAATATATAATTACTCATATACTATATGTTCTCTGAAATCCAGATATTACATTTGAATTATATAGCATTATTCGCAATGGAAAGCGTTAATCTATCTAATCTCAAAAATGGGATTAACGTAGAGCGCCTATCCCGGATTGGTAGATGGTGCTGGTTCGAGACCCGTCGGACGATTAAATTGAAGTAATACTTTATGAGGGCGACATCATTCAAATATGTATTTTACTGCCAGATTTTAGTCTTACTAACGAAATTCATCTTATTAATAACATTTATGCAAAATCTAACTATATTTTGAAGTATATCACTCACAGTCAAACCGTAAACACGGTTTTGTGGGACTAAAAGTGTAACTATTTTAATTATTTTTTTGTGACATATTAAATAAATAAATAATAATAATATAATTGATTCTTAAATGGGATTCAACTACTTTCATCGATAGAAAAATAACAAAAAATTCAACTCGATTTAAATAGCTACGAGTATTTTAGCTATAATAATATGTAGCGCACTTTATGATTAAAACTTTGTTGTGTTAGATTCATCATTAAGATTATATTTTTTCTCTCAATTCATTTTGTTATATTCCAGCCTATTAGAATAATAATATCCTGGGACATTTTTGACACATGGCCATCTGATCCCAAACTAAGCAGAGCTTGTACTATGGAAACCAGATAACTGATATACTACATATACTATTTTTCTTTTTGTAAATACATACTTTTATAGATAATTTAGACCCAGACTTAGGACAAACAGACATGTTCATACACACAAATATCTGTCACGGGTGGGAATCGAACCCACGACCGTGAAAGGCAGCGTATTTAACAACCACGCCATCAGGCCCATCTGATCCCAAACTAAGCAGAGCTTGTACTATGGAAACCAGATAACTGATATACTACATTTCTTTTATAAATACATACTTATATAGATAATTCCACCCAAACTCTGGAGAAACATACGTGTTCATGCACTCAAATAACTATTTTGGTTGGCTGTCCCACAAATCCTGGGGTACCGATTATTGTATCTCACATGCCCTAACAACTTCACGCTAAAAGATCTGTTGGAAAGACAATTTCTAGATGTATAAAGGTAAAATGAAGACTTATTTCTTATAAGCATTTTTATAATTAGGATTTGCTGTGTGGTGACGGCGGCGAATATCGGAATATCATCACCCCATCCCATCCCGTGGGGGGGCGTAGAAATGGACCAGAGGAAAAATCTACCAGAGGACGGGCAGCAGCTTCTTTGTGAATACTATGACCATCTTACTGTGATCGTCAACCCGTCTGCCAAGCGTGGCGATTATGGCATATCCCTTCAAGATGATTCTTGGCGGAGGCTTTTGCCCAGCTGTGGACTTATTACAGCTATTATGATGATAATCGCAAACCACCACCTATATTTGCAAATAAAGATTATTGTATTGTATTGTATTGTAATCAGGTTTTAAACCTTCGGCAACAAAAACTGTGTACGCCAGTGTTATCGATAGAGATCAATTTGCGTTTTTGTGAATCTAAACTCGCTTCCACGAGTGGTTACGAATACCAATGACTGGACGGAGGACGTGCCAATACTGCCAATATGAAGGCGGTTTGTTGATCTTCACCATAAGAAGTTTAGCAAAGACAGAGTAACGAATACAAAAATAATAATATTTGATACTCCTTAGTTAATGGGACTAGTCCTTCCTTCTTACCCACCACTGTAAGCCAGGGTCAACAGTAGCACACAATGAAATGACACTGAGCTGTCAGGCTGAGGCATATCCCTAATCGCTTTAACTGTCCTAGATCCCGCACCGTATTTAATTAGGAAGAAACAAGGAGGAATTATGAAAAAAGTTTGTTCCACTTCCCTCCAGACCAAAGTGGGAGACAGCGGTATAACGAGGCTATAGCCCCTTTAAGCGAGAGAAGTGCAACTAGAGAAGCCAGCTACAAAAGCACCAAGGATAAATTTAAAGGACCCTATCAAGTCTTCTGTTATATTTGATTCCAATGGGTATGTAGGTATGGCATAGAGCTTAAATGTTAGCCGAACAACAACCTCTGCTGGACAAAGGCCTCGCCCAAACAAGTTCACAATTACCGGTCTTGCGCTACCTAATTCCAGCAGTTTCCAGCGGCTCTCACAAGATCATCGGTCCATCTTGTAGGGGGCCTGCCTACGCTGCATCTTCTAGTACATGGACGCCAGTCGAGAACTGTTCTGCCCCAGCGGTAGTTGTTCTAATATTAGTATATGGTACGCTGCTAAAAATATATATGTCAATGCGTAAGTAAGTGTGAATACGTTATTCGTTAATTTGTTAATAATTTGGTGTTCGCGAATCGCTCTGGGAGACATAGATAAACTATTTTATACTGACGTTTATTGACAAGGTCGAAGTGCCAATTCAAAACACTTTGTATGATAGTGTAATGACGTATATTAGGTAGTAAGTTTCGCGAATTATTATATGTATACACAATGCAAATAATGACGTTAGTAACATAGCGTATCCCTATTATGACAAATAGTAAAATTAAAGGTACAGAATTTTATTAAAGGACACCATTGCCCAGTGAAGTAGTGAAAGAGTTATGTATTGGTAAACTTATCAAAAAAAAAACTTATGTGTACTTATGTACACGCGTTAGAAGTTATACTTCTTAATATACAACTTGAACATAGTTATCAATTTTCATACCACCTAGAACTAACGTCATGCTGTTAAATTTTTTGGTGTCGGTGTGCGCGCGCATCGTAAAAATTCACTCTCATCATTTTTCTCCATCGCGCCAAAAGAAGTATAACTTCAAAAAATCTTTCCGATAAAGATACTGATGTTTACTATAAATTGTAAAAATCCAAAAAGAAATCTAAGTGTACATCGACATCATCATCATATCAGCCAAAAGAAGTCCACTGCTGGACAAAGATTAGTACAATGGCCGGTCTTATGATACCCGCATCCAGCAGTTTCCAGCGAGCATCACAAGATCATCGGTCCATCTTGTAGGTGGCTTACCAATGCTGCAGTCTTCCACTCGAGAACCTTTCTACACCAGCAGCCGTTGGTTCTACGAATTATGTACCCTGCGCACTGCCACTTCAACTTGACAAGACTTCGGGCTATGTCGGTTACTGTGCTTCGCCTGCAGATTTCAATATTTCTAACAAGTTTCCAAATTGTACAACGCAAAGCCGTCGTTTTGAAAGTTCAAATCACTTGTTATGAGGAATAATTGATGAACAGACGCCAACACGTTCAACTACCCCAATATGTCAAATTTCTCTTATAGATTTTCAACTTTATCACATAAGAATAAGGTTCACTTTCAATTGGGGAAATTTGACAGATTGTGGTAGCTTGATGTGCTGACCTCTGTACAATTTGATGATCCGATAAGTACGGTATGCAAATTACATGCACAATCATATTTTTCCATATTCATATCGATGGTGAATAAGTAAGGGTGATTTACCTCTATAATTTTAAGATCCAACTGATACGGCTGACACGTAATAAAGTATGCAAATTGGAAAGTCAAAGCCATCATTTTCAAGGTTGTCGAAGAAAGCACAACCGTTTCACAGAATAAGGCCGTTAAAACCCATTTTAATTTAGGTTGGTCATTATACAAATTGTTTATAAATTTTCCTTTGTACAATAAAATGCGCTTTGTATAATTAATCCGTGGATAGGTAGGCAAACCTTCTTGATATATTACTTTTACTTCTACTACACGAATAACAAAACAAGGCATTATGTAAACTAGACAATTAACGGACATCGCGGACAGGCAAACAACTAAAAGGCCTTATATTTTGTTTTTATTTCCTTGGGGAACTCCGTCATGGAAGCCCGTTGCCTTGTGTAGAACAACGAGTTATTTCAGACTCCAACGGTAGTGTTCAACACATTTGGAAGAACACTGGTAAGTCGATTGGAAAATCTCGGTGCTTTCTATAAGTGATAAAATAAAATAAAAAATAAAAAAGGTTTTTATTCACGTAGACTTTAAGAAAGCGCTTGTAAATAGTCAGAACATGTTTGTAGTAATATAGTTGTATACATTATTATTTCTAGTAACATAGATATTTAGGTACATATTGTATGAAAACATTTATAAAATTTATTTTAATAGCAATGATATTTAGCTAGCTCGTATCAAGTTATTGTCAAGAAATTATGTTTTATTATCTAGTTTAATTCTAATATTTTTACTACATATTGTCAAAGGTTCTGTCTATATTAGTGTATTATTATTATGACGGACCTTGTGTTAATAACGACGGTCGCGCTTTAATGCTACCACCGGATCCAATGCGTCCCAACTGAGAAGACCCAGCGAAACAAACTCAGTGATGCTGTAGCACCTCGCAAAGGGAATCAATTTGTTCCTTAACCTTTGTGTTTAACTACAACATGCCACAGACTTTACTGGAGCCATTTTTTGAGTGCTTAATTAACGGGCTGGTTGGCGTGGTTGCTAAATGCTTGCCTTTCACGCCGCAGGTCGTGGGTATGATTCCCACCCAAGACAGACATTTGTGTGCACGAACTCGTCTGTTTATCCTGAGTCTGAGTGTAATTATCTATATAAATATGTATTTACAAAAGAAAAGTAGTTAATGTATTATATCAGTTACCTGGTTTCCGTAGCACAATCCCATGATATTAATAATGTTATTAACTTATAAAACCCATAGCCTCAACAGCATATAGGTACGGGCACTTAGCTTTACCATCAACATCGCTCTCGCACCCTTTAACTCACTTCCTACGACATGCAGGGTATATCGTAGACCAATTCTTTCCTAAAAAGCCTGTCATGATATCAGCCGAATTACGTCCACATAAAGACAAAAACCTCCCCAATAGATCTGCAACATGGAATTGTGTCCATCATTTCGAGGGATATGACATAATCGCAACGATTGGAAGGTGGGCTGTCGATCTCAATATGATGTTATAATACACAGAGACTGCTAGCAGCCTGTTCATAGAGATGTAAAGCCTCGGATCGACTTCTACGTCCCCACGGGATGAAATAGGGTGGCGATGTGCGTCTAGTCATAATGAAATAGGGTGGCGGGTGGCACACACCCTGTATTATCTATACATATAATAAAATCGTAGGAAAGGAAAGTTATTATTATTATTATGTCTTTTATTCCATGTCATTCTTATTTTATACATTTACAAATATATAGTTACAAAAAAATATATTTATAAATATAAAAAATAGACATCCAATCGGCAACGGGAGCAGGGTCCATGCTACCGATGGTCAAGGCTCCAGAGAGAGGAACCTCCTCACAATACGCGCCGTCTCCAAAATAACTGCCTTCTGAACCTGACCCTTGACCCAACTGCCTAACGCGAGCCTCTTAAGGTGATGGTCGAGGCTCTTGGCAATCAAACCATGGGCAGAAACGACAATCGGTACAATGATCGCCGAGTCGACGTCCCACATGTCAACAACCTCGCGTGCTAGGTCAAGGTATTTAATTTCCTTGTCTTTTTCAGCTTTCACAAGGTTGTCATCATGTGGGACAGCAACATCGACGATCACTGCCCGGCGCTCTTGGCGATCCACCATCACAATATCAGGCTTATTGGCAACAATAGTCCTATCTGTGATGATGGATCTGTCCCAGTACAATGTGACACGGCCATTCTCCAGTATTGTCTCTGGAACGTATCTGTAGTACGGCACCTCCGACGTCACAAGGTTGTACCGCAGAGCAAGTTGCTGATGGATTATCCTGGCTACTTGATTGTGCCTGTGCAAATACTCACCATTAGCAAGACGGGAGCAACCAGAAATTATATGTCTGAGGGATTTCCCAGGGCGGTGACATGCCCGACAAATGTCAACAGTACCATCCCTCAGTATAAATCTCCGGTAGTTATTCGTCATTACTACTTCGTCAGTAATTGCACAGACAAAACCCTCGGTTTCCGCAAAAAGGTCACCGAACCGTAGCCAGGCTACTGATGCTGTTAAGTCTACATCTGGCCCGTGCAGGGCCTTGTAAAATCTGCCATGAAGTTCCTTGCTCTGCCATACCTCCTTGCGGTCACTGGTACTAAGTACCGCAGGTTGACGCCAGTTAGTTTTGGCTAAGGATAGAGCGGTGAATCCATTGTCCACGGCGATCACGTCCGCATGCATACCCACACTATTATGTAGGAAATAGTTTCTAAGATTATACAGCTTACGGTTATGCAGAGTTTTAGCATTTAAAAAGCCACGACCACCACATTTCCGTGGGATGTACAATCTCATCACAGAAGAGCGGGGGTGATGCATCCGATGTGATGTCAGCCGCATTCGGACTGTTCGGTCCAGGGCGTCTAGCTCAGTTTGAGTCCACTTGAGTATTCCAAAGGAGTACAACAAGACTGGCATGACCCAGCCATTGTAAGCACGCACCTTGTTCCCTCCCGACAAAAGGCTTTTCAGCACTTTTGTCAAGCGGCCCAAGAAGCGCCCCCGCAATGACTCCTTCATGTCAGCCTCTTTGATGCCTAATGCCTGTGACATACCCAAGTACTTGTAGGTTTCGGTTGCAGAGAGGGTTACTAAGTTATTGGAAGCTGAGAGTTGGGTGCTCTCAGATTCCACTATCTTCCCTCGTTTTGCATGCATGACTGCACATTTGTCAATACCAAACTCCATTCTGATAGAGTTACTGAAGTTTTCTGTGAGCTTCAGTAACGCTGACAAGTGAAGATTGCTAGAGGCAAATAACTTTAAGTCATCCATGTAAAGGAGGTGTGATATTACTTGTCCTCCTCTCCGCAGTCGATAACCTAACCCAGAATCCTCTAGTAGTGTGCTCAGAGGGTTCAGAGCCAGGCAAAACCACAATGGGCTCAAACTGTCGCCCTGAAAGATTTCCCGTTCTATCCTTATAGGCTCACCGTTCCCCAAGCTCTGGCGAGATCCTGGATAAAGAAGGACCGTACTCCACTGCTCCATACATGTCCTCAGGAAGGTACGTAAAATTGTATTTATTTTATACAATTCTAGCACTCTCATAAGCCAAGTATGGGGCACGGAGTCATAGGCCTTCTTGTAATCTATCCAGCATGTCGACAGATCTTTTCGGTTTCGGCGTGCCTGCTGGCAAATGGCCGTGTCAATAAGAAGCAATTCCTTAGTACCGCGGGACCCATTCCTACATCCATTTTGAGCTGTAGATATAATTGCATTTCGGTCAATGTGATTGCAGATTTTGGTTTTTAGTATTGATGTTAAAATTTTGTACATGGTTGGAAGACATGTAATTGGTCTATAGTTCTTGGGTTCCGCGGTACTACCTGACTTATGGATCAAGTGGGTTACACCTGTGGTCATAAATTGTGGGAGCGAACCTGACTCTAAAGCCGACTGGAATTTGATAGCCAAATATTCGTGCGAGCTACGTAGCCATTTTAACCAAAAATTGTGCAGTCCATCTGGCCCTGGAGATTTCCAGTTAGACAAACGGTAGACTGCACTAGCTACGTCGTCGGGTGTGATAGAAGTACTATTCATTTCTTCAATAGGCTCACACACACGTTTAACGACCCCCATCCAATCGCCCTCGGAGTGAGCGATGGGTACCGACCAGATATTACGCCAGAAAGATATCATGGCGTCACTATCTGGTCGGGGCCCATCGCCGTTAGTCCGTTGTTCAGTCTGCTCCCACAATTTATATACCCATCTCTGGTCCTTTTGGAATTTGTGGTTTTGGGAATATCGATCCACGCGTTTTTTATATCTCCGAATACGACTAGCCCATGCATAAATTTTTTGTTTATAGAAATCTATGCGCTCTGTAACATGTGATATATAATCGCGGGGACTGATATCAGTCCCCATAAACACCTTCTTTACAAAGCGCATGACTCGAGGACGGGTGTTACCCTCTTGAAAGGATCGAAGCTTGTCAATGAGCACCCTAGCCTCACGGATACGCCGTTTAATCCTGCACTGCCAGGTCGGTACAGCAGATCTCGGTCGTGTAGCTCCGTCATAATCAGGGAACTTGACACGTGCTACACGACATGCGGTAATAGCCCCGCAATACAGGAGAGAATGCATATCCGTTAGGTCTTCACTAGTGGCAAAGTATTCCGTCATTATCGAATCTAGGGTGCACACTAATGTTTTATTTTTATTATGCATGGGCAAGCGCGGCAACCGTGGTTTGAGATGGTTTGCCGTGGATCGATATTCTCGAACCACAACCTCAAAGGTGCTTCTTATTTCATTGTACATACTACTTACGTCAGTAGTCATATCATCCCCATCGTCACCCGCACTAGCGACAGAATGCGGTGGGGCCCTGGTGGATGTTTGGGCCACGGGCGGGACGGGAACAATACGGCTATTGAGGGCCTCCGAGCGCAGCTGATCAAGCACGGTATCATTCAACATATGATTACGCTGAATAACCCGTACCTGATCCGAAAGTCGCTGTGCCGATACGTTGACAGTTGGTTCAAGTTCCTGGAAAAAAGACAGCATTCGAGCACGATATGCAGTAAGTTGAGTACCCCCCTCTGTAGCCTCAAAATATGCGCGCATCACATTTTCATTAATGGAGTTAGTCCATCGCATGCGCTGCACATTACCACCGGGAGCGGGGACCCTGCTCGGGGCTGGTTGCCCCGTAAGTCCCAATTCTCGCGGTGGCCGGGCTCTTCGCCGCCGTATTGGTGGAGACGACGTCGGCGGAGAAACATATTCATCGTCATCGTTGTTCGCACTGGAGTTTGGCGAAACCACCACTGGGACGGTATCAAACGCTTGGGTGGTGGAGCGACGCGGCGATGAGTCCGGGGGTCTTGCTCGTGCTCTGCGTCTGGTCAGCATATTTGGTTGTTTATAACATTATTGTCTGTATAGATATGGATTTTCATTGTGATAGCTGTCACTTTCACTCATGTCAAACTGTATGTAGTACCAACGTCGTTGCATATTTTAATTATTTCTTGTATTTTTATGTATGTTAAAATTTAAAACAGATTTTACACAGTAATTTTAAGTTTGTAAGTAATATAATGCGAGAGATAATAATTTATACAATAAATATTAATAAAATTGAAAAAATAACAACCGTCACCACTGACACTTTTTTTTTTTTTTTTTTTTTCTAGCCGCAATGCGGCCAGCCACACGGCTAACCGCAGGACCCGGTTGCGCTTGCGGTTAGCCGGCTGGGGAATAGCCGCAATCCTAACCGAAATGTACGGTTAGAAACCGTCGTGGTTTGCGGTTCGGTCGATTCATTTCCAAGATGGACGTATATTTTTCATTATATTATTTATAGTTAATGCAGTAGCGTCAGTAAACATGTTCAACCGCGGGCAACCGCAAACTAGCACTATCCGTGTGTATCTAGTGTGTAGGGCAACCGTCCGGCTGGCCATCAGTCGGGCCACATCGCTCAGAGCGACCGGAGCGGCTGACCGGCTGACGCATCACAGTGCGAATAAAAACTAATTTCTCGTTCAAATACTACGAGACTCTAGATATCAAATATTGAGTACGGTCAGCCGCACGGCTGGCCGCATTGCGGCTAGCCGCATAGTCCGTAGGAGGCCTAATTCAATTTCTTTTTTTATTACTTTATCTGACTATATTTATGTACTGCATTGTGAGCCCAAGTGCTGAATAAATTTCATTATATCATCATGATTGACACTTAAGTCGGATTTTATTGATTTGCTCAGCTCATAAGCTCAAAGTTCAAAAGCTTATAATGCTATTTCAATCCTACTTTATACACAGTATGACCTTATAATGCGTCAATCCGGGTTTCGCCACAGTCAATGAAGCTTGGTCGCTATTTGACCATGATCTTTTCCGGATTTTTTCATTGTAGTTATCCATTTCAATTCTAACTAGTATTAATAAATGAAAAAAAATGGTTCACTCTCATTACTTTTTATGCAGAGCTGTTTATAAAGAGCTTTGCTTTTGTGTCACACGTATATCAAAATTGTAGTCCCCAATACATAAAACATACCTTTTCTAAACTTTTTCAAAAATGCAGGCATTTAGGTACGTTATTTGTAATAGACCCGACAAAGCTGCTCTCCACTTTATTGGATTTATTTATTTAGAAAGGGCACCGGGCCTGTCCGGGCCCGGTACCCTTTCAGACATCCGCCGGGCCTTTCGCGTCGGCCATTCATACCGGGCCCGATAAGTACGAAAACTGCAGCATGGAAGCCCCAACTTGTAGAAAACTGGCATGGCAAACGCTGCGAACCGCGATATTTGCCGTTCTGACGCGCCAATTGCCGCTCTCCATTACTACCGCACACCTCTCATCCCCACTCGTGAAACTAATTGTGTATTAAAAACTCGTGATTTCGAGACTGATTAAGACTGACTATTATTGTTGATTTGCTGTTTGGAAATAAATATTATTGACCTTTAACCATGAATCATTGTATTTTTCTTCCATTTACTTCAATGAAATTTTCATAAAGTATGGTTTCATCCTATCACATCAACCGGCGGGCCCGGCCGGGCTGGCGGCTAATTTGGCGGGTTGCAATCTCAATCAAATAGACAATTAACATACTTATATATTTCTAAATACTTACATATTATAGGTGGCGCAGGTAGGTTGATTTCCACCCAGGACAGATATTGGTGTGCATAAACATTTATGTTTGTTCTGAGTCTACGATTGTATATATACGTATGTATTTACAAAAGAAAAGTAGCACTTATATGTAGTATATCACTTATCTAGTTTCCATAGTATCAATTCTATGGAATGAATGGCTATCCGATCTCAAACAGAGCGGAGCAGAGTATCCATTCTATGGAATGGATACTCTGCTCCGCTCTGTTTGAGATCGGATAGCCGTGTGTGAATAATGTCCCAGGATATTAGGACATAGATAAAAAATCACACCCAAACACAGAACAAATAATAACTTACGTACTCATTATAAAGACTTGTCCTGAGTGGGGATCGAACCCACGATTTCTGGCTTAAAATCCTGACTGCGAATTACTAATCCAATTACAGGCCACTCTATTACTGTCACTTTAAGGTTTAAAAACGTTGCGTCTATAGTAAAGTTTCTAAGAAACTTATTCACTTCAAACACCAATGGAACCCAAGAAAAAATAACCAATCTGAACTCAGTGGGATACACAATCAAAACAATCAGACGGTAAATTGATCGAACTAAAAATAGACGCAACTGAATACGAATTACCTTTAGTTATTTTAACAAAAATAATATCCAATGTGATGATGTTTTAGGCAGAACATTTTGACCTATCCGTAATTACTTGAGTCGGGTTGTTGGACATTCGTCACAAAGAAAATTCGTCACAGAAAAAAGTATAATATGTAAATTCGTCACAGTTCTAGTCTTATGAAGAAAACTCATCATGTATTAATTCGGACTATTGTAAATTCGTCACAATGTTTATTTCCATACCGACAGCAGAAATACTACCAATAAGTAGAATTAGAACGTTATTTATTAATTTTTGTTACACGTCCATAACACGCCGAGTACCTACTTATATTGTAACATGTTTTTAAAAGTGGCTGATTGGCCACTAGCATTCCAATTATAAGAAAATAGTAGAAAGATAATAATAATAATAATATGCTGCTCCCAAAATATTAATTGACGTTTTGTTAATTCTCCAATTAACAAAACGTCAATTAATATTTTTAAAAGCGTAAAAAAAATATTAAGTACCTATCATATTATTGATACGTGAAACAAATCAAAAGCAGTTTATATGAAGATGGAGTTTCCTGCAGAGCTAATAGTTTTATATAACATGCATAGAAATAAATTAAATCATTTCGCGCGTTGAAACCAATGACTTTGTTTGCTACCGGTACTTTATGCAAAAACGATGGAAAATTAAGACTTGTGACGAATTTACTTTCAATGTATGGAGTTTACAAAAATGTGAGGAATTTACTTTGTGACGAATGTACAACAACCCCTTGAGCCTGCATGATCGTTACTTTAGAGCACAGCGATTTTAATTATCTTTAAATAATCAAATTGTTAAAAAAGAATCCGGCCAAGTGCAGGTCGGACTCGCGCACCGAGGGACTTTCGAGGTACGGAATCCTAAAAATATGTGTTGTAACTAAAAATTTAAGGTTTTCGGAATGTTTCCTTTACATGTGCTATAAAACATTGCTTCATGCCAAATTTCAAGATTCTTAGAGGCCGATGGAGCAGAAAGGTTCTCGAGTGGCGACCACGAACCGGTAGACGCAGCGTGGGCAGGCCCTCTCCACGGTGGACCGACGATCTTGTTCGGGTCGCGGGAAGCCGCTGGATGCGGGCAGCGCAGGGCCGGCTATTGTGGAGATCCTTAGGGTAGGCCTTTGTCCAGCAGTGGACGTCTTTCGGCTGATATGTTGATGATGAAATTTCAAGATTCTAGGTCGACTGGAAGTACCCTATGCGTAGGGATTATTTATTTAGAGTATGGAAAGCAGAGCCAAAAAATATGAATAAGCGATTAGTATATACAAAATTTAGAAATAAGGTAAATAAGTTAGTAAATGAAGCAAAAAATATATACAGGCAGTCAGAAATAAAAAAATGTAATGGAGACTTTAGAAAAATATGGTCTAACATTAATCTATGGCTGGGTCGAAATAAAATTAGTCTCGATGATGTCATACTGAGACATTTAGGTAAAACACAAAGTATCAGTCGAATTTGTACAAATTTTACGAAAACATTCACGGAAGAAATACGTAGTATTAAGCACACGTGTAAAAGTAATTTTTTTGATAGAACACAATATGTAACACCAAGCGACGTGAGCTTTAGATATATTAAAGTAAATTCGTCAGACGTAGAAAAAGTTATAAATGGGTTGAGTTGTGAAAAAGCGCCTGGTTTAGATGGAATAAGAATGAAAGATATTAAATATATACGGAAACAAATAAGTATTATTTTAGCTAGATTTGCGAATATGTGTTTGACTGAGAGTATATATCCTGATCAGTTAAAATACTCTATTATACGCCCTATATATAAATCAGGATGCTATTTAGAATATGTTAATTATAGGCCTATAGCCGTACTCTCTGCCATAGACAAAATTATTGAAAAGATCATTGTAGGTCAAATTAGTAAGTTCTTAGAATATCACAATGTACTCTCAGAGACACAACACGGGTTCCGGAAGGGCCGGAGCACTGTTACGGCCCTAACGGCGTTTGCAGACTACATAAATGAAAGCTTGGACTCTGGTAAACAGCTGATAGCAATTTTTATTGATTACAAAAAGGCTTTTGATACGTTAGATCACAATATCCTATTACAGGCGATGGATGAATGTGGTATACGAGGTCCAACAAATAAGTGGTTTCAAAACTATTTGTCTAATAGGAGAATGCGCACATCTATCGCTGGGATGACCGGGGAGGATGCAGCTGTAGATCTCGGGGTGCCGACCGGTTCAGTCTATGGTCCAGTAGAATACGTGATGCATGTCAACAGCGTGACAAATGTGGTTAAAAGGTGTCGAGTGTACATGTATGCAGACGATATGTGCCTGATTTATGCTTCAAAGGAGATAACGGAGATCCAAACATATTTACAAGAAGACTTCGAAAGTATTACCAAATGGGCACATGATAATGGGATAATATTAAACTTATTAAAAACCAAATGCATGCATATACACTCGCCATACAACCGACGTGCTAAAAGCATTAATAAGGAGAGTATGGCTATTATAGGGCACACATACGAATGTTTACATAGTGATAAAATGAACTGCCGATGTGATAAACTAAAATACGTAGACACATTTAAATATTTAGGCTTAACTATAGATAAAAATTTTAATTGGAAGCCGCACGTTACTGACATTTGTAATAGGTTAAGATCTGTATTAGGGAAGTTCTATCAACTAAATAGGGTATTAAATAAACGCACGTTATTGGTAATATATTACGCACTTGCCGACTCACTGCTTAGTTATGGGCTCATTGTATATGGTTGAACATTTATAACATATTTAAAAGATATTAAAAATTTACAAATAAGACTGCTTAAGTACCTGGTTAGTAAAAAAGTAAAATTAAAATGTAACAAAGATTATGATAAATTATTTCCAATATGTAAAATTTTACCTGTAAACAAAAAAGTAGAATATTTAATAGGTCTGGAACACTACTACAGTGAAAAGTATAAATTTAACGTAAAAAATAAATATAATACAAAAAGTGTTAGAGAGAAAAAGCTAGTTCAACCGCGAGTGACAAACTATTACGGAGAAAGAATGTCAAAATTTCTAGTGCCTAAAATCTATATAAATAAAAAGACAAGTCCTGACTGACTGACTCATCAACGCCCAGCCCAAACCCTTGGACCTAGAAAGCTGAAATTTTGCACAAATGTTTGCTTTATAATGTAGACAAGGAATAAGGAAGGTTTTTTCGAAATTCAACCCCTAAGGGGGTAAAACAGGGGCGATAAGTTAGTATGAAACTTTGCCATTTTTGAAGTTTAAGGCATAAAAATTGGTATTTGGCCTTTCAGTTAAAAATAAAAAGTCACGTATTTCAGGGTTTTTGGAAATTCCACCCCCAAGGGCGAAAAATAGGGGGTGTAAGTTTGTATGAAAAATGCGACTTTTTTGAAGTTAAACCCATGAAAATTGGTATTTGGCCTTTCAGTTAAAAATAAAAATATGTATTCCAGGATTTTTGAAAATTCCACCCCGAAGGGCATAAAATAGGTGATGTAAGTTTATACTGACTGACTGACATATCAACGCACAGCTTAAACGGCTGGAGTTAAAGACTTGAAAATATATTGACAGAAGGTACCATTTATGACGTAGGCATCCACTAAAGAAGGGTTTTTGACAATTCCACCCCTAGGGCGTAAAATTGGGTATGTAAGTTTGTATGAAAAATGTGAAAAGTTTTAAGTTAAAGAAAGAAAGAAAGAAAGAAAGAAAATCCATTTATTCAGTAAACTGACACAGATAATAATAACAATATATATAAATGTATACAAACAGAAGTCCTTAATTCTTATCTGTGTGAGTCCGAACTGGTCCCATCTCAGCACTAGCTGCAACATTAACAGTTGCAGCGCTGGTTTTATGATGGAACCACGTAAAATAACTCACGAACAATTAGTGTACAGGTCGCAGTTAGAATTTTACAGTACCTGGACACCAAAATATAACTTATAGCTAATTTAAACAATAAATGTATGCAAGAACGAACTTAATAAATAAATATTAATAAATTAACACCAATTTGGAGATGCATAACACAGACAGTATATAAAATAATTGTTATAATGTCGACCTTCTGCTCATAATTCGTCCATAACAATACATAAGTGCACCAATAAAAAATGACATTACATTTATTTAATCCATATTTTTTAGCTGAGTCGGTCAATTATATGCTCTTGGATTGACTGTCAGACAGATGTCAAGAAAAAAGGGACGCGGAAATTGAATTACTTGAAAAATCTAATATGAACAGTAAATTATTATGCTTCTTAATACTAAGTTTATAGCGTAAATATGTTTGATGTATAAGTAAAAGTGGTAATTGTGAATTTTCGATATAAAAGTGAAATATGTATGAAAACAATATTGATCGAGTAATGGTGATGCTATTGTGACGGAGTTCTTCACTGCATGAGCGTCTGGGCATTGTTGTGTTGAGCTCATTAATAGTGTGTCTTGCGGTACTCCTTCCCACAAAAGTGTGCAAAGAGATGGGTAAGTTCAGCCTTGAAAAAGTATTAAATAGTATTTGAACTGAGTTTTTGTCGCGTCAACAATTCATTTTTATAATTGGCATTAAATGTATATACTGTTCGCAGGCACTTCAACGGAGGAGGTATATTGCACCAGACCTTTGCGGCGGCATATTTAAAAGATCCACGAAAAGCTGCAGTCCTATGTCTCGGAATTAGGATCAGGTGAGCTGAAGACCTGGTTTTATAACTATTGACATCTGTTGACCAAGTTAATTTCTTGTACAGATACTCAGGCCTTTTGTTGGCAATCACACCAAATACAAGAGTTGCCAAGTGGAGTAGTCTACGAGCTGACATTTTTAACATGTTGCCACTATTTATGTACGATGTTACATGTGTTCGTGGTGGTACATTAAAACAGAAACGGGCACAGGCATTTTGTATCCGCTGGACTAGCCGTTGTGTTCTAGCCAGTAGACAGGCTCCATACACAGTGTCTGCATAATTTAGGCGAGAGAGGATAAGTGACTCACATAGTAATATGCGTATATCGGTGTTTATGTAAGGTCTTATTCGATACAATAGTTTGAGGCGATAAAAGCAATTTTGAACTGCACTTGCTACATGCTTTTCAAACTGTAATAGTGGATCGAAAATAACACCCAGGTTGCGAGCCTCATATACCTGCTCTATAGAGTCTCCATCAATTTTAATAGTAGGGCGATACTGCTCCATTTGACTTATGGTGTTTTTCGACCCCATAACCATAAACTTTGATTTTGATGGGTTTAGGACTAGTGAATTTTCACATGCCCACTTAGATACTTTACTTAAATCATAATTTATTTTTGTTACAGAGTCAAGACAGTCTTTGGGATGGCATGAGAGATACAGTTGCAGATCATCTGCATATTGATGGAATTTGCAATAAGTTATGGAATGGACAATGTCTGCACTGTAAATCAAGAACAGCAGAGGCCCAAGTATTGCGCCTTGTGGTACGCCCCTGTTTACTTGACGAAGCGAGGATGAAGCTTCATGATTATTTTTGTCACCACTAATCCGTACTAATTGGTATCTTTTTGTAAGGTAACTATGAAACCACTTAACTGTCTCCACACTGCACCCATAGTATGTCAGTTTGGACAATAGAAGGGAAATATTTATACAGTCGAATGCACGAGAGAAGTCTAGTAAAGTTAATATCGTTCCCATGCCCTGGTCCCTGGCCTGGAGTATATTATCCACTACATCAATTAAAGCTGTAGTAGTGCTGTGGCCTTTACGGAAGCCTGATTGCCTGGAAGGTAAAATACCAAATTGTTCTACATATTTGCTTAATTGGTCACATACCACCCTCTCCAAAATTTTGGATATACATGGCAATAAGCTAATTGGGCGAAGATCCTTAATATCATTGGGACTATCTTTTTTAGGTATTGGTCTTACAATAGCAGTCTTCCATATGTCGGGGAAAGTTGATGTTGACACTGACCTGTTTATGATTCTCGTGAGGGTTGTCAGTGTTTGTGGCAGTGTCAGTGTTAACATGTCTAGTGATATGTCATCTATTCCCATGGCATTAGACCTAAGGTTATGGATAATCTTTGATACCTGCTCCTCATTGACTAACTGAATTTGAAAACTACCACAACCAAACCTGTTGAATTCAAACTGTGTAAGATGGGATATAGTTACTTCATCACTACTCGGTATATTTAAAAAGTGAATGTTTAAAAGTTCAGGATTGTTGCAGTGCTGTGGTAAATCTTGGCTTTGGGTTTTGTGCTTTGTTAAATTTTTCTTAATGGACTTCCATAATATTTTAGGTTGTTTTATTTTGCTGTTAATATGAGTCTTAAAGTAAGCAGTCTTTTCTCTGTCTATGGCTGCCCTTACTTCATATTTAAGTTTCTTATAGAATTCTAAATGAATGTCTGATTTGGTCCGCCTAGACTTAGTGTGCTGTTTGTCCCTTATTTGCATCATATCTTTAATAGTGGTGGTGATCCAGGGATAAGATACTTCTTTAATCAAAAGTCTTTTAACTGGAGCATGTAGATCAAATAAAGTTGTAATGTAGTTGTTTAGAGTCTCAACCATGCAATTGACATCTCCTAGCTTGCCTATGGAGTCCCAGTCTATACACCCTAAGTCATACTGGAATAAGTCTTGCAGTATGTCATTTAATGGCCGATATCTTACCCAGAAAGGGGCAGGTTTATAAACCTTAAAGTTAAGTTCAGTTGTGGCGATAGCATGATGTCCAAGGTCAGGTATGTGGTTTACTGATACTCCACGGACAGAGGCATCTGTACAAATCAAGTCAATCAAGGTCGCACTGTGATCAGTAAAATGAGTTGGTTCCGTAATTATATTAATGAGATTGGTGCTGTGTAGAAAACAGTTGAGTAGCTTCACTTTGTTATCAGAGGTATCAAGTAAATTAATGTTAAAGTCGCCCAGTAATACTATTTTATCAACATTCCGGAAGGAAGTAACAGAATCAGTAATGGCGTCAAGAAATACGCTGACATCGAGCCAGGGCGGCCTGTACGCGGTGCCGACGACCACCGATTGTGTGTTCACGCTCAGCCGGAGCCACATCTGCTCTACAGTTGGTACAGACGGGTGCGGCAACGCGCGGACTCGCAGCCCCTGACGCACGTAAAACCCAACGCCGCCACCTCGCGACCTTCCCGAGACAGCTGTACGTGGCATGTGTTGTAGTCTATAGTTAGGAACGAATGGTGCCCTACCTTCCTCTCCCGCTTTGATCCAGGTTTCGTTTATTGCCATTAAGTCCACATCCAGATTCTCCATGGCTACTATAAATTCCTCATGCCGTGTTCCGAGTGACCCCGCGTTGAAAAGTCCAACTTTTAATTGTTTTTGTTTAACCATTTGTGTATAATAAGTAATGTGTGTATTGATATGAGATGTATTGAGTGTTAACCAATAATGTGAACTGTATGTAGAATAAGCTATAACTTGTGTCTATATATTTAGACAATTTACACAATATAGTCAAGAAAATATCTATACAAATAAAACGATGACATTGTAAATATTTATATAAGTTAAACCCTATGTTTATTAATTTAGAAAATTGACAATAAGCCGATAAAAGAATAATGTTTAAATGAATAATACAATGTAATTGTAAATATTTACATGAGCCACTCTTAACCAAATTGTGCAAACATGATATATTCAATAGGTGAAATATGGTGTATATGCAGATCCTAAACTGTAAATATGATATAAAGACAGCACTAAGAATAATCACATTAGTAAGAGGAGTAATAGTACCACTTTTTACATTATTCTTCTTCACAACATTATGCTTCTTTGTCAAACGACTGCTCGCCAAAAACACGACGGATGTCAGCCTCTGTTCGGATCACAAAGGTGCGCTTTCCATCAGATTCCTTTGCCAATATTTTACCATGCTTAGTCCAAGTGAAACGCCAATTAACGCGCTGGGCAGCCTGTCGAACGAGGTAGAACAGATGCCTGTTGACGTATGTTAGCCTCTCGTTGACATAGAACCTCTGGGGCGGCGCAGCCAGGCCGAGGTGCTCGGTGTCGACAGCTCGGCGGACGCGCGCCGCGCGCAGCAGCTCGTCGCGCAGCTGGCGGCGCGCGAGGCGCAGCACGACGCGGCGCGCGCGCGGCGCCGGCCCGCTCGCAGCGCCAGGCAAGCCAGGCTCGGCCACTCGCCCGGGGCCCAGGCCCACCCGTTCGGCAAACACTATGTCTCGCGCTTCGAGGGTGACCCCAAGCTTCTTGGCAACTAGTTCAACGGTGTGTATGATGTTCTCACCCCTATCCTCAGGGAGGTTAGTGATCTCCAAATCCGAGCTCAACAGATCCTGATCTCGATCATTAATCTGTGACTTCAGCTGCGCCACTGTATTTTCCAGCTGCTTAACGGAGTCATCTGTTGCTGTGGTGGGTGGTCTTTTTTCAATGACTGTAATCTTTGATTCCAAGTCATTGACCCGTTGCTCACACTTAGACACCCGCGTCCCTAGTGCTGATACCTGATCCGTCAGCTTCCTGATATCTCGCCTAACTTCAGCCCTCATCTGCTGAATTTCAGACTTGATTTGTCTGAGCAATTCCACCTGTGATATTGGCGCTTCATTCGGGTCCTCTTCATGCTCCAAGTCGGTCAGCTCTCCAGCATCTTCAAATGCGGTGTTGGGGCTATTTTGCGACATAGAACTGCAGCTGTTTGCGTCCGTCTCTTTATTCAGGGTTTTTGCCCTGGAATTGGAGTTTACGCGACATCCGCCACACTTCCAGGTACCCGCTTTCGGTACTGCAGACAGCTGAACACAGTCTAGATGGTATTTTTTCCTGCAGTTACTGCAGGTGGCGCCTCCACGTACTGACAAAAATTTACCACAATGCGCACAGTTGGTCATTCTAAGGTAAACAGATAGCGTTAGTACTTCTGTTAGCTACTAGATGGCGCTACGCGATCAATAATGTCTGTCTTATATTTAAATATTGTATTTTGATGTAATTAATACAACAAGGCGGGTTATTATAGGTAATTTATATAATTAGGCCGAATCCAGGCATTTAACTGACAGTTTATAGTACTTATATAAATATCACTTTCACTTTTAGTTCACTGTGAGGTAGTTTATAAGATGTAAGTTATGTTAAAGTTGTATAATTTAGTTTATATTACACTATATCTTTAAATAACAATTGTTCTTATTAATCACAATATTATCCACTTCGGGCAACAAAAATCTTGCACAGTTATTACTTTATTTAATTAATATTAATGAATTTTTATTTTTTAACTGGGAGCTATACCTTCACGTTTGACAGTATTTGCAAACGCATGAAAATTATTATTTGGCATTTCAGTTAAAATTAAAAATATATATTTCAGGATTTTTGGGAATTCCACCCCTTAGGGCGTAATATAGGGGATGTAAGTTTGTATGAAAAATGCGACATTTTTGAAGTTAAACCCATGAAAATTGGTAATTGGCTTTTCAGTTTAAAATAATAAATATTTATTTTAGGATTTCCGAGAATTCCACCCCTAAGGGTGACAAATAGGGGATGTAAGTTTGTATAAAAATGTGACAATTTTTAGGTAAATGCATGAAAATTGGTAGGTATATGCCTTTCATTTAAAAATAATAAATATATATTTCAGGATTTTTGGAAATTCCACCCCTAAGGACGACTAGAATAGGCGATGTGAGTTTGTATGAAAGTCTGTATTATTTTAGTTAAACGCATGTAAATTGGTATTTGGTCTTTCAGTTAAAGTAAAGCAATCCAGGGAATATTTTTTTGTTAAAAAAAAGGTAATCCAAAACTGATTCAATAGATCGCCACCAACAATTTAAGCAAACTCAAATGTTAAAAAATTAGTTTCTTATGCCAAGTAGCTTAAAATGTCGTGGCCGTTGTCGTGTAAGTAAAGATTTAGCGTTTTATAACATTTGTAACTTCTTTATTTGGTAAATTTTATAATAATAATAATATCTAGGGACAATGTCACACAGATCATCCTAGCCCCAAACTAAGCAAAGCTTGTACTATGGGTACCAGGCGACGATATACATACTTATATAGATAGATGAACACAATATACAATATACTTATATACATAGAAAACATCCATGACTCAGAAACAAATATTTGTGCTCATCACACAAATATTTGCACTTACCGGGATTCGAACCCAGGACCACCAGCTTCGTAGGCAGGAGCACTACCAACTAGGCTACGGTGACCTATTAACAAATTAAAAAAACGACATTTTAATCAAATTGGTATAAAAAACGAATTTATCTAAAATTCGAGTTAGCGTAGTATAAATTGTTGGTGTCGAGATGATCGCACCCAAAAAACATCATCGTGATTTTACTGATCTACAAGTTCACAATTTTGTAACTAGATGGCGTTAATGTCGTTTCAGATCGCGTAACTTAATTGGCATATCGGTTAAAATAAATAAATGCTTGAAATAAAAGGTAGTCCAAAACTGAATCAATAGATGATCGCCTAAATCTCACCCAAAATATATGCACACATCTTAATTTTACCGCTTTACAAGTTTATATTTTTGTTAGTAGATGGCGTAATCATCGTTTTAGATCGCGCTATGGTTTCGTTCACAAAATGTCGCAACCTAATCTAATTGGAGTTACCTTTGTGATTAATGCATCGTTGATTATTATTTTACTTTATTTTACTTACTGACTATACTTAAGGACAATGGATATGTATTCTTTGATTTTTGCTTGATGATATTGGGTCCTTTTTGTAAATAACAGTAGCAAAGTAGTCTTTCATTTATTTCTTAGTAAGGTTATTTAAAGGTTAGGTTTTATTCAATGTATATTGCTTATTTGTTTTAAAAGTTATATTTTTTAGATTTAGCTAGAAGTAAGTAGTTACATTGGTCATCATTCAAAATTGTCGCGGACAAAGTCGCGGGCACCAGCTAGTATTTAATAAATTCGATGTATTAAAACAAGAACCTAAAATAAGTAAAACTATGCTAAAATCTAAGCTGAAGAATTTGTTGCTCGATGATGATTAGACTGTATTCAAAATTCTAAAAACAATACCAAAAATACCAAAAATAATATATATAATAATTGAAAACAAAAAGATAAAAAAAAAAAAAAAAAAAAAAAAATAATCAGTATCGATATCATCGAGAAACAAATCCACAGTGTGTGTCAAAAACTTATTGAAATGTTTTATGACCAATTAAGGTTATTTTTAAATTTAATTATGAAATTATGATTAGTATTAGTATAGATAAGTAAGGTTAATAAAGTGTAAAACGAGCGCGTCTCGCCATTAAACGTAAAAGTTTGGCGAGTATATAATGTTAATTATACAATTCTTATGTCTGTGTTTATATAAATAAATAAAAAAAAAAAAAAAAAAAATACTTTTTTTAGTTTTATAATTCTCTTATTTTAGAAGTTAATAGGGGCGGGGAACAAATTTTACCGCTTTGGAAGTGTCTCTCGCGCCACCTATCCACCCCACAATGGGTATGGTATGGGTTTGATGAAAAATAAAATATTGAATTTCAGTTCTGAGTATGGGTAACCCCCAAAATTTATTCGTGTTTTTCTATTTTTGTGTGAAAATCTTAATACGGTTCACAGAATACACCGACTTACCAAGTTTCAACAGTATAGTTGTTATAATTTCGGAAAAGTGGCTGTGATATACGGACGGAAACGTTCACTAAAAACAGCGGTTCCCAAATTCCAGGTAATCATAAAGTATTACAATAGTTGGTGTTAGATGTAAGGTTTTAATAAAACTTCATAATTTACAAAAAGTAAACAAGAGACTGACCAAGAAAAATGTTTCCTTAAAAATATAATTAATTTACTTCAAAAGAAACAATCGATTGATAATTCAATATTTTCCGATTTGACTAAAAAATTTGAGGTTGCAGAATTGTTTAATGGAATGTACATTAAAAATAAAAACAGTTGTACGAGGGCCTTCAAAAAACATTCTCCGGGTACTAGAAAATTTACCTTAACTCTGCATTTTTACTCGCCATCTGCTTATAAATATGTACGTGAAATGTTTAATAGATTATACCTCCATACATTATATGCATAGCCAAATGGCTACCCAAGCTTATGTTTTTCAGTTAGTTGCAATCAATGATTCCTGGAAACTACCATTAGCTTATTTTTTATTGACAGTATTAAAGCAGATTCACATAAAAATTAGAAAAATGCAATCAAATCGGTGTACAAATTCGTTCTGTGACATTCGATGACTGTAAAAGCAACATTGCAACAATGAAAACACTGGGTTGAGAGTTGGATGATATAAAAAACTTAAACACTGATTGAAACACCAAAGTGCTAATTATAATGTAGTTGTATTTTTAGACGCGTGTCATATGTTAAAACTGATGCGGAACACCTTTGAATCTAAGAGAGTAATTTAAACTATTGGTGCAAAATCAATGCAATGGCAATATTTATCAGAATTAACTTGCAAGAAGAAAATTGCTTACAACTGGCAAATAAACTTTCACATCGACATATCCATTTTAAAAACAAAATAATGAATGTGAAATTTATTCGTAGACAATTGTCTAATATCATTGGGAAGTTTGTTATAGAATCTTATTTTTTGTGGAGACGGGTAGTATGCAATATAAGATTATCCTAATATCTAGTATTTATATTTTGTGTATCGCTCCTTTTACAGAAGGAATCGATATTTTTATGCAGATATAGTAGGTTTTCACATATATACTGAGATGCTATAATTGCTGAAGTTATATACCTACTTTTGCAATAAGATCTTAAATATTCTCGCATTTAGAGAATCTAAAGCACAGCAGAATATATCAAGATTTCTAAATGATCTTTTTGATACTCTAAATACTAAAACAACGTGTAAAGTCGGTACCGAGAGAAGAACTGTGTTTTCAAACAAAAGCGTTCCACCAATCAAAACACATAATAATACTGGCTTATTAGGATTATTAGTGTGCATCAACAGTATGACTTATTTGTATAACGCTTTAGTTGTAACTAAAATTCTATCTTTTTTATTAACATATAAACTCAGCCAAGACCATGTCAAACTATTTTTTGGGAACACACGGAGTCAAGCAATGTTAGCAATGTTGCTAACATGCTATGTTGTTGCTTGAATAGCAAGTTCAGTTGTTGAGCGAAATACAGGCCATCATTTCGGGAACGTGTCGTTTCTAGAACTACTAGTCGAGCTGCCGTTTCTCTATAGATGGTCGATGACTTATTATTAATATTCCGAATTGTTATTCATGTTATATTGGAAATAAAATTAAATATTTTATGGGTAAAAAAATGCATTGTTACGCACCGATATATCCAGTTTTAAACAAGGTAAAGTTCCCTTCTTTAATTTTCTAAAGCCTTTTTTGTTACTACGAAGTCTTCATCGTTAAAATGGCAAGAACAAATTTTTGTATATTTAGAGGGAGACCAGTCTTGTCTGTTAATTTTTGCTATCCATTTTTGTCTAAGGTTATCTTCAGATGGCAATCTATAACATTCATAATTTTAAAATTTGACTAAATAAACTAGGTAGGCTTGAAGTACTTAATTTAAATTAAGTAAACAACGAGCATACTAATGAAGGGAAGTAGGTACTTTAATTAAATTACTGTACATAGAATATTTAATTTATAGGAGATTGTATTTTTTTTGTGCAGTGCATTCCATGTTTAAGTACTTTCTATTTATGATACAGCTGCGGGACATTAGGTAAAATAACTGGATCCTAATTACGGCCCTGTTTTTGTTATGTTCATATTTGTTCGATAGATGGCGGGTTTTTTTTTAAATTATATTAAAAGCTACAAAAATGTATTTTGGCCATTAAAGGGGTTTTACGAATGAATGTAAAACAAATTTCAGTACATACGATTATTAGATTATGATAGTACTGAGCTCTGCGTACCTAAATATTTTTTATTCCCATGACCCCAAGTATCGCCATCTAATGTCGTGTAGAATTATGTTTCGAAACGCCGACGTTAAGGGAATTTTCTAGAACTATTTTGATAAAAAATCGAATAAAATTACTTACAAATGAAATTTGATGCCATCCATAGCATTAGAACGTCTGTCCGAGTAGTTTTTACAAGATAAAACACAACACTTCATTATTTTTATCTTCTAGCGCAAATATAGCTGTAAATTGTGAACGTGACGTAGATGTGCACAGGACGAACGCCAACAATACATTGACTTAGGCCACGCCTACATGATGACGTTTAGACTCAGTTGAAAATCACAGTTCTCAGTTGCTTAGGCCGTCTCCTCTTTGTAATAGCTCCATGGTTCCAAGGGACAGTAGGTCCAGCCTGATACCTCCACGCATTCCTGCGAAAAAGGTTCTTGACATACAGACGGACGGACAACAAAGTGAACTTATTAGGGTTCCGTTTTTAGGTTTTCGTACCCGAAGGGTGAAACGGGACCCTATTACTAAGACTTCTCTATCTGTCTGTCTGTCCGTCTGTCACCAGGCTGAATCTCATGAACTGTGATACTTAGATAGTTGAAATGTTCACAGATGATGTATGTCTGTTGCCGCTATAACAACAAATACTAAAAAAAAAAATATTTAAGGGGGCTCCCATACAAAAAACGTGAATTTTTTGCTCGTTTTTATAGATTATGGTACGGAACCCTTCGTGGGCGAATCCGACTCGCACTTGGCAGGTTTTTTTCTTTTCCAGGTATGGGACCCTAACATTTTATAGCTGATTTTGTACTTGACTTTCACATCGCTCTCCTCTAAAGTACCAATTATGCAGAAGTAACTTTATTCTACGCATAGGTCGATTTATTGCCTGACACACTTAATAATAAAAAAAAGTATGGCCAATAGGCGACCAAGCTTCAAGGGCTGAGGCAAAGTCCGAATTACGCACAAGAAGGTGACATTTTCCTACCAAGATTGTAAACACATATTTCGTTAAGACCTGACAACTTACATCACAATATAAACCAAAATAATATTCATACAAATAATTTAAGTTCTGAATAACTTGAAATCATATTCGTTTTAAGGATTTAAGGATTTTGTTGATTGTTGAATCCGTAACAGTAAGCAATTTATAATAAACTCACCGTAAGTTATATTACTAGTTACTACAAAGTTTCATCAAAATCCGTTCGGTAGTTTTTACGTGAAAGAATAACAAACATCCATACATCTACACATCTATACATCCATACACACAAACATTCGCATTTATAATATTAGTAGGATGGTGTGAAAATATGAAAAAGAAACTTGTGTGTACTTATGTACACGCGTTAGAAGTTATACTTCTTAATATACAACTTGAACATAGTTATCAATTTTCATACCACCTAGAACTAACGTCATGCTGTTATTATTAACATGCGCGCGCACGATGCGCGCGCATCGTAAAAATTCACTCTCATACCACCTAGAACTAACTTCATGCTGTTAAATTTTTTGGTGTCGGTGTGCGCGCGCATCGTAAAAATTCACTCTCATCATTTTTCTCCATCGCGCCAAAAGAAGTATAACTTCAATAAGCCCATTTCAAAAGTATAACCTCTTCTACAGAGAACTATCCAAGTAGTGAAATATTTATAAATCGTTGCCATGCAAATTATGTAAGTCTTTTATACTACACAGAACTAATCAAACAACCTGGGTATGGCAGAATTTTAGTAGCATCATCATAATAAAATACATTTATGGTAAGATCATAACGTTCCAGTAATTGAAAGATTAGCCCGTAAACTAACGGACTAACTAGAATAGATGGGAGTTTATTAATACCACTTACTTACTTAGTTGGCGCAGCGGCTAAGACAGTCGCCTCGCCACGTGTCCCGGGTTCGATACCGCGCAAAAAAAAGAACGGCTGTATGGATGACGGCAAAGATTATCACCATTCCATCTCATTATTCTTTGGGCGTAGAAGTCATCCCCAGGGATGACTTCTACGCCCTGTACGCACTCGTTCTGTCGGAGATATCCCACAGAACGAGTAGCAGCGTCTCTCTGTGTATTATGAACACCATACTGCTATCGACAACCCATCCACAAGTTATAGACTACGAACTCTCTTTTTTAAATAAAGAATATGCGGGCCCAATAAATCCAAATATATACACAGTTGCATCAGTCTATTATCTATATCTATTTTAATGTAATGTAGTCTCCTCTAAGTAGCTTCTTAAGCGAAACTTTATGTTCTAGGCCTTTAAGTTTAGTTAATACTCTCTGTATTCGCCTTTAGATCAATGCGACATTAATAGATAAATTTAGGCCCAACACATTTCTCCACTTGAAGCCCCTTAAATCCCATTTCATTCCATTGTATCACGAAAGTAAAAGATTAATAATTATAACACCAAAAACTATAAAAATTCATAAAGGGCAATTCAAAAAGTTAAATCTGGGCTTTTTACCAGATGCGTCAAGAAAAACCACACGACTTTTTGCATTAAAAAAGTTTTGATTTTTATGCGTCGAAATTTCTTAAGGAACCCTTACAATTTTGTCTGTAAGTAACTTTAAGGCTTCTTTGAGTGACAAAAAATATATGTCACATCCAAACTTTAAGGAATATCATACTGTTAAACTACAAACTGTCGTCAAAATGCATTTCCTTTACCTCTATTCATTGAAGTTTCCGCTAGGGGCGGTGCTAGTTAATGTACTGGAAAAAACTACAAGCATCATCGAGAAAGTAAACTACATGAAGTTATGGTAGACATGCTGTGGCGGGCGAGTAATTTTTTAAACACAACACAAAAGAAATTCGATTTTAATGTGTTTATAAAAAAACAGAAACGGTGAGTAGGCAGCTCAGTCGTCTTAATTTTTATTACTTTTAATTAATTTATAACTTGAAGACCTGTAAATGGCTAACTGTTATGTACTCCTAATACGAGTATTTAAACAGTTATTGTAATCTTTTAGGCCGATATAAATAATGCTTTTAATAAATTTCACGAACTTTTATGCATGTTTTACAAACTGTGCTTTCCTGTAATAAAAATAAAGATTTATAACAGCAACAAAAATAATCAAAAGTGGATAAGCAAGGGCTTAAAAAAAAGTTGTATGACTAAACGAACCTTACGTTACATTTATTATAAAAATAAAACTTTCAGAAAGAAAGTCATCTATAAAAAATATTCAACAATATTAAATAAATGCATTTTGAAATCTAAAATGAATTCCAATATCAAATTGATAGAGAAAAGCCAAAACAAATGTAAAGGTCAGTCATCAATCGCGAAACTGGTAATGTAAAATCTGACAACCATATTTCGGAATTAATCACTGACAAACAAATACTTACAAACGCCACTGACATTAGAAACACATTTAACAATTATTTTAATGACTCAACAAAGGACTTTACATCTAATAAAAAATATATGAAGAATGATTATAAAGTCCCAGTCTCAAACTCCATATTCCGAAGTCCCATGACTGAAGAAGAGGTAAAAAAAGAAATCAATTCTTTAAATAATACTACCTCCGAGGGTTATGATGGAATCAGTACAAGGATTATTAAAGCATGTAATACACAATTAGCTCTGATTCTAACATATCTTATTAATTTATCGTTTTCTGCAGAAACATTCCCGGAGGCATTAAAATTATCCATCGTTAAACCAAGCTACAAAAAAGGCGAAATTAATGATGTAAAGAACTACCGTCCTATTACTTTAATACCTACTTTATCTAAGGTCTTTGAGAAATGTATGTATAAAAGACTAATAGACTTCTGTGCTAAATACGATATCATTGCAAATGAGCAGTTTGGATTTTTCAAAAGCTGAAATCTACTACTTTTGCAATATTTACCCTTCTGAGCAATGTTTTAACAAATATAAATAACAATTATTTAACAACAGGACTATTCTTTGACCTGTCACAAGCATTCGATTTTGTGGCCCATAATTTACGTATAAAAAAACTAGAAAACATTGGGATAGGAGGACTAGCACTTCAATGGATTACATCATATTTAAGTAATCGCAAACAATATGTTGTCATCAAGAAAGTTGACGAAAATGTGCTTGATTCTTACTCATCTAACTTTAGAAAAAATGAGCGTGGCGTACCGCAGACGACATTACAATCATTGTGACATCTCAAAAAAAGTACAAATCAATATCTGACCATGAATTGGACATTATTAATACTATTGTTAACATTTTAGAATGGCTATCAGCCAATAAATTAATAATTAATCTAGACAAATCGAATTACATACAATTTAATCAATCGAAACATAAACAATACAATTTGAAACTTAATATTAACAGGGTAAAGGAAGTCTCACAAACAAAATTCTTGGGTCTACTTATAGACCAAGACTTAAACTGGAAATCCCATGTTGATAATTTGAGCAATAGGATAAATAAATTTGTTTACGCCCTTAGCCGAATAAAGAAGGTTACAAATATAAAAACAGCAATAATGTCGTATCAGGCTTATATAGAATCTATATTACGAAAAACAAAGCATCAATCCATATGATTGATGCTTTGAGGTAACTGCACAGATAAGAATAGAGCGTTCATTGCACAGAAGAAATGTATAAGGGCAATTTGTGGAATCCGTCCTGACGAATCATGTAGACCACTTTTTAAGAGTCTAGGCCTATTACCACTGCCTTGTATATACATTCGCGAAATTTGTAATTTTGTTTATAGTAATAAAAAGTTATTAAAAAAAGCATATGAAGTAAATTCGAGGCAAAAAAGAAATGCAGATAGGCTTGTTATAAAAGATATACCTAAATCGGACAAGTATGCGAAAATTTGTCTTGTTATGTGTATACGAATAAACAACAAAATACCAAAAAAACTTAAATTAATAAATAACCTGAATCTTTTTAAAAATAAACTGCATAAATGGCTGAACAGACATAACTTTTATGGCGTAAGATAATTTTTAAAACATGACTATACATCAAAATAATATTCATTCAGAAATAATATTTATAAATTATTTATATGTAATGTTATTAAATTTAGGAAAATTATTAGGCATAACTGTAATTGAAATTTATTTTATTGTTGGTTGTATTTGTAATATTGACATATTTTGCATGCATTATTACAAATAATTGTATCGCTAAACATGTGGACACTTATTATTATAGAACACTGTACCCAACATCTTAATACCATGTTTATTGCAAATAAAGAACTTATCTTGTCTTTTATTTATCTTTGTAATACTGTAAAAATAAGAAATAATAAAATATAATAATTCAAGGAGGTTTATGCTTTTAAATTTTTGTATTCTTTATTTTGTTCATTTTTGGACAATTTAATAATTAAATAGTAAAGTGTCGGATAACCTAAACTTCATCATTCTATTTAATGACAGGTATGAAATGAAATAATAATCAAACTTTATATGGCACAAAAATGTATATTACTAGCTATACCCCGCGGTTTCCCCCCGTTAAATTTTATAAATTATAGCCTACCAGCTGTGCCCCGCGGTTTTACCCGCGTTAAACTTTATAAATTATAGCCTATGTTATAATCCAGGATGACAGCTAACTCCATACCAAATTTAATTTAAATCTCTCCAACCGTTTAGACATGATGAAGTAACAAATATACACACTCACACACTTTCACCACAACCTCTTTCGGCTGGCATGATCACACTAATATTATAAATATTAGTGTAAAAAAAAGTATTAGTATTAGTGTAAAGTGTATCCGAAAAATACCTACCTATACCTACTAAATTCGTTTTGTTTTTTTTTTTTTAATAAAGACAACGCCCGCACTAAGCGTTTTGAAGCGTTTTATTTTGATTGATTTGATGACTTTATTTGTTGTAGCCCCAACACCATACACAATCGTTATAGCAATGTTTGTTTCAAGTTTTGCTATCGAACACATTCAGGCGCACTAAAGAGTGACAGTTATGTATTCTATAATATCACTACTTTTTAATAACTTCTGAGTAACATAGAAGTCAAGCTTAGAAACAATATTTATAAAGATATATGCCTAATAACTTATTAGACTGCTCAGGTGGCTCAATAGTTATGGTAATTACATCGCTACGACACTGGAACTCTCGTTTTTCGGGTTCGAACCTCTCAACGGAATACTATTAGTGTGACGCAACAATGATTGTACAAAATTTGGATGTCCAGGACTCCGCGTCTGTGTCATGATATTGGGCAATTTCTTTGAAAAAAAAAATCTTTAATTTATTGTTTCTAAATAACATGTATAGACGTACGGATGGGTGTTACTCTGTTACGCTAAAACTACTAAACGGATTTTTATGGAACTTTGTAGTAATTTCGTTTATATAGCCGAATAATACATAGGCTATAATTTATAAAGTTTTAAGCGAGTAAAAACGCGAGGCACAGCTAGTATTAATTATAAAAACATACGTCCAATTATAGTTTTTCACATCTGAATATTATAAATGTGGACAAACAGAATAAAATATTTTCTAGGTAACAAAATTAGACATTATTATATTACTTAAATTAAGGGGCTATACTTAATTCTGACTTAGCGAAGTCACAAATATTAGATAGTTATGATAAGATAAAAGAATGACTGTTTTATACATTTAGCCTATCATCATCACCATCATCATATCAGCTGAAAGACGTCCAAAATCTCCACAATTTCTGGTCTTACTCTACCCGCATCCAGCGACCCTTGCAATTTCATCAGTCCTTGTAAAGCGCCGACCCACATTACGGTTCCTGGTCTCCACTCGAGTACCTTGTAGCCTATATTAGGGAGTTAAATATCGTTGTACCTATTAAAGAAACTAGAAGTTTAGCAGCCTTCGGACTAACGCCAGGATCGAAACCGTCATCATTAGTTTAAAATGTATAGATTACTAGCTGTGCCCCGCGGTTTTACCCGCGTTAAATTTTATAAATAATCATAGCTCCCCCCTCCCGTAGGTGATAGCGTGATAATATGTAGCCTATATGTTGACCCGACCTCTTGGTAATATTCATGCAAAATTTGAAGAAAATCCATGCAGTACTTTTAGAGTTTAGCCCGGACATACATACAGACAAACAGACACACAGACAAAAATTCTAAAAACTATATTTTTGGCTTCGGTAACGACTGTAGATCACGCCCCAAGAATCCTTTTTTTTAATATTCAATGTACAGTTTTGACTTTCCTACGATTTTATTATATGTATAGATAAAAGTAGTGCAATAGATTTGCACAATTTGGTGCAAAGAATATGACCACCCATTTCATATCATCATTTCAACCCGTGGGGCCTTGAAGTCGTCCTGAAGGAATATCTCCTACAGAACGGGCAACAGTGTCTCTGTGTACTATGACCATCGTACAGCGATCGCCAAACTATCTGCCTAGCGCGCCGATTATGGCAAATCCCTCCAAATTATGGCCACAAGCCCATTGTGGAATTCTTTTGGTGTGGCCTTTATCCACCAGTGGAAGTCATTTGACTTTTATCAATGATTTTTTTTATAATAACAATATACGGCTACAAATGAGGCGCTCATAGCTAGATGCTCTCACCGGTCCGTAAGCGATCAGCGAGGTTAAGCAACTAGGCTCGCGGTCAGTCCATCGATGGTTGACCGCCAAAGTGGTTTAATTTCGGAGCTTCTCCGTGCTTCGGAGGGCACGTTAAGCTGTCGTTCCCAGTTGTAGTCATTAGACAACAGTCGTTAAGCCATGTCAGTGGCCTACTGGGCGGCTTGAGCAACTCTGACAATACGGTTACCATTACCCATACGATAAGCAAGCAACGGCTACAAATTTCTAGCAAATAGGTTGTATTATAGCAATAAATTTTATTTTAAATTTAAATAAGTCAAAAGCTCTGCATGCAAAAAATTCTAGGCCACATTTAAACAAACTAAATATACCTACATATGTATATACAGATATGGTCATATCAGTCTATTAACAAGTAACCGTTCTACTAATCCAAAATAAATGCACATCTGGCGCTGTTAAAACATAATAAAACTAGATATGATATCTAAACACAATTAGGACCATTATGATCAGTTTTATTACTGAAATAACTTGCTGAAAATATCATTCTGTTAAATTAATGTTTATAGAGTTTCTGAAATATACTGGGCATGGTTCATTCTGCAAAATATTATTCATTAGAGTAGAGCATACATTATAGTCGAGCTGAGTGTAATCGTAGAATCCAACTCGGCTGGGCAGCCATCGGGAAGCTACGTAACATCTTCTCGTCCCAAATACCGCAGTGCCTTAAGTCGAAAGTCTTCGACCAGTGTGTGTTGCCAGTGATGACTTACGGAACAGAGACGTGGTCGCTCACTATGGGCCTTATCAGGCGGTTCAAGGTCACCCAAAGAACCAATGGAAAGGGCTATGCTTGGAGTTTCTCTGAAAGATCGAATCAGAGATGCTGAGATCCGCTGGCGAACCGAAGTGACCGGCATAGCCCTAAGAATTGCCAAGCTGAAGTGGCAGTGGACAGGGCATATATCTCGTAGAGCCGACGGCCGCTGGGGAAGAAAGATTCTCGAGTGGCGACCACGAACTGGAAGACGCAGCGTGGGCAGGCCCCCTGCAAGATGGACTTTCTTGTGAGGGTCGCTGGAAGTCGCTGGATGCGGGTAGCGGAAGACCGGCAACTGTGGAGATCTTTAGGCGAGGCCTTTGTCCAGCAGTGGACGTCTTTCGGCTGATGAAATCAAAGCTCTTTTTTGGCGACTCATGTGGTTCGATCCTGATCACACCGTTTTCTAAGGAACGCGTGGAGGTATCAAATTGAAATTAATATCACATACTCAGGTTGGCATACTTTTCTAGCATCTAAGCAAATAAAATCAATCGAGTGTGTGCATCACAAAAACAGCGTCTAAAACTATTTACATCCTACAAGTTTGTGCGCGAGTTCCACTCGTACTGACTGACTACGCGTATGGGCCGAGCTAGGTCTTTATATACATACCTATTATACTATTTTAATGTACTTTTTATTGATACTGTATTAATAGAGACACCCGGCGGCGTTATACTAACCAAAATTAATTCTGTAACAGTTGTAATATATAAATAGAAATGTCTTGATCTCGGCTCACTCTATGTCTGTTACATCTACGCCCAGCCCAAACCCTTCACAGCAAATACACATGGTGTAAGAGTCGCTCGGGGTCTATCCGACCCAGCCCTTAGTTTTTTGCTTAGATTACCACTATACTGAATATACAAATATACATTTAGATAATAATTTAGATAAATTTAGTTAAGAGTCAAAACGGTCCCTATCTCAGCATTAGCTACATAGTAATATAGGTATTACTGCAACAATAATAATAAAATAGGTATTACTGCAACGCTGATCTTCCGATAAACAATATTACTAGCCTAAGTGACACTCACGGCATGACTTACTCATCAGCTTCCCAAACTTAGAGGAGAGCCACTTTAACAAATGCGCCTCACGTGCAGTCACAATATATTGACGACTTGCTTCCTTCCGCGTAATTTAGACGGTCGGATGTCAACATTTTACATCACACATTAAAATCTTGGTCTGTTGGACCCGTAGCGACTCGTTATGTTTTAAAGCGGGGAGCAACAAAATAAGTGTTAAGAGACGTGTCAACCAAAACACGCCTGATTAACCTTGAAGATGTATAGTTGATTCCCTATATTTTTTTAAACAGCTTGTGTGTTAGTGAGTTATGGTTGTTGTTGAGTTGAATATTATTTACAAAAGTTCATTGTACGGTAAAATATCAATACGTTTTATGAGAATATAGTTTCCTATTTTGTGTCATAATAGTACTTTAAGAATATTTTTTATGGAGTACATTTTATAACACATATTAAAAATTAAAATCTTGGTCTGTTGGACCCGTAGCGATTCGTTATGTTATTAAACGGGGAGCAAGAAAATAAGTGTTAAGATACGTGTAAACCAAAACACGCGACTAACCTTGAAGATGTATAGTTGATTCCACATTTTTTTTTAAACTGCTTGTGTGTTTGCTGCATTGGACGTGGATAAATGTTTTTAGGGATCATTTTAGAAATGTTTTAACAATCCGTGTACCTAAATATCTATAGTATGTAACTAGAAATATTATGTATACCTACTTTATTGCCACAAACATGTTCTGTCTATTTACAATCTTTTAAAGTCTCCGTGAATAAAACCTTTTTTATTTTTATTTTATTTTTACGAAAGTTTTCTTTACGAGGCTGAAAACAAATAAAGGTAACGCTCATAGCCAGATGCTCTCACAGGTCTGTAAGTGATTGGCGACGTTAAGCAACTGAGCTCGCGGTCAGTCCATAGATGGGTGACCGCCAAAGTTGTTTAATTTTTTACCTTATCCGTGCTTCGGAGGGAACCTTAAGCTGTCGGTCCCGGTTGTTGTCAGTAGACAACAGTCGATAAGTCATGCCAGAGGCCTACTGGGCGGCATGAGCAACTCTGACACCAGGTTAACCACTGTACAGACGCCAGCACATCAAGCTACCCAAATTTCCCCCATTGAAAGTGAACCTTATGCTTCAGTGATAAAGTTGAAAATCTATAAAAGAAATTTGACAGATTGGGGTAGCTGGATGTGCTGGCGTCTGTACATACGAAATGTAAGTAAGAAAGTCTTTCCATAATGGAGACTAACCATCAGTGCAAGACATATTATACTTCAAGCACTGGTTCTACGTAATATCTTATCGTCCCAAATACCGCTGTGTCTCAAGTCGAATATCTTCGACCAGTCTGTATTACCAGTGATGACTTATGGAACAGATACGTGGTCGCTTACTATGAGCCTCATAAGTAGGCTCAAGGTAACCTAAAGAGCAATGAAGAGCGCCCTGCGCGATCGAATCAGAAACGTCGCAATCCGCAGGCGAACCACAGTAGTCGACATATAAAGAATTGCCAAACTGAAGTGGCAGCGGGCGGGACTGTTGAAATAGAGATAAGTCAGTTATACCTACACCATAACGGGCCTGTTGACGTGGTTGGCAAATACTTGCTTTTCACGCCGGAGGTCGTGGGTTCGATTCCCACTCAGGAGAAATATTTGTGTGCATGGACATGTCTGTTTGTTCTGAGTCTGGGTGTCATTATCTATATAAGTATGTAATTACAAAAGAAAATTAGTATGATAAGTATATCAGTAGTATATTAGTTATCTGGTTTCCATATTACAAGCTCTGCTTAGTTTGGTATCAGAAGACCGTGTGTGAATAATTTCCCAGGATATTTTATAGTATTATATTTAAAAATAACCGAACACATCATCGTCATATCAGACGAAATACGTCCACAGCTGGACTGAGACCTCCCCCAAGGATCTCCAGAATGGCTCCTCTTACTCCGCGATCGTCGTCATGAATTAAATAAATAAATATCCGGGACATATCACACACTGCCATCTAGCCCAAACTAAGCAAAGAATAGACATATGACATCTTAAACTATTGATACTAGACAACGGTTAGAAATTATTATTTACTTTGTTGTAAATATATATACTTGCAATACACTGGATACGCCCCCCATACTAAGACGAATAAACATGAACAAAACTAGCTGTCGTCCGCGGTATTACCGAGTTGAACTTTATAAATTATAGCCTATGTGATAATCCAGGGTGTCATCTAACCCCATCACAAATTTTATAATAATCGCTCCAGCCGTTTCGACGTGAAGAAGTAACAAACATACACACTCACTAACTTTCGCCTTTATAACATTAGTGTGATTATTTGTCTTGTGCGAAGATCGAACTTGCGCCCTTTGGATCAGAAACTAGGTTCACTACCGTAAAATAATTATCACATAGGTGACAATAAAAAGCTAAATCGCGGGTAAAACCGCGGGCACTACTAGTTATATAGTTATTTCAAAAGCGTTTGTTTGTGAACCTAATGGTTTAAAACTTGAAATGCTAAATTAATATCAGGCAAATGACCGGCCGGTTCGCGTGGTTGATAAATGCTTAAACGCCGCAGGTCGTGGGTTCGATTCCCATCCAGGACAGATATTTGTGTGCATGAACATGTCTGTTTGTCCTGCGTCTGGGTGCAATTATCTATATAAGTATGTATCTATCTATACTTATATTATAAACGAGTAAGTTTGCAAGTATGGATGGATGGATGGATGTTTGTTACTCTTTCACGTAAAAACTACTGAATGGATTTTAATGAAACTTTACAATAATATAGCTTATTCATCAGAATAACACGTAGGTTACAATTCATAAAGATATTGTATGAATTGTCCAAAACATGACGATAAGTGTCAAGTATGATAAAATCTACCATCGGCGAGCTATTCCGGCGTGCACTGCCCAAACCGCTAGAGGTACACATCCTACTAATATTATACATAAATGGGAAAGGTTGTGAGTATAGATGTATGTATGTTTGTTACTCTATTACGCCAAAACTATTTTAACACGGGTAAAACCGCAGGGCATAGCTAGTATATAACATATCACTTATCTGGTTTCCACAGACTCTACTTAGTTTGGAATCAGATGGCCGTGTGTGAAGAATGTTACAGGATATTTATTATTTATTAATCTACTTACATGAAATATGGAAGGAAGCTAGATTACGGTGCGGAATAACATAGGATGGCAATCATACAGCAAAATTTCTCAGTTTTCTCAGCAGGAACTTCCAGGTGAAGCTGCGGGCAGGAGCTAGTAATAATAATAATAATATCTAGGGACAATGTCACACAGATCATCCTAGCCCCAAACTAAGCAAAGCTTGTACTATGGGTACCAGGCGACGATATACATACTTATATATAAATACTTATATACATAGAAAACATCCATGACTCAGAAACAAATATTCGTGCTCATCACACAATCGCAAAGAAGGATTCGAACCCAGGACCACCAGCTTCGTAGGCACTACCAACTAGGCTACGGTGACCGTCAAATAAATATTAACAACTCACCTGCTGTAGATAAGGTTTTACTATAAACTTATGTCCACCTTGTTTTTTACACTCTTCTGTATCAAACTTTCCATATATAAAATCAAAGGTCTCATTAAGATACGCGTAATAGTCAATGTAGATCGTATCATAGATCGGTTGGCGTCTTTTAAGAAGCAAATCTTCACCAAAATCACAAACTGATTTATTTCTTTCCCTTTTCACAACCATGCCTCTAGAACAACACTTTCTTGCGCATTTTTCGCAAGGAACGTAGGGCCCTAGTGGTATTTTAAAATTAGTTATATGTATTTCATCACTTTTACACAATACGTGGTATAGAAAAATTAAGAGCACGTGTTTAAGAAACATTCTGGTCCATTGACGCCGATTATACAACTGCCGCTATAACGCGTATTCGGAATACGTAGGTATTCTTATCAATATTATTAGCTGTTTATTTTTATGGCAATCAAGCAGCACATATAACACAAAGTAATTGTTTTTTGTTTTACTTTTTGTAACGATTAGTTTTTCCGGCGACTGGCTAAGAATTTTGGCTAGTTTCCTGTTTAAATATAAGGACTCAGTGCGCATGACAATATTATAGTATGTTTCCTTATTCGTGTAAAAATCATGATTGGAGATATCTTATATTATTATATATTTATATTTGTTTAAATATAAATCACACTGCTGTGTGGTGACGGCGACAAATATCAGAATCAGAATATCATCACCCCATCTCATCCCGTGGGGGGCGTAGAAGTCGACCCGAGGGCATATCTACCAGAGGATGGGCAGCAGCTTCCTTGTGATTACTATGACCATCATACTGCGATCGCCAACCCGCCTGCCAAGCGTGGCGATTATGGCATATCCCCCCAAGACGATTCTTGAGGGAGGCTTGTCCAGCAGTGGACTTATTTAGCTGTAATGATGATGATGATGAAATCACACTAATATTATAAAGCTGCAAGTTTGTGAGTGTGTGACTGTGTGAGTGTGTATGTTTGTACTTCTTGACGACTAAACGGCTCGAGCGATTTTAATAAAATTTGGTATGGAGTTAACTGAATATATAATATTAGTAGGATTACGTAAATCTAATATTTACACATCTTCGTCCATGTTTTCATATATTTTCATGTCGCAGTTCCTGTGTATAATGTTAGTTTCTTGTCACTTTTTTATATTTTTTAATTTGTGTGTACATGAAGAAATAAATAAAAAAGAAATGATTAAAAATAAAACAGTCACACAGGAGATTTTCTCGAGTCGGGCATATATTGCTATTTAAATCTAATCCCTTCTTCTACTAATCTATTCCTTAAGTTGAATTCATCACTTCAGGTACCTAGTATAATATTAATAATAATAATATCCCGGGACATTATTCACACACGGCCATCTGATCCCAAACTAAGCAGGGCTTGTACTATGGAAACCAGAATAACTGAATTACATATACTATTTTTCTTTTGTAAATACATACTTATATAGATAATTTACACCCTAACTCAGCACAAACAGACATTTTCATGCACACAAATAGTACAACGAGGAATACAAACTCAATAAGGCCTAAAAAAGGAATATTTTTATTGGCTTCCTAGCTGTGCCCCGCGGTTTTACCCGCGTTAAATTTTATAAATTATCATAGCTCCTCCCCATATCCTCCCAATTATCATAGCGTGATAATATGTATCCTATATGTTGACCCGACCTCTTAGTAATATTCATGCAAAATTAGAAGTAAATCCATGCAGTACTTTTTGAGTTTAGCCCGGACATACAAAATTTCTAAAAACTATATTTTTAGCTTCGATATCGATTGGAGAACACGCCCCAAGTATGCTTTAAAATAATTCAATGTACAGTTTTGACTTAAATTTCCCTTTTATTATACGTATAGATATAGATAAAGCTTTTATGCTACTAAGGAAACACTCTGTATAAAATCAGCAGTCAGACCGCCTTTTCCCTGAAATAAAACGGCGGCGACGCGACGCGACGGCGCGGCGTCACATATGAAAAACGACCTTTGTAGGACTAAAGGTGACTATGTTTACTTCAATTGGGGTACTTAAGCGCGTGACGAGACAAAAGTTACTGGCACAATGAGACTTATAAAGAGAAACTAGATCAATAATGTTATTGTAATAATATGTATAACGCATACTATTTTTCTTTTGTAGATACATACTTATACAGATAATTTACACCCAGACTCAGGACAAACAGACACGCTGGATGCGAATAGCGCAAGACCGGCAATTGTGGAGATCTTTGGGTAGGCCTTTGTCCAGCAATGGACGTCTTTTGGCTGATGATATGGTGATGATGATGATATGTATAACAAAGTAGAAAGAACAAAAACCAATGTAATAATAATAATAATATCTAGGGACAATGTCACACAGATCATCCTAGCCCCAAACTAAGCAAAGCTTGTACTATGGGTAGGTACCAGGCGACGATATACATACTTATATACATAGATAAATACATATTCATGGAAAACATCCCTGACTCAGAAACAAAAAATATTCGCGCTCATCACACAAATATTTGCACTTACCGGGATTCAAACCCAGGACCACCAGCTTCGTAGGCAGGAGCACTGCCAACTAGGGTACGGTGACCGTGAAATGAAATGTCATGTTTAGCCTGATGGTGTGGTTGGCAAATGCTTGCTTTTCACGCCGCAAGTCGTACGTTCGTTACCATTACTAACTCAGGACAGATATTTGTGTGCATGAACACGTCTGTTTGTCCACAGTCTGGGTGTAATTATCTATATAAGTAGGTATGTATTGACAATAGAAAATTGCTGAGTATGGGATCAGATGACCGTGTGTGAATAATATCAATCGATATTATTATTATAAGTGCGTGAGGAGACAAAAGTTACTGGCACAATGAGACTTGAGAAACTAGAACAGTAATTTTATTGTAATAAATACGTATATGTTGCCAGGGCCAGAGGTCGTCGGTGTTGGTAACGCGGAATCTGCCGGGGATTCTTAGCACCCCCTGCCCTGCCGTAACCACGGCTGTTACCACGGCTGGGAATAGCAGGGCTGCCGGGGACTGGGGGCCGCGGTTTGGTTGTGTCCATCATTTGAGGGGACCGGAACCGGAAGACGCAGCGTGGGCAGGCCCCCTACAAGATGGACCGATGATCTTGTGCGGGTCGCTGGAAACTGCTGGATGCGAATAGCACAAGACCGGCAATTGTGGAGATCTTTGGGGGAGGCCTTTGTCCAGCAGTGGACGTCTTTCGGCTGATATGATGATGATGATGATGAAATACGTATAACGAAGTAGTAAGGGGTTTAAAGGTGAAAAAAAAAACCAAATTGATTTAATGAGCACTTAGTTTTAATAGTTTTATTAGATGATGAAATGAAATAATGAAAATTATTCCGCACTAGGGTATTAACAGAGACTTGTTTTTCAATATTTTGATTTCATTATACGGTCACCGTAGCCTAGTTGGTAGTGCTCCTGCCTACGAAGCTGGTGGTCCTGGGTTCGAATCCCGGTAAGTGCAAATATTTGTGTGATGAGCACGAATATTTGTTTCTGAGTCATGGATGTTTTCTATGTATATATGTCTTTATCTATCTATATAAGTATGTATATCGTCGCCTGGTACCCATAGTACAAGCTTTGCTTAGTTTGGGGCTAGGATGATCTGTGTGACACTGTCCCCAGATATTATTATATTATTATTATTATTTTGCTGCCATTTGGAGCGGTTTGCCGTAGGCAACGCGATTAGTATGCGAGATGGCGGCCGCAGTTAGATTGTAGCTAGTACGGGTGCTGCCCGACTACCTGGTGTATCCCTCAGTCGCCTTGTACAACACCCACGGGATGGCATGGGGCGGCCCTGATATTCTTTTTAGGCCGAAAACCACACGGATCAAAACGACTCAACAAACAATATAATTATTATAACAAAAATATGTTAACTACATAATATATTTTTGTTATAATAATATTGTTTTATTTGCTGTCTAAAATTAACTTTATCCTGTATATATTCCATATCCAATATAATTTTATCAATAGTTAACATTTAAAGCATATATTATTTTATACATCGAAGTTTTTAGCAAGGATAAATGTTTAAATAGTCATCGTGACACAAATATCAACGATCAAGGGCGAGTAGCTTAACTATATAAAAGCGGCCAAGTTTGAGGCGGACTCGCCCGTGAAGGGTTCCGTAGCAGCAAGTATTTCAGTTGATTTAATGAAAGGTAAATTGCGGTTTAAGTTTTATGACGTATTTAAAAATCTACTCACTAGATGAAGAAAGAAAGAAGGAACATATATTTATTCCGTAAACAAGCACAGATAATAATAATATATAGGTACACACAAAGAAGTTCTTAATTGCTATCTTTGCGAGTCCGAATTGGTCCCATCTCAGCACTAGCTGCGACATTACTGTTGCAGCGATGGTTTTCTGATGGAACCAGGTAAAAATAACAATCGGAAATTTCATGTGTCAGTACAGCTCGCAGTTCAATTTTAAAAGTATCTGAACACTAATAATCTTACTTACAACTAATTAAAATACTAAATATGTGGTTAGGGAGACTTAATAAAATAAAATATTAAAAAATTTACACTAAGTTGTAGATACGTAACATACACAGTATATAAAATATCAGATCTCGTTCAAACCAATTTTTGTGGAAATTTGGATGGTAATGTACATCATATATATATATATGTGTGATAATGTGAAATGTGAGGAGTATGCTAAATTACATGGCTTGGCATACAACACCAAGAAGTCAGAGGTCATGGTCTTTGAGGCTGGGGGTAAAAGCCCTGATACAGTACCGCCTGTCTTATTGTATGGTACACCGTTGCAGAGGATATACAGGTTTAAGTATCTTGGTCATATATTGACTCCCGGCCTCAATGACGATGATGACGTTGAACGGGAGCGGAGAGCGTTGTCGGTTAGAGCGAACATGCTGGCCCGCAGGTTTGCACGATGCTCACTACCAGTTAAAATCACGCTCTTTCGAGCCTACTGTACTTCTTTTTACTCGTGCAACTTGTGGGCTAGATATACAAAAAAATCGTACAGCGCTCTCCGCGTCCAATATAACAATGCGTTTAGGATACTTGTGGGGCTGCCTCGTTTCTGTAGTGCGTCAGGGATGTTCGCAGATGCGCACGTAGATTGCTTTTACGCAACAATGCGCAAAAGGTGTGCTTCTCTGGTGCGCAGGGTGTGGGGCAGCCCCAACAGCGTCTTAAGCATGGTTGCCAGTCGATTGGACTGTAAATACGTTGGTCACTGTTGTGCAATCTCCCATGGAATGGCACAACAGTGACTAACCTCCATTTATTTATGTATGTGTTCCGTGTTTGTGATTAATGTGATTGTGTGATTACTAACATAGTCGTAAGTTTATACTAACAATCTTGTTGAGTCATAGTTACTTGAATAAAGAAAGTTCTATTCTATTCTATATATATATATATATATATATTTATTTAGTTTTATCATAATTGGTTCCTAATTAACTATAAATAAATCAATCATTCTCTAGTTTTAGAAGTTACAGGAGGGGGGACACTAATTTTACCACGTTGGAAGTGTCTCTCTCGCGCAAACTATTCAGTAAAGAAAAGAAATTATTAGAAACCTCAATATCATTTTTGAATCCATAGATACGACACATGTATGGAAAAAATTTATTGTTTAATTTTCTATTTTTGTGTAAAAATCTTAATGCGGTTCACAAAATACATCTAATTACCAAGTTTCCACAGTACAGCTTTGTGACATACGGACGGACAGACAGACAGACATGACGAATCTATAAGGGTTCCGATTTTTGCCATTTGGCTACGGAACCCTAAAAAACAGTGGTCATTAAATTGTCTTTTGTTTGATTTGATTGCTTTTTAATAATTATGTAATTTCATAGGCGTGATGTGCTCAGAGCCAGTTACCGGTCCATTAGTGATCTGCAAGGTTAAGCAACTAGGCTCGCAGTTAGTTCATGGATGGGTGACCGCTTAAGTGGTTTAATTTATGAGCATATTCTTGCTACGGAGGGCACGTTAAGCAGTCGATCTTGGTTGTAGCCAATACTTTTCTGCTTATTCTATTATAGTCAGTGATCGGAATAGGTAGACTGATTTGGGGTCATTGATCTCAAACGTTTATGTGAATATGGCTATGCCTTAAAGATTCCGGGATTTAAAAATGTTGTATTTTTATGAATTTTGAAATTATTACATGGAGCTTGGTAGAAGATAAAAACGTGTGTTGTATGGGAGCCCCCTTTAATATTTATTTTGCTTTGTTTTTTTAGTATTTGTTGTTATAGCGGCAACAGAAATACATCATCTGTGAAAACTTCAACTGTCTAACTTTCACGGTTTTAAAGATACAGCCTGGTGAAAGACGGACAGACAGACAGACAGACAGACAGACAGCGAAGTCTTGGTAATACAAAACATCGAAATTATTTTGTAAAAGTAATATGCAAAAAAGAACATATTGTGATAGGAACTAAATATGTCATGATGATGACTCCAGACCGGTTTCGGTCACGGCGACTGCCTCAACTCCGTACAGATAGTTGTCGTTGGTGTGCTCGCATATGACTACAGTAGCCAATCTTATTTGAGAAGGTCCGCGCACATTGCGGGCATGTGAGCACACCATTATTAAAATTATAACTGATCGCCGCAGGTGGTCGGGCTTTCAGTTCGTCACGTCTAGAGTCAAGCTCTGACCGACGATGCTCCTCAAAGTCAAAAACTTTGTTTTTGACTAGAGCTCTCCAATCAGATCTGTCGGCCGCAAGCCTTTCCCACAACGAGGGCTCAATGTCACATTTCTTCATATGGCGTTTTTGCACATCTTTATATCGGAGGAACTGTCCGCCTTGCTTTCGTTTCCCCTCCTTCAGCTCGGAATAAAAGATACGCTTAGCCACTCGCTCCTCCGCCATTCGAGACACGTGACCGCACCATCGAAGCTGTCGCCGCATAAGGTAAGCCTCAATGCCACCAACATTGGCTCGTCGCAGCACTTCGGTGTTACGCACACGATCAGACCATCGGATCTTAAGTATTTTACGCAGGCATTTAAGGTGGAATTGGTCTAGTGTGCGGATATGCCGACGGTATTCAGTCCACGTCTCGGCAGAGTATAAGATGTTGGGCAATACTATTGCCGTATATACCGATATTTTGGTAGCCAGTTTGAGGTTATGGGAACGGAAGACCTTGGCATTCAGCTTGCCGAATGCTGCAGCAGCAGCACCAATTCTGCCGTTGATCTCAGCATCAAGGTCGCACTTCGATGTTAATGTGCTCCCCAGATACCGGAATTTATCAACCTGCTTTAACGAGTCCTCACCGAGTTTCATGGTCAGTGTCTCATGACCGTTATTGTCCAAGGACATAACTTCCGTCTTCTTGACACTGATCTTCAGACCAAATTTTTGGCAAGCCTCGTGAAAGTTGGACATCAATTGCTGCAGGCTATCTGGGGATTCCGCCACGAAACACAGGTCATCTGCATACATGATCTCAGTGATCATTGCATACGAAACTTTGGTGCGGGCCTTAAATCTGGCTAGATTAAAAAGATTGCCGTCTGTTCGGAAACGGATGCGAACTCCATCGGAAAATAATTGCAGGGCCTCACGGACTACGACTGCAAAGTACAACGCGAACAGTGTAGGTGCAAGAACACACCCTTGCTTCACCCCACAGGTAACGGGGAAGAAGTCTGACTGATCGCCGTCGACAGCGACACAGCACTCCATGTCATCATGCAGGAGTCTCAGGAGTCTCACAAATTTATCCGTGCATCCTAACTTTTCCAGTACTATCCAGAGGGCTTCTCGAGGCACACTATCAAAGGCTTTCTCAAGGTCAACGAAGCACAGGTATAGCTTTCGCCCCTGTTCACGGCTCTTTTCATGTAGTTGACGCAATGAGAAAATCGCCTCACAAGTGCCTCGGTCAGGTCGGAAGCCAAACTGGGTTTCCGGCAAAATCTTTTCAGATAGGGTCATTAGGCGGTTTAGTAATACTCTGGCAAAGACTTTTCCAGGGACTGATAAAAGTGAAATACCGCGGTAAGAGTTACAATCAGAACGGTCGCCCTTGCTCTTGTATAGGGCACAAATACGAGACACTTTAAAGTCTGCTGGAATGCGTTCCGTTTCCCACACAAGAACAAAAAGTTCATAAAAGGCTGAATGCAACTCGTCACCGCCAGATCAATTCTCCCGGTATGCAGTCCATGCCAGCCGCACGCTTATTTGGCTGTTGTTTTATGGCAAGAACGATCTCATTGCGTGACAGTGGCTCGTTCATCTGACTTGCTACTGACATCTGAGGCATCGATCTGATGTGTTCTAGATCAGCTGATCGATCAACATTAAGTAGGGCACTACAGTGTTCAGCCCATCGCTTTACTATAGCGTCTTTAGATTCTAGAAGGCCTTTGCCGTTCATGGACTTCAAAGGGACCTTCAGCGAATTCCTCGTACTAATCAGTTTTCGAACCTCACCGTAGAACTCTCCGAGCTGATTCGTATCAGCGAGCCACTGCATGTGCCGAGCTTTTTCTTGCCACCACGTAAGTAGGACACGATGTTTGCCGATTGCATCTGCAAGAACCCTATCGTTCTCATCAAACCAGTCCTCATTCTTACGGACTTTGACACCCAAAGTATTTTGAGCTGTGCCTTAAATATGAGAAGATAAAGCTCCCCACTCTGCATCAACCCCCTCCGCGCCGTTTCGTAGGGATGGGAGCGTACTAGCTAAAGTTTGTGCAAACTGTTGTCTAGTCCCGAGATTCTGAAGCTTATCTACATCTAAGCACGCAAGCTTCACTCTTCCTGATCTGCGGGGACGACGTAAGCAGAGATTCAATTTGGTGACAACAAGCCGGTGATCAGTCCAACAGTGTGCTCCCCGCATTACACGGGTTATTTGGATTTGGGAAATATCTTTTTGTCGTACGATTGCGTAATCAATTAAATGCCAGTGTTTTGATCGTGGGTGCATCCACGTAGCCTTGTGCTTGGCGCGAAGTCGGAACATAGTGTTCGTTATAGCCATATCGAATTGAGCACAAAGACTAAGCAACAACCTGCCATTACTATTCATGTTGCCTATTCCGTGTCTGCCTAAAACTTTAGGCCAGGCTTCATAGTCCCGCCCGACTCTGGCATTAAAGTCGCCCAGTAGTAAGATCTGTTCACTGGGGCGTACGCGCTCGAGACAGTGTGTCAACTCCTCATAAAATTTGTCCTTGATGTCATCAGACTTGTCCAGCGTTGGAGCATAGACACTGATGACATTAAGATAATTGTCGTGTTCAAGATGCAAGCGCAATGTGGTCACGCGGTCAGAAATGTGCACAGGATATTCCTGAAGACGCTTTAAGAGGTGGTTTTTGATAGCAAAACCAACGCCCGACCACCGCGGTTCAGAGGCAGCAGTACCTTTCCACAGAAAAGTATACCCGCCACCGTCTTCCACCAGCTCCCCTTCGTCAGCGAGATGTGTTTCACTGAGAGCAGCCACATCTATATTATAGCGACGAAGTTCTCGAGCTACAATAGCGGTTTTTCGCTCAGGACAGGCGTTAGCATCACTATCGAGAAGCGTCCGAACGTTCCACGCGCCGAATGTCATAGTATTGGATGATGGTTGCGTTTTCTTTTTATTACTTGTGTAGCGTCGACCACGATAGAAATAGATGCAGAGGCAGCCGTGGTTACTACCCTCTCTTAAGTCGGGGTGAGCATTTTTTTGGGACACCTTTTCTAGTCCCCTCCCTGGCTGAGCAGGGAAAGCAGTGCCTCCCTAAATAGGGCTGCTTTGTCACCCTGGGTGCTGCCGAATCCATTCTGTCACCCCATGCGCAGAGCGAAAGCGACCACGGTGTACATACATACACCCCCAGAACCGCCCGTGTGCAGGCATCAGACAAAGCCTGGTTCGCATCAATCCAGACCTCTCTACCTCACCCCATCGCCACAGGATTTTGCTGTAATCGGAGTCCATGTTCGGAAGCAGTCAGGTGCTAAGGAAATATTAAGGTGCATAAGTGTACGCGCAAACACAGATGCACACACTCGTCCTTCCCCTCCTATCTCTAGTGGAACGGAGAACCGCTACAACTAGAGGAGAGTTTGGATGATGAGTCTGGCCGACGGTAACTATACGCTCTCTACCGTCGCCCTTGGCCTTCCACAATTGCCGTGCTGTTCCGCCAAGTCCGCCAAACCCGCTGCATATCAGCTGTGGGTTGCCTTCCTCGCCGAAACAGACTTTATGTACAAAGTGGGAGAGAGCCACAATAATACATTCGATTGTACCTGTCGAACGCAAGGCAGTTTAACGTCTTGCCCAGGACGGAAATACGTCACGAAAATATGTCATAATGATAAAATAAAAAGTTGATTGCGCATGGCGACGCGTCGCCACACCGTACACACTACTATCGTATAGCGTGGCGACGCGTCGCCACGGTATGTGTCGCCACACCAGAAATCTGTTTTACGTGCGGCTATAGATGTTTCACATCAATAAAAGTCGATTACGCATGGCGATGCGTCGCCACGCCAGAAATCTGTTTTACGTGCGGCTATAGATGTTTCACATCAAAAGTGGGGTGTTTTAAGTGGCTCTACTTTATCGCATGGGCAGTGGTAACCCTAGTGTGAGTGTTTAAAAGCCGCCCAGTAGGCCTCTGACGTGACTTACCGACTGTTATCTAACGACTGCAACTGGGACCGACTGCTTAACGTGCCCTCCGAAGCACGGATACGCCCTTTAATTAAACCATTTTGGGCGGTCACCCATCTATAGAATGACCGTGTGCCGACGTGCTTAACCTCCCCATTCACTTACAGGCCGGTTAGAGCTACTGGCCGTGAGCAAAAGTGTTAGTGTGAGTTGGACTCGTAAGTTTGAAGCCTATAATTCCCTGTCAGATTGCATCATAGCTTTTATGGTTTGACCAACTTCATTGCGGTTCTTTTTATCAGATATTCAGATTAATCCAAAAGCTTTTTAGATATAGCTCTTATCTACTTGCAGTCAGATTTGGAATGATGGATTAGTTAATAGATCCTGCCTACACACTGCATTGCGGCAGGACATTTTCTATTGCTCGATAAAGTCCTCGCGCAAAGTGGGGCTTATGACGTAACTAGCTGTGTCCCGCAATTTAACCCATGTTAAACTTTATAAATTATAGCCTATGTGTTGATACAGGATGTCAGCTACATTTTTTGACGTGAAGAAGTAACAAACATACACACTCACAAACTTTCACCTTTATAATTTTAGTGTGATTACCGCGCTTGGAAGACGGGTTGATGATTGCAGTTTGATGGTCATAGTTTACAAAAAGACGCTACTGCCCGCTCTCTAGATGTATTCCCTCTGGACAACCTTTTACGTTCTTCATGGAATGAGTTGGAGAAGTGTTATTTTTCGCCGTCAACACATAGCCCATTTCATATTTATCTTCTATATATATAAAAATCAATGCCAATTTTCGTTGTAATGTTGTAACTCAACAACGCCTTTACCGATTTGGCTAATTAATAAGAGAAAATTTAAAAAAAGTCTTGAAAAAGTGTAAAATCAATGAACTTAATAATCATTTTTATTACTATGCCTTATACGTAGCGAAGCACGTACCGGGCCGCTAGTTTTATATATATGGCGTACCTCATTGGTCTAGCGGTAGCGTGTTCACCCGCAGATAACGAGGTCCTGGGTTCAAATCCCGGGTCGGGCCAGAAAGTGATTTTGGGACTTTACTGTAAAAAGAAAAATTACTCAGCATCAGCCCGAAGTCTGGGAGTTGGCGGTATTATACCCCCGTGCCTCGGAGAGCACGTAAAGCCGTCGGTCCTGTACCTGACCTCTTTCCGGTCGTGTCGCTAGGCGTCCTATCGGATCATGAGAGTGATGGAATAGAAAGTGCTCTTGTGTTTGCGCACACACTTGAGCACTATAATATGTCCCGCGCAGATGGCTAATCTCTGTTGAGACTGGCCACCGTGATCGAAATTCGGCTAGGAGGACATTATTATTATTATATATGACCCCCTACAAGATGGACCGCTGATCTTGTGCGGGTCGCTGGAAACTGCTGGATACGAATAGCGCAAGACCTACAATTGCGGAAATCTTTGGGGGAGGCCTTTGTCCAGCTGTAGACGTCTTTCGGCTGATATGATGATGATGATGATAAATATAAAATTATACGATACACTTAAGAAATTTAAATTTACTGCGTGCATTATTAATTTGAATTTTGCTTGTTCACAATTTAAAGTAGTTATCCTGATTAGTGCAGGAACCATTGCTGAAAGTACTTTTTTTGTAATAAATAATTTAAAAGAAAATGGCAGAATCCGTATCGCATACTTCCTTTGTTGTTCAGCTATATAATTTGTACCACTTGTTAAGACAACTAAGGTATTAATTTTAATGTAAGTATAATATTTTTAGAACTTGGTATTAATTAATTAAATCAAAAAGAATATTTCATATATTTTCAATAAATAAACGTAATAAAATCGTAAACTAAACGCAGTTACGTTTACAGAAATTGCCATGTGTAAAATAATATCAATGTCGAAATTATAATTAATTATTTACAAATGGGAACAACATTACATATAAATCATTTAATTATAGACTTATTTATTATACCTAAGTAAGCACAGGAGTTGCATTATATCGAAATAATTAATGATTTGCAATAGGAACGATTTTCGTCGTCAATATTTTTTTGTTCATGGTAATTATTTATTGACAAGCAAAGACAATCTGTCAGGTATTTATTGCTGTTGTTTTGATACAATATGTCATCAATTTAGCAAATTATCTTGCAGATATTACGTGAGTTCAGCATCAGTTCCTCCGTGCTATAATATATATCTGTTGACAGTGGATTCACGAAAGGACGCTTTATCATTTAATTATAATGACGAGTTTGCAATGTGTTAATTGCAACATTCGCTTGCCCCGACTAAGAAGACAAGCATTATTCGAAGAGAGTGAAGTTCTCAATAAACCCAATGTTGCTTTGTGCTATGTGATAATTATTGTTTGGTAATTATATGAAGATATTCTTAGATGAAGTAATGACGATGTCTTCCCGGCCGAATTTCGGCCACGGCGGCCATTCTCAATGGAGATTAGCCAATTGCGCAGGACATATTATAGTGCACAAGTGTGTGCGCAAACACAGGGGCACTTTCTATTCCATCACTCTCATGATCCGATGGGACGACTACCGACACGACCGGAAAGAGGTCTCCGACGCACGGGGGTGTATTACCTCCAACTTCCAGACTTCGGGCTGATTCTGAGAATTTTCTTTTAACGGATAAATCCCAAAATCACTTTTTGGTCCGACCCGGGATTTGAACACAGGACCTCATATTCTGCGGATGAACACGCTACCGCTAGACCAACGAGGCTGTCAACGATGAAGTAATACTAAGGATACATTAATAATAATATCAATAAAATTATTGTACCTAGTTACAAAAAACAAAGAATCTATTGTTTTATTTACCTCCACTCAAAACCTCATATATAACCCCTCGCAACCTCACACAAATGTACACTGGGTTATGAACTATGTAATTAATGGAAATAAAGAACTTTTCATTATCTCAACAAAAAATAGTTTTTTGCATCTTCCTAACCTAAGTCGCGACACGGTTAGGGTTTTCGGGGCAGGTTCGGAATAAATCCATGTAAAAGACTAAAAAAGAGCTACAACATTTACTTTATCACCATAACAATGTTTATGTAAATATAATATGTAACAATCTTCATTGGTACACTAGTTAACACTAGCATTTCATTGCCACATCAGTAGATACGCATTGATATTTACAGTATCTTTATTACTTAGGCAGTAAGAGTGATTTTCGAACTGCTGTTTCCACGGTCATGGGGTTGACCCACAGATTACCAAACATAACCTTAAAATAAAACTGGCTATAACTTTTATATCCCATGTTCTAAAAATCTAAGAAATTAAGAATGCCTTTTCAATCACATTAACCACCAATTAAAACATAAAATATCCCGTAACACGAAATTTTACTAGCGGTACAAAAGTCCCATACATTCTTGCCGTTTGCCTTTGTATTTCGAATAGACCTTCCATAACTTAACCATTCATTGCAAACCTAAATTAATGGGAACTGAAAGCAGCATCTTCTTTATAGTTTTACGGATTTTTATAAAGCAATTGTGCCAAAAAGTATTGAGAATCCTCCTAACTCAGAATTAATTCATGATAAACACAACTTAGTATTAGAAACGTTTAAAAAGCTTAGGTATTGATTGGGAATCAAAGCAGAAATCGACAATTTTACGTCATATTAAAATTTAAAAATAATAGGTTTTAACTATGAATAATTATGTTTTAAATAATTTGAATGCAGCCTAGTTGGTAGTGCTCCTGCCTAGCTGGTGGTCCTGGGTTCGAATCCCGGTAAGTGCAAATATTTGTGTGATGAGCACGAATATTTGTTTCTCATTCATGGATGTATTCTATGTATATAAGTATTTATCTATCTATATAAGTATGTATATCGTCGCCTGGTACCCATAGTACAAGCTTTGCTTAATTTGGGGCTAGGATGATCTGATGATTAACTGAAATATATACAAAGAATTGTAATCAGACAACCTATAAACATACTTATATATTTCTCAATACATTTATATTCAATTCAATTCAATTTACTTTATTTGCCAAAAAATATGGTTAGGTACATAATGATGTTACAAATAAGAAAGGCCTCACATTTAGGCCAAAAGCATGTCAATACAAAACACAAATTAATATCAAATCACTACCTACAGTTACAATAAATAAGTCGTCGCATAATCAAATTTATAAAAATGTCATTAAAAAGTATTCTAGTCAAAATAAAATAGTAGTAAGTACGTTATTATGATTTTTTGTTCCTTGTTAAGAATTCATTTACAGAATAATACATTTGTTCTAGAAGCCATGCCCTTAACCTTTTCTTAAAGGGTACAACCGGCAATATTTTAATTTCTGTTGGCGTAGCATTAAATATTTTGACACACATTGCGTAACAATTCTTGGAGAGTAGCGTCGTTTCGGTTTTAAATGGCATAACTAGTCTATTACAATTTCTTGTATTTCGCAATAAATTGAATTGAAATTGAATTATAAATGAATGATGCGTGATGCTTGGCTGACGGTGTTCCGTGGCTGACAGCAAAGAATATCAGCGCCCCCTTTCATTCGGAGGCGTAGAAGTCGACTCGAGCGAATATTTCCCACGGAACGGTTAGCAGCGTCTCTCTGTGTCTATATCTATGGCCATCATACTGCGATCGATGCTTTACCACTTTGGTTATACCGTTATTGAATCAATTATTTTGTTTAATTTCCCGTAGGTTATTAATTTTAAACTTAGGAAAACCACACAACACATAACAACAATTATATTAATTGTTGTTATGTGTTGTGTGGTTTTCCTAAGTATAAAAAAATAAGCTTTTAGCTATAATATTAAATATTATTATTGTAAATATTTCATTATTTATATGTTTAATTTCAGAATATGATAATATATAGCAAGAAATAAATTTGTTAAGCGATTAACGTAGCTATACATGTGGGGTATCTATGGATAGGTCTTCAAAAATGATATTAAGGTTGCTAACATCATTTTTTCTGTACTGGATAGTTTGCGCGCGAGATACTTCCAAAGTGGTAAAAGTGTACCCTACCCCCCTCCACCTGTAACTTTTAATATAAGATAATGATAAAACTAAAAAAAATATGTGATGTACATTACCATGCAAACTTCCACCGAACAATGGTTTGAACGAGATCTAGTAAGTAGTTTTTTTTTAATCTATATATATAAAAGGCAAAACTGACTCACTGACATATACAACGTGTAACAGAAAGAGTGAACGTAACTTAAGGGGCATATACGGTCTCCTTAAGCCTACCTATACACAAAATCTCATACCGAAATACCATCATTTTAATCTTGATCGTAAAATAATATACCATTCAATATATCGACAAGTATTTTTATCGATATAACGAACATCCGTACTAACACAGCACAGCTGATTCTGATTTACGCTAGAAATTGTTTGACATACCTCTGTGTTTCTATGCACGCCTGGTAGTTTGATTCCGATTGCACTCACTACACATATTTTGTTTTATTTTCGAGTTATGTTTTTATTTATAGCACTGCTGAATAGCTATTGGATACTTTACATCGTATAAGTACGTGATACACAAACACATTAGGAGAATCTTTTTATAGTTTAACTTCTAGTTGAAGTTGTTTTCAGTACTGATGGAAGAATTTCATTATTTCACGTTCACTAAATACTGCACCGACACCGAAAGCTTAACTCTAAGACTTGCCAACTAACACGAGTCACTCTCATGTACAACATATTCATAGAATCGTAAAGCTTTCATGTTTCTTAGTTATAAAGAGGCGTGGCCTCCATCGCGACACTGTACCCTTCACGACATAGGTTCCTCGTAATTAAACAGCCTTAAATTCTGCGACCTATGATTTCTCATCATCACAAAGTGCACGTCTGAGGCTATTCTTTCATAGATGAATGCACGAAATTTTCAAAATTATTACGATCACTAAACGACATAGTTAAGGATTTCGCGGAACACTTTACTCATTACTAAACGACATTTAAGACGATTTAGTAACTAAACACGACCTAAATAGACAGCAGTTTACGAACAACTGATGATTTTAATATTTTTAAATACCTAAATGAAAAATGCACAATATTTGATGAATTTGGCGGGTTTCTTCGAACGCGGCCCCTTTGGCGGCGTCTTTGAGTCCACTCAAAAGAGCCGCCTAGGTATCGACGACGCGCGCGGCTCGCTTTCATGAATATTAAAAGATATTTATTTAACCGTTTATTATTTACCTACATCAACTCTTTGATTTTGCCGCCATATTAGTGTAACTTTGGATATAATCAGGACGGAATTTGAAATGTCCCCTACTGTTCATATGAGCCTAGTATATTATTCATATTTTTTTATTTGTATGTATTGTATGAATGATTAATATGTTGTTACACCTAAACCACCTAACCTTTAAAACACTCTAAATTTTAAAGGTGGAATTGAAAGTGCCCCTGCACTTTCTATTCCATCACTCTCATGATCCGATGGGACGACTAGCGATACGACCGGAAAGAGGTCAGGCACAGGAACGACGGCTTAACGTGCTCTCCGAGGCATGGGGGTGTAATATCGTCAACTCCCAGACTTCCGGCTGATACTGAGAAATTAATTTTTACGGAAAATTCCCATAATCACTTTTTGGCCCGACCCGGGAATTGAACCCAGGACTTCAGTTTTCCCATAATCACTTTTTGGCCCGACCCGGGATTTGAACCCAGGACTTTATTATCTGCAGTTGAACACGATACCGCTAGACCAATGAGTTATACACGAACACATTCAAATGGCGCGGCGCGCGGTGGCGGCATCTTTGAGTCTCTCAAAGATGCCGCCACGCGCGGCGCCCGCCTTGATGAATATTAAAAGATATTTAACCATTTATTATTTACCTACATCAATCCTTTGTATTCGCCGCCGTATTAGAGTTCCTTGCGACAAAATCAGGACGTAATTCGAAATGTCCCCTAATGTTCATATGTGCCTAGTACATTATTCATATTTTTTCGTAATTTATCAGTAGTCGTACCGCGTGTGTTTATCTGGTTAGTTTGTATAGTTTGTATTAAAAATTAAGTACGAGTACCTATTCGTTTCCGGCCAGATTAAATTCACATACTGAAAGAAAAATTTAATATTCTTACTATTTAACACACAAAAAAATATCTGCAGTTACATAAGTCAATTAAATTATTTATTTCTCCTGGATCCAACATCTTGCGGAATATCAATATTAATTAAATTAAGTGATTTTTCCTAGTTATCAAATTTGTATGAATGATTAAAATGCCGTTACAGGGAACCTTTAAAAATTAGAGCAAAAATTCAGTTAAACATTTGATTGAATATTAAAATAAACACGTGTAATAAATTATGTGACTGTACAGAACCACACTTTTTATTTACAGTCTAAGTAGTAGGTACCCAAAGAGTTCGCGGAGTTCTGAGTTTTTAGTGTTGTTCATAATGTCGGTAATCTTACTTGTTGATTTAGGTTGTCGATAGAAAAATAAATTACTAGTTGAATAAAAAATGATTATTTCTGTTTGAAGTTTCGTCCATAGGTAGCCGTCCTGATACCCTATAACCCCCTTAACTTTCTGTTACACGTTGTATACCTATCAACGCAGGGCCTAAACTATAAAGGTTAGAAGCTTGAAACCATGAAACGCATGAAAATTGGTAGTTGACCCACCAGTTAAAAATAAAAATTATGTATCGCAGGATTTTTGACAATTCTACTCCTAAGGGCGTAAAATAGGGGTTGTAAGTTTATATGAAAAATGAGAAATTTTTGAAGTTAAACGCATGAAAATTGGTATTTGGCCGTGAAGTTAAAAACTTAAAATATGTATTTGATGATTTTGGGAATTCCACCCCTAAGGGCGTTAAATAGGGGATGTAAGTTTATATGAAAATCTGTCAGTTAATTAGTGTAGTAGGTAGATTAAAAGTGAATTAATATATAATGCTTATTTATACTATCATGCCTATTTTGAGCTTTCTTGCGTGTGTATGCTTATGGTCTTACAGAGTAAAAAGCTCAATTTTACGTTGACACTGCTTGACAGCGAATGACATGTACCAAAAATAGATAATTTCCTCTCTTTTTCCTTTATCTCTTGGTGCCATATTTTAAAATTGTAGGCCAATAAAAAATCGTCTAAAAAATACTGAGTTAGTGAAACCTTTTTTATGAAAATTTCTTTAAAAGGCCGTGTTTTTTTCTGTTGCGTTATTTTTTTTTTCTGAGTGTAGAACTTAAAACATATCTTATCACTATGGGCCTGTAGACTAAGTAACTTTTAATTGGATAATTTCACAAGCCATTCCTGACAGAAACGGCATACAGAATTTTAATGAACGACCTTTCTTTATTTATTCACATTCATTTTACAGTTTCTAAAAGTAACTCTTTCACGTATGTTAGGGCTTTTTATTGTAGGTTACATTGGTCATCATTGAAAACTGTCGCGGACGAATTCGCTGCTAGTAGCGTCATAAATCGTAAACCGCAATTTACCTTTCATTTAATCAACTGAAATACTTGCTGCTACGGAACTCTTCATGGGCGAGTCCGACTCGCACTTGGCCGGTTCTTTTATATGGGCCACAAACACGCTACAGTCATATGGTCGATGGCCGCAAGCAAAAAATATTTAGATCTTAATTAAAACGTAATTTCAAGTTATTAAAAAATGCATATTGTATGGCAATCAAAATATATAATAACCTTCCGTTACATATAAAAAAATGTCATTACCTCAATTTAGGAAGAGTTTATTTAATTTCCTCAAAGAGAAATGTTTTTATAAAACTAAAGATTATCTAGAATATAAGTCGAAATAATAGTGTAATTTAATAGATTAATTTATAATTAGGTAATAGATTAAGTTTCAAAACTACATATATGTACTCGTATATTTGCACGACCTCAGGTCAGAATATATTAGATTATAACCTTTTCATTAAGATCTTATGTACCATATTTGAGCAAATAAAGATTTGATTTGATTATTAACTATTTTTTATAAAGGGGCATGCCCCGCACTAGGGAATATAATCCCTGTGTCAAACAAACATATAATAAACGGACACAAAATACATCCACACTCCGAATTTATTTATGGGTCAGACAAATAGTTGTCCGGCGCGGGCCTCGAACCCGCAACAAGAAGAGGTGAAGTGACTGTGTTAGTCGCTACGCCACACGTGTAGCACATTGTAACTTCAGATGGGCCGATAACTAAAAGCCGGCGAGCCGCAGGTCGAGTACAGCGGGGGTAAAAAAGTACTTTTTATTCTGTGGTAAAAGTATGTTATCATATACAACATGTAACTTAATTAACGCACATCCTGAAAATAGTTGGTCAGAATCGTTTACTGAATCGATTTATATCATTTTTATTCCATTTTAATTTAAACTACGGAAACTATCGTTATTTTAACCCTGTACAGTCAAAACAAATTGAAATGCATCGTAAGTCAAAGTAATAAGACTTGTAAGTCACAGTTTTGTTTGTATTCATACAAATGCCATCATTCAACACAAAATAAAGAAACATAAACATTATTCCAAGAAACCAATTTAGTAAATAACAATGCATATAACAATGTATATACCGACTTTCAGAAGGCTTTTGACAAGGTCGACCACGCATTGCTTTTGGATAAGATAGCCTACAATGGCATTCGTGGCAATTTACTTCGTTGGTTTACAGCATACATACTAAACAGGACACAAAAAGTGGTAATCAATGGTTACAAATCTGATACAATCACGGTCACATCCGGTATCCCCCAAGGATCTATATTAGGTCCCCTTCTTTTTATATTATTCGTCAACGATATAAAAAACTGTATTATTCACTCTCAATTCTTAATGTACGCTGACGACATTAAAATTTACAAGGCATGTAAAGGGGAACATGACTGCTTACTTTTACAGGAAGATCTTAACAGACTCAGTCAATACTGTACTCTGAACAAGCTGCAGCTCAGCTTACCTAAGTGTAATATAATAACATACACAAAAAACAGAAATATTACTTTTTACAATTACACTTTACATGACGCTCCGCTCACAAGAGTCGAATGCATCCGTGATCTTGGCGTCACATTAGACTCAAAACTGCATTTCGATCTTCATGTAGACAATGTTATTAACAAAGCCTATCGCATGTACGGCTTCGTCATGCGTTCAGCTGCCGATTTCAAGCGTCCGTCTACGTATCTATATCTGTACAAAACCTTAATTCGATCCCAATTAGAGTTCGCAGTGCAAATTTGGAGCCCTATTTATGATAAATATGTAAAACAAATTGAAATGGTACAGAAAAAATATTTAAAAAGCATGCACTACAGATGTAATCATTCAAAAATTTCATATGAAGCATTATTAATAAAATATAAACTTTTGAGCCTGGAGTCTAGACGTAAGTTACTCATGGTTATGATGCTGCATGGCATATGTAATAATAAGTTTGATTGTACAAATATCACTAACCAATTATGTTATGTTGTACCCAGAACTGTCATACAGCGAGAGGTGCGCGTGCGCCGGGTGTTTCACACCGCGAGATGTAGAACTAATGCCGGGGCACGGGCTCCTCTATGGCGTCTCGTAGATACGTATAACACACACTTTGTGGAGTTTGATATTTTTGCACTCTCACACTCAGCTTTTAAAGCAAAAGTAAATAAAATTTTATTAAAATAAACATAGAGAGATACAGGGGTAGTTTCGGGGTATACCTACGAACAAAAATTTATGAGAAACCAATATACAATGTTCCCAACAAGATGCGCACAGCTAATCTTCCTTTAAAATATGTAATTATTTTGCGGACATTAGTGTGGGTTATACGTTTATTCAATTTAAGTTATATTATAATCTGCTAGAAACACTGTAACGTATAACTGTTTTGTGTCCCAATAAAGAAAATAAATAAAAAAAATACATGTCAAATAAAAAATTTAGTGTATATATTATGATTAGAACATAATATTCTAATTGGGTGTGCGTTAATTACGTTACATTTTGTATATGTTGTAATAACAACAGTTATCTAGACAACATGCACCACCCACAGATTGAATTACAATATCTGGCATGTTATCTGCTAATGGATGATATCAGTGAGTTCCGGTTGTTTACCTTTTCTGTCGTATTAATTAATAATATAATTAGAACGGGTGTCATGCGGACACAACGCTTTATTACGTAGGCAATAAGAACAGTTTTGGCACTGCCAATGTATCTATTAATGTACTGTTGATTGAGCAGACACCAGCTTTCGATTACTGATGTAAAATGAAATACGAGATACCGCAACAATGTTTCTGCTTTGATCTGATTTTTACGTGAAATATATTTACATTGTAGTTAACTTTATCGTAACAACACGTTTGTGCTGCGTTTACTTATTAAATTATTTGGTGCTTGATTTACAACTTTGATGAGTTCTATGTATGAGACTATATCATCTACATCATACATCACCAGCCTGATATTGTCCAATGCTGCACATAGGCCTCCCCCAAAAGTTTCTATACCGTTGCCATTTGGAGGGGTTTGATTAAGTCACCGTTGTTGGCATGCGAGTTGGCGACCGCAGTCAGGTGCTACCTAGTACACCACAGGTGGCGCTTCTGCCTGGTGTAACCCTTAGTTCCCTTGGCGACACCCACGGGATGGTATGAGGTCGCCCTGTTATTCCTTCTACGCTGAAAATCACACGGCTGAAACTATGAAGCCTTTATGAAATGATAGAATGTTGAAATGTATTTAGCAATTGGTTATAAATATACATTTTTACTTTTCAAGTTCACAATTAAGTAGTAAAGTCTAATACAATCTCAAATGATCTAGTTTCAGGTGAAATACATTTTATATAGTGAACTACTTACTACATATTTGAAAATTTGTATGTCATTATTGGCAAAACGTAGCGCACACTATATAATGTTATAACATAAGATCTTTGTACACCTATGTTTGACAAATAAATAAGTTTGAAGTTTGAACTGTTATCGGAGCAAAACGTAGTGCTCCGATAACAGTTCACTATATAAAATGTATTTTAACCGAAACTACTCTGTAAGACCATAAGTATACACACGCAAGAAAGCACAAAATAGGCACGATAGTATAAATAAGCATTATATATTAATTCTCTTCTAATCTACCTACTACACTAATTAACTGACAGATTTTTATATAAACTTACATCCCCTAGTTTACGCCCTTAGGGGTGGAATTCCCGAAATCCTGAAATACATATTTTAAGCTACATACATATTTGGCTATAAATATACATTTTTACTTTTCAAGTTCACAATTAAGTAGTAAAGTCTAATACAATCTCAAATGGTCTAGTTTCAGGTGAAATACATTTTATATAGTGAACTGTTATCGGAGCAAAACGTGTTGCTCCGATAACAGTTCACTATATAAAATGTATTTCAACCGAAACTAGATCATTTGAGTTTGTATTAGACTACTACTTAATTGTGCTGTTTACTTATTAAAATATCGCAAGCACTTTCTACTGAAATTGTTTTGATCATATTCTGCTGAATTTGATTTATAACTTTGATGATTTCTATGAGTTCTATGTCTAAGTTTATGAAGCCTTTATAGTGGTGAAATGTATTCGTTGAAAAAATTTATCATCTAAAATACATGCCTATTGCATGGCTATCTAATTGTATAATCCAGCAGTGGACGTCTTTCGGCTGATATGATCATGATGATGATATATATATATATATATGCTCTTTACCAATTGAGAGAAATCGAACTTCGACAATCTCTTGAAAAGTATTTTAATCCTCGATTTTTTATATGTTAGCAAGCCAAATGAGCACGTGGGTCACCTGATGGTAAGTGATCACCGCCGCACATGGACAGTTAATTGATTCCACTGAGTGGTAGTGCTCGCTAAAAATTTCTATCGGTCAAACGAAAATGCACGACCATATTTTACAGTACCAAAGTATTATTCTTGTAACTGCCTAGCCTAAATTATATAGAGGGTATAAAAAATATCATCGGCTCTCGTACTAATTGTAATACCTAGATTAGTTCATAGGTAGCAAATCAGACAAAACCGCCAGCTAATCAGCTACTCATACAAAGTGTAAAATAAATATGGAACGTAACTTACGGAGCTTTTATCCATTGCTTTACTTTATCTTATGGGCAGTGGTTACCCTAGTGCAAGAATTGTTTAAGCCACCCTGATATGGTTTATCGACTTTGTCTTAGAACTCCTACGCACTATGCGGTTAGCCGGAATGCGGTCAGCCGTCAGCAATTAATATTGCTGACCGGCTGCCGCAACACAGTGCGAATAAAAACTACTTTCTCGTACAGATAACTAAGTATGGTCTGCCGAACGGCTGGCCGCGTTGCGGCTAGCCACATAGTGCGTAGCCTTACGATAACAACCGGGACGTGACGCACTGTGATTCGCGTAGAACAAACTAGCTGGACAAAAACAACTCTTCAATTCCTAATAGTTAATTATTAAGATGAACTCATTAGCCCTATACATTAAGGAATACATCTATTAATTTTCGTAATTACCCTCATTAGGCCCGTCATTAAGGTAAGTATATAAAGTGTTGATAATTCAAAGTGCATTCATTTGCATTTTTACACCATATTGTTAACATTATTTTAAGTCACTAAAAGAAATTTGTGATAGTGTTTTTGTGATGGATTGTGTACATAAGGGTAAGTAGTTTTGTTTTAGTTAATTTTTATCACAGGATCTTCATTATTTAATTTTATTAAATTAAATGTTTCGATAAAAGTGGACTTTTTCACCCATATTTTTGAATTCAATAGTCAAAATATTACATGTCCACTCATGTCCACTCTGTAAAATCTATTTTATATGATTCTCACAAGTATCTAGTAGTAATTAGTAGAAAAAAATATTGCGAATTATTTGCACAACTAATTTTTTTCTTTTTTTTTCTTTAAACAGTTTTCACCGTCTCAAAAATGGACTTTTTTGAAGAATGGCTAAAACACCCGAAGGAAACGCGAAACGTGGAGCTCTTTCGGTTTATATCTTTGAGACATGACTTTGATGGTGTTACGGAGCAGTCCCTGAGAGACGTCAAGGTCATCATCTCAAAATATTCTTCAAAATTGGCTGAAAAGTGGAGCAGCTGTGCAAGAAATAGCAGCTGTGCAAAGAATAGCTACGAATAGAGATTTACTTAATATGTTATTGATAACATCTGACCCTGTAATAAATGGTTTAAGAGAAATTCCCCGGAAGAAAATAGGTTCATTCCCTATCGAAGTCCTAGATTTATTAGTTCAACCTAGCTTTAAGGAACAAAATGTTAATATAGTTTCTAGTTTTCATAGTTCTGCCACTCATGATCATGACTATTCAATGGATGATTCATCTGATGATAGTGATGATGAGTGATCGATTTAGTTTTTAAGTAGGTATTTTATGTATCTGATATTAGATTTTATAGTTACATTTATAGTTAAATTTATTTATAAAATTGTTTAAAAAAATATTGTGTTTTTATTTCACTATACCTGCTCAAACGACCAATGGACCTCAAATAGTATTATGACCCTTATATCTTTGCTTAATAACCTCATTTATAAATAAAAATCGAAACAAATAATATTGTCCAGCTAGCTTGTTCTACACGAACCACTGTGTGACGGTCGGTTGGCGCGGTTGGTAGAAACTTCTTCTTCTTTCTTTCTTTCACGCTGCAGGGGCTCTACCGGCTAAGTCACCGAACATCGTCTTCATGAATATGGCGTTCAAATAAATAAAGGTTAAAAATTACTTAATCAATCGTTAAAGCGGCCTCAATGACCATCATAAATGGTCCGGAATTGATTGTCAACGTTGAAGCCGATTTAACGATGGATTATGTCATTTTTAACCTTTATTTATTTGAACGCCATTAACGAAAACGATGTTCAGTGACTTAACCGGTAGAGCCCCAGGTTGTGGGTTCGATCACCACCCGGAACAGATATTTGTGTGCATTAAAACGTCTGTTTGTCCTGACTCTGGGTGTATGTAGGTATTTACAAAAGAAAAGTACAAAATCAGTTATCTGGTTTCCATAGTACAAGCTCGGCGTAGTTTGGGATCAGATGGCCGTGTGTGAATAATGTCCCGGGATATTACTATTGTTATTATATTATTATACCAATTGATACATAAATATATCAATTTGTATAATAATAAGTATATGTATGGGGAATCAAAAAATATTTTTCGTATTCCACGAACTGATTTTCTTTCATGTATTCAATGTCATGTGCAGATAGCGCTCCTGAGATTTAGGCTTAATTTTATTTTTACTCATATGGACGCTTATGGTTCACATAGGTTCAGCGCAGGAAAAAAGCCCAGCGGAGAGGATTTTATTAAGGCACTAGAAAATCAACTTTAAAATTATAGAAAGAAAGTGCATATATGCTTGAACCTGACAATAATGCTCGCACGTCCGCGAAGAGCATTTTTGTCAGATTCAAGCATATAATGCACTTTATTTTAAATAGTAATAAAGTTTATTTTCTAGTGTCTTAATAAAATCCTGTAGCAGATGTTTATACAATTCAGTGTCGACTTATGACAAAACATACGTAAAGTAAATATAATTATGTTAAATATCAGGTAAATATTATAAACTTAACAAGGCTTAATTATTTAAACTAATAAATGAAAAAGACACGTAGGTAGAACAAAGCTTTTTATTTTTTTATTATAAAGCTATTTACGTTACACGTTGTAGGTCTAAAAATGTTAAACTAAACTTAAAACAAGTTAGTAGTAGTTAAACCAAGCACACGTCGTACAAGTTTTTGTTCCCAAGATAGAACAAATAATTATCCTTAAAAAAACTATAACTTATGAAGGCCAATCGAGAACTAAACGTCGTAACTCATTTTATGCAAATTTATATCGAAACTGGCTTAATATGTGGCAGGAAACTATATAACTACATAATGAAAGTAACCTTGAAGAAATAAATAATAAATATCTTTGGACGACTGACTCACTGCCATCTAATCCCAAACTGTGCAAAGCCTGTAGTGTGATGACTGCCTCGTTGGTCTAGCGGTAGCGTGTTCAACCGCAGAAAATGAGGTCTTGGGTTCAAATCCCGGGTCGGGCCTAAAAGTGATTTTGGGATTTTTCCGTAAGAAGAAATTTCTCAGTATCAGCCCGAAGTATGGAAGTTGGCGGTATTACACCCCCGTACCTCGGAGAGCACGTAGAGCCGTCGGTCCTGTACCTGACCTCTTTCCGGTCGTGTCGTTAGTCGTCCCATCGGATCATGAGAGTGATGGAATAGAAAGTGCCCCTGTGTTTGCGCACACACTTGTGCACTATAATATGTCCTGCGCAATTGGCTAATCTACATTGAGAATGGCCGCCGTGGCCGAAATTCGGCCGGGAAGACATCATACATATTATACATATGAATGATGAACAAAGGAATGAACTCTATAATATATTTAATATACTCTATAATATGTTTCTCTTCATGTTGAAACAACTAACAGACGGTCACCGTAGCCTAGTTGGTAGTGCTCCTGCCTACGAAGCTGGAGGTCCTGGGTTCGAATCCCGGTAAGTGCAAATATTATGTGATGAGCACGAATATTTGTTTCTGAGTCATGGATGTTTTCTATGTATATAAGTATTTATCTATCTATATAAGTATGTATATCGTCACCTGGTACCCATAGTACAAGCTTTGCTTAGTTTGGGGCTAGGATGATCTGTGTGACGTTGTCGCAATATATTAAAATAAAAAACACACTGCCATCTGATTCCTAACTATGCTGTACTATGGCAACCAGACAACTACTTAAATATATTTATCATATTTATAAATACATATTATGTACATATTCTAGATAAATTAGACCCTGATACAGTGCAATTAACCGAGCTTATCACACGAAGCTTTGTCCTGGGTTGAACCCACGACCTCTGGTTTAGCAGTCAAGCTCCATAACCACTTCACCAACACGATAGTTAACGCTCTTTTAATATAATGTACATACGTCTTAACTAGATATTTATATGATTATCATTTAAGTAGCTTAACATAACATAAATGGCAGAGGAAACTTATAGAGCGCAATCTACATTTGAAACTAAACAAATGAAAGAAAGTCAGTTTGTTAAATACAAAAAAGATTGGGTCCACATGCTAATTACATCATCTGATCGTTATATTCTTGTATGGGATGTTAATTATGTTTGTGTATTTGCATATAGATGGGCTACACGTTTTAAAGTGTTTCATAGGCAAATGAAGACGAGTAGTATATAATAAACCGGATGTGCCTGCCAAATTGAACGCCAAGTAATCGAATGTCTAAATACTCGAACGTTCATAATATCGAATGGTTAATAAATTGAACTAGAATTTTTTTTCCGTTCAATTCGCTACTAGAAAGTAGGTTAGGTTAGAACTGGGACCTTATAGTGAGAAAAAATTGAATGGTATAAACGATGAAATTGTTTCTCTTCCTTTAACTTATTAACCATTCGATATAATGAAGGTTCCATTATTTAGCCTTTCGATTACTTGGCGTTCGATTTGACATAGTACACCCATAATAAATTAATCTATCGAATTTTTCAAATGTTTGTTTTGAAAGAAGACATGAACTCACGCCTGTTTCACAGAAGGGTAGACAGAAACAACGGATTTCTATTTGTAACTATCCTTGCACACCTCTTTTGCCTAGTTACTCTCATTATATTCTTCATACATGCTCGCGAAGGTACTTCTGACCTGGCCTCTCAAGGTTTCATCTTGTCTGATTTGTATTTTTATAAACTGTAATATTATTTTCCATTCACCTTTAGTATAACACAATACATATTAACAGTCACTGTATTGCTCGGCTCAAATAACTGCCCTTTATTTTATATTATAGCACTACCTTAATAGTCAACCATGATTAGATCACATTCAAAAATTGTATAAACTGCTATTTCTTTTATGTATATAAACATAAAACTTGGTTCATAATCAATTTCCAAACCAAATTAAAGAATATATAGGCTATCAGTTCGATAACCTATAGTATAAATATGTATGCTTTGTTTATGTTGAAAACATGTAACGTGGTTTCTTTGTTGCCCGTAACCCAATTCTGAGATTTCCTCTACATTCGAAGGTAAATACTTTCTGTATCTTTTTCTTTTTTATGTATTATATATGTGCGTTATATATATATATATATAATATGTTTGTCACGTTATTATTTTGTTTTGTAATATTAAACACCAAGAGTGGTTTGTCTTCGTACTCACATTCGTTTAATCACTTAATAAGTACATATGATTCCTCATTTTATACTACTATTAAATACTTAAATACAAAAATGAACGTACATTATATTAAACGCACATTATGTCATAAAAAGTAGAAGACAGTTACAATGTTTTTCATACTATAATTTATTTTGATTTTAAAATACAAATTCCAAGGCCACAATTTATTCACATTAATAAATTTGCGATCGGCGATATGAGTAAAAAATGTAAACAGGTAGGTATTTATTTGTGTAGGTACTTACTTTTTTGTAGTTACTGTGAATTTTAACTAAATCATTATTATCTTAAATTAAATTGCTAAAACTTGTTAAAATATAAGAAACGTTCAAATAATCTATTATACCTAGAATTAAATATATATCGCTAATTTGTACTTAATACTATTTATGCTCCGACTATTTACAAGCGCTCTTCAAAAGTTATGTGATTAAAAAAACTAATGATAAATAAAGTTCAATAAATACCAAAAACTTTGGACATTGTCAATTATTTTATTATTCACATACTCTATTGATAACATTGTACCAAATAAGAAAATACTATAATATACCTACCCATTATTTAAGTACATACCAAGCTCTTGTTGGTACAATTTCATTACGGCACAATATAAACAAAACTTAATTAATACCGGTATGCGTAACACAAAAACAGTATCCTAATTAATTACCAAATACTGAAATACCACTAACCTCTTGCAAATAAATAGTTCCTCGCGACGTATATCTCCTCTTGCAGCTAATTCCAAACAAAACCTCGAAAGTTTCACTCAAGTTTACATAACCTTTAACACTAGTGTTATAATGAACCAATTGCTTCTTCTCAAATAACTGATTATCACCAAATACACAAAAGCCTTTCGTTGCTTTAATGTACACCATATTTCGCGGACAACACTTACTTACACACATGCCACTTGCACAAGAATTTTCTCTCCTGACCATAGGTCTCATTAAATCGGAAATATTACGATAATCATCACCCAATTCACACGTTACGTAATTTTGATAAATTATAAAGAGTAAAACTTTAATCAACATGTCGATAGATATAATATTATGATTTTGACAACTCTTCCAACCGATGACTGGAGTTGAACTGGTCACGAATATGTGTATTTAAAGGTATAGCTATCTCGTTATCTTTGACGGAAAGATGCGTGTTGATCTTCCTTTTGGCAATAAATATTATATTAGCAAAATATTAGGAAGGCTGCCAAGGTTTTATTGCGTTTATATTTAGGTTAATAGTCTGATAAAAACAGGGTGTAATGTATTTCGTGTTAAATACTTATGGGTGAGGTTTTTGTATGACGTATAATGTTCGAATAAGCAGGCGGGCGTTCGTTTGCTTGAGTAAATTGCTATAAGTATTAAAGTCGGCAAAGAGGTCTTATTTTGATTTCCATACAAATTGCGTACTTTTCTTTATGGTATCTCATAATATTTTTTTGACATTTCATAGCCAGATGAACAAACCGCTCCGTAAGTGATCGGCGAGATCAAGCAACTAGGCTCGCGGTTAGTCCATAGATGGTTGACTGCCAAAGTGGTTGAATTTCTGCGCGTCTCCGTGCTACGGAGGAGACGTTAAGCTGTAAGTTGTAGCCATTAGGCAACAGTTGGGTAACCACATCCCATACGATAAGTAAGTAAGCAAGTTTGTGGTATTTCGCCGGAAACTTGATAAATTAATCTTCCCAATTGCACTTGACCTTAAAACAATCATTAATGAACTTTATGATAAAATAAAATGTTTTAACAATCTGTGTACCTAAATATCTATAATATGTTACTGGAAATATTATATATACTTAACTGTACTATTACTACAAACATGTTCTGGCAATTTACAAGCGCTTTTTTAAAGTCTACGTTAATATAAACCTCTTTTATTTTTATTTATTTTTTTATTTTGATAACTCACCACGGACTTAATTGTCGAGACATTGTTGAGAATTCTGTATTATAAACGTCTAAACCTAAACTAATTAAAATGCTATTACATGACATCATACTACATCTCTTCCTTTTGTAGTTTGTATGAAGAGCATGGGCGTACCTAGAAGTGCCTAGAACTGACAAACAAGTAAAATATTACTATTTGTAACTAGCTTTTGCCCGTGACTTCATCCGCCTGGTGGTTTTTAAGAATCATCATCATCATAACAGCTGTAAAAAGTCCACTGCTGGACATAAGCCTCCACCAAGAATCATCTTGGGGGGATATGCCATAATCGCCACGCCTGGCAGAGGCTTGGGTTGGCGATCGCAGTAATATGGTTATAGTATTCAAAAGGAACCTGCAGCCCGTCCTCTGGTAGATATTCCCTCGAGTCGTCTTCTACGCGCCCCCACGGAGAATAACGAAATATCATCACCCCATCTCATCGATGGGGTGATGATATTTCGTTATTCTCCGAATTTGAAGTTGGTCAGACCAAGAAAATACGTTGTACTATACAAACTTTGTAACGTCTTTTCACCCCCTTGGGGTCAAAATTTCAAGAATCCGTTCGTTTTAGTAGGAAGAATGTGAAGTTTTTATTTTATGGTGTGTAAATAGAGCCATTCCACCGTTAAAAGTCATAAAATATATATGTTACCGATTTACTAAAAACACATTTTTTTAATCGGCGCCTTAGCACTCGAGCTGTTAGTGCACACCTACGTCACTTCAGGAAAGCTTGTGTAAAATTTCATGGTTCTAGACTCAGCGGTTCAAGCTGTGCGTTGATCGATCAGTCAGGCAATTTCTGCTTTTATATATGTATATGTATATAGATTTACTTTTCATAAGGACTGTTTAAGAAACATTATAAAATTGGTTTAGTCAGTGTTGCTTAGAATCGGCGCCATTAAAATATTCTTACACAATATTCCTTGCACTTAATATCTATACTTATTACATATCGGAAAATTGGTATCGAAGACTGTTTTTAAAACTACTGTTTTCAAAAGTCAATGCCACATAAATGAGTACACAAGGTATTTACAGCGACTGTAATACGAAGGCAGTAAGGGCAGTTTTCGTAGTACAAGTGTATCCACGGACATGGATTCTCATTAGTACGAGTCACTTTCGTCTTAGTTATCTTTGATACGTTGGCCGCTCCAGCGCAAATATAAACCCGATTAATATGACACTATTGTTGTTATGACTTATGACAAATGTGTCATAACAACAATAGTGTCATATATTTGCGCTGGACACTATTGTTGTTATGACACATTTGTCATAACAACAATAGTAATTAATCAATTATATTTGTGCTGGACCGTCCATCGTAACAAAGATAACTTAAAAGACGAAAGTGACTGCAAGTACTTTTTCGAACTCACAACAAACAATAAATAAAGCTTCGTACTTCAGTGTGTCACTTAGATACAAGGTCCGATAGGTAGACCATGTAACAACCCATTACCTACAAATTTCATCTACTTAATCGAGGGGTGCGGCGTTTAACAAAGAAATGTTGTAAAGCCTAAAACGCTGTCCAATAAACAAGTCAATTTCTCACTTGATTGACTGATAATGCGACACCCAATGACCTGTTTTGTTTAACTACACCTACTACAGAAGCAGAACCACGAGTTGCAATCGATTTGATGGAAAATATTTTACTCGATATGTAAACAAAACACAATTATTATTATAATGCGCAGGAGGTTGTCAGCATGTGGGATGTTGATTCAGCTATGATTGCGCCGTTAGTCGGATCTGCCAATGCTTTAATAAGAAAAAGCTTTAAAGAACACCTGATGAGGCTTACACTAGGTGGTTGGGCGCGAAAATAATAATAAAACTTGAGAGGTGTCAAGGGACACCCGGATGGAACGAAGTTATTTCTTATTATTTATTATGTACAAAAAACCTGTATACACTCAACAAAAATAATCGTCGCGACACCACACTGTTCAATGCGAAATTGAAAGGAAAATATCTGGCTTGCTTTCTATAAGAGAGAGAGAGAGAGAGAGAGAGAGAGAGAGAGACAGACAGAGAAACATGCGCACGCCGCACAGCTGCAAAAAGTGTCGTGACAACTTTTCGTAAGATTTTTTTCCGTCTAGCCCCCTTTCACAACGCGCGATAAGGAACTTCGTTCCAATATACTGAGGCATTATTCACACACGGCCATCTGAACCCAAAATAAGCAGAGCTGGTATATGTGGAACTAGTGTGTGAGAATGGCGGAGCTTGTACTATGACAACCTGAAAACTGTTTGTTGTGGTAATTTTGATTTGAGGCGCTCATAGCTAAATCCTCTTACCAGTCTGTAAGTGACAATTCTGTAAGTAACTACGTTAACCAACTAGGGTCATGGTCAGTCCATAGATGAGTCACCGCCAAAATGGGTTCATTTCTAAGCGTACTTCAGAAAACGGTCGCGGTGGCAACCGTCATTAAGCTATGTCAGAAGCCCAATGGGCGGCTTTTACAACTCTGACACTAGGGTAACCACTGCCCATAAGATAAGTACCTAATTAAGTCGTCATAATGATCATCCTCACTGTTTTTCTGCCACTGTATAAATCAATTTCTGACTCTATAGACGATGTAACTCATGGTAACGCTTTCATGCGAACATGATATACCTACAATAGGTTTGTGTCCGTTCCATTTTAGCTAAACAAAGGTTAAATAAAATCTACCATTTAAGACTAGGAATGGTAGGTACATTTTTGAAACTAGCCGGAACCTTATTGTAAAAATTAAAATTGGAAATCAAATAATTGAGTCACCACGTGAAATAGCACAACACATAAATAGTTCTTTAGTAAAATTAACTAATACTGAACATACTAATACCACAAATGGAACGGTCATAATAAAAAAATGTGCAAATACCCTAGTTCCAATATCATCATCATCATCATCATATCAGCCGAAAAACGTCCACTGCTGGACAAAGGCCTCCCCCAAAGATCTCCACAATTGCCGGTCTTGTGCTATTCGCATCCAGCAGTTTCCAGCGACCCGCACAAGATCATCGGTCCATCTTGTAGGGGGCCTGCCCACGCTGCGTCTTCCGGTTCGTGGTCGCCACTCGAGAACCTTTCTGCCCCAACGGCCGTCGGCTCTACGAGCTATGTGCCCTGCCCACTGCCACTTCAGCTTGGCAATTCTTCCAATATTCCAAAAGTTCCAATATTCCAGCATTTAATTAATCTCTCTTGCGAACAGGGAACTTTTCCGGGTCGTCTTAAAAAATCTGTAATTAAACCTCTGTTCAAAAAAGGCGATAAGTTGGATGTTAATAATTACAGGCCCATAACTCTAATTCCTATATTATATTATATTTTTGAGAAGGCAATGAAAACTAGACTTGTTTCATACTTTGATAAATTTAAATTCATTAAACCAAAACAATATGGCTTCCAAAAGGGTAAGTCCACTACGCTGGCGATGATATAGTAAATGAGGTTATTATGAATGTAGACAGGAAGAAGCCCACAATAGTTATTTTCTTTGACATGACAAAGGCATTTGACTTTGTATCCCATGAGTTGCTCTTAGAAAAACTGGAAAATTACGGCATTAGAGTCCAGCTTTACAATGGACTAAAAGCTATTTAGAAAGTCGAGAGCAATGTGTAGAAATAACAAGTATCGGAAAGGACGGAACAATCGAAAATTCAGACTACATCATAAACAAATATGGTGTGCTTGAGGTACACCATATTTGTTTATGATGTATTGGGGCCACTATACTTCCTAGTATACATAAATGATCTACCTGAAAGTATTCCACATATTTTATATGCTGATGACATATCTGTAATCTTGACATGTGGATGTTTGTTACTCTTTCAAGCAAAAACTACAGAACGGAATTTGAAGAACCTTTGTAGTAATATGGGTTATTTATTCGAATAACACATATAATATTATAAAGGCGAAAGTTTGTGAATGTGTGAGTGTGTATGTTTGTTACTTCTTCACGTCTAGACGGTTGGAGCGATTTTAATAAAATTTGGTACGAAGTTAGCTGACACCCTGGAACACATAGGCTATAATTTATAAAGTTTAACGATGGTAAAGCCGCGGGGCACAGCTAGTAATTCATAATATTTTACGTTGGTAAACCCGCGTTAAACTTTATGATATATATAACTTGGGTATATATTATTATTTCTGTAATAATATTATCTAAATAAAGTACCTACATAATCATTATTATAAATTAACAACGTTAGATTAGGTGCGGTTTTTCCTTAAGAGGGAATACCGAAATCCTTATTGATTATCCTTATATTGGCGTCAGTACATTTAATTCAAAATTATAATGAAATTTATAATGATGATGATTAAAAACATTAAAATTATTCAGTACTTGGGTATTAACATAGGTACACTTGTACTTGTCAAGCTCACAATGCAGGTTAGCGTGTTTGGTAAATGCTTGCCTTCCCTGCGGTCTTGGGTTCGATTCCCACCCAGGACAGATATTTGTGTGCATGAGCATGTCCTGAGTCTGGGTGTAATTATCTATATAAATATGTATTTACAAAAGAAAAAAATAGTATATGTAGTATATCAGTTGGTTTCCAGAGTACAAGTTCTGCTTAGTTTGGGGTAAGATGGTCGTGTGTGAATAATGCCCCAGGATTTATTATTATCCATTTCATTTACGTCCGAATCATCTTGGCGATATGCCATAATCGCCACGCTTCACTATGGGACCAAACCGTATTTTCCATCTCAAAAATGGTTTTGATGAAAGTCGTAAATCCAGAGATCCCTTTATGGTTTTATACTCTCAAAGGATGGAACTTACGAATTAATTACAAAAAAAATTAAATAACATAGTTTTACGTATATAAAATAATCCTCAAACATTGGGCCTACATATTTTCATGCCATTTAAATTACCGTTAAGGAAGTTCAACACAAAATTATTCGTAAGTTTTCCAAGGAAGTATGTAAGTGTTATACATCAATAAATAATAGGTCTTTACCTATGAAATTGCCGTTTTGTATGAAAAAATTTAAACGAATTTTTTTCATGAATTTTTTTATTTGTATTAATCGAAGTAATCACCCATGCAATCAATGCATCTTTGCCATCGCAGTGGCAGTTTATTGATGCCCTTCTTAAAGAAATCAGCTGGACGGGAGGCAACAAATTCTTCAAAGGCATTTTGTACTGCCTCTCGGGTATTGAATTTTTTTCCCGCCAAGAAGTTATCCAAATTCTGGAAAAAGTAGTAGTCTGTAGGCGCAAGGTCTGGTGAGTAGGGCGGATGACGGAGAGCTTCCAACCCCAGTTCTTGCAACTTGGAGACCGTCTGCTGTGCAGTATGAGGTCGCGCGTTGTCGTGCAGGAGCAGCGGAGACGAGCGATTGACCAATGCTGGTTGGAGATGCGCCAGCTTCTCCATCATTGTGCTCAGTTCTTCACAGTACACATCTGCAGTAATGCTCACCCCGTTTGGTAAGAAGCTGTGATGAATCACACCGGCGCTAGACCACCAAACAGTGACCATCACTTTTCTAGGGGTAAGTTTTCGTTTAGGGCATTGTTTAGGTGCTGAACCAGGATCCAACCAACTTGCTGAGCGCTTGCGGTTATCAAACAGAATCCATTTTTCATCGCAGGTAACAATGCGGTTCAAAATTCCTTCATTTGTGTGTCTGTTGAGCAGTGCAAGGCACGTCTCGACGCGTACTTCGCGCTGGCGATCATTGAGTTCGTGGGGCACCCATTTGTCAAGCTTTTTTACCTTGCCAATTTGACGCAAATGGACCAATATTGTTTTGACGCTAACGTCGAAAGCTGCTGCTAATTCAGCCGTAGATTGTGTATCATCAGCTTCCACAACCGCCTTTAATTCGTCATTGTCGACCAAAGTCTTCGGACGACCGCGAGGTTCATTTTTCAGGTCGAAATTTCCAGAACGGAAGCGAGCAAACCAATAACAGGTGGTGCGTTGGTTTGTAGTGTTAGCTCCGTAAACGTCGTTGATGTTGCGTGCCGCTTGTGCCGCGTTGCTGCCACGACGGTACTCATATTCCATAATTACTCGAATTTTTAACGTATCCATGATGACGAAAAAGATTGAAATGCGATGAAAATGTAACACTAATCAATAAAGAAATGACTACTTTTGGAAAAAAGAATCCATGTTTTTAAAATAAAATTAATTTGAAATTAGAATTCTTAGCCAAACAAAAATTATTTTGATTTGAAAAGGCCAGTACTGCAGAACGGCAATTTCATAGGTAAAGACCTAATAGCTTAGAATGTACACTCTACAACCACGTTGCGTTTTTGAAAAAAAGATTATTTAATTTTTGGTGAAGTAATGAAAATTTCGTTTTTGTCTATTTCAATTGGAGTTTTCATTGTTGCCGAAGGCTGCCAGTGTCAAGTTAATCACTCTATTAGAGACCTTATCTATTCAATAATATGAGGATTAAAAAAAACTTGCGCGTTTTTTGCGCAAGAGGTGATTTATAAGCAATATGTCAATCGACGGAAAATAAAAAAAATCACCGAAAGTTACGGTTCTTCTTTTTTATTATGAAATATTATATTTAATTATTTTATTTTGATGTCTATCTTGTTTTGTTTCCTTCTATGATATAAGCAAACAAATTAATAGAATACAAGAATCTTCCCATGGCACTTTTGCTAGCGGTGATCACCTTAACCACAAGTATGATAAACTATATTGCTGCGGAAGTTCTATTTATCTGTTGTGGTAATTTAATACAATCAGTACTATTTACACTATTTCGATGAGAACTATCATAATCAATTGTCCCATGGTTTTTGCACAAGGCACCAAAATATTGGTCCTTTATATACTTACCCGTGTTTTCAACATACTATTCATCAAAGTGTTCAGATACTTCTTTTCAATAACAATTAACAGTCAAAAACATATATATTATCTAACAATGAGTGAATTCGTTTGTGTTCAACGCGATCTTTGTGATCAAATAATAAGAGGGAAAAGTACTTCAGACCTCAGACAATATTTGTTGGACAACTTTCAGCTTAGACCATACAGTCTGCCGTATTATAAAGATAAAGTCCGGGTCGATAAATCACAATCTTCTTACGCTGTTCACTAAATGGGGATGTGATGGATCCTCTGGGCAAAGTGAATATAAACAAACTGCCGGAAGAAAACGAACAAATATCGGATGCTAATTTGTTTATAGTGTCCCTTGTACCACTGCGACTAGTAGACGAAGAAACTACTGCAGTTGTATGGCAGAACCCCACTTGCTCATCTGTTAGATATTGCAGAAGAAACACCCGAAAAAACTACAGCGGTTGGCAGTGAAATTGAAGCCAAAATTAATCAATTGATTCCAACTCTTGTGGCATTAGACGACAAAGTCATCGAAATTAAACAAGAACTTTTATGACAATGATTGATGGGAAAGTTGCTCAAGTGTTAACGAACACATCATCCAGTTCTACCTGCACTGTTTGTGGAGCAACTCCCAGACAAATGAATGGTCTTTCAAAAGTTACCACGAGAGTAGAAAATGAAGATGCGTTTAAATACGGATTGTCGACACTACATGCATGGATAAGGTTTATGGAGATGATCCTCCATATTTCTTACAATTTAGGTTTTGAGAAGTGGTCAGCAACAACTCCAGAAAACAAGCATCTTAAAGAAGACAAGAAAAAGTATGTCCAAAAACGATTCCGAGAACTGCTTGGTTTGCATATTGATAAACCACGTCAAGGTTCCGGTAATAGCAATGACGGAAATACGGCATGATTTTTTTCCAAAATTACCAAAGTTCTGCAGGAATAACCGGAATTGATGAAAAAATAATCAAGAGATTATATGTAATTCTTCAAACTATGTCATCGGGATTCCCTATAAACGCAGAAAAATTCGGCCAGTATACATTGATAACCGCGCAATTATACGTAAGTAAATATAACTGGTACTACATGCCATCTTCGGTCCATAAAGTACTTATACATACATACATAGACTCACGCCTGTTTCCCAGAGGGGTAGGCAGAGACAACGGATTTCCATTTGTCACGATCTTTGCATACTTCTTTTGCCTCGATTACTGTCATTATATTCTTCATACATGCTCGCTGGTTTAGGGTACCTCTGACCTGCCCTTTCTTGAGAACATCTCCAATTTTAGAGAGAGAATGTTCGACGTGGTCTTCCCCTTCCGGTTGTCCCATTCACACAGGCCAGGTATACTTCTTTTGTCAATCTTCTTTCATTCATCCTTTCTAAATGGCCAAACCATCTCAGCATGCCTTTTTCAATCTTTGTGACTACATCCTCTTTCACACCACAACGCTCTCTTACATCAGTATTTCGAATTCTGTCTCTCAAAGTCACATCACACATACTTCTCAGAGCTCTCATTTCCACTGCATTTATTTTACTTTCATTCTTTTTCTGCCATACCCAACTTTCACTTCCATACATTAAAGTTGGCACTAACACTCCATCGTGCACGGCTAGTCGAGCCTTCTTTGATACTTGCCGGCTACTCATAAAGGCGTGTAGTGCCCCATTCACTCTGTTCCCCGCATTTACTCTTCTAACAATATATTTTTCATATTTCCCATCTCTCGTAAACAAAGTTCCCAAATATACAAACTCATTCACCTGTTCGACTTTCTCTCCTCCAATCACAATATCACACGCTGTCGTGTATTCATCCCTCTCAAATACCATTACTTTCGTCTTACCTACATTCATTTTCATACCTTTCCATTCAAAGGATTCATACATATTTGTTACCATCACCTGCAACTCGTCCGCCGATGATGCAAGTAAAACTTGATCATCAGCGTAAAGCAGACATTTGATGAGTAACTCATTCATCCTTACACCGCATTCACTTTCTTTCAAATCTTTTAAACAGCTATCCATGAATAGGTTAAACAACCACGGTGACGCTACACATCCCTGTCTAACACCCTTTTGGATGCTAAACCACTCGGTGTATGACCCGTTAATCCTCACGCAAGCTCTGCAATCCCTATAAAGAGATTTCAGTGCTTGAACAAGGTTGTCGTTCAACCCATACATGGACAGTACCGACCATAGTTAATTCCTCAACACTCTATCGTAGGCCTTTTCTAAGTCTACGAAGGCACAGTAGACCTTTTGGTTTTTGCCCAAAAACTTCTCTACTATGCTTCGCAGAGAAAAGACCTGATCCGTGCATCCCATTCCTTTCCGAAAACCCGCCTGTGCATCCCATATTTTCGCATCGGTTTCTTTCACAACTCTTTCAACCAATACTTTTGCATACAACTTACCAACGACGCTGAGCAGACTAGACTTATACATGTTGCTAGAATAATAGAGCATTACGCAGTTTTGCCTAAAGGACAATTATCCGAAGATGCCGATAAAGCTGCCGAGGAAGCCCGAAATAAAGATTACAAGAAGTGTTCCAGATCAGCAACAAACGAAGACGATCTGCATATTTTGTTATATACATCTGATCCTTATATATCTAGGTTAAATAAACCCAGTTTTCTTATATCCAAAGAATTGTGTGACGATAGAAAGTGATGAATAGGATAAGCGCTTATTTTTTTTTAAATTTTTCATCATGGAATTTTATAGCATGTCTGTTTAATAATAATAATAATAATTTAGTTTTAAACTTATTTTAAGCACAAGTGTAACTTTTATTGCTATTTTATTATAACTGTATAATTTTTGTATGTAATTTCATATAACTTTATCTTTGTCATTTTTTTACGAAAAATATATATTTTTTAAAACGATGATGTTTGATTTCTTTTATTGCCTAGATATTCATTAATATGTGAAATAAATTTCAAGGAGTAAAATCACAAAACAACACAGTTATCGATTTTTGAGATGAAAAACACCGTTTGGTCCCATAGTGCACTTGGCAGACGTTTTGCCGTTCGCAGTAAGATGGTCATAGTACACAGAAGGAAGCTGCTGCCCGTCCTCTGGTAGATATTCCTACGGGATAGTCCTACGGGATGAGGTGGGATAGTGATATTCTGATATTTGCCGCCGTCACCACAAAGCAATTATTTTATCTCATTGAAATTGTATATAGATCTCATTTGTATTATTATTTTGTTATTCGATGACTATGTTTATTTTTATCATGTTTCCGTCATACTTAGGTACTATATTCTATCTTCTTAACTAAATTAAATTGCTTTATGTGTATTATTTATATGTTAAGCTATTCAAATATGATTTGTAATGAGGGTTATCTATCCGTGGAACGAACAGGTGGGCGTTATCAGAATATCAGCGCTGTCGCAATATTGCGACGGCCAATGCTAAGATACCTTTTCGGCATTCGGCCTATTTATAATATAAGCTTTTCAGTATGTACTTTTCTATTATTGTATCATTTGGTTGTTATGTCTGTCCTGGAGGTAATGAATAAAAGATCTTTACTCTCATATTTTAATACAAAAAACCGGCCAAGTGCGAATCGGACTCGCGCACGAAGGGTTCCGTACCATTATGTATAAAAACGCAAATACTCAGGTTTGTTGTATGGGAGCCCGTTTAAATATTTATTTTATTTTGTGTTTTAGTAGATATTGTAGTAGATATTGACACAGGGATTAATCTGCTAGTGCAGGCGTTGTCTATTATATTAACAAACCGGCCAAGTACGAGTCGGACTCGCCCATTAAAGGTTGCCGCAGTAGCAAGTATTTCAGTTGATTAAATGAAAGGTAAAGTGCGGTTTACGATTTATGTCGAATTAAAAAAACTACTTATTAGATCTCGTTCAAACCAATTTTCGTTGTTAGTTTACATGGAAATGTACATCATATATTTTTTGTACTTTTATTATTCTCTTATTTTAGAAGTTACAGGGGGGGGATACTAATTTCTCCACTTTGGAAGTGTCTCTCGCGCAAACTATTCAGTTTAGAAAAAAATGATATTAGGAACCTAAATATAATTTTTGAAGACCTATCTAATGTATGGGTACGATGAGACTCTTATAGTTTCGGAAAAAAGTGGCTGTGACATACGGACGGACAGACAGACAGACAGTCATGACGAATCTATAAGGATTCCGTTTTTTGCCATTTGGCTACGGAACCCTAAAAAATGTAAATAAAGGTAAATCATAAAACTTACGTAAGTATACCTCTATGTAATTGATAAGGGTAGAAATCCTTTAAACAGCATAGTATCGATATATAAATTCGGGATTGAATTCGAAAACACGTCTAAATTGGAAGGTTAGTATAATGTCAATGTTTCTATTACCACCGAACTAATCATAAATTTTTGTCATCGATGTTTTAACGGAGGGCTTTCGTTGTTTTACTGATGGTCGAGTGACATGGCATTTGTGTGTTTGTTTTAGTGACATCATATCTTTTTAAAATATTTAGGGGTAAAATTCACATTGCTGCATTCATTCATTGCTGTGTGGTGACGGCCTAAGAATATCACCACCCCCTCTCACCCCGTGAGGGGACGTAAAAGTCGTCCCGAGGGAAATATATACACCAGAGAACGGGCAGCAGCGTTCTCCTGAGTACCATGTCCACCTTACTGCGATCGCCAACCCGTCTGCGAAGCGTGGCGATTATGGCAAATCCCCTCAAATGATGGACACAACCAAACCGCGGCCCCCAGTCCCCGGCAGCCCTGCTATTCCCAGCCGTGGTAACAGCTGTGGTTACGGCAGGGCAGGGGGTGCTAAGAATCCCCGGCAGATTCCGCGTTACCAACACCGACGACCTCTGGCCCTGGCGACATATAACACACGTACACTGCGGGCCGACGAGAAGATAACCGAACTGGAGGAAGAATTGAGCAGGTTACATTGGGATATTGTAGGATTATCTGAAGTCCGAAGAGAGGGGGAGGACTCGATAATACTGAAATCCGGAAACCTGCTCTATTACCGGGAGGGTGACCAAATATCCCAAGGTGGTGTCGGGTTCATAGTCCACAAGTCCCTCGTGAACAACCTAGTGAAAATCGAAAGTGTGTCGACGAGGGTTGCGTACCTTATACTCAGAATCACCAAGCGGTATTCGTTGAAGGTTATACAGGTATACGCACCCACTTCGACACACTCCGACGATGAAGTCGAGGTTATGTATGAGGACATATCCAGAGCCATACATACCTCTAACTCGTATTTCACTGTGGTCATGGGGGACTTTAACGCGAAGTTGGGCAAACGATTCGGTAATGAGCTGAGAGTGGGGCAATTTGGAACTGGAGACCGGAACCCCCGAGGCCAAATGTTGGCCGACTTCATGGAGAAGGAGGGACTCTTTATGATGAATTCCTTCTTCAGGAAGCCGGATCACCGCAAAAGGACCTGGGTGAGCCCCGATGGTAAAACTAAAAATGAGATAGACTTTATCTTGTCGACGAGACGACAGATGTTCAATGATGTCTCCGTGATCAATGCGGTTAAAACCGGGAGCGATCACAGACTGGTCAGAGGCTCATTGAACCTTAATGTCAAACTCCAGAGGTCCCGACTGATAAAGTCTACGCTCCGACCTTTACCTATCCACGTCCAAAACCCCGAACCATTTCAGCTCGAACTGCAAAACCGTTTCGAATGCCTAGCAGACTGCGAGGAAGCGGACTCATACTATGACAGGCTCGTAGAAGCTGTCCATACGGCTGGGTCTAAGGTCTTCAAGGCCCGTCGTTCAAACAGAACTAAAAAGATCTCTGACTTTACCCTGCAACTTATGGAAGATAGACGGAAAATGGTTCTGATATCCTCAGATGATGCTATCAGATATCGGCAGCTCAACAGACAGATCTCAAAGTCTTTGACTCGCGACACGCGGCAATTTAATACAATTAGTATTAAAGAGGCCATCGAGCGAAACAAAGGCTCTAAAGTGTTTGCAAGAGTTCTGTCTGTTGGACAGAGCCAACTGACGAAGTTGAAGACTGAGGATGGTAGAATCGTCACGTCTAAGCCTGAGTTGATGGGAGAGATCGAGAAGTTCTACGGACAGTTATATACGACAACACAGCCACCTGTCAAAAGTCATGCCTCAGATCCCAGAGCACGACTAACCCGACATTACACCGAAGACATCCCGGACGTCAGCCTGTACGAGATTAGAATGGCTCTCAAACAACTCAAGAACAACAAGGCACCTGGTGATGATGGAGTTACAGCAGAGCTTCTGAAGGCGGGTGGTACACCAATCCTACGGGCCCTTCAGAAGTTATTTAACTCCGTCATACTAGATGGTCAAACGCCACAAGCATGGCACAGAAGTGTGGTGGTGCTCTTCTTCAAAAAGGGCGACAAAACCCTATTGAATAATTATAGACCCATCACACTGCTGAGCCATGTTTACAAGTTGTTTTCGAGGGTCGTTACGAATCGTCTCGCGCGCAGGTTTGACGACTTCCAGCCTCCCGAACAAGCCGGTTCCGAAAAGGCTTTAGCACCATAGACCACATACATACGCTGCGGCAAGTTATACAGAAGACCGAAGTGTATAACAAGCCACTGTGCTTAGCGTTTGTGGACTATGAGAAAGCCTTCGATTCTATCGAAACATGGGCCGTGCTGAGGTCTCTCATAAGGTGCCAAATTGACTACCGGTATATCGAGGTGATAAAGTGTTTGTATGAAAACGCCACTATGTCAGTGCGACTCCAGGACCAGATCTCGAAACCTATCCACTTGCAGCGAGGCGTGAGACAGGGAGATGTTATATCTCCGAAACTGTTCACCGCTGCATTGGAAGACGTCTTCAAGCTTCTGGACTGGAAAGGCTTTGGCATCAATGTCAATGGCGAGTACATCACTCACCTTCGATTTGCCGATGATATAGTAGTCATGGCTGAGACCATGGAAGACCTCGGTACAATGCTCGATGACCTCAGCAGAGTCTCTCAACAAGTGGGTCTGAAAATGAACATGGATAAGACGAAAATCATGTCAAACGTCCATGTTGCACCCACTCAATTGAAAGTTGGTGACTCTGCACTCGAAGTTGTAGAGAACTATATTTACCTAGGACAGACCATTCAACTAGGTAGGTCCAACTTCGAGAAGGAGTTCAATCGTAGAATCCAACTCGGCTGGGCAGCGTTTGGGAAGCTACGTAACATCTTCTCGTCCAAAATACCGCAGTGTCTCAAGTCGAAAGTCGAAATCCGCAGGCGAACCAAAGTCACCGACATAGCCCGAAGAATTGCAAAACTGAAGTGGCAGTGGGCGGGGCACATAGCTCGTAGAACCGATGGCCGTTGGGGCGGAAAGGTTCTTGAGTGGCGACCACGAACCGGAAGACGCAGCGTGGGCAGGCCCCCTACAAGATGGACCGATGATCTTGTGCGGGTCGCTGAAAACAGCTGGATGCGAATAGCGCAAGACCGGCAATTGTGGAGATCTTTGGGGGAGGCCTTTGTCCAGCAGTGGACGTCTTTCGGCTGATATGATGATGATGATGATGATGAAATTCATAATGCTGATGTTTTAGAACAGATAGCCCTGTGTCTCCCGGACAGGTATGTTTGGAGAAGGAGACGGCCGCGATTCCTAGTGGAACCGCGTGGTCTCCCTACTATTAACCTTATAGCAGCTGAGACTGACCTCTTATTATGCATAATTAGTTATAAGTAAAATTTGTTTAGTGGTATAATATTGTATTATACTTGGACATCTTTCACTTTATCGCATTGGACTTATACCTGTTATGATAGATGCAAGAGGAAATAAATAAATAAAAATTTGCGACCTGATTCAAGACCAATTTACAAAGATTTTTTTGAAGATCCGAACTTTGGCTTGTGCATTACGCAAGCAAGGACGGAGTATTTACACCAGTTTAAAAATTCAGCTTGGACCTGTGTGGCACCGTGGCATCAGTGTGGCACCTGTCTGGTTGGAACGCTTGACGGGGGCCTCTCGCTACAAAGCTATACTCTACCTGGCAGTATACTATGCGACGATTTTTACCTAAATCCGCGTTCACCAGGACATAGGGGGCAGCGCCAGATCAAACGCTGATTGAGTATAGACGGAATGCACACCGACTCGTACTAGCACAGTGGTGCGCACAGCTATAATAGTGCCAGAATGCGCGCCAGCGTGCCTACGGTGATATCGTGGCCCACCTCGAGGCGGAAGCAACCTGGACTCTACCCGGCAGATTCGCGCCGAGTGCCCGGTTTGGGGGGCCGAGAAGCGAGCCCTGGTCGCAGAGATTGGTCGGAATCTGTCCCCACCGGAAATCGCAAGTGTTATGCAGGTGGGGGACTCCACTAAATGGTCCCTTGCCAGCACCGCACCGTGGACTCCTTTCACCAACTTGTAAAACAGATCTTTCTCAACCGTACGCCCAATTTTGCCTGGATGATTAATCAAAACTATTTATAGTGTGTTTTATACAAATTATTATTTTCATTATATAGTTGTAATCGTTTAATTTATAGTTTGGCGTCCATTGCGAGTATTTTTAAGAGGAAATTTAAGCAATTGTTTGGGATTTGCCTTAAATATGGGTATTTCTAAATCTTATTTATGTGACAAACCATATTGAGTAATAATAATTATTATTATATTTCAGAAAATTATTCCCATATCCAACATATTGAAGCCTTTGACGTTGCGGAAGGAAAGTGTACTTTTCTGGTAAACTAAGTAACTTCGGGTTAGTAAAGAGGCTGTTAAAGCTTGTTCGAAAAAGGTATACGTGCCATCGAATGTGTCTGAGCATAAGTCTTTTTAGGTATGGTAGAAAGTTGTGTTAAGTATATAAAGGAATTTTTACCTTTATGTGACCGCGCATTGCTGGTTAGGCTGACTACAGATGCTAGTACCCTAGGTATAGGTGTAGTCATTGCACATGTTTTACCGGATGGGTCAGATCACCCATTTTTTAATTCTGCTGAAGTAAACTCCTCACAAATGTAAAATAAGCTAGACTTACCATGAAAACGGACCATAAGCCATTAGTATCGCTTTTGGGTAACAAAACATAGGTGGGTGATTCTTTCTAGTTATCAGAATGATATCCAATTGATATATTTGCCTACAGACTACGAGTAGAATGGGGCTGGTGCCTTGTTTACATTGCCGATAGATTGACAGCAGATAGTCCACCATGAAATAATTTATGTTCAATGAGAACGAGACTTTTTACAAAGAGTAATTGTTTGTGTAAGATTACTCAGATATTGGCCCGGCCAGCAAAATGTCAGGATTCAGAGCTACAACCATATTTCTGTAGAATAAACTAGCTGTGCCCCGCGGTTTTACCCGCGTTAAATTTTATAAATTATCACATCTCCTCCCCCGTAGGTGATAGCGTGATAATATGTAGCCTAAATGCTGACCCGACCTCCTAGTAATATTCACGCAAATTTGAAGTAAATCTATTCAGTACTTATTGAGTTTAGCCCGGACATACATACAGACAAACAGACACACAGACAAAAATTCTAAAAACTATTATTTTAGGCTTCGATATCGACTGTAGATCACGCCCCAAGTATCCTTTTTAAAAAATATTCAATGTACAGTTTCGACTTTACTACGATTTTATTATAATGTATACATGAGTTGTACTTAGACGTAGGGTGTTTAAAGTGGAGATATAGAATGGCGATTCCCTTAAAGGTTTGGTAATAAAATGAAATGTTTAACAATTAACTCAGCTATGTTTGATGGCCGTGGATTGCGGAAATTAAAGAGAAGGTGCAGAATTGACTTGTACATTAGATGCTTCAGCTATATACTTAAGAAACCTACAGCCTTGGCGATATGATCCTGCACCAGCGTTTGGCTACATATGGCCAAACGCTTGTGCAGGCTCATATCGATTTCCCAGGGCTAAGGGTTAAGGTTATGGTAGATCCGATGAGATGAAGACTAAAACAGGCAAGAAGGTCATTAAGCTTTAGCTGATGTATTTGCTTGTTTTGGTTTACCTAAAGAAAAACCTTTCTCTTCAGGGGAAGTGGCTAGCTTCATGCGTAAGAATGATATTAGTTGTTTCCTTTATGATTAGAATAATTTGATTTAGTCTGTAACTTCTAGATTAAGAGCGAGTGTTCTATAATAATAATAACAATTTATTTTCAGATAAACATCCATAGTGTTAGTAACAATTTTTCTTAACCTATGTTAGTACTCCTACTTCAATAGGACTCTTAAGAACTCCTTCATAATGCAGGAGTTATACTTCTCAGCAATGACTTTTAGGATGCCATTAGTGCTGCTCCGCAATCTACTACGTAAAGAGGCAACCCGCTTACGAATAATAGCATGAAAGCCGTTTACTCTAGCTTCTGTAAACATGCTAGAAGCACTACAAAAGCGGGGCAGGCCTAATAGCATCCTAAAGCCAATGTTATACTGAACGCGCAGCACAATAAGCGATCAGCGGCACATTATGCACGTACAAAATCAATATTGCTCATTTTATTTTCGTTTTTAACTATCGCTATTGGGTGAATTTCAACAAGAGCTTTTAATGTAAAATTTCGGTGGATTTTTTTGATTTCAATGCTATCTACATATTTTTAGTGATAAATAAAGCTGTAGCCTATTTTATAACATTGTGCGTGAGTGGACACCAAATATCATAAATACTTACATAAATATTTAAGGATGAATTTTTAAGAGTCGATTGAAATGAAAAGTGTCTAGCGAAATGATATAAATGACCACCGAATAGATAGACTGTGCACCGGAATGAATTAAATCCACCGAAATGATACAGCTAAGAACATCCGTGCCGGACAGCCAGTGTTCCGTACTTTGTTAGGTTTGATTTCCACAATTTTTAGATAAACACTGAGACAGGACAGTACAAAGTTATTTTAATATCATCATTAAGTATATTAATGATGATATTAAAATAACATTGTTCTACTGACTAACAACTTTTTCTCACTGTTATTATCTATATTATGTAATATCTGTATGATATTACAGGTAGTATTACATATATCATTCTTTGAGGTTACAATAACCCCAAAAAATAATATAATATCTGGGGACAATGTCACACAGATCATCCTAGCCCCAAACTAAGCAAAGCTTGTAATATGGGTACCAGGCGACGATATACATACTTATATAGATAGATATATACTTATATACATAGAAAACATCCATGAATCAGAAACAAATATTCGTGCTCATCACACAAATATTTGCACTTACCGGGATTCGAACCCAGGACCACCAGCTTCGTAGGCAGAATCACTATCAACTAGGCTACGGTGACCGTCAAATATGATATTAATGTAATGTAATGTTTATTATGATATGAATAAATTGTTTCTTTACTTATATATTTATATTGTATTTTTTCTTTACTTATTATATTACATATAACCTTTGGTATTTTTTCTGGTTGTTGTTGTGTGAAAATGTTGGAAAACTTAATCGTTAATGCTGGTAACCATAAATAAATATGTTTGTATGCTTAATCTGTTTTGAACTAATACAAATTTACTTGATATATTTTCAAAATAGTTTACTAAGCGCGATTAGGAAGCTTAAAGTTTCTGATTAATATGATGGCTGCATTTTTAAGTGATGCCATTAATAGTAAAACATAATGTCTACTCTGCACTAAGAGAAAAATGCTAGGTATAATTCAGTAAAATTGGTAAGTAGACGAGAAAAGTGTTTCTACAGTTATATAATTAAAACTTGTAAAATTAAATCAACTCTTATATTTTTAAAACACAATAGAGAATAAGAAACATTATGAAAATATCTTAGTAGTAATATCTTAGTTCTTTTAATCCTTTTTTTACATAAACGTAAGAAACATAACAGAAACCAGTGCTTTTTCTTCATATTATTTTAAGTCACACAATCATTTCTCAAATTCACTAATCAGCTTCTTTTTATGACTTTAATTAAGATATGTACCTACTGAACAAGTCTTCTTTAATTATTACACCACAATACGTATTCACTATAATTATTATAATCATCAGTCTTCTTAAAAAGTTTAGTAAAGTTAGTACTGAAATTTTGCACTTGATTGTAGTTTATACTAATCGACCAAGTATTTTTTTTTCTTTATGTATATCATTGAGGAAACTAAAGGTCTATAATTATAATATATTTATTCTGTAAGCATATATTTGTATGACTGTTTGTTTCTAAATAATAAATAAATAAATAAAATAATATATTTATTTGTTATTTCTTGTAAAATTTAGTCATTTTGTAATTATATCAAATAGTATCTACTAATAATGAATGACATAAAAATAAAGTTAAGCTACTTAATTATAATGAAGGTAAACCCCGAAATAATTATTATGTAGACATAGTAGATATAAAAATCTACACTGTGGTGACTTACACACTCATCACATTATCGTTGAGCCGAACAAATGTGTATCTAAAGTATATACATGTACTTACTACATAGATATATGTTATATCTTAAACACAAATTTTACACAACAAATACGCCCGAATAATCTAATCTACACTCTAGGTAAAAGTACATTACAAAACTATGACTTTGTATTTGACACAAGGGTCTCTAAAATTTTATGGTTTTATCATTTCGGAGATACATTTCATTCCGGTGGACTGTAATTGATATATCAGTCCACCGAATCCACTGAAATGATAACACTGAGATGATAAAATAGAGGTTAGTTCTATATTTAACTCCGAAATAAATTAATAAAAAAATATGAGCACTACCCAAATAAAACAGTACTTACGGCAAAATTAATGCATAATTTTGAAACAAATTAAACGAATCTAACACGAGTTATAACAGCCACCGAAATGAAACAATTTTTGTCCCCATATCACTGAAATGATAAACTTACTTTTTTGGTGGGAAACCGCAAGACATTGGGACCAGTGCGTTCATGCCGAGATCTTGAGTCGGACTGATCCGAAGTGAGGAAAGGTGACAGAGGCGTAACAACGCAATGTTGACTTGGCTATTCTACTAAAACTTACTGTCCTCTGAAATTATAACTTTTTTCCAGATAAAAGTTGACTGCCTGTCAAATCCATGAGAAAGAAGATAAACAAACAAGAATAATTTTATTTGATCGAATATATTATAATTTAATGATAACAAAATCGATTTAAATCCATATTACGAATGTATTTGCAAGGGACAGTATTTTATGAGAGGAATTGGGTTCAGGACAGGGCACCGTGATGATAAAATAACACTTTGTATTATTTTTTTCGTTCTATTAGAGGGTAGAAATCTATAATTCTTTTTGTCAAGGTAGAGAAGTACATTCGTTGTTGAGAAAAAATGTGTAAAATAAAAAATCAGCACTTTGCACTACCGTTCTCAGGTTTGCCGTGTATTTTTTTTTGGTTGGGCAATTCACCCTATTAATTAAATAATTTTTATTTTTGGTGGCGTCTGAGTGCCCAGAATTGTTTTAATTTTATGATTTCTTCAATCAGTTTTTTTTATACAGTCATAAAGTATCAGGTTCTTGCGGTACATTACAGGATTTAACCTACAATTTCGTGCCTCCACATTATTCTGAGTTCTTGGAAAATGCAAATCATTATTTTTTTTAACAGACCACAAAGTATTAAGCGTTGTAAATGTGATATTATAGTTATTAGGTACTTTCTGTATGCACATGTTTCAGCAAATAAAAAAAATCTTATTCCATTCGAATACATTTGAACTGTCCTTAAACGTTGTCTTTTGAAATAATCACTGACTTCTTCAGTTTCTTTAGGAAAAATCCTTTCTTTTAACTCTATGAAGACATTTAGTGACATAGACCAACGCTCCATCGTCGTATTTTGCCCCAAATTAGCGGTAAGCGTGATTTTTGATTGAGGTCTTATTTATGTATTTTTATCCAAATACTTTGGTCCAGACATGTTGACCGAATCGTAGCTGGAAAAATAGATTTCACTTCATTTACGATAACCAATTCAAAATCAAACATTATTTGTTCCATGTTCATAATTAATATTAAACTTCAAACCACATTCATAAAATTTTAAAAAAAGCGGCTAATTGCGAGTCGGACACGCCCATGAAGGGTTCCGTAGCAGCAAGTAATATGTATGTATGTATAATATGTCTTTTTTATAATATTTGAGTTGATTGTAAGAAAGGTAAATTGCGGATAATGATTAATTAAAAAAAAATAACAAAAACTACTTACCAGATCTCCTTCAAACCAATTTTCTGTGGAACTTTGCATGGTAATGTATAACATATATTTTTTGATGTGAAACATCTATAGCCGCACGTAAAACTGATTTCTGGCGTGGCGACGCATGCCGTGGCGACGCGTCGCCATGCGCAATCGACTTTTTATGTTATCATTATGACATATTTAGTTCCTATCACAATATGTTCTTGTCTGCATATTACTTTTACAAAATAATGTCGATGTTTCACATCTGCCAGGCGTCCCGTGACGGCTCACATTTTTTTTAGTTTTATCATTCTCTTATTTTAGTAGTTATGGGGGGGGGACAAACATTTTACCACTTTGGAAGTGCCTCTCGCGCAAACTATTCAGTTTAAAAAAAATTATATTGGAACCCTCAATATCATTTTTCAAGACCTATCCATAGATACCCCACATATACGTGTATGAAGAAAAAAATCGACATTATTTTGTAAAAGTAATATGCAGAAAAGAACATATTGTGATAGGAACTAAATATGTCATAATGATAAAATAAAAAGTCGATTGCGCATGGCGACGCGTCGCCACACCGTACACACTACTATCGTATAGCGTGGCGACGCGTCGCCATGGCATGCGACGCCACGCCAGAAATCTGTTTTACGTGCGGCTATAGATGTTTCACATAAAAAAAATGAGTTTCAATTCTAAATAATAATATCTATTCTAAGTATAGGGAACCCCCAAAATGTATTGTTTTTTTCTATAGTTCTGTGAAAATCTTAATGCGGTTCATAGAATACATCTACTTACCAAGTTTCAACAGTATAGTTCTTATAGTTTCGGAAAAAAATGGCCGTGACATACGGACGGACAGACAGACAGACATGACGAATCTATAAGGGTTCCGTTTTTTGTCATTTGGCTACAGAACCCTAAAAATTAACATATCATTGTTCAGACTCTTGGGGAGAAACTCGTACTTCTGCTATTACGAGTGTCAGTTTTTCCCTTAAATTGGTAAATAATAAATATTAACACCATTTCTGTTTGATGTAAACACTGTAGGTACTTTTTTTTCCGTTTATTGGTCTACAAAACTGGATATAGACTGTATTGGATAAGACAACATCGATTTATAAAAAATAAAGTCTATACCCTACTCTGATGTAGACACAGCTTGCTAGATTAGACAAAACCTTAACTTATCTTAAGGGGTACTTTTACTAAGTTTAAACAAAACTATTACCTACAGTTAGATCAGCAAAAATACTACAGTAATATTTTCAGTTTATGCTTAAGTGAGGCAAAAGAACAATTGAAAATATCAATATCATTTTGGATTGCATTGCAACCTTTTGACATTCGGTACATAGGTGAATGAGTTCCGATATTAGTCCTACAGCGTGGTAAGCTAAAGGTTTTATAATTGCACAAACGACTACCTGCGCGAGGAACAGAGAAATTTATACGTTCGAGTGTACATGGACTCTCGATGAGCCCATGAATTGCTTTATACGTCATTATTACATCACAAGCTTTTCTTCGTAAGTTTAAAGATGCGACTTTGTAGTGTGACAACCTATTCTGATAAGATGTAAGGGAACGACATTTGTTGTCGGTGTATGACAGATGGTATAAAAATCTCTTTTGAACACGCTCTATACGATCTGAGTGGACTTGATAACCTGGGCTCCAGATGGTACAACAATATTCAAGGATATTTCGTACAATAGAGTTATATATAATTATTGTTAAAGATGAATTTCTGAATTTTTTCATTTGACGATTTAAAAACCCTGACAATTGTGACGCTTTTTTGATATGGTGCCTAAAACTGAAAGCAGTGTCTAAAAAAACGCCCAGATCAGGAATAATTGTTAGTTCTTTTATGTTTCTGTTTCTTATTTTGTAAATAGTAGGAGAAAGATTTTCCTAACGAGAAAATTTTATATGGAAACATTTGTCGGTATTTAAAATCATGAAATTGTCAGAACACCATTTTTCTATTTTATATATGTCATTTTGTAAACATTGTATATCATAATCGCTCATAACGGTCCGGTAAATTTTCAAATCGTCAGCATACATTTTAAAACTACTTTACTAAGGTCATTAATAAAAACCAAAAAGAATAAGGACCTAGATGAGATCCTTGAGGAAGTAAGAGCTGAAAACACAAATGAATTATGCCCACAAAGAGACACTAGTTGGGAGCGATTCAATAGGTATGATGCACACCATCTCAGTAGTGAGCCGTGAATGCCTATATCGGAAAGCTTATCCAACAGTAAATAATGGTTTACTAAATCAAATGCTCGCCTAAATTCGGTGTAAACAGCATGAATTTCTTTGTTATTATCTCAAGCTGAGGAAATATCATTAACGTACTCCAGTAAATTAGTTGTAGTAGATTTTTTGGGCAGGAAGCCATGCTGGTTTACATTAATCTTATGTCTGACATGAGAAAGCATTTGTTTGTGTATTAATGATTCAAAAACTTTCCCTGCCACCGACAAAATGAAAATTGGTCTATAGTTAGACACAACATCGGTCTGACCAGACTTGTGTATAGGTGTTATATGAGCGATCTTCCATTCGGAGGGAAAGATGCCGGAATTCAAAGAAGTCCGGTACAGGGTTGCGAGAGGAATATATAAGGAATTAGCACAGTTTTTAAACAAAATTGGTGGAACCATCTGGGCCTGGAGTCTCCTATCAACAAAGTTTGTGAGGTACTGGTTATTTTATTTTGAATGACGTCTGTCGTGTTTTTCATGAATAGTTCCAAATAATCAAGTTTAACTGGGGGAGGTATGTACACTGCACAAATATTTAGAACATTTCCCGCATTTGTTTGCATCGTTACTTAGTCATTATGTAATAAATATAGCTTTAACTTAAACTTTGAATATTTTACTAGCCGTGCCCCGCAGTATCGCTCGCGTTAAACTTTCTACTGTGTAGCCTATGAGTTATTCGGATATATACCTAAGCTATATTAGTACAAAGTTTCATCAAAATCCGTTCGGTTGTTTTTGTGTGAAAGAGTTACAAATATCCATACATCCAAATCCGGCCTGTGGATTTCGATATTTTTGATTCTATCGATATTTTTTTTATAGGAAAACAAATAATAAAAGTTTAAAAAACATAAAACTGACTGCAACATTTTCGTTAACCTTCTTTCGAAGTCATGTTTTTAGGGTTCCGTACTTATAGACTGTTAATGGAATCCAATTACTAAACCTCTGCTGCGCTATCTTTCCGCCCATCTGTCTGTAAGTGGATAGACAAGTGAAATTGTCATACAATGTGTTTGTAACAGGGAAAATCACATTCTTGCATGGAAGCACTCTTTTAGTTTATTTGATACTAGCTGTGCCGCGCGATTTTACCCGCGTTAAACTTTATAAATTTTTTTTAAAGACCACGCCCGCAATATTTAAATTTGTCCCTGTATCGCGGGGTACTTTACAAACATATTGTGTTTGCCTGCTAAATAATTTCAGTAAGTGGACCAAATCTCGTGTATATGCCCCATTGAGTATGTTTCGCCGGAGCGTCTCAACTGGGCCGTGTTGAAACCGGTAGTAGAGACACCCGCTGAGTTTGTTTCGCTGGGTCTTCTCAGTTGGAGCGCATTGGATCCGGTGGTAGCATTAAAGCGCGACCGTCGTTATAAACACAAGGTCTGCCATAATGATAACATTTAATTCGTACCTTAATATAGACAGAACCATTCGACAATATGTAGTAAAAATATAGCTAAAATTTTAAAATTGATAAGTAAACCTACACATGGTCCTTGACTTTTAATTTAAGTTAGTTAAATATCGTTACTGTTATAAAATAAATCTTATTGTAAATTGTTTCCTACAAGCCGTACACCTAAATATCTATATGTACCTAGAAATAATTATATATTACTACGAATATGTTCTGACTATTCACAAGCGCTTTTTAAAAGTCTACGTGAATAAAAACCTTTTTATTTTATTTTTTTTATTCATATAATAGATGGACACAAATTACATCCAGACTCAGAACAACTATTTATGGTTCACACAAATAGTTGTCCGGCGCAGGACTCGAACCCGCGACACAAAGCGGCGAGGCGACCGTCTTAGCCACTGCGCCACACGTGTCTATGTGTTATCCGGATATATAAACTATATTACTATAAAGTTTCATCAAAAGCAGTTCAGTAGTTTTCCGTGAAAGAGTAACAAACATCTGTACTCCCAAACTAGCATTTATTATATTAGTACGATGATTAGCATTATTGGCAAAGCTGTTAATATGTTTATTCTAACGCCCTTCGCAAATATGGGTTAGTATACTTAGAGTTATTCATACGAATGGTGTCTCTTCTTCTTTAGAATATCGATACATCATCGGCTGAGTTAATGCGGAAGAAATGTTTGTTATGCAATAAGACCGACAATATTACATTACTATAAATACTATAAATCTGAAGTTACTTTTTAGTAATCTGTTTTTATATGTACCTATGCGATAAAGTGTATCATTCTATAAATCATCGTATCCGCAAATCGAAAACACCCGATCAGAACGTGTGTATTTTTGATCTGATGATTTGAATTACAGTTTGACTTTTATGCTTTGGAAATATGCTTTATGATTTAGATACAGACAAGTTGTTCTACAGATATTATACGGTTTTTATTTATTGAAATAATTTTATTCTGTGTGCTTTATTAATGCATATACTATATATATATATATAAATCTATAAAATACAATATAAAAATAAATAACTTTTAATCCATGTGAACTTTAAAAAGGCGCTTTTAGTCTTTAAATAGTCTGAGCATGTTTTAGTAATATAGTATACCTAATTTTCTATGTGCACGTAGATATTAAGATCTTCATTTTTTACTTCAGACATCATCATCCACTGCTAGACATAGGCTTGCCCCAAGACGCTGGACAGCAGGTGGGCTTTTGACGCCAAAATTTTGTCCAGCTGATCCCCCAACTTCGCGGAGCGGCGGGCGCTGCCCAACCTCGGGGCACCCCGGGAAGAAGACCGCCGCCTCTACTGATGGATTGTCCGCTATATGGCCCTCTACGGTGCTCCTGTCTGATCTTCTGGAGTGGCGAGAGCTCCCCGCTGCAATGCTCTTTTGAATAGCCTTCAGCGGGTGATTGCCATCAGAGCGATCCGTGGATACCGGACGGTCTCCTTCGAGACGGCGACTTTACTAGGACGAATTCTTCCCATTGACATCCTGGCGGACATGGACGTGAGAGCTTATGATCTCGTCCGTGCCCGCTTGGATGCCGGGGGCCAACAACCGGACTGGATGAACGTACGGCGGAACGCGCACCGACAGGCCTTAGAAATTTGGCACGAGCGGCTTAAATTGCCGAGAGGCTTGCATCAGCGCTCTGTCTGTGCGGTCCTGCCACGGTTTGATGTATGGTTGCTCCGGAAACGAGGCAGCCTAACCTTCAGGTTGACGCAGATACTTTCGGTGAGTATCTGTCTCGAATTGGTAGGGAGGCGACACCGAGGTGTCACCATTGTGGCGGCGGTCCGAACTCGGCCCATCATACACTCGAGGAGTGCCCAGCTTGAGCCCACGAGAGGCGAGTCCTGGTCACTGAAATCGGATTGGACCTTTCGCTGCCAGCGGTGGTTTCGGCTATGCTAGCGGCGCAAACCAGATGGAACGTGGTGGCCTCCTTCTGCGAAGCTGTTATACTCAAGAAGGAGAGCGCCGAGCACGAGAGGGAGCGCAACGATCCCTCCCGCAGAATAACGAGACGGCGCCGATGAACCGGATATTGACGCTAATGTCCGCTTCATCGGCACCGGCGCTAGGAGCTTAATCCCAGCGTGAGAGAGACTATGCGGCGCCCGGCTGGCTTCTCCCCAGCTGGGCGCCGCCCCTGTGATCGCTGGCGTTTGGAGGAGGGGAACTCCACTCGTCTTGTATAACCGATCCCGGCCTTGACACGGCCATTTGCCAACAGGCACGCCGAAACCGAAAAGACCTGCCGACATGCTGGATAGACTACAAGAAGCCCTATGACTGTGCTGCATACATGGCTTTCGTCTCGTTTCGGCTTACGTGCGTTTCTGAGGTCATGTATGGGGCAGTGGAGTACTGTCCTTCTCTGCCTAGGGTCTCGACAGATCTTGGGGAACGGTGAGCCTATAAAGATAGAACGGGGCATTTTTCAGGGCCTGGCTCTGAACGCTCTGAGCACAATGCTGGAGGATTAAAGGTTAGGTTATCGGCTGCAGAGAGGAGGACAAGTAATATCACACCATATTACATGGATGACTTAAAGTTATTTGCTTCCAGCAATCTCCACTTATCAGAACGGAGTTTGGTGTTGACAAATGTGCAGTCATGCATGCAAAACGAGGAAAGATAGTGGGATTTGAGAAGACCCAACTGTCAGATTCCATTCACTTAGTATCCCTCTCTGCATCCGAAACCTACAAGTACTTGGGTATGACACAGGCGTTAGGCATCAGTAAAGCTGACACGAAAGAGTCATTGCGGGAGCGTTTCTTGAATCGCATGACAAAAGTGCTGAAAAGCCTTTTGTCGGTAGGGAACAAAGTGTATGCTTACAATGGCTGGGTCATGCCAGTCTTAATGTACTCCTCTGGAATACTCAAGTGGAGTCAAACTGAACGAGACGCCTTGGACTGAACAGTCCAAACACGGCTGACTGCGTATCGAATGCATCACCTCCGCTCTTCACTGATGAGATTATACATCTCGCGGAAATGCGGTGGTCGTGGCTTTGTAAATGCCAAAAGTGTACATAATCTTAGGGAGTATTTTCTCCACAGTGGTGTAGGTATGCATGCGGCCGCTGTGGACAATGTACTCACTGCTATATCTTTAGCAAAAAGTAACCTGCGTTAACTTGTGGTACTAAGTACCAATGACGACAGGGAGGTATAGCAGAGCAAGGAGCTTCATGGCAGATTCTATAAAGCCCTGCATGGGCCAGATGTAGATTTCACTGCCTCAATGGCCGGTGACCTTTTTCCGGAAACCGAGGGTTTTGTATGTGCAATTACTGACGAAGTAGTAATGACAAATAATTACCGGTGATTTATCCTGAGACATGGTACTGTTGACATTTGTCGGACATGTCACCTCCCTGAGGAATCCCTCAGGCATATAATAATATAATAACAATAATATCTGGGGACAATGTCACACAGATCATCCTAGTCCCAAACTAAGCAAAGCTTGTAGTATGGGTACCAGGCGACGATATACATACTTATATAGATAGATAAATACATATATACATAGAAAACATCCATGACTCAGAAACAAATATTCGTGCTCATCACACAAATATTTGCACTTACCGGGATTCGAACCCAGGACCACCAGCTTCGTAGGCAGGAGCACTACCAACTAGGCTATGGTGACCGTCAAATATAATTTCCAGTTGTTCTCGTCTCGCTAATGATTAGTATCTGCACCTGCAAAACCAAGTAGCCAGGTTATCCACCAGCAACTTGCTCTGCGGTACCTTGTATCTTTGGAGGTAACGTACTACAGGTACGTTTCAGAGCCAGTTCTGGAAAATGGCCATGTCACATTACACTGGAACAGATCCATCATCACTGATGGGACTATTGTTGCCTATTAGCACGATATCGTGTTGGTGGATCGCCAAGAGCGCCGAGAAGTGATCGTTATTCTTCTTATTCATCATCAAGGTCGGCCAACTCCGCAGCCAACTGGTTTTCGCCTTCATTTTCGCAGCCTCAAGAATCATTTGTGCCCTTCTTACAGGTGTAGAAGACATCGATCTTATGTTTCTGGTTTATTCCAGAATGTACGATAACTGCGGCGGCGATGTTTCGGACTTTACGGTACCGCCCAGTAATGTCGTACGATTTTGCTAATCACGTTTAATTGCAGCGCTCGCCAGCGCGCTTCTACTTGTTGATGCATGAGGAACCCTCATCGTAGTGTGCATCGTTGGTTCGCCTGAGTCGCTATCGTTCTCTTGTTCTTTACGCAACATGTTCCGCGTGGTAACCATATTGTGCGGAATTGTAGTGAACAGAAATCTGGCTCGAAGTCCACTTTGTTAACGGTGGAAGACGAGAACTGAACAATGTTAAACACTAGTAAGGCTTTAGGCGTAGAATAATATAATGTACGCTGTGATGAACAATGATAAAAGGTAACAAAAAAAACATGGTAATCGTAGCGCGCATGCGCTGTCGCTCCCTGAACGGTGCGGACTGCCATTACATAAATATAACAAATAAGTAGGTTTATAGGTGCAACTACATCCAATATCCGGTCACCGTCACCGTAGCTTAGTTGGTAGTGCTCCTGCCTACGAAGCTGGTGGTCCTGGGTTCGAATCCCGGTAAGTGCAAATATTTGTGTGATGAGCACGAATATTTGTTTCTGAGTCATGGATGTTTTCTATGTATTTAAGTATCTATCTATCTATATAAGTATGTATATCGTCGCCTGGTACCCATAGTACAAGCTTTGCTTAGTTTGGGGCTAGGGAGATCTGTGTGACATTGTCCATAAAAAATAAAAAAAAAAAAAAAAAAAAAAAAAAAAAAAAAAAAAAAAGCTACTGTGCGTCACTAACAACCATGACCATGATATAGCCCACGAGGTTGTTAATATGTGGGAATCGAACCCAAGACGCGGCGTGAAAGGCAAGTATCTACCAAACACGCCAACCGGCCAAGTTTCGTCAGTGCGCGTCCGACATACCCACCCGCACACAACTTTTGCGGCTTATCAAAAAAAAAAACCGGCCACGTGCGAGTCGGACTCGCACATGAAGGGTTCCGTAGCAGAAAGTATTTCAGTTAATTAAATGAAAGCAAATTGCGGTTTATGACGTATTATAAAAAAACTACTTGCTAGATCTCGTTCAAACCAATTTTCGTTGTTAGTTTCTATGGTAATGTACATCATATATTTTTTTTTAGTTTTAAGATTCTCTTATTTTAGAAGTTACAGGGGGGGGGACACTCATTTCACCACTTTGGAAGTGTCTCTCGCGCAAACTATACAGTTTAGAAAAAAAAAATATTAGAAATATCATTTTTGAAGACCTATCCATAGACATACCCACATGTATGGGTACGATGAAAAAAATTTTTGAGTTTCAGTTCTATGTATGGCGACCCACCAAAATTATTGATCTTTTTCTATTTTTGGTGTAAAAATCTTAATGCCGTTCACCGAATAGATCTGCTTACCAAGTTTCAACAGTACAGCTCTTATAGTTTTGGAATAAAGTGGCTGTGACATACGGACGGACAGACAGACAGACATGACGAATTCGGACTTCATGACGGTTCCGTTTTTTCCATTTGGCTACGGAACCCTAAAAAGGGTTAATTAATATAATATGATTGTTAACGTTTGCGAGCGAGATAACGACATATACATGTATATATATAGATACATATACACGTATATATCACTAAGGATAATAAAAAAAATAATATTCAACAAGGCCACTAACGGGTTCAGTTTTATACATCGCTTGGAGAGTTCAGACCATTATGTGCCTACATACAAGTCAGTTTGTGTTTCTTTTAATTTATTGTGTACAATTTGTGCTATCTGCGCACAATTTCAGTGACATGAATATATTAAAATTTGATAATAAATCTGATATGTATAATTTCTGTGAAAACAAAAATTGTGTAATGCGATGTTGTGGTAAAGACGAATACATAGAATATGATATAACTAAGAAGGATTCGATGCCGGAATGCCGAGCCATGAAGAATTTACCGAATGTTACCTATCCAGACATAAATATATATTCCGATGTGAATGAGATATCACGCAATAAGACTATTAAAGACTTTCAGTTCGTGTCCTATTCTCCAACAATTTCAGAAACACTGATTATGCTTGGGAATCAAGTTCGGCTTTATGAGGTTTGGATGTATACTTTATAATTTTTATTAAAATACAGCGTCTAGCCATCTCACCCGCGCGTTTAAATGTTTTACATCATACATAAATACTAGCTGCACCCCGCGGTTTTACCCGCGTTAAACTTTATGAATTATAGCCTATGTGTTAATCCAGGGTGTCAGCTAACTCCATACCAAATTTTATTAAAATCGCTCCAGCTGTTTAGACGTGTATAAGTAACAAACATACACACAAACTTTCGCCTTTATGAATTTACTATAATGGTATGCCTAAAACTTCTTAAAAATCCGTCTGCAAGTACATAATTTATTCCAACAACCTCACTCTCATAACAACTGTATAAAAGTCTACTGCAGGACAAAAGCCTCCCCTAAGAATCATCTTAGGGGGATATACCATAATCGCCACACTTGGCACAGGTTGGATCCCAATATGATGGTCATAGTACACAAAAGACGCTGTTAACCGTCTTCTGGTAGACCTTCCCTCGGGTCGACTTCTGCGCCCCACACGCGATGAGATGGAGTGATGATATTCTGATATTCGCCGCCAACACCACACAACAATAATGAAATTTATTCAACATAAATATTAATAGTAAAAAGATTGGTCGTCGCTTCCCGTAATCAGAGGTCTGGCCTATTCTTGGGTCAGAGGATCAGCATTGCCATCCAGCGTCGCAATGCGGTCAGCCCTCTGGCCACTTTTCCCATACGCGATATGGAGGTATTATTAAACGCCTATTAGGGTAAATAGGTTACTTTTGAAAATAAACCAATTTTTCCAATTTATTCAGTACTTCTGTATTATCATACGCTAATAATAATTGTAGTTGTCAAGATCAAAATGCAGTACTTACATATAGTCATATACAATATTAAAGTGACTGGATTGTGAACTTGTCCATCCGTGCGGTCTTCTTAACATATAACATGTTGAGATATCCTTAAATAAATAACAAGTTACTTAGCTAGTATTTTTAAATTTAGTATATTATGCGATTCGAGCCATAGCTCAGATAGATAAATAGACGGAATTCTACAAAGAGCATGCATGGGAACAACAGGCATGGGATCACAGATCAGAGGTTAAGGGGTCAACACGAGCCTCGCCGGCGAGGACCCTACCCTAGATAACCTTCGACCTTCAGTAATCTTTGGTATATTTTTTTAATAAAGCGTTATCGTACATTATTTTGTATAACAATCTAGCCTAGAGGCTCATAAGTCATTTAATATTAAATGAATCTTCTAATTTTTAGTCGTTTGTTAAGGGGAATTTTATTATTTACTAGCTGTACCCCGCGGTTTAACCCGCGTAAAATTTTATAAATTATCACAGCTCCTCCCTCGTAGGTGATAGCGTGATAATATGTACAAAATGTTAAGTAAATCCCTGCAGTACTTTTTGAGTTAAGCCCGGACATACATTGTCTGTACAAACAGACAAAAATACTAAAAACTATATTTTTGGCTTCGATATCGATTGTAGATCACAAACCAAGTGCTTTTTTTTAAATATTCAATGTACAGTTTTGACTTTTCTATGATTTTATTATATGTATAGATAGATAATAATATTGACGGTTGAAAGGCGTTAATTCGTTTAAGCGACTTATTGTAAAACTTGCAGAAGGACGGAATAAAGTTTTTGCTTTCGAAACAAAACCTTATAAAAGAAACTCTTTAACAGACTTTAATTTATTTAACACAATATATTCATTATTAAGTAAAGGAGTTTATTATGCTATAACTGTGTATAATTGTGCATTGTTTTAGAAAAAATATGTTGGTTAGCCCGAAATGCATCAAATGTTTTTTTTTTTTTTTTGAGTTCAATAATATATTTGAAGGTAAACTGGCTGAAGCATCGACTTAGAATATAGTAATATGAGAGAAAAGGTATTAAGCGCCAAGTCAATTGACAGCCCAATAAACCCAAGCAACATGATAGTGGTCCACAAGAGTGAAGCAGGTAGTTTAGATGCACATGCGCCCGTTTGCGAGTTTCTAACTCTGTTCTCAGCTAGATGCTGCGAATGTTAAGCGCTCGACTGCCATTCGTACTGTAGCTGTGACGATCTCGCATTTTGCTCGGCTACACGAAATAAACATTCCATGCTAGATTCTCGTGCTAAATCGCAGGCGACACTACAGGTGCAGCTAGGCTTTCGGGGCTGCGGCGGTAGTCAGAGAAGTGTCCTCTACTGCCGCCACTTGCAAGCAGCCCCGGGAAGACAGCAAACTGGCGCAGTCGCTGTGCCGGGCTGGCAGGAGTCGGCAATATGGAAGGGCAATCCAGAGCCCTCTCAGGGTACGTGTCCCAAACATCTGGGACATGGCGCAAAAGGGGGGCACCGGAGAGGATAAAAAAAAAGGTGCTGCTGGGCAAAATATTATATATCAATAACACATTTTGACGACGTCCACAGCTGGACAATTTAATGGTTTGTCTTGCACTGCCCCCATCCAGCGGCTTCGCGAGACCCATGTAATATCTTTGGTTTACCTTGTGTGGGGCCTGCCCACAAAGTGGCTCGGGTAGATCTTACATAATCTTACTGTGATCAGACTTTACTAACAATCTTGTTGTTTGTTGTATTCAAGTCTTAATTATATGATTATGTTACAGAATGGAACATTTACCAGAAGATTTCTAAACGAGACTATCACATATGAGAAACTAGAAGGCTGTATAGAATTCAGACATTATGTAACTGGCCCCAGTTTACGTTTGCGGTTATTGTACTATGCTATCGATGAGAATTCGCCAGAGGCTGTCTTAAAAGCTAGATACGTCACGGGTGGTAAGTGAAACCATATTAATACAACAGTTAATTATGACTAGGTGCTTACGACTTATTTGGATGAGACTTATTATTATTATAATAGTTATATTTCTTTGCACATATGTATAAATGTGATTGTAGTGATAAGAAAACACGTTTTTCAGCATCAATAGACGTATATTCAACACTTCAGGAATGCAAACTTTAACTAAATTAATTCACTTCTTATAATACCGAAGTGAATTAATTTATTTACATACATAAATCAAGGTACACACAACATACAACACTTGTTAACAACCTTTCGGTTCGAGCGCTCGGTAAGAACTGCCGAACTAGGCCGCTATTCCGAATGTCATGAACGGGAATGAACTGAACGCATTGGCCATTCCGCTCATTCACCTCTTTTTGTCAAATTGTATCCTTTTTATATAGATTAAAATTAAATACAAAGCCAAATCATACCTTTTTAACTAAACGATCACAAAAAGTGTTACCATTTATTTGAACATCATATAACAGTAGCTACAAATAATAATCAATAATCAAATATTTGTAAATTTACAAAAAAATATATCTCACTATGATATTAAAAAGCTCTTCTAAATTATTATAAATAAGTTTATGAGGATGTGTTCCCGGCCGAACTTCAGCCACGGCGGCCATTCTCAATGGAGATTAGCCAATTGCGCAGGACATATTATAGTGCACAAGTGTGTGCGCAAACACAGGGGCACTTTCTTTTCCATCACTCTCATGATCCGATGGGATGACTAGCGACACGATCGGAAAGAGGTCGGGTGCAGGACTGACGGGTTTTCGTGCTCTCTGAGGCAAGGGGGTGTAGTACCGCCAACTTCCAGACATCAGGGTAATACTGAGAAATTTCTTTTTACGAAAAAATCCCAAAATACTTTTTGGCCTGACCCGGGATTTGAACCCAGGACCTCATTGTCTGCGGTTGAACACGCTACCGCTAGACCAACGAGGCAGTCAAAAGTAGGTTTATATACATAATAAAAAGTAAATAACGTGAATAGACATAAATTTCGTAACACTATTTTTCTTGGCTAAGATATAACTACTATTTTAAAATATTATGTTTCAGTTGTCCAACTGATCCGTTATCAGTAAAGACATCCCCAATACAGGCAGACCCAGGATATTATGACAGGCCTGTTGGCGTGGTGAGCAAATGCTTGATTTTCACGCCGGAGGTCGTACGTTCGATTCCCACCAAGGACTTTTGTCCTGAGTCTGAGTGTAATTTATGTATATAAGTATGTATTTACAAAAGAAAAGTAGTATAAGTAGTATATCAGTTATCTGGTTAGCATAGTACAAGCTCTGCTTAGTTAACGATCAGATGGCCGTATGTGAATAATGTCCCCGAATATTATTAATTAATATTGGGGACATTATTAACACACGACCATCTGATACCCCCTAACTAATTTTATTTATTTATTATTATATTAATATTAGTAATACCACTAACGAAGCATCTACATGTATGTCAATTTTTCAGGTTGTTTGATATCGGTTGTCTTCTTGGCATTGACACTTGTCGTATACATCGTTTTACCTGAGAAACGGAGCTTGCCAGACTTGCACATGATGGCGTATCTTACAGTCTTTACGTTATTCATGCTGTTGAATGCAATACAACAGTTAATAGTAGCTGAAAAATTTGTATATCCTTCATTTTTGAAAATTTTCTGTAAGTAAAGCCCTTTTTTTTGTGGCCTTTTTCCATTTTTAGGGTTCCGTACCCAAAGGGTAAAACGGGACGGGAAGACTTCGCTGTCCGTCTGTCACCAGGCTGTATCTCATGAACCGTGATAGTTAGACAGTTGAGATTTTCACAGATGATGTATTTCTGTTACCGCTATAACAACAAATACATAAAATAAAATAAATATATAGATATTTAATTTTTAGCAAAAAAAATTTTTACTCGTTTTTATAAATAATGGTACGGAACCCTTCGTGTGTGATTCCGACTCGCACTTGGCCAGTTTTATTTAGTGCACAGCGTTCATTCACTCAAAGAGCAGCCCGACTGGGGAATTACCTCCACCTTACAGAAGGCATTCCTTAATAATAACATTAATAATTTTAATGTTGTGTTTCTGCGTGCAACAACACTTGATTGCCGACTCTTAAAGGCCGGCAACGCACCCGCTACTCTAGTGTTTGCGAGTGTCCATGGGCGGCGATGATCACTTACCATCAGGTGACCCGCTTGCTCGTTTGTCGCACACTGATAAAAAAAGATTAGAGAGCGTACTGGCTGGGGATATTTACTGCGTAGGTATAAGGGGCATAGAAGTTGTCTCAAGGAAATATGTTATAGTAAGCCGTGTGGATTCCGGCCTAAAGAGAATAACATAAAATCCCGTAGGTGTCCTAACGCTATGTCCTACGTAGGCGGTTCAAAGCGAACGCGATTATGAAGCGGTGACACGCGAATTCAATGCGATGCGGTGCGACGCGTTGGCGGTGTCCTACGTGCACGCGAATCATCTCGCAAAGCCGCCACCGACGCCGCAAAAACACGACGGCACCGCATCCTTTTCGCGCGAAAATATCAAGCCAACTGATCGCGTTCGCTTCATGTCGCGCCGCTCCGCACCGCACCGCATGCGCGTTCGGTCACGTAGGACACTTCAATAGGTTTCGACTGTTTGTTGTTTTCGCGCCGCGCCGCGTCGCTTCGCGTTCGCGTCTAGATCGCTCACGCAGGACATCGCGTAACAGGCGACATAAGGTTCAACTCGGTAACGGATCGTAACCGTATCAACCCGAGCCGCTCAGTATTCTTTGTATGAAACTTCCTACTGCAAAGCACACTAATCGAAATTGTAACGTAAAACAACTCGCCGCGGGACAAGCTCACCGTAAGCGCGGCGTCGCCTAGCCGTAGGCGAGACGTCGCCTACCCGTAACCGAGGCGTCGTCGAGCAGCCGTAGCACAGTATAAAATATAGACAGTTTGGAAACTAAGCCTCCTAGTAGACGAAATACTTACCTACGCTCTATTGAAGCTACAGGCAAGGGTTACACCAGGTAGTCGGGCAGAAGCGCCACCTATTTACTAGCTACCACCTAACTGCCGTCGCCAACTATCTTACCAAGCGCGGTAACTACGTCAAACCTCTCCAAATGGCAACGTTATGGAAACCTTTGGGGGAGGCCTATGTACAGCAGTGGAATAAATCAGGCCGAATATGAAAAAGACAGCACTTTTTGAGTACTATGACCTGAAGGTCTTGTGCTAGTCATAGTATAGTGTGAGATTGTAAAATAATATATTTTTTTACTCTTTTTAGCTCCAATAGTATATTTTACTATGTTGGCAAGTTTCATATGGTTGAATATCATGACTGGACGAGCCTGGTACTATATAACGAGGTAAGTTATTATTTTAACCGACCTCCTAAAAGAGAAAGGTTCTTAAAATGATTATTCCGGCATTTTAAAATTGATTTACGTGTTTCTTTTTTTATTGTATAGAAGACATTTACAAGAAGTTTTCCTTCACTAGGTAAGCGTAATCCTTGTGTCGCGGGGTACTTTACAAACGTATAATTGACGAACACAAAGTACGCCGAACATCGTTTTCTTAAATAATGGTTAAAAATTACTTAATCAATCGTTAAAATTTATGACATCAAATGTGCTCACGCAAGCCGATTTAATGATTGATTAAGTCATTTTTAACCTTTATTTAAATTTATTTAACGCCATTAAAGAAATCGATGTGCGGCGACTTAGCCGGTGGAGCCCCTGAAACAGAATAGAAAATCAAAAACTGATGTTAGGTGAAATTTACGAAAAAAAATCTTAAAAATAATTCTATCCCGAAAACTACGCAAAATCGTAGAAAATAAATAATAATAATAATATCTCGGGACAATGTCACACAGATCATCCTAGCCCCAAACTAAGCAAAGCTTGTACTAGGGGTACCAGGCGACGATATACATACTTATACAGATAGATAAATACTTATATACATAGAAAACATCGGTTATTACTAATCTAGTAGTTTATATCAATGGCTGCGACGATAAACGACGCGACGGCTGCGCGACTCGCTCGACGCGGTGTGAACAGCCGACAAACCGACATTAGCACTTGCAGTGATTCCCGGGACAGTTATGACTGTTGATATATCCGGGTTCTGGGCTCCAAAATCCGGACATTTCACGCGACTGTCCTGGGTGCCAAATTTTTTAATTGGCTACCCTAACCGAGGCCACCATACCTCCTATTGAATCCAAATATAACAACAGCTCACTTGATAGGACTCTTAAATTTGATGCTTGGTGCTTTTGCAGCTGACTTCTCTAATTGTAGGTAATTTTCTCGTTTTATGAGGCTCCACACCCTTTCCATAATTTTGTATCCCGCTTTACTCTGGAGGGAATTGGAACTATTTTCTTTTCTCTGATGTTCTCTCGGGACGACTTCTACGCCCCCACGAGATGAGATGGGATGGCGATCTCCTATGCCGCCAGCAGACGGCAAAGCAGCTTTTTTGTATAGCTTTTGGAAATAAGGGTTCCGAAGTGAGTTTTAAGTCGAGTAAAATGAATTCACTGGAAAATTCAACCCCACCGCTGTTATACATATATTTTTTTCTTAAGTTGCTGTCACTCATTTAATTATTCTTCTTGCCGATCTTGTGCATCCTAAGGTTGTCTGGAACAGATCGCAGTTAGCGATAAGACCACCCATTGTACTATATTTAATACAACTGTATACTTTATATGTAAATCTTGGTGTACAATAAAGAGAATTTGTATTGTATTGTATATTCCACGTGTAAACCTCTGATAGTTTTCTATTATAAACTGGGCTGTATAAATTTAAAATTGATTATTAATACTAAATTTCTATTTTCTATTTTATTTTCTTTCAGAAACAAGCGCATACCTCAATCCCGCAAAGTGCATTTGGCAAAATTTTGGCGATATAATATTCTGGGATGGGGAGCACCTTCGTTCATCACAGTGGTTGCAATAATCTTGGATAATAAATTACCTATACAATGTGTTTCTTTATCAGGGATAAAGATCTGTTCACCTGATTTTGAAGATGCTATAAACGGTAAGTTTTATTCGACTAATTATATTGTACAGGCACCAGAACATCCAGCTACCCCAATCTGTCAAATTTCTTTTACAGATTTTCAACTTTATCACATAAGCATAAAGTTTACTTTCAATTGGGGAAATTTGACAGATTGAGGTAGCTTGATGTGCTGGCGTCTGTCCTAAGCATCTATATAAATTGGTTTGATTACACAGAGTGTCATCAAATGCTATCGCTATAGATTGGCATTCTTCATTATTTTTCGTATGGGCAGTGATTGCTGTGTGGTGACGGTGGCAAATCTCAGAATATCATCACCCCATCTCATCCCGTGGCGGGAGTAGAAGTAGACCCGAGGAAATATATACCAGAGGATGGGCAGCAGCTTCTTTCTGAGTACTATGACCATCTTTCTGCGATCGCCAATCAGTCTGCCAAGCGTGGCAATTATGGCATATCCCCCAAGTTGAATCTTGAGGGGGGCTTTTGTCCAGCAGTGGACTTTTTACAGCTGTAATAATGATGTTGATGGGTGGTTACCCTAGTGTCAGAGTTCTTCAAGCCGCCTAGTAGTCTTCTGTAAACCAAGACCAAGAATAAGTCATTTGTAATTTATTCATGTAGCCAATGGAATAATTTTGTTTTCATTAACTTTTAGTAAAAGATTAAAATATTAAAATATACTTACCAACACTTAAGAGTTATCCCCATAGCACTCAAAAATGATGCTCAACTTAACTCAACAATGGGCCAAAATGACAACAGTGTCAAAACAAGTGTACCAAAAGGATATATTTCCCATGACGAGAACTTCACATCTGCAACTAAGAATATACTTCAGGTCATAATGATATTTGAAAATTGAAAAGGGGGAATCTGGCGCTCGGCAGCCGCTATATGGACCTATACTGGATATTCATAGTAAATGCACGCCCATACGAGCATTCGAGCAACTTATTATTTATAAGCTATCTATATTCCAAATTTCATCTTACTTCCTATAGCCGCGCTTGATCGAGTAACAAAGTAAAATAAAATTAGTAGAATACAGAAGATTATAACGTAGGGCGCTTGAAAAAGGCTTGCTTTCTTTTTTAATGTTTTTTTTTTCTCTTATTCTAATTTAATAGTCTACAAACCCTATTTAAAATTATGCTAATTGGTAGCTAATTTAAATCATTCTTTATTTTATAGTAATGTTAAGTTATACATAGCATTAATAAAATAAACATAGCATTAATAAAATAAACTGCCTCAATATATACATAGCATATATACATAGCTATATACATAGCATTAATAAAATAAACTGCCTCAATGGTCTAACGGTAGCGTGTTCACCCGCAGAGAACGAGATCCTGGGTTCAAATCCCGGGTCGGGCCAAAAAGTGATTTTGAGACTTTTTTGTAAAAAAGAAATTCTCAGCATCAGCCCGCAGTCTGGGAGTTGGCGGTATTATATACCCCCGTGCCTCAGAGAGCACGTAAAGCCGTCGGTCCTGTACCTGACCTCTTTCCGGTCGTGTCGCTAGGCGTCCCATCGGATCATGAGAGTGATGGAATAGAAAGTGATCCTGTGTTTGCGCACACACTTGTACACTATAATATGTCCCGCGCAGATGGCTAATCTCTATTGGGAGTGGCCGCCATGGCCGGAATACGGCTAGGTTAGGACATTATTCTTATTTATATTTTTATTTTTATTATATATTATGTACGGTTACATGTACGGTATTTTATATTAGGTACGGTTAGGACATTATTATTATTTATATTTTTATTATTAATAAAATAAATGCATGCTATCTTTATTGCATAGAAAGAAAAAACATGTGAGCCGTCACGGGACGCCTGGCAGATGTGAAACATCGACATTATTTTGTAAAAGTAATATGCAGAAAAGAACATATTGTGATAGGAACTAAATATGTCATAATGATAAAATAAAAAGTCTATTGCGCATGCGTCGGGCATGCGTCGCCACGCTAGAAATCTGTTTTACGTGCGGCTATAGATGTTTCACATCAATAACATTAGTTGATGTAAGTTGCTTCCGATTATTCTGGTTTCTTGTTATTGTATACTGTATTGTCCGACTTGTGAAACATAACAATCATGTCAGCTAAATAACCTCCATTGCCTGACAAATGCCTCCCCAAAAGATTTCCACAAAGGAGTTGTCATCATTTGTAAGGACATAAACAGAGAGTCGTTGCTGCCCTATCTGGGAGATATTCACTTGGCTCGATTTCTACGCCCCCGAGGTATGAGATGGGGTGGTTTGGCGTTGGCCACACGGCATAATTATACAACATGTAACATAATTAACGCACACCCTCAAACACCCCAATTAGAATATTATGTTGTAATCATAATACATAAACTGAATTTTTAATTTAACGTATATTTGCATTATTATTTACTAAATTAGTTTCTTGGAATAAAGTTTATTTTTCTTTATTTCGTATTGAATGATGGAATTTGTATGAATACAAATAAAACTGCGATTTATTAGTCTTATTACTTTGACTTACGGTCCATTTCAATTGGTTTTGACTCTACAGGGTTGATATGACGATACTTTCTGTAATTATTTTGGAATAAAAGAATACCTATATTAAAAATGATATAAATCGATTCAGTAAAGGTTTCTGAACTAACTATTTTGAGGATGTGCGTTAATTACGTTACATGTTGTATAAAAACTAGCTGTGCCCCGCGGTTTTACCCGCGTTACATTTTTTAAATTGTCACAGCTCCTCCCCCGTAGGTGATAGCGTGATATTATGTAGCCTATATGTTGACCCGACCTCTTAGTAATATTCATACAAAATTTGAAGCAAATCCATGCTTTACTTTTTAAGTTTAGCCCGGACATACATACAGACAAACAGACGCACAGACAAAAAATCTAAAAACCATATTTTTGGCTTCGATATCGATTGTAGATAACGCCCGAAGTATCCTTTTAAATAATATTCAATGTACAGTTTTGACTTTCCTACGATTTTAATATATGTATAGATAACCTCTAATCTTGGTTGGAGTGTTACTTTCGTACAGCACTTCCACCCTTCAGGATCTTTTGTACCATCCCCCATTGGTTTCCGGTCCGCTTCTTAGGTCTCCTACGCACTATGTGGCTAGCCACAATGCGGCTGACCGTACTCAGATATTTCACTGCCTCGTTAGTCTGGCGGTAGCGTGTTCACCCGCAGAGAACGAGGTCCTGGGTTCAAATCCCGGGCCGAGCCAAAAGTGATTTTGGGACTTTTCTGCAAAGAAAAAATTCTCAGCATCAACCCGAAGTCTGGGAGTTGGCGGTATTATACCCCCGTGCCTCGGAGAGCAGGTAAAGCCGTCGGTCCTGTACCTGACCTCTTTCCGGTCGTGTCACTAGGCGTCCCATCGGATCATCAGAGTGATGGAATAGTAAGTGCTCCTGTGTTTGCGAACACATTTGAGCACTATAATATCTAACCTCTGTTGAGACAGGCCGCCGTGGTCGAAATTCGGCTAGGAGGACATTATTATTTGTACGAGAGAGTAGTTTTTATTCGGACTGTGATACGGCCCGCTGCAGGAATATTGATTGCTGACGGCTGACCGCATTCCGGCTAACCGCATAGCAGGAGGCCTTAGGGGTAGATCCTTGTAATCTCCTGGTTCTGGCTATGATATAAAAAAAATCATTATGTTACATGTTTCAGCAAATCCAAATAAACTCTACTGGGTGCGGTATCCAATAGGACTATCATCACTAATCAATATATTATTCTTCATTTTGACCGTTTGGCACATATTTAAAGAGAAACGTGTTATAAGTCGTCAAACAAAACAATCGGATCATTCAAAAGGCACAAACACAGAATCTTCTACTAAGAATAGGAAGGACATCGGGTGAGTAATGTCTTTATCTTATAATCATCATCATCATATCAGCCGAAAGACGTCCAAAGCTGGACAAAGGCCTCCCCCAAGGATCTCCACAATAGCCGGTCCTGCGCTGCCCGCATCCAGTGGCTTCCCGAGACCCGCACAAGATCGTCGGTCCACCTTGTAGGGGGCCTGCCCACGCTGCGTCTACCGGTTCGCGTTCGCCACTCGAGAACCAACTGCATAAAATATCGATTCCTTCTGTAAAAGGAGCGATATACATAATGTAAACACTAGATATTTCCTCCTAGATATCCTCTCCCCTCTTGGATTCCGCGCAGGTCGGACGTATCGTTGTGATAATTTATTTTCATTTATTTTAAATAATTAGAGTGAAAATATACGTAATTTAATCAAGCAACTACCAGGCGACCATAAGTGGATACGATCGCTACGCGTTGGTGATACCGCACGGCTTGAGTGAGTGTGACAACAGTAATTAACAAATATATTTTTACCTGCTCCACGTAATCTGCGGCGCAAGCGCACCGCCTTTCACTTATCGCATTCATCGCATACAAGGAAGCTCTGCATTAGGGCGGGGTTAACATAACCTTTGGCCCAACTGGAGTTCCGAACACACCCACTTCTAATCGGAAACAATATGTCTGTTGCGAAGTCTTCCCCGTCAGGAAATAAGAAACTACCTCCCTCGTCCAATCTTCATGCGGCGCTTTCCGATCCGGCCTTGAGCGGGCAGTCGAAGTGCGATCAAACAAAAGATACCTTCGTCAACTTGGGCCGTAGAACACGGCGAAGACTCGACGCAGATTCCTATGAACAAAGCGATTCAGATAGTTTACCGATTTTAGACGAAATAAATAAACTTTTTACAGATTTTGAGTCGAAACAAAATCGGAAATTTGATGATCTTAAATCTAAAATAGATGACGTATTGATTCAAAACTCAAAGATTCAGGATTCTATAACTTTTTTTGCCCAAAAGTATGACGAACTGTTGAACCGTTTCAGTGTAACTGAACAAGAAAACTCCACTCTTAAGAGGCAGATTAGTTCGTTAGAACTTAAAATAGATTATTTAGAACGCAGTGCTCGTGCTTCTATGATTGAAATAAATAACCTCCCTTTAAGTGTGCCTGAAACTAAGGAATCACTAAGCCAGAACTTGTGCAAGATCGGAACTACTATATGTGAACCTATACAGTTAACCGACATCAAAAATACATACAGATTGAAGGCAAAAAAAGATTCCCCTTCTTTTGGTACTGTTGTGGCTGAATTTCACTCATCCGCGCTTAAAGAAAATGTGTTGAAGGCGACAAGAATATTTAATAAACGAAACGGTAATTCTAAATTATCGACCGCCAGTATTGAATTGCCGGGCCTGCCGAAACCTATCTACATTGCCGAGTCGTTGACCTCATATGCGAAACACCTTTACTATCTAGGCCGAAAACTACAGAAAGAAGGAAAGTGTGACAGCTGCTGGCCGAACCATGGTGTGATTTTTATAAAAAAGGTTGCCGGTTCGATCCCGTTTCGTATAAATTCTGAAGCTGACATCCACAAAATTGTATCGATGTGACTAGGCAGGTTGCATGTACTCCTACTTATTTTATATTATTCTTATTTTTTTGCTAATATTTCTGTAATTCTTGTATCACACACACATTTTACACAACACTACTCACTTTTAAACGTACTCATCGACTTCCCTCAGTATTCCTGCAAATTACTAGTACTGGTATTTTTTGATCTACTCTGCATTACTATAACATCCCAGCACAACAAACACACCTGTGTTATATACATTCCCCTATCTGTGTTATATTTCTATTCTAATTTTGACTTCACCTTAATGAGAAAGTCAATAAAATATAATGTTTATAAATTTTGTCTTAAAATTCGATCCAATTATAAATGATATACAAATGGATCTAGATCGTATATCGGTTGCAGATTCCTCTACATGTATGATTGAGGACTGTAAAGAAATTACCAGGGCCCATCCTAATGCCTTGTCGCTTCTCTGTCAAAATATAAGAAGTATAAATAAAAACTTTGATGGATTGACTACGCTTCTTAAAAGGAGTTTGACACCCTGGGATCTAATTATTCTGACCGAATGTTGGCTACTGAACTCCCCTCCAATACCTTTACTCCTTGACTATAATTCCACGAATACCAACCAACATACGACGCAAAATGAGGGTGTTATTGTTTATTTCCGCAACTACTTAAATGTATCTATTATTGAGCCCATAATTCAAGATGCTAACTGTTTATTGTTAACAATAAATAATGAGACTGTTGTGATCGCAATTTATCGTCCCCCAGCAATAAAAAATATCTCACCGTTTCTAGATTCCTTAAATGATATCATAAAGTCTGTCTCATCCTATAAAAATATAATACTAACTGGTGATATCAATATAAATATATCTGAAGATAATTCCGACCCTCGTGCAACCGATTATCTTACCCTCCTAGCTTATCATGGTATGCTGCCAGCACATACGCTTCCCACAAGAAACAACAGGTCATGTCTTGACCATATCATCTTAAAAACTAGATTACCAGCGTTTTGTTTTGTCGCTCACACCACAGTCACGGATCATGATACAGTTCTGCTCTTTCTTGACTCATCCGTAAAATCGTATAATTCCTCAAAAAACTATAGGACAATCAAACTCCTTGACTATGATAAAATTAGATTGGATCTTCTACAGGCAGACTTCAGTCCGATGTATAATACTTTTAACTTAGATGAAGCAACCAACTTCTTTATTAATACCTTGAACCTAGTTACAGTCCGAAACTCTAAGCAGAAAGTGGTCTCCAATCGCAAACGTCTAAACAAGCCCTGGATGACCCTGGGGCTTCTTCGATGTTTGAAAAACCGTGACAAGTTACATCAAAAACTAAAGAAAATTGGCAATGATAATAATACTATATTACAAACAACCTTTAAAAGGTATAGAAATTACTGCACAATGCTACTTAAAGCTGCAAAAATGAACTACGATAAAGCACAAATAAAAAATGCACATAATAACCATAAAAAACTCTGGGACGCTATAAAATCTATAACTCATACCGATAAAAAGCGGGTGGATGCAAGTTCTCTATTATCATCCTCCGATCCAAAAAATTCTATTAACCATATAAACACATACTTTGCAAATATTGGACGTACATTAGCTGAAAATATCTCTATTCCTTCCTCTTCACTCCCACAAAATGACAATGTCCATGGTTTCCAAAAAACGTTTGTCCTCCTAGAAACTGATGAAGCTGAAGTTGATTCTCTGATAATTAATCTTAAGAGTAATTGCGCGGTGGGTAGCGATAATATATCTGGTACGCTTCTTAAGTATGTTAAAAATATCGTAGTCCCTTATATTACTTATATCTGTAATCTATCCTTTTCAACAGGTATTTTTCCTAATGCCTTCAAGCTAGCCATTGTACATCCAGTGCACAAGGGTGGAGACAGAGATCGCCCTAACAATTATAGACCTATTTCCATCTTACCTACCCTATCAAAATTACTCGAAAGACTTATAAATAATAGACTTGTTAAATATTTAGAACAAAATAATTTACTATCCCCATCTCAATATGGTTTTCGAACAGGAATATCCACACAACACGCAGTACTCGATCTAACTAATAATATCGTTTCTAATTTGGATAAAAAAAGAAAGGTAATAGGCATATTCTTAGATCTAGCGAAAGCCTTTGATACGATTTCTGTCCTCTCCCTTGTTACTAAGCTTGAAAAAATTGGTATTAGAGGCATTCAACTATCTCTTTTCAAGAGTTATCTCACGGGCAGGAGACAATGTGTCAAAATTGGTGACAGGATGAGTGACGAGCTCCCTATAACCTACGGTGTGCCACAGGGCAGTATTATCGGCCCTACTCTATTTCTTATCTACATTAATGACTTATGTCAATTAAAGTTTCCTAACTCATCTATTTTTACTTATGCCGATGATACTGCTCTGGTATTTCACGGTGACTCCTGGGAGTCAGTATTCCAGCATGCTCAATTCGGATTTCAAGTAGTTTCTGATTGGTTGTCCTACAACTTGCTCACTTTGAATATTGAGAAAACGAATTACCTCACCTTTTCACTATCCCAGACACGAAACATACCATCTTCTTGTTCCTTATTTGCCCACTCTTGTCCTCGACCTCGTAATGGTATATGCAACTGTCCACACCTTAACCGTACAAACTGCATAAGATATCTGGGTATTCAGATTGATAACCGCTTACAATTTTATAAACATATCGATACCCTTACGTCTAGACTACGTAGGCTCATATACATTTTTAAGAATCTCCGCCACATTGCTGCAACGCGTGTCTTAAAACTTGTATATCTTTCGCTTTGTCAATCTGTCATTCAGTATTGTATCGTTTCTTGGGGTGGCGCCGCCAAAACTTACATGCTGAAACTTGAACGCGCTCAGAGAGCTATCCTGAAGGTAGGTTGGAGTCTGCCGTATCAATTTCCTACTACCGATTTATACAAAACTTGCAATGTTCTCTCCGTTCGGAAATTGTTCATTCTTAACCTCATTCTAACTACTCACTCCCAGATTCCCTTTGAACCTTCTAAATTTAATTCTCTTCGCCGTAAATATACAGTCTGCTCCTCTGTCCGTGTGAGTTGTGGTATGGCCAAACGTTCCTATTATTTTCTTAGCAGTTTTATTTACAATAAGTCAAATAAAATTTTAAATATATATCCTATGTGTAAATCGAGATGTAGAAAAATAGTATCAAACTGGTTATCTAAACTGGACTACGCTGAGACCGAAAATATTATTAGAGTACTCACTTAAATACCTCATACATACACGCACACACATGCACACACATGCACACACACACACACGCACTCACACAAACACACACACTCACACTCACACACATATACACACATACTTCTGTTTAATATTAAGACCCATGTTATACACGATTCACTTTCTTTTCAGTTTTCCTCTCAATACCAATACAATGATCGTTCCGTTTTGAATTTATTTATATCCGCATTAAGTTAAGTAATTTAAGAGGGTGATTGCCTGGAGATCTGTCATACAGGTCCTGAACCCAGTATAGACTCCAGCTCTCACAACGGTCTAAATCTAAACTATTAAATTGTAACTATGTATAAGATGCTATGTACCTAAAATGAGAGAAATAAAAATGTTCTATTACTATTAATACTATTACTAGATATAAGAATAATCTCATATTGCATACTACCCGTCTCCACAAAATAAGTGACTCTTTTATGGGGCAATGTATAAGATTCTACAACAAACTTCCCAATGATATTAGAGAATTGTCTACGAATAAGTTTAAAAGAATTAAAGCCAAAATTGTGTAACATATTACAAAATTTTTGATTATTTAAGTGATAAAAGTGCTTGGGATTGAGTTGTGCTGAGTCAGAACCGACCACCTTCTGGCTACGGATAGCCCTGACCCCTTCAACTTACGTACTGTACTTGACCACCCCACCACCATAGAAACATTCCACAAACACATACACTACATTATCAAAACACTCAAAACTTTCAACTCAACATAACATTCGACAAACACGAACACAAATTCCGCTGGTATATGGTATGACTTATAGGACCGTTACACACATGATTGTAATTAATCTTAAGTATATTTTATTTTAAAAAAGGATTCCTACTGAGTTTTCTGGCAGTGTTTCTCAGTAGCTGCCACGTCATGCACTGCACGGTAGGGTAAAAAAATATGACGATTCCACATAAATATATAATTTTTACGGAATAAATGATTTTTGACTTTGACTTTGAAACTAATCACACTAATATTATAAAGGCGAAAGTTTGTGAGTGTGTGACTGTGTGAGTGTGTATGTTTGTTACTTCTTCACGTCTAAACGGCTGGAACGAATTTAATAAAATTTGGTACGGAGTTATCTGGCACCCTGGATTAACACATAGGCTATAATTTATAAAGTTTAACGCGGGTAAAACCACGGGGCAGAACTAGTTATCTATATAAGTTTGTATTTACCACAAAAAGTAGTATATGTAATATATCAGTTGGATTCCATAGTAAAAGCTCTGCTTAGTTTGGGATCAGATGGCCGTGTGTGAATAATGTCCCAGGATATATTTTTAAATATAATTAAATAATAATAATAACAATGTCCTCCGGGTTGAATTTGAGCCACGGCGGCCAGTCTTACTGGAGAATAGCCATCTGCACGGGAAATCTTATAGTACACTATACAAACACAGAGTCACTTTCTATATCACTCTCATGATCCGATGGCTGCTATAGATATGCTAAAAAGCCGTAATGTAGTCAATTTTGCCATGGTTAATACTACTCTGCTCAACCGTAATATAGTGACTTTTACCTTGGTACCTACATGCTTTTCTGCAACGGTGATTAAATGATTGGAAGGCAAATGGGACGTCTAGCGACTCGTCTGGAAAATGATCGCCAACTCCTAGACTCCGGGCTGATACTAAAAATTTGTTCTTTATAGAAAAAACCCATAATCACTTTTTGACCTGACCCGGGATTTGAACCCAAGGCTTTATTATCAGTAGTTTAACATACCTACTACCGCTAGACTTTTTATTGTACACTAGCTGTGCCCCGCGGTTTGACCCGCGTCAAACTTTATAAATTGTAGCCAATGAGTTAATCCAGGTTGTCAGCTAACTCCATACCAAATATTTTATTAACATCGCTCTAGATGTTTAGACGTGAATAAATAACAAACATACACACTCACACAGTCACATAAAAATCATAATAATAAAATGGGTACACCCACCCTCCCTCCACTCATTTTATTCTTCCATTTATAAAAATACAGTAGGTACCTACCTAGGTACAAAAAATGTTTTTTTTTACTTATAACTGCTTTCACTTCATAAGCCATTGTCGGTTCCTTTCTTTCTTTCTTTGTTGTGTGTTGTGTCGCGGGATAGGTACTTTACAAACATATAATAGCGGACATAAATTACATCCAGACTCAGAACTATAGGTCTCACAAATAGTTGTACGGCGCGGGAATCGAACCCGGGACACGAAGTGGCGAGGCGACTGTCTTAGCCGCTACACAACTAGTGGAGTCAGTCAAATAAAATTCTACTTTTTATTTGTCTACCTTCTCCATATTAAATATCGTAATTAAATATGTATATGTATGTGTCCTCCAGGCCTCCAGGCCGAATTTCGACCACGGCGGCCAGTCTTAATGGAGACTATCCAAGTGCGTAGGACATATTATAGTGCACAAGTGTGTGCGCAAACACAGGGGCACTTTTTATTCCATCACTCTCATGTTCCGATGGTACGACTATCGACACGACCGGAAAAAGGTCAGGCAAAGGTTTACGTCCGTTTACGTACCGACCGACGGCTTTACGTGCTCTCCGAGGCACGGGGGGTACCTATAACCGCTAACTCCCAGACTTCGGGGCTGATACTGAGAAATTTATTTTAACGGAAACATCCCAAAATCACTTTTTAACCCGACCCGGGATTTGAACCCAGGACCTCATTATCAACGGTTGAACACGCTACCAGAATAAACCAGTATATCGATAAATCAAATATAACATTTTCTACAGGTTCGGACAATACTTCAAGCTGGCGTTTATTATGGGGGTCACCTGGATTTTGGAGATGGTACCAAATGAAGTAGAGGAATGGTTGTACATTCTCACGAGTATTTGTAACGTTCTCATCGGAATTGTAATTTTTTATGTATTGATATTGAATAGAAGCACTCTCAAGTTGCTGTGCAAGAGGTTAGTACATGACAATTATATTCTTTTGTTTTCTCAGGGTTCCTTGGCAAAATGGTAAAAAGGTCCTTTGATGCTGCTTAGTTTTTCCGCCCGTCTTCCACGGTAATAATAGGTCTTTACCTATGAAATTGCCGTTTAGTATGAAAAAATTTAAACGAATTTTTTTCATGAATTTTTTTATTTGTATTAATCGAAGTAATCACCCATGCAATCAATGCATCTTTGCCATCGCAGTGGCAGTTTATTGATGCCCTTCTTAAAGAAATCAGCTGGACGGGAGGCTACAAATTCTTCAAAGGCCAAGAAGTTATCCAAATTCTGGAAAAAGTAGTAGTCTGTAGGCGCAAGGTCTGGTGAGTAGGGCGGATGACGGAGAGCTTCCAACCCCAGTTCTTGCAACTTGGAGACCGTCTGCTGTGCAGTATGAGGTCGCGCGTTGTCGTGCAGGAGCAGCGGAGACGAGCGATTGACCAATGCTGGTTGGAGATGCGCCAGCTTCTCCATCATTGTGCTCAGTTCTTCACAGTACACATCTGCAGTAATGCTCACCCCGTTTGGTAAGAAGCTGTGATGAATCACACCGGCGCTAGACCACCAAACAGTGACCATCACTTTTCTAGGGGTAAGTTTTCGTTTAGGGCATTGTTTAGGTGCTGAACCAGGATCCAACCAACTTGCTGAGCGCTTGCGGTTATCAAACAGAATCCATTTTTCATCGCAGGTAACAATGCGGTTCAAAATTCCTTCATTTGTGTGTCTGTTGAGCAGTGCAAGGCACGTCTCGACGCGTACTTCGCGCTGGCGATCATTGAGTTCGTGGGGCACCCATTTGTCAAGCTTTTTTACCTTGCCAATTTGACGCAAATGGACCAATATTGTTTTGACGCTAACGTCGAAAGCTGCTGCTAATTCAGCCGTAGATTGTGTATCATCAGCTTCCACAACCGCCTTTAATTCGTCATTGTCGACCAAAGTCTTCGGACGACCGCGAGGTTCATTTTTCAGGTCGAAATTTCCAGAACGGAAGCGAGCAAACCAATAACAGGTGGTGCGTTGGTTTGTAGTGTTAGCTCCGTAAACGTCGTTGATGTTGCGTGCCGCTTGTGCCGCGTTGCTGCCACGACGGTACTCATATTCCATAATTACTCGAATTTTTAACGTATCCATGATGACGAAAAAGATTGAAATGCGATGAAAATGTAACACTAATCAATAAAGAAATGACTACTTTTGGAAAAAAGAATCCATGTTTTTAAAATAAAATTAATTTGAAATTAGAATTCTTAGCCAAACAAAAATTATTTTGATTTGAAATGGCCAGTACTGCAGAACGGCAATTTCATAGGTAAAGACCTAATATATCGTAGCATCTGCTTATACTAGCGACGACGTGAGATTAGGAATATTGCAAATAAAAGAATTGAAAAGAGGCAATGCGCACAAAACCTGCGGTACGCGATTCAGTTTCGATCATACGGTATACGTTGCACTTAATTAGTTTTAAAATATTGTAGTTCAAAGTGGCCAGCTCTGGCATTATTTAGGGCGCCCTATGTATTCCTTATACCTACTTACTTAGATAAAAATAGGAACAAAACAATGTTTTCATTATGGTGAGCAAATATAAGCTATTGATAAGTAATTTTAAGGCATAATTTCCAAGTTAAATGCGACTGTTGACACAAGATTCTGACGTTCACGTTTGTACTGCACTGCTTATAAGCCAAGGATTATTTAAGTATATCCTAAGTAATGGAATGAGGCGTTACTTTGCGGAAATCCATAACAATCAAAATACAAAATCAATATGTAGTGTTAATTCCGCTAATTGTCAGTTTAATCATGCCGGGATGCAATTTGCACCGCCCTCCCGCCCGCAAAAATGTGCACTTGCAAGAAGGACAATAAAAAAAGGCAAATTACATGCGCCAGTACGATACCCAACACGTGTTTCAGTCCTCCACGGACCATTCTCAAGGGCTGCTAACTTGTCGAGTTCAGTCTCCTTCGAGCACTCCTACCTTGAGTTTGGATCGAGACAAAAGGCTCAAGCTTGTAATGGGGGCTAAGTGCTACATGCAACCCCTGGATGGCTCTAAGCACTAGCAACTTTTAAATCACATAGATCATAGCGATCTTTCGTTCGTCCAGAGTGTGAGTAATGATACCAGAGATCAATGGGGTTGAGGCACGGGTCAGCAATGACTGAGTGATGGCGATGCACGTATGTCGCAAGCATCTTAGGCTAAGGTAACTCCTTACTATCAAACGGGGTCTATGTTTATGTGCTAACTTGGTAATAAAAGCAATATAGAGAATATTTCCGCCACAAAATTATTCGGGATTCTAATACTTTCCCCTCCATACTTATATTTTCGTGAACGCTTTCAATTAAATATTCCCTTAAACGTTACCGAAGGGCTAAAATCCTATTAAACAGCCCATCAAGGCAAATCCAGACAACATGAAATGAAGGATAACTTTTTAATTTTAATCAAAATACAAAATCAATATGTAGTGTTAATTCCGCTAATTGTCAGTTTAATCATGCTGGGATGCAATTTGCACCGCCCTCCCGCCCGCAAAAACGTGCACATGCAAGAAGGACAATATAATAAAGCAAATTACATGCGCCAGTACGATACCCAACACGTGTTTCGGTCCTCCACGGACCTCTCCACTCGTCTCCTTCGAGCACTCGACGAGTTAGCAGCCCTTGAGAATGGTCCGTGGAGGACCGAAACACGTGTTGGGTATCGTACTGGCGCATGTAATTTGCTTTATTATATTGTCCTTCTTGCATGTGCACGTTTTTGCGGGCGGGAGTGCGGTGCAAATTGCATCCCGGCATGATTAAACTGACAATTAGCGGAATTAACACTACATATTGATTTTGTATTTTGATTGTTATGGATTTCCGCAAAGTAACGCCTGATTCCATTACTTATTTTTTAATTTTAAGTTATAAGGAGAATATTGTCCAATATTCTCCTATAAAATAAATGTATTAAAGTAATACTTATATCTAATAAGTAATAATAATAAGCCTGTCGGCGTGGTGGGCAAATGCTTGCTTTTCACGCCGGAGGTCGTGGGTTCGATTACCACCCAGGACAAATATTGGTGTGCATGAACATGTCCGTTTGTCCTGTGTCTGGGTATAATTATCTATATAAGTATGTATTTATAAAAGAAAACTAGTATATGTAGTTTATCAGTTATCTGGTTTCCATAGTACAAGCTCTGCTTAGTTTGGGATCAGATGTTCGTGTGTAAATAATGTCCCAGGATATTATTATTATTAATATTTTGTTACAAAAATATTAAATATTACAAAAATAATAATATTATATGTCTGGTTATGTCTGGTGTACAATAAAGAGTTATGTATTGCGTTGTATTTTTCAAACTTGGTAAACTCAGTAGTGTTCACATAAAACTAGCCATAAAACACCTTCAGCTTCATTAATCAGAACCTATTTTCTCAGTTTCATATTAGTAACCTTTACAGGTTCAACATTCAAAACAATTGGGGCGCAAATCTATGGTCACAGCTCACTGCAACCACCAATTTTACAACTTCGCGAGCAATACGTGCTATGACCAGATCACAGCAAGAACAAGAACCACCAGCGAAATCCGTGGACACCACTATCGAAGTCACTAGCGACGTGAAGACTTCAGAAAATGTTACTTAAGCCATCCACGACATTACTCCATAACTGCTATGCTGTTGCCACTAACATGACTAAACGAGGAGTGGTACCTATTATAGTTAAACGATGTCCATGTGTGTCTGTCTATGTCATGATTCTCAAATTACTAATTTTAGTATAGAAAACTAGTAGTAGTGTAGACTTTCTTATTATTATACTAGCGGCCCGGTACGTGCTTCGCTACGCTTTTAAGTATTAGTACAAATTGTTTTGTATATGGGAGTATAGAAAGATGTTGATTTTACACTTTTTCAAGACTTTTTTAAATTTTCTCTACGTACAAACCTTCCCTGGACTTCCACGAATAATTCAAGACCAAAATTAGCCAAATCGGTAAAGGCGTTGTTGAGTTATAACATTACAACGAAAAGTGGCATTGATTTATACAACGTGTAATAGAAAGAGTGAACGTAACTTAAGGGGCATATACGGTCTCCTTAAGCCTACCTATACACAAAATCTCATACCGAAATACCATCATTTTAATCTTGGTCGTAAAATAATATACCATTCAATATATCGACAAGTATTTTTATCGATATAACGAACATCCGTACTAACACAGCACAGCTGATTCTGATTTACGCTAGAAATTGTTTGACATACCTCTGTGTTTCTATGCACGCCTGGTAGTTTGATTCCGATTGCCCTCACTACACATATTTTGTTTTATTTTCGAGTTATGTTTTTATTTAGCACTGCTGAATAGCTATTGGATACTTTATATCGTATAAGTACGTGATACACAAACACATTACGAGAACCTTTATATAGTTTAACTTCTAGTTGAAGTTGTTTTCAGTACTGATGGAAGAATTTCATTATTTCACGTTCACTAAAATCTGCACCGACACCAAAAGCTTAACTCTAAGACTTGCCAACTAACACGAGTCTCTCTCATGTACAGACGCCAGCACATCCAGCTATCCCAATCTGTCAAATTTCTTATATAGATTTTCAACTTTATCACAATAGCATAAGGTTCACTTTCAATTGGGGAAATTTGACAGATTGGGGTAGCTTGATGTGCTGGCGTCTGTACAACATATTCATAGAATCGTAAAGCTTTCATGTTTCTTAGTTATAAAGAGGCGTGGCCTCCATCGCGACATTGTACCCTTCACGTTCCTCGTAATTAAACAGCCTTAAATTCTGTGTCCTATGAATCCTCATCATCACAAAGTGCACGTCTGAGGCTATTCTTGCATAGATGAATGCACGAAATTTTCAAAATTATTACGAGCACTAAACGACATAGTTAAGGATTTCGCGGAACACTTTACTCATTACTAAACGTCATTTTAGACGATTTAGTAACTAAACACGACCTAAATAGACAGCAGTTTACGAACAACTGATGATTTTAATATTTTTAAATAAATGAAAAATGCACAATATTTGATGAATTTGGCGGCTTTCTTCGAACGCGGCCCCTTTGGCGGCGTCTTTGAGTCCACTCAAAAGAGCCGCCTAGGTATCGACGACGCGAGCGGCTCGCTTTCATGAATATTAAAAGATATTTAACCGTTTATTATTTACCTACATCAACTATTTGATTTTGCCGCCATATTAGTGTAACTTTGGATATAATCAGGACGGAATTTGAAATGTCCCCTACTGTTCATATGAGCCTAGTACATTATTCATATTTTTTTATTTGTATGTATTGTATGAATGATTAATATGTCGTTACAGGGAACCTTTAAAATTTAGAGTGTATCACTCTAAATTTTAAAGGTGGAATTGAAAGTGCCCCTGCACTTTCTATTCCATCACTCTCATGATCCGATGGGACGACTAGCGATACGACCGGAAAGACGGCACAGGAATGACGGCTTTACGTGCTCTCCGAGGCATGGGGGTGTAACATCGTCAACTCCCAGACTTCGGGCTGATAATGAGAAAGTCCTTTTTAAGGAAAAATCCCATAATCACTTTTTGGCCCGACCCGGGAATTGAACCCAGGACTTCATTATTCCCATAATCACTTTTTGGCCCGATCCGGGATTTGAACCCAGGACTTTATTATCTGCAGTTGAACACGCTACCGCTAGACCAATGAGTTATACACGAACACATTCAGATGGCGCGGCGCGCGGTGGCGGCATCTTTGAGTCTCTCAAAGATGCCGCCACGCGCGGGGCACGCTTTGATGAATATTAAAAAATATAAAAATATAATATAATATATATATTAAAAAATATATATATAAATAAATAATAATATAACAATATATAAATATATTAGGTACCTAAAGAGTTCGCGGTAAGGTTCATTACCCTTGCGGCTGAGTTTGCTAGTGTTGTTCATAATGTCGGTAATCTTACTTGTTGATTTAGGTTGTCGATAGAAAAATAAATTACTAGTTGAATAAAAAATGATTATTTCTGTTTGAAGTTTCGTCCATAGGTAGCCGTCCTGATACCCTATAACCCCCTTAAGTTACGTTCACACTTTCTGTTACACGTTGTATATATGTATATAGAAGATATAATTTTTTAGACTGACATAATAAGCGGAGTTAATTTTAGAATATAGTATTAGAAGAATATTAATTTTAGAACAACACGCTTGTCCGTACTGCGACGGGGGGAGGCATTCAGGCCCCTACCCCTCCCCGGGTGCGAGTCACGCGGACGCTTCAGTTTACAGCGGGCGTACTGGCAACATCGTTCACGAGTACCCAGAGCCCCCGCTACAGGCACTGTGAGGCTGGCTATCGTGGTGGTTTTATAGTGGGTCGAGCCCCACACCACGTGCGAATAGAGCATTTCCACAGCGTAAAAAAGGGGGTGTACAGCACTTCGAGCCTTCAGGATCTTTTGTACTAACTCCCATTACTTTTTATTCTATTCGTAGAGCCCTGAATGCAGTCTGCACTTTCTTCAGGAGGTACGCTTGTTACGAGTAGATCCTTGTAGTCTCCTGGTTCTGGGTATGCCAGCCCCAGGATGAGTATTATGTATCTTGCCAACGCATCGCATTTACATAGTATATGCAGCATTGTTTAATTTTCTTCCCCACAGGAGTCCTGCAGCTCGGGCTATTCGACAATCCCAGTTTGTGTAGGTGATAGTTGATCCCGCAGTGGCCCATAAATACTGTTACTACTAGCCGTAGTTGATTTGTGATGTACTTCCATAGGTTAAATAGGTTGCTATAGTACAGGCTCTACCTAGTTTGGGATCATATGGCGGTGCGTTTGTTGTTCCCAGTTAAAAAAAAACCGGCCAAGTGCGAGTCGGACTCGCACATGAAGGGTTCCGTAGCAGCAAGTATTTCAGTGGATTAAATGAAAGCAAATGGCGGTTTATAACGTATTAAAAAAAAACTACTCGCTAGATCTCGTTCAAACCAATTTTCGTTGTAGTTTCTTACATCATATATTTTTTTAGTTTTATCATTCTCTTATTTTAGAAGTTACAGGGGGGACACTCATTTTACCACTTTGGAAGTGTCACTCGCGCAAACTATTCAGTTAAGCCAAAAATGATATTAGGAACCTCAATATGATTCTTGAAGACCTATCCATAGACACCCCACATGTATGGATACAATCAAAAATATTTTTTTGAGTTTCAGTTCTATGTATGGCGACCCCCCAAAATTATTGTACTTTTTCTATTTTTGTGTAAAAATCTTAATGCGGTTCACAGAATACACCTACTTACCAAGTTTCAGCAGCACAGCTCTTTTAGTTTCGGAAAAAAGTGGCTGTGACATACGGACGGACAGACAGACAGACATGACGAATCTATAAGGGTTCCGTTTTTTGCCACGGAACCCTAAAAAAGCACCAATATTTCGCTTACTCTGAAAGCAAACTATACCTACCTTAATAAGTTTGTTTTTTTTTACAATTCGACTTAATGTTATTATAAATCAAACATGTAAAAAACAGACTGGAATGTTATTCTACACATTAATTACGAATTATTTCTTTAAATTCATAAACAAATAAGTCGTTATAAATGTAATCTAAGACGAAAAGAAAAGTCAAACCAGTTTGTTGTAACTTATAATTTCTAAATTGTATAGATTTGTATTTATAGATTGATAAGTACTTGTGTATGTCTTTATAAATAAGAATTTTATGAAGTAGGTATACCTACTTAAAAACTTTGTTTGTGTTAGTGAAGAATTTATAATGGAAAATTATTTTAGTAGTAAGAAGTCAGTTAAATTAAGTATGTTAAGGAGTAAGCAGGTATATTTCGAATGTATGTGTTTGTGAAGTATTTAGAATGGGTAGTTAGTTTTAGTAGACACACACAACTCAGTTAAATTCTTCATTAAATGAAGTATTTTTCTAAGTAGGTATATTAAGAAAGTTTGTTTGCATTTGTGAAGTATTTAGAATGAAAAGTTAGTTTTCATTAGTAACAAGTCAGTTAAATGTTTCATTAAAGTACGTTATAGTAACAACGGTTAGCTATATAATTCTTTAATTAGCGTGAAGAAGATTAACATTTCTATTCAGCAAGGTAATGTTGCATAGATGACCATAAATGGCCTTGTAGATGAATACCTACTATAGTGTATCCAGTTTTGATGCAATTTACTACAGGAAATACTGTAGGTAATTCATGGACGGGCTCCGCCTACTTAGTGATGTGTCAGGGTATCACTATTTGATTAAGTAGAGCTGTCAAAAGTTAACGATTTAAAAGGGTATAGCCTAAAGTTTTTATTAAAGATAAGTGTTCTTTTTTAAGATTTTATTAAATATATTGTATATTTAATTGACATTTATAGTGTCATTATTTAATCCTATAGTTAAGAGCCGCCATGTGATTAACTACCATTTACCCATACAAACGTTGATTTTTATTATATTCCTTAGTGCTTGTGCAGCCCACGTACCTACTTAAAGCGCGCCGTTGACGCGCGTTTATAGTGATACACACGCGCGTTAGCAGCGCTTTTGTATCGAGATCTACAAAGAAAAACAAATTACTCTGTAGGATAAAAGCGCGCCGTAGACGCGCTTTTATCCTACAAAGTAATTGCGTTGACGGCGTGTTTGAAAACGTGGTGTGCATAGGCCCTTAGTTTGCCCTCAATAATATGGCGACTCTATTATTTTTTACCGTATCATATACGTCGAAGGCTGTGCCTGACCGCATTATTTTTTTATGGTTAAACTTATGTTTGAAAACTTATTACTCCCATAATAAAAAATAAATAATGTAGTTACCTATTCAAAAAACTATTGTAAGATTTATTTCGTAGATATTTCAGCAACAAAATAAATCTGGCGTCATGAAATTAAAACATAACACTGTCAAGGTTGGCCTTAATATAGAGAGTCTGTGTTTAGGATATACATATATATATAGGATAGATCACTGATTTATATTTGTCATAAAGTTTATATAATGCCCGCAATTAATGATTTTGTTTAATTCCACCCTTTTTGTAGCTCGTTTTGATACTTGAGCCATTGCAAATTTTATAGAAATAGTATCTTATAATAAAATAAAACTGTAATAAACAGGAATAATTAATATATTAAACGAAACATATTTCGATGCCTGAAATCGATTGAAAATCTTACTTAAAATCGTTATTATTTCAAATCGAATCTGTTACGTGTGATGGCGTCACTTATTTCCAACTGTCAAATAGAAATAAAACGAATTGACAGAGTACAGGTGGTACACACGGCTACACATCAAGCTAAACATTTCCATTATAAGCTGATCCCGCATTGTATAGGATTTCCATACAATGAGAGGTCAGCTTATAGTGGAAATGTATAGTTTGATATGCAGCCGAGTGCACCTATTTTGGTTTTTAAACGGAAACAGGTATTAATTGAAAAACAGGGCTAAATTAAATATATTTATTATTGACCTATATTACATAAGTATTTTAAATAATCAATAAACTCTGATTATAAATTAAATGCATCCATACATATTAAACTTTGGAAATTCTTGGTACAAAATATGCAAATATATATTTAGACTAGAAATATTTACAATTATGGTATTACAATTATGGACATACAAGACTGTATTTGTGGTAAAAGAATGGGCCTAGATTTTATATTAGCAAAAATGCGTAAATGAAAGCAAAAACCGAACACCCTCAGTCTTATACACATTACATATAATGTCGCTAATAGAACATAATTATGTTAATATTACATAAAACCGGCCAAGTGCGAGTCGGACTCGCACACGAAGGGTTCCGTACCATTATCTATAAAAACGAGCAAAAAGATTCACGTGTGTTGTATGGGATTAAATGTTTATTTTATTTTTTAGTATTTGTTGATATAGCGGCAACAGAAATACAGGTGCTATAGGTGGTATATATATAGCTCGGTATAGTTTAAGATGTAGATATGAATATACATTTTTGAAGAGAGGTAGGGCACAGCGTTCATTCGCTCGAAGAGCAGCCCGACTGGGGAAGTGGAGGTACTTCCCCAGTCGGGCTGCTCTTCGAGCGAATGAACGCTGTGCCTTACTGAAGACATTCCTTAATAATAGCATTAATAATTTAATGTTGTGTTTTTGAGTGTGAGTAAGGTCGCCAGAGCCCATCGGGGGAGGGTCAGCAACACTTGTTTGCTGACTCTTAAAGGCCGGCAACGCACCCGCGACTCCTCTGTTGTTGAGTGTCTATGGGCGGCGGTGATCACTTACCATCAGGTGACCCACTTGCACGTTTGTCGACCTCTGCCATAAAAAAATAAAAAAAAAAAAACATTACAGTTTAACGTGACAATTTAACGTAAACCCTTTGGGTTGCCAAAAGACTATGAGGCAAATAGCATGTAGGTAAATGCCAAAAACCGGTCAATTGCGAGTCGGACTCGCGCACGAAGGGTTCCGTACCATTCCCTCTAAAAACAGAAGAAATCATTTATATTAAGGCTTTTATTCTTAGCCGTTTGTTGTATGGGATCCCCCTTACTTTTTTTAAGAATTGTTGTTATAGCGATAACATCTGTGAAAATATCAACTGTCTAACTCACACGTTCCTGAGATAAAACCTGGTGACAGACGGACCGACAGACAGACATCGGAGTCTTAGCAATAGGGTCCCCTTTTACCCTTTAGGTACGTAACTTTAAAAACCATCGTAAAATATGGTGAATTTCAGGGACAGGAACAAACCTTAGATAATGAATGATAATTGTGTGATCAAAATGACGAAGCAAAAAGAATCCTAATAAAGAAAATTTTCTGTGTGATGACGGTGGCGAATATCAGAATATCCCATACATCTCATCCCATGGGGCTAAGAAGTCGGCCCGACGGAATATCTACCAGAGAACGGGCAGTAGCTTTTTTCTGAGTACTATGACCATGTTGACCATTTCATTTGGTCAGGACACACAATTTCGACACACACAATTAGGTAAGGAAAAATTGTCAAAATTAATAATTAACTGGTTCACTGGTCATAAGAAAAGAAAAAGAGGTAGACCACTTAGAAGATGTGTGGACGATATTAAAGCCGTAGCAGGAGGCACATGGGCGAGAGCCCTCCGGCCGTGATGGCAACTGAGTTTGGCAACCAGTTGCTTAAAAATATTGGATATTCTTTTTACTCAACCAGTTGCCAAAGACGAATGTCGATTCTTGATACGCACCTATAATATTTTACCTTTTCAGTTTCGCAACCAGTTGCCGAAGGAGTAAAAACTTTCTTGTTACTCAACCAAATCTGCTAAGAATTCAAACTTTTTTCAGACTTAAGAATTCAAACTTTTTTCAGATGTTCAGAATATATTTTCTTTTGTTACTGACGTAGTTGACATCTATCATTTTATTTGCCTCTTGAGGTTATCGATTAATTGCAATATATGTGTAATACACATTAGATTACTGTATTTACTGCACGAGTATGTGTACGATTTAAGACCAGTATAATAGTCTGTTCCGGAGACATCAACATGTCTACTTTAAATGTATACCCAAATACATCTAACATTGAATTCATTCGTTCAAGAAGAGGAGGTGTTTCTGCGTTGTACGATGGTAGGCGTTACAGCCGTAAAAAAATATATGTAAATAAAAACTCATTTTGGAAATGTAGCCTTACAAAAGGATGCAGAGGTAATATTACTTTAAATACTCGTAATGAGATAATAATGCAAAGAGCACACGAAACCGATTGCAGACGTAATTTTGCGAAAACCACATTTTTGAAAAAATTGGATGATCTCAAGAGAGTGAGTAGTTGCAATTTTGAATCAATCCCCAAACAATACGACAATATGGTTCGTGATTTAAAAAACGATGGATATAATTTCGTCGGCGATATACCAAAGTTCAGCAGTGTGAAAAGTGACCTTTACAATGGGCGAAACAAAGTAGTTGGTACCACAAAAATGCGTTTCTCAAATGCTACGGACGTTGAAATACCCATGAAGTACCAACATTTTTATCTTTGTGAATATGAAGATGGAGATTTTAGAATCATTGTATTTTGTATTCGTGATGTGACAACAAAAATGAGTAATTTCAATCATTTCTTTGCTGATGGCACTTTCAGAAGTTGCCCAAAAGCCTTTAAACAGTTGTATACCATTCATGGCTATGATGAAATTAACAATATCATAACTCCATTATTTTTCGCACTTCTTCCCGATAAAAGAAATAACACATATAAAATTTTGTTCAGTATAATTAAATCTCAAATTCCTACCTGGAATCCAAAAAAAATTACATTGGATTTCGAAATTGCAGCAATTAATGCATTTAAAGACATATTTCCTGGTATACTTTTTAAGGGATGTTACTATCACTTCAACCATGCGTTATGGAAAAAAGCGAAGGCCTTACAAATAAAAACTAGAGTAAAAAAAAGGCATGTGGCGAGATGTATTGGAATTGCACGGTTACCAAAAAAATACTTAAGAGAAGGATATGATTATGTAATGGCAAAAAGACCTGTTGGTGAGGAAATCAATATGTTTAATAAATATTTCCAAAAGCAGTGGGTTAATAAAGATTTTTTTGCTGAATCTTGTTGTTGTGAAACTGAAAAATTTAGAACTAATAACAATATAGAGGGATGGCATAGAAAGATCAACAGTTTTATTGGTAAGAAAAATCCAACGTTGGCACATCTACTCGATGTTTTAGAATCTGAAGCGACATACTATGATTTGAAAAAAATTACACCTAAAAAAAAGAAGGAGTACGAGGAGATCGATGAGGAAATTGGGTTAGCGATAAAAACTTTAAATGAAAACAAAATTAGTGTCGGACACTGTCTCGAAATTATCAGTCCATTTGTTATCCCATTCTAAAGACATATTAACTACCTACTAAATTCGAAGTGTACTTATAATTTCAATTTTGTTGCAAATGGGGAACCTAGTTGTTAATTTTCAGTAACTTTAAGCTGTAGTTAGGTAATTACATGGAATAAAGGCATAGACACCTATATTATGTTGTTTTCACGATATTATTATTTGAAACATAATGTACCTACCCTTGTTCCCTTTCGATGACGCAACTCTTAAGAAATTTAATCAAACAAATTCAATAGAAACCAAATTTTATATGCATCTGATTGAAAACATCCTAATTTAATATAATACAGACCTTAGTCCTTATTTTGATTTCCACAACTGATGTTCGTTACGAACTGAGAGTGGTAATTCTTCTTAAGTAACCACACCTTTTGAGAAAATCTTAGTTGGCAACTAGGTGCGTATCAAGAATCGACATTCGTCTTTGGCAACTGGTTGAGTAAAAAGAATATCCAATATTTTTAAGCAACTGGTTGCCAAACTCAGTTGCCATCACGGCCGGAGGGGACGAGAGCTGCTTCCGATAGAGAGTAATGGAGAAAGTTGGAGGAGGCCTTTGTCAATAATGGCATACAGAGTTGCCGATACAAAATAGTTAAGTTAAAGTACAATATATAAATATAAAAGTGTTAGTTATATAATATTAAGATTCATACTGTTATTGAAATACTGTCTGATATAAAGGCTATTATTATTATGACCATCTTACTGCGATCTCCAACCCGTCTGAAAAGCGTGGCGATTATGGCAAATCCCAAGATGATTCTTGGGTAGGTTTTTGTCCAGCAGTGGACTTCTTACAGCTGTTGTGATGATATGACTATGATAATCCTCCGGTTCGAATTAAGCGACCCGTATAAATGGAGCCAACAACACAAGAATATGGGAATAAAAATTATGTCACATTCTAAGAGAACAAATATCTAAACAGTAAATAATTTTGAATATTTGACAGTACACTACAACTATCGCCTTTTCTGTCTTACTTTTCCTTGTCCGCCCAACGGTTATCTGGAAGAGATTGCTACAAAGCGATAAGACCGCCGATTGAACCTCTATTTGCTTATTTGTAAGTCATTTATTGTTTCTTTTGGTGCAATAAAGTGTACTCTATCTATCTATCAATGTTCATTGGTTTCCATAGTACAAGCTCTGCTTAGTTTGGGATCAGATGGCCGTGTGTAAATAATCTCCCAGGATATTATTAATATTTCTAGATTAGGTAGTAGAGGGAACATGTGTTTGTGTAGCTTTGGTAAAACCCTGGAGTGCCAAGTCTGTATAGATGTTATGTAGCGTTAATATTAATAAACATTTTCTTAAGCGCATCCATATCCTTTTCCATCTTTTCTTTCCTCAGCTTGTTTATATTTTCTAACTCTTTATCTACTGATGCAGACATAGACGGATTGAGAAGTTTTAATTTTTGGAAATCCTTTTCAGCTTGATCTGGATTCCAGGCACCTATGTGTGCCTTGGCTCTCCTGTACAAAGCTTTTTCACAATCTGAAATAAAACAATATAAGTAGCAGTATTAAGCAGTTATTAACTAAAAAATGGAAAGGACCAATACTAGGCAAAAGGAATGTGGGAAGACCAAGCAAACGGTGGACTGATGACCTTATAAAGATCGCAGGAAAAGACTGGATGTACAGAAGTAAAGACAGAAAGCTTTGAAAGAAACTGGAGGAGGCCTTTACTCTCAACGAGATCCATAACCACAGAAATACAAACAATTAAAATTACTTAAATTATTGAAATGTAAAATTTTAATGAGTTATGGAATAAAGAGGCTTTATTATTATTATTATAAGTAGCAGTATAAGTAGGCCTTTTTTGTATAATACACTGGCAAATGTCAAATGCCATATTGTCATCAATGTCAATCATCGTCTACTGGTTAGCAAGCCTGACTGCTAATCCAGAGGTCGTGAGTTCGATCCTCCACCAAACTTTAGGTGTAGGCAAGAGTATGGACTATTTTTCACGCTATTTAGGGCATTCTGTTGTCATAGTTTACTAGAACCGTACTTCTTCGTGGGTTTGATCCCCAACCAGGACAAATCTTTTTGTAATGAGCATGATTTTTGTGATGGGAATGAGCATATTCAGGCTCTGCCTAATTTAGTATCAGATGGCAGTGAGTTGCCGGAAAACAGTAGTAAGGTAGGCTTGATATATATGATTTTATACAAACCACAGATCTACATTTTTGTATAATTAACTATACTATATTAAAGACTATAGACATTAAAGACAAACAATATTTATCAGTTCTCAGTTTTTACGCTCAGTTTGTCGTCTCTTCATAGTTTGTCCGTGTGTCAAAAGCATTGCAGTATGCGTAATAATTTTTTTTATTAAAATATACTTCTAATGCCTGTTCTAGAACTCCTCTGTCCGCAATTTTCGTAAAAAGGGGTACAAATTTTTCGCTTCACATTAATATTATGATGATTATTTTTTTAAACTGTATGTGAATAAAAAACGGTTTTAATTTATTATTTTATATTATAGGATAAAGAAAAATTATTATGAGTCTCCGAATTATTTAGTAGAATTAAGGTTTTTTATGAATTAAAGAAAATTACTTACTTGGATTATATTGTAGTACAGTATTGCAGTGTTCTATAACTGGATAATATTCTCCTTTGATCAATTTGCACTGAGCATAGTTGAGTAGAATAGGTAGTTTTACTTTGTTCAGTTCATCCCATTCTTCATCCCCTTTTCTTTCCCTGGAAGAAAATATAATTGTAAGTAACCCCAGATTTAGGACTAGAAAACAATTGGTAACACATTTATTTATCGGCCGCATGGGAGTTTTGGCGCCAATGCGGAAAAGGGCATCGAGGCATTATTTCATTTTCAAAAACTTGGTGTAAATTCGAGTTGTTATGTGTAAATATGTTGGATTTTTAGACATAACATCTTCGACAACGTGGAGGAAAGTGCCATATTGCCGTTAATTGCCATTTTCTGTGTTGAATCCAAAAGTCCATAGAAGCCCCTAGTAAAGTCTGATTTACTGGCGTAGGACAAGGACTATGACTTGACTGTGACGGACTTAATTAACATTGACTTAATGACGAAAACCAACGACATGGAAATATATACTACCGAAGAATGGCTCATACGGCCGAAGAAAACTCGGTCTTAAAACTGAATTTTTAAAAGAACAGCCTCATATTTTGTTTTTAATTATTGATAGAAATTCGGTAGCCTTTGTTATTCTTATAGTTAGAGATTGTCTATGAAATTATTGAAATTTGAACGAGGAACACAAAATAACACTCGTAATTTTGTATTCTACATTCAAATTTCAATAAAATAATTTTATTAAGACATTAACGTTGACGTTAACCCTTAAACAGAAGGTGGACTATATGAGACCACATACATTTTTAACCTTATCTCTTAACAACAAAACAATCATAAATAATATAGCTAAGCCTGGTTAAGGGTTAAATAACCAGCGTTAAGTGTATGAAAGAATTAAGGACTCATGGTTATTTTGTTATGCACTGTGAAAGCAAATTATGAACAAATACTAAAATACATCCTCATGATCATTGAATGTATCTGAATAATTTCAACGAGACAGTGGTAATAGATCTGAGAGCAAAGCAAAAGAAATTCTACCATCTCTGAACAAACGCCTATCGCGCAGTCTACTACATCTGAACAGAAAAGATCTGTGCATGGTGATAAGCACAATTACCGGACACTGCACACTAAACAGACACCTCTTCAAGATTGGCGTCACAGACAGCCCATTATGCAGAGGATGCATCCATCTGAAGAAACACGGGCACACGTACTGCTACACTGCAATAGCGTTGCCCGCCAACAGGCAAAGTTCCTAAACAATCCGAAGACAAATAGTCAAATAGTCATTTATTGGTAAGATTTCTTACATGTCATGAAAATGATTATAAAAAATATTAAATGTCTTAACAATGTCAAATAATCAAAACTATACTATAAAATAAACTTAAGTCAAATAAATAATTTGTTCAAAAACATTAAAAAAAATAGGCCACAATATAGTCAGGAAGTCAATCATAAATGACAACTATTAGATTTGAAATGTATAAATTCATCAACGGAATAGAACGATTGCTCGATAAGCCACCGTTTTAACAGAGTTTTAAAACTCACTAACGTTGGGGCACTGTGATATGCTCATTGGTAGTTTATTATACACTGTGCAGCCCATAACATGAGCAGTTTTGGATGTTTTAGACAGTGTCCTCGGTACCGACGTCAGCTTATTGCTATGCCTTGTGCAATAGGTGTGTATCTCACTCCGCTTGGTATACAGCTCTATGTTTACCCTAACGTGCACTGCAACTTGGTACAGCACTGTTATGTATTAGTTTCGTTAATCTCTCATTGTTGTCAGTTTCATATTTCTTAATGTAGGTATTTTGGGAAATAAATTAGTTTTGCTCTGAACTCAATTTGGTGGTATTTATTATTGGCGACGAGATAAAATAATTCGTGTTTTTTGGGAAAAATGAATTCAAATATTACGAATATAGTGTTCCCAGGACAGTTTAACCCAAAGACTGATAAGTGGCGTGATTATAAGGAGCAGTTATTATGTGCGCTAGACGCCGGCGGCGTGGGTACGGATAACCTCAACAAAGGGCGACCCTTGTTCCTATCACAGTGTGGCATGGACACATATAAGCTCATTGCATCCTTGTTAGTGCCAGCTCGTCCTACGGAAGTGACTTTGGACGCGATATTTAGTGTCTTGGACAAATTTTATGAACCTGAAGTAAATGAAATATTACAACCAGGAAAGAAAATTTCATAAATGTCAACAATTGCAACAAGAAACACTACAAGAAATTATTTCGGCTATAAGTACATTGGGAGCTAAGTGCAATTTCGTAGATTTGAAACGCCAGCTGAGAGATCGCCTAGTGCTAGGGGTACGGGATGACCGTTTGCGGCGCGACTTACTGAAGGCCAAAGATTTGACTTATGAAGCAGCACTGCAAACATGCCTTAACTATCAAGCTATAGCATCAGACTTATACCCCGAAGGTACGGGCACAGAATTTAAGCAAACGCCGTCCAATGTCAGTGATCCAATGGATATTGGTAGAATTCAATCTAATGAATGTCGTCGGTGTGCTCGAATTCATAAACAAGGTGAACGCTGTCCATTCGTGAAAGCCAGGTGCTTTTACTGCAAAAAGTTTGGACACATTGCAACTACCTGCTACAAGAAACAAAATCGGGTACACCAGGTGCGAGATGAAGCTGGTGATGAAGTCGTACTTTCTTCTTGCAAGGAGAAGATGATGAGTGTCTACAGTTGTTCAGATAGTTATCAACCCCCTCTCTCTGTTGAGGTTACCATAGAGGGCGCTCAAGTCAAAATGGAAGTGGACTCAGGAGCTTCACGGAGTATGGTCTCTGAAACGACGTATAAGAAGTTATGGTCTTCACCTCCACCTCTGCCACCTACCAATCTCAAACTAGTGACATGGACTCAGGATCCCGTAAATGTTTTAGGTCAAATAAATGTACAAGTGGGGCTAAATGGCAGAGAAGCCCAGTGTGAACTGTTAGTGGTGTCAGGTCAGGGACCTAATTTGTTGGGAAGAAATTGGTTTCATGCATTAGGTCTACATATAGCTGGGTTATGTTGGTCTGAAGAACAGCTAGAACCATATAAACATGAATTTCCTGAGCTATTTGAAGACAGACTGGGAGTTTACAAAGGGCCAGCAGTAAAATTACATATTCGGTCTAATGTGACACCACGGTTTCTGAAAGCAAGACCAGTACCTTACCCTATGAAGCAACAAGTCGAAGATGAGTTGAAGAAAATGGTACATTCTGGTGTGCTGACACCCATCCGTTACTCAGAATGGGCTAGCCCTCTCAGAATTGTTCGGAAAGAGGATGGCTCGTTACGAATATGCGGGGATTATAGATCTACAGTCAACTCGGCGATAGATACTGACAGTTATCCCTTGCCCACCCCAATGGAAGGTTTTGTAAAGTTGAGTGGAGGTAGAATCTTCAGTAAACTTGATTTGAAACAAGCCTATACACAACTAAAAGTTGATGATTCCACAGCTTTACTCTTGACATTAAATACTTCTATGGGTTTGATGAAAATGAATAGACTAGCATTTGGAGTGAGCGCTGCTCCGGCTATTTTTCAACGCTTAATGTCATCAGCACTATCAGGTATGGAAGGAGTTGCATGCCTATTGGATGACATAGCAGTAGCAGGCCGAACAACAGAAGAGCATGATCAGAGACTCCGTAAAGTGTTGTTAATATTGCAAGATATGGGGTTCAGACTAAATGTAAAAAAATGTAAATTTGGTACTAACAGAATAGCTTTTCTTGGTCATATGATTGATGCTGAGGGAATACATCCTTCGCCAGAGAAAGTTAAGGAGATCAAGGAAAAGTCCGCACCCACAAGCAAAGAAACTTTACGGGCTTTCTTGGGATTGTACAATTATTATGAGAAGTTCCTACCAAATAAAAGTACAATACTGGAACCCCTTTATCGTTTGCTGGAAGTAAAACATCCATGGTGTTGGGGTAAACAAGAGCAAGAGGCTTTTGATGAAGCAAAAGGAATGTTATCATCAGATTTAACCCTGGTGGGTTATGATTTAAAGAAAGATTTACTCCTCATTTGTGATTCATCAGAGTATGGAGTCGGAGCGATCATGTAACATGTAATGGAAGATGGGTCAGAAAAGCCAATAATGATGGCATCTCGTACAATGCAGGCTCACGAAAGACGTTACGGTCAAATCGATAAGGAAGCTCTGGCCATTATTTTTGGTATTACCAAATTTCATGATTTCTTAGCAGGGCGTAAGTTTTGTATAATAACTCATCATAAGCCCCTAATTGGATTATTTAACCCGCTAAAACCTATTCCAGATCAAATATCTCCAAGGATGCTACGTTGGTCCCTCAAGTTATCCTGCTATGATTATATGATGAAATATAGACCTGGAAAAATGATTGGTAATGCTGATGCACTCAGTAGATGGACAGCACCTGAGAAGTCTATTGTCAAGGACGAAGTCATTCATGATGTACTGTTATTGGAAGACGGACCTCAGGGATGGAACTTGGACTCAAAAAAGATAGCAGAAGAAACAAGGAAAGACCAAATTTTGAAAAAAGTTTAGTTTTATATTATGCATGGTTGGCCAGAACATAACACAGATAGGGCATTACGGCCGTTTTGGATACGTAGAGAGGCTCTTTCACACACTAAAGATTGTTTATTGTGGAGCAACAGAGTCATAATACCTTCGTCACTACAAGATGAAGTATTAAAATTATTGCATTCCCCACATGCGGGTATAGTCCAAACAAAAGCATAGGCCAGAGGCTATCTATGGTGGCCTGATATGGATAGAGAAATTGAAAGAGTTGTGGCTGAGTGCGAGCAGTGCCAAGCTGTGAGAAATAATCCCCCTAAAGAACCACAGGTTTGGCTGACATCAGATAAGCCATGGAGTCGTCTACACATAGACTTTGCTGGTCCATTCCATGGAAATACATTTTTTGTACTCGTAGATATATACTATAGTAAGTGGTTGGAAGCAGAAATTATGAGCTCCATGACCAGTTCGGCAGTTATTACCATATTAAAAAGAATATTTGCTTCCCAAGGATTGCCTGATACTATAGTTTCAAATAATGGCAGAGCATTCACATCTGATGAGTTTAATTTATTTTTGAAGGAGAATGCCATTAAACATTTGTACTCTCCACCATACCACCCAGAGACAAATGGTTTAATTGAGAGAGCCATACAGACTTAAAAATAAAATTCGGAAACTAGAGGATAGTCGGCCTTTGGCAGAAAAGTTAAATACAGTGCTATATATTTGAGAACACTACCAAATTGCAGTACTGATAAAACCCCTGCTGAAATGTTAAATGGCCGCAAATATAGAACAGCTATATCAATATTACATCCAAATTCAGCACCAAGCCACTCTGATACACAGGTGGATGTAAGGGCAAGTAGCCTACCTACTCGGAGATTTATAGTAGGTCAGTCAGTCTTGACTCGTAACTATGGCCCTGGAGAGAAGTGGAGTAGAGCTGTTGTAGAAATGGTCGAGGGACCATCAACATATAGAGTGAGAACAGAGGATGGAGAATTACACAGGCGTCATGCTGATCAAATGCTAGCTAGAAGAACTGTGACTGCTCAGGAGACCAGTCCACATCCTACCCAAGAATTAAGAGCTACAAGCCAATCTGACACTGATCAGTCAGAAGACCCTGTAATAGAAATTCCACATCCTGATTTGTGGCCAGACATAATTGGCATTCCTAAAGATTGACTTCCACTTATGTTTGATAATTTACGTTATGTTTTAAATTAATTTGTATTATTCAAATATGCAGATAGTGGAATTATCTTAGAGAAAGATTTGTTTGTTTTTTGTGTTATAGATCAGATACAGTTTATTTGTTATTTCAAGCCAATGAATAAGAGGGAAAGATATGTTATGTATTAGTTTCCTTAATCTCTCATTGTTGTCAGTTTCATATTTCTTAATGTAGGTATTTTGGGAAATAAATTAGTTTTGCTCTGAACTCAACTTGGTGGTATTTATTACAGCACTATGGAAGGTAAAGTCATTATGTGCGGAAACCAATCGCTCAACTAACTAACTATGTACATAGGTCTGTAAGTAACTATAACGTCTTCCTAGCCGAATTTCGGCCACGGCGACCAGTCTCAATAGAGATTAACCATCTGCGCGGGACATATTATAGTGCACAAGTGTGTGCGGAAACACAGGAGCACTTTCTATTCCATCACTCTCTTGAACCAATGGGACGCCTAGGTACACGAGCGGAAAGAGTTCAGGTACCGGACCAATGGCTTTACGTGCTCTTTGAGGCACGGGGGTATGATACCACCAACTCCCAGACTCCAGGCTGATGTTGAGAAATTTTTCTTTTTACAGAAACGTCCCAAAATCACTTTTTGGCCTGACCTAGGATTTGAACCCAGGACCTCCTTCTCTGTGAGATAACACTCTCTGTGTGTAACTATAGCATACATACAAAGGGCACAATGACCAAGCAATGGTTCTTTATACTAACCTGAGCATAAGCTGTTCACAAATCGTCAAAGCTTGACTGTAAGCATCCTCTGCGTCATCATACATCTTTTGTCCATAAAACTTATTGCCTTTCTCTTTGAGAACTGGAATCAGGTCGGTCCGCTCTTCTATATTCAATTGCCACATCTCTTTTTCATATTCATCTGATCGTTCCACTTTCAATATTTCTGTAAAACATATTAATAATATAGCAACTCATAAAACTCTTATGAAAACATTTATATATAACTAATGAAGCAAGTTATGTGACAGATAAAATATAATATAAAACCTGGCCAATCATAACAAGGGTTCATTATTAAGTAAGACATATACACATATAATCAAAAAACTCGATCCCTAAACTAAATTTAGCAGTTAAGGAAAATAAGAATAATATATCAGTGTATTTTTCCCCATATTTATTTATTTACAAAATTATATTATCAAATAAATATGAAAAGAAAAAAAAATCTGCCATGCTGTATGGAAATGCTTATATATTGGACAAAATTTATGACAGGAACATGTCGCCTCAACAAGGCATGCATCAGTGTTACTATTTGCAATAAGGACTATCTACAGTTATGCCTAATTTCAAGTAAAATTGTTTAATAAAATATGACATTTAACAAAAGCAAATCTTTTGAATAGAAATATACAAAAATCAGATATGGACACAAAGACCACCTGGAACATAATTGACGAAAAAAGCGATAAACTGTACCTGAACATGAGTTTCATACAGCTACAACTGTACAATACAACTAGCTCCTTAAACACCTCCAAAATCAGACCAATTTTTAATTAGTTCATAAATATTGCAGTATACATATTTAAAATTGTAAGTCACTGAATAGGACTTATGGGGTATTTGCAAAACAATAATGGGTGTTACAGCACATTAGAGTAATGAGGGTTAAGGCAATGATAAATTTATAATTTATGTAACTTTCCCCACCTAATGGAATAGTGTGAAATTATAATTGGGGATGTCCACTTTACCAGACATGAGAAACATTTTTTTTTAATGGACAATTACTTAAATATTTTAATTTGAATATTACAATACCAAACTGGTAACATTTACTATTTTTAATACAGAATGTAAATGTATTTCTATTAACTGCTTAGTTATGATCTTGACAAGGATAAGTGACTGTTAATAATTAAGTGCGGAATAAATTTTCTTAGCAGAAAATGATTCGTTTTCATTGCCAGGCCTGTTGGCGTGGTTGGTAGATGCTTGCCTTTCATGCTGCAGGTCGTGGGTTCGATTCCCGCCCAGGACAGATATTTGTGTGCTTGAAAATGTCTGTTTGTCCTGAGTCTGGGTTTAATTATCTATGTAAGTATGTATTTACGAAAGAAAAGTAGTATATGTAGTACTTCTGGTTTCCATAGTACAACTCTTCTTAGTTTGGGATTAGATTCTATTCTATTCTAATATGAGTTATATAAAACATACCTATGATAAATTCCAGATCACAAGGATTTTTCAACAAGTCATCCAAGTCAGGGTGTCCTAACCCCTCTGTTTGAAGAGTCATGGTGCAAGAATGCTTATATGTCTGCGTCTCATTGCCTAGTTCACGCAACGTCTTCGATACAAATGGATAGCTAAATACTAGCTGAAAATAGCAATGAAGTGGAATGTAAAAAGCTTTATTGTTACCTTTATTCTAAATACAAAAGTGTTATTTTATTATAGTAATGTAAAATGGTGTATTCATGGTTGAATCTCTGTGGAGGCTAGCCATGTCCGCGGAACATACTACAGTGTAAGACTGTGTGTGCTAACACAGCTAGCTTACATGACCAGAATGAGTTTGAGTACAAGAAAGTCGGTTGTAATGTTCTCTTCGAGACATGGGTTTGTATAACACCATATTCCAGACTAAAGGCTGAATTTTTCTTTAAAGAATCATCCCAATATCAGAGAAGAGTTGCTAGTGAACCTGCTTTCTGATCCAATGTAGGGTAAAGGCCCCACCCAAGTCAAAATCTTTATATGATCAACATTGTTTATCAGTTGTTATTTATATTATCAGCACAAATTTATTTCTAGACACTTTATTTTTGGCAATTCTTTTTTACTTAAGCCATGCCTTGATTTAATATTCATCATTTGTATTTAAAATATCCACAATTGATAATCTATTGTTTTACAAATTTTTGTATTTTATTACTAAGGGTTCTAAAGGTATTTTACAGAGCAGAGACCTCAAAATTAATTTATGTCAACCTATCCTTGGTTTATTCAACTACAACATTAGCAGAATCACTGTTACTTTTGTAGAAGTCTAATTATTAGTGAATGGAGGAGATGAGCTCTCAATTGCAGTAAGGAAGATTCTTCAGTTGGGCTGCTATTTTAAGGAAAGCCAGTCTGTTGTACCACTGTGTTATATTGTGTTCACACACAATATAACACAGTTAACATTGCTAAGCTCTAGACTTATATATGGGGTAGTAAGGTGAATGAGTAGATATTATTATTATCATCAGACTCAGATTCAGATACTTTATTGTGGATCTTGGTACACAACATAGATAGTGAACAATATTTTTAGATCTGCTATGTCCCACCCTTTGGGCATACAATAATTAACACAAAGTCAAACGTAAGTTTACTTTTTTATTATTGAACAGCAAGGCAAACAAACATGCATCAATGGTAATGATAACCACAGCCTGTGGACACTCACAACACCAGAGGAGCCCTATTAGTGTTGCCAGCCTTAAACAAAACTCACTTTGCCAGAGTGTGGTCAAGATTTATTGTAATCTAGCAGATACATAATTGAGACATATTGATTATGCAAATGTGTGAGTATATTTTGTACTTGCTAATGTTTATTTATCGAAAATAATAAAAATATATTGTATGCATACCTCTTGCTTAACTTGGAAACTGGAGACTTCGCCCACAGCCATCATCGTGACTATTGTTTCCCAAATTTCTAGTTTGAATTTATGTCCTATAACAAGAACCATAGGTTCTTTCTTGCCTATTTTTTTGCTGTCGTCGAGTAAGGTTCTTTCCTTCCCTAGTTTCCATGTTTGGAAATGGAAATGAACCTAAAACAAAATAAATTAGTAATCCTAGACTTTAAACACATCATTTCCTTTTAATTCTATATTCTTATTACAATAACAACCCTAATTAAGAGTTGGTTTTACCTTACTTCCTTTAGCAATAGGCACGTATTTCTGTCCTGTATGAATTAATTTCTTCACGACTGGTGCAGTTTGAGCCATTTTATAACATTAGTATGGCACTTCCTTTTGATATTTATATTATAGTAAAATATTGGAATATACACAATCTCCAACCAAAAGATTAAATGTCATTTATGACAGATTTGACAGTCTACAATCCAAAGAGGATATATTAAAAATAATTAATCAGTAACCAGAGCTATACCTCGGCCAACGCATAAGCCAAGTTGCCATCCAAAGAGGTAACGTCGCCGCATCGCTAGCTTTTGGGCACTTAACCCGCAGATAGCGACTTGAAAGCGGTTTTTATCTGTGTTCTATTTTTATTAGAATTTCTAGTAATTTAGTAATTTGATTTTAAGTTTATAATGATAGTTTTAGTTTGCACGTAGTTTTAATCTATATCCAATATTTATATTAGAATGGTTTTAGACTGCACGTGTGACGCAGCAGCTAAGACAGTCGCCTCGCCACTTCGTGTTGCGGGTTCGAGTCTCGCGTCGTACAACTATTTGTGTGACCCATAAATAGTTGTTCTGAGTCTGAATGTAATTTGTGTCCGTCTATTAATATTTGTAAAGTACTCCGCGACACAGGGATAAATTTCCCTAATGCGGGCGTCGTCTTAAAAAAAATAGTTTTAATTTATTTAATCACCATTGTAACCAAAATCAATGTATTGTAATATTGTCTTCTTCTTCTTCTTTTTTTTAATGGCAAGTTATGCCGATGTCGACAATTCTGCCAATGACAGATGTGAAATGGGAATACGTGTGATAAATTTAACCAAAATTTTCAATGTTATAGCTAATTGCGTGTCTTGGCGATTAGGCTAAAACAAAACATTCAGACGTAACAATCACAATTTGATGCCATTGCATCTTATAAAGCACATTAATACTTCGTAGAGTTCTGGGGAAGGGAATGTAAGCAACGCAATAAGCAATGTAATATTGTCCTTTATTTTATTTTTCTATATGACAAATCATTTTATGCTCAAAGGCTTCGAGCATTTAGCTGTCAATGGAGACGTTAACGCAAGGCGAACCCGGCCATTCGTGCCTCTTGGCCATTCAAGTTATATAAAACTGTTTCACTCGAAACTCGGCCATTTGGAACGTTTCCTGTCGCGAAGTAGTGCTCCGTAAAAATGGTGAATGGTGCGGTATTTTCGTGTAAAAGGTGATCAGCGACATCAATCTTACGGGAATACAATATTTCCTATCACAAGTAAGTGTTATTTTTTGCCAATTGTGTTTGTAATGTTTTATAATTTTGATTACAATGAACTACCAATTGCGACAGATTAGCGACCATTCTACGACGCCATTATCTTGGTAGAAGGCAGCCCCGAATCTAGGTGGGGCAAGCAGGGGCCCATGCCCCGGGCGGTAAGTTCAGAGGGCGGCCAAATTCTCACTTTAGAGACAAATGGATAATTCATAATTTACTTAAATTTGACCACAGAATAAACTTACTTGTGTTTATTTACTTGTACAATACAAGTCACAATCTTGTTTTGCTTTGGCCATATCAATTGGACTGATACAATCCGTGATCCGTGTGCTGCACCCCTGCTGAGTGAGAGTGATGGACTAGAATGTGTCGCTGTGTTTGCGCACACACTTGTGCACTATAATATGTTCCGCTCAGATGGCTAGTCTCCATTGAGATTGGCCGCCGTAGCCGAAATTCAATTAGGAGGACATTATTATTACTTATTGTCTTTTTTAGTTTCAAATTCAGCAACATTAATTCAAAATGTAAACAATAGAAAAATTATCAAATAGATTTGCACGACTTTTGATAAGTGTAGACATTTTTTAATCTAAACGATGAAAAGGAAGGCTTTATTTGTTATTAAACCACTAACTCGTTAGCATTATTAATTTTAAAAATTATTTTATCTTGCACTTCCCTTATTGTGTTGTCTATCTATTATTTCTTATCCATCCAAAGGTTGTCTGGAAGAGATCGCTGACTGCGATAAGACCACCTATTGTACAATCTGATTTCAATGTTTCCTATATTTATTATCTGTGATTGGTGTGCAATAAAGAGTATTTATCTTATCTTATTACTATTGATTTTTTTACTGATTTTGTGCAAATTTACCGAAGGAAGGTTTTCTGAATGGTGGTAAGTAGTATTTTGAAAATGTCAATCGTTGAAGAACTGCAAAGATACGGAGCAGATCTGGCTTGAAAATACGAGTGAGATTTAAGCCCCGTCGAATTCTAAATGAAATGATAAAGATGTTAAATGTAAATAAATATATAAGTGGGTGCGGGTGGCATTTATCACTTTATGTCCAGTCTAAAAAATATTGAAGATCCGGGGCTGGTAGAAGGCGTAGTGCGGGAACAAACTGCCTGCAATTTTTTGTTGAATGAATGAACGTAACATTGTTTTAAAATTCTGTGTTAGTAGTTAGTACATATTGGATTCTTATTTTAGAACTTATGATAAGTTGTTTTAGAAGTTTTGTTAGTTGCTAGTTCTGGAAATATAAATTTATCAGTTCAGACTAGATTTTTTTTTTTTTTTTATTATAATATTTACCAACTATATTCAATTCTTTTATTTTTTTACTGTCTGTTCAGTTGATATATTTTCGATCTGGATAAATTAGATATGAAATAAATAATACATAAAATAATTTTACATATAATATTTCAATAATTCAATGTTTTACATTACCTCTCGTAAAAGCTAAGATGATACTCATGTATCTCGTCATCATCATGATCATCATGTCAGCCAAAGTATGTCCACTGCTGGACAGAAGCCTCTCCAAACAATGGGGGACATGCCATAACCGCCACGCTTGGCAGACGGGTTGGCGATAGTAGGTTGATAGTCATAATTCACAGAAAAACGCTGCTGCCCGTTCTCTGCTAGGTATTCCCTCGGTCGATTTTTTCGCCCATGGGATGTGATAGGGTGATGATATTCTATGCTGTTACCACACAGCAAATCATTTCCATTTATCTATCCTTAACGAATGCCCATCACTAGAGATTATCTTAGTGTGATTCTAAACAATGCGTTCTACGCTCTATTTTATACATGTGTGCAAATTTCAAGTTGGTATGCGATATTGTTATAGTGTGCGTTTACATACATACGATTTTATTTTGCGCGTGTGCCATGCGTGTTTATCTCGTCCCCCGTATAAATCGGCAGAAAATACTGTTTGCAAATTTAAAACGATAACGTCTCCATGACAGCCAAATGCTCGAAGGCTCGAAGGTAATACCGGTTTCCATTATTGTTTTGCATCCATTGCTCTTTGGTTTTAAGCATCATTAGTGGAAGTAGTTCTCGTTATTATTATTTCATTTTTTTGCAGTTGTAAATCGATTTCGCTTTTATTTAGTTTAATACTTGGTTGACTCATTAATTTTGAACTAAAATAGACTGCAACTAAGCACTACGTGTAATTACAATATTTTATGCAAAATAATCTAGGACTTTTATCTTATTTTCGATAGTCACAATTTATTCGTAACCCGTTCCAATAATTAACAATAATGTTTTCAATCATCAACAGTCTTAAATTTTCGGTTAGAACTAAACCATGGACTAACTAAACGTAATTACAACATATTATTAGCTCTGGTTAGAACTAAAAACACTGTTAGTTCGTTCTTTCACCTTAGAAAAAAAAATGCTATTGCAATTATCTTTTCTTTCATTCACTCATTCATTTCATTCGTGTCATATCTTGAAGGGACATTTATTATTTTTATTTTATTGTAGAATTTAGAATTAAATAGCATTTAATTAGTTATTCTTCTTACGTATATTTAGTTAAAAAGCACTACTGGTACTAGGTAATAGTGAATAACAATGGCTGATTTTCTCGAGTCTGAAGCAGAAGAGAGCGAGGTTAGTGTAACATTTCAATGAGTTTGGTGTTGAATTATTTCGATTGCGTAGTATGCTGGAATAATTGCACTTGGGTTGTAGGTTGAGTCTGATGATGAGCAGCCTGCGGAGCGCAAGAAGGTGAAGCGCAAGGCTGCCGTGCAGAGTGACGATGAGGACGAAGATGAAGAAGGTAATGTTGACATCGTGGACTTTCTCCTGCGCTCTAACAAACATTCGTATAAATTGATAATTCTCGCGTGATTAATCACCGTTATGTCGCAAAGCATTTATACTGTATTTGTTGTTTTTGTGTCGTCGTTTTTGCTTATTCATGTATACTTACTAACTTGTAATTTAAGATGTTGACATACTTTTCTGTCCATGTGACTGTGAATAGTTTTTTTTAATTGTTTAAATTTGAAGAATACATATTGATATTCCAGTTCACATAACACTCTCATTCTTAACAGGAGTCATTGGCCTCCACAAGAGTGTCAAACATTTGTATACTAGTAGATGTTCAAGCATGTAATGCTAAGTAGTATTGTAGGATGTACAGTTTCCATGATTAAGTAGGTCAGAGGCATGTTGAAAACCCTTCATACTCTATGATTATGCCGATATATCATTGTGTAATATATCAGACAATGATTTTACTGTTGAGACCCAAACCTTCCTAAAAACAATTGGAAGAAACAATAATTGTTCACTGACTCATATGAGACCCCCATAGCCAGATGCTCTCACTGGTTTGTAAGAGATATGCGAGATTAAGCAACTAGGCTCAAGGTGAGTCCATAGACCACCAAATTAAATTAATTTTGGAGTGTCTCTGTGCTTCAGAGTGCTCATTAAGCTGTTGATTATAGTTGTAGTCATTAGGTGTCATTAAGCCATGTTAGAGGGCCATAGGGCACCTTGAAGAACTCTAAGACTAGGGTAACCACTGCCCATATTATGACAAGAAAATAAGTAGATACTTGCAGTTCTTACTAGAGATCTTAGAGGCTTAAAGTGTGTACACAGAGCTTTTGTTTGCTAATAAACTTCAGCTCTGAAAAATATAAGTTAAACAATAAGTAAATTTTATTTTTTAGAACTTAAGTTTGTCAAATTACATTAATCTGAAGCAAGTGTTGCAAAGTAATTTCAACATTATAAACATACAGATACAGATAAAAATAGGTGCTCAATATTTACAAATAGAAACATCTAGTCAGTATACAGATTAGCGCCCGAAATTAATAAACGATCCTAATCCATTTTATGCTATCTACGATAGCAATTTCGATCCATTTGTCTATTAAACCGTGCCAATAAAGCATCCACAGATTGAAAAGCAATCTTTCCGAACGAGCGATCTTTGGGAGGACAGATCATAGAAAAAGATAGGCCTCTGTACTAAAATGACAGGTTGCACGTGCCAATAACCAATCCATTAATTTTGACATAAGCTTAGATAGCCAAAACAATCTAAAGTTGCAATCCTAGAAATTCGGTGGATTGACAATTGGTTCTAAAGATAAAATTGGTGAAATAGTTCATTATATTCCAAAGTAGCTTTGCATATAAATAATAAATAACAAAGAATATTTTTTTAGTTTACAAAATAGGCGGCAACAACTTCACGTCACTGTTTAAATTATTTGTAAAACAAACACAGAAATTTCCGTTCCACCAAAACATAATGTTTGACCAATTAAGTTTCATTTTATTATTATATAAAGTCGTCTAGTAAAACATTTGAACCTAGCTATAAATAAGTCAGTATTGATGACTTATCTTTAATATATTTAAAAATGAATTTTCATCTTAAATTAAATGGTATAATTGTGTCCTGAGTTACCGAGTTCTGCATAAAACGGAATGCTGCAGAGGGAAAGGATCGCACCCCGATCTCTGGGCAAAAAATGGATGGATTAATATGTTTTGTTATTGGCACGCAGGTAAAGATCAAGATAGCGATAGAGCTAATCTAGAGATAGGACTGACTGACAGATTGTTGCGGATCGTTTATTAATTTCGGGCGTTAATTAGTGAGAGTTCAGGAAAGCATTAAATAAAAAAATCCACTACTAGGCAATATATGAACAGAGTCAAGGAGAAAACATTGCCAAAGAGGAAAAAATACATAGTAACTCATTTTTCTCATACTCTTTTAGATGATGAGGAGCGTCTTCGTGAAGAATTAAAAGATTTGATAGATGATGCACCTATAGAGGAATCTGGCAGTGATGGAGAGGATTCAGATGCTAGTGCAGGACCAAAGAAACGGAAAAAAAGTGATGATGAGCTTGATGATCGACTTGAAGATGAAGATTATGACCTTATTGAAGAAAATCTGGGTGTTAAAGTGGCCAGGGTAAGTGTAAAAGTATAAAAATAGTAATGTATTGGCAGTTTTATTGTCCATTACAATGTATTTAATTTTATCTGGTCTCTTGGTTAGTGACCCTGTCTGATAAGCCAGAGGTTGTGGGTTTGATCTTCACCCAGGACAAATCTTTGTGTGCTGAGCACGATTATTTATTCTGTGTCTGGGTGTAATTTATCTATAATATGTATGTATTTAAAAATATATGACAAACTCATATATTTTTTTTCAGTCGTCTGAATGCGTTGTACAGGCTCTGCCTATTTGGGATCGGATGACAGTATGTTAGTTGTCCTTTGAAGCCAATGTCTATGTGGGAGTATTTCTCACTTGACGTATCCATAGGGTTTGCAATCTTATAAATTCTATGTTTTATAGCAAGCAATCCTACTATCCTCTCATACTAATTTATAAACACAAATGTTTGTGAGTATGGATGTATGGATGTTTGTTATTCTTGCCCATGTAAACTATGGAACAGATTTGATGAAACTATACAGTAATGAAGCTTATACTTTCCACCAACTTGTCTGCCAAGCGTGGTGATTATGGCATACCCTCTTAATGATGGAGACAATTTCACTATGGAGATCTTTTGATTAGGCCATTGTCCAGCATTTAATGTCATTCTGGCATAATGATGAGGAAGATGATCAATTATCTTCATTTAAAATAATTAAATGTTAATGTTGACATCCATGGGTGACTATGATTACTGTCAATGAAGTCAAGATTAAGTGACCCGCTTACTTTCAGCCTTGCTATTATATTAATAAACTCAAATTGAGCTCTGATGTAACATATCAGTGAACATTAAAATTGATTTTAGTTTGTGTATTTGTTTTAATATTTCAATATTGATATGTTACTTTTACTTTTGGTGTGCAAAATTTATAAAGACTTTCTTTGTTTTTTATTTTCTAAGATTCAACTACAGTAGAACCACACAGTATTATAAAGTTTCTTTTTTAAGCTTATGGCTTCATAGTCATACTGAGGACCACAGGGTTACCACAATAATGCAAGTAAAACCTGGGACTCTAGTGGCTAAGTCACCGAACATCATTTTCGTGAATGGCATTCTAATAAATAAAGGTTAAAACCGGCCAAGTTTGTATGGCCAAACTGAAATACTGGCTTCTGTAGCAGCAAGTATTTCAGTTGATTAAATTAAAGCAAATTGCGGTTTATAACGTATTAAAAAAAAACTACATGCTAGATCACCTTCAAACTAATTTTCGTTGTTAGTTTCTATGGTAATGTACATCATATATTTTTTTTAGTTTTATCATTCTCTTATTTTAGAAGGTACAGGGGGGGGGGGGGGACACTCATTTTACCACTTTGGAAGTGTCTCTCGCGCAACCTATTCAGTTTAGACAAAAATGATATTAGGAACCTCAATATGATTTTTGAAGACCTATCCATAGACACATGTATGGGTACGATGAAAAAAAAAAATTGAGTTTCAGTTCTATGTATGGCGACCCCCCAAAATTATTGTTCTGTTTCTATTTTTGTGTAAAAATCTTAATGCGGTTCACAGAATACACCTACTTACCAAGTTTCAGCAGTGCAGCTCTTATAGTTTCGGAAAAAAGTGGCTGTGACATATGGACAGACAGACAGACAGACATGACGAATCTATAAGGGTTCCGTTTTTTGCCATTTGGCTACGGAACCCTAAAAATGACTTGATCAATCCTTAAATCAGCTTTAAACACTATTCTCTACCTAAGGTAGTTAGAGAATAGTGTTTTTGGGAATTATAATATATTATGTCCATAATATAATTAACATGCATAGGTAGTTAATATTGTTAATAGATTCTCAGAATGTCCCCTAATGATTTTGATATTATAATACCTTGGGGCATATTGAATAGATTCAGCCAGGTTTGTTCATATAGAAAAAATGTTTGGCTCAATTAACTGGTACTTGTAGTCCTACTAATAATATACATCCGAAAGTTTGTGAGTATAGATGTATAGATATTTGTTACTCTTCCATGCAAAAACTGAACAGATTTTGATAAAACTTTGTAGTAATCAAACATATATATCAGCATAACTAGGCATAAGATTTCTTCTTGGAATGATTGCATTTCTCATATCCATAATATTGTTTGTTTCACAGAATAAGTTCAAGCGTTTGCGTCGCTTGGAAGATGATGACAGTGACAACGAGGGCAATGATGATCCTGAGCTGGAAAGAGAAGTTATAGCTGAAAAGCTCTTTGTTGGGGGCTCCGATGACGTAAGTGCATGTTACATTGTTTATTATTTTTATTAATTTATCTAAAAATTCATTTAAAATTTCAGTGTTCTTTGGATGTTGTTTCAAACATACTAGTATCTGTACTATTTATTCATATTATTCTGTACTAGAAGCTTATCCTATCGTCGCAGGGTTGGAGTTTCATACCCCTCCAAATTATAGACATTAAAAGAATTAAGAATAATTCCAAAAAAGAAAAGTTGCCAAATTGGTTGATTGATTCAAATGCTAAGCTTATACATTTAGCTATTGAATTTTATTTAGATTCCAGATTATGCCACTTTTTTGGGCTTATGTGAATGCTAAGATTCACTATAACACCTTGCTACCTTTATTATTGCGCGGGCAGTTAGCGCGGTATTTGCGGGTAGGTAATTGTATTTAGGATCATGGCGTCTACTGTACTTTTCGTATATCACCTTGTTTATCCTCTAACAAAGTTTTGGGCAACTTATATGTATAAAGTGTTTTTTGTTAGGAGGATGAAAACCGGTCAGAATCCCATGCAGCACCTCAACGCGAAGTGGAATATGATGACGAGAATGAGGACTTGGAGTCGGATGCAGATGACTTCATTGTTGATGATGACGGCAGACCAATAGCAGAGCGTAAGAAGAAACGGAAACCTATATTTACTGATGCGTAAGTTGATTTTCTAGTAAGATGAAAGATGTTCAAATGATAATTTTGTTTTGAAATCCTGCCTTGCCAGCATAATGTCCCCTTGACTACGCCTTATTACGTACTACAAGTAGCCTGTAAGAGCTCTGGTTCTAGCAAATTCATTCAGATTCATGATTTTGCTGGAATTACTGCCATTTTGGGTGGTGAGGTTGGGAAGAAATATGGCATGATTTTGTGATCGCTCATATAAAAAATCAATGGCAAACAGTTCTACTGTTGGCAGTGGATATATACTATGGGGAGTGCCACAATGGCAAACAATGAAATTACACTGAGTGGTGAGACCTAGGCACGTCAGTCAGTGTGCCATCAACAATTCTTATGGATAAAGTATTTGAATTTATGCCTATTTGCGTCTTTTTATTGTACAGCCGCCAGCACATCCAGCTATCCCTATATCTGTCAAATTTCTTTTATAGCTTCAATTTTATCACAAAAGTATAAGGTTTATTTGGGGAAATTTGACAGATTGAGGTAGCTTGATATGGTGGCGTCTGTACAATTGTCCTCTGCCCTCCTAATTTTAAGTCATATGCATAAATAAATAAGCTGCTAAAACATACTATAGCAGGCGGCCTTAGCGCCTTTTTATCATTTTAAGACCCTAAATTCTGAAAAGTATAAGAATGTTTATTCTTGTATTATTGTGTAGGTCCTTGCAAGAAGGTCAAGACATTTTCGGTGTAGACTTTGATTATGACGATTTTGAGAAGTACGGCGAGGAAGATTATGAAGATGAGGAGGACGAAGACTTGGACGAGTATCTGGAAGATGAAGAGGAAGAAGGTAAGAAAATTCATTTACTAGGTTGACTATATGCATCCGTGTATAAAGTTCAAAATTCATTTATTCTGAAAAAATAGAGTAGTAGAATAGTAGAATCCTACCATGCAAGACGTGGCAGCTACTGAGAAAATATTGTTTTCTTAAGATTATTAAGATGCAGTTAAGGGTCAGTTTTATTAAAGAATGTGCATCAGTAATTTTTTAAAATTAATATTCAAAATATTCAGAACAAGATTTCTCTTTTATACTTTTTTACTCACTAAAACAGTACCTTATACACTCGCGAGCAACCAAATCGACTCAAGCCTTGTCGGCGCACACATACATTGATACAACTAAAATCATGAATGGAAATTATTAAAATGATATGTCATTCGAAAGCTTAAGATGTCAGCTTTAATTTGATATCATTATCATTGAAATCCATCCATCATTTTTGAAATAAATGATGTCTGAATGCAAGAGTAGGAAAAACGGGAATTTAGGAAAAAGGGTATGTGTCTCGTATTTGACAAATTAAACAAAAAAAATTAAAAATAAAATTATTTTATTTAAATCAGTATTTCGTATTGCCCCCTCTAGCCCTAATTACATCCCGCAGTCTGTTTTTCATGGACCTTATCAATTTTTTGACATTTTCTTGAGGAATGCCGTCCCACTCCTCTAATAATGCTGTCTTTAGCTCGTCTACGCTTGAAGGGACTGGATTTCTGGCCCGAACTCTTCTTTTAAGCTCGTCCCATAAGTGCTCGATGGGATTCATGTCAGGACTGAGCGCAGGCCAGTCCATCGTGCGTAATTCGACCTCTTGCAGAAACTGTCGAGTGACTCGTGCCGTGTGGCAGCGGGCATTGTCGTGCATTAACACGAAGTCTTCACCGACAAACCCTGCGTAGGGCACAACATGATCCAGTAGAATGTCGGTGATGTACCGATCAGCTGTTAGCCCGCCTCCTCGGCCGCCCCCAGGCACGAAAACAAGTTCGGTTTTTCCCTCTAAAGAGATACCAGCCCACATCATGCAGGAACCGCCGCCATATGCCACTGTTTCAGCGAAACAACATTGGGCAAATCGTTCTCCCGGACGCCTGTAGACTCGGTCTCTCCTGTCACTGCCATGCAGACACATTCTGCACTCATCAGTAAACAGGACCGATCGCCATTGCGCAACGCTCCAATTGAGATGCTCTCGAGCAAATTGAAGGCGCGCTTGTCGGTGGCCTGCAGTCAACTTAGGGCCCGTCGCAGGTCTTTTTGGCGTCAAGTTGGCTTCCTTCAAGCGTCTTCTCACTGTCCACTCGCTGACAGCCACTTGTCGTACACGTCTCAGTTCTTGCTGCACATCAACGCCCGTAAGGTGTCGATTGCGCAGCGAGGTTGAGACAATGAAGCGGTCGTCTCTCTCTGAAGTGCACCGGTGGCGGCTCGTTCTTGGTCTCCGATTGAAGGCACCAGTCTCTTGGAACCGTCTGTATACTCGGGATACAGAAGACTGGCTCAAGTGGAGCTGGGCAGCGATTGCTCGCTGACTTAACCCTTGTTGCAACAAGGCAACAACTTGAGCGGCTTCTTCTGGTGTGGTATCCATGGGTTAGCGAAAACAAGGAATGCAATTTACGGAGATGTGTACCGGTCAACCTGTAACAAGCAACTGATAAGATAAACCGGAAGTGGGGGGTTTTATAGCGGGAGCAGGTAGCGCAAGTCGTGGATTCCTAAAGAGGTAATTTACGCTGACGGCCAATTAAAATGTGTCAATAAATCAGCGCTTAGTTTTTTTTAAGGTATTGATGTTAATTGAAAGCCTAATTCTTCAGCTTTCGAATGACATATCACTTTTGTAATTACCATTTATCGTTTTAGGAAAATCAATGTATATGTGCGCCGTCTAGGCTTGAGTCGATTTGGTTGCTCGCGAGTGTATATACAAGCTAAATGATTGAAAACTCTCTCACCCTTCAAACTCACCCAGACCTGGGACCTAACGAAAACCATCTAAAAATACAAAACATGCAATGCATTCAAATTAATAAACTGGAGGAAGTTTTCGATTCTTCTGCATTTTTTGTATGTACATAAATAAACTACCTTTGCGATTTCTCTGTGGGGATAGGTAATGCTTTCCAAATGTTCCCATATCAATTTCGTTTTATTGTACATTACTTACTGGGGAAAACTCAATTTTGTATGATTTGTTATTTATTTGAGACAATAAACATTTTTATTACTATATAAAGGCAGATAATATTATATTGTAAATGATACATGCTTGTAAGTTGTTTATGGTTGGAATAATAATAAAAAGAATATGCCAAACATATTAGTCAAATTTTTTTGAAATTATGTGTCCTCTAATGTGTATTACAGTCATTTTTTTTCTTATTCTACGTATTTATAAACTTTTTTCTAAATCTTACTATTTAAATGCTGTGGATATCTGTAATTGTTAAAACATAAGGAATGTATACTTAAATAACTTACTGTCATAGATATATCCGTGTATGTAATGTTGATCCTTAATAATAAAATAAAATAAAATTAGTGGTAATTATAACATGTCCTAAATTTTCTTTAGGTGAGAAGCGGCGAACTAAAAAGGGCAAGGCAAAGCGGCCGAGCAAGAAGTCAATCTTCGAGATTTACGAGCCCAGCGAGTTGAAGAGAAGTCACTTCACCGATTTAGATAATGAGGTTTGAACAAACATATATTTTACTATACTAAAACTATTTCATACATTAATGAGTAGTAAAATAGATCGCTGGCTGAAAAGAGCCACTAATGGGCGGCTATTCAAATTCAAATATATTTATTTCGGAAAAATATCCATATAATGTTAGTATAACTTAGCTGTAAACGGCTACTTATAGCAGATATGACCGAAAGGGATACTATTTGACGGTCACCGTAGCTTAGTTGGTAGTGATCCTGCCTACGAAGCTGGTGGTCCTGGGTTCGAATCCCGGTAAGTGCAAATATTTGTGTGATGAGCACGAATATTTGTTTCTGAGTCATGGATGTTTTCTATGTATATAAGTATTTATCTATCTATATAAGTATGTATATCGTCGCCTGGTACCCATAGTACAAGCTTTGCTTAGTTTGGGGCTAGGATGATCTGTGTGACATTGTCCCCAGATATTATTATATTATTAATTTTTTTTTAACTATTGTTCACATATACAACAATCAAATTAAAATAGAATGTAATATAATTTTCAAACTCGACTTTAACCCTTTCCGGCAGTGGGGATATAGTTCCCACCATAGTTTAAACTCGCCAGATTAATTTCAATTCTGGTCAATTCAACGCAAGATGGTTGCCTGAGTGCGCCAATTGCATTAAAATAAGTTAATTTCCTTGATTGTAACCATTGCTTTGTTGTACTTATTTTTGCAATAAAGTGCACTTCTTCAATCAATCAATCATTTATTGCTGAATATAGGTAGGTACAATATAAGATGACAAATCAGGCGCTTAGTTCACTATGTTCTGACTGATGTGGCATGCAAAGTATTACATTATTAATTCACAATTAATGTCACTAAATATCTTATAAAAGTATGTTATTAACATTATTATTATTAAAACTGACGTGAGGTGCTAACATAATAAAAGATAGTAACGGGTAACTTATGTAATTATTTTTATGTTGGATTCGGCCAACGTTTCAACTTCTCCTGGAAGTCATCTTCAGGGCGAATCGCGTCCCGTCTCGCACTGTCCACGCGACGTCGTGCGGGTCGCATTATATGTTATTAACATTATGTCATGTATTACACTTAATATTAGTTTACAGACTGCCTTGTTGGTCTAGCGGTAGCGTGTTCACCCGCAGAAAACGAGGTCCTGGGTTCAAATCGGGCCAAAAAGTGATTTTGGGACTTAAAAAGAAAAAATTCTCAGCATCAGCCCGAAGTCTGGGAGTTGGCGGTATTATACCTCCGTGCCTCGGAGAGCACGTAAAGCCGTCGGTCCTGTACCTGACCTCTTTCCGGTCGTGTCGCATAGGCGTCCCATCGGATCATGAGAGTGATGGAATAGAAAGTGCTCCTGTGTTTGCGCACACACTTGAGCACTATGATATGTCCCGCGCAGGTGGCTAATATCTGTTGAGACTGGCCGCCGTGGCCGAAATTCGGCTAGGAGTACATTATTATTATTATTAGTTAACAATTTAGTTAATCATCAACATCATCTATCTTCTACTAGTGTGAAATATACCTACTGCCTTATAAAGGGTAAAGCAATTAAATCATTTTTCCTTAGATACGTAAAACAGACGTACCAGAGCGCATGCAAACGCGTGAGGTCCCTATCACACCGGTGGAGGAAGGCAGCACCGAGTTGGAAGATGAAGCCGAGTGGATATACAAGCAGGCCTTCTTGAAGCCACCTGTTTCCAAAGCTGACTCCCAAGAGGCAAGGGAGAGGTCGCGAAGGTTAGTTATTGTTATTACAGGGAGTTAGAAAGCTACTGCGTTCGTAGGTTTGTTTGTTATTTGTTGTTGCGCAGTCGTAGACTCACGCCTGTTTCCCGGAGGGGATAGGCTGAGACAATGGATTTCCATTTCATTATGTCACGATCTTTTAACTCGTTTACTGTCATTATATGTTATTCTATATATGCTCGCCGGTTTTGGGGTACTTCTGAGATTTCTCCTGTCATTTCTTGAGAATATCTTCGAATTGGTAAGAGAATTTTTGACATGGTGACATTGACATGACAATGACATTTATGGTGAATGTAGTAAGCTTACGACTTCTTCGGCGTCTTTATGTTTCGGGTTCGATCCTCAGGATAACTGTTAATGTGCGTGTGTGGTATGTTTTGTGTCCGTAAATTACATGTTTTTAAGTTCCTCATAATTTAGGGTTTTATTTCCATAGTGCCGCCTTTGTCTTCCAAATATAAAGACGACCGTTGTGACTCACTTGGTAGTGAACCTGCTTACTGATCCAAAAGGTGCGGGTTCGATCCTCGCTCAAACATAATGTGTGTTCAAGAACATGACAATGTGTATTTGTGTTGCTCTGTACTGTCTTCTGTGTAATGTATGTATATATTTAAAAAAATAATTGTAATAAGTATTTCTATCTGTTGTATAGTATCCATAGTACTAACAACATAGCCGAAATTGAGCTGCTTAAGCATCCTATACTGTATATATCACACGTTATAGTGGTTAACTGTCCTTTAGGATAGTTAACCACTAATGAGGACTTGCTGTGTGGTGACGGCATAGAATATCATCACCCCATTTCATCCTGAGGGCCTAGAAATCGTCCTGAATAATTACCTACCAGAGAACGGGTGCCGCGTTTCTTTTTAACTAAGACCATCAAACTGCGATCGCCAACCCGTCTGCCAAGCCTGACGATTATGGCATATCCCCCCTGCCTTGGGGATGCTTTTGTCCAGCAGTGGACCTAATTTTGCTGACGTGGTGAATGAGGATATTTTAATTAAGAATTTCTTTGTTATTTGTACAGGGGCCCCAGCACAATAACCAAGATCCGACAGGCTTTGGACTTCATGAGGAACCAAACGTTGGAAGTGCCGTTCATAGCGTTCTACCGCAAGGAGTACGTGCAGCCAGAGCTAAGCATCAACGACCTGTGGAAGGTCTACAAGTATGACGCCAAGGTAATATACTGCATCAATATGTACACACGGCTACATATCAAGCTACACATTTCTAGTATAAGCTGACCTGTCATTGTATGGAAATCCTATACAACGCGAGATCAGCTTATACTGGAAATATATAGCTTGATGTGTAGCCGTGTGTACACGGTGATCGGGATCCAAAACTAGACAAAGATTATTTATCTATATATATATAAAAATCAATGCCACTTTTCGTTGTAATGTTATAACTCAACAACGCCTTTACCGATTTGGCTAATTTTGGTCTTGAATTATTCGTGGAAGTCCAGGGAAGGTTTGTACGTAAAGAAAATTTTAAAAAAGTCTTGAAAAAGTGTAAATTTAAAATCTTTTAGCAATTTAAAATATTTTTTTGTCTGAATAAATGAACTTAATAATCATTTTTTTATTACTATGCCTTATACGTAGCGAAGCACGTACCGGGCCGCTAGTTTATTTATATAAGGAAAAACAGCAGCTCATATTAACACTGTGCTTCTTAGTATATATTACATAGATGGCCAATGATAGTTATTCTCGTCAGATGCTCGGTGTTTATGATGCTCGGTGTTTTTTCGATGAACGTTAAAGAAATATTTATAAAGAAAACTAACAACAACTTGCCAATAAGGCAAATTCGATCGTCGAAAAACAAAATATATTTAAATGCAATATATAAAAAAGATATTTAAAATATAATAATACATTAATATTATATATATAAAAGTAGAGGAAACATCTATTCTTCACTTAATCCAGAATCTCCATGCGTCAAATGAACTTTTCTGATTGGACTGAACACTAGCCAACTACATAAATATTAGCTAACGACGGTGTGCTCAGACGCAGGTTGACTCTCTATTCTCGCACATCTGTTAGGACAATTGTCCGACATGACCACGACCTCCATGACGCGCTCGCTACTGAGCGCGTAACGGTGCCCACTTCCAGACTCCGGGTTGATAAGGGGTGTTTATTTTAGAGAAAATAACACTTGTTGTACGTGCTTTACTTGGGGAGTAAGCTGGTGAATGCGTGATGAGAGTGTTACGAAAAGTGTGATTGAGCGAGGCGAACGGGTGTTGAGAGGGAGACATAAGTTAATCAAGATAGAGAGTTTCGTATATTACTGTAGGGGCAAGAGAGAGGTGCGAGTACACATTTTTATTCATCTCTATCTCATAACCAGTAGTTACGTTTCGTATATTACTGTAGGGGCAAGAGAGCGAGATGCGATTACCCATACTCTTTCTCTCTTTCTACCATAGCCAGTTACGTTACGAATCTAAGTTTTACTTCAGTCATGTGGTGTAAAGCACACTTGATTTTTGTTAAAGCCCTGATGTGACTTTTACCAATTCTTTCTGTGCAGTGGTGTCAACTCAAACAACGCAAGGAGAACTTACTGAAGCTGTTCGAGAATATGCGCGATTACCAGCTAGACAAGGTGATGCAGAACCCTGACGCGCCCATTCCTGAAAACATGAGGCTCATCAGGGACGAAGACATTGAGAGGTGAGGAATACTTTAGACGTAATGATGATGATGTCCTCCTGGCCGAATTTCGGCCACGGCGGCTATTCTCAATGGATATTAGCCAATTGCGCACGACATTTTATAGTGCACGAGTGTGTCCGCAGACACAGGGCACTTTCTATTCCATCACTCTCACGATCCGATGGGACGACTAGCGACACGACTGGAAAGAGGACATGTACAGGACCGACGGCTTTACGTGCTCTCAGAGGCACGGGGGTGTAATACGCATCCCAGACTTCGGGCTGATACTGAGAAATTTCTTTTTACGGAAAAATCCTAAAATCACTTTTTGGTCCGACCCGGGATTTGAACCCAGGACCTCATTTTCTGCGTTTGAACACGCTACCGCTAGACCAACGAGGCAGTCGTAGGTAGCCTTAGATGTAGTGTACCATCGTGTATGGGACGGCGAAGAATATCATCACCCCATGGCGTCATACTGCGATTGCCAACTCGTCTGCCCGGCGTGGCTATTATGACATTTCCCCAAGAGGAATATGGACATTGTGTCCAGATCCATTGATCTCCACAAGACCAGTCATTGTGGACATCCTTAGGGTATGCCTTTCTCCAGCTGATGACATGAAAATGATCATTGTATAATCAATCACTGTAATGTTACTTTAATTATATTGATTACACACTTCTTCAAGTACTTTAAAAGATCATTATTCATATTGGGGTGGTTGTTAGATACTTGCCATTCACACCGCAGGTCGTGGGTTCGATTCCCACACAGGACAGATAATTGTGTGCGTGAACATTTGTTTGTCCTGAGTCTGGGTGTAATTATTTATATAAGTATGTATTTACAAAAGAAAACTAGTATAATTATGTAGTATGTATATCAGTTATCTGGTTTCCATAGTACAAACGCCAGCACACCCAACTACCCCTGTCAAATTTCTTTTATAGGCTTTCAACTTTATCACATATGCATAAGGTTCACTTTCAATTGGGGAAAATTTACAGATTGGGGTAGATTGATGTGCTGGCGTCTGTACAAGCTATGCTTATTTATTTTATGTAATAGATTTTGTACACACAGAAATAACAAAAGTAAATTAAATGAAGAAGAGACAGGTAGTACATGGGTGCTGCTTATTTCAAAAGATATTAAAGTACAATAGGCATGTGCGTAGGTTTATAATATCATTACATAAACTACATATACATAAATATATACATAACTAGGATGAAGAGGACTGATAGTAGATAGTGTTTTGGAATTACGGATGTTAGGAGGGAGAGAATTCCACAATCTGACTGCCTTAACCATGTAGGAATGAGAATGGAAATCTGTTTTATGCAATGGGAATTTAAGAAGATATTTAAGGTGTGACCAGCAGGGGGCATTAGGAACACGAGAGTAGGAAAAGCTTAGTTTGGGATAAAATGGCCGTGTGTGAATAATGTCCCAAAATATTATTATATTATTACTATTGTATCCATTAGGTTGAAAAACGTGCAGACTCCTGAAGAATTGCGCGACGTGCACACTCATTTCTTGCTGTACTACTCCAGCGACCTGCCCGATATGCAGAGGGTGCAGCGCGGTAAGGAGAGAAAGAGAGAGCTAGAGGAGAAAAAGTAAGTTGTACCACTTTATATTAAACGGTATTGTGTTGAAATAAGAGCTATAATCAATTAAAAAGCATAAAATGGGTTAAAATAATGTCTCTAAGATTAACAACATAACATAGATAATCCTACTACTATTATAAGTGTGAGAGTTTCTGAGTACGGATATGGATGTTTGTTACTCTGCCACGCAAAATTACGGATCGGATTTTGACGAAACTTTGGAGTAATATATAGTTTTTATATCCGAAAAACACATAGGCTATTATTTATAAAGTTTAACGCGGGTGAAAACGTGGGGCATATAATTTATAAGGTTATAGTTTAACGCGGGTGAAACCGCGAGGTGCCAGTGGATTATAATAATGGCGCTCCTGGTCGCTTTTTGTATCAGTGACTAACCAATTACGCAGAACATAATAATTATAATGCTCGATTTTGTGCGTAAACAAAGAGGCACCTTTTACTCCCTCGCTCATCTTGAAATGATGGGACTGTGATCAGTCACAACTAGGGGAAAATGAGGCCCCTAAACTTTATCACGTTTGAATAAGGTCCAGAAACAATGAATAAAAAATATAGAAATCCTGGTCAAGGAAAAAGATCGACAGAATTACGTGCTGTCCGAGGCACGGGGGGGTGTAATACTGCCAAATTACTGAATCTTGTCTTATTGTCTATGCTACTGGTTTTATTGTAAGAATAATCCCCATTGTCACTTTTTGGGCCCCTTCGATTTAAACCTCAATTTTGGTCATCAATCTATACATATAATAAAATCGTAGAAAAGTCAAAACATTGAATTTTTTTTTAAAGGATACTTGGGGCGTGATCTACAATCGATATCGAAGCCAAAAATATAGTTTTTAGAATTTTTGTCTGTTTATTTGTATGTCCATGTGTATGTCCGGGCTAAACTCAAAAATTTTGCATGAATATTATAAGAGGTTGAATCAACATATTATAGGCTAAATATTATCACGCTATCACCTACGGGGGAAGAGCTGTGATAATTTATAAAATTTAACGCGGGTAAAACCGCGGGGCACAGCTAGTATAGAATATATGTAATTACATTTAAATTGGTTTAGTCTTGTGAACTATGGAATTTGCAACTTTTTTTATTTATTCTACCAGGCGTTTAGCGCGTGAAGAAGCAGACAAGAACGGCGAGGACCCTGACGAGGCTGTGGCGGCTGTTGAAGCGGCAGAGCCTGATGACGAGGAGCCCACTGAAGTAAAGTACGCCGCGCGCTCCGGTCCCTACGAGCTGTGCAGAAAGCAGGGCATTGGTATGTATATTACAGTTATCTAGAAGCGCCATCTATTGATGGATAAGAGAATGTCTTCACCAAGTTTACAATCCCCGAAACAAAAATGAGGAGTGTTATGAGTTTCACGTCGATCTCTCTCTCTCTCTCCCTTTGCCAGAGTTTGCTTAGCTCATCATATCATCATATAAGCCGAAAGACGTCCACTGCTGGGCAAAGGCTTCCCCCAAGGATCTCCACTATGGCCGGTCTTCTTAGCTATATATATATGGTTAATATGGGACCAGCACTGTAAGAGTCGGGGGTTTTCCAACCGTTAGGTTTCGTCAGTCAACTGATAAGTTCGACTAACGCCGTTCCCACTTATTGCAGAACCTCTGGTGAAGAAGTTTGGTCTAACGCCCGAGCAGTTTGCCGAGAACGTGCGCGACAACTATCAGAGGCACGAAGTCGAACAGCAACCCGTGGCACCGCTAGAAGCCGCTGCTGAATACGTAAGTGCTTTTGACATAATAATATCTGTGTTTCAGTATTGTATTATTATTCCATATTTGAAGTTTGTAAGTGTGTGCAACATATGAAAATCGAACTGACATAATTTTGTTTCTGTCTAGTTGTGGAAGCTTGTTATTGGCATTTGTTTATCAAAATGTTTGTAACCATTCGTATGTAGCTGCTAGTTTCCCAAATAAAATAAAATTAATACATAATTTAAGGCAAACCTACACAACGCTCGCAAGAAAAAAAGTTTCCAGATTAACAGTAATGATAAACCAATTAGTAATATTTTCAAGCAAAGTACAATATTCGTAGCCTCTTTATATCATGCTGTCTCCAGCTTTGCTCTGGAAGGAAGTGGAACAACTTTTTTTCCAACTCCTTGTTTCTTTCTGATTAAATTCGTTGCGGGATCCACGATTCCCCAGGACTAGGGCATGCAATTATAATAATATCATTTTAGTATCGGTATAATTGGATAAAGTTATCCGGATAATACGAATATTTGGATAAGAGTGATCTAACCACAATATTATCAAGTTGCATGTGAAAAACACATCTTTCACATTCTACGATTGACCTCCTTCTCGCAGCTGGACCTTCCTAGTTAGATGTCTGATCTGCCTTAGGTAAATACAGTTCTCTACAACTTTAAGTGTGGAGCTGTCTCCAATCTTAACTTGAGTGTGTGCAACATGGATGTTCGACACGATTTTCGACTAACCCATGTTCATGTTCAGAGACTCTGCTAAGGCCATCAAACAGTGTACCGAGGTCTTCCAATGTCTCAGCCATGACTACTATATCGTCGGCAAATCGAAGGTGGTTGATGTACCTACTCGTCATTGACATTGATTCCCGACCCTTTCTAGTCCAGAAGCTTGAAGATATCTTCAATGCAGCAGTGCTATAACATTTCGCTGTCTCACGCCTCACTGCAAGTTCTGGTCCTGGAATCGCACTGACATAGTGGCTTTTTCTAACAAACACTTTAACACCTCGATATACCGGTAGTCCGACGGGCTTTGGAGACACTTCAACACGGCCCAGGTTTCGATCGAAACAAAGCCTTTCTCATAGTCTACAAACGCTAAGCATAACAGGCTCAGTAGTGTGATGGGTCTATAATTCTTCAATAGAGTTTTAACGCCCTTTTTGAAGAAGAGCTCCACGACACCTCTGTACCATGGTTGTGGCGTTCGACCATCTAGTATGCCGGAGTTAAATAATTTCTTAAGGGCCCGTAAGATTGGTGTACCATCCACCTTTAGAAGCTCTGCTGTAACTCCATCTCGTACGGGCTGCCGTCTGAGATGTGTTCGGTGTAATGTCGGGTTAGTGGTGCTCTGACATCGAAGCCATTACTATTGACAGGTGGCGACATCCGTAGAACTTCTCGATCTGTGCTAGCAACGGTTTAGACGTGACAATTTTACCATCCTCAGTCTTTAGTTTCGTCAGTTGGCTCTGTGTTAGATTTGGCCTAAATTTATTGCACAGGTGGCCCTTTCAGATGCCACACTGGCTAGAGTAATGGTCATAAGAAAATCATATATTTGACTACGATGATGACTTCTTCGATTTCTTCTATCAATGAGTGTCATTTGTACTCCGTAGAGTTTCTAAGTCTTCATCTTGCATTGGAAATACAGTGGATGCTGTGGTGTGCTTGAAAAGAATTTTTCGACCTCTTTGCTTAAACGTTCTTTAATTGACAAAGATTCCACACATGTTCTTTGCCGTTTAAGTGCAAATGTATAAGTGCAACATCATCATAATCCGCTGCAGTTTCCGTTATAATAGGAACCGTTTTTTTATAATAAATCCAAAACGAACCCTAGCACTGGCACTATATTAAAAGAAATACTGAATAGGTATTATAAATTTATAGAATTTCGTAGGGTTGTGCTAGTATTTTAATGTACTAACAACTTCCGTTTGTCAGCGTTTAATTATGCTTTCTTTTAAGGATTCTACTAGTGCGCTTATTTGTCGAATTTCATCCATTTTATTCGTATTATCCGAATAGTGCATTTGATATTCGGACATTTTATTTCACGGATATCCGGATAATTTCGATATCCAAATATCCGGATAGTATCCCCTACCTAGGACATATCTGAGCTTTCATTGTGTACCTCTGTTGCTCCTGGCTTACAGCAGGTGCAGTGGTGGTAAGATGAAACGACTAGTCCCATTTATTTTTTTTATGTGTGTATTTGTATCGGTCATAGATATTTTTCTAAAGCCCTAAATGAAGGCCCTAAGAAAGTGTTTGAATTTTAATATAACCCTTCATTTTAACTCTTCTACCACCAACCTCCATTAATAATTTTCAACTCTCAGTGATCTATCGATATCGATCACCTCCAAAGTGGTAAAATGAGAGAATCGAGATGTGACACCGGTAATCCTAGAGGGTCTACGTCTCGCTTCTCACCCAGCAAACAAGACGGATTAAGGATCTGAACGAAGCCGGTTTTCTATCAACAAATCGATATATCAGCTTAATTTAATGAATTTGTCCCGCAAATTCGTTATATCATACCATGCAGATTACGACCACGAAGACTGCGAGCACAATTTTTCTCCACAACTTTTCCATTTGTATCCATGAAATGCTCTCTTCGCTTCGCGTATTCGCGCATTCACGAAGACCACTGGCGCAGAATTTTATGCAAATTCTGCGCCACTGTCTTCGTGAATGCGCCCTGAGCCGAGGTTGGAATCCCAAAGGGTGTTGTCTTCTTGACTGCTTGTTTTTTCTTGCCCTTGGACAGCTTGAACACCCTTTCACCTCTGTTAATGGCACAATTGATCGATTAGAAACTCAGAGGACGTATTTTCATGTAATATTAGTAACCGTAATTCAATAATTTAGATCACTAAACCTTGTTTGCTCTAGTAACCAAAAGGGTATTTCTTAAATTTCGTTTTGGATGTGCGGTCAAGCGATGTTGATGTAGCTCGTGGGTGGCACAGATGGGGTCGGTGGGCTCTGCGGCGGAGACGGTGCGACGCGCCGTGTACATGTGCGGGGTGCAGCTGGCGCGCGAGCCGCTGCTGCGCTCCACGCTGCGCGACGCGCTGCGCGACCGCGCCACGCTGTGCGTGCGCCCCACGCCGCGCGGCCTCAAGGAGATCGACGAGAACCACCCCTGCTTTGGGTAACTCAGCTCTCTGACAGGGTACAGTAGACGGTGCCGCGTGCAGCTGGCGTGCGAGCCGCTGCTGTGCTGTGCTCCTTTTTAGGGTTCCGTAGCTAAATGGCAAAAAATGGATCCCTTATAGATTCGTCATGGCTGTCTGTCCGTCCGTATGTCACAGTCACTTTTTCCGAAACTGTAAGAAATTGGTAAGTAGATGTATTCTGTGAACCCGCCTAAAGATTTCTGCACAAAAATAGAAAAAAAAAACAATAATTTTGGGGGCTGCCCATTCAAAACATTTTTTTTGTCGTACTCATACATGTGTGGGGTATCTATGGCTAGGTCTTCAAAAATGATATTGAGGTTTGTAATATCATCTTTTTCTAAACTTAATAGTTTGCGCGAGAGACACCTCCAAAGTGGTAAAATGAGTGTCCCCCCTGTAACTTCTAAAATAAGAAAATGATAAAACTAAAAAAATATATATGATGTACATTACCATGCAAACTTCCACCGAAAATTGGTTTGAACGAGGCCTAGTAAGTAGTATTTTTTCATACAACTATTTCTTATTGTTGATCTTTGTGAGAGGATAAATAAATGATTATTATTATTATAGATCATTCAATGGTCTGTTTTGTTTCTTAATAATGTAGTCAAAACAGTATATATTATCTTCAGCAGGCAATATACAGGACATGCCATTGTTTTAACTATTGTGCTTCTAGTCGTACCAATGTCAATACTTTCCATGGTGGTTTTAGAAATTATTTGTGGAAGAATTTGTAAATATTTAATTAGCAGATACACTTCATCAAAATTTATCGGGTGTTATTTGCGAACATAAACCAAATTCCACACAAAGACATAATTATTTTTGTGATTCCACAGTTTAAAGTATATGAAGAAGAAGCCAGTGCGAGATTTAACTGGCGAGCAGTTCTTGAAACTGAGCATAGCTGCGGAGGACAAACTGCTCGAGCTGAGCATCAGCGAACAAATTGAGGGCAACACCAGTTCTAGTTACTTAGAAGAATTGAAACAGCTTTATCAAAAGGTAAGCTATTGTTATGAAAGTTCTCACGCGTGGTACCCGCGTTTAAACAATTTATTGTGGGCTATGTGTTAAGAAGATTGACAAAACAAGTATACCTAGCTTGTGGGAATGGCACAATCGGGTAGGGAGCAATATTTCCGCAATGGATTGTGATCATCATTTGGAGGGTTGGGTTGGCGACCGCAGTATAATGGTCTTAGTACACAGAGAGACGCCGCTGCCCATTCTCTAAGACATATTCCCTCGGTATGACTTTTAGCCCTACACGGGATGAAATGGGATAGTGATATTCTTTGCTGTCAGCCACACAGCATTTATTAAATTTAACATTCGTCAACTAATTAATATTTATATTTGCGGACATAGGGGATTAAATAGAAAATATCGAGGACATGGGTTGTAGTATTACAAGTTAACTGTATATAATTAAGTCACTACTCAGCATCTTAATAAATGTATCTATTTAGTGTATCTATCTAAATGTATCTATAATGAAGCCCTTTATCAAATGATAGCCTATTTAGACTGATATCATAAACTGAAGAGCATTTAGGCGCAATTTGAAAAATCATCATCATTATATCAACGTCCATTGCTGGAAAAAGACCTGCCCCAAGGATCTCCACAATGGCCAGTCTTGCGCTGCCCGCATCCAGCGGCTTTCCGCGCAATTTGCAAATTAATGAAAACAAAATTTGCTCATTGTTCAGGATGAATTCGCCGCTACTGTAGAAGCTTGGAACGAACTTCGTGCAGAGGCTGTGACCATCGCGCTCACTAAGATTGTAATGCCGGAACTGCGCAGGGAGTTACATGCTGTGCTACTGCAGGAGGCTAAAGAGTATATACTGAAGTAAGTGAAACTACCCTTCTAGCCCATTACAAACCAGTTGGTATATTTCTAATTTATTGGTTTTGGACCTTATTATAAGCTAATAGAGTTCAAAATGGTGGTGGTAACTATATCGCCACTGCCCGGGAAAGGGCTAGAGTACAATGAATGTAAAACGTGATTATCAGCAATCCGTTCCTTCACCTAAAGTGAGGTCCAATCCATACGAGGTTGCCATTGGTCTGTACTTTTTGGTTTTTGCAGAGGGTGAGCAGTTAACAGTGAAATCAGAGCGTTATGTAAAGTTGTTTGACAATTTTTGGTGCATGAACTGCTAGACTTCTTTAGCTAAAACGAAAGAACACGGTTCTTAATGGACGGAGCAACGTCACATACCTTCATCACGACCTTGACACAAGTTTCTGAAATTTTCCTTACTGAAAAGGTCCTTCAAGTGAGATGACATATTATATTGGCCTTGATGGAGTCCAGATTTAACCCAAAAGGGCGTGCTCGTTTGCTATGAGGTTGCCTTAAATTTACGCTAGTAACCCTGCCGATTTCCCACGTGCATTTTAGAAAATATCAAAATTGCCTTGGATATTTTATGTATTCATCAAATGTGTGCCGCAAACGCGAGGGTTTACATTTGGACTATTATGTTCTAGCAATAAATTCTCAAATTTTATCATTAATAAACATTTTAAACCAGTCACTAATGCTACTCCATAATCCATAATAAATAAGTACTTCTTTTATTGAATACTAAACTCTAAACCTAGGTTAGTAAGAGTGTGTTTTGTTTGCAAGGTGTTGTCGCCGCCGCCTTTATGACTGGCTCAAAGTGGCGCCGTACGAGTCGCGAGTGTCTGACGACGACGATGACGAGTGGGACGCGTCAAATGGTACGTTTTGAGCTATCATACTATGTAACGCCACTTGCATTACGAACGAACGCAAAAACGGGTTTGTAGAACTATGTGTGTGCTTACTTCTACCAAAATGTATAAATACATCATACGTCCACTGCTGGACAAAAGCATCCCCAAAGAATGGGGGTCATGACATAATCGCCACGGTTTTCAGACGGGTTGGCGTAATACGTTTGCGCAGTTTGATGGTCATAGTTCACAGAGAAACGCTGCTGCCCGTTCTCTGGTAGGTATTCCCTCGGGACGATTTCTACGCCCCCCACAGCGGAAGAATACACAGGTGAAAAATAATATAGTTAAGAATGCAATAAATACTTAACTATATTACCAAAAAGACGCAACTTTATACGCATGATTCGTAATTCACCTGAATATCTAACTCTATCCGCCTGGTTTTTTTCGTAGGTGTAAATTTAAGCACTGTAGAACGCAAAATCCAATTCTCTGTCTATTTACTGTTTATACGGGTGTGAAACTTAATATTATAAATACTTTGATATTGTTTTGTAATAAAGTATTATAGTTTACTATTTGTATTAATTAAATTAAATTTAGCCTAGAGACCAATAAATTGATTTACGTTTACTTAAACTTCTATTTGAGTAAATTAATCTAAGAATTATTTAATCGGTTATCTTAGGTCATATCTGTCAAGAAGTTTGTTATTATGTTCTTTATAAATTATTTATGCCACTAATCACCAATTCTCTCTGTTTGCCTATTTCTAATCTCTCTTTTACTCCCTTTCTCTCCCTCTCTCCCCCTCCCCTTTTCTGTCTATATCTCATTCGGTCCCTATTTCTTTCTTAATCTTGTTCTGTCATTCTACAATGTAACAAGTACAAACCTTTGTTAATGCTTAAGTGCAAAATAAATTTTATTATTTCATTGCTAGGAAATAAAAAAATTAACCATCTTCCAACTATTAACGTGGCATTGTTCACTGACCCATTAAAATCTTTAAGATTTGGTCCAATATCATAATAATAGTGTTAATGTCTGTGTGTCAGGTTTGCGTGTCCTGTCGATCGCGTACGTGCCGGAGCGCACGCACGCGTCGTTCGCGTGCGTGATCGCGGCGGGCGGCGAGGTGGTGGACCACCTGCGCCTGCCGCACCTGCTGTACCGACGGAACGCCTGGGACGCGCTCGAGCGGGAGAACAAGCAGGCCGACATGACGGCGCTCAGGAGGTATTCTATATCTGATATTTTTCATTGATTTTGAACCTTATTCCTAAGTGATACGGTTGAAATTGATGGGGTCTCGTATAGCACGTAAGCTGTTTAAGGGTTAAACGATAAATTCTTGAATTATCATGTCAGCCGAATGTCGTCCACTGCTGGAAAGCGTCCTCAAAAGATTTCCTCATGGAGATGTGTCCATAATTAGGTTATGTCCTTATTGGTTAAAACCTCAAAAGTATTGTTATGAAGGGAGGAAGGTTGATGCTAAAAGTAGCCTTTGACGGTCATAGGAGCACTACTAGTTGGTAGTGATCCTGCCTACGAAGCTGGTGGTCCTGGGTTCGAATCCTGGTATGTGCAAATATTTGTGTGATGAGCACGAATATTTGTTTCTGAGTCATGGATGTTTTCTATGTATTTAAGTATATATCTATCTAAATAAGTATGTATATCGTCGCCTGGTACCCATAGTACAAGCTTTGCTTAGTTTGGGGCTAGGATGATCTGTGTGACATTGTCCCTAGATATTATTAAATAAATAAAATTAAAAAGGTTTTTACTCACGTAGACTTAAAAAAAGCGCTTGTAAATAGTCAGAACATGTTTGTAGTAATATAGTTGTATACATTATTATTTCTAGTAACATAAATATACATTATTATTTCTAGTAACATAAATATACATTATTATTTCTAGTAACATAGATATTAAGGTACATATTGTATGAAAACATTTATAAAATTTATTTTATTATAGCAATGATATTTAGCTAGCTCGTACCAAGTTATTGTCAAGAAATTATGTTTAATTATCTAGTTTAAGTCTAATATTTTTACTACATATTGTCAAGTGTTCTGTCTATATTAAGGTATTATTATTATGACGGACCTTGTGGTAATAACGACTGTCGCGCTTTAATGCTACCACCGGATCCAATGCGCCCCAACTGAGAAGACACAGCGAAACAAACTCAGTGGGTTCATCTACTACCGGTTTCAACACGACCCAGTTGAGACGGTCCGGCGAAACATACTCAAGCGGGCATGAACACAGGATTTGGTCCAATTAGAGTAATTATTTAGTAGGCAAACACAATATATGCTCGATCGGTTGTCTGAATGCTTATTATTTTAGATTATATTTAGGTATACAAAAGAAAAACTTCGAAACAATAACATTATTCATTTTGAGACAGTCAATAATTTTAAATTAAGTATATGATAGCAATCATTTACAGATAGTTCACGTAACACAGCAGATCAGTCATGTCTATATGGCTACAAGATCTCCAGCGAGCAATGTGCAGGTAGGAAGTGAGAGCCAGACGTCTTTGTGATCGATGTACTCCTTAGTGGTGTAATAACCCCTAGCCATAAGTATACGTTTAATATGTGTTTTAAAACTTATTATTATTATTATATTATTTGCACTACAGTGTTACTGGCAGTGTTCTCGACTACTCTGACTAGAATCTCCTATTTGTACTTGCATACATGCATAGACTCTCGCCTGTTTCCCAGAAGGGTAGGCAGAGACAATGGATTTCCATTTGTCACGATCTTTGCACGCCTTTCACTGCCACACTACCATTCTTCATACATGCTCTCTACGACACACGCAGAATCTAACGAGGTCTTTCCCCCCCGGCTGTACCATTCACACAGGCCTATTTATACACAATCTTTTCCCAGGTTCATCCTACGGAAGAAGCCCCACGTAATAGTAATAGGCGGCGAGTCCCGCGAAGCTCTGAACGTGAAAGCGGACGTGTCGGAGTGCGTGCAGCAACTCGTAGAAGACGAGCAGTTCCCCCGCATACCCATAGAGATTGCAGACAATCATATCAGCAAGGTCTATAGCAACAGTATACGAGGAAGGGTAAGTCCTAAATCATCATCATCATTATTACAGCTGATAAAAGTCAACTGCTGAACAAGCCTCCCCGAAGAATCCTCTTGGAGGGATATGCTATAACCGCCACGCTTGGCAGACTGGTTGGCGATCGCAGTAAGATTGTATTGATGGTACTCGGAAAGAAGCTGCTGCCCGTCCTCTGGTTGATATTCCCTCGGGTCGACTGCTACGCCCCCCACGGGATGAGATGGGTTGATGATATTCTGATATTGATGATTTGACGGTCACCATAACCTAGTTGGTAGTGCTCCTGCCTACGAAGCTGGTGGTCCTGGGTTCGAATCCCGGTAAGTGTAAATATTTGTGTGATGAGCATGAATACTTGTTTCTGAGTCATGGATGTTTTCTATGTATTTAAGTATTTATCTATCTATATAAGTATGTATATCGTTGCCTGGTACCCATAGTACAAGCTTTGCTTAATTTGGGGCTAGGATGATCTGTGTGACATTGTCCCCAGATATTATTATTATTATTTATATGTAATGTAGTTCCCATTTATAAATAATTAATTATAATGTCGATAAAAAAAAAAATATATTATATTCGACGCCGTCACCACACAGCAATATCTACCACCCAGTGCCAGTTGGATAGAAATATAATTTTGAACGACTTTCTACCAGATTTTCTGTCGTCCACTGTTTATGTTACACCTAGTATAAACACTACCGTTGTAGACATTACATTATAGGCCATAAAGCGTTTACTTTATTCTAAATATTACAACAGCATTGTATTTGACTTCATTGTCCGCAGAATGACTTCAGAGAATACCCCGACATATTACGACAAGCAATCTGCCAAGGCCGTCTCCTCCAAGACCCATTGATGGAAATATCACAACTCTGCGGTCCCGACGAAGAAATACTATGTCTCCGATATCATCCCTTACAAGACCAAATAACTAAAGAAGATTTACTCGACGGCATAGAATTAGAATTCGTCAACCGGATTAATGAAGTAGGTGTAGATGTCAACGAAGCAGTACTAACAGGCCGAGGCACAGAGTTATTACAATTTGTATGCGGCTTGGGCCCCAGAAAAGCTCAGGCGTTGATAAAACTCTTCAAACAAACCAATCAGAAACTAGAAAATAGAACGCAACTGGTTACTGTCTGTCATATGGGTCCCAAAGTCTTCATCAACTGTTCAGGCTTCATCAAAATAGACACAAGCAGTTTAGGTGATAGTACGGAAGCTTATATTGAGGTATTAGATGGTTCTCGAGTCCATCCCGAGACTTACGAGTGGGCAAGAAAAATGGCTGTCGACGCCTTAGAATATGAAGACGAAGACGCCAACCCAGCTGGTGCGCTTGAAGAAATTCTCGAAGCTCCTGAAAGACTGAAAGATTTAGATCTCGACGCTTTTGCTGAAGAGTTGGAACGTCAAGGCTTCGGCAACAAAAGCATCACGTTGTACGATATTAGAGAAGAATTAAACTCTCGGTATAAAGACCTCAGAGTCCCATATAAATCACCGACACCTGAGGAAATGTTTGATATTCTTACCAAAGAAACGCCGGAGACGTTATATGTGGGCAAGATGGTTTTGGCGTCGGTTGTGGGTATTTCTCATAGGAAGCCTCAGAGGGAGATGTTGGACCAGGCTAACCCGGTGAGGAATGATGAGACTGGACTGTGGGAGTGTCCCTTCTGTCATAAAAATGACTTCCCTGAGTTGTCAGAGGTAAGAAAATATTATTGAACGATTTTTGTGGTAAATCTTAGTTGTGTAATAATAGTAAGTTTCTAAGTACATGCATCAATTGGACGTACCACCTAGCGTGGATCTTTTGCCCAGCTTGAGATGAAGAAAGCTTATATTCTTTCATAATATTATAATTACTTCCAGAGTTGTCAATTTCTTCATTTGCTTAATAACCATATGGTTATGAAGATGTTAACAACGTAGATCCCTCATATTTTGCTAGCGGGCATGCAAATACATTGTCAAACTATCTTATTCAAATTAAATCCATTACAATACCACCCTAATATTATAAAGGCGAAAGTTTCTGAGTGTGTGAGTGTATGTTTGTTGGTTCTTCACATTTAAAAGGCTAGAGCGATATTAATAAAATTTGGTATGGAATTAGCTGACACCCTGGATTAACTTAGGCTATAATTTATAAAGCTTGTGTCAAATATACAGAATAATATTACAATAATAAATACAAATATTTATATTACATCATTAATATTAAATACACTTTAGTTTTGTATGTCAACAGTTCGTAAACAGAATAATATTTATTCTCCAAAAACCATGCTTTGCTCCTCCAACCAAGATTAGTATTACACATTTGACGGTCACCATAGCTTAGTTGGTAGTGCTCCTGCCGACGAAGCTGGTGGTCCTGGATTCGAATCCCAGTAAGTGCAAATATTTGTGTGAGCCTTATCTATGGAAAGGTTAATTTTATCTTTCTATTATAAAGAATGTTTTTCTTAATTCCAATAATATATATTTGTAATTTAATTGGCCAGGTGTGGAACCATTTCGACGCGGGTGCGTGTCCGGGCCAGGCCACAGGCGTGCGCATTAGACTGGACAACGGGCTGTCAGGCTACATACACATCAAGAACCTGTCCGACCGACATGTGTCCGATCCGACGGAGCGGGTCCGGATCGGACAGACTGTACATTGTAGGGTTCTCAAAATTGATGTGGAAAGGTTCTCAGTAGACTGTTCATCGAAATCTTCAGATTTATTGGACAAAAATAATGAATGGAGGTGAGTTCTGAAATTTTAACATGAATATTATTGAGGAAAAGAGGGTTCATTTCACACAGCGTCATCACATTTCAATCAATCGCCCATATAAGAGAGGTACCTCCACTTTACAGAAGACATTCCTTAATAATAACTTTAATGTTGTGTTTCTGCATGTCAGTAAGGTTGCTAGAGCTCGTTGAGGAGGGGGGAGGGTCACATATAAGAGAGGTATCTCCACCTTACAGAAGACATTCCTCAATAATAACTTTAGTGTCGTGTTTCTGCGTGTGAGTAAGGTCGCTCTAGCTCCCCCCACACCCCCACTCCAATGTGCTCTAGCACATTGGAGTGGGGGGAAGGGTCAGCAACACTTGTTTGCTGACTCTTTTGAAATCCAGCAACGCACCCGTGACTCCTCTGGTGATGCGAGTGTACATGGGCGGCGGTGATCACTTACCATCAGGTGACCCGCTTGCTCCTTTGACACACTTTTAAAAAATTAAGCAAAGCTTGAATTATGGCTACTAGACAACAGAGAGAAAAACCTACTTATCGTCGTTTAAGTTTTAACACCTGTCAAATATGCTTTCAAAGTACGCAACTTTTCAGCAGAGCAATAAATCCGTTTTATTTAGCATCAAAATACTGTTTATAGTTAGATTTATTCTATATAAGAACCTACCTATGCCACAGTATAGATATAGACAGTAGGGAAACTAAGCCTAGTTGATGAAATAATTACCTACAGTCCATTCGAAAAATAAGTATATATATTTTACTGTTTTTATAGTTTTCTTTCCATCAAAACATTTTTGTTACAAACTGTAAATTACTAGGTTTAGGTTTTGAAAAAGCCGAGTTCGAACAGCCGTGTAATACATAAAACAATCGTGCCATTTAAATATAATCGCGGGGATAGTCTTATTTGTGATCAGTTGATCACTCGTCTTGACGCGGCACTCGATACTGACAGCTCGGCGACAACAGCTTACGGGTCTTGTCAATGCGCATGTGTGTGTGAGTGTGCCGTTTCGAGCGTTTGTAGGTAGTTTCCGTACTGTATATATTTTATACTAAACCAACGTCGATCACTGATTCTTAATGATAAGGTGACATGTCAACATGCGTCTTGTAACGTTAGCAAACTTTTCTTTCTTGTTCATGTTGAATCTATTGTATATAATTTTGTAGACCGGCAGTATTGTATTATGATTTCTATTTTGTTTGTAGACCTCCAAAAGATCCATATTACGACCAAGAAACAGAGGACAAAGACTTACGTAAGGAAAAGGAAGCGAAGCAGACTAAAGAGCGGATGCAATACGTGAAGCGAGTGATCGTGCACCCTGCCTTCCACAACATCTCCTTCGCAGAGGCAGAGAAGCTCATGGAGAAGATGGCGCAGGGCGAGGTCATCGTGCGGCCTAGCAGCAAGGTATGTCATTTTAATAATGAAATGAAATAATGAAATTTATTCAGCACTTGGGTATTAACATACACTTGTACTTGTCAAGCTCACGATGCAGTACATAAACATAGTATAAACAGTATAAAATTAAAAATAAAAAAAAACAAATATATTAGTCCGTCCGTGCAGTCTGACTTATCACATATTTTTTAAATCATTCAAAAAATAACAAGTTTCTAAGCTATAATTTTTAAATTTAGTACTAAATTTTAAAATAATTAGTTACTAAATTTTAAAATTTAAGAATTGTCTTCAATTCTTTAATTTTCAACAAGCAGTTCGGTCAGTGCAAAAGGCTCTCAACCAGTAGTTTAATATAAGCGACTAATACCTGAGGGCACCCTTATGTGGTTCGGCCCACAGCTCAGGGGGCCGCTGAAGTAAAAAGACGGAATTCTAAATCACTGTATCACCGATCAAGTATTAAGGGGCCAACTTGATCCTCGCCGCAGAGGAACTTACCCTAGCTAACCTGCGGCTTTCTCTACCTACCTGCTGTAACTTTTATTATAATTTCTACAATATTTGAAATTGCTTTTACAAATAGACTATTTTTTATTTCCCGCCGTCACTTAGACCTTTATTTAATAAAGGCGATTCGCACTCATCACCGCATCACGCAGCGTAGCGCGGGAGTGCGTATTCTTAGGTTGCTTGCAAGTATTTGTTTTTGTAAAGAAAACACGCGTAGTGCCACACATTGAAAACGCATTCACGCGCAGTGTTGCAAATCACGTGAAACACGTACCCCCGCACGTGGGTCCGGGAAAAGACGCAATGGCACACCGAGCTCTGTAGAATTGTGCATGATTTTGACAGGAAATCGATCAACATATATTCGAAATTGTACGTATATAATTATACAAAAACAAGCACATAATATAACTGCAGCATCCTGAATGAGTTTCCAATGAATAATATTTTTTTGTATAAAAGCAATGGTCGGCAATAAAAAGCTGATGTGAAAGAGGGCTCTATGCCATCTCATGACTATAAAGCACCTCCGCGCGTTTGTGCGGAGAAACCTGCACTCCCGCACCCGCACGCATCTCTGTCGTCACGCACCCCACAGCGTAATGTGGGATATTGTGAAAATCGCCATGCCTATGGTATGCAGTACTCATTTTTGTGCGAGTAAGAAGCTATCCTATATAGCCATATGTTGTGTGCGAGTTTAGATGCCACCTCGGCCTTCGATTGTGTGCCGAATTAATAAACCATCCCAGTTGTATTTTAAGCATTAATTTACAAGCCAAAGCGGCCCTGATTTGTTTCTGAGTTAATAAAGATTAATATAAATGAAAAACAAAATTGTATTCTCTTGTATTATCTGAGGTTTTATGGTAAAAGATTTGTTTGATTCCAGGGTTCTGATCACCTGACTGTGACGTGGAAAGTAGCTGACAATATCTACCAACACATCGATGTCCGGGAAGAAGGGAAGGAGAACGCATTTTCATTAGGTTTGTATTGAAACTTTGAAACGTTTTTTATCTATATAATTTATTACGAAAAATTACTTCGTAGTTCGAAGTAGCTTAAAATACTTCCACTTATTATGTTACACCTTTGTATAATAATATTGTTGCCCCATACTTTGACGGTCACCGTAGCCTAGTTGGTAGTGCTCCTGCTTACGAAGCTGGTGGTCCTGGGTTCGAATCCCGGTAAGTGCAAATATTTGTGTGATGAGCACGAATATTTGTTTCTGAGTCATGGATGTTTTCTATGTATTTAAGTATTTATCTATCTATATAAGTATGTATATCGTCGCCTGGTACCCATAGTACAAGCTTTGCTTAGTTTGGGGCTAGGATGATCTGTGGCATTGTCCCTAGTTATTATTGCAGCATTATTGCATGCATGCATCTCCCTACTGCTACCAAAATTGCACTTGCGCAGTCCTTGCTTCTCCCTATCCTTGACTATGGTGACACCAGCTATCTTGATCTTACAGAGGACCAACTTGATAAACTTGAGCGACTTCAAAACTTTTGCATACGATTCATATTTGGTTTGCGTAAATATGATCACGTCTCTGAATTTCGCACTAAACTCAAGTGGTTGCCCATAAGACTTCGTCGGAATACTCACATTGTCACACTTCTATACAGTATTCTGTTCAATCCATCCACTCCTCTCTATCTCAAGGAACGCTTTCAGTTTCTTCACTCAACTCATTCGCGACTCTTGCGGTCTTCAGAAAACTTACGACTCAAAATGCCAATGCATTCTACTAATTTTACAGACAAATCCTTCAGCGTTCAAGCTGTCCGATTATGGAATGCGCTGCCAATACAGATTAGACGCGCTCAATCACAAAACGTTTTTAAAAATATGGTTAAACAGCACTATCTCACTTTATCTACTCTGCAATAAATCTACTGCCGTCCGTTTGTGAAATAATATCCTTACATTCTTTTATGTACTATACCTATATATGTATTTGTATATATAAATATATATTTGTATCTATGTATTTATTTGTGTATGTATGTATATGCATAGTCATATATATCTTATTACGTAAGTACATAATAATATGTATATGTACGTAGTATTAGATTAATTAGATTCATAACTTTTCAATTAGTACACCTTATGCTACCTTCATTAGATTCTTCCAATTTTGGTCCATTCAAAATTCGGTTGCCTGGAAGAGATCGCTTTTAGCGATAAGGCCGCCAATTGCATTAATATAAGCTAATTTTCCTGTTGTATCCATTATTTGTATTACTTATTTTTGCAATAAAGTGTACTTCTTCTTCTTCTTCTTCTTCTTCTTCAATGTGTGTTTATTGTTACCAGGTCGAAGTCTATGGATCCAGGGTTCCGAGTTCGAGGACTTGGATGAGATTATCGCGCGGCACGTTACCCCCATGGCCGGGCTCGCGCGCGACCTGCTCTCCTACAAATACTACAAACCACTCTTGGGCATGCGAGATAAAGCGGAGGAGTTACTCAAGGAAGAGAAAGCACGCAACCCTAATAAAATACACTATGTATTCTCTGCCGCTAAAAACTACCCGGGCAGGTTTTTACTATCGTATCTACCTCGCACCCGGGTGACACATGAATACGTCTCTGTTACGCCGGATGGATACAAATATAGGCAAAGAACCTTTGATTCTTTACCCTCATTGCTGCGCTGGTTTAAAGAACATTTCCGGGAACCGCCCCCTTCGGGTACACCTCGAACCCCCGCCCGCACCCCTGTCGCTACCTCAATATACCGTACTCCAGCAGCTCATACCCCCGCCTTCCACACGCCCGCGCACACTCCTGGCCCGGCGTACATCAACACACCATACACTCCGTCGGCGCAGACGCCGTATATGACCCCATTTGCGGCGACCCCGCGTCAACCAGACTTCCTGGCGCCACCGGTTAGAGCCCGTCCGACGCCGGCTCCGTATACTGAGCCCGCGGACTGGCAGAAGGCGGCCGAAGACTGGGTGCGGCGCGTGGCCAACAACAGGGAAGCGTCCGCCACCCCCCGCGCGCCCGCCACGCCCCGCGCGCATCGCACGCCTCGAGACCGGGACGGCCGCTCCACACCGCACGGCCACTCCACATCAGGCCGCTCATCTAGAGCACACTCTCTTAGATCTACCCCTCACACCAACACATCCCCTCGTTCCATGTCCTTGGGGGATGCCACCCCCCTCTACGACGAAAACTGAACTACGAATATATACAGTATTCGCTTGTATATATCTCCCGGAGATAGTAAGTTAATTCCTCGGCCCGCTTGACTCCCGGAAGGTCGAGTCTGGTACCGAAATTATGATTAGCTAGTAACTTAGGTAAGATGAAAATGTTCTGTCAAGAATTCTGACGTCTCGAGAACGTGGTATTGTAAATCTAAATTTATTTTATTACCTAAGATCGTGTGTTTTTCGAGTATACAGGGTGGCCGAGGAGTTGACGTTCAAACACAAAATTTAGATACTTTATGATGAGGAGTATCCGAATCACCACCATGTATGTTATACGATTTGCGTAGTTATTGAGATTTTATTCGTAAATTTCACCTAACATCAGGTTTCGATTTTTTTCTCGTTCTGTTGACCATTTCTGGTTCAGTTTTTTTGTGATAACTAATTAGCAAAGTTTAACCAAACACCCTAAAAAGCATGGTTTATCTAATCATTGCAGAACTGACTAAGAAATTATTCGAAAGTTCAAAATTAGGGTTGAGCTCAGGACTCATAAATTTTCAAAGTATCAAAAAAACGCAAAATCGTTAAACATGTATGGGGGGTGATTCGGATACTCTTCATCATGAAGTATCTAAATTTTGCGTTTGAACGTCAACTCCTCGCCCAGCCTGTATAACTTAGTTAACTTGGAAATGTATCTGTTGACTAAAATTGTATGCTACCAAAGTATCGGTACTTCATGACATAATCCTGTTAAGACTGCTTGATTATTAACGTCGAATGTATTTCTATTTCAGCGCATGAATTTGTAAATTCGCTTTACTTATCCAATTTTGCTCTATTCGACATCAGTTTAATAGTCAAAATATATAAAAAGAAGTATGAAAATAATTTAGTCCAATTATGTACATGCAAGGTATAACATTAATAATATAGGAAATTTAAGCATCGCAAGGAACCTATGAAACTGAATAAACGAAAGAAAACCAGTTTGTGTTGTACGAAATACTTTGTTTCCACATGGGAAGTCTGAGGTGATGATATTCTATGCCGTCACCAACAGCTGATGGTGATGGTTTGTCTATACATCTGGGGTATAGCAAAATAAAAACTTTATTAAAGATCATTTAACCTTTTATTCCTTGTAAAAACCTTATGACCCGTCCGCTAGCACATTGTCCTATTACTCTAACCCTCTCCCTCGCACACATGTAACTCTCTCTTCCTCTTACATTCCGTTCCCCACATAATGACTGGTGTTCAAAAGGGGGGAAATATAGCTCCTCAATTTTCAACCATTAATCATGTTATACTTTGTATAATTAAATTGCTAAATGCGATACAAACGCTTGGTCACCTAAGTATTTATTTTCGCTTGTTTCTTAACAAGTTTCTGATGTACTAAATGTACGATGTCATTTCTTTGATGTATGGTAAATACCAGAAATAATTTATGTAATATTCCACAAACGAGTTTCGATAGATCTAATTGACTTAAAATAGAATTGGATATAAATTCACACGAAGAACATAAACTTGCTTTACAACAGACTTACTTTACAGAGTAAGCTATTATCGCACCCTATAAATTTGGGGTTTAAGTATTATTATTGGCAATTTATTGTTTAGAATAATGCATTTAGGGGTTATTACGGAAGCCTCACTCTGTTAATACATTTAAGTAAATAGCGACTTTACTCCAACGCTATAAAGTTCAATCTACCTCCCACTACGTTAAACTTATTCCTTGCTGTAATGCTTTTAGTAAAACATCATCAGCGTGAGATCGTCCACTGCAGGATATAGGCCTCCTCCAAAGGTTTGTCTAACGTTACCATTTTGAGGGGTTTTCCGTCATCACCGCACTTGGCATGTGAGTTGGCGACCGCAGTAAGGTGGTAGCTAGTACACAGGTAGCGGCACAGGTACCTGGTGTATCTCTAAGTCGCCTTTTACGACACCCAATGGATAGTATGGGGTGGCCCTATTATTCTTTTTGAGTCGGAAACCACACAGATAGCCTCATTTTTAGTAATATATGGGTCAAATTAGAACTCTACGTTAGGAAATATGGGGTTTATGATTGTGGATGTATAATTTTGCCGTGCTAAGCTAAAACGCGGTATTTCATAAAAATAATCTTTACGAGTATTTTATACCATCCAATAGCTTAAAAACACATATATATATAACAAAATTTTGTGAATTTTTCTCCAAACTCTTCTTCATTGAGATACCGCTTTTAGGCCTAGCACGTCAGAATTTAATATTTCAAAATGAATCTGACGTACCGTAAAACGGGGTGATTTGAAACACGGGGGGTGAATAGCAATAGACACCGAAAAGTCCAAATTTTACTATTGTTATGATACTGTCCCTATTGCTATTCACCCCGGTGGGTCTATTCACCCCGTTTTACCGTAGTACCAACCACCATCTTTTACTATTGTATCTGGAATAAGTGCTCCTTTTGTAGCGTAGTGGTGGAGCGTTTGTACCGCATAGTGTTAAGGTTTGAATTCAGCAAAGTGATTACAGTAACAATGCCTTAGTGATGGTTAGTGAATACTGGGAACTATCATTATTTATTCACGACAGTACTCTTGGAAACAATAAAAATTATGACAAATTCAATGCTTGTGTTTTTTTTTATTATTTTATTTGCCCTATTTTGCTTATAAGCAAAATGTTGTGCGTATTGCACGTTTTAAATCCAGATCGTTTATACAGGCTGGGCGAGGAGTGGACGTTCAAACGCAAAATTTAGATACATTATGATGAGGAGTATCCGAATCACCCCCATGTATGTTCTACGATTTTGCGTAGTTTTCTAGATTGAATTTTTTAATGGTAGTTTTCGTAAATTTGACCTAACATCAGTTTTTTCTCGTTCTGTTGAACATTTCTGGTTCAGTTTTTTCATGATAACTAATAACCATAGTTTAACCTAATACCCTAAAAAGTACGGTTTAACTAATCATTGCAGAACCGACTTAGAATTTATTCGAAATTTCTAAATTAGGATTTGAGCCCAGGACTCATAAATTTTCAAAGTATCAAAAAAACGCAAAATCGTAGAACATACATGGGGTGATTCCGATACTCCACGTCATAAAGTATCTAAATTTTGCGTTTATACGTCAACTCCTCGGCCATCCTGTATAAATAATGTTTTAAAACCAGATCATTTATATAAATACTGCACTGTAATTTCTATTCTTGTCGCAGTCATTTTATTAGTAAATATATTTAAAAAATAGTTTAGACAGTTTAATAGCCATTGTCCTTAAAAACAAAGTTTGAAGTTACGCTACGAATACTAAAAATTAAGCAATGAGATAACTTGATATAGATCAAGTTGTAAGTTAGAATGATCGGAGAAAGGTTGACGTGTAGTTAGTCTCATAAATCTCTACAACTAACTCTTTGCACTTTGACCTCTGATTTTAAACGTTTGATATGACGGTTTTCTTATCGACAGATGTATATAAAAATATTCAATTAAACGTATTTGCCGATTCATATAGATTTTTTTTTATCTTATTCAATAACCTAACCGTTAGAAAACCCTGACTCCAATTATAATTAGGTACATCGTTTTGGAAAAGAGCTTATACTCTTACACTGCTGGACCGATATCAACCAAACATAGCTAAGAACCACCGCAAGGAAACTTGCTTTTTAATAAACAAACCGCATCGAAATCGGTTCCATCGTTTGAGAGCTACAATGCCGAAACACATACAGACAGACGTCGAAGTCAAACTTATAATATCTATTTGCGTTGGGGTTAAAAATGAATTAATTAGGTACTAGAGTGCATGGGACGTGATTGGTTAACACTTAATTATGATAAAATAAAAAAAAGGTTTTATGCATATAAATCCTTTACAAGCGCCTGTTAATATTCAAAACATTGCTTGGTGGATACTAACATTAAATATTGAGTTTAAATCTGCGATTTAGCAAGTTTTAGCAAAGACAATATAATTAATTCTTTGACAATATAATGAATTATGTTATTACATACGTTAAGTCTGAGTAAAACTCAGTGTAGTCCATTTTGCAATATCGGCGACGCTGCGGGTACGAAAAGAAGGTACGCGCGTAAAGGTGGGTACTTGTAAGAAAATATTAACCGTGGCTCCCATTAACTGTTGAATACACTAAGTTCTATAATGATCGGCAAGCCATCCGCAATTGAGTTGGCTATTTGTTGTTTGAAAGTTCTATGTGCATGTTATTAGTGAAAAAGTCGATTACGGCTATGGTGTTACGTGAAAAACACAAGTGTTCGTTTAGATAGTAAGTGATCATAAAACACTGCTATTTTTTCGAAGCTAGCTTTCCTGCGTACTTTGCGCATACGCAGCGTTGTGTATAGTGTTTTATAATTATTTATAATTAGTGGTTAAAGCGATGCATTGAAGAAATTAGCGGTACGTAATTTAAATTTTATAATTTGGTATATAAAATTCGAACTGATTTTTTATTTTATTTTATATGTATTTTCTTTTCAGGTCTTTGACATAGTTTTGGTATAACTTTACACGATTGGTTAACTTTAATAACACTGAAAAACATCAAAAACTATACTACTCTTTAATAAACAAGTTTTTTAATTTTGCAAGGTAACTGGAACATGTTAAAAGTCCACATTTTGGAATAGATACTAAAAATATATAAACAAAATAAACTATGTGTAGAATAAATATACTTAGTTTATTTATTTTTAGTTTTAGGCGCGAAAATCATTTGCACTCAAGTGAAATCGCGCGCGATTTTGTAAATTATGTGTTGTGGCTCAATGATATAAAAATGTTTATTTGCCAGAATATAGGTTAACTACATAGTTGTTGGGTCTGTCCAAAAAATTTTTTTTGGGAATTATCTGTAAAAAGAAAAATTTCTTAGTATCAGCCCGAAGTCTGGGAGTTGGCGATACTATACCCCGTGCATCGGAGAGCCGTCGGTACTGTATCTGACCTCTTTTTGTTCTTGTCACTAGTCGTCCCATCGGATCAAGAGAGTGATGGATTGGAAAGTACCCCTGTGTTTGCACTATAATATGTCCCACGCAGATGCCTAGTCTCCATGGAGACTGGCCGCCGTTGCCGGAATTCGGCTAGGAGGACATTATTACTCTTCTATTACTGCCACCGCACACCTGAGTGGGGCTTACGTCCAGCGGTGGGCATTTTTGGCTGGCATGATGGGACTAGTCACATGGTAGACACTCATTCTATTACCTAAGTAATTGGCTCTCTAAAACTGATACCTATATACAAAATTGCAGGATGTTACAGTTGAACGCTAATCTTGAGAGTTCGCGACACGTGAACAGTAATAGCACAGTACATAAAACATACACAGTACAGAAACTACCTACAAATTCTTGAAACGGCGCAATCACACAAACATGCGTATCGACAAGACCCCTAAGGCCTCCGACGCACTATACGGTTAGCCGGAATGCGGTCAGCAATCAATATTGCTGACCGGCTGCCGCATCACAGTGCGAATAAAACTACTTTCTCGTATAGATGTCTGAGTACCGTCAACCACACCGCACGGCTGCCCGCATTGCGGCTAGCCGCATAGTGCGTGCCTAAGCGGTTGTCGCGGTGCTGTCAGTAGTGAGTGCCGCGTCAAGACGAGTGGGCACAGATATGTTTATCTCCGCGATCTTTTTAAAAGTGCCACGAGCGTATTGCAATTTGTATACGGCCTAATACGGCTGCTCGAACTCTGCTTCAACAAAACGTGTGCTATCGTTATATTAAACTTGCTACTGAGTTTAAAACAAAAATGTTTACTTAATACATAAACACTACTATCAAATAAAATCAAATTTGACGGTCACCGTAGCCTAGTTGGTAGTGCTCCTGCCTACGAAGCCGGTGGTCCTGGGTTCGAATACCGGTAAGTGCAAATATTTGTGTGATGAGCACGAATATTTGTTTCTGAGTCATGGATGTTTTCTATGTATATAAGTATTTATCTATCTATATAAGTATGTATATCGTCGCCTGGTACCCATAGTACATGCTTTGCTTAGTTTGGGGCTAGGATGATCTGTGTGACATTGTCCCTATAGATTATTATTATTAAATAAAATACTATAATATCAAAATCATTAAAAGCTACAACCCTATTGCTACAGTAGAGCGTAGGCAATTATTTCATGAACTAGGCTTACGTTTACGTACTGTCCATATTTATACTGTGGTAATAGATTACATAGTCCATTTATGATTACAACCGTACATATGTATTCAGAATCTACAGTCGAGGTTGAGTTGGTGGGTACACTTTTACTGCGTCTTATTTTGTAGGCTATAAGGACTATTATCGTAGAACAAAAGTTTCCGCTGACATGCCGCCGATTCTACCTATATGGTGTTCTCAGTTCCTTGATAAACTGATCTAGCGACGCGCGCGCGCTCTTTGTAAACTGATATTGTATCGCGCATTTTCTTTTTATAATTTAAACATAATATCTGTGTAGTGATTTAATTATTCGGTAAATACCTAACCATTTTCATTTTGTATTGTGGCATTTTATTTCATTTAAGATATATAATTACTTACTTATCGTTTGGGCAGTGGTGTTGGTGTCCGAGTCTTTCAAGCCAGCCAGAAAGCCTCTGACATGGCTTAACGACTGTTCTCTAATGAGTACTGTAGGCACCGACATCTTTACGTGCTCTCCGAAACACGAGACACTTGGGAAACGACATAGAAGTAGAACGGGAAAGAGCGACGTATACACAACGAATACGCCTCAGGTGCTACATACGAACAGCTGAGGTAGCACGCATACGTTCTGTTATTTTAATTAGTCTCACTTATATCATGTGGATTATGACAGTGAATTATAGTTCATAAAACATTTATGTATATTGCAGTAAAATTAGTTAAAGAGAGGAAAGGATAAGAATTATTCGTGTTGTTTTTATGATTAAGATTGAGATTGTTATTTTATGACACACTTTGTAGGTATATTGCATCTGTAAAGTGCATTGAATATACTATAGGTGTATTAAGGATTAGGAAACCTGGAAGAGATTTACAGGTGATATACAGACATTCTCAAGTTTCCAACAGTTTATTTTTTGAGTGTCTGGTTGGTATAGCGATAGCGTGTGCAACCGCTGACTATGATGTTTTGGGGTTCATTGGTGCGACCGTCGTTATACACATAAGGTTGCGTTACACACACTCCTCAATAATAATAATATTGAATTCTTACCTCAATCACAGAATAATAATAAATAAATATCTAGGGACAATGTCACACAGATCATCCTAGCCCCAAACTAAGCAAAGCTTGTACTATGGGTACCAGGCGACGATATACATACTTATATAAGTAGATAGATAAATACTTATATACATAGAAAACATCCATGACTCAGAAACAAATATTCGTGCTCATCACACAAATATTTGCACTTACCGGGATTCGAACCCAGGACCACCAGCTTCGTTGGCAGGAGCACTACCAACTAGGCTACGGTGACCGTCAAATAAATATTAGGTAGGTAGGTACTAATGTAATGCCTCAATAGACCCAACAATCCCACACAACATGTAGTAATTAAAATAAATACTAACAATTAGTAATTATTATTATCTATTATTAATACTAGTAGGTATTTATGGCTTAAATATTTAATCATTATGACAATAATTTAAATAAATTAACTTAAGTTATTAGCTTTAAAAGCTTTAAATAATAATCATTAAACCAATTCTTCAATAATTAAACCTTTTCGCTGTGTGGTGACGAAAAATATCAGCACCCCATGTCATCCCGGCGTATAATGTAGAAACCTACCAGAGAACGGGATCAGCATTTTTCTGTGGTCTATGACCATGTCGAACATCCATGTTGCACCCACTCTAGTTAAGGTTGGAGACTGCACTCGAAGTTGTAGAGAACTATATTTACCTAGGACAGATTATCCAGTTGGATAGTTAGGTAGGTTAAACTTCGAGAAAGAGGTCAATCGTAGAATCCAACCCGGCTGGGCAGCGTTTGGGAAGCTACGTAATATCTTCTCGTCCCAAATACCGCAGTGTCTCAAGTCGAAAGTCTTCGACCGGTATGTGTTGCCAGTGATGACTTACGGAACAGAGACGTGGTCGCTCACTATGGGCCTTATCAGGCGGCTCAAGGTCACCCAAAGAGCAATGGAAAGGGCTGTGCTTGGAGTTTCCCTGCGAGATCGAATCAGAAATGTTGAGATCCGCAGGCGAAACAAAGTAACCGACATAGCCGTAAGAAATGGCAAGTTGAAGTGGCAGTGGGCAGGGCACATAGTTCGTAGATCCGACGGCCGCTGGGGCAGAAAGGTTCTCAAGTGGCGACCACGAACCGGAAGACGCAGCGTGGGCAGGCCCCCTACAAGATGGACCGATGATCTTGTGCGGGTCGCTGGAAATTGCTGGATGCGGATAGCGCAAGACCGGCGATTGTGGAGATGTTTGGAGGAAGCTTTTGTCCAGCAGTGGACGTCTTTCGGCTGATATGATGATGACCATGTGATCGCCAACCCGTCTGTTAAACGTAGCGAATGTGGCAAATCCCCAAATTGCATTCTTCAGGGAGGCTTTCGTCCAGCAGTGGACGTAATTTGGCTGACACGATGATGATGATGAACCTTTTTCCAGACAACCGATTGACACAAAAGGGGATATGTTTAGAATAATCTAAAAAAAAAATTGCATTGAATAAAAAATAATTATGAAAATTGATTTAAAGACAACTGAAAAATCGCGTAACTATTTGTATGATACATTTATAGTGGTTCTATGTCTGTGTGTACTTTCCGTGAATTGCGTCATCATCATATCAGCCGAAAGATGTCCACTGTTGGACAAAGGCCTCCCCCAAAGATCTCGTGAATTGCATATTGGTAAATATTTAATTTCCCATCAGGTACGGACGCCAGCATATCAATCTGTCAAATTTCCCCAATTGAAAGTGAACCTTATTCTTATGTGATAAAAGTTGAAAATATATAAAAGAAATTTGACAGATTGGGGTAGCTGGATGTGCTAGCGTCTGTACCTATTAGTTCTCCCACTTCACGCGTTTTCTTTATATATTAAAATAAAACTTCTTGATTCTCTCTCGACTTGGGGAGTACCTAAGCTGGAATGCATGACGACAGCGTTACGAAAAGTGATCGGGGGAGGCGAACGGAAGTTGAGAGGGAGATATAAGTTAGTGAAGACGGAAAAAGAGAGTTACGTTTCGTAAATCACTGAAGGGGCAAGAGAGAGAAGTGCGAGCACACATTTTCTTGCTCCCTTTCACTCATAGCCAGTTACGTTTGGAGTTTAACTTCAGTCGTTTGGTCTAAATCAAAAGCATACTATTTTTTTTTTTTATTGGTTTCTAATATTAGCTTAGTATGTACCTAGTATTAGTAAGCATGTCTATATTGTCTATGTATATATTTATTTACCACTGGTAGATTCTGTTTTGTTTTTATTTTCATTTACTTAGTTCATTCTTATTTTAAATTGTTGTGCACTATTTGTAACTTATTACATATAAGCTCTCACTCTAACAAAGGTTTGCTGGAAGAGAACTCACAGTTGAGTTAAGCTCGCCTGTGTACATGATATTTCTAATCTCTTATATTAATATGTATTTATGTGTGCAATAAAGAATAAAGCTCTTAAAAATCTGTTATTACGGCTACTAAACAAAACATGTAGATGTAATTTAATAGATTAGCGTACTTTATAACACTTTATTTGATCAATATCCGAAGGTTGTACATTATGAACACCTGATATTACACACTTTTGTTTGATTTTCTTTTATTCTGTTTAATAATAACAGGTGAAGGCAAACTAAATAAAAAGGTAAGCTAAATAAATGTTTATGTAGTTTATACAGGGTGCTTGTAAAACACTAGCTAACACCATAAGCAACAACATTTTTTTTTTGTTTTAGACTACGCTAGCATTGGTGAATCCCATCCCTGTGTCGCGGGGTTCTTTACAAACATATAATAGACGGACACAAATTACATCCAGACTCCGAATTTATGGGTAACACAATTAGTTGTCCGGCCCGGAAATCGAACCCGGGACACGAAGCAGCGAGGTGACTGTCTTAGCTATTTGTTCTACATTTTTCGATATTTTGTTAGATTTTACTTTCGTACAAAAACAAGTATTAATTTAATTTCACGCTTGAATATTTATAACTCTACACTCATCGCAAAGATTACGTAAACATACAGGGTATCCAGATTACCTACACCAAGTCGTGAAATTAACTAGATAAATATCTGGCAAAGAAAGTGTTATTATTATTAGCAGCACAAGCCCGCGCGGGCCGAGCGTCGTTGAATGAAACATAGACTTACAAATGTCTCGACAGTACAACAAAAACTTATAAGTTATATATTTTTCCATTTATCGAGTTATGTACGAACTCGTAGAACAAAAGTGTTTTACAAGTTACGCTGTATAGGTGGTTTGTTGATCTGTGTTTGAGGTCAAATTACAGCAGACAGCGTTGTCTGCTATCATGTGACCTCTACCACAGATCAATAATGTTTTATTTACTTAGTAGTGAGGTAGCTTAGTGGTTAGACCGTTGGGCTGCGGATTTCATGGTCTTGATTCCAAAACTTAAGGCGGTGGTAACCTAACCACTGACTTTACGAATTCATGCATGTGCGTAAGATCAGTCTGATTTTGCCCACTGCTGGGCACAGCCAAAATTCAAGTAGTTTATTATCTTTTAAGCAAATAAAAAATTATGCTGGCCGTCGCCGAACATCGATTTCTTAAATGACGTTCAAATAAATAAATGTTAAACATTACTTAATCAATCGTTAAATCGGCTTCAACGTTGACAATTGATTCCGGACCATTTATGACGTCACATGTGCTCATGGAAGCCGATTTAACGATTGATTAAGTAATGTTTAACCTTTATTTATTTGAACGTCATTTAAGAAATCGATGTTCGGCGACCTAGCCCGTAGAGCCCCAGGACAGATATTTGTGTGCATGAACATGTCTGTTTGTCCTGAGTCTGGGTGAAATTATTTATATAAGTAAGTATGTGTTTACAAACGAAAAGTAGTATATGTAGTATATCAATTATCTGGTTTCTATAGTACAAGCTTTGCTTTGTTTGCGTTCAGATGAGAGTGTGTAAATAATGTCCCAGTATATTAGATATCTAATATATAAAATTCTCGTGTCACAGTTTTCGTTGCCATACTCCTCCGAAACGGTTTAACCGATTTTGATGAAATTTTTTGTGCTTATCCGGTATCTATGAGAATCGGCCAACATCTATTTTTCATCCCCCTAAATGTTAGGGGTAGTCCACCCCTATTTTTTTTTTTTTTTTTTTTGACAAAATTTCTAATTTTTATTTTTTTATGATACAACATACAAAAATACATACAATCCCCAATTTTCACCCTTCTACGATCAACCCTTATTTTTTAATAGCCATTTTAGTAATTTAATCAGTTTTCCTCTGCGGTCGAAAACTGATAAATCGTCATTTAATTAGTTATCCCCGCCAATTTTGAGTGTATTTTGCACGATTAGATATATAAATCAATTACTGTTCGTTAGTCTCGCTAAAACTTGAGAACGGCTGAACGGATTTATCTTATCTTGGTCTTGAAATGTTCGTGGAAGTCTAGGGAAGGTTTAAAAGGTGAGAAAAATTCGAATAATTGCCGGGAAAACCCAAAAAACAGACATTTTATTTTTCCCAAATAAATAAAATATTAAATAAAATTATAAATAAAATATGTAGAGTTAATTGGAACTTTATTGCTATTCAATAAAGTTCATTTATCGATTGAGGCAGTACGAAGTGTGCCGGGTCAGCTAGTTAATATTATATTATTATAATTAATCTTGCAAAATTACAATAAACTAAAAATAAAAAAAAATACGATGAACACTAAAATAAAGAAGGTCACCGTAGCCTAGTTGGTATTGCTCCTGCCTACGAAGCTGGTGGTCCTGGGTTCGAATCCCGGTAAGTGCAAATATTTGTGTGATGAACACGAACATTTGTTTCTGAGTCATGGATGTTTTCTATGTATTTAAGTATATATCTATCTATATAAGTATGTATATCGTCTCCTGGTACCCATAGTACAAGCTTTGCTTAGTTTCGGGCTAGGATGATCTGTGTGGCATTGTCCCTTAATATTATTATTATTATAAAAAAGAAGGTAATATTACCAAAGGTTTCTATAACGTTGCTTGCCATTTGGCGGGATTTCCTGTAGTCACAGAATTTGGGATGCAAGTTGGCGACCGCAGTTAGGTGGTAGCTAGTAGTTCTAGTACACAGCTGCCCGACTAACTGGTGTATCCCTTAGTCGCCTTTTACGCCACCCATGGTATGGTATGTGCTGGCCCTGTTATTCTTTCTGGGCGTGAAACCACTCGGCTAAATTCATGGGCGCATTAGAAATTATCTCGTACTAATAATAATAATAGATTTATTTCTTCTCTCACACAGTAAATTACAAAGAAAGTGTCTTATTTACTAATTTATGCATAACATTAACAAAAAAGGTGAGATCTGTGTGAGAGACTGGTATCCGTACTAGGTGGGAAACCTGTATGACAGATGACCAGTCCCTAACTCTAGACATAGAGGTGTTATGGTAAGAGTAGTTTGTCGTTCAATAATCATGTTGTGACATTATTTTGTTCTGTGAGATGAGGAAGTATATCAGCATTAGGGATGTGTGTGTGGGTGTGTATGTGTGTGTGTCTGTGAGTGCATGTGTATGTATATGTGTGTGTGTGCGTGTGTATGTATGTGTGTATGTGAGGGTTGTGCGCCCCTATACCGAAGTAGGTTGAAATCTATCAAGAAGGAATATGCAAGAGGGAGTACTCAAAACGGTGACTGAAAACATCAGGAGGAAACTTGCATGTCTGATACCTACTCTCTTCTATCGCTCTCATGATCCTATTTGATGGCTCTCTCTGGCACTACAGACGACCGACAGATATATTTATGACTGCACGTCTGGCGGCGGTTAAGACAGTCGCGTCATGACTTCGTGTCCCGGGTTCAAATCCCGCGCTGGAAAACTATTTGTATGACCCATAAATAGTTGTTCTGAATATAGATGTAGGTACTTTGTGCCCGTCAATTAGGTTTGTAAAGTACAGACGCCAGCACATGAAGCTACCCCAATCCGTCAAATTTCCCCAATAAAAATGGAACCTTATGCTTTTATGCTTTTGGGATAAAGTTGAAAATCTATAAAAGAAATTTGACAGTTTGGGGTAGCTAGATGTGCTGGCGTGTGTACCATGCGACGCAAAGATTAATTTCCCTCGTGTTGGGTTTGTCTTAAAAAAAAGAAAATGAAACGAATGTCTTAACCGATGCGCCACACGTGCAGTCAATGCAGTCAAATTTCAAGTTTTATTTTATAATCAACTAGCTGTGCCCCGCGGTTATACCCGCGTTAAAATTTATAAATTATAGCCTATGTGTTAATCCATAGTATCAGCTAACTCCATACCAAATTTTATTTAAATCACTCCAGCCGTTTAGACGTGAAGAAGTAAGAAACAGTCACATTCACACACTCACAAACTTTCGCCTGTACAATATTAGTGTGATCAATAACATCGCTTACCGCAACCATTGCAAGATCGTCGGTCCACCTTGTAATATTAATCATAAATATATAAGGTCTAACATCAATATGGGAGGAGACTTGAAGAGCGCTAACTTTCTATAAAACTTAAGAACCATGAGACATTTCAAATTAACCTTTTTTTCCATAAGGCTGGGGGAATGCCTACGCATGCCACCCGCTAAATGTTTTTGCGGGTGGGTATGTCCGACTCGCATCGACTATACCTACCTGCCGTGGACTTGTCTTGCCGCCTGATGGGGGCAGCACCGGTAACGCGAGTAAGCTGGTCCGGTGCCCCCCTTTTACGCCATGTCCCAGATGGTCGAGACTACACGGGTCACGTACCCTGGGAGAGCTCTGGATTACCCTCCCTATTTGTCGATTCCTGCCAGTAGATAAACCTAATTTGACACAAATAACAGTTACCTTGTTACAACGATATATGGTTGTTTTTCCCTACTCTTATTGTCGAATTAAAATATGCTAAGAAGCCGCTTCCATCATCTGTTTGGGAAACATTAACTTAACATATATACATACGTACAGACGCCAGCACATCAAGCTACCCCAGTCTGTCAAATTTCCCCGATTGAAAGTGAACCTTATGCATATGTGATAAAGTTGAAAATCTATAAAAGAAATTTGACAGTTTGGGGTAGCTGGATGTGCTGGCGTCTGTACATCCGATTATACGATACCTAATAATGATCAATATATGTAAATTTAAAAAAGAATGTTTAGGCGCGCGGATTGCTGCAAAAACGTACATGGGACGGTGTCAAGGTCGTTTGCTGCTAAATTGTCACATCTTTAAGATGAATTTGTGTTTAGAATATAATTAAATAAGTTGATATCCAAACTTGTTTCACCAGTTCTTTTTTACAGTGAAGTAAATGTCATCAATGACAATAATAGATCTTAAGTGACAACACTTAAGTGGGTGTTAGATAAAACATCGTTATCCCTGAGTTGGTCCAAAAGAAATAATAATAATGATATCTCGGTACATTATTCACACACGGCAATCTGATCCCAAACTAAGCAGAGCTTGTACTATGGAGACCTCATAACTGATATATTACATATACTACTTTGCTTTTGTAAATACATACTTTTATAGATAATTACACCCAGACTCGGGACAAACAGATTCATGCACACATAGATTTGTCCTTGGTGAGGTTCGAGCCCACGACCTCTGGCTTAGAAGTCAGGTTACCTGACAACTAGACCAACAGGTCAATATAACAGAACAATTTGATTTGACAGTGGGAACACCTTTTCTCCATGAAGGTCTCCAATTAATACCCACCTAAAGTCGTAATGTTTCTTACGTGCGAACGATAAAGGGCATAACGATAGGCAAGGAATCTTTTGGCATGCCTACGCGCTGACGATCACTGACTACAATTATTGCAGAGGAGTCCTCAGGGATCCCGAGGTGTGCTTAGACATGCGGCCGCATCAGCCTGGTTCCTAGCTTAAAAAATTGTGGAAACGTTGCAAGCGACTAGTCCTTAGGTAAGCCTTGCGCTGCCCCGGAACAGCAAACCCTCATTCTCTCCACTCATCAGGCGCTAGAAGAAGTCCACGGTAGGTTAGGTTTATACGGTGCGAGTCCGACATATCCACCCGTAAACACTTTTTTGCGGGTGGCATGCGTAGGTATTCCCCCTGCCTTATAAAAAAGGGTATACCTTATCCTGCCAAGACTTCCGAGGTACGCCCAAGTGTATTTTGACGGGCTTGACCTACCATGCCATTCCGATAGGCGGCACTGGGCCTATGGGTTCCTTGAGGGAGTCAGAACTATAAAAACGGACACAAATATTAGAGGTAGCTGCTAATTATATTTTGAGGTCAATACACGATTGATTCAAATTGGTTCGATGCAATAAAAATATATTTACGCGCAAAAATTCAACTTGAATCATGTTATAAAACAGACCATTTTTATTATTCACTAGCTGTGCCCGCGACTTCGTCCGCGTGTTAATAAGTTTATTTAGTTTGTTTTAGTTTTTAGTAAAATAAAAGACATTTTCTAAAATAAAAGTAGCCTAAGTTACTCCTTATTACATGAGCTATCTGTCAATAAAAGTCCCGTGAAAATCGGTCCAGCCATTTCAGAGATTAGCCGGAACAAACAGACAGACAGACAGTTGTAAAAAAAATATTTTGGTGTATGTACCGTATATATATTCATATTTATGTTGTAAAAACCAGTTATTTCAATATTACAAACAGACACTCCAATTTTATTTATTTGTATAGATAGGTAGTTCTTGTTAAGCTTGTTAGATACTTCATTTTACACACAGGTCAGATATTTGTGTGCATAAACATGTCTGCTTGTCCTGAGTCTGGGTAAAATTATCTATATATATATATTTCAATCAATATTCTTTATAGCGAACATAGGTAGGTACCTGCTGTGTGGTGACGGCGACAAATATCAGAATCAGAATATCATCACCCCATCTCATCCCGTGGGGGGCGTAGAAGTCGACCCGAGGGAATATCTACCAGAGGACGGGAAGCAGCTTCCTTCTGAGTACTACGACCATCATACTGCGATCGCCAACCCGCCTGTCAAGCGTGGCGATTATGGCATATCCCCTCAAGATGATTCTTGAGGGAGGCTTGTCCAGCAGTGGACTTATTTAAGCTGTAATGATGAGGTAGGTACATTGCACATTCAAGGGTGTAAGTGATGTTGAGGTCGCTATGTCCAGCCGGTTAGAGCATGCAATTATTAATGATAAAATGTCAATATTTTACAGAAAATTACAATTAAAATATTAGGTATATAAATGTCACTCTTTTCACAGGTATCTATAGTAGCTAATACATTTATAGAACATCACAATAATTTGACACAAAATTATATTATTTAAGTATATATTTACAAAAGAAAAGTAGTATATGTAGTAGGTATATTAGTTATACGGTTTCCATAGTACAAACTCTGCTTAGTTTGGGATCAGATGACCATGTATGAATGATTACTGATTTGGGCGCAAAGTTGGTATTGACGCGCCTTAACATTTTTTTAGATTGCTTGCTGTGTCCCGCGGTTTTGCCCGCGTTAATCTTTATAAATTATCATCTATGTGTTATTCGGATATATAAGCTATATTACTACAAAGTTTCATCAATATCTGTCCGCTAGTTTTTTCGTGAAAGAGTAACAAACATACACACTCACACACTCACAAACTTTCGCCTTTATAATATTAGTGTGGTAGTGAAGCTAATTTGGTTGAACCAGTCCCACTTGTGTATTTCTTCATTATGTAGTTTCTAAGTCAAGGTCGTTCATTTTTGGGGTGCCTACAATTTGGAATTAGATAGATACCAACGTTCAGCTTAAGTTATTTATTTATCACCATTTTAAAAATATACGAAAAATATTACTTTCCCTACAAAAACTAGGGGTAACATAAATCATGGAAGCAATTTATTGAACTTCATTTCCAGCTCTGGGGCTCTACCGGCTAAGACGTTGAACATCGATTTTTACAATGGCGTTCAAATAAATAAAGGTTATAAATGACTTAATCAATCGTTAAATCGGCTTCAACGTTCACAATAAATTCCACCATTTATGACGTCACATGTGCTCATGGAACCCGATTTAACGATTGATTAAGTCATTTTTAACCTTTATTTATTTGAACGCCATTGTAAAAATCGATGTTCAACGTCTTAGCCGGTAGAGCCCCTGCTAAATGCGCCGCTCCGCTGACGACCGATTCCTCAGGAGCGCGATGCAGCATCTGGCGTGCACAAAAATGATCGTGCCCGATCTGGAAGTCCCTAAATAGACTCCCGACTCAGGTGGGCCGAAGCAAAGAAAAGATGTCTAAGTGAGGAGTGCCGAGCAACCACAAACTTAACTTAGGTACTTTAGTTAACACAACTGCCTGCCCTATTTAGGAATGCCACAAGCAAGGCAATCAGTGTGGCCACGTTCTGGGCCACATCAATTTTATTAGTTTGCCATCGTCTCGCTAAGACGATGATTTTCACAATTAATTTAATGTCCATGATACTTAAAACTTGTTTATTTATTTAATAATTCTTGTGCACACAAAACATACAATAAATAGACAAAAATACGAAGAGATGAATAGTACAGAAGCCAGCACATCCAGCTACCCCAATCTGTCAAATTTCTTTTATAGATTTTCAACTTTACGACAATAGCTTAAGGTTCACTTTCAATTGGGGAAATTTGACAGATTGGGGTAGCTTGATGTGCAGGCGTCTGTACAAAGGTGCTGCTTATTTCGCAAGGTAGGTCTATAATACACTTACATACTAATAATTGCATATATACTTAAATACATATAAATATTATATTCAATTTAGACTTGAAAATAAACTAAATACTAATAATACATTCTATGAGGATGAAATTGAAAGATAGTGATTATTCACTAGTCTTTTGAAAGTGTGAATAGTTTTACAGTTTTGTATATTTTTCGGAAGAGAGTTCCACAGTCTGACTGCATGAACAGTAAAGGAATAGGAATTAAAATCTGTTTGATGGATGGGATGTCTTTATCGACCATCAGCGAGGAATAGGAATAAAATCTGTTTGATGGATGGGATGTCTTTATCGACAGCGATCATCAGCAGCATCAGCGATTTCAAGTCACTATCAAAATATCATCCTTCCTGTATTTTAAATAGGTACAGCCCCCCTATTCCATGCAATACCATCTTAACATATTTTAATATCATTCCATTTCATTCTAACATAGTTCCCGTGAAAAAGACAGGGCATCTTTAGTTGTGACATTTTAGTTTTGGAGCGAAATACTGAGTAAAAATGAGTGACACGTTAGTTAGCGTTGCCAAACGTCCCGTATTTACGGGACTGTCACCGTATTTAAGTATGACGTCCCGTATTGTTACTTGTCCCATTTTTGTCCCGTTTACCTATATTTCAATATACACGTATACTAAAGGCTCGATTTATTTTCAGTTTTTATTTATTTGTTTAAATAAATAAAAACTGAAACTTATTAATATTTGTTATTAATAAGTCCCGTATCAGTTCTCAACAATAATGGCAACCCTAACGTTAGTACCTGTCAACTAATTATGTGCCCGGTGCGCGTATAAGTGCGCAATTTAATTAATTATTGTTTGACAGTTCTATGTCGTACCCCGTTCTTTTCATACGAGGTATATTAGAGAGAGATGTAATGACATTTAAATTAGTTTAGTCGTATAAAAACAGAATCGCCAATCCATACTATTAAATAAAATAAAAAAGGTTTTTATTCACGTAGACTTTAGAAAAGCGCTTGTAAATAGTCAGAACATGTTTGTAGTAATATAGTGATGTATATATTATTATTTCTAGTTACATAGATAATTAGGTACACGGATCGTATAAAAACATTTATAAAATTTATTTTATAATAGCAATGATATTTAGCTAGCTTGTATTAAGTTATTGTCAAAGAGATTATGTTTAAGTTAAGTTATCAAAATTTATAGTTTTAGCTATATTTTTACAACATATGGTCTGAATGGTTCTGTCTATATTAAGGTATTATTATTATGGCGGACCTTGTGTTAATAACGACGGTCGCGCTTTAATGGTACCACCGGATCCAATGCAACCCAACTGAGAAGACCCAGCGAAACAGACTCAGTGGGTTCAACTACTACCGGTTTCAACACGACCAAGTTGAGACGGTCCGGCGATACATAGGTACTCAAGCGGGTATGAACACGGGATTTGGTCCACTTAAAGTAATTATTTAGTAGGCAAACACAATATCTGCTCGATCGGTGGTCTGAATGCTTATTATTTTAGATTATATTTAGGTATACGAAAGAAAAACTTCGAAACAATATCATTATCCATTTTGAGACAGAGTCAATAATTTTAAATTAAGTATATGATAGCAATCATATTACAGATAGTTCACGTAACTCAGCAGATCAGTCATGCCTATATGGCTACAAGATCTCCAGCGATGTGCAGGTAGGCAGTGAGAGCCAGATGTCTTTGTCATCGATGTACGCTTTAGTGGTATAATAACCCCTAGCCATACTTATCTTAAATATCCTAAAGTCTGAGCTCAGCTTTCATATCTAAACATCTGCACAGATTTTGATTTTAAGTATTTGGCCCATAGGTATACATATATTTTATTCAGTATTTTTTTTACGTGTCAGATTTTTTCCATACCATGCTGTGCTTGACGTGACAGCTACTGGGAAACAGCCAAAAAAGCTCAGTAGGTAGGAATCCTTTTAAAAAAAATATCTGGGTCAAATTACTTAACATCTAAGTCTGTAATTTTAATATCTAAATAAATGCGTTGAATTAAATCTACTCATTACCAACAGTTTTATCAAAACATTTATAGGTGACATTAAAAATATCCCCTCTAGGGTTAAGAGGCCTATTACAGTCCACTAGCGCCGCCAATCGAAAAATGTCATAACTCGTAAATAGAATCAAAAATACAAAATATGTTCTATTATTACTGTGGAAAAGGCAATAACGTAATTGTATAACACCTTATCAACATTTGCAATATAGCTGTTTAGCTAAATCGTGCATTCAAAACATAAACGGCCGTTTTTGTTACAAATGCACGATTTAGCTAATCAGCTATATTTCAAGTGTTGACAATGTGTTATAAAATTACGTTATTGCCTTTTCTACAGGAATAATAGACCACATTTTGTATTTTTGATTCTATTTCCGAGTTATGACGAGTTATTTTTTCGATTGGCGGCGCTAGTGGACTGTAAAAGGCCCCTTAATACGGGCGAAGAAACTGTGTATGCATAATACGTAACCTACGCCGCTGCACCGATTGTACTTATACCTAATCACACCAATATTATAAAGGCCAAAGTTTGTGAGTGTATATGTTTATTATTCCTTCTCGCAAAACTACCGAACGGATTTTGATAAAACTTTGTAGTAATATAGCTTATATATCCGAATTTCACATAGGCTATAATTTACAAAGTTTAACGGGGGTAAAACCGCGGGGCACAGCTAGTATGTACAGATGTAGGCTATTTTTATTTCAAGCAGTTAAAGTCGTTGGTATCACTTCCCCTTTACTAATGTACTAATAGCTCCATCTAATTAAGTAAGTACCCATCATTCAAAATTAATTTAGGGCCATGAAAAGTTATAATATACAGGGCGCTTAATTGAGGTCGAATGTCAATAAAAATAAACAGAATGCTTTAAAAAACTCACGGAACCATTAAAGACTAGCCCTAAATACCAAACATTAATAACAAACCAAAAGGAAGCACTTAAACTCAACCTTCAACATCTTTTATCATCTGTACCTTTGCGCGCCGAATTTTCGGAACAATTTTTATAATGTTTATAAAGGCTAAATAGGTTGCCCGAACGAGATCACTTTTAGCGATAATGCCACTTTATTTATTTATTTTATACTTACTGTCCCGGTTTTCCTACCAGAGAACGGGCAGCAGCATTTTCTGTGAACTATGACCATCAAACTGCGATCGCCAACCCGTTTGCAAAGCGTGGTGATTATGGCATATCCCTCCATTGTTTGCGGAGGCTTTTGTTCAGCAGTGGATGAACTTTGGCTGACATGATGAACTGTCCCGGCGAACATCGTATCGCCATATTTTTTTGCAGTCAATACTGTCTAAAGTCAAATATTTTATTACATAATAAATGTTCTTAATAAGTAGAATCAATTATTTGCTCAAAGGAAAACGTGGCAATGTTGTCATACTTCCGAGAACGTTTCCGGTTGACAGCGATGTCGAGAAGGTTTTGACGCCTAAGCTTAATGTTAATATATTTATTTTTAAATGGTTCAAAGAACATAGTTGATTTTGTAGACCACCAGAGTCTTTGAAAGGCCGGCAACGTACCCGTGACTCCTCTGGTGTTACGAGTGTACAGTGTACTTGGGCGGCATAACATAACAAACATAAAACCTCAAATTCAACTTGTTTGGCAACAGATTGAACAAAATTAAATTAAAATTAGGAACCATATTTTGAAAGCCTTTTTAACTTTTGCATTATATTCAATTGTTTCGATGTTCATGTCTACTACTTACTTGCTCTGTAACAATATACCTACCCACATTGAAATGATACTATTGTAACTCTGACTTTACTTTAGACTAAATTTTAAGAAATTATGTGTCCAGTAATGTTTTAAAATTACAGTCAGTTTTTTTTATTATTATTTTTCTACATATGTATAAACTTGTTTGTATAACTTACTATCTAAATGCTGTGGACATCTGTAATTGTTACAATACAAGGAATGTATATTTAAATAACTTACTGTCATAAATATCTCTGTGTATGTAATGTTGATATTCCTTAATAACTAAAATAAAAAATAAATAATTCATAACAATTTTGAAAACAGTAATCTGGTAAAATACTTACAAAAATAACATACTTAGTCATTAAGTCATACAGTATGTATTCGCTTTAACGTGGTGTTTGCACAGGTGTTATAATTATCAGGTAGTTTCACACATTAGCCGTATTTGATTCCATAGTATACAAATTAGATAATCTATACCCACGGTTTAATTAAGGTTTAATCTTTAATCATTTAATGATATCGTGTTAGTGAAACATAACATTAATTTTATTAAGTAGGTACATTAAGCGTTCACTATCACACTTCACACTAATTTTATAAAGGCGAAAGTATGTGCGTGTTTATGTTTGTTACTTCTTGACGCAAAACCCCCGAACGGATTTTGATGAAACTTTGTAGCAATATATATGATTATACAAACAATAACAACTTCTTAAACATTAAACCTCTTTACAGTATAGCTGATAGATTATCGTAGTGCTTTTTGTTCAAAGAATGCTGGCTGGCCATTTAATTAGGGACACTGAGGTATTGCGGTGTAATTTCAAAATTGGAATTTTAATACTTTTTTGTTTCTTTTCTTATTGTTTCGTGGTCGTTTTGGCGGTAAATCAGACTTTTTATTTTAAGTTTTGAGAATTATTTTGAAGAATAATGGGCAAAAATAAAAGTTGCGATCCAACACTAGGAAAAATTATCGTGAAGTTTGTCGAGCGTGGTTGGTCATACCGAAGGATAGCACAACATTTAAATTGTTCAAAAACTATGGTATGCAATGCAGTGCAACATTTCAAGCGCTATAACACAGCTTTAAATGTGTCCAGAACAAAAACTATGGTATGCAATGCAGTGCAACATTTCAAGCGCTATAACACCGCTTTAAATGTGTCCAGAACAAAAACTATGGTATGCAATGGAGTGCAACATTAATTGTCTGGTTACAGATCAGATGGCAGCATCTGATCTGAAACCAGACAATTAATAAACATACTTATATATTTGCAAATACATGAATATTATATATAAATTACACACAAAGATTTAGGTGTGGAATCAACCTACGACCTCTGGCTTAGCGGTCAGGGTCATTAACCACTAGACGCACATGCCGGTCAATGTGGTGGGTCAATCGGACTAGAGTTTGAAGACAATTTTGGCTGCAAATAAGCGCATAAATGGCATTTCTACACTCAACCATATAATTATTTACGGATGGGCCTGTTGGCGTGGTTGACAATGCTTGCTTTGCACGCCGGAGGTCATGGGTTCGATTCCCACCCAGGACATATATTTGTGTGCATGAACATGTCTGTTTGTCCTGAGTCTGGGTGTAATTATCTATATAAGTAGGTATGTATTTACAAAAGAAAAGTAGTATATGTAGTATATCAGTTATCTGGTTTCCATAGAACAAGCTCTGTTTAGTTGGGTTAGTCCCGCTATGGTATGGTCCCGGTATGGCACCCTCTTAAAATACCTACCAAAATATTTCGCTATGGTACCCATCTTTTAGATCTACGCCAGACAATAGAAGGTACAACTGAAAAGAAAAGTGCACCTATCATTTTTTTCTGTACCGTTTCACTTTTTAGGAGTGTATAAATAAAACTGTTTGCGATATTAAATCAGTATTTTATTCATACAAAATATTTATAACAAAAATCAGCGAGTGGAAAAAAATATTTATAACAATGTAAATTTTAAAATAATCAACAATTTTAATAACCAAAACCAATAATAAACAATGGAAAAAAATATTAATTATAAATAATCGATGTCTCAGTGAAGTATTATTTTAAATATTATTAACTACAAAAAAGACTAGAAAATATATTCATTCCAAATACCTAATCAACATCGAGAAAAAGGCACTAATTGTAAATACAAACTACAAAAACTAGACAAATATATAAATTAAAAATAACACTATTTTTTTAAATGTACTGATTGAAATGTTGACTCTGATATGTTGATAAAAAATCACCAATGTAGATATCTTTATTTTCGTAACTTTTTGTTAGCTTTTGAATCTGGCGGCCGATCTATGTACTATTATAAAAAATAGTATTTATAAATATTATCTTTCTTAACTATTATAGTTAACTATTTTAACTATTATAGTTAAGAAAGATAATATTTTTTTAACGTATCGTTGAACTTTTCTTTGCAACAGTACCAGAAACTGAAGGGTACCATAGCGGAACTTTTTGGTAGCTATTTAACGAGGGTGCCATACCGGGACCGTCCCATAGCGGGACTAACTCGCTTAGTTTGGGATCAGATAATAATAATAATGTCCCAGGAAATTATTATTATATTGATTCCTCAATGGATTTTAATTTCATCATATAAAATGTCGGAGGAGGAGCCCACGTTGAAGGAGATTTAGCAATAGCACAAAAAAAAATCGATGTGGGCTGTGTCAATGTGTTACCTGTAAAATGTGTTATAAAATTCGCAATAACGCTCATAATCTCTTAGGTCTCTAAGCGCTATTTATGTAAATTATTTATATGGCTGTATGGTGACGGCGGTGAATATCAGATTATCATAACCCCGTCTCATCATCATCATCATATCAGCCGAAAGACGTCCACTGCTGGACAAACGCCTCCCCCAAAGATCTCCACAATTGCCGGTCTTGCGCTATTCGCATCCAGCAGTTTCCAGTCATAACCCCGTCTAATGGGTGGCAAATAAATTGACTCAAGGGAATATTTAACAATACGGTTTTCCCAAGAGTCTACAGCATGGGGCCCTTCAAAAAGGGAGTTCTAAGGTTTCTAAAGGGTCGGCAACGCGCTAATGACGCCCCTGCAAGATTTCATAGGCAACGGTGACCACTTACCACCAGGTGGGCCGTATACTTATTTGCCAACAGAGATGTATAATAAAAAATAAACAGAGGACGGGCAGCAGCTTATTTTTGTGTACTATCACTATCATACTGCGATTGCTAACCCGTCTGCCAAGCGTGGTGATTGCATGTCTCTCCAAGAATATAGGGAGGTTTTTGTCCAGCTATGGACTTTATACAGCTGTTATGATGATGTATACCTAAGTCTTTTTCCAAAATAAATAGTTTCAAATTTAACATTTATTTAGAACAAATAATCGTGCTCAGCACACAAAGATTTGTCCTGGTCGAACCCAGGACCTCAGGCTTTGGAGTCAGGGCCACTAACCACAGAGATCAGCAGGCCAGACAGATTTAGTATAAAATGCATTTAATTCCGTAATTCGCTTGATATTTGTGTAATCAAAATTCAACGCTAGTCGTTATTTGAGGGAAAACTTGGACAATGTACTTATTAATCAAAGTGGTCGACTTCCTTAGTATTAACCTTAGGACATAAACAGTTAAAAACTGTGCTATTTCCTTAGTAAGAGACCTGAAGGCGAGGAGACATTGCATGTTGTCGTATTGTGTCAATGTCATTGGTGGTCATCTCGATTTACAATAATTGCTCCAATTTACATTTTCTTAATATTTTTTTAATTTTAATATAATAGCGAGGTAAGCGACCAAGTGGGTCACCTTATGGTAAGTGATGCTCCGCTCATATTATAGACACTTGCAACACCAGAGGGCGTAGCGGCTAAGACAGTCGCCTAACCGCTTCGTGTCGCAGGTTCGAGCCCCGCGCTGGACAACTATATGTGTGACCCATAAATAGTTGTTCTGAGTCAGGATGTAATTTGTGTCCGTCTATTATATGTTTGTAAAGTACCCCGCGACACAGGGGCATATAATCCTTGCGGCCGTTGTCTTTTAAAAATTAAGAATATATGCGTTGCCGGCGTTTAGGGAGAGGAAGTCCTGAGTCTGGATGTAATTATCTGTATAATAATAATAATATTTTTTTATATTTTAAAATGTATATTTCTGTTTCTTTGTTTTAATAACAAAGCTGTTGGAATAAATGATAATAGGTAATAATATCTTGGGACATTATTTACACACAGCCATCTGATCCCAATCTAAGCAGAGCTTGTACTATGGAAACCAGATAACTGATATACTACATATACTACTTTTATTTTGTAAATACATACTTATATAGATAATTACACCCAGACTCAGTCAAACAAACATGTTCATGCACACAAATATTCGTCCTGGGTGGGAATCGAAGCCACGTCCTCTGGTGTAAAAGCAAGCATTTGCCAACCACGCCAACAAGCCCGTCGTATAAGTATGTATTTACAAAAGAAAAATAGTATGCGTAGTATATCAGTTATCTGGTTTCCATAGTACAATCTCTGTTTAGTTTGGGATCATCGGCCGTGTGCGAATAATGTCCCAGAAAAAAAAACTATTCACTTGTATCTCTGTCATTTCTGTTAAAAATAATGGAACAAGTAATATGTAACAAGACAGGCTCTCTCACCGGTCCGTAAGTGATCGGTGACGTTAAGCAACTAGTCTCGTGGTCAGTCCATAAGATGGGTGACCACCAAAGTGGTTTAATTTCGGAGCGTCTCCGTCCGAATGGCACGTTAAGCTCTTGGTCCCAGTTGTAGTCATTAGAAAACAGTCGATAAGCCCGATAAGCCATGTCAGAGCGGCTTGAACAACTCTCACACTAAGATATAATCACTGCCCATACGATAAGTACCTACCTAAGTAGTACGAAAAGCTGCTAAAAGGGTTAAACGTAGTTAATTAGCGGCCGATCCGTCTATCGTCTAAATGACTTGATTCCGAGTGAATAAACATTAAAATGATTGCCAACCCGTCTGCCAAGCGTGGTGATTATGGCATATGGCATAATGATGATCTTTGGGGAGGCCTTAGTACAGTAGTGGACGTCTGACGCTAATAAGAATTCATAAAAAAAATCATAAACATTTCGTCATAATCGTAGTAAAATGACGGATTTAAAAAAAAACCAAAATTCTCTTTTTGGCATATTTAGATCGTACGATGTCGAAATATTTTATCTGCATTAACGAAAAAATTATATGTATTTTAGATTTCAAAGTAATCAGCCAGTAAACTGACGTATTTGAAGAGCGCTCATAGTAAAATGACGTTTGCGTATACTCGTCTTTCTACGTCGCGCGGGCATCCCCCGCCGCCCTCTCTCGCTTCGGGCGTAACCGCGCTATCGCCGTTGTTCCTCGAGCTCGCTGTCGCGTTGCAACGGATTAGATTTTTCGTAAACAATTACGCTACTTTATCTATATTTGCCTCAATTATCAGTATTTCCACAAATTTTACAAAGTATAGTTTAAAGAGCCGGTTCTGGCTATCCGTCAGTATTCTACTGAAAATTATAAATCAATTTCAAATTACATTTTCATTAAAATTGTATTTGCTTAGTGATAGAACTACAATTAGTTCGTTAAATTTGTGTTATATTTGACAATTAAAATTTTCAAGGCGTATATAACTAAATAACATTTTTCTATGGACATGATAGTGACGCTAGATCACAACCGACGATATTCTGCGTACATGTTATTTTATCTAACTGTCGTATGAGACCATCCCACTTTGTTTAGATCTTATTTCAGTTCCACCTTTTTTCTATTGTAAAACCATGTTTTTTTTTTTTGATGTATTCTGCAACATGGCAATCTGTTGTTTGTCAACAATAAGCCATTTCTCTGACTGATAACAATTTATCTGATTGGGTTTTGGCTTGGTGAGACCCTTTTTAATTGTGTCTCATTCCATTTTGTTGAACCTATATAATAGATTTGGTATGCCATGTCTTTTCAATCGCTTGTAGCGCAAACTTCTGTCGCCACTCAGTCCTTGGGCAAGCTCATTTTTATGTTTTGCAAGTTTCTCTTGGTACTTGATGCTATTCTTCGTTATCTCCTGTTTGACGGTTGGTAGTTTCAGGTCATACATAGTATATCATTTTTTTACTTATGTACTGCGGTATGTTATGGATGGCTCTAAGCGTTTTTGTTTGGAATCTTTCTAGTATCTCAATGTTACTGTTGCTAACTATACCCCAGAGCTGGATGCCATAGGTCCATATTGGCTTTAGTGTGGCTTTGTATACTGCTAGTTTGCTGGCATTGCTCATTTGTGAGTGGTGTCCTATAAGCCAGTACATACTACGCAGTTTTATATTAAGTTGCCTCCGCTTCGCCCAGATGTGTTTCTGCCAGGTTAGCCTTCTGTCTAAATGGATTCCCAGATATTTTGTGTAATTTTCTTGCGGAATTTCTTTATTGTTAATTGTCACTGGGGGACAAGAGTCTGTCTTGAGCGTAAAGGTTACGTGTGTTGACTTGCTTTCATTAGCCTTCATTCTCCAGGTTTTAAGCCATTTCTCTATTTTGTTAATGTGGTATTGGAGGTGTTCAGATGCCGTTTTAGGATTGTCATGTGTGGATAATAGGGCCGTGTCGTCCGCGTATGTTGCAACCATGGTGCTGTGTGTGGTGGGTAGATCAGCCGTGAATATGAGGTAAAGAACCGGACCCAGTATACTTCCCTGGGGCACTCCTGATTTGATCATGTGTAGTTCCGAATATTCATCATTAAATTTCACTTCGAAGCATCGTCCATGGAGGTATGAGTATATTATGTCGTAGAAAGAGTGTGGAAGTACCTTTTTAACTTTATACAAAAGCCTTTCGTGCCAGACTTTGTCGAAGGCTTGGCTAATGTCTAAGAAGACGGCGGAGCAGTACTTTCTTTCCTCCAAAGATCGGCTTATGTTGTCAACGATACGGTGGACTTGCTCTATTGTGCCGTGGTTCTCCCTGAAGCCGAATTGATGAGTTGGCATGATGTCGTTTAGGTGAGCCTTCAACCTCTTCAGTAATACCTTTTCAAAGAGTTTACCTATTAAGGGCAATAGACTAATAGGTCTGTATGCTGCTACTGCATTAGGTGGCTTGCCAGGTTTTAAGAGCATTATCACCTGTGCTATTTTCCATTGTCCCGGGAAGTGTCCAAGTCGTAGGCAGGCATTGAATATGTTGACTATTGCAACAATTCCTTTTCTTGGCAGCTTTTTTAGAAGAATGCTATCTACGAGGTCGTGAATTATTGACTCTGTCTCAAAATAAATAATGTTATTGTTTCGAAGATTTTCTTTTGTATACCTAAATATAATCTAAAATAATAAGCATTCAGACAACCGATCGAGCATATATTGTGTTTGCCTACTAAATAATTACTCTAATTGGACCAAATCCCGTGTTCATGCCCGCTTGAGTATGTTTCGCCGGACCGTCTCAACTGGGTCGTGTTGAAACCGGTAGTAGATGAACCCACTGAGTTTGTTTCGCTGGGTCTTCTCAGTTGGGGCGCATTGGATCCGGTGGTAGCATTAAAGCGCGACCGTCGTTATTAACACAAGGTCCGTCATAATAATAATACCTTTAATATAGACAGAACCATTGACAATATGTAGTAAAAATATTAGACTTAAACTAGATAATTAAACATAATCTCTTGACAATAACTTGATACGAGCTAGCTAAATATCATTTCTGTAATAAAATAAATTTTATAAATGTTTTCATACAAGATGTACCTAAATATCTATGTTACTAGAAATAATATCTAATGTATACAACTATATTACTACAAACATGTTCTGACTATTTACAAGCGCTTTTTTAAAGTCTACGTGAGTAAAAACCTTTTTTATTTTATTTTATTTTTTATTTTATTATTTTTATCCTGGTGACTTTCCGTCTTTTAGGTGTTTTATTTGGGTGATTACTTCGGTTGGACTTACATGTTTAATAGGGAGGGCCATTTGTTTTGCACTTTGCAGGTAATTTTTAACCTCTGAGTCATGCTCACTTATAAACTCGGGGTGTGGTTGAAACACTTCACTAAGATATTCTGCAAAAATTTGAGCCTTTTCCATGTCCGATCGGGCCCAATTTCCATTACTTTTTCGGATAGGGGGTATCTGGTTATTAGGACGCTTTAATTTTCGTGTTGCCTTCCAGAGTGAGTAATTTGTGTCCAGGCTTGGGGTTAGATTAGAGAGGAAAGTTTGAAGGTTGTAGTTGTGGAGGGTTTGAATCAAACTTTTCAATTCGTTTGAGGCTCGGTTAAATGCGGCTTTATCTACAGGATATCTAGTTCGATGCAATATTTTTCTAAGGTCACGACGCTTAGAAACTTTTTCTTTGATTATTTTGGGGTATTCATTTAACATGAGAGGTAATTTTTTATTTTGGTAGAGATCGTGGCTGCTTCGTGTATTGTTTTGTTGAGACTTTCCACGGCCTCCTCTATGTCTTCTATTGTTTTTAATGGGTAGACCAGCTGTATCCTCATCTCAATAGCATCCTGGTATTTATCCCAGTTTGTACCTTTGTTGTAGAGCCTTTCTGTAGGTTGAACCATTACCACTGTTGAGGTGATATTTAATATGACCGGTGTGTGATCGGAGGATAGATTTGTGCATGTTTCCGTTTTCATGTAGTAGACTTATGTTTTTGGTGACGAAGAAGTCAAGCAAATCAGGAATTTTAGCTCGATCTGTGGGCCAGTATGTTGGTGTGCATGAGGTCATGCACTTTAGGTTTAGATTTTGTACTGTGCCAATTAGTTGCCTTTCTCTATGCGTGATAAGACGCGAACCCCAGTGCGTATGTTTCGCATTCCAATCTCCACCACTGATAAACCTTGAGCCAAGGGAAGAAAAGTACGCTTTGTAGTCATCTTTGGTAATTGTGTGTTTGGGTGGACAATAAATTGCAGAGATGGTTAACTCAACTTTATTGTTGTGCAATTTTATTGATGTTGCTTGGATTTTGTCTGTGTGGTATTTCTCTAGTTCATAGTGTTTTATGTTATTTTTTATAATTATTGTAGTTCCTCCATGACTATTTCCGGAGGGGTGGTTTGTCGTGTAAACTGTATAATTTTTTAATACGACGTGCGATTTCGCAGTGAATCTTGTCTCAGATATTAATGCTATATCAATTTTTTCAGTTTGGAGGAATGTTTGAAATTCTAGACGACGTTCTGTCAGTCCATTTGCGTTCCAGGTGACAATCCTGAGTGTATGGTTCATTTGTAACGAGGCTTGCAACTAGCTGAATCATACGATCCATCAGTTTGTCCATCATGTTTATCATGATTTGTTGGAATTTAGCGAACGAAGCGAATGTGTTCTAATCTGTCTGCGAATTTTTCGGAATCGGCTGACCCTTCATTTAAGGTACTGTTTCTTGTTACATTCGCGTAGCTTCTTTTATCTGTATGATTTGTTTGCCTTTTGTTTTGATTTTCTGCTTGTTTTGGTTTATTAGTATGTATAGCATTTTGTATTTGAGCTGATTCGTTGGTGGTGGGTTTTATTTTAAGAATTCTTTCCTTGTATTGTTTATACTTGGAGCAGCCTTTGTAGCTTGCAGGGTGTTTTTCTTGACAGTTTGCACAAGTCGCTTCTGTATCTGGTGATTTGGTGCAGGTCGAAGTAGGATGTTCGTTACCGCATTTGACACACCGAAATGGTCTAAAACATTGGTTCTTGGTGTGTCCAGATTTGATAAACCATGATTATTTCTATTTATTTATTATTTAATTTTATACAAAAATAGTCTGATCTATGTAATAATGCACCTGTATAAATAAAATTAAGTAATTTTTTGTATTTTCATAGAAAATGTATTAAGCCAGTCATAGTCTTACAGTTTTTAGTAGAAGATGACCTGCGTTATTAATATTTTTACACAAGTACGTTTCACATAATTATATTGATGTCTCTGTATCTTTTCAGAGCGCATTTCGCCATTACCCCCAGGAGCACGTGACGTAATAGAAATTATGAAAGACATTTATTTGTATCCAGCAATAACTATGGTATTGGTTGGCGTTGATATTTTTGTGTAAAACAGGCTGGGCCTCTGTGCTTACTGTTTCTATATAACAGTAAGCACAGAGGCCCAGCCTGTACTAGCGGTTGTACTTCCGGTTGATCTTGAAGTTCAAAGACAAGCAGCAATGTATTATTCTACGCGCGAAAATTTAGAAAATGATTTCTTATTATTACGCGACCGTACGAAAATAAACAGGCTATTTATGCCAATAGCAATTAAATGACGAACTACTCAATTAATGGCAATGTAGATGGAATAGCTCAACCAAGGGTCGCCATCTGCACCAGTTCTTTCCGGACGTACGCGAACGGTTAAATAAAACTTGGCTAATCATAGACTTTTGTGTTGCACAATTTCTTCTATTTTAAAAGTGAATTGTTTAGTTTCAAGTTAGTATCTTCATCAATCTGTCTGTGCTCAACTTCCAGTGACGAATATGCACAAACTGCTCACCACATTCTTTGGGAGTGTGATCTCTGGCCAAATCAGCAATCAAATCGATATTATGTTAAACAGTTTGCTACCAATATCTGGAGTAGTTTATTATACGGATCTTGTAGCAACAAGGAACAACTTCCGTGCGTTTAAGGGCTTTTGCCATACCTACTATTGGAATCAAATATAACAGCTCACTTAGGACCCTTAAATTGGTCATCGGCGCTTTTGCAGCTGGCTTCTCTCGTTGCAATTCTCTCGTTTTATGAGGCTATAGCCTCTTTATATCATTCTGTCTCCCGCTTTGCTCTGGAAGTGGAACTATTCAATTCTAATTCCTCCTTTTTTCTTTCTGATTAAATTAGTTGCGGGATCTAAGATAGTTAAAGCGATTGTCCGGGACATGCCTGAGCCTCACTGCTCAGTGTCTTTTCATTGTGTGCCACTGTTGATCCTGGCTTACAGGAGTTGCAGTGGTGGGTAAGAGGGAGGGACTAGTCGCGAACCTTACACAAAGCGTATATGCGTCCAATTCCAATTAGTAATGATAAATATAAAGATCTTATTAGTCTTTGCGAATCCTCAATAATACCCACAAAATATCATAACCGTTTCTATAATTTAACTCATGGAAGACATGTTTCTGATGATAACAATGTGTCTGACTGAATAATTTAAAGTAATAGAACAGTTCTATATTCTTTGTTTACTTACATATTGCATAATTATGCTCAATTCTTACTATTTGATCTCAGAAGTTGTGATTTTATGAATACTTTTATTATTATTTTATTACATCCATAAGAATTATCGTGATAGGCTTTGATTATAAAATGGTTAATGTTTAAGATCTTGATTGATAATTTACCAAATAGGTTCAACGCCTCTTAGTTATACTTTTTGTTTACTTATTAATATTCAAACATCCTTAATTCTTATTAATGGATCTAGGAAGTTGTGAATTTATTTAATATGTTTACTACCCTAAATACTTATACCGTATACGAATTATCGTAATAAGTTTTGCTTTTTATGATTAATGTTTAAGATTTTGATTGGCAATATACTAAATAGCTATATCACCTGATTAAGTAAGTCTATATTATACTAAAATGCTATTGATCAATTCTTAATTCAAACTATATGTTCACACGTTGTATAAAAAAAGACTCCAAAGATCTGAGTAAATAGTCAGTGTTTTATTTAAAATATGCTACCTACGTATTTACTTACCTACCACCTGCCTTCCTACTTATCCTGGTCAAAATAAAATATGTCACATAACACATCCGCCAAAATATTAATCAGTAAGTCGGTAGAACATTACAGGAAAGTGACATCCGTCATTCTTTGCACGGTATCTTTTCGAAGAACAATGTCGGATTATACTATACGACTGTGTTGAGCCCGAAGAAAGATGAAGCATGTGATTTTTCTGGAAAATTTTATAATATTAAGTTGTTTTTTTTATTATACTTAAAAAAGAACCTTATTTTATACTCGTATGCCAATTTTCATAATTACAGGTTTTGAACTTAAAAAGTTATGTCAACAAAACTAACCTTATTATTTGAAATGGCTGCCCTGTAAACTTTGATATTTGTCAGATCCGTCACTATTCTACGACTATGACGATTTGTTAAGACTTCAACCGCGACTTTGTTAAAGGGAACAAACCTGATTAACATTCCCATTTTTTGTTTAAAAATAAAAATTTAACCTGTGTGTCAACAAATTAAGTACATAATATTAAATACAAATATGAGGCCTACTTACTTAGTATGAAGTAGCGCTCCCCTGGGGCCGCTGGCGTTTGGTGGAGGGAACGAATGGAGTTCTTTTTCTTCGAGCGCCAGCGCTGCAGCGGTCCCGGGAAGAGGTAACCTGCTGTGGCTCAGGTAACACGCTTATGCGTACTGGGGAGAGGGGGAGGCATTCAGGCCCCTCTCCACCCCGGGTGAGAGTCTCGCGGACGCTCAGTGTACAGTGGGGGTACTGGTGACATCGTACACGAGTACCCAGAACCTCCGCTACAGGCACTGTGAGGCTGGCTACCGTGGTGGTTTTAGGGGGTCGAGCCCCACACCACGTGCGACTAGAGCATTTCCACCACGTAAAAAAAAAGAAGTAGCACTAAGGAAGGTGTGATGATTATAGTTAGTGACCCCGACATGCATCTCCCTCCAAGTACTTATCATAAATAAACTATTTTTTTAATAAGCTAATTACTTGTTCAGTTGTTACTTTTGTAATTATTTGGGTAACTAATGTTTTTGGCAAACTAATTAGTACATGGGACAATGTGCACATCGTGACCCTTCTTCCGTAATCAATGTTGTTTTGCGTTGTTGTTATAATTACTCTGACTATCCAATTAGGTAGATGGGTACTAATTACTTAAATCCCTCTATAGTTAACGATCAAAGGAATTAAAATAATATTAACGAATATTAGGACAGTATGCAACTTAAGGCGCTGTGAATGACTTACTTAGAAAAATTACATATTATTCTTTCGAGTGGTGGTGGTGGTCAGTAGCCACGATAGATGCACAGAAAGCCAGGGCAACCTTATGGCGGGATAAATTTACTCCTCCTTCGTCTCGCCAAAGGAAAAATTACCTCCGGGCATAATTTGCTATGGCCAGCCTGGGGGACCCTTAATAGACTACATAGGTACCCAGGTTGGTCGATCCAAAGATAACATGTGGAAATGGGGTTACATTCCCACATCACGAAACATCTGCATGAGCGGCACCCCTAAGTATGACCCATTTGTCTCCTTGTCTTCTCAGCTCCTTTCCAGTCTCCTGTTCCATTCAGGAGTTGTATGATGCGGTCATCGACTGAAGTAAAGTTAGATATACGAAACGTTACTGGCTATCTGAGGAAGAGAGAAAGAAAGTGAGTGCTGGCACCTCTATCTCTTGCCTCTACAGTAATATACGAAACGGATATCTCTCTCTTTATATCTTCAGTAAGATCACAGTTTTTGTAACGAAGCTTTACTCCAAAAAAACGAATAAAAAAGTCTTAACTGTTACGCTATTGTGAACCTTATTTCAATGAGAAAAATATCGTTCATATACAGTGACTTAATATTCATATTCATATTCATTTATTTCGTAAAGCCAGTTTACATGTCAATAATTGTTATAATTTGATGATCACAAAATAAAGTAAAAAATAAAAACAATAGAATTCAAATAAAAGTCCAACTAAAAACTAAAACAAGAGAAAATAAAATAAAATTATATATGTCAATGAGTTGGTCCCTTGGAATTTAATAGTTCGTTATAATTATAAAAAGTTTGCTCAACAAGCCAGCGTTTGAGACGGTATTTGAAACTTTGTAAGGTAGGAGCTGATTTAACGGCATCCGGTAACTTGTTGTATATTGTAGGGCCCATGACATGAGTGAGCTTAGTGGATTTGGCAAGAGTGCGTTTTACGGCTGTTAGGTGATTCGCGTGTCTCGTATTATATGTGTGTACTTCACCATGTGTCGAATAGTTTTTTATGTTAGCTCTAACGTACATAGCAACTTGAAAGATATCGATGGATGGCAAGGTCATGATGCCAATTCTCTTAAATATGTAACTATGATACCTGCCGGAATTATATGAACGGAGATAAACACCGGTGTGTAGTTTTGTATAATTAGGGTTGCCATTATTGATGAGAATTCATACGGGACTTATTAGTGGCAAATCTATACATAAAATCGTAGGAAAGTAAAAACTGTACATTGCATATTTTTTTTAAAGGATACTTGTGGCGTGATATGCAATCGATATCGAAACCAAAAATATCGTTTTTAGAATTTTTGTCTCCCTGTCGGTTTGTCTGTATGTATGTCCGGGCTAAACTCAAAAAGTACTGCATGGATTTACTTCAAATTTTGCATGAATATTACTAAGAGGTCGGGTCAACATATAAGCTACATATTATCACGCTTTCACCTACGGGGGAGGAGCTGTGATAATTTATAAAGTTTAACGCGGGAACAGCTAGTAAAAACTAAAAATAGGGGTAGTAACGAACACTTCCACACCATCGGCATAACTGACAGCCCAAAAACAGAGCATGCATGGGCGCTGAGGAAACGGTCGCGCATGTGCTCCACGAGTGTACAGGCATCACTAAAATCCAGAGGCAAGCCTTGGGATCACCAGGGACACTTACGGATTCCCTGAGAAGTTTGGTAGACCTCATATGCTTCTGGAGGGAGGTGGGCTGGATGGAATGAAGGTTGCCATGGCTCACGTATAGATACCCCAATCTGTCAAATTTCTTTTATAGATTTTTAAATTTATCAAAAAACATAGGTTCACTTTCAATTGGGAAAATTTGACAGATTGGGGTAGCTTGATGTGCTGGCGTCTGTACAATGGTCCACATCGGGATTAAGTGCTGAAACCATACCCAATAGCATATATTAGTGGGGTCAAAATGATGATGATGATGAAGGGTTTATTATAGTAATGGTTTATTATAATAAAAAATCAATGGAAAACAACGTCAACAAAAACAATTCACTCCAATCATGATAAATTAAACGAAAACCAGTTCTATTACTGTTGAGAAGAACCACCAGGAAGAGGTTCGTCTTTCGTCGCCCATTCATATTTTGACGTAGATATTACTTTATACTGAAACAATTGGTCCCATTGGTCCGCACATGTTGTAATGACCCCGTAAACGTTACATGAGAATATCTCGAATATGAATATTTTTGTCTCTTGTAGCAAACTTATAATACACTAGCTGTGCCCCGCGGTTTTACTCGCGTTAAACTTTTTAAATTATAGCCTATGTGTTAATCCAAGGTGTCAGCTAACTCCATACCAAATTTTATTAAAATCGCACTAGCTGTTTAGAGGTGAAGAAGTAACAAACATACACACTCACACAGTCACAAACTATCGCCTTTATAATATTAGTGTGATAAACAATTAACCAATATCGTTATATAACGCCCTTGATTGTAAAACTTTTACACACTTTGAATGTCATATTTATTTATATCGAATCCAGCTCTAAAAATGAAGATACTTCCATACAACTCAACATCCCCCCTTCAACCTATATGTCCTTCGTCAATACATGTACCAAATTTCATTCAAATCAGTTTAGTAGTTTTGGCGTGATAGCGTGACAGACAGAGAGACAGACATACAGAGTTACTTTTGCATTTGTAATATTAGTAAGGATTGATAAACGGGACAGGTAACGATACGGGACGTCACACTTAAATACGGTGACAGTCCCGTATATACGGGACGTATGACAACCCTACGTGCATAATTGTTACCTGAAGCTCAGCCGTGAGAACTGAGTATCTCTGTTTACACAGATAATCACAAGGCAAGGTAGCTCGTGTTACTAATTATTGTGTGTTTAACTAATACCTACATCTCATACTTGTACAGGGATTTAGGTAATTACGACCCCATTTGTTGGTTTGGAATAGTTAAAAAGCATGACAAATATCTATTGCCCCTATGCTATGCAATGCTAAATTATATGCTAAATATACATATCAATTATATGTATATTTAGCATATAATTTAGCATTGCATAGTATATATAGTATAGGGCCGGTTGGTGGTTGGTAGATACTTGCATTTACGCCGCAGGTCGTGGGTTAGATTCTCACCCAGGACAGATATTTGTGTGCATAAACATGTCTGTTTGTCCTGTGTCTGGGTGCAATTATCTATACAAGTATGTATTTACAAAAGAAAAGTAGTAGGTATATATAGCATATCAGTTATCTGGTTTCCATAGTAAAAGTTCAGCTTAGTTTGGGATCAGATGGTCGAAACACTTTTCCATCGCGAAGTGTCATAATGAACATACATACACTTACGAAAGGTGTGTGTTTTTGACGTGATTACACGCGATCGTAACAATATTACGTCCCTAATCGAAGGACCAAATTAGGAGCCAAATTTTTTGTAGTCGTTAATAATGCTAGAAATAAAAAGCAATGTACAGACGCCAGCACATCCAGATACCCCAATCCGTCAAATTTCTTACGTAAGCATAACAGATTGTGGTAGCTTGATGTGCTTCAAAAACCAAATTTTCTCTCAAAAATAAAATAATTGGGCAAGATACTCCGGTGTCTCTGTTCGAGTCAGTTTTAAAATCATCATACGTAGCTTCGAGTCAATAATTGTTTTACATTAATGCCTATTAACCGAGAAGATTTTAAATTGCCATTTTCGGCATTGTTTTGTATGGCATGTTTGTATAGCATGCTTCATAAATGTGTAGAACGGCATTGTGTTTGAATGTAATTTATGTATGCTATGCATGTATTTAGCAATAAATAGGTATGATTAACAATTGCCTAGTTTGCAATATGACGGCTTTGCCTAGGGTGGGATTGCATGGGAGTGGTCCACTTGTCGACTAGAAATTCATCGGGTGCATGCATGGATATACTTTTTTCAAAGAAACAGATAGTCGGACAAACCTGTCGATGCTCTGATTTGTTTCTTATTACGTTTCTGTCTGTTTTATTATTTATATTCAGATTATTTAATTATGTAACAAATCTGTGATTATGAGAATTAACAAGGTTGTGATTATGGTCAATAATTAGATACTAGAATTACTAGATAATGGTAATGTTATTAAGAATGTTAAGAAGAATAGTATGATTATGAACTAATTTGGTTTGAAAATTATAAGATTTAATTACTTTAAGTGAATCTGTGTGTGATTAAAAGAAATAAACAAAGCCATTCATAATAGCTATACGAAGTCCACTGCTGGACAAAAGCCTGCCAAGAATCACCTTTGGGGAAAATGCGATAATCGCCTGGCTCGGCCTAATAATTGATTAAGACTGAAACTGTCGTTAAAGTTATTAATTTTTAATTCTCCGTTTATAAATTACATTTTATTCAAAAATATGCCTTTTTTAAATCGTTTCTCGAGAAATGAACCCAATTATAATTGTCCAATAAAGGCTCACCCGTATTAAACATAAACAATTTATATTTCTTTTTCTTAAAAGTCTTAATGTCCCGGATTTTTCGGTACTTTGATTGTAAGCTGTCTAGTATCTCGGGGCTATGAAACAGGCATTACCAAACCTTAGTTGGGTTACATGATTGTAATATTCGTAAGTATTTATAATTCTAGTTTTTATAAAATACAGCCTGTGCGCCTCAGTTATAATGTAGTTTTCTACGGGTGACTGAATTTTTTTGACGGTCACCGTAGCCTAGTTGGTTGTGATCCTGCCTACGAAGCTGGTGGTCCTGGGTTCGAATCTTGGTAAGTGCAAATATTTGTGTGATGAGCACGAATATTTGTTTCTGAGTCATGCATGTTTTCTATGTATATACGTATTTATCTGTCTATATAAGTATGTCGATCGTCGCCTGGTATCCATAGTACAAGCTTTGCTTACTTTGGGGCCAAGATGATCTGTGTGACATTGTCCCTAGATATTATTATTAGTATATTATTATTATAATTATTTTGGGCCTTTGTGTTGGGACGCTACCTGTGTGGACACATCCTTGCATGCATCGTTTTATCTAAGTTCCAATCAGGAAGATGAGACGATGCAAGGATGTCCACACAGGTGGCATCCCATAAAAAGGCCGCCCCATCCTCCCAGGACTGAGGGTCATCCCGCCGGGACTACCACCGTCGCTCATCAAACTAATGTTTTAAAAAACAGCGTAGTTGTCGCGGTAAAAGCGCGTAAACTGATGTTCTTTGATTTTTGTTGTAGTTATTTGACCCTGGCTATATAAATAGTTTCGAGGCAAGTAAGTTGAAGAGTAGTTAAAATTTTATATTACTGTTATTCAGAATTATCGGGTACTCACGTTTCCACACAATTGCGAGTTGTGTTTAGATTTTCCTCTTGCATTAGCGAAAGGAAATAAAATCTAATATAGTTTTTCCTGTATTTTAAAGTAAGTAAGTAACTCTTTATTGTATACTAAAATAATAACATACAATGAACTATGAACATGTTCAACGAGATTTTACAAATGGCGGCCTTATCGCTAAGTGCGATGTCTTCCAGGTAACCGTTGAATAGACAAATTTGTTGCACAATGTTTTTATTATTTACATTTTAAATGAATGTTGCCGATTCTAGTACAAATGAAAAATGTGTTTTGCTGACGTTCAGCGAATACAAAAGTAAAAGTAATAATAATATCGTGAAACATTATTCACACACTGGCCGTGTGTGAATAATGTTTCACGATCACTGATCCGAAAATAGCAGAGCTTGTACTATGGGAACCAGATAACTGATATACTACATACACTACTTTTCTTTTGTAAATCGGGTTAAAGATATTTATTTCTCAAACAGAATAACATTCCCTTAAATATGAGAAATAACATAGTTTGATTACAATTGTTCTGGAACGAGAATATTTTATGACTAAACTTAAAGAACTATACAGTATATAATTTAACTTAAGAAATAATAACATGCTACAAAACTTAAAATAATATTTACAATTAACAACAAAAAGACTAACCTTATAATTAAGGGTATTTTATGTCTAACATATTAACATGTATGGGTACCCACTACCGCCGCTGACATTATATCTTGTGGCCTGTATTACGTATCGCAACGCAGTCTTTATATTTGTTGCTATTGATAGCATTTAGTAGTACCGATTTACATATAGTTTTTTTTATTTATTTTTTCGATGTATTACAATGTAATGTGTGTGATATCTTACTATTATTATTTATTTATGCTTGAGGTTTTTTTTTTTTTTTTTTTTTTTTTTATGTTAAGACTATTCTATATTCTATATTGTTATTTTTTTTTATTTTTTATTTATCGATTACATGTATATTTAAATACACGTATTTATATAATTTACTTACTCGTCATGATGTGAAACTTCAGTTTCTTTTTGAACAGAGGAAAAGATTTTATTCCTTTTATGTCATTTGGTAAGTTGTTATACATTTTAGCACCTTCAAATTTAATATTTTTGATACCATAATTGGTACGTGGCTTTAACAAACAAATATTATTAGCGTTTCGTAATTTGCGGACTTGGACATTTGATTTTTTTGTAAAAGTAATTTGAGTATGTAAATCTCTCGACAAAATTTTCCTTATTAGAATGCAAGTTTGATATTTATATAGTTGAGTTATGTTCATTACTTTTGTTTTATTATATACAGTTACTGTTGGTGTGAGGTAGTTAAGATGGAAGAGTAGTTTCACTATTTTGTTTTGAGAGATTTGCAAATGCGCAATATTTGTTTTGGCAGCCGCGCCCCATACTTCAATTAGGTAAGTTAGGTGGGATTTAACTAGTGAGTTATAGATAAGGAGCCTTACTGCTTCAGGGAAACATCGTACCACACCCCTAAGGATGCCCACAGTTTCGAGATAATTTTATCTAAATGTGGCTTCCAAGTCAAGTGGTTGTCAAGGATTAATCCGAGGTATTTTTCGGACTTCACTCTGGTCAGTGGTTCATTATTAATGATTAATGGTGTGAAATCTGGAACTTTTTTATTTTTAGCATTAAATATAATGAAATTGGTCTTAGCCACATTTATAGTTAATAAATTGTGCTGGAACCAAGTGTGTAGTATATCGAGGTCATGTTGAGCTTGTTTTATAATGGTGTTAATTTCATTTCCAAAGTAAAAGATGCAGGTGTCGTCTGCATATAAGGTTACATCTCCCGTTAGGCCTAGATCCTTTATTTTGTTTACATATATTAGGAACAACAAGGGCCCCAGAATTGATCCTTGTGGTACGCCATATGGGATAAGCTCTGGAGTACTCTTAGTGTCACCGATTTTTACTATTTGATATCTATCAGATAAGTATGAATATATCATTTTGTATGCAGAATCTTTGATTCCAATAACTTGGAGCTTTTGCAGGAGCAGTTCATGACTTATCGTGTCGAATGCTTTTTTTAAATCTATAAAGATACCAAGAGCTAGTTGCTTTTGGTCGATTTCACATTTTAGTTTTGTTATAAGATCTATACAAGCGGACAAGGTGTTTGATTTAGATCGGAAACCATACTGTTTTTGATACATAAAATTAATTGAAATGAGATATTTATCTAGACGCTTATGCATTATTTTTTCGAACACTTTTGAGATAATTGGTAGAACCGAAATGGGACGATAGTTACTTGGATCAGTTTGTTTACCAGATTTGAAAATAGGACTAACTTTGGCGATTTTTAGTGAGTCTGGAAAGCATCCATTTTCTAGACATTTATTAATAATCAATGTAAGTTCCTCTAGTATTAGAGGTTTGATGTGTTTCAGAGCTTTACAAGATATACCGTCGAGACCAGTTGTTATATTTGAATTTAAATTATCTATGATTTTACTAACTTCTTCATTTGTGGTAGGGTCAAATTTTGAAAGTTCTATAGATCTTGATTCAGGTTTGTTATGGTATAACTGGCTGTTTTTTTTCCGATCATTAAAGTTTTGTGGGATTTGATTGGCTAGTATACCGCCTATATTGGCAAAAAATGAATTGAAACAATTACATATGTCAGTAGCATCGGTATAACAAACAGATTGAGATTCAAGTTTAGGTGGAATTATAGTATTTTTAGTTTTGTTAGTGCTTAAAGAACTAATCAACTTCCACATTTTGGTTGGTTGTTTAATGCATTTCATAAAAGCTTTCTGGTAATATGTACTTTTTGCATGTTGAATTTTTCCCTGTACATCTTTTCTTGCTGTTAGCAATTCCTTTTCAATATTTTCGTCATTTTTTTCTTTTTCTTTGACCCTCAAAGCTGTTGTGCAAGCCTTTAGTAGTTGATTCCTTTTATTTATGGCATTTATTATTTCTTGGTTGATCCAGTCAGTCCTAGGTGGATTCATAATTTTTGTTTTGCTGGACTTGCTTTGTTTTATTGATTTTATCAGTATTTCTTCGATATGTTCATAACTTTCAATATAGGCCAGTGATAGATTTTGTGCAACAGTTTTGTATAGTTTTTCATAGTTAATAGTGGTGTATGTGATCCTTTTATTTTTTTCAGGTTTGTGGTTGTGTATTTCAACGTAGATATGTTTATGGTCTGACATGCCGGAATTTATGACAGCTAGGTGAAATTTATTGTCCTTGAGATTGGAGCTGACATGGTCGAGAATCGTTTGAGTCGTCGGTGTTTCTCTTGTACAATAAGAAGGGTTTATCTTATTTAGTATTCTAAATCCATTCTCACGTAGCATCGCTGTATATTTTGTTGTTGGCGGGTTCCTTTTGAGAATGTTATAGTTGAGATCTCCAAGTGTGATTACTCGTTTTCTTTTTAAAAGTTGTCGTGAGTATGTTTCGATGAAATTTTCGTTATTAGTTCGTTCGGGTTTGTATATAGCTCCAATGTCTAGCGAAAATTTGTTCAGGTGAATCCATAAGAAATGATTATCATTTTCATGAAGTTCTTCAATAATATTATGTTTGATGCTGTTGTGTGCGTAGATGGATACACCTCCTCCTCTTCAGTTGCTTCTATAATTATAATAATGCGTATATCCCGATAGGGTCAAGCTTTGTGCCTCATGTTCACTTTTTATCCAAGTTTCAACTAAAACTATTAGGTGTAAAATACTAGGTATAGAATGAATAATACATCTCAACTCATCTAGTTTTCCTGGACTGACAATGCTGCGTACGTTTGCGTATAGGCATTTTAATGATTTTGTGTGTTTTACAATATTAGTATGAGTGTCTGAAATTTGGTATGTAATATTTACTGTACTATCTGTTTCTTTTGATTCAGTATGTATCAGTTTTTTGGAGGCGCAATGGTGATTCTTGGAATACCTTTGAAATATTTTATTGTTAAATTATGTTCACCCAAAAGTTCTGACATGTCCGGTCTAGCTGAACGTTTGGAAATCCTACTACAATTTGAACAAATAAAAAAAAAACAAGTGTACCTGCCTAATATTGTTTATTCCCAGATTATCTTCTACCTAATCTTCTGAAGTTATGAGTAATTAATAAATACCCACGTAAAGTACTTACCTTATTTTGTAAGACGGTACACTTTTTATATAAGACGATGCCCACAAAATCCCACGTCACCATAACAACATTAAGTCTTTGTATTAGTGGGATCGTGAATGAAAAAAATATTTTGATTATCATTACAATCGTTGCATGTTCGATGTTATCGCACTGTTTGGTTTAACTATAGTCATCTAAGTTTTATGGCCATTAAAATAGAGGATTGTCTGCTCTTCGCTATTAGAAAATCTCGTCACAAGCGGTCGGCTTGTAAAATCGCCAAGGCACCGCGACTTCCATTGTTTCCCACTTTTGTTCCATTCATATCGATAAAATGAAAAAAAAATGTTCTGTCATCTCGATCTTCAATTGGGTGCCTTCGTGTCTTAGCGTATTAGCGTAGAGCTGTAGAAGGACAAAACGTCGCTAAATATTGCTCTTATTCGTCTCCTTATGACGACCTCCGTGATTCAGTAGGTTGTGAACCTGCCTTTTTATTGAAAGGTTGTGGGTTCGAGCTTCGCATAAGACAAATATTTGTGTCCATGAACATATCTGTTTGTCTTAACCGGGTGTTTAAAAAAAGTACTATATCTAACTATGTCCATCCATGCATAGTACAATCTTTGCTTAGTTTAAGCTTGATGGCGGCGCTGTGTGATCATCATCATCAGCCTGATATCGTCCACTGCTGGACATAGGCTCTGAAGGTTTCTATAACATTGCCATTTGGAGGGATCTGCTGTAGTTACTACGCTTAGCATACGAGTTGGCGACCAGGGGCAGTTAGGTGGTAGCTAGTACACGGGTAGCACTGCTGCCCGACTACCTGGTGTAGCCCTTGGTCGCCTTTGCCGACACCCACGGGAGTTTATGGCGTGGTCCGATTATTCTTTCTCAGAAACCACACGGCCTTGAAAAGAAAGCTGGCGCTGTATGATACGTCGCGGATATTTATTATATATTTTATTTATATATCTCGACGTCAGTATACCACCTTGATTTTTTATTTTTTTTTATTTTTATTTTAGTGCTTAACTTTTAGTTTAGTTTAGTGTTGAAACACAAAGGGGATATCCTTTGGTGTTGGTGCAGGTAACTAAGTTCCTTATGTGTGACCAGTGAGAATTTCTAAGTAAGCTGTAGAAATAAAAAAAATGTTTTTAAAAGACTGAATAGAATTTTTTTTTCATTTTCAAAAAAAGTTAAAGGTGAGCAAAAATACCACCAGTAAAGAAATAAGATAAACACTCTGTTATCCGTGTTAGTACGAAATGGTTCCAGTAAATTACTGCAAAATTTTGTTGTTAGAGCGCTGATAATAGTGATGTCCTCATTTTCATGGACCATTACCTTAAATATGTTATTATGTCACAGAAAATCGAGGTGCATCACAGATGAAGAACAAAATATTAAAAATAAACAAATACATAATTATAAAATGGGACTAAGTTTATCGAAGTGATCCAATCCACAATTTTACACATCCAGTTACCCCAATCTATCAAATTTCTTTTATAAATGTTGAACTTTATCACATAAGCATAAGGTTCACTTTCAATCGAGGAAATTTGACAGATTGGGGTAGCTTAATGTGCTGGCGTCTGTACCTAGTTTATCGAAAGGATCCAATCCACAAACTGTGAAGGTTGGAACATATTCTAGAAATCACGTCCATTTATTAATATGACACAATCGAATCGAAACAACACACAACACGTGACGACCACTTGATTTTATTTTACCAACCACCCCAACCGGCCCGTCATGCAACAGAGAAATTGCGTAACTCACATATACAAGGTTTTACATATTATTTTATCTGAAAGTGTGAAAGGCAAATAGGTATTAACCAACCTAGAGGAGGGAGAATTTAAGAAGACCCATCTGACCCATGAAACAGAACATATATAAAATCTAGTTAGTCAAATACGAAAAAAAAATTTTTGGTCCTCATACTAAATGCGTCACCTGCTTGACATTTTTGTAGGAAAATATAATTATTTTTTGAGTATATTTTTCAGATTGATTTTGTACTCGTTTTTTCGTTTCATAGACTAATTAAGCTCCTTAACTAACGTCCACTATTTATGTTCTGGTATTAAGGACAGATTTAATACAATAAATACAATTTAAGGATATTAGGACTGGAATATAAATATATTCGATGTTATGACGCGGTCGCTGTCCTTTTCAATGTCAGTAGGTACCTTTGGGTGTAGCCTAAGGGTGTGTCATGCCACTCAGTTTAAATACCTACTACCTGAGCCCAAAGCATTTACGCCTTGGGTTTAGGTAGTAGGTAATTAAACTGGGTGGAATGACATGCTACTCTCTCTTGTTTTGTAGGACCTTGACTTGCAAGTTGCAACCAACAGGCCGTAGTCGTGATTCGACTTCTATTTCACTATTGGCGTGATCCTGTCTAATCTTAGCACAAGCAAGTGGCAAGTCTCAACGGACGGACTCTGTAACTCTGTATAAATGATTAAACATCATAGATTAATAAACAAAAAACTCTGTGGTAATAGTACGCAAATACGGGTAAAATTAAAATTTCCTCACTCTTATCGATACGACTGGAGAAAATTTTGGTGAATGATTAACAGCTTTACCTTCTCTCTCCAAAGTCTGAGGCTCCAGGCTGGTATTAATAATTTTACTTGACAAGACAAACCTTAATGATGCTCTATGACACGTCATACAATTTGAACCCAGAACACGTTGAACACGCTCCCACTAGTCCAACGAGGCAGTAGAAAAATATATAATTTAACATTAGTAATATGTTGGTAGTTACACTCACCGGTTCGTAAGTGATCGGCGAGTTAAAACAACCAGGCACGCGGTTAGTGTATAGATGGGCGACCGTTAAATTGTTTTAATTTCTTAGCGTCTCCGTGCTTCGGAGGGTATGTTAAGCTGTCGGTCTCGGTTATTCTCATTAGACAACAGACGATAAGCCAAATTGGAGGCCTACTGGGCGGTTTGAACTTAAACACCCGTCGGACGTTAAAATTTCCGATTTCCTTCTGATTTCTTCTTCTAATCTTCATTGCATTTTGAAATTGAATAGTATGGAAGCTTTTTTTTTATCATAGTATGATCTTTCAGACATCTTTAAAATCAATCGTAGGTATACATTTAAGTGCGGGTGGGAATCGAACCCACGACCAAGGGGTATCCGGCCCCATGTGCGTTAACCGCTCCGCCACCGCACCGTGGGTCTAACACTCGAATTTATACAATCCATTCGATATTTCTTAACGCATAACGGATTTACATGGAACAGTGAACATATCAGTGGGTCATGTTTCTAGAAAACAAAGCCGACGGGAATACTTATATCCTTAAAAGGGTGTTAGCCAAGGAATCTTAAATTTGATCTGCCAGTTTGTATTGGTAAAGGGTGTTGGTTCGAGACTCGTCGGACGATAAAATTTCTGATTTCCCAGTTTTGAGATTAGATTTACGCTTCCATTGCGAAAAATTGAATTCCTTGAATAACTCTTAGTGGAAATAACTTTTAGTGGAAAATGTGGTTGGACATACATTTCATAAATTAATATGTTTAGAATTAAGTACCTAATGCTCAATGTATATCTGTTTGATTTCCCGAATAAATAAATAAAAAATAAAACTCTAACACCAGAGCAGAGTAACCACTGCCCATACGATAAATTAAAAAATATAAAAAATAATAGGCAAATGTTAAATAATAGGTCTCCTTTATCGCTGATCTTATGGCCACACGGGTTATCTTCAACAATAGAACTCCGTTGATGAGATCTAGCAATCAGCGGGTTAATCCCACCTAACTCTGATTTCTGGGGTTTTTAACTTAGCCGGATTTTGGTTAAATATACAAATTTAAAAAAAATGGCCCAACTTATGTGTCAAGGTTGTCGATGCTGGAATTATTAAAATATAAACAATGTTGTCTCTGATTTTATTCAGTTTGTCGTTAGTTACCGGAATGATCGGACGCGTTCTAACTTTGAAGCAGTTCAACTGAAGTCATTGACCGCTTATGTTAATATTATTTCGAACTGATTGAAAAAAAAACATCGTTCTCGACTTTTTGTCTTACAATTGAATAGTCATAGTTAACAGTTATTCTTACATTAGTATAATATTTAAGTATAGTATTGTTAACTAATTATTCATTAAAAACTTACCAAACGATATTTTTGAACCAAAGACATTTGTCAGTTTGCCACAATCCTCACCTCAAAATAAATAACTTCACCGAATAATTAAAATTAAATTACTTGATGTTAACTTAACGATGTCGCAAAACATCGAATAAACAAAGCGTCGTGACCATATAAACTAAGTTAGCATTCAATCAATCAGTGAGGACAATGTGTAAAGTTACACCCATGACTGTGGAAACCAAGACACCAGTAGACAGCCTGAAGCCGAGGGAGAAATGGCGGATATTGAAGAACGTGGTCATCATCAGCTTGGCTTTCATGGTCCAGTTTACAGCTTATAGTGTGAGTATTGAATTTACAATATTATACACTGCCTTGACTGCACCTGTGGCGCAGCGGCTAAAGGCCTACGATGACCGGGACGGCATGGCAAAGGATTTTGCCGTGAGTCAGCGCAAACTAGCCGCTTAGATACCATTACATATCCCCCTACGGGAGCCTGTGGCGCGTCTTTTAATGCCGTGCAATGAAAATCCCTTTCGATGCCGCGGCATCATTTTAAAGTAAAGCAATAAATGCCGTATTTCTGTATCGATACGTTTGAATGTCCATTAGTAATAATGTAGGCCTTAAGACAGTCGCCTCGCCGCTTCGTGTCCCGGGTTCGAGTCCCGCGCCGGACAACTATTTGTGTGACCCATAAATAGTTGTTCTGAGTCTGGATGTAATTTGTGTCCGTCTATTATAGGTTTGTAAAGTACCCCGCGACACAGGGATTCAGATTCGATAGTGCGGGCGTTGTCTTTTAAATAAAAAGAAATTATATTATACAAGAATTTACAATATTATACAAGACTATACAGCGCAGTGATAAAGATGGTTGCATCGCTACTATCTCGGAATCTACTTTTTACGGGTTCGATTCCCGCATAGTAAAACTATTTGTGATATATATATGTCTGAGATAGTCTCACGCCTGTATCTCAGAGGGGTAGGCAGAGACAACGGATTTCTTTTTGTCACGATCTTTCTCTATTTTGCTTGTATTTGTCATTATTTTTTTCATATTGCTCGCCGGTTTAGGTTACTGACTTTATTTGTGTGTATTATAATAAGGGGAATTATTAAACGATCAAATACAAAAATACTTAGCGACTGATGTTGAGACACTGTTTTAATAACTTGAGCGGCATGAATTTGAGTAAGCGAATAATTAACTAAACTAACGACGAATATTGATTAATAATAAAATCCAGAACGAGCTTACAAAAAGTGGGTCATAATTAATCAATTTCAGATATCAAAATTCTAGCCGTGCGACTAAATTACTATAATAGAGCGACTAGAAATACAGGATAGAGACGAGTTTTCCGGAAGTTATTTGGGTTAGGATAGAACTGTGACCATCAAGCTAGATACTATTGTTAGTGAAGATTGGTGGAAAGTTTTCAAAAATCCCATCAATTTTTGGAAATTTTTGAATATTTCAGGAGACATACAATGCAAATCTAAACAAAAACAATAGCGCTTGAAGTCCGCCGCACAAGCCCCTGATCTCTCTGATTAGTCAAAGCGAAGAAATATTAGGTCGCTCAAATATTATGAAGCTTCTCATTTTGTATTTTAAGTAACTCAAATTAATATTTGTTAGTTACTGTTCTGTTGATTTCTCGTCACTCGCAGTCAGTCGCTCACTTAGTAATACGATAACGTAAATTCATAATTTTTGTTACTTAAAACTTTAATTTACAGTCACTCGTTTAAATACTACCCTAATAATAATGATAATGATGTTCTCATGGCTGAATTTCGAATGTCTTAATGGACACCAGCCATTTGCGCGGGGCATATTTTAGTGTACAGACGGCAGCACATCAAGCTACTCCAATATGTCCAATTTCCCCAATTGAAAGTGAACCTTATGCTTTTGTGATACAGTTGAAAATCAATAAAATTAATTTGACTGTTTGGGGCAGCAAGTGTCCTGGCGTCTGTACAACTGTGTGCGCAAACACAGGGGCACTTTCTATTCCATCACCCACATGTTCCGATGGGACGATTAGAGACACTACTGGAAAGAGGTCAGGTACAGGACCAAAGGCTTTAGATGTTCTCCGAGGCACGGAGGTGAAAATACCGCCCACTTCCAGATTTCGGACTGATACTGAGAAATTTTTCTTTATAGAAAATTCCCAAATTCACTTGTTGGTACAATCTGGGATTTGAACTCAAGACCTCACGCTGGACCAACGATGAACTCTTATAAAAGGTGTAATATAAATAGTGGACGTGATTTAAAGACCGATATCTACTCACGAAACTGAAGAAATAAAAAAAAACAATTTCTGAAATACGAAAATACTTATATTTTTAGACTTCCTTTACAAAATGCATCAGCTCTTTGATATTCTTGTTGGATGTTTTGATGTTTTTGCATTCGATGTGTACTACGCGCTGGTTAGTTTGATAGGAAAAAAATCGAGTGAACCACCACACGACTGATGTAAAACTTAGATATGCGAAACGTAACTGGCTATGAGAGAAAGAGATAAAGATAATGTAAAAAATATTTTTTTTTAAGAATATGTAATAGTAATAGGTTCACTAAACGTAACTCTCCTTCTCTTTCTAACTTTACTAACTTATATTTCTCGTAACGCTCTCGCATTTACCAGCTTACTTCCCAAGTCAAAGTTTTACTTCAATAAAATAAAACACCTTAAGTAATGTCCACTATTTATGTTACACCACGTGTTAAGTTGTTCAAAGTCTATAAAGTTTTTACCTTTTTGTATAGTGCCATGCCATACAGGGTTTCTAGAGCCAGAGAGCTAATTGTTTTTCTTTATCACACTAATATTATAAAGGCGAAAGTTGTGAGTGTGTGACTGTGTTAGTGTGTATGTTTGTTACTTCTTCACGTCTAAACGACTGGAGCGATTTTAATAAAATTTGGTATCGATTTAGCTGACACCCTGGATTAACATATAGGCTATAACTTATAAAGTTTAAGGCGGGTAAAACCGCGGGGCACAGCTTTTATGTATATAAATATGGTTGAAGGCTTTTTGCAGGCCGCTGGTAAATGATATCGGCATGTATTCTAGTTTAAATGGAGGTCGTGCATATCGTTTTTAGATCTATAATATTAAGTTATCCGGAAAAGTACTTCCATTTTCCACAATACACTACGGATACTTAGTTGATAATACTTGTAGTTATAAACGTAAATTATAAATATCTTGGGACAACTAACACACTGCCACCCGATCCCTCCCGAACTTGGCTTCGAGAAGGAGGTTGTCGACTTGTGACAAACTTACCTAGTTGAATGGTCTGTCCTGTCCTGTAAGTATAGGTAGTCGTCTACAACTTCGAATTAATGAGAAAAGTAAAATCATATTACTTTTTGTATTGCTTCCGGCATCTAACAATTTACTTATGTATATCATTTAATCTTGTATTTTAATATAAAAATCTAGTATTTAAGTATAATTTACCATCGATTCCGTAAATATATTCACATTTCGGCATGTTTAAAAGCGGTCTAAAAGCCTTCCGCTGGTGAATTGTTCCAGTTTTCCATAGAATATGTTCAATTAAAGTTGTTTATAATTTTGTAAGTTACTCTAAGTGGTGTAGGTACAGTAATTTTTATAGTAGTTTTTTATTATGTGGCAGCCTTTAGTTACAATTGCTTCTATCATCACCATCATCATCATATCAGCCGAAAGACGGATGCCTCTATAGGCCTCTCTAATTACCCTACAGCTGACGTCTGGGTGATACAGAAGATATAGTAATAATAATAATAGCCTCGGCCAACACACACGGCTATCTGATCCCCAACTAAGCAGAACTTGAACTATGGAAACCAGAACTGATATATTATTACGTACTATTTTTCTTTTGTAAATACATACTGATATAGATAAATACACCCAGACTCGCGGCATGTTCATAAACATAAATATCTGTCCAGGGTGCGAGTCGGACCCTTGACTGCGGCGTGAAAGGCAAGTATTTACCAACCACGACAACCGGCCCGTCAAAGCCTGCTGTATTTCCCAGACTCAACTCAACTATAGGGCAACTAGAGGAACCTACAGACGCGGTATAAATATCACGTCGCTAACTATTTATGGCAAATTTTCATTTTACAAAAAACATTTGTAGAATGAACTTTTTTTTTTTTTTTTTTTTTTTTTTTATCGCAAATTGAAACAATTCGTTTTTGGCGCTTCGACGGCCGCGGGCCGCTGTATACTTATAAAATGTTGTCCAAAGCGTAGTATACCTAATACAGCACATCGTTTCTTCGCTCTATAATCAATTCGGCTTGGGGAATTACCTCCGTTTTACAGAATATTCTTCAGTTAATAGCACTACTTAATTTAGTGGTCCTGCGTGTGAGTAAAGTAGCCAGAGCTCATCTGGGTAGAGGCAATCTAGGGGGTCAGCAACGCGTGATCGTCGCACAATCGATCGAGTAACATCATAGGCTACGTTAACCGCTTATAACGAAGAGGTGCCTCAGCTGGCTTGACAACAAAGTGGTATTTAATACTAAAAGAAAAACAATTATAGAGCATACAATATTATCAGCTTATTCATGTGTCTGCTATAAAGATGTCAATGTTCTAACATTCTCGTGTTTTACATTGCAAGCAATTTCATAATTTGAACTTTATATTAATATAGTCAAGGTTGAGAATGCTGAAATTAACTTAGGTAGATACATAATTAAAGATAATGCGTGACATATATGTAAGTTTGTGTTCTTTCAGTTTGTCGATACACAATGTTATAATCGGATGCATTCGTTTAAAACTTAAACCTCTTTTTACTCTTTATTTAATTAAAAAAATAGTTGATAGATAATTTATTGCTACTCATCGTTCACTTACAAATATCGACCAAAACCTGGCTGAACTTTCTGTGTACAATTCCGGGAAGATTTTTCCGGGAATATTCGTGCTAAAGCCGTACTTCACGAAGAAACAGCTAAATAGAATACGAACTATATGAAGTAGTGAATAATGTTCAAAATGGATCCCCCAAGTGAACTTGTTGCAGAGGTTTTGAAGCCAAAGGAAAAATGGAGGATTCTGAGGAATGTGTTGGTTATCAGTGTAGCCTTCCTGGTACAGTTTACGGCATACAATGTAAGTTCAAAGAATACCGTTTCGAAAACACAATTTTCAGAGGATATTTTCACTTTGGGTTTTTTGGTTAGAATTTGTGGAGAGACAATTTTCGGACCTTGTTCATGTGTGACAACGGACCAAGTCCATTTCCACCTGTCCAAAAAATAGTTTTAGGTAATGCATTGTAGACTAAATAAACTGGAATACAAATAAAATTCATGTTTATTCGAGAAATGTTTGGTTACTAATTTCATAACGCCGCAAAGTTGGTGGTTTTTATACATTAATCCATTTTTTTGTTTCTCATGATCTAGTAATGTCTCTGTACCATCTACAACATGTAACGTAATTAACTCACACCCTCAAACACCTCAATTAGTATATTATGTTGCAATCATAATACATTTACACTTTTTAATTTAATATGTAGGTATATGCATTGTTATTTACTGAATTAGTTTCTTGGAATAAAGTTTATTTTTCTTTATTTTGTATTGAATTATGGAATTTCAATGAATTTAAATAAAACTGCAATTTTAAAAGCCTTATTACCTACTTTGTCAGACGGTCCATTTCAATTTGTTTTGAGTGTACAGGGTTAGTATAATAATAATTTCCGTAGTTTCAATTATTTTTGGAATAAAAATTACCTATATTAAAAATGATAAATCGATTCAGTAAACGATTCTGAACCAAGTATTTTCAGGATGTGCTTTAATTAAGTTACATGTTGTATAAGAACGTTTAAATAAAAAAATGAGTAAAATAATCGTGAGCTCAAGACGTCCAAACCGTTTTCACTAGGTTGATCAACAACCGCAGGATCTAAAGCGAAAACGTTAAAGAACAATAATAATAATATTAAAAAAAAAAAAATAATAGTGTCAGTTGTGACGGTTGTTATTTTTTCAATTTTATTAATATTTATTGTTTAAATTATTATCTCTCGCATTATATTTATACAAACTTAAAATTACTGTGTAAAATCTATTTTAAATTGTAACATAGGTACAACTACGGCTGATAAAATACAAGAAATAATTAAAATATGCAACGACGTTGGTACTACATACTACATACAGTTTGACATGAGTGAAAGTGACAGCTATCACAATGAAAATCCATATCCATACAGACAATAATGTTATAAACAACCAAATATGCTGACCAGACGGAGAGCACGAGCAAGACCCCCGGACTCATCGCCGCGTCGCTCCACCACCCAAGCGTTTGATACCGTCCCAGTGGTGGTTTCGCCAAACTCCAGTGCGAACAACGATGACGATGAATATTTTTCTCCGCCGACGTCGTCTCCACCAATACGGCGGCGAAGAGCCCGGCCACCGCGAGAATTAGGACTTACGGGGCAACCAGCCCCGAGCAGGGTCCCCGCTCCCGGTGGTAATGTGCAGCGCATACGATGGACTAACTCCATTAATGAAAATGTGATGCGTGCATATTTTGAGGCTACAGACTCAGTACTCACCTTACTGCATATCGTGCTCGAATGCTGTCTTTTTTCCAGGAACTTGAACCAACTGTCAACGTAAGATACGTTGACAGTTGTCGTAGTATCATTGTACCGATTGTCGTTTCTGCCCATGGTTTAATTGCCAAGAGCCTCGACCGTCACCTTAAGAGGCTCGCGTTAGGCAGTTGGGTCAAGGGTCAGGTTCAGAAGGCAGTTCTTTTGGAGACGGCGCGTATTGTGAGGATGTTCCTCTCTCTGGAGCCTTGACCATCGGTAGCATGGACCCTGCTCCCGTTGCCGATTGGATCTCTATTTTTTATATTTATAAATATATATTTTTTTTGTAACTATATATTTGTAAATGTATGAAATAAGAATGACACGGAATAAAAGACATATTAATAATAATAATAATGTTTATTTGACAACTAACACAGGTACATTAAAGAAGTTATAAATTACCTACTCAAGTAAATTTTCTTCATGATAAATAAAAGGTTGACTCTCAAGTCCATCTGCTCGTTACACGAGGTCAACCAAACGTTAACACAAAATATCTGAATACCCCCGACCGCAACTCCACCAGTCACCGGAAGCAGTAAACAATAATTACCGAAAACGTTGTGTAATTCACGTAATTCTTCATCAAAATTACAACTGTATTGTACCAGAAGTAGGTAACGATTTGCCTGCTACCTCTCATACTAGTCGTGACTTCATAATTAAGTCTTAATGATAATGACGGTCATCAACATCAGTTTGATACCTACATATTGATAAAGGCCCTGATTCTAAGCAGTACAACTAAACTAATTTTATTATCGTTAAATTTACTTCTGAAGCACTTCTATTGAAAACGAATCTTTAGTTTAGGAACTATACAGAATGACAATAAATTTTTTAATGGGATGCTTATGTTTCGTGTAGGTACAGAGGCCAGCACATCAAGATACCTCAATCTGTCAAATTTCCTCAATTGAAAGTGAACCTTATGCTTTTGTGATAAAGTTAAAAATCTATGAAAGAAATTTGACATATTGGGGTAGCTGGATGTGCTGGCGTCTGTACGTCGATTGTTCCGGCGTTCATTAAGGGACTGACATCAGTCAAATTGTTATTCCGCTTAATTTTGACTCGTACTACGAAGATTATGATGTCAAAAATATTTTCTATATTTATTTATATTATCATACATGGTTACCCAATATCATAGCTTACAAATATTTTTGTCCTATAGTAATTTATGTAAGACCTCTGTGAACTCATTCAGCAAACACGAAAACAGATTGACTTCGTTTGAAATCGCATTGTGCACGCGCATCGATCGTTGCAGCAAATTGGTCCGCACATCCAGCGACTCCCTGTACCGGTCGAAGCCACAAAACTGAATCCCATGTTGGACAGCTAAGTTATGTGTCATATTATATCACGCTATAATTTGAATATGTGGTTAAAACCCGGTGGTGCTACCAGCGTCTTAATTAACTTTATATTTTTATTTTATTTTAATATTTATATTTTATTTAAATGCGTATTTTTTATTTAAATAAAGGAAAGGGCTAAAAGGAAACTAATTGTAAGGCAAGCGTTGTAATGCCACGTAGAGGAAAATCTTAAAAAATGTGTTGATTCGACCGCTACCAAACAACACAGGATCACCATTTGAACTAATGTGAAGTTTTAAAAAAACCAAATGATCTCATTCTTTTTAGTTCTTATGGAACATAATATTATAATATGCTTATAAATAGGTACACATGTTAAAGATAAAGTGAAAGTATAACTTACCTCCATCTTAAATTTCATCAAAATACGAGCTAACATTTTTATTTTGACGTTATTGAGTAAGAAAACAATCTAATCTAATACATCATTTAATTTACAAATTAAAACCAAATTACTGACATGGAGATCAAGTTTGTTACTTACCGAGCATGATTTGGTAGCCGTGACGGAAACGAATCTGGCCAATTCAGTAGAGGACTCTGAAATATCAATTGGAGGTTGGAAAGACCTTCGCAGGGATAGAGGGACGGCGGGTGGCGGTGTGTTGATAGCTGCACGACCAGGTTACCTTGACAAGGCGAAGGGAATTCGAAACGGACTGTGACGAAGATATCTGGGCTCATTTCAAAATAAATAGCCTAAATGTGTTTTTATGTGCTGCAACTGATGATGATTATAAGTCGTGGTTTTGCAAGGTTGAAAGCTTCTTCCTCAATTTGAATGGAATTGTATTAGTTTTAGGAGTTTTACCTGAATTGAGGTTTACCTAAATTTAAAGAGCGCATCTGTAAATATTAACAACTATTATGGTTACTTTATAACGAGTGATGAATATCTAACGTCTAACTTACTCCCACGCAGTAAGTTAGACGTCATATTTTCAACCTCGCTTTCCAATCAGTATACCCCAAACAATGAAAAAATATCGCGAGTTACGCCTATTCCTAAAACTAGTGATAGATCCTCAGTGGATAAACACAGGCCTCATCATCATCATCATATCAGCCGAAAGACGTCCACTGCTGGACAAAGGCCTTCCCCAAAGATCTCCACAATTACCGGTCTTGCGCTATTCGCATCCAGCAGTTTCCAGCGACCCGCACAAGATCATCGGTCCATCTTGTAGGGGACCTGCCCACGCTGCGTCTTCCGGTTCGTGGTCTCTACTCGAGAACCTTTCTGCCCCAACGGCCGTCGGTTCTACGAGCTATGTGCCCCGCCCACTGCCACTTCAGTTTTGCCAATCTTCCAGCAACACAGGCCTATTGCTAGAAAACCCTCGAAAGATTGCGTTAGTAAACCCTCGACCCCAAACATCATTTTAAAAGAGCTGATACTCTTACACTGCTGGACCGATATTAACCAAACATAACTAAGAACCAACAACTAAGGTCCATACGTTTGACAGGTACGATGGCACCGAGAGACACACACACACAGTCACACACACGCACACACACACACATATTGAGAGAAAGACAAACATCGTCGTCAAAATTAGAACAACCCTCTTGTTCCTGTCATGTAAAATACAGAATCGCTAGCAAGTAGTGCTCTTCAAAAATACCGGAATACTATTTGTTCACGTTGTGCTTATTAACTAAATCTCTAGTCGTTTTTTCATCCTTGACTGTGTTTAATACATTTTTTAAGGATGATACGATCTATGGAGGCCTTTAATTAGGTGTCAACAATTTTTTGTCACTTCTCTTAGACTGTATCTTAATTTAATCTGTTTTTATAGACATTGGTTTAGTTATCATTGCATCTTTGCAATTCTAGGTCGCTTAAGAATTAAAATGTTTGATAATAGAGATAAACGTAAAGCATATAAATATAAAATAGATACTTCAGTTCGTTTTTACTCTTATGGGTCACGGTCGATTAATCGCCTGTAGTTTAATGCGACTAGGTATGCATTAGTACCAAGCAATTTGCAATGAGTATAATACGTGTATGACGGAATATTTTGGCAGTAATGAATGACAGTTAGAATTAAAATCCAAGGTATTACAGAGATTTGGTCTAGACAGAGATACAGTTAAAATCTCTCTGACTAGAATTATCTAAAATTATCCACAAAGATAATGTTTCAAACAGTTTGGTTGGTAAGTGATTATAAATTCTGGGGGCCATGCTAAATATACTCTTATTTAGTAATCGACCGTCGTTATAAACACAAGGTCCGTCATAGTAATAATATTGAATTCATAACTTAATATAGACAGAACCATTCAGACAATGTGTAGTAAAATAAAGCTTAAACTAGAAATTTCGATAATTAAATCTAAACATAATCTCCTTGATAATAACTTAATACAAGCTAGCTAAATATGATTACTGTTTTAAAATATTTTTTTATAAATGTTATAAGAATCCGTGTTCCTAATTATCTATATGTAACTTTAAATAATTATGTATACCTACTTAACTATATTACTACAAACATGTTCTGACTATTTACAAGCGCTTTTTAAAGTCTACGGAATGAAATCTTTTCTATTTTATTATAATAGTTTTGTTTAATGAAAAACTTATTTTATTGCTATCTTCGATAACGAAATTTTTCAAACATATTTAATATTACTTCGAGTAAATAATACTACGAGTACTTTTTATGGTATAGATGCTAGGTACTGTGAGTAAATTAAGTTTTTGGAAAAATGGTTTACAACTATCAATTGGTTTTAGTTAACAAATGGCGGGTACCTATACATTTTGTTTGTAATTTGAATGCTGTGTCCTTATCATTTTATCTCCAGATTTGCTCTGGAGGGAAGTGGAACTACTTTTTTACAACTCCTTGTTTTTTTTTGATTAAATTCGTTGCGGGATCACAGACAGTTACGATTCCCGATTCCCTCGGGACATGCCTGAGTCTCAGTGTCACTTCATAGTGTGCCACTGTTGATGCTGGCGCACAGGAGTAGTCAAGGGTAAGAGGGAGGTACTAGTCCCAATATAGCAAATAAGAATTCAAACTAAGTATCCCATGCCAGAGGATGGATTTTTGAAGTTATACTTCTTTTGGCGCGATGGAGAAAAATGATGAGAGTGAATTTTTACGATGCGCGCGCACACCGACACCAAAAAATTTAACAGCATGAAGTTAGTTCTAGGTGGTATGACAGTGAATTCTCCTTTATATCTTCTACCGATTGAAAACGGGTACCACTGAGTTTAGGAAAAAGAAAGAAGTCAGCTGGAGCCATATCTGGTGAATATGGTGGTTGCTGGATGGTATTTGTTGAGTGTTTGGTCAAAAATTCGTTCACAATGATGGCCTTGTGCGAAGGCGCATTATCGTGGTGCAAAATCCAAGAATTTTCTTTCCACAATTCTGGCCTTTTTCGTCGAGTTTGCTCTCTTAAACGCCGCATAACGCTGAAATACTATTCTTTATTTACCGTTCGACCTTCCGGTAAGAATTCAGAGTGCACAACACCGCGATAGTCAAAGAAAACAGTCAACATGATTTTGACTTTTGATCGACTTTGGCGTGGTTTTTGAAGTTATACTTCTTTTGGCGCGATGGAGAAAAATGATGAGAGTGAATTTTTACGATGCGCGCGCACACCGACACCAAAAAATTTAACAGCATGAAGTTAGTTCTAGGTGGTATGACAGTGAATTTTTAAGATGCGCGCGCATCGTAAAAATAACAGCATGAAGTTAGTTCTAGGTGGTATGAAAATTGATAACTATGTTCAAGTTGTATATTAAGAAGTATAACTTCTAACGCGTGTACGTAAGTACACACAAGTTTTTTTTTTCTTTTGGAACGAAGTTCCTTATCGCGCGTTCTGAAAGGGGGCTAGACGGAAAAAAATCTTACGAAAAGTTGTCACGAGGCTTTTTGCAGCTGGGCGGCCGCGGCGTGCGCATGTTTCTCTGTCTGTCTCTCTCTCTCTCTTTTATAGAAAGCAAGCCAGATATTTTCATTTCTATTTCGCATTGAACAGTGTGGTGTCGCGACCATGGTCGCGACGATTGTTTTTGTTGAGTGTATACAGGTTTTTTGGACATAATAAATAATAAGAAATAACTTCGTTCCATCCGGGTGTCCCTTGACACCTCTCAAGTTTTTCTTTGGGATTTGAACGTCGACTCAGGACGGTCATTGATGTGTAGATGGTTGATTAGTCGGCGCTTATGCCAATCCTGCGTTTCATTTTCGAACGAAACATCTCTGTGCGATGAGTAGGTACCTACGATTACGATTACGATTGTTCTGTGTCCAGTTGTAATTTATCTAGAGGTATAATATGTATGAATTTATAATATCTCGGGACAATGTCACACAGATCATCCTAGCCCCAAACTAAGCAAAGCTTGTACTATGGATGCCAGGCGACGATATACATACTTATATAGATAGATAAATACTTATATACACAGAAAACATCCATGACTCAGAAACAAATATACGTGCTCATCTCACAAATATTTGCACTTACCGGGATTCGAACCCAGGACCACCAGCTTCGTAGGCAGGATCACTACCAACTAGGCTACGGCCTAATCATGTAAGTATGTTTATTAGTTGTCTGGTTGCCTAGTTTAGGACCAAATGGCAGTGTGTTAGGTTAGATGTTAGATATTTATTTATATTATTAATAAATGTTTATGTGAATTTTGTTTCGCGTCTGGTTAATTACCATTGCGACAACAATGCCATAGCATTAATGTCGTAATTTTATTATTATTATTAACCTTGTAAAAACCATTACAGTTAATGGATGTACTTTCCCTGTCCAGCTGTCCATAGAGATAGCAAATCGGCCAAGTGCGAGTAGGACTCCCGCACGAGGGGTTCCGTACCATAAAAACGATCAAAAAATTCACGTTGTTAGTATGGGAGCCGCCTTAAATATTTATTTTATTAATAAATAAGAAGAATAAAGAAATACTTCTAGTGTGAAGATTTAAAACTGTCTAACTATCACGGTTCATGAGATACAGCCTGGTGACAGACGGACATACAGACAGCGAAGTCTTAGTAATAGGGTCCCGTTTTACCCTTTGGGTACGGAACCCTAAAAAGCGCTATGCCCTATTTCATTCGAATGCTGCTGTTAACTAGGGGTCGGATTTTAAAATGCTTCAGCTGATCGATATGTTCGTATGAGAAGTTAACATTGTTTCAGTGTATTTTTTTGTTGATGTCTTTCCTACACATTATTCAGCTTCAGAGGCAAATTAACTCCTTAAATTAGGAACACTATTTATTTGACAACTTGTACCTATATCTTAATTAGTACAAAATCAAATGAACAAATTAGACGAAATTTTATTTAAATATATAGAAGTATTGTGAGCATTCGGTATTCTGTTTATAATTTACTATCCGGTCGGATACCGGATAGTAGCCCATACTATTCAGTATCCGGCCGGATAGTAAATTAAGGATAGACTTCTCGGATACCGGATAGTTACTAGATATCCGTTACATGTCTAATAACAACAGCCGAGAGTAAAAATGTTATTTTATGTGGAACATTTTTGTATTGCAGGGTGCTGCTAACCTCCAAAGTTCGATCAACGCGGAAGCAGGATTGGGCACCGCTTCGCTGGCTGCCGTCTACGTGGGGCTGGTCTTCTCGAACATATTCTTACCGGTTGTTATGATAAAGTGAGTATTCAAAACTGGCCTACTACATACTGCTAAAAGGGGATCGCACCACTTGTTTTGATATAAAGGTAATAATAATATGCTGGGACATTACTTCTCACATGGCCATCTGATCCCAAACTAAGCAGAACTTGTACTACGGAAACCAGATAACTGTTTTATTACATACTTATACTACTTTTCTTTTGTAAATACATATTTATATAGACAATTACACCCAGATTCAGGACAACCAGACATGTTCTTGCATACAAATATTTGTCCTGGGTGGAAATTGAACCCATGACCTGCAGCGGGAAAGGCAAGGATTTACTAAGCACGCCAACTACGGCGGATAAAGTTATTCGTTCGCTTCTTACATATGACATCACTCGTTTAGATCGGTGTTTGTTAGGTGTGAAGAATATATTAAAATTATTAGATTTTATTTGTTCGTTTTAAAATATAATTAGTAATTTATATATTATATTTATTATATAAAATTTTATTACAATGAGGTTTTTAATAATGTTACTACATTTTGCATACCTCATTGAGGTTATAAATCAGCGCACTTCATATTATTATGTACTACCACCTATAGGTTCCAACTGATAAAGTCTACGCTCAGACCTTTACCTATCCACGTCCAAAACCCCGAACCATTTCAGCTCAAACTGCAAAACCGTTCCGAATGCCTAGCAGACTGCGACGAAGTGGACTCATACTATGACAGGCTCGTAGAAGCTGTCCATACGACTGGGTCTAAGGTCTTCAAGGCCCGTCGTACAAACAGAACTAAAAAGATCTCTGACTTTACCCTGCATCTTATGGAAGAAAGACGGAAAATGGTTCTGACATCCTCAGATGATGCTACCAGATATCTGCAGCTCAACAGACAGATCTCTAAGTCTTTGACTCGCGACACGCGTCAATTTAATACAGATAGTATTAAAGAGGCCATCGAGCGGAACAAAGGCTCCAAAGTGTTCGCAAGAGTTCTGTCTGTTGGACAGAGCCAACTGTCGAAGCTGAAGACTGAGGATGGTAGAATCGTCACGTCTAGACCTGAGTTGCTGGGAGAGATCGAGAAGTTCTATGTACAGTTATATACGACAACACAGCCACCTGTCAAAGGTCATGCCTTAGATCCCAGAGCACGACTAACCCGACATTACACCGAAGACATCCCGGACGTCAGCCTGTACGAGATTAGAATGGCTCTCAGACAACTCAAGAACAACAAGGCGCCTGGTGATGATGGAGTTACAGCAGAGCTTCTGAAGGCGGGTGGTACACCAATCCTACGGGCCCTTCAGAATTTATTTAACACCGTCATACTAGATGGTCAAACGCCACAAGCAGAAGAAGTGTGGTAGTGCTCTTCTTCAAAAAGGGCGACAAAACCCTATTGAAGAATTATAGACCCATCACACTGCTGAGCCATGTCTGCAAGTGACAAATACAACAGCCTAAGAGTCTTATATGGCATTTTATATTTTAGTTAGTGTTGCCCAAAATCGGTCTTGGTCTTGCAGTCTTGGTCTTGTTCTTGCATTTTTGCATGACCAAGCCAAGACTGACCTTGCAAGATTTGAGCAAGAACAAGACTAAGCCCGCGAGACTCTTGCGTCTCGCATTTAAGTCAAACTGAGATTTAGGCGTTATTAAGTAGGTAGCTATTTGGTTCCTTCCAATACCAATGTTAATAAACGTCCCCCAGTGTCTATCATTATCAAAACCGTATCGGTAGGTAGGTATCGGTAGCACTGAAATCTATTGTATTTGTTCGGTGTACGGATGGATATTTAAATGATAACGTTTGATATTTGATATGATATTTAATTATTACCCCAAAATGATATAAAATTGATATAATGTATTGATAAATGATATATGATTGATGCCGAGCAGTGAACTGACCGCGAGGCGAGCGACCGCACCGCGGCGGCTCGCTTTTGCTGTGTCAGCTAATGCGATTACCTAAATGTTCGATTTACGAAATCTGAACATGCTCCCGGGCCGGAGATAAAAGTTGATGATGATGATACATGATTACAAAACACGAAAAAATACAAAATAAGAAAATATAGCAATCTAAAGTAAGTATAACAATGTAAAAGTGTAAAATTAAAATTGTCTGTAATATAACTTAGTCTAAAATAATTCACGAAATTGTCTTAGATCTAGATACAAAGAAACGTTTTGATTGTACTGGGGAGGTAGCTGTATCAGCTACCGTTTTATCGTTCGCACTTTCATTAATCACAACACACTCATCACTCGCGATAGGTTTGCTCATTTTCACTACACTTGTGATAGTTCCGTTGCCGCTGCTGTTTTGGGAACGAGCGTCTGCGACGCGCGTCCGTCTCCACCACCAGCAGGCTGCAATGACCGCAAGGATCAATGTTCCTAGCACTGCAATGTAGCTTATAACGTATTGGTGTACGTCGTGCTGTGATAACTCAAAATCGGCTGATCTGGCATTCTTCTTAATTAGTTCAATTTGTTTATGTATTGAATTTAGGCTATTGTTTATTAGTATGTGGTCACCAGGATCTAGATACTCTGATGGTAATGATATATTAAGGATGTGATTTATTGGTGCGATCTTCGGTATGACTTGTTCCTGATTCATGTATAATTTATTTTTTCTGCTACTATCATGCGAATAAAACGTGAATTGATTTGCCTTTACCATACATTTCTCACTGAACCGTATAAGACCGGACTTTCTGATATTTGCATTTGAAATGTGATCTTCACAAATAATTCTGAGACTAATACTCGAACAGGCAAAGTATAAATGAGTGTTTAAGGCATTCAGTGCCGTCCACTGATCTTTACATGATTCTTTTTTATAGTGACACAATTCATTATTATTATTCTCTAATATGCAAAATTTTTCGTTGTTTTCTAGGTGTGTTATCGGGCCCTTTAATGTACACAAATATGACTCATCATAGTGCATACATTGTTGAATTTCTTCGTTTGATGTTAATATATATGCATCCTTTTTAACATTGATTGCTATAATGGTAGTCACGGGGATCACACTTATCATCATATTGTGCTGAATAGAACGAGGAATAGGTATTATTTTGTAAATGTCGTACTCATCTCTACTGATCAAAGGGAACTTTATTTCAAAAATGAAGTAATTTTGGGTCACACGTGCTTTTACTTTCAAAAATTGATACATCTTTTGCAAATCACTGTGGATGTTATCTAATGGCAACCGCATATCATTTTTCAGTTGTCCTGATATAGTGTGTAGTTCATTTAAGAGCTGTTCTGGTGTCAACAAATGTACATTAAATCTACCGTGAAACGTATCTGTAAGGGTACCCAACAATGTTTCTTGGAGCCTTCTTAAATTTGATAACATGCTGTTGGTAGTTATTGCAGACACGACAAAATCCTCTGACATTGATAAATTCCCTATTTGTTCTTTTAAATAGTTTGTGGCTTTGTCTATGCTATTTAAATGTTGGTTAATAATTTTATGTTGTGTATTTATCATAGTTTCCGTGCGTTTCAATAAGTTAAATTCGGATTCGACTACTGATGTTTGATTATTCCATAAATTTAATAAGTGTTTCTGATTCAGTCTTATCAATTCAATGTCTTTCGTATACTTTTCTGCGAATCGCTCATCTAGTACGCCGAACAAACTATTCGCTACATAGCCAATCCCATTGATAAGGCCGCGACGCTGTCTGGCGTGCGCTCCCTCCTGATTCAGCAAAAGCCCGTTGTAGTACTCCAGTTCCAACTTATCGTGACGTAATTGTGTTAATATCATGTTGCAATGCGATTGTTGTTTTAATTGTTCACATAAAGTGTTTAGATATTTTATAAACTTGTCGACAGTTACAGATCCTTCCCAGTAAGGCGACATGTTGTAGTAGACGACCAGGGTCCATTCGTCTCGAATATGTTGCATTTTGGCTACCGGGTCAAAATATAGTGTCTGATTGCTATTCAATGTAGTCACACTGTATGATGCACACGTTGATGATAGTAGGCTCATAAAGTAAATAAACATAAGTGCTAACGATAGAAACTTTCCAGTGGTCCGGCTCGAAGGACCAATGTTCGGTTTGGTCCAGTATTCATGCCGGATTGATGTCCTTTATGCTTTATTTGGATGTCTTTGTTTTGCTGTGTCGATATCTGTTTTGTATCCTCCTTTGGAGGTTCCCGTTCCTGACGCGGAAGTGGTAAAATTGCAATTTTACATACAGGTCTTTTGATAATTCCTGTTTTTGTTTTTAATGTGACAACTCGCACTAGACCATCATTTCCAGGGTGTAACTCTGTCACTCTACCCATTGCCCATTTTCCGGGAGGTAAATTGTCGTCCTTAATTACTACAATTTACCTCCCGGAAAATGGGCAATCTGGAATGTTAAACATAAGCTGTCTATCAACATGTAATGATTTTTCATTTGAAGCAAGAGTACTTATCATGAATAATTTAATTAAAAAATTACCCAACTCAACCTTTGACAAACCTTCATGGCAACACATTCAAAATATCAAACTCGCAGATCCTGAATTCTTTAACAGTCGGTCCGTAGATTTATTATTAGGAGCCGATATATATGCAATTATTATGCTAGACGGTATGTACAGGAGTGAATATCAAGGTCAGCCCATTGCCCAAAATACACAGCTGGGATATATTTTATGCGGGAATGTTTTATCGGTACATTGCAACGTTGTTACAATCGATCTAGAAAATATTCAAAAATTCTGGGAAGTAGAAGAAATAAGTGAAAAATCTGAGTATAGTGAGGAGGATCAGAAATGTATTCAGTTATACAACGAGACCACAAAGCGACGGTCAGACGGTCGTTACGAAGTTAAGCTGCCTTTACACGAGGATTTTAAGGAGCAACTAGGATCGTCAAAAGAAATTGCGGGTGCGCAGTTTCGTAGTTTGGAGAGAAAATTTGTGAAAGACCCTACGTTAGCTCAAGAATACAAAACATTTATCAGGGAGTATCGTGCTCTGGGACACATGAAAAGCACATATCAACAATCAAGTGAAATAGAATGTTTTCTTCCACACCACGCAGTACAACGCGCAAACGCCGTTACTACTAAATTACGAGTGGTTTTTAACGCGTCGTCACGAACTTCCTCAGGTAAAAGCCTAAACGACGTTATGTTCAAAGGCCCGAACTTACAACAGGACTTGCAAGCTTTGATATTAAAGTGGCGTCAGTATCAATATGCATACACAGCAGATTTAGAAAAGATGTACAGACAGGTACTTATAAACGAAGATCAGCAAACGTTGCAAAAAATCTTGTGGCGAGACACGCCATATGAATCAATCAAACAATATCAATTAACTACAATAACATATGGAACAAAGGCAGCCCCGTTCCTGGCGATGATGACGCTGAGGAGGTTGGCTTCTGATGAACAGGACAAATATCCTGACGCTGCAAAAGTTGTTTTTAATTCTCTGTATACGGACGATCTGGTCCATGGGGCCCATAGCCTTCAATTTGGCAAACAAATAATCAATGAGTTATGTCAATTAATAAAATCAGGAGGATTTACTCTACGGAAATGGTCCGCGAATAATGCGGAATTATTAGAATCTATCAAAAGAGAAGAGAGCTCAGAGGCGAACATTTTTACTTTTAAATCTGATGACACTGCTGGAAAAACATTAGGTATCTTATGGGATTCGTCAACTGATCAATTATCATTTAAATGCAACGTATCATTAGACACATCACGAAAAATAACAAAAAAAAAGCTTTTAGCCGAAATATCAAAGATATTTGACCCATTGGGGTGGCTAGCGCCAGTTGTTACGAAGTTAAAACTTCTATTTCAACGTATATGGCTTGAAAAATTACAATGGGATGACGTCATACCGGAAAATATCTACAAAGAATGGATTAAGATAACGTCAGATATCAATACAATAAATCAAATAAAATATCCCGCTGGTTAGGCTGTTCTGAAGAAAGTGGTATCGAGTTTCACGCATTTTCCGATGCGTCTCTTCGAGCGTACGCAGGAGCCGTGTATGCCAGGATCAAAAAGCAGGATAAATACTCCGTTATATTAGTAGCTGCAAAAACAAAGCTTACGTCGAACAAAAAAGTTATATCATTACCAAAACTAGAGTTGTGCGGTGCACATCTCGTAAGTAAGCTTATATCAAAAATATCAGAATGTTACAACAATTACAACATCAAGGTGTACGGGTGGACTGACTCCATGGTCGTATTGGGGTGGTTAAACGGAGATAGTGGGCGTTGGAAACCCTTTGTTGCCAATCGCGTAAGACAAATCACAGAAGTTATCCCTTCAAATCAATGGAGATATGTCAAAACAAATCAAAACCCGGCAGATGCGGCGAGCCGAGGGTTGAGTGCCTCTCAGTTAAAGCATCATCCACTGTGGTGGCATGGACCAACATGGCTATCATCTTTATCAATCACAGAAGAAAACAATCAAACGCATTATACTACAAATCATGAAATAAAAATATCACTCGCCAATATCATTCAAACAAGTACCTATCAAGAAGAAAGTATCATATCTCGTTTATTATCAAAATATCATTCATTTATGAAAGTAGTTCGCGTATTAGCATGGATACTGCGGGCAATAACCCGTAGCGCCCCGCCGCGACCTACATATATCACGTTGCAAGAATTGCATTCAGCAAAACTGCGTATCATCAAATATGTGCAATTAACAGAATTTGCTAGCGACATAGAATGCTTAAAACAGAACAATATGTTGAAATCAAAAAGTAATATACTTAATTTGCAACCTTATCTCGATCAAGATGGAGTGTTGCGCGTTGGGGGAAGATTGAGATACGCAGATTTATCTCACGAAGAAAAACATCCAGCAATAATTCCACATAATCATCCAATTACTCATCTGTTAATAGACCAAGCTCATCATTTAACATATCACGGAGGTGTCAAATTAACTTTGGCTAATGTTAGGAGAAGATATTGGATTATAGGAGGGACAAGAGCGACGAAAAAATACATACGAAGGTGTGTTACATGTAGACGTCATAATCCGGAAATCAAGTACCAACTAATGGGAGATCTGCCACCGGCGAGAGTAAATCCAGCTCCACCGTTTTTCCACACTGGTGTAGATTATACTGGGTTTGTCGATATCAAAATGAATAGAGGACGTGGAAGTCGAACATTGAGGGGTTACATTGTTGTCTTCGTTTGTATGGTCACAAATGCGGGTCATCTGGATATTGTCTCAGACTTGACTAGCGAAGCCTTCCTTGCAGCTTTACGTCGCATGGCAGCAAGAAGGGGGTGTCCGAGGCATCTATACAGTGACAATGGGACTAACTTTGTCAAAGCAAATAGAATTTTACAAGAAGCCTGTGTCGAACTTCATAAAATATTAGATGACAGTTTTTATCAACAAATATCCGAAATGAATATAGAATGGCACTATAATGCGAGCTCCTGGCCTACAGCTGGTGGGTTGTGGGAGAGGGCCGTGGGTAGTTTGAAACATCATCTCAAAAGGACAATAGGTAATCAAAAACTGACTTTTGAAGAGTATACAACCCTTTTATCACAAATCGAGGCATGTTTAAATTCGCGACCTCTCTGTGCTATATCAGAAAACGTGGAAGATCTCGAGTGTTTAACGCCAGCGCATTTTCTGACAGGGAGAGCTGGTTTAACCGTTATAGATACAGATCATGACGCAAGAACTAGGTGGCATTTAATCACAAAAATACGACAAGAAATATGGAAAAGGTGGCAAAGTGAATATTTAACACAGTTATCAGTTCGGAATAAATGGCTGAAGACTCAGGAAAACATGAAAATTGGGGATATCGTAGTAATTAAGGACGACAATTTACCTCTCGGAAAATGGGCAATGGGTAGAGTGACAGAGTTACACCCTGGAAATGATGGTCTAGTGCGAGTTGTCACATTAAAAACAAAAACAGGAATTATCAAAAGACCTGTATGTAAAATTGCAATTTTATCACTTCCGCGTCAGGAACGGGAACCTCCAAAGGAGGATACAAAACAGATATCGACACAGCAAAACAAAGACATCCAAATAAAGCATAAAGGACATCAATCCGGCTCGAAGGACCAATGTTCGGTGTACGGATGGATATTTAAATGATAACGTTTGATATTTGATATGATATTTAATTATTACCCCAAAATGATATAAAATTGATATAATGTATTAATAAATGATATATGATTGATGCCGAGCAGTGAACTGACCGCGAGGCGAGCGACCGCACCGCGGCGGCTCGCTTTTGCTGTGTCAGCGTAATGCGATTACCTAAATGTTCGATTTACGAAATCTGAACAGTATTGATTATTATAATATTTAGACTATTTAATAAGTACCTACCTAGCGCATTACCAACTCACAAATCTGTTCCCATGCGATAAAAATATACCTAGCATAAAATATCTTTCTAGTAAAGTTCTACCCAGTAGTACCTACTACCTATACTAATATTACGTAATAATATACTTGTATAAGTCATGTGTCCAGATCTAACATCTAGTATGTGCCTAAAATTGTAACTAATAAAATTATAGGTACAAACATTATGTAGGGACTAAAGCTTCAAATTTTATATTCAGCAAGATTTAAACTACTAACTAACTAACATCGACTAACTAACAGTACTTATTTACCAGATGTTGTCGCACTTTTATATGAATGGGATATTGCACGACAAGCAGTTTGGGTTTACAAGGGGCCGTTCTACTCAGGATGCGGGGTGTACACTAGTGAGGTCTGTGTTGGAGGCTTGGGAGGGGTCGCAGGATGCGCTGGGAGTTTTCTGCGATCTCTCTAAGGCTTTCGATTGCGTAGACCATCATACGCTCATTGTGAAACTAAAATACTATGGAATTTCTGGCACATCTCTTGATCTTGTAATGTCCTATTTATCAGGTCGAGAACAACTGGTTTCAATAGACGGGGTAAATTCAACACGACATTCTGTCAAAATGGGGGTGCCCCAAGGATCGATTTTGGGTCCATTTTTATTTCTAGTTTATATCAATGATCTCCCATATCTAGTAGAGAAAGTATCAGACATAATTCTATTTGCTGATGATACGTCACTCATATTTAAAGTGAGAAGGAAAGATAAGGATCTTATAGAACCTAATTAAACTCTCGGCCTCATATCAAATTGGTTTTCGGCAAATAATCTTCTTTTGAATGCAGGAAAGACCAAATGTATCCAATTCTCATTGCCGAATGTGACTCATATTAAACCAACGGTTGCACTTTACGAGGAAGTTTAAGATTTAGTTCCTTCGACCGTATTTTTGGAAATAACACTGGACTCAAAATTACAATGTGGTCTTCATATTGAAAAATGATCTGGCAAATTAAGTTCAGCTTCATATGCAGTTTGGAAAATCAGACAATTGTCAGACGAACCAACTGCTAGACTAGTATATTTTGCTTACTTCCATAGCATTATGTCCTATGGTATTCTGCTGTGGGGCTCAGCAGCTGACATAAGCGCTATTTTTGTATTACAAAAAAGAGCAGTCAGAGCTATTTATAATCTAGGCAGTCGCGAGTCTCTACGAAGCGTTTTTAAAGAGGTAAATATACTTACTGTTCCATCTGAATATATATACCAGAATATAATGTTTGTACGGAAAAATATAAAAAACGGAGTGACTTGCACAATGTCAATACTAGAAATAAGGACAAACTAGCTATACCAGCCTTTCGAGTTAGCAAAACTAATAAAACTAATATTAGGTTTTATAACAATCTCCCTATTCATATAACTAAACTACCTGATAATAAGTTTAAGTCACACATTAAACGTGAACTTATGGCTAAGGGTTACTACACTACTAAGGATTACATTGACGATAAAGACATTTGGCGGTCGGCATCTACCTGCACATAGTCCGCTGGGGATCTTATAGCCATAAAGACATGAGTAATCTTTTATGTTACATGAACTTTCTGTAATAAAACTAGGTATTATTCAAATATTCTACGAATTTCAGAACTGTTGGTTGTGTCTCAAAATGATTAATGTTACTTTTATTATGACGTTTTTATTTTCTCTTTTTAATATATTAAACCTAAAATAAATACTTAATCAGACAACTGATCGAGCATATATTGTGTTTACCTGCTAAATAATTTTAGTAAGTGGACCAAATCTCGTGTATATGCCCCATTGAGTATTTTTCGCCGGATCGTCTCAACTGGGCCTTGTTGAAACCGGTAGTAGAGACACCCGCTGAGTTTGTTTCGCTGGGTCTTCTCAGTTAGGGGGCATTGGATCCAGTGGTAGCATTAAAGCGCGACTGTCGTTATAAACACAAGGTCCGCCATAATAATAACATTTAATTCGTACCTTAATATAGACAGAACCATTTGACAATATGTAGTAAAAATATAGCTAAAATTTAAAATTTTGATAATTATACCTACACCTTACTACATATACGTACCTTATTAGTGGCCTTTTGCAGGCATTGCAAGTTTAATTATTAAAATTAGGAATAAATGTCCTTTATCTCAATTACGTTATTTGATTATATAATTCTATTTTTTTTGTGATATAAATATTAGTAATTAAAAGTTTGTCTCGCTATATTGCAACGATAAATCACTATAATTAACAATTGTCTAAATAATCTAAATATACGTCTAGAGCATAATTCAGCATAAATTTTCTTTATAACACAAGACATTCCTTTATAATAACATTAATAATTTTAATGTTGTGTTTCTGCGTGTGAGTAAGGTCGCCAGAGTTCATTGGGGTGGGGGGAAGGGTCAGCAACACTTGGTGGCTGACTCTTAAAGGCCGGCAACGCACCCGCGACTGCATGGTGCATCTGGTGTTGCGAGTGTCCATGGGCGACGGTGATCACTTACCGTCTGGTTATTATTATCTGTATACATATAATAAAATCGTAGGAAAGTCAAAACTGTACATTGAATATTTTTTTAAAGGATACTTGGGGCGTGATCTACCGTCTATATCGAATAAGGTACAAAAGGCCACTATAGTAGCCATATGCTATGGTAGGTATTGTCTAGATCTCTAAATTACGTTACGCGAATAAACCGTTGGTCGGTCGGTGTTTATGTACCTAATTATTTGATGATTTACCGAAAAAGACACCCATATGTCAAAGACTGTGCGACAGTTTTGAAACTGTTTGATCGCCGCCACGGAGTAGGTATGGAAATATATAGGGGAGGCCTATATTTAGCAGTGGACGACCTGCGGCTGATATGATTATGATGAAATTGTATTAATTTTGTGGTTCACTATGCACATGTCAATTTAAGTTAAAAATGTTCCTACTCTGTTAGGTTGTTCTAAGATTTTAACGAACGTTTTTAATAAATTGCAACAGGCTAATAGATAATTGCAAGACTTGCAAGACTTGCGAGATTCTTGCTGCAAGACAGAGAGCAAGACCAAGATCGGGTGTATTGACGCAAGACTAAGACTTGCTAAGTCTCGTCTTGGTCTTGCATTTCGGCAACACTAATTTTAGTGTGTACAGTTTGCTTAGCTCTTAACTTTTTACAAACATGTTCTATACGGTTTTTTTTGTTTATTTTTTTTTATTTCACGTAGACTTAAAAAAAGCGCTTGTAAATAGTCAGAACATGTTTGTAGTAATATAGTTGTATACATTATTATTCCTAGTAACATATTTAGGTATGTACACATTGTATGAAAACATTTATAAAATTTATTTTATTATAGCAATGATATTTAGCTAGCTCGTATCAAGTTATTGTCAAGAGATTATGTTCAATTATAGGTACTACATATTTTCAATGGTTCTGTCTATATTAAGGTATTATTATTATGACGGACCTTGTGTTACTCCAGTTAAATCGATCATCTATTAAGTATAAGCCCAACGTACATAATGCTCCCTTACTTTTTCTAGATTAGAACACGCGCTGTTATGCTTGCACATAAAACTGTTATGCAGACATTCATGATCATACGCTAATATGTTTGGCGTGTAAATATCCCTATTATGTGCTGATTCTATACACATGTTTTGTTTTTTGTGTATGTAACACCAAGCAAACAAATTTCCATACAAACTTTCATCCCCTATTCCCTATTGTTATTTTACACCCTTGAGGGTAAAACTTTTACAAACTTTGAATGACATATTTATTTGTATAGAATCAGACAAAAAAATAAGTTAGAAGATAGCTCTAAAACTGACGATACTTCCATACAACTTTTCATCCCCCCTTACAACCTTTTTCACTTTAAAAGTAACCTATGTCCTTGGCCAGACTATAGGTGTACCCATGGAGCTATCTCCATGGGTGTACCAAATTTCATTTCAATCTGTTCAGTCGTTTTGGCGTGAAAGAGCAACCGATTGACAGACGGACAGGCAGAGTTACTTTCGCATTTATAATATTAGTAAATATTACACAAAAATATTTGAATCGAGTTCATAATATTTATATTATTTAAAATGTTATTGTATGTGGAACAATTTTGTATTGCAGGGTGCTGCTAACCTCCAAATTCGATCATAATATTAATATTATGAACCTTCCGCGTAACCTTAATTCAGTTGTTGTCATGATTACTGTCCGATTACTTATTGTGAAGCCAAGGCCTAGCGAAATTTTACTTCTATTTCGAAATTGTTTACAGTAAACAAAATCATATTACTTATAAGAAAATAATTAGGTGTGTGGTACAACCGGAAGGAACCTCGTAGAACATTCTCTGACCAAATTGGAGATGATCTCAAGAAAGGCTAGGTCAGAAATACCCTAAACCGGCGAGCATGAATGACGAATATAATGCTAGTAAACGAGGCAAAGGAGGTGTTCAAAGATTGCGACAAATGGAAATCCGTTGTCTCTGCCTAACCCCTTTGGGAAACAGGCGTGAGTCAGTTGTATGTATGCAAATAATTAGTTGCGGAGTTTAAATTCCGGGTCGGGTCGATAGGTGTCGTTTGAATATTTATGCCTATATCTATAAAGTCTCTCATTATTTTATATATCAACCCGTAATCAAATAGTTGACTGTGCACTATAATAACTTAACTACTCTCCGTTGAGATTCTTCGCCGTGTCCAAAATTATGCCATCTAAACATTTTGGAGAACTCTCAGACATGCAGGTTTCCTCACGATTTTTTCCTTCCCTGTTTTAAGTATGAGATAATGAATTTCTAATACGCACATGTATTTGAAAATTCGTGCTCGCCTTGTTTTTGTACTCGAGACTACTGACGAGTCCAATCGTCTAACCTCTAGTTGGCGTAGTTGGTAAATGCTTGGTTTTCACCGCACATGTCGTGGATACGATTCCCACCCACGACAGATATGAATATGTCTATTTATCCTGAGTCTGGGTGTATGTATTTACAAAAGTTCTATAGGTATGTACCTAATATATCAATTATCTGGTCTCTACAGTACAAGCTGCTAAGTTTGGGATCAGATGGCCGTGTATGAATAATGTCCCAGAATAGTATTACTATTATTATTATTAAAAGTAAAGGCTAACAAGATAAATAGTTTTGAATGCACACCAATTACAGAAAATAGGTTTTATCGCAGTCAGCGATCTCTTCCAGACAACCTTTGGGTGCATAAGAAGCAGAAATAAAGAAAGACAACATGATAAGGGTAGTGCAAGATAAATGAATTTAAGCAGGAAGAATTACAAAGCTACAAAATGTGTGAAGAGAAATAACATTTGCTGCATTTTCAGATGGTTGGGTACGAAGTGGGCGATTTCCCTGTCCTTCTTGACGTACATGCCTTACATAGCTGCCCAGCTGTATCCTACGTTCTACACCATGATACCTGCTGGTCTCTTCGTAGGCCTCGGTGGAGGGCCACTTTGGTGTGCTAAATGCACCTACCTTTCGGTGGTAAGTTTGCTTTTTTACTTTATTGATTTTTGTACTTGTAGGCTACCATCAGGTGGATGAAAAGCACCCCAAAAAAAAGCGTCATTTGGTTTTTCACTCCATGGTTTTTCATCTTTGACTATGACTGCCTCATCGGTCTAGCGGTAGCGTGTTCACCCGTAGAGAACGAGGTCCTGGGTTCAAATCCCGGGTCGGGCCAAAAGTGATTTTGGGACTTTTCTGTGAAAAGAAAAATTTCCCAGCATCAGCCCGAAGTCTGGGTGTTGGCCGTATTATAGGTACCCCCGTGCCTCGGAGAGCACGCAAAGCCGTCGGTCCTGTACCTGAGCTCTTTCCGGTCGTGTCGCTAGGCGTCCCATCGGATCATGAGAGTGATGGAATAGAAAGTGCTCTTGTGTTTGCGCACACACCTGAGCACTAATATGTCGGACGCGCAGATGGCTAATTTGTGTTGAGACTGGCCGCCGTGGCTGAAATTCGGGTAGGAGGACATTATTATTATTACTATTGTTGTTTTTTGTACTCATAGGCTGCCAACAGACTGACGAAAAGCTCCCCAAAAAAGCGTCAGTCCACACCTTGGAGGCTTTCATCTGAGACCCTATTGATTTGGAGGTATGGCGATGTCAACTCAGCGGATTGTACATCACGGGGAACTATGACTCGCTGTTTAATTGATCGATTCCCTTGGTGGTGACCTGAGGGGTTGACTTGCGCCGAACCTGAATAGCCCCGTAGGACTGTATAGCTGCAACTGCGCGCAGTCGATATATTAAACTGATATATTAAACGCAGTTTCTGCCAGTGTACGACTAAACGCCGACAGATTTTACGCTGACAGACTGTACACCGACAAGACTTTAATTCGACTATACTTTTCGCCGAAAGAACACTTTACCGACAGTATTCATAATTACTGGTTTAGGTTAGGTTAGAACTGTGACCACAACGCACGAGCCGAGCGTGCGAAGCGAGCGTGCCGCGGCAGCGGCCGGCGAAGTGTCAGAACCGAATCGGTCCTACATTACACTTGGTAAATGTTTCTCGGACGGAAAATGGTTCTGACATCTTCTGATGATGCTACCAGATACCGGCAGCTCAACAGACAGATCTCAAAGTCTTTGACTCGCGACACGCGCCAATTTAATACGAATTGTATTAAGGAAGCCATTGAGCGGAACAAAGGCTCTAAAGTGTTTGCAAGAGAACTGTTTGTTGGACAGAGCCAACTGACGAAGCTGAAGACTGAGGATGGCAGAATCGTCACGTCTAGACCTGAGTTGCTGGGAGAGATCGAGAGGTTCTACGGACAGCTGTACGAGCAAGCCGGTTTCCGTAAAGGCTTTAGTACCATAGACCACATACATACGCTGCGGCAGGTTATACAGAAGACCGAAGAGTATAACCAGCCATTATGCTTAGCGTTTGTGGACTATGAGAAAGCCTTTGATTCGATAGAAACTTGGGCCGTACTGAGGTCTCTCTAAAGGTGCCAAATCGACAACCGGTATATCGAGGTGTTAAAGTGTTTGTATGAAAACGCCACTATGTCAGTGCGGCTCCAGGACCAGAACTCGAAACCTATCCACTTGCAGCGAGGTGTGAGACAGGGAGATGTTATATCTCCGAAACTGTTCACCGCTGCATTGGAAGATGTCTTCAAGCTTATGGACTGAAAAGGCTTTGGCATCAATGTCAATGGCGAGTACATCACCCACCTTCGATTTGCCGACGATATAGTAGTCATGGCTGAGACCCTAAAAGACCTCGGTACAATGCTCGATGGCCTCAGCAGAGTCTCTCAACAAGTGGGTTTGAAAATGATCATGGATAAGACGAAAATCATGTCGAACATCCATGTTGCACCCACTTTAGTTAAGGTTGGAGACTCTGCACTCGAAGTTGTAGAGAACTATATTTACCTAGGACAGACCATCCAACTAGGTAGATCCAACTTCGAGAAGGAGGTCAATCGTACAATCCAACTCGGCTGGGCAGCGTTCGGGAAGCTACGTAACATCTTCTCGTCCAAAATACCGCAGTGTCTCAAGTCCAAAGTCTTCGACCGGTGTGGGTTGCCAGTGATGACTTACGGAACAGAGACGTGGTCGCTCACTATGGGCCTTATCAGGCGGCTCAAGGTCACCCAAAGAGCAATGGAAAGGGCTATGCTTGGAGTTTCCCTGCGAGATCGAATCAGAAATGTTGAGATCCGCAGGCGAACCAAAGTAACCGACATAGCCGTAAGAATTGCCCAGCTGAAGTGGCAGTGGGCAGGTCACATAGCTCGTAGAGCCGACGGCCGCTGGGGCAGAAAGGTTCTCGAGTGGCGACCACGAACCGGAAGACACAGCGTGGGCAGGCCCCCTACAAGATGGACCGATGATCTTGTGCGGGTCGCTGGATGCGGTAGCGCAAGACCGGCAATTGTGGAGATCTTTGGAGGGGGGCCTTTGTCCAGCAGTGGACGTCGTTCGGCTGATATGATGAAATGTTTCTCTCTGAGTATGAGTGAAGTGTTCTGTCGGCGAAAAGTACAGGCGAAGTAAAGTCTTGTCGGTGTACAGTCTGTCGGCGTTTAGTCGTACACTCGTTTCTGCGACGCAGTGCGTCTGATGGCAACTTTATATCTGGTACCCGGGGGCCCACTTTAACAACTAAGATATTTTCGTTCTATCGTATTTATTTGAGTTCTGTCCCAAAAGATTTAAAATTTTAAATATTCACTTAGACTAAATTTATTACTTTTTACGTACATATTAATTAAAATATTTATTTATATCGTAAAATATTCTGCTGACGTTGGTGAGGGTTCCACGTTTACGCATTTTTTATAATAATTTGAAATAAATAAAATTACATACATTACATTATTATTAAATTATATACCTACATTAATTTACATACAGCTATCATTACTGGATAATCCCAAATTGCGCAGGATTTACAAAGAAACTTATATGACTACTTACCATACTTATAAAACCACTATACTTATATAACTAACAACATTAAGTGTTAAAATATTAATTGACTTTCAAATTATTGATACATACCAAATTTACATAATGTGTTATTAATGTATGTCCCAATAAAAGTATATTAAAAATAAAATCACCCCTCTGCGCGAGACCTTAATACACTTACGTGCTATATACGATTGTACGATAATAGTACGATTTTACCTGACCCCTGACTACTGACCCCTGACCCCTGACCTACTGTTAAGAGAGGTAGGGCACAGCGTTCATTCGCTCGAAGAGCAGCCCGACTGGGGAAGTACCTCCACCTTGCAGAAGACATTCCTTAATAATAACATTAATAATTTAATGTTGTGTTTCCGAGTGTGAGTAAGGTCGCCAGAGCTCATCGGGGTGGGGGGAGGGTCAGCAACACTTGTTTGCTGACTCTTAAAGGTTGGCAACGCACCCGCGACTCCTCTGGTGTTGCGAGTGTCCATGGGCGGCGGTGATCACTTACCATCAGGTGACCCACTTGCTCGTTTGTCGACCTCTGACATAAAAAAAAAAACCTCTTTCCGGTCATATCGTTAATCGCCCCATCGGATCATGAGAGCGATGGTATAGAAAGTGCCCCAGTGTTTGCGCACATACTTGTGCACTATAATATGTCCCGCTCAGTTGGCTAGTCTTCATTGAGACTGGCCACTGTGGCCGAAATTCGGCTAGGAGTACATTATTATAATTATAGCTCATCGGGGTGGGGGGAAGGGTCAGCAACACTTGTTTGCTGACTCTTAAAGGTTGGCAACGCACCCGCGACTCCTCTGGTGTTGCGAGTGTCCATGGGCGGCGGTGATCACTTACCATCAGGTGACCCACTTGCTCGTTTGTCGACCTCTGACATAAAAAAAAAAACCTCTTTCCGGTCATATCGTTAATCGCCCCATCGGATCATGAGAGCGATGGTATAGAAAGTGCCCCAGTGTTTGCGCACATACTTGTGCACTATAATATGTCCCGCTCAGTTGGCTAGTCTTCATTGAGACTGGCCGCTGTGGCCGAAATTCGGCTAGGAGTACATTATTATAATTATAGCTCATCGGGGTGGGGGGAAGGGTCAGCAACACTTGTTTGCTGACTCTTAAAGGCCGGCAACGCACCCGTGACTCCTCTGGTGTTGCGAGTGTACATGGGCGGCGGTGATCACTTACCATCAGGTTTCCTACATGCTCGTTTGTAGCCCTCTTATATAGAATAAAAAAAACTATGAAGTAGTTAATGTCAGCCCCTTAACCTGTTTTTCTACCTTGCTTATTTTTCACTTGTTTAGATCACTCTAATACATATTATATAATTAACACAATTTTTTTCAATAATTGAACAAAATCATCATTTTAGAGAATCGCCTTGAACTCATTTTAAAGTTCAATGAATAGGTTTTGACAAGAAAAAAATATTATATGTATGTATATCCATTGGTATTTGATAATTGCTGATTGATTGATTGCTCTTTGAATTCCAATAGGTTTTCTTAACTGTAGTAAGTTTATTTGATGAAGTTTATGACTTACTAGCTGTGCGCCGCGGTTTTACCCGCGTTAAACTTTAAAAATTATGCATATATTATGCCTAATATTAATGCCTATGTGTTAATCCAGGGTGTCAGCTAACTCCATACCAAAAATTATTATAATCGCTCCAGCCGTTTAGACGTGAAGAAGTAACAAATGTACACACTCACATATTCACTCACAAACTTTCCCTTTATAATATTAGTGTGATTTAACTATTACATTATCATGAGCCTAATATCGTCCACTGCTGGTCATAGGCCTCCCCCAAAGGTTTCTAACGTTGCCATTTGGAAGGCTTTGCCGTAGTCACCGCACTTGGCATGCGAGTTGGCGAGTGCAGTTAGGTGGTGCTTAGTACACAGAAGTCTCTGCTGCCCTACTACCTGGTCCCTTAGTCGCCTATTACGGCACGCACGGGGTGGTATGGGGTGGCCCTGTTATTGGCCCTTTCTGTGCCGGAAAGCAATACGTTTAGGCTTCCAATACGTTTTCTTAACTTTAGTAAGTTTATGATTGTAACCACTTATTTGACTATTAACTGAGCCAACCATGTGTGGGAATACTTCTATTTTGTATTATTATTACTATAATATGCCTCGTTGGTCTAGCGGTAGCGTGCTCACCCGCAGATAACGAGATGCTGGGTTCAAATCCCGGGTCAGGCCAAAAAGTGATGTTGGAATATTTCCATAAAAAGAAATTTCTCAGCATCAGCCCGAAGTCTGGGAGTTGGCGGTATTATACCCCCGTGCCTCGGAGACCACGTAAAGCCGTCGGTCCTGTACCTGACCTCTTTCCGGTCGTGTCGCTAGGCGTCCCATCGGATCATGAGAGTGATGGAATAGAAAGTGCGCCTGTGTTTGCGCTTACACTTGAGCACCATAAACCGCCGTGGCCGAAATTCGGCTAGGAGGACATCTATACATACAAATAAATAAAATTGAAGTGTCTGTTTGTAATATTGAAATAACCGATTTTTGCTACATGTATATGAATATATATATACGGTACATACTCCAAAATAACATTATTTACAATTTTTGTCTGTCTGTCTGTCTGTTTGTTCCGGCTAATCTCTGAAATGGCTGGACCGATTTTGACGAGACTTTTATTGGCAGGTAGCTGATGTAATAAGGAGTAACTTAGGCTACTATTATTTTAGAAAAGTCTTTTAATTTTTGAGAAAACAAAAATAAAACAAAATAAACTAATTAACACGCGGACGAAATCGCGGGCACAGCTAGTTATTACTATAATTTGGCGGGGCATATAGCTAGTAGAACTGGAAGACGCAGCGTGGGAAAGCCCCCCATAAGGACCCCCCAAGGACCGACGTTCTTGCAAGGGTAGCGAGAAGTCGCTGGATGCGGGCAGCACAAGACCGGCCACTGTGGAGATCTTTCGGGAGGCCTTCATCCAGCAGTGGACGTCGGCTGATGATGTTGTTGATGATTATATTATAAGGGTCAATCGGTGTCACAACTTTGTTGTTCCAGCATCATTTTTTAAGACATTTCCCGCGATATGTATATGAAATAGTGTTGCGGGGTATCTACTTTACAAATTAATAATTGACGGACACAAAGTAAATCCAGACTCAGACCAGCTACTTATGGGTCATACAAGTAGTGGTCCTTTGCGGGTATCGAGCCCGGGACACGTAGTGGCAAGGCGACTGTCTTAACCGATGCGCCACATGTGCAGTTAAATAATTATTCAAGTTATTTATTGATATACAAGATGTTACATAAATATAGTGGCATAACTTACAGAGCTTAATTTTCTGTAAACCTTAACACAACTGCAGTCTAGATGGATGACAACCACCATGACATCTGTTCATGACTGTTCTGTTTGGACATTGGTTTGCAACCGCGTAGAAGATGCTTAAATCCTCATACAGTATAACGATCAGCTGATGAATTTTGGGGTACCAAAATAGTGTTGTGTAATTAGTTCAGTTTCATGTATGTCCACTATTTATTATACACCTTGTATATAGCTTACTTACTTACTTATCGTATGGGTAGTACCCTAGTCTCAGAGTTGGTCAAGCCGCCAATTAAGCCTCTGACATGGTTTAACGACTGTTGCCTAATGGCTACAACCGGGACCGACAGCTAAACTTGCCCTCCGAAGCACTGAGACGCTCAGAAATTTGGCGGTCACCCATCTATGGAGTGACCGCAAGCCAAGTTGCTTAACCTCGCCAATCTCTTACGGACTGGTGAGAGCATCAGGCTATGTATGTAGCTGACTTCTAATGAATGAGTAGGTATAGAATTGACTGCTTCGTTGGTCTAGCGGTAGCGTGCTCAACCACAGATAATGAGGTCTTGGGTTCAAATCCCGGGTCGGGCCAAAAAGTGATTTTGGAATATTTCCGTAAAAAGAAATTTCTCAGCATCAGCCCCAAGTCTGGGAGTTGGCGGTATTATACCCCCGTGCCTCGGAGACCACGTGAAGCCGTCGGTCCTGTACTTGACCTCTTTCCGGTTTTGTGCTAGTCATCCCATCGGATCATGAGAGTGATGGAATAGAAAGTACCCCTGTGTTTACGCATAGACTTGTGCACTACAATATGCCCTGCGCATTTGGCTAATCTCCATTGGGACTGACCGACGTGGCTAAAATTTGTGTTTTTAGGTATAGAATTATCGACAGTATAGTAAACTCGGCAAGTAGCCTGTTTAGCTCGATTTAAGTAGTAACACATCAATACATAACTTTTACCTCTAATTGTTCAATGTTAACCTTGAATAATAGTCATTACATAAAGTAATTTTATTTTATGACTATTTAACCCAGTAGCTAATAACTATTGAATGGAAGTTATTATATTATTTATTGCTTAACCATGAGCTTCATCCAAAATTACTTAGGTATACATAATTGTCTTACAATATTTGTATAGGTACCTGTCTTATGAAAGAAGATGAAGTTCACTTAATTGCAAAAAATAGTTTTTAAAACAAAACAATGGATACATACAACATACAAGTAAACTAGTATATTTTAATGTAATTGGCGGCCTTATCGCTAAAATCTCTTCCAGGCAACCGTAAAAAATACCATTGAAGTTTCAAACTTATACAAATTATATTGGTATTTTCAGTCTTTTATATTATTTACTTGCAATCAATTATATTGTTATTTTATATATATAGTCAACAATAATCTAATATTGACCATATTAATATATAAATAAAAAATAAATTTATTAATTTATTTTTTATTTAGGCTGACTTTAGTCCAAAAGAATGTTCATTTAGGTTTATTAACCTAAATGAACATTCTTTTGGACTAAAGTCAGCCTTCCAGAGAACAGGCAGCTACGTCTCTTTGTAAACTAATATACTGCGATAACTAATCCGTCTGCCAGGTGTGGCGATTATGGCATATCCCACCATTCTTGGCTGAGGCAAGCAGTGGAAGCCATTCGGCTGACATAATTATGATGATGACTGATAAAACTTACACACTTTAAGGTCACACATCTTTAGATCCTTTCATTGATGTGTTTGTATTATAACCCCCGTCGCAAAAAGTGGGGTATTATAAGTTTGACGTCGATGTCTGTCTATGTGGTTGTGTCTGTTTGTGGCATCGTAGCTGTAAAACGGATGGACCGATTTCGATGCAGTTTTATTCATTTGAAAGCCAGTTTCCTTGCGGTGCTTCTTAGCTATGTTTGGTTAATATCGTTCCAGCACTAGTCATGGTTGTAATCCGTATTGAAAGTATAATGATGTTTAGACGCCCCTTTTTGTTGCAGGTGTCAGAGGCTCAGAGTAGGATCACCAATGTATCTGCTGAGGCTTTGCTGGTACGTTTCCTGGGACTTTTCTTCATGATTTTCCAGATGAACCAAGTCTGGGGCAATCTTATATCTTCTTTGGGTAAGAACAATATTTTTATAAATATATGCAATAGTATTATTAATGTGTAAGATTCGAGGTGCTTGCTATGTGGCTGACGGCATAGAATTTCGCCACCCCATTTCATCCCATGGGGGCGTAGAAGTTGACCCGAGGTTATATCTCTCAGAGAATGGGCAGCACAGGCAATTGCCAACCTGTCTGCCAAGCGTGACGATTATGGCATATTCCTCACGGATGCTCTCACCGGTCCGTAAGCAATTAACGAGGTTAAGCAACGGGGCTCGCGATGAATCCATAGATGGGTGACCGCCAATGTGGTTTAATTTCCGAGCGTCTCCGAGCTTTGGAGGGCACGTTAAGGTGTCGGTTCCGTTTGTAGCCAGTAGGCAACAGTCGTGAAGCCATGTCAGAGGCCTACTGGGCGGCTGAAAAACTCTCACACTAGGGTAACCACTGCTCATGCGATAACTAAGTAAGTAAGAATAGCATATCCCTCCAAATTATGGACACAACTCCATTGTGGAAATCTTTTGGGGAGGCCTTTGTCCAGTGGTGGACGTCATTAGGCTGACATGATGATGATGATGATGACAAGATGTGATATTAGATTACATTGTTATAATAAGAATGAAGAATAACGTACTTCCAAATCTGGTCTGTTAAGTTTGGATTAATGGCATAGTATCCATATACCACGATTTCTATCGGAATAATTAAACCACTTCAAGTAGATAGGAGATGTATAGTAAAGCGATGGTTTCGCCTCACAATGTCGTCACTAAATGTTAAGTCATTAACAGTTTTTCTTAGGTCTTTAGCTAAGCAGATTCAGGTTGACTGAACGGTCTGATATCAGAACGTTCGGCCACACATAAATGCCTCTATTTCTTGAACTGGACCGGCAGAGTGTACGACTAAACGCCGACAGACTGTACACCGACAAGACTTTATTTCGACTATACTTTTTGCCCACTGCACATCACATCACACACCACAGAACACTTCACTCATACTCAGAGAGAATCATTTACCAAGTGTAATATAGGACCGATTCGGTTCTGGCTTTGGCGTTGTGGTCACAGTTCTAACCAATAATTATGAATGTCGGCAAAGTGTTCTGTCGGTGAAAAGGTCAGTCGAATTAATGTCTTGTCGGTGTACAGTCTGTTGGCGTTTAGTCGTACAATGGGACCGGCACGAATTACATGACTGGTATTTTTATGCGTCACAAACTCGTCACAATCCTCCTGAGTAGCAGTTCTGATGAGGTACCTACTGTTATAGGCTTATATGATCTATCTTATCACGTATTATTTATGAATGTAGATTAAAGATCAATAATGGAGTCTTAATTCAGGAAATTCTAATTTCTTTTTAATATTTCTGACATTATTTACACACGGCCATCTGATCCCAAACTAAGCAGAGCTTGTACTGTGCCCAAGCAGCAAAATGTGGTCTAGTAATTGTCCTGGAACCACCATTCCATTAGACTATAACGGAATAGTAAGCAATTATAACAACGGAAAAGGGCCCAATTTATAGGCGTATTTTAGCTAATTAAATATCTATAGTAGACTTGGTGAATACCATTTTGACCAATAACGGCCATATAGTTGGACTATGTAAAACTATTTTCTCCCGCGAAGCCAACTATCAGCGCTTAATGGAACCAATCACGACAATAGTAACCTTATAGTTAGACCACGTAGAACTATTTGCTCTCGCGAAGCTAACTATGAGCGCTAAATGGAACCAAACACGACAATAACGTACACGGTGAATATCTTACAAGCTCATACAAAGTGATGTGAATTTGTAAATGTTGCTATGCACATTGGTAAAGATTAATTAATATTGATAAAGGTAAGTTATTATATTTTTATAATAAATATTATCTAGAATAAGAGTAGGGTGTTAGTTAACAATAAGTGAAGCCGTGTTTGAATGTGCATGGCGCAGGTATATTTTCGGTGAAGTGTAATAAGTTTTTTGTCAAAATTTTTAAACGCCCCTCGAAATTCACGTTTTCATTAAGTTGAATTTTAAAATAATGTTGGTTTCAGTAAGATATACAACGAAAAGTCGCCATCTTGACAAGCTTGGTCTTCCCAAATACATTAACAAACCGTTATAGGCGTACTTTGTTACAAATGGTAAATATCAGAACTATTGCTTGGCCATATTGTTTGGAATTAGAGTTCCGCAAATATTGTAATGTTACTCTATGTTGTTATTAGGTACCGATGTCTTATTTTCATATTTTTGTTTAGGTGTCAGGTGTGAAAATGGTAATGTTTCTGGACGTCGATAGCTTTTTAACTAAAAGGGATTTTCGAGCTTTAAAAATTGTTTGAAATATTTTCTAATTCTATTTTGTGCTTTCCCTTGCTAACTTGGTTTATTGTTTCACAGAATCGTGACCAAGACCAAATTAGTGAGATGCCAACGGTCTCTCGAGAAGAAACTCGTTCAAATACTACAAGATCACTTCATTTACAACAAAACTCGGCTACCATTCAATCCGGATCAGCAATTTTACCTGTATCTTCTTTTGTCGCGCAAAACCCTCAACTTGTCATAACAGAAGCAGAAAAAACACTGTCAGATGTCAGTTTAAATGCTCAACATTTCGTTCTTTACAACACGGATAACCAAATACAGCCTGTCGAGGATGGTCAAATTCTACAACTTCAACATGAAGTAAAGTCAATCAAAGAAGACATTAAAACCATCATACCAAATCAAAATCCACTTTATGAAATACAAACTAACATGTGCTGAGTGCTGTGTCGAAGAGAGATTCAGAATGAATTAAACCCGTACATCCAATGACCGTTTCAAGAAAGCAAGAAGACGTAGATGTAGACATGTTATAAGAAATCTAAGAGAACTTGAAGAATTTGAAACAAACTTAACAAATACATTTATTCAAAATTTCTAATAAAGAATTGAATGCCGCATGTCGTATTGTATTCTACAGCCCATTTTCTAAGATCGCTATGTAGTTGAAAATTGGAATAGTTTTCAATATCGCATTCATCTTCTTGTACAGGTTCCTCACTAACATAATCTTCCAAGTCTACATTTGAAATTGCTTTTATCGATTAAACGTTTTTTCGTGCAGAATCATTAAAATAAACATTTTGTCTTAAATTTTCACAATAACAATTTTGTACGGAACCTTCTCATATTTCTACGATTCAACAAAATCAAAATATCCGTACTGAGACTATAACAGAATTTGCAAGACCACTACAAACCAATGTTTTCTTGTTCAGGTCACCACGGATATAGTTTTGGATACTAAGTATATTATAATAAACCTTTATAAGCGTGTTAAGATTATAACGATATTGGTTTATACCACTATATAACCGCTCCATTTTACTGATAATTGTTCTGTAAAGAAAATTTATAAACCCTTATAAAACCAAGTAATAAATGCAAATAGTATCCAGAATGTTTAGTTCTGTTTATCACTCTTATTGGTGTACTTTACTTATAGTGGTTCTATAATGTTTCTTGTTAGTAGTTATAAGCATAGCTTACCAGTTTATCTGCTCTTGAGTGCGTTTACACCCTCGCGATACTTTTATAGGTCACCCAAGCTTATATTTGACCTTTAATTTCGGCCTATAAGTAATTATAAGCTAATGTATAGGAGGAGATATACTATAAGGCCCAACTAACTCCATGCTTGCTATTATAAGCGATGCAGCAAAAACTAGAACCCTTAAGAGAACATTAAAAGTGCTGGAGTCCTATAACGTCTGCACTATAGGATAATTTTGCTGCTTGGGTGGAAACCAGATTACTAATATACTACTTTTCTTTTGTAAATACATACTTATATAGATTATAACACCCAGACTCAGGATAAACAGACATGTTAATGGACACAAATATCCGTCCTGGGTGGGAATAGAACCCACGACCTCCACCGTGAAAAGGAAGCATTTGCCAACCACGCCAACAGGCCCGTCAAATATTCATTCATTTCTAACGTGAAGTCATGTTTTTCAGTTCTAACATCGGGCAACAACACTGCTGCAGTGACGTCAGTGAACGAGACGATGATACCCGTACTTTGTGGAGCCAACTTCCTTCCCAGTGCTGATGCAGGGGAGGCGTTACCGGCTCAGCCCCCAGAGAAGATTCAGATGATAGCAGGTAGGGTACTTTGGTATAAATATGTGTGGATGTAGCGAACTTAGGCCGGGATTCCACACAAACCTGAGACTGAGCTGTGTGCTGTGAGAGAAGAGATGTTTTTCAGCTCGAGGGACTCCACCAAAGCGGAGATACTCACATCTCTCGTCACCACTGCGCGTCGTCCGCGCACAGCTCACATCTCCGCTTCTATCGTGCCATACAAATATTACACATCTCTGCACAGCGATCTCCACTGAAGCTGAGTGGTGACGAGTATCAATAACACAATTCTATTGGTTGTTTAAAAAACATCTCATCTCTGTTCGTCTCGTCTCCGCTTTAGTGGAGTCCCGGCCTTAGAATCCCACCCCGACTCTCACCTGAGCACCGTTGTCCCAAGAACGGCTTAGACGATCCGGACGACGAGATCACCTTATAGATAGATAGCTAGATAACTCTTTATTGTACACCAAGTAAAATAAAATATAAGGAACAAGGATGCATTACAGAAATGTACAATATACTATATTATAGTCTCTATATTATAGTCTCTGATTGACTTGATCTGATCAAGTTAATCAGAGACTTTAGCAACACTGCACACCAACCGATTCTTCGTTCTCGCCGGACAAGAGTACGACCGCGAACACGTCGCGACCACCAGCGTCCTCCATGACCCTTAGTTTGCATTCATATCGATGAGCCCTCTCCGGACCTAAACCGGAAGTGCGGCCCGCGTCGCGTAGTAAGTAACGTAGAGCGAAAGTTGCACAAAACATTCCTAAAATGATACGCTCTCTCGCATCTCCCCGCCAGTAACACAGAGTCGAGGAACCCCAAAAGGTGTCCCCTCCGGCGCGGGTACTTAGTTTGTAGTTTTTTCGAAAAGTTCGAACCCACGCTCGCCTCTATAGTCCGGTGAAGCAGTGAAAGCCACATAGGCTAACAGCATACGTCATTAAAAAAAAAAGAATACTAACTAGCTTCAAGAAACACGTGGGCAGGCCTTGATGGGATCGATCTTTATGGATATCGGGTGTAAGAAAGAATAAAAAAGAATACTAACTAGCTTCAAGAAACACGTGGGCAGGCCTTGATGGGATCGATCTTTATGGATATCGGGTGTAAGAAAGAATAAAAAAGAATACTAACTAGCTTCAAGAAACACGTGGGCAGGCCTTGATGGGATCGATCTTTATGGATATCGGGTGTAAGAAAGAATAAAAAAGGATTCAAAAATCAGTTGTGAATGGTTGGTAAACTCTTGCCTTTGCCGTAGGTCGTGGGTTCGATACCCACCCAGGTGTTGGTGTGTTTGTCCTGAGTCTGGCTTTTATTATCTATATAAGTATGTAGGTGTACCTATTTACATAAGAAATGTAGTACATATGGAATATATCAGTTATCTGGTTTCCATAGTACATGCTCTGTTTATTTGGGATCAGATGGCCGTGTGAGAACCTTGTGTGTGGTCTTGACAGGTAGCCTGGGCCCTTGCAGTTAGCTTAGGTCAATAATACGGTCACCGTAGCCTAGTTGGTAGTGCTCCTGCCTACGAAGCTGGTGGTCCTGGGTTCGAATCCCGGTAAGTGCAAATATTTGTGTGATGAGCACGAATATTTGTTTCTGAGTCATGGATATTTTCTATAGTAATTTAAGTATTTATCTATCTATATAAGTATGTATATCGTCGCCTGGTACCCATAGTACAAGCTTTGCTTAGTTTGGGGCTAAGATGACATTGTCCCTAGATATTATTATTATAATATAGTTAGCTTTCCCCTGTTTTACCGGGCAAAACATACCTACTTCTTAAAAGTAGTTAAGATTTTTGTACCTTATCTCTATGTTTAACATTTCAATTTCGAACACCACGTATGTAGTAAAACATAGTGCACTTAACTTTATTTAAGCCATAATAATAATGATAATGTCCTCCCAACCGAATATCGGCCACGGCGGCCAGCCCCAATGGAGACTAGCCAATTGCGCAGGAGCAGGACATATTATAGTGCACAAGTGTAAACACCAAGTGCAAACACTGGGGCACTTTCGATTCCATCACTCTCATGATCCGATGGGACGACTAGCGACACGACCGGAAAGAGGTCAGGTACAAAACCGACGGCTTTACGTGCTCTCCGAGGCACGGGGGTGTAATACCGCCAACTCCCAGACTTCGGGCTGATACTGAGAATTTTTTTAAGGAAAGATCCCAAAATCTCTTTTTAGCTCGACCCGGGATTTGAACCCAGGACCTCATTATCTGCGGTTGAACACGCTACTACTAATTAAAGTCATAATAATATATTAACTTTGTTTTACAAATAAATTTTACAAATATTATAAATGCGAAAGTTTGTAAGCATGGATGGATGTTTGTTACTCTTTCTCGTAAAAACTAGGTACTGGATGGATTTTAATGAAAATTTACAATAATATGGCTTTAAATACATTAAAATAACACATAGGATACAATTTATAAAGATATTGTGTGAAGTGTCCACAATATGACGATAAATGTCAAGTAAGTAGGAAAAATCTACCATCTGCGAGCTATTCTGACGTGCACTGCCAAAACCGCTAGAGGTACACACACATCTTACTAATATTATAAATGCGAAATTTGTGAGTATAGATGTATGGATGTACTTGCGTCTTTTACACTAAAACTACTTTAACGCGGGTGAAACCGCGAGGTATAGCTAGTATTATAATAATAGATCTATAATTCTCCACATATACACTCTACTATTTTAAATTTTAAATTTGAAACACGTGACGACGTGGTATACACGTGTAGGCATAGTAAACAGCCAATTAGTAACACATCAAATCTTTAAACCGCAGAACTAGTTCTTGTATTAGAAATTGAGTAATTTAATATCAAAAATCATAATCGACCTTGTGTGAGCCTCTTAGCGATTAGAATATTGTTGCCTCGGTTGGAAATATCGACTGTACAGACGCCAGCACATCCAGCTACCCCAATCTGTCAAATTTCTTTTATAGATTTTCAACTTTATCACATAAGGAACACTTTCAATTGGGGAAATTTGACAGATTGGGGTAGCTTGATGTGCTGGCGTCTGTACACCCGTACTGTACCTATTTCGGCATAAATATATAGGTGCCTCGTTGGTCTAGCGGTAGCGTGTTCCGCAGATTATGATTGGGTTGGGCCAAAAAATATATTTTGGGATTATTAGTATCAGCCCGAAGTCTGGGAGTTGGCGGTATTAAACCCCCGTGCCTCGGAGAGCACGTAAAGCCATCGGTCCTATTCCTGAATTCATTCCGGCCGATAGCTAGTAGTCCCATCGGATCATGAGAGTAATGGAATAGAAAGTGCCCCTGTGTTTGCGTACACACTTGTGCACTATAATATGTCCTGCGCAGTTGGCTAGTCTCCATTAAGAGTGGCCGCCGTGGCCGAAATTCGGCTCGAAGGACGTTACACTCACATTGGAGATGTCATAAACTTATTTGTTAGTTCATTCAAAATCCGATTTGCTAACGGAAAATATGTTGTATGATAATGAGTTACGATTGATTATGTTTTCAAAAGCCTTAACCTTCAAGGAGTTTAGTAATAATTACTGGCGTTATTCTTTTGTTATCAATACATGTTTAAAAATAAAGGCACTAACTCGATACGCTTGTCATTCTAACATTGCAAAATGTCCGTACAACTGTTGAATTTCTAATACTATGCAAATTACGTCATTGTGAAAAAATGGTGGCAAATAATATCTTTTTATTCCAGAGTTCATAGACTCTTGTTCTTATAACTTGTTAACTTAGGGCCTATGTACACCACGTAATTTAAACGCGCTGTCGCCGCGCGTTTTAGTAACGCGCATCGACGGCGCGCTTTTATCCTACACAGCAGTTTGTTTTTGTTTGTATCCATACAAACGCGATGCTAACGCGCGCGCTACAAAAGCGCGTCAAAGGCGCGGGACCGCGCTTAAATAATGTGGTCGGCATAGGCCATTATATTGAGCAAAAACAACCCAACTGACAGACATCATAAGTCAAAATAATCACAGAGTATATATAGAGAAAGAACTGTACCATTTGAACGGTTATATTTCGCGATTTGTTATCATCTTCAATAGTGAATACCCTGTCTGTAAAACGTGGCGATTTGACGGGCCTGTTGGCGTGGTTGGCAAATGCTTGCTTTTCACGCCGGAGGTCGTGGGTTCGATTCCCACCCAGGACAGATATTTGTGTGCATGAACATGTGTGTTTGTCTTGAGTCTAGGTGTAATTATCTATGTAAGTATGTAGTTCCAAAAGAAACGTTGTATTGACTGCACGTGTGGCGTAGCGGCAAAGGCGTGTGGCGTAGTCGCCTCACCGCTTCGTGTCGCAGGTTCGAGTCCCGCGCCGGACAACTATTTGTGTAACCCATTAATAGTTGTTGTGAGTCTGGATGTAATTTGTGTTCGTCTATTATATGTTTGTAAAGTACCCCGGCGACACCACGATTATATCCCTAGTGCGGGCGTTGTGTAGTTTAAAAAAAAAGTATTATATAAGTTGTCTGGTTTCCATTGAACTGATAAGTTTGGGATCAGATGGCCGTGTGAAAATAATGTCCCAGGATTACGGCATATCCCCTCAAATTATCGATACCATCAAACCGCAGTCCCCAGTCCCCGGCAGTCCTGCTATTCACAGCGGTGGTAACGGGCAGGCGGTACTAAGAGTCTCCAGTGCACTTGAGCACCAGAAGTTTAGTTCTTAATAGTTTCCGCGAGAGGCGCTGGTGCTCAATGTATGGGAGGAAACTATACGTGTGATCGAGTAAGTAAACTGCAGGAACTCGTGCTAGAGGCACAGCAGATTCCGTGAAACCTCATCGCCCCGCAACATTTAACACTCACACACTGTGGGCTAACGAAGAGAAGATCTAATCGCAAAAATGGGAAATAATAAATTTAATCGTCCTGCACCTTCAACCTGCACCATCTACCAATCCGGGGAAGGCGCTCTACGTTAAGCTACGAACGGTACACACTGGCAGATCAAATTAAGGATTCCCTTGCTATAACACCCTTCCGGAGGATGTAGGTATTATCTATCATATTTGTTTGCGAGAAACATGGTGCAGGTTCGAGACCCGCCGGACGATTAAATTTATGATTTCCCATTTTTGGAATCAGATTAACGCTTTGCATTGCGAATCACAATATAAATTTTATAAAGGCGAAAGTTTGTGAGTGTGTGAGTGTGTATGTTTGTTACTTCTTCACGTCGAAACAAAAATTTGGTATGGAGTTAGCTGACACCCTGGATTAATACATAGGCTACAATTTATAAAGTTTAACGCGAGTAAAACCTCGGAGCACAGCTAGTGATGCTATAAAATATCAAATTTAATATAGAGAAGATCATTGAACTGGAGGAGAAACTGAGCAGGATTCCTGCTCCTACCCTATTCAATTTAAGAACGATGTACTTGTCTGAAGCCTTCTTTATTCCTTTCGATCTTCAGCACGTGCTTCGACTTCTTGATACGGCCATACTTCCAATTTGTCTTTGATTTCATTTGAACGCTATCCCTGGTGTTGCCCGAGTTCTCCTTCCCTCAACTTTATTTTTCTTATATAAGTTTCATGCTTTATCAAGTCCCAAAATCTTTCCCCCTATGGTGTTTTCATCTACACTATCTCGTTCTCCAACTAATTCTCTTCATTGTTTGACAACATCAATTCTGTAACATATAATAAAAACGTAGGAAAGTCAAAACTGAACATTGAATATTTTTTAAAACGGATACTTGGGGCGTGATCTACAATCGAAATCGAAGGCAAAAATATAGTTTTTAGAATTTTTGTCTGTATGTAGGTACGTTCGGGCTAAACTCACAAAGTACTGCATGGATTTACTTCAAATTTTGCATGAATATTACTAAGAGGTCGGGTCAACATATAGGCTACATATTATCACGCTATCACCTACGGGGGAGGAGCTGTGATAATTTATAAAATTTAATGCTGGTAAAACCGCGGGGCACAGCTAGTTGGAAAATAAAACGTTTATCAACAAGAACAAAAAATTCAGTAACTCCTTACTTATAAACACTCCACTTTTTTTGTAAAGTAATAATTAAAAAGAATGCATATTTTTCGGTAGCAAACCGGATTTAAAATTGTCTAACTAATAAATAATTATGCAAAAAACATAAATTGAATAATTCAGCAGGTCTGGAACGTTGCGCTTGGCATTGCGCATAATGCTATAAAATTAAAATTAAACAAGCATATTACTTAGGTATAGTAGGTACGACTGTATACTAATTATTTCAAACCTAGGCAACAATATTTTGATCACAATGGGGCCCACATAAGGTCCATTATGAGTTTTGGTAATTGGTAATTTAGCCAATTTTTTAAAGAGAATTAGTTTTAACGTTCATTGTTTTAATGTGGTCTTAATCGGTTATGCATACGCATTCACGTGTTTTACACGTGGTCACGTGTTCTTAATTGTATAGTTAGTCATAATTACAAACCTAGGCCACAATATTTTAATCGCTATGGGGCTCACACAAGTCGATTATAATTTTTGGTTATTGGTAATTTACTCAATTGTTTTAAGAAGATTCTTTTTGGTGTTTATTGATTTGATGTGCTCTTAATTAGTTGTCGCATTCACGTGTTTTCCAAATGGTCACGTGTTCTAAACCGTAACTTCAAATTAGTAACGTTTACACGTGACAATACCTCCATAGTCATTGTAATTCATTTGTGAAACATAGGTAATTACGTCTAACTCTATTTCATTATGTTTTTAATGTTTGTAATTATGAATTTAAGTGTCCTATGTTTTTCTACTAACGCGATGTATATGTTCTTGTTGTGTTTTTCCCTTTTTCTCCCTTTTTAGGGTTCCGTAGCCAGATGGCAAAAAACGGAACTCTTATAGATTCGTCATGTCTGTCTGTCTGTCTGTCTATCCGTCCGTATGTTACAGGTACTTTTTCCGAAACTATAAGAACTATACTGTTGAAACTTGGAAAGTTAATGTATCCTGTCAACCGCATTAAGATTTGCATACAAAAATAGAAAAAAAATCAATACAATTTGGAGCTTCCCCATACTTAGAACTGAAAATCATTTTAATTTTCATCAAACCCGTACTTGTGGCGTATCTATGGATAGGTCTTCAAAAATTATATTGAAGCTTCTAATATATATTTTTTCTAAACTGAATAGTTTGCGCGAGAGACACAAAGTGGTAAAATGTGTGTGTGTGTGTAAAACGAAATAAAATTATATGATGCACATTAATATTTTTTATTATCTGAAATAAATTATTATTATTATTACCATGCCGACTTCCACCAAAATTTGGTTTGAACGAAATCTAGTAAGTAATTTTTTTTGTAATATATCATAAATCGTAAACCGCAATTTACCTTTCATTCAATCAACTCAAATATAATAATAAATAAAACAGAACATATTATGTTACTTGCTGCTACGGAACCCTTTACGGGCGAGTCCGACTCGCACTTGGCCGGTTTTTAGTGTGTTCATTTTTCAGTAATTTTTTAATATCTATGCATTCCCTTTATTTATGTTCAATAATTTATTTTTTCAGGTATTTATCTCGCTTGCATGGCTGGAGCGGCACTCATCGTTGCTGTAGGGGTCGACTCTATGAAAAGGTAATAAATATTGACTGGCCTGTATCTCTAAAGCGGTTAGTGACACTGACAGCTAAGCCGAAGGTCGTGGGTTAGATCCCCACACAGGACAAATCTTTACGTGATGAGCATGATTTTTTGGTGTGTCGGGGCGACAGGATGAAATTATGTATGTATTTAGGAATGTAAAAGTACGTTTATCAGTTGTTTGGTTGTCTCAGTACAAGCTCTGCCTCAATTGTAATCTGATGGCTAAATCGATGTCCAAAGATAATAATAATAATATCCTGGGACATTATTTACCCACGGTCATCTGATCCCAAGCTAAGCAGAACTTGTACTATGGTAACCAAATAACTGATATACTAAATATACTACTTTTTTGTGAATACATAATTATATAGATGATTACACCCAGACTCAGGACAAACAGACATGTTCATGCACACAAATAACTGTCCTGTGTGGGAATCGAACCCACGACCTCCGGCGTGAAAAGCAAGCATTGCCATTCACGCCAACAGGCCCGTTAAAAATAATATGTGGATGAACTCCCTTTGAAGCAACCTGCTGACCGGACTTTCATACGTTTTTCTGACCCCTAGTGAAAGGAGTTTGGGCATCTTTCATCTAGAGTTTCTTTTTCCATGCAGGAATCCTTTTATAGGTCCCCACCGTTTGGGAAGACGACGGGGTATGTGGGGGTCCCCAGGCTTACCCACTAAAACAACCACGGCAACCTTACCTCTAGATGCTTTTAGTAACCATCGCTAAAAGCACCAGAGACTTGAAACGATTTCCATCTGGAACCACCACCGTTGCACCTTCGCATCTAAAAATAGGCTCTTCTCGGCGCGTGTAGCCACCGTTTCACATTTTATGTGCAGGCGACCGGCAGCTGCCACAAGTCGCCTCTTCCCAGGCCCACCTTGTCCTTCAGGACAAGTACAGCCAGAGTCCTCATTCCAACCACCTCTGAACCCGGGGGTGGCACTGAACAGGTGATATGGCCATTACAGAGCCACCCTCCACAGTCGCGCTGAACTTTCCTCTGGTGCACATCTATCTTGTCAGATTAATGACATATGCCACCTTACTGGCGCCTCACTCTTCTGCGGGATCAGTCATCTCTGGATCCCGCTCAGCGGCCTCCTTCTGCAGCATTAAAGCTTCGCAGAAAGAAACCACTGCCTTCAAACTAATAACAGCTGGTGGAGAAAGATCTCGCCCGATCCGTACCACCAGCGAGTCCCAAGCTAGGCACACTTGGAGTGATGGGCTGAGTCCTGGCCACATCCGCACTGTGTCGTCAGTTCCTTTCCTATACAATTCAGATACTTGCTACTTACTAGAAAGAACTAGTGTATATAGTGTGCATTGTATGCTTCATTATGAAATATATATTCAAAGTTTATTGTCACTAGGTATGACTCAGGGCGTTCAGGCTCCGGCACCGGGCTGTCAGGGGGTGCACTACTAGCTGTGACTCTGAAGTTGCTGGTGGAACCCACGCAAATGTTACTCATCATTATCAACATCTTTATCGGTCTGCAGCAGGCGTTCTTCGGCGCTGATTTTACGGCTGTGAGTTTAATGTCTCTCTTTAAGTAGATAGTAAAAAAATATAGAAGGAAATGCTTAAATTGTGTTAGGACACGTCGGAAGCGTAGCAGCGTGGGCAGGTCCCCTAAAAGATGGACCGATGATCTTGTGACTATCGCTGGAACCCGCTGGATGCGGGTAGCGCAAGACCGGCAAATGTGGAAATCTTTGAGGGAGGCCTTTGTCCAGCAGTGGGCGTCTTTCGGCTGATATCATGATTATGATGCACCTACCAAATTTTTATGACTGCAACTCTTCTGCCTTGGCATTAAGTTCGCCTCCGTCCAACCATGTGCATAAAGTTTATAAATAAATAAAATAAAACATAGACTGCATGCTGTAGGTGTTTGCGACGGAGATATGTCGGTATTTTATTGACAGTGGCTTTATTTCAGTCCTTCGTATCCTGTGCGGTGGGGACGGGGTCTGTGGGCTTCGTGATGATGACGTACGGCCTGGCTGATGCTGTTGGCTGTGTACTCACTGGCTACGTGGCTAAGGTATTGATTAGAATAATAAATATCTTGCGACAACTAACTTCCAGACTAAGCAGAGTCTATACTATGGCAACTTGACGGTCACCGTAGCCTAGTTGGTAGTGCTCGTGCCTACGAAGCTGGTGGTCCTGGGTTCGAATCCCGGTAAGTGCAAATATTTGTGTGATGAGCACGAATGTTTGTTTCTGAGTCATGGATGTTTTCTATGTATTTAAGTATTTTATCTATCTATATAAGTATGTATATCGTCGCCTGGTACCCATAGTACAAGCTTTGCTTAATTTGGGGCTAGGATGAGCTGTGTGACATTGTCCCTAAATATTATATTATTATTATATTATAAATATTATATAGACATTATACACACAAAACACCCAGACTAAGATAAATACATTGACGTGTTTATGAAACTAGACTACTGACAAACATATTTACAACATGTAACTGAAGTAACGCACATCCTGAAAATAGTTTGTTGAGAATCGTTTAGGTACTGAATCGATTTATATCATTTATCATATGGGTAATTTTTTATTCCAAATAATTAAAACTACGGAAATTATTGTCATATTAACCCTAAAAGCAAAATTATTAACAATTTATAAAATTTGGTAAGATTCAAATTAAGTACATAATAATAAAATTGCATTGCATTAAATAATACTAGAATTAATTACAACATATAAAAGTATATATAACAAATCGCTTAACGTGTCATGGCTCTAATGGTACACGGAAACAATACTTAACTCTATATCTTTACAATATAGGTATTATTATTATTCGGAAGATGTTGTTTTGTAACTCTGTAGAATGTGGAAATTGCATCATTATTGATGTCTATCAAGTCGCTGCAGCTATTTACAATTTTACACATTCTGCAAATGGGTGAGTTGGCTCCAAGTACTGTTCGACGCAGGGGTGGGCATAGAGGTGTGATCGGATTACGAGGTATACGTGATGGAACTCTAAACCTTAGGAGATGTAACAGATCTGGGCAATTAATATTGCCTCTGATAATTTTATAAAGCAGAAGAGCATCTGACACATCTCTACGCGTCTCTAATGTCTGCATTTTAAAATATTGAAGGCGAGCTTTATAGGAAGATAGCTCCTTGGATTTTCCTTTCGAGAAAGCTAGATGCCATAGGAATCTTTTTTGAATTCTTTCTATGCTTAGATTATGTGTAGCATAGTGCGGTCTCCACACACTACTGCAATAGTCGGAAACGCTGCGGACAAAATTATTATACAGCAGAATTTTCGTGGAACTATTTTTGAACCCCTTTGAATTTCTAATCACAAAACCCAACATTTTAGATGCTCGCTTTGTTATAGTGTCCATATGAGGCATAAAGGTTAGTTTTCTGTCAAACCAAATTCCCAGGTCCCTGATTGTATTAACTTCTTGAATTTTATGGTTTTGTATGACGTACCTACTCAGTGTTACTTAGTTTAGATTTTCTGGAAAATTTAACATGGATTGCATTTAGTTCCATTTTGTTGATTTTACACCACTCTATTAGCCGATTCAAGTCTTCTTGAAGAAGTCTCATGTCATTAGGTGATTCTATTGTTCTTGCAAACTTAAGGTCATCTGCATATAAATAGCATTCTGAATGAAGAAAGCAACTAGGGACGTCATTTATAAAAATATTAAATAGTAGTGGGGCCATATGAGATCCCTGTGGAGCGCCTGAGGCTATGGTATAGCTGTCAGATTTGTATCCATTTACGACGACATAGAATTTCCGGTCCGTAAGATACGATTTTAGTCATTCTAGCAAGGGTCCGGTAATACCATATTCTGCCAATTTATGAATTAAGATTGAATGCGACATTTTGTCAACATATATACCTACATATATACAACATATATATAAATACAGACACAGAACAAATATTCATACTCATCACACAAAGATTTTGAAACTTGCACTAGAAATATTTATTATGCATATCTGGAAAACTACCTGTAAGTAAATTAAAATACTTACATTCCTTTGCCACAAAACGTGCGGTCTTGATTTTTCTATATAATTGGAAAACTAAAGAGGTTTAAATAGCCAAACACTGACTGGCACTTAATAAAGAGAAGAGTCTGGGTATGAAAAAATGTTTATTCCAAATTGTTTTGTTTTTATAAATGTAATAATAATCCCTTTTACCGTTTGTGGCTTTCTACTTCCTAGCTTTCTAGAAAAGCTAACGACGTCCCCTTTTTTTTTCAAAGGAGTGTAGTTGTGAAGTCCCTTGGAGAAAAGAAATTGCAGAAATATAGTCGTGTGACCAATTACTTAAAAACAAGATTCTTCAAATGAGACTATTCTTGTACACTGCTAGTACCTGAATATTCTGTCAATGCTAGCCAATCTAGTCATGGTCAAGCGCTCAAGCGAGTCAAATAAGTATAATAGTTTTGGATGTCTTCTCGGCCAATTTTTTTCGGTCCGGACTTTAATCGCGTGGCCTCTTGAAGACTTGATTTCATCACGGTACATAACTATATCGAATACCAGGGTCTAGTGGTCAGTGACCCTAGCGGCTAAGCCAGAGGTCGTGGTCATCCAGGACAAATCTTTATGTGATGAACACGATTATTTGTTCTGCGAAAATATAAAAGTACTGCAACTGTAAAGCTGTGCCCCGCGGTTATACCCGTGTCAAATTTTATAAATGCTCACAGCTCCTCCCCCGTAGGTGATAGCGTGATAATATAGCCTATATGTTGACCCGACCTCTTAGTAATATTCATGCAAAATTTGAAGTAAATCCATGCAGTACTTTCTGAGTTTAGCCCGGACATACATACAGACAAACAGACACACAGACAAAAATTCTAAAAACTATATTTTTGGCTTCGATATCGATTTTAGATCACGCCCCAAGTATTCTTTTAAAAAAATATTCAATGTTTAGTTTTGACTTTCCTGCGATTTTATTATATGTATAGATAGTACAGGCTCTGCGTATTTTGGGATCAGATGACACTGCTTTTGCCTTGTTCTGTTGATTCTGCCGACCTTTCTGGGAAACAGATATGAGTCTATGAATATATGTTTTGTTTGATATGTAAACTAAACTCTTTAAAACCAATCACTATACAGCGCTAACTCCACTCTTTATTACATCAGTGAAAACTTTCCACTAAACTAATTTAAATGTCAAACTAATATAAATGTTAACCTAACCTCATCTGAAAAGACCAGGGTATACATAGAATTGCCAAACAACTAAACTGCGGTCTTATACGTAGGGTCACATCTCAGGATTTATCCTGAGATTTCAGAATATTGCGATTCTTCTCAAGATGGCCGCTGGATACCGCTAATCTGAAATCATGAAATCTCAGGATTTTTAGAATTTTCAGTAAAATACAGCCGCTTCCCCCTCCTCTTCGAGTGCGATGTGCAATACGTGAGCGGGATCCGTAGTGTAAAATTAAGTACCACTTAACTATGTTGTTAACGTTTGAGAGAATATTCGTAAACAGTTAGAAATCACAGGATCGTTCAATGGAAATCAGGCATTTTCTCGGAACCTTTGATTTTTCATTTGGCAACCCTACTTATACCTACACGCACCGGGTACATAATTAGTTAACAGCTCCTAACATAACGTTTAATTTTAACCAGTGTATTCCGCACCAAAACTAAAATGTTTCAACTAAAGATGCCCCGTTATTATCATAAGAAACAGAAAGAAATTATTGCAAAGACTTTAAAATTAGTTTAATTGGTCACCCTCTATTAAATATATCCTTTCGTCCCCCAGCTAACGGGTCGCCTGCCCCTGATATGCGCGGCCACGCTAGTGCACGGCGCGCTCTTCGTCACGGTGCTGTTTTGGCGGCCGCACGCAGGCGCCGCCTACGTGCTGTACATCATAGCTGTGCTGTGGGGACTGTGTGACTCTGTATGGATCGTGCAAATTAATGGTAAGACATGTAGAGAAGGTGGATCTAGAGATAGAGTACATACTGGCAGATTCATCAGTCAGGCTCCAATCCACTAATTCAGTGAAAACCTAACCGCTAGAAAACTCCTACTAACACATCATTTTGGAAAAGAGCTGATACTTTTACACTGCTGGACCGATATTAACCAAAGATAGCTAAGAACCACCGCAAGGAATGTCTAGATACTTGTAGATAATCAATGCGATGAAGGTACGGTAACCGCTACAACTATTGCTATAATGATAACTACAACAAATGGAAAGATATGTTTTTTTATTATGTCATAGGATGGCAAATGAGCGAGTGGGTCACCGCCGCCCATGGACACTCGCAACTGCGTTGCCAGCCTTTAAGAAAGGAATAGGCTCGCTTCTTATAGGTCACCCAAAGAGCAATGGAAAGGGCTATGCTTGGAGTTTCCCTGCGAGATTGAATCAGAAATGTTGAGATCCGCAGGCGAACCAAAGTAACCGACATAGCCGTAAGAATTGCCCAGCTGAAGTGGCAGTGGGCAGGGCACATAGCTCGTAGAGCCGACGGCCGCTGGGGCAGAAAGGTTCTCGAGTGGCGACCACGAACCGGAAGACGCAGCGTGGGCAGGCCCCCTACAAGATAGAACGATGATCTTGTGCGGGTCGCTGGAAATCGCTGGATGCGGATAGCGCAAGACCGGCAATTGTGGAGATCTTTGGGGGAGGCCTTTGTCCAGCAGTGGACGTCTTTCGGCTGATATGATGAGGCTCGCTTCTTGAAGGTTGCCATGTCATACCGGGTCGGAAATATCGTCGCAGTTAATTGATTCCACGGAGTGGTAGTGCGCGGCAAGAAGTTCCTTGAGAAATGCACGGTGGCAGATAACCATTCATCCATTTTGTTTATTTGTATATTATATTGTGTTCCATTTGTACTATTTCATCTCAAAAAAAAGTAATGAACTTTTGGGTATTCAATATCTTCAAATCCTAAACATATTTATTTTCTTTGTCGTAGCTTACTACGGGATTCTGTTCCCTGGCAGAGAAGAAGCTGCGTTCTCCAACTTCAGGCTGTGGGAGTCAGTTGGGTACATTATCGCTTACATAATATCGCCGCATCTCCGGACCAGCGCTAAAACATACGTGATATTTACACTCATGATTATAGGAGTGGTCTGCTACTTCATCGTGGAGTACCAACAAAGAAGGATCAAGAAGATCCAAGTTAAAGATAAGGGAGAGAAAGATTTGTACTGTGTTAAAGGTTGTGATAATATTGCGTTCCAGAATATTGAGTGAAATATTTTAACTGGGTTATTCATTCGTTAAATGATGTTGTAAACAAGGCAAAGGAGGTGTGCAAAGATCGTGACAAATGAAAATCCGTTGTCTCTGCCTACCATCTATGTACATATATGATTATGATAAGGGTCGTATTAATAAAAAAAATATGTCGGAAGTAAATCATGTCTTCGCATCTAGTTTGATTTGAATTACGGACCAAATGTTCAGCTAAGGCGTGGGCATTTTTACGGGTATTTCGCGCAATTTGTGTATAAATCACAAATCGTTAAGGGGTCCTATCGGTAGTGGCTAGATCGACGCTGGGATAAGAGCTATTACTACTACCGACTGTCTCGCATTCCACGCATACGACTGAAAAAGAAAACTATATTAAAATAAAAACGACGACAAAGTCAAGCATTCGTTTCTCTTATTTCCTCTTCCAAAACTGAACCGAGTTCATTTGGTTTTGCAGTCGACATAAAACCCGTATATAGGTTATGTCCAACAGTCTTGTTTTTGTTTCAAGTTTTTATCAGATGTTTGTTATTATCAGTAGTTTTGAATAAACTTTTTTATTGATTGTGGACGGTCATTCTGCAAAAAATTGATTTATCCACAAAAACTAAGTGTTCGTGCAAAGTTTTCGCCTCGAGTCTTAAAAGTAAAATGAAGAATATGATTTAATAGAAAAATGGCAGCCAATTATGGTTCACAAGGCAACACGAATCTACTTTCCCCGGAATTCGGGATGTTTTTAATTAAGGGGTATTACAGCCAACACGGAGTTAAGTAAAAAGTAGGTTAAATTTTATAATTGGCACTTAATGGTGACTTTTAATTATGGCGTATTCTTAATGCCTACCCAGCGTTGTGCAATATGTTGCTAAAGAAATTTTTTGAGCTACCAGCTCGAACACCCGCCCTGGCGCCATTGTCTGAGCACTTATTGAGTCCGTTTAATTTGAGTGACATCGGTGGATACATTTTGACCTGGACAACCTTTTTGGGGTATTTTGTGGGCAGTAAATGTAATTTTCGCAGAGAAATTGTATCCACTGACGGTTTTTGTTATGTAGGTACCCGAATTTGGTACCAACCAAACGCCTTTATACACAATTTTAGACATTTTTATTGGGTGTGGGAATATTAGCCATGGTCCAACGTAACGTTGTAATTACAATATTCGCGAAATACTGCCTTAATTTTTACAAGTATTATTATACACAAGTTGGTTAGTTTGATATCGATATTGGGCTCCTTGTTTATCCAATGCTATTTATACTATTACAAATAGGTAATATAAATATGAATCGTAGATGTGTAAACAAAGTCGACAGGTGATATATTTTATATATAGGAAAGTCGATAACGTGGTGATAATCAGCTTACCGCTTTACAGTTGTGATCATAAAAGCACTTAGGTAAGCATGAGTTGTAGGCGCATTAATTAAAGATAGGTTCAATAATCATTTATCAGCCGAAAGATGTCGCCAAAGTGCTGGATAAAGCCCTCCCCCAAGGATCTACACAATAGCCGCTTCTGTGCTGCCCGTATCTAGCGGCTTCCCGCGACATTTTTAATATTCTGATTTCATTGAAGTTTTATAGCACTTTGCACAATGCGTAAATCTGAACTCATAACTGGGAAATCACAATTTTGAACGTCTACCGGCTATTGAACCTACACCCTCTACCAAGCCAGAGTAGGTTTTCTGCAGTTAAGCTACGGCCGATACCCACCGGCGGCAGATTACATGAGTTTGCTATCTAATACTCTTACGGAGGATGTAGGTGTTCCATCGGCCATGTTCATGAATTTATGATTTCCCAGTTTTGAATTTGTACCCACTGTTTTTATTTAATTGAATTATTTTCCACTGTTAAAGATATAATAAACTATTTTAAATATATCGTGTTTAAGAGAATATTGTGATATTGTATATTAAGTGTAATTTAATAAAAAAAAACCTATATTACTTGTGCCGGTATTTCTTTTTGTTACAAACCCTTGCACCTTAAAGTGTACTTACCTAATTCTATAACCCATCGGATGGAAAAATCACAGAGAGCGCGAGAAGTATGAAAAAGAAGCCACTAATCTCCTGACTTTTCTTTCTCATGTCTGGGCTGATGATGAGTGACGAGCAGCGATTGTCTTGCATGTACAGACGCCTGCACATCCAGCTATCTGTCAAATTTCTTTTATAGATTTTATCACATAAGCGTAAGGTTCACTTTTAATTGGGGAAATTTGACAGATTGGGATAGCTTGATGTGCTGGCGTCTGTACCAATATACACTATGAATAGCCGGGCTGGCTGGTGATACACAACACTTGAACATAATATTATGTAGTACACGTGTCTGGGCGCGAAAATTATGCAAGGTACAGACATGACACTAGCGACCTCTCTCGATGGCTCGGAAAACGATCACCGTCAGGATGGCTGGACCAAATGAGATATGTACATGAAACCATGCCCATTATTTATTAACTATTTGCTACTATTTACTACCAGTAATGAAATAATTGCTACCTTTACGTTACGAAATATATCAAAGAAATAAAGTGGTCAGCCATTCTGACGTCAGGTTGCCCGACCACTTCCAAGTTGTCATTGTTTTAGCGTCATATTAACAGCTTTGTTTATTTATATATTCGCTACCTATTTGATACCTTAACATTATATCTGTACTTTATATCTCTTCTTTATGGATAAGAAGAAACAAGTTGTCCATAAGCCACTAAGCGCCTGCAAAAACATTGTTAGCATTATTCTGAGAATAGACGTAAATAAATAATAGATGCACAGGCGTTTTAATGGCTTTTATTTTATATCTTTTATAGGATCCCCTCAAAGTTGTGTAAAGATATAATGTTAAGGTAGCAAATATATAAATAAACAAAGCTGTTAATATGACGCATAAACTACCTATGAGAACTTGGAAGTGGTCGGCCAACCTGACGTCAGAATGGCTGACCACTTTATTTCTTTGATATATTTCTTAACGCCAAGGTAGCAATTATTTCATTACTGGTAGTAAATAGTAGCAAATAGGTAATAAACAGCGGGCATGGTCTCATGTACATATCTCGTTTGGTCCAGCCATCCTGACGGTAACCGGAGAACGAACTTGCCGAACTATTATCGCAACGGCGGCGGCGGCACTGGCGCTTGCATGAACTATTAAGCTCGTGTCACGCTGACACGGCGTGTAAGACTACTGATCGGCTTCCTCGACCTCGGCGACCTCGATCCGCATGAACACTGTATAATCCACAAATTTTCGTCTAATCGCCACGCCTAATATTGACATGGAAACAGAAATATATTTTTATCAATGTAAAAATTGTACGAATACTTACTAGAATTACCTATAGTCCATCAGGTAACCCGTTTAACTTGCTATTACATTTAAACAAAACCAAGAAAAATTATAGCCCGGCTGCTGAAAGAATACGTTTCTAAAGTCTTGTCTGTCTTTATATATTTAATATTAATTATAGTGCAGTCATAAAATTTATTAAGTTAAGTTGACGGCTCAATAAAGATTATGATTGATATTCAGTTATTAGGAGGGCAAATAAGAAATATCTTTGTACGGGCATAGGATAATTTGTAGGGTCAAATTAACCAACGCTCGCACGTAACCTACTCCTTACTGTGTACCACTCGTAATAGTCCTACCACCCTAGCCTAACCATATGTACTGATAACATATAATTATATAGATAGGTACGGGAAGCCTGTTGCCAGGAGACCTAAGGCAACAGACGGAAACTATGAAGGAAGCAGGGGTGTGTACGTAGTGCAATGTACACAGGAGAGAGGGTTTTCTCACTGCCGGTCAAGCAGGCTCACAAGACCGATCGTACTGACGGCTAAAGGTGTCTTGGCCGCAGTGAGAGGTGGTGACAGGGTAATGAGTCAAAGTCGGATTCAACGTAATGACTGGTTTTATTTACAATATTAAAATCTTATATACTAATCTTAAACTAAATACACATTCACGCCTATTCACTTGTGTGCCATCCGTGTGTTGCGTCGACGCTGCAGTCTTCAATATTTCGGTCAGTTGTATGCTGACGCTGAGCTGTACTTTGTCCCAAGATGCGTCGATGTAGTAAATTTGTCATTGATTGCTGTGTTGATATAAATTAATTAGGGTTCCTTGAAGTAAATATTATGGTTCACATGTGAACATTCTGCCGCCTCTCGGGAATAGGCTTCAGTTCATATAGTTCAGTTGTCCCGCTGGTGATGGTCGGTATCTCATTGGTTGAGTTTTTCGTTGACGTGAAGTTCTTTGTCGACTGTCGATTCGGTTGGCTGTAAATAGTATCGTCTGCGCTGCCTGGTCTCGTTGTTGGTTGTTTGGCACATGGTTCCTTGGGATGCCTGGTGTTGCGCTGTATTGCCGTTCTAATACAGTTTATCATTTTTGGACCATAACGTACGATTACTATCGCTAATATTAACATGAGTAGTGACGATATAAAACTAACTACATAAGTATGGGAATAAATTTGTTTCCAAATGGTATTATTTAGTTCTAATTTTAAACTATTTTCATTGTTAACTAAATTTAGAAAAAAATCTCGTGAGTTACCTATTACTTCCTCTTTAGACATATTTACAATTTTATTACTAGTGGACACGTATGTATCTATAGTGAAATTTATCTGTTTTGAATATGATGATGCTATTTGTGCTGACACTGATCTTTGAGCGGCAAGTATGCTGTTGGTTGATTTAATGATACAAGTGTCGGAGATTTTTATTACACCGACATTTTGAAGCACTACTTCCTCTCGTTGTCCATCACAAACTATTGATGCAGTGGTACTGTCCTTAGCTAAAAACATCCAAGTGTTCTGCATGCATAGTTGTTTCCACATTATGCTACTTGGTATGTCAAAACTTTTTACAGGGCATTTCGTTCGTGTCTCATTTTTGAAGAGTTGGTCAATAATGCAATTTTTATTTAATTGCATATTTTTCACCGCCCCAGGAAAACAAATAAAATGGTGATCTCTCTGCAGACAACTCTTGTATTCGTCATGATTTAACTCAAAATATAGCTCATTGTTATAGTCTAATGCTATGTAAGGTTTTGAAATTTCTATGCTTTGAAATGACTTATGAGCATCCTTCTTTGGAATCGGTGTGGTGTGAATCAACGTATACTTGTTAATATCTTGAATAGGAAAGTATGCATGAACTAGTATGTGGCTAATGTTTTCAAATATTTTGGTTTCTAGTAAGTGTTGTTGAATGATTTTCAAATTAGATGGAAGTTTTTTATTTGCTGACAATATCAAATCGCTAACATTTTTTGGTGACAACACGCTATATACCGTTGTTTTACTTAGATAGATATCTAGTAATCCATTATAATAATCTATGATTTCCGTAATGTAGTTATTTGCAAGTTGGTACGTCTGCATTATTTGAATTTTTATTCTGTTGTGGTCGATCGTAGTATACCAGTGGTTGTAGTTGTTTATGTATTCTATTACATGATTAATTTTTGTTTGAAAACCTTCCAGTTTTTTTCTTATTCTCTCCTCAGTACTGTTAACTTGTGAAATAGTTGAGATCATGAATTTAGTTTGATGGTTAGCTGCTTTAATTAATTTTTCTTGATTCATATTCAGTGAGTTTATATCTTTGTAGACTTCATCATTTACGCCAAAAATTGACGTTAGAAATTGCCCTAATAGTCCTCTCTTCTTCCTGGTTTGATTAACTTCTGTTAAGTATTCTTTGATTCGCTCATATTTTGTTTCTTGTTCAATTAAGTGGTGATATAGTTGTTTGCAGTGAGTTTCTGTTGTTACGACTTCTGTATTACTGCAGAGTATATTGAATTTGGATGTTACTGTTTTTATTCTCATGTAGTCTTGTTGTAGGCGTTGTCTTTCAAAATGTTTTTCTATCCTAAACATTCCTCTGTCGATGCTTGCTGTTCCTATTTGCTCAACGTATATTCCTGGTGATAAACTTTTTATAAAATATGTGGTTGTTGATGTTACTGTACTGAACATTTGTATAATTATTAATAAGTATATGAACCATTTTGAACAGTTACTGGCTGTTTTGGTTTGGTTTCCATTACTATTTCTTGTATAAGTTTTTGTCATATTCGTATGTACAGTGTTTGATGCAACATTGTTACAACTGTGATCGTCCTTATTTGATTTTATAGGTAATGGAATTAGGGTATGAATTGATCTTTTTAGTGTGGAGCCCGACGGTTTTAGAAGTGTCACAACTCTAGTTAAACCATCGTTTCCAACGTGTACTTCTTTAACTTTTGCAAGTGGCCATTTGCTAGGATTAATATTTTCATCTTTTATAATTACTACGGATCCAATATCTAAATTTTCTTGATTTTTCTTCCATTTGTATCTTTGTTGTAATTGTTGTAGATAGTCATTAGTCCAACTTTTCCAGAAATCTTTTTTCATTCTTTGAATATGTTTCCATCTATTCACAAGGTCGGTGTTGATGTTCGATAGCGGATCCGGTACGCCGACCGCTTCTCTACCAATAAGGAAATGACTCGGTGTTAATACTACGTTGTCGTTTATATCTTCACTCTGTGCACATAATGGTCTTGAATTCAGGCAATGATGCAGAAATGTAGTTAACTCTTCATATGTTAGAGTCTGTTCTCCTATTACTCTGCGCAAATGATGCTTCATTGACTTGACTCCTGCTTCCCATATACCTCCGAAATGGGGTGATGACGGTGGAATAAAATGCCAGTGTGTTCCAATGTTTGCCATGGTGTTTTGAAAGTCATTTGATTGAGTTATTATCAACAGTTCTCTATATAAGAAGTTGGCCGCACCCACAAAATTTGTTGCGTTGTCACTATAAATATGTGCCACTGGACTTCTGCGTGCCATGAATCTCCTTAACGCGGCGATGAATGATTCTGTTGACAAATCACCCACTAATTCTAAATGTATGGCTTTAGTTGATAAACAGACAAATATTGCAATGTATCCTTTGTACGATTTATGACCCCGACCTTTCATTGCTCTAACCTGGACTGGACCTGCATAGTCTATGCCTGTGTGGCTAAATGGATATGATTCCGTTACTCTGGCTTTTGGTAATGCCCCCATTTTCTGTGACATTGTAGCTGACTTATATCGTATGCATTTCACACACTTTCTTATATGGCCTTTTACTAAACGTTTTCCTCCAAGTATCCAATACGCCAAGGTTAAACGATTGCCTCCGTGTAATGTGTTTATGTGAGCGTCGTGTACTAAGATTGCAACTATGTGGTGGTGGTGGGGTAATAGAATTGGATGCTTTTGGTCGTATGGAAGAATTGAGTTTTGAAGTCTTCCTCCCACTCGTAATAATCCATCTGGATCAATAAACGGATCCAAACATGCAATTTTATTGTTTTTGAGTAGTAATCCACTTTTGATAGTTTTGTATTCTTCCAAAAATTCGACTTGCTGAACAAGTAGTATAATTTGGACAGTTGTTCTATTAATTTCCGTACGAGTTCATGGTTTAATGTTTCTTTGTTTGTCTCTGAACCTGTAACAATAAGATAATACTCGTACCATTTTTTGAAAACTCGCAAATCTTTCCCAAATAGTGTCCTGTTGTTGAACATTATTCGTTATGTGGTAACAACGCTTAATTTCTTCACATATTTCTGGTATAGTCTTTGTACTAGGGATGTAGCCGGTTTTTAACCAATCTGGTCCATTCCACCACAAATCAAAATTTTTAAGTTTGTTCGGGACAACCCCCCTTGTAATGACGTCAGCAGGATTTTGAGATGTATTTATGTAGTACCACTTTCCTTGAGGTAACTTTTTTTGTATTTCGGAAACCCTGTTTGCCACGAACGTTTTCCATTTGTCTGCCTCTCCTTTAATCCAACCAAGGGTGATCATAGAGTCTGACCAACAATATATGTTTGTAATCGGAATTTTCATTTCGTTTACAATCTTCTGCATTAATTTCGCGAGTAAAACGGCTGCACATAACTCTAATTTAGGTAACGTAGTTTTTTGTTTCTTTGGTGCCACCTTAGATTTTGCTTGTAGTAAGGTGACATCATATGTGTTATTTCCTTTATATATTCGACAGTATACTACTGCACCGTACGCTTTTTCTGATGCATCACTGAATCCATGTAATTCCGCTTGTGAATCAGTTGTAAATTTGCACCATCTTGGAATAGAAATGTTCTCGAGTGCTTTTAATTGATCTTGTATATCTACCCATCTACTTTTGATAGCGTTATCTACAGGTTGATCCCATTCTGTACCATTTGTCCATAGTTCCTGGATTATAAGTTTCATATTTATTAGAACGGGTGCCAGCCAGCCGAGTGGGTCAAACAATTTTGCAATTTCTGATAAAATAAACCGTTTTGTTGGTATTTCCATTTTATTGACTGTAACCGAGAATGAAAAACTGTCTTTTAGTGGTGACCATAATATCCCTAGTGATTTTCTAGTTTCATCAAGAGGAATTTTCATCATTTGGTTATCCTGATTTTCATTGGGTATATTCCGTAATAACTCAACGTTATTGGATGACCATTTCCTTAAGTTGAATCCACCTGCTTGTAGCATATGTATTAGATCTGTTTGCAATATTTTTGCTGACTCAACGTCATTTTCTCCTGATAACATGTCATCTACAAAAAAATCTTGAAGCGCTACTTGACTGGCTTTGGGGTACTTCTTTTTTTCACTCATAGCTAGTTGTTGTAATGTTCTGATTGCTAAGTAAGGTGCAGATGAGGTTCCGTATGTTACAGTGGTCAATTCATATTCATCCATTGGTTGTTTCGGGGAATCTCTCCAAAGTATTCTTTGAAATGTCCAATCTTCTTTACCAATTTTTATAAATCTATACATCTTCTCTATGTCAGCCATAAACACTATTTTGTGCTTACGCCAGCGTAATAAGATCGATGCTAAATCTTGCTGTAATCTTGGGCCCACATACATATTGTCATTTAAGCTTATCTGGGAGCTTGATTTACTTGACGCATCAAACACTACTCGTAACTTCGTGGTCAATGAATCTTCTTTAATCACGGGTTGATGAGGGATGTAGTATTTTCCTTGATAATAATCGGATTTCGGCACTTTTGTCATGTGACCCATCTCTAAGTATTCGGTAAGGAAGTCTTGGTATTTGATTTGTAAGCTTTTATCTTTGGCAAACTTTCTTTCTAATTGTAAAAGCCTTGCAGCGGCTTTTTGGCGAGAATTCCCGTAACTTACATTATATTGTTTGAAAGGAAGCCTTACAGTGTATGTTCCATCTGGATTTCTCACAGTAGTTTCTTGGTAAAAATTTTCACACATACGGTCATTATTGGACAATTGATACTTTTCAGGTACTTCTTCTATTTCCCAAAACTTGCTTATTTGTTGGATTTCGGTAGTACGGGTTGTCATACTAATTATTTTAATATTTGTAATAGTGTTACAGGAAATTCCGGATAAAATCCACCCAAACTCGGTATCTTGTGCGATAATTCCATCTTGTATTTTTTGTAACCCTTTTAGCAATAGTTTGCTATATTCTTGAGCTCCTAGTATTATATCTATTGGGCCTTGTTTGTAATAGGTAGGATCTGCTATTAGTTTGTTTTCTAAATAGTTTGTATGTAGTTGTGGTATAGTTCTCTTCGGTAGGGAACCAGTTAGCTTCGGTAGTACAATAAGTGTGACAGGTAATTTATATTTGCTAGTGAATCTTGGTTGTAGTACAACGTTAATACAATAGTTCGACGTTTTAGGTTTGTCGTCAGCAATACCGATTATTTCAGTTTGTATTTTGCTGCGCGGATATGATAATATTTGTGCTGTTTCTTCCGTGCAAAAGGATGCCTCGGACCCTTGATCATACAATACTCTTAACAAGTGTGGTGTTCCATCTATGGCGTTTGCTCGTACGAGGGCTGTCGCCAACAACGTTGTTTTTTGTATGTCAGGTTTGGTAGTGGTAGATATGTTTGACAAAGTTTTTGTCTCATTTTTACTAGTGAACGGGATCACTGAGTTACGACTTTCCGACCCCCTAGGGTTTTCATGTCTCGGGCTTGAAGTGGTGAATTGTTTAGAATGTTGATAATTTACATGTAAAAAAGAGTGATGACCTTTTTTTCCACAATACACGCAAGTTTTAAAACTATGACACTTTTCTGATGAGTCATGCGATAAACAATTTCTGCACATATGTTTTTTATTTACTTCCATACTACGACTTTGTACTGACATCGCTTTAAATTCCGTGCACTGGTATATAGTGTGTTCTTGACTGTCACAGAACCAACAAAATTGATACTCCTTCTCTCTACTCTCTACTATTTGTTTGTTTGATGCCAGTGGTGATTCATACGAGTAATTAGGTTTACTGGAGGGTTCTTCTTTGAAATAGCTGTTTGTTTCCAGACATTTAAACCGTTTTTCTAAGAACTGCATCATTTCCGCAAATACTTGGGGCTTGTTTGGTTCTTCTAGTTGATGTTCATACTTTTCATCAGTTTCGGAATCCCATATTCTACTCAGTATTCTTGTCATAATAGGGTCCCATGTCGAAGTGTTTACGTTTTGATTTTTTAATGCTTCCAGGTTTTCATTGATGGTGTCGTGCAATTCTCTTAAATTTACTGCATTGCCTTTCTTTATTTTTGGAATATTCAGCATATTGTCAATATGTTTAGTAATTATTATTCTCTCATTTTTATATCGTTTAATCAGTAGGTTCCACGCAGTTACGTAATTAATGTCGCAAACTGTTAAATGCTTAATCAGCTTAGCGGCGTCACCCCGTACCTGTGTTTTCAAAAATTGCATTTTTTCTGTGGCGGTCAATGATTTGTCTTCATGTATTATTTTCAGAAATAAATCATAAAAAGAGCTCCATGACTCATAACTCCCGGTGAATACTGGAATGACTATTTTCGGTAATTTAACCGATGAAGCATGTTTCTCATTGGTTGATTGTACTTTGTCGCATACTTGATTTGTTATACGATCATAATCCACTCTTAATGTTTCGAATATACCGTCTTGAAAATAACTGTGATCCATTGTGTTTTCTTCGTCCAATATGTCAAAATGAGTTTCCTCTACTTTCTGCCATTGTTTTTGCAAAGTTTCCAGTAACGTAGTAAAATGCGACATAGGCTTATTTTGCTCCAGAGATTGGGCTGCGTTTTGTAGATTAAGTTTTATGTGGTTAATGCGATATAGTTGCAAATTCATTTTTGCTGAATTAACAACTTCTGGTTGCGGCTCCACGCCTTCTGGTTCATATAATTGACAAAGTGTTTGAACTTTCTTCTCACACTTTCCTAGGTATTCCATGGCTTCTGTATATAGCTCTTTAATGGACCCGAAATAGTCAGAAGTGACGTATTTATGGTTTAACAGTATTTCTTGGTCCTCTAAACATACATGATTGTCCGAAGTTCTGGTGAAGATATCTGTTAATCGAGATCTCCTTTCCGTAATGTATTTCAACGTTTTCCTTGAAGCTGAGTCTTTTTTGATGTTGGTGAATATTTGGTTTATTTCCTTGTAGTTCGCTTCTTGGTTTCTTATGATCTCATTTATTTCTTGTACCTCCATCGTTTTCTTGCCGCCCTACCCTATCTACTAACAGATATAATATATATGATAAACAACACTTAGTTGCGTTCTTTGTCCTCGATACGGTATAATGCGACTTCTCAAATACCGGGGCGACCCGCTGGTGGGAGACCGGTACCCGATCCGCTACCGCACGATCGCAACTAAGTTAGTCAGTCTTAACATACAACAACCTAGCGCTAATTGGGTACGCTAACCTGGGTATGTAAGGGTGTCAGTCAGTCAGCCTACGGAAAAAAAAACAGTAAAATATAATAAGTATTATTTCACAAATTTTAAGGGACTGATTCAAATTAATTCTCGAAGGACCAAATGTACGGGCATAGGATAATTTGTAGGGTCAAATTAACCAACGCTCGCACGTAACCTACTCCTTACTGTGTACCACTCGTAATAGTCCTACCACCCTAGCCTAACCATATGTACTGATAACATATAATTATATAGATAGGTACGGGAAGCCTGTTGCCAGGAGACCTAAGGCAACAGACGGAAACTATGAAGGAAGCAGGGGTGTGTACGTAGTGCAATGTACACAGGAGAGAGGGTTTTCTCACTGCCGGTCAAGCAGGCTCACAAGACCGATCGTACTGACGGCTAAAGGTGTCTTGGCCGCAGTGAGAGGTGGTGACAGGGTAATGAGTCAAAGTCGGATTCAACGTAATGACTGGTTTTATTTACAATATTAAAATCTTATATACTAATCTTAAACTAAATACACATTCACGCCTATTCACTTGTGTGCCATCCGTGTGTTGCGTCGACGCTGCAGTCTTCAATATTTCGGTCAGTTGTATGCTGACGCTGAGCTGTACTTTGTCCCAAGATGCGTCGATGTAGTAAATTTGTCATTGATTGCTGTGTTGATATAAATTAATTAGGGTTCCTTGAAGTAAATATTATGGTTCACATGTGAACAATCTTAATAGTAAATTTTAAGTAACGTCGTCCATTCGACCACTGCCAGGAACTTCTGTCAGTTGCCGCTTAATGGTAATTAATTGTCCTCCTAGATGAATATGGCGGTCAGCTTCAATGATATGAATGCGCGTAACATACATTCAGTCAAAAAAGTATCGGGAATGGATTATGGTTCCAAATTCAAAATTTTGTTTTTTTTTTTGAAGTTGTTAGATTGGCACAACTGTTTTCCATTTTGGCGCGGAGTTTGAGTTGCATCTGTTATTTATATTAAATACAGTTCAGTAATATCATATATAGTGTGTATTGCGAATTTAATAATGGACAAAAATATCGAACAAAGAGTTTGTCTTAAATTTTGCATCGCTAATGGAATTTCGTCTTCGGAGTCACTGAAAATGTTACAGAAGGCTTACGGTGAATCGACTTCATCAAAAACTCGTGCTTATGAGTGGTTCAAAGCGTTCAAAAGCGGTCGAGATGTGATGAAAGATTTGCCTCGCTCTGGTAGGCCATCAACGTCTGCAACTGAAGTTTACATCACAAAAGTGACTGAAAATCCTCATTCAACTCTGAGAGAGATAGCCGCCGAACTTTCTGTATCTCACGAGTCGATTCGTACCATTTTAACTAATCATTTGGGTATGAAACATGTCGCCGCTCGGCTAGTCCCAAAAGATCTGAATTTTCTCCAAAAACTCAATCGCATGAAAGTCGCTGAGGATATGGTAGAACGAGTCAATTCCAACTCAACATTCATGAAACGCATTGTTACTGGTGACGAGACGTGGGTTTACGAGTTTGACATGCAAACTAGTCAACAAGCTTCGAGTGCAAGTGTCAAGCAACAAGTGGCGCCTTCCAACTGAACCGAAACCGAAAAAACCACGCCAAAGTCGATCAAAAGTCAAAGTCATGTTGACTGTTTTCTTTGACTATCGCGGTGTTGTGCACTCTGAATTCTTACCGGAAGGTCGAACGGTAAATAAAGAATATTATTTGAGCGTTATGCGGCGTTTAAGAGAGCAAATTCGACGAAAAAGGCCAGATTTGTGGAAAGAAAATTCTTGGATTTTGCACCACGATAATGTGCCTTCGCACAAGGCCATCATTGTGAACGAATTTTTGACCAAACACTCAACAAATACCATCCAGCAACCACCATATTCACCAGATATGGCTCCAGCTGACTTCTTTCTTTTTCTTAAACTGAAATAACCACTTCGTGGTACTCGTTTTGAATCAGTAGAAGAAATAAAAGAGAATTCGCGGCGAGAACTGAACTCAATTCCGAAAGCAGCGTTTAAAAAATGTTTTGATGAATGGATTATTCGTTGGCGTAATTGTATCGTTTCTGAAGGAGCATACTTTGAAAGTGATAAAATAAATTTGTATGAATAACAAACATTTTGTATATTATTGATCTTTTCCCGGTACTTTCTTGACAGAGTAGTATAGTGTCCATAAACACAGATGTAGGTACTCTCTATCACTAACGGCTTTACGTGCTCTCCAAGGCACGGGCGTATAACAGCACCAACTTCCAGGCTCAGGGCTAGATACTACTGGATTTTCGTGAGATTTTCTTGGCGGACAAGTCCCAATAAAACTTTTTGGCCTGACCCAGGATTCCAACCCAGGATATCATTATTTGGAATCGAATTAGCATTGAGTAGAATCAGGGTTTATTTATTTATTTAATATTAAGGAAGAACAGCCTAGGACAACATATTAAAACTATCAATAGTAATTGAAGGCCAATGACAGGTCTCAACGAATAGACAGAGGTAGGTACATGTAATATTTATGTGATCAGCTTAAATAAACTTATTTAAGTCTAAGTGTTAAATTTAGAGAAAATGTCTAGGCTGAGTACTCGTCTCACTGTTTCAGTTCTATTGACAAATATGTCAAAATTAATAGATTATATTTGTTTATTTAACAAATTGCTTGGCGAACAAGCAATTTGTTAAATAAACAAATAAAATCTTTTAATTTTGACATATTTATTATTATATTACAGGAATTCATTCTCAAAATAGTTTTTTGATACTAAAGGAAGGTGAAATGTTTTATAATGTCTCACTGCCTTTGATAGAATATTAAATGAGACTCTGTTCAGTACGTCTGAACAATCAATGTCACCAGATATAATACGAATAAGATATGTTATCCGCTATTACACGACGATTAGCTAGGGACAAAATATGAAACTTGGCACACAATTCCAAGTAGCTTTCGGATCTTTATGGATATTTAATGTGATAGCATAAATAGATTCCACACTTGGCTAGCATACTCAAGTATGCTGCGCACAAAAGTACAGTAATTACAAGATTTTGTATGTTTTTGCCTCTTTAAAGTTACATGATATCCTCATAACAAATCCTAAGGCCTGGGATGCCTTTTTACCCAACTGCGCGACGCAAAGGAGTGGCAATGTGTTTATCAGGCTATGTATGTATGTTCCTTTGAAGCACTGTACAGACCAAACGCCTGGGCCGATTTTTACGATTCACACGTCAATCGATTCCTTTCAGTCCGGCAAGTGTCACTAAAGACATGAGGTTAGTGAAAATTCAATATGGCGACTACTGGACGACATAGGTACTGTGAAAATTAAAGTCAACAAACTACGTCATATGGGGTATCGTTAAATAGGTGTTTAAAAACATTTTTAGTTTTCTTTCAACATTTTTCGATTCGACCGGCTGTTTAGGATCTATATCGATTTAAAGTTGCGTAACAACTATTCTCACATATAGGTTTTAAGACAGTAGAAATTTATTTATTTATTTCAAAATTACACACTATCATTTCAGTTATACAACCAATGCAATAGTGGAACATGAAAAATAAGTTAAACATAACAATCTTAAATTATACTTATAACTACTTACCTACACATTATTAAACAATATCAAAAAGCCTTATTGCCTATAAGTATATTTATAGCCTTTGTGAATTCACTCTGCGTACACGAGAACAGATCCAGGTGTCCCGTTGTGCGCAACGCACCTCTTTGTATATATAAACTCCTTGTATATAAATACTTTTTATTACTATTCTAATTTTGACGTGTTCTATATAGTAGTCTTTTGTTATGTCAGTTGGCTATGTGAGAAAAATTATTATACCATATTATATCTGAACCAGCTCTTTTTATAATTACCAGTCCCAGTCCCTTACATTTGGTCCTCCAACCGTGTTAGGAATAGTATGGTACAGACCCGTGCTGCTGCGAAAATGGCGTCAAAAGGAAAATCAGCGGAAAAGGTGCTAGAGCAATCAGGGCCCAGCAACCTACTCGCCGACTCGGCAGCCGCAACTCAGACCCCTTTTTGTGCCGTAAGTAGCGCACAACAGAACACCTTAAGTGCGGTAAGTTGTAATTCTTCACGATCTTCTGCCACTATACTGGCGAAGAGGTTAGCAGTAGAGGCGCAACATGCACGCCGCCTAGCCGACCTTGAGCGCGAAGTCGCCGCACGAGAGCGGGAAGCCGCAGATTTAGAACTGCGGGCTGAACTTGCCACTATAGAAGCAGAGACGAGCCAACGAAAGCGCGAAGCCGCCGCACGAGAGCGCGAAGCCGCCGCTCGAGAGCGCAAAGTCGCCGCACGAGAGCGGGAAGCCGCAGATTTAGAACTGCGGGCTAAACTTGCCGCTATAGAAGCAGAGAAGAGCCAACGAAGCTCTAGAAATAGCCAAGCTGTTAATAACTGGCTTCAAAACTCGGAGGAAGCGCTGTCGGCCGCGCTGCCCGTGCTAGAGGCGGCGCACCTGGCGCTGGCCGACCGGGACAAGAGTGGCATCACGGAGATACGCTCCTTCGCCCAGCCGCCCGAAGACGTCAAGACTGTATGCGAGTGCGTGGCGATAATCTGCGGTGTTACTGACGTTAATTGGAAGTCTGCCAAAGGTATTATGACGGACCCCAACTTCCTGCGCAACCTGCAGGAAATGAATTGTGACCTTATTACTCAGAAGCAAGTCAAGTTAGTGAATGTTCATATGCCAAAAGACAGAGTTACTCAAACCCATCAAGGCTATGGATTTGTTGAGTTTATGGGTGAAGAAGATGCTGATTATGCAATTAAGACGATGATTTATGAGCACAAGGCATTCTGGGAAACTCAGGAAAAGGAACGCATTCAACAACATATTGAGGCCCGAACCCGCGACGTGGCGACGTCAGCCCGCCTCATGCGCATGCAGGAACAGCGCGAGAAGTTCACGGCCAAGCTGCGCAACGAACGCGGCGCGGCGCACACGCGGCGCCTCGCCACCTTCAAGGACAAGCTGGCGGCCGAGCGCGAGAAGCGCCTGGCCGAGCGCAGGCAGCAGCGCATCGAGAAGCGGCGGCAGGAGTGGTTACCTGAAAAGCATCGCGCCGAAGAAAAAGCAGCAGAAGAAGCCAAGCGTCTCAAAAAAGAGACAGAGATCCAACGGAAGCTAGAAGAGCAGAAAACTAGCACCGCGTCCACCTCCCAAGCAGCAAAATTATCCTATAGTGCAGACGTTATAGGACTCCAGCACTTTTAATGTTCTCTTAAGGGTTCTAGTTTTTGCTGCATCGCTTATAATAGCAAGCATGGAGTTAGTTGGGCCTTATAGTATATCTCCTCTTATACATTAACTTATAATTACTTATAGGCCGAAATTAAAGGTCAAATATAAGCTTGGGTGACCTATAAAAGTATCGCGAGGGTGTAAACGCACTCAAGAGCAGATTAACTGGTAAGCTATGCTTATAACTACTAACAAGAAACATTATAGAACCACTATAAGTAAAGTACACCAATAAGAGTGATAAACAGAACTAAACATTCTGGATACTATTTGCATTTGTTACTTGGTTTTATAAGGGTTTATAAATTTACTTTACAGAACAATTATCAGTAAAATGGAGCGGTTATATAGTGGTATAAACCAATATCGTTATAATCGTAACACGCTTATAAAGGTTTAATATAATATACTTAGTATCCAAAACTATATCTGTGGTGTCCTGAACAAGAAAACATTGGTTTATAATGGGTCTTGCAAATTCTGTTATAGTCTCAGTACGGATATTTTGATTTTGTTGAATCGTAGAAATATGAGAAGGTTCCGTACAAAATTGTTATTGTGAAAATTTAGGACAAAATGTTTATTTTAATGATTCTGCAAGAAAAAACGTTTAATCGATAAAAGCAATTTTAAATGTAGACTTGGAAGATTGTGTTAGTGAGGGAAAACTATTCCAATTTTCAACTACATAGCGATCTTAGAAAATGGGCTGTAGAATACAATACGACATGCGGCATTCAATTCTTTATTAGAAATGTTGAATAAATGTATTTGTTAAGTTTGTTTCAAATTCTTCAAGTTCTCTTAGATTTCTTATAACATGTCTACATCTACGTCTTCTTGCTTTCTTGAAACGGTCATTGGATGTACGAGTTTAATTCATTCTGAATCTCTCTTCGACAGAGCACTCAGCACATGTTAGTTTGTATTTCATAAAGTGCATTTTGATTTGGTATGATGGTTTTAATGTCTTCTTTGATTGACTTTACTTCATGTTGAAGTTGTGGAATTTGACCATCCTCGACAGGCTGTATTTGGTTATCCGTTTTGTAAAGAACGAAATGTTGAGCATTTAAACTGACATCTGACAGTGTTTCTTCTGCTTCTGTTATGACAAGTTGAGGGTTTTGCGCGACAAAAGAAGATACAGGAAAAATTGCTGAACCGGATTGAATGGTAGCCGAGTTTTGTTGTAAATGAAGTGATCTTGTAGTATTTGAACGAGTATCTTCTCGAGAGACCGTTGGCATCTCACTAATTTGGTCTTGATCACGATTCTGTGAAACAATAAACCAAGTTAGCAAGGGAAAGCACAAAATAGAAGTAGAAAATATTTCAAACAATTTTTAAAGCTCGAAAATCCCTTTTAGTTAAAAAGCTATCGACGTCCAGAAACATTACCATTTTTCACAGCTGACACCTAAACAAAAATATGAAAATAAGACATCGGTACCTAATAACAACATAGAGTAACATTACAATATTTGCGGAACTCTAATTCCAAACAATATGGCCAAACAATAGTTCTGATATTTACCATTTTTAAACAAAGTACGCCTATAACGGTTTGTTAATGTATTTGGGAAGACCAAGTATGTCAAGATGGCGACTTTTCGGTGTATGTCTTACTGAAACCAACATTATTTTAAAATTCAACTTAATGAAAACGTGAATTTCGAGGGGCGTTTAAAAATTTTGACAAAAAACTTATTACACTTCACCGAAAATATACCTGCGCCATGCACATTCAAACACGGCTTCACTTATTGTTAACTAACACCCTACTCTTATTCTAGATAATATTTATTATAAAAATATAATAACTTACCTTTATCAATATTAATTAATCTTTACAAATGTGCATAGCAACATTCACCAATTCACATCACTTTGTATGAGATTGTAAGATATTCACTGTGTACGTTATTGTCGTGTTTGGTTCCCTTTAGCGCTCATAGTTAGCTTCGCGAGAGCAAATAGTTCTACGTGGTCTAACTATAAGGTTACTATTGTCGTGATTGGTTCCATTAAGCGCTGATAGTTGGCTTCGCGGGAGAAAATAGTTTTACATAGTCCAACTATATGGCCGTTATTGGTCAAAATGGTATTCACTAAGTCTACTATAGATATTTAATCAGCTAAAATACGCCTATAAATTGGGCCCTTTTCCGTGGTTATAATTGCTTACTATTCCGTTATAGTCCTAATGAAATGGTGGTTCCAGGACAATTACTAGACCACATTTTGCTGCTTGGGCTGGCGCCGCGGCGACGCGCGCCCGGAGCGACCGGCCGAGCGACCCAAGCGCGCCGAGCGACCGGCCGAGCGCGGCGAGCGGGCGCCCGACAGGGAGGATGCGTGGAGGAAACCGGAGCCGCCCAAGGACGAGAAGAAGACGGGCGACACGATCCGCTCGCGCGCCTCCTCGTGAAGATCGTCCTCGCTCACCAGACAGACGTGCCCCCTCCCCCGGGGATGACGTTAGATCTAGAGATGACCACCCACCAGCTAGAGATGATCGCCACCTTGCCAGAGACGACCATCCACCAGCTAGAGACGATCGCCCACCAGCTAGAGACGATAGACCACCAATCAGAGATGACAGGCGAGACGATCGTACACGCGACGACCGCATGCGGGACGACAGGCCGCGTGACGAGGGCGGCTGGCGCTCCGCCGCACGCGCCGAGCCCTACCGAGACCGGGAACGTCCGCGCTACGGCGGGCGCTCCAGCGGTCCCGGCGCTGACGGCGGCAGCTGGAGGCGCGGCCCGGCCGACCCGCCACCTACTCGAGGGCCGTCGTCATCAACTATATAGTCACTGTACAGGGTTTAGAAGATCAACTACTAAGCGTAGTTGTAAGAGTCGAGAGATCTGACTTAGAGGAACAAAGAGAGAGCCTCATAATAAAAACTAGTGAAACTGAGGGTTTGACTTAAAGGGGAGGAAATGTGCGCAACGCACCTCTTTGTATATATAAACTCCTTGTATATAAATACTTTTTATTACTATTCTAATTTTGACGTGTTCTATATAGTAGTCTTTTGTTATGTCAGTTGGCTATGTGAGAAAAATTATTATACCATATTATATCTGAACCAGCTCTTTTTATAATTACCAGTCCCAGTCCCTTACACCCGTACTCACTAAGTTATTGAGCGCGCGCAGCGCACGATTGACCGGTGCGCGCTGTAGAAGGTTGGTGCGCGCGCGGCACTTCTAGTAAAGGCGGCTGGCGCCGTCGCTCTCTAAATGCATGCACACTAAACCGAACCTCCTTGAGAATGGCTGGATTGTGTATCGTTCCGTGAATCACTTTCCAAATAAGTATAGGTGGCTAGAGCTACTTCCCTCCTCACTTCTAATTAGAAGTATCCTACCATTCCTAAAATAAAAGGAGTAGGATACAAAAGCGGAAATCCTGGGTACACTCCATGAAGTTTTAAATACATAAACCTAATAAACTTGTTTTGAATTCTCTCTAACATGGCTTCATGTGGAGACCAAATCATAGAGTTACATTCTAAATGCGACCGCACCAATGCTTCAAATAACGCCTTCAACGGACGAATGTCAGTAAATTGACCAGCTTCCCGCAGAATCAAGCCTAGACCGCGAAACGCCTTTTTACATACCTTTGTAATGTGAGATCGAAAGTTAACGTCGGCAGTAAAGTGGATACCTAGGTCCTTGACCTCCGAGACACGCTGCAGTGGTTCTCCTCCCAAGCAGTACTGGTGGTGATGCGGGGCGTGGGCGCGACTGTATGAGAGCACTGTACACTTTGATACATTAAAATACAATTTGTTTCTCAAACTCCACTCAGCAACTGCATCTATATCAAGCTGTAGTTGATCGCAATCCAATGTTTGTTCAATCTCATAGGGGAAGACCGGGCAAAGCGAATACCCCGGGCATAGCGAATAGTCCCCACTACATCTAAACTATTCGTTTGACATCAACCACGGGCCCATAGAAACGTTCGGGCATCTTATCTCAGTGAGCGGCAAACACGTAAGCGAGAGGCCACGTCGCGCGGTGGCTGCAGAACGCCAAATTGTGGTTACGTAACATTATTTTCGAAATTTAAGGTAATTGTAATGTATTATATTTTGCGTATTATTTGCTTATCACCCTTGAGAGTGCTTATGTTTCATTACGTGTCAAAGTGCGCTAATAATATGTATTTAACATATTAGAGAGTAGTAAGCAATCGTTTTTGTGTAATTTGACTTAACTTTAGAAATGGCTGTATTGGGCAAAGTGAATAGGGCAAAGTGGATATGCTTTGCCCGAGTTTATTATTGAGTTACAGTATAGCAAAGCTCATATTTTATTGCAGATGGTGAATAATTATAAAAAAAAACTAATCAAGGCTCTTGATAAGAAAGCGTCATGCAGACCGCTATAAAGTCCAGAGAATCGGTGAAGGGTACAGTAGCAAAGTGGTAATGTTACTGCAAAACTTGGCAGATTCCGACCTGTTTTTAGCGAGGTTACCTCACGGATATATTCTGTGTATTTTGGTTTGCGGTAAAATATATATTGAAGAAGATGAGCAGCCAGTTGAAAATTGGATTCGATGTGGTACCTGTTACAGCTGGTGTCAAGAAACATGTACTGCTTTTGAAGGCATTGGTGATCATATTTCAACCTACGCTTCTTTTGAGCTGAATTTCATCCCCCTACCCCTAAGTTGAAATAAAAACCATAAAAATTCATAAAAATTCAAAATTCCGCAGTATAGGCCAAAAACCTACTTAATATACAGTAAAATAAATTCACCAACCCTTGTCAAAATTTTCAACCCCAAAACCACCCCTTTTAAAAAAATTTTCTAATATAGCTATTTGGAAAGTGGGGAGGGAAAACCGGCAAAAAATTGAGAAATACGGAGAAAACCCCAGCTCCTGCGACCAAAACTGACTGAGTTGTGGAAGAAAGAAAATCCCCGCGGCCATTTTGTCCGCCATCTTGGAAATATTCAAACACCCATAACTCCAGTTTAAGGGGTCGCAGAAGGGTGGGACTTTTTCCACAGATACAAGCATCTGCAGCCCTACGAGCAGAAATATAGAGACCGACTCTAGGTAGAGCACAAATTATTTTTGTTTTGCTTTTCCATTGTTTCCAATTTGTTGTTCCATTAGATTTAAGTGACTACGGTATCCTATTGGAACCTAGTTTTAGCTAGTAAGACTATACATTGTTCTGTTGTTATTGCTGTTGTTGACGTCCTCTATTGAGGAATTTTATTTATATTTTAATAAACTACGTCCACTTACTCCCCCGACCGTAAAATGGCGACGGCACGGACCCCCCCTAAAACAACCAGAGATGGGACAGAGACCAAAAGAAGAACCCCAAAATACAGGCCACCCATGGGGAGGTACCAAGACGAGTCCGAAAATGACGAAAGATTTCCTAGAAATACAGCACTAATAGAACCGGTGGCGAGTTTCGTTGAGCTCACTGACGAGTTTCACGAACACTACGAAGAAGCCTTCCTAGCCCTACAACGGGCTGGGAATGTGAAGACCGACATCAGGGAGCTCATCGAAAACAACCTTGACTTACTATACACCCAGTTCCTCGACAAAATCCTGTGGATGCAGGATGCACAGGAAATCATCGCCGGACTCCGCAAAAAATTGGAAGACCTGGGAGAAACCAGACTTTTAACCCCAGGAGAAATAAGAGGAAACGCCGTTAGGGAAGGAAAGGAAGTGGACAACACCGAATCCGTAATACTGATACGGGAGGCGTTGGGGGAGTTGAGAGAAGGCAGAAGAGAAATGGCGGAGTGTGTGCAATCTACGCGCACACTCTTAGAAAAGGTCCAGACGACGCCACTCTCCACTCCCACGGCCCCACCCGTTGAAAGGGTGTCATATGCAGAGGTCACGGCGACGAGGGGGTCGAACAACCCTAAGCCACTCCACTCTATTATCGTGTCGTCAGAGGACGGGGATGACACGGGCGACACGATAATAGAGAAAATTAGGAGTACAGTCGCAGCCAGGGATACCGGGATGAGAGTGGACCGCGTCAGAAAGGCAAAAAACCAAAAAGTGATCATTGGCTGCCACAGGAAGGAAGACATCCAGCATGTGGCAGACAAGTTGAGGCGGTCCACAAACACCCTTAAAGTGGAAGAGGCGGTCAACAGGAACCCCCTGGTCGCCCTGACCAATGTATTAAAATACAACACGGACGAGGACATAGTCAGGTCCATCAAAACCCAAAATGCACACATTCTAGGCGACCTTACCGAGGAGGAGATCACCGCCGCAGTGAGGTATAAAAAGAGGACACGAAACCCACACGAACATCATGTGGTGCTCGAGGTGTCTCCCCCCGTGTGGAAGCGGCTAGTCGAGGCAGGTAAGGCACATGTCGACTTGCAGCGGGTACGGGTCTACGACCAGTCCCCGCTGATACAGTGCACAAGATGCCTCCGCTATGGCCACGGTCGTAAGCTCTGCACGGAGGAAACGGATAGATGCTCACACTGCGGCGGTGACCACATACGGTCGGAGTGCCAGGAATGGCAAAGAGGGCAAAAACCAAGCTGCCTAAATTGCAAAACGGCCGGAAATGAGGATGTGGGGCACGGCGCATTCGATGAGGACTGCCCGGTGCGTCGGAAGTGGGACGCCTTAGCTAGAGCGAGGGTGGCGTACTCCTGACGCTTAGCCGGAGCGGTGTTGGCTGGATGCGCTGTGCGCCAACTTACGACTACCGGGGGATGGATCGCTAGCACCTACAAGCTGACCTATTATAACGATAGAATTAGTTGTAAGAACGCCGAAGACAAAAAGCGATCCATCCTGACGAGTGTGGGCCGTATTACTATGCAAAAAGGGACACATGTAATGGTGGATCTGACTGTGCCCCAAAAGTATCCCACAATAATATATATAATTAAACCTGGACCAACCCCCACAAAGTCAATTAGAATTCTTTTAAAACTTGTGAGTGTATTGCTAGGGCAAAAAGTACGGTAACAATTAAAATTGTAAGGCAAACTGTGAAAAATTGGCCAACAATTTAGATTAAATAATTATGTATTGCCCACATGTATGTATGTATGTGTAAGTGCATGTAAGTGTATGTATGTACATACATATATTGTGTTTAAGTACACAAATGTGTGTGTGTGTATGTACATATAAATACTTATAGTTACAGGATTGCGAAAGAAATGTTAAAAGAGATAGTTGTAAGAATATATATTATGATAATATATAGAAATTACAAAGGATAGCGGAATAGAATGGTATATGTAAAAAGAATATGTATAATAACAATAACCAGACTATCAATGTAAACTAGAACATATAATATGTATAATGAACAGTTCATGTAATGTATATATTATAGAAAGAGATGGGAAAAAAAAAAAAAAAAAAAAAAAAAAAAAAAAAAAAAAAAAAAAAAAAGGAAAGAAAAACAGAAGGAAAACAAAAAAGAGGAATGATGAAAAGAATAATAATAATAATAAATAAAATAATATATAATGTATCCCATATATTTATTAAGCACATAAGATAAGTTTATAAAAGTTAGTACCTAAATAATAGTATATGTTAAGTATATAAAAATGTTAAGTACAGATAACCAGAGTGCCCTAGCAATACCAAATACAATATCACTATGATTTAACAGTAATTCGTTAGTATATATAAACCATATATACACAAATATGACTTCAAACATAATTGGTAATCTAAATCAAAAACAAAAATTGGACAAAACACAAACTACTCTTAAAATAATAAGCAAAACTTTACCACAACATAAATCAAACAAACGAAACAAGCTAAAATAAAATCATATGCATCAACGAAAATAAACATTTATTTAACTAGTATATATATAGCTATATACACACAAATATGATGTTAAACATATTTGGTAACATATAAAGCAACCATAAAATAGAGTTAAAATAAAAACTATCATCAAAGCAATATAAACAAAAAAATACAACAATAATAAAATATGATTCTTCAAATAAACTAAACAACAACAAGTATTAAAGCCGTTGGTCCAGGCAGGAAAATACAAAACATACCACAAAATAAATATATAAATCAAAAACAATATATATCCATGATACAACAAATATAAAATGTAATGGTTAACCCACACAATAAATGCAAAATGGAAAAACAAAATAAACAGAAAAACTAATAACAAAATGCTTAAATAAGGATATTAATCAACTAATCAATTACTAAAAATAACTCAATAAAGCTGTTGACTCAGACAAAACTATAAAAGAAATAAATATATCAAACTCAAGTGAATCACAAATATATACTACTAATAAAGAATAAGTAAGGCACAAGAAAAGATAAAACTTAAAAACATAAATAGGAATTACACTTCCAATATACACACAAATAAAAACATAAAGACAATATAAGAATAAAAATATAACAGTGTAAAACAACCGGACTAAAAAACGCAAAGTAATAAGACAAAAATATATACTGCCAAATCTCACAAAAGACATATAATTAAAAGCAAATATATATAATAAAACATAATAACATAACTAATTAACAAAAGCCCAATATAAACAAATAAGACAACCTAAAAAAGGTGTCGGCTTAGGGCTGACGTGCCAACAGCTTCTTCCCAACAAAGTGGAAGAAAAAAAAAAAAAAAAAAAAAAAAAAAAAAAAAAAAATAGTAAGACATTTAAGGTTATTTGATTATAATATAATTAAAATCAATTAATAAAGACTGATTTGATACATTAATTTTGTTTCTATCACTTATACTTTTTATGATAAAGTCTTGAATATCTGAAGGTATCCACTTTGCCCGGTCTAGGGGGACTTAAAATTAGTGTAGGGGACACTAATTTTAAGTCATCGGCAAATAGGAGACATGTGGACCGATTGATTACTTCTGGAAGGTCGTTGATGGTAAGAATGAAAAGAAGAGGGCCCAGGTTGCTGCCTTGACTGACACCAGACCTTGTGAAATAGGGCTCCGAAACATACCCTCCGCAATCGACATATTGCCGCCTATCCCGCAGATAGTTTTCAAAGAATGCTAAACTGTGCGGTGTGCATCCCACAACGGCCAATTTCGTGAGAAGAACGTCGTTATCAACGGTATCAAATGCCTTTCTAAAATCGAAATAAGCCACATTCACCTGGATGCCCGCATCCACCGAAGGCACCAGCCTGGACATGAGATGTAGTAGATTCCCCGTTGTCCCACGCCCAGGACGGAATCCGTGCTGAGCGTCGGACAACTGGGCATCTACCTGTGCATATAGACAGTTGTGAATGGCCATCTCAAACACTTTGGCCGGTGTGCTTAAAATAGCCACTGGTCTATAATCGCTAGGCTCCGACCCACCCTTCCCTTTGGGAACGGGTACCACCCGGGTAAGCTTCCATCGTTCAGGGTATGTCGCAGTCGAAATACAGAGATTAAACAAATGTAATAACGGTTTCTCTAATGCCATTCGAGTATCTTTAAATATAAATGGCGGTATACCATCGGGACCCACTGAGCGCTTGGGCGGCAGGCGGGCGAGCGCGCGCCGCAGGTCGGACGCCCGCAGCGGCGCGAGGCACACCCAGGCGCCCGCCGCACCGGCCGGCACCGCCGCACTCGCCGCCCCCGCGCTCAGTGCGGGAGGATCAGGATTATATACCGAGTGAAAGTACCGAGCGAACTCATCAGCGCACTCCTGTTCATGTAAAACTCGCCCATCTTTAATTATCTTTTTCTTACACGAGTCGGTTTTTCTAGATTTTATATAGCCCCAAAACGCCCGAGGATCTGTTGTTACGTGGTTTTGCATACGATCTCTATACCGGTCATATGCATTCATAATTTCAGTTTTTACTTTAGTTCTGTACCTCGCGAATTCTTTATAGTCGTCGTCGGATTTACTCGATTTGTATATTCGGTGTAATTTATGTTTTAGTTTAATATCTTTGATTAAGTTCGATGTATACCATACGGGGTAGCTATATTTAGTATTTATATGATTAATATTTTTCTGAGGACGCAAATGTCGAGCACTTCATAAATCTTACAGTAAAAAAGATCTAACACTTTATCGGGTTCCTTCAATAAATAAATTTCTGTCCAATCAATATTGTGAATTAAATGATATAAATTGTGGAAGTCGGCTTTATTAAAGTTCCATTGCAATTGACGTGGTATTTGAGTAAAATATCGCGCTGATGTTGGTGCGGTAGGCGGGGCGCACGCAGCAGGGGGGGCTGGCGCGGTGCTGAGCGTCAGGCGCACGGCGAGCGGCGGATGGTACGCGTCCACGGGCTCCAAGTCCTCGTCGGCCGCCCGCACCGCGACGCCGCTGCGCGCGCTCAACACTAGATCTAACTGCCTTCCGTTGCAATTTGGTACCTCATTACACTGAATGAACTCACAGAAGGCCATAAAATACTCATAATAATTACAAATGTTAACATTGCACGAAAATAAATTAAAATCCCATCCCAGAATGACTAGATTGTTCTTATATTTTACGCAAATGTTCTCTAATAAATTAAATAATAACATATATTCATTTTCGTTAGTCTGGGGCACAACGCAACAAGTAAATAAAAATCTATTTTGTTTAAATACTGCAGCACAAACCAATTCAAAATTATACCTATCTATATCTATTAGGTCATTAATAGTCAACTTTTGCAGCTCGTACTGCGGTGTAGCCACTAAAAGCACACCGCCGTGCTTGCGTCCATCCGCTCGATCACATCGAAATATCTGATATTGTGGTAATATAAACTCGGCGTTTCTAATACCTTCGTTTAGACTAGTTTCAGTGATGGCGAATATGTCTGCCTCTGATGACTGTAGAAATGACATAAATTTTAGTTTTAGTGCGTAATCCTCTGACATTTTGGTAGAATATGTTCATGTGTCTACGGGGCTTGTGTTTTATTATATTTGGTTGAGCGACGAAATAACCATACCCATTCACTAAATTCTGTGTTTAGTGGCCATATATCGGGATCACACAATTTTTTAAAGTTGCTTACATTAACACCAATCCTAAAAGATGCGTAGTCTCTTTCAGTTTTAGGTTTTAGTCGCTCAATAATAATTTCACAGTCACTTCCTAATATACTTTATATGACTTCAAACTATCGGGCGTGGTGGATTTATCCAATCTCCAAACGTGTAAGAATTTACTTCGTTCTACTGCCTTTAATGCGACTATCGAGTTGTTTCCACCTTTCTTTATAGGATTTTTTCGTTTAACTTCTATCCATGGATTTGTGTTGACATTATCAACGTTGGTAGTTTTAGTTTCCAACGCTGGTTTCATGGCCCTCGCCGCGTAGGTATTAGACTCGAGCGCAAGCCGCTGTTCTGCCGCGCTCCGTGTCGGCTGACGACTGACGTCACGGGGTTCAGTGTTTCCCGTGGTGGTGGAGGTTTGGGTATCAGAAGACACTGGTACAGATGGGTTTCTAATATTACTGTTACCTGTGTTCTTAGACTTAGGTTTTTCCATTTTTAATAACGAAATTTCTTTCTCATAAGATATACAGTTTTTATTAGCTGTATCTAATTGTTCCCTTAGTTTACTGTTTTCCTCGGATAATACGGTAATACTTCCATTAATTTTTTTCCAATATTTTTGATTCAATATCAGTAAATTTGGCCACTATGACGTTGTTAATTTGTTCGATGATCGCCTCCATATTCACCGACATGGGCGAGGTTAATGACTTAGTTGGATTCTCAAAGCCACTACACTTCTTAAAAGTAGAAGATTCTTTCTTCTCTGCCACTCTGGATCGAACCGGAGTGTCATCAGTAACCAGAATTCGCTGGGTTACATTTAATGGGTTACATTTACGATGAAAATACGAAAACTTCGTATGACTGTGCATGTGAGTTGATGGGCATATACTTAAGTATCTATTAGGTATATTGGACTACCTAAAGTGAAGTGAAGTATACTAAATCGTTAGAAGTTGGAGATGGGCGACCGTGTTAGACGCAAGAAACTTTAGGAAGTCCAATATACCTAATAGATACTTTAGTATATGCCCATCAACTCACATGCACAGTCATACGAAGTTTTCGTATTTTCATCGTAAATGTAGGTACCAGGTACCTACCGAAATCGAATTGTTTCAAATGCAATGACAAAGATATAAAGAACAACGTCCCTTTGGTTGGTGTGAGAATCGAACTGTCAACAACAGAATTTCATGCACTTCGTGGACAAGGTAAAATTTAAAGAAAAATGTTACCTTTAACTTTGAATCGAGCCGTTGTCGATCTCAGTTTGTGCATTTTAATTTTGAATAGAATAGAATTTTGAATTTTTGATAAAGCCGGGTTAGGTCTTTAGATGGTTTAATTATTAGTACTTTGTACCACCGCAAGCTACTAAACAATCCTCATGATATCAAATCTCTCAATAAATCACGAAATTTGCCGTCATATAACAATAACAATGACTGACTTAGTTATCTCACAGCTTAAAGAGCTGCGACGAATGAAGATATAGAAATAGCCTGGAATGACTATAAAAGGATGAAAGGAATAGTAGTAGATGATGTGAACGAAAAGAAAAATGAGCAACAGGATAATTTTGATAGAAGGTTGTCTATGGATTTTCAGACGAACATTAAGTTTTTCTGGAAATCCGTTAGATCAGTAAGAGGCATAACCCAAACCTCAGAACTGAATTCCATCCGAGACCAAGATGGACATATAGTGAAAGGGGAAGAATGCTTGTTGAAACGTTGGAAGGAGTATTTTTAAAGTTTGTATGATAGAAGTGTAACAGAGAGTGAACGTAGTTCATTAGGTATAGACAAAAATAATTGTCAGGATGAAATTGGTATGGATGAGATTGTGAAAGCTATTAAGAGTATGAAATCGGGTAATTCACTTGGGTATGGCAGGATAACTTCCGAGATGCTGAAGGCTGGACATGGCGTCATTGCGAGTCAGCTGTGCAGCCTTTTTAATTTGTGCTATAACACCGGCCAAGTGCCAAGTGATTGGTGCAAGGCTGTCATCGTACCTCTTTACAAAGGAAAAGGCTCACGGCAAGACTGTAAAAACTATAGGGGTATTAGTCTGCTCAGCGTCGTTGGTAAGTTGTATGCGAAAGTATTGGTTGAAAGAGTTGTGAAAGAAACCGATACGAAAATATAGGATGCACAGGCGGGTTTTAGAAAAGGGATGGGATGCACGGATCAGGTCTTTTCTCTACGAAGAATAGTAGAGAAGTTTTTGGGCAAAAGCCAAAAGGTCTACTGTGCCTTCGTAGACTTAGAAAAGTCCTACGATAGAGTGTTGAGGAATGAGCTTTGGTCGGTACTGTCCATGTATGGGTTAGATGACAGCCTTGTTCAAGCACTGAAATCTCTTTATAGGGATTCCAGAGCTTGCGTGAGGATTAACGGGTCATACACTGAGTGGTTTAGCATCCAAAAGGGTGTTAGACAGGGATGTGTAGCGTTGTTTAACCTATTCATGGATAGCTGTTTAAAAGATTTGAAAGAAAGTGAATACGGTGTAAGGATGAATGAGTTACTCATCAAATGTCTGCTTTACGCTGATGATCAAGTTCTACTTGCATCATCGGCGGACGAGTTGCAGGTGATGGTAACAAATATGGATGAATCTTTTGAAAGGAAAGGGATGAAAATGAATGTTGGTAAGACGAAAGTAATGGTATTTGAGAGGGATGAATACACGACAGCATGTGATATTGTGATTGGAGGAGAGATAGTCGAACAGGTGAAAGAGTTTGTATATTTGGGAACTTTGTTTACGAGAGATGGGACATATGAAAAAGATATTGTTAAAAGAGTAAATGCGGGGAACAGAGTGAATGGGGCACTACACGCCTTTATGAGTAGCCGGCAAGTCTCAAAGAAGGCTCGACTAGCCGTGCACGATGAAGTGTTAGTGCCCACTTTAATGTATGGAAGTGAAAGTTGGGTATGGCAGAAAAAGAATGAGAGTAAAATAAATGCAGTGGAAATGAGAGCTCTGAGAAGTATGTGTGGTGTGACTTTGAGAGACAGAATTCGAAATACTGATGTAAGAGAGCGTTGTGGTTTGAAAGAGGATGTAGTCACAAAGATTGAAAAAGGTATGCTGAGATGGTTTGGCCATTTAGAAAGAATGAATAAAAGAAGATTGACAAAAGAAGTATACCTGGCCTGTGTGAATGGTACAACCGGAAGGGGAAGACCTCGTAGAACATTCTCTGATCAAATCGGAGACGTACTTAAGAAAGGTCAGGTCAGAAGTACCCTAAACCGGCGAGCATGTATGAAGAATATTATGTCAGTAAACGAAGCGAAAGTGGTATGCAAGGATCGTGACAAATGGAAGTCCGTTGTCTCTGCCTACCCCTCTGGGAAACAGGCGTGAGTCTATGTATGTATGTATGTATGTATGTATGTTAAAGAGCTGCTTGTATTAACGTGATATTTGGCCCGGATGTTTATTTCTTCATTATCATATCACAGATTATTGCCAATCGGACTATCTCGTAAATAAGCATGGAGTCCCACAAGGCAGTATTTTTTCTTTTCTATATTAATGTCATACCAGATATAACTCATTATACATGCACTTTATTTGCCGACGACATCCCTATAGTTTTGGCATAGAATCTGTTAAATAACTTTGACATAGAAATAAATAATACATTAGAAATTAATTGGCTTGATAAAAATAATCTGACCGCGAATTTGAGAAAGACAAACTTTATTCAGTTTTTGAGCAAAAAACGTAAATTATATTTACTAAATATAAAATACAATGGTCATAAACAAAGTAGAGATTGTGAAGTTTTTTGGTATATACCTAGTCCAATTAATTAAGTAGTTGTAGAGTGCGTGAGCGGAAACCTAAGCCATTTCTTAAGAAACTTGTTCAGAGTACTTAGAGAGAAAACATACTAAAAGTCCTGATGTCTAGGAGGTGAAGCGGAGCGAATAAAATTTTCTATAACTTTGATACTTTTTTATATTCCCATCAGTTTTCGAACTACAGGCTCTGGAAAAGTGCAATAAAAAAAGTTTTAAAATATTCGTTTCTAAGTCCAATTCTCTTAGGTCGTGAAGGGTCCTCGCAAAAGGTCGTTTTCTGTGGTATCTTCTTCCTCGCCCTCCTCAGTGGTAAGTGGTTCTTGCTGAGAGGGCTCTCAATCATCTTTATGGTCATTCTCGTTGTCTTCCTCGCTAAAAGACACGCCGTTGAAGCATTTTCACGCAGCAGAACATTTCAACATAGCTTTCCGACATCCACATTTGCTGCTGCTACAATCCATAGTGCAGCGACAAAATATTGTTTTTAGTAAAACCTCGGGCGCCAGTAAATCTTGTTGTTCTTAGCGCCAAGATATCACCTTCATTTTTCCACCCCCACTCTTGAGGGAGCATCTCATTCCCGAGCCACTGCTGCACTTGGTGATATGTGCTTCAGGAATTATATTTAGCTGCTCTCTTAGTTGGCGGGAGGGAGCTGATATCGGGCTTAATTGTTGCTAATGACCTCATGAATAACTGGAAGCGGTATTGATTGAGAAGGGTCACTTTTGCTGGTGCCCCATACCATTTCAGGAAGCACACCTTCCCAGCTTCTGCAACATCACTATGGCTGGAGCATGGGTTGTAAAAGATCTTTGCTGCTTCCTGAATAATTTCAGAATTTAAATACAATTTACAGAAACCCACCTTGCTTCTTCTAAAAGTTGCTGATGTTGTATCGTAGCCGGTAAATGAGTGTAAGAAGAGGATGTGTTCATATTCATGCTTTTGCATCTCATTTTTAGTCATTTATTAATTCATCATCATTTTGCAGTTTTAGCCAGTAAGGTTGCGTTTCCTACAGTGAGCATTGACCGAAAAGCAATCTTCATGATGTTTTTTCCCGCCTAAGCTCAGTTATCCGCTGTTACAAAAAACGCGATATCTTACTGTTACCGCCTTTACCACGTGGAGGTAGTCCCAGCTTATGTTAAAATAAATTTAGAGATGATTCGGGCATCAGGTAATGGTGTCATCACGCTGAATAACTCATCAACATCTTGTTCCTACTAATATGCTAGTGGGTATGGTTTCAGCACTTAGTCCCATTGTACGTGAGCCATGACAGCCTTCACTCCATCCAGCACACCTCCCTCCAGAAGCATATCAGGTCTCCTAAACTTCTCAAGGCATCTGTAAGGCTTCCGCTGAATAACTTAAATTTTCTATATTTCTGGAGCGTGTAGCTCATAAACGAATGGAAATATGAAAAAGTATACGAGATCAAAGTTATAGAGAATTTTAAAAGCTTTCATTTTATCTTAGAACATTTTTTGCTGAAACGCATCTTTTTAAAGATATTAGCGAAAAACCTAAAATTGAGGTCTTTGTCCCACCCCTCCTCCCTCCACCTCACCTCCTAGACGTCAGGACTCTTAGTATGTTTTCTTTCTAAGCACTCTGAACAAGTTTCTGAAAAAATCCCTTAGGTTCCCGCTCACGCACTGTATACCCTCCTTTGAGTCATTCCTTAATCGGATGATCGTTATTGTGACTGGAAATTGCACATCGATCAAATCAATAGGTTTGTATAAGTTTTGTCACGACTTCGCCAAACAGCCTCATAATCAAACGGTGTTAATGGCATATAACGGGTACTTTGGTTCTATCCTGAGGTATGGTATCTTACACACACACACCCGTTTGTTATCCCGTTGACATCATATTTCTAATGTATCACTTTAAGTTTTGGGGGGGCCTGGAGTGCTAAAATACAGGCCTAGGCTTAGCTTAGACTCCAGATCTCCCACAAGTTACAAATTTTGTCAACTGTATTTGCTAATACCTAAGAATGTTATTTGTGGAGATGAAATAAACCATTTTTATTATTTATTATTATTATTACTATGGGGCAATTCAATAGATAAATCCAGAGCATTTCTATTGCAAAAAAATGCGTTAGGGCACTTACAGGTAGGTACTCCTCCGTATGTCTCATTTAAATCATTGTTCATAAGACTAAAAATGATGACTAGGTAGTATGTTTGTACATTTTTGAAATTGATGTATTTGTGAAAACGCAGCCACAGTATTTACTAGAGCTAAAGATGTTTTTCCTCGCAACATGATAACTAATACAACACTATTTCAAAAAAGTTCCTATGCCGTGTGTGTGAAATTGTTTAATGCTTTGCCGCAAAATATTAGAGATTTTACAGCGGCAAAGTTCAAAAACCAACTCAGACTGTGGCTCCTAGAAAAATCATACTATTCAATCAAATCAAATTTTTGACTGCACGTGTGGCGCAACGGCTAAGACAGTCGCCTCGCCGCTTCGTGTCGCGGGTTCGAGTCCCGCGCCGGACAACTACTTGTGTGACCCATAAATAGTTGTTCTGACTCTGGATGTAATTTGTGTCCGTCTATTATATGTAGTAAAGTACCCTGCGACACAGGGATTAGATTCCCTAGTGCGGGGGTTGTCTTAAAATAAACTGTGATTTATTTAATTGATTATATTATTTGTGTAAAATTTGACATATAACATTCAAACATTTCGCATGCTGTTTATGAGTAAAATAGAAGAGACTAACCTAATAGTAAGACCACCACTGCACTCTATTTCTAAGTGAAATAAATAAATGAATGAATAATATTTAATAACTAAATCTAGATAATGAATGATAAAAATAAAAATATAAAGAAGAAAAATAATAATATATAATGTGGTTAACTTGTTTTTGAAACTAACTAGGAACTCATAACTAATAAGAATAAAATAAAAAAAATATTTAATAAATAAAAAACCCAACTGCGTAAATAATGAACCAAACTACGTACATAGACAAAGAACTGAAAAGAAAAAAACAAGCACTTTTAGAAGTCCGGTGGTCTAAAATTATAGAATGTAGGTACTACTTTTGAAGAAAATAAAATATATTCTAATAATGGGCAAAAAAACTGAACAGTCGGGATCCATTGACAAATTAGATTGGCTGTCGATTAATGGATCCCGACTGTTCAGTTGTTTTGCCCATTATTCGAATACATTTTATTTTTTTATTGCATTATTATTAATATAATTCTTCAAACAGTAACTTGCAATCGTGTTATACCTAGATCACGTATATTATTAAGCTTCAAAACTTTATGTTATGACCCATAAGGGTGTACTCAGAAGTGATATTGTTCTTTTTCCCGCTATACGTTGTTACTGTACACTTGAGGGGGTTAAGTTCCAGTTTATTCAGTATGCAGTACTCACTCAATCGGTCTAAGTCTGATTGGAGCTCATCGACGTCCTTTTGTGATAAGATAACCTTATAAATTTTCATATCGTCGGCAACACATAAAGGATGAGAATGATGTAAGCATTTATCGATGTCGTTCACAAAGATCAAAATCAAAAAACAGTCGTCCCAGAATATAATTCGAGGAACACCGCTAGGAACCGTTATTAGAGTTACACGATTTAATAGTGCCTATAGCATAACATGTTTTATGTTAAGTTAATCACTTATTTTATGGGCAGTGGTTACTTTAGTGTCAGAGTTGTTAACTTAACGACTGTTGTATAATAGCTACAACCGGGACCGACAGCTTAACGTGCCCTCCTAAGGACGGAGACGCTCAGAAATTAAACCACTTTGGCGGTGACCCATCTATGGACTGACTGCGAGCCTAGCTTGCTTAACCTCACCAATCACTTACAGACCGGTGAGACATCTGACTATGAACGCCTATGTATAGTTGATTACTACAGATTGTGGGATCCAGTAAAAAAAATGATTCAGTAGGAAATAAAATACGAGTACTTCGTCTGTATTATTTATATCTCATCAAAATAATTGCGACGTGGCTCCACGATCCGCATAGACACCAAACTAATCTTGTACAGACACCAGCACATCAAACTACTCCAATCTGTCAAATTTCCTCAATTGAAAGTGAACCTTATACTTATGTGATAAAGTTGAAAATCTATAAAATTAATTTGACAGATTGGGGTAGCTGGATGTGCTGGCGTCTGAACATATCGTAACTAGAAACGAGCCCACCAATTTATACTGACCTTAACTAATTTAAAAATAATGAGCAAAGTCCAGGACTTCTCATCAAGCAAATTAGAAAGACAAAGAAATACAAAAAAACTATTTCTATCAATAATCACAAAGGTATTTCATCATGATTAAAATACTAGAACAGGTAGATTTACACGACTATATCTATAACAGATTAGATCTAATATTACATTTGTATATTTATTAAAAAGAAGTCCTTCTCAGTTGACTTTACCCGTCAGTTAAATCTCAAGGTAAAGGACTCTAGCCTCCGTACAGTTTATTATAATCTAATATTTGATAACAAATGGTACCTCTTAAGTACTTAGATTTGATTACAAAAGGCACCCTTTAAATTCTTACCATAATTAAAAAGCTTTCGGATAAGTCTACTCAATCCGCATATCCATTCAACATACAAACATTCATGAGCAGTAATCACAACGCAACGAGCCGATAATTCTAGTTTCTTAAAAAGAAAACAAAGTCACGGTAATGTTATCTAACAGTATTCTATATTCATACAAAAGGTCGGAATGCAAGTCATGCCTACGCGCTTCGAGTTCGGTATATAATCGATACACCAGGAGTCGCGAATATGCCGAATGGACGGTGATGGTTTTGTAAGCAGCGATTAGTATAGCTTTTTATTACGTAAAAGTCTTACCTACTTAATATGCCAAAGAGCAATTATAGACTATATTGTGTTGTTTTGGTTGATTGAATTTGACAATAAAGCACTCTTCTTCCTTGTGTACTTTGCTACTCACATAATATATTACTGAATTATTCGTATTTCGTCTAATTCATTATAAATTCTCAAAATCATTATAATTGACCTATTAACAAATGGACGTCGTGCCTGCGCTTCAAAGTGACGCATTCAAATCAAATCGCCTGTCTGCTAAGATTGATTGGCTGATTACGTCCAAGAAACTTAAGATTACGTATAAATATTCTTGTTTCGGTACAGCGCGGTCGTAGCTAATTATTTCAAGAACAAAGCCAAGTTATAATACTCTTAGATAACATTACCGTGTTTAAGATAAAGTAATGCAATAAAACTATTTGTATCAGTATTAACAATGGTTTTTATAATGATTAAAATGCTAAACAGGTAAATTAATGACTACGTGTATAAACACATTAGACATAGTAGGCACTTAGGTACTAAATTTGAATGTATTTAGAAGAAGTCCTTTGCTTGTTCCCTTTACGCGATTATTTTCCGCGGCGAAAAACTTTTCTCCATAATATCCAATATTTCCACAATTATGAAGATATGAATACCTACTATGAGTATATACACTATGATGACTGGCGGTCATTATAAATGACAAACTTTTTTTTACGAAATAAGCTTTTATTTTAAATTAATATTTACGTTGGTATGGTGCAACACACTAGCAGGGTGGCGTTTTATCTCCATTGCCTTTTGCTATTTTTATTAATTCAATTTCAAATAATTTTTCTTCCTCCTATCACCTTTATGCAGACGATCTCCAAATATATTACCACTCTCCACCTGCAAACCTGCCAGATGCCATCAGAATAATCAACTCTGATTTATCTCGCATTGGGGAATGGAGTCATAACTTTGGTCTGAAGATTAACCCGTCAAAGACGCAAGCTGTTATCATCGGCAGCTCTAGAATGGTGATTAGGATAGACATGTCCCAACTTCCCCAAATTACATTTGAAGGTACTGTCATCCCGTTTAAAGATAATGTTAAGAATTTGGGGATAGTAATAGATAATTGGGGAAATACGTACATAATGACATATACGTACAAAATGACACAGGCATTATATTTCAAATTCGGCGAGGTCAAGAGTAGAAATAGTTCTAACTATTTCTACTAACCTGTCAGAACATGAATGCGCCACTCTCATTAGCCCGGGAGTCAGGGCCGACGACGAGTTTTAGGGCGTTAAGAGATTTTTTTGACAAGTGTTTTTTGTAAGTGGTATGTATTTAACTAGTTTGCCTTCTTGTGTAGCATTTATTTCAACCCTCATGACTATGTCGTTGTACTCAATTAACTTTTTCCATTAAAAATATCCTCTTTCTATCTACTTTGGAATTTTGTTTTATTATAACGTTATATGGACAAAACGACATACACAGGTAACGGACAAAATGACATAGGTATGAATATAAAACAAGATAGATTTAAATCAATAAATGTTTCAAATCAAATTCATCCATCTGCTAAACAATATTCTTCGTCCTCTTTTCTTGCCGTCTCAATTGAAGTAAGTTCCCCAGGCAAACGTAAACTACTCGACTCGACAAACCTCTTTAGTTTGTCGAGTCTGTAGTTGTAATTAAATCCAAAAAAGAGCCCAAAGTTTCTACAGCGAAGAGGAAACGAAACATTATTTGAAGAAAAAAGTGAAGAAAAAAAGTATGCAGATAACTTTCAAGATGATGAAGAGGACAGTCCGTGCATATATAGCAATGGACTATTTTCCAGATCTAAGCCTGGAGAACACTGCTTGGAGTGCTTAAGTGGTTTGCGTTAGTCCCACGCTTCTTGTGCTGACGTTCCTAAGATAACTAAGCGTTTTAATTGTGAACTTTGTCAGTAATTTCGTAGTTTTTAGATGTATGCCATTTTGTCCATAGCATATGGACAAAATGGATTATAGCTGATCTCAGTTATACTAATTTTAATTTATTTTTAAATATGTTTTTCACATAAATATTGAGTCAATTTCATAGATATATTAACCAAAGATTTTTAATGTGAAATATCACTGTGCTGTGAATTACCATTAAAGAGTTATGACCCAAATATAAAACCATATGTCATTTTGTACGTATTTCCCCTACATTATCCTGGGGCCCACTACTGAAGACGGTTAGCCGAAGGTTATTTGCGTCAGCAGGCTCACTTAGGCGTCTACGCAACTTTCTCCCTATTACCACTAAAATTGCGCTTGCTCAATCGCTTCTCCTACCAATCCTCGACTACCCTGATGTCAACTATCTTAATCTTACTGAAGAGCAACTCGATAAGCTTGAGCGACTTCAAAACTTTTGTATAAGATTCATGGTCTTCTCAAATATGATCATGTATCCTCCTTTCGTACTAAGCTCAAGTGGTTGCCAATTCGCCTTCGCCGGAATGCTCATATTCTTTCTTTGCTTTATAACATTCTCTTTAACCCTGCTACTCCTACATATCTTAAAGAACGCTTCGAGTTTCTTTGTGACACAAATTTGCGATCCTTAAGATCATCAGAAAATTTAAAACTACATACCCAGAGCACAAATCCATTTTTATGGGAAAATCGTTTAGTGTACAGGCAGCTCGACTATGGAATGCCTTGCCTATCGAAATTAAACGTGCCCAGACAATATCAGCTTTTAAAAAGCTAGTCAAAGAACACTATTTGTCTGTATAATTTATGGTACAGTACGTTAAATAAAATATTTTTCTTATTTAGTTATTTAATTATGTTTATTTTTACATTTCCTTCTTTTTAACAGTAAATTTATTAAATATCTTTTTTATTATGGATATACCACAATTTCGGTGTATGTCTTGTATGTCTTGTTGCACACCTACTGCTATTTATTAGTTATTGTTCAGCTCCTATCCATCCTAAGGTTGTCTGGAAGAGATCGCTTTATGCGATAAGACCACCCTTTGTACAACTTGTTTATGTAATATCCTATGAAATATGTATTCTTATGGAGTACAATAAAGAGTATTCTATTCTAATATTTACGTTATGTACAATTAGAAGCTTCCACTTAATACTTTATTTTAACGAATGGTGGTCTATGGCAACATGATATACGGTCAATAGTGATGGAGCTAGGGCCGAATCAAATTATAAAAAATAAAAACAATACTGTGGAGTTTTGGTGCCAACGCGGAAAAGGATGACATTGTTTCATTTTCGAAAACTAGTGTTATTCGAGTTTTTATGTGTAAATGGTGGATTTTTAGACATAACATCTTCGACAACGTACACAAGGAAAGTGCCATATTGCCGTGAATTGCTATTTTCTGTGTTGAATCTAAAACTCCATAGGAATCTCTAGTAGTCTCCACTGCTTTAGGCTGTTTTCAGAGTGACGCGCGCGGCACGCGCCGGAGGCCAGCGCGTCTCAACAGCGGCGTGTGCGACCCGCGTCACTCTGAAACGCCAGTAGAGGAGCTCGGGCCGCGCGCACTTCGCCAGCGCTGGCCGACGGCGCGCGTCTCACACGCGGCGCGTTTGAACCGCGTGACTGTGAAACGCAACTACTATCTAGTGTAAAATCACCCTTACTGGGGTAGGACAAGGACTATGATTTGACTGAGACAGACATTACTTGACATAGACGTAAGGCGAAGATAAATGGTGGCGAAAATAAATGATATAAAAATATATTTTACTGAAAGCTCATAAGGCCGAAGAAGCAAGAGCCGTAAAACTGAATTAAAAAAAAATAATAACAATCAATACATAGTGATGATTGTTAATATATTTGTTAGAGAACTTGCCTTTAAAGCCAAAGGTTCCTCGCACAAGAAAAATATTTGTCCTCGTCTGGGTGTATTTGTTTGTATTAAAAAAAAAAATTAAGTCAATCTATCCGTTATAGACAAGCATAATAATATCCTGGGACATTCACACACGGCCATCCCAAACTAAGCAGAGCTTGTACTATGGAAACCAGATAACTGATATATTACATTATGCTACTGTTATTTTGTAAATACATACCTATATAGATAATTACACCCAGACTCGGGACTAACAGAGATGTTCATGCACACAAATATATGTCCTGGTTGGGAATCGAACCCACCACCTGCGGCGTGAAAGGCAAGCATTGAGCAACCACGCTAACTGAAATTATATTTATTAATTTGAGTTTATTGGGACTACTCCCTCCCTCTTACCCACCGGTGCAACTCCTGGCCAGGATCAACAGTGGCACATAATGAAATGACACTGAGCGGTGAGGCGCAGGCATGTCCCGGAGTATCGCTTTGACAGTCTTGGATTCCGCATCGAATTTAATCAGAAGGAATCAAAGAGGAGTTTAATTTTAGTCATATACCGAATTTTAAGCGTTTAATTAATTAATTATAGATTATTACATGATATAAACTATACAAAAACGACAGGAAAGTGAGCTCTTTCGACAATTCATGCCAAAACAAATGCAAAATTCAGCATTGCTCGAAGAATTTGTTACTCACTCTTAATTTTGGACAAGATTTCGTCAGAATGCTTGTATCTTAGGTGCAGTCGAAGTGACTTCTTCATCGTGTACGTCTTGTTACATATCCCGCACGCATATTTCGTTCGACTGCTATGTAAATGGGTGGATTTATGTTTATGTAAGGAGACTTCTTTCATGAATTCTTTCCCACAATATTCGCATTGAAAGGTTGGAGCGTTAGCGTCTATTCCGAGACCGTGCTTATTGCGCATGTGACTCATATAATAGGGCCGCCACGTAAAAGTCTTCTCACATAACTCGCATGTTATAAGTCTAACATGTTCCTCGTGCTTCTCCAACACGTGCACATGCCTTAAATGTTCCCCCTGAAACTTTTCGTCGCAATAATGACATTTGTATTTCGGCAACTTCATGTGGGTAGCTTCCTCGTGTCTCTTTTTATATAGTTCTAAAGAGAAGACTTTCGAGCACCTGCTGCAAGGGAATTTCTTCACACTGTGTATTTTAATGTGCTGTTTCATCCTGTATTCGCATATAAACGTGTCACCGCAGTCAGCGCACACGTAATTTTTATAATGGGCGTTCATGTGGGCGTCAACTTGCAAGAAGTTCGTAAAATGGTTCTTGCATATTACACATTCGTTTACAGACGTCAATACGAAAGGAATCACTTTGGTGTATGCATGTGTGAAGATAACGTTATGTTGGGATTTGAGATGTTTGAACATATCGTTCCAGCCTGAAATGGGAACACAGCAGACTGTGCATATGAGGTTGTGTATATCTAGTTTAAGGATTTCGTTTAACCACTGCGGTCGCATACAGTATTCTATTTTATTAGTTCTCTCGTAAATGTGCTCGTTCCTTGTGTGTGAGCGGAGTTCTCCGGCGTTCTCGTAATGGGGGCCGTCGAGAGGACAATAGACGCAGTGCACTCGGTTCCCTTTACTTTTGAAAGGAGTTGCGTTGGTGTAGGTTAGAATCTTTTTGATTTCTTGGATAAGCTCGTATGATGACTCCTTTCTCGGATTTGGTTTTATTTCTGAAAAAGATAAGTTACATTTTGATTATAAATCCAATAATAAGAATTCATAAATGTAATAGATGTAACGTTTATACCTTGTGTATATTGTGAAAAAAGGTAAGGTTCATATTTGCCAACATTGTTAAGAGTCCAGTGTTAAGTTTAGAACATATGGTAGGTACCTATCCTAACTGCAATAGTAGATTAAACCTCCCCAATGTGTTGCCAATCAAGCTAAAGTGAATCATGTAAGGTTGTCCAAATGTAATACACATTACCTAACAGGATATATATTTTCTATCTAACACATTTTACAAGGAATGTTGACGCCATCTATCGGCATCGCTTAGCAATTTCTCGGCTGATATGACCAGTTATATGAATATTCATTACGAATTGAAAATTCCAAACAAATCTACAAGTCTATTTTTAAATCCAGTGAAAATATAGTGGTGCAAAATGTATTTATTTTAACAATTAAGACCAATTAATATAACTCTAAAACTAAAATTCAAGAAATGTTACAGATTTCTACCACAGGTCCTTTCAACTAGCGTGTCTTCTTTGATTTAGTATGTATACGAAATGTTTAAATAAAAAGATAACATAGATATAAATAATAAAGCCAAATTTAGGGACTAACACCTTTGTAAAAGTTTATTCATTAAATAAGGAGCATAAATTTCAGACATTTAAAAAAAAATAAGTGCGGGTGGGAAACTTAAATTTGTACTATCATTTTAAAGATGTCCGCAACTTGTTTTCAGTATAGCACGTTTAAAATGCTAAAAGTTATAAATTAAATCATCATCATCATATCAGCCGAAAGACGTCCACTGCTGGACAAAGGCCTCCCCCAAAGATCTCCACAATTGCCGGTCTTGTGCTATTCGCATCCAGCAGTTTCCAGCGACCCGCACAAGATCATCGGTCCATCTTGTAGGGGGCCTGCCCACGCTGCGTCTTCCGGTTCGTGGTCGCCACTCGAGAACCTTTCTGCCCCAACGGCCGTCGGCTCTACGAGCTATGTGCCCTGCCCACTGCCACTTCAGCTTGGCAATTAAATCTTAGTGCATTAAAAAAAAATAACTATGATTTAAGAAGTATTCAAAAGGAGCACAATCTTGGCACAGCCGACACCAAGTCAGTGGACACACCTATGCTAACAAATACGCAATCACATCAAGATCAATCTGTATCCATCGAAGTGGCGTCGATTGTGCAAACTTTTCATTCCCAAATGTATCCAACAGTTTTGTGTCTGACTTATGGACTTTATACCGGGTTATTTGTAAAACACCAACAACTTCGCAGGACTAGACTGCCAACATAAGCAACAAGTCTTGTTGTACAGTCGTGACATTTATAATAGGTCTTTACCTATGAAATTGCCGTTTTGTATGAAAAAATTTAAACGAATTTTTTTCATGAATTTTTTTATTTGTATTAATCGAAGTAATCACCCATGCAATCAATGCATCTTTGCCATCGCAGTGGCAGTTTATTGATGCCCTTCTTAAAGAAATCAGCTGGACGGGAGGCAACAAATTCTTCAAAGGCATTTTGTACTGCCTCTCGGGTATTGAATTTTTTTCCCGCCAAGAAGTTATCCAAATTCTGGAAAAAGTAGTAGCCTGTAGGCGCAAGGTCTGGTGAGTAGGGCGGATGACGGAGAACTTCCAACCCCAGTTCTTGCAACTTGGAGACCGTCTGCTGTGCAGTATGAGGTCGCGCGTTGTCGTGCAGGAGCAGCGGAGACGAGCGATTGACCAATGCTGGTTGGAGATGCGCCAGCTTCTCCATCATTGTGCTCAGTTCTTCACAGTACACATCTGCAGTAATGCTCACCCCGTTTGGTAAGAAGCTGTGATGAATCACACCGGCGCTAGACCACCAAACAGTGACCATCACTTTTCTAGGGGTAAGTTTTCGTTTAGGGCATTGTTTAGGTGCTGAACCAGGATCCAACCAACTTGCTGAGCGCTTGCGGTTATCAAACAGAATCCATTTTTCATCGCAGGTAACAATGCGGTTCAAAATTCCTTCATTTGTGTGTCTGTTGAGCAGTGCAAGGCACGTCTCGACGCGTACTTCGCGCTGGCGATCATTGAGTTCGTGGGGCACCCATTTGTCAAGCTTTTTTACCTTGCCAATTTGACGCAAATGGACCAATATTGTTTTGACGCTAACGTCGAAAGCTGCTGCTAATTCAGCCGTAGATTGTGTATCATCAGCTTCCACAACCGCCTTTAATTCGTCATTGTCGACCAAAGTCTTCGGACGACCGCGAGGTTCATTTTTCAGGTCGAAATTTCCAGAACGGAAGCGAGCAAACCAATAACAGGTGGTGCGTTGGTTTGTAGTGTTAGCTCCGTAAACGTCGTTGATGTTGCGTGCCGCTTGTGCCGCGTTGCTGCCACGACGGTACTCATATTCCATAATTACTCGAATTTTTAACGTATCCATGATGACGAAAAAGATTGAAATGCGATGAAAATGTAACACTAATCAATAAAGAAATGACTACTTTTGGAAAAAAGAATCCATGTTTTTAAAATAAAATTAATTTGAAATTAGAATTCTTAGCCAAACAAAAATTATTTTGATTTGAAATGGCCAGTACTGCAGAACGGCAATTTCATAGGTAAAGACCTAATATATGTTACATTCACGAATGAAAGGACGACACGCGAACGATGCTAAGCCAGCGCGCGTGTGCACGTCTTTGCGATGTTCGTAGAGTTATAAACATTCAAGCGGGATATTTAATTAATAATTATTTTTGTATGAAAATAAAATATAACAAATTATCAAAAGTTGTTACTTATGGTTTAGAAATAACCCTGTATATCCCAATCTTTACAATGCCCGCAATTCTAAGTAGTACCAACAAAACTAATTTTAATATCATTACAAATATTTCTGGCGTCATTTGATTAGGTCCACAGTTTTAAGTATGCCATCTCTTTCATACGATCTATAATTGAAGGAGATGTTACGACATTTAAATTAATTTAGTCGTGTAAAACATAGAATCGCCCGCATTGTTTGGCAAACAGATGATTATAATAAAACATTTTATTTATTATGTTACCAATATATATTCTTTATGTTTTGTTATCATATGGGTTATCCAATGTTGCTTTTGCACAAAAGATTGGTGGCAAACATTACAATTAAAAGGTTTATCATTTCCATGTATCAACATATGAACTTTCAAACTACTCTTAGTGGAGTACCATTTCGAGCACAGATACTCTCTTACTCCACTGTGAGTTACAGCATGTTTCTTGAGATCACTCTTATAAAAGATTTTTTTCCCACAGTCTGTGCAAGAGTGCAGTCTGTGCAGTAAATGAAAGTGTTTCGTGTGGGCAATGAGGCCTCTTCAACTCTCGAATATCTTCCCGCAAGCTTTACATTAAAAACACGGCACTGGAGCCCCGTGAGCTTTCACTTCATGCTCTGCTTTACTAACAGGATCCACGAATGTCTCATCGCAGTAACCACATTTTTTTGTCTTAGAACCTTTCAAATGTAATACTCGCTCGTGTTCCTTCATTTTGATCGTTGTGTCAAACACTTTGGGACAATAGCAGCATACAAAGACACCCGTCAGGTGTCTTTGCTTATGAGTCATCAAACTACGCTTGTTTATAAAACTGCGATAGCATATATTACACCGGAAATTAGGGTAATGGACCTTCATATGTATGTTCAATTGTTTGAAATAATTGAACTGTTGCGAACATTCAGCACATTGTAGCCTGTCAGTATCAAATTTGAACGGTACGATTTGATTATGGATGTCAGTATGAATAGGCTCTTTATGAACGTTAAACAAATGTTTCATTAGTTGCTGCAAGGATTCTATGTCTTCACCGCACAGTTTGCAACTGAGGTTGGTTATATCCACTTTAAGGATTAGTTCTGATGCGTATTTGGCTTTAATCGCTTTATCGACGACGCCAGCATTTTCGTCCAAGGTGTGCTGCTTAAGTGCAGCAGGGGATGGGTCTTGTAGGTCACAGAAAGAGCAGGCATACCCAATGCCCTAGTGCCCTCGTATTGGTGTAGCATTTGAGCACTCTAGTATTGACCGTACGTTCTTCTCTACGTCTTTGAATTTTGTGAATATAACACTCTTCCTGGGTAACTCGACATGTTCTCTAGTCTTCAACTGTTCATCTACAAATAAGAGATTCTTCTTTAGATAGGGCTGAAGATAACGTCCACGGTATCATTTTGCTTTCATATGGAGACATTTGTGAATAGTGTTTTGCACAAAGATTTCAGATATTGAAGCACTAGTTAAAGATGAGGTTTTTGCAGTATCAGAAAAACATAAACCACTAATAAAAATTCAATTTAAAGATCGAATTCAATCCAATAAAAAGATTAATGTGAAACAAAAACAGCTTCACAATAATTCTTTGTTAAAATACATTTTCAATGAAGTGAAGTCGGACCGCTCTGTTTTATTTCAGTAAAAAAAACCCTTATGTGCATACAGTTAGAAGTAATAGCAGTAAATATCATACATTGGTAGTCAAACCAAAAACTTAAACACCTTGTTGGAAAGCAATAACTTGGATATATTTACAAAAATAGTTTACTTTATTTCATTTATAACATTAATATGTTATACAAAACGATGGATTGTATAGAAATATTCTTAATACAGGTCTAAACGATCAACCCATGTTTGCTTCTCATATGTACTCTCCAAGCCGTCCTATGTACAAAGGCACGCTCACAATGCTCACACTTGAACCGTCTATCGTCAAGATGTCCTCGTACATGCTGGTTCAAACTGCATCTGGTCCCGAAACACTTGCTGCATATCTCACATTTGAAATCCCTCGATTTCGTATGCGTGACTGTGTGGGACCTCAGTTCTATCCGCGAAAAGAATGCCATATCACAGTACGCACATTTATGGGGCCGTAACATTAGATGGAAACGTTTTCTATGAGTCAATAAAGAGCTTTGACTGGGGTAAGACTTGTTGCAAGCTTGGCACGAAAATACAGTTGGTTCTACGCCATGTACTTTTACTTCATGACTTTGTACTAAGTCTTTAGTGGAGAAACGCTCATCGCAATATCCACATTTCCGAGTTTTATTTGATAGAGCATGAATCACCCTTTCGTGGACACTTTTTTTAGGTCTCGTATCGAAGACTTTTGGGCATTGAGAGCATTTAAAAATTCCATTTCTGTGTCTGTAACTGTGAGTTTGCATCGATTGCTTGTTAATGAATGGCCGTTCACAAACGGGACATACGTAATTTCTATAATGATCGCTCATATGTTCAGAAAGCAATTTGAAATATTTAAATTCTCTTTTACATATGACACATTGAAGCAAGGGATTAGTATCAAATTTAAATGGAATGATATGATTCTTAATGTCCGTATGAATGAGTTTACAATGTTCATTACTTAAATGTTCCATAAAATCTTCCAGTGAATCAATGTTTTCTTCACACAATTTACACCTAAGATCTGTAATATCTAGCCTAATAACTAAGTCCGAAACATATTTAACTTTGATAGCATCTTCTGCTTCGTCTTTGTGGACCTGTAGATTATGTTGTTTTAGTTGAGATGGTAGTGTTCTCTGCTCTTTGCAATAACAACAAGAATAGCCGGCGCCCCAAAATCCTTTTATTAAGGTAGCGTTAGAGTTTTGTAATATTAACTTAATATTTTCTTTATGCTTCTTGATTTCATTTATATCTGACTTATCGTCTTCTTTACTGCCTTTCTGAAATCTTTTATTGACTAAAGCCTTATATCGGGAACGAATTTGATCTGAATCTACAGGGAAATCAGTGTCTTCTTCTTGTTCAGACTTGATTCCAACGTATAAGTCTAGATTTCCTTCATAAGTTTCATCTATCTCGGATTTAAAATCTTCGTTGTTAATATTTGTAACCCCTTTTGCTTTTTGTTTTCTCCGTTCTATAAGTTTTTTTGTAGGGTCGTCTAAAGTGAAAGCAGTTCGGAATATAGTTGGTTTTCTCCTTAACTGCTTAGGTTCTCTTAGTCTCGGTTTTAGTATATCAGCAGATGGTTTTGTAGTTTTGCCATTCTGGACATCTACAACAATAAATTCACACATTGATTTCCATTTATCGGTATTTTGGTAGGGCACATGAAATACTTTCATGATAAAGATCATGACTCTCGATAATAATTGTTTTGTTTGTAATTATGTTTTGTTACAACAAATGTAACCAAACAAAAGCATTTTCTATGGTTCCATAAGAGGATTTAGAACAATAGTTTCAATGGTCCCGTCAATAACAATACGGACCATTCTTAAAAAGCGAAACATTTTATTTTTAAAGGAATGGAGAAGATATGTTACCTCAAAAATATGTCTAGATATTATTATAACATGCTTCGTACTTTTTATTTTAAGTCACGTTATAATTGTAATATCTTGCAAGAAGTACAATTACAGCTCTCTATTGTGTAGATATTATATTTTCCTTGCTATCGTCCGTGTGCAGAGCTGAATGAGGCGTTTTATGAGATTCTTCGATATGCATAATCAGATAAGTAGTTACATTCTCAGGTTTCGATTTTAGTGTCGCAAATTATTTAATTTATATGCTGTTCACATAAATTTATCGCAACCTTTGGTTCTGTTTACATCTTTACGTCTACGTCTATGTGGTTCCCACTACAGAAAAGTGTCTTCCATTAGATTTTCTTGTATTTCTCCTGATTAAGGATCATAAAACGACTTTGCTTTCTGAACATCTCAACAAGAAATCATACGAATTTGTTTTAAGCCTTTAAGTGGCTACTTTTTTATTTTTAAATGAATAAAATAATATTAATAAATAATTTTACCGCGACTAAGAGAATCTAATTTGAAATCAAATTCTGGCGTACAAAGACTCTACAGTTATTGCGATGATATTAGCGATTTTGGTAGTTCAAGTCCCGGATAAATGTTGTAAAAGACGAAATCACCAGCTACATCAAGTAATACACGACTAGAATGTTGATCCATACTTTAGTAAAAGAATTTGATACCTAAGCTCACTACTAGGTATTGTATATATATATTTACGCTGTTAAGAGTATGTTTTATGTGTCTATATGACACTTAAAAATAATTTATATCAAAATGAATGTTTTTCTGTATGTCCTTTATAGAATCGTAAACTATGCATTTGATCATGTGATGATCTTCAGCTAAGTGTTGTACATTAGCTCAAGAAGGTTTCTGATTAGATTTGGTTAGTACGACCAATCTTCGTCAGATAGAGCCACTATCATTACAATGCATTTCTGATATTGCCGTAGCAACACGCGCAGGATACAGCTAGTGAGATATAAAACATACTGTAAACAGCATCTTAGTTTTAAGCTAAAACGATAAAAGTGCTGTGTGTTTGCTAAAAGTGGAATGTAAATTAAATATTAATAATTGTAAATTAACAACGTTTAGACAAAACACCACGTCATAAAAACTATTTATTATTAATATTATCTTGCGAAAAGATACATACTTAAATATTAGTTTTATTAGATTAAAAGACATAAAGCTATAAATCATTCTTATTAATTCAGTACAATAACAATAGATACAATGAGAAATGAAATATATGAAACCAATTAATGGTAACAAAATAATAATAAATGTAAAGAAAACTGAACCGGTAACTCATATAATTAATTGTATGTTGAATTCGTCCATAAGTTTCTGAGTCTCCAGGAGATCATCTTCAGTGCCATACATGACGCGATAATCGACTGAAGAGACTGAAACTGTTGGCCAAATCTGTCATATAATTAATTACGTGAGTTATGTTTTATTTGGGTGTGTGAGTTACATGTAAGCTCCTCACGTCAGTTTTAATAATAAATGGTTTGTTCGTTCTTCTACAAGATATTTCTTATGACATCTAAAATAGTTGTTTATTATTTATAAAACACCAACAACTATTGATAATTTGTTAAGATTTTATTTTCATAAAAATATAAGTATTAATTTGATGTCCCACTTGAATGTTTATAACTCTACGCGCATCGCAGAAATTACTGCCGCTTATTAGCAACAAGGTTACCAAATTTGCCTACACCGAGCCATCAACTACAAAAATATCTGGCAAACAAAGTGTTATTAGTATTGCAGTGTAAGCGCGTGGAGCCGAGCGTCGCACAAATGAAACATAGACCTACAAATGTATCGACAGGACAACAAAATCTTGTATATTTTTCATGTATTGATTATACATACAATAAAAGATTATTCGTAGAACAAAAGTTGTTGCTTATGGTGTCTTGTCTTGCGACGTTGTTGGTGTTTTACAAGTAACCCTATATATTTTTTACTAAATTATAATTTACTTAGAATTACTGTTATTTAAAAAAACATATACCGACTTTACTCTTTCTTGTAAACAACCGATTGGAACAAAATGTATACGAGACCATTCCGAAAGCATTCCTTATCGATGAAAAAAGAATTATCAAAATCGGTTCACAAGTACAGTCCACTTCATAACCTTCCTTCTTTTAAAGTCGGTTTAAAATATTATTCCTAATCACCATTGTAGTAGATTGGTGACCGGGCTATATACAAGATGTAACATAAATTGTGGACGCAACTTAACCCTTAACAATTCTCTGCCCATATATTGGACACCATATTTTGAACTCTATGATATTGAGTTAAAGTTCAAAATGTATCAATTAAGGATGTTTAAAGAGCATATAATGCCAATAAAACTGAATAACGTGTAACATATCATAATGCAAAATACACAAAAATGAAAATCAAGCTTCATACCAGAATAACGGTCAGCTGATGCACTTTGTATGGGGAATAAAGATTTTTGTTTAACTTGTACAGTTTCATGGGTAATAATAATATCCTAGGGCATTACACACGGCTATCTGATCCCAAACTAAGCAGAGCTTATACTATAGTAACCAGATAACTGATTATACTACATATACTACTTTTCTTTTAGTAAATACATGCTTATATATATAATTACACCCAGAATCAGGACGAACAGACAAGTTCATGTCCACAAATAACTATCCTGGGTTGGACTCGAACCCACGACATGCGTGAAAGGCAAGAATCTACCAACCACGCCAACCGACCCGACAAGCTGACGATATCGCTCATATACACTCTTATTTAAAATAATTCCGTGATCCGCCGCTTAACCATGTCTCAGCTAAACCCTGCTCAACCACTTAAACCCCGCTCAACTATTTCTTTATTTAAAAACCCTACTTAAAGGTTTCTCAGCTAAGTAACGTCATTTTATTTTACACTGTCAACATTTCTGGGACTGGTATAGAGCTTGACCAAAATTAATCGACTAAATCGGATTTTGTATCAAAACTTTATGATTTTTGCTCTATGGTAGGCATGGAATGATAGATTTATGATCGTAACAGTGCATTTTCAAGGACTATTGATTTTCTTCGGTGGATTTTGAAGTTTGTGATAAGAATCCAACTGGCATTCAGTATTTATTTAAAAATTAAAATGGTTAGTAACTTCAATAAAACCTCCATTCACAAACAAACGTCAAACAAAACGTTTAAATTTTGACATGGCTTAACCGCGGGTCAAAGTTAAATCGTGTTTTTAAATGAAAAAATATTTAAACCGTGGTTAAGCGGCCGGTTTAAATTTAAGTAGCGTTTTTAAATAAGACTGTAAGTGTCCTTCACTATTTGTTACACCTTGTATAAAAATAAATAGTAACTAAATATAAACTAAATATGCTGATGCACTTGGCATATTTTCTTATAAACTACTTTTACATTAGGTACACTATGAATGCAAATCGTTATATACTATAATAATTTATATTCATATCTGGATTTAAGTAAATATAAAAATCGAATGAGAATGGATAATTCACTGGAGACCTACCGCCAAATTCTCCAATCATTGTGATCGTGATCGACGTTTAAATATATGATGATTAAAAATGACTAAATCACTCGTTCATACGGCTTCCATGAGCATATGTGACGTGGTGGATAAATAGTCCGGAATCAATGTTCAACGTTTAGACCATTGAAGGATGTTTTTGTTGAAAATATCGATTCCTTCTATAAAAGGAGCGATACACATAATGTAATTACTAGAATAATCTTACATTGCATACTACCCGTCTCAACAAAAGAAGTAAGAAGTAACTCTTTCATGTGGCAATGAATAAGATTCTATAACAAACTTCCCAATGATATTAGAGAATTGTCTATGAATAAGTTTAAAAGAATTATTTAAGGCAAATTGTGTAGCAGGGCATATTACATAATTTCTGATTATTTTAGTGACAAAAGTGCTTGGGATTGCGTTGTTCTGAGTCAACACACATGATTGTAATAAATATTAATTATATATTTTATTTTAAAAAAGGATTCTTACTGAGTCTGGCAGTTTAATGATTAAGTAATTTTTAACCTTTATTTATTTGAACGCCGATCACTATCACGATGTTCGGCGACTTAGCCGGTAGCCCCCCTGGTCTAGCTTAAAGTTAATGGAAAATATAATTTACTTAAACATTTACGTATTGTTCTGTATCTTATTAATATTAACTACAATGAAAGTGTTGTTCTTATATAATATAATAGGTGAATTCTATTTTACAACACCCACACTGGGGAAGTAATTCCCGTACGGTGGTAAGATATAATTAACGGACATAAAGTGTGTGTCAGGATGTCGAGAGAGATGTCTTAATAGTATACTTAATAAGGGAATACCAAAGAGCTGAATAAACTTTAATAATAAGAGAAAATTTGGGTCTTGTACCCACTTGACCTTCAAGATTAGACCCAGTTGTAATAAGTACCTACTGGACCCCATTCAATCCTCTTTATTCATTAACACACAAAAACATAAAATTTGTAACAAATGACGAGAACGAAGAGTACAAAGGATCTTCGTAAGACATTGCTTCCAGCAGACTACAGACAATTGTAATAAAAAAGAATGAAAGAGGCAATAATGTGTATATCATCATTACAGCGGAAATAAGTCCACAGCTGGACAAGCCTCCCCAAGAATCGTCTAGGGGGGATATGACATAATCGCCAAGCTTGGCAGACGGGATTGCAGTTCCGAATATTTGGCGGAAGAGAGTTCCACATCCTGACCGCATAAATTATTCATATTCCATCGTGTATATTTCACTATTATGCACGAGTGTACGTTCTATTAAAAGAGAAGCCAATGTGTGAAAAGTGGGGTCCATTGGAACATATTTTAACAAGTCTAATGTGTCCTTCCGAGTATTTAGGGTCCCATTTATAAAGGTGTCTTTTACTCACTGGGTAAAAGAAATTTTCTTAAATATATTCTATTAATTATTTTTAAGTATTCCCGCCATGCATAGCGTATATATTAACGATACGAACCACTCAAGGCGATCAAATCATCATTACCTATATTAGTTAAGGACGTTATCATTTCGAAACTGTTTCGGGTACCATCAGACGGATTGCATCGCAGCAACCGCGTGTTGTTGATGTGTTCAACTTCAATAGTCCGTCTGATGGCAGCCTTAGATGAAACATTTACTACATTTAGTTCAACCTGTTTAGCTGAGCAAACCGATGCCGCCTTTTATCTTGCCAGTTTAGGAATGAAAATTTCCTTAACTAATATTTGATCCTTAATTGGACAATGGTATAATAGTCACCACCTAATTTTAAACTCTATTACGTTGTAATAAGAGCTAAAAACTAATGAATTATGAACATAGACTATCAGCTATCAAGGGTTACAATAGGAGCCATTAGGGGACGCCCTTTAATTATGTGGGGCTTAAGAAGATTTTTAATCCAATTTCACGTAGAGAGGGGTCTTCGGTATCACATAATTTATACAACAGTGCAACAGTGGTAAATTAATTAAAGTATGTTACTCCATGAGTCTTATCCAATCAGACGTATGGAAGACGGAGATATCACCAAATATCACATGATTAATTGTATTGTAGTCAGATGCTCTCACTGGTCCGTAAGTAATTGGCGAGGTTAAGCGACTAGGCTCGCGGTCAGTCCATATATGGATGACCTCTAAAGTTGTTTAATTTTTGGGCGTCTCCGTGCTTCGGAGGGCACGTTAAGCTGTCGGTCCCGGTTGTAGCCAAGAGTCGTTAAACTATGTCAGAGGTCTGAATGGCGGCTTGAACCTCTCCGACACTATGGTAACCACTGCCCATACGATAATTAATTAAATAAGCCAAGAACACATTGCGAGAAATCTTAAGTTAAATTAAATAAGCCTAGCTTCTTCAGTAAATATTATGTAATCAAGATACTCATGATATCCCATCAAATGGCCTCCCCATTTCGAACGGTCGAAAAATCTGCATAATCGTCTCACGTAATTAATGGGCGCCCACTAAGCGTAACACTAAGAGTAAGTATAAATAATATATATTCCTATATCTATTTCTACTTCAAAATGTTGTATCTGAATTCACATTTACAAATGTAGTAGTAGTACTGTTTAGCATTCAGATGCATCCTCATATGCTTCCTCAAAGTAAAAGATGTTCCAAAACATAAGAAAAGAAATATATATATAGTAGATATTCCTATATCTATATCTACTTAAACTTTTTCTGTCATTCCATGTTGTGAGTTTTACAAGTAGCTTTTTATTTGAAGTAACATTTACTAAGGTCACAGTTGTACTGTTTAGCATTTAGATGTTCCAAAACAGAGTAAATATAAATAAAAGATCTTCCTATATCTATATCTACTTAAACTTATTCTGTCATTCCATGGTTATGTTTCATATGAGTTTTACAAGTAGCCTTATATTTGAAGTCACATTTACAAATGCCACAGTTGTACTGTTTAGCGTTCAGATGTATCCTCATGTGCTTCCTCGAGGAAGTACAAGTTGTTCCAAAACAGAGTAAATATAAATAGTAGATATTCATATATCTATATCTACTTAAATTTATTCCGTCATTCCATGGTTGTTTCATATGAGATTTTCAGGTAGCCTTATATTTGAAGTCACATTTACAAATGTCACAGTTGTACTGTTAAGCATTTAGATGTATCCTCATGTGCTTCTTCAAAGTACAAGTTGTTCCAAAACAGAGTAAATATAAATAGTAGATATTCCTATTATCTATTTTTACTTAAACTTGTTCTTCGATTCCATGATTATGTTTCATATGAGTTTTCCATGTAGCCTTATATTTGAAGTAACATTTACAAATGTCACAGTTGTACTGTTTAGCATTCAGATGTATCCTCATGTGCTTCCTCAAAGTACAAGTTGTTCCAAAACATTTGTTACAAACTGAACATTGGTGTTCTTTAGTTTTTGTGTGTGTGACTGTATGAGAGATGAGCTCTGTCTTTGAAAAGAATGCCATATCACAGGAATCGCACTGGTGTCGTTTCACTGATTGGTGGCACCGCCTTTTGTGGGCAAATAAAGTATTCTGGCCACTATAGATTTTGTTGCACATGTCACATGGAAACCCTATGGGTTCAATACCATGTACTTTTTTTTCATGATTAAGAACCATATCGATACAAGAAAATCTTTCGTCGCAATATGCACATTTTCGCGTCTTTCCCCCACGGTAATGTGTCGTTATTTCGTGATTCGTCTTTTTTGGTTTACAATCGAAAACTTTTGGGCAATGTGCACATTTGTATTCACCACTCTTGTGTCTGTAACTATGTTTTTGAAGACCAGTCTTGTTAATGAATGTGCGGTCACATTCGGAGCACTTATAATTGCTATAATGTTTGCTCATATGTTCCAGAAGCACCTGGAAGTGTTTGAAGTCTTTATTACATTTGACACATCGAGCAATTTCGGAGTCAAATTTAAATGGAATGATATAGTTTTTTATGTCATTGTAGATTGTTTTGGAATGTGTCTTGCTAAGATGTTCCATTAGTTCCTCGAGTTGATCTATAGGTTCCTGGCACAATTTGCATCTAAGATTTGTAATATCTAATTTAAGAACTAAGTTTGATACGATGTTAATATTGATAGCTCTATTGCTTTCGTCATTGTGTACTTCTAGATTATGTTGTTTTAATTCATAGGCTGTTTCGATCTGTATGTCACAGAAATAACATGTATATCCAAGGCGACGCTTTCCTTTTATCATAGTGGCGTTTGAATATTCCAACACAGTTTTGATATTATTTTTATGTTTATTCATTTCTTGTATATTTGTCATTTCACCTTTGACTAGACTTTTATCTTTATGAGGACTCACTAGGGGTTCGTCCTCAGAACTCTCAGATTGATACTCAATTTCAGACTTGGTCTTAGCTTTTCTTAGTGACTTTTTCTTAGTTTTTTTCTTAAGGGCTTTACCTGCAAAACCATGAGTTTCGTTCTCATTCCCAGTTTTTATCTTAGGGTTTTTATCTGCAGAACCATGAGTTTCATCCGCATACTCAGACTTGATTTTAAAGGTTTCGTCTGTAGAACCGTGAGGTTCACTCTCACACTCTAATTTGATCTCAATGGTTATGTACTCAGACTCATGACTTTCACCTTCATACTCAGACTTGATTTTAGGAGTTTCGTTTACAGAACCATGAGTTTCGTCCTCATTCTGAGACTTTATTTTAGTCAACATTTCATTTGAGTTTTTGTTATTATCGCTAGTTGATTCTGTGTCCATTGTATTATTTTTGCTCAATATCAGTGAGTTTTTCTGTCCTTCATCGATATCTTTAGTTGATTCTATGTGTGCTGTATCATTTTTGGTTGATATGAGTAAGTTTTTTTGTTCTACAATTGGTTTAACTCCATTATCCATTTTGCGAAACACTGTGAGCTTTATTCCCGATGGCATCGTTTTATTTTGTTCAGATTTATGATTATCGGCTGTAGTTGCAGTTTTGCCATTCTGGACATCTACAACAATAAACTTAACATTATTGATTTTATTTTTTCTTACACAGACTATGAATATGCCTATTTTTCTAGTTTATTTGATTTCTCTACGCTGTCAGAATCGTATTCTGGATTCAGATCTCAAAGGATGTTCAATGCAAGTGAAAATGTATTTGACTTGATCTTCATTGATGCACATGATCATACATATAATACTTTGCTAGTCTCTCTAGCAAAACAAATTGCAGAAAACAGAGAAGTGTACAAATGAAATAGTTTAGAACGTAAATTGTATATTATGGAGGATATAGAACCCTCTGAATACCTTCTCCTCCTTCTGAACCGTTCTACTCACAAAAAGGACTTTTTTCTTTGTTATTCCAATTCCATTTACATTCAAATTATATATTAAGGAGACTATTCCATCGGTTAAAGATCTATCTACAATCTTCTGAATATTTTCACAAGCTTTAGTCTCTAAGGTCAGACATCTACCTCTTTACAACAGTAAAGAGGATATGCTTGATATGTATTTTCATTTCATTCAAATTTCCTTTACATTCAAATTATATATTAAGAAAACTCTCTGGGTAGTCGACTTATCTAAAATCAGCTGAATATTTATCCGGAGCTTTATTCTTTAAGCTCATCTCTTTACTTAGAAAAAGGTGGATCTGCTTGAGATATGGTTTCTTTGTTATTCAAATTTCACGTAGAACCCAACGAGCTAACTCCACACCTCACTGGAATGCGGTGCACATCCCACATTTCCGCTAACCTATCCGCGTGGGGCCTATTCGGATTCACACCGTCCTAAAACACCACTGAGGGGTAACTATATCGAATTGATGATTGTTGAATTTTAATTATCTAGGAATTATTTTTACATACGATAATTACGATCAAATATGAAATATATTTGATCGTAATATACTTATATTATAAGGAGAAAAGATTAGATTCTTTGAATATTTGGTTTTTGATAAACTTTAAAACAAGTCAATAATCTTTCAACTAGTAAGCTACATTATCGAAGAGTTATATGGGTTATATTTTGTTTACAAAGAATTTGTGATCTATACGAAAATAACAATGATTTCATTATTGTTATTTATATTAATTATTATAAATATAGAAAAGGTGACGTCATCGGCTTACATAATGATTCAAATAAAATGCGAATGTCTCACAGTAACACTTACAAAGTTTGTAAGACTGTCCAGGGGCTCCGGCTATGTCGCCGAACTTCGATTTCTCAAATGGCGTTCAAATAAATAAAGGTTAAAAATGACTTAATCAAACGTTAAATCGGCTTCAACGTTGACAATCGATTCCGGACCATTTATGACGTCACATGTGCTCATGTAAGCCGATTTAACGATCATTAAGTAATTTTTTACCTTTATTTTTAGAAATCGAAGTTCGGCGACATAGCCGGTAGAGCCCCAGCCTTCGTTTTCACCGCTTAGTTCGGTCGTCGTTGGTGAGACATACCTATGTGCCAGGTGGATGGACATTTTCAGTTCCTTTTTATTCTTTTGGTATGGAACGCCAAAATGTAAGTAGATGGATGACTCTTATACAAGGCCTTGTGCTCAAAATAAATGAAACTAACAAATAAATAATATTCCCCTTAACCAAAAGAAATTAAGTGTTTGAAATTCGTAACTATTCTTTTCATTTACTACATTTCTATTACTAAATTATTTTCAAGTTTTTATGTTAAATGAATTGGAGGTCTGCAATTATTATACTTTTTTATAATTTTATTTATTTATTCATGTAGGACCCTAGAGTCAAGAATTGTTTAAACCGTTTAGTAGAGCTCTGATATGGCTTAACGATTGTTGCCATATATATATAAAACGCCAAAAACCTTAAACAGTCACCCATCTACAGCCACCAGCCGATCGTTTACGGACTGGTGAAGGCAGCTAGCTATGAGCGCCTGCTCTGTTACCATTAAAATGTAACACACGAAACGATCTTCCTTTCATAACGTAACAAAACTTAAAACAATTAATTTTAAGAAGTCATTTAAGGAATGATTGTTCCCAAGTATTTTTTTATTGCCTTTTGAGGCAGACGAGCTAGCAGCACAGGAAATTAAATTAATAATTATATTTGTACGAAGATAAAATTTAACTAATTATAAAAACTCGTAGAACAAAAGTTGTTGCTTATGGTGTTAGCTATCTTGTCCTGTGAGGTTGTTGGTGTTTTACAAGTAGGTAACTCTGTATAAGTATAGTAATATATAAGTATGTATATCAGTTGTCAGGTTGCCATAGTACAGGCTCCCTGGGACCGCTGGCGTTTGGAGGAAAAGTACTCCTCTCGTCTTGTATAAGCGGTCCCAGGAAGAGGTAACCTGCTGTAGCTCAGGTAACATGCTTGTGCGTACTGGGGAGGGGGAGGGACGCATTTAGGCCCCACCTCTCCCAGGGTGAGTCCCGCGGACGCTCAGTGTACAGCGGAGGTACTGGCTAGATCGTTCACGAGTACCCAGAGCCCCCGCTACAAGCACTGTGAGGCTGGCTACCGTGGTGGCTTTAGTGGGTGGAGAGCATTTCCACCATGTAATAAAAAGGCTCTGCCTAGTTGAAATCAGATAGCAGTGTATTAGTTGTCCCCAGATATTAATTTATATTTATATTGCCGGGGAGGATAGAAGGGTCGGTAATGCGTAAATTATGCTACGTGTGTCACAAGCGTCATAGGCTACAGAAAGCGTATCATAAGGTAGTCCATCTATTTGTTTGAAACAATGCTAATATTCTGAAATATTGAATTTAGATCATCATCATATCAGCCCAAAAGACACCCACTGCTGGACAAAGCCTCCCCAAAAGATGTCCACAATTGCCGGTCTTGCGCTATCCGCATCCAGCGACTTCCAGCTTGAATTTAGATACGTATACAATAATAATGTCAAAGTTAGAGTTTAGTTAGACTATGGAACAGTTTGTTACTTTTCATAAACTCGATGTAATAGTAACACAAAATTATACGAGTAACTAAAAAAGACCACTGGGTATACACAGATTGATAGTGTTGAGTGATCACACTCCAAATTGCATAAATAAACTACAGTCACATCAATCAAAGCTTACAGAAGCATAATGGTCTTACTAGTCTCATACATACCTACTCCTTTTTAAAATTAGGTTAACCCTGAAGTACTAGCTGTCTTCGACACAAATATTTTCTTTTCATTCATCCTCGCCTATTATAGACGCACACATACTCATACACACACACACACACACACACACACACACACCACCTATTAGATTATCAATCCTGTAATTGAATATATTTGCATATTATTATAATTAGAAACAGTGTAGACATTTACTAGTTAAATTGGAAGGGTGCGAGTACTTATAGCACAGGTTTACCTTTTAGTACCAGCCGCTAAAATAACCAGAGCCCACAAGTATAAAATATTATCACCTAATTGTATGTACCTTCTGTCGTAAAATGACTAAACCATTACAGAGAGGCATCTATCAAAGTGAATGGCACTATATTACCGTACCTTAGAGTAGTTTTTACAATGGAGCATTTAACGTTTTAACGGCTCTGTAGTATATGCACGGCAGTAGCTGTATAAACAATATTTACCTGTACTGTGTGTTACTAAAGATTTATAATTATTATATTATTATTACTAACCTTTGGGCCGCAGTTTGGATTTAAGTGTCTTTCTCGGTATTTTGTACATTTCAGCGGCATCACCAACACTAAGTTCATTTTTCCTGATGGCCTCCAAACAATTCCTTAGATCTTCCTCAGTGTACTGTTTATATGTCTTATTCCTCTCGTGTTTAGGCAACCTTTTCGGCCATTTTGTTTTACTTCCCTCATCATCTGTATTCGTATCTGATAATTGTCTCTTTTTAAGATCGCGTTTCTTTCTTATTCGTTTAGTTCCATCATTATTTTCTGTAATCAAAATACTTGTTGTAGACAACTTAAGATTATAAAATAAAACGACGTGTTGGCGTGGTTGGTAGATACACTGCCTTTCACGCCGCAGGTCGCGGGTTTGATTCCCACCGGGACAGATATTTGGGTGCATGAACATGTCTGTTTGTCCTGGGTGTAAATCCAAACTTCCAAACTAATATTATAAATGCGAAAGTAACTCTGTCTGTCTGTCTGTCTTTGCTTCACGCCTAAACTACTGAACCGATTTGTGTGAAATTTGGTACAGACATAGTTTGGAACTTGAGAAAGGACATAGGATAGTTTTTATTACAAAAATAAAATAAAAAATAAAATTTATTCCGGACATACAGTGCCATCTATTGGTCAAGAGTCGGCATCAATTCAGTACTGAAAATTCATCGGAAAATTGTAAATAAATAGTAAAAAGGTATGAAAATATAATATAATACAACTTTTAGTAGAAAGAAAATGCTCTAAAGGAGTATAGATAATTCTATTAGTACTATATGTCAAGTTGGTGATCGCGCAATGGTGTCGATCGTTACACGAGTTCGGTTCATGTTATTGTTTTAATTCATCGGAAAAAAGTAAATAAATAGTAAAAAGGTATGAAAAAAATAATATCAATATAATAAAACTTTTAGCACAAAGAAAATGCCCGAACGGAGTATAGATAAATAATCCGAGTTGTCACTATGCTCGATAGATGGCGTTGGGAGGAAATGCCAGTTTGTAACATAAGTAAAAGTAGTAAGCGTGGAAGAATGTTGCAACAATGTAAACTGCTGGTTTGGGATAAATGTACGATGTCCTATAAAAGAGCAATCGAAGCACTTCGTCGCCCGATGAAAGACATAAAAAACAATCAAGGTATTATGGGAGGAATGGTGGTTCTATTGGCCGGTGACTTCCCGCAGACCCTGCCGGTTATAGCAAGGGGCACACCGGCAGATGAAATCAATGCCTGTTTAAAAGCATCTATGCTATGGACACATGTGCAAAAGGTTTCACTGTCGACGAATATGCGAGTATTACTCCATAATGATTGTCAAGCCGGGCAGTATGCTGCTGCTCTTCTGAGGATAGGCGAGGATCGTATGCCTACCGACTCCGAGAGTATGATCACGCTGAGCAGCGAATGATGCCAAATTGTGGATAGCACATACAATTTCAAAAATAGTGTCTATCCGGATTTACGCGCTAATATCGAAAATCAGGAATGGTTATGCGAAAGGGCGATAGTGGCGCCAACAAATGAAATAGTAGGCCGGATAAATGACCAAATTATGTCTGACGTAGAGGGAGATGTCATCGAGTATCTATCAGTAGATAACGTCGTGGATACCGAGCAAGTGACATCTTACCCAACAGAGTTTCTCAACTCCTTAGAGTTATCAGGAGTGCCTTCTCACAAGTTGAGGCTGAAAGTTGGAGTTCCTGTGATGCTTCTGAGAAACCTAGATCCACCAAGGCTATGTAACGGCACAAGGGTACAAGTAACCTATTTAGGACGGAATGTCATTAAAGCCGTTATTATGACTGGAATGGCAAAAGGCGAAACTGTAATTATTCCCCGCATTCCCATCATTCCAACTGATTTGCCATTCCAATTCAAAAGAGTTTAGTTTCCGCTGAAAACTGCGTTTGCAATGACCATAAATAAAACCCAAGGGCAAACGCTTAAAGTTGCGGGGGTACATCTTGAAAAAGCCTGTTTCTCCCATGGACAACTCTACGTTGCGTGCTCAAGAGTGTCAAAACCACAAGACCTATATATTTTTGCAAAGGATGGCAAAACTCAAAACGTGGTATACAGAAATGTCTTGGTGTAAGAAACTTTAATAATCTTTAAAGCCTAAAATAATAGAAAAATTGTCAAGGGAGAAACAGTATTTTTTTCTGAAATGGCAAAAAAAAATATTTTGAAAATAAGGGAAAAATAACATTTTCGCCTTTTTCGATCGGCAATAACGGCTTTAATGCCCTAAGTGAGTATACATATCTTCAATTCAAACGCAGAGCTCATTATGTTGATTTTTGAAGAGTTCCCTAGAATATCTTCCTCATTTAATTTTTGAAGAGATCCCGCGAGATCGGGAACTATGTGGGTAAAACCAAAAATCTGCCGGAAGACACTATTCCACGCGAACGAAGTCGCGGGCAAAAGCTAGTTATCTATATAAAAGTATGTATTAACAAAAGAAAAATAGTATATATATGTAGTATATCAGTTATCTGGTTTCCATAGTACAAGCTCTGCTTAGTTTGGGATCAGATGACAGTGTGTGAATAATTCCCCAGGATATTATTGTAAAATTAATAAAAACGGTTTTTATTCATATAGACTTTAAAAAGCGCTTATAAATAGTCTGAACATGAATAGAATTACAAATTAAGTATAGTTATTTGAATATTTTTTAATTCTAGGTACAAGTAGATTATTCGATCGTGACTTATATTGGGTCAAATTGAATATAATTTAAGACAGTAATGCTTTAGGTAAATAGGTACTTCTTGAAGTTATAGATATTAGTTCGTTTTATATATTTTTAACTACCTACATCTTGTCTAAATGGTTCTGTCTATATTGAGGAAAGAATTGAATATTATTATTATGACGGACCATGTGTGTATAGCGACCGTCGCGCTTCAATACTACCACCAGATTCAATACGCCTCAACTGAGAAGATCCAGCGAAACTCAGCGGGTTCATCTACTAACGGTTTCAACAGGGCCCAGTTGAGACGGCCCGGCGAAACATACTCAAGTGCGCATGTACGCGCGATTAATACGTCAGTTATAATAAATTAATGGTGCACAAAAGTTACTGCTTCTCCCAGAGAGACGCATTAAATTGCCGTGGGTACTCTGCAAATGCAGCAAGTATGACCCGCAGATTGGCTAATTCTTCCAATACAATAGTAATAACAAAATAGTCCCCCAAAATGGAGCAAATGTGGACAATTCCATGTTAAAAATAATAAAAACGGAATAAAGATCAGTATGTGATTGATGAAATGGCAGCAGAATATGGCTATATCTATATATAGATTCCTCCATATCACTGCCGATACAACGCCATGGAACTTATTTGGGCACAAGTAAAAGGGCTTCTGCAAGAAACCATGTAAGCCCCCCCATTCACATTTAAGTAGTAAAAACATTCGAATAAAAAGTTGCAACTACTCAAAACGCTTGCAGCCCCTGGTCTGATTGATAATAATAATAGTATAATAATATGCCCACAAGATCTTATCATTAATATTACTGAAGACTTCTAATCGCACGAAACAAGTATAATTGTGGATTCTGTTTCATAAAACTGTAACTCCACAATTTAGGGTCGTAGCACACATTTCAAAACGGAAAGGGATCGTCACCGCCTCGCCTTTCTCCTCGGCGTTCTTTGAACAGTCGTCCACTTTACGTAACCACGTAACGTAAGCGGATCAGAAGCTCCGCCCCGTCGACTCGGCTACAGCTCGCCGACCGCTGGTTGACGGCTAGACGTTATTAGTTCAATCATTTTTTTATTCGTATTTTGGTTTAAAATAAAATGAATAACACTTTTTTTTACAAGTGTACATGCGCGAACGTTCGCTAACTTCACGGTCGCCTCTCTCGTGAATCGTCCAGCACGTACGGCAACGCAGATCGCGTGGGCGGAGAGTTGACGAAGATACGTAAGCTAGCGTACGGAGAGCCGTAAGCGAGGGTACGGTAAGCCGACAGCAAGTCGACCGCGCACTGCACCGCGGTTCGTATGTCTTATACTAAGAAGAAAGTAAATTTATATGTTAGCTATTATTTCAAATCTGTGGCCCAATCGTAGTAATTGTTATGTGTGGCACATCACTAAGGGGGCTGTACCCGTCCATGAAGTACATTATTATTTGTATTAATTTAAAATTTTAAAGGTACCAATACAGAACTTCTTAAACTGTAAAAACAATTAATAAAATGGGACAAGTATAATGACTAAGTTCGAAATCAAAAATGTGAGCGCATTGTCATCATACTATATACACATAAAATTTAACAGTGGAATATAATAAATTCTGAATATGTTAGTGAAATTGTTTTTAAGTGTTAACTTTATTAAAACGGCAGAGTGCCATAAAAAAAACACTATTATATTCCATGGAATTTTAGAAATCGGGTAAAATGTGTTAGCGAGATTTCTAGAAACCTAGAAACTAAACACACAAACTAAAAGGCAAATTAAAGCATTTTATTTTTGTATTACATGTAATATAATTTCTGTACAAATAATATTTATTGAGAATTACAAAATTGCGGGATTCCGATAAGGCTTTCTGTGTACTTATCCAAACATCTTTCGAGGTTATTGACTAAATATTTTACTAAAAACTATAGACCGGGGAACCAGTGAAAGCATACTAGGCTAATTGTAAATGTCATGTTTAAAAAAGGATAGTGGGCTAGTTTTCAGTTAGTTAGTAGTTAAGATAACTTTGCTTTTATTCATTTATGTGTATATTTAATATCATTTTTTATTTAAGGAATTTACTATAAGTAGATCAAGATTCCTATGTATACATACCATTATCATTACTATTACTAAACATAGCCTGCGAATCCTCATCATCTTCAAGGTACTCTATCTTCATTTCCTCGTTGTCAACAAACTCAACTTCATATACCTTTTCTACACTCTCTGCTCCAGAGTCATCTGCTCCCTCCAAGTACTCTGTATCTAAAGATTCCTCATTGTCTTCTTTATTAGTCACACTTTCATCGCTTGTTCCAACTTCAATTTTGAAGACATGAGGTGTATTTATTTCTAAAAACACAGATTTTTAATGAATATAAAATATTTAACGAATAAATTTGGATTAGGTCACAGTGTTATTAGAGGTAAAGGAGTAAAATATGTCTTATGAAACAGCTATAGACATTGGAAGAAATAAAATGTCATATATTTATTCATTAGAGAACGAAACGTGCTGGTAGGTTTCTGCCTGGTTTGTGATCAACATGGCCTTATTGGCAATATTACGTCGTACAATTGTAAAGGGGACGCTGTACTCTGCCGCAACGTTACGTTTTGCATCAACACAATCTGACAAAAAGGTATTCTTCGATGTAACTGCTGATGGAGAGCCCCTCTGACGTATAGTAATCAAACTTGAAACTGAATTAGTACCAAAAACGGTCCCGGTTGTAGCCATTAGGCAACAGTCGTTAAGCCATGTCAGAGGCCTACTAGGCGGCTTGAACAACTCTGACACCAGGGTAACCACTGCCCATACGATAAGTAAGTAAGTACCAAAAACGGCTGAATAAAATTTCAGTTCATTTCATTTAGCAGTATGACATATTTGCTTGTTTGGGAAATGCCTGTATGGGTTGTTTAAAATTAAAAAGTATGTTTCGGACATTGACATTTCTAGGTTGTTTTGAGATAATTTGTGTTTTCTTTATGCAATTGGATATCACACTAATATTATAAAGCGAAAGTTTGTGAGTGTGAAGGTTTGTTACTTCTTCACATCTATATAGGTACAGCTGGAGCGATTTTAATAAAATTTGGTATAGAGTTAGCTGTCACCCTGGATTAACACATAGGCTATAATTTATAAAGTTTAACGCGGGTATAACCGTGGGCACAGCTAGTTTAAAATAATATGCAGAATAACTATTTTAGCTATATGTTGTCCGACCTTTATTATTTCTTAAATTGTTTTTGTCTGGTATTAAAGATGGACTCAAATATTGCCAGACGCATTGATATAAAATGGACATACAAGTGGTTCCTTTCTAGCTTGGATTGTTAAGATTCCCACAATACACAATTTAAGGACTTTCAATATTTAAGGTTAATCATATAAAAAACAATTATTTGGAAAATACTTCACTTGTAAACTTCAAAGAGTATCTAAAGAGAAGTAAAAGTTACTGAATGTTGTTTCAATACATTAAGGAATTCGAATAATTGCAAAGCTGATGTGGTAGCCAGCACAAAGCTGTAGAACTGACTGCCATTGAGGCAGAAAGGTTCTCAAGTGGCGACCACTATCTGGAATATGCAGAGTGGGTGGACCCCCTACAAGATGGACATGTGAGGGTCACTGGAAACCACTGGATGTGGGTAGTGTAAGACCCTCATATGGAAGGTCTTTGGATGAGGCCTTTCGGATGATATGAATAAACATGATGATGAAAAGCTTAACATTGCAATTTCATTAAAATTAATGAAGTTATAAGAATTTGAAATTCATGTAAGCATAGTCATCATGTTATTGAAGCTCTATACTAACAGTTGTTTATCAAGAAAGGGACAGTATATCCCCACCAAGTATCTAAAATTCTTATTCTATCTAAAAAAAACCAGCCAAGCACGAGTTGCACCATACCATTATCTATAAAAACGGGCACAAAATATCACATTTTTGTTGTATGGGAGCCCTCTTAAATATTTATTTTATTTTGTTTTTTAGTATTTGTTAGTGTTGTTATAGCGGCAACAGAAAAACATCATCTGTGAAAATTTCAACTGTCTAAATATCACACTTCATGAGATACAGCCCAGTGACAGACAGCAAAGTCTTAGTAATAGGATCCCGTTTCACCCTTTGGGCATGGAACCCTAAAAATTGTTTGTTTTTCGAAGTTATACTTCTTTTGGCGCGATGGAGAAAAATGATGAGAGTGAATTTTTACGATGCGCGCGCACACCGACACCTAAACTTAACAGCATGAAGTTAGTTCTAGGTGGTATGAAAATTGATAACTATGTTCAAGTTGTATATTCTAGTATTTTTATTTAAATAAAATCTTTTTGATTAATTTTAATATTTATCATTAATCACTACTGCATTTTAGTTATTTTTTTTCCATACGCCAAAGAAGTATAACTTCTAACGCGTGTACATAAGTACACACAGAATTTTTTTTTTAAATTGTATTTGTATCTATTTGTTTATAATGTCTGCTGTCTTGCAGAAATTCAGCATCTGTTAGATCCTATTGGTGCTGTCTAGGTTAAGAGTTGCATACCTTTGTTCAAACATTTATAGGTTTCTTCTAGAGTTATTCATATATTTATTATTAGAATCACTATACCTTGCGTAAGCTCTTGCAGTATTTTCTCTTGTGACTCAAGTACTTTATTTTTAAATTTACAAGCTATCCGCAGTTGAGGTATACAGGAATTGCATATCTGGTCTTGCTCTGAATGGTCCTTTAAGTCTTCTGCACCATCCCACTGTGGAACACAATAACTGATTATAATTTTATTAACAATGTCAGCACCATGGATATGATTTCCTATATCACACTGTATAAACATGCAATTAACAGACACAAGTGTGAACCAGATAACTGATATACTACATTTCTTTTGGAAATACAGACTCAGGACAAACAGACATGTGCATGCACACAAATATCTATCCTGGGTTGAAATGGAGCCCACAACCATATACAAAAGAATATACATATTTAGAAATATATAAATGTACTAGCTGTGCCCCACGGTTTTACCCGCGTTAGACTTTATAAATTATCACAGCTCCTCCCCTGTAGGTGATAGCATGATAATATGTAGCCTATATGTTGACCCGACCTCTTAGTAAAATTCATGCAAAATTTAAAATAACTCCATACAGTACTTTTTGAGTTCAGCCCAAACATACATACAGAAAAACAGACAAAAATTCTAAAAACTATATTATTGACTTTATATCTATTGTAGATCACGCCCAATGTATCCTTTTTAAAAAATATTCAATGTACAGAAGTATGTGTGGTGTGACTTTGAGTGACAGAATTCGAAATAATAAGAATAAGAGAGCATTGTGGTGTGAAAGAGGATGTAGTCACAAAGATTGAAAAAGGTATGCTGAGATGGTTTGACCGTGTAGAAAGGATGAATGAAAGAAGATTGACAAAAGAAGTATACCTGGCCTGTGTGAATGGTACAACCGGAAGGGGAAGACCTTGTAGAACATTCTCTGATCAAATCGGAGACGTACTTAAGAAAGGTCAGGGCAGAACTACCCTAAACTGGCGAGCATGTATGAAGAATATTATGTCAGTAAACAAAGCGAAAGAGGTATGCAGGGATCGTGACAAATGGAAGTCCGTTGTCTCTGCCTACCCCTCTGGGAAACAGGTGTGAGTCTATGTATGTATGTACAGTTTTGACTTTCCTAGGATTTTATTATATGTAAACATCAGTTGTATGTTTGCCATAGTAAAATAAAAATAAAAAATAAAAAAGGTTTTTATTCACGTAGACTTTAAAAAAGCACTTGTAAATAGTCAGAACATGTTTGTAGTAATATAGTTGTATACATTTGATATTATTTCTAGTAACATAGATATTTAGGTACATCTTGTATGAAAACATTTATAAAATTTATTTTAGTACAGCCTCTGTCTAGTTTGGGATCAGAGGCAGTGTCTAAGTTGCCCCCCCTGCTAAGTTTGTAGATGAGTGATCACTAAAAGGGTTTATTTTCTAAAATATTTATTTAGTAGTCTTCAAATCATATTCCACGGAAGCGGAAGATCCCATAGAGCTTTCTCTGACCAAATCACAGACATTCTCAAGAAAAGCCAGTTCAGAAGTACACAAAACTCTCAAGACAAAAGAGGTGTGCAAAGATTGTGACACATGGAAATTTGTTGTCTCTGTCTACCTCACTGGGAATCAGGTGTGAGTCTATGTATGTATAAAATTATAATAATCAGTAGGTTACTCAGGAACACTGGCAGTGGTGTGCCATAATATGTACAAGACAAGCTTTACATGAGAATAGATTCCATCTTGCCAATCTTTTAAATTAAGATATTTTTTGTTTATCCTATCTGCAATTCCCCTCACAGTTATAACTAGATATTGTGAGTTCGGTTTTATCAATTGGCTAGTATGAGAATTATCACATTGTGTAAAGTCTCTCTTATTTAAGTTCTAATTTTGTATTCATATTGTGGCTAGCCATGGCTGTTTCAATCAATATGTAGTCAGCAGCTTGTTGCATGGCTTCATTAAATTGATATGATATTTGTGACCAAACCATAAGTATAATTGCTGCTTTATTATTTGGGACCCTACCAAAAGATCTGTTAAACTGGCACGCAGAATAAAATGTCAGTTGTTTCCAGAGTTGTAAAGAACTATAGCCAAGGCTACATACTGGCCATATAGAGGTGGATATTATGGATCTTTGATATGATATTAACTTGCCGTATAAAAAATTGCTTGGATCTGATAGCTGTAGTTAGAAAGTGATAATTATTAATGAAATAGTCGCCTGGAACTACGTTCAAGCTTAGCATGAGCACACTGATAGGTAACTATAAACACTGAATGCTGAATGAATATTATTTGGCGGCAAATAATTCTGTTTCATCATGTTTTTTAAGCGAAACATGTACATAGGCAAACTAGTAATAATTGACTGGTCATTTTTAATCGAAGTGCATTATACAGACAAATGGAACAATGGCAGTATTACAGATACTCACAGTAAGTGCAAAACACTGGACAAGCATTTCACCATAAACTTCAGTTTCACCATTCCATATATATTCAGACCACATATTCTTCAGGTAACTGTATTCCAGGCAACATCTACACCTGCCAAAATATGTATTTGTTTCTATGACTTCCGCCATGGTTAAAATTTTACGAAAATCTACATCCCAAACAGAATCGCTTAACTAGAAGCCGCCATTTTGTTAATTTCAGAGAGTATGTAAGTAAGCCAGAGAGTTTACAGCAAAGATATTATAATAATATCTTTGGTTTACAGTATTATGTTTATTCCATAAAGTTAGTATAAGGTATACTAACTTTATGGTTTATTCTAACTACATTATGAAATCGTCCACCTTGGGACAGTAGAAGAAGGACAAAAAACTAAAACTTAAAGGTGTTTCCTCAATCGTCAATATACGTATAAAAACAAATGCAATGCATGCAAGATTTTGTCTATGATCGAAGTTCATCATTAACTGGAATAAGTATTTAGTTTGGTTCGAACATAGGATGAATAAACAAGACGTTATCGAGGGATACGGAAACAGTTCTTCATTAGTGGGTTCATCATCATCATCATATCAGCCGAAAGACATGCATTGCTAGTCAAAGGCCTCCCCCAAAGATCTCCACAATTTCCGGTCTGGTGCTATGGGTTAGTCTTACCATAATAAAGAGCTGCCGCTGAAAGAATGCTTTCACGACATCTGCTAGTTCAAACAGTGGCCAAAAATTAGTCGTATGTATTTAGTAAAGTACCTATGAAAAAGATTTTGGTCTATTTTGAACGTAAACGCTTATACGATAATATTCGCTTTTATAATATTGAAACTCCATAATCCAGCTGAATAAGCACGATTAGACTTATGTGGAACAAGTATTACATACGCCTTTATTACTGAATCCTAGAACTAAAACATCTTATTCCCGTCACTTTACCAGGCTGAACTATTCCTTAACCCCTTACTGCATGATTTTTGTTTGTGAAGTGAAACAAATATCTGACTTATAGAATGGAAAATAAAAATACACGCATTTCGTATTTTTCATAATTATTTGAAAAAAAGTTGCGAAAAATAGATTTTCCTTTTTGGTTCACATATGGCACAACATGCATATAACTTTAATTACTAATGACAACTAATCAATACTTTTATCTATTATTATTATTTATTATAGGCATTAAACACAGTTAAGTTGTGTGGAACAATAAGAAACATTTTTTTTTCATTTAAACATAGGTTAACTTCACATTTCTGACATTGTACGTAAGATCGTCCAGCACAGCCTGGCACTTTACAGCGTTGTCTGTTTTTCCAAATAGGTAAATGATCCATTTTATCTAGACGTACATCTTGTGAAGGCATAATCGAGATTGCACCTTTACTTTTTGAAGTTATACTTCTTTTGGCGCGATGGAGAAAAATGATGAGAGTGAATTTTTACGATGCGCGCGCACACCGACACCTAAATTTAACGGCATGAAGTTAGTTCTAGGTGGTATGAAAATTGATAACTATGTTCAAGTTGTATATTAAGAAGTATAACTTCTAACGCGTGTACATAAGTACACACACTCTTTTTTTTTTTTGGATTGCGTTTTTCATAACATTGGAGGGAAGTACTCTTTTCGCAATTGTGGGCTTATTAGCTCTATTCAAAGCGTCAGCCACTGCAACTTTAAAGTCAGCTAAAGGCAGTGAACTTGCGTTTACTGGCTAAAGGTTATCAAACTTCATTGTCATTGAATCTGCGTCTGTATAAAAGCCACGCATTGACAGTTCTCATATCTATTAATGAAAAAATATACGATGGTAAAACTTTTTGGATCTGATCTGTATCCTGTAATATACTAGACATGCATCAAGGAGATCCACTCCTCCCATGTGTTGATTATATGCTATCACAGGCTTTAGGCAAGGTACTGATTGTATCGAGGGATTCAATTTGATTTTATTGTTCCTAGTGGAAGAATACCTCTTTCAGTAAAGTAAACCAGTAGTGACAACGAGGTGTAGCAATTATCAAAAAAAGTCTGTAGTTCTGGTTTACAGGAATAGTTTTCACTAGTCGAACAACCACATTACTCGATGTTCCGATATTCGGGAGTTCAACATCTACGTGTGAACTTACATGTAGGTATGTACATACGCCAGCACATCAAGCTACGCCACTCTGTCAAATTTCCCCAATTGAAAGTGAACCTTGCGCTTATGTGATAAAGTTGAAAATCTATAAAAGAAATTTGACAGATTGGGGTAGCTGGATGTGCTGGCGTCTGTATCTACATGGGCACCTGTGTATATTTCAAAGTCGTAACTGAAACCTGAACTACCACTTAGAACAAAGTTTTTATAGCTCCACTTGTGGGGCTTTTTGGGATTGTATTGTTTCATTGTAGATCTACTTTTTGTGGGTATTATTTGTTCATCGACAGCCATAAATCATTCTTTGGGAACCGTCAATAATCTTTCTCTAACTTGTTCAAGACATGGTCGCAGTTTATGAAGAGGATCATAGCCAGGCTGACCATTAGGTACCTACTAGCGTTGAATTGGTATTGAAATGTATAAATCGCTTTATTTCTTCAAATCGATTACATGACATTACTGAGCTAATCTGTTGTTGTCCAAGTGAAATACTCCAATGGTCTATAGTTGTTGGTAACTGGATGATGGACATCATAAGACATATGCCTACAAATTGCTCTAAATCGTGTTAAGTTACGTTAATTGGTTTCTCAGGTCGCTTTCCACGGAATAAATAAGAGTCTGCTACGATAGATTCAAAGATTAAAATTCATTTATTCCATAAAAAATTTACATTTATGTGGAATCGTCATATTTTTTTTACCCTACCGTGCAGTGCATGGCGTGGCAGCTACTGAGAAACACTGCCAGAAAACTCAGTAGGAATACTTTCTTAAAATAAAATATACTTAAGATTAATTACAATCATGTGTGTTGACTCAGAACAACTCAATCCCAAGCACTTTTATCACTTAAATAATCAGAAATTTTGTAATATGCCCTGCTACATAATTTGGCTTTAATAATTCTTTTAAACTTATTCGTAGACAATTATTCTCTAATATCATTGGGAAGTTTGTTATAGAATCTTATACATTGCCCCATAAAAGAGTTACTTATTTTGTGGAGACGGGTAGTATGCAATATGAGATTATTCTTATATCTAGTATTTACATTATGTGTATCGCTCCTTTTACAGAAGGAATCGATATTTTTATGCACATATAGTAAGTTTTCATATATATACTGAGATGGTACAGTTAGAATGTTGACCTTTTTGAACTTTTCTCTTAAAGACACTCTCGGGCCAAGATTATAGATAGCTCTTACAGCTCTTTTTTGCAATATAAATATGGTGTTAATGTCAGTGAGCTACCCCAGAGAAGAATTCCATAGGACATTACACTATGAAAATAACTGAAATAAACCATTTTAGCTGTGTCAACATCAGTCAGCCGTCTAATAGTTTTCACTGCATATGTTGCAGAACTTAATTTGCCGGACAGTTTTTCTATTTGTGGGCTTCATTGTAGCTTTGAGTCAATAGTGATACCCAAGAACACAGTTGATTCAACAGGGTCCAACCTAGCTTCATTAATTTGTACATTGGTTGTCGCCGGTTTCACATTCGGTGTAGTGAATTTTATGACGTTTTCTTATCATTAAGCACAAGATTATTGGCATTAAACCAATGAACAACTTTAGAGATTGCATCTTTAACATCGTCAAAATTGCTTAATTGTCGGTTTATTTTGAAAGTCAGGGAAGTATCATCTGCAAACAACACAATCGCATGCTTATCCCTTACATAGTAAGGTAAGTCATTTATATAAATTAAAAACAAAAATGGGCCAAGAATTGACCCCTGTGGGACGCCCATTACCACTGGAGATCCCGGAGATATTTTAGCATTTATTTCGACCTTCTGAATTCTATTGCCCAAGTAAGAAGTCAGAAGTTCGAGAGCCTTGTTCCTAATACCGTAGTGGTGTAATTTTCTGACCAGAGTATCATGATGAACGCAATCGAACGCTTTGGACAAATCGCAAAAGATACCTAATGCATCTTGCGAGTCTTCCCACGCCGCGAATTTGCTTTTTAATAAGTTGACCCCTGCATCTATGGTTGAACAACCCTTTCTGAATCCAAACTGTTTCCGGTGTAGTAAATTATGTATATTAAAGTGTCTGAGCAGCTGGCTAAGCATAAGCTTTTCAAATATTTTACTAAGAGTGGGCACTAGTGGGCAGCACGGAAACAGGTCGAAAATTTGAAGGGTCTGAAGTATCACCAGCTTTAAATAAAGGAGTGATTTTACTATACTTCATCAAGTCAGGAAATACACCTGATGCAACACAGCAATTGAACACAGTAGCTAAGTGTGGGGCGATTATAGTAATAATTGATGAAACAGTCTTATTTATTTATTTATTTGTTCAATTAACAATTTTCACATTGTGTTTGATTTACAAATACTAAATTTAATATATACAACTAATTTACATAAAAACACACACAATAACTAACATTTCACAAATTTAAATAAATGTCAATTAAATTATTGTAATGTCATACATGTTATACAATTAAATCATACATTAAACACAAAATAAAAGTAGGAATGATTCGATTTATTAAATTAACATCTCACTACAAGTCTCTGAGCGAATATAGACATTTCTGTAGAAGGAATTGTTTAAGCTTGTTTTTAAAGTCTCTCTTATAGATTAGGCCTTTTAAGTCTATGGGAAGTTTATTAAATAATTTAATTGCCTTAATGCTAGCACTATGTTTCACTATGTCAAGGTGAGGCATGTTGATGGTCTGTAAGTCCTTCCTTCTGGTATTTTCCCGTATGTCCCTTTCATCTGCGGTCTCGAACTCGTGTATATATTTACGCAGGTGAGTGAGTAATATCAATATGTACAGACTGGGAACTGTTAATATGCCTAAGTTTTGAAAATATGGCTTACATGATTCATCTGGACGTATGTTTGTAATGTTCCTAATAGCTCTTTTTTGTAAAATAAAAGCTTTGGAAACGTTGTAGTCATAACTACCTCCCCAGAAAAGAATGCTGTACCTTAACTTAGATTCTACTAGTGCAAAATAGGCCATTCTCGAATATCGAGTGGCCACCTCGTTTCTAAGACTCCTGAGTGCGTAGCAAGCAGAACTTATTCCTTTCTCAAGGTTTGCTAGCTCTTGTTTCCAATTTAATTGGCTGTCTATGTAAACCCCAAGAAATTTTACTGTTTCAACTTGATTTAATTTATCACCGCTAATACTCGCTTCTATTCTCTCGTTATTTTTAGCTGTCGACCGAAAAAGCATGGCATTAGTTTTTTTGGTGTTTAAAGACAAGCCATTTACCGAAAACCAATAACTAAACTTATCCAATGTTGTATTTAATTTACAATTTAAAGCACTCATATTTCTTGCTGATACTACAGCGTTTGTGTCATCAGCGAAGACTGTCAATTGAATATCGTCAGTGTGATTGTCAAGTAAATATTCTACGAGGTCATTTATGAAAATAATAAAAAAAGGGGTCCTAATATAGAGCCTTGAGGCACTCCTTTCTCCATGGCAAACTGTTTGGACCTATAAGCATTCTGACAGGGGCTTTTGGCCTCCTCGTCATTGTCGGAAACTGCAATTATCTCTACAAACATTTTTCTGTTCGTCAAATATGAGGTCACGAGATCCAATGGTTTATCTCTTACACCATAATATTCTAATTTACTCAACAACAATTTATGGTCCACTGTATCAAAAGCTGAGCTTAGATCTAAAAACAGCCCCGCTACTTTGTCCTTTTTGTTTATTCTACATAAAACATCTTTTTATAAGTTCGCTATTGCATCTCTCGTGCCAACATTTCTTTGATACCCATATTGTCTTCTACTTAGTATCTTATGCAGGTTCAAATGTCTGAGTAGTCTAGTCTTTATTAACTTTTCCAAAATTTTAGAGATAGTGGGTAGAAGAGAAATAGGCCTGTACATCAGCGGATCAGTTTTTGATCCTTTTTTATGGATAGGAATTATTTTAGCAATTTTAAATTGATCTGGAAACACTCCTTTCTCAAAACATTCATTGAAGAAATTACATAATGGTTCAGCCAAGATATCTATATTTTCTTTGATAACAGAGATTGGTATATCGTCGTATCCACATGATTTTTTATCCTCCATTGCCTTAACCATTTTATATACTTCTATCGAGGTAACAGGATCTACGATAAAATTATTAACGATCCTTTTGGTATTTTTATACAATAATTCCAATGCATCAGTAATCTTTATAACATGTTTTGTTTTTGAGATCAGCTCGAATTGTTTTGCAAAAGTGTTTGCAATAACAGAAGGATCACTGATAACTTGGTTGTCTAATTTTAGTGTAAATTTAGGGCGGTTCAATTTGTTTTTATTTCTATGATTGTTAATTATATTCCAAACATCTTTAGAAATATTATCAGATTTTTCTATTACAGATTGAACATGTAATTTCTTTGCGGTTTTTATTACTTTTCTATATATTGTTACATATTTTTTCCTAAAATTTATAATGGATTCGTCAGATTTATTTCCTCCGTTAGTACAAAGAAAGCGTTTCATTTTACTGGAAACTTTTACTCCTTTTGTTACCCATCGCACATTGGTAGTACGTAATAAATTAACCTGTAGGTACGGTCCTATTTCTGAAATTGGTCTCATATACTTGATTAAATTTTTTTATAAACGTGTTTAGAACAATGTAATTCCAGTTTTCTTGCAATAATACTTTTCTAAATCTGCTTCTATTTTTGGTACTAATGGATCTTTTAGATACATACAGAACTGTCTTTTTCATTTGTTTACGAACCGTTTTGTTTTCTGATACTGAGTAGCACAATAGTCCCGCGTGTCCATCAGCCAAGCCGTTGTGGTCCACGTCACAAGATAAGACATTGCGGCAAGGTAAATTAGTAAACACATTGTCTATACATGATTGAGAGTCATTACGTACAAATGTCGTCGAGTTAACTAAGGGTCTAAAGTTATAGCTAGTCAGTAAATTAATTAAGTCGTTACTTTTCTTATTATTCGCCTTTAAGTCAATATTGAAATCCCCGCAAATTAGGCAATGTTTATCTATAAAATAATTCAACAAACTTTCAAGTCTTTCTAAAAAAATGTCATATGTTCTGTCATACGGAGTGCGGTAACAGCAGCACACACTAATACCTGTAAGTATATCTTTAACACAGCATACTTCAAAACTTTCGGTCAGATACAATTTTTTACCGATTAACAACTCAACGTACTCTCGGTCGACATAACCTAAAATTATAGTACCTCCTCTTAATTTGTTGACTCTGGTATTGTAAGATACCACTTGATAATCTGACAGTCTCAACAATGATACAAGTTCTTCATTTAAAAAGTGCTCGGTGATGCACAGATAATGCATTGGCATACTCAAAGTTTTCAGATACATTTCCAGTTCATCTATCTTGTTGTTTAGTCCACACAAATTTTGATGAAAAACATTGAGATAGTTACAAAAAGAGTTTGAATGTGAAGAACTTTTTTGAGTACAATCTTTAGGGACGAAAAAATGTTTCTTGGTTATCCATTTGCTTTTTAAAATAGTAAGGAATGGTTCCCGGTATCAACTGATTTAGATTATTTCTTATATTTCGACACCCGCTACGTATACGTATGTATCTGCCAGATACACGAAACGGTTTTTATTGCATTTTTGGCATCTATATACCTATATTTACCACATATATTTTTATTTTATTTTTTCAATTACCCCAACTTACTTTTTTCTCAGACGTATAATTGTTTATCTGTATAAGTTAACAAATAAACACAGCGTACAATCATTTATGTTCCAATTACATACTTTGACGCGGGGGAAAAGGGCGCGCGGTGCGGGTAACTGCCGGACACTCAGTTCTCCGTCGGACAGCGAGTTGTGCGCGCGAGTGTTGCGTTGTTTTTTACCATGTCGAGTGAACGATATACATTTTTAACTACATTAAGGGAAGATGCAATTAAAAGACCAAAGATTGCTGTGGACCAAACAATAAGTGTAACATTAGACCAGTTAGACTCGCCATCAAGGCAAGGTAAGTAATATTAATTAAATATTTTATAATTATTAAAGTATATATATTTTAAGTGCACCCATAAATTGAGATTAATACCTATACTGTAAATATTTGAACACGTCTTAGAATAAAAATCTATCGTAATATTTACATTACTGCAATTTATTCATTCCCGATGCATAAGTATGTAACTGCGCAGTTACACATTTTTACGTCGGAATTTTGTTTGATTGAAAAATGTATCTAGGCACTTACTTACTTATTTTTCGGAATTTGTTTAAAATGAAATCAGTTAACTAACACATATATTGTTTTACATTGGATTTTATGTTGATTATTAATATCTATCTGTATTCTTAAATAGTTTTACTTTTATGAAATGATGTTGATTATCATAGAAAATCGAGTGTTTGATGTGGTTTGGTTGTTTCAGATACTCCAGTACACTTTTCAAAATATTTCACTGATGAAGACTTGCAACAAATGGCGGAATTCATAGAAAATAGTGACGAAGAAACATGTGCTGCAAAAAACCACCTGAAACCCTCAGAATGTTCCAGAACACATTCCGCAACTGTCACAAGTCATACAGCTTCCGTAATTTTGCCAAGTAACTCTCATGACCCCATATTGGCAACAATAACGCCCCAATCACCCATGATAAGCAATGTCAGTTCAGGTATTCGAAATGATATTTCTCTTGAGTCGCCAAATTTCTCATCAGTCATAGCTCAAGCAATTACTCAGTTAGATTGTGATATATCACCAGCTCTTACGCCAAACGTTGTCATATCAGTTAGCTCACCTATGCCCATACAAACCCCGACAACAGAAAATACTCTTTATGACATTGAACCATCACCGAGGCGCAGGTTATCCACTAGAAAAAAAGATAAAGGGAGATTACGAATGGTCCATCAAGACCAATGGTTGGATGTTATGCGTAAGAAAAATAAAAATTTAGGAAATGCGTACAAAGGTAGGGATGGTAAAATGAGAAAAAAAAAGAGATGGGGCCATGTTGTGGAGAGAAATGTAAGTTAAAATGTTCACAAAAAGTTACTAATGTTGACAGAGATTTGCTTTTTTTGGCATTTTGGTCAATGGGAGATATAGTTCGTCATTGGGATTTTATCAATAAGTACTGTGATAAAATTCCAAAACGTAGAGTTACTACTGAAACTGCTTCGAGAAGAGAATTTACTTTGCGGTATTATTTACCAACAAAAATAGATAAAAAACTAGATGATAATGAGGTGCATGAGACTGATTCAGTGTCTTCAAAGACACAGATAACGAAGATACAGGTCTGTAAAACCATGTTTTTGAACACTTTTGGGATCAAACAAGGCCTGGTATATTCTGCTTTGAAAAAGCTTTCATTGCAAGGCACTGTTGTCCACGACAAAAGAGGTATCCATAGACATACTAAGAAAATTACTGAAGAGATGATTGCAAGTGTTTGTGATCATGTGAACAGCTTTGCACCTGTGGAATCGCATGATGTCCGAAAACGCACGAATAAAGTATATTTAGATGTATCTCTTACATTTGCTCGAATGTTTCTGCTTTATAAAGACTGGAATGATCCTCAAAATCAAAGTAAAGTCAAAACAGCAAGACAATACAGAGACATTGTCAATAAGAATATAAATTTGGGGTTCCACGCCCCCAAAAAAGATCAGTGTGATGTTTGTCATGTGTATAAAAACTTACCGCGTCCTGTGACTAAAGACCAGCTTAACACATACAATACCCACATGAGAAACAAAACTATAGGGCGAGAGCTAAAGAACAAAGATAAAGAAAGCACTATGAAATCAAAAAGAAGTACTCACAGCGGTATATGATTTTCAAAAAGTGCATGGAATGCCCTGTGGAGAAACTAGTATTCTTTATTATAAGAGAAAGCTAACTGTATTTAATTTTAGAATATACGAAATGGGAAGCAAAGTTGCCAAGTGCTATGTTTGGGATGAAAGCACTGCAAGCCGAGGAGCAAACGAGGTGAGTAGCTGTTTATATGATTATATGAAAGAACATTACCTAAAAGGCATAAAAACATTCAATTTTTGGTCCGACAATTGCGGGGGACAAAACCGCAATCGTATCGTTTTTGCAGCCTAATTACGAGCTGCAAAAGATTTTGAAGTCGCTATAACTCATAAATATTTTGAGAAAGGCCATACGCAAAATGAGGGTGATAGTGTACACGCCCTTATTGAGAGAACCGCCAAGAATAAAATGGTGTACACCCCCGAACAATGGTATGCCCTCATAAGGTGGGCCAAACAGGATGGAAACCCTTACTTAGTCCAGGAAATGACTACCTTAAATTTCATGGATTTTAAAGCTCTGCTCCCTGGATGCAACTGGACTACAAATACAAACAGAGAACGAGTTTTCTGGTCTCGACTAAGACAGTTAGAAATATATATGGCCACAATTATCTGACAGGATACTATATAAAACAGATTTTTGTGACCATGAGTTCAAATGCATTATTGTAAATAATGCACTAGAGCCTCCAAAACCAAGATCAAGGAACCGCATAAGATAAGACAACAGTCCACTTCCAGCCCCTCGAGCAAGAACATTGACCCAAGCTTACGAGGGGAAATTACCAATACCCGAGGCTAAACTTCAGGGTTTGAAGTACTTGTGCCAAAATAATGTTATACCATCTGTTTATCATGACTTTTACATGAGTTTGATAGAGGGCAGGAATGAGAACCAACATGACAATGAAGATGAAGAAGACGAAGAAGAGGAATGAAGAAGTCATCTTGTGACCTCTGTACTAATTAGTTGATTACTGTTGTGGTCATAAGACATTAATGATAAATTAAAACGTGCAATTTTATTACTCAATAAGCAAAATATAGAATAAAACCTTGTTAAACTCATAATGAGTAAACAATGATTGTTCCGTAATATAATATTAAATTTGATCTCAGTACAAGAATGTCCAAATAGCGTTATGAAACGACTGATTTATATAATTGATAAGTAATGATTTTATATACTCATTCTATTTAGAATTAACATTGCGTTATTTTGATTTTTGTTTAAGTATAGAATTTTAACGAAATGAACAAAAACTGCATTTAAGGCATATTTTTTATAAACTTTATGAATATTTTTATTATTGGATAGTTTTACATATGTGATTTCCAGTTCAGTAAGAACTTATACCTAATAAAACAAAAGAGAAAAGTCTGATTACCAGTAGGTAGGTAGATGCCATTTTTAATTAATGTTACATAAGATCTTCGGTGTTAAAAATACAACATATACGAGTAATTACTCGTATATGTCGTGTATGTTGTTACATAATAATGTTACTTTTTGAATCGTGAAACATTACAAATTTATATTTTTGTTATATGAAAATAAACATTAGATAATACAAACATATCCACTGCTTTTATTTCAAAATACTCAAACACATGATGATTTTTACAAGTTTGGAATTCAGTTACACTTATATGCACAATAATATAATTACGGCGGTAAAGTATGTAAATATCAGTTACACGGGATATTTCTATTGACTTTACCAATTATAAGAATGTATCTGGCAGTTAAAGCAATAAGGTGCCTGAATATTCCAATGAAGAAATATGTATGTGCCAGTTAGCATATTTTGATTGTTTTTTACAACGCAGTAAAAGTATGCATGTGTAATAAAACAAAAACTTGAAGATTTATAAATAAAATATACTCTTAATTATAAATTTCACTTAAATTTAAACCCGCTCACGAAATATTATAATCTAATTCCATACAGGGGCTTAGCTATGACGATTAAAAAAAAATGAAATCTTTAATTCGCTCTCCTATAAAATTTGCATTTGTCAGTTACTTAGTTGTACTTAGGAGGTGTCGATTTATACAATAATTATCATAATTTTCACTGTTGACATACATATTTATATATTTTTTGAGTCCCTTTAAAATGCAATGTAGACCTATATTATTAATATTGCCGGATTGTTTTAAATACATTCCATAATTATATTTTAAATACTTATTAGAGTCAAATATGTATGTGTATTTAAAGGTCTGGTAACATTTATGCAAATAGTAGTTAAATATCTCAATTCGCTTATTATATATAATAACATTGTCACCAAGTTTGTAACTTGGAAGATATAGTATAATATTGGTGTGCACTATAGATTCTAACGTACGCTTTAAATAATCCACTAATTCTTGGTAGTTACTTGAGCGTTCAAAATCTCTTGTACCTAGAAAAATCAGGCAGTAGTCTCTAAGAGTATAATTCTGCAGTTTATTATCCAAAGATATCAATAATTGTTTTGTACTACCGTTTGGGATACAGTAATGTAGAATTTGGTAATGTGGGAAATAATTTTTCGTTATACCTAGCATATTGTTCACATTATTGTCACTAATAACACATACTTTACTCACTGAATCGGTCATTGATTTTTCATGCGTCTTTTGGTTAAATGCTTTTTCTTCCTGTGAAATGATTTTATTATCTTCTTCGTGATCAATTTGTTTTCTTTCCATCTGTGGTCTATGGTTTTCTCGTCTTTCATTTATTTCTTGTTTGCTCCTTTTTGGTACAGCTTTGGGAGAAGGAACCCGGTTTGTTCCTTGTTGTGTTGGCTTCAGACTTGAGTTGGGGCTCGGTATTTTATGAGAGTCAATCGGTATTCCCTTCTCTGTTTCACTCTGTGTCTTGATTGATTTTTTACTATCGCTGGCACTATTTGGATTTGTCGACATTGTATCTATTGTACTTCGAAAATGTTCTGATAATCTGCGTCTTACAGTCTTTCTACTTCCTGGTGTCAAGTTCTTTTTTAACGAGGAGATTGGACTAGAGCATAACTGCTTTAATACACTCATTTCTTGATGTAAAGAACTTATTTCCTTTTTGAGATCTATATTCTCAAGAATTATTCTGTCTAATTCATTTTGCGTGCTATTGAAATTACATTTCAACAGTTTTATTTCTTCTTTTAATTCTTCTACGCAACCACCTGGCAAAGAGGACAAATCTAGACTTCGTCCCAATATGTCGTCAGATAGCGTAGAATCAATAGAGCAATTTATTTGAGTCATGGATTTGTGCTTTCTAAAAGTAATATTTCTGTTTGCACTATTCATTTTATTTCTATTTGCAGTTTTAGACTTTTAGAAGAAATATTATTCTAAGTAGCAATCGATACAATCTTTTAAATCGATATTGTTTCTATTCACCCCGTTTCTTTGAGTCGGATAAATTTGCCTAGCGTGTGTGTGTGGCTTAACACGTAGGTATGTTTCTTAACAGATAGACCCCACAGATCCTTTGTGTTTTTCATATTAATACTCTTGAAAGCATTTAAAATATCTTTATGGCTAACCACCGAAAATTCAAAAACTGTGTCACACGACTCTACGCTTTGCTTGAGTATCTGCTCAGCAGATGTAGAAGAACATGAAAGAGAGTTAGTAATTATGACTGGAATATTCGAAAAATATTTTTCAAACTCAGTCGCAATCTCCAAATCGCCTTTAATATCTATGTTGTTTATTACTAAGTTAAAATCACGACTACGTACTTTTGTTTTACCTGTCTCAGCATTAATTATCTTCCAAAGAGTTTTGATTATATTTGTAGAAGATTTAAGTATATTTTTTATGTGCAAAGATTTAGCAGCGGTACAGGCTCGTCTAAATGTTTTGGCATATTGTTTCACATATTCTTGAAAAGCTGTATTATGATTATGATATCTAGCGAAACATGTCATCCGTAAACAAATATTTATAAAATTGCACAGGAGTTTCTAAATCCATGATTTGGGTAGGCAAAGATAAGTCACCAGAATTTCTGTATTATTTTTTCTAGGAAACTATCTCTCTATTTAGGACGTTGGCGCCTCGCTTCTCTTGAGCCTGTACCTTGAATAGCAGATAGTGGAATGTCATTCTCAGGATCAGATCCAGATTCTTCATCAGTTCCCTCCGAAACAGTATTTTACTCCGATGCAAAGGCTATTCCTGTGTAAAGCACAAGTGGCCGGCCCCATATGGAGTACTGTTGTCACCTGTGGGCGGGAGCACCAGCTTACCAGCTTGGGCCTCTTGACTCAGTCCAAAGACGCGCTGTGAGGATTATCGACGATCCTAAGCTATATAGACACATTGAACCCTTAAGTCTAAGGAGAGACTTTGCCTCTCTCTGTGTGTTCTACCGTCTATATAATGGGATGTGTTCAGAGGAATTATTTGATTTGATGCCTACGGCCACCTTCTACCATCGCACCTCTCGCCACAGACAGGGTATTCATCCTCACATCCTCGAATCTTTTCGATCACCTACGGTTCGCTTTCAGCGAAACTTCCTCCCACGTACATTGAGGTTGTGGAATGAACTCCTTGTTACGGTTTTTCCAAGAGACTACAGCATGGGGCCCTTCAAAAAGGGAGTTGTAAGGTTTCTAAAGAGTCGGCAAAGCGCTTATGATGCCCCTGGTGTTGCAAGCGTTCATAGGCTACGGTGACCACTTACCACCAGGCCGTATGCTTGTTTGCCAACTAAATTGTGTACAAAAAAATGTTTCAGGAATAACCACAGGCGGTTTGTTTCTAGCTGGTCTTGCATTGGTATCATCGTCGATAAGATCGTCATCCGAACTGATATTAGGAAAGTCTTGTAGTATTGTATGAATATCCCCATAAAAACGACGTGGATCCACGTAGATCCATAGCAAGTGCCTGAAATAAAAAAATATAGCACGATACTAATAACATATACGTAAACAGATATTAACAAGTCAGACAATATTTATGATATTAAGGGGTTAATGTTTTTGCTGTTATTTCATTATTAAGTACGTGAAATAGGCTGAATAGAAATCCAGAGGTTAGAGGCGAAACCAAATTTTAATTTATGTATCAGTACCCCATTTTACCGTACAATACGCAGAGCGCGCAGTGACTGCTAATCGATGCGGAGGACGGACAGCACCACGTTGGCTCTGACTGAGAAAGAGACCAAGGCGCAACAAAGCAGACCGCGTTTTAGTAAGGAAGCCGAAAATATAACTAAGCGAAAAAAACACCAAAATAATATTTATTTATTCACACTGTTTAATTGTATCGTAAAAATTCAAGGGTACAATTAAACAGTGTGAATAAATAAATATTATTTTGGTGTTTTTTTCCATACGCCAAAGAAGTATAACTTCTAACGCGTGTACATAAGTACACACAAGTTTTTTTTTATTGAAATTAAAAGTAGGTGCATGTCGCTATTTATTAATTCTCCTATAAATGATTTTCCGTATTAAATAATCGTAGAAAAACTCCTGAATGTCTGGAAAAGAACTTTTTATTCTGTGGTACAACTGTTACGTACCTACCTAGTATCATGTACCAACACTTAAAAAACACACGCTAAAATTGAACAGAGCAATTTTGTTATGCGCTTATTGATAAGAGTTTTTGTTAAGTGTACCTAACAGTTAATAACTATCCCATGTCTCTGGCAAAGTAGGACTATGAAATGAAAAGAAATATGAAAATAAGAATTTAAAATATATTTAAAGTGTTTCTATAACTTTCGGCATTGGCGCCTAAATTCCGTGTATGCGGAGTATATAGTTAATGGTGCTAGGTTAAATTGAAAAAAATGTAGTATTAGTATTTTATAAGAACAGGATAATGTGCGAAATAAGAAAATAAAAGTAGGTACTTATTCAATCCTACGTTCAGCATATTGTTTCAGCTCTTTTGTACATATACTCTCACCGTGACTCAACCATGACACTAAACATCCAAGCAGCAACAGAATGACTTAATATTACAATAATGTTGATAAAGCAGAAACACCTCTATTTTTATCCGACTTCAAAAGAAGGAGGTTCTCAAGTTCATCGGTATTTTTTTTATTCAAAGCTTAGTTATATTTTCGGCTTCCTTACTAAAACGCGGTCTGCTTTGTTGCGCCTTGGTCTCTTTCTCAGTCAGAGCCAACGTGGTGCTGTCCGTCCTCCGCATCGATTAGCAGTCACTGCGCGCTCTGCGTATTGTACGGTAAAATGGGGTAGGGGAAACCTAGGAGATTTGTGACAGAGGTGAGTTGTGACAGACGCGATTTCTCCCTACATATGAAGGTAAGCCAGCTGGCAAAAACGCTCGATTGACGCTTTAGAGATGCGCTAGTTGACTCTGTACCCGCCGGCGGCGCATGCGAAGCGGTGGCGTAGTTACGACGTCCGCGTGCAAAAAAATGCGAAAAGTAAGTATTTCGTCAAAATTTAGATTGAATCTATATCATATCTTATCACGTGTGTGTTGTTGTGTTATTTTTTCTTAAGTTGTGTGGTTATCTAAGTTTCAAAACGTATCATTGATTTTTTCTGTTCGCTTCGTGTTTAGAAAATTTGAATTATTATTTGGACCAAGTCGTAATTTTGAGCACATAGGAGAATTGTGACAGCCAGTCACAACTCTCCTATTTGACTTCTATTTTCTGCGGGGCTATTTTTTTTATTAATTTGTGATGTCTGTATGTGTGTTTGTACATTAGCATATTGAGGGCAAATCTTGCAAGTACAGTCCGTAATAAAAGCTTGTATCAAAAAAGTATTTTCCGATTAAAAATTATACATGGTTGTGGTGTGATGTTTCATGCTGGATGACTAACGAGCAAATTTTTTTGTTTCAGAATGCCTAATAACTACACACAAAAAACTGATATTGGAGATCTATCATATTTGCAGAAGCAGATTTCCTGTCAAGTCGAGTGAATGATCGTCCCAACCCAGAACTAGAGCAATCCGTTCCAGAAATTATGAACAATCCAGCAGAAATAACCATAACTCCAAATCTCAACACCAGCACAGTGGATAACGTGGAAGCAAGAGCCATCAGTCCAGGTTCATCTATAGAGCATACCATGCCATCTAGAAATTCATTCGCTGTGAACAATAATGCCAATGAACCTGTTGCCTCCACTTCTACGGTACGGTACGGTATGGGCTACACCGTGGTTCAAAATAATAATGCCATTCAACCTGTTCCATCCAAGTCTACAGCCTGTAGCACAATTTTGAACAACAATGCTCAAGAACCTGTTGCCTCCAGATCTTCAGCTCATAGCCCAGTCCTGAACAGGGATGCAAATGAACCTGTTGCCTCCACCTTTACAGCCCATAGTCCTCTTGCCACTGTTTCTAATGTGTTCTCGCCAGGATCAGTTAAGCCGTTGCCAAAACCTCCGCCAAGAAAATAAAACAGTTAACCGAACAGACGCAAAATGAAATCTGCTGTGCTTACTGATACACCTACTAAGCACGAAATAGCAGCTATACAATCCAATAGGAAGGCGAAGAATGTGGAAAAGTGTGTCTTAAGCGAAGATAAGAAGAAACCTGAAAAAGCCAAGAAGACTAATAAGAAGAAAAAGACAGGTGATGACGAAGGAGAGGCAGAAAATAAAATACAATGTTTGTTGGAACTTGATGTGCTAAAAGAAGATTAAACTACTTGGTGCAAAAAATCATGTTTCATTTATTTATAACATGTATAATGATATTTTTTAATACTCAGACAATCTAAATACACTGCTGTCACAACTTTCCTCGGTACCTGTCACATCTTACCTCGGTGATAGGGGAGTTGTGACAAATGGAGTAGTCTATATTTTTGTTGATTCTTTCGGAAACCGTAATACTTTACTTAATTTTGATGATTGTTTTGGAAAGGGAAGGAATGGTACTAGATTTATTCATATAGGTCATAACTGAGGAATGTTTTTGGAGCGAGATATTCCCCTACAATTAAAAATTGACACAACTCTCCTAGGTCTCCCCTACTGATACATAAATTAAAATTTGGTTTCGCCTCTTACCTCTGGATTTCTATTCAGCCTATTTCACGTACTTAATAATGAAATAACAGCAAAAACATTAACCCCTTAATAATAGGTCTTTACCTATGAAATTGCCGTTTTGTATGAAAATATTTAAACGAATTTTTTTCATGAATTTTTTTATTTGTATTAATCGAAGTAATCACCCATGCAATCAATGCATCTTTGCCATCGCAGTGGCAGTTTATTGATGCCCTTCTTAAAGAAATCAGCTGGACGGGAGGCAACAAATTCTTCAAAGGCATTTTGTACTGCCTCTCGGGTATTGAATTTTTTTCCCGCCAAGAAGTTATCCAAATTCTGGAAAAAGTAGTAGTCTGTAGGCGCAAGGTCTGGTGAGTAGGGCGGATGACGGAGAGCTTCCAACCCCAGTTCTTGCAACTTGGAGACCGTCTGCTGTGCAGTATGAGGTCGCGCGTTGTCGTGCAGGAGCAGCGGAGACGAGCGATTGACCAATGCTGGTTGGAGATGCGCCAGCTTCTCCATCATTGTGCTCAGTTCTTCACAGTACACATCTGCAGTAATGCTCACCCCGTTTGGTAAGAAGCTGTGATGAATCACACCGGCGCTAGACCACCAAACAGTGACCATCACTTTTCTAGGGGTAAGTTTTCGTTTAGGGCATTGTTTAGGTGCTGAACCAGGATCCAACCAACTTGCTGAGCGCTTGCGGTTATCAAACAGAATCCATTTTTCATCGCAGGTAACAATGCGGTTCAAAATTCCTTCATTTGTGTGTCTGTTGAGCAGTGCAAGGCACGTCTCGACGCGTACTTCGCGCTGGCGATCATTGAGTTCGTGGGGCACCCATTTGTCAAGCTTTTTTACCTTGCCAATTTGACGCAAATGGACCAATATTGTTTTGACGCTAACGTCGAAAGCTGCTGCTAATTCAGCCGTAGATTGTGTATCATCAGCTTCCACAACCGCCTTTAATTCGTCATTGTCGACCAAAGTCTTCGGACGACCGCGAGGTTCATTTTTCAGGTCGAAATTTCCAGAACGGAAGCGAGCAAACCAATAACAGGTGGTGCGTTGGTTTGTAGTGTTAGCTCCGTAAACGTCGTTGATGTTGCGTGCCGCTTGTGCCGCGTTGCTGCCACGACGGTACTCATATTCCATAATTACTCGAATTTTTAACGTATCCATGATGACGAAAAAGATTGAAATGCGATGAAAATGTAACACTAATCAATAAAGAAATGACTACTTTTGGAAAAAAGAATCCATGTTTTTAAAATAAAATTAATTTGAAATTAGAATTCTTAGCCAAACAAAAATTATTTTGATTTGAAATGGCCAGTACTGCAGAACGGCAATTTCATAGGTAAAGACCTAATAATATATCATAAATATTGTCTGACTTGTTAATATCTGTTTACGTATATGTTATTATTATCGTGCTATATTTTTTTATTTCAGGCACTTGCTATGGATCCATGTGGATCCACGTCGTTTTTATGGGGATATTCATACTATACTACAAGACTTTCCTAATATCAGTTCGGATGACGATCTTATCGACGATGATACCAATGCAAGACCAACTAGAAACAAACCGCCTGTGGTTATTCCTGAAACATTTTTTTGTACACAATTTAGTTGGCAAACAAGCATACGGCCTGGTGGTAAGTGGTCACCGTAGCCTATGAACGCTTGCAACACCAGGGGCATCATTAGCGCTTTGCCGACTCTTTAGAAACCTTACAACTCCCTTTTTGAAGGGCCCCATGCTGTAGTCTCTTGGGAAAACCGTAACAAGGAGTTCATTCCACAACCTCAATGTACGTGGGAGGAAGTTTCGCTGAAAGCGAACCGTAGGTGATCGAAAAGGTTCGAGGATGTGAGGATGAATACCCTGTCTGTGGCAATGCAACCAATGTACAACTTAATGGAGCTAGGTTGGACCCTGTTGAATCAACTGTGTTCTTGGGTATCACTATTGACTCAAAGCTACAATGAAGCCCACAAATAGAAAAACTGTCCGGCAAATTAAGTTCTGCAACATATGAAGTGAAAACTATTAGACGGCTGACTGATGTTGACACAGCTAGAATGGTTTATTTCAGTTATTTTCATAGTGTAATGTCCTATGGAATTCTTCTCTGGGGTAGCTCTGCTGACATTAACACCATATTTATATTGCAAAAAAGAGCTGTAAGAGCTATCTATAATCCTGGCCCGAGAGTGTCTTTAAGAGAAAAGTTCAAAAAGGTCAACATTCTAACTGTACCATCTCAGTATATATATGAAAACTTACTATATGTGCATAAAAATATCGATTCCTTCTGTAAAAGGAGCGATACACATAATGTAAATACTAGATATAAGAATAATCTCATATTGCATACTACCCGTCTCCACAAAATAAGAAACTCTTTTATGGGGCAATGTATAAGATTCTATAACAAACTTCCCAATGATATTAGATAATAATTGTCTACGAATAAGTTTAAAAGAATTATTAAAGCCAAATTATGTAGCAGGGCATATTACAAAATGTATGATTATTTAAGTGATAAAAGTGCTTGGGATTGAGTTGTTCTGAGTCAACACACATGATTGTAATTAATCTTAAGTATATTTTATTTTTAAAAAGTATTCCTACTGAGTTTTCTGGCAGTGTTTCTCAGTAGCTGCCACGCCATGCACTGCACGGTAGGGTAAAAAAAATATGACGATTCCACATAAATGTAAATTTTTTATGGAATAAATGAATTTGAATCTTTGAATCTATCGTAGCAGACTCTTATTTATTCTGTGGAAAGCGACCTGAGAAACCAATTAACGTAACTTAACACGATTTAGAGCAATTTGTAGGCATATGTCTTATGATGTCCATCATCCAGTTACCAACAACTATAGACCATTGGAGTATTTCACTTGGACAACAACAGATTAGCCCATAGAACTAACTTCATGCTGTAAAATTTAGGTGTCGGTGTGCGCGCGCATCGTAAAAATTCACTCTCATCATTTTTCTCCACCGCGCCAAAAGAAGTATAACTTCTAAAAACTTGTAGAAAATAAAACCGAAAAGGTTATTTATATAATAATAGCTATGTAAGTATACTGGCGTTATATTTCAACATAATAAATTTAATTCTTTATACTTTCTTTTCTTTAGATTATGTTTTATATAACTAAACAACTTACCCACGTGGTAATCAGTCTATGCTTTTGTTATGATTTGACCTACCTACTCCACTTTACCGGTTTTTTTTTAAATTAAAAAGACTTTTCTTCTTACAGAATTAAACAAAATTAAAACTTACTAACTATCTTATATGGTAAATTTAGTCTGCAAGAACCCCTCTGCAGGTAAAGGCCTCCTCCAATGTGATCCAGTCTTCTCTGGATTTTGCAGAATGCATCCAGCTGGGACCCGCTATGCGTTTAATCTCGTCCTCCCATCTGTTCCGGGGTCTCCCTTTCTTTCTTTTGCCTACTGGTCCATTCCATGCAGTCACACACGATGTCCATCGCTGATCTTGCAGCCGTGCGACATGTCCAGCCCACTTCCATTTTAATGCAAGAGCTTGTGCGAGACCGTCTGTTGCTTTCGTGGAGTCACGTATTTTAGAATGGCGTATTTTTTGTATTTTCTTTATGTTTAACATACTGCGTTCCATTCCCCGTTGGCAAGTTGTTATTCCGTTTCTTACGTTTTGATTAAACTTCCACGTCTGGCAAGCGTAGGTTAAACATGGTATAAGGCAAGAGTTCATGACTTTGGTCTTTAGGCTGATTGGCATGTTGCTCTTAAATATTTCCTTTAAGCTCCAGTACTTATTCCATGTTAACTGTGCCCTGCGTTCAGCCTCTTGGTAGTGGCTTGTACTGTCGAAGCTATTTTTTTTGCCGAGGTATATGTAATGATCGGTATGTATGAGAGCTTCGTCTTCGACAAGTATTTGTATCTTGGTGCTGTTTGTCATTATCTTCGTTTTGGCAAGGTTCATTTCTAAACCAGCAAACTTGCTAGCTGTGTTTAATGACTCTACCATGTATTGTAACTCTGCACCTTTCTCTGATATCAGCAACAGGTCGTCGGCGAAGCGTAGGTGGCTTAAGTATCTATTTTTTATTTTAACTCCGCATTTTTTCCAGTCAAGCTTGCTTATTATTGACTCTAATGTGGCTATAAATAGTAAAGGTGACAGAGGGTCACCCTGTCTTACCCCTCTATTTACGGGAAACCGGGGCCAGCTGTTTCAAGTTTAACTCTGCTTTTATTATTGTTGTATATGCTTTGTATTACTTGGATATATTCTTGTTACATGTACATTCTGTAATGATAGAGTTTCCCAGATATAGTTATGTGACACTGAGTCAAATGCTTTTTTGTAGTCTATAAACACCAAGTAGAGCGGCCTGTTTCTCTCATGGTATTTCTCGATGAGAAGTTCTACTGTGTGGATATGGTCGAGCGTCGAAAAACCTTTCCTGAATCCTGCCTTCTCTATAGGTTGTCTTTTTTCTATCGTAGAGCTTATTCTTTTGGTAAGGATAGTGGAAAATAACTTATATGTGCTTGGTAGTAGGCTTATTGGTCTGTAATTTCCTATGTCTTTTGGGTCTCCTTTTTTGTATAATAAAATGATGTTTGATTCGGACCATTGAGTGGGCGTCTCCCCGGTTTCAAGGACGGAATTGAATAGTTTAGTAAGGGGTGTGGCTAGTATGGGGGCAGCTATTTTTAAAGTTTCGTTTGTTATATTATCTGAACCCGGGCTTTTGTCTGCTTTTAGATTTTTCAATGCCCCTATGACTTCGTTTTCTCCAATATTTGCCCTATTTCCTTTGCTGCTCTCCGTGGTGATATCTTGGCTTTCATTTCTTGTGTATTTTGGGTCCTTTGCACTGTATAATTGACTGTAAAACTCGGTTGCTATACTGATGACGTCACTGCGGCTGTTTTTGGTTATTTCGTCCCGTTTTAGGCTGTCGATCCAAGCTTTGTCAGGTTTCAGTTCTTTATATGCCTTTTTCGTGCTTCCAGTGAGGCTCAAGTGTTTTTCTATTGTGATGTATCTATAGTAACTGTAGTCCTTTTTGATACATTTGCTAACAAGCTTATAAAGTGCTGAGATTTCGTTTCTTATAGCTCTAGTTTTGTTTCAATTTTTTTGCAGATCCTGTCTTCTCGTCAAAAGTTTTAGTGTGCGTTCTGACAGTATTTTGTGTTTTTTCTTTGTGTTTGGTGCGTCTCGTGCATATTGTAAACTTGTAGTGATAAGTTTTATTAATTTGTTGTAGTAATTTTGGACTGAAGTAATATCCTGTAGGAACATCTGATCTTTCATTATGTGGGAGTTTAGGTATTCTTGGAACTTTAATATTTCATTTTCGCTTTTTAGTGCGGAACTTTGAGTATTAGTATACCGTGTTCTGCTTTTATTTGTTTTTGTATCGTATGTTATTGTAGCTCTAACTGGTCTATGGTCCGAGGGGTAGTTAATATTCAATACTTCTACGTTTTGAAACATAAGAAGTCTATTTGATAATACAAAGTCTATTTCATTCTTATATGTCCCATCCGGTGATTGCCAGGTCCATTTTTTTTCAAGTTTATTTTTGAAGAAGGTATTTAAAATTGACAATCTGTTTTCAGTGGCGAAATCTATTAATCTTTGTCCTCTCTCGTTTCGAACTCCGTATCCATGTGTTTTCATGATAAGACGGTCCTCTTGTTTTGGTATCCCAATTTTCGCGGTTAAGTCGCCCATCAGTATGTAATCCTTATATGCCAATTCTATTGCCTTGTTTATTGTTGTGTAAAAGTTTTCAATTTCGGAGTCATTAGCTGTTGATGTAGGGGCATATACTTGTATGATGGATAAGCGTGCATTGCCAAATTTCAGGTTTAGTATTGCTACTCTCTCAGAGAGACCTTGGTAACTTTCTATGTTGTTTTTGAGATGGGTTTTTATAATGAAACCTACGCCATACTTTCCAGGTGTATCCAGTATGACACAAAATAAAGGTTTTATGATCTTCGATTTTGTTTCCTAAGCGTCTCGTTTCTGCTAGACCGATTATATCATATTTAATTTCTTTGAGAGCTTCAATCAGTTCTATTAAACGCTCATATGATGAGAGCGTTTTGACATTGTAGGTCATTATGTATAATCTTTTTGATAGGTTTGTTTTTGATAGGTTTGTTTTATATTTTGGAGGGTTTTGGTCGTATTCTTCCACGGTGACCAACCGGCTTGGAAGGTGAGTTTCACATTTTAATAGAGTTTTAGGTATGATGATGCTGCGAGAGGAGGGCGGTGATTGCTAGATATTGTCGTTTTTGTTGTCTTGTTGGTCTGATACGTTATTTGGGTTCTTTTTGGCGAGGTAATTCATTATGCCAGGTTTTATAATACCCTCAGATAAGCTTGATTGTCTTTTTGATGATGACTGGCTTTTAGTTTTCTTATTTGCTTGTGCTGTTGTTATTGTACGGGTCCCTTTGCTGGTTGAGGGTTCTGGGGATATTGAGAGCATTCTTTTGTTGTGACCAGTTGTTTTATTTTTTTCGCTAATTACCAGTTTGTCGTATTTTATTTTTACAAAGTTTCCTTTTTCTATTTCGATTTTTGCTTGTTCTTGAAGCTTTTTCCTCTTCTCTAGGATGTTTCGTGGATAGTCTTCGGTTATGTAGTATCCTGTATCTTTCAGTACCTTTTTTTTGTTTAAATATATAAATTTTAGCACCAAGTGAAACAAAAGTAACAATGATTGGACGAGGTCTATCTCCTTTTTTACCAATTCTTTTGACTTCTTGAATATCCCGGCGATCCAACTCTTGGGAGAAGTGTTCTTTGATGAAGTTTATCATGTTATTTTCTAGGATTGCGTAAGATGTTTCCGTTTCTGTAATTCCAAAAAAAACAACGTTGTTTTTTCTTGCCTGGTTTTCTAGGAAATAGAGCCGTTTTTCTTGGTCGTCCAACTTTTCTTTGAGGATCTCATATTTTTCATTGAATATTTTAAACTTATCTTCCAAAATGTCGTGTATGTTTTGTGTTACTTTTTCGCCGCTCCTTTCAATTGCGTTTCTTTGCTCGTCAAGGTCCTTCTGAATTTTGCGGAGTTCTTGCATGATTTGTTCCATTTCGATTTTTTTTTTTTTTTATATATGTAAATACTTTATGCTTTTGTTACGATATATATTTTCAATTAATTTATATACTTTTTTTTTTTTTTTTTTTTAATTGATATCTTTTTTACTATAAATTTTTTTTTTATTATTATTGTTTTTTTTTGTATATATGTATATATATATATATATATATATATATGTATATTTCTAGAATGTTTTTACTAAGTCTTGGTTATAATGGAACATATAGTGCCCTCTCGTGGTCGTGATCCGAATCAGTGAGAAAGTTACTAAGTGCGATAACGGCTGGGTCGAAGACGGTTTGTAGTACAGGTAACTTTCGACTTAACCGGTTTATCTGACATAAATAAATGTCTAAATATGGCAAAACGGTTTTTAAGGAAAAACAAACAAAAGGCAAAGGTCGCTGGGACCAGGTAATAAATTAATAATATAAATAATTAAATATTGGACTCGTCGCGGCTGTAGAGTAGAATCCTGCAGTTCTTCGCAACGGGGTAGACTAAAAATAGTAAAAATCAAGTACCTATGAGAGATAGTTAAATAGAAATAGCTATTATACTTTTATTTTTTAAATATGATATAATGATATATATGAATAGATGAATTTTTAAATATATGTTTCATATACCACGTTGCTTTTCTTACTCTTCGTCAATGTCAATATCTCATAATAAATTAGCATTGGAGACCCAACGGTATTCAATGATATTATATGATTTTCCCACCATGTTACGTTCTCTTCGGTATAAATAATTCAATGAAAAAAGAAAGATGTGAGTTTGCATGTTTATTTTATTTGATTCGTTAGTACGATAGGTACCTCATATTTATACCTTTTCTTATTTCTTGGGTAAAGAATTTAAAGAAAATAAAATGGATGCTGGTTGCTTACTTTTTGGCAGAAGATGATTGTCGTCGATTTCAGGATGACATTATATTGTGGAGTGGAGTATCGACAACAAGCTGCATTTTAATGTAAACAAATGCAATGTAATGTCTACGATTTTTTTGCATTTTCTGAGAAAATTTACTATAGTAACATATATATTTTTTTTCACCATCGGAAAGTAGAGATTTCAAGAAACAGAAAACATACCAACTTTTTGAAAGAAGCTGATATTTTGACGGGTGACTTTTCGATTGAAAATTAGGGTGTTTTTTCGATATTAATTCAAAATAAGGTGAAAAAATAAATATTTTTAATCATTTAAATTACAGCGTATTTGGGACATAAAAAGGTAAGTTTTAACCAAATTTCGTTAAAAAAGAAAAATTTATGTAAAAGATAAAAAAAAACCAAAAACTTGGTTTTTTGAAGTTTTCACATAAATTTTAGGTTATGTGAAAAAAATGTAAATACAAAAGTTTTAGATCTTTTTATTACCTACAACTTAGCCATTTGACTTTTTTCGATAGGACTTTTAGTTTTGCCGGAAATCGATAAAAACCGTTTTATACCCTTATAAACTCACCCCCATCCCCTTCCCGACCTCAGATCGCCCGTAAATTATTTTTCCTTTCATTTTTATAATATTCCTCTCCTTTTCTAATGGGTTTCATCCTACTATATTTTTTTTTTGTTTTAAAAATTATCGACCCTGGTCTAATACCCTTATATTGCATTTTGTTAATCTCGGAACCAATTATCTAAAGTTGTCAATTAATGAGTTGTAATGGAACGTTTTAAATGAAATTATTCGATTCATAGTATATGTACGCCTAGGATAGGATTATTATTTGTTTGTATGTTTTTTAAACGTTCTCATGTAAGTGAATTACTGTAAATTCTTATGACAAAATAAAGATATCTCAAACCTCAAACCTCAAAATTTTAGTAAAAAGATATCTATTTAACATTGCCTATAAATTAATTATTAGTTCGACCAATTTTAGCTATTGTTCCAGTCAAGGTAGCATAGTCATTCAAATTCCATCCCCGATGTCAGTTTAATATGTATTGCAATGGTTTTCTCAGGTGTTGTCATCCTCTCTCCTGATGAGTTCTGGTAGTAACATATTAAGACTACAATAATAATAATGTCCTCCAGGCCGAAATTCTGCCAGTTGGCTAGTCTCAATGGAGACTAGCCAACTGCACAGGACATATTAATAGTGCACAAGTTTGGGCGTAAACATAAGGGTACTTTCTACTCCATCACTCCCATGATCCGACGGGACGACTAGCAACACGATCGAGAAGATAATGAGTTACAGGATCGACGGATTTACATGCTCTCCGAGGGACGGGGGTATAATACCGCTAACTCCCGGACTTCAAAGTCAAAGTCAAAGTAAGTTTATTCCGTAAAAATTTTACATTTATGTGGAATCGTCATATTTTTTTTACCCTACCGTGCAGTGCATGACGTGGCAGCTACTGAGAAACACTGCCAGAAAACTCAGTAGGAATCCTTTTTTAAAATAAAATATACTTAAGATTAATTACAATCATGTGTGTTGACTCAGAACAACTCCATCCCAAGCACTTTTATCACTTAAATAATCAGAAATTTTGTAATATGCCCTGCTACACAATTTGGCTTTAATAATTCCTTTAAACTTATTCGTAGACAATTCTCTAATATCATTGGGAAGTTTGTTATAGAATCTTATACATTGCCCCATAAAAGAGTTACTTATTTTGTGGAGACGGGTAGTATGCAGTATGAGATTATTCTTATATCTAGTATTAACATTATGTGTATCGCTCCTTTTACAGAAGGAATCGATATTTTTATGCACATATAGTAAGTTTTCATATATATACTGAGATGGTACAGTTAGAATGTTGACCTCTTTGAATTTTTCTCTTAGAGACACTCTCGGGCCAAGATTATAGATAGCTCTTACAGCTCTTTTTTGCAATATAAATATGGTGTCAATGTCAGCAGAGCTACCCCAGAGAAGAATTCCATAGGACATTACACTATGAAAATAACTGAAATAAACCATTCTAGCTGTGTCAACATCAGTCAGCCGTCTAATAGTTTTCACTGCATATGCTGCAGAACTTAATTTGCCGGACAGTTTTTCTATTTGTGGGCTCCATTGTAGCTTTGAGTCAATAGTGATACCCAAGAACACAGTTGATTCAACAGGGTCCAACCTAGCTCCATTAAGTTGTACATTGGTTGTCGCCTGTTTCACATTCGGTGTAGTGAATTTAATGACTTTAGTTTTCTTATCATTAAGCACAAGATTATTGGCATTAAACCAATGAACAACTTTAGAGATTGCATCATTAACATCGTCAAAATTGCTTAATTGTCGGTTTATTTTGAACGTCAGGGAAGTATCATCTGCAAACAACACAATCTCATGCTTATCCCTTACGTAGTAAGGTAAGTCATTTATATAAATTAAAAACAAAAATGGGCCCAGAATTGACCCCTGTGGGACGCCCATTACCACTGGAGATCCCGGAGATATTTTACCGTTTATTTCGACCTTCTGAATTCTATTGCCCAAGTAAGAAGTCAGAAGTTCGAGAGCCTTGTTCCTAATACCGTAGTGGTGTAATTTTCTGACCAGAGTATCATGATGAACGCAATCGAACGCTTTGGACAAATCGCAAAAGATACCTAATGCATCTTGCGAGTCTTCCCACGCCGCGAATATACTTTTTAATAAGTTGACCCCTGCATCTATGGTTGAACAACCCTTTGTGAATCCAAACTGTTTCCGGTGTAGTAAATTATGTATATTAAAGTGTCTGAGCAGCTGGCTAAGCATAAGCTTTTCAAATATTTTACTAAGAGTGGGCAGCACGGAAACAGGTCGAAAATTTGAAGGGTCTGAAGTATCACCAGCTTTAAACAAAGGAATGATTTTACTATACTTCATCAAGTCAGGAAATACACCTGATGCAACACAGCAATTGAACACAGTAGCTAAGTGTGGGGCGATTATAGTAATAATTGATGAAACAGTCTTAACAGATAGACCCCACAGATCCTTTGTGTTTTTCATATTAATACTCTTGAAAGCATTTAAAATATATTTAGGGCTAACCACCGAAAATTCAAAAACTGTGTCACACGACCCTACGCTTTGCTTGAGTATCTGCTCAGCAGATGTAGAAGCACATGAAAGAGAGTTAGTAAGTATGACTGGAATATTCGAAAAATATTTTTCAAACTCAGTCGCAATCTCCAAATCGCCTTTAATATCTATGTTGTTTATTACTAAGTTAAAATCACGACTACGTATTTTTGTTTTACCTGTCTCAGCATTAATTATCTTCCAAGTACTTCGTACTTCGGGCTGATACTGAATATATCATTTTTCTTTACGGATAAATCCCAAAAACACTTATTGATCCGACCCGGGATTTGAACCCAGTACCTCATTATCTGCGGTTACGCTAGACCAACGAGGCAGGAATACAATAATCAGTGAATGGACAGCCGTGGCTGCTTTAGTGCACGGGGTCCTCAGTACAGGTTTTCTAAGTTTTATCTCCACATCATCGCGTGGGTTTCATAAAAGGCGACTAAGGGATTAGGACGACGGGCATCAGTGCCTCCAGTGTATCAACTACCACCCAACTACGGTCGCCTACTCGCATGCCACGAGATTATAGAAACCTATGTCAAGTAGTAATAATTATATAATATCCTGGGACATTATTCACACACGGCCATCTGATCCCAAACTAAGCAGAGCTTGTGCTATGGAAACTAGATAACTGATATATTGCATATACTGCTTCTCTTTTGAAAATACATACTTAAGTATGTAGATACTTACACCCAGACCCAGGAAAAATAGCCATGTTCATGCACACAAATATTTGTCCTGGGTGGGAATCGAACCAATGACCTGCGGCGTGAAAGGCAAGCATTTACCATTGGATGATTTCAGGCTGACGATTTGGATATTCCAGTTATATGCATTTTGGAAGTAAGTATTAAAAAATATGTCAATTGACGTAACCACTGTGAGTAGGATGCGCACGTTTAGACAACTTTATTGCTAATAATATTAAAATACAGATATATTATTTTGTTTTGTGGGTTTTTTCCTTCGATCCACAAATCAATAAATAACTAATTTATTTTATGTTTTAACCTTTTCACTATTTACCTCATGGTGACGTAATCCTAGTAATATTATAAAGGCGAAAGTTTGTGAGTGTGTATGTTTGTTACCTCTTCACGTCTAAACGGCTCGAGCGATTTTAATAAACTTTGGTATGGAGTTAGCTTACACCCTGGATTAACACATAGGCTACAATTTATAAAGTTGAATGCATAAAACCGCGGGGCACAGCTAGTGTATAACTATAATGTCCTCCCGGGCGTTTTTCTGCCACGGCAGCCAGTATCTCCATTGAGATCCAGATATTATAGTGCACATGTGTGTGCGCAAACACAGGGGCAGTTTCTATTTCATAACTCTCATGATCCGATGGGACGACTAGCGACACGACCGGAAAGGGCTCAGGTACAGGACAGATGGCTTTACGTGCTCTACGCGGCACGGGGGCATTATACCACTGACTCCCAGATTTCGGGGTGATACTGAGAAATCGTTTTACGCATAAATCTTTAAATCACTTTCTATCACGACCCGGGATTTGAACCCAGGACCTAGTTATCTGGGGTTGAACACGCTATCGCTACACCAACGAGGCAGTCAATGTCGTAATATAATTCGAACTTAAAACACCTAAATATATTTATTTAGTATTATACTGCTAAAGGATTTATTTAGACATTTTTTCGGTGATTAGGTATTCCACCGCGGCGTGTCCGATTTTTATGGATTTAGATATATGCACTCACGAGTAAGGTCACTAACACTGTGATAAATTTGAAGGGGATTGGTCTGATGTCGATCAGGAACGAACTACATGAGTTGCCAAACAAAGAATTTAATACATACGTACATAGACTCTCGCCTGTTTCCCAGAGGGGTAGGCAGAGACAACGGATTTCCATTTGTCACGATCTTTGCATAATTCTTATGCCTCGATTACTGTCATTATATTCTAAAGAATTTAATGATTGAAGATTTATCCAGTCGAGACACGAAAACATCCTGGACTAACTGAAAACCTTATCTTAAAAAACCTTAAAAGCAATGGTTTGGTGTCCTGAAATTCACAAAATTCAGATTTGAATAATTTTCCTCAAGAAATGATGTCGCGCAACTCTGGTTCAGTATTTAATTGAACCTAAGCATTCTTGAGTTTCGAGTAATGCAGACTATTTGACATATATCACATACATTTTTTTTTTTTTTTTTTTTTTTTTTTTGCATGGTGGAAATGCATTAAACTTACGCATACCCGCCGCTTGGGGAGGCGATGGGTTATGTGGGACTCGCCGGGCTAGTCCCGGGATACGCACTAAAACCACCATGATAGCCAGCCTCACAATGCCTGTAGCGGGGTGTCTGGGTACTCGTGAACGATCTCGCCAGTACCCCCGCTGTACACTGAGCGTCTGAGACTCCCCTGGGGGCGGGAGGGGTCTGAATGCCTCCTCCCCTCCCCATTACGCGCAAGCGCGTTTAGGCAACCTGAGCTACAGCAGGTTACCTCTTCCCGGGACCGCTTATATAAGACGAGTGGAGTGCCCCTCCTCCAAACGCCAGCGGTCCCAATATATCACATACATATAGTGACATTGCCAGACAACAAGCAAGTGATTTCCTGATCCAATATTTCGTATGGCCGATACCACGAACTAGTCTCTCGCTTTTTAGTTTTGCTAATAATATTATGATACTGTTTTGTATTTAATCGGAGTCTAAGTTTTCTTGGCAGTGTTTAATCAGATCAAAAACAGATCACTAATCAAAATACTTTTGGTATATTGAACTTAATATGATTTATAATGTTGAGATCATTTTTTTTGGTCTAGTGGTTAGTGATCCTCACTGCTAAGCCAAAGGTCGTGGATTTGACCCAAGACAAATCGTTGTGTGACGAGGACGATTATTTGTTTTGTGTCAGGGTGTAATTTATCCACGATATTAATGTATTGCTGCGTGTATGTGGTGACGACGCCGAATATCAAAATGTCATCACCCCATCTCTTCCCGTGGGGGGTGTAGAGGTCGACCCGAGGGAATATCTATCAGAACGGACAACGGCTTCCTTCTGAGTACTATGACCATCTTACTGCAATCACCAACGCGTCTGTCAAGCGGGGCGGTTATAACATATCCCCCGAGGTGATTCTTAATATAAATAAATGAACTGGATTAAAACACATCCTCCGGAAGGGTGTTAACAAGGGAATCCTAAATTTATTCTGCTAGTGTGTATCGTTCGTATCTTAATTCAGAACCCCTACCCCGGATTGGTAGATGGTGCTGGTTCGAGACCCACCGGATTTTTTTGAGATTGGATTGAAACAAATTAAACGAAATGAAACTGGGTAATTTATACAAGAGTGGGTAATATGTAGCCTTAATTCACCCACCCAGTGAGACAATGCAGGGCTAAGAAATGCAATGTTTGGGGAGATACTTGTAAAAACTGGCTCTTTATTTGCCTAAACTGTCAAAATGGAGGTTGATCCGAACACTGCACTGTTCACAACAATGTAAAATCTCGCGTATGGAGAATTTGCACCCAGAACCGTTCTTATCTGCAGGGGGCAGAGTGGCTTATTCTATAGAACATGTTTATATCATTTCACTATTCGATATTTATGAAATAGTGGGTCCTTATCGATATATTTTTCGGTTTTTAAAATTTTCCTCGCCATTATTATAGTAGATAATATAGTAGAGTTTAGGTTGTAGACACACTTATTGGCACTTTTAAACATTAATTATGTTTATGGAGCCTGTTAAATACAATTTTTTTTTTCAGGAAGTTTTATTGTGATGTTTTATTAACGGGGTAGGTATATTGAGAATTTTTCTGCTCCATGAGCAGGTCGACTGGGTAAGAAGGTACGTCAAAATGACTACGAGCCCATACGCCCCGCAACATTGGCCCCATATAAGGTTTTGGTACCCATTCGCCCCGTGAAATATTAGCATTATACGCCCCGTATTGATAATGCAGAGAAAATACAGTCAGCAGAAAAACCTATGCGAAATTTATAATTTTTATGAGGTAAATAGGAAATACCTAATAGCATTTGAGAAGAAAACTAATATTCAGATAAGTAGGTTTATTTAATGATTAAAGATAGCTCTTATGAAAAAATTACATCACGGTTATATTTGCAACAATCACAGTAAAATAGGTAACAAATATTCAAGTGGAAAGGTTTATTTAACAATTCAAGATAGCTCTTATAAAACATTAAAATCACAGTTTAATTAACAATCACAGAATAATTAGGTCTCAAATTACCTACTTTTAACAATGAGCCTGGCCAATGTTTTATTCTGGATATGCGAAAGTAATCTAGAAGAAAATACTAGAACATCTGCATTTTTACTTTTTTTATATTCCCAAAGACAGCTGATATAATAGCAATCAAAGTACGCATTTTCGAAAAGCTTTGCAGGAACAAATCTAGGTAGGTACTATTCATTTAGTCACCGCTGCTGGCGGCCTGTACTTGCGATTTTATTACGAGAAAATTATTAGAAAATGCTGTGCAGTGCCCAAGAGTTTTAATTCAAATGTTAACACACCCAAAAAGTGTTTTTAGTATACCTAAAAATCCTATGATATGGAAGAAATAGATAACCGCAATACGCAGACAGGATTCAATTGGACTGAAAACTATTGCATTTTGTTATGAATATTATTTTGATGTCAATAACTATTATATTTATACTTTTCTCATAAAGCGTTATGTTTAGTTAGCTACGTTATCTATTGTTACATTTTATAATCAATTTCTGACACCTAGGCAGGTGTCAGAAGTTGATTATAAAATTTTGTCATTTAAGGATTTTACAAATTAATGTTATAAAAAATTGTTTATTGATTCTTCTAAATAAGAGACATTAATATTGTTATTATCTATCAGGAACCTTGACATCAGGATATTATAATAAATATATAAACCAACCATGTCGTATTTTTTTAATGAGATTAGGTGAATCTTACCTAACCTAATACTGACCTAGATTAAACATGGGATATTTGGAAAAATATATTTTACCTACTTATACAATATTTCGTTATTATTATCTACCTTTGACTTTAACCACTAATACTTAATAAATAAAAAAAGGCATGTTGAATATAGGTGAAGTAAAATTGACTGCAAGTGTGGCGCAGCGGCTAAGACAATCGCCGCTGTGTGTCCGAGGTTTGATTCCCGCACCGGACAACTATTTGTGTAACCCGTAAATAGTTGTTCAGAGTCTGGATATAATTTGTGTCCGTCTATTATATGTTTGTAAAGTATTATAGTATTATTATTGTCTTTGAAAAAAAAAACGTTAAGAATGACAGTGGTATTAATCTACAGCTGTTAGCGGGCCGCTGAGTATAGTACTTACCTTCGTACTTTAGTATAGTTGGAGATGGTGTACAAAATTTTACAAACATTTTGCTAGAAATATGTATAATAGTACCGGACTTCATTTTATCCTAAATACTAGACATATCGTTAACACTTTTGAAGATTTACACAGAGTGAGTTTATCCTCTGCCGTTTGGTCTTATTTTGGTCATCTATAATGGCATTAAAATTTGGAATTATATGTAAATATAAAAAGGTACCTACTTATGTTTTTATTTTATATTAGTTTAGTTAGTTCTTTATTAGATTTAATAAAAAAGGTACTGAAAACAAAAAATAAGTCAGTAACTAGTTAAGTCGACAGCATTATTGGTAGATTAAGAAACTTTGGATTCTTGACGCCACATGCTAAAGTCAATCAAAGTTTGTAGGTCGTGTAAGGAAATCTTCCTTCCATGTAACCCTCTTCTAGGGTGCAGATATATGTAACTCACAAGGTATTTAACAGGTTGATGTAATACAATAATAACAAATTAATAAATAAAGCAATGATACAAGTACAGCGCGCGCGCGAGTCTTCACTTCAATGTGTTTCATATGGCGTGGGGCACGCGAGCACGGAGCGACTGGCACCGAGCCGACAGCTGACGTCACGCGTCGAGCGCGCGATATCTTGGAAATTTAAAAGTGCTCAAAACTTCTCACAGTCATAACTTCCGTAATACTGCATTGATTTACGTGAAATAAAGACTAATCTAATGTACGTAATTTAATCTTTATTGTTAAGTAGCTTTTAGTGCAATATTCGCATGTGTTGGTCACCCTCATTGTCAAAAATCACAGCTATTATTTATTCATTGATCACAGTTCCAATCTTTATCTTTAATTAAATTACCTGTATAATCATGCCACCACCAAAATGGGGTTTTATTTGGGGTTGCAAGTAAACAAAAATCTTCTACATTCTGCTTTACCTTCATATTATGAAAATTTTTGCTGTATGTTAGGCTTACTTGTTTTGTAATTGATATATATATTTTAAATAGTTTGGTATATAAAAAACAAATATTTAATACATTTATAGTAGTAGTAACCCCAGATAGAAAACAACATTTTATATGGGCTAATTGTTGTGTTTCCTATAAGTTCAAATAGATTATTGAGGATTATTATAAAATTAATTGAAATCTAAATCGCTACATTGTGGTACTTTAGTCTTGACGTTACTACTATCGCTGTCTTGTATGTTTTGTCTATCCGTACTCGTTGAATTCTTAACTATACTAAGATAAGAAAAGGGGCGAATGGGCACCTCAAAAAATATTTAATTAATTATGTGTTCATTGGCCCCTTCAAAAGGGGTGTATGGGCTCTAAAAATCTCACAAATTTACATTTATTTATTGACGGGGCCAATCATGCGAGGCGTATAGGCTCGTAGCCTTTTAAATTACCTATTTAAAAATTGAGACAAGCTTCGATATACTGATGTTGTTGTTCAGTAACTACATACGATACCCACACAAATATCTTTTGTAGGTGGGAATAGAACGACCAACCTGCCCATCAACCAAACTAGAATGAAAAAATACTATTATTACTAATGAAAATATAATAATTTTTCATGGTCACTGCAGCAGGAATATCAAACGTGAAACGGAAATAAATAAAAACATTTTTTGAGGAAATGTGGCTATTTTATGAAATTAATTTGAATTTGGAATTCTAAGATAGTGCGAAGGTCAATGTAATTTGACATTCACACTAGCTAGTAACAATCTGCGATTTAATAGGTAAGGTAATATATAAGGTGTTATAAAAATATCTGCCACGGCTGTAATGGGAGACAGTATTGTGTTTATAGATTACAATAGTAAAGTTAAATTATTAATAATTTGTCTTTTTTTTTTCATACAGTAAATTTCACGTTTAAATTTGAATTGATTTATTGTCATAAAACCACTCTGTAGACTTAATAAGCTGTTGCCGCAAAATTCAAGTATTTCTATGGGTGGGTTCGATTCCCACCCAGGACAGATATTTGTGTGCATGAACATGCATGTTTGTCCTGAGTCTAGGTGTAATTATTTATATCATGATGTATTTACGAAAGAAAAGTAGTACTTATATCAGTTATCTGGTTTCCATAGTACAAGCTCTGCTTAGTTTGGCATCAGATGGCCGTGGGTAAATAATGTCCCAGGATATTATTATTATATGCCTAGGGTTATTTCAAAATAATGTCTATAATAAGATTTAGATACACGGCAGGTGTCCAGCCAAGTTCAAAAAAGGAACTGGCATCGCGTCATCTGTAATATTAAACGAACCATTTCAAGTAAATTTTGACACCTTAACAACTCGCAAACTATTTTATGAACATATAGTTTTTTTTTCTTTTGTAAAAGAACGCCTGATCTAGGGAATCTAATCCCTGTGTCGCGGGGTACTTTACAAACATGTAATAGACGGACACAAATTACATCCAGACTCAGAACAACTATTTGTGGGTCCAACACAAATAGTTGTCCGGCGCGGGACTCGAACCCGTGACACGAAGCGGCGAGGCGACTGTCTTAGCCTCAGCGCCACACGTGCAGTCGTTTTTATTATTAGCTTGAAAGAATTCACAATTTAATTAATTTAGCTTAAACGGTTATTAATCCATTAACTTTTAAAATTGACTGGTATTATTATGACTGATCGACTCACTTATCAAAACATATCTCAGTTTTGATGCCCTATAAACTTGATATTTGGTACCATGGTAGACTATTATGCGTACACAAAGGAAACAATCTGTAAACTGAAAATAACAGCGTCAAGTATGAAAATCTGTAAAGCCATTTAAAAAGAACAAAACCCTCCCCAAGATATCTACAATGGAGATGTGTCCATCATTTGGAGGGATATGCCATAATCGCCACGCTTGGCAGACGGGCTGGCGATCGCAGTATTGTTTTTTTTTTTATTGGGTAAACAAACAATATCACAATATTACACTATAACAATGTTTAGACTATACAACATAACTAATTATGATATCCACACCGTTTACCACAGATAAAGTTAAAACATATCGTCCCCGTAGTTGGAAAATTAAATAACTCCGATTTTGGCGAAATTGACTTTTTCCTATTTTCAAAACACCTAAAACCTGCCGCATATTTGAGCCTTACAGGCGTTTTCGTATCTTATTCCGTTCCAAAGATATAGCCATTTTTGTCAGACAGGTCATGGCAGATGGAATAATAAATATCTTCAGACAAACACATTTTTTTTAAAGGAAAACTAAATAACTCAGTAAATAAATCAATAACTGTGGTCAATGACAAGATGAATGTCAAATAAATTAAATAACTTGAGTTGTTGAATTTTTCCTCAACTTATAAATTCTTTCACAAAACTAACTTAGTTCTAGAAAAACTAAATAACTCTATTTATTTAATTCTGCGATTCAGAATTCTGATATAATGTACCTAATTTATAAATACTTGATGTTATTTATTTCTTCTACAACTAGATACTGGTTAATTATAAGATGATAGGCAAATTAAATAAAATAAATTAAGTTGTCATCAAAGGTAATCAGAGGGTCAAGTCTCATTTCGGGTATCGAACCAATGCCGCCTTTTACAAATGAAGAACCTTTTTCTGATTCTGGATCTACATGGAATCCGGACACAAAAAAAGAAAATAAAATAAAAAGGAAACTTAGTTCTTTAATAGACATCAATATTTCACTGGCTAAGAAGTAAAAAAGAGTTAAGAGATTTGAACGAATAAACCCGATTTTATCGAGAGATTCTAAAGATGAAACAAGTAATATTATAACAACTTGAGCTTTTATTGAAATCCCTATTGACCAATTAGTCTCACCCTGATAGAAGAATTATGGAACACAATATCACAATCGCTGGGATAACAGATTCAGGAATAGAAACAGGAAATAAGGAAAAAGAAACCGGGGTGCTAAAAATCCCCGGCAGACGCCGTGTTACCAAAACCGACGACGTCTGGCCCTGGCAACATATAACACTCACACACAGACGAGAATATCATTGAACTGGAGAAGGAACTGAGCAGGTTACATTGGGATATCATAGGTTTGTCTGAAGTCCAAAGAAAGTTTTTAGGAATATCGTGTCCTCCCCACGATAATCCTAAAATCCGGGAACCTGCTATATTTCCGCGAGGGTGATCAACTGTTCCAAGGTGATGTCGGGTTCATAGTTCAAAAGTCCCTCGTCCACAAGGAACGTAGTGAAACTCGAGAGTGTGTCGACTAGGGCGGCATACCTTATAACGTAACTTATAACGTATTCGTTGAAGGTCATACAGGTTTACGCGCCGACTTCAACGCACTCCGACGATGAGGTTGAGGTCATGTATGAGGATATTTCTAGAGCCATACATACCTCTAACACTTATTTCACTGTAGTCATGGGGAACTTTAACGCGAAGCTGGGTAAACGATTCGGGAATGAGCTGAGAGTGGGGCAATTTGGAACTGGAGACCGAAACCCTCGGGGCCAAATGTTGGCCGACATGGAGAAGGAGGGACTCTTTATGATGAATTCCTTCTTCAGGAAGCTGGATCACCGCAAATGGACCTGGGTGAGCCCCGATGGCAAAAACAAAAATGAGATAGACTTTATCTTGTCGACGAGACGACAGACGTTTAATGACGTCTCTGTGATCAATGCGGTTAAAACCGGGAGCGACAGCAGTCTGTGACTGGTGAGAGGCTCATTGAATCTAATGTCAAGCTCCAGAGGTCCAGACTGATAAAGTATACGCGCCGACCTTTACCTATCTACGTCCAAAACCCACCATTTCAGCTTGAACTGTGAAACCGTTTCGAATGCCTAGCAGACTGCGAGGAAGTGGACTCATACTACGACAGGCTCGTAGAAGCTGTCCATACGGCTGAGTTTAAGGTCTTCAAGGCCCAGCGTACAAACAGACTTTGCCCTGCAACGTATGGAAGTAATACGGAAAATGGTTCTGACATCCTCAGATGATGCTACTATATACCGGCTGCTCAACAGACAGATCTCAAAGTCTTTGACTCGCGACACGCGTCAATTTAATACAAGTAGTATTAAAGAAGCCATCGAGTGGAACAAAGGCTCTAAAGTGTTCGTAAGAGATCTGTCTGTTGGACAAACCCAACTGACGAAGCTGAAGAGTGAGGATGCACGGCAATCGTTACGCCTAAACCGGAGTTGCTGTGAGAGATAGAGAATTCTATGGACAGTTATATACGACAACGCAGTCACCTGCCAAAACTCATGTCTTGGATGGAGCACGACCAACCCGACATTACACTGAAGACACCCGGACGTCAGCCTGTACGAGATTAAAATGGCTCTCAGACAACTTAAGAACAACAAGGCTCTTAGTGATGATGGAGTTTCAGCAGAGCTTCTGAAGGCGGATGGTACACCAATCCTACGGGCCTTTCAGAAGTTATTTAACTCCGTCATACTAGATAATCAAACACCACAAGCATGGCGCAGAAGTGTGGTAGTGCTCTCCTTCAAAAAGGGCGACAAAACCATATTGAAGAATTATTGTCCTATCACACTGCTGAGCCATTTGATGATTTCCAGCCTCCCGAACAAGCCGGTTTCCGAAAAGTCTTTAGCACCATAGACCATATACATACGCTTCGGCAAGTTATACATAAGAAGTCGAAGAGTATAACAAGCCACTGTGCTTAGCGTTTGTGGACTATGATAAAGCCTTAGATTATCGAAACCTGGGCTGTGGTCTCTCCTAAGGTGCCAAATCTACTACCGGTAAATCGAGGTGTTAAAGTATTTTATGAAAACGCCACAATGTTAGTGCGACTCCAGGACCAAAACTTGAAACCTATCCACTTGCAGCGAGGTGTGAGACAGGAAGATGTTACATCTCCGAAAGTGTTCGTCGCTGCATTGGAAGATGTCTTCAAGCTTCTGGTCAAAGGCGAGTATATCACTCACTTACGATTTGCCGATGATATAGTAGTTATGGCTGAGACCATGGAAGATTTCGGTACAATGCTCTATGACCTCAGTAGAGTTTCTCAACAAGTGGGCCTGAAAAGGAACATGGATAAGACGAAAATCATGTCAAACCTCCAACCCCACTCAATTGAAGGTTGGAGACTCTGCACGCGAAGTTGTAGAAAACTATATTTACCTAGGACAGACCATCCAACTAGGTCGTTCCAACTTCGAGAAGGTGGTAGCGTTCGGGAAACTACGTAACATCTTCTCGTCCAAAATACCGCAGTGTCTCAAGTTGAAGGTCTTCAACCAGTGTGTGTTGCCAGTGATGACTTGGTGACAGACCAGATACGTGGTCGCTCACTATGAGCCTTATTAGAAGGCTCAAGGTCACCCAAAGAGCAATTGAGAGGGCTATGCTCGGAGTTTTCTTGCGATATCGAATCAGAAATGTCGGAATCTGCAGGCGAACCAAAGTCACTGACATAGCCCAAAGAATTATAAAACTGAAGTGGCAGTGGGCGGGCACATAGAACGTAGAACCCACGGCCTTTAGAGCAGAAAGGTTCTCGAGTGGTAACCACGAACTGGAAGAAGCAGCGTGGGCAGTTCCCTACAAGATGGACCCATGATCTTGTGCGGGTCGCTGGAAACTGTTGGATGCGGATAGCGCAAGACCGGCAATTGTGGGCCTTTGTCCAGCTGCGGACCTTTTGGCTGATATGATGATGATGATGTTTATTTTTTAAGTTTGTGACAAGATAAGTACACCTTTTCTAAATTTTAGTTTACTTTTATATTTATTCCTTAATATAACTTTATTAATTCATAGGAGCTTTTATTTCATATGAGACCAATAAATATCAAAGTAATAATAACGTACAAAACCACTAAGTTTTCCATTTAAAAATATTTCGTGCTTGATAAATTCAATAACTCCATTTATTTCACGAAAATTTACTCTACCAAATGTATTTAGTTGTAGGAAAACTAAATAAATAGCCGAAATAAGTAGCTAATTGTTGTTACGTTATAAAAACAGTTGTGGCAAAATTAAACAACTTGATTTTTAATTTCTTATTTAGTTATAGTTAAAGATAGTGTTCAGTTTGTTAAATCATAATGTAAAAGGTTATCAGGTCCACAAAATATAAAAACACCTACAGTAAAATTGTCTCACATTTTCTTACAAATGTACATTAACTAAAAAAAAAACACTAAATCGCGTTTATCTCAGAACTACAAAATCAGAGTTATTTAATTTTCCCTCTACGGGGACGAATATGAGTAAGTTCAAATTGAGAGTCGAACAATTATGCAAAAATAAGAAAGGAGATAGTACGAACAACATAATACATCAACAATAAAGTTCTGATGTTATGATGATCATAGTACACAGAGAGACGCTGCTGCCCGTCCTCTGATAGATATTTCCTCGGGACCACTTCTACACCCCCCACGGGACGAGATGGGGTTCAAAATTGATTTTGGGATATTTCCGAAAAATAAATTTATCAATATCAGCCCGTAGTCTGGGAGTTGGCGGTAGTACACCCCAATGCCACGGAGTAAAGCCGTCGGTCCTGTACCTGACGTCTTTCCGGTCGTGTCGCTAATCGGTCCAACGGATAATGATGATTTGCGCACACACTTGTGCACTATAATATGTCTCAGATGGCTAGTCTCCATTAAGACTGGCCACCGTTTTTAAATTCGGCCTGTAGGACATTATTATACTAACGATATTGTATGAATGTATGTATGTGTGTATAAAACAAGTTATTTATACCATTTTGCATAAGGAAACACAGTGGAAATAATAAAGATTAAATACCAGTTTAGCATGGTCTCTCCTCCTAGTCCAAGACACTGTAGACTTCTAAGAATCACGCATGAGGTTTAAGTATGATTTATATTTTATAATAATGTGAACCGCATTAAGATTTTCACACACAAATAGGAAAAAACCAAGAACCAGGGGGTTCCTCACACTTATAGGTAGAACTAAAACTCAAAATTTCTTTTCATCAAACCCATACATGTGGGGTATCTATGGATACGGATTGAGCTATCTAATATATTTTTATAAACTGAGTAGTTTGCGCGAGATACATTTCCAAAGTGGTAAAATGCCTCTCCCCCCCTGTAACTTCTAAAATAAGAAAATGATAACGCAAAAAAAAAGATGTCCATTGATGATTAGGTACCATTCAAACTTCCACCGAAAATTAGTTTTAACGAGATCTAGTAAGTACTTTTTATAATACGTCATACATCGTAAACCGCAATTTACCTTTCATTCAATCAACTCAAATACTTGCTGCTACAAAACCCTCCATGGGCGAGTCGGACTCGCACTTGATCGCTTTTTCTAATAATTTATCCTCAACATAATATTATCACATCTCGTGGTAGCGTAGAAATCCCAAGGGAAAATCCAGAATGCAGGCAGCAGCGTCTCTCTATGGACTATGACCTTCATACTGCGATCGCCAACTCGTCTGCCAAGCGTGGCGATTACGGCATATCCCTCCAAATGATGGACACGACTACCATTGTGGAAATCATTTGGGGAGTTTGTCCAGCAGTGGATAAAGATCTTCCCTTAGTGATTATATCATTTGATTCAGTTGTATAGTATGAAGGTGCAACTAGTTTAGGTATTGCCTCAGTCTATACGTGAAACTGAATATGTCATAGTTGTGGTTTATCCGTCACTACTATACTATACCTATATATATGTACTGGACCAAATTATAATACATATATACATACCTAAATAATTTAGTTATGTATCTAATATGAACAAGTATTTAAGTTTGTTTCCATTATACGATTTCGAACTACTCGTACCATGGTCATTCCTATTGATATACAAGGTGTTTATATAAATAGTGGACGTACCTTACGGAGCGTAATTGTCTGTAAACCTTTACAATTTTGTAACCCTTTAAAAAGCAAAATACACAAAAAAATTACTATTATCTTCGCATACAAGAATAACGGTTAGCTGATGCATTTTGTATGGGGTGCCAATACGATTTTTAAATAAATAAATAAAAATAAAAAAGGTTTTTATTCACGTAGACTTTAAAAAAGCGCTTGTAAATAGTCAGAACATGTTTGTAGTAATATAGTTGTATACATTAGATATTATTTCTAGTAACATAGATATTTAGGTACATATTGTATGAAAACATTTATAAAATTTATTTTATTACAGCAATGATATTTAGCTAGCTCGTATCAAGTTATTGTCAAGAGATTATGTTTAATTATCTAGTTTAAATCTAATATTTTTACTACATATTGTCAATGGTTCTATCTATATTAAAGGTATTATTATTATGATGGACCTTGTGTTAATAACGACGGTCGCGCTTTAATGCTACCACCGGATCCAATGCGCCCCAACTGAGAAGACCCAGCGAAACAAACTCAGTGGGTTCATCTACTACCGGTTTCAACACGACCCAGTTGAGACGGTCCGGCGAAACATACTCAAGCGGGCATGAACACAGGATTTGGTCCAATTAGAGTAATTATTTAGTAGGCAAACACAATATATGCTCGATCGGTTGTCTGAATGCTTATTATTTTAGATTATATTTAGGTATACAAAAAAAAAACTTCGAAACAATAACATTATTCATTTTGAGACAGAGTCATTAATTTTAAATGAAGTATATGATAGCAATCATTTACAGATAGTTCACTTAACACATTTATATAAAACAATTGAACAAAGGATATCTATTTCATATTTTTCATTAAAAAGTTCTATGTCTAGAATTTTGCTAGAGAAGCGGTTTATATTTTGATGTGATAGAATTAGAAAGTTATCACACTTCTCTATTGTCATGATTACATGTTTAAACTACTAACTAAATTAATTTTAATAACATTACTAGAAGATGGTATAAAAAGTGACTTCGTCATACTACTTATGACTGAGTTAATATGTGCCGCTACTAAAGTTGCAAGTATGTTCAAAAATTTTCTTGAGACAGTAACTGTTCTCATGGTTACCCTACAAGAATCTATAAAACTATTTGTGTCCAAAAATATAAATTTATTACTATAATGGCTAACCAAAAACTGTAGGTGCATATTTAGCTTGTGGATATAATTATTTGTACTATCAGGCACATTGGACACATAGGGGAAGGCACACAATATTATCTTATTACAGTCTAATTCTAACATCTTAGTGAAACTATCTGTAATGTCTTTTTTCTTTAAGTTCTTACAATTTCCTACCATTAGAGTTATACATGATTTGGCACTGTGTTTATTCTGAATTAATTTATCTATTATATCTTTATAATGTAATCCTGGCATACAATAGTTGACAAAGGAACAACTCAGCTTATTACAAAGCAAGGTACCAAGGCCCTTACCCATTTCATCGGAATACAGTATGGAGCTATGTTTAGTATTGTCATTTTGTGGAGATACTGGTGACTCTGATCCCAGCTGTGTGTATGACTCCACTACTGCACTACTGGTGTTAATCGGTTCCAATGTCCTATTGCTTTCAGGACTACACTTTCCAGCTAGCAATTGCATTTCATTTTTGTATGACTGGAAACTGTGATATGAGATTGCTAGGGACTTCTCAAGAGTTTTTATCTCAGAAAGCAAATACTGAGTATCTTTTTCATAAATTAGTTTGCTATCCTCTAATTTAATTTAAATAGTTCTGACTTACTTAGGTACTTATCGTATGGGCAGTGGTTACCCTAATGTCGGAGTTGTTCAAGCCGCCCAATAGGCCTCTGTAATGGCTTAACGACTGTTGCCTACACACTACAACTAGGACCGACAGCTTAAGCACGGAGACGCGGAGAAATTAAACCACTTTGGCGGTCACCCATCTGACGTATACCGGAAGACTGGGATTTTGGGATACGGTATATTTCCAATAAAACAAGTCAATACGCTGGTGTACATGTATTCAGACTGCTCCGATACAAAAAGCAATGGCGCTGCACTACCCCCATTATATTTGTAACTTATTTTAAAATTACCTACATGTATTACACCATCTATGGACTGACCGCGAACCTAGTTGCTTAACCTCGCCAATCACTTACGGGCCGGTGAGAGCAACTGGCTATGAGCACCTCTATTGTCATGCTATTTGCATATTCAGTTCAGTTCCGAAACAGTACCGCAATATTGGAGACTCAATATATAGATTAATATATTCCGACCGTAATGACCATGTGTTTCCATTGTTGTACACGTCAATGCACTTAAGGTGTAAGTTCATCATCTATTCTTATAAACTTTCTTTGTATAGGCTTGCCCCAAGTTACTTACTGCACACGCTATTCAACATTTTGTAAAGTTTAAAATAAATAATTGATGAAAAGAATATGTATTGAGCGCGAGTAAAGTAGAGTACCTAATCCCTTAAATGAAGCTAATGGTTGAGAGCCTTCTGCTAGCCAACAGCTCGTTGTCTTCAATTCTTTAATATTAATATAGTAGTACTTAAAAATAATAGCGTAGCAACTTTTTATTTGTTATATATTTAAGTATTAAAAAAAATACCTACATGTTATAAAACAGACACAAGTGAATGGTTTCCTCTTTGTGTGCCTTATTCTTCCGGTATGGTTTTTATTATAACTAATATATGGACTGTAGTGTGGAAGAAATATGTTATAGTATATAAAATTGTTGTCAGCTTTCCAAAAGCTCTTCCAAGGATCAACCATATTGTGACATTAATTTTCCAAAATATTCAGAAATAACGGGTTGCTACGGTCACATTTTAATAATTTTTACTAACCAAGAGAAACGTTGTCCCATATTTAGTAACTAGCTGTGCCCCGCGGTTTTACCCGCGTTTAAGTTTATACATATATTATCATAGCTCCTCCCCCGTAGGTGATAGCGTGATAATATGTAGCCTATATGTTGACCCGACTTCTTTGTAATATTCATGCAAAATTTGAAGTAAATCCATGCAGTACTTTTTGAGTTTAGCCCGGACATACATACAGACAAACAGACACACAGACAAAAATTAAATAAACTATATTTTTGGCATCGATATGCATTGTACATCACGCCCCAAGTATTCTTTTAAAAAAATATTCAATGTACAGTTTTGACTTCCCTACGATTTTATTATATGTAATAGATTACAAAAAATAGCAAATTTAAAAGTTCTTGTGAATATTATGGAGTATTAATCTCACGAGACAACCGAAGCCTTTCTATGTTGCACGAGTGAGTGGTAATACAATGGAAACGTGTCATAGTCCTACGTGTGCAGGTTCTGTCTCTACCTCCGTTTACTTAGTAAGGCACCCATTATCTTGTGGTTCGGACACTATCCGATCACCTCGCGACACGCTGCATTGACCAAAAAAGTTTTATTTTATTCACCGGGCTCTATGAAAAAATATTGTTTGATAAAAAAGAAAAGTTGTCTATGCTTTCTATTTGGCATGAGAAGGTATTATGGCGGGAAATAAGAATTGAATTTTGCATGTAAACTAATAAGTTAATGCGTGTGATACTTCTATGTTGAACGTGAATATATTTAAATGAAACTATTGTACATAGGCATTTTTACGGATACGGAAGTGTGCTAAAGTTTAAAAAATAAAATAAGTATTTACGACGTACGAGTGGTTCAAGGAGTTATTCCGTCTAAGAAAGTGGTAAGTACCAAAGAATATAATAATATATTTGAGAAATACATACTAGGTTACTTATAGACATCTTGTGAAGAATATCGATTTTTTTTCGATAGATGTCTTCGTGTAGAAGAAAAGATCGTGAAAATCGTGTACCCTGTGTGTCTATCGAAAATCTTGAGATGCCTTACGTCTCAAGATTTTCGATTTAAACTTTAATTTCGTTTCTGGTTTAATTATTTTTATTTTTTATAACGTTTTATTCAATTCTCATCGAACGGTAATTATTGTGCTAGTTACTATAAAAAATCTAAGGATTTCGACTAGTAACTACTAAGATTATATCTGAAGAGTCAGTCTCACCTCATAAGCATAAGTTAAAAAGTATTTTGTAACTTTTTACGGGCCGGTTGGCGTGGTTGGTAAATGTTTGCCTTTCACGCCGCAGGTCGTTGGTTCGATTCCCACCTGAGACAGATATATGTGTGCCTGAACATGTCTGTTTATCCTGAGTCTGGGTGTAATTATCTATATAAGTTAGTATTTGTGTATTTTACAAAAGAAAAGTAGTAGGTAGTAGTAGTATATCAGTTGTCTATTTTCCATAGTACAAACTCTGCTTAGTTTGGATCAGATCGTGTTGTGTGTATGATATACATATATGATTACAATATTTGTGTTTACTTGCATCTTTATTTAATATGCTAAAACTAAATTATTCTAATTTCTATACTATTATTTATATTCTAATCTATTAATCTAGTTTTAATTATGGCCTGAACGTGCTCACGTTTTAAAGGGCAAAGAAAGATTGTTTATCTCAAAAATACAGTTCATGTTATTCGAAACCAAAATTTTGAAGAAAACTATTTATATGGAATTTAGTCTGGTCTAAGCAATATAACATAATATATAATATATAATATATCTGGGGACATTGTCACACAGATCATCCTAGCCCCAAACTAAGCAAAGCTTGTACTATGGCTACCAGGCGACGATATACATACTTATATAGATAAATAAATACTTATATACATAGAAAACATCCATGACTCAGAAACAAATATTCGTGCTCATCACACAAATATTTGCACTTACCGGGATTCGAACCCAGGACCACCAGCTTCGTAGGCAGGATCACTACCAACTAGGCTACGGTGACCGTCAAATATGTATATATGCACGTACATATGTAAAACTTAAGCTGCTATGTTCTTTGGTATAAAAAAAAATGCACCTGATAAGAATAATTGTACCCGTTGTTTTTAGATAAATCTATCAAATGGCAAAAATAATCCCAATAAATTTTTATCTGAATTTGATATAGTTAAATTGTAATTAACTGTGTGAGAGTTAATGGCGGAGTGTATATAATTTATAAAAGATTTTCAATATATTTATTCCATTAAAGGATCAATAAAAAAGAAGCAATTATCACCGTCCAAATTTGATTATTATAATATCTGCGGAAAATAATAAATCACGTGTCATTTCACTCAGAACTAAATATACCTACTACTGAGAATGATATTATCTCGGAATAATTATTTCTATAATGTTAATATAATATGTATATTAGTAGATTTTGTTAAATTTTATCCTGTTTTGATAGTTTTATATTCAATCTATTTTTATGCAAACTTGTAAACCTATGCGGACGAGATTCGCGTGACACGTGTTCAAAACTACCTCGTTCGTCTAGCGGTAGCGTGTTCACCCGCAGAGAACGAGGTCCTGGGTTCAAAGCCCAGGTCGGGCCAAAGGTGATTTTGGGACTTTTCTGTAAAAAAAATAAATTCTCTGCATCAGCCCGAAGTCTAGGAGTTGGCGGTATTATACCCCCGTGCCGTCAACGGGATATCACGGGGGTATAATACCGCCAACTCCCAGACTTCGGGCTGATGCTGAAATTTTTTTTTTATAAATGAAAGAGATTCTTCCAACTTCCAAAACTAATATAGAACATATAACTTTTGGAATTTGGTATTCGCCTGTATTGTTACAAAAGTTCGCCAGTTTTAGTGTACCGATTTTCATTTATATTTTTTATAAAGCTCTCTAAGCTTCTCTTCTTTATCGAAATTAATTGGGAAGACATCTTCAAAGTAGCGGAAAGCAGTTTTAGTACCTAAAGTCTGTGATTGACTACAGAATAATATACTGACTAAGCTGAACCTACTCGCTCCTTTTTAGCTCTAATTATGAAGGCTCATACTTGCAGGAATCCTACATATAAAAAAAATCCTCCAGCTTTAACTGCTCTTTAACAAACAGACAATATTAAATACCACGGCTTAGTTAGTTAGATCAATGTCTTACCTTCAAAGTGAACCTTAAAACATTCGACTAAATTGATTTATGTGTTCAACAGCTTGTGACACACTGCTGTACGTAGCGTCATTAAGATGGTTTATTGCACTGTGCGAATATTTAATAATTTACTGCATTATCTCTTGGGGACGTGCAACAAAAACCGATTTGCTCGAGGTTGAGAGAGAGCGCAGCGAATTATTCTCAAGGTGCCCGCAAGCTTTTTCGCTACCCCACTGTAAATCTATACTAGGAATGGGATGTTCTGACAGTCGGACAAATGTTTATTTTACACATCATACTTAAGAAAGATTCTGAACTGCAATACGACCCCAGACTTCTTAACGATAAAAGAATCAAAGGTCTTCAAACCCTTCTACTTTGTCTCATAAGTTTTTGTTTTCTAGGACAATATTTATACGATAAAATATAACCACATAGTTAGCAAACACAAGTTTAGGACATATGCCCACAAAATTATACACACTGCAAAATGTCAATCACATCTTACCCTAAAACTCTCGATTATCAAAATACTGAAAACAAATAATTCCGCAAAAATAGCAAATTACAACGTAGCTTATTAACTAAACGTTCTCCTCTACTGATCAACTCGATAAACTCGCTCCACACATTTAACTTCCTATAATCAATGCACATTAACTACCCACGCCAATTTACCTATATTATGTATGTAGGTACATAAAAACATACTTTCACACACATATACACCCACGCTAATATATAATAATTATAATATCCAGGGATATAACAAAAAATTCTATATAATATCAATATGATTTTGATCCCTACATCCCGAATACATAATCTATGGAAATTATTTTAAATTTCATTTCTTTTACAGAAATCATTTTTTTACAGGGTAAATACCTTTACTTACCTTACCTTTTAACAAATAATGTATTTGTTAGTGACGTGTACTCCGTAAAACAATTGTCTGTTGTATTACGACTAATTCAAATTTAAAATACTTAACAAATTTTACTTTCTGTGCCATTTAATATAATAATAATAATATCATCTGATCTCAAATTAAGCAGAGCTTGTACTACGGAAATCAGATAACATATACTATTTTTTTTTCTAAATACATAATTATCTAGATAGTTACACTCAACATACAGATACATGACAAACAGTGCACACAAATGTTTATGCACACAAATATCTGTCCTGGGTGGGAATCGAACCCAACTACGCCAACTGCCCCGTCATATGTATATTATTTGGTTCTCTAATTTTTGTTCCTATTAATCTAGCTTATAAATAGATAGCTCAAGCAGTACCTACCTACATAAAGTTAGCCTTGTTTCGAAATCAAACTGGGCTTTGGTGACCTGTGATTCAGGTTCCTCGTAAACCTACATCTAGCCAGTCTCTCACGATTCTAGCTATGCAGTATTGTCATATCATTAGTAAATTGCCACCAGATTCTAGATCACCCTAATTTTCGTGGAGATAAAATACTTATTATATTTCTTTTATAATATAAATTATATATTATGGTAATCTAATTACAGAATTAATAATTCACTTACCAGTGAATAAATAAAGTGTCAATTAAATCAAAGAGAAATATATTAAACATTATTGCAAAGTTTTCACAGAAGCTATTTATTTAAGTATGCGAATAAAATTTCGACGAATATAATTGTCTCTACGAATTACGAATCATTTTTCTGTGGTTTTGATTTTGCTAAAAACTATAACCAAAACCACAAAATAAATATCAAATAATGAATAAAGGTGCGTTTTATATGATTGTGTATTATATACTTAACAAGTATCTACCTCATCATCATCATCACCATCATGTCAGCCGAATTATGTCCACGACTGGACAAAAGCCTCCCTAAAAGATTTCATCAATGGAGCGGCGTCCATCATTTGGAGGATATCCCTCCACAATCGCCACGCTTGGCAGACGGGTTGGCGATCGCAATATGATGGTCATAGTACATAGAGAGACGCTGCTGCCCGTTCTCTGATAGATATTCCCTCGGGACGACTTCTAGGCCGCCCCCGGGTTGAAATGGGGTAGCAATATTCTATCAGCCACACAGCAAATCTACATACTTAAACGTAAAAACGACAGAAGACATCCGGTAGATGTGAATAATCACACTAATATTATAAAGGCGTAAGTTTGTGAGTGTATTAGTGCGTGAGTGTGTATGTTTGTTACTTCTTCACGTCTAAACGGCTGGAACGATTTTAATAGAATTTGGTATTGAGTTAGCTGAAACCCTGGATTAACATATAGGCTATAATTTATAAAGTTTAACGCAGTAAAACCGCGGGGCACAGCCAATCAACAATAAAAGCGTTTCGTTAATAACATAATATTTTTTCTCATCAACTGCGTTACAAACTTCATAATATAATAATAATATATCCTGGGAAATTAATCACACACGGCCATCTGATCCCAAACTAAAGCAGAGCTTGTACTATGGAAACCAGATAACTGATATACTATTACTACTACATACTTTGTCAATATGTAGGTAATATACACATAGACTCAGGACAAACAGACATCTTGAAGCACACAAATATCTGCCTGGGTCGGAATCTAAAACACGACCTGCGGCGTGCAAAGCAAGATCATTTACCAACCACGCCAACCGGAAATTAAATAATTAAATTACCTTAGTGGATTTGGAAGTATTTACATCTTGTCCTACTAATGCGGGTGATAACAAGTTGTTGTAACACCCGCAGGTTGCTAATATATGTTTCACCTAAAAATTATGGGAAATATCCTCTCCGCTTGGTAGTATACGGATCTGCTTGGCATGTAACCACTATTATAATAATAATAATGTCCTCCTAGCCGAATTTCGGCCACGGCGTCCAGTCTCAACAGAGATTAGCCATCTGCGCGGGACATTTTATAGGGCTCAAGTGTGCGCGCAAACACAGGAGCAATTTCTATTCCATCACTCTCATGATCCGATGGGACGCCTAGGCAACACGACCGGAAAGAGGTCAGGTACAGGACCGACGGCTTTACGTGCTCTCCGAGGCACGGGGGTATAATACCGCCAACTCCCAGACTTCGAGCTGATGCTGAGAAATTTTTCTTTTTTACAGAAAAGTCCCAAAATCACTTTTTGGCCCGACCCGGGATTTGATCCCAGGACCTCGTTCTCTGCGGGTGAACACGCTACCGCTAGACCAAAGAGGCAGTCACACAACCACTATTACTTAGTATTAGTCCGGTACCAAGTAATTTTTACTGTGGTCCATAGTTTGTATATGAGCCATAGTGAGTGAACTAGATTTATGTCGTTCTTGTGAAGTACAGATTTAATTTACAGATTACATACAGCATTTATCACGAAGGTCAGAAACGTGAGCTCCCGGAATTGCAATTGCCTATAGCTTACGCCATCCGCTTACTGTCAGACGGGTCGTATACCTGTTTACTGAGTTGGTTGTATATAAATACGTGTAGGAAAATCCCCCTTCTGAACTCAATAATTGTATTCTATAGAGTTTTGACTGGCGCTTTCGGTGTAGTATTTAGTGACCCTGACTGCTATATCAGAGATCGTGGGTTCTTCATCTTTGTGTGATGAGCACGATTATTTCTTCGTTATCTGGGTGTAATTTATCTATACATACATTAAAATCGTAGGGAAGTCAAAACTGTACCTACATTAAATATTTTTTTTAAAAGGATACTTGGGGCGTGATCTACAATAAATAAAGTTTTTAGAATTTTTGTCTGTATATACGTCTGGGCTAAACGCATGGGTTTACATTAAATTTGCATGAATATTACTAAGAGGTCGGGTCAACACTAGGCTACATATTATCAAGCTTTCACCTACGGGGGAGGTGCTGTGATAATTAATAAAATTTAACGCGGGTAAAACCGTGGGGTAGAGCTAGTCTACAATATGTATGGATTAAGAAATATATAAGTATGTTTATATGTTGTCTAGATCTCATAGTACAGGATCTATCTAGTTTGGCATAAGATGGCAGTTTGTTAGTTGTGCCAAGAGTATTTATTTATTTAATCAAGTACTTCTGTAGTCTATGACTTTAAAAAACATTAAATGTCTTCAACACAATGTGTTTATTGACAATAGTTGCAATTAATTATTAAACAATCTTTGTTTAATCTAAGTTGTTAAAAATAACAAAGCTAATTAAACCAATGCTACATAGTCAATGTAGTCGGTAAACTATTCCTTTTAGAGGTTAAAACCCTACTTAATTTAAATATATAATGAAAATTATACTCGCAATGAAATAATAAGATAAAGTAGAGGGTGCTGGCAGTTGAATATGTCGATGTTAAAAAAAATGAATCAAAAATGAGTGTCTCACATTCACCATATAAACAAAAAAAAATGATTAAATACTTGATTTGTACAGTGACTAGTTCTAGTATTGACAAAATGTCTGTTTCTGTGTGGTGATGGCGGTGAATATCAGAATATCATGACCCTATCTCATCCCGTGGAGACGCGTAGAAATGGACCCGAGGAAATATCTACCAGAGGACGGGCGACAGCTTCTTTCTGAGTACAATGACCATAATACTGCGTCTATCATAAGCGTGGCGATTATGGCATATCTCCCCAAGATGATTCTTGTAGGATGGTTTCAGCTGTTATGATGATGATTATGATGATTGACAGAATGTGAAGGACAACAATTTGATATCTCCTCAATAAAATAGAATTAAAAGTTTAAACCATGTAACACGTGCCAAGGTAACATTTTAGCATGTTACCTCGGCACGTGTTACATGGTTTAAAGTTTAAACGTAACTCCTTTGGAATGTGAACCACTGATGGACGCATGCGATGGCCGGTTTTTGTTGTGCAACTGTCCTACGTTTAACCGTGAAGATGCAAATCCAGTCTTCCAATTAAGGATTGGAGACATTTCATCGATACGACACCGAATGATGAATCATGGAGGGCAATTATGCTTCGATCGTATTCTCGTCCGGCGAATATGATGCGTCGGATTCCGCATTTTTCTCTTCCTATTTTGAACGCATTTAGTTTTAATTTGCTTTATGTATCGTACCGGTTGCTGTGTGGTGACGGCATAGAATATCATCACCTCATCTCGTCCCGTGGCGGGCGTAGAAATCGACCAAGGGAATACCTACCAGAGAACGGGCAACAGCGTTTTTCTGTGAACTATGACTAAACTCACGGAGCTGATATATCTCTGGACAAAAAGCTCCTTAAATAAATATAAAAAAGGACCAAACTGCGATCGTCAACTCGTCTGCCAAGCGTGGCGATTATGGCATATCCCCCTATTCTTTGGGGAGGCTCTTGTCCAGCAGTGGTCGTAGCTTGGCTGACATGATGATGATAGTACTGGATAGTAAGCTCGTATAGGGAATCAACATTGTTAATACCGTTACGGAAAAAATATAAAATGTAAGCTAAAAGTCTACTTCATAAATTTATTGTAAGGAATGTACACACGGCTACACATCAAGCTATACATTTCCGCTTATATTGAAAATGTATAGCTTGATATGTAGCCGTGTGGTAATGATATGGTGGGCGCCATTTGGTAATGATAATGTCTTTATCGATACTAGATTTGAAAACTCCTGACAGCTCAAATATAAAACTAAGTGGTTTGCTTTCTTAATGTAATAAGTAAATAATATTTATTTTGAATGCTAATTATATCTATGCGTCTCCTAATCTTAGCCAAAATAACCTACCCGTTAGAGAACCCTCGACTCCAACTATAATAACATCATTTTGGAAAAGAGCTGATACTTTTACACTGCTAAATCGATAATAACCAAACATAGCTAAAAACCACCGCAACGAAACTGGCTTCCAAATGAAAAGAACCGCATCGAAATCCGTTTATCCGTTTGAGAGCTTTGATGCCAGTGACGGGCACACACATACAGAAACAGATCGACGTCAAACTTGAAATACCCCTCTTTTTGCGTCTGGGGTTAAAAATACTAGCAAATGTAAATTAAAATAAAAAAAAAATGCATTCGTAATAATACGATTGTTTATAACAGGTTTATTAGATTGTTTTTTTACGAAGGTCACAGTCAAAATAATTGGACACAGAATAGTTTGTGTGACAAAATATACAAATTGTATTGTCATTGTAGGTAATTTAATGTCTTTTGTCTTTTACTATCATTATTACCACCACCGGCTAAGTCAAGGCCTTATAACAAAGTGTAATAAGCATATATGTACTTAGCCATTCTTCTTTCCATTTTAATAATCGTACACGTGATCCCTGGGTAGTTTAACACGGTAGTATTTGAGTGACGCAGAGTATAGCGGTTTTACGCTGAAGGCTTCGGTCTCGAAGTCAGCGCTTGCGCGGCGAGCAGCGGCGCGGTCGGTCCGGTCGCGCCGCTAGCGGACAGACCGCGCGGCGCTAAAGCGGCGTAGTATAGTGTTAGGTGATTTTACGCGAACTAAATGTCTAAACAGCAGCAACAACATCATTTTGAAACAAATTTCTTATTTCATCTTGAAAAAAAATGTTTTCTTAACAATATTACTATAAACATGTTCTGACTATACATATATATGCGTTTTTTTTAAGTTTACGTGGATAAAAAAGTAAATTAAAATAATAAAAAGAAAATAATAAGATACCCAGAACTACGTCAATGCTAAACGCGGGCACCGCGAGATTGCTCAAACAAAATAAAATAAAAATAAAAAAGGTTTTTATTCATGTAGATTGTAGACTTTAAGAAAGCGCTTGTAAATAGTCAGAACATGTTTGTAGTAATATATAATTAATTTATTTATAATTATTTCTAGGCACATATAGATATTTAGGTACACGAACGGACCTGTATTTTGTGAATAAAGATTATTAATGATTATGATTACGGATTGTATGAAATTTACAATAAGATTTATTTTATAATAGTAACGATATTTAGCTGTTATGTTATGAAATAATGAAATTTATTCAGCACTTGGGTATTTACATACACTTGTACTTATCAAGCTCACAATGTATTACATAAACACAGTTTAAAAACAGTAATTAAAGTAACAAAATATTTTAAATTAGTCCGTCCGTGCGGTCTGTTTCGTCACATGTATTTTTAATATTCTTAAATAAATAGCAGTTACTTAGCTATTATTGTTACATTTAGCAATAGTATATCAAATTAAAGAATTGAAAACAACGAGCAGTTGGCTAGCGCAAGTACTACACTAGTAGCTTAATTTAAACGACTAATACCTGAGGGCACCCTTATGGGCCACATCTCAGGCGGCCGCTGAAGTAAAAAGATGGAATTCGCAGATCACTTACACGGTATTACCGATCACGTGTTAAGGGGGCAACGTGATCCTCGCCGCTGAGGATCTTACCCTAGCTAGCCTGCGGCTTTCTCTAGCTACCTAGGTGGACGACCCGGAGAAGAAAGCCACAAAGAAACTCCGGGCTTGCTTTTTTCGTCTTCTTTTGCGTTTTGTTTTCGATTTATTTTATATCTTTTTTTAACATTGTTTTTTGTTTTTACATTGTGATTGTGATTGATTGCATTGTATGTGGGCTAATGCACGTACAGAACCGATGACATCTAGTTAATCAAAATAATTATGAGGTAATAAACAATAACATTCCATTTCGCTCAAGCAATTAAAATAACCTCTTGCAAGATGAACAAACGGTGGGTGCATCCGCGCACATTTACAAAATTAACAAGTCACACGAAGTCGACTAAAGGCGACGACTGTATGAGACAAAAAAAAAGAGTACCCCAGCAGCAGCTCTACCAGTTACCGCAAGCAGCTCCCGTTCGCGTTCGTCGTTATGCATCGCTCGTACATTCCTCCCCGCTCCGCGCTCATAGTAATTACATGCCCTCAACGGTATGTAAGTGATCGGCGGCGAGGTAAAGCAACTAGGCTTGCGGTCAGGGGCCAAAGGGGTTAGATTTCTAAGCGTCTCCGTGTCTCCGAAGGCAGCTGTCGGTCCCGGTTGTAGTAGTAGAAAGCAATTCTTAAGCCATGTCAGAGGCCTACTGGGCGGTTTGTACAACTCTGTCAGTCAGTCTGAGACTAGGGCTACCACTGCGATAAATAAGTAAGTATCACTCCCCGTGCCGCTGCCTTCAAGGTAGCTCGTTTTAAATCTATGCATTAAAACGCGCCACCGCTCTCCTCGTCGCCGCGCCTCCGCCACACCGCGCCCGCTGCCTTCGTGTCCGTAGGATACAAAATACACTCTAGCTTGTATAATAATAGCTGCAAGCAATAATAATAATAATGTCCAACCACAGCGGCCACTCTCAATAGCCAGTCAATCTCATGACCAATTGCGCAGGACATATTATAATGTACAAGTGTAGTGTACAAGCCATTCCATCACTCTCATGATCCGATGGGACGACCAGCGACACGACTGGAAATAGGTCAGGTACAGGCGCCAGCTTTACGTGCTCACCGAGCCACGGGGGTATAATCCCAGACTTCATGCTGATACTAAGAAACTTTTCGTTTTACAGAAAAATCCTAAAATCACTTTTGTATCGACTCGGGATTTGAACCCAGGACCTAGTTATCTGCGGTTGAACATGCTACCGCTAGACAAACTAGGCAGTCCTAGCAATAATATGTGAATGTTGTGGCCCAGGGTGTAAGAAACGCCGTCAAAGCTCATTCAAAGGGAGGAAGGCTCCGCAGACCGAGAGGAGTGCAATTTGTGTCGCAAGTAATGGTAACCACTTACCATGAGGTAGGCTAATTACTTGTATGGCAATCTGGTTGTATAAAAAAGCCATTAGCGTGGGCTTACTAGTAGAATATAACGTAAATAACATTGACAAGGTAACTGACTAGTATTTTCCATAAGTATACGGTGTAATTATAATATATAATAACAGTAATATCTTCGGACATTATTCACACACGGCCATCTGATCCCAAACTAAGCAGAGCTTGTACACACGGCTACACATCAAGCTTTACATTTCCAGTTTAAGCTAATAATAGCTTATATTGGAAATGTGTAGCTTGATATGTAGCCGTGTGTACTATAGAAACCAGATAACTGATATATTACATATGCTACTTTTATTTTGTAAATAAATATTTAAATAGATAATTACACCCATAATCAGCACAAACAGACATGTTGATGTAAGGTCAACCAGGCTAATTGCGTCTACGGGGCTAATGCGTCCTTATGAAATTATTCGAAAATTATTTGGTCTAATTTGACTTCTGCCATCTACAACATATTGTAACAAATTTTCGGAAATGCGCACGACTATAGTAGACAGAGTTAAAGTTAGAAGAAGGGTCGTTAAGGAAACGAGAGGCAGGCCAACAGTAATGAATATCAAGTATTAGAAACGAATGGCTTTTAGCGTGTATGTTATGGAAACGATAGTTTCGGTCTTTCTTCTGAAGAGACAAAAAAAATACATACTCTCTCTTTTACGTAAAATGTTGACAACATCTGGATGTAGCATGAGGTAAATGCGTCTATGAAAAACTTAACGCATTTTACCAATTTTTACTAAAACGTCTCTGCATGCGTCAATTTCTCTGTTTCTCTAATTTAACAGTGATACTATTGCACAGAAATTGAATCAAATATTACTTATATCGATTTTTTTGGCAAATATTGTAGTTAAATGCGTCTTTATTAACTAAATGTTTCATGGGTTAGCCCATGAAACATTTAGTTAATAAAGACGCATTTGCCTCAAACGGGGAAAATGCGTCAGAAATTCCTTTTTTTTAAACACGCAATATGAATCCTTTTATAATTTACGGCGAAAAAATCAAACCTAGAAGTTTGTTCAGAAATAGTCATATATAAGGATTGAGTTTCAAAAAGTGGGATAATGCCATAAATTAGCTCCCATTATGGAGATAAATTAAAGTCATTGAAAAATATGACGCAATTACCCCAGTTGACCTTACACAAATATCTGTCCTGGGTGGGAATCAAACCTATGACCTGCGGCGTGAAGGCAAGCATTTACCAACCAGGTTATCGAAGTTTAAAGTTTTAGCTATATTTTATAACATATTGTCTGATTATGATGACGATGACAATGCTAGAAACCAACTTTGCCACAGACGAAGATTTCCTAAGAAATCTGAAATATAAATAATTATACAATTTATAACAAAATTATGTACATGGGTATACGTGGTCTACTTTACAACTACACAATTGTAATATATAAAGTTAGCATTCTATACAAGTATTTCCTAGATCGTCTGTGCTCGATTTCACCGAGACCTCCAAGCATATTTAAAATTTTCTTTATTTTTATATATTTTAAACTTTATGCACAACAATGTACAAAGGCGGACTCAATGCCGAAGGCATTTTAAGAGAGGTAGGGTACAGCGTTGATTCGTTCAAAGAGCAGCCCGACTTGGGAAGTACTCCACCTTGCAGAAGATATTCCTTAATAATAATAATATCTGGGGACAATGTCACACAGATCATCCTAGCCCCAAACTAAGCAAAGCTTGTACTATGGGTACCAGGCGACGACATACATACTTATATAGATAGATAAATACATATATACATAGAAAACATCCATGACTCAGAAACAAATATTCGTGCTCATCACACAAATATTTGCACTTACCGGGATTCGAACCCAGGACCACCAGCTTCGTAGGCAGGAGCACTACCAACTAGGCTACGGTTTAATGTTGTGCTTCTGCGCGTGAGTAAAGTCACCAGAGCTCTTTGGGGTGGGTGGAAGGGTCAGCGACACTGGTTTTATGTCTCTTATAAAGGCCAGCAACGCACCCGTGACTCCTCTGGTGTTGCGAGTGTACATGTGCGGCGGTGATCACTTACCATCAGGCGCACTTGTTCATCTGTGACCTCATATATATATCGGCTGCTCCATGCAACATGTAAGCAGGTAGGCATACAGCATGCAAGCAGCATGCAGCATGCAAGCAGCATGCAAGCGGGCATGCAACATGCTGCAAGCATTGTTTCGGTCACGGCTCCGGTGCTGCGGGGCTTGGGCGGCCCCACGCGAGCAGTTAATAAGCTCGCTATCCTAAGCTATTCAAAGCTTGCACTATGCCAACCAGGCAACTACCTACTCATCTATATATATATATAAAAATCAATGCCACTTTTCGTTGTAATGTTATAACTCAACAACGCTTTTACCGATTTGGCTAATTTGGGTCTTGAATTATTCGTGGAAGTCCAGGGAAGGTTTGTACGTAGAGAAAATTTAAAAAAAACTTGAAAAAGTGTAAAATAAACATCTTTTAGCAATTTAAAATATTTTTTTGTTTGAATAAATGAACTTTATAATCATTTTTTTATTTCTATGCCTTATACGTAGCGAAGCACGTACCGGGCCGCTAGTATATTTATAAATCGCGATATATATTTTATTGGGACCTTCCTCCTTTTTGATGTCGGTTGAAAGAAATCAATATCGTACGTAGATAACAAAGGAAACCAAAGAATCTGTTGATTCAGAATTCGTGTTAATTTGTGGTCGGGGTTAAATAATTATGAGTACCCAAATCATTAACGAAATAATTAGCGAATTCCTAACAATGGTTATGCCGTACATGTTCAAAGTATACACAGTTGACTACACGAGTGGCGCATCAGTTAATACAGTCACCTCACCACTTCGTGTCCCGCGTTCTTAACTTACTCGGGTCATCTCACGTCCCCGGGGCGGAGGATTTCGGGTTCAGGGCGTTGGCCCCCTGCCCGAGGTGTCCGTCGCTGCCCGTGAATACGGGCAGGTGGTTGGGGTAGCTCGTTTGAGCTGCGGCTAGTTACCCTAGGGGTGGGTCACAGCTTGTGCCGATTTAGGTGAAAGCCAGCCTAGGCTGGGACAGCAATGAGGGGGTTTGTAGTTGGCCGCCCCTTTCTTCACGATGCCGGGAGATCGAGGCCCTACCAGGTGAGACACCGTTAGGTGAGGCCCAGCAGGAGCCGATCTACAACCGACATCTTAGTTGAGGGGGGCCCCCGGAGGCTGTCCCAGTCGGCTGTGGGCGGCATCCGCTGTGGCCAGATCCCTCGGGAAGTCGGGAAGAAGGGGCGGGCGTGGTACGGAGCGATGGCGCGTAGGTGGTCCCACGTTCAATTCCAACACAGCTCATTTATTTGTGTAACCCATTAATAGTTGTTGATAGTCTCTGGATGTACTTTGTGCCCGTCGATTATATGTTTGTAAACTACCCCACGACACAGTGGACAGAAACAGAGGCGAGGTCCTTTAAAAAAATCGTAAAATATGACGTATTCTGTTAACAAGCAATATCTTTGTAAGACTCGCACAGTTTGTAATTAAATAAATCCCTGTATCGTAGTAGTTTTTAGGGATCCGTACCCAAAGGGTAAAACGGGACCCTATTAATATGACTTCGCTGACTGTCTGTCTGTCCGTCTGTCACCAGGTTGTATCTCATGAACCGTGATAGTTAGACAGTTGTAATTTTCACAGATAATGTATTGCCGCTATAACAACAAATAAAAAACATAATAAAATAAATATTTAAGGGGGCTCCCATACAACAAACGTGATTTTTTTGCTCGTTTTTATAGATAACGGTACGGAACCCTTCGTGCGCGAGTCCGACTCGCACTTGGCCGGTTTTTCTTTTTATATTACTTTTTCTTGTTCGGTGTGGAGATTGAACCCGTTACATCTAGGCGCAGAGGTAGTATCGAGTTGACTAGCTTAACCACTACGCCATACGTACTATGTTAATCTGATCCTAGCTTGAGCAACTTAATGCTAACTTAATGCAACCTTTAAAATTAAATAACGTGCAGAGATCGCTTTTAGCGATAAGTTCGACACTTGTACATTTTAATTTTAATGTAATTTTTTAATCTAAGTTTATGTCTTTGGTGTGACATAAAGAGTTATCTATCTATCTCATCATATCAGCCGGAAGACGTCCACTGCTAGACAAAGGCATCGCCCAAAGATCTCCACAATTGTCGGACTTGCGCTATTCGTATCCAGCGGTTTCCAGCGACCCTAGCGAGACCCTCGGTCTATATTTTAGGGGGCCTGCCCTCGCTGCGTCTTCCGGTTCGTGGTCGCCACTCGACAACCTTTCTACCCGAAAGGCCGTTGGTTCTCTATCTATCTACATCAAATGCAAAAACACTCAAAATTCAATTAAATTCATTGAAATTCATTGGAATTGTATTTATAAATATATTTTTGATAATAAAAAAATTTATTGGATATTTTTCAAGGTTCATGGCTCCTTAAAAATCATCCATTATTGATGTTATACCTTGTATGTATAAACACTTTGTATTTAGGAAACAATTACAACGATTTCATGGCTAAGGTCGCTTCCCAACAAAAATTCGTTGATTGATTTATATAGATCTCATGTGTCACAATAAATTCGTCAATTGTTTCCTAAATCATTACGGGTTTATACAAGGTATCTTTATATTTTACTGGCTTTGCCCCACGGTTTCACCCGCGTTAAACTTTATAAGTTATGCGGATGTGTTATTCGGATATATAAGCTACCAAGTTTAATAAAAATTGGTACAGTAGTTTTTGCATGAAAGAGTAAAAAGCATCCATACATCAAACTCACAATTTTTCACATTTATAATATTAGTAGGATTCTTTTCTGAACAGCAGAGAGCAAGTAAAACTTGGTAATTCAGGCTTTTATATCAATTAACATTATTATCCAATTATCATCATCATCATCATTACAGCCAAATACGTCCACTGCTGGACAAGCCTCCCTCAAGAATCGTCTTGCGGGGATATGCCATAATCGCCACGCTTGGCAGGCGGGTTGGCGATCGCAGTAAGATGGTCATAGTAATCAGAAGGAAGCTGCTGCCCATCCTCTGGTAGATATTCCCTCGGGTCGACTTCTACGTGATGATATTCTGATTCTGATATTTGTCGCCGTCACCACACAGCAGTCCAATCGTTAAATAAATATGTAGCTAGTTAATTATCCAATTAACTAGCTACATATTTATTTTACTAGACAATAATATTATCTTATCCATAGTCACTGTTGGATAACCACTACAAAAATATAAATATCAACATTTCCATGCAGTGATCAATTATACATTCAAATTAATCAATCATAACTAATGGAGGTATGAGTGCATAAAATCTTAGGTATATAATATACTTGGGTATTTTTAAAATATTAATAATATCCTGGGACGTTATTCACACACGGTCATCTGATCCTAAACAACTGACATATTACGTATACTACTTTTCTTTTGTAAATACACCCAGACTTCCACACAGACAAAACCAAACAGACATGTTCATGCACACAAATATCTATCATGGGTGGGAATCGAACCCACGACAGCCAAGCATCTACCAACCACGCCATCCGGCCCGTTGACACATTTGTCAGAACTGCAAGGTGGAAATTGAAGCTGAAGCCTCATCCGAGTGGTAATTCCTGCTGGTTCCGAATAGTTTTCTGTATTTTTGATATCTCATTTGTTGCTGTAGATTGATTTGTTCAAGTAGATCGGTTAGGGAGTTGAGGCGTAAAAGAGTCACCAACAAATAGACACAGAATTATGAAATGAGAGGTAGATTCATATTATAGTTTTATATTCTTACCAGAATAAACTGTGCGTGTGGCGCTGGGGTTAAGACAGTCGCCACGCCATTTCGTGTCCCGAGTTCGATTCTTGTCTGGATTGTTCGAATGTTCGATTGTTGTCTTGAGTATGGATTTACAGACGCCAGCACATCAAGCTACCTCAAACTGTCAAATTTCCCCAATTGAAAGTGAACCTTATGTTTATGTGATAAAGTTGAAAATCTATAAAAGAAATTTGACATATTGGGGTAGCTGGATGTGCTGGCAGTCTGTACTTTGTGTCCGTCAATTATAATGTTTGCAAGTACCCCGCGATACAAGGGTTTATATGAGAAATACGAGCGTAGTCTTAAAAAAAATTGACGTTCTAAAATAATGATAGCTTAAGGTTAACAAAAAGTGTTTCGGGAGAAACTAGAAAAATCATAAAATAACACGATGAAAAAAATACTAGCAAAGTTCGGGCTTCGAACCCTAGTACCAGTAAGGGTTTTTGGTGGCTTTTGGATCAGCGCTAGAATGTTCTAGATCAATGTTTTTCAACGTGTGAGTCGCGACCCCCTGGAGGGTCGCGCAGCCTGTTTAGGGGGGTCGCGAAGCTTCTATAGGGGCGGATATATTTGTCACAAAATAAAATACATGAAAAGTAAGCAACGGTTAGGGGGTCGCGAAATATGCATTCATACTAAAGGGGCCGTGTCATGAAAAAGGTTGAAAAACACTGTTCTAGATAATACCAGAACTAAAGAAAAAGGATAGCAGATGAAAAGGACATCCCAAATTCTTAATGTAAAAATTGACATTAGATAATTAGAAAGAGATAGAGCGAGTTTTATGAATGGAAAGCAACAAAATAAATATAATAGTATAGTCTTAGTTAAAGTTAGCGTGTTATTTAAACTTACATACGTTAGCTGTATATAACGAGAGTGAACATCTCAGGCGTTATTCGTAAAGTTCACAGTAAAGTTACTCGTCCCACAGTTTAGATTAGATTGGGTACATGAACTTCTTGTTGATCGTTGAAATCTGATGGAAATATAGGCCTGTGTAAATAACCCCACAGTTGGACGCCCACCTGTTCCAGACTGCTATCATCATTATCATCAAAATAGTTGTAAAAAGTCCAATGCTGGACAAAATGCTCCCCCAAGAATCATCTCGGGGCATATGCCGTAATCGCCACGCTTGCCAGACGGGTGCCCGATCGCAGCTATAAAGTAAGTTTAATCGAGATTAATGCAGTTTTCGGTTAACAGAGATTAGGTACTTATAGGCCATGTGCTTAACGGCGGTGAATGAAACCTATTTGCCAAATTTAAATGCAATTATAGATTTCTAGGTACGATAAATTTCCAGTTATTATTAATTTATACGTCATTAGTTTAATAGATATCGAATTATGTAAATGTCGTTGGTGTGTTCAGAAGGTTATTATTAAAAAGTTTCGAGTGTGTAGTGACGACGCTTAAGGATAAAATTTCGAATACTGTAATAATAATAATATCCTGGGATATTATTCACAGTTTCAACATGCACACATGCTTCTCAGCAGCATGCATTCCCAAAGTAAGCAGAGCTTGTTCTATGGCAACCAGACAACTGATATATTACATATACTACTTTTCCTTTGTAAATTCATACTTATATAGATAATTACACCCAGACTGAGGACATATAATACAGACATGTTCATGCACATAAATATCTGTTCTGGGTGGGAAACGAGACCATGACCAGAGGCATTTATCAACCACACCAATCGGCCCGTCTACTGTGGTATCAGCTTTTTCCTCTCATGATTGTCTATTAAGGTATCCATCAAAGGCTGCTCCTTTAGTTGATCTTGTGATTTAAAGGCGTGCAGTGATGTATTATTTCAAAGGCGAAAGCTTGCAAAAAGATGTTATATCTTGACACGACTGTACTAAAATTTCTAAGCTATTCAAACTGATGTTAATGAGGATATGGTAAATGAATGGCACTGTAGATAGAATAGGTCAATCAAGGGGTCTTAATTATTTTCGGACGTTCGCAAATGTTTATTGATAAAAGTTGGTTTAATCTTAGAGCAATCGTAGCAAAATTACTTAATGGACGAAAAAAAATTTATATGGTTATAGTTTATTTATTTTATTTTGTAAAGACAAAGCACGCACTAGGGAAATTAATGTGACAGATGACACAGTACATACAAACTCATATTTATGCGCAGCACAAATAGTTATCCTGTGCGGGATGGAATCCGAGGCATGAAGTGGTAAGGTGAATCTTAACCGCTGCCACACGTGCATTTTAGTTTAAAATAACTACCTTCACCAATATCATAGATATATTGGTCGTTATTGAAAACTCAACTTTAAAGGTCTACATTCAATTGCTAATATGAACAAATAGTCCTCCAGATTCTTTAAGACTGTGATCTTTGGCAAAACGATCGTGATAGTTATTTTTAATAGCTTGCAACTAACATCTGAACTAGACGAACTAGTTCATTGACTTGAAAGATTTCGGTTTCTTCAATACGTCAACCTCAACCTCAAGACCTGAAAATACTGGCAGGAAATATTATACATAGTTGACCTTACTCTTAAAAGCCAAGAGGACACACACAGGAATTCACGACCGGGCGAGACAAGGTGCAAGAACCTGGCTTCACAGGCGTAAAACTCGGCCAACTTCTAAGCACCTGGCAACTATTGATAATTCTCATGACACCAATAAACCAATAAAATAAAATAAAAAAGGTTTTTATTTACGTAGAGTTTAAAAAAGCGCTTGTAAATAATCAGAACATGTTTGTAGTAATATTGTTGTATACATTATTACTTCTAGTAACATAGATATTTAGGTACACATTGTATAAAAACATTTATAAAATGTATTTTATTATAGCAATGATATTTAGCTAGCTCGTATCAAGTTATTGTCAAGAGATTATGTTTAATTATCTAGTTTAAGTCTAATATTTTTACTACATATTACAATATGTAGTAAAAAAATTAGACTTAAACTAGATAATTAAACATAATCTCTTGAATAAAAATAATAAAAATAATGTATAATACTGATTAATGATTCCTAGATTATAAAATAAACATAACAAGAGATTGCACTTGTTCGAATTTAGAACGTTAAGGTTCTATTGTCAAAGATTATAGACATTGAAGTAATTGAATTTGTTTTCAATTTTGAATTTCAGTCTTAATTTAGTCAGGGCGTCAAAGGCATGATAGAATGTATAATGCTTTTTTTTATAATTTATTTATAATGCCTACTATATAAAATATTAGCCGTATGAACTACTTCTGTGCCGTACCGACTAGGACTTGAAGTGGTCACCGTGACATCTACATATGAACTTTAACTGTTCCAAATTTTATACTCTTCCGTCCGCGCAATTATCGTAAAAACGGGTACAAAGCTTTTGCTTCATTCATGTATTGTTATTATGATGCTATTTAAAAACAAAAAACGCTTTATAAAAAGCTGTATTAATAATGTATATACAATTTACTATAAAAGCATTTAGCTAGCGATGCCAGCAAAAAGTAAGAAGTTAATGAATCAACGATCAACATTAAATAAAATAATAATTTATTGGTGTAATTAGATTGATTGATGGATAGGTCACATATGAGGTGGTCGGAGTCGGTAAGTTTTACGTATATTCATTACCTCATTGAAGTTTTTAAGTCCACAAACTATATACTTACCTTTTCTAATATTATAAATGCGCAAGTAACTCTGTCTGTCGCGCCAACACTACTGAACCGATTGAAATGAAATTATCTACACAGATAGTCTAGAATCTGGGAAAGGATATAGGCTACTTTTTAATGCGAAAAAGGGTAGTAAGGGGTTGAAAGGGGGGATGAATAGAGCTCTATCTCTAAAAATGACGATACTTCCATACACCTTTTAATTAGTTTCAAGCTTCTAAGCTTGAAACTTATGATTTAGGGTGTTGATTTGATATAAATAAATATGACATTTTTGGACATAATCCTTCCGAAACTGTAATTATGTGTAAGTTTAATATAAATATATACTGTGTAAAGGATAGCCCACAGGCGGAATGGACGGAATTCCATTATACAAGAACTGGCGCATTCTTGTATAGTGGCGCGCGTGGCTTTAGTTGCTGCGGAGTGCGCGCCAGCGTACCGTCGGTGCCAGTCTGCTTTACCTCGGGGCCTAGATGCGGAGGAAGGAGGGTTACGTCACCTACATACTGACTCAGATACTCACCGGACATTGGTGTTTCGGTGAGTATGTGAGCCAGATCGGCCGAGAAGCGACGGCACAGTGTCACCACTACGGAAGCGGCTAGCACTCTGCCTAGCATACGCTGGAGGAGTGCCCAGCCTGGAAGGCCGACAGAGAGACGAGTCCTGGTCACTGCGATCGGACGGGATCTTTCGCCGCTAGTATTCGTTTGTGCGATGCTGGCAGGCGACTCCACCAAATGGGATGCCGTAGTCTCCTTCTGTGAGACAGTCATGCTCCAAAAGGAGGCCGCCGAGTGGGATCGGGAACGACCTTACCTGGCTGACCTGGCCGAACCGGCTGCGGTGGCGGTTAGAAAAGTCTCCTCTATTGCTGCCACGTGCAAGCAGCTCCAGGAAGACAGCGATCTGTTTGTGGCGCAGTCTCTGTGCCGGACTGGCAGGAGTCGGCAATAGGGCAGAGCATGAATGAATGAATGAATCTCTTTATTTGCTAGAATACAGGTTTACAAATTGTTGATATAAATGAGTGAGGTTCAACCATATTCGACATTTACGTCGTGCAAATATTTGTTAAATTAAAATAAATTATGATAATACTTTTTGACTCTCGAATAATTTTAGTGGAAAATTATACAAATTAAATAATAAAACAATAATAGGAATGTAATCATAATTAAATCAAATGTCAAAAAGAGTTTGGTTTGAGTCGTCATAGTATTTACATTTAATATAGTCATCTACAGAATCAAAACATCTGTCGCACAGCCAATTATAAAGATTGTTAAATTTAGTGTCGGTTAGGCTTTTTTGTAGTTTGTCTGGTAGTTTATTATAAATTTTACTGCCATGTAATAACAGTTTTTATAACAAAGCTTCAGCCTATTTCGTGGTACTATCAATGGTTTTTGCACTACTTTCCTTTTCAATGGCGCGTTTTTGTCTTTTTCGAAAAGCTCCATGTTGTTTTTAACAAATTACACATTTCATATAGAGCAAAGTGATCAATTTGTATTTCTGAAATAATATCCGGCAGGAGTCTGACCACTTAAGATTAAAAATGGATCTCAAACATTTATTTTGCACTATGAAGGCTCTTTGAGCATCTATAGAATTTCCCCATATAATAAGCTCATATCTTAACACAGAGCATATATGACTGTGATATACTATCAGAGCTGTCTAAGTGTTTGTGAGATTTTTAATTTTATTCAAGGCATATATAAATCTATTTAGATTTTTACATGCATTGTCTACTTGCTTTTTCCAGTTACAAAATCTATCAATATACATAACCATATCAGCCGAAAGACGTCCACTGCTGGACATAGGCCTCCCCCAAAGATCTCCACAATTGCCGGTCTTGCGCTATTCGCATCCAGCTGTTTCCAGCGACCCGCACAAGATCATCGGTCCATCTTGTAGAGGGCCTGCCCACGCTGCGTCTTCCGGTTCGTGGTCGCCACTCAAGAACCTTTCTGCCTCAACGGCCATCGGTTCTACGAGCTATGTGCCCTGCCCACTGCCACTTCAGTTTTGCAATTCTTCGGGCTATGTCGGTGACTTTGGTTCGCCTGCGGATTTCGACAATTCTGATACGATCCCGCAGGGAAACTCCGAGCAAAGCCCTCTCCATTGCTCTTTGGGTGACCTTGAGCCTTCTCATAAGGCCCATAGTGAGCGACCACGTCTCTGTTCCGTAAGTCATCACTGGCAACACACACTGGTCGAAGACTTTCGACTTGAGACACTGCGGTATTTTAGACGAGAAGATGTTACGTAGCTTCCCGAACGCTGCCCAGCCGAGTTGGGTTCTACGATTGACCTCCTTCTCGATGTTGGACCTACCTAGTTGGATGGTCTGTCCTAGGTAAATATAGTTCTCTACAACTTCGAGTGCAGAGTCACCAACTTTCAATTGAGTGGGTGCAACATGGACGTTCGACATGATTTTCGTCTTATTCATGTTCATTTTCAGACCCACTTGTTGAGAGACTCTGCTGAGGTCATCGAGCATTGTACCGAGGTCTTCCATGGTCTCAGCCATGACTACTTCTAACACTTTATTTGTCACGGCAGCTGAGTCGTCTAGATTTTTTTCTCTAGTTAGAACTGTCGTGTCATCTGCAAAAAACACTGTGAATTGGTCCGTTGAATTTGGTAGTTCATTGACATATCACACCCGCGTTCCCAAGGCTACCTACATCAGGCGCTAAGAGTTAGGTTTAGTGGGTGCGAGTCCGACATATCCACCCGCAGAATTTTTTGCGGGTGGATATGTCATATGCGTAGGCATTCCCTCTGAATATCAAAAAAATCTTTCCCTGCTTGCGACTGGTCCAGCCGTCTAGTACTTTTCTGACAAAACCAAAAGAAGGCTTGATGATGTTGATGTAGACTGTTGAGTTATCAAAGCGGAAGTGACGGGCTCGCTGTGCTTATTCGCTGTTTCAAGCAAAATATTACATTAACGAGTTCTTTTGCAAATGCAGGCATTAAGAAAACTCTTTTACCCTCTGTAAACGAGTTTTCTCGAGGTATTTGTCAATTACTGTCATTTCCTAACGGCCTCCATAATCAGTTTAAAATTTTCTGAATTAGTCAATAAACTGCAATAAAGACATTTATACAGATTATAACAATATTTATTTAATTAAGTGCATGCAACATATTAAATATAGAATATTATTTAAATTTTGACGCCGATGAAAAACTCGGCGATGTCGGCGAGGCTAAATTGACCGGCGACGTGCGCCGCGCCGATCCGCGCACACGTCTAGTAGGTACTATGACCATTTTACTACATGCATATTCGCCCAAGATGATTCTTGGCAGCAGCTCCGTTGAGATTGGCCGTCGTAGAATTATTTTAGCAGCTCTATATATAAGACTGTATTAAGTAGAGCCTGCCTATAAATTCAGAAATGGGATATTTCCATCATAAAATAGTTAAGTTACAAGTACCGTAGTGAATCAAAAGCATGCCTCTAGTATTTAATAACAAGGTGAGGTACATACGGATAACATTTCTTTATTGCTATTTGATAAACAATTAGAGCTTTGATTTATTAAGTTCGTGCGAACAATCATTATCGACCTTATGACTGTTGTAACGACTATCAAGGTTAAAGCTAGTATTGTATCCGTGCGATTATTTATATAATTTGTTATTGCATTCAGAAGCTTTAGTTTTGACCTCGGGCCCCACCCGTTTAGACAAGCAAGTACGTTCATAAACAGTTCTCAGTGCTAGTGCAGTATCTATAATATTTATTTATTTCGTAACAAATTGTTGACTGTACAATGCTCTAAGACAAGGGGAGCAAAACGTTACTATTGATTTAAATGTTAAAACTTTGTACGTTGTTAAATTAATTATAATTGCAGTAACTATAGGATCTGAGTTAGACGAAATTCAATAATAACAATCTAAACTACAATATTAGTTCTTTGTAACCTAAAGTGCGCTTTCATCATAAATGAGGCTTTAATTTAAAAAAGCCCGCACTATGGATTTAATTTCGCAAATATGAAATTCACGGGCACAAAACACACCCGGACTTAAAATAACCATATGTGGGTCACGCAAACATTTGTCTTGCGCGGGGATGGAATCCAAAATACGAGGGCACCTAGGTATTCTATTCAAAATTACCTTAACCATTTGTCAAGCAATATAAAACAATAAACTAAGTAATGGATAGTAATGGAATCAGGCTTTACTTTGCGAAAATCCATAACAATCAAAATAAAAAATCTCAAAAAATATGTAGTGTTAATTCCGCTAATTGTCAGTTTAATTATTTTATTAAATAAACTAAGTACCCGTTGTTGGTAACACCAACATAAAATTATATATTTCTATACTATGTCAACATTTGCTCTCTCAACTCTTATTTTTTATTATTTATTATGTATCTACAAAAAACCTGTATACACTCAACAAAAAAAATTCAAATTCAATGCGAAATAGAAAGACGAAACGAAAATATCTGGCTTGCTTTCTATAAGAGAGAGACAGACAGAGAAACATGCGCACGCTGCATGGCTTACTATAGCAAAAAGTGTCGTTACAACTTTTCGTCTTATTTTTTCCGTCTAGCCCCCTTTCGCAACGCGCGATAAGGAACTTCGTTCCAATAAGGAGCTTGGAGGACGCTGAAGGTCGCGATGCATACGCGGTCGTACTCTCGCCCACCGAGTATGCAAGATCTTGTGACTAATAGTCTTGTCGTGGAGTAGATAAGTGGTGAACTTGTCGTCTAAGACGTTTCTGTGACGACGGTGCTTACGGGAGAGGAAGATAGGGATGTATTTGATTACCGCGATCACCAAGGAACTTGGACGATGCATGACTGAGATGAAAAGCGTTCAGACAAATGCTTCTTATAATGCTTGATGATAGGAAATTGGGAACTGGCGTGTGGGATTTTATTGTGAAACTACCATGCGCACCTCCAGTACGTCGCTTGAACTGATTTGAACCGTTTGGAATCCATATAGAAACCTAATAACGCCCTGTGTGGACATCGGACTCGCATAGTTGATAATGGGCTGAATTCACGTCATGTAAATTTTGACCTTGTTCACTAGGGGCAATTCACTGCACGCATTCAGTAGAAAGTGAAATCGAATAAGAGCAAGTGCGACGCAATTACGCACAAATATGCAGATGCGCGATGAAGTTTAATTTCTGAACAATCACGCCGCAAAACGTTTGAACTGGTTCGTTTAATGGAGGTAGTTCATCCGCGAAAAGTGCACCGCACGGCGCCACTTTTTATAAACAATAATGTAGGAATCATTTTCTTCTTAGGGGATTTCTTAAAGTTTATTGGGAAATGTACGGTGGTAGACGACTCTATCATCTCGGTGATATAAATTAAATTTTCACTTCCGAAGTACTAGTCTCTGGAGAAACAATTTCAGGAACATCATTCCACAGCCTAAGCGTACGACGCAGGAAGTTTTACCAGAATTTATTATTAATTAACTCTTTTATATCATATCATAAATTCATAATATATTGTTTGTAACACTGTGTTAGTAATGTTATTAAATAACTAGCTGGTGCCCGCGACTTCGTCCGCGACAATTTTGAATGATGACCAGTATAACTACTTACTTCTAGCTTAATCTAAAAAATATAACTTTAAAAAGAAATAAGCAATATAAATTTAAGAAAACCTAACCTATAAATAGGCTAGCTATGAAACAAACTTAAGACTGCTACTGTTATTTAAAAAAAAATACCCGATGTCATCTTTAAGTAAAGTCAGTAAGTCAAATAAAGTAAAATAATAATCAACGATGCATTAATCACAAAGGTTACTCCCATTAGATTAGGTTGACCCGACCTCTTAGTAATATTCATGCAAAATTTGATGTTAATCCATGCAGTACTTTTTGAGTTTAGCCCGGACGCACATACAGACAAACAGACAAAAATTCAAAAAACTATATTTTTGGTTTCGATATCGACTGTAGACCACGCCCCAAGCATCCTTTCAAAAAAATATTCAATGTACAGTTTTGACTTTTCTACGATTTTATTACATGTATAAATAAGATCACAACTCCTCTCCCGTAGGTGATAGCGTGATAATATGTAGCCCATATGTTGACCCGACCTCTTAGTAATATTAATGCAAAATTTGAAGTTAATCCATGCAGTACTTTTTGAGTTTAGCCCGGACATACATACAGACTAACAGACAAAAATTCTAAAAACTATATTTTTGGTTTTGATATCGACTGTAGACCACGTCCCAAGTATCCTTTAAAAAAAATATTCAATGTACAGTTTTGACTTTCCTACGATTTTATTATATGTATAGATAAGATCACAGCTCCTCCCCCGTAGGTGATAGCGTGATAATATGTAGCCTATATGTTGACCCGACTTCTTAGTAATATTAATGCAAAATTTGAAGTTAATCCATGCAGTACTTTTTAAGTTTAGCCCGGACATACATACAGACAAACAGACAAAAATTCTAAAAATTATATTTTTGGTTTCGATATCGATTGTAGATCACGCCCCAAGTATCCTTTTAAAAAAATATTCAATGTACAGTTTTGACTTTCCTACGATTTTATTATATGTATAGATAAGATCACAGCTCCTCCCTCGTAGGTGATAGCGTGATAATATGTAGCCTATATGTTGACCCGACCTCTTAGTAATATTAATGCAAAATTTGAAGTTAATCCATGCAGTACTTTTTGAGTTTAGCCCGGACATACATACAGACAAACAGACAAAAATTCTAAAAATTATATTTTTGGTTTCGATATCGATTGTAGATCACGCCCCAAGTATCCCTTTACAAAATATATTCAATGTACAGTTTTGACTTTCCTACAATTTTATTATATGTATAGATAAGATAGCAGCTCCTCCCTCGTAGGTGATAGCGTGATAATATGTAGCCTATATGTTGACCCGACCTCTAAGTAATATTAATGCAAAATTTGAAGTTAATCCATGCAGTACTTTTTGAGTTTAGCCCGGACATACATACAGACAAACAGACAAAAATTCAAAAAATTATATTTTTGGTTTCGATATCGATTGTAGATCACGCCCCAAGTATCCTTTTAAAAAAATTTTCAATGTACAGTTTTGACTTTCCTAGGCTTTTATTATATGTATAGATAAGATCACAGCTCCTCCCTCGTAGGTGATAGCGTGATAATATGTAGCCTATATGTTGACCCAAGCTCTAAGTAATATTAATGCAAAATTTGAAGTTAATCCATGCAGTACTTTTTGAGTTTAGCCCGGACATACATACAGACAAACAGACAAAAATTCAAAAAAAATTATTTTTGGTTTCGATATCGATTGTAGATCACGCCCCAAGTATCCTTTTAAAAAAATATTCAATGTACAGTTTTGACTTTCCTACGATTTTATTATATGTTAATATGTATCGTTAAGATCACAGCTCCTCCCTCGTAGGTGATAGCGTGATAATATGTAGCCTATATGTTGACCCGACCTCTTAGTAATATTAATGCAAAATTTGAAGTTAATCCATGCAGTACTTTTTGAGTTTAGCCCGGACATACATACAGACAAACAGACAAACAGACAAAAATTCAAAAAAATATATTTTTGGTTTCGATATCGACTATAGATCACGCCCCAAGTATCCTTTTAAAAAAATATTCAATGTACAGTTTTGACTTTCCTACGATTTTATTATATGTATAGATAAGATCACAGCTCCTCCCTCATAGGTGATAGCGTGATAATATGTAGCCCATATGTTGAACCGACCTCTTAGTAATATTAATACAAAATTTGAAGTTAATCCATGCAGTACTTTTTGAGTTTAGCCCGGACATACATACAGACAAACAGACAAAAATTAAAAAAAATATATTTTTAGTTTCGATATCGATTGTAGATCACGCCCCAAGTATCCTTTTAAAAAATATTCAATGTACAGTTTTGACTTTCCTACGATTTTATTATATGTATAGATAAGATCACAGCTCTCCCTCGTAGGTGATAGCGTGATAATATGTAGCCTATATGTTGACCCGACCTCTTAGCAATATTAATGCAAAATTTGAAGTTAATCCACGCAGTACTTTTTGAGTTTAGCCCGGACATACATACAGACAAACAGACAAAAAATCTAAAAATTATATTTTTGGTTTCGATATCGATTGTAGATCACGCCCAAGTATCCTTTTAAAAAAATATTCAATGTACAGTTTGACTTTCCTACGATTTTATTATATGTATAGATAAAATCACAGCTCCTCCCTCGTAGGTGATAGCGTGATAATATGTAGCTTATATGTTGACCCGACCTCTTAGTAATATTAATGCAAAATTTGAAGTTAATCCATGCAGTACTTTTTGAGTTTAGCCCGGACATACATACAGACAAACAGACAAAAATTCAAAAAATTTTATTTTTGGTTTCGATATCGATTGTAGATCACGCCCCAAGTATCCTTTTAAAAAAATATTCAATGTACAGTTTTGACTTTCCTACGATTTTATTATATGTTTATATGTATAGTTAAGATCACAGCTCCTCCCTCGTAGGTGATAGCGTGATAATATGTAGCCTATATGTTGACCCGACCTCTTAGTAATATTAATGCAAAATTTGAAGTTAATCCATGCAGTACTTTTTGAGTTTAGCCCGGACATACATACAGACAAACAGACAAACAGACAAACAGACAAAAATTCTAAAAATTATATTTTTGGTTTCGATATCGATTGTAGATCACGCCCCAAGTATCCTTTTACAAAAAATATTCAATGTACAGTTTTGACTTTCCTACAATTTTATTATATGTATAGATAAGATCACAGCTCCTCCCTCGTAGGTGATAGCGTGATAATATGTAGCCTATATGTTGACCCGACCTCTTAGTAATATTAATGCAAAATTTGAAGTTAATCCATGCAGTAATTTTTGAGTTTAGCCCGGACATACATACAGACAAACAGACAAAAATTCAAAAAATTATATTTTTGGTTTCGATATCGATTGTAGATCACGCCCCAAGTATCCTTTTAAAAAAATATTCAATGTACAGTTTTGACTTTCCTACGATTTTATTATATGTATAGATTTCAAACAACCAGATAATTCAGCTTAACTAAGCATCTGCCTTATCCAGTAGTTCTGGAAGGGACGGCTCTATCTTACGGAAATACTTTTATTCGTAAGATGCCGTTGTTACTACCATATAGTCGTGCATGAAGTGAGACCATTTTCCAATGCATTATCGTGTAAAAATTATCAGTGTAGGCAAAAACACTATAGCGGACCGATAGTTATTGAACTGCTACACTAACATCTACACGATTTTTTTTTTATATAATAGGATGGCAAGCGAGCAAGTGGGTCACCATAGTAAGTGATCACCGCTACCCATGGACACTTGCAACACCAGAGGAATCGCGTTACCGGTCTTTAAGAAATGAATAAGCTCGCTTATTGAAGGTTGCCTGGTCGTACTGGATCGGAAATACCTCCGCAGTTAATTGATTTCACCGAGTACACGCACGGTGGTAGATGACCATTCGTCCAGATGATAAAGATGAAATTTCCTCTTTTGGCGAGAGAGTCTGTGGCGGAATGTGGCGGCAGGTATAAGCTCCAACAATTCCTCTGAACACTCCCCGTGATAAACGCGGTAAAGGACACAAAGAGACGCTGCGTCTTTCCGCAGAGCAAGAGGATCTAGCCAAATAGTGGGATAAGTAGTGGGAGCTACGATGTTGGGGCTACCGGGCAGCTATAGAGCTGAAGTGTGTTCACACTCCTACACTAATAGATTTTACACGATTATGCAATAAATTCGAGCCCTACTGTGATTTCGTCTGCAAACGAGGGACGGTGTAATTTATTCACCGTCCGCTCTACTTGAAAGATTGACTACTGTCAATCTTATATCGTATGCTTTAAAAAGTTTAAATTTAACTTCATTGACATTGAGCGAACTTGTGAAGTTATTAGTATGCCTGTCTCACTCAATTCTTAGATAAGTAGATGAAACATCAAAGACATAATTTAGTATGACACAGGTAGATCTTTTATCTACTTATATAAGAACTAGCGTCCGCGATCCATTTGCATGGACTTTAGTGGAAAGGTCGTAAACTTTCTCCCTCAGAATAATTTCGAAAATCAGTCGTACTAGCATGTCCTAATAATAAAGTTAACCTGGGTGTGCTCTAGGTCTCTTGAGCTAGGATCCGTATGTTCTCTGTGACCGCTGGCGTCTGGGGGAGGGAACGAGTTGAGTTCTTTACCTCCGAGCGCTAGCGGTCCCGGGAAGGGTAACACGCTTGTGTGTACTGGGGAGGGGGGGAGGCATTCAGGCCCCTCCCCTCCCCGAGTGAGAGTCTCGCGGACGCTCTGTGTATAGCGGGGGTACTGGCGAGATCCTTCACGAGTATCCAGAGCCCCCGCTACTGGCACTGTGAGGCTGGCTACCGTGGTGGATTTAGTGGGTCGAGCCCCACACCACGTGCGACTAGAGCATTTCCACCACACAAAAAAAACTTGAGAGGTGTCAAGGGACACCCGGATGGACCGAAGTTATTTCTTATTATTTATTACTTACTAGCTGTGCCCTGCGGTTTTACCCGCGTTAAATTTTATAAATTATCACAGCTCCTCCCCCGTAGGTGATAGCGTGATAATATGTAGCCTATATGTTGACCCGACCTCTTAGTAATATTCATGCAAAATTTGAAGTAAATCCATGCAATAGTTTTTGAGTTTAGCCTGGACATACATACAGACCAACAGATAAACAGACAAAAATTCTAAAAACTATATTTTTGGCTTCGATATCGATTATAGATCACGCTTCAAGTATTCTTTTAAAAAAATATTCAATGTACAGTTTTCACTTTCTTACGATTTTATTATATGTATAGATGTACAAAAAACCTGTATACACTCAACAAAAATAATCATCGCGACACCACACTGTTCAATGCGAAATAGAAATGAAAATATCTGGCTTGCTTTCTATAAGAGAGAGAGAGAGAGAGAGAGAGAGAGAGAGAGACAGACAGACAGAGAAATATGCGCACGCCGCACAGCTGCAAAAAGTGTCGTGACAACTTTTTGTAAGATTTTTTTCCGTCTAGCCCCCTTTCACAACGCGTGATAAGTAACTTCGTTAAAACAAAAATTATCCGTATGTTATCATAAGCTTGCAATAAGCCGCTCTGCTTTACATAATATCGTCCACTGCTGGACATAGGCCTCCCCCAAAGTTTTTAAGCCCGATTACCTGGTCTATCCCTTAGGGTGTCTTTCCACCAGAGATGTGCTATGCCGCTATACTGCGAGAATGTAAAAGCTAAGCTACGAAACTATGTGACCGTGTCCGTACCGTACCGAGTAAAGATGTGCAGCCGCAAAGTAGCTACACAAGGAAGATGTGCAGCTCGAGCTGTGTATGTGATTTATCGAAAGTAGGGAAGCGGCGAGGTCGGCGCGGTGAGGGAAGAGGCGCTAACGCGTCCTGCCCTGCCGTGCCGTTTAGTTCATTTCTACTGTCGGTACTCTACTCTGCACATACCTACACCACTCGCGACGACCCATAGCCGGCATCCATAGCACGCATCCATTGGAAACATCCATAGCACGCATCCTTCCATATAAAAAACATATCTGGGGACAATGTCACACAGATCATCCTAGCCCCAAACTAAGCAAAGCTTGTACTATGGGTACCAGGCGACGATATACATACTTATATACATAGATAAATACATAAATGCATAGAAAACGTCCATGACTCAGAAACAAATATTCGTGCTCATCACACAAATATTTGCACTTACCGGGATTCGAACCCAGGACCACCAGCTTTGTAGGCAGGAGCACTACCAATTAGGCTACGATGACCGTCATATTTTAGTTGAATCCGTTTCCATCAGTGCTAAGCTAAGTGCACCAATGAATATGATTGGTGAATATCAAACGCATTGATAGAAACGTAGCATAGCACATCTCTGGTGGAAAAGCAGCTTTAGTCGGCTTTTACGCCACCTACGGGATGGATTGGGGTGATATTCTTTTTAAGCCGAATACTACACGGATTTTTCAGGCCGGAAACCACACGCTTTTTTACCACACGGGTGGTAAAAAAGCTCTGTGGTTAATGGTTGACCAAGCTTATTAACAAGTTTTCTGAGTCATATTACAAGGTTGTCCCTGAACCATTGGACCATAATAATACTTATAGTTAGTTGATATCTTTGCATTGAACCGGTCTGTTTGAGGTACTTACCTACGATCAGTTTTCTGATTGGATACCCTTGAATGTTAATTAGGAGAAGGGATTGTTCCGCATGTATTGTGAGAATTGGTTCTACTCCATGAATAATTACTAATAAATTATTTATTCTTAATGAGAAAGAAGCATGTCATGACGGTATCTTGGTGTGGACAATTTATTTTGTACTAATAATTTATACCAATATTTGATTGGCAAACGCAATGCATGCGATATATAGCTCTGACGACCCTAGTTATACGAGGAACAAAACATTAACAATCCCCATCTATCTATCACCCATATAGGGGACCTCGGGAAGATGTTCGCCGTCGCTAAGGTGGAGTCGTAGGATCCTGAACGCCTTGATATTATTAATAACATTTTTCTGGCACTAAGTGCTGCAGATCCTTGTAGCATTTGACCCCTTATATAATTAAATTAGTTTAGTCTAAAAGCAGCATATTTATTCCATTAACTTCATAAATATGTTAAACGAATTAATGTATATTTTTCGCAGCTAATATTTTGTGTATGTAAAAGACTACTTTAGCACTTTTTAATTCATTAACCGGAAGGAATAAAAAAAAATTGTTAACCGGAAGCAATTTTAATAATAAGATAATTAGCATAATTTAATTTTGAACATTATATAAATACAATACAATAAAATGAAAAAATATTAAATTTACTATGTTCTCAACAGTAACAAATAAATAGTGATATTAGGAATTCTCAGAATGCAGATTCTGATCTATGCAGAAAATATATCATTGAATTCTTTTATTCACAGGTGCCACTACAAAAATGCCAGAAAAATCAGTAATCTTCGGTACGAACGAAAAATGGCGGATCAATCGGAACATCTTTGTGCTAGGATTCGCGTTCATGGTGCACTTCACGGCGTTTCACGGGGCTGCCAACCTTCAGAGCTCAGTGAATAGCGATGCTGGAGCTGGAGCCTTCACTTTGGCTGCCATTTACTTCTCCTTGATACTGTCTAATATACTACTGCCAGCAGTTATCATCAAGTAAGTAATAAGTTGGGGAAGAATCGGAAATCTTTGTAAGGATACACGTTTATGGTGCACTTCATGGAGTTTCACGGGGCTGCTAACCTTCAGAGCTCAGTAAATAGCTATTCTGAAGCTGCAGCCTACACTCTGGCTGCGATATACTTGTCCTTTATAGAGTTTAATATACTTCTGCCAGCAGTTATCATCAAGTAAGTAATAATTGGGGGAAGAATCGGAACATGTTTTTGTAAGGATTCACGTTTATGGCACACGAGGCTCCTAACCTTCAGAGCTCAGTAAAATGAATGCTGGAGCTGGAAACATCACTTTGACTGCAATAGACTTCTGCTTGATACTGTCTAACATACTGCTGCCAGCAGTTCTTGATCTTGAACTAAGTACTTAAGCAAAAATTGGCTAATCAATCGAAACATATTATTTATTCTAGGAATGCATTTCAGGCCAAAAATTAAGATTTAGGAGTTTGGAATGCGGATAAAGACGAGTTTAAAAACTGATCATTGGAGATTAGCGCTCACAATGTAATTTACAAAAAGACACAGTACAGGACATTGTTGAAGATGTACCGTACAGTTCGGTCATTCATTCACATGATATGGTAGCAGATGGAATACAGATTAGCTATCTAATACGCGTTGAATAATGTACCTATAGAAAAATTTAATGTAGTCCACGTAAATCTATTTGATCTAACTATCAAGTTAACATATTCTGCTACCAGAATACATAATACAGCCCTGTTCAATAATACACCTATTTAGGTGAGAGTAGCAAATCCGGATTGTGTAAGAATTAGATGAATGGGATTACTGAACTTAATAGCTATCTCGGTTTCGGCTTAACTCGTTGACGATATTATGATGCATCATCATCATCATTACAGCTAAATGATATCCACAGCTGGACAAATCTCTCCCAAGTATCATCATGGGGGGATATGTCATCTTACTATGCTTATGATTAAGCTATAAATTCGTAACAAAGTGCTCAGTAAGATGATTTGAAATCAGTTTAGCAAGCACATTCCCAGAGCTCTGGAATTCATCGCGGAGACCTTGGACCTCGCGGTGGCCTTTTTTTTTTTTTTTTTTAATATCTAGGGACAGTGTCACACAGATCTTCCTAGGCCCAAACTAAGCAAAGCTTGTACTATGGGTACCAGGCGACTATATACATACTTATATAGATAGCTAAATACTTAAATACATAGAAAACATCCATGACTCAGAAACAAATATTCGTGCTCATCACACAAATGCCGCGTGAAAGGTAACCACGCCAACCGGCCCATCATATCACTCACGCCACCAGTAACCACCTAGACCCAGGATTCGAACCTTCGCACGGGTTACTTAAATGTAATGCTAGACGGCTTAAGCCACCGCTTGCTTCTACTAACTACTGTGATTAGCTGTAATGCGGTCAGCCGTCAGCAATCAATATTGCTGACCGGCTGCCGCATCACAGTGCGAATAAAAACTACTTTCTTGTACAAATATATAACGGTCACCGTAGCCTAGTTGGTAGTGTTCCTGCCTACGAAGCTGGTGGTCCTGGGTTCGAATCCCGGTAAGTGCAAATATTTGTGTGATGAGCACGAATATTTGTTTCTGAGTCATGGATGTTTTCTATGTATTTAAGTATTTATCTATCTATATAAGTATGTATATCGTCGCCTGGTACCCATAGTAGAAGCTTTGCTTAGTTTGGGGCTAGGATGATCTGTGGGACATTGTTCCTAGATATTATTTGTGAGATTTTATTTTCATACAAATAAAATCTCACAAATAAATATTAATGTAATTTCCCGCTTGAATGTTTATAAGTCTACGAGCATCGCAAAGACACGCACACCCGTGCGAGCTTATCGTCGTTCGCGCGTTGTCCTTTTGTTTATGAATGAAACATAGATCTACAAATGTCACGACAGTACAACAAAAACTTTTATACTTAATATATTTTTGTCAATTATTGAATTATATCGGAACTCGCAGAACAAAAGTTGTTTCTTATGGTGTTAGCAATCTAGTTCTGCGAGCTTGTTGGTATTTTACAAATAACCCAGTATTAATTTAATATAATTATGTTTTATTAATTTCTTAAATCTGTCTCATCTGTAATTAATTAATTATTTTATTATTATTGAAATTGTATTATTTAAAATTATTTTAAATGTTTTTAATTGTATTTTATTTAAAATGTAAGTACCTAATGTGTAAGTATTGTGTAAACGTTTGTTAAATTTAATGGTTTTTAAGTTGTTAATTTAATTCATATGTAGTTTACTTTGCTTTATGTCATTATGTTATGTTTTTGTGCACATTCAGATACAAGTTACTTGTTCATGAATAAATGTAATTAAATGAAAAATAAAAATGAAATATAGATGCTAATAACCCCTCTCTTTCCAGATGGCTGGGTTGCAAATGGGCAGTAGCTGTCTCGTTCATCGCGTACATGCCGTTCATCATAGCGCAATTCTACCCACGACTGTACTCCCTGGTGCCTGCAGGCATGATGGTCGGGTTTGGCGGTGGTCCGCTGTGGTGCGCAAAGTGCACCTACCTGTCTGTGGTGAGATACCTTCCTATTTCTTACTTGAATTCAGTTCCGTTATCAGACTCAAAAATTCAGCAACGCTTGTTTGCTGACTTTTAAAGGCCGGCTACGCACCCGCGACATCTCTGGTGTTGCGAGTGTCTATGGGCGGCGGTGATCACTTACCATCAGTCAGTGTGGACATTTTGTCAACGTTCTTTCTTGTATATATATATATAAGCAAAAGAGAACGTACTTAATGAATTACAACCCAGGAGTTGCTATTTCAAGAATCACTATCACACTAATATTATAAAGGCGAAAGTTTGCGAGTGTGTATGTTTGTTACTTCTTCACGCAAAAACTACCGAACGGATTTTGGTGAAACTTTGTAGTAATATAGCTTATAATTCGAATAACACATAGGCTATAATTTATACAATTTAACGCGGGGCACAACTAGTATGAAATAAAAATAGAACAATTGGTTAATTAGAATATTCTGTTGCGGCCTATTTTTGTTGGCATTGGATAAATATTTTAAAGACGATTAAAAATTAAATTATTATTAACGTTGTTATTTTTTGGTTAATATTGGACATGATGAATAGAGCGTAGAACCGCTTAATATGGCATAGTTCAGGGTTAGAGATCGGGACTACCACTGGATCTTAAATTATATATGGTCATCGTAGCTTAGTTGGTAGTGCTCCTGCTTACAAAGCTGGTGGTCCTGGGTTCGAATCCCGGTAAGTGCAAATATTTGTGTGATGAGCACGAATATTTGTTTCCGAGTCATGGATGTTTTCTATGTATATAAGTATTTATCTATCTATATAAGTATGTATATCGTCGCCTGGTACCCATAGTACAAGCTTTGCTTAGTTTGGGGCTAGGACGATCTGTGACATTGTCCCTAGATATTATTATTATTGTTATATCAAATATTAGCAAGGCATAAAACTAGCAGACTAGCAGCTGTCTACAGCACTTCTTCTTAGCGTTTCGATGGCCAACTCGTTATATTTTTGTGGCCCAGAACGTGGCCACACTGATTGACCTGCTTGTGCCTCACTAGCCTGATATCGTCCACAGCTGGAGGTAGCCTTCCCCAAAGGTTACTATAACGTTGCTTTTTGGGAGGGTTTGCTGTAATCACCGCGCTTGGTAAGGAAATTGGCTACCGCAGATCGGTGGTACTACTTAAATATACAGGAGGCGTGCAGTCCGACTACCTGTTCTATCCCTTGAAATAATGAAATTTATTCAGCACGTGGGTATTTACATACACTTGGGCCGTGTTGAAACCGGTAGTAGAGACACCCGCTGAGTTTGTTTCGCTGGGTCTTCTCAGTTTTGGCGCATTGGATCCGGTGGTAGCATTAAAGCGCGACCGTATAAACACAAGGTCCGCCATAATGATAACATTTAATTCGTACCTTAATAAGACAGAACCATTCGACAATATGTAGTAAAATTTAAAATTTTGATAATGAAACCTACACACGATCCTTGACAATAACTTAATTTAAGTTAGTTAAATATCGTTACTGTTTTAAAATAAATCTTATTGTAAATTATTTCCTACAATCCATGTACCTAAATATCTATATGTACCTAGAAATAATTATAAATTAATTATATATTACTACGAATATGTTCTGACTTTTTACAAGCGCTTTTTTAAAGTCTACGGAATAAAAACCTTTTTTATTTTATTTATTTATTTTTGTACTTGTCAAGGTCACAATGTATTACATAAACACAGTTTAAAAACAGTAATTAAAGCAACAAAATATTTTGAATTAGTCCGTCCGTGCAGTCTGTTTCGTCACATATATTTTTAATATCCTTTTTTAATATGGTTCCTTAGTCGCCTTTTACGGCACCTACGGGATGTGGTATGGTGTGGCCCTGTTATTCTTTCTGGGCTGGAAACCACACGGCTACTTGTAAATATTTTTTCTAGTTCCGTACCATAATGTTAATAAAAATGGTCCGACTTAGTCCGTCCGTCTATGTAAGCGCTAAAGTTTTGTTATTACTTTTTGCGTTGAGTTTTAGAATATTTTTAGGTAAGATGGCGTTAAAAGCGTCTTAATTGCGAAGGATAATGTAGAATGGACTGTATAAAGTCGAGTCGGAAAGGTTAACGCACATGGGACCGGATACACCGTGGATCGTCCGTTAGATTCCCACCCGCATGTTCCTACCTACAACTCATTTTAAAGAGATGTCTGAAAATTGTTTTAGATATTGTTTAGTCAATCATAAAGCAAATGGATTGTATTTTTTTTCAGCTTTAGTCATATGATCGAAAATTAAAACTAGCATTATCGTGCTAAAATAAAAGGTTTTATTTGCACATAAAAAAATCTAATTTTTAATATCTATGTCGCGTTGTATTCCATCCCGCTTCCTTTCAAGCCAAAGTTCGTTGGCAATAAAGTACAGCCGCCAGCATATCAAGCTACCCTAATATGTCAAGTTTTCCCAATTGAAAGTGAACCTTATGCTTTTGGAATAAAGTTGAATGTCATAATAGAAATTTAAAAAAAATGGGTTAGCTGTATGTGCTGGCGTCTGTACAAATAAGAATTACGATTAATATTCATAGATAACTGAAAAGATGTACGTGTTTTTGGAATGTTCTACCGATAAAGTCCTTACGTGTCTTTTTTGCAGAAATTAGCCATTTTAGTAAAAAAATCTTCTTCTTCTTCTTCAATCATAAAGCAAATGGATTGTATTTTTTTTCAGCCTTAGTCGAATGATCGAAAATTAAAACTAGCATTATCGGGCTAAAATAAAAGGTTTTATTTGCACATAAAAAATCTCATTTTTAGGGTTCCGTAAAAAAATACGAAACCCTTATAGATTCATCATGTCTGTCTGTCTGTCTGTCCGTCCGTATGTCACAGCCACTTTTTTCCGTAACTATAAGAGCTGTTCTGGTGAAACTTGGTAAGTAGATGTATTCTGTAAACCGCATTAAGATTTTCTCACAAAAATAGAAAAATAATAATAATTTTGGGGGCTCCCCATACATAGAACCGAAACTCAAAAATTTTATTTTCATCGTACGCATACATGTGGGGTATCTATGGATAGGTCTTTAAAAATGATATTGAGGTTTCTAATAACATTTTTTTCTAAACTGAATAGTTTGCGCGAGAGACACTTCCAAATTGGTAAAATGAGTGCCCCCCCCCTCCTGTAACTTCTAAAATAAGAGAATGATAAAACTAAAAAAATATATGATGTACATTACCATGAAAAGTAACAACGAAAATTGGTTTGAACGAGATCTAGCAATTAGTTTTTTTTAATACGTCATAAATCGTAAACAGCAATTTACCTTTCAATTAATTAACTGAAATACTTGCTGCTACGGAAACCTTCATGGGCGAGTCCGACTCGCACTTGGCCGGTTTATAATATCTATGTCGCGTTGTATTCCATCCCGCTTCCTTTAAAGCCAAAGTTCGTTGGCAATAAAGTACAGACGCCTGCATATCAAGCTACCCCAGTGTGTCAAATTTCCCTAATTGAAAGTGAACCTTATAGTCTTGTGATAAAGTTGAATATCTATAAAAGAACTTAAAAAAATTGGGTTAGCTGTATGTGCTGGCGTCTGTACAAATAAGAATTACGATTAATATATGTACATGGTTACCGTATATGCTACCGTATTGCATCAGTTTGGATAGCTGAAAAGTTGTACATGTTTTTGGAATGTTCTGCCGATAAAGTCCTTACGTGTCTTTTTTGCAGAAATTAGCCATTTTAGTAAAAAAATCAGTTCAAAATTATAAAAACGAAAATATTTTAAGTCTTAATTTAAAACTAAATATTTATTCAAATAGTAATTTTAAGATTGGTTACTATGTATTAAAGTGTAGATAGGCATATAAAAATGATAAAATTAAAATTAGTTATTACGTTGGTTTTGTTTTTAAACATTTTTAACAGTTATTTTTAATGTGTTATTTTAATGTACGGTTGTTCACCACCAAACCCATTGTACAGACGCCAGTACATCAAGCTACTCCAATCTGTCAAATTTCCCCAATTGTAAGTGCACCTTATGCTTTTGTGATAAAGTTGAAAATCTATAAAATAAATTTGACAGATTGGGGTAGCTGGATGTGCTGGCGTCTGTACTTAGTTGTTATTTTAGTTTTATTAGTTCACTCACTGTACCACTAGACCGTTACCGTAGAGTTAGATGCCGGTATGGTTTCGTTCACAATTGGAAGTGACCATACCCCATTTTATGTGTTCAATTGACCAGCTTCAGATCAGTATACAGATTGAGTTTTATTTTATTACCTTCTTGTATACACACCCCCGGCGAAGCTCGGTCGTTAACAACGGTATAACATTTGTTAAAAAAATATCAAACTCTTTCAATCGGCTTCCATGAACACCTGTGTCATTGATCGAATGATTAAGTCATTTTTAATCTTCATCCATTTGAATCACAATCACGATGATCGGATGGTAGCTCTCCTGGTAGTATCGTGACTTAAGAGCGTTAATTAATAAAATAAAGTACTACTTAGCAATTAAAGACACCATTTTTTCTCACATTATTTATTTAAAACTATAGTGTTCACTGTTCACATTGTAGATAACATTGAGAATGGCTAATTGGCTATTGGAGTTTTCCCAAGACCCTACAGCATTTAAAACCGGGGTGAAAATGTTTTCATAGGACCAACAACGGTGCTCTGGGTATAAGTGCACAACGGTAATCCTACTAATATTATAAATGCGAAAGGTTGCGAGTATGGATGTTTGTTACTATTTCGCGAAAAAACTACCAAACGGATTTTGTTGATACTTTGTAGTAATATAGCTTATATATCCGAATAACACAGGCTGTGATTTATTAAGTTTAACGCGGGTATAAGCGCGGGGCATAGCTAGTATCTATACATATAATAAAATCGTGAGAAATTCAAAACTATACATTGAATATTTTTTTTAAAGTATACTTGGGGCGTGATCTATAATCGATATCGAAGCCAAAAATATAGTTTTTAGAATTTTTGTCTGTGTGTCTGTTTGTCTGTATGTATGTCCGGGCTAAACTCAAAAAGTACTGCATGGATTTACTTCAAATTTTGCATGAATATTACTAAAAGTTCGGATCAACATATAGGCTACATATTATCACGCTATCACCTACGGGGGAGGAGCTGTGATCATTTATGAAACTTAACGCGGGTAAAACCGCGGGGCACAGCTAGTTAGTATATATTCTAGAGAGTGAGGATCCAGTAAGAACTTCTAATCCTACTAATATTATAAATGTGAAAGTTTGTGAGTATAGATGTTTGGTACTCTTTCGCGAAAAAACTACCGTGCGCATTTTGTTGAAACTTTAGTAATATAAGCTTTGTAGTATAATACCGCCCATTGTACATGATTGTGTTATTAGTGTCCTATGAATTTATCGTGTTAGAGTGTGTACAATAAAGAGTATTCTATTCTCTATTCTATTCTATTCTTATATATCTGAATAAAACATAGCCTGTTATTTATTAAGTTTAACGCGGGTATTAGCGCAGGGCACAGCTAGTATTAGTCTATATGCCAGAGAGTATCATTATTATGGTAATGAGACTCGCAAGAGCTCACCGGGAGAGTCATAATGGTCATCATTGTGTGAACCGCCTACCTTCAGGTGGACTGTAAGGTGTTTGGTGTTTCTAGCGGAAGCGTGTTCAACCGCAGAAAACGAGGTCCTGGGAAGAAGAAGAAGAAATCCCGGGTTGGGGCCTAAAAGTGATTTCTCTATAAAAAAAATTCTCAGTATCAGCCTGGAGTTCGGGAGTTGGCGGTATCATACCCCGTGCCTCGGAGAGCACGTAAAACTGTCGGACCTGTACCTGACCTCTTTCCGGTTGTGTCGCTAGTCGCCCCATTGGAACATGAGAGTCATAGAATAGAAAGTGCCCCTTTGTTGGCGCACACACTTGTGCACAACAATGTTCCGCGCAGATGGCTGGACACGGGAGTGAGGGAATAGAAAATAAACCGCACACATTAATGCACTATAATAATGTCCTGTTTAGTTGGCTTACTTAATAATAATAATAATATCTAGGGACAATGTCACACATAATCCTAGCCCCAAACTAAGCAAAGCTTGTACTATGGGTACCAGGCGACGATATACATACTTATATAGATAGATAAATACTTAAATACATAGAAAACATCCATGACTCAGAAACAAATATTCGTGCTCATCACACAAATATTTGCACTTACCGGGATTCGAACCCAGGACCACCAGCTTCGTAGGCAGGAGCACTACCAACTAGGCTACGGTGACCGTCAACGTGATGTACTTACTTATCGTATGGGAATTGATTACCATAGTTAGAGTTGTTCAAGCTGGCCAGAAGGCCTCTGACATACCTTAACTACGGTCGCCTAACGATGAGAACCGGGACCCACAGCTTAACGTGCCCTCCGAAGCACAGAAATGCTCAATATAACCACAGTGGCGGTCATCCATCTATGGACTGGCCGCGAGCCTAGTTGCTTAACCTCGCCAATTACTTGTGGACCAGTGAGAACATCTGGCTATGAGCGAATCAAAGAACACGTAAAGTTGGTTAGTCTCCAGTGAAAATGGCCACCAATATTCGGCCGATATTATATGTAAATACATACGTCCCGTCCTTGTGGAGGTGCGTATTTTATCCGTAACTGGAATGTAAATTATTTTAATATAACTAGTTAGGTACGGTGTAAATTTTTGATGTAGGTTGTTGAATATTCATCGCTTTTAGAGATCTCTTAATCTATACATATAATAAAATCGTAGGAAAGTCAAAACTGAACATTGAATTTTTTTTAAAAGGATACTTGATGCGTGATCTACAATCGATATCAAAGCCAATAATATAGTTTTTAGAATTTTTGTCTGTTTATCTGTTTGTCTGTATGTATGTCCGGGCTAGACTCAAAGAGTGCTGCATGGATTTACTTCACATTTTGCATGTATATTACTAAGAGGTCGGGTCAATATATAGGCTACATATTATCACGGTAGCACCTACCGGGGAGGGGCTGTGGTAATTAATAAAGTTTAACGCGGGTAAAATCAGAACACAGCTAGTAGGAAATATAGGGAACTTTATAAAACCACTCTATCTCATGACTGGCCTGTTGGTTTAGTGGTTAGTAACCCTGACTGCTAAGCCAGAGGTCATAGTTTCGATTTCCATCAAGGACAAATCTTTGTGTAATGAGCAGGAATGCACGATTATTTGTTCAGTGTCAGGGTGTAATTTATCCTACTAATATTATAAAGGCGAAAGTTTGTGATTGTGTGAGTGTGTATGTTTGTTACTTCTTCACGTCTAAACGGCTGGAGCGATTTTAATGAAATTTGGTATGGAGTTAGCTTACACCCTGGATTAACAGACAGGCTATAATTTAATATATCATTTTTCTGATTGCCATAGTACAGGCTTTGCCTAGATTGGGATTAGATAGCAGTGTATTAGTTGTCCCAAGGTATGTATTATATATATTATTATGTAGGTTTATCTGAAAAAATACAATATGAATTGATAATGGAGATAAATACAGATTTTACGTATAATAATATCCATTATATTCTTTTTTGATCGTGATCATTTAACGATGGGCACTCATAATCAGATGCTCACACCAAACCGTAACTGATTGGCGAGGTCAAGCAACTATGCTCGCGGTCAGTCCATAGATGGGTGATTGATGTGTTGATAAGTGGTTTAATTTCTGAGTGTCGGTCCCGGTTGTAGTCATTTAGCCATATCAGAGGCCCAATGGACGGCTTGAACAACTCTGACACTAGGGTAACCACTGCCCACACGATAAGTAATTAATACTAATAAGTGTTAAAAGCGAATGTGAATATCAATACTATCAAAAATTATAGAAAAAATTATAAATTCACGATTAGTTAATTATTTAGAAAAAAATAACTTGCTTTCAGTTAACCAATACGGTTTTCGACAGGGAAAATCAACTGAGCAAGCTGTTAACAAACTTATTAAATTTGTTGTCTCTAACTTAGATAAAAAGAAAAAATGTCTGACTATCTTTCTAGATCTTGCTAAGGCATTTGATACGATTTCTGTTTCCCTCTTACTAGAAAAACTCGAAAGATTGGGAGTTAGAGGTACACAGTTGAAACTTTTTTCTAGTTACCTGAGTGGCCGGTCTCAGTGTGTCCGAGTAGGAAAATATAAAAGTTCTCACCTCATGGTCACTCATGGCGTACCACAAGGCAGCATACTTGGACCTACGTTATTTCTTATATATATAGATGGTCTCACGAGTCTTGAAGTTACCCATGGGGAAATCATATCTTTTGCAGATGATATTGCCCTTACTTTTGCTGCTAATACATGGGAAGAGGCTTTCAGTGCTGCACAGCGAGGCTTCGATACCGTGAGAAAGTGGCTTCAGAGAAATATTCTCACATTAAATGTCGACAAAACCAAGTATATCTGCTTTAGCATAAAAAAATTAACTGAGGATGGCATCGTGCAAAATATCACATCGCACGAGTGTCTCTCCGAAAAAAATTGCAAGTGTCTTCCACTGGAACGAGTCGATACAATAAAATATTTAGGAGTTAACATAGACAGCAATCTACATTTCAAAGAACACATTAGGTTGCTATGCGGTAGAATTAGAAAGCTGATATATATATTTAAAAACTTAAGGCACATTGCTGACTTTAAGTTGCTAAAGCAGATATACTATGCCCTCTGTCAATCACTTCTTACATATTGCCTATCATCTTGGGGAGGAACGTCAAAAACCACTTTAAAGTCTATCGAGGTGGCCCAGCGTGCAGTACTGAAAGTCGCTACGTTCAAGCCCATTAGATTCTCTACAACAACATTATATGAAAAATGGGAGGTTTTGACCGTGAGACAATTATACATGTTAAGCGTTGTCCTCCTACAGCACAGTAAGTTAAGTTACACACCATTACTCCTACAAAAACGAAGAAAAGACATAGTATGCGAGAGAACTAAGCTGTCTAACACTACATTTTGTCAACGATTTGCCCACTCCATTGGACCATTACTTTACAATAGGTTGAACAGAATTCTAAACATATACCCATTAACAAAAATACAATGTAAGAAGAAACTTACCGAATACCTGAAAAGTCTTACCTATGAACAGACTGAACTCCTACTGCAAATAACATCCTAAAAAAACCTAAGCAATACGATAGTACATACATTTCTCATAAAACACACACACTCACACAAACGCCCACATGCTCACTCACATTACTACACAAAACATAACACTACACAATATCACACACAACACCACACACAACCTCTTACACACCAGTCACATACATTCTCATCCCACACAAATAAGAGGACCTGCATGCAAACACTACACAAACGTTTTTATTATGTTTTACTTTTCTTTTAATTCCTTTTGCATTGTAAGAAAATACATTACAAATTATTAATTTGATTATATTCAGGATATAACATGTAACATATAATTATGAAATTATGTAAATGGCTTAAATAAATGTACAATACTCGAGGGGTTGGGCGCTGATAGCCGAAATACAGGCTCTGCCTAGTTCGGCTACAGATGACTATACCATTTAATCTGACCTAAATTAGCCTGTTAAAATATTTTGTAACTTAGGCTTAAGTTTTTTGAACAATAAACATTATTATTATTATATAATACAAACTACTCTTGGTTTAATTCTCTTGGTTTCCAGTGTAGGGGAAAACCAATACTGGTTTATATTACACTGTAATATTAAGATAGATTTAAGAATATTTGTGTATTTTGATTAAATAAATAAATAAATAATGGCACAAAAAGAAAAATAATGTATGATATATATATATATATATATATATATATATATATACATATATAAATAAAAAAAAACATTTAATTAAATGACGAAAACTAAAGAAATTCTGTACGGAACTTTGATAGAGGTAACTCCGACTACCACTTAGCCTTAACTTTTGCGCCTTTAGATACCTAGGTTGTCACAAGTTAATTTAGAAGAACGGTTCTTAAATAACCTTGAGTTAAATTGGACTAAATGAGGGCGTTATTATTCCCTACGTACACAACAAAGATATTTTTTTTATATTTTTCACATGGTCCAATGAATAAAATGACAATTAAAACGTATACGTAATCTAGTAGTCATTATGACTGGTCAAATAGTTGTAAGTTTTTTTAAATAATATGTACATTGAAATAAATCAGAGTTAATTTACCAATGAGTTCGTTACTTTAAAAGCTAGGTTAAGTTAACTTTAGTATAATTTATTTATATGTAGTACTAGCTGTGCCTCGCGGTTTTACCCGCATTAAACTTTACAAATTATTGCCTGTGTGTTAATTCAGGTTGCTAGCTAACTGAATACCAAATTTTATTAAAATCGCACCAGCCGTTTGGACGTGAAGAAGTAACAAACATACACACTCACACAGTCACACACTCACAAACTTTCGCATTTACAATATTAGTAGGATAATCACATAATTATATATGTATAGTATAGTATGTTAATTTAAGTACGCATGTATCTACTTATTACATATTTTCTATGGAATGGCACTTTACCAATGCAATAATTTACTCGTTTACTTTAAGTTAGGCTTAATCCACTTTGTTTATCCTCCGCGGATAGCTGTTATTGTTATTTTGTACTCCATATAAGTATTTAAGTCTAGATGTTAGTGCTGTTAGTATCCCTTTACCAAATAAATAAATAAACTAGTGTTTATAGTCCAAATTGGTGGTATTATTCGGTGATATACCTTTAGCAACTCGTGCAATTCTACAACAATCAGACACAGATAGTATTTCAACTGCTCTTTGCTTTTTTTCTGATTAAATTCGTTGCATCTTTCAACTGTCTTGTATCCCACAAGACAGTTGAAAGATGCCTGAGCCTCACCACTCAGTGTTATTTCATTGTGTGCCACTGTTCATTGTCACTTGCAGGGGTGTCTGTAGAGGGTGAGAGGGAAGAACGGGACACTATATACCCGCAGAAAAACATTAAATAACTTCATTTTTTTTTAATACTTACCTAGCCCTTATATATTATTGAAATATTCCATTTTTCAATACACAACATTTTCACAAATCAATGAAAACCAAAAATAATTTATTTCCCCGCAGTAACTTACGAACTTTATCATATTTCAATAATAGGTAGATACGCACTGATGCTAAACAAAAAAAAACTAGTTTTATTAATTTCCTTAAATATTAAAATTAACCTTTAAATGCCACAAGAAGTAAATGATGAGTTTTTATTTATATATCCTTATGAGTAGTTTTGGTTCACCAAGTCTCAGACTTATTCCAACTAGGTACCCGGTAGGCCTCTGACAGGGACCGCTGTCGTCTTATCATTTACTACTGGCTACAAGCGGCACCGTCAGCTTAACATATTACCTGAAGTACCTAGAGATGCCCAGATAATCTATACATCTATACAAACAAATAAAATTGGAGTGTCTGTTTGTAATATTGAAATAACCGGTTTTTACTACATAAATATGAATATATATACGGTACATACAACAAAATAATTTTTTTTCAATTTTTGTCTGTCTGTCTGTCTATTTGTTCTGGCTAATCTCTGAAACGGCTGGACCGATTTTGACGGGATTTTTATTAGCAGGTAGCTGATGTAATAAGGAGTAACTTAGGCTACTTTTAATTTAGAAAAAGTCTTTTATTTTACAAAATAACAAAAAACACGAAATAAACTAATTAACACGCGGATGAAGTCGCGGGCTCAGCTAGTAATTAATAAAAACTTTGCGGTTACCATTTATAGAGTACCAGAGCTTATTTATTTAACTACAGTGATCATTCCTTCATCTGACGGGCCTGTTAGCGTGGTTGGCAAATGCTTGCTTTACACGCCGGAGGTCGTGGGTTCGATTCCCACCCAGGATAGATATTTGTGTGCATGTGCATGTCGGTTTGTCCTGAGTCTGGGTGTAACCTATATAAGTATGTTTTTACAAAAGAAAAGTAGTAAATGTAATATATCAGTTATCTAGTTTCCATCGTACAAACTCTGCTTAGTTTGGGATCAGATGCCATGTGTGAATAATGTCCTAAGATATTTATTTATTATTACCCTTGAAAGCAATTAGTCTCAGGCTATTAAAATAATTACATAAAATTCTAAATTATTATGAATAATTTGGCTAATTATGAGTTATTTAAATAAATAAAATAAATTATTCAATTAGTTTGTTTTATAGCTAAAGTTTACATTTTATAGCTGACGTATTTTAATTTAAATCACATACAGAAAACGGGTTTAAAGTTATTATTATCTTGGGACAACTAACACACTGCCATCTGATCCCAAACTAGGCATAGCCTGTACTATGGTAACCAGATAACTGATAAACATACTTATTATATTTCATCTTCAGATGAAGATTGAGACATAAATATTTCATCTTCATATAACTGACTAGTCCTAGACCAGTCAGTTATATGAAGATGAAATCTAATCTATCCTCCTGACTATCGAAGGTACTTTTTTTCGAATTATATTGTGAAAATTTGATATGTTGCACATAAAGACCCTAGTGTTTTGTTAAAAATATTTTAAAAATTCCCAAGCCAGAAAATCCGGATTTTCACTATGTCACTTATATAGGACAAACGCAGAATATGAAGTTGTGCTTTGTATAGTACATAGCATTTTATTCAGAAATAAATACATATATTGTTGTTATTTTGACAGTATGACTAATAAAAGAACTTTAGTTTTAATGAAAGGCATCTTTATTATCATTAAATATTAAAAAACCCCTGTCTTGGAACTGGTTTACCATCAATCTTGTCTAATTATTAGTAACAAATTATTTAGCCATATAAAGAGATCAAAATTACAACTTCACACAATAAATCAACGTCATATACTCATTCACAACTAAACGTAATATAATTACGTACTCATGTACTTAACAATGTTTTAAACTTATAAAAAAAGAACAACAGTCTTGTAATACTTGGTGAAAGATCTGTCAAAAATGTTTGAACTTAAATCTAAATTCAGTCAATATGATTGACGTCAAAAGCGAAACATATTAGAATCTAAAAATACATATAGAATTAAAATTTACTTTTTAACTGTTTTTTAAGGTTCCGTAGCCAAATGGCCATAAAACGGAACCCTAATAGATTTGTCATGTCTGTCTGTCCGTCCGCATGTAACAGCCACTTTTTTCCGAAACTATAAGAGCTGTACTGTTGAAATTTGCTAAGTAGATGTATTCTGAAACGCATTTAGATTTTCACACAAAAATAGAAGATAAACAGTAAATTTTAAGGTTCCCAATACATATAACTGAAACTCAAAATTTATTTTTCATCAAACTCTTACATGTGGGATATCTATGGATAGGTGTTCAAAATGATGTTGAGGTTTCTAATATCATTTTTTTTCTACACTGAATAGTTTGTGCGAGAGACACTTCCAAAGTGGTAAAATTAGTGTCCCCCCCCCCTGTAAGTTCTAAAATAAGAGAATAATAAATAAAAAAAATATGATGTACATTACCATGCAAACTTCCACCGAAAATTGGTCTCAAGGAGATCTAGCAAGTAGTTTTTTTTAATACGTCATAAATCGTTAACCGCAATTTACCTTTCATTCAATCAAATAACGAACCCTTCATGGGCGGGTCCGACACGCACTTAGCCGCTTTTTTTGTAAGTCCTAATGTTTTTCCTTTTAGTAGAACTTCGGTCCTATTTGGGCAATCTACTATGGTATCCAGAATATCGTCATCAATATATTGCTGTATAAATTAAAAATTGTTCCACCTCGATGTGGCTTTTGGAATATAAGCTGGCTGTTGAAGATGACGATCGCTATGCTCTAATTTATCTCCAACCCAACAGTTATGTCTATCGACATTTCGAAGTGTCGAGGAACGTGTATTCCTCGATCTAAGCAGCATTCCACGTCTACCACCACGTCTCCCACGTGTACAAACCCGACCCGGCCTTTCAGAACTAACTGATAATAATGGCAATGCTGGTGTAGATTCAATTCAGTTGATCATTATCCGAAGAACTCTGTAAAGAACTTCCGGAATTTATATCTCTCTCATTTCTCTGTGGAGTATAACTGCAATCATCTTTAGATACTTCAGAACCATCATCAAAGTCGGATTGATTTAATATATCGGTAATATTCTCTTCTGTCAACACTAAAACAAAAAAAAAGTAATCATATTAATAAAAGAATAATAAATATAGGCTATGTACTATACCTAGAACACTGATAGTGCATGCAATCATAAATTTATAGGCTGACATTGTACTACATAAAGGACATCTAACAACAAGTGTAAGTGGAAGACGAAATTAGTATATTTCGTGAAATAATTCAAAATATATTACGTTAGTCAATCAACTAAACTGTAACAACTTCGTTTTCAACGTAATTCACATTAAATGACAGGATTAAACTAGGTTGTACTTACTGGCCCTTCGGCGTGAACGCACCTCTCCACTAGTCGCAGCCATTTTGTCAAAAATGACAGGTGTATCCGACTCAATATATTTTTTTGTAGTTCAGTAAACAACACCTAGATGTCACTTTAAGGTTTTCTCATCTAAATAAATTAGAAATAACCGCGAATATTTTTTTGAATCTGATGTCCTATGAATAGTACGATAGCGGTCAGGAGGCTATCTTAAATATTTATGTATTAATTATATTAAAGATTAATTACATCTATAATATGTATGTAAAATACATACATATTATAGATAAATTACACCCAGACACAGAACAAACAATCGTGTTCATCACACAAAGATCTGTACCGGGTGGGAATAGAACCCACGACCTCCGGTTGAGTAGTCAGGGTCACTGACCCCTAGACCAGTCAGTTAAGAAAGCTGCTACTGGAACAACTGTTCCGGGACTGGCCTAGATTTCTTTTAAAAATAACGAGACGATGGATCAAAAACTCAGAGACGTCAGAGCATGAGTGCGCTATGCAAATTACAGAATTTGCATAGCGCACTCATGAACGAACTTACCACCACCACTTGCTATGTGGTGACGGCATTACATCACATCCCGCGGAGGGCGTAGAAATCGTCCCGAGGGAATACCTAGCAGAGAACGGGCAGCAGCGTTTTTCTGTGAACTATGACTATCAAACTGCGATATAGTAGACTTTGACTGCGATCGCCAACCCGTCTGTCAAGCGTGGCGATTATGGAATATCCCCCCATTCTTTGGGCCTTCGTTTTGTCTAGCAGTAGATGTAATTTGGCTGACATGATGATGACTCATCAACTAACGTCTCTCACTAGCTCTGTGTCTAGTATAAAATTAAATACGAATTTGCCATATCTTTCTCCGTAGTAAGTTACGAATTATTATCTTTCTCTGTAGTAACTTACGAATTTTGTCATACATATGTCGTAATAGGGGTGCAGTTGAGAGATAAATGAAATCTGACTCAATAGTGTATCAGTTTTATTCCTCCATCTCAATCATAATACATATCTCCATCACCATACAAATATAGAAGGTGCAAACACAATAGTACAGGCACAGAACAACAGCAGAAGAAAGAAGAATAATAATATGTTGGCAGGGCCTGAGTGATACTAATAGACAAAAAAATAGTGTATCAAATTGATGTTTTACATAAAGATTAAACATTGTTGTTTTACATTAAAATTAATATTTAGATGCCACAAGTTATATATGATGAGTTTTTAATAACATTCACTAAAAATCGCTGTGAAACATTACGAGCACACGTCTTGCCGTGCGCATTTTGGTAAAATACTTAGGATGATTATGTTTTATATGATGGCTGTAGACCTAAATTGTATTAATATTGTCTGATTGTTTAAATATTTTATACTTAGGTTCTACCCTTTATTTCAATCTTAAGTCTATCTAAGACAACAATAAAAATACAAGTTAAAATAGCACTCTAGTCACCATCTGCGGGCAAGTTGCCCAAAAAGCTAGTGACATTACAAATTATAGTTAAAATATAGCAGTCAAGTCACCATCTGCGGGTAGGGTGCCCAAAAAGCTGGTGAAGTTACAAATAACAATAAAAACATAGCACTCAGGTCACCGGGCAGCGTGCCCAAAAATCTGGTGACGTTACAAATTACAAGTAAAAATAGCATAGATACAGATCACCAATTGCGGGTAGGGTGCCCAAAAAGCTGGTGAAGTTATAAATTACAATTAAAGTTCTTGACAAAGTATGTCTCGGAACCCCATAGCTTCAAACCCAAACGGAAGAAAAATGTACCCATTACCGATGGAATTACTATTACATAACAATGAACCAAATTGTTTTCTATAGACTCATTCAGTACGAGTCTACAGAAAACGTATGAACGATTTCGAGCTTTCAATGAGGGCTATCGCTGAAATATGCTTTATGATTGGCAAGATTTATTATGCCGTCAAGACCAAATAGCCAATTATTTGCTTTGTACATTTAATTTTTGAAAACTTTTACTATAGTTACTTATCTATATGTTACGTTTGCTAATTAAATGTACTTAAGCCAGTCTAATGTTTGTTTATAGGTAGCAGAACCTTACGCCAAGCTATCAGGGGTATCAGCAGAGGTGTTGGTGGTGAGGTTCTTCGGGCTATTCTTCATGTTCTACCAGATGGCACAGATTTGGGGCAACCTTATTTCATCAGCCAGTAAGTATACTTAGAATTCTTGTTTTAACGAACGCTTATCAGATACTTAGGAGCTATACTTGAGTAGAGGATGTCACCAAAGAGTAGAACATAAGTCAACAATTACAGTTACAAGAACGGGTGGCGCAGCGGTAAAGACAGTTTCCTAGCCAGACACGGGAACCGAACCCAGGACACGGGGTTCGGTTCCCGCACAAGACAACTGTTTGTGTGATCCATAAGTAGCTATGCTGAGTCTGGATGTGCTTTTTGTCCATAAATTATATAATAATAATAATATTGGCGCAAGCCCGGTAGTATCATAATAAAACGAAAAAGATTTTCGAGAAAACAAGGAAATAACTAATAATAATATCCTATGAATAATAACATTATTCACTCACGGCCATCTGCTCTCACACTAAACACAGCATGTACTATGGAAACCAGATAACTGATATACTACATACTACATATACTACTTCTCTTTTGTTAATACATTCTTATATATATGTAATTACACCCAGACTCAAGACAAACAGATATTATACACACAATAAATATCTGTTCTGAAACCCATGTCCTGCGGCGTATAAGGCAAGTATTTAGCAACCACGCCAACCGGCCTGTTAATAATACATTTGTAAAGTACCAAATTCGATTCTTTTATCCAAACAAGTCCAGAATTATAATCAACGCGAGTGAATACAAGTGCTACTATATGTCTAGTTAAAGACGTAAGAGACTATTATAATAATAATAATGCTTGCATTCATTGGGTAACAAAATATAAATATGCATTTAAATTGTTACTATTTCCTTCCATTTATGGTGATTTGTAACATCAAGACCAATTAGCGAACACGTTTATCAGTAAAGATAAAATAAACTAAACTAAATTAACATCTAAATTAAATTATAAAACGTTATGCATTTGGCGATTTAAGTATTATTATTGAAATAACTCTTTTGATAAAAAAAAAAATAAAAAAGGTTTTTAATCACGTAGACTTTAAAAAAGGGCTTGTAAATAGTCAGAACATGTTTGTAGTAATATAGTTGTATATATTATTATTTCTAGTTACATAGATATTTAGGTACACATTGTATGAAAACATTTATAAATTTATTTTATTATAGCATTGATATTTAGCTAGCTCGTATCAAGTTATTGTCAAGAGATTATGTTTAATTATCTAGTTTAAGTCTAATATTTTTACTACATATTGTCATATTGTTGATTAATTCAATTAATACTCTGGGGGGTTACCGGCTAAGTCGTCGAACATCGGTATAGTGATTGCCTATACGGCTTTGCCTGGTTTGAGGTCAGATGGCAGTGTATTAGTTATCTCAATATATTTATATTTATTTAGGAATCCACTTTAATTCGTTTATTCTATTGAGTAGACATAAAAACATTTAGTAATTAATTTAGTAAAGTTTATTTAAGGTTCAGTTGAATTATAATATTTCTTTCTTTTATTAGTAATTAGCCGTACCCAGCGGTTTGAACTGCGTTAAATTTTATAAATTATCACCTTATCCGTACTTGATAGCGTGATAATATGTAGCCTATATGTTGACCCGAGCTCTTAGTAAGTCTTAATATTCATGCAAAATTTGAAGTAAATCCGTGCAGTACTTTTTGAGTTTAGCCCGGACATATACAGACAAAAAATCTAAAACTATATTTTTGGCTTCGATATCGATTGTAGATCACGTATCGTTTAAAAGAAATATTCAGTGTACAGTTTTGACTTTCCGACAATTCTATTGTGATATAGATTTTTACTAAGTAGAAATATATTTGTAAGTTAAATTGTGTAAACGGGACAAGCTATGATAAGTCACTTGGTTTGTCGTGACTCAGCCAACCTCCACAAACTTGTAGTCAACTTGTAGAACATACTGCATTCGCAAACGAAACAAAAGTCTAACATTTAGTTTGCTTAGCGACCCTGACTTCTAAGCCAGACGTTGCGAGTTCGAGCCCCACCCAGGACAAATCTTTGTGTGAGAGATACAGAGCCAATTATATATAATTATACATGTTTTTTTAAAGACAACGTCCGCACTAGGTACTTTAATCCCTGTGTCGCGGGGTACTTTACAAATATATAATAGACGGACACAAAGTACATCCAGACTCAGAACAACTATTTATGGGTCACACAAATGGTTGTCCGGCGCTGGACTCGAACCCGCGACACGAAGCGGCGAGGCCTTAGCCGATGCGCCACACGTGCAGTCAAGTCAATTCAAATTATTTGTTTTATGTCTGTCGGTTTAATATGTTTGTAATATAATAATTAGAAAGGTTCTTGAGTGGCGACCATAAACCGGAAGACCCAGAGTGGGCAGGCCCCTACAAGGTGGACCGACGATCTTGCAATGGTCGCGGGAAGCCGCTGGACGCGGGCAGCACAAGACCGGCTATTGTGGAGATCCTTGGAGGAGGCCTTAGTCCAGCAGTGGTCGTCTTTCGGTTGATATGATGATGTATAATATAATAATTTATCTGTAATATCTGTTGTCAGGTTGTCATAGTAGGTACAGGCTCTGCCTAGTTTGGGATAAGATTACAACGTAAGTTTTCGGCCGTTTTGAAAGTCGGAATATTGTTTTAATATAAAATTAAAACGATGGTTTGTTATAAGTATTGTATTTAGTTCCCTAAGCATTATTTAGTAATAAGCTTCTATTTGACAAATTTAGATAGTTAAAAAATATCGTAGGACATTATTACACGGCCATCTGATCCTAACCTAAGCAGAGCTTGTGCCATGGAAACCAGATAGCTGATAAATTACTTATACTACTTTTCTTGTGTAAATACATAGGTACTTATATAGATAATTACACCCAGACTTATGACAAACAGACATGTTCATGTAGACAAATATCTGTTCCACCCAGGACAGATATTTTTCTGCATGAACATCGAACCCTCGACCGATTTACCAACCACGCCAACCGGCTCGTCATTTTTAAAGATACAGACGAGTGCCTACCTAATGCCAGATTGCTTAAAACAAAACAAATTTATAACTGACCATAAAAATAAATCAATTCAAGGTTATATTTTATGTTAAATCTCAAATCTACTTCCTATACACAGTCCAGTGAAAGTCCGCACGACCCAACGTGACCGACCTTGTCGCATAAAATATGTTATTGTAAATAATACTCAGTACCCACTGGCTACTACCATAACGGAACAAAGGAAGTGTCAATTTATTGAGGGAAGTATTTAGAGTTATTTGCGACTAGCCGCGGTTTTAAAACGTAATAACTTATAGACTATGTTTTAGTCGGATATATCACACTAATATTATAAAGGCGAAAGTTTGTGAGTGTGTATGTTTGTTACTTATTTACGTCTAAACGGCTGGAGCGATTTTACTAACATTTGGTATGGAGTTAGTTGACTGTCTGGATTAACACATAGGCTACAATTTATAAAGTCTAACGCGGGTAAAACCGCGGGGCACAGGTAGTTGTAAATAATACTCAGTACTCACTGACTACTACCATACCGCTTTTGCCATACCTACAATTGGAATCAACAATATAACAGTTCACTTAGGACCCTTAACTTGATCCGCGGTGCTTTTGCAGCTGGCTTCTCTAGTTGCAAATCTCTCATTTTATGAGGCTATAGCCTCTTTACATCATTCTGCCTCCCGCTTTGCTCTGGAGGGAAGTGGAACTATTCATTTTCTAACTCCTCTTTTTCTCTTTCTGATTAAACTCGTTGCGGGATCCAAGACAGTTAAAGTGATTCCCCGGGACATGCCTGAGCTTCACCGCTCAGTGTCATTTCATTGTGTGCCACTGTTGATCCTGGCTTACAGGAGTTGCAGTCGTGGGTAAGAAGGAGGGACGAGTAGACCGATAAAAAAAATCACTACTACCATAACAGAACAAAGGAAGTGTCAATTTATTAGGGGAAGTACTTAGAGTTATTTGACACAAGTTGTGCTCCGCGGTTTTATCCGCGTCAATGTAACCTATGTGCCACAATAAAGTTTATTCTGTTCTATTCAAACATTATAAATTATATAACATATTTTATTCGGATATATAAGCTACTACAAAGTTTCATCAAAATGCGCTCGGTAGTTTCTGCTAGAAACAGTAACAAACAGCCATGCATCCGATCCATACTCACAAAATTTCGCATTTATATCACAAACTTTCGCATTTATTATATTAGTAAGATGTCTAAAGCACTTAAATGTACTTACAGATAGATATAATAATAATTTCCTAGGACATTATTTACACACGGCTACCTAATCCCAAACTAAGCAGAGCTAGTATTATGGAAACCAGATAACTGATATACTACATATACTATTTTTTTTTTGTAAATACATACTTATATCGATAATTACACACAGACTCAGGACAAACAGACATTTTCATGCACACAAATATCTGTCCTGGGTGGGAATCAATCCCACGACCTCCGGCGTGAAAAGCAAGCATTTGCCAACCACGCCCACAGGCCTGTCAATGGGTAGCTCTCGGGTTATGATGGCCCTGATACTGTCTTATACCAATTAAACTGAATTTTTTAAGCTCCTAGTCTAGGGGATTATAAAATTTAATAATAAGAGCCATAACTTCTTTCGACTTACTAAATACGTTGCTGTCTGGAAGAGATCACATGTTAGCGATAATACCGCCAATTGTATTTACATTTTAATTATATGCTCCTGTACTGTGTGATTTTACTGTTGGTGTAAAAAACTTGAGAGGTGTCAAGGGACACCCGGATGGAACGAAGTTATTTCTTATTATTTATTATGTACAAAAAACCTGTATACATTCAACAAAAATAATCTTCGCGACACCACACTGTTCAATGCGAAATAGAAATGAAAATATCTGGCTTGCTTTCTATAAGAGAGAGAGAGACAGACAGAGAAACATGCGCACGCCGCACAGCTGCAAAAAGTGTCGTGACAACTTTTCGTAAGATTTTTTTCCGTCTAGCCCCCTTTCACAACGCGCGATAAGGAACTTCGTTCCAATAAAAAGTTAATATATCTATCTATCTAAATACTTTTGCTTTAAAATTAAACTCTTTAAACATATATACTCGTACATGTTGATAACCTGAGACACAGAAACCGTCCTCGTTCAGGTAAAAAACCCACCATAGTATATATTGTTGTGAAAAAAAAAATACCTTGTGTACCTTCTTCAAACTGTATTGTACTATGGTGATAAATAAACGATTAATTATTATACAATTTTCTTTCTGACAGTTCTCTCTTCAAATCTGGGCGACATCCAATACGCGAACGAGACCACGCCGATATCAGCAGCGTTATTTGATAACATTACAACTTCGAGTGCACCAGTCATCGACTTTGGAGGCACATGTGGTGTGAACTTCTGCAGCGGCAGCAATTCTGAAGTGAGTGCATAGTTTCTTAAAAGGTATTTTGACTTTGTCGTTTAACGAGTGTCCGTGCCGCACAACTATTGTGTGACCCATAAATAGTTGTTCTGAGTCTGGATGTGATTTGTGTCCGTCTATTATATGTTTAAAAAGTACCCTGCGACACAGGGATTAGACTCATTAGTGCGGGCGTTGTCTTATATTAAAAAAAAGTCCGTACGTTAGGCCAGCTAAGTGATTTTATTTAAAAAATTTGGCATAATTACATCTAGCAGGTATCTTAAACATAACTTATAAAAATCTGACAACCATTTACAAGCTTCCACTGATAGAATTAAATTAATAAATTAAATTAAATATTGGTTAGCAAAATGCGAAATTAGGAGAAATAAACTTGCGTTAATGTTTTGTTAAGCTTGTAAACAGTGGTATTAAATAGATCCAAATCATATTCACAAGAGAGTCTGTTAAAAAGTCTTCTGGCACGTATAATAAATGATTGGCAAGGTTAAGCAACTATGCTCGCGGTCATTCCATCGATGGGTGGCCGCCAAAGTGGATTAATTTCTAAGCGTCTCCGTGCTTTGGAGGGTACGTTAAGCTGTCAGTCCCGGTTGTAGTATTACATTACAGTCGTTAAGCCAGAGGCCCAATGTGCGGTTTGAACAACTCTGACACTAGGGTAACCACTACCTATACGATAAGTAAGTAAGTAATAATATGTAATCGCTTAAACTTACGGACCGTTGCGAGCATGGCTATGAGCGTCTCCATATTATTATATTATAACTATATATGTATATTATTATATCTAATGATAAACAACGAGTTTAACAGCTGCCATTTATAAATTTTGTATGTCAATCAATATAATGTATAATATTCAAATTATGCATGTTAAAAATATTTTCAAGTAATTGAAATTTGTAATTTCTTAATGAGAAATAAAACTCTTTAACCCTTAACTTCCTGACTCTGGGCTGATATTCTTCACAAAAAAATTCCAATATCATTTTTGCTTGAATCGGAATTTGAATCTAGGACCTCATTAAACCACATAACATTGCCTGGACTAAGTGTAGTTCTGAATCCAGATCAGCATTGGGGTTGCGGGCGTATATAATCGTCATGTGTATTACATAGACTTGTGTTTTTTTTTCAGGAAAATACAAACTTGGAGCCTCCGTCAGATCTTAAGATCCAGGTCATAGCGGGAGTGTATCTCGCGTGTATGGCAGCAGCTGTCATATTGGTGTCCGTTGGAGTAGATTCCTTGACCAGGTCAGTTGATTTAATAGGGTTACAGAAGAACTTATACACAGAGGTTACACTCATCTTGAAGATCGGGGTATCTCTGTTTATGTCACTTGCTCTGATATTTGTTAGCAGGTGAGCTAAGGTAGGTAGGGTCCTCGCCGGCGAGGATCACGTTGGCCCTTATCCCGTGCCTGCAATCTGAATTAGAGAGCACACCCTTTTTGCAGAATTCCATTTTATTTTTTATCTTTAGCAGCCCCTTGCTCTGAAACCTGAGCCCCATATGGGAGACCTGAGGTTTTTGTCACTTAAGTTAAGCTACTACTGGTTGAGAGCCTTCTGCGATTGCTAACTGCAGGGTGTCTATAATTTTTTAATAAAATAATACAACATTTAAAAGTAATATCTTATGAAGTAACTTATTATTTATTAAAGAATTTCTCGTCAATTTCAGAAATTCTTAAATAATGATGATAATTTATGTTTATGTATGTTATTGTAGTAGCATTTGCTTAAGAGGAACTATCTAATTTTATTAATAAATAGGTTAAATTTAGTTTAATATACAATTATTTCAGGTAGTTTATTATATTTTTTTACAGACAATAATATGTGCTGCTTGAGCGGAATTTAAGGATGGAATTTTTCAAGTTTAAGGCGTAATGAGTACTCTAATTGTTTGTTTTTGCTCTTAGTAAAAATATGTATATTTTTTCTTAAGAATTTACATATTTCTAAGATAAATGTAGCAAGCAAAGTTAGAATATTATGGTCTATACAGCAACTGTCAGTATTGTCCATATTTGTTTATTCGTGGAGACCTGTAATTGGCCTTCAATTACTATTTAGCTTTTTATAACTGTTTTTATGTGCTATTGGTCTTCCTTAATATTAAATAAATAAATAAATTAATTTACTATAGTATTCTTACTAATATAACTTTTTTTGAAGTGTTAAGAGAGTTGGTGCATCTTTATTATTGCGCCACAGTATTATGCCATAACTGAACAATGCATACGCATATGATAATATGTAATCATGGCAGTTTGCAAGTTAAATCACATTTGAAACTTTATTTCGCTAGAATTTTGAAGTATACCTCATCTATGAAACGTATTTCTTGAACAGTTGATATTTTTCCTTTAGATACACGTCAGGGCGCAAAACAAAGTGTCAAAGCAAATCAGGACTCGCTCTACTAGCAGTGACTCTGAAGCAGCTTCGCCACAAGTACCAACTGCTGCTATTACCTGTCATCGGATACATCGGCGCTGAACAGGCCTTCATGGCTGCTGACTTTACCCAGGTTTGACATGCATAGCGATACACTTAGCCTTTATTGCTGATAATAAACAATGATTTAACATACATTAGCAAAATCTAATCTAATACATCGGGTTTCCCGGTTCAGTGGTCAGCCTGTCCAGTGAGACATAGCTAGGCCTCTTCCAGCTGCTTCCATTCTTCTCTATTGGTAGCTTTTCCGGACTAGATTGTCCCTCCAATCATCTTGATATCATCTGTCCATCTTCTAGCTTGCCTACCTCTTTTTCCATCAAGTAGATGCCATTCCGTTATCATTTTAGTCCATTTCATTCTGCTTTCCCTTGTCATATGTACTGTAGATGTTTCTTTAGTACGTCTTCCACCCTTGTTGTAGATATAATGTCTGCTGCTCTTTCACGGTCTTTTAGCGTCACACTTGACCACACTTAAGTCTTAAATTATCACCCATGAGTTTCCCGGCCCAGAATTAATAACATGGCCATCCCATTACATCCCGTGGGGGTGGTAAAAGGTAGTAAAAGGTGACTAACAGATACACAGGTAATCAGCTCCACCTGTGTACTAGCTACCAACTGTTTTCTTTTTTATATAAGGCAGGGGGAATGCCTAATCATCCACCCGTACCATGTAGATGCGCATGCCACCCGCAAAAACTGTCTGCGGGTGTGTATGTCGGACTAGCACCGACTAAACCTAACCTGCCGTGGACTTCATCTGGCTCCTGATAGGGGGAGCCCCGGGAACGCGGGTATGCTGCTCCAGTGCCCCCTTTTGCGCCGTGTCCCAGATCCCAAATTGCCGACTCCTGCCAGTCTGGCACAGCAACTGCGCCACAAACAGATCGCTTTCTTCCCTAACAGCGGTCACCAATTCGCATGCCAAGCGCGATGACTACGACAAACATGGTAACTTGGAAGCCTTTGGGGGAGGCCTATGTCCTACAGTGGATGGTATCAAGCTGATCATGATGAGTTATCAGCATAATTTTGTATACTTAGTACTTACTTACATTTGTGACACATATTTGTGGCAAATGGGTGCCGTCACGGTAATTAGGTTATAAGTCGTTATTTTTAGGGTTCCATAGCCAAATGGCAAAAAACGGAAACCTTATAGATTCGTCATGTCTGTCTGTCTGTCCGTCCGTATGTCACAGCCACTTTCTTCCGGAGCTATAAGTGCTGTACTTTTGAAACTTGGTACGTAGATGTATTCTGTGAACCGCATTAAAATTTTCACACAAAAATTAAAAATAAACAATAATTTTGGGAGTTCATACATAGAACTGAAAATCATTTTTTTTTTCACCATACTTTTACATGTAGTGTATCTCAAGGTCTTCAAAAATGATATTGAGGTTTCTAATATATATTTTTTTAAACTGAATAGTTTGCGCAAGAGACACTTCCTAATTGGTAAAATGAGTGTCCCCCCTGTAACTTCCAAAGTAAGAGAATAATAAAACTAAAAAAAAATATGATGTACATGACCATGCAAACTAACAACGAAATTTGGTTTGAACGAGATCTAGTAAGTAGTTTTTTTAATACTTCATAAATCGTAAACCGCAATTTACCTCATCAGGCAGAACATAGTGAACTAAGCGCCTTTATTTGTCATCTTATATTGTACCTACCTATGTTCAGCAATAAATGATTTGATTGATTGATTGATTGACCTTTCATTTAATCAATTGAAATATTTGCTGGTACGAAACCCTTCATGGGCGACTCCGACTCGCAATTGACCGGTTTCTTTTTTCATTTAATATAGGTTATTTGTTGGTACTGAAAATCGTTCGCTGCTGGTGATGACATATCATGCCCATCGCCGGAGCATTATGCCTAGTGCCAACCATTTTATGCCCAAATGCGACGCTCACACTATCTGTCTCAATTAGAAATTTCTTACCTACTTTATATTTTTTTTTATATTTAATTATGTTTCTATGTAAGATGCCTATGTTATATCTGTAATGTGTCGTTTTGGCACAAGAATAAATGTTATTTCTTTCTTTCTTTCTTTCTTATTTATGGTCAAGCAAACCATCATATTATTATTTTTATTGTATATGCCCTAACCGCCTGAAATCGAATGATCTAGCTCTACTTGTTTTATTATATCATGATGTGATGTTGACTGGCCTATTGGTATAGTGGTCAGTTACCCAGTAGAACTGCAAAGCCAGAGGAAGCGTGTTCGATCCCCATCCAGGACAAATCTTTGTGCGATGAGTACAATTATTTGCTCTGTATATAAACTAAGTACAGTATAGATCCGTTGTCTAGAATCTATAGTACAGGATTTGCTTAGAATTTGCTAGAAGGCGCTGTATGATTTATCCTGGATATTTATTTATTAATATTCGGGCAAGCAGTAAAAGCTTTCTTGACTAAATAAAAATATTTTACTTCTTAACGCCTATTCGTTTTACGTTGGCAATACATCAAAGTAACATAACTCTACATATTTTCACAGGCGTTCATTGGATGTGCTTACGGCATCAACAATATAGGATACGTGATGATCTGCTTCGGAGTCTTCAACGCTCTGGCCGCCCCCGTTGCAGGTGCCCTGGTCAAGATTACTGGACGATTCCCAGTTATGATTACTGCTCTGGTATGTGTAGAAATTTTGCATTACAAAGTATTCATTACGGAGCCTCTCATGTGCCACCGTTTATTACCAACTCCTTGTTTCTTTTTTATTAAAAAACTTTGCAGGGTCCAAGACAGTTTAGTATAAGCAAGGCAAATGGGCAAGTGGGTCACCTGATGGTAAGTGATCACCGCCTCCCATGTACACTCGCAACACCAGAGGAGCCGCAAGTGCGTGGCCGCCCTTTAAAAGAAATAGGTTCGCTTTTTAAAGGTTGCCATGGAAATACTTCCGCAGTCAATTGATTCCATAAAGTTTCTTGTGAAACGCGCGATGGTAGACCGTTCAAGAAAAGGTAGTATAATTCTAGCTTAAACTACGACAAAAGAGTATATTACACTTATATACTGGCCTGTTGGTCAAGTGGTTAGTTATATGTTCAGTGTGTGGGTGGAATTTGTCTATAGTATGTATGTATTGTCGGTCTTGCGCTATTCGCATCCAGCAGTTTCCAGCGCCCCGTACAAGATCATCGGTCCACCTTGTAGGGGGCCTGCCCACGCTGCGTCTTCCGGTTCGTGGTCGCCACTCAAGAACCTTTCTGCCCCAACGGCCATCGGTTCTACGAGCTATGTGCACCGAAGGCCTCCCCCAAAGATCGCCACAATTGCCGGTCAACGGCAATTGTAGAGATCTTTGGGGGAGGCCTTTGTCCAGCAGTGGACGTCTTTCGGCTGATATGATGGTGATGATGTATGTATTTAGAAAGTTTATAAGTGGTTTGTAACCATAGTACAGACTCTGCCAAATTGCAGTGCAGTGGGTTAATTGTCCCAAGATATTTATTATTTATTTATTTCTAACTTAAACTAGGACCCTTAAGTTAGGAATATATTACGTGTTCTTACAGAGATGACAACATCATTTAATGTTTCTCAAGTTTAAAGTTTAAAGCCTCGTCAAATAAAATAGATTTAAAAAATAACACCAATTTTCTTATCAAATCATTTAATAAGGAGTAATTGTAAGTATGATTTCTTCCAGTTATTGAACCTGTGTCTCCTATCTGGCCTGTTGTCCTGGCGGCCGGACCCGGAGCAGTGGTTCGTGTTCTATGCCCTCGCTGCAGTGTGGGGCACTGCTGATGCCGTATGGCTAGTGCAGGTTAACGGTAAGTTTTGTAAACCATATCTCTTTATTTGCAATTGATTTAACAAAACAACACAGTTTCGTGAAGAATACCGATATTTGTACTAAGTTTGTAAAACATTAGTTTATAGAATTAAAATTTTAACTGTGCTTAGGTGATAGTACGTTAGTATTAAATTATATTTGGGGATAGTTAACAACGAACGCATCTTGTATTCTGTTCTATATAGATAGTCATATTGTGGTAAAGTATTACGAGTTTATTGTGTATAATCATTACGCTAGTATTATAATATCCTGTATCTACCTTGTGATGACTGTATAACATAAAATATATAAATAAAAAAAGCCCAAGTCAAAAAAATACTTTGCATAACTTATTCAATATTATCTACAGACAGACATGATGAATCTATAAGGGTTCCCTTTTTTGGCATTTGGCTACGGAACCCTAAAAAACTGTCCACTTTTGCTATAGCGTATACTACTCAAGCCTCTTCATTTTATACCCATATTGAGGGTGTTGTATAAAAAATGTGATATCCGCCATTTTGTGGCGGCGGCCATCTTGGACCGATGTTTTTTTTAAACATCATATGTTAGCTAATAACACTCGCTGCTAAATCAAATTTCAATTAAAAGAGAAAGAAAATCAATATTGGTTCATCAATTCGAGAGCGACGATGCTACAGAAAGAAATGTGGTTTCAATACGGGTTCTACGTAACTTCCGCGTCATGAGTAATATTGGATTTTATTGTAAACTGTGTTTAGCCTTTTGATAGCCTAGGGCTGTCAGACATCTAAATCAATCACTGCTTTATGGCGCATCCACCTTAAATAATGTGAAGGTCTGTGGGAGCGGCTAGATGCGGGTAGCGCAATACCGGCCATTACAGAGATCTTTGGAGGAAGCGCTTGTCCAGTAGTGGACGTATTTTGGCTAATCATGATGAATCTATTGAGTAATTCTTTCTTTCATATTGCAATTCTAAAGCCACAGGCGTTAATAGTATGGGTGTATTATTTTTATATTATATTTAGTACAAATAATAGTGAACATCATGCAAAGATTTATCCTGGATGGGGATCAAACCCACGCCCTCTGGCACAAGCACTGGGGGCAGCATGCTGATAGCTACGCTCAATGATATTATATGTAGGTATATAAAAAAGAGGCAGATATGTTACTCGCGCCCGCGAAGAAGAAGCGAAGACTCAAAAACGTCCCAAATGGGACGTTTTGTCTTCAGAGCCTCTAGCACGAGTTCCTGCAGTTTACTTACTCGATCACACGTACAGTTTCCTCCCATACATTGAGCACCAGAGTTTTAGTTCTTAATAGTTTCCACGAGAGGCGCTGGTGCTCAATGTATGGGAGAAACTGTACGTGTGATCGAGTAAGTAAACTGCAGGAACTCGTGCTAGAGCCACAGTCCGCGCTGAGCAGGGCGACGAGCTTAACATTAGAAGCTCAATTGTTTAAATGATAAATCTATCTCTTTTATTTACATGCTTATCCTATCTTTTGTACCGTTCATTAGAGCACCTTATCAACATGTTGCACTGGTATGTACATACGTATGTACCAGTGCGACCATATTTAAAATGTCGGTTACTATGAACGTAACGTATCTTGTATACAATATCATTGGCTAGGCTACTTATAAAACTAGAATTTGAAATATATCCTTCGTAAAGACGTGACAAAATTGTTGGTATATTATTGTTTTGATTGTTATTTCAGCATTATCGGGGATCTTGTTCCCCGGGAACGAGGAGGCAGCCTACTCTAACTTCAGGTTGTGGGAAGCGACTGGCAGTGTGTTGTCCTATGCTTCAGCACCGTACCTTTGTGTTAGAACCAGGTCTGTATGAAGCTTTTATTTATACTGATCTATTAGGTTAGTGAACCTGCCTGCTAAGCCGAGGACGTGTACAAACAGACATGTTCATTCACACAAATATTTGTACTGGGTGGGAATCGAACCCACGACCTGCGGCGTGAAAGGCAAGTATTTATCTTCCATGCCAACCGGCCCAACCAAAAAAGAGCTATTAAACCCAATTAAAAAGGTGGATATCCTACTAATATTATAAACGTGAAAGTTTGTAAGTGTGGATGGATGTTTGTTACTCTTTCACGTAAAAACTACAGAATGGATTTTAATGAAACTCTACAATAATATAGTTTTTACATCAGAATAACACATAGGCTACAATTTATAAAGATACTGTGTGAATTGTTCAAAATATGACGATAAGTGTCTAAAACTGCTAGAGGTCACATCCTACTAATATTATAAATGCGAAAGTTTGTTAGTATAGATGTATGGATGTATGTTTGTTACTCTTTTCGTCAAAACTACTTTAATGCGAGTGAAACTGCGGGGCATAGCTAGTCTTATATAATATCCTTCTTTTTAATCTGAAATCAGAACACGTGACATGTTCTAATATTCGTATGACGGAGGGTCTTTTATTTAATTCACACTGGCCGTTTATACATCCATATGACCGCAGCATTTTTTCTTAATTATGTTAGATTAACCAAATTTTGTTCCATTTTTTTAATTTATTCCCTATATAGGGCGGAAAGCAATTTATACGAGTCTTTACCGCCCAAAGGTGGGTAGTAGCATCTTCCACTCGCTACTCGGATCAAATAAACACTACTTTCCGAGTATGAGAAATGAATAAATAGTTTTCGCTTCTATCGGCAGTCTACAGTCTGTTTTTTTTATTTTTATATTCTGTACATTATGTTTTCAGGTTATTCATACTTCTCGGCTTTCTCATCATCGGCTTCACTGGTTACTCTACTATCGAGCTGATGGAGTACAAAGTGAAACGAGCCCATCATCTCGAGAGGAACTTCGAACTAATACACAAGAAACCTGAACAGGAACCTTTGCAATAGAGGGACATCTTTAAACAATGAATTCAATGGTTTTATGAAGTAAAACTTCTTTACAAACGCTTGACTTGGGGAGTAAGCTAATGAATGCGTGACGAAAGTGTTACGAAAACTGTGATCGGGCGAACGGAAGTTGGGAGGGAGATATAAGTTAGTGAAGATAGAAAGAAAGACGGTCACGTTTCGTATTATTATACTGTGACTCTCTTTATTTATTTACTTATTACTGTAGGGACAAGAGAGAGAGGTGCGAGCACACATTATATTTCTATCTTTCTCTCAGAGCCAGTTTCGTATATCTAAGTTTTACTCCAGTCATGTGACTATATATATGTATGTATAAGCGCACTCGATTTTTTAAACTAAGCACTTGATTCCTCAACTCCTTTGTACACTACAGGGATGTTGATAATAAGTTCAGAGCGAATCAAGTGCATAATTAAAAAATACCATTGAACTCATTGTAAATTTTTTTGCAAACATTGTATATACTAAGATTAAGTTAAAAATAAACATATAATAAAAATAAAAATAATCTTAAGTTTTCCTATTAATTTTATCTATTATTGTCACACTATGAACAACAATGCATAATTTAAAAAATCCTTAAGAACATTAGCTTTCGCCTCTTAATAAGGATGATGTCCATTCTAAATGTGAAACATTAAGTTAAAAATAATCGTATTTTTTTTTCTACACATATTAAGTCATCTTTTTCCGTTTCCTAACAATTTTATGTGTTTTCGTCACACTAGGAACGAGCGGATGGAGTTCAGAGAAAAGCAAATGCATAATTACAAAACATTCGTTGTAAATTTGTCTCCTTATAAAATTATATACATATCATGTGCATGATTAAGTAATACATAATCGTGATAAATAAAATCTATGACCTTTATTTATTTGTTTCACAACACAGGAACTGATCAAGTTCAAGCGAATACATTGCAATGGCATGCTATTGCTATGCTCTACTATGCATTCGCAGTGCATAATTTTGAAAGGAACTTTGGAACATAAAAAGTTTTTTTCCGCATATTATAAATATTGTACATATTATATTAAGTGTCAAACTAGGATTAATTAAAATGTAAACAACCAGGATTAAGTTAAAATTAAAGTCTTTTTTCTATGATTTTGTGTTTTATTACAAGGGACTTGATTGAGTTCTCAGTGAGGAGAGTGCATAATTTCGAAATAAACTTTTAAAATGTATAATTTGTCTTTCTTTACGTTCCAATGGACTTATTTAAGCCCCAATTGATGAGACTTTAACGGGTCATATTACTATGAATTATTATATTCATGTCAAAGTTAAGATGTACGATGTAAGATTATATTGGAGATAAACATATATACACACATATATATCTCGAATTAATTATCCCATTCTTTATGAATATGAGTTATGCCATATATTTTGTCCTGAGAATGTTAAAATCTATAGTTACTAAAATTTAGCTTTGTTACAATCTAGTTAATACCGTACCAGTAGACTGTATTTAGTCGCAGCTATACCGACTACAATACCGCCCATAGTTTATTTAAGTTGACGCGCCTGTTGGCGTGGTTGGCAATTGCTTGCCTTTCACGCCGCAGGTCGTGGTTTCGATTCCCATCCAGGACAGATAGATATTTGTTCATGAACATGTCTGTTTGTGCTGAGTTTGGGTACAATCATCTACGAGTATATGAGTATGCATTTACAATAGAAAATCAGTATCAGTTATCTGGTTTCCATAGTACAACCTCTGCTTAGTTCAGATAGCTTAGGAATCAGAAGGCCGTGTGAATAATGTCCCAGGACATTATTATTATAGGATTTAATTTAAGTCGTAATACATTTGAAGTATACTTATCTTTACTGGTTTTCGTCCTATTTTATTTGCTCCCAGTCTTACCAAAATTTATTGAGCGATAGTTTTCTAACCTCAAAACCATTAACAGAGATGCTTGGATCTGGTGTCAGATTACTTATTACTTCAGTCTATAAGATAGCGGCTTGAATAACTCTGACTCTAGGATAACCTAGAGTCAGAGTTGTTCAAGCCATTAATTGTAACAAGATTAGAATATTATTTCATTTATTTCTACATAATTTAATAATTTACCCTTTTATTTGACTAAAATAACTCCATCTTTGGAATGAATTAAGAACTAATAAATAAATAACATGATCCTATAGAGTTCGCCTGAGTCTTTAGTATACTAATTTATGAAGTATTTTTTAAGAATATCAATAGATGTCGCTTGACGGCTTGACTGAGGCAATGAATGGAGTGTTTTTTCTAGTAAAACGACTGTCTACGTCAAATACTAAGTCTAAAGCGGGTAGTTTGAGGATTTTGTCTCTGTTTAGTCTGCGGTATTGCAGGACATTTTATTTCTGAATTTTCGACTATTCCACCAATCCCATGGGATGAGTGAAATAGTTCCCCTGTGTTTGCGCACATAGTTTTGTTTTATATGTCTCACACAGATGTCTATTCTCCAAGGAGACTTGCCACCGTGGCCGAAATTCAACCCGAAGGATATTATTAGATATAAAGCAGCTTTAGTTAAATGTTTTTAATGATGTAAATTTTTATACCATACGATTAAAACAAGACCTCATAAGCTTCGAAGCGTCACAGCCGGCCACTGAGCTCGCTATCTGATATATCTTCTATATATATAAAAATCAATGCCACTTTTCGTTGTAATGTTATAACTCAACAACGCCTGTACCGATTTGGCTAATTTTGGTCTTGAATTATTTGTGGAAGTCCAGAAAAGATTTGTACGTAGAGAAAATTTTAAAAAGTCTTGAAAAAGTGTAAAATCAACATCTTTTAGCAATTTAAAATATTTTTTTATTTGAATAAATGAACATAATAATATATTTTTTTATTACTATGCCTTATACGTAGCGAAGCACGTACCGGGCCGCTAGTTGATTATATGATACAAAATTTTAAAAGTTTAGATAATCTCTGTTGAGTCAACTCCCTACAAAGTGGATCTTGCAAGGGTTGCGGGAAGCCGCTGGATGCGGGCAGCAGAAGACCAGCCGGCACAATTTACGACTCCACTATACCGAATAGGAAGATACAATTAAATAAACAAATAAAACAGCCAAGTTAGTTTCATTAAATTGTCGCTTTTATTCTCTTCACATAAATACTTAAAAGGTTGGAACGAACGATCGGCTAAACAAGCTATCTTTAACTAAGTACAATAATGTTCGCAAGGATGCTAACAAAGTGACTAAAACCTTGTTATACACAATAATTATACATTAAAAATAACAATAAATCAAGTCTTATAAACAAGTCTAAACAAATTATTAAGTAAAAACAATGAATTGGAGAAGATTAAAGAGATTTATTTGGGTCTTAAAAGTTTACTTGTTTTATGATATTGTTATTTTTATAAACAGATTAAAATAAAAGTATAGGTACAAATTTACACTCTCTATTCATACTTAATAAGTCACTGGTCCATTAAACGTTTAAACGGTAGTTTCGTAATAAAAACAGTGATTGAATTTGCCAGAAAAAATTGAACCCTGCAGGAAATATACTTTCTAAAGTGTGATCAGATGGCCATATTTAGTACACAGCAATATTTTGTTTATCAAATTCATTCCAGTGGTTTATGGAGTTATAAACATAAAATTACTACCATTTTTTATATAGTTCTTGAGCCGAAAATAGGTTCAGACGCCAGTACATCCAGCTACCCAAATCTGTCAAAATTATTTTATAGATTTTCAACTTTATTACATGAGCATAAGGTTCACTTTCAATTGAGGAAATTTACAAGATTGTGGTAGCTTGATGTGCTGGCGTGTGTACTATAACATACGCAACATAGATGGCGCATCGGGCTTCCGTATTGGTTGAATTTTTTTTTCAGTTATAACCAATGATGCGTCGAAGCTCATTGATAGAATTACTAGATATTAAAAAACAATAACCGTGTAGATATTCATACTTTGTCTAAACTCTATATTCTTTAGTGGTCCAAAAGTAAGTGTTGCCAGTAAATTAATTTTTATTTTCTGAATAATGAAAGCATATTATAATAGCAGGCTCACATTTTCCTATTCCAAATTTATTATAATACAATTAAAATAACCTATCCGCAATAATTCGTTAAGTAATCTATACATATAGCTATTAATTATTATTATTGTATTATTATCGTCCAATTTAAAGCGTAGAACCGTAATACTTTTCTGAAAGGGTAATAATTATTATAAAAAAATATTTATTAATTTGCTAATTTTAAGGAAGACCATTTAAGGCACAGGTTTTAAAATATTACCGAAAGTAGCACCTTATTATTGATATATTGATATGTTTAATACAATTATAAGGTCACTGGTGATTATAAAAGTGGTTTTAGAACTTTAATGTAAATATTACTTTGAGAACTTAGTTGACAACGAGACAATATTGCCACAAAGTCATTTTATTTAACAAAAAGGCAACTCTGCCCCCGAGTACAGTACTTAGCCCCATAATTCTGGGACACTTGGGGTTTATAATATTACAAAAATACATTTATTACAAAATATGGGCTAAAATTGTCTCAAAGTCCTATGCCTAGACTTGTCATATGCCATACGTTTAATATCTATTTAATATTTATTTGACACATATATCAGATATTAAAAATATGGGCAAACATACAAAATGAGGCAGGATAAAATATCTTTTGTTCTCTCATTAGATTTATAGGTTGTATTGGGTGACTGGAATTTCACGTATTTCTTTCAAAGAATCCCCTATTTAATATAATCTTGTTAATTAACATAATTTTAGTTCTGATAAATGTAGAATATGTTATTTTGGTATTTTTTTTTGATTGAATTGATTTCTATACTTATTCCAAGTTCCGTATAGTTTGGAAACAAATCACTTTCAAGTCGATTAATAAAATAAAGGAATTAAGTATTGCCAAAGTTAGTTAACGAAGATTCTACACGGAATGAGGTTCAGGTATCATTTATCAGCTTTAAAGAAAGTATTATTTAAATGCCCCAAAACCATGTAGTCAGAAGCCATGCGTCTGCGTCACACTTGTGTCTCAGCTGATGATGAAGAAGCCAATATGTCCTCAAAGACTTCTAATAACCTTGGAATGAATAGGGGAATTCTTCAGCCACCCTAAGACGTATTATGAAATCACCCAGCAACCCGCATTACCTACTAAATAAGTATATTGTTATACATATAGTATATTGATATAACATATTATTTTGGCAATTAAGGAGATTACCACAGAAAACCATTTTTACATTATCTGTTGATATAATTATCTACTTCTATTACATGATTTAATGATTATAACTGATATTCTATACTATACAATAAGAAGTATATATGTATAGTTATATAAATATATGTGTTTACAGTCTCTGAAATATCAATAAACAATCGAAATATGCTTTACCGAATTCCGTACAACTTTAATTCTGGGAAAAAGCGTTTTTGCGAATATCACAAACGATATCTTTGTCTCCATGCCCCAGATACTAAAATGTTTACTGATAATCGCAAACACATCGCAAAAACAAAACTTTAATAAATCGGAATCAATAGTTTCTCGTCAAATTTAAGTATGGTACCAGACGAAGTGATATTCAAAGCTCTATCCAGTGCTTTGAATATCGATTTAATATAATATATCAGTTATAATCTTTTATAACCTACAGCAGTCATTACAGTACATTTATTTACAGAAAATGTTCTTCTCATTACATAGATTTTAATTACAAAAAAAAACAAGATATTATGCTCCCAGTGAATGAAGTCTATACAACTAATTTTAACATTTACTCTACAATGTAATCGTAGAACGGTATACTGAGCTTTATTCAGGTGTGGTGTAAATAAATGCTATTATATATCCACATAAGTAACTATTAACATCTATACAACTATTGTATATAAATCTATATACACACCGTTTGTGACCCTGTACATATATTAGCCTCGATTATTTAAGCAATATTTTTTACATAACGGCCTTTATATACAATATATTAAGACAGGGTCTTAGCACCGAAATAATTCCGTTCTCATAAACGAAAGTACATTAATATGCTCATGAAAGTCCATTTGGGGCCGATTACTCCAGTTTCGTATCTCCGGACCCTTTTATAATACAATTCTGATAATTAACATACAAAAATACTTCTTACATAAGTACATATTACATTAAAACATTTGGACGGCAACACGTTTATATACAAAACAAAAATCTTACAAATTAAAAGTTATTAAAACTAAAGCATCTTATACTAACTAAATGCAAAATCTATGAACAGGAAGACTGTATGAATGCAGGAAATGACTATACTATACCTAGTATTATTATGATTGTGGAAAAGTTAAGGGTTTAGGCCAACAGTCGTATAAAAGACACAGGCCTTGATGAATGATTCGGTGTCTTATTTAAAAACAATGTGTCTTATTCAGCTCTTTGTATTCATAGAAAATACAATTAGAAAAGCCGATACTTACAAAAGAACTTTCTTAAATTTTCTATGCTCACAAAAAGATGTCGAACAGGAACAATACTTATTAAAGTGCTAATTATTACAATGTTATAATTCCTTAACTGGGGCTAGTAGTGCTGCTTCGAGGCTCCGGTTTGAGTGCAGAGCCGTTTATTCTGGGCGTCGAGTTCGCCAGATTACTCGAGTTCGCTGCTTGACATTGTGCGCAAGGTTCCAGCCGCCTGGCTAGCACTGCTCGCAGTTTGAGAGCTGGCCCTAGCTTCATCTGTAGCATTCCTGTCAGGTGTTCTTCTGTGAGGAGAGGCAGGCCCGCACCATCGATTCTCTGCTCACGGAAATTCTGAAAAAGAAGAAAAACAATGGTTAATTTTTAAGCCATGAAATAATTTCACAACGTTAGCTCTAAATATTGTTCTATTAAATGTATATTATATAAAAACAAATAAAGAACCTTGAACATAAAATATTATGATCTCATAATTATTAAGTTTTGGATTAAATAATTCGAAGATTACATGTTCTTAGGAGTTTATTATAAATATCGACGTGGTCTCGCGCAAGCGCACCTGTCGCTCTATCATAATCTCAGAGCGAACAATTTTGATATTTTAATAATTCTCTTCCTGCCTTAATTACAGAGATTTATCTAATAACAGCAACAATCTTGTATGAATTGCCGCCTCTGTATTACGTGGTATGATAGGTATTAATCGTACTTTTGTCTTGGAACTGTGTCAAGTCAGGTTTTAATAATGCATTCGATCAAAATTACTATACAATTATCCTAATTATGCTTATTTGTACTTTAATTGTATACATTGATAACAAAATTACAATACTGTATAATGGCAGTCAGTTCTGACGGGAACTTTTCAAGCTGGCTACATGCTACGCGACATCGAACCACCTACAGTGCAGAATTGCATACATATAACATGAGGTATCATTCCTAATAAGCGTTTTGCGATAATTGTATTGTCGTTCAAAATGGAAAGCATCAAGACGGGCAGAGCGGACAGGTCGCAGCGTCCAGCGACCTGTCATCTCCGCGGGAACGTTGACAAAAACCGCGCCGCCTACGTGACGTCCTGCCCCCCTCCCGACCCCCCCTATCTCCTCCACACCGCTCGACCACTTTTTACCGCGCGACATTTGCCCGGAGTTCGATCCGTGTCATCCGACTTATTTCTTTTTTAAATTGTGCCGGCGTTCGATTATTTTATTTTTTTAATTTTATAAGGCTTCGGGCCGGCGGCGAGCGGTAAAAAGCGATCGCATATAAAAAGTCTATGAATAATTAAAGTGAGATAGCTACTGGCTAGATGATGGGAACGGAATTATTTAGCGGCGACAGGTCGGCGGCGGCCGGCGCTGAGGGACAGGTCAATTTGCGGCGCTCGTTTTGTTCCTTACAAGATCGCCATTAGCGTTATCCTGGTCTCGGGAGCAAATTTATTTTTATGCAAATGCGAAGCCATTCTCCCAAAGCAAGATTAGAAAACTTATTATCGTATTAAAATTATATAAAGTGGAGGAGGAATCGGGGCAAGACGGTTAGTGGTTTCGGGGCATGTTTATGTTTAATGGGGTCTATGGAGCCACGGAATGGGACCGGGACCTTAATGTCTGTGCCCCCGGGTCAGGAGTGACCCGCACCTTTTCAAATGAAGCGGAATGATATTCGAGAAAATTGTTTAATTGTGGCTCAAATTACTGGTTCGAGGAACCGCTCCAGACCTGTTTTGTTTTGACCTTTTTATGGACGGTTCAATGTCAAAGGATCGTCTATGGTGTTGTTTTGTTTTGTACATGTATTACCATACAATATGTAGGTGCTTACATGCGTTGTCGTTATAAGATGAATCTGTAATAAGGTCGGAAAGGTGAATCAGGGTGATTTGTAAACGTATAATGTCTTATATAAGTTACTACAGTATACATTTAAAAACAGGTATAATTTTGTTCATATAATTAGGTTGCTGGCTGAGTTGTATAGGCTGTGAGATTTGGTTATAGAGTTTTTTAAGTTACAGTGCAGGTTTCTACTACACCGGCTTACATTTTCCTAAGCTGGCGCGAACTCTTCATTCTAACAAATCATTAAACGTAATAACAAGGAATTCAGTTGATGTACCTAAGCAGAATTATTATTGAAGTGTATAGCTAAAACTTGCTTATACGGAACTGAGGAAGAATTTAGGGCATGTATGATGATAGTAATGATGCAGTCCATTATTGTCCAATGACAGGGAAGGGCTTCCTTTCAAAATGAGAGGGCATAGGCCACCACACTGGCCTAGTGCAAGTTGGTAGACATCACATGCCACCGAGAACATTTATAGCGAATTCTTAGGCAATCAGGTTTACTCATGATGTTTTCCTTCACCGTGGGGGCGCGACTATGACCATCCAACTGCGATCACTAAACCGTCTGCCAAGCGTGGTGATTATGGCATGTCCTCAGTCCACTCTTTGAGTAGGCTTTTGTCAAACTGTGGACGTATTTTGGCTGTCATGATGATGATGATGACGATATGCATGCGATTGATCAGACTTGTGATTGAACTCGTGACCAACTCCATAGTCCAACGGTATACGTATAGACTATGTACAGTCGGGAAATCGGATAGTGGCTATCCACTAGACTATCTCGACTGTATATAGTATGTAGTGTGTACGTGAGTGTATGAATATAGTATATAATTTATGAACACACAAGTTGTTTACGTAATCAGGTATATTAAATGCTAATGCTAAGTTGCCATGCATGATTCATGGCAACTTTAATGTTGTCGACTTTACATAGGCCACACAGATTCTACTCTAGCTTATAAATAAATAATATATAAATATTCGGAGCGCCATCTAGCCCAAACTAAGCAAAGCTTGTACTATGGCTACTAGACAACCTATAGAAATAAGTATATACTTTTTGTATATCCAATACGCAAACCAAATACCGTAAATAAAATACGAAAACGCAAACCAAATAAATACACATGTTCATGAAGTCAAATATGTGTCTTGTGTGAGGATCAAATCTACAATCTTTGGATTAGAAGGTAGGGTCAAACCATGTGAGTTACATGCAGCAGTCATCACTGATAGTCATATAATTGCACATAATCTTTATGCTTCTTATATTAATTAATATAATTATTATGGTTTAAGGAGTAAATCCCTCACTGAGTGGATATCGGGAGATGAAGAGAGAACATTTAAAAAAAATTATAAAGTTTATGCGCGTTGAAGTCTTTCTTATTGACGAAAATCTGAAGATCTCTTTGAAAAGTTTGTTTTTGTTCTTATTTTATTTTTTTAATGATTAATGGCGAATACATACAGGTGTATTCGCTATGAGGCTTAGTAGGAATCTACAGGAAACAAAACGCATGAACGAATTCGAGTTCACATTGGGAATGAAGCTCTGTGATTGGTAAAACTTTTCATACCATCACAGCTGTAAGTGCTGTAACCAATCATAGCGCTTTATGCCCGTCAAGAGCTTGAACTTGTTCGTTCCTTTGGTTTTTCGTAAACTCATACATTGAAGAAGAAGTTATTAGAAGTGGTATCCAAATTCGAAACAAACTTTAAGTAGTAATTTATGCAATAACTGACAACTACTACAGACTACCGTGTTCAACTATGGATTCAGGGAATGACCGTTAAAATCCAGTTTCACCCTCAGTAGCAACTCAGAAGCAAGTTGACGGTGATATGCTCGATTTATGGTGCCATTTCGGTCTTGCACAGACAACAAGTGTCTTTGTTTTCATTTTATTCTTCTTATTATTGTAATTTTGTTTTTGTGTGCAATTTTCTGAATAAATCTCCTTCTTCTTCTTGTAAAGTGTACGCATGAAGTATAAAATCAACATGTTAATATCATATTGATTTTATATTTCATGTTTTATACTTCATGTTCATTGAATTTGCGTGTTTGATCGTAGATTTTGTTTACAGCAACCATTAGATCACATTGTTGGATATTATATTATTATTGTTGGTATAAAAATAATATAATATCCTGGGATATTTTACACACACGGCCATCTGATCCCAAACTAAGCAGAGCTTGTACTTTGGAAACCAGATAACTGATATAATACTACATATACTACGTTTCTTTTGTAAATACATACTTATATAAATAATTAAACCCAGAGACTCAGGACAAATGGACATGTTCTTGAAAAATATCTGTCCTGTGTAGGAATCGAACCCACGACCTGCGGCATGAACGCCAACCGCATTATTTATGAAAACATAGGTTGGTATGTCGTTTTGACGAGGGCAGCTGGTCCAGATGAATGATAATCACGTTGCTGCAGGTTGTATTAGCAATGTGGGAGCAGTCGGATGACTAACATCGTACCTTCGTTATTACGCGTCCTCTACACTTAACAACTGTCACAGGGCTGCTTGACATTTGTAGACTTTTGTATTTATTTTCAACTGTACAATTTTTATGTTGCCCAATGACCGACGTAATTCTGTATTCTTATCCAAAGGTTGCGGGTTCGGTTCTCGCCCATGCCAATATTTGTGTTAATGAAATGGTTAATTTGTGTTGGTTTGTGTGAATTGTATGTGTACATTTATAAGGGAATATTTAAAAAAGTATATAAATATTTCTATCCATTATTAGCATGGACAGTGTGAAATTTCAGAGATATCTATTTATTTAGATATTTTATATTGCTTTTAGTTTTAGACCTGGGCTGCCACAGATTGAAGGAAAAATAGTAAATTAAAATTTATTGACTTCAAAAGAAAAAGCTTAATTTTTTTTTTATCTCTAACACCATTTCTCCTTTCTTGATAAATAGTAATTTAAAATTAATTGACATCAAAAGAAAGAGCTTGCTATTATTATGTTTTTATCTCTTACGCCATTTTCTTTGGTGGTCCGATTTAAATAAATATTATTTGGTTTATTGCTTTGTCTATGATCACATATAAACTTCGTTCAAATCATAATGTTTTGTAAAATAGTAGTCATATAACGCTTGTAATGTTACGCCGACATATAAAGTAACGCTTAGAAATTCTAACTCGGTTTTCAAAAAAGTATACTTAAGTTCAATTTAATCTATACCCAGGATTATCTGGTCCTATTTGGTGTGAAAAGAATGAGCCTGACAAACTAATGTGACGCGCGTTGATGTCTTTTATACTTACCGTAAACCTACAAAAATATAAATTGCGAGCTTAGTTGATAAAATTCTCCGTAGCCAAGGTTAGTTAATGTTAAAGATTCTATCTTCGTCTAAGAGTTCTTTAGTACAGACGCCAGCACATCAAGCTCCCACCATATCTGTCAAATTTCCCCAATTGAAAGTAACGCTTATGCTTTTGTGATAAATTTGAAAATCTATAATTTTCAACTTTATCACAAAAGCATAAGCTTCACTTAAACTTACTTCCTTAAGAAATTTTACAGATTGGGGTAGCTGGATCTGCTGGAGTCTGTACTCTACATTTGGGTTTATATATGGGATTAAGTTAAAACGTGGGAAGTTATTAAAAAAATGACCAAGTTCAGAAAACTCGAAAAAAATTATAGACACTATTGGATGATGGCCATAATGTAACAACACATATGCGTTGGGAACACTTAAACTTTATATTAAAGTATAATGACAAATTCGAGCAGCAATAAAATTACTTATCGCTTTATTAATGTTTACATTTATAGCAAAGAAATGTAAACATTAACAATAGACTAATTATTATTGCTACAGGTGCGAATAAAAGATGTGAGTTATCTAGTAAAGTTTCATAAAAAAAATATGCGACAAAAATAGCCTTACCAACCACATCCCATATCTCTTCCATAAAATGCCTACCAGTATGACCACAAATAAAAACAAGCAAGAATACTTAGCAGCCCTATTTTGCAGATACTGCGTATCGCCTGTGGCCATGAACCGCATCGTTGCGCGCGCAGCAGCCGCGTCCCGAACAGGTTGCAAGGAGCAAAAAAGGTTAAAGTATGTTCCCCTGAGGTCGAGAGGGGGATGCAGAGGGTGGGGAGGGCGCAGGGGCTAATGACAGGGGCGGCGCGGCGCCCGAGGGAGCTACTGCGCGCAAATTGATGCCTGCGCCCTCTGCCGAACCTTTGCTCGCTCCTTGCTCCCGGCTAGTGATGGGCCGCATCGATAAATTGTGACAAGCACGTTCTCACTAGAATTATTTCTGCCTACGTTTATATATATATCGTTCTTCAGCAGTACGCCAATATACGGCAGTTTATCGTCAGTACAATCCGAACACGAGTTACTAAAGCGTTGTTTGTTACTCGATTAATTTTACGCTCGAATATTTTATGGAAATTGCAATCGGTTTGACTTTAAAATTAGGTGCATCTAATTATCAGTTACAAGATTTATAGCTTAACTATAACTATGGCTATAAATTATAATGAGAGTCCAATCAATATTGTTATACATCTCTGCTATATAGTTAGAACTTGGCTGTACGAAAATTTGTGTTAATTTTAAATATCGTCTTGAATTGTTTTGTGGGTCTTGATATTGATAATTTTAGCAAGTTACTTGAATCTGATACTGTAAACTGTTGACTGATATTCAAAAGTTCATGCACTGTTGGACAGAGACCGCCCCAAAGATTGCAATTACAGATCTTGCGCTATCGGTTTCCAGCGACCCTCACCAGATTATCAAATCCATCTGGTCGAAGGTCTGCCCACGCTACGTCTTGTGTTTCGTGGTCGTCACTCAAGAACTTTTCCTAATCTGAATAAAAACCCTCAAAACAATGACCGCAGTAAAAATACAAGCAGAAAAATAAGATCAATGAAACTAAATCATAGGTTGCCCTAATTACATCACTATATATAATAAAGTGTGAGTTAATTATAGAGTGATGGAAGAATATAGCTCTAATGAATATTACGTCATTTGGTGTGAGTTATGATTAACTATGTAAAAGAAATATTCATATCTTAACAGAGTAGTACAAACTGTAATAGGAAGATAATATCAAATGCTACTCTTCCTAAAACTAGTTGAAGTTTAATAACTTTTATTTGCATTGCTAGTTAGTTTACATTACGTTAAATTCTGTTTAAAAGTAATCATCACCGTGTGGTGACGGCGGCGAATATCATAATATCATCACCCCATCTCATTAAGGGGTGGGGGCGTAGCAGTCGAGCAGAGAATATCTACCAGAGGTAGGGTATTGCGATCGTCAACCAGTCTGCCAAGCGGAGCAATTATGGCATATCCTCCCAAGATGATTCTTCGGGAAGGCTTTTGTCCAGCTGTGGACATCTCACAGTTGTTATTATGACTATAATATAGAAACCGATGAGACATACGAGATATTAGAATAATACGATTATACGGATGGATTTAATGCTCTACTAGATTAAAATGAAGTTCAAAACAGTTTCTAGTAATTAAAAATAGATATACAACGAACAATAGCATACGCAATAGTTGGATGTAATAACACATTATCGACATTTAATATCGACAGATAGCATCACTAGCCGGCTAACTAAAGATTGCTATTAAGTTTAAGCCACAGAGGGTACAGGGTTGTTAAATGTGTTGAGAGTAAATATTGTAGGCTGTTAGTGTATGTATTTTAGAGGTCGGAAAGTGAGTGTATATTTATGTAGGCTACTAAGTATTGTTAGGTGCCAGTCCGATCAGCTATAAAACATTTACTACCAGGTCTATCAAATAGAATTGTGTCTCCCATATGGAGGGTAGGAAAAAATCACCATGCTTGGCAGACGAGTTGGCGATCGCAGTATCGTGCTGATAGCAGACACTGTTGCCATTTATATTGCCATATATACCATAAAACGGGGTGATTAGAAACTCCGGGAGTGAATAAAACAGGAACAAAATTTTACTTTTGTATAGATATTGTTCCTCTTAATTTTTTTTTTTTTTTTTTTAATATCATGGGACATTATTCACACACGGCCATCTGATCCCAAACTAAGCAGAGCTTGTACTATGGAAACCAGATAACTGATATACTACATATACTACTTTTCTTTTGTAAATACATACTTATATAGATAATTACACCCAGACTCAGGACAAACAGACATGTTCATGCACACAAATATCTGTCCCGGGTGGGAATCGAACCCACGACCTCCGGCGTGAAAGGCTGGGTATTCCCAACCACGCCAACAGGCCCGTCAGTCATTTGTATTCACCCCGCTTGACGCTATTCCCTTAGGACGACTTCTTCGCCCTCCACAGGATAAAATGGAATGATGATGAAAATACCAACACAGATACATACTTGTATTATTTTATTAACAAAACCTAACTTAAATTAAGTTGAAGTTAAAAAATATGTATATTGACTTTGTACAGACACCAGCACATCAAGCTACCCCAATCTGTCAAATTTCCCCAGTTGAAGGTTCAATATTACGCAATAACACGGTAACAAACAAACATACAACTTTATGATCTAACTACTAATAATTTTATTTTATGTGTGATATATTTCGTACAAACATTAATAATTATGACTACTTAGCATACTCTAAAGTAAATGAACCTAAATAATGAATGGTCTAATAAACAAATATATTACTTACAAAACACTTAAGTTTACTTTTTTGTTTATTTTACATTACAATGTTTTACCATTGTTTCTTAAATCTTTTCAGTGTATATTACTATTGTCAGCAAACTTTAATTGATTACAAAAAAAACATTCTAAGAAAGTGGAAAAAAATATCGCTATGTAGTAACTAATCGATATTCTTTTAGTACAGACGCCAGCACACCCAGCTACCCAAAGCTGTCAAATTTCTTTTATAGCTTTTCAACTTTATCACAAGAGCATAAGGTTCACTTTCAATTGGGGAAATTTGACAGATTGGGGTAGCTTGATGTGCTGGCGTCCGTACTAGTACTAGTAAACAAAAAGTATCCATACTAAATGAACTAGGTCTGCTATTCATTCTCTTGCTTATTTCTTCATTCAGCCACACCCATGGTTAAGTAGATGTAAGTATTTTTAATCGGTGATTATTTCTCCATGGAGGAATTTTATTGATTCAGATAAGCACTCACGAGTATAGTGTCCACGACTGCACAAAATTTGAAGTAACTTTAGAACACAATAATTTTTATTATAGTGTTCTAACATCATCATCATCACGTCAGCCAAAGTACGCCCACTGCTGGACAAAGCCCTCCCCAAGAATGGGGCGATATGCCATAATCGCCACGCTTGGCAGACGGGTTGGCGACCGCAGTTTGGTGTTCATAGTTCACAGAAAAACGCTGCTGCCCGTTCTCTGTTAGGTATTCCCTAGGACGATTTCTACGCCCTCCACACGGAATTAGATGGGGTGATGATATTCTATGCCGTTACCACACAGCAACTTATTCTTCTAAGGTGATCGTAAACCTTTAATTCGGAGCTTAGCAGTGAATTAGGTGAAACCCTACATTCTAAAAATGGTAGCAAAGCAAGCTTATTTACGTAAACAAAATACTTGTTGAATAAAATGGGTATATATATTTAATCTGTACATCTTTTTGTAACCGAGAGGCTGCTAGCCCTACAGTTACCGTTGAGTGACGGTGCGCGGGAGAGCTCTACCGTAATTATAATCTGAAGCGATCGCCATTTCTCAACTAACTCTTTTTATTTCAAGAGTTACGCACTTAAACGTAAAGAATTACCGGTCTCGTCAATATTTGTTATTATTCTTTGGTAACTACGCGTTCAATGAAATGGTAAGAGGAGTAGTTTTGTACCGTTTATAATGATCCATAAGCTGGTAGAACATATTTTTTTTACAGTACATAACCATATGGATAATTTCGAATGCCATGTCTATTGGTTTGGTACCCTGACTGCTAAACTACGGTTGTTGGTTCAATTACCAACTAGAACAAATCTTTGTGATGTGTGGTAAATTATGTACATTTTTTATGCATTTAAAAATATATAGGTATGTACGTATGTACAGGTTCTGCTTAGTTTGGAATCAACTGTTAGTGTCAGTTGTTCCAAGATCTTAAAAAAAAAACTTTTGCTCATAACGTGGAAATACTTCGTTCAAATTAAAAATAACCTACAATACATATTGTGTGTTACACAATACTAAAAAACACCACAGATTCGTTTTGCCTATTGCCTGTAATATTATTAAATATCGAAACATGACCTAGCCGAAATACGCTTTGACATATGCTTAATAAAAGTCTAACTAAAAATAACACTCAATAAAAAATATCTAAATTTATTTACAATCAGGTAAATAATATTATTTTCTGTCTAAAGTATTAACATTCTTAATAATGTTGGCGGAAACAAAACTACTGTAAAAACAACAAAGGCAAAATCTATTTCAAGAACCGCAAACAAAAGAATTTACCATTACCTACTGTGGTTCCAATCAAACTTATATCGACAGTTACAATCAACTTTTTTTAAGAGAGGTAAGAGGTCACCGCTGGGCTGCCGCCATTTTCTTTTTATTTTTTTATCATTTGACGTTTTTCAATTATAACTTTCTAACTTTTACTGCGTAATGGAGTCCATTAAGTCAACACTTATGTTATTATTATGTTACATATTGGGTAAAAAACGATTTTAATTGCGTGAAGGTATGCTACCGTTGTGAACTATCACTTTTGTCTGATAATTACTAGTAGAGTACTATAATTATTTATTTTTATTGGTTTCACTAGTTTTACAATGTCGTACAATTTAGTTAACTGCGGAGTAGCCAACATTCTTACTGTTTTTCTTGGTGCAGACGACATGTTATTGCTCGTTTAGTTTCGTATGTCAAGTGTAGCAAATAAAAATTAACACATTGCCATTTGATCCCAAACTAGAGCGAGCCTGTACTATGGCAATCATATAACTGATAAGTATACCTATATATTTCAAAATATATACATGTTATAGATAAATTACATCCAGACATGGAAGATTATAATCGTGCTCATCACATAGAGATGTGTCCTGGCTGGGAATCCAACCTAGGACCTCTGGGTTACCAGTGAAGTTTACTAACCACTGAACCAATTCAGGTAGTATAATTACTATCGCTGCCTCATTACATTTTGATATAATCATGACAAAAATAATGTAAGTCTAAATGTTACTACACAGTAGCTTCCATGTGTCAATTATACAGATACCCTAACTAAATCTTACCAAGAGGTAGCAAAATCTATACCTACTAACAAACTAGTTTTAAAATAGTCGAGTCCAAATTGTTGTCTTACAACAACAAGATTACCTCACTCATTCTGTACTAGAAAGCTTATCATTGTTGGCATCGACGCGCAAAAAGCTCCTACATAATAATTGGAAAATAACCTAGCATTGATATGTGGGTGGGGCGACCTACCGACGCGGGCGCGCGAGACAGACTGGCGGAAGCTCCGCAAGACGGATAAGGATAGCGAGCGGCGCGCGCGCAGGTGGGCGGGGCTTAAATCCCCGATATCGGCCGACTGATCCCGACAACACTCGAGTATAAACGCCCAGTCACTAATGTTAGCTTGCTATAAACCAACTAATCTGACCTCTTGTATTACTCCAATTTAATTTATTTTCTCCGCATATCTAGGGATCTTAATAAAATGGGCGTAGAACAATGCGAGCTATGTTTGAGCAATGTAGTGCCATTATATATCGGTCTAATACAACTCTGGATAATAGATTACTTGACACAACTATGTGTGATAACCCGTATAAATTAAATTGCTGTTTTAATAGTATTTTCATAGTTAATTTGTATGAAATTGTCGTGGTTAAATAATATACTTTGAGTTTCCCTTGCTTATGTGTGGATTTTACTTATCTTGGGACTTGTAATTTGTATTAAGTTAATATATATCTTGGGACAACTAACAATTTGCCATCTAATCTTAAACTATGCAGAGAGATCTTAAACTATGGGTTTTAGCAAGGGAATCCTAAATTTAATCTGAAAGTGTGTATCGTTCGTAGCTTAACGCAGAGCGCCTACCCCGGATTGGTAGATGGTGCAGGTTCGAGACCCGCCGGACGATTAAATTTATGATTTCCCATTTTTGAGATTATGCATAGCCTCGTTGATCTAGTGGTAGCGGTATCACCCGCAGAAAACCAAGTCCTGGATTCAAATCCTGGGTCGTGCCAAAAATGATTTTGGGACTTTTCTGTACAAAGAAAAATTTCTCAGCATCAGCCCAAAGTCTGAGAATTGGCGGCATTATACCCCCGTGCCTCGGGGAGTACGTAAAACCGTCGGTCCTGTACCTGACCTCTTTCCAGACGTGTCGCTAGGCGTCCTCTCGGATCATGAGAGTGATGGAATTGAAAGTGCTCCTGTGTTTGCACACACACTTGTGCACTATAATATGTCCCGCGCAGATGGTTAATCTCTATTGGGACTGGCCGCCGTGGCCTAAATTCGGCTAGGAAAACATTATATGCAGAGCCTACGGCAATCAGATAACTGATAATGTGGATCGTACAAGTCGACGAAGGGAATAAATATCTTTCTTTTTATTGCTTTTGGAGGCAGAAGAGGTAGCGGCCCATCTGATGGTAAGTGGTAACCGTTGCTCATTGACATTCACAATGTCTGGGGCACAACAAACCGCTGCGTGCCGTGAGATTAATACTCTTTTCAAACCTCGTTTAATGAAGGACATGTCGTAGCGCTGAGGAAACACCGCAGTAGGTAATTTGTTCCATATCTCCCAGAGAACGGGCAGCACCGTCTCTCTGTGTACCATGACGATCGTACTGCGATCGTCAACCTGACTGCTAAGCGTGGCGATTATGGTATCTCCATCCAAATGATGGAAAGCATACCATTGCAATTTTTTATCGGGAGCCCTTAGTCCAGCCGTGGAAGTAATTTGGCTGGCGTACGTGAGGCGTAGAACAAAAAGAACGGTATTTTTAAATTAGTAATATTAAGAGATCATCAAGTACAGACGCCAGCATATCAAGCTACCCTAATCTGTCAAATTTCCCCAATTGAAAGTGAACCTTATACTTAGGTGATAAAGTTGAAAATCTATCAAAGAAATTGGACAGATTGGGGTAGCTGGATGTGCTGGCGTCTGTACCTACATTTTTACTTCGCTGAAATTGAACTAACACGTTAGAAATAGCAGAGTAGGTAAAATAATATTTCTCTACCAACACGCTGGTATTATACGAAATCTCCTCCTTTGTATTAATAAACTCGTCGGGATTTATTAATACAATATCTCAGAATTGTCCGGCCAATGTTCAATGCTCAAAGCTAATGAAAACCTATTAGTTTGTGCGAGACCGTAAAACATAATTGTTTTCTTGCTTAACTTAAATTAAACATGGTAAGGAAGACAGGGTTATTAATATAGCTGTATAGCTAAAGTTTATCATTGCTTTATAGGGTTTAATACTGACCTTTATACGACACTCGGGAGACTCTTAAATTTGGCTCTGACGCTAGATAATTTCTCTTACCTAGTAACGATCTATGTGCTAAATTTGAGATTTATGAGTGTAATGTTTGTTTATGTCATGGTGTTTTAGCACAATACTCTTTTTTGTATTCACGTAGACTTTAAACAAGTGCTTGTAAATAGTCAGAACATATTTGCAGTAATATAGTTATAATACATAATTATTTCGAGGTGCATATAGATGTTTAGGTACACGGATTGTTTGAAATCATTTAGAAATAACATTTCTATTTTTTTATTTTATTTTTTTCCAAAGTCGGATTAAGAAAAATGCTAACTATTAAAAATTAATTGTCTGTTTCAAGCCTTGTGAAATGTTAAAAAAAGATACATTACAATAAACTGAATTAAGAATTTTTAGCCATTTGTTTTGGAATCCACGTGTATTTTGGCTATGTTAACTATCTCATTTATGTACAAAAATAGAATTCAAAAATCGAATTATATGCAAGTTGTCTTTGAAAGATCACGTTCTTTCAAAAACAATTTGCATATAATAATTAGATGCAATGCAATAAATACATTACCATATTCATGCAAATATTCAATCAATCAATCAATCAATATATTTAATATTGATTGATTGAATGAAATAAATCAGAAAAAATATGAATTATTTTAAATAGTAAGTTTTAGTGTTTAGTAAGGTTTTATATCTGTATCATTTTAGTTTTTAGGAATCACGCTACTTCTTCGCAAACACGTGTTTGTAAGAATCACAACTTTGACTGGCCCTTTGGTGTGATGGTTAGTGACTCTGCTAAGTCAGAGGTTGTGAATTTGATCCCCAACCAGGACAATTTTATTTAATACTAGCTGTGCCCCGCGGTATTTCCGGCGTTAAACTTTATAAATTATTGTAGATTGTAGATCACCCCACAAATCTCATTTTTTTAAATATTCAATGTACAGTTTTGACTTTCCTACGATTTTATTATATGTATAGATGATAAGAGCGATGTTATGTTATGTGTCTGCGTATGAAGAAGAAGTATGTTTATCAGTTTTCTGATGGCCATATTCGACGTACTAAGGTACAGGCTCTACTTAGTTTGGGATGAGATGGCGGTTTATTAGTTGTGCCATAGTAAATATATTTATTACTAGCTGTGCTCGCGACTTCGTCCACGTGTTAATTATTTTATTTCGTTTTTCTTGTTAAATAAACGACTTTTTCTGAAATAAAAGTAGCCTAAGTTACTCCTTATTACATCAGCTACCTGCCAATAAAAGTCCCGTCAAAATCGGTCCAGCCATTTCAGAGATTAGCCGGAACAAACAGACAGACAGACAAAAATTGTAAAAAATGTCATTTTGGTGTATGTACCGTATATATATTCATATTAATGTAGTAAAAACCGGTTATTTCAATATTACAAACAGACACTCCAATTTTATTTATTTGTATAGATTATACACATAACAAAACATAGCACGCTTGGTGATAATTTAGACTAATAATAATATAGATAGATATTACTTTTGTACGCATTTTTACGTGACTAAAATTATTATTATTATTATACAAAAAAATATCTAGTCCTATTAAGACATCTGGCTAGCTACCTATGTGTAATCGTGTTCTCGAAAACAACTTCTATTATCGGAATACCTAGTTTTATGAGGAAAACGAATGCATCTCAGTCGAGTACTAGTGATAATAATCAGAATATTTTTTATTCTAGATGCCATGTCTATTACTTCCATCGACAGTACAGTTACATTGATTTTTTGTAGAGCACTTTCAAATTAAAAAAATTCATGAGTTAGTATTAAAATCAGTTAATTCAAGTGAAGAAAAATCAACAAGTTGTTAGCTCTCAGCTAGCCTCTCATACGAGCCGACTCCCGTTAAACTAACACCAGCGCGTGCGCAGCCCGTTACTCAACACCTAAGTTATTGCTTTGTTAACAAGCGGTTTATTACGTGCATTATGTGCAAGTGCACAGTGGAATCACTAATACTCTATGTCCAGTTACCGGCTGTAGTCTTTATACTACGTGTAACTGTAATAGGTAGTCATATGAAACAGGATTGACAAAACTGTCCAACTGTCTGCTCCCGTCAACGAGCACTGTTGCTGACTCGTTTAAAGTTTTTACAGAACGTAATCAACGTTGTTTAAAAAAATCTGGTTTGTTTGGTGTATACAAAGGTCAAAATAAATCAACATATATTACGCAAATGGAAATTTGTTGGCTTTGCCTATCACTCTGAGAAACAGGTGTGAGTTTATGTATGTATATAAGTATAAATAATAATACAGTTTAAATAATAATTAATAGGTAATCTTCGCATTTACAAAACCATATCTTAGTGATACTTAACCTAAGCACAAAATAATTTTTATTTTAAATTACCCTACCGAACATGGGTCCCCATGATCATTCGAAACTGGCCAAGTGCGAGTTTTTTGTATTGTTTTTTTTTCTAGGAAAATTTCATAATTCTGCTTAGGCTCATGAGATACAGTCCGCTGACAGATAGACAGACGGACAAATGGACGGACTGCAGGAACTTAGTTATAGGATTTCGTTAAGTACCGAAAAACCTTATAACGTTCCTTATGACTACCAATTTTTGTTACACGTTGTACTATTTTTCATCATATATAAAAACCTCATTTAACTGAACGGTAAATGAATGAATGAACCAAACATTAAAAATACTCAAACATACATTTTCACCAATTTAAATCAAAAGCAGCACTTTCGAAACGTGAATCGATACTCACGATTAAATCGTTATTAACAATCGAGTAAATAGTACTCGGTATCGGTGGAACGGTGTTCCGGTGAAACAATCTATTTGTATCATCGAGTAGATTATATCGGCCCGTGCCACTTGTGTTCTAGTGATGGCCACGATTTATTATAACGAGTCAGTGAATAATCGATGTATGTGTGAAGTATCGATATTACTGTCCATATACGCTATCTCCCCCTAAGGTTCCCACACCGTTGTGATTTGGAGGGGTACCTATAAGCAGTTAGATGATAACTATTACACAGGTGGGGCAGCTGCCCGGTATATCCCTTAGTCACCTTTTAAGACACCCCAGGGAGGTTATGGGCATGGAACTGTTCATTTTTCTGCCTAGAAATCACACAGCATAATATAACTCGTTGGATCGCAATGGAAAATACTGTATCAATAATCAAACATCGCATTTTCGCCCGGATGAAAATATACCATAAAAACAGTATTTTTTGTGTCTACAAATATTACCTTATTAAAAATACTATTTTTATTTATGATAGGTTATAGTTGCAAATTTTTGTTAATTACCGTTTAGGTCAAAGAGTTAAATAGTTATGTAACAGCACTATACAAAATGGGGTCAATTTTAAGAGGGTAAATAAAGGTTTTTCAAACTTGTAATTGTGAGTATTTATTACTATATAATTGTTTCATAGAAAGAGGACCAAACTATAAAGTGGAACTATAAAATAGAAATATAGTAGTAATAGTACATCATCTTTATCTAAACTATCGACAGTTGGTCATCTCTACCGGCACGGGTAGCGGTCGCGTGCCGGCGCGCCCTCTGTTGGCGGCAGAAGAAAGTGCGACAGCAGACATACCCGGATTCTTATCAAGCGTTTACTTTAATCGCGGCTCTAACAACATTTATTTACTAGAAAACTTACCTTCAAATATTGATTATTAGCTATTTATATTATCTGTAGAATGCAGTGGAGATAACGTATCGATAGAACTTTTTTTAAAAAAATTGGCTTTTAATATAATATGTAAGTATATTTATTAGGATTAGAAATATTAAAAGAAAATGTAATATGCGATAGAGGATCAGTCTGATATTAGATTTATTAAATAGGCATATATACATGAAACAAACAAAAAATAATTGGATGTTAAAGTTTTTTGATGTAAGCGGTTGCTTGGTAGAGATAAAGTGGTGATCTTTGCGTGATAGGGACAGATCCCTATCAATCAAAATGGCTAACAGTATGGAGCTTCTGTGTCTTCAGTACAAGTGAAGTCATAAGTTAGTAAAACGAGCTTATTTATTTATTTATATTAGTTTCTACGAAACATCACGGAGTTAAACTGGTCATGACAAACGTCAAATCTGAGGCGCTTAACCGCCGCAGACACCATGGCTTGGCTCAAAAAATGTTAAGATTTCTATGTAAATTGTTTTTTTTAATTGGGTAAACTATCAACATCACAATATTACAATATAATAATGTTTAGGCTATACAATATAATTAAATTAAAAAAATAATTATTATGATAATTAATTATCATGACATAAATTAATTATGATCCACACCGTTTACCACAGATGAAGTTAAAACATATGAGTAGGTTAAAATTTAGTTCTAAACTATTTGTGTTACTATACAGGTGCAACCTATATTTCATGAGTATACGGTGACTGGCGTACAGACAACATAGAGGTCAGGTGCTATGATTTATGTGTACTTGTAGGCTTGTTTATTTTAAACACAACCAAACTGTAATGCAGTCAGCCTTCTGGGAACGTTCCCGGTCGACAATTCTCTGTAGGAGCTTATTGACGCCTACTGTTATGTAGATGTCGAATACTAATTTAGTTTTCTAACCGTAAGTTAATTTATTTTATGTCCATAAAGTCAATAACTTAGTTAATAATTACTTTGATATATATATGAAGAACATACATACTATATACATATATATACTGACCACACTTTAAAAATTAATACATGTCTCTGGGTATTTTAGTAACATAATTGATGGACACAGAGCATACCCAGACTCAGATCAACTATTTATGGGTCCCACAATTAGCTGTCAAAGCGACTGTCTAACAGCTGCACAAAAACAGTGGTACAATGTTGTAATTAATAAAATAATGGAAACAGGCTTTACTTTGCGGAAATACATTCAAAATACAAAATTTGTATAAGGTTTTAATTCCGCTAATCAGCGGAAGCGAAATTGACACTAAATATTAATTTTGTTGTATTTTGTAATTAATAAACCCAATTATTATGTTTTAAAATAACAGTATTGAAGGATAATTTTATTTAATTAACAGACTGATTCTTGTTGTTGAGAACTTCTATTAATTGAAGTACACCTGTGTCAGAAGGTCACGTTCATTCATCAATATCCAACACTAAACGGTACATGAGAAGCTTCTTATGGCTCAAGTATCTTAAATCTAGGTTAGTTAAGGGATAGGTTAAGAGTTATTTTTAGTTTTGTACTTTCTTCTCGCAAGTTCGACTATTTCCCTATATTGTACCGTAAATAGAAGAATGTAAAATTAGTGAACACGGCCCCGTTCGTAGCACCTTGTTATTGGGGCACTATCAGACATTCGCATTAGCGGCTCTTTATAACTTACTAATGAAACATGCTCCTATACCGTTAGGGTTGAACGGATACTATGGTCTTGCTCTACATTAAGTTAGGTTAGAAAATTCATCTTAAATTAAGAATACAATAGATACTTAAAGATTCAAGGTAAGGTATATAAAAGATAGGGTTTTAGGCAATTAACTTTAAGTAATTACCTAAAGCCATTGGTTGTTTATAATTATAAATAAATCACAATTTAAACGAGTAAAAAAACTCAAAACCATATCATTGTACAATTAAACTTGGAAAAATATCGCAGCATTTTTTGCTTATATTTTTTCGCGATCTACTAATGATTGTGATTTGACAATTTGGAATTCTTAGACTTGCAGATTTCCTTACGATGTCTTAAGATGTTTTAAGTACGATATAATCAATTTCTAACACAATGAATTCAAAATTTCGAATAAAGTAAGTGGTTCGAAATATCTAATTCATTTGAATTCGAGATTTCGAACCATTTACTTTTTGAATTCAAATGAATTCGAAAATTAAATTGTTCGCACCTTGGGTAAGCTACAATATTCAATACCAATTGCATCTTTACAATTACGGACATATTTTGTTCGAATTAAGTTAGAAATAATTTCTTTACATTACTTATATATACTATTTTATTGGTTGGAGAAAAAGTAATTAATCTTTATAGTTAATTGTAGATTATAAAAGAACAATTTAAAATTTCCCAGTTACTAGGTGATAAAATTGACGAGCCAATTACAATTAAAACAGATAACATGTCTAATTGCAACTTAAACGAAATTAAACTACTTCAGAAGGTTTACCCACGTAATATGGTTCCCATGCCATATTAGAGGTACAGACCGCACATCCAGCTACCCCAATTTGGCAAATTTATTTAATAGATTTTAAACATTATCATAAAAGAATAAGGGTAACTTGATGTGCTCGCGTCTGTACATAGCAATATTTTTCAGATGATACGTAAGCCTTTGTTTGTTTGATAGAGATCCATTCGTATATGATATAGATTGCTGTGTGGTGACGGCGGTGAATATCAGAATATCATCACCCCATCTCATCCCGTGAGGGACGTAGATGTGGACCCGAGGGAATATCTACCAGAGGTATGTTATGTTTACTATGTATTACTATGTTTCTGCGATCGCTAAGAGTGGCGATTATGGCATATCGCCCACGATGATTCTTGGGGAAGGCTTGTCCAACGTGGACTTCTTTCAGCTGTAATGATGGATGATATATATATGACTGACTGATAATGCGTAATTATTTATTTTCTTACTAACTATTTAAGATCGCAGACATAAAAGTTTTGTATAATTATTATACATAGTTCGTAATTTCATAATATATTATTTATACTTATGTCTCCAAGATCTTTGTTGGTTCATAATAAGGTAGGAATTTCGATCACGGCGGCCAGTCTGAATAGAGACTAGCTATGTGCGCGTGACATATTATAGTGCACATATAAGTGCGCAATACAAGGACATTTTCTATTCCATCACTTTTATTATTCGATGAGATGACTAGCGACACGATCGGAAAGAGGTCAGGTACCAACGACTTTAATTACTCTCCAAGACACCGGGGGTGTGAATACCGCCAACTGTGAGTCTCTAGGCTGATACTAAGAATTTTTTTTACTGAAAAATACCATCCACATTTTGAGATTTTTAGCCTGACCCGGTATTTGAACCCAGGACCTCAGCGGTCTGCATTAGAACACGCTGCGGCTAGATTAGCCAACATAGATATATATCAGGTACCTATATATCGCATAACAGGTATCATTATTGCACTGCTTTCATCGCAACTAGTTCGGTGGCAGAATTCAGCGCCTTATAAGGATTGCGGATATGCCGGCCTTAGGGAGACCATGATTAAGCTAATTTTATACGGAAATTGCTTTTTCTTTTACATTAGTAATTGAATACAATAATTATTCGTTTTCTAAACAGGGTTATTTAAGAAATAAAAGCAAGCACCGAATCATATCGAGTTAGCCGAATAACGTCTAGGAGCCTTTTTTGGGAATGCTTACGCATGCCATCCGCAAAAAGATCTTCTGCGAGTGGGTATTTCGGAATGCCTTGTTGGTCTAGCGGTAGCGTGTTCACCCGCAGAGAACGAGGTCTTAGATTCAAATCCCGGGTCGGACCAAAAGTGATTTTGGGACTATTTAGCAAAAATAAAATATTCTCAGCATCAGTCCGAAGTCTGGGAGTTGGTGGTATTATACCCCCGTGCAGTCGGAGAGCACGTAAAGCCGTCGGTCCTGTATCTGACATCTTTCCGGTCGTGTCGCTAATCGTCCCATAAGATCATGAGAGTATTGGATTAGGATTGGATTGTCAAATTAATAATAATTAAGGAGTATAGTTTAATGTTTTGCAGTTTTAGTTGGAAACTGCTGGATGCGAATAGCGCAAGACTGGCAATTGTGGAGATCTTTGGGGGAGGCCTTTGTCCAGCAGTGGACGTCTTTCGGCTGATATGATGATGATAGTTTAATACAATATTTTAACTTAAAGTATATAAACTAGATTTAAAGGCCTACCTCATTCATACGGCCTTGCGTTAACAGGTAGATGTTGTGAAATAGCTTACCTTAAACTTCGGGTTCGTCTTTTCATCATGTTTGCTTATTTTTTTAAGTATGTAACGACGAAACGTAATACATGGACTACCTCTGATGCAAAATCAGATCAACCTTCTCTCATCTTACAAGATTAAGGGTCACCCTAGGAATTACAAGTCCATATCTCTGTCGGCGCGACAAGAAACCTCGTGCGTTTGTTTGTAACGCTGAATATACATGAGGGTACCTTTATTTGCATCGCCACCAGTGTACACTGCGCATTAGTGTCGGTTATCGCATACCTATTGTTTAATACGCGAATGCGTATTTAATACGCAAATGTGTTTATACGCGCGCGTGTATGTTATGTAATGTATTCAATAAGCGAATTGTAATACATGTGCTTGGGAGATAATTGAAGGCAGGTAGATAATGTCTTACAGGTATGGTGAGCAGCATTCTGATCATCAACATTACGGCTGAAGTCCACAGCTGGACAAGCCTCCCCCAAGAATCATCTTGGGGATATGCCAACAATCGCCACGGTAAGATACACAGTAAGATGGCCATCGTACTCAGAAGGCCGTCCTCTGGTAGATATTCCCTCAGGACGACTTTTACACCCCCCAAAGGATGAGATGGGGTGATGATATTCTGATATTTACCGCCATCACCACACAACATCACAACAACACACATTATTTTAAAATGGCTTAGGATGCTCCTAAGCCATTTTTAAATAGCTTGTCATAAAGATGCTAGGTCCAATATTCCTAAATACGTTGTTAACATCACAACAAATTTAGAGCAAAAAAAAATTAACTAATAATGCAAAAAAAAAGTAATAGTTTTAATACAACAAACAAAACACAGAGGACATTTGTTTTACGGGGTAGAACTGTGTACAACATTAACTAAAATTTTAAAATAATTTTATAAAAATGTATAGATTAATTTGAATTATATGCCGCCTCACTACTACCACAGCGTCCACCTACAACTATTTCTGGGATCCATATACAAGGTGTTCTCTTTATCAGTGTATAATATATAACATTAACTTGTAACTTAAGAATAGATTAAGTGCAAGGCGAGAAAAATGGTCAGTAAATAGCTTGATAACGGAAAGATACCTAAATAATCTTTTCTTAAAAAGACAAAACCTGTCGTTAAAACAAGTGCCTTTGTTTAGTTTTGATGGTTAATAAAATCTATCTGTAAAGAAACGTTATTAACCACCAATATATTTAGTTAAACCATAAAAGTATCATAATCAAAACACCATTTACACATCTCCGGGGTTATTACGAACCACCATTTACGGGTTAAACAGTCGATAAATCTGTTTGGTCTAATACACCCACCGATGGTATCTATAGCTTTGTGGTGTGTTAGAGGCTAAACGAAGTTGCCTTTAGCCGATAATACCGTGTTCAGACTAACGAACATTACTGTAAAAGCCTCGTCGTTCACTTGCAATGGTAAAACAATAAAAATATTATTGTTGGACAGACTATTTTGAGCTATATTTAATCATACCTTTAAGGTTTGTATTTATAAAAAACAATGAAGAAGTGTTTAATTGCATACTTTTGCGTGATAGGAATGTACAGACGCCAGCATATCAAGCTACCCCAATCTGTCAAATTTCCCCAACAAAATTAAACCTTATGCTTTTCTGATAAAGTGGAAATTCTATGAAAGAAATTTGACAGATTGGGGTAGCTGGATGTGCTGGGGTCTGTATATTGTATGAGCCTAATATTAATAAGTTTCATTTAGGCCTTCACTATAGCATTTTATCAGTATACTTATCACGTTAAATTCAATTGTTTAAAAAAAAACACATTATACACACTACCGTGCTTTTGAAACATTGACAAACTGAGAGGAGATGACAAAACTGAGAACATAATATTAATATAATATAAAAATAATATCCTGGGACATTATTTACACACGGCCATCTGATCCCAACAAACCTTGTACTATGGAAACCAGATAAGTGATATACTACATATACTATTTTTTTCCTTTCATAAATACATATTAATATAGAGAATAACACCCAGACTCAGGACAAAGAGACATGTTCATGCACACAAATATTTGTCCTGGGTGGGAATCAAAACCACGACCTCCGGCGTGAAAAGCAAGCATTTGCCAACATCGCCAATTATTTGTCTTTAATGTTTAAGGACTTTGAGAATTTAATCTTAACGGTCGAATATCGAACATGCTCTTGTTCGATATTCGACCGTTAAGGTTATTAACGGTCGAATATCGAACAAGAGCATGTTCGATATCCGACCGTTAAGATTAAATTCTCAGTCCTTAAACATTAAAGACAAATAATACGGGCCTGTTTGCTTGCTTCTGTTTCTCTAGAATGCTTTAAATCGTAGTGCGTTTATATCCAGCGAATATTAATTCGTCTGTACCCTACTTTATTAGCTGAATATACTGGCCTCTAGCTAGTTAGATTTGTGACCGATAATTATACAGCATTATCAAAAGTGCGTCCCGTATTCTGGTCGGTAGTTTTGTAGTTTCAATAGGTCGGTAGACTGTATTGTCAGTTAACACGGAGTCAAGTCTGTGATTGTTACTTAGCCAAAAAATATGCTGTGTAATATCTGGATGGAACAATTATTGTCTACTTTTTATGTACAACGTGTTACTATGTTCGTTATAACTATTTACTACAGTCTTGCACGGGATTTTTTATACGATTCGCTGTCACTTATTTAAAAACATAAAACATAGACAACAATTATTTTATTTTATCAGATTTTTATATATTTTTTTTGCAAAGAAATGAGTGCGTCCTTAATTTTTAGAACTTTGTTATTAATTTTGAATTGTGAAATTCTGGTGTACGGCGTGATATTTTCCGCTTTTGACCCACTACTAAGCGGTAAAAAACTCCTTATTAAACTTTTCTATATGTCAACAGATTTTACCAGATAACTGATATATTACATATACTATTCTTCTTTTGTAAATATGAACTTGTATAGATAATTAGCAGTGCCCCGCGGTTTTTCCCGCGTTTAACTTTATAAATTATAGCCTATGTGTTATTCTGATGTATAAGCTGTATTATAGTAAACTTTCATTAAAATCCATTTAGTCGTTTTAACGTGAAAGAGTAACAAACATCCATCCATCCATACTTACAAACTTTCACGTTTATTATATTAGTAGGATTACACCCAGACTCAAGAGAAACAGACAAGTTCATGCACACAAATATCTGTCCTCAGTGGGAATTGAACCCATGAACTCCGGCGTGAAAAGCAAGCATTTACCACGGACCAGAACCACGCAATTCGGTCGTCATTTGGTGCACAAATCTCTTAGCTTGTACAACTGGAGCGCACAAGACCTGTCGCTGGAGCTCCTATAATTTGTATCGCATGTAAAAAGCAGCGGGTGCGGGTAAATAATGACATCCATATCGCGTTCGAGTTACAATCATGTTAGTTTCCTTTTGCAGAGCGATCGACATCCGGCCAGTAAACGGACCCGATAGGGCTGGCATGAGAAGAAAAATGGATGAAAATATGTTATTAATGAAGATTTTTATTTTTTATAGTTAATTTCAGGGCCGACGGCAACGAATACGTCCACTTTTTCTTAACATATGGAGGGCGTTAATAAATATCCGGTACTTGGGTTATATCCCTATGTTTGTCTTCTCACTATGCTATGGCCCGACCATTTCTCAACCATAGCTACTCTTTAACGCTCTGTAGTCTATTACCCCGCACCACATAATTTTCTCTCACTTTCTGCAATATTTTAATGAAACTACAGCCACGGTGTGTAATCAAGTTATAAATCGGATCATAGAGCCAGGAGCGAACCCTGCCATCGATCGGATCGAACGATCTCTCTTTAATTATATTGTTATAGAGCCGGCCGGGAGGTCGTGAGGTTATACCAAATAGATTATCTCTTGATGAGTCCGGCTGCCGCTTGTGTAGAGTAGATATCTACGGAGGTCACAAAAACCACAGTTATCTAGTTGGAAGTTTATCGTTTTATGAGGCTCTAGTCTCGTTATATCATTCTGTCTCCCGATTTGTTCTAGAGGGAAATGAAACTACGTTTTATCAGTTCCTCTTTGTTTCTTTGTGATTAAATTCATTGAGGAATGCAAAACAGCTGAAATGATTTTCCGGGATACGCCACTCACCGCTCAGTGTATTTTATTACGTATCACTGTTTATATTGGCTCACACGAGTTGCTGTGATGTGTAAGAGAGTGGGACCTCAATTATCCCTAGAACATGATGTCACGCGCCAGAAATAAGATTACAAAGATTTCTCATTATATGATGAGTAATCAGATATTTTAGTAGTATTATACTCAGGAGAAAGTTCTTGGCAAGAAATGACGATCTGACTAACTTATACCATAACATATAATTCAGAAATCAAATAGTTATTTTGTTATGTTAAATTCAAAGGAACCGAGTGCTAAAATTAGAAAAAGTTAAATTAATGCAAATCTTCATTAAAACACTTATATCTCGTTTGCTTTATACCAATTTTTTTATCTCCACACAGGTGTAAATTTATCATAAGTAAAGAAAATTGGAGACTGAGTGACACAATTTTGGTCCATTGTTACGTCAGCACCACTGTCACACATGACACAATGACGTCAATATAAAACAAATTAAACAGATGTGAGTAGAATGCGATCTTTTTCGGTGATTCGATTTTCTGCTTGATTACCGAGAACGCATTCAAATGCAACGTCCAAAAGCATCACCTCTATGGCCGCTTGTGAATAGTCCCCTTCATATCTCTTGTATCGAACTCTTTTACCCTCAGGTCATTATCGGATAGAGTGGATCACCATTCTGATTGCTTTTTGTAATTTAGAGCATTCACTGTTTGAATTATTTTTGAGAATTTCTTATTGTAGTTGGCACGGCACGGTCAGTGATCGATATTTTTTCTTGAATGTCGGTTTGATTGTCTGCGCTCTAGTTTGGATGTATTTAGTTCTTGTGGTTAGTTGTTTGGTTTGGATAGTAACGGGTGATTTTGTATTTTATTTGGATTTGAGATGTTATCGGTTGGGTTATTTGGAGTTGTTTTTTCAATTATCTAAGGTAATACATCTTGGGAGTCGCCCATAAAATGATCAAGTTAAAAATGTCTTATTAGAATCATGGCCCGCCCGAACTTGAAACTCTATGGTAAGTTTTCTCAATTTTCTTTTTTATTATACAATAAATAATACATATTTTGGGGTCATAAACACATTCAAATCCCAAATTAGGCAGAACCTATATTAGGACACCTAGACCACTTATAAACATACTCATATATTTTTCTAAATCCAAACATAAATACATTAATAACATCCAGAAACAGAACAAATATTTTATCCTGGGAGGGGATTGAACTCATGACCTCTGGCATGTGCCCTTACCACTAGGTACGATTCCCACCCGGAACAAATGTTTGTGTGATGGAAACGATTTATTTGTTCTGTGTCTAGGCGTAATTTGTGTATAATATGTAAATATGTATTTAGATAAGTATGTTTGTTTATCAGTTGCCTAGTTGTCATCTATCTTTGCTTGGTTCGGGATCAGATGGCAGTGTATTAGTTGTCTCAAGATATTTATATTTATTATAAATAAATACAAAGGACCAAGTTAAGTTTTCGAATGCGGCCGTAAATCATTCAGCCTGATTTGATTTGACTACATATAACAAGTTTACTTTAAGTGAGTGTCAAGCTGCTGTCAAGTTAATTTGCATAACAGCGACGTTCATTAAAAAAAAAGAGATTAATACTGATTACATAAATGTCATACGACAACTTTTTATTATAAAACGCGTACATATTATTGTTACATGAACATACAAATAAATGAACATAGCAGTTAACAAATAGTGTATGATTAATATCAGACACAAATAAAATGCGTTGCTAGAAAATTAATGTCTATAGCGATTATACATCTGTTCGTATGATTTGCGTAACGATTCTAAGAAACTGCGTATAAAGATATTTTGAACAATGTCATGTGTGTTGGCATAGATTCTCGGCTTTTGATTGAGCTAAAATAAACATATTATTAAGAGCATTGGATAGTTTAAATGTGGGCACAACATATTTTTCTTTTTGTACAATTATCGGTAACCTTTACTAAAAATGTAAACATGAAAAATTTGTGCAATAGATTTACACGACTTTTGATAAGTTAAGAATAAAAACAAACTATAGGATTAGCTACAATTCCTTATTTATAAGAAATATAAAATCATCGTAAGTTCTAGAAATCTATTCCATCACTTTTCTATTAATTTCAGAAATGTGTTTTGTACATATTCTTCATATCCAATTCCTTTAATTTAATTTTCTAGCTTGACATAATGCCAAAAAATTATGCCTACACCCATATTGTTCAAAATATCTTACTAAATAAGAAGATTCATAGCCAGTAGCACCAACCAAATCTTAATGATCGGTGAAGTTAATTAGTGGTCTATTTCTACGGTGTACTATGCCAATCGAATGCCAAATAATCGAATAAAAAGCAATTGTCTAAATACTAGAACGTTTATAATATCGAACTGATACCATATTTTTATTTGTCCGTCAATTACATGATTGCAAAGTACCCCGCGACACAAGGATTAATTTAGTGCGGGCGTTATCGTTTTATCAAAGAAAATAAATTTAATAATAAAAATATCTTTATTTTGTGACTGAACCAAAAAGTATTGTAAATACACCCTATTTTATAAGCTGCCGGAATGTTTGAAAATACGGTCGTTTGATTACCAAAGCTTTCAAAACACAACAGTTCACAACACCCACAAAAAACAATGTCACCGCAGAACTCACCGCAGCCTAATTTAACTTTGACAGTTCGTATACAAAATCATTGAACCACACCGCTCTCCTTTCTTTACACCAAATAATTTATTCAAAACAACATCATTTATAACGACGCCATATTAAAATTTCTCCAAATATACGTCACTGCGTAAAACGTAACACACGTGAAGACCATTACCCTCGTTTTCGGTAACCATAAACAAAATATTGTTTTTTTTTGTCACATACAAATAACGTAGTTCTAATGACATTTGGTGTTTTTTTAATGTGTAGTGCGTATAACCGACCGCACGTAAGGTAAGTATATACCAGCTGTTTTGCATAGCCGTGGTTACCAAATCGGTGGCACCTGCCTCAATTACTTGACACGCACGCGTCGAAACTGACCAATTTTGGTACTCCGAGTCAACGTCACATCAATAGAAACTTTTTTGAAAGAAAATGGTTCTTATTACTGAAGGTTTAAGGTTCGCCAATGTTACTATATATGTGATGCTGATTTTACTATAGTCGTTAAGATATTTTTTTTTGTTTTAGATTGTGGAATGCAAAGAGTTGGTTGGCGTTTCTTATTTTAGATTAAAGATGTCTGATTATGTTGCGAGTGTGTAAATGTGGTAAGAAAAATTAGGTACGTTTTGATTTCGGTTCAGAAATTTAAGTAAGTAAAACATATACAGCAAGTTAAATTGAATCAGCAAGAGAAACTTTACATGGATGAAATAAAAGTTATTAAAAATAAAATAACCCTGGTTTCTAAATGATGACGGGTGCTGAAAATGAAAATTACTTTTATAATATTTTACAATGTTATTTACTATTTGATCTATAAAGAATGCATGTAAAATAAATGCAGTGAAAATGAGAGCTCTGAGAAGTATGTGTGCTGTGACTTTGAGAGACAGATGATGTAACAGAACGTTGTGGTGTGAAAGAGGATGTCGTCACTTAGAAAGGATGAATGAAAGAAGATTGACAAGAGAAGTATACCTGGCCTGTGTGAATGATACAACCGTAAGGAGATCGGAGATGTTCTCCAGAACGGCCAAGTCAGAAGTACCATAAACCGGCGAGCATGTATGAAAAATATAATGAGGCAAAAGGTGTGGAAAGATTGTGACAAATGGAAATCCGTTGTCTCTGCCTACTCCTCTGGGAAACAGACGTAAGTTTATGTATCTATAATCGATACTATGTTATTTAAGATATTTAATTACCTACCGTACGTACCTACCTTTTTTATTTTTTTGATAAGGCAGGAGGAATGCCTACGCATGCCACCCGCAAAAAGTGTCTGCGGGTGGGTATGTCGGACTCGCACCTACTAAACCTAACCTGCCGTGGACTTCTTCTGGCGCCTGATAGGGGGAGCCCCGGGAACGCGGGTATGCTGCTCCGGTGCACCGTACGTACCTACCTATTTAATTTACCCCAGTCTTGTCAACAACAAATATCTTTGCCTTTGTCTAAACGCCCTAGTTAATGCCATTAAAAAATATGATAAGATGACAGTCATTCTATGTAACAGATACTCGCTTAAAGTATAAAGATACCATTCCATACATTAACCTTTTCGAAGTACCACTTAAATATCTGTACTGTCCATTATTCAAATACATCTAACCGCCAAGAGGTACAATAACTTTTATCTAAACGTATTGATTTACAATTAATGCCCCCCGGGCCTAGACTACCCGACCTCGTAAGTTTCATTTGACATTTAGCCCGAGTAACCTTTCCGATATTTTCGGTCAACCTCACACCTACGGCCAAACTTATTATTCCAATTATATCTAAGTAGGTGGAATGTGAACTGATTATGTATTTAATACTAGCTGTGCCCCGCGGTTTTACCCGCGTTAAATTTTATAAATCATCACAGCTCCTCCCCCGAATGTGATAGCGTGATAATATGTAGCCTATATGTTGACCCGACTTCGAAGTAATATTCATGCAAAATTTGAAGTAAATCCATGCAGTACTTTTTGAGTTTAGCGCGGACATACATACAGACAAACAGATAAACAGACAAAAAATCTTAAAACTATATTTTTTGCTCCGATGTCGATTGTTGATCACGCCCCAAGTATCCTTTTTAATAAATATTCATTGTACAGTTTTGACTTTCCTACGATTTTATTATATGTAAGATAGTAGGTGTACATATATACATATTATTTTTGACAACGCCTGCTCTAGGGAATCGAATCCCTGTGTTGCGGGGTACTTTACAAACATATAATAGACGGACACAAATTACATCCAGACTCAGAAGAACTATTTATGGGGCACACAATTACCCAAAACGCGCGGGAATCGAGCCCGGGACACGACGCAGCGCTGCGACTGTCTTAGCCGTTGCGCCACACGTGCACGTGCAATATATAATAATAGGGAATAGGCGCTCATAGCCAGATGCTCTCACCGATCCGTAAGTGATTGGCGAGGTTAAGCAACTAGGCTCGCGGTCAGTCCATAGATGGGGGACCGCCAAAGTGGTTTAATTTGTGAGCATCTCCGTGCTTCGGAGGGCACGTTAAGCTGTCAGTCCCGGTTGTAAATTAGGCAACAGTCGTTAAGCCATGTCAGAGGCCTACTAGGCGGCTTGAACAACTCTGATACCAGGGTAACCACTGCCCATACGATAAGTAAGTAAGTAAGTAAGGGAATAGAAATACCTTCAGAGAATGGGCAGCAGCGTCTCCTTGTACTATAACCCTCAAACCCATATCCCTCCTAATTATGGATACAACTCCATCGTGGAAATATTTTGGGGAGGCCTTTGTCCAGATGTGGACATCGTTTGGCTGCCACGATGATAATAATATAATATCCTGGGACATTATTCACACACGGCCATCTGATCCCAAAGTAATCAGAGCTTGTACTTTGCAAACTAGATAACACATACACCAGATGAAATATTACATTCTACTTTTACTTTGTAAATACATACTTATATAGATAATTACCCCAGACTCAGGACAAACAGACATGTTCATGCACACAAATATATGTCCTGGGTGGGTATCAAACCCACGACCTGCGGCGTGAAAGGCAGGCATTTACTTAACACGCCAACTGGCTACGTAATGTACTTAACTTAGTTCGAAACATTATTTTGTTGCCACAATAGAATCATTACTGTCTTTATATTTTATTGCAAGTAATTCAGTCTACACTTGCGTTTCCTGTGAGCTAGGATCACAATGAAAAAATGCGTAGAATGCACGTAGTAAAAAAAACGCTGAAGGCACACAATGCAAAAAATGCATACCTTCGCACGTACGTTAATGCTTGGCGGTTTCAATGAGAGCTATTATTTAACTCATTGTTTCTTTTACCAAATACCTAACTACTGGCATTTGGCTCAACAGTAGATATATCGTGGTAAGGGGAAGCGTGCTCGTGAATTCAAATCGCGAGTCGGGATATTGTGATTTTCTTTTACAAAAAAATCTCATTATCATTATATAGTATTATTATATCTATATATATATGTATTTATTAATATATTCATGTATAATATGTTTATATTTATTCATGTTTTTATACTTTTTCGTATGTAGCACACCTACTATTTTAAATAATTACAGCTCCTATCCAAAGGTTGTCTGGAAGAAATCGCTTGATGAGGTAAGACCGCCCATTGTACTTGATTTTGTTATTAGTGTACTATGAATTATTCGTGTTTGAGTGTGTAGAATAAAGTGTGTTCTATGCTATTCAATTGTACTACTTGAGTATTTGTAGTATATAGTAGAGCATAGTTGCTAAAAGTATCTGGCTCTGAGCGCGTCATCATTGATATTGTAGTAAATATAATAAGGTCGTATATTATCAGTGTTGTACAAGCCAGGCAGCCCACAACCGCGCCCACATGGCTAAACTAGATCTTCAATAGCTGGCCACTTTTTGCGCTGAGGAATGTTAGAATAATCTGTGTCTTTATCAGCGTTATGTCCTTAAAAGGACCGTGAAATTAGTTTTATTATTAGATCGTGGGTTTGTTAACAATATATTTATGTTGGGTTTAGAATTAAGTGACGCGAGGTTTATTTTTGAACTATTTAAGTTAATAGCGTTAGTATTAGTGTCGCTTATTACCTTTTGGTTATAAAAGTACGTTGACAGATTTACTGTGACCCTGTCCTTTGAATAACGACTTCGTTATGAATAAATGCATTAATATTAAAATTTGTTTATCTTCTTTTACATTTTTTTTTTATTTAAAGGGGAAATGCCTGCGCATTCCACCCGCAAAAAGGGTCTTCGGGTGGGTATGTCGGACTCGCACCGACTAAACTTAACCTGCCGTGGACTTCTCTTGGCGCCTGATCGAAGGAGCCCCGGGAACGTGGATATGCCGCTCCAGTGCTACATTACTTGGCCTAGAAGGTTTTCACGGCTTCAACAGACAATAGAGAAGGTACAGCGCTCAAACCGTATAGTAATAAAACAAAATAACCAACCCAAATTATAGATACTTTCAGTTACAGTTCTAGGAATTTTCGTAAAGACCTTTCATCGCATGTTACTCACTGGCTATGCAGCTTACTATAGGTTAAAGGATTTTTGAAATGAATTAAGTTATTTTTAAATGAATCCATTCATCATCATGACCGCCGCATGAGCTTCACTGCTGCACAAAGCCCTCCCCAAAATATTTACACAATGGAGATGAGTCCATAATTTGGAGGCATATGCTATAATCACTACGCTTGACAAACGGGTTGGCGATCGCATTCAAAGAACACGAGAGACGCTGCTGCTCGTTATCTGGCACATGATCTCACGGGACCACTTCTTAGCGCCTCCACGGGATGAAATGTGCTGTCAGCCACAAAGCAAATCCATTCAGCAATCCGTTACAAAGAAACAAATATACAAATAAAAACACGACGGCACGTGTGGCGCAGCGGCTAAGACAGTCGCCTCGTCACTTCGTGTCACGGATTCAAATCTCCTGCCAGGCAGCTATATGTGTGACCCATAAATAGTTGGTCTGAGTCTGGATGTAATTTTATGTCAGTCCATTATATGTTTGTAAAGAATCCCGCGACACAGGGATAAGATTCCCTAGTGCGCGCATTGTCTTTAAAAAAATCACATTATTAGTTTATATAACTTTACCTTGATTATAATTATAGTTTTAGTTAGTACGTATGATTTTAACTTAGTTTTCTAAAAACTTAAACAAATAACAGCCATATTATTTGATTTCTTTCATAAAACATTCAAAACACCGTTAGCATAAAGATATCTTTGTCACATTGACTTTTAATTGCTTAAAATATTCATCATAATCAATTAGTCTTAATAAAGACAAAATAACAATGTTTAATAGCCTTAATAATTATGTCATTAATGTCCTAACAAAAGTAACGTTAAAAAGAAAAGGCGTAGGTTTCTTGAATTAATAATATTATTTTATTATTCATATCGACAAATTAGATGAGAATTCTCTATTCGACGGATTACTCAAAATTATAAGAAAGATTAATGGCATTAACATATTCATATGACTAAATATATGTTAATGATTTATTTACTTAACTAAATGAGTGAATATTGTCTTAATAAAATTATAGGAAATCAGCAGTTTATTTCTTAATAAAATTAAAGAAAATCAGCAGATCATTTCAATCAGCAAACTGTGTCAATGGTTCTCCTAATGTAACTAACGCACCCTGTACTAAATAGACGTCGTTGAAGCTCATCAGTAGTAACTTTAATGAACCTTAATATCTTTAGGATAAAATACTATTTATTATGACGTGTTGCTACCAAGATGCTGTATATAATACAATAACGTTATTCATGATTATAATAAAATTAATGCCAATAATGTGCAAATTAACGAGTTAGAAAATGGGTATAAAATCAAATGATACACGTAGGATCGATGTCAATAATATATCATCTTCTCGGACGTACAGTTGAGTACATAAGTAGTATGTCGACGTTCAAATAAAAGGCTTTAAGAGTGGTAAGGCACAGCGTTGATTCGCTCTAAGAGCAGCCCGACTGCGGAAGTACCTCCACCTTACTAAAGACATTCCTTAATAATAACAATAATAACTAAATCTTGTGTTTCTGCGTGTGAATAAGGTCGCCAGAGCTCATTGGGGTGGGGACAGGGTGAGCAACACTGGTTTGCTGACTCTTTTAAATGCTGGCATCGCACCCGCGACTCCTCTGGTGTTGCAAGTGTACATGGGCGGCGGTGATCACTTACCATTAGGTGACCCACTTGCTCGTTTGTCGTCCTCTTATATAAAAAGGAGGTAGCAGCATCGAACATTTATAACTTATTTAATAAGCGTTGACCAATGATTCCTTCTATTTTAGTTCTTTACAAATATAACGACAGTGCTAGGGATATTAATCCCGTATTCGCAGGGGACTTTGCCATCATACTTTCACGGACTTAAACCACACACATCCTAGAAAATTATAAACGGCTTTAACAAATAGTTAACGTAAAAACACGAGGGCAAATTGAACTACTGCATATTATCACGTGCAGTCAAAATATAATTTACTGTATTGATTTATTTTCATATTAATAAGTATATAAAAAGATTGATCAATAGTCACGTGCCGTATCCAAACAGTATCAAACGAAGCCTATTACTAAGCCTCTACTGTCTATCCTCCTGGCTGTGTACCAGTGGGCTCACGAATCTCGGTTAAATATAGAAAAAGCTACTATAATAATGTTTTCCATAATTAATAACGGGTTTAGCAACCCGAACCCTATGAGATATTGTAATTTTGACAATATCTCATAGAAGATAAATTTTAGTATAAAAAGAATTTACATATACTCATCTATCTACACATCATATATTATTATGTATATATGATGTGTATATGTATATGTATATCCACTTTGTCGTTAACTGTCCTACTATAGCGGAAGGAAGAAAAGTCAAATCTATTACCGACATTAGACTGTTTTAAAATTTTAGCTATTTTTAGGATAATTAGGCTTTTGAGGAACTAAACTTCCCTAATCACCTGAAAAGTCAGCATAATTTTTTGTCTTAGCATAACATTGACCAATGTTATGAATTTAGGTATATAACGGATAAAATTGACTGAGGAAAGGCGTCGTACAAATTTTATAGGCTCGATTGGAACTATATTAAGTCCATCTCAAATACTAAGGGCCCAGAAATGTTAAGATATCACACACAGTACTGAGTGATTTTGGCCAGTATCACTGGCCAAAGTCTCCGGATTTAAACCAAGGACCTCATTAAGCTTGCATTACAGTTACAACAAGTGTGCAGTATGTTTGTTGCAGAACAACTTTAACAGCACTAAAAATAAATAAAAGTTCAATTAAAAATGCATTGATGCTGCACCCTAACAGGGTTCATGTACAGACGCCAGCACATCAAGCTACCCCAATCTGTCAAATTTCCCCAATTGAAAGTGAACCTCATACTTTTGTGATAAAGTTGAAAATCTATAAAAGAATATTGACAGATTGGGATAGCTGGATGTGCTGGCGTCTGTACATCTTCTTCTCTTTCGTTACGCTCTTGGTAGAGCGGTCGTAGTCACATCGAGGCATCCACGTCGGTGGTAAAGGTGGACACAGCTTTCCGCACGATCTCCCGCCATCTCTCTCAGTTGGCGGACTGTCTGGCGCAGTCAGATACGCAGCTTCCTACCACGGATCTCACTTGGTCAGTCCAGCGCATAGGTGACCTGCCACACGATCTGGTTCCCTTCTCTTTTCCTTACTCATGATCTATTTATTATTAAAAGACTAACGTAAAACCCATGGAAACAATAAATAAACTAAAATATGCTGTTCTTATGTTTTACCCAAATTTTTCTGCTTTTTATAATTCAGTTTTAATATACCTCTATTTAATGTTAGGTATGTTAACTTCGTTATTTAGCTATAATCATCTATTCATTTCGTAAATAAAAACATGGTATCTATTTGGAACCGTTAGGAGAGTCGGTCATCTCGCGGGCGCGGCCGCGGGCGAGCCGGCGCGTGCCGAAGATTTACTCGTTTACCTACAAATATGGTATAAAGTAATAAGTTAAGACTATCCGTTTGTTTGTTGACTTGATAGGTGATACGGTTGTGGCCTAAATTGTGTACAGACCGTTATTGAACTATAGTGAACGGGATGTTGGAAATCGGTTGGGAATTCTAATATTCGAATTGATTTTACCAAAAATATGTAAGTTACTTATATTAACTCAGATACTGCGATCATCAGGATATAACCTCTCATAAGTATGCTGTATACTAAATACTTACTTACTTATCGTAAGGGCAGTGATTACCCTAATGTCAGAGTTGTTCGAGCCGTCCAGAAGGCCCGTGACATAGCTTAACGCTTGTTGCCTAATGGCTACAACCGGGACTGACAGCTTACGTGCCCTCCGAAGCACGGAGACGCTCAGAAAGTAATCCACTTTGGCGGACAACCATCTATGGACTGACCGTGAGCCTAGTTGCTTAATCTCGCCAATCACTTACGGACCGATGAGAACATGGCTATGAGCGCCTCAAATAATATTTGGACATTATCCACACACTACTATGGAAACCAGTTAACTGATATACTACATTTCTTTTGTAAATATATAGATACTTATATTGATGATTACACCCAGACTACATGTTCAAGCACAGAAATATCTATCCTGGATGGAATAGAACCCACGATCTGCGGCGTTAAAGGCAAGTATCTGCCAATCAGGCCAATCGGCCCGACAAGCGTTAACTTAACTTAAATTTACTGTATTGAACCACAAACCGATCCAAAAACCCATTAAGAAATTCATAATATATATTTATAATTCAACTCACACATTCAAAAACAACCCCATTCAATCTTACCCACTACTGCTTAGAATAAGAAATATTAAACAACAACACTAAGCGAGCGAGCAAGCAAAAGCAACATTGTAGTATACAAATGTCCATGTATCTGGCACAAATGGACAAGCAGACCATGGTGTACATCGTATAGTGTATATTGTGTAGTATACACCAAGGGCTAGAACTGTTACTGCCAATTTATTTACTTTCCAAACGGATCTACCACAACTGGACCCCTTCGTTTCTCTGTGCTACAGTTCATTTTCACTTGAGAGCAACTGATAAATAATATTGAACTGTTTGTGTTCTCCATAGACCTAGTAAACAGATCTAGGCAATAAATTTTTACCTCACTGGTTTTTTGAATTTAATTTCAATTGACTGGACTTCGCTGTGTGGTGACGGCGTAGAATATCATCACCCCATCTCATTCCGTGGGGAGCGTAGAAATCGTCCCGAGGGAATACCTACCAGAGAACGGGCAGCAGCGTTTTTCTGTGAACTATGACCATCAAACTGCGAACGCCAACCCGTCTACCAAACGTGTCGATTATGGCACTGATAGACAAAAGCCTCCCAAAAGATTGAAGGGTTCTTTTGACGTAATTGGGCGAAATGGTGACTGGCCTGGTGGACTAGTTGTTAGTAGTATTAGTAGCTAGTGACTGGTTATTAAGTCAGAGGTCGTGGGTTCGACCCAGGACATATCTTTGTGATGAGCATGATTATTTGTCCTGTTTGGGTGCAATTTGGCCATATGTATTTAGAAATATATAAGTATGTTTATCAGTTGCCTGGTTGCTATAATACAGGCAACTAATAAAAAGTTTTTAATAAAAATATATCTTTCGACAACTATCACTCTGTCATCTGATCCCAAAGTAGGTCGACTACTTTGGGATCAGATTAAAGTGTGATAGTTTTCCAAAGATATCTTTTTATTAAATATTTGTAAAGTCCCCTGCAATACGGAGATTTATTTATCTAGTGCCCGCGTGGTCTTGTTACAGAAAACAAAATCAGTTGGGGTCAAGAATACACGATGTAAGCAGCAGTCTGGTCAGTCAGAAAGCTGGGAGTGTTACTGGATCGTGCTTAAAGAGCACGTCCTGCGCCTGATCTCTTCCCAGCTCAGTACTATAATATTATACTATTCTACTAATTACGAATTAAAATTACTCACTCTACCATCCATATACATATTTGCGATGAGCGAATTTGTCAAGAGTAATATTCATTTATTTGACACTCTTGGCTCTAGACGTCATCCAAATACCATTCGTGCTACACCCCACAATACAAAAAGTGTCCTTGGTATGACGTTAAAAATTTTCAATAAAATACTGCCACCCATCCGAAATCAGGAATGCATTGACTCATTTAAAAAAATGTTTGTTTGAGTTGTTAGTGCAGAGATGTTACTACTCAATCACAGACTTCATAGATGATAAGCAAAGTTATAAAGGTTCCACTTATTAGTTTCCTTGACATGTGTAATGTGTAATTAAAATTAATATAAAGATTTTATGTCGACCACTTCAGTTTTGTACGCCGATTATATTCAGCAAAACATAGCAGAATTATATTTTATATTAACACCAATGTATTGTATACCTATGTTTATCAAAACTAATAAATGATTACTGATTACTATTATAAATGTGAAAGTTTGTGAGTATGGATGTATTGATGTATGGATATTTGTTACTCTTTCACGTAGAAGTTACGAAACGGATTTTGATGAAACCTTGTAGTAATATTGTTTAGTCAGGATTGACCACGAGTCAAGTTGCTTAAAATCGCCGATCACTACACTGAAGTGCTATTAAGACTTGCTCATTTAAATATAGGTATATTTTTTTTAAGTATTAGTATTAAAATTGACGTATTTATGTTGGATAGTATTATTCATTAATCCTAATCTACAACCTTTCACTTTATTTCTAAAGAAAGCTACAATCTAAAGCGAGCGGGCAATCCATGGAGCTGTGATCCGAAATGACCATCATTTAAGGGAGGCCGCGATCGTTGCGGTATTTACACGATGCGATACACTGGATCCAATAAATCGGAAGATTTTTTTTTTATGTAATAGGATGGCAAACGAGCAAGTGGTTCACCTCATGGTAAGTGATCACCGCCGCCCATGGACACTCGCAACACCTGAGGAGCTGCAAGTGCGTTGCCGGCCTTTAAGAAAAGAATAGGCTCGCTTCTTGAAGGTTGCCATGTCATACCGGATCGGAAATACCTCCGCAGCTAATTGATTCCGCAGAGCAGTAGTGCGCGGCAAAAATCATCAATTCACATACACCCATCTGATACCAAACTAAGCAGAGCTTGTACTATGGAAACCAGATAACTAATATGTTACGATTTTTTATGCAAGTGGATGTGTTTAAAATTTATGGGTAAATTTTATTACAAAATAAAAGAGTTTAATAAATGATATCAACTGCCTTCCAGTTGATGCTAGAGAACTACTTGTTGGTTTAAAATGCTAGTCTCTTTGACCTTTTTGTCATAAAAACGAATAAATTTATATGCTAAACGTAATTTCATTATGAATAACGATAAAGGATGTATTAAATAATTAGCATAATCATAAGGTTAGCTTACTACTTTAAGGTTGCAATTTAAACGTCTTCATTACATACTTTAAAAATAATAAGACTCAGGGCTAGCTACGGAAATATCAACGGACACTAACAAGACATCCACATAATCCACAAATGCAGTGCTATTCTAGTTATTCCTTTACTTTCAAAATCAGGCAAACCAGGTGGAACTACCAAAACAATGCAGGTGCAGGAGCAAAACGACGGCTCTATTACGTACTCTCTGAACCGCGGAAGTCTAACACCGACAATTTACTGAGGTTGAACTGCTAATGCCAAATTTGAGAAAATTTGACGTTTAATATTTTCCGATAGATAGGTTTAATGAAAAAATTCTTATAGTGGCCGCAATTAATTACCTATCCGTCCCATCGGATCATAAGACTGATCGAATTCAAAGTCAACACACTTATATACGACGGTCACCGTAGCCTAGTAGGTAGTGCTCCTGCTGGTGGTCCTGGGTTCGAATCCCGGTAAGTGCAAATATTTGTGTGATGAGCACGAATATTTGTTTCTGAGTCATGGATGTTTTCTATGAATATAAGTATTTATCTATCTATATAAGTATGTATATCGTCGTCTGGTACCCATAGTACAAGCTTCGCTTAGTTAGGGGCTAGAATGATCTGTGTGGAATTGTCCCTAGATACTATTATTATTATTATTATACTATAATATTTCTCGCACGGATGGCTAGTTTCCATTGACTCTGGGCGACATGGCTGTTATTTGACCAGGTGGACATTATAGTGGCCGCACTTTACTTACTTTTATAGCCAGAAAAATCGCATAAACACTTTGTAACCCAAACCAGATTATCGGTTCCGATAAATCGTATATTATAAAGGCAGTTGAGGTGGCCGCGGCAACGTTTGTATGTCATTGGCTCACTGACTATCATTTGAGCGTCATTGCGCTTGGTGGGTGGTTCGAGGTAGAGCCAATAATAAATAATCTGTATCTGGAAATGATAACAGGCATTTGTGACCGAACCGCTTTCCTAGTCACATAATACTGAGCGATCAGATATCACGGCATATCTGAGGGCTGAGCATAGATGTAAATTTATTGTATATCATGTCACTGAAGATATAACTAAAATTAACATGGTTACTTGCAAAACACCAACAACCTCGCATGTGCAAGATAAGTGACTGCACGTCTGGTGCAGCGGCTAAGATAGTCGCCTCGCCGCTTCGTGTCCCGGGTTCGAGTCCCGCACCGGACAACCATTTGTGTGACCCATAAATAGTTGCTCTGAGTCTGGGTGTAATTTGTGTCCGTCTAATATATGTTTCTAGAGTATCCCCCTAGATTCCCTAATACGGCCGACGTCTTAAAAAAAGTGACACTATAACACCTTTTATTCTACAATTTTTAATAAATGGATTTTATTTTCGTACAAATCAATTTAATTTTAATTAATAAATCAAATGAATTATCAATTTAATTTCCCGCTTAAAGGTTTATTCATAAAGCTTTTTATTACTTGAAGTTTACAATTGGCTTCAATTAGGTTTTGCTTCATTTGGCGCTGAAGGCAAGCAAGGGCTGAAGCATTCATTTTTATTTTAAAGCAAGCAAATAGTATATTAACATTGTTAACATACAAACATATTCTTCGCAGTTCCAAGTTAGGACGTAAATTATCAACCAAAACGAATTAAAATGGGACCTATGTAGGTTTATAGACACTTATATGACCTGAAGGAAATCCTAAGAAATTTAATAACAGGTTTCATTGACACGGATCGATTTCTAATACCCAACCAAAGCAGCAAACAAAATCAAGTCATATTGCAATTTATAATTTGTCATGCATCATCTATGTGGAGCAAGTTATAGAAATAATGTTAACTAAGATACAAATTTATGTAAAAGTATGCAAATAGCAAAGATTATTGGTTAATCATATTGGTTAAGAAAGACGGCCGGTTTGATATAATTACACTAAATCGGACAGCACATCTATTATATAGACAAAGAGCTATTGAGCTTTTGATGTGTTCGAACTGTCTTAACCACACGGAACTATAACTAAAGGTGTATATAATTAAAAAAAAATTAAAATATCTCTTCTTATTTCATTTGAATTGAAGTAATATAATCGGAAAACTTGCTTGGACTCAATATATATATATACCATGTTAAACTCTCTTTTTCTCGATAAATTGTGAATCGGTACGTATCGGTACGCTAATAATAATCGATGCTAAAAATAATCGATGTTAGAATAGTTAACTTTAAATCTGTACGGGAAAACCACCCTAATACCATCATAACCGTGACAATCGTCGTACACAATTTGCGATGATATCTCAATGGAGGGGTAAAATGAATTGTCTAATAAGAGCTATTCCAAAGATTTCCACATTACAAATAATTTTAATAGATTTTATATATTTAAGCGGACAATATTACAAATTATTTATAAATAAAGTTTTATCTGATGTAATCAGCCATTAGTCTAATAGAAGTCTACTTAAGTTTGATTACTACACAATGGCCTAGGTATGTAACTACCGAATATTTCTATTGCTTGTCACCACTGCGATCGGCATCAAAGGTCGTCAAGACTTATTAGGCGATAAATCTATTTCGTCAATAGTCTTGATGTAATCGATATATCGAATACCAATCACTCGCTCATTCACATTCCTAAGATTAAACTAATCGATTAAGCGTAGCCGTTAAAATCCTTAAGAATGCTGATCAGTTGCAAATCAACAGTCTTGGTATTTGTATTTAAATTTTAAGTTACATACTGGTTTCTATTTGAATAATTTTATTAATATATCTTGGGACAACTAACACACTGTCATCTGATCCCAAACTAGGCAGAGCCTGTACCCACTATGGCAACTAAAAAACTGATAACAATGCTCATATATTTCTTAATACATACATTTTATTGATAAATAACACCCAGACACAGAACAAATAGTCATCACGCCACACAAAGATTTGTTGTGCGTGGGGATAAAACCCACGAGCTTTGGTTTACAGTCACACACTAACCACTACACCAATAAGTCTTTGAATTTGTGTCAGTCCCGAAAATTAGTTATACCAACAAACCAGTCTTTGAATTTGCGTCAGTCCTACGAATAAGTTAGTTATTTTTTTAATAGACACTTTTTTAGAGTATTTACCAGTGTCAAGTAATTTGATAAATCAAGTTATTTACATATGCAACATTATGCAGCGTTTTCGTCATAAAGTCAAAAGTCAAGTAAAGTTCGTCATACTCATGTTAAAGTCCAACCCAATAAATTAGTGGAGACTTTACTATAGGCTTCTATGGAATTTTGGAATCAACACGTAAAATCACAATTCACGGAAATATGACACTTACTTTCACTTGTCTACGTTGTCGAAGACGTTCTATTTAAAAGGTCACGATATCATCTACACATAAAAGCGCTAATTTACATGAAACAATGCTTCGATGTGTCATTTTTCGCGTTGGCGCCAAAACTTTAACAATTGATTTTAATCAAAGCGAATCATAGAGCTTTTAAATCCATAGACAACCTTAGTAGACGATTTTAGTAATGTTATTAATATTCCAATATAAGTACTGGCAAGTTTTATTAAAACGAGTTTAATTGTCTATTAACATCTAGAAAATGTTTATTAAGTTGTTAATCGAAGAATTTTAGTTATCAACCGATATATTTTCAATCGCCGTTGCGTCTTAATGAAGACATTTAACGTAAATACGTATATAAAACTGGCTTTAATAGTTCGTATTATTTCATGAGGACCTACGTTGATGGTAGTTTAAATAGTAATTTTGTATAGATTATGGAATACTTTAAGGTTACTACCGGGTGCAAACTGTAGTTTATTTGATTTGAATTAGAAACTTGGATGTCGCATTTTATGTGGTCGCTATCTCTTGATCTTTTAGTACAAATGCTAGTTGGTTCAACATGCGAGAAAATGCAAATGGTTTGTGATCAATGATTGCATAGTCATACCCTGTATGTAAGATATGTATCGTTTTCAGATTTAAGTGTAGAGGTAATTTACAACTGGTTTTGTAAAAAAGAAGTGAATATTAAAATGTTTTAAGAGTATTTGATGACTTTATTTTCTTCATATGGTATGAATTTTGGATAAAGTGGCCAATTACGGAAGAATTCACATATAGGTTATCTTTTTATAATTTTAGTACGGTATCCTCAAAACAGAAAAAGATCCTGGGACATTATTCACACCCGTGCATCTGATTCCAAACTAAGCAGAGCTTCTACTATGGAAACCAGATAACTGATATAACATATACTACTTTTTCTTTAGTAAATACATACTAATATAGATAATTGCGTCCAGACTCAGGACAAAAATATCAGTCCTGGGTGGGACTCGAACCCACGACCTGCGGCGTGAAAGGCCATTTGTGGTGATTTACCAACCACGCCAACTGGCCAGTCCATATATTTCTTACATTCGTTTGTAATTTCTTAGTAACTAGGAGTTACTAAAAAATTACAAATGCTCGTTCAGAATACAAGACTGTAAACATTTTACGCTTTTGAAATCGCACCAATAATCAATCGTAAACACTATGCAGATTAAAATACCTACATAAATTGAGTGAAAGGCGGACAATATATTTATCTGCCGTCCTTATCATTGACGCAGGTTTGAGTCTCGGCGGAGGTTTGAATAATGAGTGTGGTCTGAGATAAACTCGTTTTGTCGTCGACAGATGTCACTGGCGACTGCGACAAATGATAGTGACTAAAGCGGGTTGCTTTACATAACGTGAGATTGCTACTGTTTGATCTTCTGATCTGCATATACGTAATTTATTTTGATTTTAAAATGCTTTTAGTACAATTATTTTTTTTTAAAAAGGTAGTTCACAATTATTTTAGGAGTCTTTCAATCATTCACTCAAGTTCAAGCCACCTAGCAAATAAAATGAAAAACTAATAACTCACCCCAGAGGCTTCCCAATTTGGGACTCTAACCTCAACTCAGGGCCTTAAATGATAGTGCAATGCACGAGTTGCGATTCTTAAAAAGTAAAACAGAAAGATATTTTTTCCTTATAGAAGTTTGTCAGACCAATATTCGATTTATAGAAAGGTTCTCATGTGGCGACCACGAACCGGAAGACGCAACGTGGGCAGGTCCTCTACAACATGAACCGATGATCTTGTGAGGGTCGTTGTAAGTCACTTGAAGACCGGCAATTGGGAAGATTTTTCGGGAAGCCTTCGTCCAGCAGTGAGCGTCGTTCCAATTATCCAATTAATTAAAATTTTTCGGATAAATATCCACAAATTGATTCAATTTGTGGATATATATATATATATATATATATGTATAAATAATGTATACAACTATATTACGACAAACATGTTCTGACTATTTACAAGCGCTTTTTTAAAGTCTACGTGAATAAAAACCTTTTTTATTTTATTTTATATTAAATTTCAATCCAAAGTTTATTTTAAATTATGACGGTTCGTGACATAATTAAAGTATATTGTATACATATAATATAGCTAAGTATAAATAGCCCTTCTCAGAACAATAGTCTTTTTTATGTAGTATAAGCGGAAACACCGAAGGATTGTATATGACTTGAATATTAAATGTCAAGCAAAGGAAAATGTTAATAACAAGGAAGAGATATACATATGTTGAAGAAAATATTTTAGTGTTTTAATGTATTGAATTATTATTATAATAAAAACCCTTTTAAACATTGTAAAAGTAAAACTTGTTGAGGAAACAAAACGAGTGTGCTTAATACGAGTACAACACGACTGAAGTAAAATATATAATGATAATAATATCTCGGGACAATGTCAGATCATCCTAGCCCCAAACTTAGCAAAGCTTGTACTATGGGTACCAGGCGACGATATACATACTTATATACATAGATAAATACTTATATACATAGAAAACATCTATGACTCGGAAACAAATATTCGTGCTCATCACACAAATATTTGCACTTACCGGGATTCGAACCCAGGACCACCAGCTTCGTAGGCAGGAGCACTACCAACTAGGCTACGGTGACTATAGGGTCACTAAATATAAAATATACGAAACGTAACTGTTATGAGACAAAGAGAGAAAGAAAATGTGTGTCGCACCGCTTTCCCGTACTCCTACAGTAAAATACGCAACTCTGTCCTTCTATCTTCACTAACTTACATCGCCCTCTCAACTTTCGTTCGCCTCACCAGATCACACTTCGTAACACTCTTGTTAGGTATTCGCCAGCTTACTAACCAAGTCAAGCATGCGTAAATAAGTTTATCTCCAATTGGCGATCGCAGTACGTTGGTACACAGAGAGACGCTGCTACAAATTTTCTGGTACGGTTTTTACGCCACCACGGATCGAAATACAATTAAAATTTTGGTTATATTCGTTGCCATCAGACTAAAACTACGAAACTTACAAACTTATAACCATGTTTTGGAAAGAACAAAATAAAAATTATTTATTTGATCATCATCAAGATTACAAGTTAAAATCTCCCGACCTTTTATGACAACATGCGTATCTTGTTAAAGTTATAATTTTAATAGATACAAGATTAAAGTAGCGTCATTCTATTTTAATACACTTATGAAATAATTTAAATGGATAATATTTTAATTAATCGTGTCTTATGTATAAAAAACTTATCAAGTTATGATACTTTGAATGATGTTCAGTTTTATACGGGTTAGGAATACAGTTAAACAAATTATATAATGGCAAAAAGGGGTGAATACAAATCCCGGGGTGAATAAAAATCCCATGGTGAATACATATCCCGGGATGAATAGACATGGGGATAATATCCATACATAAGTTAAATCTATTCATCACGTTTACGGTAGATCTTATGATTTACATGCTTGTATCTAACATGAAATAGTGGGAAATGAGATGCTTCTAACCATGTAACTGAATGATTCGGAATGATCATTCAGATATAGAACGCATAGAGGGCGTAGAAACTGATTATATTATTACATAGTAAATATTAATATACAACATGTAACTTAATTAACGCACATCCTGAAAATAGTTTGTTCAGAATCGTTTACTGAATAGATTTATATCATTTTGAATATAGGTATATTTTATTCCAAAATAATTAAAACTACGGAAATAATTGTCATATTAACCCTGTACAGTCAAAACCAATTGAAATGGACCGTAAGTCAAAGTAATAAGACTTTTAAAATCGCAGTTTTATATGTATTCACACAAATTCCATCAAGAAGACGCAGCGTGGGCAGGCCCCTACATGACCCTAGATGGACCGATGATCTTGTGAGAATCGCTGAATGCGGATAGCGCAAGATCGACAATTGTGGAGATTTGGGGAGGCTTTTGTCCAGCAGTGGACGTCTTTCGGCTGATATAATGATGATGATGATATTATCTATTATCAATGTGACATTGTTACGTAATCTGTTAACATTGCGAATGGATAAACAATTGAAGTTAATCGATTCGCAAATCTAGTTTTAATGTCAATAAAACCCCTTTTAATGTCAAATATGCAGTTAAAAATGACACATTTACCGGTAATCGAACCCCACACAGAGATAAAACTGTATCATGAAATAGCACCGGACAATCACGGTCGTTATAACACTATGGCTTGATGGACCTCGTCAGTTAAATCGATGGAAATTGAACTTTATCACCCAGTAATAACGTAGTAGTTTATCGTAAGAAAATGTAGCAGTACTTTCGAAATGGGCAACTTGTCAGGGTTGCTGGTTTCAGAGCATATGAGGACCCAGAAACAGCGCACTGCTATCCCGCTCCCCTACATGTTTTATACGATATAAAATTATTGACAGCACTTTCGGTTATTATGTGCGATTAATACTCCAAAATATTCGGATAAAATTTCTACTTGTATATGTCTTTGAATCAACATAAAAATAGAAATTCCTGTTTTCCCATATTTACTTGTCATTATAAAATAAAACAATTTAATATTTTGGAATATTAATCCTACAAGAAGACAGAAGCACATTTTTAGAAATGAACTATCCTTATAGACAAAATTTACTACTGGTGGTAGAAAATAATAAAATGTAGATTTGCACTTCAAAATGTTTACTACTAAAACAAAATATTTGCTGACATACTACATATACGATGGAAACCACCTAACGCTACAGCAGGCTTGTTATTTATATTGACATTAAGTGTAGCTGTAAAGATTTTACGGCGGAACCAGACAAAAATAAGTATTGGTGTGCTGGTGAAATCAAAGAAAAAGTAAACTAAAATTCTAATGTAGACTAGAGTCAGACATATTCAAGCCGAAATCAGATAGCTACTATTATACACTTAGATTTTTAAATGACCATACAACTTATAGGACAACAGATTTTGAACAGTAAGTATCTCTGAGTACTAAAACATTGAAACCTCAAAGTCACTAAGTACATAGAGTGATCATCATTTCGGAAACATTTTTAATTCTGACATTTTGATTAACTAAATATAGTCTTGAAACAAGTCCTCAAAAACATTTGGTTCCAAATGTTTTTGAGGAATTGTTCAAAGACTACATTTAACAAGATATAATTTAACATTTGTTTCCAAATGTTTTTTGGATTAATGGTTGTAGTCTTTTGGTCTTTTCGTCTTTAAACAAACAACAAATTACATTCCAAAATCTCGACCTTTGTGTTGGTCGAGATTTTGGAATGTAAGACCAAAAGACTACAACCATTAACCCAAAAAAAATTTGGAAACAAATTTTAAATTATATCTTGTTAATTACGACTTTTATACGAGTTTGCTAACCGACAGCCCTGTTAAAAGTTGACATTCCTAGATTGAAAGGTCGCAAACTGGTGCAGCCATTACCACAACCATTACTAGAGCGGCAGTGGTCACAGATTGGCCGCCGCCGCACATCTGCCGCGGTAATACAATCCTATATTACAGCGGCATTATCGTCTCTGTGTTACCGCGGCATTACCGGCTTGGTATTACCGCGGCAAATCACCAAGTATTATACTCGCACGCGTCCCCCGTATTTCCGTTGACAGGGTTGTCAGCTCCCATTTTTATATATTCGAAGAAATAGAACCATATTAAAAAATAAAGATTTGAATATTTGTTTCATTAAAGATCAGCGTTAAGACGGTTGACTAAATACCTTATTAAAATGGGTTTTATTAGGTTTTTAGATATACAATTAGTTAAATTTTGAAATATTGTCTATGGAGAGTTGTCAAAACTTCGAACTATCCGTAGATTAAAGTTACCTCTGTATAATCGTTACTTTAGAGGAGAGTGATTTGAAATTTGTCTGGTACAGAATCGGCTATAAAATTTTACATAATTTTCTAGCAAACTGATTATTTATAGAATTAAAAATAATATATTTCAAATAAAGTTATGCAAATAAATGAGTTGAATCTTTTTAACGGTTAAAAGAAATAAGAATAAAATCATGTAATTATAATATTATTTGTTAGTATTTTTCGTTTGACACTTGCACAACCCATTAGCGTAACATTTCCCCAATACCAAATTATAAGGGGAATCGGAAAAAACTTATGAGTACACTTTAAGAGAAATCAGTAAGCTGGCAACATTGGCTCGAAAGCCGGTAATAGTTAATACCAGCTTTGGCGGGCATGAAATGGCCCTCGGTGTTAGTAATGTCGGTATGCGATCGTCAGTACCTTTGATGAGTTTTACTTCCACTTGATTTATGTTTCCGCACTTTCTTAATTCGAAGACGAAGGCTGCTTAAGATTATAGGCCCTTAACTAGCCGTTAAACCGTCTCCTTTACAAGTGAAGTACTCCATGATAGTCAGTCTCTGAGGATAATGAGGAGATCTTAATTGGGGAGGATGCTGTTTACGTTAGGCGCATACTAAGATATCCGATACGGATGTACAGACGCCAGCACATCAAGCTAACCCAATCTGTCAAATTTCCCCAATTGAACGTGAACCTTATGTTTTTGTGATAAAGTTGAAAATCTATAAAAGAAATATGACAGATTGGGGTAGCTGGATGTGCTGGCGTATGTACAGATTAGTGGTGAAGGGTTATAATATATTTCTACAGATAACCCTTTTTTTAAAAGGCTTCAAAAAAATTAGGAGGTTCTCAGTTTGACTTTATTTTTTTTTATTACCTTAGGACTTTCAAATGTGTTTACTGATTTGGAAGATTCAATTTTTATTTACAAGCTGTTGCTTTCCGTGTGGTTCCATTTTAATTTGGTCTAGTTTTGACAATGGCATCCATGGGAAAACCAAATAAGTCTTAAATTTACATCTCTTATTTTTAGTGCATTTTAAGTTGTTTTGGAATAAGAAGTATTTTTGAAGTCGGTTTTATACGTAACCATTCCTACCTGACGTTTCTAACCACAAAGGATTGACAACTGGAACCCGAGAACGCTTATATTTCCGATATAAGTATAAGCATTTTTCATTAAGTTTATAGTGAGGTGGCTTTCCACTTAACTATAAACTTCATCAAAATAAACCTAAACATTTTTTACACAGACTAATAATACTTATCTTTATATCTTAATTAAAACCCAGAAAAAATGCGTAATAGACGAGCAATTTTTATATATATGTATAATAGCAAGGTAAACGGGCAAGTGGGTCACCTGATAAGGTAAGTAATCACTGCCGCCCATGGGTACCTTCAACACCAGAGGAGCTGGTTGTATGATGCTGGCCTTTCCTTTTGCATTATATTGATATGACTATAGATAGTATTATTGTATTCTGTTTTAGGTATGTATTATTGTTCAATACATACAGGAAAAGATTCGTTACATGGTCTTATAGGAAAAAATAAAGGTACAGATAGAACCAATATGATAAAAACTTGAGAGGTGTCAAGGGACACCCGGATGGAACGAAGTTATTTCTTATTATTTATTATGTACAAAAAACCTGTATACACTCAACAAAAATAATCGTCGCGACACCACACTGTTCAATGCGAAATAGAAATGAAAATATCTGGCTTGCTTTCTATAAGAGAGAGAGAGGTACAGACAGAGAAACATGCGCACGCCACACAGCTGCAAAAAGTGTCGTGACAACTTTTCGTAAGAATTTTTTCCCCTTTCACAATGCGCGATAAGGAACTTCGTTCCAAAAAATAACTGCACTACATAAATCTATTAAGACCCAATAATACTAGTCTGAAATCTTTTATATTTTGGTGACAAGGAGTGGCCCGTGGCCGACACATAATTAACTATGATTATTGTTCTCTTGGCCAGACTCCTGCGTGGGCGGGTTTATCTATATGGTACTAAATTAGTTGTTTCTCTGTCCATTTTGATCGATCTTTTGCAAGTTTAGACATTGGCAGAGACGACCATTACTGACGAATTACATGTTAAATCTTCTTAGAATACAAGCACCACTTAAGGAATAAGAACGTAGATTAAAACCTGTTTATATAACCAATATTCTTAAATAAACTTTCTTACAAATTTAAAGAAAAACAGACAACCCGAACTGCATTGCGCTTCATGCAATACTTAAGTAAAAATTGCAGCCATCCTTTCCCTAGCTATTTTAGAGAGAAGGAGACAATTAAAGAAATGTAAGAGATATTAGCAATAATATTCAAGTGTATAGTTTTATATAGAAATAATCATATTTTACACTTCCGGGGTAAATCCAATCTAGGACATTTTGTCTAAGATTATTTATTCCATATAACGTACGTGATACAATTACTCAGCGGCCACATGTCTCGGTGTCTCTTGATTTCAAAGGAATTGCTCCGAGATAGGGTCGCCCTACGTGATCCAAACCACGGAATAATTCAGAAAATTATTTTATAACTTAGTAATCTGCTGGAAATTCATTATTTAACCTTTTACTGTAGATACTGTAAAGATTCTGGGCCAGTGTATTTCATGATTACACATCAATGCTAACACAAATTACATAAAAATAAACACTTAACCAATATAAAACTAAATGAAAAAATAGAAAGAAAGAAAGAAAATGTTTTATTGAATACATACACATTGAAATGAAGATCGTACAAATCATATGTTTTCTTAAATACTACCATAACACGATTAAAAACAACATTATAAAGAAACAAATAACATAGATAGCTAATACATTATGTCCTTTTGAAAGCGGTTATAAAAGAAATGAATAGACCCTTAATTTGCTGCTGTAACGTTCTCAGAATACTTGGGCAAAATACATATACGCCAGCATTCCGGGAACGTAACATCACCATCACCTTAAGGGCACTGGATAGTCTGAATGTATGCAAAACCATTGTCACTTTTAGTATCAAAATCGGTAACATTAATATCAAAACGTCAATCATAGAAAAGTTGCGCAATAAGTTTAGATTTAAAAAAGACTACGGAATAATCTAATTTAAATTTTAGAAATTGGAATTACGCCTCGATGTGTCTTTTTGCGCGTAGGCGCCAAAACTTTATATCATCCTACTTAGTCATTTCCAAAAAATTCAAGATGGCGATTGTCGTGCAACCCGTCTATATAGTCTATGGAAGTTTATTACAAATGCGGTCATTAAGTAATAGAATCTAGATAATAATCTTTACCATTATTTTGTTGGCTTATGCGCAACGATGCGGTAGTCCGAAGTGAATCGCGTTATTAATACCGTAGAACTTTATTTTCTCAGTTATTCTTTGTAACTGATGCCGTAAGGTACGCGAATGTTCTTGTTTTTTGCGATACCTACGCTTAAATCCAGATTACTGTCCTTATAATCGATCGCCTTGAATTTCAAATGCTTAATTAAATACAATTGACTCATAAACAAAGGAATTAACAATTTTTATTAGATAACTAGTTTACATTCCTTGAAATAGCTTAGTCAGAATCGTTAATGGATGAAAATAGAACACATTATAACTTTTATTCATAACAAAGGATTTAAACTAAGTTTATATGGCACTAGCAGTGCCCGCGGTCTTTGTTCCACTTTATAAATATATTTTTCCCTGCCCGTTTGTCACGCAACTTGGATTACATTATTCAAGTTTAAGAAAAGATGAGATGATAAAGAGAATTTTTCGTAACCACCATATGACATTCCACAATATCGTAGCTTTCTATAGGTGAATTTTGAAAATCGGTTCAGTAGATCCAGAGATTATCCCGCCACAAACTCACAAACGTTACCTTTTTATAATATTAGTATAGATTTACTTTCGAATAAAAAATAGTTTCAAATAATAAATTCGAATAACAAACGTAGAATTGATAACCTATTTCTTTTGAAGTTGGTTGCACATATTTATGTTGATAATAATTTTAAATTCATATTAATGGACTCCACGTGTGGCGAAATGGCAATCGCCTGCTACTACGTGTTTCGGGGTCAATTTCCGCACAATTTATGCTAGAGATCCCACTTGTTCGAAATTCGATCATTAAGGTTATATCGTCTAAGACTGTAGACATTAAAGACAAATAATATTAATCTGTTCTCAGTTTTTCAGTGTCAAAAGCATGGTAGTGTGTGTAATTTATTTTTTCTTAAAATAATTTAATAATTTCTAGGGACAATGTCACACAGATCATCCTAGCCCCAAACTAAGCAAAGCTTGTACTATGGGTACCATGCTACGATATAGATACATATATAGATAGATAAATACTTAAATACATAGAAAACATCCATGACTCAGAAAGAAATATTCATGCTCATCACACAAATATTTGCACTTACCGGGATTCGAACCCAGGACCACCAGCTTCGTAGGCAGGAGCACTACCAACTAGGTTACGGTGACCGTCCGTGTAAAACTCTGCCTCTTATATAAAATATTAGTTTTCTGCATTGCTTCTCGATATGAACTTTAACTGTTTCAAATTTTATACTACTATCGGCGCAATTTTAGGGACAACGTAGAAAGGGGTACAAAGTTTTTGCTTCACGTATTAATTTTGTGATGATATTCTGGGAATGCTTGGTACATACAGGAAGTTATTTGTGGACAGTGGCTCATTTTTTTTAAATAAGACTACATCACCATTAATTTAAGTCGTTGTGTTGACAACGACTTAAATTAATAAAGACAACAAAATAAACAATTTCAAATGAAGAACACCAACGTTCCCGTTCCTTTTTACGATGCTACATTGTAGTTCAATATTAAACATTTGAAGTTTAAGTATATAGTTCGAACATCGACTAGCTTCTCGTTTCGAGAAACTCGAGAAACTTTACAAACGAGGGCTCTTGGCCCCGAGATAACATCTCCCAGTCCGCTCCCAGTCTCTATCTCACCATCTAGACGTCTCAATTTAAATACACGCCTCCCAGACTCGATTGAGCTAAATTAAATGTTCTTACAGAAGCTTATTCTATACGCTATTAGCTCGGGAAGTCATTAGATGGGCTTCAATTTATGGCGGAATAATGCTTATGCGGCCGGTATCTGGGTGGTTCTACTTTGTTACAAGTTGTCATTTAATGAAACTTGTTTTCATTCGAACTATAATTAATTAATGTTAAATATGCTAATTTCAGATGTAAACAAAAACAATTGTACTTATATCGAATACCAATGAAAGTATTTTATGAAGCACATATAATCTAAAACATTATATTTGTCAGTTTTTTTTATAAATATTTTGGGAATTAGGCAGAACCTGTACTATGGCAACCACACAAATAAACATAGCAGGAAAAAGATGAATGCAAATAACAAATGATAAGGAAAGGTCGACAAAAATAGAGGAGGCTTTTACCCACATAACAAAATGGTAAAAAATAACTAATTAGCAGCTGTTGTATAAAATAAAGCTGTACTAATAATAATAATATAGCTGTTCCTGCTGCCGGTTGCAAATCTTATATTTAAATATTTTAAAATGTATTCAATAAGAAAAAAGTTTGAATAAGGTATAATAATAATATGTGTATTTAGAAATTTAATGTTCAGTCTCTGCCTAGTTTGGAATCAGATGGCACATATTTACTTTCATATACCCAAAAAATTGTTAATGCTGTAGGTACCTAATCCTGAAAATGGCTGGATTCTATATAACTTATAACCATTATTAATAAACTAGAGAGAAATTTTCAAATACAGAATCTCTTTAACGATTTTCTATTTAGTCTAATAACTCATCGCTACTAGATAATAACCTCGGTCGAGATCGTACATCGTTTCAAACACAGAGGGGGGTTCGCGCGGAATCTACATTATTATTATAAGATATTGTACTAGTCAAGTGTATATAGTAACGTATTTTAATTAAACGCCCTTTCAAGGCTTCGAAGGAGCAATTGTATAAGGGATTTACGGTCCAATATATTTCCTAGATCACGCAGAAATAGTAAGAGAATATTACACCTGTTAGCTTTAGAGCACAAACAAAATGTAAAATTATATCGAATTCACGTAAGAATAATATATTCATAGGATTGTTTTAGTTAATATAATTATTTGTAATACGCCCGCTGGGGTAGAAATGTTCTCGAGTGGCGACCACGAATTGAAAGATGCAGCGTGGGCAGGCCCCTACAAGGTGGAGCGATGATCTTGTGAGGATCGCTGGATGCGGATAGCGCAAGATCGGCAATTGTGCAGATAATTGGAGGAGGCCTTTGTCCAGTAGTGGGCGTATTTCGGCTGATATGATGATGATGATGAATACTTAGTTAAATCTACTTATCGTACGGGCAGTTGTTACTTTAGTGTCAGAGTTGTTCAAGCCTTGTAATACACTCTGTCATGGCTTTAGTTGACTGATGCCTAATGACTACAACCGCGACCGACAGCTTATCGTGCCCTCCGAAGCACGGAGACGCTCAAAAATTAATCCAATTTGGAGGTCACCAATCTACGGACTGACCTCGAGACTAGTTAAGCTAAATAGCTTATCTGACCGGTGACAGCATCTAGCTATGAGTTAAATGATTTTTATTAATAAAAATGAAGTCCTCCTAAACGAATTTGCGACGACTTGTCTCAATAGATACTATTCGTGTGGATATCTGCCCAGGAGGAATAAAAGGCCCACCCTATACCATCCCGTGGGTATAGTAAAAGGGATACTAAGGGGGGACTAGGGGATACATCAGGTAGTCGGGCAGCAGCGCCACCTGTGTACTAACTACCACCTAACTGCGGTCACCAACTTCCGGTGACTACGGCCCTCCAAATGGCAATGTAATAAAAACATTTCGGGTAAGTTTTTGTCCAGCCGTGGACAAAATCAGACTGTCTGTTTAAACAATGTCACTTTATAATGTCTATGGTTTATACAATCGTTAATTGTATAACTATAACTCACGGAACATGGAGATTGTAATTATACTGATATTAAAACCGATATCATGTCTCCGTTAAGTTAAAGCTAAGTTCAGGTAAGTTCACTGCTTGCATGTTAATTTGATATCACGTTCAATTAAAATAATCTATAAGTTAACTTACTATAACTTCTGGGTTTAAATTAAAAGGCTTTTAGGTAACTACGGTCGAACCTTTTCACTGTGATAGGATATTTTATGTTGTAATCTAAGTAGCAAGTGATGCTTTTTAAACAACCATTCTCTACGATTCTGATATTACCGCCTTGTTGGTCATTTTATTTTATTGGTGTATCATGTTTAACTCCTAATAATGAGTTTCTGAATTGAAATCTTGTGTCAGGCCAAAAAAGTGATATTGAAATTTTTCTTTTACTACAATATGATACTGAGGTATCAGCTTGATGTATGGTATTTGAAACTGAAGACGGGACCAATAACTTTTATGAGTCCTCTGAAACATGGAAATGCTCAGGACACATACCAATTTGGGGGTCATAAGGATCCAAAGACCTATCAGGAAGCTGGTGATGACAATGAATGGACTGTTCTACAAGAGAGAACAAAATTAGCTTTTCGTTTCTAGAAAAAAATAGATTTAACGAAATAGAAAAAACGATTTAATATTTCACTAAAGTGAAATAATCTTTGAAAGATCGTATTTAGACGTCAATAACAACTTAGAAGAAATTGTATAAAAAATTTTCATATTTAATTTTTTCAGATCCAGCTAAGCAGTTTCCTACCAGTTGCCCTTACAACCCGATATACTAGATAACTCGTATAAAATCTCTATCGCATAAGTTTGTTAGCATTATAGCAATAGAGTTACGTTTAACACATTCGTAATAAATTCGTGTGATTTGTGTTATTGAGCGTATAATTTTAGATTTTGTAAGATTAAGTTAATAAACGATTGAAAATTTATTTATAATAACTTATTAGGTGTTGATAAGTCATTAAATACACGTAGTAGTTTTGTATTTCAACAGCGTACATACATAGTTTGATTTGTACATATTATGTGTTTTTGTAGAAATTTTTACTGTGTTTATCGTAAAGGTTACAGTACCACCTTGTTGTTATGTGGTTAAAATATCGTATTATTAATAAAACTGACTTGAGGAGCTAACATAATGAAATATGGTAACTGGCTACTACTAGGGTAACTGACGTAATTAATTTTATGTTGGATTCGACCAACAGTTTCAACTTCTTCAGGAAGTCATCTTCAGTCATCATTCCTGAAGAAGTTGAAACTGTTAGCCGAATACAATATAAAATTAATTACGTGAGTTAACCGTTACTATCTTTCATTAGGTTAAAATTCGTTTTCACAGACATAATTGAAGGTATTTAAATGGGCAAGAATATCAGATATTTATTTATTTTAACTTTAGTACAAAGAATATTTAACATGGGCGGACTTAATGCCATGGGCATTATTTACCTGTCAACCTTTGGGTGGTGCGAAAAAACTACGGTAGGTTCACTAATATTGTCAAAATATATAAACTTAATAGTTTATTTTTGTGCTTAAATTATATAATAAATATTTGAAACAAGTTCAAATATTTATTATAATATTAATATAAGATATGTTTACAACAATTTATTACAAATGTATAGTTGCAAATTGTATTCATGGTTAATTATGCCTATATGAGGCAAAAATGTCTATCTAATTTTCTAAGCAAAGAATTCAGATGTTACTTACATCTGATGTATGATCAAAAATGATGATAAAAATATCAAAACCAAAATATTAAGTCGACAGGAGTGATAGAAATAACTTTAGCTAAAATAACCAATCTATCCCAAAATATCGACTAATTTCTTTTTCATTTTCAACAACTTGGACGGCCTAATATTGTTATTTAAAATCACTTCAGATATCTTCAAAAAACATATACTTAATATTAACTTAAATTAAAATCAAATAAAAACTTAAATGGAATATTTTTCCTGCAGAACTACGCAGCCACAAGCAGACAAACCAACATAGGCTATAAAAACCAAAACCGGAAGAACGTTAAACCTACCAATGAGTCATTAACTTGAACCACCTTTTATGAACTGCAATTCCACACAATAGTTGTGTATAAATAAATAAATACCCTATCGTATACTCTTAATTTAGTACCACTTGGAACTCACATGGGCCCCTAAGGGCTAGGCTATCTGGGCCCCTAACTACTAAAGACATCCGATTGAATGACAATTGTGTTCTACATTCATACATTTCTAGGCCAAGCCTCCAGTTTGTCACCAAATGGTTGCCGAAATATCCTTCTCTGATAACTAAACTAGGGCAATCATTTTTTTTAGTAATAAACTCTTCAATGGGTTATTCTGCCTGAGAAGTCACAGGTAGTTGAAAAAACGTTATTGCATAAACTGTCATTTTGTTTCTGTGTTTGACTGACAAAAAAAATATTAGGATACTTGAAAAACAGGTTGGCATACAAGAATCAGTGATAGTATATAATTAGTATATACTTAAGTAATTTTTTCAGTTAATTTAAATATTTTTGTTATTATATTTCAGATCACCGTCGTCTTTAAATTCTGTTATTCATATCAGATCACACTAAAAGCCGATCCGACTAGATGATTCTAAAACGGCAACGAAGATTATATTAAAGTACAAAAAATTATGTCTATCTTCTCTGGAAAGATGGGCCCCTAGATGCGCTGGGGCCCATAGACATAAATACACAGTCTTTATATTCAAGCACTCACTGTCTTTACATCGGTATTTTAGATATACCGCGTAGTAGTCGAGTCGACGTTATTGGTGGTCTCCTATTAGCCGCTGTTATCTCTATCTGAGGACACACACGATTCGCTCTCGCCAATTCTATTACGAGGAATGAAAGGTTGAAAGCTAGGACTCAAGTTCCTTGAAGGATTTTAAAGAAGTAATTGCCAGGGAAATAAGTAAGTAAGATAACTTTTGTGATTAGATAGATAAGTATCTAATGATCATTACTTTCATAGCTTAAAAGGAAATACGGTGTGTATTAACTTTTGACCGGCTGGTTGGCGTGGTTGGTATACACTTTCCTTTCACGCCACAGGTCTTGGGTTTGATTCCCACCCAGGATATGGATGGGGATCTTTAAATGTATGTATTTACAAAAGAATATATGTATAGTATATGCGGTATCAGTTATCTGGTTTCCATACTAAAAGCTCTGCTTAGTTTAGGATCACATGGCCGTGTGTGAAAAAAAAAACTGGTACAAAGACCGTTCAGGGGATGTATTCTCGAAAACATTTAGACGATAAATTTGTACAAATGTAATAAGACTGAAACTCAAAACAAATTGTTTTCAAATATCAAGGACAAATTTGTCTGTCCAAAGTTCCTTTGTGGTTAAACAAAGGAACTTTGGGCAGACAAATTTGCTGAAAATATTAGGTAGCGGTCGGCACATTTTTTTTAACATGGCGTTTATAATTATCTCTAGGAAGCTTTAATAGCTTTATCGAACAACAGCGGCAAGAGGCGGTTCAAATATTCTAGCAAATAAGCAATTCGCGGTAGTGGGCACATGGAGAGGAGCGGCGCGTTGAACTCTTTTGAATGCGTTAAATTTTAGTTCATATAAAAAATATATTATAAAAAGTGAAGAATAAAGTTCGATTCGAAAGAAGTTTGACTGCACGTGTGGCGCAGCGGCTAAGACAGTCGCCTCGCCTCTTCGTGTCGCGGGTTCGAGTCCCGCGCCGGACAACTATTTGTGTGACCCATAAATAGTTGTTCTGAGTCTGGATGTAATTTGTGACCGTTTATTATATATATTTGTAAAGTACCCCGCGGCACAGGGATTAGAATCCCTAGGGCGAGCTATGTTTTGAAAAAAAAAAATATGTATCAATATGAATGAAGAATATTTTACCTTTGACTTTGAAATGATACCGTCTATTTCCATTCAATAAACCGTACTATACTCTACCTACTAATATAATAAATTATTGTTTAAATGGTATTACCATAATAACAACTCCACGCTACTTGATTCAATATCAATATTTTCAGTTTAAAACACATATAATTACTCGGGCAATTTAGCAAATTATACCGATCGATAAATATGAATCGATTTACAATATATTCTGTTAGTATAATAATTAATTAATCGATTATTTTAATTGGTTGTAATAGTTTAGAAGTCACTGAGTATAGCTGAGTATAGTCATGTCGCTTGTTCAATGATGGAATAAATCGTTTCTGTAAAATTGTAGACGAAGTTTTAGGGCTAGCATTAGCTATAGAATATTGAAGAGAATTTAAATAAAATATTATTATAGTACGTTCGACTACAGCGGTCAAATTCAGTAGAGATTAACTAAATACTTAGGCCATATTATAGTTCGCAAGCGTTACAATAGTCTATCACACGCAAAAAACAGGTGCGCTCTTACCTCACTCTTATGTGCAGATAGTATAATGCTGATAATACCTGGGTAACCGAGTGCTGCTTATTGATTTCACACTCGAAATTATGAAAAATGGTTATAGCTTTGAACGGTTAAATATGCGGCAATTTTGATGAACTATAACGCCATACTATTCAAGCAAGAAAACAAAGAAATATATAATCTTCAACTCTACAGACTCGTTTTGAAATTAGACTGGCCTTTTAGTCTAGTGGTCAGTGAAACGGAATGCTAACTCAGAGGTAAGGTTTGATCCCCACTTAGGGCAAATCTTTGTAAGATGAGCACTAGTATGTGAACTGTGTCTTCATGTACTTAATCTATAATACGTATGTATTTAGAAATATATAAGTTTGTTAATCAGTTATCTGGTTGCCATAATATAGGCGTTGCTTATCAGATTCCAGTGTGTTAATCAGTTGTACCAAGATATTAAATTAATAGAAAAATAAACTTTTCATACCTTTTTAATTAGCTAATATGAAAGGCAATGTATGTCAAAGACCGATTCTTAGTCCGAGAAGATATACTAAGATTAAGTTGAAGTATTTAAAGAAGTTTTATTAAAAAAGCGAGATAGAAGGCAACCCTAGACGGATCGTATTAAGGCATTTAATTGAGGTTCGAGGTCAGTTGATAGGCTTACGATATAGATGTTCGGGATGTAATACGGATTGTCAACGGTTCTTTCATTTCGTGCAGAACGTTGGAACTGAACTTAATTATTCCCGGTATCCGTATACTTATAGAAGAAGAAGAAAATATATTTATTCAGTAAACAAGCACAGATAATAATAATATATAGGTACACCTAAAGAAATTCTTAATATTGTTATCTGTGTCTTTTAAAACAATTTAAAGACCAATTAATAATAAGACATTAATAAAGAGAAAAACTAACTCGGAGTAATGTATTCAGTTTTCGACGTAAAATTCTAAACTTGCGTTTTAATCACATAGTACATATCTCTTCTGTAATCCAAGCCGTCTCACTTACTAACGAAGACCACTCCGAATGGATCTAGAGCTCTTGTTACGAGTAATGCATACAATAAACTGCGATTGATTGGTACCGTTTACGATACATGGTGTCAGGAGCAGCCTAACGCATATTACTCGAGTCCGCCTCTTGGCCAAATTGATTCTATTTCATACTCTCATATTGTTTGACGGGACGGTTGGCGTGGTTGGTAAATGCTTTGGTTGGTTCGATTCCCAGCCAGGACAGATATTTGTGTGCATGAACATGTCTGTTTATGTGCGAGTCTGGGTGTAATTATCTATATAAGTATGTATTTATAAAAGAAAAGTAGTAACAGATACTACTTTTCTTTTATAAATACATACTTATATAGGTTTCCATAGTACAAGGTCTGCTTAGTTTGGAATCAGGTGGCCCTGTGTGAATAATGTCCCAGGATAGGTATAATATAAATAGGATTATGACTGCACGTGTGGCGTAGCGGCTAAGACAGTCGCCTCGCCGCTTCGTTTCCCGGGTTCGAATCCCGCGCAGGACAACTATTTGTGTCACCCATAAATAGTTGTTGTGAGTCTGGACGTAATTTGTGTCCGTCTATTATATGTTTGTAAAGTACCCCGTGGCACAGGGATTAAATTCGCAAGTGCGGGCGTTGTATTTATTAAGAAAAAATAAATTTAATGGGACAAGCTAGTCGTTATTGGTATGTCTATAAAAACTTTATCACTGTACAATTGTCTGAATATAATTTTCTTCCCGTTAATGTCCGAGAATGCCCTACCAGTATCATAAACTCGATTTAGTTAAATATTATTTTACATTAATTAAACTTTAAGACAGGTGCCTCGCCTGCACAGAACTACTAATTTTGTGACCTATAAATGATGTATTTTGTGTCCGTCAGTTATATGTTTGTAAAGTACCGTTGATTTATTTATTAGTACGGGAACTGTCGAAAAAATATTTTCTATCAATTTTCGTAAGTCTGTCCCTTACATTCCCTCTGTGGTCCACTGATGTCCCAAGTATGCGGCCTGCAGTTACCCAAATGATTGGTAATTTAATTCTATTGGGTTTACTTCAACATGTCAGCAATTGAGAGATATAGGGGAAGCCAAAACTGTGGTATGCAATGTCGAAAGTCTTGAACACAGATATATTATTTGGTACAAATACCTCACAGATTAGCAACGTTTTTGTTTTTGTCTTATATTTCTCAGTTCGGGTTTCAAATATACTATATCTATGGCAAAGATTTTGATGCCAGTAGTTGATAATGTTAACAAACTGATATTGCGGTTTGTAAACAGCTCATTACTTACTTAATACAAAACGTTATTATGGTTTAACACAAATTGAAAAGGATATATGAAATATATAGATAAATTAAGTAACTTTCTTTAAGTTTAATTATGTACTTTATCTACCCAGATATAGGTATAGATAGATCGATAAATTAGTATTGTACAGACGCCAGCACATCAAGCTACCCCAATCTGTCAAATTTCCCCAATTGAAAGTGAATGTTATGCTGATAAAGTTAAAAATCTATAAAAGAAAGTTGACAGATTGAGATAGCTGGACGTGCTGGCGTCTGTAAATCAAAACTTGAATTCTTTAGCCAATTTTTGATACCTACGGGTTCCATTATTGTAATTTTCGAAACGATAAGAAAATAACAGTAAAAATAATAAGCACATACTACTTAATGACAAAGTATTGTTATATCAGAAATATTTTTTAAAATCAGTAGACAAGTCTTTATGTTTATCCATTACAAAGAAACATCCAAAAAATTAAATCTATTGTCTATAGAAATTTTCTCTTATGTTTAAAAAGTATAGAGGCGTATAGGTAATTTACTTATGAAGTAAAATTTTTTGGATTGAAGGATGCTTTGTGGGATATAAAATAAAACATAGTTTATGTAACACGTTATAAAAACTGTGAAGCCTAAAAATTTCTTAAATTTAGTCTGAGTAGCTGAAAGCGAAGTATATGTACACTATCAATACTACTAATATTTTAATTGAAGCTATAATATTTCACGGTTTATAATCTGTGCAATTGAACGAGCACACTAATGTGTTTTATGTTTTTGTCTCATTTGACCTGAACTGTCAGCTAATAGGTACACATGCCATCAAGCTATCCCAATCTGTCAAATTTTCCCAATTGAAAGTGAACCTTATGCTTATGTGATAATGTTCAAAATCGATAAAATAAATTTGACAGATTGGGATAGGTGGTTGTGCTGGCGTCTGTACATAACATGTATTCTAATATCTATCTAGTAGACACTTGGTACCTCGTAGAGCAGGTTCATTGCTCATTAACTTTAGGCAGACTTACCGATTTAAGGCGCTTGACATTTACAATCTTCGTATAAGTCACATTAACCTTATCATAAAAGTAGTTTATATCAAGTGCAACTTTTCAACCAGTTGTAAGTTCTTTCATCTACTTAAGTCAAATGCGATATGCAAATATCTTAGCCAGATTAATTACTGTTACACAATATTAAGTCGCATTGCTTAAGAATGTAATCACTCTGAATTTATGATATAGACGTCCGCGTTTGTAATAGTTTCGAGAAATGTCACAGGTATATATTTCGGTTCCTCTGTCAACTTGCTTCAGGCATGTGCAATTAGAAGAAATCATGACCATCGGCGAGTCCCTGCCGCTCTCCACGCCTTCCAAAATCCTCCCGCCTGGACATTAATTGCCGTGGCCGATCTGAAAGTCCCTAAATAGACTCCAGACTCAGATGGGCCGAAGCAAAGAAAATATGTCTAGGTGGGACTGTCGAGCGACTCCATAACGGACTGCATTTGGGGAGCATCCGTCCAATGCATTGCCCCCCAAAATTTGTTATCGACACGCTACGAAGAAGAACGTACTAATAGTTACTTAGGGCAAGGGTTCCAAAAAATCCTTCAAAAAGTTCTAAACAACATGCAATGTTGTTAAGATTTCCTGACTTTACCATTTACTTCTTGTATGCACTAATATTTCGCTGTGTGGTCGACGGCATATAATATCTGCCATTTGATCCCAAACTAGGTAGAGTCTGTACTATCGCAACCAGACCACTGATAAACGTACGTGTCTATTTCTAATTACGTATGTATTATAGACAAATATATGCTATGATGTAGTACTTTTTTGGAAATAATGCGAGCCCATGTAATGCTATGTATTATTACGTAATATCAGGTGCTTCTAATCCAAGCATTTGTTCTGTTGCAAGTCTTAATGCCAGCATGTTGTCAGTTGTCAGTGGCGAAAGTAGCTCCATTTAATTCTGCTGTTCCTTTAGATAATTCTGATTGCGTTTATGTAGGTGCTTGAAAGGTCCGGTATTTGAAATTCGATTACGTCACCAGAAAATAGATCGTATTTTGTTTATAGGAAGAATAAAGTTGCTTGGTAGCTTGTATTTTTTTTAATATCATTTTTATTTCCATTTTCATTTAAATAAAACATTATATATGGAAGAAAATTAATGAAAGGATTTCATGTTAAATATAATATATAATTAGGTATACTTTTTTAAGACTTGTAATTCAAATAAGATTGGGATCATGGATGATTTATAAAAATATTAAAATACTCCCAACTTCATGAGATACATGAATATTATGATAAATTTAAATAAATTAAAACTAACGTATTTTTGTACATACATACTGTATGTACAAAAATACGTTAGTTTTAGTTATACGTTAGTTAAATCTTCTAACCTAATGCTGACAGTATTCTGGGAACATTGCCAGAAAATTTAGCATACTTAAAATGTTAAATTAAATAATTTAACATTTTAAGTAGTTAGTTAATAGTATAAGAAGGTGACCAAGCAATCGATTGGATATCTAAAAGGTTTTATTATACTTAAAATAGGAGTTTAGAAAGATTTCGAAATTGAACGCATTTATTTTAGTAGACGGTCATAAATCAAATCATCATTAGAGAAGAACGAGACTGTAACTGCATAAGTGTTTTATTACAGTTGCGGAGAAATTTTCTTGCACGACTTATGTACTATGTAGAACAGATTGTGCAGTGTGGTAACGGCGTTGAATCACTCCATCTCACCATTCCATCTCATCCTGTAGTGGGCGTAGCTGTCGCCTGGAACATTTACCAGAGAACAGACAGCAGCGTCCTTTTAAGCAAAAACTACCATCTTACTGCGATCGACAACCTACGACTATGATACTTTGATATACCGTTGTCCAAAAATGTATATTGATACTGAGATACTTAACAGAAAAATCCCTAAATCACTTTGACCCGGGATTTGAACCCAGGACCTCATCGTCTGTGGTTGAACACGCTACCGCTAGACCAACGAGGCAGTCAAAGTTATACAATAATATCAAAAATGTGTAATAATATGCAGATTTCTTGATTGTATCTTACGCTTACTGTAATGCAGGTGAGAATATAATATATTTATTCGTCACTTATGTCATGCATAACTGACATCTACATGAGTGCATAAGAAATTATAATTAATTTGCAGTCATATAATAACGCTTTCAATTGGCCATTGCAGCATTCGCGTAATAAGTATTTCACCTGAGGTGAGTGGCAAAAAATAACTTCTCGAAAAATTACTTAAACACAATATGGTTACAGATTGAAGAACTTGTACAAAATTCTGTGTCATTGAATGATAATATTAAATTTGAATTTTATACCATTATTTGCAATGCAAATAATGGTAATTTATTAATGGTAATTTATGGTATTTTAATCTCAAAAATGGGAAATCATAAATTTTATTATGCAATAGGTCTCGAACCAACACCATCTACCAATACGGGGTACGCGCTCTGCGTTAAGCTACGAACGATAGACGCTAGCAGATCAAATTTAGGATTCCCTTGCTAACACTCTTCCGAAGGATGTAGGTATTATCCATTGCCTTTGTTTTCTAGAAACATGGCCGACTGATATGTTCACAGTTGTTCTGCCAGTGTATATCGTTCGCCCGGATTGGTAGATGGAGCTGGTTTGAGACCCGCCGGACGATTAAATTTATGATTTCCTATTTTTGAGATTAAATGATAATAGTTTGAACAATCTCTACAATGATTATTTGACTATCTTATGATTGTAGCTTTAGTGAGTTCTCGATATAAGTAATTATATACCAAACAAATTCTAGGAAAGTTATTTACTATATGGTTAAAGTCTGAACAAAAACATCGATTGACTATATGATCATAGCCTCAACGATTTCTACTTAGACGATATCGCCATAGGATTATATTATAGCCTATAGAACTTCTACTAAAATAATTTATTATAGCAGTTATAGTTTGAACAACTTTTAATAAAATAAATGAACTATTGAGCTATAGTCAGAACCACTTAAATTAATGTAATTTGACTATAGAACTATAGCCTGAACATTTTTTTTAATTTGTTAACTATGCCATCTTGCCAGCCGAATGACGTCCACTCCTGGACAATGGCCTCCCCAAAAGATTTCCACAAAGGAGTTGTGTCCATCATTTGTAGGGATATGCTATAATCACCACGCTTAGCAGACGGTTTGGCGATCGCAGTATGATGGCCATAGTACACAGTGAGACGCTGCTGGCAGTTCCCTGGTAGATATTCCCTCGGGACGACTTCTACGCCCCCAAGGGATGAAATGGGGTGACGATATTCTATGCCGTCAGCCACACAGGCAGCAAGTTTAAGTTAACTATGTAGTTAGGGATAGGGAATAGAATTTCGTCCTTATAATCTAAACTTACCCGTGTAATTACTATTTGAGCGAATTATATTTTCTGTGTAGAGAGTGTACTTACCTGAAAAAAAAACATTATCTATAAACGTCAATAAAACCAAGTATCAATATGGTGTACACAATAATATGAAAACGGAATAATTCCTTAATCTATTAACAACTTGCTGTGTCTCGTGGTTTCATCTGCGTATAACATTGAGAGGGGGTGTTGATTGTAGCAATGTTTATACATTTTTTTAGATTTAAGGTTGGCCACACTGTACCTAAGTTACATGTCGTTCGGTCTTCTGTGAAAAGACTCCATTACGTGTAAACCAATAAAATACATAGTGTTCAGTATAAACGTTATCTTTTATTTAATAACTAGCTGTTCCCCGCGGTTTTACCCACGTTAAGTTTTATAAATTATCATAGCTCCTCCACCGTAGGTGATAGCGTGATAATATGTAGCCTATATGTTGACCCGACCTCTTAGTAATATGCATGCAAAATATAAAGTAAATTCATGCAGTACTTTTTGAGGTTAGCCCGGACATACATACAGACAAACGGATAAACAGACAAAAATTCTAAAAACTATATTTTTGGCTTCGATATTTATTGTAGACCACGCCCCAAGTATCCTTTACAAAAAATATTCAATGTACAGTTTTGATTTTCCTACGATTTTATTATATCTATAGATCACATCAAGAATAAATAGAAAAACTTAAGATTTTAAGTCTTTATGTGTATTTGGGAAAATCTAACCATTATTTATAAAATTTAAATAGATTACCATAAATCTTACAGTCAACAACCACGAATATTACATATCGTATTTAGATGACTTCTTATCGTTTTATGAAAATTAAAACATTACGCACTTCTTTATCGTCATCAGACTTTAAGAAAATCTCAAAAAGCCCGCCTTCTACCTCAAAATTACACACTTTTAACTTTCGATTGCTAAATCTACTTATAAGACAACGACAACTTATGATCATCGTGTGCTCAAGCGCCGAATTATCGCCGCTTCATTTGACACGGCGGCGGCTTTTATAAATTACCTGCATTTACAACTCACGACTTCGGCCGAGAGCGGGACGGATGCGCTAAGTAGCCAATAAGATGTCGTCTTGGGTAACCTTTAATGAATTGTTTATTTTATTGTAATTGCCTGAGTGAAATGACCGTAGATAATGAGTTCTTGGTTCAAATCCCGGCTTGGACCAAAAAGTGATTTTGGATTTTTTTTGTTAAGAAAATCTCTCAGCGTCAGCCCGAAATCTGGGATTTGGCGGATTGTGAGTGATAGTTCACTATAATATGTTCTGCACAGATAGCTAGTATCCATTGAGATTGGCCGCCATGCCCGAAATTCGGCAAAGAAGACATTATTACTCCTAATATATCTTTAGTGTGTTTGATCATGTCTGTTTGTCCTGAGTCTGGGTGTAATTATCTATATTTAATATGCATATACAAACGAAAAGTAGTATATGTAACGTATCAGTTATCTAGTTTCCATAATATAAGCTTTGTTTAGTTTGGGATCTGATGGCCATGTGTGAATAAGGTCCCAGTATATTATATTTCTTTTAACACAGAAAGTTTATGACATAGTTCACATTGATGTACTCGTATTTAGCACCTTACAATAAAATGTCTATTAATTCCTACCGTGGAAAAAATATGATAATTGTAACGGGTAACTCAGGAATCAACTATGTCAATATTCTCAGGTCTTTAGGGTGAATGTGACATGCACAATGCATCTGGTGTTTTCCAGCGCGAAATATAACGCAACATTGCTCATATTTATCCTGAAAATATTCTTCTAAAGAGATTAAAACAGTTGGCCAACTATTCATTATGCTAGTTACCCATTACATTTATCACAATAAGAAGTAAGATTAATAGTCACTATAAGTTATATCATGTTAAGTGATTGCGAATTCTAAGTGCTAGTTTACAATAATAAATCAAACTTAGATGTTAGCCTTAATTAAATTTTGACGGATTATAAATTGGTTAAATCTTGTCGGGCACTTTTTATGCATGACCTTTGAGGAACTGGAGAACAGTACCTTGTGAAATTTATATGTGCCATAATAAACTCAAAATCCAAAATACAACACGTATAAAGCAAAGTAATTAAAATAAATAAGTTTTATATTAAACGTTTGACATTAATATCAAGGAAACCTGTGTAAAACCGAATTAAATGTTCTTAAATTGCTTGTCGTATTTTAACCCTTAAACGGACAATGGAAGAATATAAGAGTTACCATTACATTTAAAACTCTATTATGTTATAATAAGAGCTAAAATCAATTAATTGTGAACATATTATATGACAGATTAAGGGTCAACATGCAATTTGATGCAATCATAATTATTTTCGTAGTTCTTCTCGGTACTAAATAATATTTCTTTTAAATATTCTACGATAAACTGTTAAAAATGTCTACAAATAAGTTTAAAAGCAAAACTGTGTAACAGGGCTTCCTACAAAACTTCTGATAATTTAAGTGGCAAGACAGCTTACGACTGAGTCGCTCTAAATTAATACATTTAAATACTATTATATTTCGTCGCTGCATCCTCGAGATTTTCATATTACACAGTAGTACACTCTTCAATGTGCTGGACATCGAACACTTTTTTAGAGCTTGCAACATTAAAAAAGACAAAATGGCGCCTCTGCGCGCCACGTGGCCGGCTGGAAAAACTTCATTCGCTCTTAGTGTTCGGACTTCGAAACACCAATTCTTGTTATTTTATTTTCAGTAAACAAGTGTTATAATTATATTATAGTGACATTTAATGTGAATTACTGCAGTGGCCTATAAAAAGTAGTTTAAGTGCACGAAGAAGGAATATGAAGAATAATTTGGTGCCGATTGAATCTACGCAAATGTCGAGTGTCAGCAAAAAATGTAAGTACATACTTACTCTCCAGCAAATATGAATATTTTTCGAATTCTTTTTCTATTCGTTATTGATCATGCATATTAAGGTGACCGACTGTTACAACGATACTATCATTTAATTTTATTACCAATTATGATTCCATTACACACCCCTCTGGCAAACAGGCGTGAGTCTATGTATAATTAGATTTTAGTTTTACTAGCTGAATGTTTTCTGGCATTATTAGGTTATTCTAACCTATTTCACAGTTAGCCATTCTATGGAATAAGACCTCTCCTTTGTGTCAGATAGTACAAGCCCTGTTTTTACAACAGGTATGTACCGGTTGTAAAACCCTAATAATTACAATGCCCTGGGGCAATGTTTGGGTTAAAATCATATGGAGTTGTGATGATTTATTATTTACAACCTGATTACTTTACTTACACAACTAACCTAGATATCTGCCACGTGTTCTCTGAACAATGGGGGCAAATTATAATGGATGCACTCAGCAAGGAGAATACAGGACTGAATCCTGTAATAGAAAATTTTCAGTTCCAGGAATTCATTAATGCTATAGAGGTTAGTTTCATTCAACCATTCAAATAGGTTTACTCTAAATAATCTGCAATGTAGTTTCTATTTAGATTAGTAGGTAACAGAAACGTACGCACATAGCCAGAATGTTTTTATTATATTTGATTGACCAAGTACACGTACAACTCAAATACAAGTCCCGATGTGATCCCGTCGACTTATAGGACATGTATTAGTAACATGGGTTACCAGTTTAGCGAACATGTGATTGATTTGCTAGTTTTACAGACATGGTTTCTCCAGTTTAGTTGACTGTGATTGCTGTAAAAAACTTGTGGAAAATAGAATTTGTATATGGTGAACGTGTATTAGTTTTGTTTGATATCAAGTATAACAGAAAATGTTGTTAATTGTTTGTCCATTAATTTGAAATGGTACTAGTAATTGACTACGTAACTAAGTAGCTGTAAATATTCGATCTATTAATTTGAATATTATAAGTTAATAATACAGTATATTATATACATAATAACAAAAATAAATGTCTTGCCATCTCATCCCAGACGGGGCAGAGCCAGTACTATTGCAATAGTGTGGCCAACAGACAACTGATAAATATACATGTTTATTATTAAATACATACAAATTATAGATAAATTGAACCCAGGTACGGAACTAATAATCGCGCTAATCGAACAAATATTTGTCCCGAGTGGGGATCGAACCCACACCAGTATTATAGTTAGCAGTCAGGAATATTAAATTTAACCATTAGAGGCCAATATTAAAATTAAATTTAAAATTATCGTGTATTTTGACACGGGTACTCGTATTGTTAGATGCATACATTATATTTACTTTTATTTAGTATGCTATGTTTAGCAGAGAGATCGGGCTCCCCAGATCTAGACAACAAGTTCAGGCCTACTTTTTAAATGAAAAATGACCTTGATATACTTACTGGAAGAAGGATCGTAACGCTTTCGACGTAAACGTTTACCCCTAATTGGAAATACTTTTTCTCTTGCTTGTTTCCTCCGTTTTTCACCTATTTTGAAATGCTTATGCAAGATAATAACCTGGCAATAGATTTTATTGTCGTTCCTCACTGGCCTAGTGAGACGTGAATCCAACATAATAATCTGGCGAAGTCAATAAAGAGGCGTTTTCGTAACAAGCACTCAAAATGGAGACAATTGAATTAATGATTTCATCTCTGTCTCACAACACATTAAAATAATAACAGCGTGTAAAATTATAGAAATTTGGTCATACTAATAATATTGATGATAACTTAAAAAAAAAAAAAAAAAAATAAAAAAAAAAAAAAAAAAAATCAATCCTGCATTAAACTTCATTGCATAACAGTTCAGGTTAGGAGCTAATTTTTCATCTGAAAACACATGCCGTTCAGCACTTTCTCCCATATTGAGTAAACCAGATTTCGTTCAGATGCTAATATCTGGATATGGCTTAAAGGTATTTACAAAACTCAATACTGTGGAACTTGTTTTGTGATTAGATGGTGCCCAAACGAAGGAATACCATTGGCAATTAAATAATAAAATTAATAATAAAAAAAAAAAAAAAAAAAAATTATATTAACATGTCTAATCGCGTTGTCGACTGCACAACGAATACAGATAAACTGTATTTATAACAAGATTCCTGATCAAATTAAGGTACTTCCAATGGTCCGATTTAAAAAGGCTTTACGCAAATGGCTAACTGAGATTTCTTTCTGTACAGTAAAGGAATTCCTGCAGTTAAAAAAAAAAAAAAAAAAAAAAGAAATAAACAAATATATATATATATATATATATATATATGTATATATAGTACCTGTTGTGCTACCAATGTTCTTACATTCACTTCTAAAACCATATTTATTTGCAAATAAATCGTTGACTTTGACTTTATTATAATGTATATTTTAAAGAGTCGTGAAGTGATTACGACCGAATACTAATACCATACCAATATAATTATTGAACCGTAATGCGATTACGGTCATTTACTCACATATATATTTTATCTGATGCAGATTAGTAGCCTTAACTGGCGTCTAAAAATGTATATTTTAAAGAGTCGTGATGCGATTACGACCGAATATACGAATACCATGCCAATATAATTATTGAACCGTGATGCGATTACGGTCATTTACTCACATATGTATATTATCTGATGCAGATTAGTAGCCTTAACTGGCGTCTAAAAATGTATATTTGAAAGAGTCGTGATGCGATTACGACCGAATATACGAATACCATACCAATATAATTATTGAACCGTGATGCGATTACGGTCATTTACTCACATATGTATTTTATCTGATGCAGATTAGTAGCCTTAACTGGCGTCTAAAAATGTATATTTTAAAAAGTCGTGATGCGATTACGACCGAATATACGAATACCATACCAATATAATTATTGAACCGTGATGCGATTACGGTCATTTACTCACATATGTATTTTATCTGATGCAGATTAGTAGCCTTAACTGGCGTCTAAAATGTGTATTTTAAAGAGTCGTGATGCGATTACGACCGAATATACAAATACCATACCAATATTCGATTCCACATAAATGTATTATTTTTACGGAATAAATGAATTCTGATTTATAATTATTGAACCGTGATGCGTTTACGGTAATTTACTCACATTTATATTGTATTTGATGCAGATAATGAATCGGAGCATGCATATTCATCAAATCAGCGAATAAGCTCCGTCGAATCGATACCGTTGGTCAAGGTTAATACCCATAAAATTAAAGCGTCATGATTAGATTACCGAATATACGAATACAATACCAATATTATTTCTGAACCGTGATGCGATTACGGTCACTTACTCGCATAATAATATGTATTTTTTCTTATAAAGATAATGTATCTGAACATTCATATTTATTAAATCAGGGAATACGCTCCGCCACATCGTTGGTCAAAGCTAATCCGGATATTATTAAATAGTTGCGAGGCGATTCTGACCGAATATACAAACACAATACCAATATAAATAATTGAACCATGGTGCGATTACGGTCACTTACTCGCATAATAATATGTATTTTTTTTCTGATGCAGATAATGTATCTGAGCATTAATTTTCATTAAATTTTGGAATACGTTCCGTCGTATCGTTGGTCAAGGCTAATACCCATAAAATTAAAGAGCCGTTATTCGATTACGACCGAATATACAAACGCCGAATAATGCATGTGAGAATTAATTTTAGCTAATTAGGTTATACGCTCCATTGTCGCCGAATAATATTTACCCGATTACTCATACTCTTGATAATGTTGTCGCTACGCACGATCCTATCGCTGATATTGCTACCCCGACCATATAATCTTATAAAGATGAACTCCCAGCATATGAGCTTTGGCCGCAGGCCCTTTGGGATGCCTTAAGTGTATCCAAAATTAAAGTTGAAATTTTTAAACCCAAGATAAGAGACGTTGTTTCAAATATTACAAATAACGATTCCAATATTTAAAATTCTTGAAAGCGAGGCCTCAATCGCATCTAATTCTTTTATCACAATTAGAAGGAGATATGCCCAGGGAAATCCCTGATAGCATACATAGAACTGATGGGACCGTTTAGAGACACGTCTAATGCCGAAAGGTTAATTCTGACCACTAAAAAATTATACCAAAACGCAACCGCGTCTTCAATCGGATGCGGTATCCAGCAAGTATTGCAAGAGAGCGGATATTGACGCAAGAATATACTCTGTGCATAGCGCTCGCCACGCAGAGACGTCCGTGGATGCGTTTCCATTGAAGTAATTAGGAAGGCTGCAGGATGGTCTTGAAATTCCCACGTATTTAGTAAATTTTATGACAGATCTAAATAATGATCCTGTATTTAAAAGTTTATTACTGTTAAGTATAGTTAAAAAATATTAAGTTAATTAGATAAAGCAAATTATTACATGTAACAATTCGTTTTTGGGTATTGGTTCAATACTCTTACTAAAGATTTCCCTAAAGCTCGAGATTTTCATATTACACAGTAGATGTTTAGTCTACTGTGTAATATGAAAATCTCGAGGATGCAGCGACGAAATATAATTGAAGGTTAAACAAACTTACCTTAAGTGAAGTTTGACCATAATTATATGAGTCGCTGCATCCGAAGAGATTTTCGATCCCTCCCGCCCTTAAAGTATTCTTGTGAATACTTTCTTCCCGTTATTTGTTTTTAATGCTTTGCCTTTAGTGAAATCTTAAGTAGATACTGAGGACTCTGAAAATAATGAAGTTTTTCCAGCCGGCCACGTGGCGCGCAGAGGCGCCATTTTGTCTTTTTTAATGTTGCAAGCTCTAAAAAAGTGTTCGATGTCCAGCACATTGAAGAGTGTACTACTGTGTAATATGAAAATCTCTTCGGATGCAGCGACTCATATAATTATGGTCAAACTTCACTTAAGGTAAGTTTGTTTAACCTTCAATTATATTATGTTAAGTAAAAAATATTTTAAATAAACAAGGATTCCTAATGAGTTTTCTGGCAGTATTTTTCAGTAGCTGCCACGTCTTGCACTGCACGGGAGGACAAAAAAAAGTGACGATTCCATACGAATGTAATATTTTTACGGAAGAAATGAATTTTGAATTTGAATATTGTCTCTACATGGCATATAATGTCATGACAAATATTCATAAACGAACACGAAAGTGTTCGGTAAGGAGAAATAGAGACGAAAGACAAGAATATTAGTCACTTAATCGATATACCGTCTAATAAGTTCATTCGGTTGTTTCGATTTGGCAATGAAATTTAGTGACGTGTTGTGGAATTAAACTATTACATTCTGCCCACAGCGACTTTCTTATGAATTACAATAAAGATAAGTTGATACCAACATACTTATTATCTTGTCTAAATAAAAACGTTATCAAAAGCCATCAAACTAATATCTAATTCGAGCCATAGATTAATCGACTTATTCGTATGAATCAGCGTATCGCCCACCACTAAGTGAAATCGTGTTAGTCCGATCATTTTGCGCAACAAATGCGCACATAGAGATGACCCGTGACCATTTTCGATTTCATGTCTAAAATCATAACAATATACGTCGAGTGATCACGATAGAACGCCCATTATAGTAATTACATTTCATGTAAGACCAAAATACGTTTGCGGCTCGAAGGACCATAATTTAGTTTGATTTCTTCGTGGTCAAGTTTCTGTTGGTTAGATTGTTATGTTTGTGGTCCGTTTAACAATAGTTGAAGCTTTTGCCGTATGAGTCGTGTATGGCTCGAGGAGAAGAACATTGTTTGTTTTGGGTGATATTTATGTTACTAGTGGATGTAATAACATGATTATGAAAAGGTCTGATGGATTGTTTGTGTGTGGTATTTAATAGGCAACGTAAAGTTAGGGATTGCGTTGAAACATAATTGTGGTCCTTTCTCTTATTTTCAAATGGTGTTGTTCAAATATCATTGTATGAAATGGTTGTTGGCGAATAAGGTTTAAAACGTATTGAGTCAAGTTAGTTTAGATTTATCTTTATTGATATACAACTACTATCCTTATATGTACCCTACTAACTATCTTTTAGGAATGTTAGGTTTTAATTCTTTGGAGGTGAGAAGAGGCATTGATCAGCTTACGGTAGCCTGTAAAACCTTTCGTGGAGAAATCGACTGTCCTGAGCTCCTTAATTTATTCTGTCGGTTATATGTGCCTGGTCGTAGGCATCATCAGTGCCGCCACCAGCGTGAATTATTTGCGAAGCCGGTGCATCATACTGTCGCTAGAGCCAAGTCTTCAGTATGTCGAACCCTAGATATGCTAAACGCCCTCCTGATTGTCTATACTGAATGCGATGTGTTTGCCGGTAGATGGACAGACATTAGGCGAATATGTTTGGTTTTTGAGATAATTTTACATCACTCCAAAGAAGATAATTTCTAATCATTATGTGTTATTTAAGTAGAGAATTTAAAATTACCACAATTCAATATTATAATATTATTATTTATTTATTTTGCGTAGTAGTCTAGTAACTTTGAGTCGTTATATTTAAATATTTTATGGTATATGTTTATTAAAAAAAACTAGTAAACTGTACTTTATTTGTCACATGTTACAAAGAGTTAATAGTTTATGTACAGACGCCAGCACATCAAGCTACCCCAATCTGTCAAATTTCCCCAATAGAATGTGAACCTTATGTTTTTGTGATAAAGTTGAAAATCTATAAAATAAATTTGACAGATTGGGGTAGCTGGATGTGCTCGCGTCATTAACATTTTCATCATCATATCAGCTGAAAGACGTCCACAGCTGATCAAAGGTCTCACCTAAGATCTCCCCAATTGAAGATTCATGCTTCAATTAAAATTACAGATTTAAGTTTGACTCCAATCCAAACGACTTCTCCAAGTACCGGCTTAAGACTATCATCTACTCATCCTGCACTATCAATTAGGCACGACACAGATATTATATATAATAGCTACCACTAAGCTTAGGATCATTAATGGTTAATCCATCACGCATCTCGTGATTTATCTGTTTGACAAAATAGTGCGCAATTTATCCAAAATCCATGACCCCGTATTAATGAAGCCTTTCCTTTATCTAATTCGCTAAATATTTATCACTAGCTGTCCCCGTGACTTCATCCGCAACACCGCGTGTAATGTTTTGTCTTTTGTCGCAAACTTATTTACACATACACATGAACCTTACATATTTTACTACACTAAAGCGATGCATAAAAATAGTACTACTGACAATTAGGCGAACTTTTGTCGTTATCGCTACAATGCGTTTTTGTGATTTGTAATTAATTCAATCAATGCATGTGTATTTTTAGGTAAAAATAAATTTCCATACAAACTTACATCACCTATTTTTATTTTACACCTTTGAGGATAAGGCTTTTAGAAACTTTGAATGTCATATTTATTTATATCGAAACAACAGCTTAAAAATAAGTTTCAAGCTTCTATTTCTAAAAATGAGGATACTTCATACAACCTTACATCTACCATTTCAACCCTTTTTTCGGATTAAAAAGTAGCTTATGGCCTTTCTGAGCCTCTAGACTATCTGTGTACAAAATTTCAGTAGTTTTGGCGTTAAAGCGTGACAGACGGGCATACAGAGTTACATACGTATTTATAATATTTAGTGAGGATTATATTAGTGCCCTCTGTCGTGCGCAAACACTCACCTTCCATGATAATTGCCGACTATTGACGATGTACATCTATTATCATAAAGTATTCCGTAGATTATGTTAAGCACATTTGAGGTTATAATTGTAAAGCTTCATTTGTCTGTCAGATTTAGTAGCCATCATTGGCTATGACGTTTATTGCAACCGATCTACAGCGTAACGCTTGCGCAAGAGTTATTGTTTTACTTAAGGCGCTGACAAAAGTCAAGTTATTATGTATATAAATATGTATTTACGAAAGAAAAGTAGTATGTGTAGTATATCAGTTATAGTAACTCGAGTATTATAGTAACCCGAAGGGGAAGACCTCGTTGAACGTTCTCTGAACCAAATCGAAGACGTTCTCAAGAAAGGGCAGGTCATAAGTACCCTAAACCGGCGAGCATGACATGCTCGCTTCATACATTGTATGAAGAATATAATGACAGTAATCGAGGCAAAAGAGGTGTGCAAAGATCGTGACAAATGGAAATCCGTTGTCTCTGTGCCTACCCCTCCGGGAAACAGGCGTGAGTCTATATATGTATGTATAGTTTGTCAGTTCGCACAAGAATAATTCATTTTCCTCTTACCTACTATAACCTACTTTCAGGGATATTCTATTGCACCAAAGCAACTTAATACAGGAGTCCATTAACAGAGTTTACCATCAAAACAATCTTTGCCTCCACCGTTGTACATCTCGCAATCCCACGACGTAAGGTGATCCCGATCGAATATTGCAATAATTTGAGCGTTATATATTTCGCATACGTGGGTAATTTGTATAAATCACTGCAGGTTGCGAGACCGCGTCACGATCGCACGAGCGGCGCGCAGGTGACAATGCGCAATTAGGAGTGCGCATCTAGATCGCGATTTCAAGTCATGTCAGTATTTGATTTTACTAGGATGATATTTTAACTGTCAATACTTTAAAATCTGATGTAATCTGTGTCCGTCTATTATATGTTTGTAAAGTACCCCGCGACACAGGGATTTTTATTTATTTATTAACTCTTTCCAATATAACATGAAAATTATACATTGTCTCACAAAACAGTATAAACGGATTAGATTACCTAGCGCGGGAGCTGTCTTTAACAAAATATATAAGCAATAATTATATGCTTAAATACAATAGGGATATAAGATAAGAAATGATAAGATAACTCTTTATTGTACACCAAAACACTACAGGATACAAGAATACAATACAATAGGTTACAAAATTGTACAATTGGCGGCCTTATCACTAAATGTGATCTCTTCCAGGCAACCTAGACAGGGATTGGAGTATGGAGTGTCAGACATAGGGTAGTTGTCAGTGTATTGAAATGGTACGCACTGGAATCATTACAAAAAAAAACTAAAAGTTTTCTACGTCATCACACTAATATTATAAAGGCGAAAGTTTGTGAGTGTGTATGTTTGTAACTCTTTCACGCAAAAACTGTCGTACAGATTTTAATTTAACTTTGTATTAATATAGCTTATATATCTAAATAACACAAAGGCTATAATTTATCAAGTTTAACGAGGGTGAAACCGCGGGGTACGGCTACAACATAGTAGAAGCTATTGCTGAAGTTCCTTAACCATTTTCATTAATTTGAATCATGAAGAAATTAAACGTATCTTGTAAGTTATAATTCATGCTTAATCACCTAATTTTAAAACGTCCTTTAATACTGAATACAATAACGAAAGAGATACCTTAGTGTGTATATATACAAAGAGAAAGTGCAACCCTTAGATGGCAGACGAATAGTATGGATTAGAAAACAAGATATAATATTACGTCTATACTTAAAGGCCTGACAATCCTAAACATCCAAATTTGAACAAGTGGACGTCACAAATGAAAAAGGGTATTTCCAAATAATAATACTGTATTGCTGTGTGATGACGGCATAGAATATCATCACTCCATCTCATCGCGTAGGGGGCGTAGAAATCGACCAAGGGATTACCTACCAGAAGACGAGCAGCCGCGTTTTTCTGTGAACTATATATATGTGTATATATAGCATCAAACTGCGATTGCCAACCCATCTGCCAAGCGTGGCGGTTATGGCATATCCCCCATTCCTTGGGGAGGTTTTTGTCCAGCAGTGGACGTACTTTGGCTGGCAAGATGATGATGATGAACACGGTATTATTACTCTATTTGAGTAGTCATAAGATCTGTGGTTCCAATGGTGACAATTGTGCCAAACGTATGAAGGCCATGCATTTGTTGATTTTAAAATTTATGTCTGGATATAATCAACAGCGGACCAAGGGGTAGTTAGACGCGGATTTATACTCTGCGTCCCATTTGATCGCATACAGATTCTCGCGTTTGTGTCGAAGGCGAATTCGCGCAAAAAAGTAAAAATTTATGCAATTTTTAATAGAGGCTTTTATAATATTCTTTATCTTTATTCTGCTAGTTGGCATGGTTGGTAGATACCCAACAGGTCCCAGGATATTATATTATTATAATTATTTGAAAAATTCAGGACATAATTCGATCACGTTGCCATATAAAATATTTTTCTGTTTATTTCTAGTTTTTAAAAATGTTTAAAGACCAGCTTTCTACATTTATAATCACTTGTAAAATTTATAAATCATATAAAACTGTTGCAAAAGGTATATCAAAGAACTGAAAATTGAACTCATAAATAGTAGTCCTACTAATAATATAAATGCGAATGTTTGCGAGTCTAGATGTTAGTTACTCTTTCACGTAAAAACTACCGAACGGATTTTGATGAAACTTTGTGAGTGCCGAAAGTTTGTGAGTGTGTGAGTGTGTATGTTTGTTACTTCTTCACGTCTAAACGGCTGAAGCGATTTTAATAAAATTTGGTATGGAGTTAGCTGGATTAACACATAAGATATAATTTATAAATTTAAATGCGGGTAAACCTGCAGCGCATCGTGCTTTATAATCACTGGGAAAAATTGATTTCTCTAGTACCAATATCTTCAATTCATCGCCTTAACTAATTTCACGACGTCAATGACTAAGAAACCTCACGAAGTGTTTCGCAAATCCACAATTTGACGTGTTCCGATCCCATCTCAAGCAAATCCGTGGGGCTTAAGTGTCACTTGGTTTATTACTCACGACATTTGGCTCAAATGTTTTGGAATCAATTTAATTTGTAATTGATTTTATTGGAGTAGAAGAGTTACAGTGTCATGAAATAATCACCGATTCTGGCACAGCACTAGAGAACTGACAACGGTTTTGCTTTACGACTCTGAGCGTTGCGTATGTTGCCAATCTTAATATGGTATGCCACTTACATATATCATATATATTCATAGCACAATTTACATTGTGTTTAAATATACAAATACATAAAATATTATTACAAAATTTTACTAATTAAGCATTCTATTTAATAAATAATAATAGAATAGCATTCAATTTTCTTACACATCACTGCAATCTTACTCATATGCTACTTATTTATTCAATAAACAATAACGGACTAAAGTTTCGCTTAATCATATCATCATCATCATCATTGCACCTGAAAGAAGCCCATTGCTGGACCAGCCTCCCCCAAAAATATTAATCGCTACAATTGGCAGACGGGTTGGCGATCGCAGTAATATGGTTATTGTAGAGAGAAGGAAGCTGCTACCTCGTCCTCTGGTAGATATTCCCTCGGGGTGACTTCTACGATCCCCACGGGATGAGATGGGGTGATGATATCCCCGCCGCCACACAGCAACGCAGATATTATTTAATAATTATCACACTAATATTATAATGGCGAAAGTTTGTGAGTGTGTGGGTGTGTATGTTTGTTACTTCTTCGCGTCTAAACGGCTGGAGCGATTTTAATTAAATTGGTATGGAGTTAGCTGACACCCTGGAGTAACACATAGGCTATTTATTAAGTTTAACGCGGGTAAAACCGCGGGACACAGCTTGTATTTTATATATATTTTTTTAATACAGCTGTTTAAAATCATCATCATGGGAATAAAGAGAGGGAGAGAGAGAGAGAGAAAATTTCTTAGTACAAGAAACATATTGCTATCCGATCCCAAACTAGATAGGGCCTCTACTATGGCAACCAGGCAACTGATCAACATACTTATAAGAATAAATTACACACAGCCGCAGTTCAAATAATCACACAAAGATATGACCTGGGTGAGGATCGAACCCAGGACCATTGACTTAGCAGTCAGTGGCACTAACCACTAAACTAATAGGCCAGTTTTTATAACGAAGACTTTTGACATTAATTTCGTTTATTTAAAGTAGCTCATAGGATTTCCGCAGTTACGTCATTAAATTAAATGAATTGCTTTTAAGTTAAACATGTAAATGCTATGCAAAAATTGCATTAATGGACACTTAGTGAATTTGTATGATTGAATTAAAGAAGCGTAATAATCATTAATACCGTTATTTAGAACTGCTTTACATTATAAATTCACATTGCCTAATTGAATGACCAAATTCAAGTATTTCATAAGATTTACGTTGTATTTTACACTTTTTACGTTCGACGTAAAGTTGAAATTCAATAAACTTTCTATTGAAATTACCTATTTTTTTTAACTGCGCTATAAAAGTAAGTTTGAATAGAGATTTTCCATGAAACTGCGGGAGGCACAGTGTTATGCATGGAAAGTATATTTATTTATGGTTTATTAATCCTATTCAAATTAATCTAAATTTTACAAGAGTAGATAAGGGGATTATTTTTAATGCCTTATTGTTTCGTGTATACATATAATAAAATCGTAGGAAAGTCAAAACCGTACATTGAATATCTTTAAAAAGGATACTTGGGGCGTGATCTACAATCGAAATAGAAGCTAAAAATATAGTCTTCAGAATTTTTGTCAGTTTGTCTGTATGTATGTCCTGGCTAAACTCAAAAAATATAATTGAGCCGTCACGGGACGCCTGGCCGATGTGAAACATCGACATTATTTTTTAAAATTAATATGCAGAAAAGAACATATTTTGATATGAACTAAATATGGCATAATGATAAAATAAAATATTACGATTAATAATCGCACAGTCGATTGTTTTGTTTCACGTCAAAAAAAAAAAAGCGTGGCGACGCGTCGCTCCCCCAGAAATCTTTTTTACGTGCGGCTATAGATGTTTCACATCAAAAGTACTGCATGGATGTACTTCATGAATATTACTAAGAGGTCGGGTCAACTTATAGGTTACATATTATCACGCTATCACCCAGATGGATGGATGTCTTAGTTTATAAAATTGTACGCGGGTAAAACCGCGGGGCATAGCCTAGTTTCCTACTAATATTATAAATTCAAAAGCTTGTGAGTATGGATGTATGGGTGTTTGTTACTCTTTCACGCAATTGTTATTAGAGTCAAAGCCAACAATTAAATTAAACAACGAACAAAATCAACTAAATCTAACTTGGAGTGCTAATTAAACGAGATCTCACAAAATGGCAGCCCACCACAAAACTCCGCCAATCATAAATCACGTTGTACTAAACGATATTATTATCTCAAGAACAATTAATTCTACTGGCAACGCGACAGTACGCCATATAAATCATTTGGTAATCCGATATTGCTACTGAATCGTGCAACACTACGTGCTACTAACTATTAGTAGTATTATAGTAGATGCACATTGAAAAACTTAGTAACTTAGTAATTAATTTTATTGGAGATCGCCCTTGTTCGAAATTCGACCAAGGTTCTATTGTCAAAGATTATAGACATTAAATACAAATAATATTAATCTGTTCTCAGTTTTGACACTCACTTTGTAATTTTTTTCTGTTAGCATGTCAAAAACATGGTAGTGTTTGTAATTTTACCAAGTGGTTCATGTTATTACACTCGGCGCTGGCTAGCCAGTTCCTTTGCGTGAACTTGGCTTGACACGCTGCCGCGTCTCTATATATAAAAAAAATATATCTTTTACTGTTCCAAATTTCATACTCCTCCATCCGCGCAATATTCGTAAGAATGGGTACAAAGTTTTCACCTCGCGTATTAATATTGTTACGATTATATGGAAGCTATGGCCCTTTTTCTTGGTAAGGCACGGCGAATCCCCGCACGTGCCACTCGAAAAAAGTGTATCTGCCGTGGACCTCTGTAGGCGCCTGATAATGGGAGCCCCGGGAACGCGGATATGCTGCTCGGGTGTCTCCCTTTTGCGCCATGTTATAGAAATATAGATAAAACACCCACTGCTCTGCTGCACTGCACTGCTTTGAACGTCTCCGTGCTTCGAAGAGCACGTTAAGATGCCAGTCAAAGTAGTTAAAAGACAATAGTCGTTAAGCCATGTTAGAGGGGTGATGTGTGGCTTAAACAACTTTGACTAGGGTAACCAAAGGCCGGGCTTGAGCGCGGATTGTGTTCAACAACCCCTGTTGGAATTCAATCTTCACAGTTGTATACATTTTTGAACAATTGCTTCAGATTCCATGAGAATATATAGTAAAATAAACACGTAGTTCCATGGGAATGTATCGACGTCTCATTTCTAGCATCTAGTGTCACGACTCGGCGTGGGGAGTCTTGTTTTAAAATTACAATTACGAAGGTACAGCACGTTATCATGTTCCTGTGTGAATTTATTGAAATTGTTTACTTTATTAACAGTATTCCCTTGTCCCTTACTACTTCATATAATTACGTTTATAATTATTATCACTGCTTATCCGAGTAATAGAGGCGAGGCTACTAAAGCCATAAAACTACGAAGTAACAACCCTTTGGGTTTCGGACTTCGACTTGGGGAGGTTATTTACGGGTCAATGCTTGATTAGATGGATATTATCACGTCAGGACGTAAGCCTTGCTTGCCATAATACAGACTCTGTCTATTTTGTGATTGGATTGCAGTGTGTTGTCTCAAGATATTTATTGAATGACTATCACGTCATTTTACATTCAACCCAAAAAAAGAAAACATATATAATGCTCGGTTTTCATATCGCGAAAACTTATTTATTTTACGATGAATTTTTATTTATGAATGCGTACGGTGGTATTCCAAGAGCATAAGAAACACCTCTAATTATAAGATATTTAAGTTAAACATGAGCATAGGGGTCTTCTATATTTAATGATAAAGATATGTTTTTTAGTTTATTGTTTTAATCAAACAGCATATTTGGGGCAATAGTCGTCATATTAGCTAATTACTAATGTATCTTCCATCTACCTGATGAGTTTTACAAGCAGTGGTCTTTTATACCGCGGCATTAATTCTAGCACTTCTACGTCTAGCACACTCATTCTATAGAAAGTCCATAGTTCCTGACTGCAAATAAACCTACATTACATTGCTTTGATTGCTCACGTAACAAATGACAAGGTTTTAATAAAAGGACACATATTCATCAAAATAATCAGGACATTAATTTGAACCACCCGTGTAGAGGGCAAGAGTCACGGGTGCCGTTCACTCATTGCACAAATTCGCGATACAAATATTATGGAAATTTTAAATCTCGACTCGTTTCCCACGTCAGTTGCCTCACTTTGGCATAATGTATGCGATGGCACGCTTAGCGCTTTGTGCTTTATACTCTTGCGTCATTTGATGCATGCTAAGGGCTGGCGAACTAGGATATCTACTGGATATTTATTTTCTCACATTTTATAAATCATAAATAAATATTTTGGCACAACTAACACACTGCCATCTGATCCCAAACTATGCAGAGAACTAATAAACATACTTATATATTTCTAAATGAATACATAGACAAATTACACCCAAACACATAACAAATAAACGTGCCCATCACACAATTGTCCCGGGTGGAGACCAAACCCACGACCTTACCACTTAGTTACTGCTAGTAACTAACATCTAGACCAGTAGGTGCGTTTAGATTTAATCCACATACATGAAGATTATTACAATATAATATATACATGTACACACGGGGGGAATTACATGCAACAATAGCGCTTAAAGTTCCATTTATATTTTTGTGGAAATAGCCATGACATGACATTAGTTGAGGTACATATACATGTTAGTGGGTACGAATACATAGATACTATAGTTAATTATTTGTAAACAAATATTCTTCAATCAAATGGTATAAAAATAAGAGGCATTTATTTTTATACCATTGTATGGTTCGCATCACGGCATTTATGTATTTCTTTATCTAGTCAACTGACTAATATTCTTCAAAAAAATAATGAAAGGTTAGAGGCGACCCTAAAGAGGGTAACATTATTGTATGATTCGCATCACGGCGCTCATTGTAGATAGTTTATTTATTTTATTACCAAGTCAACTGACTAATAGAAATGTTAATAGTGTTCCCCGCTGGGAAAACTAATAAATTTTCTTAGATAATCGTTATATAGTTATATATGGTGTATATAATAATGTTATTGTGTTTTATTATATACATTTGAGGCGGTCATAGCAAAATACTTCCACTAAGAGATTAGCGAGTTAAAGCGACAAGGCTCGCAGGCAGTTCTGTATTGGAGAGCTTACGATCCTTACGAAGCCCTAAAAATGTCTCCAACTCGTATACACACAAAATCATAGAACATACATGGGGATGATTCGGATACTCCTCATAATAAAGTATCTAAATTTTGCGTTTGAACGTCAACTGCCAGCCAGCCTGTGATATATTATATTATGGAATATATAATCCTATATATTGAAACAGAAATCTCGCGTTACTCGGTCACTAAGGAATTAAGCTCATATTATAAACATTCAGCCATTGAAATGAAGACGGCTAAATGCCACTTAGAAATAAGGTAGTAATGCTACATTTCTCATTTTCAATAGAAATCCCATTTTACAGCCGGATTAAAACAGTTTATTTGACACAAAGCTAATATTACAAGTGGAATTGCAATTTAATAAAATGTTATATAGGACGTGATTATTGAAATAGGATATTATAAATAGGCACTTTAGTTTCTAACTAACGGGCGCTGGTAAGTTAAATTCGATTACAAAGAGGGGATTTGGTTTCTTCAGTTCATCGTTTATATAACAACTGTAAAAAGTCCACAGCTGGACAAAAGCCAGACAGAATATCATCGATTAACTATATTACTTGTAAGGGGAAAGAGTGATGTATTTTAATTTAGTACTAAGTCTAATATTTTAACATTGACTTATATGTATTCTACTAGACGCGCAATCCCATATTGAGAATTTGCTCACCTAGTTGCAGCGCGGGCGTCTGTACAAAAATTTGCGTTCTTTTAAGACCTCATTCCTAAGACCACGCTACCGTTAGACCAACAGCATAAGTAATGTGAAGATCAACGTAACTATATGGAATGACAAAAAATGTACTCTATAAAGCTTGATTAAATTATGGACTCAACTCCTTTGTGCAAAATATTTTGGAGAGGCCTTTGTCCAGCAGTGGACGTCATTCCGCTAACATACGATGACGATATTATGTATAGCTTAATTGGTAGTATGACAAGCGATATTTTAATGAATCCTTTTGACAACATAAATAAAGTTTATAGAAAGTATACTGTAGCAACGAAACCATTAAGAAAAGGTACTTACATAACGCAAAATGATCATTTTTAGGGTTCGGGAAAACGGGACCCTATTACTAAGACTTCACTGTCTCTCTGTCTGTCCGTCTGTCACCAGGCTATATCTCATGAACCGTGATAGTTAGACAGTTGAAATTTTCACAGATGATGTATATCTGTTGCCGCTATAACAACAAATACCAAAAAAAATATTTAAGGGGCTCCCATACAAGTTCAACAAGCGTGAATGTTTTGCTCGTTTTTATAGATAATGGTACGGAACCATTCATGCGCGAGTCCGACTCGCACTTGGCCCGTTTTTTCTACATTATTTTCTTTATTTGCTCCCTTTCACCGAACGCAATTAAAATCAATAAGAACGCAAATAAAACAACACCGCCATTTCGTTTAGGCCTATGTGTGAGTATGGAGTTGTCCGAAGGTACAATGAAGTGTGGATCTTGTTATAATGGACAAGAGGTGTGGAAAAGTGAATGATTATGAGTGATCATGATTACAGTTTGAGGTGATGTTGTGATGTTAATGTTTTAATATTAGGGTTAGAGTACACGGACGATTTGTCTGAATGATGGACGAGTTTTCTTGAGCCCGTGCCTCAAAAAAACAAAATACCCACTAATTATAATAATACACTGACGTACAGAAGTTCTAAATACCGATGAATTTTAGTCCTAAAGGACTGAAACGCGATTTGGTGCGCCACATGAATCGATGAAGGGAAAGCATTGAAAATTATGTGTATCGATATGGCGCACCTTTCCGTTGCAGTCCTTTAGGGCAAAAGTTCATCGCTATTTTGAACTTCGAAATTCGGTATTGTGTTGTGAACATTTTGATTATCACTTATTTTTCCAGTCCTGATCATTATATAACATTTAAAACCTTAGCTGGATCAAATAAATGCATTAATTGTTGTGGAAGATATTCTCCTGCAAGAGTCTAATAAAAATATTTTTATATCCTACACAAAATTGAGATATTTTAACAGCCTATTGCTACCGACCATACTTTATAACTGCCATTTTCTCTCGATTTAATAATACCTCCTAATAGCTCTCAAAGAATGCCTTATTATATTTGTAATGTTACTTTATTTCAGTAGTTATCATTAATTGACGCACTTGATCGACGCCTCAAGCTCGATATTTACGACCAACCAGTTAAACATCACTGTCTTATAAAATTTATAGAAGCAATTTCCTGCTTGTAAAGTAATCTTCACAGATAATGGCGAACGATATATTTCATACTTTATTGTAGGTAGGTAACCCTTAACTGTCAACCTTCCAATCAAAAGGCAGTTCCAAATTTGAATTGACCAATCTAATAAAATAGCTGTCAAGTAACGCATCAACTTGTGTAGTGCTATAAAATAGTTCTAAATATGAATATGGAATAGTGATGTACTTACCATTGCATATTCAGCGCAGATATCGATAGATGTGACGAAATCACAAACTTCGTCGACGGACCAGGCGGAGAGTCGGGAACGTACTTCTGAGCATAGGCATTCGCCACGTGGCTCACTGCGATCTAAATAAAAAAGAAAATATATTTCAGTAAAATACTGTTTATTTTAAATTTTTGAAGCTTCGATGGGGATATTGAAATATAATATGCAATATAATTTTAATAGAAACATATTTTAATAAGGGCTACATTTAATAATATATAATTCGCTGAACCTTGGTTCAGTTTTTAATTTTCAAGTATCACGAAAGTCAAACTTCATAACAAACACAACCAATTAGAATTGAGTTTGTACCCAATGGAACTAGACCAGTATAACGGTCAAACACAAGTTTTTCACCTTTAATAAGTATCGATAAATTTGAACGATTGAATCGTCTCTATCGGAAAAATAATGTCAAAATAATAAAGTGTGAGCGATTTTAACAGAAATCGATTATTCGATTTGGGCAATCGAACGTTAGGCCTGCCCAATATATTAATAAATGCTCGTAAAGTTGATACATTTTAGTTGAGCTGTCAAATTTAATAATGAATATGATAATATGACAGACTATATTATAATTCGATCATATACGATTCGAACTTACTAATTTTCAATGGGATGGCTATAGAAGGTATTGTGTGAATATCATATTGTAATAGACAAGTATGAATTATCATTTTATAATGAGTTATAATGAATGAACGTGTGATGGTGACATTTGAGTTCTTTGTCGCGTGTGTAGGCTCTTTTTTAATAACTAGTTGTTTTGTATTATTAAAAAGTAAGCGTTGAAGAGACGTGTTATTTATGGAACTCATTTATTCGGTCTATTAATTAAATTGACAGCTTTGTTGGCATAGTAGTACCGTGTTAGTACTTGATTAAGTGTTGACTGCAGATAATTAAGTCCTCCATTCGAACCTCTTAAATGTACTATCAAGAGGTTTTAGACAGGAATTACTCTCCGTAGCAGCCAAAAATCCGAAAATTTTAATCTGTGGCGTATGTTCGATAATGGACAAAAATGTCGGAAAGTGGCATATTATCGTGAATTGTGATTTACTGTGTAATGACTCTACTTTACTGGGGTAGGACTTTCATTTGACTACGATAGACTTTACTTGACTTTTACTAAATGACAATGACGCTGCAGAATATTGCATTCATGTCCAAAAAAGTTTATTTAAAATTACTTGACACTAGCAAATACTCTAATCGAGAGAGTCCAAATCAAAGATGAAAATCAAACAATTTTGAATGACCAACAACTTGGTTCATTATTTACCCACTGTCTTATAAATTATTAAAAGTTCACCTAAATTTTCAACTCCGATACTTGGAAATCCGAAAATTTTCTTCCTAACAAAGCTTCCAAAGCTTTGAACGTCATAATGTCAGTAGCAATAAACGTCTATTATATTTTTGTTTGTTTTCCTATATTTTCTCAACATAACCATATTTTACACTATTATTCAAAGTCATATCTTTTTTTGTACTTTTATGAAATAATTTGGGCTAGGTTAGGTTATAACTACGAGCATTTAGCGCTAGATACTAACATCTTCTACCCACATATGTTTTTTATTACACTTGGTAAATGTTTCTTTCTGAGTATGAGTGAAAATGTTATGGTAATTATGTTTAGGGATAAAAGCGTAATTAATTACAATTTTCGGAAACATGAGTGTTATAAACATCGCCCGCAGCACTACAAATAGTAATGAATAAAAACTTTAGGGTGAAAAATTTTCGGAAGAGTGATTATTCGGATTACAAATCATTAGAAAGAACAATTTCGGGTAAAGAATTTTAGGTGAGCCAATAGGTTAAGGAATCTTGATTTTGCCAGTAAACTACTTGCTACGTGACTAGGAGCAAGTTTACATACATACTGTGAGTTATTTATACTTACCGTCACTTGACGTCCTGTCACGGTCGCCACTATCACTAGTGCTGGGACTAGCAGAAAGTCGAGCGCGCTTGGCAGCACTCTCGCCAGCTGCCGACAGATCTAAAGGCGAATGCTCCGGCGCTGAAGCTCCGCTGCGCTTGCGCCGAGATCGACCTCCGCGACCAACTCGAGAAATAGCGAGCAGCGTCTGGGGTAAAAAAAATTAAATGTATACATTTTTAACAGACTTCAAATAAAGGAGGATTCGACTGATGTTTCATTGTTCATGCCTTTCACGCCGCAGTTCATGGGTTCGATTCCCACTCCGGACAGATATTTGTGCGCATGAACATGTCTGTTTGTCCTGAGTCTGGGTAAAATTATCTATATAAATATGTATTTAGAAAAGAAAAGTAATATATGTAATACCTACACCAGTTATCTGTTTTGCATAGTACAAGCTCTGCTTGGTTTGGGATCATATGGCCGTGTTCAAATAATGTCCCAGGAAATATCCTGGGACGATCAGGGGACATTATTCGCACATCTCGGGCTCGGGCCATCTGATCCCACACTAAACAGGGCTTGTACTATGGACACCAGATAACTGATGTAGGTATTCATTATTATATTTATATTATAAGTACAGTATTAGTAATTATTAAAATGTGCGTGTGGACTTCAAACTTCTAACGATAAGATCTAATCGATCCTTATCGTAATCTATAATCGAGTGTGTCGGGATCGACTTCCAATTTATTCAGAGGCACCCGCCTACCCGCATATCTATTAAACAGTCAGCTGGATGTCTATTTAAAAAAAACTCAATTACTCAAAAGTCCATCAAGCGGCTCATACAGTACAATGTTAAGCAAACATGAAAGGCGAGCCACTAGGCTATTATCAGATCGAGAGCACTCTCGTATCGTAAGTGGTAAGCATTCATCATAATAACGTTCTGAGCCGTCACGCTCGCCGCCCGCGGGTCATATTGCAATCTATCTTTTTTAATTGCCACGCGCACTAAAAAAAAAGCGAATACAGGGTAATTCAGAATAAAATTCAGACGGAGTCGCGCGCGCGTGAAATGAACACGGCTGCTATTGTACACGGCGCGTGCGCGCGCGCTGCCCACACGCCTACGCCTTACGTGCTGAAGCAAGCCACCGCTATTAATCTCACGATTTATTTCCGCATCGCCCCTGTTTCTCTTTATAGGTGAAAATAAATTTAAACTACTATATTTATAGATCGCTTAAGCCGTTAAGAGAGATGTAACAAATCATGCTACGCGGCTGCAATTCGATCTCGATTGCGTATCATATGAAATTACGAAAAAACACGTGATGCTCACTTTATGTCGCTGTAATTTCGCTAGAAAGTTGAAATCGAATAACTGTTACGATTCCACGCTGCAATCTTATCGTGTCTCTTATTGCACTCGTGTGCAAAAAGTCAACTAATTTTGAAGTGGAGTTGTTACGATTTCACATCCCATCAGTGGCGTGTCGCGGGGTACGGCGCGGGCATGCGCGGCGCGTGCCGTGGCCAATTAGTGCAGCTCCAGTTCCTTTTACAGTGGAGAGTCGAGTCGAGTCGGTTCGCTAGCGAGCAGGGGGCGGGGCGGCACTATTACCCTGCCGATTGTGCGCGCACTGCTCGCTCACCACTCCACCGACAATTAACACTCTCTCCACCGTGTCTAAGCAGCGCCCGCGCACTCGGAGGAAGTGTAAAGGTCGTAAGCCTTATCAGATTTAATTGCGTCCATTATTACTGGAAAGGAAGCGGGGTGCTCACCGCGCATTATGATTTTAAAGAGGTTCAAATTAACATAAACGAGGCACGCTCGATGAAGATGCCTAGCGCGATAATGCCTTATGAATTTTATGAGACATTTTAATCACAGCCGTGAACTATGAAACTTGTATGATGTGTAATTAAAACAGGAAGGTCAGTAAGCACTTGTATATATAATTAATATGAATTACAAATGTGTTCTTTTGAAATGAAAACTCATCTGAGCGTAAATTATTTCAAAGGGGCAGTGACCTTGCCGTAAGTAATGTTCAGTATGGAGTAATAAATATGAAACAGTATTTTTTCTTAAATATATATAAAGCACAAGATTGCTTCAAGTTAATTATAGGGATTTATGTAACATGAAACGTGTATTTTTCAATTGTTCTGATCATTATCTTCCTGGTATTACTCAACTAGTATCATTTCCAAAAAATAATGCTTAAAATGTTTCGAAGAAAGTGCCTAATTGGCTATATTTGTCCTCCATTACAAAGTTCAGTTTAATTTCTATTAATGTAATAGAAACCACAAGAATACTTTCAAAAATTATATATAAGTACGTACACATTCGTTTTAGGAGACCACGACGAAATTATGTCCATTGAATGTAAGTCATTTTAGACATACATTTTGTATCATGTCCTCAAAAATATAAAACGTACCTGCTTTTTCTCATATCTGAACTTTACAAAGCCTCAAAACAAGTTACTCTGAGGATACTTTGAAAATATTTACAAAAACGTCAATATAGGGGGTTATATTCGAGCCCTGTGGTTTCGAGCTTAGACAGAATATGCTCTAACAGGGTATGCTCTAACAGGGTATGCTCCATAGCATCCCGTGGGTGCCGTAAGTAGCGACTAAGGGATACAGCGCTGCAGCGGGGTGAATACGGAACACTACTCCAAATGGCAACGTTATAGAATCCTTTGGGGGCGCCCTATGTCCAGCTGTGGACTATATCAGGCTGATAATGTGAGGGGATTGAGGTGACCGTGACTATGATTTTATAATAATATTGATTGTGTTTTAATTTGAGCATCACGCAAAAGTTATAAGGATCGCTTTTAAAACAAGTTTTCGTTTCAAAACTTATAATGATTGCACGCGAGGTTACGGCAGTGTCTGCGCAGGACAACTATTTGTGTATTTTTATGGCATAGGGCGACAAACGAGCAAGCGGGTCACCTGTTGGTAAGTGATCACCACCGCCCATGTACGCTCGCAACACCAGAGGTGTCACGGGTGCGTTGCCGGCCTTTAAGAGTCAGCAAACAAGTGTTGATGACCCTTCCCCCCCACCCCAATGAGCTCTGGCGACCTTACTCACACGCAGAAACACAACACTAAAGTAATTAATGTTATTATTAAAGTATGTCTTCTGTAAGGCGGAGGTACTTCCCCAGTCGGGCTGCTCTTTGAACGAATGAACGTTATGCCCCATAAATAGTTGTTTTGAGGCTCAGTGTAGGAGCGATAGAAAATGAAATACACCAAACTCCACCACTTATCCTTACATTAAACTTGCTCAATATTAAACATGCTGTGTGGCTGTTGAATTCGAGGCAACTGACGGCAAAAAGTCCTCCCCATTCCGTGGGTGACTAGAAGTGGAACCGAGGAAAGATATCCTAGAGAATGGACAGAAGCGTCTCTCTGTGTACTCTGATCATTATAATGCAATCGCCAACTTGTTTGCCAAGCCTAGCAATTATAGCACATCCCTCCAAATGATAGCACTTCTTGTGGAAATCTTTTGGGGAGGTCTTTGTCTAGCTGTGGGCGTGATGGTGTTTAATAACCTAGATATTATTATTCTTTAACTAGTCTTTAGTAACAAGCAAGTTAATTTATCACACTATTAGTGTGATAAATTAACTTGCTTATAAAGTGCGAAACTTTGTCAGTGTGTGTATGTTTGTTACTCTTTCACGCAAAAACTACCGGACGGATTATGATGAAACTTTGTAGTAATATAGCTTATATATCCGAATAAGACATAGGCTATAACACTAATATTATAAAGGTGAAAGTTTGTGACTGTGTGATTGTGTATGTTTGTTACTTCTTCACGTCTAACCGGCTGGAGCGATTTTAATAAAATTTGGTATGGAGTTAGCTGACACCCTGGATTCACACATAGGCTATAAGTTTAACGCGGGTAATACCAGCACAGCTAGTATATTATAAAATATTTATTCTTACCTTAGTAGAACTCATGTCCAACATGACAGGGAAGGCGGGCAGTCGCGGGGGTCCGCCCTGCTTGCTCGCGAGCTTTGTGAACAGCCCACCGAGTGGGGCCTCCGACGCGTCAGTGGTTGGGGCCGAAGCGCGGACTTCGCCGAAGCCATTCATACGGTGGAAGTAACTGTGGAAGAAACTTTTACTTAATATACGATATTGGAAATGAAATTAGTCCTGAAAAAATGGGTATCTATTATATGTATTTTTGATTCACTACTGATGAAGGGCAAGTAGATCTTATTGAAAAAAAATTGTATATACATACGAAAATTAAATTACAATACAATTGACAAATCGTAAACGAATCTCAAAAATGGGAAACCATCAATATAATCATTTCCAGTTGATTAATTTAAAATGTATAATTAGTATTAAACATTACATGAAATATGCTCTGACCATAGACGCGAATAAGAATATTTTTAATTTATACGGTCAATTACTTATGATTGACATTTGCAGCTGCATTTACAACTAATACGCTGACAGTTGTTAAATAATATATGGTCCCGATATACATATTTCTTTAAAAAAAAACAAGCCCAAGGACAACATTTGATTTATATCCGTAATAAATGCCATCACACGAACGGTTGATTACGTTTTCTCGTAACTAGTTGACACCGATAGTGTTAGTATGAGATTCGGTCATATACATGACTTAAAGTTTTCTAGTTCATAAAGGTTGTGATGAGATATTTGCCAGAGGCATTTCCGCAATAATTTGGGCCACCATTGGCGCTTTGGATTCCACTTAATTGGCTTTCAAAAGCTACATTAAGAAGTTGCGCAAGTAAAAGTTAATCGTAATAAAAGTAGTCAATATTCTATCAGAGTTGTTTAATAACATTTCTTAATTTCAGACTCAAGATCCATACGACAATATACATGAAATAAATATTTTGGATTAAATAAGTTAATTTATGATAATACAGCTATTGCTAGCCATTGTCTATACTTACTAGTGGCACATCGTCTATCCTATAATTCTACAACGGCTGCGAAATTTTGTTAATTAATATAACGACTTTCTTCTCTAAATCAGTTAATACGTGATATCATCAGCAATGATTTGTATTAAGAATTATTCGAGAAAGTTTTCTCTTTGTCGTACCGACTAAACACTTCTCAATAACGCAAATTGATACGACACTAGGTGCTAAACTTGTCGTATTTTGGTAATTAAAATATTCAAAGTTCGGCGACCGCTGGTGACCAATTCATTAATATAACATAAGTTCACACGGAGAGCTTCGGTTCTCACGAATCATGTAAATTTGTCGACTAAACGTAAGTTTTCAAATCGATTAATATGCTAATCGTTGTTGGGCATCACTAGCTGCCGGGCGGCGCGGTCGGTGAACCGAGGTCGCATACTATTGTGACAGAGACCGTGTGAAAAATGATTGATGAACAAGAGTATCGAATTGAGAATCGATAATCGGAAATGGATTATTCGATAACGACGGTGTGTTTGAGGAATCTTATACATATTTAAAAAAGTAACATTGGTACAATATACAAAAAACTATTTGATGGAACAATATTAAGCAGAAAGAGACGCCGAGAGTAGTCACGCTCCTACCAAAGATGCTTTAATAAAGTTTCTAAGAGTGTTTCAAAGTAATAATAAAATGAATGAAGGAATGATTTATATTCACTAATTAAATTCGGCATGCGTCTACCATTACGCTGGAACGTATAATTACGGTATTTTAATTATACACTGCCACTGTCAAATTAATTACGGAGATATTCGAGACTGCGGGTAAGTCAGAGCAGATTATCCAAAAGGGTGCATAGAATTGGATCAGCAAGCGAATCTTATGTCTCTATACATATTATGGCTAATTTTCCTGAGCCTGGGTGTAATTATAGCCATATCTATATTATGGCTTATTAGCCATATTATGTTTAGGGACATATGGCTATGGCTATTGTCATAGATCATGAGACCGCCTTTATTCAGTTGCTAGTGAAACTGCCTTCTGATCTGAAGATTTCGGGTTCAATTCTCACACGAGACAAATAATTGTATTTATGAATATACATATATATATTTGTCTTGGTCTGGGTGTTTTCTGTGTATCTGTATATTTAATAATAATATCCTGAAACATTATTCACACACGACTATCTGATCCCAAACTAAAAAGAGCTTGTGCTCTTACTATGGAAACCAGATAACTGATATAATAAATACATGCGTATATTATTATATTTACAATAAAATTCACACCCAGACTCAAGACATAGAGACATGTTCATGCACATAAATATCTGTCCTGGGTGGAAATCGAACCTACGACCAGGCAGCGGCGTGAAAGGCTCTCTATCTACAGAGCATGCAAACTGGCCCGTAGCCAGTATACTATAGTAGTCTTTGCTGGCCCGTAAAAATATTAATCTGTTGTCTAGTATCCATTGTTAAGCTTTCCTTAGTGTATGCTAGATGGCGCTGCATGATGTATCCTGGACATCTTTTTATTTATATAGTGTAGGACTGGTGGAAATATATTTAACTAGGCTATAATGTTTAATATGAATGGATGCTTGCTCCGTATGGTTGTATGGTATGGACTGCCTCGTTGGACACACAGAGAACGAGGACATGGGTTCAAATCCCGGGTCGGGTCAAAAGTGATTGAGGGACTTATCAATAAAAAGAAAAATTTCTCAGAATCACCCCGAGTCTGGGAGTTGGCGATATTATATTCCCGCGCCTCGGTGAGCACGTAAAGCTGTCATTCCTGTATCTGAACTCTTTCCTGTCACTATTTGTCCCATCGGATCATAAGAGTGACGGAATAGAAAGTGCTTCTGTGTTGCGCACACAGTTGTGCATTATAATATGTCCCGCGCAGATGGCTAATCGCCATTGAGACTGGCCGCTGTGGCTGAAATTCAGCTAGGAGGGCATTATTTATTTTATTATTTATTATGATCGCGAGTAATGCAGTGCTATGTGCAGAGCAGAGTACCTAACTAGGTATAATACTATCCGCGGAAATGTATTGTAAGTGAAGCCTCGGGCGAAAGCTAGTCAAATAAATAAAACTCACTCGTTATTGTTGTGCGTATTGTACCGCGCGGCGAGCGAGCGCATGATGTCAGAGTAGTTGCGCGGCGGATGTGCAGGCGCAGCGTGCGGCGCGTGCGGGCTTCCGCGCTCCGGCGGCGTGCCCGGGTACGACGACGTAGACGGCGTCACGCTGCGGGACCTGAAGAATAGTCTTGGGTTATACGATGACGGTCACCATAGCCTAGTTGGTAGTGCTCCTGCCTACGAAGCTGGTGGTTCTGGGTTCGAATCCCGGTAAGTGCAAATATTTGTGTGATGAGCACGAATATTTGTTTTCTGATTCATGGATGTTTTCTATGTATATAAGTATTTATCTATCTATATAAGTATGCATATCGTCGCCTGGTACCCATCGTACAAGCTTTGCTTAGTTTGGGGCTAGGATGATCTGTGTGACATTGTCCCCAGATATTATTATTATATTATTATGTCTTTAGCCCGCTAAATATTTAGACTCGGGTCTATCGACAACATTCAACCAATAAAAAAAGTTAGAAACGAGATGGTTTTATAGTGAAATTGACGAACCTCATTTTGCTAATAAGATCCTTTGAGGGACCTTCATACGATATCATAAGATAGTTAATACACCAAGCTGCCACCTTGCCAGCTTCATTTATGTTTAACTCAAATTATGCGAGCATCTACAAACATACATAGACTCACGCCTGTTTCCCAGTGGGGTAGGCAGAGACAACGGACTTCCATTTGTCACGATCCTTCCACACCTCTTTCGCCTCATTTGCTGTCATTATATTCTTAATACATGCTCGCCGGTTAAGGGTACTTCTGACCTGGCCTTTCTTGAGAACGTCTCCGATTTGGTCGGAGAATGTTCTATGAGGTCTACCACTTCCGATTGTACCATTCACACAGGCCAGGTATACTACTTTTGTTAATCTTCTTTGTAAATGCCCAAACCATCATGTGAGCATCTATCAATGGAATTTCTATTCTTGTAACTAAGTTAATGTTATTACCTGGAAGCGTTTGAATCGTGCGGACTAAGCCGCTCGTTCTTGACATGGGCGTGCGCTTGTGGTGCGGGTGTCGGCGTCGGCGGCGGCGGGTGCGCAGGCGACGCCGCCGCATCGCCGCACCGCCGCGCGCCTCCGCCTCCCCCGCCTTCACCTTTAGAACAAAACAGAAAAACGACATTTAGTATGCGATACACAGCTCATGAACTAAGGCTTCACCATCATGTGAACGTCGAGGCCATCCAGCTACTCGATATTAATAATAATATCCTGGGACATTATTTACACACGGCCATCTGCTCCCAAACTAAGCAGAGCTTGTACTATGGAAACAAAATAATTGATATACTACATATACTACTTTTCTTATTTAAATACATACTTATACAGATAATTACACCCAGACTCAGGACAAACAGATATGCTCATGCACACAAATATCTATCCTGGGCCTGTCGCCAGACTTTATAAAGAGCCTTATAAAGTTTAAAGCGGGTAAAACCGCGGGGCACAGCTTGTAAATTATATATTAATTAAAAAAGTATGACATTAGACCATGACACGATGAAGAGAAATGTAACATGCCATGCATGACACAAACTTCTTAAGAAGTAAGTTCTTAATAAGCATTTCTTAAAATACATGTTTATTTACATGAGAGGTCGTCGTTCTTGAGTGAATGTATTATGTAGGAGTCAGAACATAAATAAATAATATTAGTATATTAGGAAGTAAATAAACTATTAGAATGTTGACATTCAAAATTAGCCTCATTAATATTGATGATTTTTGTCTTTTCTTGAATATGAATGAAGGATCTGGTCATATACACGTTTTTAAAACATTTGTGCCGCTTTTTCTAAACAGTTTATTTATTTTATTTGCTGTTGTGGATGACAACGATAAATATAGTCAAGCCATACTATCCTGTAGGAAGTCGTCCCGAGGGAATACTTACTAGATAACCAGTATTACAGCGTAATGAAATATAATATCCTCCTGGTTGATTTCGGGTAAGGCGACCAGTCTCAATGGAGACTAACCATTTGCGCGGGACATATTAAAGTGCACAAGTGTGTGCACCAAACACAGGGACACTTTCTATTCCATCACTCACATGATCCGATGGGAAAACTAGCTTTAGGAGCTCTTCAAGTCACGGGATTGTGATACCGCCAACTTCCAGAATTCCGGCTGGTATTGAAGTTGAACAGAAAAATCTCAAAATCACTATTTTGACCGATCCGGGCTTTGAACCTAGGACCTCATTATCTGCAGTTAAACACGCTATCGGTGGACCAACACCGCATTAAATACTTTAAAATGTTAAAATTATTTCGCTTATGATTTCTAACCCAATTTTGGTATTTACCTTTTTACTCCATTAGTTTCAATCAAGTTACAATGACCGTGCTAGTAACGAATCAAATAAAGTTTTATTTATTAGATCTCTCGTACTACAAAACTCATGTCGTCGATCCAAAGCTATTCAACACTAGCAATGTTATTTCTTCTTAGAAAAAGGTAGCCACTTGCTACCGCAAAAACGTTAATGTTTCCCTGACAAAAACTGAATTAGTAATCGTTAAAAAGCTTGAACCCTGAACTTAAACATGTTAGGAACAACAAAATATACTTTTGGCATAGTAACATTTTAGTGATAAGGAGTCAAGCGAAGTTAAGTGTGCAAGTTAGTCGTCAGTAGTTCCTATTTTGTGTTCTTTTAGATTTGATTTGTATATTATTCTTTATTTATTTTTTTGGATCGACGATCTGATTTTGGGTCTCTGAAAGCTGCTGATTGATGAGTTTGCTATTAAGAGCTTTGTCACTGCTACTTTTATTTTAATTTGTAACATTTCACACTATTTAACAAAATATTAACAATTTATAAATAATAAAGAAAGATTTTATAAATCAATGAATTCTTTCCAAACAAAGTTATAGATTAATCTAAAAGATAGGTTGTCGTGATTCGTAGATACTTGCCTATCACGCCGCAGGTCGTGGGTTCGTTTGCAACCCAAGATTGATATTTCAGCGCATGAACACATGTTCATGCAGACCCAGACACATGTTCTCAGACTCAGGGCTGGATGTAGTTATCTATATAAGTGTGTATTTAAAAAAGAAAAATAGTATACGTAGTAGTGTATATCAGTTATCTGATTTCAATAGTAGCTCTGCTTAGTTTGGGATCAAATGGCCGTGTGTGAATAATGTCGCAGAATATTATTATTATTATTTCACCTCATCTTCAATTTGCTAAAATGGTGTCGCACAAAAGTTTAACGACTTAAAAATAATAAAGAAAGAAAAAAGATATTATACATCAATGAATTCTTTCCAAACAAAGTTATTGATCTTAAATCTATAAGATATGTTAATTAATATAAATAAAGCCTAACTGGTACGAAACGACAAAACCACCTGGTATTATTAATGTGCGGCTGAGATTCATATTATTCGTGTTCTCTTACGGATTTCTAAGTGTCAAAAGCTTAAGTCGAGCGAAGCTGATACAATCAGGCGGCACGTTTCATCTGCGTTGCAAGAATCGCGATACTTTCATTCCGATCTCGAAGATCTACAGAATTAATGAGCAAGAAGTGTGAAGTGTCAAAGCTTAAAGCTGATATGCTACAGGTTTTCCAAATACGCGGCAATTTTGCGACGATACTTGGAAATTTTGTTAAGCGTTTGGACTGCAGATTTGGACAGGTTAATTTTTATACCGTGCTCAAAGTATTGTAGGTGTCCTTGAAGAGTTGGCTGACGTTTTTTGTAATCTCTGCATCTTAAGCGTAGCCGCAACTTAAGAGTACGCTTACAAAATGTACTTGGTTCAATAATAATAGATAAAGTGATCATTTCTTCAATTATAATTCGTAGATTAATCATGTTATCAATTGTAATTCGAAGACTAATCATATCTTCAATTGTTAATCGAAGAGTAATCATTTCTTCATCAAAATAGGTAATAGTAAGGTCTCATCTACAATATTGTTTTGTATTGACGGTCACCGTAGCCTAGTTGGTAGTGCTCCTGCCTACGAAGCTGGTGGTCCTGGGTTCAAATCCCGGTAAGTGCAAATATTTGTGTGATGAGCACGAATATTTGTGCCTGAGTCATGGATGTTTCCTATGTATATAAGTATTTATCTATCTATATAATGTATGTATATCGTCGCCTGGTACCCATAGTACAAGCTTTGCTTAGTTTGAGGCTAGGATGATCTGTGTGACATTGTCCCTAGATATTATTATTATTGTATATGTTACATAATAAACTGAAATAGTTATAGTTCGCCGTATAGTTTCCGGATCCGAAAGTATAATAGGGCCATACAATCCCGGACTGTCGTCTCACTCTTAGGACCTCAGAAGTCTAAGGCCCTAAGACCAGTTTGCACATACTTTAGTAAGTCTTTTAGGGGTAGATCCTTGTAGTCTCCTAGTTCTGGATATGCCAACCTCAAATTAGCTATTCTTTGTGCTAGCCAAGCATCATAATAATTATAGTGACAACAATAAACAAACTCATTACATAATGACCGTAGTATATAATTTAAAATGTCGCAGTAATTATGCAAGCTTGTCGCACTGAGCCATAAATCACGAAATGATTCATTGTGTGAATGCTGTGCTACTGACACGAGATACGACGACACTTCTTCTACGTTCATGTGGTTTTAACATTATTATTATTCTTATATATAATTATTATGTCAATAATAGTGTTTGTATGAACGTTTTCTATAGAATACCGTAGCGCAAAAGGTGTTAATTGCAAAAAACAAATAAGGAAACCAGTTTGTACGTTATGGGATAAAATATTTTTGGTTCCCATAAAAAATGCGTCAGCTGATTGAAAGTTTTACATGGGAAGTTATTTTTTTATTTGTTTTTAGCAAGTTGATATTCTACACATTGTTCCGACAAAGAGGGCAATTAACCTCATTACTATTAACAAAGTAAACTAATATCTTCCTGGACGAATTTCAGTCACGGCGGCCAGTCTCAATCGGGACTAGCCATCTGTGCGGGACACATTAAAGAGCACGAATGAGTGCGCAAACGCAGGGGTACCTTCTATTACATCACTCTCATGATCCAATGGGAGAAGCTTAGTGATATGACCGGAAAGAGCTTAGGTACAGGACCGACGGCTTTACCTGCTCTCCGAGGCACGGCGGTATAAATACTAAAAGCCAAAAAGTGATTTTATGTTTAAAGAAACTTTATTCTCAATAAAACATACACAAATGTCACTTACTTGAGAATAATAAATTAATGTTAACAATTATAAAAGGGTTCGACTTCGCCTCTATGTACAGTTTCTCAAACACGACCCACCTAACGCATTCATTTCTGAGAGGGTGTTTTACTTGCTGTTAAATACTGGCCAAGCTGAAATTTGATTTTGGGATTTTGAACCCAGGACCTCATTATCTGCGATTGAATACACTACCGCTAAACAAACGAGGCAGTACAAAATAGAGTATAGTTACTAACACTGGATCTGCTGGTCTGAAAATAAATGATTTTTATCTTATTTTAATTGGAACATTGAGAGGAGTATTATAATTTTTTTAAAAATCCCAACCATATAAGGGTAGAAATTGAGTCATTGAATCTCACACTATATTTACTTTTCACTGGTAATATAATTAATAGCAGCTCAAGTCTCATTTTCACTCCAACCAACGAAATTATATTTAGCGAGATTTTTTATGGCAATTATGATAACGTTAATGTCATTATTAATGCAGATTGACATGAGTTAACACGTCATTCGTGAGATATTGACCTGGATAATAATTTTGGATGAATTTTATAAAGAAAGTCGCGTTTAACTTTATGTGAGAAAAGTCACAGTTTAATGGTATGCAGTAATCTTTGACTGTTAATAAATGCGTGTTGGTTTTTTAAATTAATACATTAAGTTTGTGAATATAAATATGTTAGTGTTAATTTGAAAGTTATTGCATAGATTTTATATTAGTATTTATTACTAGCATTTTTCTTATAGGATTAGTTAGGCGATCCGTGGGAGACCTGCTGTGCTACATATGAATAATATTTTAAATTGATTGGCTTAATATATAATGCTGTTTGATGTTAGTATCGTTTAAAAGAACGGTCAGTAACAGAAATTTCTTCACGGATAAAAAAATATGGATGCAGTATCCATTATTTTATATCCTTATAATATGGAATTGGCAAATGTTTTCATAAAAAATATCGAAGTTCTAACATTTAGATGGTTTGCTGATGGGTTGTATTAAATGTATGTCTACTGTAATAGACTATTTATAATTATAATTTATTTATTAGATTTAAAAATCTAATAAATAAATTAAAACTCCATCCATCATTTTTATCATAGATACAATTTGCGAGTTTCTAACCACAAATAATGATATCCTGGATTCAAATTCTGTACCGGGTCAAAAAGTGATTTTGGGATTGTAATGTTAAGAAAAATTCTAAGTATCAGCCCGGAAGCCTAAAAAGCTAAATTATTGTTTAAGAGTATTGTTAAAACATATCTTTAGAACAAAACACGTTCGCTAAAGAAATTAAATCTTAATTTGAAATGTTCATATTCGTTACATGATAATATCATACGGTATCGTTTAAGCAATTAATCGGCACTGTTTATTTTAATGCCAATAAAAAATACATAAGACTCACAAAATCAAACTTCTGAAATAATATAAAGAAATGGATAACTACCTTCTTTTCTATAAACAAGGCAAACAAACAAGTGCGTCAGCTGATATTAAGTGATCACCGCCACCCTTGAACACTCGCAACACGGGAGGGACTATTGCATGTGCGTTGCCGGCCTTTAAGAAAGGAACCTATTTCTTTTTTGCTTATTGAAGGTTGCCATGTCACTGGATCACGGGCACCGTAGCCTAGTTGGTAGTGCTCCTGCCTACGAAGCTGGTGGTCCTGGGTTCGAATCCCGGTAAGTGCAAATATTTGTGTGATGAACACGAATATTTGTTTCTGAGTCATGAATGTTTTCTTTGTATATAAGTATTTATCTATCTATATAAGTATGTATATCGTCGCCTGGTACCCCTTGTACAAGCTTTGCTTAGTTTGGGGCTAGGATGATCTGTGTAACATTGTCCCGAGATATTATTATTATTATCAGCAATGCCTCCGCAATGGACTCCACAGAGTGGTAATGCGCGGTAAAAAGTTTCTTGTGAAAAGCATGGTGGACGATTCATCCAGTTGATATCCAAGAGCATCTTAAGTTCTTTAAACAAATCATTTTACATTCATCTCCGTATCAATTTCGATAAATTTAGGAATAAAGTAACCATTGCTATGTAAACGTATTAGACTATTGTTACATTAAAATAAATATGCCTCATAACATTGATACAATCATCAGCCATATCTCATTCTCATATTACAACAAACTTCTTATTAAGCAATAGCTGTATAACATCTTAAAATGAGTATTGTATCGAATCAATACAATAAAGTATGCTGCTATACAACCTCAGTATAAAGAGAGACAGTACGGAAACTACCTACAAACAGTCGAGACGGCACACTCACACAAACATGCGCATCGACAAGACGGCGCGGGGGTCGCGATGCTGTCAGTAGTGAGTGCCGCGTCAAAACGGGTGGTCACGTATAAGTTCATAGATAGACAGTATTAGAGATGTAAAATTACTGAATATGACTAGTTACAATTGTCATAAACCTTAAATGACCGGTCATTTTCTGTCAAATTCAGTCAATTTGACTCAAATATTATTGTCTATTCTCGACTACCACTCAATTATTTATTTATTTAGGTACCGAATTTATATGCAAATTTAAATGAAGCAACGTTTTATTTTCTATTTATTTATAGTTAAATAAAACGGTTAATAACCAATTACATTAATTAACATAGAAACAATATATCATGAGAGGATAAGACGACATCAAAGTCGATGCGCGAGGCGATGCGAGGTTGCAATTTTGTCTTAAATACACGCATGATTAGAAATGTAAAATGATTAACACTATATAATAATTCTATAAGTCATAAAAACCACTTTTTTGTTTCAATTTAGAAGTTGTAGACTTTTATCAACGACTTAAACTTAAAAGGTACTAAAATATTACTGAAATCAAAATGACCATTTTTGACAGTTAATGACCATTTTTGACCAATTTGACCGTAAATGACAGTCAGTCACTTTAGTCATTTTCAACACTAGATAGTATACTCTTTATTGTACAGACTTAAACGGAAAGAAAATACATCGGATATAAAGAACATAATGTACAACGGGTGGTCTTATCGCTTTAAGCGATCTCTTCCAAACATCTCCGCAATTTTTTTCAAACTCCTCGGCATAATACGGCTGTTTGTACTCGGCTTCATCGAAACGGAAGCTTTCGTATTTTAATTGATGTATAAAACAACCTTAGTTACAACCCTACAGCTTCAATAGGCCGTAAGTAATTATTTCATTAACTAGGCTTAGTTAACTTACTGTCCATATTTATACTGTGTCACAACACTGCTCCAAAGTGTTATGTTATGAGAAAAATTATAATAAATTGACGTTTTTGTGTGAAAAGAAGCGGCGCGTAGGCGGCTCTTCTCTAATAGAATGATATACACGGATGTAATGATAACATAATATTTATAAAGAGATTAGACCACATACGTTGTATTTATGAAATATGGACTGAATCGGAGTATGTTTTTCGTATTTCGGACTCTTCGAAGTGGGAGTTCTTTGGGATAGATGTCACAGATTCAAATGGATGTTGTGTATTAATTCGGGATTATCTACAAGAAAGTAATACCCACTGTGTCGGACTTTCTTATGAGCTCATTTTTTTTATTGAGTAAAGTAACATAAACATAACCGAACATTCTTCTAAACATTTAACATATAACTAAATTAGTTTATAATTTTATGATACAACTTTATTTTTGTTATATGTAACGATGAATTTATTTGGAACGTGGACACTATTCTAAAATATAGTAACAATTAATTTATTAAATAGCCATTTATTTGGAAGGAGGACGCTATTCTAAAATATAGTAAGGATTAATTCATAAAATAGTAATTTATTTGCAACGTGGACACTATTATAAATTATAGAATCGATTAATTCGTTAAATAGCAAAATATTTGGAACGTGGAAACTATTCTATAATATAGTAAGGATTAATTCAAAAATAGCAATTTATTTAGAACGTGGACACCATTCTAAAATATAGTAACGATTAGTTCATTAAACAGCCATTTATTTGGAACGAGAACACTATTATATAATATAGTAAGGATTAATTTGTTAAATAGATAGCAATTTATGTGGATCGTGTTCGTTGATTATTTTCCTATAAATAATGGAATTGCTAGAAAATTATGTAAAATATTATAGCTGATTTTGTACTATCCAAATTTCAAATCGCTCTTCTCTAAAGTAACGATTATGCAGAAGAAACTTTATTCTACGGATAGGTCGAAATACTCGATTTTAATCTCATAAGTAAGTCTTTGTATCAAAATGTTTGATAAATTTAGCTCAAACGGCACACCCGACAATTTATCAAACACCCAAATATCAAAGTTCACAGGAAGTGATCGGTATTTATAATGGCGTTGAATAAACGAGGGCTTCCGGTGTCGAAGTAAAGCCTTATAAAATGAGAGGAAATGTTCCGTTAATGTAGTAGCTGCAGGCGTAAGGCCGATGGCCATGTCAACTGATAATCCAAAGACGTATATTACGTGAATATTACACATACATATATATAGGCATGGTGACCGTATATTTAGCCGTGTGGTAACCGGCCTAGAAAGAATAACAGGGACACCCCAAACCATCCCGTGGGTGACGTAAAAGGTGACTAAGGGATACACCAGGTAGTCGGGCAGCAGCTACCAAAGTGTACTAAAGTTACTACCTAACTGCGGTTGCCAAGTTCAATGACTATGGTGAACCCCTCCAACGTTATAGAAATATTCGGGTAGCTTTCAGGGCGGATTGAACAACTCTGGCACTTGTTTAAGGACTGCCTGTACGAGAAAGATAGAAATAACTAACATAACACTTTTGACTATATTTTCAATTCAAATTTACGGTCATCGTCATAAACTTGATATACTCCACTGTTGGACATAAGCCTCCTCCAAAGGCTCATCATGTCAGCCAAAGTACGTCCACTGCTGGAAAAGCCTCCCCAAAGAATGGGGGATATGCTATAATCGCCAGCCTTGGCAGACGGGTTGGCAATCTCAGTTTGATGGTCATAGTTTACAGAAAAAAGCTGCTGCCCGTTCTCGGGTAGGTATTCCCTCGGACGATTTCTACGCCCACCACGAAATGAGACGGGCTGATGATATTCTTTGCCGTCACCACCCAGCAAAAGTTACCACTTTGCAATTTGGAGGGGTTTGCCTTAGTCGCCGCACTTGGCATGTGAGTTGGCGACCGCAGTTAGGTGGTAGCTAATAAACAGCTGCCAGACTACCTGATTTATCCCTTAGCGGCCGTTTACGACACCCAGGGGAGGGTATTGGGTTGGCCCTGCCATTTTTTAGGCCGGATACCACACGGCTTTTAAAGAAACACTTACGCAAATTATAACTATAATACAGGCGAAGTGGGGGCGATCTGTTTATCACCCTAATATTATAAAGGCGAAAGTTGGTGTGTGACTGCGTAATGTGTATGTTTGTTACTTCTTCACGTCTAAACGGCTGAAGCGATTTTAATATAATTTGGTGTGGTAGCTGACACCCTGGATTAATATATTGGCTATAATTTATAAGTTTAACGTGAGTAAAACCGCAGGGCACAGCTAGTATATAAGATAAAATCTTATCTTACGCTCTGCCTCATGGCGCACTTATTACATGAGAAGTACTACATAATCCACTTGAATTTAAGACCACAATTCCTATAACGTTATAATAACCTAATAAATTCAAAGTTTATTACGATATCGTAAGTTTGTTTAATGAAATTAATTAATCGATAAAATTTACCGGTTGTTTTCGTAAAATACTGTAGAATATAGCACTTAATGTCACTTAGATATAGTAATAAATGTTACACCTCAATATTTAAGTCCTATTTTGACGTTGTATTTACGCATCTTTTAGTGTATCATAAAAGTAAAATGTCGTAAAGATTCCCTCTGAAGCCAATATTACACATTTTAATTCGTTTGTTCGCGAAAATACAATAAGATATTGGGATCGAACTCTCTGTAATTGAAATTTAAAAAGATTTAAATTTAAATGCTAAAAAGTGAGTGTACTCATAATCTAAATCATCGCCATCATCATGTTGACGAGCCAGTTGGCGTGGTTGGTAAATGCTTGATTTACACGCCGCAGGTCGTATGTTCGATTCTCACCAGGACAGAATATTTGTATAAGTATATATTTAGAAAAGAAAAGTACATATGTAATCATCCATATAAGTATGTATTAAGAAAAGAAAAGTATGTAATCAGTTATCTGATTTCCATAGCACATGCTCTGCTTAATTTGCGATGACGGGCCGTGTGTGAATAATGTCCCGAGATATTATTATTATTATTTATCATATCGTCTAATGCTATACAAAGGCCTGCTCTAAACATGTCCACACTTGTCGGTCATGCACCACCCGCATCCAATTCACAAAAATTTTCACTGCAGCAAATTCCCAAAATAACTTTTTGCCCGACCCGGAATATGAACCCCTGATAAACATACTTACATATTTCTAAATACATACATATTACTGATAAATGACACCTAGACACCATACAAATTATCGTGTTCATCACACAAAGATTTGTCTCGGGTGGGAATCGAACCCACAGCCTCTGGCGAGGCCGCTAACCACTAGTCCAACAGGCCAGTCGTCAACATAACCCTGTTCATAAGTTATATGCTATTAAAGCCGCGTGCAGAAGTCAGTTACAAATAACAGTAAAATCGACTATTCTGTCGAAAAGCGTCTATCATGGTAAATGACACTTTATTAAGGTGGGATACAGAAGCATTTTCCATGACAAAAATCATTTAATTACGGCGTTTTAGCCTGTGTACGGCAGTATTGATAACTAATCTTTTCTCTATTTACGCAAAAGCAGGCAGAGTGCCCTAGGGGGTTAGCGGGCTGCCGACTGCACGCTCGCTTCAGGTTCAAACTGTATAAAATATTACTGACTATTCATTAGCTGTTATTACCCTGTAATTTTATGAGATTTAATGGATAATTATTGTATACGATTATTGGTAATTAGTGAACGATACTTGAACACATTATTGTATTTATTGGATAACCATAATTCAGTTATTTTAGTTGTTTTTAAAAACATACGTTAGACTTCACCTTCTTTAAAGCCACGTTAAAGTTGGTATTAAATACGTAAATTTGTCATAATTATATTTCTAGCTAGTTTTTTTACTACGTGAAGTGTACAGACGCCAGTACATCAAGCTACCCCAATCTGTCAAATTTCCCCAATTGAAAGTGAACCTTATGCTTAAGTGATATAGTTGAAAATCTATAAAAGAAATTTGACAGATTGGGGTAGCTGGATGTAGTGACATCTGTACATTCTGAACAGTTCTAAGTCCAGTAGAGACCAGCGCGTTTATTTCTTAGAACAGCGTAACTGAATAAAATTGTCCTCCTTCCTCTTGTTCCAGTTGTATTTTTATGTTAATTTTGTGGTTCTGGGTGTGAATGAGAGCCAGAAATCATCAGAGAGAGAGAGAGAGAGAGGAATAGTCTACAACGCAATTTAAAAATATATATAGCTAATTATTCAAATCGGTTCCATATACGAAGGAGATACAAACAACATGCCTACACAGAGAAAACACTGTCGAATACATAACTCTCTTCTTTTGACTTTTGTGTGTTAATCGGTTAAAAATAACTGACTAATCCTAACTAAATACAGTTTATAGATAGGAGACGTCAGGTTAAACCTATTTTTTGACAAGACCTAAAGGAAAACAGTAATACAAAATAAATAAAAAAACGCAAATACAGAGGAATGGATTTAGTTTAAATTTGAAATGACGACAGTTTATACACTAAATTGATACATAGACTACAATAATTAGTATAACAATGCGGGACACAGTTAGTTTAAATCAATAAATAAAATGTTTATGCAGGTAATATAAGTCCAGTCCAGTTAAAAAAAACACAACCTTCTAAGTAAATATGACCAATAATCTAATGAAATAAGTCAATTCAGTTCTTCATAGTACCAATAACGGACAAGTTTCAATTAACCTGTGGTTCAATATAACCAATAAGTCCAAGCTAATCGTATGTAGCACCTACTTTGTAGCTGACTTGCGTTTAAACTTTACACTTCGCTATTGAATGTATGCCACAAGGCATAGGCAATGGCGTCTTCACTTTTTTTTTATCCAACGCAACATACGTAATTCTAGTTACTATTAGCTAGATGTTCACCGGTCCATAAGTGATCGGGGAGGTTAAGCAACTAGGCTCGCGGTCATTCCACAGATGGGTGACCACCAAAGTGCTTCGGAGGGCACGTTAAGTTGTCGGTCCCAGTTGTAGTCAATAGACAACAGTCATTAAGCCATATCAGAGGCCTACTGGGCGGCTAAACCGATTTACGTACGGACGCCAGGCATAATAAGCTACACCAATCTGTCATATTTCCCCAATTTAAAGTGAACCTTATACTTTTGTGATAAAATTGAAAGTCTATAAAAGAAATTTGACAGATTGTGGTAGCAGGATGTGCTGGAGTCTGTACCTAGGTTTCAATAAAGATAAGTTGAAGCCATTAGGTAATTTACCTGCTTGTACAATTAAATCAGCAAGCAAGCACAAGGCCCGACTGCTGATAAACGGTTACTGTAGCCATATAGAATGATGATGATGTCTTCTCGGCCGAATTTCGGCCACGGCGGCCATTCTCAATGGAGATTAGCCAATTGCGCAGGACATATTATAGTGCACAAGTGTGTGCGCAAACACAGGGGCACTTTCTATTCCATCACTCTCATGATCCGATGGGACGGCTAGCGACACGACCGGAAAGATGTCAGGTACAGGACCAACGGCTTTACGTGCTCTCCGAGGCACGGGGGTGTAATACCGCCAACTTCCAGATGCTGATACTGAGAATTTTTTTTTACGGAAAAATCCCAAAATCACTTTTTTTGGCCTGACCCGGGATTTGAACCCAGGCCCTCATTTTTTGCGGTTGAACACGCTACCGCTAGATCAACGAGGAAGATAGAGATAGAGGTATATATAGAATAGTAGTGGTAGTAAACTTCAAGTGTAAATTCTTTACTAGTATGTGTGTTATTTAAGGTATTTAGTTTACCGTACTTTAAGTACCTACTAGAGGTGTAAAGGCGGTGTCGTGACCGCTGCTATTTTAAGGCATCCGCAGTGGTAGGGTCAGCAGCGTCGTCAAACAAGGTACCGTTGGCAGCGACACGAATGACAGCACGTCCACCAAACAGACTGCCTAAGTGATCGGTACCGTTCACAAATATGTGTACTCTGATCGTAACGAAAATTGGATGCGGTGTATGTATAGAATTACTTTAGTCTATCAACGTGCTGTGTGGTGACGGGCGGCGGTGAATACTAGAATATAATCACCCCATCTCATTCCTTGGGGATAGAAGTTGACCTGAGAGGACGGGCAGAAGCTTCTTTCTGAGTACTATAAGCATCTTACTGCGATCGCCAACCCCATATCTATCGCATAATAATATATATATATATATATATATATATATATATATATATATATATGCCATATATGGAGTTGGCGATTCTATTAGTATGCGCATAGTACTCATATATATACAAGATGAAGAGACGTGACCTTGTTAAGCTGTTATGATGATCAAAGTTTTACCCCCTTAAATGACTTAAACGTGTTAGTTGTGTGATGCTTTCTTGGTATGATAGAATTGGCGTTATTTGTAAAAAGCTCAACGGCGGAATCATGCCACTTTGCTGTCCTGTTTTGGATTAAATGGTGGTATGTCAGTAGAACCTAAATATTTATTTACTAATATAATTATTATTAATAAAATATGATTTAAAAAAACCGATTTTCAAATCAAAGCAGCAAGGGTATCCCTATTATCGTATTTTTAAAGACATAGAGATAGCACAATATTTAAACTGACAAGTGCCTCCTCTATTCATAAACACTTGCAGGGTAGTTGAAGATGTTTTACGTTGGTTAAACAAAGCTCTCTGATTGTTGACTCTCGGCCAGGTGAACCAAAGAGTTCGGGGAAATGGGCAGCTTAGTTTGGAACTCGATTTGGTAATTAATGCTGAGTGGTTTAATGTTAACTTGTATGGGTTTGACCTCAACATTGCCTTATGGTTGGCAAAGACTGGGCTTGAGATATTTATAAATTTACTGTATACAGGTCCACTTAAATTCTATTCCTCCGTAGCTAGCTTGGCGACGTGCTACGTTTCTGGCAATGAATCTCACCAATCTAAGTGCACAAGCCGTCTCGAGAGAATTTCTACCAGAGAATAGGCAGAAAAGGACTACTCATCATGTCAGCTAAATGACGTCCGAAGCTTGATAAAAGCTTACCCAAAGAATAGGTGGTGGCATCAACGGCCGCTGGGACAGTAAGAATCTCGAGTGGCGAGAGTCCCCTACAAGATTGGCCGATGATCTAGTGAAGGTTATTAGAAGTCTCTGGATGCGGATAGCAAGACAGTCGATTGGGGAGATCAATTTAAAGACACGTGTGTCTGGAAGAGTAGCCATGCTCACTCGACTGGCCACTTAAGAGAGGTAGGGTACAGCATTCATTCGCTCAAAGAGCAGCCCAACTGGGGAAGTATCTCCCTTACAGAAAATATTCCTTAATAATAACATTAATCATTTTAATGTTGTGTTTTTGCGTATGAGTAAAGTCTTTGGGGTAGGGGGAAGGGTCACCAACACTTGTTTACTGACTTTTAAAGGCCGGCAACGCACCCGCGACTCCTCTGGTGTTGCGAGTGTCCATGGACGGCGGTGATCAGTTACCATCAGGTGACCCACTTGCTCGTTTGTCGCCCTTTGACATAAAAAAAAATAACTAACCTTCACACAATGGAGTATAAGAACAACTTTCTCATTACTGCGAAAAGCTACAAGTATATTCAAATAATAATTATTATCAAGTTTTACGTGTTCCCGTAAAACGTGGTATATGTATGTTTATAGGTAAAATAGTCACACGTCGTAAAGCACTAACTACATCTGTGATTAAAGCTATGATCAATTAGGACAACATTATCGTAAACGTGCGATACAAATTAACTATAAAATTTGATTACAATAACTAAAATGCTGGTATGTCCGCATTCTTTGAAGAGTTATAGAGGTCGTGGGATGTCAGATGAGAATTATAATCTTCTTGATAATGAAAATTCTCTGGCCAAGTCGGAGATGTTCTCAAAAAAAATCATGACAAAAGAACCCTAAATAGGCGAGCATCTATGAAGTATATAATGAGAGTAAACAAGGCAAAAAAAGGTGTGCATGGATCGTGGAAAATGGAATTCCGTTGTCTCTGCCTACGCCTCTGCTCCGCTTATAATCTTTACTAAACTATTGCTAAGGTGTCACTTTGAATTTGACAGATAGTATGACTGATTAATCAGCGTCTTCAGTGGATTGTTTGACGAACTAAATTGAATCGTATGGAATCCTAAAGATAGTGGTTGTGATTCTAATTTACTACCATAAGAATGCGCCCGTGATACCATATATTCAGCAATTTAAAGTACGCTAAGATTTTGAACATTTTTATATTTCTCATTTTATTTCATTACAAAACCTGTTTTTGTATTGCTAAATTAACAGGAGACCCCACAGTCAATCTCGAGGTCATCATTAGATTAAATAAGTATCATTGGTGTGAGAGAACAATAGAAAAGTCAACAAAACCTAATATCGAGTTGAATCCATTATTTTTCCACCAGGATATCGTATATAATTTACACAAAGATAACGATATCTCTTGCACACCCTATTTCCAGGCATACTACGTGGGTTTCAAGATTCACTATTGATTTCAGACATTTTCGCTTACCATAAGTCTTCAGTAAAAAATTCAGTGTTTTGAAAATCGACATTCGTTGCTCTTTTTATTATACAAAGCGTTGGTTCTTGTTTAAGAAAAATAGCAATGGTAGCAGAATTGTCGGTTTTGGTAAATAAACACTTAAAATATGAAAAAGAAGAAATTATACTTGACGTTACGACATCGTTACGCTGAACGCTAATACAAAATAAACATGAGTATTTTGAGTGGTGTTTGTATTGCATGTTCGTGGTAAGATCGTGTGGTCGTCAACTTTAGGGATGGAAGAGTTTTAACGCTATTATTTTACCCCGACTGCTAAGATAGAGGTAGTCGGTGCGATATCCAATGCGGACAAATGTTTGTGTGATGATCATGATTATTATTTCTGTGTCTGGGTGTAATTGATCTATAATATGTTTGTATTAAGAAATATACGAGTATGTTTATCAGTTGTCTGGTAGCCATAGTACGGGTTATGCGAAGTTTTGGATCAGATAGCAGAGTGATAGTTGTCCTAAGATATTGTCATTATATATTTATGGTTCTCGTTATAACAACCGACTTTAAAAACGATTTTTCAAAATCGGTGCATAGGTGACGGGGAAATCGCGTTACATGCCCAATTCATAGCCGAATTCCTTGCTTTGAAGTCGTTCAAAAACATTTAGAATCAATTATCATGTTTGACAAAAACTTCCCCTATGAAAAATTGGTTACCTAACTTACAAATTAATATTGGATTAAAATACCAATTTGGGCAGTTGAAATCCCCAACATTTCATCAACGGCCAACCCTACGTCTGCCACACGCCGATCCGTGTGGGTGGGGTGTACACGCTATGACCTCCCATGAGTTAGGGCTGGCTCGAGGAGACTTAATCTAACATGACTGGTGCAGCCAAGCATAAAATACAAGTTGATAAGTGACAACCCTTGTAAGAGGATTTTAGATTAGTATTACATACAGGTGGTATTACTTATATGATAATAGAAAAAAAAGTTTATAGATTATTGCTTTTAGTTGTAAGATATTCCCAAATCAAAGGGGCCTAGTGCGAAAGAGACACTAAGGTTACAGTGGATGTCTTCACTGGAAGTCACATTTGACATGACTACACATTAAACAAATCTGCTTATATTAAAACGCAGGTACGAAAGAGAAAGAAATATCAATATTGTATAATTTTATTATTTTAATTTGTAATCAAACTTATGCAAAGGTTATGAGAAGAAGAGAAAATAGAAGTTCTACATCGAAAACCACCTCCGAAATTCGTCCGAATTTCTTGAATTCTAATTAAATGCTAGTGTGTAAGTGCTTTTACAAGGAAAGAAATTATATTACACTTTTATTAAATAATTTTTAAATTATTATAATAATTCTAACACCGTATTTGAAAGTGCGAAAGTATCGAGGTATTCATAACAAATGGCCGATATTAATTTTATGGGATTTATACAGTACAATTATGAACTTAATATTAATAAATAAAATGTACCAGCCTTTCCGCCCATTTTATAATGATAACATATTAATTTATGTCAAATTATTCATTTAAAAAGTTTTTCTGTGAGTCGTAAAGAAGATGTTCGAATCAATTTGATATTTGTTAGATACTTGTTTGAGCGTGGCCTCAAATCTTTAGTTTTTTAATGATTTTTGTGTTACTTGTATGTATACAGGTTTAGTTAGATAATTTAGGAACAGGTGGCGTGTTTTTTTTATTATATATTCGTATCCCTTCATATTAAAACAAATTAGGTTGGGAATTTGGGAGAATTCAATCGAAAACGGGCCGGTTGGCGTGGTTGGTAAATGCTTGCCTTTCACGCCGTAGGTCGTGGGTTCAATTCCCACGATGGACAGATATTTGTGTGCACGAACATGTCATAAGTATGTATTAACAAAAGAAAAGTATATGTAGTATATCAATTATCTGATTTCCATGGATGGAAAATGTCCAAGGATATTATATATTTAAATTACGCTACGTTCAATGTGTGTCGTAGCGGTTAACATAGTCGCCATTTCGTGTCCAAACTTCAATTCCAGAACAGGATAACTATTTATGTGACCCATAAGTAGTTTTTCTGAGTCTGGGTGTACATTGTGTCCGTCAATTATATATTTGCTCTTTAAACGTACGTCTTATATTAGTGTGTAAAATTTTTGTTTCATCATAATCAGCCTGATATAGTCTCATGTGACATACTCTCTCAAAGATTTCTATATTGTTGCCATTTTGAGGGGATTGCCTTAGTCGCTGCGCTTGGAATTCGAGTAGGTGACCGCAGTTAGGTTGTAGTGGGTAAGTGCTTTTACAAAATAAACGATTATATTTCGGTTTAACTTTATATTAAAGAAAACTAAAATACTTTTTAAATTTTTAATATTTACAAAAAGTATTTTATATTGGTATAGTAAAATCTAAATAAAAAAAAAAAATAGGGTAAGTACTTAAAAAAAAATTCTCAGCTTATAGCTCAGTTGAACCTCATTGAACAAACTACTATAAGACGAACGTTAAGCGCATTTAACAGGATACAATTCCTTAGAACTTGCTTTTTTTAAATTTAAATTAGTACCCCGCGATACAGAGATTCATTTCACGCACAGGTACAATTCGAAGCTTGAATTTAGCAAAGAATCGATTTGCAATAATTTTTTTTGAATGAAACTCACTCCTTCACTGGCCTTAATTAAAAATAATACAGGCTGGCCGAGGAGTGGACGTTCAAACGCAAAATTTAGATATTTTATGATGAGGAGTACCCGAATCACCCACATGTATGTATTTTATAGGATTTTGCGTAGTTTTCGAGATAGAATTTTTTATAATTTTATTCGTAAATTAAGTACAGTTTTCGATATTTTTCTCGTTCTGTAGAACATTACTGGTTCAGTTTT